>JAIXND010000775.1:2500000-5000000 GCA_023646645.1 Varanus salvator macromaculatus
AGAGCCCTGACTAGGGAGAATGGTGAAAGCGAAGACTCTGGATGAAGATACATCCTTGCTCTTCAACAGCAATGGTCACATCAACAGAACAGACCAGGTATCTCTAGTGGTGATGGGGGCAGATAAACTCTTGAAGGGCAGCCGCAGTAGTTGAAGGCAATACTAGTGGAAGACAATGGCAGTGACACTCAAACTAACTCTGGTTAGTACTGTGCAGAAGCAGGCAAAGATAAACCACATCTGAATTTTCTTACCTTGAAAGCCCTATGATGAAATAACCCAAAGTGAAGTAAGAGATAGTGCCAGAAGATGAGACTCCCAGGTTGGAAGGAACTCAGCTAGCCATTGCGGAAAAACAAAGGACAAGTTCGAATAGCACTGTTGCTAATAACACAACTAGGGCAAAGGCAAAAGAAGGTCTAGTGGTTGACAGGCACAGAGGTGGAAGAAAAGTCTGAGGCTGCAAAACAGGTACTATAGGAACATGGAATGTGAGAAATATGAATCAAAGCAAATTGGAAACAGTAAAGCAATAAATGGACATTAAACAATTAAATAAGCAGTGTACGTTGACTGAAGTTGATGGGAATGAGCAGTGCTTGGAAATGACACACTCAGAAGAAACGGAATGGCTCCAACACTGAGGCAGCAAGGGACTTAATGCAAAATCTGACCGAATTACATCAATCAGAATTCTCAGAAAACCTATCAGTAGAGCCATCATTCAAGTGCATGGCCCAACAAGAGATGCTGAAGAAATCATACACAAGCATCCGAGAGAAAACTGGTAACACACCACGACAAGACATGCTGATAATCATAGATGACTGGAATGAAGAAGTAGGAAACAAAGCAGAATCCAATGTTATGGGGAAATTTGGCCTAGGGGTCACAAATGAAGCAGGAGAATGACTCATAAAATTCTGGGAAGCCAACCATCTGTTTCTTGCAAAAACATACTACAGACAACTAATCAGACAACACTGTCAGATGGCCAATACCAAAAATCAAATAGGCTATGTAATGAGAAGAGACAGAATAGCTATATTCCCACTGCCAACACATGACCAGGAGCAGTTTGTGGTAGTGTCCATGAACAATTAATGCCACAAATTAGAGTAAAGCTGGAAAAGAACATTAGCAGAAGTATACTGCCAAAATACAACTTAAAAACATTCTTGAGGAATTTAAAATCCACATAAAGAACAGATTTGCATTACTTGAATGCACTTGACCATGAACTGGAAGAAGTGTGCCTGAAACCAGAGACATTCTCTTGGGAAAATGCAAGAAGACAATTCCTATAGCAAAAAGAAAGAAAAACCCTCCATGGATCTCAGGGGGTAAAATCAAACTGCAGTTTTAGGGTATATCAGATGACAAAATACCCTTGAAATTGCTAGTTCAATCAAACCATCACTAAAGTACAATAAATGCTGGCAATGAAACTTCAGGCCAGTCCATTTCTTGTCAAACATCTTAGAGGCGTGTGGGTTTCTCTTTTACAGATGCACTCCAGCCACAGAAATTTAGAACCTTAACTGAATGACTGTGAGGAAGACCAATTCCATTCCAGGCTCATTTTATAAACTCTCTTTTTAAGTAGCTCTCCAGATTTTCAAGGGAAAAGCTCATGTTTTAACATGGGGAGAATTCACAGCTCAATGCTAGAACCCGTGATATTCACCCACAAGATTCAAATCAAACCGTATCATCTTCAGTTAGAAGGAGCCGGTAACAGATGATAGCAAAGACCTGTACCCAGACCTTGAAAAAGTACTTGGGTGAAACAGACCAATTGTTCAGCTCCGTACGAAGGGCTGTTTCATAAGATATTCAAAAGATCTAGATGGCCTTATACATCACAAGTACATGCTATGCTACACGGCTCTTGACTAGAGCCAGAACTGACATCTTAAGCACAATACTGAACTTAGGAAATAAGAGTGAAGTTTTAGACGTTCCAAACCAAGCATGGCTTCATTCAAATCAGAAAGTGGTCTTGACCAAAGAATTTATCTCTAGAGTTTCAGTGGCTCCCCCACACATGCTAGCTGAAAGATGCTGGCTAATAAAAGCTATCACCTTACCTACTTAGCCTCTCACTGAGACATCCAGAATTGGAAAATTATAGAGTCCACTATGGTAACCATGGTAACATTTAATGACTCACTTTAAGTGTTAATCTGTCAAGCACACATGCTTCTGGAGAGAAAGCTTTAATTTTCCAGATTCGCTTTTATCAGGTTGGAGGCTTTCCAGGGATACATACAGCAGGAGGAAAGAAAACCCCCGTGACCCAGAATCCCTTCTGACATCAGAAGAGCAACACTGAAATGCGGCATCTCCAAGAACAAAGTTCCACGTTTCTCACAGCAGTGTTTACTGGGTGCTTACTTAGCCATTACTGACACAAAGTTTAAGGAGGTTGATTTAAATGAAACATTAGGAAAACCTTCCCAGCAATCAGATCCTACAGGCAACCTCCTTGTTTTCTAGGTAGAAAGACTGCAGTCTCCAGAGATCTTCTAAGTGAGGCTGAACCAATCATTTCCCAATTTAAGCAGCTGGGCCCTGATACCCCAGGGACAGAGAACTTAATACCATTAATTATTCTCCAAAATAATCTACCATGGTCTACAGTTTTGGCTAGCATTTGTAGCATGTCAAAATTGCAATTTCCACCAATGCTACCTCTTCCTGAAGTGGAGAGGCAGGATCTTATCTGTGACTTCATAGAGAAGTCCAGCCTAACTAGAAAGACAAGGCCCCCACTCCATCAAGGCCCCCACTGCATCCTTTCCGCCCAGCTCCGAATTAGAAACGACAAGGGCAAAGAAATCTCTCAGACCACATACAGAACCCCCAAGTTTCAGCTCCCTGATTTTCTCCAAGGCTCTCAGTGACCATTCCTATACCCTTCTTCCAAGCCGAGAATTCTCTTAGACTTCATATTGAACAGTAGTCTGTGTGACTCTACCTCTAACATAAATTATACTGTGCTTCTAGTGGACACAAATAGCTCCTGCTGGTACAATGAATGTTTGGGGGGGACGTGTTGAGCCAGCAAATGCTATTGGCACTATGCTAGAGGCTGATCCCACAAACACAATGTAGCATGTGAGTAGCAGAATTGCACTAGATACTGCTTATCCTATCTTACTGCTTTCAGATATTTTTTTTTTCAATTCTTAAAAAGGTGCAGCATGCTCCACGTGAATTCAGAGATGCAGGAGATCAAACTAAATTAGCACTCAGCAAAAGCTCTGGAGAACTTGATTTAAGCTTTCTCACAACCTTTGGAAATTAGGCTAAGGGCCCATTTCCTTTCCAGCTTGCTTATGCAATGATGCCCCCTTCCTCTTTTCCTGAACTACTCAAAAGTCACCATTACCAAAGGCACTAGCACCCATGCAACACGAAACCTGCCTTCAAAATGCTCTATCTGAAGGAGCTTCACCTGTTCGCTGAGTTAACCCTATTTTAAAATCTGAGGATACTGTTAGAAGCCCTTTGGATTATGATGTTACATCTGCTATTAAAAGAACGATTTACTCTGGTAACAACATAAGGAGGGATTACGAATTCGCAACAATGCCCATTTTCTGTGCTTTTATGTAACCAGTACTAGACCTGAACAGAAGAGCGAGTCACCTTTCAATCCAAGCGGAGAGCAACTGCGCATGCCTGGAAGCTCTACCCATGCCCACAGTTGCCAACTCCAGCGCAGTCTCTCCACCGCACTCACCGTGCATATCCATCATGCCAGGAGAAGAGCTGTTCTCTGGAGTCGTAACCTCGGAACCACACTTTTCATCTTTGCCCTTTTTCTTGTTCTTGGCTTTCTGTGGGGGGGGAAAGAAAAGCATGAGTTTATGTGCCCCCGCACTGAAAGTCAACTTCTTGGGTCAGAAGCTGGATTTCAACACCTATAGCAAACTGCAAGTTCTTGGCCCCTAGTTCCACACCTATAAATTGGTTGTAAGTCATCCTGGCTGTTCTTGGTTTGCTTCTTTTAAAAACAAATCTTAAATATTGTATAAAATGTATAGGATTTATAATGCTCAGCTTCAATTTATTCTATGGTTTCTTCCTCACAGAATTTCAACTGACTGAAATGGATTCCAGATAAAACAGAGGTTCTGTAGGTAGGTAGTTTTTGGGTCCAGGAGTTGGGAAATTTACCTGTTTTGGGTAAGCTTGTCTTCCCTCTACAGAAAAAGGTGTGACTACTCCTGAACAGGAAAGCCAGACCAGAGTGGTGCTTACACTGGTAACCCCAAGACCGGGCTGCCTCAATGTACTTTATGTGGGGCTACCCATGAAACTGGTTTGGAAGCTAAAGCTGGTGCAGAACGTTGGGCAGTTTGTGAAGTTTCCTGCCCTGCACCCAAAACTCCTGTGCTGAAAGTTCTGTGCTAGGTTCCAGTTAGATACCGTGCCACGTTCAGCGTGTTGCCACTGGTTAGAAACACAGCTGGGGGCCAGGTTTATCCAAGAAACCATCCTCCCCTATATAGGCAGCCCTGGCTCTTTTCTGGGGAGGAAGTCTTGCTTACCTTTCTACAGGCTACTCGCTTTCCTTGCCTTCGATGCGGAGGCGCCCCTTCTCTACTGTGGCAGCCACAATGTGGAATGACCTCCTCACTGATGTTACACAAGTTCCTAGTGCAGGGTTTTTCTATTGACAATTTAGCACACATTTGCTTGCCTGGACATTTCCTTGATGGCAAGCACTATCAACTATTGCTTATTCTGAATTATATGTGTTATTGTTTGTTAGTGTTTTATCAGTTTCATGACATTTCATCATTGTTTTCTTTTCAAAATCCAAAAATATCCTTAAATGCAGAAAAACAACTTTTAACTCAATGTATTGTGGAAGTGTTTTCTTTCATACAGGGTTACAGTTTCAGTTTTAAGGTATCATAAAATTCTTTGCCTTGACTGAACAGGTTTGTATTAAGCTTGGATTTACACTTACAAAGACTTTAAAGAGATCTTATTGCTACTGATATTTTAAAACATGTTTTAAATTCAAACATTTGATTCAAATAATGTATTCTTCATCCACTCTGATGGAGACAACAATTGGCTTAACATGAAACTGAAAACCTAGCCGGATGTTACATGGACCATGAGTCAACCCATTTCCCCAAAATGCTACCAGCGTTACAGAAGATAAAGCAGCAGCAAAGTGGAAGATGATAGTATCCGTCGTGTGAAAAATCCATGCATGAAAAAGGATGCGGCATTTTCAATTAGAAGGTGACGTAATTGGTCTCCTAGGAGAAAGTGCCAGCTGCGCCGCTCTCAGCATACCCAGGGCCTGCTGAGAGAATGAAAAGCCAGATGCTTGAAAGGGGGCAGAGAGGGGAGGGCACAGCTCAGAAATGAGAGCATTAGGGTCAGGCAACACTCTCAAAATTAGGAGCAGATGGCCCAGTAACAGCTCCTTGCCACAGAAGGCACAGTCTCAATGTGGGCGATTTTTGCTCTCAACAGCACTTTATGTATGCTCCTACAAACAGGTGAAAATGCTACAGCCGTGCATATATAGAGGTATGCAATTAATACATATTTTAGTATGTTAATTGTAAAGACAGGTGGCTGTAAAGATTATCATATGATGTAATCTTCAGCACTGCAATCCCAAAGTGGATCTGCGTGGGCAGAATAGCATCAGCATTTGCCTCTGAAAAATGGAGAGATGCTTTCTAAGAGACCTGTTTTGTCTTTAAAATAAATTTTCCATGATGCCAGCGTATTATTAAATTTTATATTGCATATTAGATATTGGCTATGAAAAAGGACTCCTAGCCAGTTATTTAAACACATTTAAGTAAGTACAATTAAAGCAAGGCAGTCATTTTCCCTGTCTCAAACGTTCCATTTAAATGCCAACACTACATTGCATCTTTCATTCCAATGGCAAGTTCTTTGTTTTGAAAAAAATTGTTAAAACTTAAGGAGATGGAAGCCCAGAGGAAAGCGAGATGTTTGCTCCTTCTATTACTCATATTCAGAATACACCCAATCTTATGCCTGATCTATAGCCTGCAAATTTTCTAGTTTTTCTCTGCAACTATGAGGCGGATCAATTTGCAGTTTTCTGATTATTATACTGTAATTTCAAGATTCCTTTGTTTCACTCAAGATACCCTGAAGTACTTACATCATCTACCTTGGGCTCCGTTACTGGTACCCATTTGTAAATCCTGAGGGACGTGTCACCAACTGTCACCCACTTCTTCTCCCTATGAAAACAAGATAATATTAATTGAAAGCAGCATATTCAAAAAAGTTCCAATAATCAACCCAAGAAAGAATTCAATGAGTTGTTCAAATCTTCCGCTGAACTGAGTAGTATACCAAAACCATGCATATTAAGACAAAAGACACTGTATCCAGCTGACACTTTCCCTGTTCAGAGGCTTCTTGTTTGGACAAACTAACAATTGGCATTACAGAGAATTCCATCCATTCAGGAACTAAAAGTATTTGCACACAACATTTAGCAGTATGACAAAACGTGGTATTTCACAATGGTACATATGAAATTTGAGAAAGAAGCATGACAACAGTTATCATTTCCAGAGGTTTTGCAAGTATTAAAGTTGTTGAAAATAGCTATGTACTGTATACCCAAACACAAGCAAGGTTAAAATCTGATCCATACAACTCCAGAATCCCATTGTCAGAACATCACAAAAGGACATATCCATGCCCTCCAGCCTATTGTACAAAACCCACCTAGTCGAACTGCTTGGGATGGCTAGAGAACTATTCTACAATGGGAGGTGTTGCGACTCAGAAACCAAAATTTTATGAAAAATTTCGGATGTACAACACAAGGATGACAAACCTTAGTTTAATTCCTAGTTCAAAAGAAAGAGCAAGCCATGGTTTGCATCAAACCAGAATAAGGCAGGAAGCTTTCTGCACATGAGAGAAGGCAGCACCTGAGCCAAGGATTCCCAGAGCTGATTCAAGTAATGCCAAACCATCATTTGGCATTACATCTGAAGTACCCCGTTATATTTCTTTATGATACAACAAAATACGTGTGCATCATTTCATAAGATGGATGGCAACTGAGACTGTGCTATTTGCAGCAAACATGAGTAACAAAAGCAGACAGGCAGCAGGAGAGGGATAAGGCAGATCCCCTGGTGTGCCTCATGTGGCCTGCAGCCTTGCTTTGTAGAACAGACTGTCTGAGATCTAGATGACTTTTCACAATGACAATATGATAGGAAGAAGTACATTTTCTCTGTTATGTGATACAACACTTTTTCAAATTTTAGGGAAGGTTTCTGAGGTCACTGCTGATCTTTCTGTAGCTGAATCGCTCCTATTTTTCCCAATAGCTATAACTGAACTTTATTTAGGGGGGACTTTCCATTCAGAAATGTGCACCAATCGACTTTTAACACTACATTATAAAAGCATTGGGTGGGCTACTCTGACATTTGTGTAAGCAGTACGCATTTTCCATATAGCATTACAATTCTGAACCATCTCAACATCCTTAGTTCCTAAAGGACAACACCATAAATAGTTTGGTTCCATCCACCATACTGCCCAGAACTGGAAGTCTCTGAAACAGAACTAAGTTTAAACTTGCCGGTGTAGCAGTTAAAACAAGGTGTGCCTTAGGTAATGGAACCCATTGTTTTCTTGAACACAAAGCACTGTGGAAGTGTTTCCAGTTATGAAAGCAAGAACTACACTGCCTTTAGTCTACTAGACTTCTTCCTACATCAAAGTATTAGCGATGCCACATGGGAAAAACAAACAGTCAAAGTAGTTGTTAACATTTCCAAGCATTATTCCTTTGGGACTGGTCTTAAGTATGTATGACTTGAGAATATCAGAGAACTTCACTGTAGAGTGATACCAGCAAGAATACAGAATGCAAATGCAGCATTCTTCAAGCTTCAGTAGGGAAAAGAGAGAAAAGTTTAAAGATACTCCCAAAATTGCAGACATTCAAGATTTAAAGAATTATATCCTTCAATTTAAAAAGAATGCCTAGCTGCAATTACCTGCCCTTCAAAGTCAAGTCTCTAATCAGAAGCACTGTTTAAACTGCAAATTTTTCTTCTTTATAAACGTTTGATCCAGCAAAATCTACATGAATTACAATGAACAGCAAACGTGCTTTCTTAATGTATATTCCATCTGTAACACTTCTATAATACAGCTAAACTAAGGAAAGAATTCTGAGTATGGATAGAATTCCATTCATAAGCTGATGATCTAGTCTACAAATAACCACTTTACTGCTTAAGACAAGGAGTTCTTCCTCTTTTGCAACCAGCATCAACCAATCATTTTTAATTATTTCTTTCCAATATTTTATTTGTTCCTAACCTTGCTGCTTGACAGTCACACTTCTGGATCTTGGTTTACCCCTAGCCTTATTGATTGTGAATGGACTCTTCTACCTGTGGAAAAGCTTATCTATTATAGTATTATCAAACTTGGGAATCACAAGGACTTGATATGCATTAATATGAGCCAATCTTGCCGAGCAAAACCACAGCTCATGGTAATCACGCTTTATATAAGCAATGTTATTGCAGACAATTCCGGGAATGTCTCATCTTCCAGTTCACGCTTCTTTAAAGTACCAATGAAATCAATATTTCTTAAGCATGTCATTAAGCACAACTTTTTAATGGGATTCAGGTGCACCTGGACTTTTTTCAGATTGTATCCTGCATTTGCAGAAAAACAAAGGTGCCTGCTGCAGATATAAGGAGTATAATTTTCAATGGGCATATAAGTTGTATATTAAGAGAAATCTTTTCATTATAGTCTTCTTTCAAACCCCCATATCATGATTTCATGATATGCCTAAAAAAATATTAGCTCCTTCAAAACTAATTACAGAGGAGGCTCCATCTGGTAAACAGAAGGCTACACCCCCTTCCCTACCACCTAGGCTTCCGACATGCACACTAAACCATCAGAAATCTGTAGGCCTCAGAATTTTGCTCTCATCAACTAAGACAATCAACACCATGAAGCCACAAGGAGACCGCACAATAAACCTTTATGTCTCAAGCAGATGTTTGGCTGGAGGCTGAAGAAACCAGTTTTGCAGTAGAAACATCTCTCAGTTCTCATATCACCAGTGTCAGCAACAACATAAATAAAGCCATGCCTGTTCTCAGCAGTTAGGCCCAAGCAAGAGTGGGGAGTGAACCAAGCGTGGGAGGTGGCGACTGGCTACTAACTTTTCTGGGATTCCCAAGTTTGGAGGTGTCCCTTAAGTACTAGGCACAGAACAGTTTTGTGGAGTGCCTCCAAAATGGCTTTTTAAAAATCCTCAACACTATGTGCAATGCCAATGTACACTAAAATGAATACCCTATGAATGTCAAATGACAATTTACAAGACAGAATAAAAGCCTGGTGAAACACTCTGAACCCCATATATAGTACATATCACTACCTTAATACTTTACTTCTTGTCAAATTTGACTATGAATAACTACGTAACAAGTAAAGAAAAGGTGACAGCTTTTTTCGCGAGCCCACAGTATATTTTAAGTTTTGTCAGCCACTGTCCTGCCAATAGCAAAAACTTGCCACAGAGTAACAGATATGGAGCATATCATACACGAACTTGACTTGGGTATGAACACAGAAACCATTAGGGTTTGGTTCAAAAGAGCTCTCAATGTATTCCTATGATGGATGTGGCATCCACCCCATACTGTGTCTTGTGCACTGCTGCAAAATAGTTGTCTTCTGATTATTACTTTTACGTCAACTATCCATAAAAGGAAGTATTGTAGTTGTGACTGCAAGGCACCGTCTATGATCTTTAGCAAAAGCAAAACCATTCCACTCATTCTTTAAAATCTCAGTAATAACATAATCTAAATCTCAGCAATTCTGCGTACATGATAATTTCTCCCTTCAATTTTTTCTTTGCAAGTTTTCAAGGTATATACATTTATAGTTTAAGTAGAACACTTGTTTAAAAAGAACAACAATGGAGTGAGGCAAGCCAACAGGCCTTTAAGGCGTTCAATGAAGCATAATCTAAGAGAGAAGTGAAAAAAGTAAATGAAAAAAAATATGGTTTTGTGGTTCCCAAGCCTTTAGACCAGCAAACCGTATTTATTATAAACATTTCCCATGAAGGTTGTCCATTACATGCCTTCAAATTTATTGCCGCTGTGGCTCAACTATATTTAACTTTTTCCCCAGAGAATGACTAGAATTATGAAATGCTTGCCCCATTTTGGATCTCTGAAGCCCACAACTATGGAACTTCTCAGACTGCTTCAGCCATATGAGCAGCTGCAAGTAGCATGCAGCCTATTCAGAAATACATTGATTCGGAAGTAGGGGCCAAAGAGTTCAGTGGCGCATCCTTCCAAGTAAATGTGCATACAACTGAAATCTTACACTACCTAATGAGGAACAAAGAAACTGGCAGTGGAAGGCTTAAACATTTATCAGTTAATTAAAATCATTCTGATTGACTAAATCGATGCCTTCAATTAATCATCCCCCCTCAGATTGTTAAAATATTTTAATTAAAAGTATTTGGATAACGCAGATAGAAAGTGCCATCTTTGTACACCTTCTTGCACAAGAGGAGGGATTCCTCTAAGACAATACCTGCAATACTGCCATATAGTGCAAAAAAGCTACAAATTAAACTATTAAAACTCTTGTATTTAAACAATTTCTTAAAAATAACAGTTCTGATTATTATTTATACTACAAAGTAGTAATCAGTAACACCAGAAACCTAAATGAATACCAAGTCACTTTTAATGGTATTTAGGGGCAGGTTATGAAGCAGAGAGCTCCTCTTTTAAGAAGTCCCCCTATTATCCTGAAAAAATAGAGGTGTTTGTCTGCTAGTGTACTAATCAACTACAATGCCACAATTATCTTAATATCTTCTGAACTTGAATTAGGGGCCCAGACACAATAGAATAATTAGACACTATTTAACTTGTAAGTAGCAAAACTATTCAATATTTTAGATTTTTATATGCTTGGGCAATCTGGTTCATTAAGATTTTTCCAGCTTTGCTTTAACCATGCATTACTTTTCCTGAATGGCACTGAACATATGTTAGCTTCCAGCACTATTATCATGCAAAAAGGCTTAGCAACAGTAATTTTCCTGCAGCCATTTTTAAGCTTTCCATGCAATGTCTCATATGGAAGCAAAACTGTGATGCAATAGTTTCATGCCAACAATATTTTATTTTGAGAAGGAATCAGAATGTAGAACTATATGACAACCTTTCACTGCATATTCTTAATGAAGAGATCCACTGTTCTTTAAGGAAACAAATGTTGTATCCCCAATTTACTAAAAAAAAAAAAAAGATGTTCATTAGAAATCAGATCTACATAAATTAAGGGCATGAACAACCCTTTCAAAATCACACAGGTCTGGCAGCAATTAGAAAGTTGCTCTTTAAAGAGAGTTTGCCATATCAGGGTTGAAGTTTACAAAATTTCTACAGAATCCCATCGGTCTCATTTTGAAGGAACAAGCCTCTGCACTAACCTGTGCACGGTTGCTATGACAACAGAAAATGCTGGCAAAAAAAGTTTCACATGGTTTATTTGTTGAGCAAGAAGAAAGGTTTCTCATTTCCTCTTCTTCCCATGCCTTTGCCAGAGTATGACAAAAGGAAACAAGAAGCACGCTTACCTTCAATAAAGCGCAACAAACAGGTCATCAAGCACTTCACTGCAATAGTGTAGATAAGGAGCACTGTCATCTCTCCCTGTATTCTGCTCGAAACAAGGCAGCCAACAGCATTTTCTTAACCACACAGAAGCACAGAACTTCATTCTATCTGGACTACAAGGCTGTCAGTGTCTCGGTTTCTCAACACAATAGCTTGGATTTCTCTTCTAAAACCTCTCTTTCTCTCTATACATCAGAAAAAAACAGCTTGATTCTTTGCCCAATGCAAGTCAAACTGAACTACAGACAAACATCACAGCTTTTAAAGCTGCAGTCATCCACTATGGGAGAAAAAATAGCCATACATCTATTTTCCTATATTCTGCTTGTTTACAAATGCCAAGAGAAGTTGCTACAGAGGAACTGCACTGTATTTGGTCAAGCATAACATCTTTGAACTATACTGAATCAGAGGGAGTATGAGAAATACAAAGTAGGTTAAAATTACAAAAACTCAAGTTGCTTAAACAAAATAAGGCTCTCTAGAATTACATTCATACCATGCTATCTGATCTAAAAATACCAAACTGCACACTGATTGCCTATTGTGCTTTAATAAGCATTCCACTGTATTGTTTAACCATGCCACAATGATGTTCAAATAAAAAACTTCAAAAATCCCCCACAAAAGAATAAAATGTTAAAGTGTTATAAAGGTTTAACAAAGGGGGATGATTTTACCAAGGCTACAACCTTCCATTATATAATTTCAAACAAATTCAAGTAGCAATTACACCCTCTCTTTCTAGTTCCAACCAGGGTTTAAATCATTGAGTTGCTCCATATAAGCTAACAGTTTTGATTTGTAGTATGGAACTAAAAAAAAAACCCTTTGCAATAGATCCATCTGGCCAATCTATTTCTATTCCATATTCTAAACCTTAGGCAGAATTAACCCGTTTAAGATTCCCCTCTGAATTGTGCATAAAAACTTTTGAATCGCTCATGTTTGAAAGTGCATGAATGTATTGAAGGAAAAGAAGAAACAATACTCTTGTAGTGGAGAGTCCAAGTCACATAATTTTCTATCTGCCCTATTCACCATAGTATGCTGGCTCCACACCTCTATTTAAAGCCTGTTTCTATTTTAAAAAACAAAGGCACATCATACATTATCATACCTAACCCTTACCTACTCCCAACTCAAGCAAAAGGGAAGGAGGCCAAACAAAATTTCACTTCAAGTGTGATTAGAAGTCAGACAAAGGGAAAAGCAGCACAAACAGCAAAAGATCACAGCAAGGTGCTGTTGGGCAAGAGGCAACTAGAAGAGATACTATGAAGGGACCTTAGGCAACCCATGAAATATGCTTTGTTAATCATCACAAAACCAGTAATACGCCCATTGGTTAGACTGGTAATAAAGAAATTGATGAGGGGAGAGTTCATTAGGTACTTAGAGCGGCCATAACTAAAAAACGTGATACATGCTATGCTTTGAAAAGGCTCCAGGTTCAACCTCTGGCATCTCTCATTGAAAGGATCTGAAGTTGATAGAAAACACCTCCATGGAAGAAGGCTACACAACCACTATGCAATACTGGGCCAGATGGGAAAATGTTCGGGTTCTATATAAAGCACCATCCTGTCAAGCCATGGATGGCATATGAGAGGAAAGAACAATTCAAAGAAGGGGGTTGTAATTGTTCTTCTCACTCTGATGAAGAGTCTATGAAACAGAACAGTCTATGAAATGATGAGACACACTTATATCTGGAGGTGTGTACAAGCACTGTGATAGTAGTGGCACAGATACATTCAGGGTACATGGGAAAGGCTTACTTGGAGCAACGCCCTGTTGATTTACAAAAAAGGGATGACAGAGGAGGTGTGGAGAACTCAAAGATAAGATCTCCAAGCATTCATTTAATAGGTTCATAACAAAAGGGTCAGATAAAAGGGGGAGATGGAAAGGTGAATGGGAAGGATCAATGGCCCCTTGCACAAATAGTTCAGACAAATGTAGAAGATGGGGAATGGGTACAGAGAGGGGAGTGTAACATGAGTGGGGAGAAGGGCAATAGAATGCCATTAGAAAAGAGGGAAAACAGAAGGACCTGTAAAAGGAAAAGCATCCAAAACACATTTGACTCCTAAATCAAGGATCCTGGATAAGATGGCAGTGAAAGTAACAAATGGAGCACACAGCAGAAAAAGGGGGTGAGTCAGTATAAAGGGAGAAGGCAAGAGAAAGAACCAGGAGAAATATGGTTCATCTGAGGCAGCTGATAGTGTCAGTTTTTACTAGGACAGCATGTTAAGGAAAAACTAATATGAAGAAAGTGATAGAAGAAAAACTGATGGAAAGTGAGGGAGATGGTGCAGGGCTCTAGGGGATGGAGAGAAGACTAATAAGGAAAAAGATGCAAAAAGTCCTCAGGGGGCAGCAGAGTGGGGTGGCTACAGCCAATACAGAATCGTGCCTAATTACAGGAGCTTTACAGATCAAAGAGAACTACATCAACAATTCCATGCAGAAGGAGTTGGGGAAAACAAAAATGGGGAAAGAACCCAGAGAAAAGCCCGAGTTTGTGAGACCGCTAATAGGCCAGAGCTTGGGTGGGGAGCGTTGGAAAGAGCATCAACAAGAAGGGGGCGGGAAGAGCCCCAAGGTGCTCTGAAGAAGTTGATGGGAGCTTCCCCCCTTATTGTGGGGCAGAGGAAGATGACGATTAATAAGGGGGAAAGGTCTGAGGAATATATACAAAGACTTGAGGGAGGGGCTACATATGAGGATCGGAGGAGGGAAAGGGTTAGGGTGGGAGGGGGCCAGTAAGCCACATAAAGAGCGAGACAATGCTGAGGAGGAGAAATAGGGAGAATGGGGGCGAGGTGGAGAGAAGACAGTAGGCCTTGCGTACTTGATGCGCTCGCTACACGAGCGTCCTTCTCACACGGAGCCGCTCCGAGGGGTCCGAGCGTGCGGCGCGGGGGCCACATGTCGGTCGGTCAGCCCGGCCGCCGCCGCCCCCCGCGCCCCCAGCCGGGAGGAGGAGACGGCATGCCCGTGCCTCGCCTCCCCTTCCCGCTCGCCGCGACAGAGGCACGGCGGGCCGACGAAGACCGCCTCTCGCTCTGCTCAGCGTCTCCACTCACCATTTGCGTACTTTCTCGATGGCCGCCATCACCCGCTTGATATCATCCTTGGCCCGGCTGCGGGTCTCGGCCCGCACCGACCGGCCCGACATGCTGCCGCCGCCGCTGCCGCTGAGGCGGGAGCAGCGAGGAGGGAGCAGCCCGCGCCGCGCGCCGGCTGCCTGGCTGCCCGGCTGGCTCGCGCGCGCTTTCTCCTCGCTCGCTCGCTCGGCCGCACCGACAGGGGCAGAGGCGGAGGCGGAGCGGAGGCGGAGGCAGGCCCGGCCTTGGTCGCTGGCGGCGGCGCCCGCACGCACAATGAAGGCTCCCGGCTGGCCCCGCCCCGGCCCGGCCCGGCCCGGCCCGGCCCGCCTCGCCTCGCAGGAAGGGGAGGACGGAGGCTGGACGGCTGGCTGGCTGGATGGATGGGGCGAGCGATACTTGCGACTGAGGCGAGCGATGGGCGGGGGCGGCGCGCGAGCGGGGCGCAGCGCGCAGGCGCGTCGGCACGGGGCGCACGCGCACCTCGCGCCCCGAGGCCCCGCCCCCTCTCGCGGGGAGGGGAGGCGAGCGGGGAAAGGGACGAGAGGCGTTCCCGCGCTTTTATCCGGGGAGCCTTCCCCAACCGGGCGCCCCCCGGTGCGCTGCGCCTACGAGCTCCCCCCCTCCACGCCCCTGGGAAGCTTCTTCGTGGCACGTGGCAGTGACTTTTTGAATCCCGACTTCTCTCACACACGCTTGACGAGCGTGACGTTGCCATTGATTTTAAATAGCTGTTCGGATTCGTTTTTCATTCAACCCATCTTAAAAATCCACCTTTTCTGCACCCTAATAACCTACATAAGAAGTGAAAAGTAAATGCCACCCGCTTGGCCTCCGTGTTGTTCTTGTGAGGGAGCAAAAGAAAAAGCCATACAGGACCAATGAGTAAAATGTATTCATTAAAAACTCCCTTTTCCTAAAGAAGAAAACCCACATTTTTCGCACCAAGAAGCATGCGATCTATAAAAGCGAAGTATTTTAAAGTCAATCTCTACTGGGGAAGAGAGAGAAATAGTCTCTCTCTCATAATCCCTAAGATGCAGTCCTATGCAGGGAAAGGGACTACAATTCCCAGCAAGGCTGGCTGGGGCATGCCCAAGGCCATGGGCCTTTCTCCTGAGTAAACATGCACAGGATCGGCCCCTTATCAGCCTTTCCAATGTGGGCCACAGCCAGGGGCAGAGGGCCTTGCCACCCAACATCATCCAGGGGGCCAAAAGTTTGGAAAATCTGCCACAAGCCGCACTGGATGTGCTCACAGAAACTGTTTGTGGCATCATTGTGGGCTGGCAAGAATGATGTTGTGGCTGCCCTGAAATCAATCACAAAGTCCATCCAGCTCTCTATAAACAGTTTCTGGCCTGGCACCTTTGTCTGGCAAGCACACAACCCTCGTGCCAAGGCAGTTAGACAATGGCCTGGAGCAACTGCTTCGCAAACTCCCATTGGGAGCACATGGAATCGATCTGTTCTCACGGCTGAACAACCATAACCGAACGTGTATTCTCACAGGAGTTTATTGAGATGAGAATTGCCAAGAAATTTACTCTCGAACATGAGAGAACGGCACCTTTGCTTGGTGTGTAGAAACATCCTACTCTACAGGGAATACTAAATGCTCCCGTCTCAATGATCTCACATGGCCAATTTGTGTTGCCTTGTGACAGTGGTGAGATTTGACCGTGGCCCTTTTTCCTTGAATACCTGTGAGTATTTAAGTCTTGGATGTAAGATCATGCTCCATGCTTTTTAACGTTGTTCTTGTACCAATCGGTTAATTCGTCACAAACTAAACTACTGATGCACCTGCAGAACATGCTGAAAATACAGGTAGCATGTTGAAACACAGTGCAGATGGATAATTTGCGAATCACCAGCCCAAAATTGGTTTACCTGCCATGCAGTTGACTCTGTCATTTTGCATTCCCAGTCCCAAAAGGCAGAACACTGAATCAAGACCCCGGTAGCTCACCACTGCTTGGCTCACTGCCGAGTCACATTTTGTGCAAACTGATAAATGTAAAATAAATGTGTATGTAGTGGCAATGCAAAAGTTTAGATCAAGGCCACACCGTCTGGTGCAGCACCCTGTTTAGGTGACCAGTTTTCATAAAAGGTATACAAGATCTGTCATTCATAAAATGATGGCCTATATGAATGTTCTAGGCATAATCTTTGGCTGCAAACAAACAAAAACATGGTCTTTCAAGTGCGACAACTCTGCTTTTCCCATAACTACAGAAATATCAGAGGCTGACTGGTGGAAGGCACGCAAAGCTACTGGGGAAGAGCGAGGGACACGCACTGTTGCTAACGACACAGCTAGGTCAGCGCTGAAAGGAAGTTCCATGGCCAACATACATGGAGGCAGGAGGACATTTTGGACGGCTGGGTTGCTGTTCCATGTGAACAAGCCAAAGACCTTCTCTGCATTATGTTGCTGAAATGAAGTATGAAAAACCAGGATTGGTTTTGGTTTGAAGTACTCAAAGCAAATCCCTGGGCGTAGACCTCTTTAATCCTAAGTGTCTGCCTTTTGTACCAGCTTGGACCATCTCAGGGTTCTAATCATCATATTCATAAGCATAATTAGATCCTGTAAGCCTGACAATTAAAGGTCTTACCAACAATTCGTACTGCCTTCAGAATATGTCTTCCATTGTGATCTTAATGTATTCAGTACCAATCTGCTCTCAGATCAGGTGAGAAATGATACAAAATGAGTTGGGAGACTGGCTCCAGAATCAATTTACTCTTGACCAACCTGGAATTATTTTTTGACATTCAGATACTCTGGTTGATACTCTGCCAGGCAAGTTGCAATTGCATTGCATTAACCACCCACTGCCCCAACTATTTCTAAAAGGACTTCAGGGTAAATAAGGCAGTTACACCAAATAAGGGGAAAAAACTGGGAACCATGGGAAGTTATACAGACTTCGATGACAAAACAGTGTTTGCGGGCTCATTTGGGCCTTCTGCCTCTGCTGGAACTGGGTCAGGAACAGGCAACCCAAGAATATCCTTCGTGAAATGTGCAGCCGTAATTTCCTCTGGAATTTCTGCTTCAATAAAGGCATCTGCACCTGGATGGGGGGTTGGGGAGGGGGAGCCAAAGTCAATGATAGCAGAACTTAGCAGACTATGGGAACAATAATGCCTGGAATGGGGCCTCTCAAAGGCACTATTTGTCCTGACCAGAACAGGGATGTGCTGAGCAAAGCCACACCTTCCCAGTCCAAGGCAGCCCAGGACCACCTGCTAGACGAGCATGGAGGGGACGCACCACGTGTTGGAGGGCAGGCGGTGCCCATCAGCCGTCCCCACGTTGGCTGGATCCCGGGGCCCAGAGGGGAAGGCACTTGCTAGCCATCCTGGTCCCGAGTTGGTCAGCGCCTTGGAGGTCAACACCAGAACCTTGAGGTTGGCCCAGCTGCTGCAGTTCTTTCCAAGCGGGCGTCCTGCGCGCCCAGGTAGGTGTGCCGCTGAGCATCCCCAATTCTGCGCTTCCCCCGCCGGGCACAGAGGCGGCTCCATGTGGAGGCGGCTCTGGTGATTCGAGGAGGGCAAGGGGCTCTGCCTGCAGCTTTGCCCCGAGTCACAGGGCCCTTGGGTGGGGGGGGGGGAGTACCACTCTGCATTCAGCATGGGCCCCTGAGCACGGGGTGCATCTCCTTACAGGGCTTGCGCACACTTGCGCTTCCCTGGCGTTTGGGACTCCCGCCTCTCCGATCGGGCTCGCCCGCTTCGGTGCACGGACCATCATGTCATCTCCAGAAAGACTTGGAGGAATCGGCTGGCCAGTCCTGCCTTCCTTCTCCTTGCCCTGATGCTCTTTTCTGTGCCACAATGCGGTGCGGGGGGCGGGGGGGAGAGCGAGGGGGCGGTCCACAGGCTCCCAAAAACCTGGACCGGCACAGCCGCCGAGTACCTGTGGGGTCGTAGACGCCAACCTCCAAGCGCCCCCCCTCGGGATTCAGGCCCAGCAGTGTGGTGAGGTGCTCCGCCAGCTCCTCCTCGGTGAAATGCTCTCCTGTTCCGAGGCAAGAGAAAACGGGCCGTGTCCTACCTTTGCTGCTGCGACACCAGGGCCGGCCGGGCGGCTGCGGGCCAGCGCTGCCCACCTCGGTGCTGCAGTAGCAGCAGCAGCTCCTCCCGGCCCAGGGTCAGCTCGTGGCTCTCGTTCTCGTAGCCCAGCACCCGGAAGGCATTCTGGATCTCTCTTGCGGCCAGTCCAAACGCCGGGCGATGATTGACGTACAGTTTGATGAAGTCGCCTAAATTGATGTGGGTCACTTGCTTTCCGGTGTCCAGATATTCGCTGAACTTGACCTCGTTTAACATGTCTTCTATCTGGAAGGAATGAAACTGTACGGTCAGGAGTGGAGCTGCTGGGGCCACTGGAAAGGGCTGACAACCCGCCCTGGTTCTCTGAGGGCAGCGGTCCCGTCTGTGCGGCGCAGGAGCCGCTGGGTTACCCAACCCCTGGGCTCCCGAGGATGGGCTGCAGAGGGCAGGCTGGTGGCCTTTTCCTTCCACTTTTGCTCAGCAACAGGCCACGGGTGGCCCGATGGGCCGCTCGCTGCTGAACAAGCCCGTGATCCGGGCTCAGGCGACATGCTAAGCAACCTGTGCAGGAGCCGGTCCCAGGTTGGTCAGAAACGCAGAAGTGGCAGGTGTGGTGCAGGCAGCAGGTTCACGCTCTCCTGCTCGTACCGGATAGCTTTGCCCCTGCGTGCCTGGACAGGGAGCACATGGTGTGCCCACCACCCATTCGCATCGTCTCCCTTGGGGTCCACCTAGGGACCACCGCCCCGAGGGGGAGCATTAGGCACGTGAAGAAGGCTGCTTTCTTTGTTCTCGGGCTTGTCACCCATTTGGAGGGAAGGATGAGCGAGCAGAGGCAGCACGGAAAAGCTGCAGCAACGCCAGGAGCATCTTGGGAGGGGCCCCTGCAGGCATGCAGGCCTTAGCAGGTGCCCAGCGATACCCGCTCTCCATGCTGGCCCCAGAAGCGTCCTCGCCCGGAAGTGCGCCCTTGAGAAGCTCAGGGGAGGATGCTAAAAGCTGGACTGCGGCTTGAGCGAGTTGTTCTGGCACAGTGTTGAAAGGGCACCTCTCCCCTCCCACCCAAAGCAAGGCAGACGTCGATACGGGGCAGCGAGGGTACTTCCTGCCCAGGAACGAGGGAGAAGCGTGGTCGGAGAGCGTAACCCAGGGGACCAGGGCTCTTCGCAGCTCCCACTACCAAGTCTGACAGATGCAGAGGGTGCTTTTTGTGGGGAGCGGGGAGGTCTGCCTCCCAAAAGCATTTTCCAGGGGCGTTGACAGAAGGAGAGAGACGGCCGTAAACATTAGGAAGTGGGAAAGGAATGGTCTTTGCATGCCTTCCGGCTGCTTTGTAAAAGTGGGGCAGCTGCGGCACTGATCTCATTGTGTCGCCCTGCTTCTGCTCAGCGGAGGGAACTAGGCCATGAGTCTGCCCTGCCACACCACAGTGAGCAGGGGGACTGGGTGCCGTGTCCAGTCACCCTTGAAGAACTTTTTTGGCGCTTCTGCTGCTCTCTCTCTCTCTCACACACACATTGCAAAAGGAGGAAACTGCATTGGCTCAGTCATCGCTAGCGCTTCCTGTGATTCGCAAAGACAAGGCCAAATTCTGCTGGGAGGGGGAGTCTCACCCCACACCCTCGACCGCTCTGCCCCTCCCTCTCGCACACCACACGGTCACCTCTGCTACCTCCACCGGGACCTCAGGTGTGGAAACACGGGAGAAGACCAGCGAGCGAGCAAGCTTTCTTCGGGTCTCCCTGGAGACGCCTCCTTTCAAACGCGGGGCTGCCTGCACGAGACTTGCTGGCGTTTTAAAGTTTCATGAGCCAAATGGCACAGTGCATCACCCCGCCACCCTTTTTGAAAAGCATGCTGAAGCTGGCCACGTTTATTTTGAGGAAAAAGCAGAGGTGAATCGCTCGGCCAAGGCAATGTTTATCTAGGGAATTTCAACCCCCTTTCAGGGCAGGCTGCCCTCACGGGGCCATCCGTGCCACTTTCCTGCCAGGAATCATCCCCCTTCCCTTGCTATTTGCAGTAAACGGCATCGCCGGTGGCAAAGAGCTGGCGTCGTGGCTGCTGGGAAAGGACCCGGGGCAGGAAACTGGGACGGGGACCTCACCCGGAGAGTGTTCTGACGAGGGCCGTGAGGCGGCATTTCCTTCAAAGCAAGACAGGCAACCGTTGCTGTGCATCGCTTGGTGCCTCCGACGTGCGCGACAGCAGCTTGCGCGTCTGTGCCCTTTGGCCATCCGGGCTGACCAGTGGCAGCACGAGGGTAGGTCCCACCGGGGAAGGAGGCCTGGATCCTTCCCTTGGAGCCCCAGACCCCTGGGGGGCCACCTGCTCAACACCCCATCCTGCATTTATGGGTTGCTGGAACGAAGGCCTGATGCTCTCCAGCCTAACCCCCCTGAATTATCTGGCTCCTAGCCCACACGTGCGCCACCTCCTGCTACAACCCCCCCCGCCGCTTTTTTCTGAAATCAAATAGCCTCTCTCCTGCCTATTCGTCTTTTTCTTTACATATTGTGGTTTCCTTCGGAGAGACTTTAAAGAATGTATAAAAGGACATTGACAGAAAGGGAGAAAGACAAATCTGTAGAACTGTTTCTCCTGTGGGTCCGACTCCTGAATCTTTCGATATGTGGCACCACCCCTGTGGCTGAGGGTGAGGCTGATGGGAGTTGAAGCCGAAAACGTCTGGAAGGCAGCAGGGTGAGGGAGGTGTACTTTGGCACTACCTTCCCTGCACTCTCAAATTCTGGCCGGTCATATGACGAGGCAAATCATTCTATTGAACGGGTGTGATTACTCCAGAGGCCAAGGGAGCGCCTCGTAAGTTTCCCCCAACAAAACTGACCTGCTCTTCCGAGGGGTAAAACCCCATTGCCCGCATGACAAAGGGCACTTGTTCCAAGGGGATGTGTGTGGACACCTTCCGGGGCTCCATGGTGTCAATGCCTTGGTGACACAGCTGGGCGTAGTAAAAATAGTCTTCTAGCTCCTGGAAGGACATTCAGCAGACGGAAAGGGGCCTTGAGTTCTGGAGCGCGGAACACGAAAGAGCGGACAAACTGGACTGCTGCATAAATGGAAGGCCCGATCTGGGAGAAAAATCCTTCGACTCTCAGAATTCCCCAGCCAAGCTGCATGGGAAATGCTGGGAGTTGTAGGGGGTTTTTTAACCTTCCTAAAACTGCCTAAGATTGTCCCTTGTTCTGGGATAAGTTCTCCCGGACTGGCCCTGCTGCCATGTGGCATGGCGTGCTAGCCTCCACCTGGCAGCAAGCCACATGGCGGGTGGGCGTGCGGAGACCGCTGGAAAGTGAGGAAGGACAGACAGCAAGGGCGGCTTTAGGGCACGGACCAGAGCTCTGCAGCTCCCAGCACATCCCAGCTGGCAACGGCAGCCGAGTCACAATGTGCTGGTGTCCCGTTTATGAAATGTCATGCCAGGAGCGGTAGCTGGGTGTAAAGGCTTAAGGACATTTTTAACTATTGCCTGGATGTTTCCAGTTTTTATATATTTGTATTGTTATGTATTTGTTGGAAGCTGCCCGGAGGCTTATGCGAATGGGGCGGCATACAAGAATCCCAAATAAATAAATAATAAATAAGCAAAATTTTGCGACACAGCAAGCTGCATTCCAAATGTAGGCCCAGACAGGGCTAGCGAAAGGACCTCGTGGTTCTTCATGCAGGGGGCCGCTCTGAGACCGTTTCACCTGGATGAGGTGCACGTCTCACACCCTCTCCTGCTGCTCCTGGCCTTTGGGAGGCATCCAGCTCTGAGAGCCATGGCAGAACACAAGTCGCTCACCAGGCCGCCTGCAGGGAGCATACTGCTCCAGCGTCCGGGTCAAGCCAGCCCAAGGGTGGTCCAGAACGCTTTGGAAAACAGGCCTCCCTCTTGGTTTCCCAGGTCAAGGCAAAGTCCAGGGTTTCGCCCTTAAAGGACTCCAGAGTCCCGGCCACACCAGACTATCTAAAGGGCTTCCTCCCACATGAATCAGATGTTTTTCAGAGCCCCTCTCTGGCTCCTGAGGTCAGTGGGGTGGCAACCAGAGAGGACCTTCTCTGTGGTGGCACCCCAAGCTCTTGCTGGACAGCTGCACCGAGCGCCATCTCTGTGCTATTTACTTATATTGATACCCCCCTGCTTTTCCCTTCACGGAGCCTGAGGCAGCTTGCGCACGCCTGCCCCTCCTCTCAACTCATCTTCACAGCAACAACCCTGTGAGGTAGATGAGGCTGAGAGTCTGGGAGCAGCCCAACGCCAGCCAGGGAGCTTCCCTTCTCAGGCGAGGCGAGCTCTGAGGCAGCACCTGTTCCCCTGCTGCTAAACGGTGCCCTGGCTCTTTCGTTGTTTTTAGCTGCCGCTTTTAATCGGCTCTTTTTATCCCTGTGTTTTATCATTCTCGGGAGATTATTTTATTGCTTTTATGACCTGTAAGCCGTCTTGGGGGCATTCGCACTGAAAGGCAGGCCAGAAAGAATCAAAATAAGCAAGCAACACAATCTTGGAATACCCTGAAGAACTCGCCCGTCCTGCCACCTTCCAGAAGGTTGTAGAATGGGGTCAAATCTTCGCCACCCAGAAAGACAGCTGCTTCCAGAGCACTGGGGAAGGAACGACACGTTCAGCTCTCCTGGAAAGAGGAGGATTCCCTTTCCCACCCTGCCAACAGCTCATCTAAAAGTTAAAATTAATCTGAGCATCAAGAGGTGCGATTCAAGAGGAGGAGCCCAAATGCTGTGCTAAGTCTCTCCAGCTGCAGCGCTTTAGCATCTGGTATTACCCAGGCACAAGGTGGCAAGCCTTGGAAGATCGAGAGCTTGTCACGACGGTTCCCACGGCCCCGCCCCCGAGCAGCATCCCAAAATTCAGGCAGATCTCATCACCAAACCAGTTCTAGCATTTTCCATGCCCATCAGGAGCAGATCTCCAGTAAAATGAATGTACTGTTATTGCTCATTTATGGGCAAACTACCCTGAATACTTTGCATTACAACCAGGAGCTATTTCTAATTGTTGGGAAAAGTCATTCCTCTCGGACTGAACTGTCTCCTGCTCTCCGAGGAGGGGAGTTGTCAGGGGCTGCCCTTTCGTGCTGGGCCAAGCGGGCCTCTCCTTGCCCTCGTGGGCCTTGTGCCCTCGTCCTGGGAGGACTCCACAGGCTCCTTGCAGATGCTCAGTCCAGGGAACGGTGGAAGGGCCTTTTCTGCGGCATCTAAAGACGGCTGCCTTTTTAAAAGGCCACAGGTAAACGCCGCCACCGCAGCAGCAGCACCTTGAGTATCTCTCTCCGCTTCACACGCAAAACGGGGCAGAAGGTGCAGCCAGCGCAATACCATCCAGAACAAGACCAGGCTCACGCAATCCAAACTCCCGAGGCTTTTATCTATAATTAAGTTACGCTTGGACATTAAATATTCTGGAGGCACGGGAGATGCTAGAGGCAGCAGAAAAGCGCTAATTAGCTCATAAAACGCCTTCCCCCATAAACAAATTACAGAGGCATTCAGCAGTGCCTGGGCCCCAGCCAGTAATGATAAAACGGGATCATTTATATTCTACTGTCTTCGTTTAATTTTTGCTCAGGCCGAGCCTCCAATGGAGAAAGGCTCGCATCCCGGGCATGCTTAGGCAAAAACGGGACTACAGGGCCACGCGTATCCCAGCCGGCTCAGCACGGCGTGGGGCTTTAAGCCACACTGGGGGATGGGGGGAGCCCTATTAAAGGCTAGTTGGCAAGGGGCGGCATAGACATTTTTCTAATTAATTAATTAATAAAGCCCACCGAAGGGCCCGGTCAGCCAATGACGAAGCAGAACCTCCAGGACTGAGCTGCAGCCGGCCGGCCAAGCCCTCTCCTCACCCCTGGCGGGACTCGGTCCCCCAGTGCCATTTTCCCAGCCCCCACAAGGCCGCCAAGGTGGCGTCTCCCAAGGTGCCCAGGGAGCGGTCCTTTCTGCGAGCACAAGGCCGCTGGCATCTTGGAACTCAGCCTTGCCGGCAACCCGCTTCCTGGTATGACAAACAGGAGGAGACGCTGCCGGTTTGGACTCACTCTAAATTGACGTCCCATTTCATCACGGTCAGGTCATCACCGCCCGCCGTGAAGAGGTGGCACCCGTCGTAGGAGCAGGCGAGGTTCGAGACACCTGCTGGGTGGCAAATGAAAGCCGAGGACTTGTGCGGGTTCCCGTCAACGGGCAAGATCTGGAGGCCAACCTAGGGAGAAGGGCAGAGCACGTGACACCCACCCCGGGGTCTCTGCGCAGCCCGCCAGGCGACCTGGGTGCCTGCCTGGGAGCTGGGCTGCGGTGCCCTCGGGGCCCAAGCCTGCTCCAAGCCCTTCTCCCGTCCCAGTTCCAAAGGCTTCCCAATTTTCTGGGTGGGTCAAGCACAGAACCGCCTGCCTGCCCGAAGTTGAGACGGGAATTGGTCACTGAAGTCACCCAGGGAACCATGACCTGCCTTATCTTTCGTGATGTAGGCCAGATACCGACTCTGCGGATCATCCTCCTCCGTGGCTGGCAGCACCAGGATCTTCTCGAGGGGAGAGCCATAGGTTGGTCCCAGAGCAGTCTTCCTGCCATAAAATCATCAAGAAGAGCAACACCTACTATTTCTGACTATTACTGTTTTCGTTTCCACACCACACAATAGCCAAAGCGCTCTGGTGGTTCCACACAATTCACACACACAGGTACAATAATAAAATAGAGGACCACGAGGGTAGTGATATGGCGATGAGCACTCGGTCACCTGGCTTTTAACTGCTTCACCCACAGGTGACCCCCAAGGGCTGGGGGAAGATCAGGGGTCCTCTACTGGTCAGTTCCGGTAGACAAAGCTCCTGCACCACATGCAGTAGCTCCCCGGTTCTCTCAGGAGCCGTCCTTGCCAGACACTCACGTCTCCAAACCCGTCTTTCTGGAGTCAACCCGGATTACTCAATCAACCAAATTAAACAAAACAAAGCAAAAAACCCCCAAAGGGTGGTGAAGCAGCGACAACTGCCTGGGCACGCTGACGGGACCCAAACCGGCAACAGAAATGCAAAGGCCGAGCCATTTGGGGAGAGGGTGGGCACACCCAGGTTTAGTTCACCCTCTCCAGACCTGGTGATCCCCGGATCTCCAGCATCCCCAAGAGAGCTGGGGCTGATGGGAGTCAAAGTCCAAAACACTGGACAAGCACTGTGTTGGGGAAGGCTGGTCTCCTGGGTGCCGAGCCGGAAGGGCCCTGCTCTGGGGTCCCCACGGAAGCTTTGGTCAGGCGGGAAGTCAGACGTGGGGTGGCATTTGCCCACCCTGGGCTGTAAATGCAGCGAGGCAGTCGCTCGCGGGAAGGACCTGCCGCCTTGGCCGGAAGGCGCCTTCTGGAGCTCAGGAGCAGGGGAAGCGATGCCGCCGGGGCCTCATGGGGCCGGGAAGGCAAGGCCTGGCCCTGGGGAGCCCGCTGACCTCGGCGGTCCATGGCAGCACAGGGATGCGCCAGGACTGCGCCTCTGTTCGCAAATCGAGCAGCGGTGGTCTCCTTCTCTGGAACGACCATGAGCCAAAGCACTGTGAGAAACGTTTCATCATGGGAAATGCAAGGGTGGGCTTTGAAATGTGCATTTTCAATGAACGGGGTGTTTTCACGCTTTAGTGAATGGGAGGAAATGCTCCAGCGCACACACTTTCCCTGCTTCAAACGCTTGGTCTGCTTGCTCCAGTGAGCAGAGCAGGAGCGAGCCAAAGTGAGCCTCGGGGCTAATTTGGGAGAGCTCAAAATGGCTGGTTCGACGCTGCGAGGCCTCGCGTCGCCTTGGACCGTGGGTGCTGGGGATTGGCGTTCCCGAAACACACGCAGCTCCTGACGGGGGGGCGGTGGACTGGGTGAATTCCAGCACAGAACACGCCCGCTGAAGAAGACAAGCCAGACTGTTCCCGGGGTACCTGCACAAATTTGTAGTCACGTTATAAAGCTTCATTTTGTAGTGATCGTTGGCCGTGAGGAAAAAATACTCCTTCGTAAGAGGCGGGTACCAGGCGATGCACTTGGGGACGGCGCTCTGCTCGATGCGGTCCCTCCGGGAAACCACCAGCTCGTCCTGGAAGCTGCGGAGCAGGTCGTACTCCACCTGGAGGCAAAGGGGTGCCGAGTCGGGGCTGAGTGGCTGGTTCCCCCAGGTGCTCCTTCGCTTGGTGTCTCTGCCGCGGGAGGGGCCTCATGTGTACCCCCCCCCCCCGCTGAGCCCCGGCGGGCTCAAGCCCGTCACTGGGAGCGCCTCCTCTGCAGGAGGACAGGCTGCTCTCTCGGGGGCGATTTTGAGAGTCGCGGTTCCACACAGCTGAGCGAAGAGGGTGGGCAAGGCTGCCCCGGACAAGAAGCACAGCGGCAGAGCCTCAGGCGGGGGTCCAACTGAGCCCCACAGAGCTCCTTCAAACGCCATGCCAGACCCTACCCTCTGGCCTCAGCCCCCTTCCCAGGGGGGCTTCCCGACAGCACTGCAGTCCTTGCCCCCACGGACTGCCTCCCCGGAGGCTCTGCTCCCGGCAGGAAGGCGCTTGCAGCGAAAACCCGCTCGCCTCTTCGGAGGTTGGGCCCTCGGCTCCGGTCCCGGCTGGGCTGAGCAACGTTTCCTGCCCACAAGAAAGGGCTCACAGGGGCTCTGGCGACTGCCCACCCGGGCTTTGGCCGCCTCCCTGAGCAGGCCGGCTGGGGCTTCCGAGCAGCAGCGACGGCCACCTCCTTGCCCCGTCCCAGCTCCCCCGCTGCCCCGTTCTGTCCTCTGGCCTTCGGCCCCTGGCCTGACGCCCATCCCCAGGTCCCTGCTGGCCCAGAGCCGGCTCTAGCCCTTCTCCAGCCCAGTCCCCACGTCGCCCAGGTAACCAGAGCCACCGGATCGTGGTGGGACCTACCAAGAGCCGGTCTTCGCCGAGACTTAAGAGCCGGGGCTCGTTGCTGTCCAGATGAACCCCAAAAAGGATGGTGCGGATCGGCTTGTAGTGAGAGTGCAGGGCTGCCAGCCGCTCCCAGACTTTCTCCTCACCTGCAGCGACTCTTCTGAAAAGGGTCACCGAAACATTTTCATCCTGGAAAGCGACGTCAGTATAAGCAGAGGGAGCATTGGGGTTTTATCTGTGCATTTTTGCCTTCCCAGGTGCGCGAGTGGTTAGCGCTCTGGACCAGGACGATGGGAGTGGGCAGAGCTCCGCGGCGGAGCTACTGCTCGGCCTGAAGGAGGTCCTGGGTTCCATCCCAGAGAACAGGGCAGACTCCCGCCCGGGGCCTGAAGGCTGCGGCTGCCGGTCAGTGCCGCCAGTGCTGGGTAGATGGGCCAGGGGCCCAAGAGCAAGAAGCTGCAACTTCCGCACGGCACGGAGCCGGGCTGCGGGGAGGGGAGGGGAGGGACTCACTGCACTGGCGAGGTACTGGGAGTCGTGGGAGAAGCTAAGGAGCGTGACAGCACCGCTTGAGCACTGGAAGGGCTCTGGGCAGTCGTCTTCCAGAGAGACGGAATCGAGGATGCAGATGCTCCCGTCGCCGAAGCCGGCTGCCAGCAAGGATCCTGGAAGGCACGTTGCAGAACCGTTCTCTCCGCAGGGCCGAGTCTCCAGCCACGCTGCCACGTCGCGTTGCAGCAGCAGCAGCAGCAGAGGCCTGCTTCCAGGCGGCACCACGGCAGCCACGCGTGTTCTCATAGGAAGGAGCCTTCACGTGGCCACTGAAAAGCAATTCCTGCCCAGCAGCTTTCCAAGGGAAGCCTTCCTTGTGGCTTCGCCTCTAACTAGGCCTGCTGGTTTGGGAGCCGTGTCTGCCTGGGACCCAGAATCAAATCAGGGCTCTTGCCCAGGTGCGTTTGTCCTTCCCTAAGCGCCTGGACGAGGACCACGGCAATGCACGGCTCGGGCCATTTCCTTGGCGTGGTTCTCAAGGAGGCTTCAACGGAGCCAGAAGCCCTGATGTGATTCTGGGTCCCAGGCAGACACGGCTCCAAAACCAGCAGGGCCAGGCAATTGCTCTTGCGCACATATGCCGCTCACTCGGCCTCTTGTAATTAACTGTGGCAAAGCTGTGATGAGAATTCAGCACTCTGCACATCCAAGCAGGAATCCGGAACCTCTATCACAGCTCTGGGGCTGTGCTCAGCTCTGAGAAAGGGGCTGGGGCCGAAGGCGGCTGAGGTCAGGTGAGACATACCCAAAGCAACGGCGTATCCCGAGCTGAAGCTCTTACACAATCAGTTACAAAGCCTTGGAAGGGAGGATAACCGCACAAAAGCCAGGAAACTGCTGAACGACTGACGGTCGGGGAAAGAGAGTGGTGCTCCAGGGGTCGCAAGCAGGATGGATTTGCCCCTCGGTGCCCCACCCCTGCTGCCACAGATACAGGCCCCGCAGAAAGCAACCACTACCCAAACTGAACCCCGCGAAGGAAGAGGGATGATGGATTGTACCGTCGTGGTTGTAACAGAGGCTCCGGAGACACGCTCCCTTGAAGATGCGGCTGACAAGGTATCTGTTGAGCTGGTGGTTCCAGACTTTGAGGAGGCCACAGTGGCTCCCTTTGGCCATGAGGGGCTTGCTCGGGTGGCAGGCGAGGGCGTGCACGGCCTCCTTGGGCTCCTCCAGGCACTTGCTGACCTTCATCCCCTCCGGCCTGACGTGGACCACCACGGCATCGGTCGTGGCGAGCACAAAATTCCTGTGCCGTGGAAGAGAGACGGGGCAGCTCAAGGCATGTCTTGCCCAGCTCCTTGGCCCAAACAAACATGCTCAGGGATTCTGCTGCTTTTTAGTGATACACACACACACACACACACACACACACACACTAATGCAAATACATGTCCAGATGGATTCAGCGGCACCCACACAAGGCAGCGTTCCTGTCCGTGTGGCCGAGTGGGAGAGGTGAGGCTGGCTGAAGCTCTACTTGGACTTTTCTACCTGAGACCAAGGTGTTTCTTGGGGCAGCTCTAGGGAATCTGCACAGCTCACACCCCCCACCTGCCAAACATGCACCTCTGCAGTTTTAAAAAGTTTCAAGAATTACAGCGACACCTCCCATGAGCCGGAGGCTCCGCTCAGCACTCACCTGACAATGAAGGGGTGGCCAGTCAAGGTGCAGGACGTGGGATATTTGGTGATGTCCGTGGGACACGCCGGCTTCTTGGAGAAGGAAATGGACTGGATGGGCCCCAGTTTGAACTGGCTGTACCAGTGCAGGAGCTGCAAGTCTCCGTCGTAGAACTTCACGTGGCCTTTGACATCGCAAGTCACAAAATTGCTGAAAAGGAGTATCATTTGTTCCGAAAAATCTGGCATATCGCGAAGTCCAAAAGCAAGGAGCATCCATTTTCGAGGCGGGGGGGTGTTGGGGCTGCCTTGCAGAAACTCCCGGCCAGGATCCTGCGTGGCGTCTGCCGAGGCACATGCTCCACGGCACCTGGGTGGGTGGAGCAGCCCCACTTGTGGGCTTCCCGTGACCTGACCAAGCCAGGCTCCTCCTATGTTGCCATGGATGGAGCCCATGGGCAGAAAGCGCCCGGACCCACCAGGGCTCTGGGGGGAGAGCGACTGTGCTGCAGGCAGGCCCCCGGTGCGAAGCAGCCTCTCCAGGCCAGACCACAAAAGATCCCATCTGAAACCCCGGACAGCCTGTTCCTGAGTCCAAGGGGCAGCCGGGGAAAGGGTCCATCTCCGTCTCGGGAGCTCCTGTACAACTGGGACGAGGCACCGGAGGGAAAGGCCCTTCTTGAGCATCCGGCAGACTGAATAAGCATTCAGGACCGGGCTCCTTTCCACATGGGACTGGCAACCCCCTGCCCGGAGCGCTGCTGAGCCACTGCAGCCAGTGGAAGTTGGGGGCACGGGCTAGAAGGACCAGGAGCCTCCCACTCCGTCCAAGCAGCCGCCCACAGGCCAGCCGCCCTGGCCTACCTCGCAGGGCTCCTGGGAGGCCGCCTACTCACCGGTCCGTGACGGCAAGGACGGTGATCCCGTCTTTCTGCAAGTGCATGACCTTGATGGCTTTCATGTTGTGCGGCTTCGTGCACGCGGTCCTCTTCTTGGAGGGGGAGCACACGGCATCCCAGACCACCATCTTCCCATCCAGCGTGCTGGTGATCGCTTGCGTGGAGCTGAAGTGAAACAGGGACTGGCTGAAGAGTCCCACGGCCTTGTTGAATGTCTGCAGGAAGGAAGGAAGGGCGGACAGACAGACGAGGGGAAGAAATCACAACATTCTCTTTTAGGGTTTTAAACTTTGCTTTGTGAACTGACCAGACAGGAGCAGAAAAGGGCAGAACCACGAACAATGAAGGACTAAGGGTTGACTCTAATGTCCAGTCGGCATGTGGGTACGGAGACTGGGGGAACCTAGCTGCCTTTCTCTCTATCGCTTCCCCACTTGTATTTCTTTTTAAGGAACCGTCAAGCTTCTTATTGTCCTCCATATTTCCAACCTCCACATGGAAAGCTTAGCTCCTACATCGCACTTTTTCTCTTCGCTGCACAACACACGTCCAGCAGCTGCATATTTGGATAAACTCAGAGCACAATCACACAAATGTCGCACCACCAAGCAGCAGATGGTGGAAGCGAAGTCCCCATTCCCAGGTCCCACACGCTCTGGCCAGGCTGGCCGAAAGGACCAGGATATGAGGCAAGCGCACGGCCAGGCCACGATTCCAGGCAGCGGCTGTGGGGAAGCTTTACCGCTGCCTCGGTCCGCACAGAGGTATTTTAGAAACCCACGTCATGGTTTCGGCTGCAGCAAGATGGAATGCTGCGCTCCGGAATTGTATGCCCAGCATGAGAGGGAGATCATCTCCCAGGCCCAGAGAACTTCTGTGAGTGCAGACTCACCTTCTCTGTCAGGAGGGGAGCGTGGTAGCTCAAGGTGCTGCAGTCCTAAGGGAAAACAGGAGACGTGTGAAGCAGGGCAGTGCGCACTACCAGGAAGGCCTGGGGCTCCAGCGTACGGGGCCAATCGTACGCCAAGGCAGGGGGACCCCAAAAATGGCGTGCTGGTTCTTTCAGGGGCCTCCCTGCAAAAGGGGACACACGCACCCGGAGAGCAGGGCAGTGGGTGCCAGAGGCAGAGCGATTCCGGGGGAGGCGGCACCTGGGCCAGGCCCAGGTGCTCAGGTGCCACCAAGATCCTCTGGGCCCCTGAACCTTTGCTGTGCCACGTCGACTGGTCCCAGTCCAGTTGCGGAACAAGCGGTGGCCTCCGCATCCTTGATGCAGGCATCGCTGCTGGATGAAGACCAGACACCTGGTGCCGCCAGGAGCCCTCTGTTCCCACCTACCCACAGGTAGAAGATGACCTGGGTGGTGCTGTTGCTGACCAGCTCCCTGTGGTCTCGGGGGTTAAACGTGATGTAGCCCTGCAGGAGGGAAAAGCCGCGTGGCAAGTCACTCCCGCCGCCACCACCGCCACCTGCGCCAAGTCCAACACGTGTCTACTCAGAGGGAGTCCCACTGAGCCACATGGGGCTTGCTCCCTGGTCGCAGCCTATGGGATGGCAGCCGGAGCGTGATCCGGCTGGCAGGCACCCCTTCTTGCGCATGCGCCCAGCGCCAGAGGGTTCTTCCTCAGCGTCAGGAGAGCACAGCGTGCTCACCACCCGGGGCCCAGTTCCTGCAAAGAGGAGCGGGTGTCAGGCAGTCCGCAGAGCCACTTGGCCAGGACTTCGCGGCTTGTTCAGTGGCCCGGGCTTCACCCAGCCTGATCCGCCTCACAGGATGCTTTGACGACGCGGGGGGTTCTCCCATTTCCTGTGGCCTGAGGTGGCACACTCTTTCTGATGCTGAAGCCCTGAGGACTAGAAGCCTGACTTCTCCTCCTTCCTTTCATCTGTCCTAAATTTCCTAAATCTCCGCAGCACCTCTTGTCTCTCAACTGCGGAGAGAGGAGCGAGCGTGCAGGCAGTGCGCCTCGGAAGCACCCTGACCGTGCTCAGAACACCCCTGCACACCCTCTCTGAATGGGCAACCCGTGCATTTCTTCCTCCCCACGCAGCATGCAGACAGGCAAGGCGCCTCACCTGGAAGCCAAACTGCGGCAGGATCTCCACGCTGCAGACAGGGCTCGTCTCAGCTGAGGTCCACCTCCAAATGCAGACTTTCTGATGTAAAGAAGAAAACTTTTTAAGGTGGAGAAATCACAGGCCCTCCGAGCCTATGAGCTCTTCTGCGTGCCCCACCTCCTCGGCCAGGCCTGCCCCAAAATGCGCCCATCCTTCAGCTCCGGGGCAACCGGCACAGCAAACACAACCTCTACCTGCACTTCTCCGGCCCCGACAGTAGCCAGAAACTTGGCATCGTGGGAAATGGCGATAGCGGCAACGCCTCCCTCCGGGTGGCTGTCAAAGATCGTGTGCACAGGAACCCTGACAAAAAGACAGCTGTGAGCATTACCCCGCACTGCTGGGTCCCTGCAGAAGCAACTCACGGGGGGCGGCCCCGATGGTGCCAAGTCAACCCAGCCAAGGGAGGACGGCCCGGCCTAGGGAGCTCTGCAGGGCTGACACAAGCCGCCGGGGCTAAAAGCAGCGCCGGTATCCAGGGCGCCTCCCTGTGGCGAGACACACACATTGCAGGCTGAGCATCTTCCACCCGTGCCGTGCCAGGGCCATGGGGACTGGCCCCTTGATCCCCCACAGGAAGCACGAGAAAGAGCTGCCTTCCGGCCAAGGTGCCTGCCTGGGCGGGGATCGTGTGCCCCCATACACCTGGCCCGCCAGCTGCTTCTGACTCGAAGCAGAGCAAGAGCTGGCGGAGACTGAAGTTTGCCTCGAGTGCATTCCTTGGCAGAACCTCCATGTAATTAGTAAAACAAACCAGATAGGCAGGTATCCATACAGCAAGGAAAGGCTCTAAAGCAGACGTCAGCTGGACTTCAGCTCCCAGAAGTCCCTGCCAGCATGGCCAAAGGTCAGGACTGCTGGGAAGGGAAGTCCAAGCACCTGGAGATCAGCCTTCTGCCCACCCTGCGCCTGAAGACGTTGCAGCATAAGAACATCGGAGGAGCGTTGCTGGATCTTGCTGGGCTGCAACTCCATCATCCCCAACAGTGGCTGGAGCTGATGGGAGCTGGAGTGCAGCCCCACCTGGGCAGTCCACAGTTGTCATCTGCTCCAGTCCATGCTCAGTCAGCCTGCCAGACGCTCAAGGGGAGCAGGGCTCCAGCCCCCTTCCCCGGTTGACTGTCCAGGCCTGCCGGTCAGCGGGACCCCAGCTAGGTGGACAGCAGCTTTCTTGAGCTGCCGTGGCTGCTGGAGGAGGACAGTGGCCCTCCCCATGGGTCAGCCTCTCCTCGCGTGGGCCTTGCCCGGAGGAGGAGAAAGCAAAGCCACACTGCCACGTACGCCGAGTAGCCGTCCCAAACGATCACCAAGCTCTCGCGACCCCGGTCAGCCGTGGCGATCCACCTCCGGTCTTCACTCATGCAGATGCACGAGATGCAGCTCGTGTGTCCCTGGGAAGGCAGAAGAACCTGCCAGGGCCCAGGTGTGGCGAGGCAGCGGTGGTGGCTCTGCCCCGCAGGCCTGTGGACGCCCGCCGTTTTAAACTGCGGTTTACTCTTTTGTTCGCAACACAAGTTGGGGCGGGAGAGGCACACACATCCTGGCTACAGGCCCAGTGAGCGACGAGTGTGGAGTTGATGCCCCGCAGAGAAACCTCCCACCGGGCTGCACGCATCGCCACGAAGGACCCCTCCTCCCTTCACAGCGTGGAGGGTCACGCGAGGCCCCCCAAGGTAGATGGACAGCACATTCCTGGCCTTTGGCTCTGCCAGCTGTGGCTGATGGGAGTTGCAGCCCGGCTGTGCATGGGGGCAACATGTTCCCCAGCCTTGCTTTGTGGGGTGCCCTGCGCTGCCTGCTTGGAGCACCACCCACAGGCTGCCCTGAGACTGAGCGGAGAGCTCACGAGCCCCTTGAGGGAAGCCGGCCTTACCTGCAGCAGGAACTGCCTGCACCTGAGCACGTCATGGATTACAGCCGTGTGAGCCGAGACGTACAGAATCACTCGGAGGTCCTCATCCAGCAGGCTGAAAACAGGCAGCTTGTTGTTGAAGCCAAAGACCCAAGACAAACTCTGCGAGACGAAAAGGTTCTAATTTCAGGGCTGCTCGACACCTCAGCAAACACGGCACAAGAGAAACGCCACATGGCGCCACAAGGGAAGGCCTGTGCACTCCAGGGGCTTATGAGTGAGTGAGGAGACAAGAGCAGAGCCACAGTGTGATCTTTTCCCCCCTAATCCTGGGAGGGGGGGCAGGTACAATAGACCGGGGGGAAATTGACCTGCCTAACACTCTGGCTTCTCAGTTTTCGACACCTTCAAGTGTACACGGACGCCACATTGCAGTGAAGCAGCAACCTGCATTACCTTGCACAAGTCCCCTTCTCTTGCAAAGTATCTGTGCAAATTCTCACAACCCATGCAAGCAACAGGAGCTTGTGGGAACTTGACCCGGCAGTGTCGCTCTGCAGGTTTTGCAGCCACCTCTGGCTTTTCTAGAGCAAGGAAAGGAACGTATTTTCCTGATCTTGCGATTAAATTGCTGCGAGAGGCCCGTGTATTCTGCCGTACTATCTTGCCATTGTGTGATCCACCCTTCCCCAGCCTTGTGCCTTCCAGACATGTTTGGACTGCAAGCACCCAGAATTCCCAGTCAGTGGCCCTGCTGGATGGGAATGCTGGGAGTCGCAGTCCAAATGCCTCTGAAGGTCAGCAGGTTGGGGAAGGTTGGTGTAACGGAATATACAGAAAAGCAAGAAAGAAAATCTTTCGGAAAAGAAACACACAGGAAACCTGCTCTTAAGCCGCTAAGGAAACGGGCACAGAACCTGCAGTAAAGCAACAGGCTGAAACCTCAAGCCTGTGACCCAACGCATAAGGTCAGCAGAGTAGAGAAAGGGGTCCCTCGTGTGTGTGTGTGTGTGTGTGTGTGTGTGTCGGGGGGGTCCACTGCCCCCCTCCCTGAGTCACCTGGTCCTCCTCAGAGCAGCACTCACCAGCGGGTGGGCCGAGAGAGGCCTGCTGCCCTCCTCCAGCATCATCCCCGGGATGGCAGAGGCGACGACCGAAGCTCCCCCCACCGCCACAGGCGCTCTGCCGGGGGTGGCTTGTGGCTTGGGCAGTCCGCCCTCTTGCTGCGGCGGCCGCACGCCCGTGTCTTCCCTGGCACTGGGAAGGCTGCCTCCGCCACCCTGGCTGGGGGGGGTGCTGGCCCCCTGCAAGGGAACAAGGTCTCTCCGGCTTTCCCCGCTGGGCTCCTGGCCGGCCGCATCCTCTCTGCCCCCGAGAGGACGGCCTTCCTCGGTCCACACGGGCGCTCTTGCTTCTGGCAGCCGGCTTCCTCCTGCTGTGGTCTGGCCTTCTTGCCCGGTGTCTTCCTGCACTTGGGGCTCCTGGGCTGTGTCTTCTGGAGCGCGGCCCTCATGGGCCGGGACCTCGGTCCCTTTCCCCCCCTCTAAGGCCACTTCCGTCGCGGTCCCCTTCGAGAGAGAAGAACACCTCCGAGTGACATTCAAGCCGTGATCCGGGACAGCCCTCCTTTGCCCAGCTCCCGAGTCTTCCCTTCCGAATGGATGCATGCAGTCCTGAGGACTAGAAACACGATGCGGCTTTACGCCTTCTTGAAGGGAACGCTGAGCATCCTGAGCTGCTCGCCCGGGCCCAGTGGCGAGACAGGCCTGCATGCCCGGCGCCTCCGCGGACTGACGCCCCGCTCAACTCACAGCGGCGTCCTCGGCGGCTGCGGGGCCCGGAGAGGCGCTGCCCTCCGCCGGGAGCGGCTCCTGCCGCGGCGGCGCGCCCGCGTCCCGAGCCTGCTCCTCCTCCGCCGCCGCCGCCGCCGCCGCCGGGCCTTCCTCGCCGGGCCCCGGGGCGCCCTCCGCCGGAGGCTGCGCGGCTCGTCCCCCGGGCGCGTCCTGCGAGCTCTCGGCCTGCTCCATCCTCGCCGACGGGCGCGCCGCTTTCCTGCGGAGCCGAGGCGGCGCTGAGCGACCCGGGCGGCGGGGCAGCGCCTCCCGCCCGGCGCTTCCCCGCAAGCGGCACCAGGGGGCGCGCGCCCCGGCCCCGCCCCGCCGGGCCCACCTCGCGGGGCTGTTGTGGCGGGTCAGCCGCCGCCCCGGCCGTGCGCGGGCGGGGAAGGGACCGGCCGCCCGCCCGGCCGCCTCTCGGGCTCGGGCTCGGGCTCGGGGTCGCCCGTGCCCGGCGCAGGCTCGGCCCTTCCCGCGGGAGCGCCGCCCGCCCTCCCGCTCTCCCTCCCGCTCACCTGCCCGCGCGTCCGCGCCGCGAGCCTGCCGCTTGTTTGCATCCGGCGCCCGTTCCCGTGGCAACCGGGCCCGCCGGAGGAGGGCAGGCCGCGCCGCGGAGGTGGGAGCCCGCCCGGGCCGCGCCTCGGGCCCCGCCCGGGCGCCCCAAGGGGCGGGGAGCGGGAGCGGCCCCTCGGCCGGGCCGGCAGCCCCGGGGAAGGCGCGCCTCCGCTCGGCCCGCCGGGCAGCCCAGAGGGCGCGGAGCGAGGCGAGGCCAAGCCGGCCAGAGCCCGCCAGGCCTCGCGGGAAGCGCCTGGCGTGCAGGCCGGCGGACTCGGGGCCGGCCTCTCCCTCGCCCGTTCCTGTGGCCAGCTGCATGCTGCCCAGAGCGCGCTGGCTGTTGGGGCGGCAGAAGTTACATAACGCCATAATGCAGGGTCCCCCCAGCAGAACAAGGTACAAAAGGGCAGCCTCCCCTTTTCATTGCCAACAGGCCCGAAATCAGAGCGATCCAAGCTACTGGTAAGAAAAACGTGTTAAAGGAATCGGAGGGCCACCCAGGATTGGGGCTGGAGGGCCCACATTGCCTGCACCTCAGGAGAAGGCCCACCATTCCAAGAAAGATTTCAGACCAAGGGGGCACAGCATCGTGTCTGTTTCCAATCAAACTAACTGAACAAAATGCATAGTGTTTTAAACTCAAGGTTTATTCAGACCGACTTTGTTCTATGACAATACAAAATACAGCATCAACGATCACTCCCACACACCCCAGGGACCCGACAGCGGAGTCTGCAATCCATCTATGAAAAGGGAAAATGCAGCACCGGGGTGCTCTCTAACAAGCGAGCAGGAAAGAAAGCAAGGGGATCATTTGCCGGATTCCAAAATCGAGTGACAAGCTGTCCTTTCGGCCTTGTGTTTGCCCCAGTGTGAAGGACACAAGAGGGCCCTCCAGCCGAATGGACCAGCAGAGTTTCACGAGGTAACTGCACACAAGCGCCGGGAATGTCTGGCAGCAGACAGCAAATGCTCCCACTTCTTCGGGTGACTGTTCCAGCCGGAAGCCCGGGCCCGCTCCCTTGGGAGTCATCTCTGCAAAGGGAGGATATTGCAGCTGGGGTGGGGAGATGAGGGGGAGAAGACAGTGAGACCCGCTGCAATTTTATTTCATGCTACTTCTCGTTCCTCACGGCAATTCACATCAGCACAAAAGGCACAAAGGCTGAAGTCCAAGGAAGGGTGTGAATTGCAGCCCAATACTGGAATAAAATTAATCGCACCTTTTTTAAAGGCTTTCTCCGCTTTGTAAACTATTGCAACTAATTGTACACTGTTCCACTGAGCTGTCTGTCAAATTGTTACTGTAATTTGAAGGTGCTTGAAATGGCATATTTTAAAGAAATTTGCATTGTTATTGTAATTAAAATGCTTGTTATTTGTGTTCTAAAACTGTGTGTTGAAAAATGATTTTCAATATTTACTTGTGAACCATTTAGAGTTTTTCTGTATTAAGTGGCACATAAGTATTGTACATAAACCAAACATTTTGAAAGCACCAGCCTGGGGAAGATGGCCTCTCCAGGAACACCAGACAACATTCCTGACACACTGACACAGCACACCCCAGCAGAGAAACCCCATCTTATCTCACAAGTCCCACACGTGTTGGAAGGAGGTAGACGTTCCAAGCAGGGTTAGAGACAGGATTCAGAACCTGGGGAGAGGCGCTATTCTGGGCTTTTTCACCCAAAAAAGCAGAGCAAAGCTGTAAATTTTGGCACTAGATTAGACTGTCTTACCCCAGGAGCCCTTTTCCACTCCAACGTTTCGGCGTAAGGCCAAGGTGTAGTTTCTCCCCTCTGCGTATCACAGTCACACTTAAAGGTTTCTGGGGCAAAATAAAATAGAAATCACGGGTCACACACGGGCTCCTTGGCGGCCTGATTCACAGAGAGGGTTGAGAACGGGCTCTTGTGTTATGAGTTAACTGTTACATGTGAACGCTGCACGATGGGTTAACTACGACGTTTTGTTTGGTGGACTGTGAACTGTGGTCGTTTGCCTCACCGAGCCAGGTCAATTAGCTCCAACTCTCGCAAAGCAATACAAATGTTCCAGCTACTGGAGAAAAGCAGGTGCGCCCCCATATTTGCAGCTTAAGGGGCAACAAAATAAGGGGAAAGGGAAGCCCTGGAGCTCGCTAGCACAGGAACAGCCAGCGAGCCACCAGCCACGAGGAGAGCTTGTCCATTCACGTTCGCCTGCCACAGTGGCTGTGCCTGGTAACCTAGCACCCATTTCCCAGAAAGCAAAGTGAAACTTGCCCGAGAAGTACTAGGCTGAGCTCAAAACACAAAGCCGCTCCAACCATTTTTAAGTTAGGAAACCTGGAGAAACGGGACAGCCTAAAATAAAATCAGAGCCGTGGGGAAGCCAGTGGGTGCTCAGAGGGAGCCCACGGGTGCCCTGCCGGAGGTGTCACCGTTCGGGCCTTGGTCTGGACCTGCTGCTCACCCCTTCGCTGTGCTGCACCACGGTGGCGATGTTCTGCAGCGACTGGAAGTTGCGGGCATTCACGGAGCCAAACTCTGCAATCTCGTCGTCAACCTGCAGCCCCTTGGAAAAGAAGCACACGCTGAGCACGGCGGGCCCTCGGGAAGCCCCTCGGCAGCTGCCCTCCGGACACCGTGTGCCAGTGGGGCAAGGCGCGGAGAGCCAGGTTGGCTCTCGGGGCACAGAGAGGGCCGGTACTTGCCGAGAAGCTTGCTGGAGAGCCCGGAGTGACAGCATTCACCCGGGCAAAAGGCTGCGGGAGGGCCTGCCTCTGGCTCCTGGCTTCGGCCTGGGCTTCTGCCTCGTCCTTCTCACGCTTCTCCTTCTCTCGGGCGTGCAGCTGGTGCAGAGCCTGTTCCACCTGATGCATCAGTGCCTTGTGATCATTTTGCAAACCTGGAGCGGGGGGAAAGAGCATCCACTGTCAGAGATGAGAGTCAGTAGAAGGGAGGTTGGGATCTTCCAGTCAACACTTGGGTGATTTCTAGGAATTTGGCAAGGATTTCTGAACCTTGATCAATGATGTAACAACACAAGGATAGCAAGGAGTTAGAAAAATCAAGCGTGGTTATATTTTACAAGGCTGACATGCCAGAATAATCCAAGGGGTTCTGTCGGAAAAATCGGCCTGCCATGCCAGACAGGTCCAAAATCTCAACAGACAAGGTCAGTTCATAAAAATCTGCTATACTTTGTGTGAACAAAAGAGACATGGGTTCCCTTAGATGCCCGACTTCCCAGAGATCATTTCAGAAGGATGGAACACATGCAGAAACCTCACTGGAAAAAACAGGCAGACACCTTCCAGCACGTGCCCTGCATTTGGGGGCTCCGTGCACTGACTTCCAAGCAACCGTGTATGCCGTGCTGGAAACCCACAAAAGGAAGGACAGATTGCTTACAGATAATGTTGTGTCTTGCTGTCCGGACTTGATAGATGTCAACATCTCCACGAGGATACCCTTCAACATCCACGAGAGGCTCATGCATCCCAACTCCTTTTTGCTGCAAGATATAATGAAAATAAATTGAGAGCTTTTTAAAGAGGCCGTATAAGATGGCAGCTTATTACATAACATCTATTATATTTATGTTTCATTTTATCACACAATAGCAGATTATTATTGTATTTATATTGCTTATGAAGCAGCTTACAGTCCTTTTCCTTTCCATCTTATCCTTACAACAACCCTGAGAGGTAGGGTTGTTCGGCTGAGGGTCAGCAACTGGCCCAACAGCCTGCCGGTGAAGCTCATGACTGAGCAGGGACAAGGACCTGGCTCTCCCCAGCCGCCATCCAGCATGCTTAGCACACTGCTCTCTCTAGCCTGATTTGGAGGATTGCCACAGGATCTCACAGGATTGCAGCACATGCCTGCCTTTGAGCAAGCTAAAACATATCATCTTGATGTACTGTCTAAACATCTAAGAAATGTTTTCAATATTAAAAACAATAGAACTAAAGCCCCTGCTATCTGGCAAGTGGAAGGTGGGAATCAATACAGCTCACAGTGTGCTTTAAACATTACCTTTAAAGCAATTGAAAGCTTCACTTTAAAAAAAGGCACAAACCTTTACTACTCATTTACAGCTAAACTCCATGTTGTTGTTGTGAGCGGCCTTCACCGAATCACATTAATCTTATGCGGCAACCGCCCGTGTAAGACTTCTGCAGATGCGCTGGCTGGATGTGCCTGCCTGGAGGCTGCCCCACTAACCTTGGCACAATGTGGCACTCGAGGCTGCAGGAAAACCCTTGCAAATTGCTCACATTCCAGGGAACTGGCGGGGAAGAGCAGGCAGGCGGCGAGCAGAGCTACGCACTGGGCCTTCTGCAGCGACTCTGTGCACACACTCAAAAGCCTTTTGAAGAGCACATGCATGCGCTTTCAGGAAAACTCTACGTCAGATCGGTCCACCAAAGCACAAGGGCAGTTTAAAAGTAACCCGGGGATGCAATGCATGTGTGCACACTCCCATCCCCACACAGGGTGGCCTGTCTGATTTTGTCCCTTCACAGGGCAGTGCCGTGAACAAGCAGCTCCTCCAGGTTCAGCCACGCCAGTTAACGCCAGTCTCACCCGATGCAAACCAAAGCTGGGCAACCCGTCAGAAGCGGCCCTGCCTGCAATCTTGCATACACTGGCCAGGAGGCGCCTGGTGCTGAACTCAGCAGGCCACACTTTCAAAATACACCCAGGATCAGACCGCGTGCCTACCGTCCCTCCCACTGAGCAGATATTAAAGCCCAGCAGGGGGTTTATTTTGGATCAAACGAGGATATGCTTGCATTGAGTGCCTGTATAGGATCACGTCCAATTAAGTAACTCAGTAAGATTGGTGGCCAGCGCTACATCCCTGTGGAAGCGAATGCCATCACCGTCACACGCCGCATGAAGGCGGCTTCCTTCACCGGGCGGGTGGGGTTGTTAATGGGGTGGGTGGGTTTTTAAATTGAAGCTATTTGTTCAAATTTTTACAATTTGTGAGCCGCCCCGAGGGTTTGTTGTGATGGGGCGGCATAGAAATGTTTTAATTAATTAATTAATTCCTTTGAGCTGTGCTGACTCCCCACACCCATGGGCTTCAGGGGAGGACCCCCTTGGCCTCTGGATTTAAGAGCTGGGAGAAAACCGGCTCCTTGCGTCCTTCCAGCGCAGCAGGCATGCGTTGCTACACCGGGCCACAGCACTCCTTCCTCGCCTGCTTGAAGCACCCCATGCCATCGGCCTTCCTCGTGGGGACGCTGCCCCAGCTCCAGCTCCAGCTCCGTTTTCGGGCAGCCCCCTTGCCAGTTTAGACAGGCGACAAAAAGCCCCCAGCTGCCCCGGGGCGCGGAGAGCTCGAGCCTGCCCAGGAGGGGCCCCGGAGCGCATCGCGGGCCGAGTCGGGGCGGCTCCCCTGCCGATCCGCCCTTGCGTGGGCCGCACTCACGTCCTCCAGGACCTCGTAGTAGGCCTTGATCTGCGCTTCGATGTCGTCCTTCCTCTGCAGCAACTGCTGCACGTCGCTGACCGTCACCGCCTTCGCGCCCGGGTCCGGCACGGCCATTTCCGCGCAAAGCAGCGACGCGTGTCGAGGAAACCGCCCTTCACACGCACGACGCAGTGGCGACGGGGCGCGAGCGGAGCCAAAACAGCTCCGCCCCGGCGAGCTCCGCCCGCGGGCCTCATCACGAGGAGGCGGGGCGCGGCCGGGGATTGGTGGCGGCCTGGCCTATGAGAGGGGAGGGGCGGGGCCCGGAGACTCCTGGCTTCCTATTGGAAGGAGCTTCTGGCGAAGGCGTCGTGGTTTTTTCCTGGTGAGGATCAGGTCTACACGTGCTACTGTTCACGTGAAGATCGCAGAGTCGGACAAACGGAGTTGGTGGGAGCTGTGAGCCACGTCGGATAAAACGAGGCTTTTTTTCTGAGTCTGCAAGCCTAGGATTGCGCGGCTGGCGCTGTTACCTGCTTTCTGCCCAAGTCGGTACATCCAGATGTGTTGGACTACAACTCCTGCCATCTCCCAACTGGCTGGAAGATGGTGGGAGTTGTAGTCCGGCACATCTGGAACGCACCATGTTGAGGAACACTGAGTTAAGCCTATGAAAAGGGGAGCGCAGAGGGAAAGGAAAGATTGGCCCATCGGCCCAGTTGCTTGCTGTATCCCGCAGAGTGGCTGGGGATACGTCCATATTTGCAAGGCTCTGGAATCCGCTTCCACTTTTAAACATGCACATTTGAAGATCCTGCCCTCCTCTGCCGCTTCCTCTGTTCACTGAGCCACACACACCGCTCGGCTACCTCCAGTGGTGCCGAGGCCACGGTCCTGCCCTGGAAGGGCCAATGTCATTTGCAACGGCCAGGCCAGCTTGCTCCTCTGTGTGGCACGTCGTCTCTTCCCTCTGGCAGCCAAGAGATACTGGGCTGTCCTGTTGCTCATGCTTCCACCCCACCAGCTGCAGCCCACCCTTTCTCTTGCATCAGGCACCAATGCGTAGAAGCCTCACCTTTAGGGTTAAGCCACTAAATATGTCCCATCTGGGAAAGGAGGAGGAGATCGGACAGTTTCCTCCCCTCCTTTGCTATATGAATAGTTGTCAGCACTCTCCCTGCCTCTCTGCCTGTCTCTTCGGTGCGCTCTTTGGTGCGCTTGGTGCGCTCTCCTTTGCTCCCGTACACAGCAAAAATGGTAAGGCTTGCAAATCTGTTACCAATTTATTTAACACAAGGCAAGGAAAATCTATTGTTCTTCCATCTTACAGAATAAACTAGGGCCATTTTTCCCTGTGGAAAAATTGGAAATACATATTTGTTTAGAAGTTTGGAGGAGAGGCTCAATTTTGGACTGTCTTACAAGCACCCTAAATCAGTGCATGAACTGTTTTCCTCAAATATCAAGCCGTTGTGAAGAATAAGCTGGTACATTGTTCATTGTGAAGAATAAGCTGGTACATTGTTCATTCTTAATGTTACAGTGAACATACATTCAAGTATGTATTTACTGCCTATTCCTACTATTGGTCATGATCTTGAAGTATACTTAATGCTTTCTTATTTTGCAAATATTATTTGTTTGGTTTTCCTTCTGGAGCAATTATGAAAAGAAATAATGACTCTTTTATTCTGTTTGATCTCTATTCACTAGACAAGTTACACAGACAAAGGGCAGAAGGTAAGATGAGTTCCACCGTATGCCATTATATAGTTTCTTCCCAGTCCACGGTGGGTGAGGACTCCTCTCGCCCCCTGCTAAACGGCATTATGCCACTTGTTCTCCCTACTGCATGGTCCTGGTGAGGAAAAAAACAAAAGAGGCAGCCTGGAAACATGAGAGGGTTCCAAGAAGAAGACGGCGTTGTCTGGGCTCCCCATCAAGTTGGAGGAATGAGGCAGGGCATGAACAAAACCTCACCTGTTTGGGACCCTCCCCAGGTTCCCCACCACTTCCTTCATTGTTTTTCCTACATGAAACAAATCCATTAAGAAAACCCAGAATAGCTGCTTTGCATCCCCTGAGTCGGAGCCCTGCATTCCGAAGCAGTCTGTTCAACTATAAGTAATGAGACAATCGCATTTCTTAATCGAAGTGAATTGTCCTGGGGCTGCGACCTTTTCACACATTACTCCAGCAAACCCAGATCAGCTACTAAGTATAGATGTAGCCGGGAGTAGCAGCCCATCCTGGCCATCTCCGAAGAGTGGTATACATGAGTTTTTGTGCCCTGTATGCCTAAAGCTGACATTGTAATGTGTGAAGAGGGCCGGAATGTTGTGTGCATTCCGCGGTTTCATATTTGAGCAAAGGTGTGTTTTAAGAAAGAAAAGCCCCTGAGGTTTGTGTGTGTATGAGAAACATGACGAAGCCACAAGCCAGCCAAAACTGAGTGCTTTTCAGAGACGCAGAAAAGGCAGGTGAGCCTCAGCCAGCTGGGCTGGGAACTGGAGGCCCTTTTCTGGCCAACCTTGCACCCCAATTAACTTTGACATGAATGGGATGTTACGGTGCAGAGTAGCTCTGGCTGGATCATATTCTGCAGCTGCAATCTTAAAAAACAGATGCCTTGCTAAATACTGGACTGCATTATTTTATGTCATATGAACCCAGCTATGATGCCAAGCCAAGCCGGTGAAGGGGCCACCACTAAGTCCAGTGGGTTGCATTCCCCAGATAAACCTCATTTTGTTTGACATCAAAGAGACAGGCATGTTATGAGTGGAGTCGGCTAGAGCCGGGGGTCAGACTAGATGGCCTGAGAGGCCCCTTCTGACTAGCTCTGTTTCTATGTTCTATATCATAGGCCGCAGGAAAGGGGCGAAACACGCCCCTCGCTTTTAAGCGTTGCTCGGGGAGATAACAAAAATCACTTATCGTCAACCAAACTATTTGCACCTCATCCCCTATACAGAGTTAAGTAAATATTTTCCAGGAGAATTAATATTTAACAAAGCAAGGTTATCAAATTGGTGAGTGCAAGTATTGGTGAACGGTGGAAGGATCTTTTCAAAAGTAAAAGAATCGTGTTGTTCACCCGTGACCCAAAGACAGATGCATTCTTTCATGGGGATTTTATCCAGCTGGTTATCAATCAATAATTTTGCAAAACACAAATGCTTCTTCCTATTCAAGTTGATCTGGATATCAAAAGAAGGGCAATTCCTCCTTCCCTTTGAATTGGAAATGGAGGTATTTATTTACAGTAGAAGGCCTGTTATTTAACCGAGACCTGAGAGATGGATAACTCGCCCAAATTCCATCTGAACGTGGGTTTTGTTCACTGGCTGGGCATCCTGGGAGTTGTGGCCTTTTTCTCTGCCCAAGCAGCCATAAAGTTGAGCACCAAATGTGCATGGGAAGCTGTTATTCAGTCCTGTAAGAACGTAAAGCTCACAGGCAGAGAGAGATTATTCATGTAGGAGAACCTTCCATCAAGGACCATGAAGCTCAGGTGGGTGGACTGAACTTCTGCTTCCACATTCGATCAGGTGCTATAAATGTTTGCGTTCGCTGACCCGGCTCAGAACCCTTCGCTTGCTTCATTCCTTCGCTCATCAATGCGTCACTCCATCCCCGGCCGATTCCTTGAGCAACCAAAGTTGGCAATCGATCTCGTTTTAAGCACCTCCGGGACGCTCCCCATGGGAGCAGTGCTGGAAGAGTCCAGAAACGGTGCCAAGTTCTCAATGAAACACAAGGGCCCATGAAATGCGAGGTCCCAGCTGTTAGGGAGCAGCAGCAAGGGGCCCGCATGGCTCCGGGGGTGGCGGGGGTGGGGGGAAAAGGAAGGCACCCCTCCTGGCCTTCCTTCAAACTGGCGTGGATGGGCCACGGCTCAGTGGCAGCAGCTGTGTGGCCCGCAGACGCTGCAGGGCCCGTCCGTGGCCGCTGATCCATGGCTCCCGGGGAGCAAGGTCTGAGTATCCAAACAGACACTACTGGCATGAGCCACGGATGGTCCAAGGTGGGATGCAGGTTGCTTCTTTGGGCGACGCTGGGCCAGAGCTGGAGAGATGTGGCGGGGCACCTCCTGGGGCCCATGGGCCAGAGCCCCTGGATGGACTCCTCTGCCTCAGGGCCTCCTGCCCCACCCAGGCAGGGACGCTGCCGACGCGGCTGTTGCTGCACCCCTTGCTTTCCTGGGGCGGCAGAGGGCTCACGGAGGAGGGTGAGGCCCACGGAGGGCAGCTTGCCTGCGGAGACAAACGCCCCATCTGCCCAGGGCTGGGGCGCTCTGTGCCTGAGTGTGCGGCGCAGTAACGGCGTGCCTTTCGTCCATTCAGCCTGACAGGGGCCGCTTCCTCCACTTCCACTCGTTGACGTTCTGGGTGGGCAACGCGAAGCAGGTAAGCGCCCCGGTCGGCCCCCGAGGCCCTCAGGTCGCCCGCTGGCTCCGAGGCGGGGAGGGTGTGTGAGCCGGGCAGCATTGCTACTGGATGCTGCGGAGGGGAGGAGGTGTGGGGGAACTCCAGGGCACGCTGAGTTCGGTTAGGGGCTGCTGCGGCGGCCTTTGGACCAGGCTGATGCAACCCGACCGCCTGCATGGATGTTTGCTGGAGGCTGATTGGAGCACAGGGCGAGCGAGAGCGAGCGAGTGCCCCATCCCTCGACAACAGTTTCTGACCCACAGAAAGCCTTTGTCCGGTGCCGGGTGGGCCACACATGACCTCCACTGTGCGGGTCCCAGTGTGGCCACACGGCCCGATTCCCCATGATTCTGTGGGAGAGAAGTTGGGGGGCGCACGCCTGGGACGCAGCCCCACAGCAACTTCCAGCTATGTCGAGAGGGGATAGAGCCCCTCCTTCAGCGCTGTGCTCCCCAGAGCCACTAGCAACCAGCGAGCGTCGCCTCCAAGGCTGAGGCCTGGCCCGTTTGCCCAGGAATTAGACGGGGCAGCCGGATGGCGCCTCTTCTTATCAGCTGTTACTTTCCATGTGTGAGACCCGGCGGGGAATCGGAGGCGTGCGACCCTCCAGCCCCCAGTTCGAGGGAGAGGAGCTGCCGCTTGGTGCCTCCCAGATGTTCGCCTGGGGCGCACTGGATTGGCACCAGAACATCTACCATGGAGCAGCAGGGTGGAGAAAGCCGGGATGGAGGGATGCCTGCATTTCCCTCTCGTCTTGTAAGAACAGCCTGACCTGCAGGAGCAAGCAGGACACAGCTGTTCCCCTGGCTGCATATCAGCCTGGCTGGGAAAAGCTTTGCCGGCTCATGTCTGCCGACTGGGGCCGCTGTCGAGGGCGTAGGAGCAGGGCCACCCGAAATGTCGGCAGTGCTAAGAAATTTGGCAACCCACCCAAATGTGTGTGAGTCTGAGAGAAATAGGGTGGCGCGGCTGGAGAGGGAAATGGCAGCGGGGAACTCTAAAGCTGTTAGACAGGGAAAATCCATTTCTAAAAGTAGTATGTTCGTTGAGAAAACAGGACAAAACGAAACTCCGGCAAAGGAAGGGTTGTGGAAGTCGGGTAGGGAAGGGAGTTAGAGTACTTGCAAAGCCACTGTGCTTCTGTTTGTGTGTTTTGAAGGCTGCCTCGTTTTATTGCAACAAAATGGGGTTTGAAGAATACGCCTACAGAGGTTTGGAAACGGGAAGCCGAGAAGTGGCATCACGTGTGGTGAAGCAGGACAAAGTAAGATGGGGAGAACACGACCGTGCAAGTAACGCGGCACCATCCCCGTCCAACGGTGTGGCCGTGCTGTTCGCGTCGGGTACAGCGTGGCCCCTGGCCTTGCGGACTCTGCCGTGTCGGTGTGGGCTGGAAGAACCCCCAGGCAGGGAAGGGGAATTTGGGGTGCTGTAGCCCGAAAGAGGAGGACATGGGAGCATTGAGGCGAGGCCACCCTCCCGAGAAGAGCCTACTGCGTTACGCACTGGCCTTTCTCACTGAGCCCTCGCCCGGATCGGCTTGCAGATTTGCAAACAGATTTTACTAATGTATCTATTGCCCCTTGCAAAGCATCCCTTCCTGGTGGCTTCCAGGGCCCCCCTCTTCCTCTCCCTCTCCATTTCACCTTCACAACAGCCCTGCGAGGTAGCTTAGACTGAGAATCAGTGACCTGCTGATGCCCGGCTTCTGCAGGTCCATTTTCTGATGGGGACCCGAGCCAGAAGGCTACTGCAGCCACTTCAGTGGTAGCCAAGCAGAGAGGCTGTTGCTGACAACAGATGGGCTGGCCCCGCTGGCAGGGAGACCCACTCCAAACGGGGTGGGATGCCGCAAAGGAGACAGGCTGGGGGGGCGGGCGGCAGTGGACTGGTTGTGATTGCACTTCTCTGTGTTTGGGGTTGAATGTGGCATTGGAGCAAGCGAGGGGGTGCACCTAGAACGGGTGAGTTTAGTAGCACTCCACAGAATAAGAGGAGGATAGGTCCCTGCCCCAAGGGGCTTGCAGTGTGGGGACCATAGGAGGCAGAGATGCCAGGGGAAGGCATCGCTGATCTTCCCCATTGATGACTTTTTGGAAAACCACGAAAAATAAGCTCCTCCCACCCCAGTTCAGCTTTTAGAGGGGCTTGGGGGACCCCGCCGAGTCAGGTTTCACTGTTTTTACTTGTACAGTAAAGCCAGGCCTTTGACACTCCAGAGATAGGCTATAACATCACCAGCGACGTACATGTTTTGGGCCTTTGCTTCTACAGTTAGTTAACCTTGCTTTAATTAGCAAGGTTAATTAGTTAACCTTGTCTGAGTGATGATCCTCCTCCTCATTCTTATTTCCAGATTATATTTGTCTTCTCCTCAGCTCTGAACCCTGGGAATCAAGGTAAATTCAGTCTGATCTGGGCTGACCATTCTGTAACTTTATTTAAAACTTATTTTAATAGTTAAATTATTTGTATTTATTGGATTTTAAATTTTAGCCGAGATGCAAACGGGGGATTTTAAGTAAATTTTTATTGTTATGTTGTTCTTCATTTATGTATTTTGTTCTGTTGTAAGCTGCCCCGAGGCTTTGTTGCAATGGGGCAGCATAAGAATGTTTTAAATCAATCAATAAATAACATAACTTAGATGACTATGGTGAAAGTCCTCTGAATTTTGCGAGCTCTGCAGGGCGCAGGCAGGAGAGGCCACGCTCAGCCTGCCCATGTGGATCGCAGTATTTTCCCACACGGCCTTTCTGGCATCCTGGCACACGTTGCTCTTCTTCATTTAGGGGCACCTGGTTTTGCAAGGCCAGGCTGAGACGGTCTCCTGAGAGCAGGAGTCTGATCACCTTTAGAACCCGGGGCAGATCCTGCTGCTCTGAGAGGAGGCGAGCGCAGCCGAGGCGTGTCTGTGCGTGTGCAGCACACGTCCCGGTGCGTCTGACGGAGCAGCCCTCGTGCGGAGTGCCAAAGGGTCCTGCCGCACATGCTTCGTCCTGGGCTAGCGGATCGGTTGCATGCTTGGAGCCCCGGCTTCCACTTACGTTCGACTTGTCCATAAAGGGGACATTTGTAAGCTGCCCTGCCCCTTCCTCAAAGGAGGCCCACACCTGGGTGCAACTCCATTCGGCCTCTTCCAACATAGCCGAGGCCGGGGATGGTGGGGGCTGTAGTCCAAAGTATTCGCAGATCACCAGCCTCTGCTAAGAACGTGCGAAAGCCCTGCTGGATCAGAGGAGGAGAGTCTCTAGTCTGGCTCTCTGTCCACACGGCCGGCAGCCACGGACCTCTGAGAAGCCCACGAGTAAAGGCAGCTGCCCCTCTTCAGCTTGTAAGAAAGTGCTGGGGGAAGTTACTGGGTTTGGGCTGTGCACCTGCTAGTTCCGGAACTAGATTTTTAAAGGGTTTTACATGCAGCTCCCTGTAAACCCAGGCCTGCAGCAAGGGAAGGTTGCTAAGGAAAGAGGGGGACAGTGGGGACCGTTCCTGAACACAGAGCGCTTGAGGTCTCACATCTGAGCTACGCTGCCTCACTCCCTGGAGACTCCCCCTGTTGTGGTTAAGAGCCGCTGATGAACCGCACCTCCGTGAACTGGCCTTCAGGTTTCGCTCTGTTCTCACTATGCAGAAATGGGAGAGCACCTGGTGCAGCATGGTGATGGCGTCAAAGACATCGCCTTTGAAGTGGAGGACTGCGATTCCATCGTGCAGGTAAAACCACAGCTGAAGAGCACTCCTGTGTAACTCCGAAGCTTGCTATCCTGCGCTCATGCTTTGCCCAGCAAAGAGTGTACCCGTTCTTTCTTCTTTCCTTCCTTGCTCAGAAAGCCAGAGAGCGTGGAGCCAAAGTGGTGAAGGAGCCCTGGATAGAGGAAGACAAATACGGGAAGGTGAAGTTTGCAGTTGTTCAAACGGTAAGAGGCCGTCTTCTGACCTCAAAAACAGAAACAGCAGGAAGGATTGAAAAGACAGCTGCAGAAGCCGGGCGAAACGAAACAGGCAGCTGCAAGATTTAATTCCCAATATAGTTCTCTTGTGGCCTACTTGGGGAGATTGCTCTTCACCCATCCTTTATTTGCTTCCTGAAGGGTACTGCAAAACACTGCCTCCCCCACCCCCCGCTTCCCAAATTTGAGTAAAAACCATTGGATTTGGACTCTCTGGTGCAGCACAAGCTTTCTTCCCCGGGTTGCCAGACACTTGGCATCATGGGAAATGGCGATAGCACCGATTCCTCCCGGTGGGCAGCTGCCCAAAGTGTGTGTACAACTTTTAGAAGCACAAACCTGGATTTGCAGTTCCACGCCAGCTTCCACATCCCGGTTTCGTGGGATGAAGCCGGGGACCTTCCCCCTGCTGGATCTAAAGCCAGTGGGCGCCGTTAGCAAAGCAAAGCCATATTGAAACATCATGGTTTCTTCTTTGTTTCCCGCACCCGGCCCAGTATGGAGACACCACCCACACACTCATAGAGAAGATGGACTACAAAGGACTGTTCCTTCCTGGGTTTGAGCCACCCCTCTTCAGGGACCCAGTCCTGAAACATCTGTGAGTACCTGACTTGACCCTGTTCATTCTCTATATGTGTAAGATGTTGGCCATTGTGTGCGTATTTATTTATTTACACATGTATTTATAGGCCTCCTATAATGGCTGAGGCCTTCCTAGGCAGCGTACAATACATTAAATGTATTAAACCATGATGAAATATTAAAAACCTATTAAATCAGTAACGTATTAAAACAGCTATAACAATATATAAAAGAGCCTCAGCATTCAGGGGCTAGGTGTTAGGTTTTGTTTCTAAAAAAGTATGACTTTGCCTGGCACCGAAAAGAAAATAAAGATGGTGCCAGGTGAATTTCCCTAGGGAGGGACTCCCAAAGGTGGGGATACAGGAGGGAGGTGCTTGCAGCTTCGGGGCAGAAGCATAACACGTCTTTAGAAGAAGAAGAGACTTGGCAGTGTGCAGGAACCAGGACAAGACCGCGTGTCCTTGGTGGTCAGAGGATTCTGGCGAACTCTTGGGGAAGGAATGGGCCAACCGGGACAGCAGGGAACGGACTCATGGAGGAGCTGGGATCCTGCGCAGCTGCACTGCATGCTGTGACTTCTTGCTGTAGGTCCCGCTTGTAAAATCCTAAGCTTAAAGGAGATTAGACGTAGGGTCATTCCACAAACCACGCAGCCACAAACTCAGATTTGCCACAAGTGCCGTACATGCAACAGGGCACCGGTTCTGGCTCTGTGAGATGAGCTGCAGTTCCAGAGCGGGAAAAGTTTTGCTGCTTTTAATGGACTCCTCTGGTATTGCTCGGGACGTGGTTATATTTCTGTGTACACACTATGGAGAGTTGCACGTACAGGTTGAAAAAAGCCCCAGTCCTCATGTTCACAAAGCTTTTGGTCAAAGGGAGCTGATCTCCTGGGAATCCCAAAGGAACAGAGTCGCCTTGGCCCGGCGGGACGCCTGATCTCACAGCCATTCTTTTCCCAGGCCGCCAGGAAAGCTGAATTTCATTGACCATGTCGTGGGGAACCAACCTGACCAAGAGATGGTTCCTGTGGCCGAATGGTGAGCTCTGCCCAGAAACGGGCTGCTTCCCCTGCCACCGATTGCACTTGCAAGGACTCTGATGAAAACGTAGGAGCTTCGAGTGCCCTTCTCCAACCCGGGGCTCCTCCGGTTTGGGGTCCAGCTCCCATAATTCCTGGTCATGCCAGCTCGGGAGGGCGGAAGGTGAAAGCTCAACAAAGCTGGAGGGAAAGCTAGCCAGTTCTAGGTTATTTGGTGCCACTGTCCTTGTATATAAAGAGGTCTAAAGGAATTGGAGGAGAGAGACTCTCTTACGCCAGGGTCTTTCTCTCCTGGGGCCCAGTGTGGATGCCTGTCCCATCCCCACCCACTGCGGCTTGCCGGATCTCAGGAGAAGGCAGATCCGCTCCCACACCACCGCTGCCGTCAGGGGCAACGCTCCGGCTGTGCCCACAGCTTGACTTTATCAGTTGGGATTGGCCATGAAGGACAGCGGTAGCCATCCTTTAAAGGCTCTTTGCTGGGGGCTCTCCAGGTTTATAGGCTGGAGTCTTTCCCAGCCCTCCGCAGAGACGCCGTGGCCTCCTGCCTCTCATGCCCACCTTCCAAAAATAGCGGGCTGCTCTGGAGTGCAGCCCTGCAGTGGCAGGTGAGCTCACCTTTGGCAGGCTGACGATTCCTGCCTTTTGTCGCTTTGATTTCCTGTTTGTGCGCAGGTACCAGAGGAACCTCATGTTCCACCGGTTCTGGTCTGTGGATGATAAACAACTGCACACGGCCTTCAGCGCTCTCCGGTCTATTGTTGTGGCCAATTATGAAGAGACCATTAAAATGCCCATTAATGAGCCTGCAGTGGGGAAGAAGAAGTCTCAGATCCAGGTGAAAACCGGAGGGACCGATTCCAACAGGGGAAAAGGAGTCGGCTGCTAGGCGCTGGTGTCAGGGTCAAAGGGAAAAGGGCCCCTTCTCTCACCTTCTTTTGTCCACCATCCAACGTCCCAGTGCAGCATTCCAGCCAGGACAGCACACCGCACCCGTTAGCCAAAACCGCCTCTCTTGTAATCACACCCCTTTGCTCGCTGCAACAACAAACACACTCATTCCCTCATCTGTGTGTTGGGCCTTCAGCTACTTGCACATGGCCGTCCTGTCACCTCTTCATAAACTTTGCTCTCGGCCAAACAGTCAGCTTCTTCCACCTTTGCTCACAAGGTTCCTCTCCAGGTGCCATAACCACGTCATGGCCCTTTTCGAAGCAAGTGCTTAAAATCGAAACTTTTGTGGACAGATGCTGTGAAAAAGCCTCAGCTCAGTGTTATTTTTTAAAAGCATCTCATCAAATGTTTGAAAACACACGTGAGTACGCCTTTTGTGAACATACGAAATAGTCTGCCTGAAGCAAACCAGCGCATGCCCTCGCGAGGAGTGTGTGCAGGTACGGCCAGAGCAGCAAGCAGGTCAGCAGCACTGGACAGTTTTCCTGAGTGGAATCAGCCTGGCTTCCTTTTCTCCAGTATTTGAAGGTTGACAATGCATTCATCAATGGATTAGTTTGCCTGTTTAATTAAATCATACATACCTTTGTCACATTATGTTCTTCTTTTTAAGGTAGCACGCTCGGTGTTAAATTTCAAACAGCTGCAGGGAGGGGTTTGGGTGATGGCACCTAATCTAACCCGCTGGAGCTCTTCAGAGGGGTACTTTGCATCAAAACCCAGTAAGACTGTGGTAGTAGAAGCCAATTTCCGTACTTCTGAATGTCTTGTGTGTGCATCTTTTCACTTTGCAGGAGTATGTTGATTATTACGGAGGCGCTGGAGTCCAGCACATTGCTTTGAATACCTCAGACATCATTTCTTCGGTAACCATTCTCACTTCTCTGGGTGTCCCTAAATCTATTTCTGGCCTACCCACCTTCTGAAGCAGCCCATAGATGGTAAAATACCTAATTTGGTTGCAGATCACAAACTTGAAAGAACGTGGCATGGAGTTCATGTCTGTTCCATCTACCTACTACCAGAAACTTCGCGAGAGGCTGAAATCGGCCAAGATCAAAGTGAAGGAGAACATTGATAAACTGGAGGTCAGTTGGCTGCCAGGGTTGTGCTGTTTCTGTGGAAGGGACACTAGGACCGAGGAGACCCGAGTTCAAATCCACTCCCTGCCCAGTGGATGACCTTGTTGTAATTAATGCCTCTAAGCCTAACGAATCCCACAGCTGGTACTAAGCAGGTACTAAGGCATGGAAAGAAAAGCAGCAAAGTACCTTGCGGAAGCTTCATCACGTGTGTTGCTACATAAGCAGAAAGGAGAAACATGCTTTGCATCAGCAGAAGGCCGTGAACATGATTCACTTGTGATCGAAACATCGCAGCTGTTTTGTTAGCTGCCAGCCTCTTTCTGCCTTGGCAAGAAACTGGGTCAGCAAGAACATTCTGGAAAAGGAAGCCCACAAAACGTACCTGTCCAGATCAGTTTTTGCCAGCGGCTCTGCCTATTCATGCTTGCCTGTGTTAGCTACTTATGACTGAAACTGTCACAGAGGAGACAACTTTTCTTGTTTCTCCCAGCCTTGTTGCCTGAATGAGATTCTTTTTCACCAAACGATGCCAGCAGAAGCCTGGGAGACATAAGACGGAAGAGATGTGACTGGTTGGGAGGAGGGGCCGTGGACAGAGGCAGCCGATTTTGCAACAGCCAACTTATTAAAATGTAGCCAAGTGCTTCTGGGCAACTTCCTTCACTGTCCTCTTGTTTTCATTTTCTCCAAAGGACCTCAAAATCTTAGTTGACTTTGATGAGAAGGGGTACTTGCTCCAGATATTCACAAAGCCTGTCCAGGACAGACCGACGGTCTTCCTTGAGGTCATACAGCGCCACAACCACCAGGTTTGTTCAGTATCAGAGGCTAAATGGAACGAAAGGTGCTTTTGCAAGTGGCATGAAGAGGCAAACGTCAGCACTCTTTGGTGTGAGGAGGGGATGGTGGCTCTCAGCCCCCTCCAAGCAGCTGACTCTCTGCACTGTCACTGGAGGGAGTTCACTGATCCATGTAGCCGGTCCTTCTGCACCGCCCAACGACCCCAGCGGGTATTTCTTCTTGTCCGCACAGCCAGACTTGGTGATCTGATGAACTCCGTAGAACTCCTGGCTCAGGACTGGGTTAATTGCTCGGAGCCGCTACACAGCCTGCTGCTCTCTCCTTCCTTCTGCCGCATAGCCGCCTATACAGGTGGAGCCCACCTGCCTGGCTTTAGTTGCCTGCCTCTCTTCAGGTCTACAGATTTCAGTTTGCTATTCTGGACTCTTGACTTTAGCCTGGTTTGAACTATGCCCTTCCCTCCAGCTGCTAGGACATGCCACCATGGCCAACTTTCCCAAAGAACAGAATGTTTAACAAGGCAATTTCACTTGTCTGGCTGAGAATGCATTTTTAAACGTTTGTGTTGGTGCTCTGCTCACGTGTGCATATGGTGGGTGCTGCCAATAGTTAGCAATTGTCCTTTGGGATGTCAGCTTTGGAGTAGAAGAGAAACCCTATACTCACATGGAGTGGTGGTGGAAAGGAATTGCTTCCGAACTCCAGGGACTGCCCAGCTGCCTAAAAGAATGCTAATTATTCTCCTGTTTTCTCCCCGGGCTCTAGGGATTTGGTGCTGGAAACTTCAAATCTTTGTTTGAAGCTATTGAAATAGACCAGGATGCCCGGGGAAACCTCACCATCCTGACACCCAATGGAGAATCAGATGCCATGTGATGCTGAGCAGCAAAGGGGACATACATACGGAAGGTGTAATGGGCTTACAAAAGTGGGCAGAAGGACCTTTGCCCACCCTCAAATAGTCTTGTTTTTCTTTTCGACTTGAATAAAGAGATTCAAAGCAAGGACGTTTCCTGAAGTGTTTTGGGGACAGCTCTTCCAAGAGCACCATGGAGTACTATCTCACACACAAATATGCTGTTCCTGATTCCAACACTTAACTAGAGAGAACTGTTGGCAAAGGAAGGGAAGAAAGGTGGAGTTGTGCTTCTCAAGAACTGGTAAACCAACACATAGGTCTTCTGTAAGAAAAGTCAGTATATTTATGGTTTGCTTTATAAAAGTTACTATAATACAATGGTACATAGTATTCAATTCACAAAAAATATGAACAAATATGTACAGCATGACACACCCACAACAAAAAAACACGTTCTTCAAAACAAGGAACATACTGATGACAGCGCCTAGGTGCACAGAACAGTCCAAAATTTATACAGTTTTAAACAAAAGGGAACAGAAATGTTTAAAAAAATCCTAAACCTCAGCAGAACTTTAATTCTGCCTTTTTGTTTAAAGGAACATAAAAATAGATGTCATTTATTGCAAACCATTTTCCTTCCCCCTTTAAAGGAGGTCTTTATTTTTCACACTGCGAATTAAAAAACCAATTATCTTTGCAGAATTAATGAAACGGGAGCAAAAAGGACTAAGTTTTCCCCCTCCTCGGCTTTTCATTTTAAGAACTGCTTCTCGAATTGTGAGCATTGTTCCCCACCCCATTTCAGCAGCTCTAGTGAGAATGCAAAAGCTCCGATAGAGCACACAAGGCTCCGCATGAGTAGGGCTTCTGTGTCTGATGGGGTATAACACCCTGCCCAGGTGGAGTTTCATGTGCGCACTGGAGCACCTTGGAGCTCTAGACTCTGACCAATGCATTTTTCTTTCCACTTCTACAAACGCTACATTGGTAATTGAGAAGGAACAATATAAAATAGAAGAAAATTTATATTTGGAAAAAAATCAAAGTTGCAGATTTGCTTAAATACATTTTAGGTTGTCATTAATAGACTATACACATTTTCTTGTCTGAAATAAATAGATTTTGCACGTTAAGGTATCAGAAAGGCAAATAAAAAAGCCTCAACTTGGCATTTTTTTAAATCTTCAGCTTCTTAATGCTTCTAGTTTGATCTACGTATTTAACAAAAAAAAATTGTACAAAATTTACATTATACATAGCTTGACACAAGCTGTAAATGCTGCCAGCTCTTTCCCTCAGTGCACCCCACCGCAATCTTCCACTCTCAATTGGAGGTATTGGGCTGGCCATCTTTTAAAAAACGAACTTCAAACTACAATAGTCATTTTTAACAAAATATTTACATGCTTTTGAAGTACAAACAAAACAGCCAAAAAACAAACAAAATCAACATGTTTCTACAAGAAACAGTGTTTTGAAGAGAAGAGTTGGAACGGTTGCTTATGTACAGATGATGTGTCCATTTTAAACTGCAAAATTTCATTTTTCCCTCTTTTTAAAAAAACGTTTTATACAGAAATGCACTGAAATGATCCCTGAAAATAGGTCACAAATGACAAAACTGAAACAACTTTCCATCAGAGTTTTGAACTATTCTTCCCCCTGCTGTAGAAATAAACTTCTTTGACAATATAAATATGTGACAGACGGGGATGGGCTCCCTGCCTTCCTCCTGAACTCCCAAGATTTTGCCTCAAACTAGACACTGGGGTGGGATGGAGGAGGATGATTGTATGAAACCAGACAGGCTGAGATTTAACACAGACAGACGTTTGCTCAAAAATAACAGTCCACAGAATCAGTGGAAGCCAAGTTTCTTTGAAGAGGAAAAGCTGGTGGGTGGGTTGACAAGGATTTGGCACTCCTGGGAATAGGAGGGAGGTGTGCAGGTGGAGACTTGGAAGGTCATGGTGTGCTCCTCGGCTGGACTGCCACCCCTTCCCAAGAACACAACCAAGAAGCAGCAGGCCCTGTCTAGAGTGGAGGCAGAGCAGCCAAACATTCTCATCCAAGGGTCCTTCCCTTGCAACTCGGTGCTCCTCAAGGAATGGAACCTAGTCAGCTCTGGAAGTGTCCAAAGGTACGTGGGTTTGAAGTTCAGGATAAGCTTGTGCGTATGAATAAAAACACTTCTGAAAACTTCCCTCCCCAAAGCGTGGCCAGGCGGTGTGTGGCCCTCCAATCCTGCTGCCCCTTGAAGGAGCAGCTCCACCACAACTGCTGAGCTAGGAGCTTGCTTCCTGTTCTGACCCAGGTTATCTGGCAGAAAGAAAGTGAGAGCCACACTGTCAATATGGCCATATTCCCCCAAGGAAATGCGTTTCCCAACTATTTGCCCAACTCTTCGGAATCATGAAGAGCAGACGATTCATACAGACCCTGTCCTTCCCAAGTCTCCATGTGAATTTCAGTGCTTATGCAATAGACACTCCTTGTGGGCTCTGCTCATGCACAAAGGGGAAAGCACAGAAACATGTAGATAGGATGCTTACTGACAACAACCTGTCACGAGATAGATGTGGCTTTCTTAAAGATTGGAAGCCTAAAAAGCCAACACCACACACATGCCAAAGGAGAAGTTGCAAGAAAGCAGGAAGCTTACACAGGAGAGAGAGGGAGGGGTGGGGGGAGGGATGCTGGTCTAAACCAACCAACTTCTCACAGAGTCCGGCCTGCATCCTCCATACCCAACTGCTCGAGTTAATTCTGACAACCCAAACTGCAAGGGCAAAAGAACCTCCCTGTGAGAAACAGCAATAAGGCAGCTTGAGCAGCTCTAAGTTCCTTCCTTCCTCTGGGCCTTTGGACAGAAGAATGGAGAGGCCATCCACTAAGTCATTCCTAGAGAACTTGCTAGCCAGAAGGAAGCAGAAGACAAAGCCATCCAAACAACAGGTTGCACCATTCCTGGGTCCTGGGACGGCGAGGAAGAAGAAGAGGGGATTCCCTGCCTGAGAAAATGTTTATGCATACTCTGGTCACCTCATTTCTTTGCTAGCAAATCATGTCTCTGTACAGCAGATTTAAAGTATAGTAAATTCAACACAGGAACACAAAATCAACAAGTACTGAACATGGGCAAATATTTCAAGATTTGCCTCGCTTAGCAGCCTTTGGACTAATTTCAAAGAGAACCCTTTCATAGATGGGTTTTGAGCAAGAATCTTCTTCAGGGAAACCATGGCAAATATGACACACCCTTTTCTTTGGTCAAATTGAAAATGTCAATACACAATGTTTGCTTAGGTGATCCCAATTAATTATCTATTGTTTGTTTGTGTTTGTTTAGGACAGGTGTTTTAAATTGATGATATGTTTAGATTAAAAAGCTGGTTCGCTGCTGAAAATCAGCATTAAAAGTATTGTGTTATAAGGCCATAGAGCAGCTGCTGTCTCCCCGACTGACGCCTCCGCATCGTCTTTTGCACCACACTGGCCAGTTCTGCAGCTGTAGCGAGCAGGTCAGTGAGAACGACACTTTCATTCGGCTGTTCATTAGGGTGGCCAAAATCAGGGGGGAAACCCTAAAATAAGGGACATACAGTTAAAGAGTTGTAGGACGATTGGCGAGAACAATGAAGCAGGAAAAAAAGAGTGTGTCCTTTGGGCGTGGGTGCCAGCGAAGGGACAGAATTTGTCCTAGCTTGTGGCACATGTGCAGCTCAGCTGTGTTACAGCCTCCCTTCCCCCTGGCTGCCTGTACCATGCTTTCCTGTGCAAGCCTCACAGGAATGAAGATGCCCAGTCGTGGAGACTCAGGCAGCACCCCCAGTGCCGCGTGACCAAGGTTCAGGCAGCATAAATAACTTCTGCATTTACCAGCAAGGCATCAGGCTCTGCTCCAAAAGAGAGAGGCCCACCCATGCGTGACACAGCAAACAGTTTCTCCCTCTTGGATCCCAAAAGGATCAGCAGCGTACTAATGACCACAAAGGGGGCTCCCTCAAGCCAGGTCCAAGTATTTCCGATCTCCCTTGAGAGAAGATGAATCTGTGCTTGACGCTCCCCTGCCCCCCGCCCTCCCTGCTCCCATCCCCACTGGAAAGCAAGCGCCCCACATTCGCTTGGCAGCTTTTGCTACACCCCGCTCCAACCAGCTTCCATTTATCTCAAGACCTCTTCTTGTTCATTCTCTGCTTCACATTTTAAAAATGTTGAATATTTCCTGCTCTCCCCCGAGCCAAACAAAATTCATGAGGAAAAGGTAGCAGCATTTTATAGAAAGAGGAACGATTTTAAACAATGGGAAGGTACCGTATGTGGCCCAGGAGAGCCGTGCGATGGCGCAGCAGGCAGAGGGGGAAAGAGACAGTGTTGTGATGTACGGTGCCACTGAAAAAGTGGAACTGTTTGGTGGGGGAGTTCTGGATCTGAAGACCAAAAGCACCTGCAGCGTGCAAAGTCCTGGTGTGCGTGTCTGCAATTTGCATTTCTCCTGACAGAAGGAAAGAATGTGCCCAGCACGATTTTCTCCCCCCCTCGCACTTTCCTTTCCCCCCTCGATTTCTTTCCTCCAGCTTTTTTTGGCAAAAGTGCGACACCCATGGTTACCACAGTCTGGACAGAGCCAATGCATGGCAAACAGCCTTGGGTTTAATTCAGGGTCCCTCTACAGTTCTCAGAGCCACACAAACAGGGGATCTTGACGTCCTCGATGGGGAATTTGTAGTCGTACGTGATTTCCTCATTCACACTGATGTGCTGCTTTGAGTAAATGACAATCTTCTTTTGGGATTCCACCGTGATGACTTTAGCATAGCAGTTGGGCTAGAGAGAGAGCATTCACAGGGTTAATCCAGAGATACTGACTGGGCTATTTAGCGTGTGTGGAGAGGAAGGCAGGCACACGATGTTCCCCCCACCCGCTTTAATTCAGGAGTCATGCTGAGAAATCCAGCACGTGGCAACTTTCGCCTAGGGAGCTTGATGGAACGCGAGAGGCCAAGTAGCACTTACATTGCAACTGTGATTAATAAACCTGGCAAAGTTCCCACACTTGGTTGCATCTATGATTGTGTCGTGGTCAACTCTGAACATGTAACTGCTCCCAATGCCTTCATCCTCGTAGCGCTTCTCTCGCATGTCAGCGATCACCTGCAGAACAAAGCCGGATGTCACCAGAGGTACTTTCTAAGTCCAGTCATGTTAAGACATGGACTTGACTATCAAACATTGTGTTTATCCATTTAAAATAATCATTAAGATGTCCTATGGCTAAAAAAAGTGGCAAGACATCACTATTTGTATAGTAAGGCAGCATTTTCACATGGAAAAGCAGGTCATGCCATTCCCTGAACCAGTGGCTACTTGTGTCCTAAAGCCTGACACAGGAGGCAAAAAGCTCAGGCGCGCACGCGTGTGTGTGTGTGTATTAGAGAGAAAGAGAGAGAGAGAGAGAGATTGTCCAAAGTTGCCCCGTGGCTTCATGATTGCCACTTCATGCCACTTCAGGATGGCTCAACCGCACTTCCAAGTCCAACGGTGGGTTACCACTTTTTATGCAGCCGGGGATCACTTTTTTGACCCCGTGAAAACCACCACCCACACAGCAGTCTTCCTCCAAGCAGAAAACTAGCACAATAGACTGGCCCTCTCTCTTGGGTGTTACTCTTCTATATGCAGGGACATGTTTTGCTTTGTTTTAAAACATGTGGCGCATTAAGTTTGCATGGACTGTAGCTCACTTCATCAGATAGATGACCTATCATGTACCTGATGAAGTAGATTTTATAAGTTGGAGTGTCTTTCTCAAGACTTACTTACTGACAAGAAGAGCCTCAAGTTGAATTAGGCTGGCCTTGCCCCATCACTCAAAGATGACCCACTGAATTCTCAAATGGAACTGAGCCCTCAGGCTGCCAGGGATTCTGTACCCTAAACTGGATGGGGAACATCCAGACTCGAGGAGAGGCACCTTCTGGGAGAGCCGCTTACCTGCCGGATGTTCTGTCCCACATACTCAATCACCATCTCATCAGCAGCAATGGGCTCCATCGCAAAGAGTCCCCAGTCATGAATGTGGCTCTTACAGAATTTTAGCTTTTTCTTCCGGAACTACATGGCAGGGAGAGACAGGAGGCCACTGTGAGCCATTTGCTAGGAAGCTAACAAGACACAGAGGTGTGCTTGTGAACTGCTTTGGCGTCTGGACAAATGAGAAGTGGTCCAGAAATACAACAGCAACAACGGAAAGAAGAGCATTCTGCAACATTTCAAGTGTACTTGCTAGGCAGCTTACTTTGGACTGCAGTGAACAATACCTGTGACCCTGCAGAACTGCTTTGCAAAGCCTGCCCTAAACCAGCACTTAATCCTCCCGTGCTCCACTCTTATCACATCACAACTTAGAAGGCAGAGAGTTCACTGGCCAACAGAGGTTAGAGGAAGTGCACATTGCCAGGTGGGCAAGCAGTACAACTTACCTTGAGCTGATTGAATTTGAGCAAGTCACTGTCACAACTGCCGGTGAAGGAGGACAGAAGTCTGCGCTGCTCCGATCTCCGCTCAGAGCCAGCACGAGTCGAAACATGTACCTGGGCAGGGATGCTCATTCCCTGTGGACAAGAACGGGTCAGCTCAGAGGTGCATGGCCTGGTAAAGAGGCTTGCTTCTGAGGGAGGGTCTGTGGGGGCTGCTGTATCTGGGCAACAGGGCATCTTTGTCTGACACATGCCAGTTCTTGCTGCAGATCTGAGCACACCTCCTGCGCAAGAACACAGGTTGCTGCAAGGAGGCAGCCTGGCCCCAAGCTCTGTCGCAGAGCCCCTGCTTGGCCCACAGGCTGTGCTGAGTTCAACCCCTGGCACCTGCAAGCTAGAAGGGGGGAAAGGAAATGCACAGCCAGTCACAATATCTGCCACTGGGCTAAGTGAACCAATGGTATGGCTCTTTATCAGGTGGCACGATACGCTTGCACTTAAGCTGGGCCAGCCTTCCCCCAACCCAGCCACCCCCCAGCATATTGAGTGGCAACGCCTGCCATTGGTAGCCAGTAAAGGGAGCTCGCCACACGCACTTGTGTATCAGCTGGAGGTTCTTCCGCAAATGCACGGCTATTATTGAGGTATTTCAGCTTGTCTTTCTTGTCAATTTTGTAATAGCCTTCACTTCGGGCACAGCCGGTAACATGTTCCCGCATTCCATCATCCCGTTTCTTCTTCTTTGGGAGAGAAAAGTTGGTTGGTGGCTCTATGTTAAGGGAAAACCCAACTGTGCCTTACTCATGAAATGACTCTTTCTGCTCTAAGTCTAATAACAATAACAGTAACAATAACAGGATGACAATGACAGACTTCAAAGTTCTGACATAACTTAGATTAGCCAAGTATTTGCATTTCATAGAACTGCCAGGTAGAATTCAGTTCGACTTAATGAAGAGTTTTGTGAAACTTGTAAGCTTGCATGCTCCTCTACCAAAGCAAAGTTGGTTCATTTAAAAGCTACTTTTTATCTATTCTGAATCTCTAATCATTGGGACAGCATCACAATTGCCATATAATGAACTGCCCAGAACAGAAAACCTAGCAGGAAGTTTGTTTCCACCTCCTCAAATGGAGATTGGAAAACTTATCCGATATACCAGGTAAGTTATCAGGTCCAAAATCTTCAATTTTAAAAAATTAGCAATACTTTCAGAATACAAGCTTCTGCAATTTCTGGGCACTCAATACAAGTACTGGACCCAGACAAGGCTGTCTAAGAGCAATTTTTCTTTTCTTATTAGAGGAATGTTTGGGTCTTTTTGGACCAGAATGGTGGGGCATTGATGAATAAGCTGACAGGTTTGTTGAATGCCAGGGAGAAATGGGCAATATTAAAAGCAGCTCAGTTCACTCCTTTAATGCCTTCATTTTGAAAGGCCTTTTTGAACAGACTATAACATGGCTACCGCTCTGGAAACAGAGGAGCTAAATTATGTTTCTTTTATTTTTCCACTTTGTTTGAATGCATTGTTCCTGACAGTGATCTGTTCTCGTTCACTATACTGTGTGCCTTTTTGTGCTATACTGTGAAGGTTTATTGCTTGCATTAAGTATGGTTCAGGCAGACTTCAGCAGTGTCCTTAAATCTAGCTGTTTGAAAACCGCTTGTTCCCAAGGAAGCCCATTCCAGTAACCCAGCAAGAAAAGGATATGAGGATGGTAGACCCACAGAGTATCGTTGAGCCAGTCCATGCCATTGTCTTGCTGCAACAAGTGATCATACGTGACACAAAGGAAATGGATATCCTCTTCGTCAATCCCCCCATTCCAAATGTCATACAAAATGGTCATCTCCTCAAACTCGGAGCGGGGCCTAAACTGATACCGATGTGGGGAATACTCAGGGGAAGGAAATGTTGGGACATCATCTGGTCGCTTCTTCTGCCGCCTCCACTGTCGCTTGGATTTCAGGTAAGCTTCATCCTCTTTGAACTCCTCGTTCCACTGGTTCTCCAGCTCCTTAAAGGGAAGCTTCTCTGCTAAAACTTCTGGGGGGACCTTGTTGTGGAAGCAGTCATTCCGGAAGTCCAAGGTCACTGCTTCCGGATCTTTCAGGGGATAAATGGCCTCGGGATGGCTACTCAGCAGCTCTTTGCTCACAGCACTTTCCGTCAAGGCTACCGGGATGGGGAGAAGAGGGGGCTCCATGGGCTTGCTGGAATAGGCATCCAGGAGAGGGCCCAGTGGGGAGGACCGCTTTGGTCGACCCGGCTTTCTTTTGATAGGCAGGACAGTAGAGGGAGGGGGAGGAGCGAGGGGAGGTGGGGAAACTACAGGGACATCTGGGAAGGGCAAGAGTGACCGTGTGTCCTTTGTGCAGTCCTCCAGAGACATCTTAGTGTCCATAAACAAGCAAGGTCGGACAGGAAGGGGTACTGGTTGGCTGGGGGGCAAGTCAATGTGTGTGTGGAAAGCTGGGATGGGGGGGCTGACAAGGGGAATGGGGGAGGGGGCTCTGTTCACACAAGACAACAAGGAAGCACCAAGAGGTTCTTTGAAGGCCTTCTCATCGGGCTCATCGTCGGAGGGCTTCTTGCCAGACAAAAGGCAAGGAATGGTAGGGTCTGGGAACGTTGGTGTGAAGGTGAAATCCCGCCCAGGAGTCCGAGGGATGCCACCACTGCTGATCCCGGGGGACTGGGATGGGTAGGAAAAGGGGCTTCCTGGGGCTTGAGGCGAACTTAGGGTCAGACTGCTCCCTGTGAGAGGGGCTTCGCTGCCCGGCGTGGCCGGCACAGTGTCCGTACTCTGGGACTTGGAGAGGCTGTGAGAGCACTTGGCTAAAATGTCCCGCCCAGGAGTCCGAGGAAGCTCTTCCCCCAGCAAAGCTTTGCTCACAGTTAACTGATCGGGGATCTTGTCCGGAAGAAGCAACACTCCTGCTCTGCTGGGTCCAATGGAAGGAAGAGGAAGCGAACAAGGGAGCACAGCATTGATGGGAGACTCTGAGGGAGCCAGAACCTCCCTGCCAGGAGCCAGAGGGAGCCGGGCTTCTTCCTCAACAGTGGATCGTGGCCAACCTTTCGCTTGAGCTTCTCCACTGCCATCCTCGGGCTTGGTGAAAAAGGAGGGCTTGCTGGGCAACGCTTCTCCAAAGGGGCCCCCTGGGGTTGGCGGTCGGAGGCTTCCTTCAGCCTGCATCTCCGACTTTAGGCCATCCAGCACCTCTGGCTCCAGCACAATATCTTGCTCACATGCCTCCACTGCAAGAAAGGAAGGAGAAGGCAGAAGTAGCACCATTTGATGGCTACGGATTTTGCTTTGGGTGTGCTGCACTACGGAGACGAGCTGACTCAGAGCTGAAGGGGCCCAAAGGGCCCCTGAGAAACAGTCAATGTCATCCACACAGAGAAGCCAAGACACAAGCAGTGCTTCTTGCGTTACACCAGGATGGATGGAGCTCGAGGGGCACCTGCAGTGGAACGACTAAATGCCACCCTTGCAGAATCGAAAATGAAAACTCACCCCAGAACTGGCGTCACTCTACTAAGCTCCAGGATTCTGTGCAGGTGAAGCAGCACTGCAGCCAGCCTGCTTCCAAGAGCTCTGTCTCAGAGTTAGAACAGGAATGGCCATCTTAAGGTTGCCCAGATGCATTGGCCAGAACTCCCATCAACCCTCCCCACTGGCTACACTGGCTAGAGCTGATTGGAGTGGCAGGCAAAAATACATGGAGGGCCACCAGTTGCCACCTCTGGTTTAGAATGGTTGTGTAATTTACAGGTGTGATACACAAGCAAGAAGGGCAGGGGACGCACAATTGGGTGGTGTACAAATGTTTCAAATAAATAATGCATATACCAAAAGTGCTAAAGTCCGGGCAGCTTGTTGCCTTCCCTAAAGGCTGGGTGTTCAAGTCAAGGTTAACACATGTCCAGAGCTGCATCTCCAGCCTGAAAGCTGGCATCTCACGAGCACCAGAGGCAGCATGCCTGTGTGTGCCAGTTGCTGGGGGGTTGGGCAAAAAGGCACAGCCACACTCCTGTCCTGCTCGGGGGATCCTGTGGACAGCAGGCAGGCCACTGGGCGAAGACGATGCTGGACTAGAGGGGCCCTGGGACTGAGTCAGCTCAGCCTTCCTGTGCTCTTCCAAGCTTCAACGGCCACCGCCAGTCTGTGCCTGTCCAGTCAACAAAGGAAGCACACACAGCGCCAGCCCCAGGCTGTTTTTCGACATTACCTTTTACCTCTGTGAAGCTGGTGACTAGCACACAGCTGTGAGCCCACTGCATGTGGAGTTTCTGGCCACTTCACCACTGCTCTAGTTTTGTGCCCACCCAACCCGACAGGGTAACCCTTCTGCATCTGGACACATTTCCGTTGAGGTGCCCCTTGGTGGGTCTCTCCACGTGAGCGACTGACACTCTGAGTCTGGGTCATCAGAGCTACCATGACCAGGGCAGCTGGGGTTACATGGACAAGCCCCGGGATTTCGTGCTGTCTCCCCTCCCCTGCGTTTACTCGCTCTTTCGGCTCCTACACAGGAGACGGAGGAGCAGACAGTGAGGCAGCTGGGCCCGCAGAAGCCTGCAGCATCCGTCCTGCGAGGACATCGCCTTCAGAGCCTGGCGGCAGCATTGCTCAAAGGGCCACCTACCTGGCAAGCATGCTGGAGGAAGTGGCAGCTTCTCCTCCTGAGCTCCCTCAATGACCACCAGCACCTCTGCGGCAAAGGACTCCTCAGGCACCTCCAGGCTGTCTTCCGCTAGCCTGGCTTCTTCCCTCGGCTCGTCTCCCTCTGGCATTAAAGGCTCAGGCAGTGCGAGCGCGGCCCCTTCCGTATGTTCGTCCACCAGGAACAGGTCCAGGATGGTTTCACCATCGTCTGCAGGCTCTTGAGGGAGCGACTCAACAGTCACTTCGGTGGGTACGGCTTCTCTTTCTTGCTGGAGAGACACCTCTTTGTTATCTTCCACTTGTTCTTCATAGTCCTCCTCCTCGTCCTCTTCCTCCTCCTCGTCCTCTTCCTCCTCCTCGTCCTCTTCCTCCTCCTCTTCATCATCAGAATCAGAACTTGTCCCAAATTCTGAGGATTCCTCACTTTCATCGGATGACTCGAGCTCTGCTCTGGAGGAGGCAGGGCTTCCTACATCTTCTACTAGGGAGACAAAGGGTTAATGTGGTGTCTTTAGGACTGACTTGGTTCAGGCCGAACTAGAGAAAGTAAATGTGAGATTGCTATTTTTCCTCTCTCAGTCTATTTTTTATTCCTCTTATGACACAGCCACACTACAGAAAGCTGCTCTAATGATCTTTACAAGGCCATCTATTCTAAAAGTCATTAGAACATCCCAAAGCAATGCATTATGTAAAGTATTTGGTTTTCACCCTAAAACAGATCAGTTTAATTGGAATACCATTTCTCAAAATTTTATATGACAGGAGGAACGGCTTTTCTTGACAGAACAAGTTTACCTTCCTTCGTAAGGATGAGGTTTAGACCTTTCCTCCCCAGTTTTCATTCTAGTTGCTATGTCAATCTTCTCCTGTTTTACAATTTGTTTCTACAACTGCATATGCCATTCCCAAATTGCATGCTTGCCAAATTACACAGCCACAGTATGTAGTTGTTTTGCTTCGTTTTCAGCTCCTTTCCAATAAAACCTTATAGCTCCAGCCTTGCCGCCCTCACTAGCTCAGCGTAACAGGCTTCCTACCGTACGTTATTTAATAAATGTCAAGATCTCCTTCCTTGCTGGTTGTAGCCAATTCAGCTTTTCTTTGAAGAGGCATCAGGTTGCACTAACTCATGTCACATCTTACACTAAAAGATAGTTCATTTACTAGCTTTTTCAAACATGCCAACAGGACAGTATATCCAGTCAGCAAGAAAAAATGCATTGTCAGATGAAAACTTTGCACTCGTTTAGCTGCTAACGAGGCTTCATACCTTCTTCAGAATCTTGATCCTCTTCCTTTTCACTTGTCACTGCTTCTGCCTCTTCATCCTCCTCCTCCTCCTCCTCTTCCTCCTCCTCCTCTTCCTCCTCCTCCTCTTCCTCCTCCTCCTCTTCATTGATATCTTCCTCTTCTTCCTCTTCCTTGGGAGACAAGGCATTTTGAAAGTTCAGCAACTATCCATGTTTTTGTGGGGAGGTGAGAAAGCAAGTTGGCTGAGTACTTATATTATGGCATGATAAAAGGATGCCCATGGACTCAGGGCATGACGGTGCCCCTTAGTGGAAAGGAACGGCATTTCAAGTTGTAAAAAGAAACCATACAAACCTTTTACATCTCAGAAGAGCAACATATATGAATGAATCTACAAAATTATAGGTAGAGACAATTTGTGCTTGTATCTACCTATAATTGTGCATGTCTAAGCAAATGGATATAGGGGAATCCCAAATTAGATTGTGTGCAGGGAAGAAAGAAAACATGGATGGGACGATTACACACGGAGGAAGGCATATAGCCACGATTGTGGCACATTATTTGTAATAAAACCAGTATAATACATTTCTATGTATTCTATAGCAGCCAAGATCAGACAACCATTTTAAGGTTTCCAGCGGTGGTTCCACATCTGTACAATTCCCTCTCCCACAAGGCAACCTGAGAGGTACATATGCCCCACCCCCCATCCTGCAGATGCCATTTAAATGGGTATTAGGCCTTTTTTAATTCCACTTAGCTTCTTATTGATGGCTATATTAGGCTTTATGTTTTAGTAGCTACTGTTTTAACTCTTGATTAACTAGTTTTGTTCTGAAGTGCTTAGTTTTCTTAATAGTAGTTATATGCTGCCTTTTTCCATTCCAAGGAATTCAAGGCAGCTACACAATTCTTCTCCTCTCAATCTTGTCCTCACAACAACAACCCTGTGAGGTAGGGTGGGCTGAGAGTTTGCAACTGCTCCAAAGTCACCCAGTTGGCTCCATGGCTGAGCAGGGACTGGAACTCAGATCTCCTGACTCCAGGTCCTGCAGTCTTAGCCACTACACCAGACTGGCTCTCTTTATTACTGGGTATATACTTTATTAATTGTTGTAAAGTACCTTGTGACAGTCTACCCTAAATGACAGGATAGAAATACACCAAATAAACCCAACGAACAAAATTATGCTCTTTAACTCTTACTCTGTTTTTTTATGGGAAAATAGGATGAAACAAGGAGAGGCTAATGTCCAAAGTCCTCTTTGAAGGTCATCTGACTTTGCAGTAGAATCATTTGTTTATGCAAAAATTACTCCTTCCCAGAGGACCTCCAGCTGCAGTAGAAAGGAAGGCTGCGCCCTCCCCAGGAAGCAAAGCACCTGAAGACATCTTCCTGTGATAACACCCAAGTTACTATGAGCACCTTTTATGGAGTAAATATACTGTTGCGCATAAAGCTTTTTTTTGAAAAGAACAGAAATGGTGTGGTAGGTTCAACAGTGGAACCTATCTCCTATTGACCTGTTCCTCCCTCCTGCAGACCCCCCGAGTCTGCTCCAGAGGGATGGGGCACCCCCTGGAGCAGATTTCAGCAGGTGGGGGAGGGCAAGGGGATGCTAGGCCGTGAGCACAAAGGCTGCTTAGGCAAGGGTGGATGCAGCCAAGACACTTGACACTGAGAATGCAGGTCCATGATGAAGCAGACCTTGTCAGACACCGATTTCATCACCCCTTCTTCGGCCTCCTGTTCTGCCTCCTTTTCTGAAGAAGATTCTTCCTCTTCTTTGCCCGAGTCCTCCTCCTCCCCTTCGCTGTCCAGTTTGAACGCCCTGGCTGGTCTTCTCCTGAGGCCAACAGTTTCTGCTTCCTTCTTGGAGATGTCTGAGGTTGCATCTGGCAGGTCTCGATCGCGTTCAGATTCTGGGGCATGAAAATAAATCATGAATGTGGGGAGTCAGAAACAACATCAGGAAGGGACAAGCCTGGCTCCTCCCTTAAAAAAGTTATTGATGGGCCAAGTTGCTTGGTGATCGTCACTTTGAAAATGCAAAACAGAGTGGAAGAACTTAACTATTTGGAATTATTTACATACACATATGAGTAACATCAGCAAAATGACACCTCTTATGACAGGCACTGCTTATGTGTGCAAAGTGAGGACTTGGGTATGTCTACAAGGCTGAAAAGTGTGGTGTCTGAATGAGCAACGGTGCCCCTTTCTGGGACATTTGTCCAGCAGAACGGGACCATCCAATTTAAGAGGTGTGAAGGAAGGACCTGCTCCCACTGCAGCAGCGTCCTCTAGCCTTGTGCTTGGGACTTCCCCGAGGAGTTTATGGCACCCAATTACTTATGTAAGCAAGAGTAACAAGAACACTGGAGGTCAATGCTCTCAGCAGCGTCTGTGTAGCATTAGCCATGCATGTGGCGTTCTATAAAGAATGAGAGGACAGAAGGCCTTACGATCCCGAGGAGCAGTGGAAAACGTGGGAAATGGCAGAAGGGCAAGGACGAGAAAATATGCAGCTATTGTTACTACACATTTTTATGTTTTGTTATTTGAAACCTCCCAGAAAAGGCTTCCTTTTGAGGAAGAATTTGAACATAACATCATGAAAAGAATGACAGGCAGGGATTGATGAGGAAAGTAGAACAGAACTATAAGAGGAAGTAAAAGTCATAAAGGGCTTTGAAGGACAAGGAGTTTCTGTAGGAGCCAGAAGCAGACAGGAAATCAGGGTGGGAATTTTAATTTAAATTGTGCCACATTCCAGACTAAATCAGCTGCTAAGAATAAAGGCTTCTCTATTTTACTTCTACCAATATACATCCCTCAAAGCCTTATGCACTGTTCTGCTTAGCCCCAAATTTGGGGTTTGGATCACTGGTCACATCAGAACATGACAGAATGTCGGGATTACCTATGCCATGCACAGACACGCACATTGCATTAGTATGCCTGCCTGTAGCTGTCAAGCACACATGCTTCCTCGAGGCATTCCAGCCCTGTGTCTCTATCTGGGCACGCATTTTATACCAGGTTTGGTTTTTTTAAAAATCCAGCATGTTGATCAATGGCAAAACATCTCTCCTTACACAAGCTGAACATCTGGGAACTTCTGCATTTTTAATCCTACATATTCCACACCATGAGCAGCACTTCAATCTGGTTGGAACTCAAAACATATTACAAAACAATACCTTAATTATAGGCATAACAGCATTTAGATAAGTTAATGGTTAGGAAAAGCCAGGATAAACCACTTAGTTTTACAAAACTTTCAAGAGCACATTAATTGCTGCTGGATGAGTGGTTGAAAGAACTGGGCTTACCAAGCACCTCCAGTGCTCCGATGATTAACATTTGGTAGATCAAAACTAGAAATTACTATTTTTTCCTTCTCCAAGGAGTTACAGGATAGAAAAGTACTAAAAGAGACTTTTAATGAGGTTCTTTCATTTCTAAGTGGAATAGCATCAAACCAATTATAACATCCTGGTTGAACATTGAACAACATTGAACAACTTGTTCTTACTCTGATACCAAAATGTTTGGATTGTAATTTTAGATATTACTTAATGGAACAGCCCATAACTGCAAAATTGAACATCAAGTTAGAAAGAGATCCTAAACTAATACTAAATTGTACAAATTAAGGCAAAAAGAAGCTAGAACTCTCAAACGGGCAATAGTGTGTCCAGATTAATAGAGTTCATCACTGCAAAGATCAGAGATAGTGTAGTTTGCAGCCCTTCCTAGGTTGGGTCCAAATTAGTCATTATTAGAGGAGAACTGAAGCCAATGGGACTGAAAATGTTGTGGGGATAAGACAGAGAGCAGCTGCAGAACGGTGCTGCAAGGCACTTGGTTGTAAGACAAAAGTAGGATGTCAGTCTAATAAAGAGACAAAACCAAGTTGTTCATGATGAATTTAAGTTTTAGTGACTTCCGAAGGTGTAATCTACAACATTTGGATGCAAGCCGTTGCATTTGTGGAAAACGTCAAGGCTGGCTCACCTTCATCTTCATCATCCACTGAGGTAGAAGGCCGGATTCTTTTCTGGTCTCCAGCTGAGGCAGCTTCAGGTGGTTCCTTTCTTTTTACCTACAGAAAGGACAACATGACTCTGTTTGAGGAGATGCATTCATTTTAGATTTATAGAAGCCACTTCCCATAGCAGGCAACAACCTTAAAAAAACAAAGCCATTGGCTACTTAAAGAGTGCCGAAATAGTTTTGATTTGTTTATTTTCCTCCTTACTGTGTTTGTCAAAGCAGGAAGGTGGACTGCTGGCAAGGGATGGGCATCTTACCAGGACTGACCATAGCGTGAAGAAATTGAGGAATTTAAAGAATATGGTTTGTTTGCAATGAAGAGAAGGAACAGAAAGAGAGGAGGAGTTACACTGTATGTTAAAGATGCGTATCTCTGCACAAGAGTACAGCAGGAGGAGCCTGGTAACCACGCTGAGAGCATCTGGCTTAAAATTTAAATGGAGCAAAGGACAAAAGGTAAACAGCAGTCAAAATCTACTACTAGCCACCTAGTCCAGGAGAAAAGTAATGTGCCAGGGTTTCAAGGAGGCATGGCATAATGGTAATGGGGGACTCCCATTTCCCTGATACCCTTTGAGAGGCCAGTTCTGCCAAACATGGCCCCTCTGTCAAATGCCTGATAACTCCACGTTGCTGATAACTTCTTCCTACAGAAAGTGGATGAAGGAATTAGAGAATTGGCTATCCTGGACTTGATTCTAATCTCAGGGATGATGTTGTAGAAAAAGTGGCTGTAACAACAACTCTGGCGGAAGCAACCATATTGTACTTACCTGCTTGATTCTAAAGGATGCAAAAGCCAAATATAGCCAAACATGTACTCTGGATTTTAGGAAGCCCGATTTTAATAAACTCAGGATCCCATAGCAAATAAGATCCCATGGCAAGCAGCTCTAATGGGAGAAAGCAGTCCAAGATGGGTGGAAATTGGAAAGGTCACACAGAGCTGGGCCAGGATCATTTCCTAATCATCCCAGAGTGCAGGATATGGAATAAGAGTTCCAAGTTACAGGAAGCCAGATTCCAGCTGAACATCAGGAAAAACTCCTGATGGTTAGAGCAATACACCATGGAACCAACGGCCTAAGGAGACGGTGGGCTCTCCCATCCAAAGGCAGCTATTAGGGACATGGTGTCCTGCACGAAGCACAGGGTTCAACCCAATGACCTTATTGGCCCATTCCATTTATAGTATTGTATGATTCTATGAACTTTTTTTCTGCATCTGTTAACTCTGAAAACACGAATGTTGTCAAGCTCAACGAATTTTAAATGGTTCTGTGTAACTTTCCAACCATTTTACATGTTTGCCTGCACTCATGTTGTCCATCTTTTGATTCCTCCACTGTCCTTTCAGAAGGGCAAGAAGCAACCATTCATTCTGCTACATTCTTATTCACTGAAGGAGATCAGTCAATAACTGCTTCAGTGGTATGAAGAGCCAATATTGGGTCATTCATTAGTTTTTTTTATAGTTTGTAGAGCTAAAAGTAGTTTCTAGGGCAGCAGAAACATTAAAGCTTCAATTGTACTTGGTCAAAACTCTTGTATTTTGATAAAATTCTTTAGAGTACTATAGGAATGCAGAGAATGCTGAAAGCTGTGCTTACCTTGAACGATGGTAACCGGATGGCCCCTCGTAACCCAATGCCCAAGCCAATGCCCTCATAACCCAGCCCTTCGCCTTTGTTCCAGTTCTCCAGAAGACAAGATGTGATGCGGTCCTTTGGTTTCGGTTTCTCATCATCTTTATTTTCTCCAGATTTTACTGGTGTAAGTGACGCCTGTTAAGAAGATTAAAGAGAAGAAATCAGACTGGTGCATACAGCTAGAACTGGATATTTGGACAAAAGAACATAATCTGTTCCTAGCAATCTCCATTTCTCCGAACAGGCATGTTGCCAGCATAAATTGTTCAAATGCATCAAGAGCAACTATTCATGCTTAATTTCCACTGGACAAGCTCAATTCTAGACAGAAAAGTAAGCAACAATGCCTGTCAAAACAACCAGTGGACTGTACTTATTTCTTTGCTTAGTGATCTTGATGGATGAACCACCCAGAGAACTTCAGCTGTGAAGCAATATAAACATGAAATTAATAATAATGATCTTCAAGATCTTCGCTGGACTAGCAGAAAGCAACCGTAATTTGGCTGAATGTTTTGGAGTTGCATAAAGCATGCTGTCTTTCTAATACAGACCGTAGCCTAATCTTTACAAGAAGTCCCAGCAGAGCTAGGACTTCATTAAGACCAAACCCAGTTACCAGCCGAGAGCCACTTCTGATACTCAACCTTAATGACAAACACAGACCTCTTCTAAACTACATCAAGATACATGGAAATTACACACCAAGAGCTATAAACAGAGCTGGGTCACACTGGGTCATGATGTTGGCTCACCTAGTCCCACAACTGTCTCCAATCCAAAATGGGTATCAGTTAGAAAACTTTCCCAGCTCTATACTCTTTTAAAAACTGGAGATACCAGGGATCAAACCTCTGATCTTATACATTTACACTGGGGGATGAGTCCAACCTTGTCTCTATTTCTGTGACCAGTGTGCTAAATCTCATAAATACATAAATAAATGAAGTTATTACTGCAGCCATGTGCTTGGTGATCACATGACTGTTTTACACATCTCAAGCTCTGGATAGCTTGAAAAAGTAACTTATGAAACTAACAGAGGAACAGAGCATGAGCTGGGGGAAGCACCAAACAGAGTACCTAGGAAGTACAAACAAGTAGGTGTCATAAGTGACACCTGCCAGTGTAAAGCCATTCCCGCTCAGAAGCCATTGAAGGGAAAAGTGTTCTTTTCCTACCTTTGCTAGACGTTCTTTCTTGTCCCACCAGTCATCAAAAGCCCTGAAGGCCACCACCTCCACCATCTTCCGGTTCAAATCTCTTTTCATTATTGCTTTGAGTTCCTTCACAATCACCAAAAGAACACCATCCACGGTGGCCTTGTGTGGATCTTCCTTCTTGGGCTCATAGCCCGGAGGGGGGACAGAGGGGTCGAACTTGGGCAAGGGGGGCCATGGCTGTCCACGGTTGATAGCTGCTCCCATTGAGAAGTGCCGATAGGGAGGAAGGTTCACGAACTGCATCCGGGTGCCCATGAAAGGGGGGTACTGGTACGTGTTCTGCCCTTGCATCAGGCGGCTCAACATCTGAGTTTGCATTTGAAAAGACATGGACATGCCACCCCACTGGTTACCCAGGACACTGATCATGTCCATCTGCATGACAGGAAACATCCCAGGATGGAAGGGAGGGAGCGGAGGCAAGATATGAGGGGGAGGGACTCCAGGAGGGGCCGGGAGGGGTGGAGGTGGGACAGTGACAGCTGGGTGAGTGGGTGGAGGTGGGGGAGGAAGTGGGGGAGGCATCGGAAAAACTGGCTGTGGTGGAGGCGGCGGAGGCAGAGGAGGAAACCCAGGTGGAGGCATGGGGATGGAGGGGGCCATCACAGCTGAACTGCCAATGGAGGTATTCACCACAATGGTTTTGGCACATTCTGAGCTCGGAGACTGGTTCATTTCGTCATCAGATATCTCCATGTCTTCTCCAGAGGACTGATGACACTGTGAGGAAGAGGGAAAGGTTCTGTTTAGACTAGATTATCATTCTCTTGGCGCACCTCCCTCAATCAATTGGGAATCAAGAACAGAAACGGTATTCTTAAGTTTGGGACAGTCAAAGGAAGGCTTTTGTACAAAAGCAGTTCAATATGAGGCATATACAAAGTTACTCAAGGCAGCAGGGCTGTTGAATAATGTTATAGGCACCTGGAAAAAGAAAGAACATTTATTCATTTGAAACATTTGTATGCCGCCCTTCACGATCGCGTCTCAGAACAGTTTATATGATTAAAAGCAAAACCATAAAACAATCGATTGAACAATACCATAAAATTATCAAAACCTGAAACAAATAAATTCAATCAAAACCAAATAAATAAAAGTGACTGTAAATGGTAAAAATACTAATTTTTAAAATAGCGATTAAATAAAAAGGTTTTAACCCGGCACCAAAAAATGCATAGGCTTGGCGCCAGGCAAACCTCACTGGGGAGCATATCCCATAACCTGGAATCTGAAATACTTTACTGCAAAACTGTTCATGATGGCTACCTAATATTACACTCTTCACCAGTTTGGTGCCTTTCAGATGTGAATCCCCACCCAGCATGTAATCTAACACATCTGGAACGCACCAGATTGGGGAAGGCTGTAATACTGAATATTTGGGCTCTCCTCTCTAGGCAAGAAGCTCCTCTAATCTGGTTTTAATCAAGTCTCCTTTGAAAAAAATTCTACCACCAGAGGGCACCTGCCTCCAAAGAGTGAAATTTACAGACTGCAGTATCTTTTTCTGTAAGCATGTGGCTAGGGATACTCAAGAATTTCATTTCAGTTTGGAAAAATCATACAAACACCCCTGAATGCAAACAGGAGTGCACATTCTCTGAAAATATTTGTCAATTCCTAAACCTGCATTCAAAAATGCATATTGTTAAAGTGCAAAGTTCCACACTTCAGTCAACAGGGAGAAAGTGCGCTCTCAAAAGATGAAAGCGTGCACATATCCCCTGTCGAAATACACACTTTTGCCATTTAAATAAACCAATGGTGAATGAGGATGGAAAACAAGCTTGAACCTAGCTTCACTATGAATTTTGGGGCTCTTCGGGGAGCTTGAGCGCCTGGGGTGCTCCATTACAACCTGTGGCTAAATAAGAACAGCTTAATAATCAGCATGTATCGCAAAAACCTTTTCTGGAGTAAATATTTTACATTTATAAATATGCAGTCAGAACAGAAAATGCCACTGTGTTCCCCCATAACCTTTAAGGTGTCATTACGTATCAGAATAACCTAGTAGTTGTAGAATGCAGGAAAACATAAATCGGATAAAAGAAAGGCACCACACAAAGCCAGCAACAGGATCTTTGTCTTGGACAGAGAAGGGCCAAATCCGTGGATGGATCCAAAGCTACAGGATGAATTTGAGATGCAGGCATTCTCTCTCAGTCTTGGGTTTCCTCTTGACAGAAACAGAGAAAGCCATAACCTACCTTTATTGTGCTTTGCAGGCAAAAGCTATTGCTTTGTCAAGCACAATAGTTTATTTATTTATAAGCATATTTCAGAGTTGCTTTACAGATCAGACAAAGCTTCCAAATGACTTACCATTCAAAGTTTTTAAAATACCACAAACAGCAAAATTAAGGTCAAGAGAAAAATCTGTCTTTTGAAGCTAGCTAATGCATGTAAAATCATGCAAAAGACTTATGGAATAAAAACATTTTAACAACGTGCCTAAAAGTAAACAGAAAAAAGACCAGGGAAAGAATTCCACAAATGGAAGCGGGGAAGTATTGTTCCATGGTCCCACCAATCTAGGCTATTTTGGTACTAGAATCTCTAGAAAAGACTCTCCAATAGATCTTACTTATAAGGACAGTCATATGTGGTCTTTCAGATATCTTGGATCAGAAGCCAAAAAACCATTTGGCTTCTGCATTTTGCACTAGCTGCAACTGAGCCCCTTCAGATGGGCCATCATCATCAGATTCCCAGCTTTCATAAAAAACAAAGAAAGCACAACCCTCTAGCCCTAGAAGAACCCAAGACACCAGGCAAAATCTGCAACCAATATTCTACCTATTCACTTTGTAAGAAACTGACCTCTTATGTTTTTAGCCAGCAAATGAAACCACAGCAATAACATGCCCATTATCAATGTGTGTTGACACTTTTAGATGTGCTAAGGCTTTCTGGGGTAGTTGCCATGAGACAGTTGGAAATTGAGGTATTTCCTGCAGAAGTGTTTGGGCTGTAACATATCACCCACACCCAAAAAAAGGTGACAGCAAGGACAAAGTTTGTGATTTTCCTAACTCGAGTCTCACTAATATATTTTTCTGTGCTTATAAACATTAAAAATACCTTTATGATTTTGCAGTTAAGGTCCATCATTATAATACCAACAGTGCAGGAGGCAGGGCTATAGCAGGGCATGTGTGGGTTATACCAGTTCTGCAAAGCAGCCCAGCACAGTTATTCCCATGTTGCAGAAGGGCATATCTTAGAGCTGTATATCACAATTCCACAGAGTTGGTGTTTTTGGGAAATGCAGACAGACAGACAGACAGATATGGATTGTAGGTGCAGTGAAATCAATCAAAAGTCAGAATGAGTGGCTATTTCTCTTGATCAGAGCAATCCTATGGTCCCCTGGACAGTGTAATGCAGATCATTCAGATTCTGAGCTCTAAGGCCATAGCTGGGGACCCGCACTCAGATCCCCCTTCCCTCAGCTTGGACCTGATGAGAAAGGATCTGTGCTGGCTGCTTCTCCAAGGTCATGAGAATGATTCTGTAGAACAAGTGAAGAGGGTACTCCAGGGAAGGAGGACACAGGGGCTACCAGGATAAGATGCATCCTGGTGGCACTCCAGCCGCCTTCCCTCCCTGTCTGAAGGCTTGTTGTGGTTCATGATGCTTCTTGAATATGACATTCTTCTGCATGATTGTTGCATAGTACTACTCTGTGTAGGCTTCTAAATGGCACGGAATGTGATACTAAGCAACAAAGGGCACACACAAGGAAAATGTACAGGTTTGTTGCACCAATGCACACTATGTGCAAGAATTACAAACTGTTATGCAGCTTTGCCCTCCTTCCCTGGAAAAACTGTCAGTGCCCATGCAACCATTTGCATGGGTTTCTGGGTTTCTGTCCCCAAACCCAGCCTGAATATTGACTGGAAAGGATCCAAATAATCCACATCATTCAAGCCTGGATTTGAGTCACTGCTACAGCACCTAGGACATTGCTCTGTAACGGACTGCTCATCACGCAAAGGAGTACAATCCACTGACAGGTCTTTCCCTGAAAAGAAGTAGGGTCCTGCCCAAGGAAGCAACTAGCACCACCCCCACCCCCACCCCCACCCCCACCCCGGTGACCAGTTCGGCTCGGGCAACTTGTATTAATCAGGGAGGGCAAAGAAGCACCAAGCAAGCAAACCAGCAAGCTGACTTTTCCAAGCACCTTCTCCATACCCTCAGGTTGAAAAAGATGAAATTCATCCATCAAACCCAAACCAGTAGCGGCCTGAATCATCGCCCCAAAGCCTTCCTTTCGACATACTGTCCAAGTCAGAATGGATACAAGTGGCTTTGTCAAACAACAGTTTGCAAACTGACCACAGCAGGGAATAGCGAACACCTTCTCACTCTAGGGCTCAGAATGTAGCAGGCCATTTATAGTTCAAAACAATATTGTTTGACAACACTGCTTTGACGCTGCAGTGGCAGAGACCAACATTTTTGCTGCCATACTATAACACAGCAGAAAAGACCAGCTCTTACTTTTGGAGGTATTCATCCAGATTTCCTCCAGAAGTGCCCCAGTCATTTATCTAAGTGCTTAACTACTGTATGCCCTTCAGAAACCTAAGAAATTGAGCTCTACACAACAGAAGAGTGTGCTTTTTGGTGAGTGTGTCAACCACCCAAGTCATCTCTCCATTCCAAGGTTAAACCAAGGTTTGACAGATGCAGAAGCTACCACACCCTCCCTCAAGCATTCAAGATTCCGCCTGAATCTATTAGTCTCTAGGAGCAGACCAACAGAGGTGACACACCAACTTGGAAAATAGTGGGTCGTGGATGAAGCTGAATTAAATCCACTTGCTTAGTTTAACCATTCCTTTACTTAGCATGCTGGACTCTCTGACGCAGGCGAGCTCTGTTCATGCAAACATTAGCAGAATATGGCTCGCTCCCTCTGCCTTCCCGGTTGAAAGGGGGCTCCTTCATCAGCGAAGCACAAGACCCTGCAGTGCCTTCATGGATACAAGACTTCCTGTAGGGAAGCCATGGAGAACACGCTCCTCGCACCATGTGGACACTGCCTATAACTAATCTGGAGAGCAGCCGTCATCTACCTTCTCAGACTTTAACACTTAACTGTAACCGAAGTCAACAACAGAAGTCTCACTTTTGATTTTGAGCCTGTATCTTATTCTTTCTACTTATACTAGAGGTCTTTCCTCTTCTCAGTCATATCCCCAAAATGGTGCTTGTTATATTAGTGGTAAAATCACAATGTACCAGTTGAAAACCAGTGCTCTGCAGAAGTTTATTTATGTTTTTAACACAACACAACACATTGTGCCTTCACCCATGTTGGAAGTTGTGGCCCTGCAGATACTGATCCCTCCCCTTGGCCATGCTGGCTAGGGCTGATAGGAAACATAGAAACAGAGCGAGTCAGAAGGGGCCTCCTGGGCCATCTAGTCTGACCTCCGGCACCAGCCGGCTCCGCTCATGACATGCCCACCATGTGCATGTCCAGCCTATCTTTATAGAAAAAAAGATAGGCTGGACATAGGAGTTGTAGTCCAATGACATCTGGGTAGCCACAAGTTACCCAACCCTCCTTCATGTGAACAAAGTGCCTTCCTACATCATCCAATGCAGATGAAATCCACCCCAGCATGTTGGCAGTTTGCACTACCTTGCATCTTCTGCAATTCTTCTTGTGGTAAAGTGCACAGTTAATATTTTAAAAGATATTTGAATATATGGGTAAGTATGCCCTTTGCAGTGTGATATGAAAAGAAATAAGGGCCAGCTAGCCAGGCTAACAGCTGGTGATGGAAAGGCTACCAATCGATCCCTCTGAAGAAGGTATGTGGAGGAAAAGTTACAATAGCCTCATGGGCTTCCAGCAGCTTCACAGCTGGTGACTGACCAGCATTCAAAGAATGAATGAGTTTGGCAACCCAGGTTTTTATCTTAAACGATAGATGAGAGATACAATGGTGAGGAGATGGAGGTGCAACACCAGTGAGGAAATATGCAAAATAATCAAAAGAAAGCCAGCTGGAAGAAGGAGGTTTTCAATTAAGCACAGTTAATTAAAATAAGTTTCAGAAGAATGAATAAATAGTTGAAGACTGAAGGGAAACTATGGATGGTGGCAAAGAACAAAAACTGAGAGCAAGGTACAGGTCAAAACAAATGGGGGCCAGGCTGGAGGGGAAATGGAAGCAGAACATAAAGTATAGCTCATTATAGGAAGCTGACTGTATTCACAGTGGCCTAATGTCATGGAATTTTAACACTAGTAGAGGAAAGAATCTGAATTCTTGACAGCCTGAGATGAGAAGGCCAGAAACACCCAGGGTCAGTTCATACATGGAAGAGCCTCATTTGGCCTCATTATCTGATGGCTCAATTCTGATTTTATTAGTACTTACACATCTAAAAACAGGATGTTGTATAAAGAAGGATGGAGGCTTGGGCCCAGAGAGCGTAACATTTTTTAAAATGCACACTCACACATTAAGCAATGATATGGGAAAAGGGAAAAGAGGAGGAAGATTCATTTTCCTCTTCAGTGAGGAAGATCAGAATAGTTAAAGGAGGGGAAATAGCTCAATGGAAAAGCACATGCTTTGCCGGCAGAAGGCTCAGTCCACGGCATGTCCTGCCTGGGGACCCCGAGAGAGAATCCCTCTTGAAACTCTGGACAGCCACTGCCAACTGATGTGTACAATACTGAGCTAAATGCAGCAATGGTCTGACGCAAAATAAAACAGTTTCTTATGTCTCTCAGGTGAATACAGGAATTTTCCTTATTCAACATAATTGCCTTTGAAGCACCATGAAGCAGTATTTACGTTCCAACTGTGGTAATGAATCTGAAAGGACCCTGTCCTACAGGCAGATCAATAGCTGATGCTGTATTCAAGGAACAGACCCCTTCCTGCTTTCCACAGCATCTCCTTTTCTGAGACTTCAGACCCATCCATTTTCAACCAGATTTTAAAAAATGGGTGAATTGAAAGATCCGAAAGAGAGGAACCTGCATCTGTTGTGTGCACACACTTAAATTAGCTCCAAGAGCTCTCCTGATGCATTCTTGATAGCCCCTTGCCTATGAAAACAAGCAACGTCTCAACAAGGATGCATCTAAACACGGCAACCAAGCTCCTAAATCAAGAAACGATCACAGTTGCACCTTACTCTTTCTCAAAGGAGTAAAAAGGGGGCACAGTTGGAGTTTTCCCATTCTATTCTCATCGCTGCCCTACTCTGTAAGCAGAGGCTAAAACAGGCTTCTTGTTCCAAGGTCATTCAGCGAGCACTAGGGGTAGGCAGGCATTTGAACCCAGGTTTCCCCCATCCACGCCCAACATGCTGTCCATTACATTATTCTGTTAATGAAATGTGGAAATATATATTTTGGCATAGCCCCTATTACAAGAGAATGTGGTAGGAACCAATACAAGCAGGGAGACAGACAGAAAAGGGTCAAGAGCTTTCTCCAGAATTGTTGGCATATCATGTCTCAGCTGTTTATTCTCTGAACAGCATCCAAACACAGCATGTCCTTTGTCTAGGGCTGCTTTCACCTGTGCTATGAAACCTACTGGCCCTCTTGAGCAAGAGGCCATTGTTTGACACCTGTCGCACTCCATACACCTACAAGGCAGTGCAGATGGTGCCATGACAGCTGCGATCCTATCCAGATGCTTGTTAAATATAAAAGGGCACCTTGCTGGGAGGAAAGAAAACTGAACAACATCAGGTCTCATTTACAGTGCTTTATTAAACTCTCACGAGGGGAAATGTAAGCTGATCCTTCCAGGCACAGAGGGGTGGAGAGAGTGATTCCCCTGAAAACGGCAGCTCACTCCCTAGACTGCCCAGCTTGTAAAGAAATGCCACGATGGTGCATGTTTGTGCCGCACAATGTGGCCGGCTCAGGTGCAGTTTCCTAATTAGTCACCGCCTCCCACTATGAGAAGTTGGTAAAAAGGGCGAGTGAGAAAACTGGAGGCAGGGAGGGGGGAGCCAGGTGACCTGCGATGCAAGCAGCTCCTCTCCATGAGAGGGCATTTCCGGGGAATGCAGAACGCCCTTGCTCGTAAACAACCACCTTGTTTTGCCTTGGAAATGTCAGCAAGAGAAAGACGTTAACATTGGGGCCTTTTCCCTACCCCTGTTGTCCGAGAGATGAGATCCGCTCCCGACGATGGCTGAGCCCTCAGCGACAGCTACGTGAGAGAAAGGCTGCCATTTTGGCTGCTGGCCGCCCTCCATTCCCTAATGTCATACAGTTCATGGACACCTTGACAGCTACATGGACTCCCAGGAGCTGCACATAAAAACACAGAGCAGGAACCAGTAAAAGGGTCAGGCGTCCTTAAAGAGGCAATATAAGCATCCCAGAACTGCTTTATGGAATCAGATCTACAGCCAACTAAGAGGAGCAGTCAGTTTCCAAAAAAAGATGCCTCTGAGCTACCATAGGTAGGGCAGGAAGGCCAAGGAAAAGATATTCAGAGGTACAAAGCCTCCTCCGTGGGTTTCTTTTTTAGAAAAAGGCAAAAATAAGGTGCCTTTCCACAATCCCATCCCTGCTGTGACACTCAGGAAGGAAGCATCCATGGTTAAACGGGTTCTTTTAGGAAAAGGTATGTCTGCTGCGGGGAAAAGAAAGACAGCATTCACTGTTGCTGAAATTTAGATCAGGTGTGCTCAAGCGAGAAGACCAATTCTGCTTGGACATAAAAAGCAGTTTCCTCTTACTAGGGTGATAATACATATAAACAGAGTTCAGTTTTGGAACCCACTCCAAATCACTAGGTTCAGCCTTGGAATATGTGATGCAATAAAGCAAGCATGCTTTTGAGCCTATACAGAGTACGTGGCTCTACAGGACCAGCTCAAGAGATTTTGCTAAAGGGAAGCAGGAAATGGCACCCCTTCTCACAAGCTGAAATGCACAATTTTGAAGTCTTGTACTGCTACCTGAGACAGAAAATCCCAGAAATGCATCATTTTCTCCTTGGCAATAAAAATACAATTAAAAGTAAACTAAACAACTAATAATTTGTTGTCTTTCCAAGGCACACAAAATCAGTCCCCTTGCTATACCAATGGTAGGACTAGCCCCATCTCCTACTGCAGTCCGCCACTTGGCAAAGATCACGTTCACAAGGTCAGAGAATGTGGCTTTGCCAGTTGCAAATCAAGTCCCTACAATCCAGCACCCAGATGCCTAAACACATTTATTTGGATGCCAATTCTGTGCAATGTATGTCCGAAGTGGGTACTTAAGTTCATGCTCTAAAGTTCTCTTATTTGGGTTCATAATGACAGAGCGGCAAGTCAATGAGCTGCCTACTTAAAACGGGCTTAAGAAATTGCACTCCTTGGATATGCCTGATATTTAAAAAAAAATAGTACACCAAAACAACGTATGAAAACGAAACAAAAAGCAAACATCCTCTTCCCAACTCTGAAACGGTCGGCAAATGAACCATGGGGCATAGCTCCCAAAGATTCCAACTTAGATTACTTTTTTAACAGGCAAAACAGGTCTATAACTTGCACCAGGACTTTCTAAGGATACACAGCAAGATCATTGGTGCAAATATGCAAACTCTGAAAGCCTCAAAGCCTCAATCTTGCAGCAGCGAATGAAAGAGTCACTGTTGCCTTCAACCGCAACTGGCTTTCTGCTCTTCAGTTTAAGGCACAAACCTATGCCCCTGAGACAGGAAAAAGCTCCCAGCCTACAACTCCCAGCATGCCCCGCAGCTTTATTCTGTATCTAGCAACATACTCTGCTAGCCAGTGAAGTTGTAACAAGGGAGTCAAAGGGTCCCTGTAACCGGCCCTGGTCTACACAATGAACCACTGGTTAATTTCATAATCCGTCATTCTGTGTCAAGATATCATCAAGTCATAAGTAAAACATCCCTTAACTGGAAAAGCTACTCTGCTGAATCTTAAAAGAATCAAAGCTGGAACTCAGACTTACCTCCCACAAAAGAAAACTAATATTTTATTGTCAAAAACTGTACAATGTCTTGCACAGATTTTTACTGATGGCATAGTATTAATCAGATGCACAGAAACATGTAAAATTGCAGGCTAAAAAGAACTTAGCTAATCTCATACTATCTCTTATAGTGGATGTCCAGCTCGAATCTGTCCAGTGAGAGAGTCATAGACACTGGAGCAAAACCCAAGGGAAAGAGGAAAAACTAAATGGTAGCAGAGAAACTGAGGATTTTATTTATTGTGTACATTTATTATTGTTTATAACTTGCCTTTTTGACAAAAGTGACTGTCAAGGTGGCTAACAATACTAAAATAAAGATAAATACAGAATTTTGATTAAATCATAAAAACAATTCAACTAAAAGCACACTTAAAAATACAGTGACAAAAAGAAATAAACACCCACCAGGACCGTATGAGAATGTTGCTGCTTCCTTGAATGAAGTGCTAAGTGGTAAATCAAAGGCACTGCATTTCTTCTGGGCAGCTTGTTCTCTTATTAATTTATGCTGCGCTTTTTGTTTTTCCTCTCATCACGGGGCTTAGTCTGACAGCATGTCATTCTCAAGGCTACCCAATGAGATCCATTGCAAGACAGTGGTGAGAACAATGATCAGGTCCCCCATATGGAAGGCCAATGGCCTTTTCTACCTCCAACACACACACGTGCACACACACAGTTCTGCGTGCCATGTATTACATCTTGTTGCAGTGGGCAGAATAAACCTTGAGCTTGGGCTGTAACTACAGTGTGCGCCACCACCCAGATCTCCGGGGGAAAGCATGCCTCAGCTATGCAAAAACACTCTGAGCTGCGACCAAATGTGCACCCTCAAGTTCAGGGAGTGGAGTCAGAAATTATCCAATATGGTGAAGGTCAGGGGGGCATTTTTTAAAACACAACCATTGTACCATTGCTTCTGTCCGATATGCTCTTGCATGCATGATGTGCTACTCTCACTCGGCCAGTAAAAAAGATGGGCCTGTTGTCATGAGCGGAGTGGCAGACATGAGTCTAGAAAGCCTGATTCGGACTCATTGACCTGGGTGGCCTTGGACAAGTCAGTGTGGCAATGACAGAGGCCAAAGGAGAGGTCCATGAGAGTGGCTCTGACTGGCCTCCATCACAGCAAACTGGCCAGACCGCTCATGGATCAGGTCTCGGCTATTCTAGCCGATTCTTGTGCTTATTTTGGCACGCTATTCCCTACCTGCAAGCCCACTTTCCACATTTCCCTCTTCTCTGTTGTTGATTCATCTATTGGGGTAGATGAAGAGATTAGTGAAAGATCATGTCTCATGGAAAGTGGTTGATATAAATACCTTTGAATCAACTTTATGATTCTGTGCATATACCAACTATTACGATCAAAAGATTTTAGGGAGAATTGTGTTTTAAACCAATAATCAGAAGGAACATAGATCTGAAAAAGCATTTCCGATAATCTGCCCATCAATGCAGTTTCTTCTTCAGTTAGCCTGTATAATGAAAAAAGCCATGTACAAATATATGGTTTGACCAAACATATGTTCCTCTCTTGGCATTTTCAGCTGACAAAATGGATGTGGGCAACCTGATGCCTAAATCTTCAGTCCTGTAAAATCTTTAATACGAGTGTGCATATGTGAAATCCCACTGAGAAAATTAAGTTTGTATGAGAAAGGCACTTTGAAAACCATGTGTGAAGTTTTAATAAACACTTTTAGACTATATTGAAACAGGAATCTACCATCAAAGAATTGAAACAACCAACTGGAGGGCAGAATTGCAGGAGCTGTTAAACACCATGTAATGATACAACCGTAAACAACAAGAGGGAATATTCCTTGCGGTTGGAACCAAAAAGGGACAGCAGAGAAGCAGAATGGAAAAAAACTAATTCCAATATGCTTTATCACTTTCCTCTAACATATATGCAACTTCATGAAGAATGCTCTCAAATACATTGCAACATGCACATAAAATTAATTGGTCATGGGAATTTTGTTTACCATAGAAGATTTTTCCCATACTTTTGTAATGTACATTAACAGGAATATTTTGGGGCAAGTAAACATGGGAGATATAAAGAGTATAATGACAGTAAAGAGTAAATGAATCAAGAGTCCAATGAGAATATAACTCTGCAAATGTATTAGCATGTCTTTGAAAAACAGATTAGAAAAGGGTCATATGGAATTCAACATACTATGTTAATACTGAAAAACAGGGGAATTTTGTCTAACCAGTAAAACAGGGGAAACCTGCGCTGAACAAGGCCTGTCAAAGGCAACTACAGGAGAAAACAGTTATAGTGCTGACAGATCTGGGGTGAATTAATGAGGGAAAATTAGTAATATCGTGCATGACAATATACCACCAGATCTTAGATCAACAGATACACTACTAATCCCTTTGCACATTCTTGCACATCTAAGCTTAGTGACCATAACAAAGACACATTGGTTCTTCCACACAATTTGTCTGTACTCTTGACAGCAGAGAAGGGGCTTTCCATTTTTGTCATGCAGAAGAACCTCCCTCAATGGATATTTTAAAAAACCGGTTCATTTTGTGAAGCTGCAGAAGAGCAACGATGGGTAGACAAGTTTAGGCACTTTATGGCTAAAGGATGGAACCAGAGCTGGTCCAGAAGCTGGAAAGCTGCATTCTCACCACTTGGGCCATGACACATCAAAGCCTTTACAATAATGTCTACCACCTGGATGGCATCATCAGCCTAAACTGCTTTCAGAAAAAAACCAGCCACGAAGCCTCCAAAGCATTAGAAAGTCCCTGCTGTTAATACAGAGATGGGGAAAGTGCTGTATGAAATTAGGCTGAGGACTGCAAGTTCTCCACCCAGCATGAAAGCAGCACGGCTGCTTAGGAAGTGCCAAGCTCTACCCTGAAAAACTGGTCAGGCACAAATAAGTCAACAGATACCTGCATCCACCTACTGCTCCCAATCGGCAGCTGATAGCGTTGTGATGGATTTAAAATTGCTGGAAAGGCTCAAGGAAATTCCCTCAATCTGGGCAGTCGGAGAACATTTGCCTCCTTGCTGTTCTCCCTTCTTTTGCCCTCCCCTGAAGTTCTTCTGCCCCACTTTACCTTCAATGATCCTCACTGATGACTAGAGTGACTAAACCTTTCATACTAGAGCTGGTTCTGAGCGTCTTCATCCAGCGATGCCCCAGGTAGAACAATGACAGAAGATAGTTCCCTTCCAGAAGTGCAAGGAACTGTGCCATTCTTTGGAAAAACTGAACGATAGTTTATGGCGAAACCAGGGGATATTGGGTCTATACCATAAAGGACCCCAGGATAAACTCTTATGTAAATATATTCTATTCTAAAAGTAATACATAAATATTGATGCCATAAAATGGATCATAGCCAGTTGCTCAGCCCAGCTTCTTGGGGTTGAAATTATTTTGAAATTCCTCCTTTCAAAATAATTTTGCTGCTTCTAATGTACATGTTTGAGAGCAAGTGTGGTGTCGTGGTTAGCAGAGTGGGACTGGGACTCAGGCAACCTGGGTTCTAGTTCCTACTCCACCATGGAGCCCACTGGGTGACTTTGGGCCAGTCACAGACTCTCAGCCCAACCTACCTCACAGGGTTGTTGCTGTTGTAGGGTGAGAAAGATATAAGCCACTTTAAGTTCTTTAAAAGAAAAGGGGGAAGGGGTGGATATAAATCTAAAAAAATAGATTGAGTCAATCTAGCTCCATGTACAATGAGTGCAGTTAAAAACTGACTTTTCCACTCTTCACCTTTGTGTACAAAACAGGAATTCCATGGTTATTATGCCAGAATAATTCAGAATAAGACCTGCTATTCTCTTCATAAAGAAAATGTTTCTTTTCCCCATTCTTGATTCACTGGGTCCTGTAAAAAAACAGTGTACTCAACACAGTATCCGAGACTGCTGCCACGCCACTCCTAGTCCTGTTGCATCCATGGGACCAACTGCTAGGACCGCAAGAACCAGGGTTTTTGAAAAGTAGCCCAAGAAAGGCACAGGAACACTTGTTTTCAGAATGGGTATATCAGGGTAGCTTCCTTCCAGGAACACTGCTGACCTGCTCATTCCAGAAACAAGTGTTTCTGCTCTTTCCGTCTGCCTTACAAAGTGCTAGCAATGAGCCCTGCTAGAATGCAGTCAAGCACCGACTACTGTCCAGATGTTCCTTCTCTTAATGTTAGTTACCACTGCACACATTTGCCAAGATAAGCTTGTGGCCGGATCCAGAGCCAGCCCAAGACATGCTGCTGCCTTGTGAAGAGAAGCAAATTGTGTCCTTATTCTTCCAGCAGTACACAGAGTTCAAAGCCAGCCAAATAATTTGCTGGTGGAAAAGAGACCCCATATCTGCTGCTTAAGGTGCCTCCTTCTGCCTAATGATGGACAAGCCCTGGAAGGAAGTCCCTGTTAGTTCAAGAGGATTTACTTTAGATTGACTACTACCATTAGACTGTAGTCTTAATGAGGCTCTTCTGGGGATCTAAAGCGGTGATTTTAAGGTGCTGCTATATCCCCTACTTACAAAGATGTATTGACTAACTAACTGCAATTGCATCAGGATCTAGTGATTGCAAGATAAAACATGGGAAAGCCCCTTGCCTGGGAGCTCAAGGATTATTCCATCTACTGCAACAAGATATAATGCATTGCACACAGAATTCTGTGGGTGAATGTGTATGCTGAAGGTAGAAAAGGCCATTGGCTAGCCAGAAGGGGGGACCTGTCACTGTTGGGCATTGGGTGGCCTTCAGAATGACATGCTCTCCGTTAGACTAAGCACCTCGTTGAAAGAAAAAACAGAAAGCGCTGCATAAATTAATAAGAGAACAAGCTACCCAGAAGAAATGCAGTGCCTTTGATTTACCACTTAGCACGTCATTCAAGGAAGCAGCAACATTCTCATGCAGCACCAGTGGCAGAGAATCAAGGCTCTGGAAGGGACAGGTCACCCATTGGGAAGAGAGAGGGAAGTAAAAAGACACCCCAGCATTGTTAATTTGCTTATATAAGAATGTTCCTGAGCTCTCACTGCCAGCCTGCTCACAACTACAGAAACCGCAGTTCATGGATGGATTGTATAATAGCAAACATTTGCTCGCGTGATGTGAATGATAAAGAAAACAAGGCAGCCAAAGGAACCTCCTTTTAAGAAAGGGAGGGATCTCCTTCTGGTCGAGAGGTGGAGCCACCAAATGCTTCTTCTCTCTTCTTGCCAGAGACACTTCAGAGACACAATCCAAGCTCCTCTTGCTGAGGAATCCTCTGACCACCTGGCCGCAAGCAACAGCCTCACAATAGATTGAACCCTGCGGCTCTGCTGCTCCAGCCCCACCACAGACTAAGAGCTGGTGCGCCTTCCTATCTCATTTGCAAGCTGAAAAGCTGCAGCTCATGTTTCTACAAAGAGTTTTGCATCACTGTTTCAGCTTCATCCCTACCAAGAACAGGAATAAAAAGGCAAGCTGTGGAACTTAAATCGGTTCCACAGCTTGCTTTTTTGTTTGTTTGTTTAACTGTTAAACAAAACAAAACAAGAGAGAGAGAGGGGGGCAGGCATCAATTGTTTCTATCAAAGGGTAAAAGGCAGGATATCAGTGCAACGCTGTAACAATAATAACAGAGCAGGAAAGGTCAGAACATAATAAGCCCATGTTTAAAGCAACACTCAAGGTGGCTTACAAAATAACAACAAAACGATTCCTCACAAAAATGCAATTATTTTAAAACAACATAATAAAAACAAAAACCAAACATGAGAAGGTGACAAAAGCACAATCTGCCTGAAAATAGTATTTCACAAGAGGTATAAAAGCGGCATGGAAAACAGGGAGAAGACCCCTTTCTTCCCTGTGCCAGCATTCTAATTCATGCTAATACACTTAACTAAGGTGATGGGGAGGAGGAATTTTCAATACAGGGACTCCTACCCAGCTTGACTTCCTGCAACCAGCACCCTGACTGAAAATGAGTGCTTACAAGCATGGACAGAGCACTTCCCTTTTACCTCTGGGATAACCTGACCAGTTCCAATAGAGTGGCTTACCTGAAATAATATCTAGGTAGTTTTGTGGCTTTCGTTTTACAAATCAAGCTTTGTATGGCACACAGACGGGGCAAATGCATACATATTTACCTCTCTGCATATGTAAGTTGATAGGGCACATGCATGCGCACACACTTTTTCCTCGGATAGGTGTAACCCCCAATTCATTTAAAATCAGCCACGTGACTTGAGACGGGATGCTCCACACACCTCCCGCAGACGCACAGTTTACCAAACTGCTTACCTCCTCCATTTTTTCCGGACTTGGACTTTCAGTACTAGGCAGCATTTCCTTAGCCTCAGAGAACTCTGGTTTGGCTGCCCTCGCCAGCTGGTCAGCAGGAGCCATGCCAACATCCGACGGCCCTCTTGCATTCTGGCTTGCAGTAGCTGTTCCGAGAATCAGCTCATCCTCATCAGAATCTGGCAGTGGTGTTGGACTAATGTCTTCTAAGCCAGTGCTGGAAGGACGGGAGGAAGGGGTCTGTGCTCTGTAGCTGGGCTGAGAGTTGGAGCCAAAGGTTGGGATTGGAGAAAGCTGGGAGGAGGAGGAGGAAATGGGACTGCCTTCCATTCGAATCTCATTGTCCGAGTCATGCTCATTGAGGAAGTATAGCTTTGTTCTCTGCTCTTTTAAGAGCATCTCGATCCGTGAGTCCAGACTGTTATGCTGGACTTCAGATTCTACGACTGGGGTGCCTGGAGTCTCACTCCTTTCTGGCGTCTGTGAGAAGGGTACTGGGGGCTGCTCGTTAAGACTGCTAGGTTCTGGCAAGGGTGGAGGTGGGGGTTCTTCAGGCTTTTCCTTCACAGGAAGAAAATCAGCACTGGCAGCAGTGCTACTCTCAGCCACCATCTCTGTGGGAGGTGGTGGGGGACGCCGATACTCAACCTCTCTAGACCCTGGAGGAAGTGGTGGTTCTTCCGGCTGGGAGTATGTTGTTGGTGGTGCCTGGTATGGGGAGAATGCCGATTTGTAACTTGAAGAACCAGAGTGACTCAAGGGAGAACTGTGGGAATATTGCACAGTCTCTTGCTGATGGGGTTTGAATGCACTGAACTGATGCTCTGAGCCTCGAAAGACACCTGCTGAGTTATGAACATAGTGATGGCCCGGTCGTCGATTGTAGGCATCTGTAAATTTTGTTTCATGTCTCCTGGGTTTATATCCGGAGTCCTGTCCAAAATGGTATGCTGGTGTTGTTTGACGACTAGAGTAAGCAGAATCTTGCGAAAAGGGAGTCCCTAGGCGTGGGGTGAGAGGAGTTCCTTGGGACTGAGGGGTAAGTTGGCTATAAGAGTTTGGGGTGTCTTGCCGACAGCTGGAAAAGGCTGTATCATGGGAAAATGGGGTACTACTGTTTGGGGTAGCTGATGATCCCGCAGAAGAAAGGCTATTGTCTTTTAGACGTTTCAGAGTATCAGCCAACTATAAAAAAGAGAAAAGGGAAACAGGAAAATATGCATCTAGTTCTTGAGAAGCATGGACACAAACGCCAGATTACAGACCTCTGGTGTGGATGTGCAGTCTCTCTCAACAAAGGCATTTCCTATACAATGAAGTATGTATAACGGATTAGGAATATCTGTGTGACAATGGGAAACACATGCATAGCTATTTGGTTTATTCCCAATGTTAAGTGAGTCTTAAACTGACAATACTGCTCAATGGAGACATGCTAAATGTCAGTCTTAGACTATGTAACTAGCTCATTTTAATTGCTCTCTTTTACTATCATTTTAAATGTTGCATTCCACTTTGGAGGGCTCTTCTGAAGGACAGAAGTTAGTATATAAATGGTTTTATAAATGTGATGGGAAAACTTTCTGATTTTGTAAACTGGTTCCACATCTACCACAGGACTAGCAATATTAATATCTGATTTTTTTCTTTCAGCTCCAGCATGCATGGCCAGTGATCAGATACACCAAAATATCTGAAGGACAACAGGTTGGGAATGGCTGTTCTACACTATCTATTGTTTGCCTGAACTTCTTAGCATTCATTAAATTTGCATACAGAAAACCAAAAGGACAAACAAGCTTCTGGAAAAGTACTGCTGAAGCAAAACCTAAGATATCTACATCACAAACTAAGGTCAGTAGTTAATCAGAATTAATAAACCAAATCCAAATCAGCCCACTGTACTACTTCAGTGCCTCCACCTGCACATGGCTTGTGGAGTGGGCCTGTACACTATTAGTCTTAAGCGAATGGGGAACTGCCAAGTATAATTTAAGGTGTCAACTGACATGCGTACCACAGACACACAGTTTCTTCGTTCCTGCAACCAGATCCCAGTAGTGGGCCCCAGTACCAGCCCTCTTTCAGCTGGTAGAATTGTACACAGAACAAAAAGGTTCCTGAAATCACCCTTTCTTCTAAGCTACTAGTCTTCTTAAAACTCTAATGTAGGAGTGGGGGGATTAAATGTACTACCTATAAAAGAGACTGTGTTTGAATAATAAAATGAAAACAAATTCTTTGGACACAGACACACTAGGATGGCTGGAATGATTCCAACAATGGATTTTTAGGAACCACAGGCAAAGCCAACTGAATTGGTTTCAATTAAAATTTACTCTGAAAGTCCTCTTTAGCAGCCTTTCCAAACAAACTAGTTCAACCCTGAAGAGAAAAGTAAAATGAAAGGCTTTAAAACACTGCTGAGGTGAGCTTCATGCAGATTTGACCAGGTAGCACCCACTTAAAAAAAATACTTCTATCCGAACTTTCCATGGAACAACAAGAGGAACTGATCTTGAAATTAATACAGCAAAAACATAGTCAAACCCATCGTCAATAAAACCAAATACTGAAAAGTATTAAGTAACTGAGGAATTCAGTGGAAAACTAAATATATTTCCCACCATTAATCACTGTAGAAGAAAGTATGATGCTAATAGGTGGCTTTTACAAATTTAATAAATAAATAAATAAAATTAATGGCCACAATCATTTAAGGATGGATTGCTTGCTTGCTTGCTTGCTTGGAAACACACCTTGCCATATAAATATGTTCAGTGTTGGGGTTTTGGTTCAGACAGGATCTAAATATAAATGAGAAGAGTATAACTAATGTAAGGGAACCTTGCATGATTATATTTCAGTTGCCCATAGTATGAACTAGGACACAGCACCACAAGGTTGGTGCTGGAGGCTGGCATCGCTGAGCAGCTCCTGTGGCCCACCGCCCAGCAGAAGGATCACTGCCGACTGCCTGCCAGCCACCCCCACCGCCATATTGGAATTGATCATCAGAAGATATTGTGACACAGAGCTAAGTCTCAACTGTTCCCAGGGTCCTGCACAGGCCTTAAGTGTAGCCCTGAGACTTGTTAGACTTAATTGCTGTGAGACATCGGCAGGGCTTCAGTGAAGGGATGAACCAGCAGCAGCCAGGCACTGTGAATTCCTCACCTCAGCCTGGAAATAAGGATATTTTCACACCTTTTTCCTGAAGTTGGTTGGGACAACCAGGCCTTCTCTCGCCCTCCCTTCCCTTGTCTCCCAGGAAGAGAAGCTAGCTTATCTATTGCAACAGCCTCTGAAACACAGGAAGAAAGGACCTGTACAAAATCCAAGGAAAGAGGCATTGCTCTTTGACGTTCCACTTGGAACAAGGATCATGCACCGTGTCCAAGTAACTTGTACCCCAGGAACAAACTTTATCACAGCAGGAAACTCTGTGATAGAACAGCCTACCATAAAATCACTCTTTTCTTTCACGAATTTATTTTTGTTCTGTTTCCATATTTCACCACTATATTAATTCAATGAACCGCATATTATCATCAATACAGGTGGTTGTGTTGATACAGATGGCTGTGTTTTTTCCTATAATCCCTCTAATCTGAAGTTAGATGCCTTGGCTGGACCAGGCCCTTGAGATTTAAACATCCCAAGTCCTGCCACAGCCTGCTCACCTGCTCACCCCCAGTATGTGAGCGCAGTGGCAAGAAGGAGAGGCAGCCTGCAGCCATCCCGCCTCTGGGCAGTTTAGGCTTGAAAAAGGAAGACAGGCACTGGGCAGTGACACAACAGCGGGGAAGTGGGTCCATACTGGGGGATCTTGCTCAAGCCAACTCCAGATCAACAGCAACCCCTTGGCTGCAGAAATTGTATTTGTCATGTTTTTAAAAAAGAAGAACAATGAAACCTGCCCACGTTCACTTTATGTGGATTCCAACAAGATGCTGAATCCATACTGCTAACATGGAAAAAGAATAGAAATTATTCAACAGAAGGCCTCAGACCCTGCAGAATTAGACCCGTGGAATAACAGCAGCAGCTTTCTTATTCAAACTTCCAAAGACATGCAGGAAAAATGAATGTGTCAAAGAAATTAAAGGTCTAAAACAAGCTTGCTTTCTTTACCCTACCTTGGCCTGATAAAGAGCAAGGCCATGGGATTTCAGTATTCAGAGAAAAGAGAAAATGAAAGAAAATGTCCCTACAGGCACTTATTGTTCTAGGCAAAGTATAACTTGGAAGCAAAAATAATTCAAAACAAATAGATGCCTCAGTGTACAAACAAAGGACGTGTTTGGGTTAGGGTTAGGCTGAAATGCTACATCGACTTCCTAGTAAGTAGATCTCATTAACTTCAGCTGAATTTGGCTAAACACACTTGGCCACACTGAACAGGGTCCTCCAGACCCGCCAGAAGTTGTATACAAGCCTGAATTCACAGCCTCACCGATTAAACGCTGCCTCTTCTGTACCTCTTCCACCCATTCCAATTCAGGGACTTATTTGGGGGGGACATCAAACAAACTGCTCAGCAACAGCATTTGATGCAGTCTGTCCTTGTGTGCATTCCTTGCCAAAAAAAATCCCTGAATTTGCAGTGTTAACTATTACTAAAATATGGCTGAGAAATCTCTCCTTGCCACTTGACCTTAGGGACCAGAAGGTATAGGGGGAGGCAGCTAACCTCATTTATGAAACCTTTATCACACATGGGCGGCATATGCAATCATCCTGCGCCTCCACTACATTTTCCTTCTCAATAACCCTATGTTGCGTGTTAGGCTAAGAGACAGTAAGCGACGGGACCAAGGACACTGGCAGGTTTCAGGACGGGAACAGCTACCAATGGCTCCTTGTCCTGATGGCGCTATGCTACATCCAGCATCAGAGGCTATGTGCCTGTGGGAAGCAGTTACCGGGGAACACAAGTCAGAAGATGCTATGGCGCTCGGGCTGCTTGGTCACTCTGTGAGCAGAAGCCTGGACGAGATGGGCCCTTGCTCTGGTCCAGCAGGGCTCCTCTTATGCTCTCATGGGTGAGAATCTGAACACAGCTCCACTTGGTCCTCGTGCAAAGCTCTAAAAATAACACACGATTTGCAGCACAATCCTATGTACGCTTACTCAGTCCCACTGAATTCACTGGGACATTTTCCAGGCAAAAGCGTACAGGGTGGCATCTTTTAAGATGATGTATCATCTACCTCTTAATTAAAATATTAATTTCAATAAAAGTGCAATTACCAAAAGCTCAATGTGGATGCCTTTTTGAAATATTAAAGGAAGAGTAAATGTGACATTTACAATTTGATAATTAAAACTAAAATTTCTTGCCAGAAGGAAAAGCCATATAATATTTCTATTTTTCATTCCCTGGCCAGAGTCAACTCAATCAGGTACAGGTATTAAGTCTAGATGTCCCAGAGCGTCACTGTGATTCTAGAAACATACCCCAGAAGGGAAGTTGAAGATGACAGCTGTCTGGACAAGAATGTCAATAATTTGTCTGAGACACAGACAAATCATCCATTGTTCTAAACAAAGCTCCTCTTGAACTTATTCTCTATGCTATTACAACGTAACCAAGCCAAAGATATACCTGCAGAGTTTCATTTGCAGTGGGAGATGCATCTGGCTCATTCTCTACAGGGAGGGTCTGAGGAGTGTAGAGTCCATTCACAAGAAGCTCATAGAAATGCAAGCGCTTTTCACCTGGACAAATAACAGCAACTTTATTAAAGAAGCAACACACTAACCCATAGACAAGGCAACCTGGCACCGTCCCAGCGTTTTGAACCATGACTCCCATCACATCTGACATTTAGCCGTTCTGGCTAGGGCTGATGGCAGTTGTCACCAAAAACACCTGGAGGGCACCAGGTTCCCTACCCTTGCCACATACAGTATGAAACTATAGATACTCTACCAGAAACTCTCATGTTAACAATTGCTAAATTAATAGTAACTACAGAATTTTTAAACATAATTGTTGGAATTAAAGTATTTATAACATAGGCATGTCAGTCTTCAAATGTTTCAGTACCTGTGGGCCAACATGAGAAATCTTTAAAATGGGACAGTCCCTGTTCTCCAAATAGAAATGGTGCTGGGACAGTCCCCGTTCTCCAAATAGAAATGGTGCTGCACGGAGCCTGACTTGCCAGCAGCAGGGACTGGGCCACACATGGTATCATCATGCATATGTACAACCCTCTGTTCATAACAATGAGACCATAGAGTCATTAACTGGCAATAGGGTCATGCCTTGATGCAAGTCTATATGGGAATCCTCCTTTGAATGCTGTATACAATTCTGTATTTCAGAAAGGATGGTGTGGAGCCAGAAAAAGTTCAGGAACTAGCAACCAAGACAGTTAGAAGGATGAGAAAGGTTACATGGCTTCGGGGGTTTTTAGCCTTGGGGGAGGTGGGGGAATGAGGAGGCAGGAGAAAAGTATACAACATTATGCATGGTGTAGAGTGAGGGGTTGTTCCTTTTTCTTCTTCCATAACACTGCTAATATATATATGTATCCTCCTCCCCCTCCTCCCCCCAATCCTATCTTCACAACATCCCTGTGATGTAGGTTGCACCCAGGGTCTGTTACTGGTCTAAGCTCAGCCAGTGAAACTTCGTATGCAAGATAAAACGAAGTACTTCTTCACATGGCACATTTAAAACTACAGAATTCACTACCACAAGCTGTGGTCATGGCCACCAGCACGGGCAGCTGTAAGCGGGGTGAGATACAGTAACGAAAGAGAAAAGCGGCAGTGGCCCTCAGTCATGGCAGCACTATGCTTTCCTCAGGATCAGAGGCAAGACCAGTTGCTGGGGAACAACGGCAGTGCAAGGGCGCCACTGCTCTCATGCCCCGGCTGCAGGTTCCCAGAGGGCTGGCTGGCCATCGCAGGACAGGCAACACTGGATGAGATGGGCCTTTACTCTGGTCTAGCAGGGCGCTTACGTTCTAATGTTTGCACTGTTGCATTCTTGTAACTACAAAGCAGGAAGATCAGCCCATGGGATACAGGTACTGGTGGGCAGTAGTGCAAACTAGTTCTGAAATGGAGCCCTGTGGTTTCCAATCTAAAAAGTTGATACTTCTAAGCAAATAAAATAAAAAATTAAAATATGCATGTATTATGCGAAAGCGCTTCACATATGTTGTTTGGTGGCCTTCTGAGAGCCCTGCAAGACAGACCAGAACTATTACTGCCATATCAAAGACTAAGGGACTGAGATTTTGAGTGAGCTGCTTTGCCTGAAGCCATCCATTGAGGTCATGGTTAAACTGGAGATTTTCTGGTTCATAAATGGTCTCTCAGCCCAGTGCTATACTAGCAGCTCATGACTAGTTACATTCAGCTAAAGCACAGGATGAAATCATTTTGTTGGACAGGTAACTATCCCAATTCCAAAAGCTGAAGTACAACAGATCAGTGTGTGGTCCTTATCTCACTAGCAGCAGCGCTCTTACTACAGACCAAGTCTGGATTTCACCTTAAATGACTCACTTAAAGTTACAGAGCTTCATTTAGGGCCTGTGAACAGAGTCCATGTTCTTTGGACTCCTAATAGTGATTTGGTGGCCTTGGAATGCTAGAACAGACATTTAAATGCCTTTAACTTCACTCTGGTACGATCTAGAATATAATTATATGGTTTATTCCCAAAAAATATTTTAAATTGTAGGTAAGTTGGCTATACTGGGAAAATGGCTGGTTTTTAAAACTGCTGTTCATTCGTACCTTTATTTTTTATTTTCAGTATAAAACATAGGATCTGGATATCATATTAGTTAAGTCACAAATGCAGGACATCTCTGAAGGCAAGAAGCAAGCATTCACAAGTATTTTAAAGGCTACCATTAGAAACCTACAAGAACCTTGCTTATCAACATTACCAGCAAAAATACATTTAAAAATAAAAGCAGATTTTAATTTAATAATAATCTAAACCTCAAATCTAAAAGCTGGGAGCTGTAATCCAACTTACTTTGGTGATAACAGAATGACTTAACCCTATTGCATTTAATACACTTACAAGTTAGTTCTACTAAACTCCATGAAATATACTTCAGACAAATCACACACTGTAGTTTAATTCTTTGATTATATATCTGGTGGAGGGCCACAGTTTGTGTCTGATACAGTATTCAACATAAATGTTGAGAAAGCACTGATTAATAAATCCATTTAGCCAAGATGTGGGGAATGAGACATGGACTCCAACTCCCATCATCCTCAACAATAGCCCAAGGTGATGAACCCTGGAGTCCAAAGACATCTCAAAAGTTGGATCTAACTCCTGCTCTTTATCATTTTATTAAGTTCCTTCTCTAAAAGGTATTCATAAATCCTCCTATGCCAGTATGAGGATAAATATTGAACTTCAGCTGGGAATCAGTGTACCAAAAAGCAACTCCAACCTGCTTGGGTCAAGAATATGGAGTTCAAGATGTATGCAGCTTCAAAATTCTACCATAAAGATTTACACAACAAAAGTGGAGGAAAGCAGAAACTTTTCCATTATAAAAAAAAATGCATGGGTTAGCTTTTACAGCAAAATGTGTGGAAAGAACATATGGTTAACATTTCCAGTACTTTTTACACTTAAGCTGGAAAGAAAAATGGTCTCACAACAGAGGTGAGACACAAATTAGCATACATATGTTAAAGTAACAAGCAATCTGGAACGATTGTATACATTTATGGCAACAGCAAACTAAGGCAAAGATGAAAAAAGTTCAGTGCTGAAGCATTCAGTTTGCTCCAGAAATTACTGCATTCCCAGCTGCACGATCCATTACATTGCTCCTGCCTGATAATGTCAGCATTACAGATCAGTTGCTCTCAAGAACAAGTGCTACTATTCCTTTAAGAGACAAGGGCTCTTGCAGTCTCCTGTGCATACACAGATTCCAGCAACAAGGTAACTGCATGGAAACAAGAACACGCTAGCATCCAAATTTTACATAGCATGGCTTTAAGATTTTGTTTCAGCCATTTTCTACAATGAATTTCTACGCTTCATCAAAGTGGTTTTTAAAAGTTCTCTGCTAAGTGCAAACAGTACTTTTGGCAAAGGGGTGAAAGGGGACCATTTGGCAAACGAAGTGTCAGCGTGAGTGAGTGAGTGAGATGGAGAGGATGGCAGCATTTGGTAAATTACAGGACTGTCTCCTAGCAACAGACAACACATTCAGTTCCACGTGACTACCAAAGGCCCAGAGAAAAGCAGAGATAGAGGGGGAAATGGAGTGACAACCAGTTAATAGTTCCCCCCTTAAATTAATTACAAGCTTTCCCCGTCCAATCTGCAAATACAGCTCACTACTGGATGTAGGAAAGAGTGGGGTTAAGGCAGAGAAGTAATGAAGGTAAAGAGGAGGCTCAGAATCAGTTCCCACCTTTAGTATCTAGCTCCACGTGGATGATGTTGCCCATGACGGATGTGTTGTGCAAGTGCTGAACAGCTTCCCGGGCTCCTTTGACTGTAGCAAAGATCACTTTGGCAATTCCCAGGTGCTTCTTGTTCTTGGGGTTATAGAGGATCTCCACTTCTTCTACTTCTCCATATTTTTTGCACATGTCTGTCAGGAAGTTTTCACGGATGTTGTCGTTCAGCTTGGCAAAAGTGACTTGCTTCGGAGGCACTGGCCCCACATAAAATTCATCAATCTGAAGATTTATTTTTGTACCAGCATATTAAAGGCGGGAGAAAACAACACAAAGGACTGTCAGTAATCATATCACTAAGACCAGAGAGAATTAAGGAGGACCTACTGAACTTTAGACACATTGTTCTTCCTTAATATTGCAGCATATGGGGAAATAACGAATTATTACAACAACAGTAGCTTCTTTACAAAATTATTTTATAATCCAAAGACTCAAGAATGCTTGACTTATTAAGCATACACTTGTCAAAAACAAGCTCAATTCCATTGGGCTATCTTTATATTACTACTGATCTATCCAACTAATAATACCAGTTTAAAAAGTGGCTAGGAATACACTTAAACACGTATTAATATTACCACAGTTCACAATGCATGTACCTTAAATTTAGGAACAGAGAGTTCCAGCTCTTTCGTTTTGGTCCATATTCGTCCTATCCTGGGATCTCTCACACAGTCCACTGGGGCAAGACCCGGGTTCTAAGAAGAAAGAGGTGGGGAGGAAAAATGCTCTGAAGTACAAAAATACAGATTTTTTTTAAAAATCAAAACATGTTTACTGTATAGCATTTTACAATCAAATAAAGTAAAGGGAATGTTCTCCAAGGAGAAAAGGAAAAAGCAGGCAGACACGCACACACAGACACACGCGCGCGCACACGTCAAAAAGCCATTCTGCAAGGAATCCATGAAATAAAGCTGCAGGTTTAGCCTTCCAGTTCCGACAGACGACATCATGCCAGGGATGTGTGTAACTTTAATATCAGTCCATAACATTTTCTAGCAAGCATCACTGTTCACCATTAAGAAATCTGCCCCCCCTCCCCGAAGGATGGCTGGGTAGTAGAATAAAATCAGTCAGGTTTGGGAGGCAATGGGAATGGGGGGAGAGACAAACTGAAAGAAGGCTATAATCCTGTATTTTATTTTCAGCACAGCAAATGCTTACAGGAATGCTAAAATGTTGTCCATCATAACGATAGAGTTTGTGCTGTCCTTTTTTCAGAGCTGGGTCAATAATCAACTTGTAACTTTTCCAGTGGTGATTTTTTTTCTCAACAGAGGTGCTAGCTTGGGAGCTGCTCTCCATTCCGTTGATCCAACCTAGAGAAGGGGGGCAAGCAACAAAGTTAAAAAGAGAGCGATCACAATTGCAGAGCCGCCCCCCCCCCATTCCGTCAAGCTGGGGAAGGAAGAAAAGATTATACATACATTCAGACGCTAACACGGGCTGTCCCCCCACCCGTGTAGTGTGAGCCCAGCGACAGAAAGAAAGAGGAGGAAAAAAGAGAGAAAGAATCTCACTTGAACTCTGCTTTTTGCCATGGTCTTCGGTGTGCTTGGTTTTTTCTCCTCCTGCCTTGATCTCTTTGAAAGACATTGTTATTCGGTGGCCGATCGTATGGTTGCCGCGAAAGGCGAGCTCCTCTCCCTCACATTGGGCTGGTTACATTACATGGGGTTTGAAAGCCTCCTGCCTCTTCTCTCCGATTTTTTTTTTGCGAGCCAACACATATTGTGTGTGTGCTTTCTGCTTGCTTTTTAGGCATCCCACAATTCACCGCTATGGAGCCTCGGCTAATGGCTAACCGCCCTCAACCGAATGCACATTCACGGCAGCTGCAACGCGCTGTAAAGCCCCCAGCCCGGCGGCCCTGTAGCGCCTCCCCACCCCAAATAAAGGGCCATGCATTTTCCCCAGCCGACGGACGCCCCACCGCGGCTCTGCCTGCGATTTAGCGCCGCGGCCAAATCCCCTTGGAATCTGCCGACTACATTTACTCAAGCGCCAAACTGTTCCTAAACAAGATGGGCATAGGTGGGACAAGGGTGTTTTTTTTGGGGGGGGGGGAGGGAAAAAAACCTCGAATGAGGAGGAGAGAGACAGACTCCCCAAACGTTTGAGCTTTGGAAGTTACATCCCAGAGAACCAACCGGGGCAAGGAGGTCTTGGCACTGATGCTACGTTGCAAGGATGCGAGAAGAATGTTTCCACCTCCGATGAATGGCTTGATACGGGGAGGAGGAGTGGGGGGGAGCCCCCGTTTTGTTACAATTTGTCAATTTCACGATTTGGGAGGAGGGCAGACGAGAGAGAGAGAAAGAGAGAAAGAGGAAGGAAAGTAGCAGTTTTGCTTATTAAAGGTCCCGAGCAACCAATCAGCTCGGACCTTCCATTTTGTTTCGGCAAAAGAAAGTCCGTCTCGATTCCCTCCCTTTTTTTCAGCCTCTCCCCCCCCCCCCCGGGGTCGCCTTGTTGGGGTTTCGTGTTGTTTTACCTCGTCTTGTGCTTTTGGTTTGTAATTTGGCCGTGGTTAGGTAATTGGCTGGTTAAAGGCACCAGGCCGGCGCAGCCAATCAGCGCGCAGCTTCCATTGGGCTTGAGTTATTAGACGCTGATCTAAAAACATCCTTCAGCAGACAGCTAAGGAGAGGCCAACAGATCAGGCAGCCATTTTTCTGCAATGGAATTAAATGGCCAACTGGGTTTTCCTTTGTTCCAAAAGGGGAATACTTGATCTGAATGAATCCACACCATCCATTTCAGGACTGCTCAGTGTTTGTATTAATGTCTTGACAACATTTAGAGGACTCAAAAGGAAGAAGGAAGATTTTATAAAAAGATCTGGATTTTTCCCTTTGATTTGGAACCCATCTTTGTCTTGTATATAACTAGGTCATGGCACGCCCTTATGTCAGCAGTAACAATTTTGAGTTACCAAAAAAAGTGTATACATGTGTTATTTTTGGTGTGTTTGTTTTTGAAAGCTTTTATCTGCCTGAGCAATACATTTTTAGCTTTAGTTTCCTGTATTAAACACTAAATACCTGGCCATCTTTTAAGTTAAATCCTTTCGTGCTAACAAGGTAATGTTTTAAATATAGACGTAGGAAACGTGAATTATTGCAAAAATTCATTAGGATAAGTTTTTTCCTTTTACATTGTAAGTACCCAGTCCATTCTGTCCTTCTTAATAAGTGTAGTTTTCATGTTAATGTTACTGGAGTTCTCCTTATTTTTGCTTATTTTTTTTTCGGACTTCATCTGCATGTCATTTTTTGTCTTGTTTATCTAAACCAATTGCTTCTGAAGTACTTTTAAAACCAAAAATATTTAGCTGGAGATGCTTAAAATGTTTACATATAGTAACTATTAACCAGGTATAGTCACACTAACATGTACAGATTTAAGTGTGTTTGAGATCATGTTTTTAAAAATAGGGTGGGGAGGGGGGAGGAAATACACGCAGCGTCCTTTTTATGTGTAGGACAAATCTGACACAAGAATTTACCGATTCAGGCATGGAGTTAAAAAAAGAATGAACTGGATACTGGTAGTCAAAATAAGTGGATGTCTTCTAACAACCTTTTTTTTTTGTCAAAGCCGTAGAAATGACTGAATGAGAGTTGTAAACTTAACGGCAGAGAAATGATGATACAGAACATAACGCATATTTAGAAGTAGCTTTTTAAAAAACCTGTACCCCTCCCCCCCAACTTCACCTTCAGATCCGCATTCAACTATGGTGTACGGGTAAGTAAACCCTTTTGCCCTTGCAGTGAAACAGAGCAGGGGCCTGTGCAACAAATGTTTTGTCCAGGGCGGATATCCGAGTTACTTTCTGGGTGGGGGGAGGTAGCTAACGTTCTTGTGGAAAGTACATATTCAGAGTATACTTCCTATCTCTCGGTCCAAAGGATACTTCAGTTCTCTTCTCCTCCTGTAACAAAGTGCTTTGCTTGGGTGCATTTTTGTTGATTTGAAGCGTTTCTCTCTGCGACTCCATAATGGCGTTACGTGGCTGTTAACTCCTCTCCAAGTCAATCTGCGGACGGGTGGGCGAGAGACTCTGTAGTGGAAGTCAAATAACTGCGAAAAATCTGTCAGTTTTACTCCCTCTGGTTACTAGAGGGTGGGGTTTTTGTGCAACAGGAGAGAATGGTAGCAATTTGGAAGGAAAAAGATGGGCTCTGTTCTGGTAAAATGTGCCCTCGCACGGTTTTTTTCATCCTGAGAGACGCCCCGTTAGTAAGGGAGCATTCAGAAAGCAAAATCCAAAATGGAGATTTCATTTCTCCACCAAAGAGACGCTTTGCAGTCTTGAGTCGTGCTGTTGGGAAAGCTCGTGACGCGTTTGTTAGTTCACAGCAGCAGGTCTACGCCTTTTCAGGTAGTTACACTTAAAAATAGCTTCCAGCTGGCTTTTTAAGGTAGAGGCTTTACTTGGAGAGGAAGAAACCGTCCCTTGTGCCCCGTGTACCCGCGCTCTGGCGCCCTGAGCTGGGATGCTTCTCAATATTTTTGTGCAGTACTCGCTGTTCTGACTCCATATTGTGTGCAAGCAGGCGGACTTCGTAATGGCGGCTGTCCTTTCTGTGTGCGGCTGCTGTTTCTGGGGCAGCCCCAGCGCTGGATTTCTCCAAGGCTCAGCGCGCGCTTTCTGTTTTCGATCAGTGCAGAAAAGACTCCCTCCGCTCCCGCTCCCGCTCCCTCCCCCCGGCTCGGGTATTTTGTGGAAAGTACAGCAGAAGTGAGGGGGGTTGCTTGCTTCTGTTGCATAGACAGGGGCTGCTGCGGGGAAAGATGGTTGCCATTTCATGCAAGTACTTTTGCAGCAACGACAAGAAACGTTGGAGCGAGCGAGGCAGGAGTGTAAGAGGAGCTCCTGGCAGGACTCCAACTTCTGCCTGCTGCTCGGCTCGGCACTCCCGGGGGTGGGGGAGGGGAGGGGAGGGGGAGGGCTGGAGACTGCGGGGGGAGGGGGAGGCCGGGGGTAGCGGAGCAGACCTCGCTCTTAAAGGGACAGGACGCCGCTCCCGTAGTTCAGGGAAGACAAAGGCGCGGGATGGCGGGCGGTCCTGCTCTTTGTGTCTGGAAACCAGAGGAGAGTTGTGCGCGGAGAGCGGAGGACGGCGGCGGCGCCCGCCTCGTGCCGCACGAGTCCGAGGCGGCGCGGCCCGAGAGCTGCAAAGACGTCGCCGTGCGCCGACGCCTGCGGCACTGCGGTCTCGCTCTTTGCAGGCGCCGCGCGGCCCGGCCCGGCCCGGCTGCGGTGCTCGGAGGGCCCGGCCCGGGGGCGATCCCTGAGCAGGTCGCGCTCGCCCGCTCGCTCCTGACCACGTGTCTCAAAGCAGGTCTCCCGGCATCACTGATCTCTCTTCCCCCCTGTGACCCTTAGAAAGGGTGAGCTCAGCGCTGGGGATGGAGCAGGAGCAGGAGCAGGAGGAGGAGCTGACACGGGAGTACGTGGCCTGTTGTCAGCCGAGAGGGCGCTCAGATGGCATCCCTCTGCCTGCGTGCACCAGGCGTATTTCCGTTCACACAGCTTTTCTTTGTCTGAAGGAGTGCTTTCCTGAGCAGCGCAGGCTCCCCCACAGAGGGTGCCTCAGACCTCCGCTGCAGCTCTGGGATCTATTGTGTGTTGGAAGATTTGCGCTGACAATCCCGGCAGTAGATCCTGAGGCCATTAAGGTGGCTGTGGTTTTGTCACGGCATTGTTAACCATCCTGAGGGTACAAACCGGTACCTTTCTGACATCTTCAGGAGAAAAAAAAAGTTGGAAGTGCCTCTGGCCTTGTTTCCATTCCAGGGATGCTTCAATGCACGGTTTTTGAGCAGGTGATTTAAAAAACCTGTACAGAAATTGGTTCTGCTTTTTTGTTAGTCAAGTAATACTCCTCATCTTTTTTTGTTCCATTTCAGGGGTGGAAGGTTTCGACTTATGCATGGAAACAATTACAGCAAGGTGAAATCCCTGTGTATGATCTCCCTTTCCTTCATTGTAGCTATATCTCATAATAGAGGGTGACGAAAATATGTGGCTTATACATGCCTCCAGTTGCTGGCTGTGAAATATTCAGCAGGCAGTCATAGATATTGTCTCTTGGATCTCTGTGGGGAGTGGAGACATTCCATTCTGTTCCACTACAGTGTACAACGATTTCCTCAAGTGGTAAAACCTGTTTTTAAGCAGCAACCCAAAGAAGCAAACTGCCTGTTAAACACTGAACAGTCATGCTTCCAGTCTCCACTTGGTGCTCTTTCCCCCTGCGATTGCGTAAGCAGAGAGGTTTGCCAATTAGAGGTATAGCAGGGATAAAGTCCTTTGTAGGTAGTAAATCTTGTTATGCTGGTGATACTCCAGAGTAAACTTGTTTAGCATTACAGTGCATACTTTGACCTTTAAGATGATGGGAGAAGATGTTTGTCCTTGAAGTTGATTTTTCTCTCTTTGTAAGAAGTCGGAATCTTGATTGTGAGTTCCATGGCCCCAGAGAACTTGTAGAATGAAGGGTGGGTGAATGCGTGTATCTTCTCCTAAACAGCGTCCATTAAACTCCCTGGCCACTTGCCTTTTCCTCCCATAGGCAATCTGCTTGTGAATGTTAGTATGTGGAACTTTTCATTGTGATGTGGCAACAGCAAGTGAGGCTGGTCTGCCAATTTGTTGATTAGTGGGGCACCTATCCCTGAGATTCCTGCTGCTGTCATTGTGCGGTACAAAGAAAGTGGTTGGCTTAGGGTTCTTGAATTCCTTTCACATGAATGTTAAAGGAGGCATGAGCATTTACTAGAAACACGAGCTTGTTCCTGACACCCCAGATCATGGGAACATCCTGCTTACCTTTTTCTTCCCTCCCTCCCCATTCCAGTCGATTATAATGTAGGTCAGCATGCATGACTGGCTTGCTTGCAGTCAAGGGAGTTTCCCTTCATTTGCAGGAGTTGCATCCTTGTCAGCTGACAGTGTGCTTGAGCTTTCCAAGTGTTTCATGCACATACTTGGTGCTCTTCGGCAGCAGCTCTAAGCTTGCATCATTCCTACATGGCAGATGTGGGCCGAGGCTGAGACACGGTAAGGAATCCCTGGGAGGCCGTATGCAGCAGGACTGAGGCAGGCTCTGAACTGCTGACTTCACCTGGCGGTGATTTGCTTTGCCACATTGACATACGCCGCAACTGTGTTGCACAACTTGTCCCCGTTCCAAGGAGGGCACTTGTTTTGCTTGAGCTTCAGGGAGGAGAAGGCTAGACGATTTGCTTCATCTCTTGAAGATGCTTGCTCACCATGACAGACGTCTTAATTCACAAATTTCCATCTCCATTTATCAAAACGGACTTGAGGACAGCCTAGCGTGTGGAGTTGTATAACTCGGTTTTTTGGCTGTGGCCTGTATTTTGTGTTCAAGAAGCCATGTGTATCCTAATGGAAGACTCTGATTGCACGGGCAGCGCTGGAGAGGAGAAACTCCTCAGAAGAGGCTTGCGTGTCTTGACGGTCTTTTAATGGGCATGGGTGTTCTTGCTTCTGAATGAATATGACCCCGTGATGCAGCTGGCTATCATGTGTACAGGCAGTTCAAAGGGTCATTTACAAATTTGCTTCACTTTGTTTAGTCCTAAATGTATCTTTTGATACACAAAAAGAACAGACCATAGATATTTTTCTTCCCTGCTGCTTTAAGGGCTGAATATTTTATGGAGTCATTCTGTGTATGTAAAGCATTTAAATATATTCAAATTATAATATCTCTAGTAACTAGCTTAAGATGATTCCTCCCATTCCTCAGTGTCACTAACCAAAAGGCCTCCATTACAACAATGAGAACACATGGTTTTTACTGTAGTAATCTTAGGAGCTGAAATCAAGCTTCCCACTTCAACTTGTTTCAAAAAGCACAGTACAATCCTACGTGTGTCTGCACAGAATCAAATCCGATTGAATTAAATGAGTTATGCCCAGGAAACTGGTACAAGATTGCAGCCTAAGTAGTATGTAAAAATTCTGGGTAGTCTTTGGATCTGAACTGAAATGGGTTAAAGTAACTTCACTTGACTGCTGTGGGATAATTATAGCTAAGAAAGGGCATACTTTTAGAAGGCATTCTTCAGCTACAATTCCTATCAATATATTTTAGAGTCTCCACTTAATTTGTTAACTTAAGGTCTTCATAAATAGAAACATTGTTTTCTTAATACTTAATCACTCAGAAAACTCAAAGAATTATAAGCCAGTTATTCCAACTGAATAACCTTTAAAGTGTTTGGACTTGAAAGCATTTATAAAGTACATTAATTCTTCAAGGAAACAATTGTCACTACTATTGTTTACATATCTGTATTGATCATCAGCTTAAATTCTCTGTGCAGTTCACAAAGAAAGGCTTAAGCCATAAAATATAACAATATAGTGAAACATAGTATTTCTTCTTGTGATACTGTTTCTATGAGCAGATATCACTGTGCTAACTTCCCAGTATGGTATATACTGCTTGTAGTTTTCTGAATCTGATTAGATTATCTAAATGACTTTACTGTTGATGTTCAAAATGCTTTTGTTTGGGTTTGCCCTTGCAAAAATAAATGAAAATATGTAAGCAGGGATGCTGAAACTTAAGGTCACAATAAATCCATATGAGAATTGAACTCCGACTACTGAAGGTTCAGCATGCTAAATGTTATGTTAGGCTTGAGGGCAAAGCCTTTGATACAAACTGGCTGAGCTGATGTAATGGCTTAATGTTCAGTTGCTCAGGAAATCAAGCAGTTAGCAACTGAGCTTCTGGGAGGGAAGGGGAAAATATCAGCTTAGCTGTGATTACAATCATTTGGGAGATGGCTGAGGAACAGAGAAGGTCTCAAGAGGTAAGAAACCTAAGGAACAGAGCTCAGAAGCAAAATAGCCGAAGGAAAGTACTTGAGTGGAATGAACCAGAGGAGGCTTAAGAGAAAGCACAAGAAACCTATCATAATGAACTGTAAAATGGGCCTATGCATTGAGGATATGGCCAAAGTGCCTACAGACAGTGGCTTGACAAGGACAAAACCAAATTAAAGGGGACTAGCTAATTTTTCACTCTTGTACAAAACTAGGTGATGTCCAATTAAAACTGGCAGGATAGAAAGGCCACGAACTGCAAAACTGATTGGCGGGAATTAAAAGCCATAGGATGTTTAAAAGGGTGTAAGACAATTTCATGAAAGATACAAAATTATATTAGCCATGCTAAACTAGGTAGAATCTGCAGATTCAATGTGCCACAGAATACCAGTTTTTAGGGAACCACTGCATTGCCTTCAAAAGCAGTTTCACTATGCCAAAACCCAGAGAGAACAGGTACCGGGGTGGTGGGAGCATACAATGAAAAAAAGCAGGAAATACATGCAGCATGTAGGTTGTCCACAAGGAACTATCAGGAAATGTGCTGTGCAGGAGGCTTTTATAATAGAGAGTTTGGAGGAGAGTGCGGGCAATCAGATAGGAAGTTTGCAAGAAGTGCATAATGGAAATAAAAAGTTGGACAAAAAAGGAAGGTTTCAGGGCAGACATATTAGCATATATATACTGAGTATATGAACTCAAGATTGGAGAAGCTACGTAGTTAATCAGATCAGGATGCTCATCTTAACTGTCTAAAGGTGCTCTTGTCAGTTTCAGGTTTTCTGCAGCTATATTATGGCAGAGCTTTGGTTCATTTAGTCTTTATAACCAAAATTCTGCTTATCAGTAGTTTACATAAACTTTAGGTCTGGTCCTGCAGCTTTCCTCTTCAGTGTTGGAAAGTTGGAAATAGGACTTGAGGTCGGCATATGCAAAAGGCATCAAGCAGGGATGAGTCTGAGAGCTGAGCCTGGCCTAACAGAGCTCTTGTCACAGCGGTATAGTAGCCCACAAACATAGACTTAGACATAACTTGTGGGGAAAAGGGCTGAGCTGTGCATCATTCTGATCAATAAGCTGCCATCTCTTTAGCACTAGGTTTTTAATAAAGTACATGGTGCACAGCCATGCATTTATCCTCAAAGCCCACAATCACCTTTTAGTTTAAATTATTCCAAAAAAGTAATTTAGAAGTCACCACTGGGGTCTCACTACTTTGGCTATCTGTTGTTTGCATGTAAATGCAATCTACCTTTTTAAGAATACTATGCTAGGAAAACTCTGTATAAACATTTATGTACTGGTAAATTGGAAAGAAACTTGCATAAGATTATAAAAATGAGGTGATTGAGGGAAAAACAGTATGCATCTTGCTTGTGAAAGAATGCCTGCTTTAGAACAACAGCTTTGTCTTATGACATTAAGTGATAAATGAGGAAGTAATGTAATCCAATTGCTTAATGTTACACAGGAAACTTGAGGCCCTGTTCCTACATACACTTTATCATAGAGGCCACAGCCTACTTCCTGTGTGATGTATTAGTACTAGCATAGAATAAATGGATCACATATGGCTTAGCTACCCTTGGAAGTGACAAACTGTAGTACATATTTAGTGCAACTGCAGCTTTATTTTAGGAACTAGAGAGAGTAATCCTATGGTCCAGTAGCATCTGAGCAGCCATAGAATATTTTGAAATTAGGGCTTCACCCGCCCTTTTCCCATTGTACCTGGTGCAGAAATAATTCTGCTGGTTCATCTCTGGGTTCAAGAACTCTGCCTTGGAGAGAGGAAGAGACTGGGGAGCCCAAGATAAGTGTTCCTGAGGCGTTTTGAACATTTCCCCTCCGCTTCTGATGTGGCCCAGCCAGACGAGAAAGTTGTCGTTTCCACTCTTCCGTTTCCTGCATAGGACGCTCTGAATATGCTGGGGAACCTAACACTGTGGTGACATGGTGTCCCTGTGGCTGCTCAGATGCTGTGGGACCATAGGATGACTCCCTCTAGTTTTACTATGGTCCCATGTGATGTTAAATGGGATTTTGTTTCATATTAAAATACGAATGGTATATGAAGTAAAATATTCACTGTTTGTTTGACTGGATGAACCAATTAAAGGCAAACTGGAAGCACCAAAATAGTGTGACTTACCATCACACTAGTATGTGTTTTGGCAGCTTTGGGTGATCTGGGAAGGCAGCTCTAGGGTTATGTTCACCTGAAGCAGCATTGGCAACTTATGGTCCTCAAGATGTCATTGGATTGCAGCCCCATAAGCCTTAGCAAGCATGGCCAATGCAGAGAGATGTTGGGAGCTGCCACATCCAGTAGCCTTGCCTTACACACAGATGTGTTGCGCACACACTGGTGCAACTAGAATGCACACATTCACAAGTGTCTTATAATCACTAATAACTGCTGGTGAGCTATCAACAGAATATTTGCTGCTGATGAGGTGACAGAAGCTGTATATGTGCTTGGTGGCTCAGGAAGGAGGAAAATCATACCTCCAATAGTGCTATGCAAATCTTGGATTTCTCTATAATAATGTTTGAACAGGATTTTTTTCCTCATGAAGAGCTAGCCTGAGAGTTGAACCTGTCATGCAGTTGTACTACAAGAAATTATCTGTTAAAATATAGCCAAATATGATTTGTACAATTGATGTTTGTCCTATCCTTCCCCCATTTTTTCTAATAAATATATGCTAATTAATGTCTGGCCTATCGACCTCCTACGAGTGTTGCTTCTACAGTTCTACATAAGCAGTTGCAAAATTGAGTTTGATGTGTTTCTGCTGATTATGTGGAGGTGGTGGAAAACGCTGTGGCCTCTGAATGGATTCATAACTGCTCTGAAGCTGCAAGAATAGAATGAGATGAACTAGACCTACAAGCTGTTTCCCATTTAACAGTCATTTTAGGATAGACTTCAGCTGACCATGTATCATGCTGATTTAATTTATAAGGTGCACTAAATACAAACCACCAGTATCTTTGGGCGATATGCAGTATAGGGAGTGAGTAGAAGCAACTAACAAGTTCTAAGTGTATAGCTCTGCCATTTTTCCTTTGTGAACAAGTGCACAGCTTCATGTACTTACTGCTTCTCTGCGAAGTAGGATTGTGCCAATATGTCCTGGTATGAGGGTACTAGAAGAACAAACAAGGGGATGAAATATTAATGAAGACTGGATTTTCATATCAGTGATATAATTCATGGAATCCAGGTTCAAATCTCTGCTCAACCATCAAGCCAGGGCTGGGAAATTGGTGGCCCACCAGATGTTTTGGTCTACAGCTGTGATGATATTCCCACCACCACTGGCTATGTAGGGTAGGAATAGGAGTTGTCAGCCAAAACAGCAGGAAGGCCGTAAATTCTCCCCCCTCCCCCATTAAGCTCAATGAAGGATCTGAACTAAATCTCATTCACCCTAAGCAACCTCACAAGGTTGTTATGCAGAAAGAGGCTAAGAAGAAGAAATTTCTGTCATTTTGAGGGAATTAAGGCATGCTGTATACTTGAAAATATTGCTCACACCTGATTTATTGAAATTTGTGCACCATTTTACACTGCAAAAAGGTCTGGAAGTGACTGAAGCACACACAAATTCAGAAATCTAACATTAATAGAATCCATAATCAGCATAATATAAAAATATAATACTGTAATAAAAGCCATAATGCATAATACTATGTGAAAAATAATGTAAATGGTTGAACTTTTTCATTAAGAACAAATGGGAAATCAGAAGTTACACTTCCCTCTACCTATTTTCTCTTTGCCGTGACTGCACTTCAGAGAGCTGCTTCGTACATAATGGAGTCATTTGTGCCAAATGGATTTTTGACAAATATCACAAGCTAGGTATGGAATGCCACAGTTTTCAGCAGTGATTTGCCCTACAGCTTCTGCGGCTGTCATTCAAGAAAAACAGGTCTGAAGGTCTGTTGGATGGAGGTCATCAATGCAAAATACTTTGGATCTTGGGTCTATGATATTCTCTGTAAAATTGACGTGTCCCTTGGTGGCCTGCCTCTTCGACAGGGGCTTTCCCTGCTGAGTTAACTATGGAAAGTTAGGTTTCTAATTGCAATGTTTCATTTGGATCTAGAAGGCCATCTAGTGGCACAAGTGGGTGGTGAGAAACCTAAAACAAATGCAGGACTGAACTTGAGAAATCATTGTGGGCGCGACAGAGTTTCACATGCTGAGATTGTTTCATTGGCACAAAATGAGCACCCTCACTGTTTTGCTTTACTTAGACAAATATAGAATTACATCACACTGTATTACATAGGCTATTTGAGTAACTAAGCTTTTGAATGTATGTGTACATCTTCTAAGATGGTATCTACAGTCTGAGTTGCCATTTTAATAGATTATGAATGCAGTGTTTACATAGAAAAATAGTCCTGTATTTCCCAACGTTTCCAAGCTTGGCTGGAGTTAGAGGACTTTTTTTTTCTGTTTAAACATATATAACAAGCTTATATTCAAAGCTGCAGTCATATGCCCACTTTCCTGGCAGTAAACCCCATTGAATTCAAAGTCTACTTCTGTGTAAACATGTATAGAACTCTTCTGCAATCCAAATTCTGCCTAAGAAGTTGCAATATAAAAGAAAAACGTAGAATTTCTCTTCTTGTGATAAACTACACCCTATCTTTCTGTATCATCATTTTTAGCTGACTTGTATGCTCCTAGATTAAAATAATTTGGCCTTAAGGAGCTACAATGAGAGCAAATGAAGCAAATAATTTAAAAAAAATGGCTACTAGAAAAATACAAATTTTATATACATTCAGGTCACACTGCTGATCAAGCAAATATCGTTTTAATTGCTCTCAGAATACAGTCAAGTGGGCATCAAATATCTTGCAACAGTTCTGGGTGCTGCAACAGAAAAACCTCCCCCCTAGATCCCACCTACTGCCCAAAGATTTTACTAATTATTAGGTGCTCCAGTAAAAGCCTCACCTGTTGTCTGACTGTTAGAAGCAGGAAGCTGGACATTCTTATCCCGAAAGATAACACAGTAAGGGATCATGACAGTACCTTCCTACCCAGAGGACTGAACAGATCCTAAAGTGGCAATTTTGTCAACAAAAATTTTAGTTGCTTTCTGTTTCCAAAGGAAACAAAATCCATTGGTGTGCTGAGCTTTTAACAACTGGCCATGGTTGAAGAATGGCTAAAGCACAGAGAGTTAACTAGCATATGTAGAATGATCTTAAAAATCATTTGTGGAGTGATTGAAGCCAGCAGCTTCCTAAGTGTGAAATTTATTCTGGACTTCTTTCAGTATGAATATGAGAGGCTTTTAAAAATTTACCAGCTAACCCATGTTTATGGAGCCTGCTTTATATGTTTTCAGAATGAGAGGTTAAAAAATCCAACGGGTTGCTACTTAGTTTGGCTTCTCAATCCCTCCAGATGTTTTGGACTATAATTCTCTCATGATCAAGGACTATTGGCTATGTTGGCCAAAGCTGATGAGAGCTGAAGTCCAAAATTCATGGAACTTCGCTCTAACATTTATGTTTAGTTGATCCTAAAAGAGGCATTATCGACTTGTGGATTTTGTTAACAGTTTGAGTTGGTACTTCATGTGTCAGCTCCTTCCTCTTGATCTCTTTAGAACAGGTGGGCAACTGTACAGGCCAAAACTTACACAGCTACAACTCCTAAGACCCTCACCACTGGCTATGCCTGATAGGAGTCATAGGCCAAAATATTTGGAGGGCCAAAAGTTGGCCACTGGTGCTATAGAAGTATAACTCTTTTGTGGTGTTCATGCATCTTGACCCTAATATAGGGTGTCAGAGACTCACTAATCTTGTGAACACACACCACAATGTCACACACAGTTTGTCTCAGGAACAGGAAGCGGTCCTTGGTGTAAAAAGTTATTTGGGTGACCTTGAGTCAGTTCCACTCTCGTCTTAGGCTGCCTCACAAGGTTGTGGGAAATGGTACATCCTGCCCTGAGCTGCTCAGAGAATGGATGGATAAATAGATAAATAATAAGCCTTTATTACTCCAGCTATTAAAAGGGTTAATAAAGGGATTGACACCCAGTAGGATGGGAAGCATGAAGTTGGGAAGTCTAAGCTGGAACCAGACAGGCTTTCCCACCTTTCATTTATCAAATAATTTATGTCAAGGTGAAGAAGATGCTGTGCTTGTCAGACAAATCCATCTATAAGCATCAAACTATTAACATGTAAAAATACAAAATCAATTAAAAATAAATTTAAAAAAATACTAAAAAAACATGCCCTGAAAGATGTGAGGTTTTCTATGTAGTTCTTAAATTTGTTGGTCTACTCTTAACTGGAAGTCTCTGGACTCTTAAATAAAATTGAATGTGTTGTACCCCCAAAAAGTGGGCTTATAACTAGTTGGAGGAAGACAAGGTTAAAAACAGGGTTGTTGTTTTTTTAGTTTTGGCCTTATTTACCCCTTGCCTCTATTAGCAGCAGCATTCCCTGTAGTCGAGCTGTTGTGGTTTCATTGTAATATCCTTGGGGCAGACACCTGCCTCCTTGCTGTTGCTTTGCTAAGGCCCACCTAAATTGATGGCGCTGCATTTAAAAATAAATGCGTTCAGCCATTTGCCGCTGCTCCTGCCGCTTGACCCATCCCAAGTGCTGAGGAAGGATTATGCTGAGGAGGGCCTGGAGCGTGTAACCCCATCCACCAGTGTACGTGGTACTTGGCAAAGTAACACCGACGAGGCAAGTCTCTGCCCCGAGGAGGCTACTCTCTCTTCGTCCTCCTCAGCATAATCCTTCCTCAGCATGCACCCAAGGCCGCTTCCACCTGCGTTTGTGCGAGTTAGCGCGACTGCAGTGGCGGGGAGAGGGGAGCCCGGCGAGCGCGCCTCCCTCCGACCGCATCCGTCGCCTCTTCCTCTTGCTTGCCTCGAGCCGGCACCCGACAGACCGAGCGGGTGGCATCGCCGGAGAGAGGGAGGAAGCGCCGAGGAGCCGTCGGGGCGGCTGGGCCCTCGCCCCTCGCGCCCGCGGCCTCCTTCGCTGCCGCCTTCCCGCGCTTTTCCGCCGAGGCGGCGACCTGCCCCCTCATGGCGCAGGCGAACGGGTCGCTGCGGCCCGGCGAGGGCGAGGGCGAGGGTGAGCGCCCGCCTGAGGAGGCGGCGAGGGCGGCGGCGAGGCGCGAGGGCAAGGGGGGGCCGCTGGCGCTGAAGGTGGTGGTCGTGGGCGACGGGGGCTGCGGGAAGACGTCGCTGCTCCTGGTCTACGCCAAGGGCACCTTCCCCGAGGTGAGTGGCGGGCGGGCGGCCGGGCGGGCGGCGCCCCGCGCCGAAGGGGCCCCCGGGGAGAGGCCCGCAGGCCGCCCTGCGCCGCGCCGCGCCGCGCCCGGCTGCCCGCGCCCCGGGGCGGGAGGGCCACGCGGCCCCGGCGGCGCACCTGCTCGGGCGGCGGCGGCCTGGCCGTTGGAGCCCGCTCTGCCCCGACCCATTACGAAAAGCCTCGGGGCGGCCGCAGAATGAAAAGTAAACGTCAAAAGACCCGCGGCCCCTCCGACAAACTGGGCTGCCCGGAGGAGAAGGGCGCCTTTGAGCACACGGGGGTGCCAAGCGCATCCCACATTGTGCTTTTGCCCCTTCTCTGTGGGATCTTTTCCTTCCGGAGCACCATCCCTGTTCCACGCGCGTTAGATTGCAACTCCCATCAGCCTCAGCCAGGATGAGCAATGCTCTGGCATGCTGGGAGTGGTCCGGAAGATCCGAAGGGCAACCCATTGTGAGGGGGGGGGTGCCTCAGTACAACACATGCCCCTCCAGATGTCAGGCTGCAGCTGCATTTATCCCTCCCCATTGGCTATTCTGACCAAGGCTGATGGGAGTTGCAGTCAGCAGCAGCTGGAGGGACACAAGGTACTCAGCCCTGCTCTAGAAACCTCTTGTACAAACCTTCCCCACAACACCACACACACAAAAACCAGCCAGGCAGAAAGGGATCAGAGGGGACTGAGCTACAACTCCCATCAGCCTCAACTATATGGCTGATGAGGTGTATCGCAGGAGCCTTCAGTCGTTAAAAGCCACTGAGAATTACTTGGACATCTGAAAGTTTGATATATTGCCTCACCCTTGTTCTTCCCACTCTCTTGTCCTATAGAAGCTGATTATTAGATTGATTATTAAAACTCAATGATTTTAAAAAAAAGATTTATACACCTCTGTTAATATGCCCAAGGTCCCTTGCAAGCAAAACAATATAAAGAACACTAAGCTATTAACTCTAAACTATTAGTGTTTTTAAGATCAGGAGATTAAGATTGACAGAAAATATACCAAATTTTAAGTGCTCAGCCTATTCCATAGGCCAAATGCTTGTGGAAAAAGAACAGATTCCTTCTAGCCCAAATTGATTAAATAAGTGCCCAACTGTAAAATGTATAGCATATGATCTACCTACCGTTCTAGACTAGATAAACATCTGCCCACATTCTTAAAATGTAAGGGAAATGGCTGTTGGGGATTAAGCATAAACCTCTCCTTTAGTAGAACTTCCAAAGCTCTTTCCTCCATACCTGTGGAATCCAAGAGACTAGAAATGAGCTATATAGACATGCACAAATTATATGGAATCTTGTAGAGTACATACCCCCCACACTTTCATCAGCCCCTTATAAGCTTTAAAACAGAATCCCTTTGTTGATACTGAAACTTCCTCTACAGCTCAAGAAACCAGACTATAGAATAGATCTTTGTGCAGCTACACAGAACTCCATGCCATCACAGTTCCTCCAGCTGAAAGAGCTTCTTAAAGATACTCAGAAACCCATGAAGATGATCCAGCCCCATGAAGATTTTTTAAAAAAGTATTTTGATACTGACTTTCTGAAGCCAACCAAGGCAGTTGCACACATTTTGGACACTCTTCAAGGGAGACCCACGTAGAATGCTTTGTAGTAGCCTAGCCATGTTGTAACCAAGGCATGGACAACTCTTGCCAGATAAACTAGTTTGCAGTTGATAAAGTAGACACAGTTGTGCAAACACAAACCTTTCCATTGCTGCCTCTTAAAAATCCAAAGGCAGTGTAGAATCTAGGAGCATTCTCAAGCTATGCACCAGATCTTTTAGGCAGAAGGCAACCCCATATAAAACAGGTTGAATCCCACACCTCAGGGCAAGTGTTCTGCTGACCAACAGCATCTCTTTCTTTTCTGGGCTTTATCTCAGTTTGTTATCTCTCTTCCAGTCCATTAGGAAACTTAAGCAGTGTTCAGTGGTGTCACCTGCCTCCTTGAAATCAGGTAGCAAAGAGCACTTGCACAAAAGCTGTACAGATCTAGCATAGAAACATTCCTCATATAAATCTTTAAATGTAAATCCAGTGTACAGCCCAGGTAACAGGCTTCCCACTCTCACTGAGGCTCTTGAGTAGGCTCTTTGTAGAAAACTTTTAGATTGCGGAAAACCTTTAGCCCTTCTGTAACACCACATTCAACCATATATGCTCATAGGAACACATGTATGGACATAAAAGCTGTAGAAGAGACCCTGCACTGTCACCGGTTTCATGGAGCATCTCAAAATCCACTCCTTTCACCCATATTACTTCTAAAAACTGGTCAGAGTTTATATTTTTCCATCCCTCTTCACAGGGAGTTAAGGGGAGTTGTGCACTTTGAGTGAATAGCTTGCAGGACAGATGCCAGAAGTCTGCTGAAGTACTTTCATGAGATTGTTCATGACATGGCCTGTCAGGTCCATCTGTGCATTTCTGCTTCCCTGATTTGTTGAACTGGATAATTTGATACAGGGAACTACTCAAACAACATGGCAAGAGAGCTCGTGTAATGGCTATCAGTATCTTTGAGAGAGTCAAGTGCAGTTCTAGTAGAAGCAGTTTTAACTGGGCATCAGGCTTTTTACTGGTGCTTGCTGTAAGGCAACAGCTCCACTCATATCTAAACCACATGATGGCAGGATGTGCTGATGGTCTTCCTGCCACAGCTTTAGCTATTAGCACATTTGAGAGTTGCGCACTTCAGTGTGTCACAGACATTTTGAGATGACACAAAAATGGTTCCCAGCACTGCCTCAGCTCGAGGACAGATTAGCCCAGGTTGCAAACTCCAAAAAGTTGTTTCGCAATGAAGATGGCATGATTGCATCATTTGTTGGGCAGGAGGTGGGGTGGTGGAGTTCAAGACCTGTTTTTTTATGTCCACTACCAGTGAGACATCTAGATGAAAACACTGAGATACAAAATAGAGCCCACTGGCAACTACACAAGTCGCAATGTGCATTTCACACAATACAAGTGAAGGCTGAACCCCTGTGCAGATGTGCCCTAAAGGTCCGCTGAATCTGACACGGTTCGCCTATAATGCATGGGGAAGTAGGGCTGAGAGGATGCTGGGGCACTCCTGCCCTGCCGGTGCCTCTTCCACTGGGGCAGCTGGTTGGCCACTGTGTGGACAGAAGGTTGGGCTGCGTGGACCCTCGGCCTCATCCATCCATCGTGGTTCCTCTTATGCAAGAAAAGGCAACGAGTTACATAACAGCACAATCCTGTGCACCTCTATTCAGAAGTAAGGCCCACTGAGTTCAGTGGGCTCACCCCAGGTAAATTTATACAGGACTCCAGCCTACAAAGTGCATTTTGACAGTCAGATTAGCATCCTGTGTCAGCACGTCTGCCTCGCTTCATTGCAAATGGAAAATGTTGACTTGGGAATGTTTCCACAAGCCCATGGGCTGAGAAGACCGGTTAGACACTTAGGAGGCAGGGGGCACGCGTGTGTGGAAGGAAGGGGCGTGCTGGGGTTCCACTGACGATTAAAGCATCTTGCTCAAAAGTTAAACTGGCAGCGGCAGTGATGTGCAACATCACCGTATTTACTAAAAGCATTCTCTCCTCCTTTCCTAATAGCAATATGCTCCTTCAGTATTTGAAAAATACTCCACCAGTGTCCTTGTTGGCAAAAAAGAAGTCACCCTACATTTATACGACACTGCAGGTAAGGAAGAAAAAACCCTTGCTTATTTCAATTGTTTAAAAAGGTATGTATCAGCAACATTAAGTTTGTTGAAGTGGAAAAAGAGTTTATAAGATTTCTGGTGAAAGTTGATGTACTGTTTTGATGTGGCACTTTGCATAACATTCAGAGGTTTCAAAAAAGTTAACAGAAGGCAGGATGTAACATTCATGCTACTTACAATGTCTTGTTTCATGCAGAGGCATTTGGGTGACCCCCCAGAAGTTTATCAGAATCCCCTCAACAAGAGGATTAGTGAGAGAGAATGAATTTTCCATCAAAGATAACTTGCTTTTCAACACCAGACTGTGCAGCCACAGGAGATGGGTGGGTGGTCTTAGGTCATATTCCCAGCCCCTCTCATATTTAGAGGTAGACACTACCTGAGGCCTCCTTCTGGTCAAAAGAGATATAGTGAGTAGCTAAGAAGAGAGACAAACAGCCATCTCAGTGGTGGAACTCCATCTGTGGAATACCTTTCCCAGAGTGGCTCACCTCATATCAAAGTTACGGTCTTTTGGCACCAAGTGAAGGCCTTTGTCTTCTCCCAGGCATTTTAAGAACTTCTTTTAGATCATTTCAGTTTTTATTGGCGCTGTTTTTACATGCTGAAGTATGCTTACTCTGCTGCTGGATTAATCTTTCTGATGATACAGTTTTTATTCACTTTTTATTCTATGTTTTGTTTTTAATGGCAGCCAGTGTAGTGAAAATGTTGGACCTGGGTGACCTGGGTTTCAGTCCTCACTTGGCAGTGAATTTGACGGGGTGACTTTGGGCCAGTCACTCACTCTCAGCTTGGTCTAGTTCACATGGTTGTTGCTACTGTGAGGATTAAATGAAGCTATAGAAGTCATCTTGGGTTCCTCCCAAAAGGGGGAAAAAGTGGGATATGAATACAATGTAATCATAATGTTTTGTACACCACCCAGAGAACTTAGGTTGGTGGGCAGTTGAAAAGTATCAAAATATTTCTGTGGGGCATCATTAAGGCTCCACAATGGACAATTAAGCCAATCTGCTTCTGAAAACATGCCCAGAATTCTCTGTAGCATGGTAGCATTCCCAGGCAGTTGTGTGCCTATTTTGTGGTAGAACCATGATAGAAAGTGTTGCCTAATATTTAATAAGCCTGGAGGAATGTTGTTCATGGGGTTGTGACGGGTCGGGCATGACTTTGCGACTAAACAAAGAAAAAAACAAGTATTTAGTAAATCGTTGGTTTACAAAGACAAGAATAAAATCTGTGGACATGGGCAGTCTTTTCATACCACGTTCCCAATATAACACGGGATGTTCCTGCCCTGTGAATGCCTCAAGACGCATCCTAGTGAGCTCTTAGGTCCACTTTGTGGAGCCCTTTACCCTCCCCACCTCCAATGCCTTTGCTTCTGGTCACAAATGCAGTGAAATAGGCGAGAGCCTAAATCACTTCGATTTTCCTCAGCAACTAGGAATCAAGTTCTCCACTTAACATGTAAATACAGTAAGGAAACAATTTCTGAAGGAAACAATTTCATTTGCTTTTATTCTAGAGGAGAATTTCCTTTTATTTGTGCCAGTTATCGCAAACTTACATCGGCCATAAGACAGTGTAGGAATCATGGGTCCTGTCCCACTCCCCAGCCCCAGGAACCCTGAAACTGGAAGTAGCTGAAAAAATCTCTTAAAGATAGGTAACACCCACCAATCCCCTCAAAGTGAAGTTATACATAAGAGGCAGTCATAGCACCCTGAATTGTCTTAAGCTTGCAGGGAACGCTGATTGCTAATATTCAGGTTAGGGGAAGCCATAGGGAAGAATGAGTAATGGCTTCCCTTTCCTGTTTTAGGGAATTTTCACTATCACTCAAAGCTGCTGGACAGAGACTAGGTTCAAATAAGAGATTTCTCTCCCCACTCCCCATTACAGGGCAGGAGGATTATGATCGCTTACGGCCGTTGTCATACCAGAACACCAACGTGGTTCTCATTTGCTATGATGTCATGAACCCTACCAGCTTTGATAATGTATTAATTAAGGTAAGAGGCCTTTATTGAAGTAAGGAAAAAGACAGTTAAGCAAAAGACAAATCTGAAATCAGCCATTTTGTTCCTTTCCCATCACCAAGTTTAGGGAAGCCTTTGCAGAAGCTGCCTTTGGTCAGTTACGCTTTCTTGTAGTTCAGCATCAAGAACATTTCCATCATTATTTACTGCTTTTGTCCGTCACATCTAGTGGTGTTTAAACAGTTTGATCTTTCTCCCTCTGCTAGTGGTCTCATGAGGTGAATCATTTCTGCCGTGGAATCCCCATCGTTCTTGTGGGCTGCAAAACAGACCTCCGGAAGGACAAAGAACAACTACGTAAACTCCGCTCAACTCAGCAAGAGCCAATTACTTACAGCCAGGTAAATATGCAGAGCAAATCTCAGCACAACCCTTGCTGTGATTACTGAGAAGCAAGTTGTGTGGAGTTTAGTGTGCGGAAGATGCAACCTCCCTCCAGATAGTAACGGGCGTTGCTTTTTCCTCCTCCACCCCCCATTTTCGTTGTCATATCTTTTAAGAATGTAAACATAAAAAACGTTTTACTACTGATCTTTGTACACTGTACTGTGAGCCCCATCACCCAGAAATCAAGATAAAAATACTTTAGATATAATAAATGAAGTACTAAGCTCTACCAGTAGGCAAAGATACTCAAAACAGGCACACAAAGACTATGCACAAACACACATGTAAAACACATAATGTAAAACTCAGTAGTTCAATCAAGAACACCTGTTGGTTTTACCTTGCTGTTTGTCTTTGGCCTGACACCATCCTGTAAGCTGTACCTTGGTGTTCTCCTCCAGGGCGAAGAAGCTTGTCGCCAGATGAAAGCAGATGCTTACCTGGAGTGCTCTGCCAAGTTTCGTGAAAACATTGAGGCAGTTTTTAAAGAAACAGCTACCATTGCGCTGAGTGCTATGAAAAAGGCGAAACGTCAGGCAAAATCAAAGCCGTGCACCATATTATGATAACCTGATTCTATGGACTACAGAAAGTGTCTGCTTGTTTTTCTTCAGTGGTAAGGAAGGTCTTCGTCATTTTTTAAAAAGACCTTTTCTATTGAATTTTAACAGGAAAACTCAACTTTTTGTACAGTAATTTCTGCTTTTGTTAACCCCCTCATCTGAAGGTTTAAGTGTTTAGCTACAGAATGAGCCCTCTTCTTTCTAGCTGTAAGCAGAAGGTCTTCTACTTGCACTTCTGGGAGGGATGGGAATTTATTACTGCAAGTAAGGTAAGGTCTGCAGGACCAGAGCTTTGCCATTTTAAAATACTTCTTTCTTTGCTTGTATTATCCTTTAAAACTTGAAATCTTCTGTGGTCTTTCAAGTGCCCACGGTATTTGCACATTAAAAATAGCTTACTGCCCTTTCCTGTCTGGTAAAGTTAAAGGCACAGTATTCTTTCAAAGAAGTATAGCCATACAAGTGACATATTGAAAGCCCATCAAGGGAAAGAAGATTCCAAGAATCAAAGGATGTGTACAGTTGCATACCTGATACATATTAGTTCCAGTGAAAGTTTTAAGATTCTGTAACATTATTAATGCTAAGCAAGTGTGGACAGAAAACCTCGGGGAGCCCCTTTCATCCACCCAACATGACCCATAAATGTAGATTTTTTAAAAAAGAAGTTGGATATTTCATTGTATACGGAATAACTACCTCAAATGATGCCCTTATTAATGCAGCTCTGGGTTAATTACAAAGCTGTTTGTATTTGAAAACTGGATTCTTCCAACCACCTCCCTTTTGTTTTCATATTTAAAAGCTGGACTTAACTGGATTTTAAAATAGAATTTTTGTGTAAAGCAGCAATTGAAAAGGAGTACCAAATAATTGTATTAGTCTGGAGGTGGGATAAGTCTCTTTTGCATCTACAATTGTTGTGGAAATCAAAGAAAAGAATAAAACTGTAATTGGTGTATCACTTGGAACTCCAGATAAGACTATTGTGCAAACTGATTAGATGGGACAAAGTCAACCTGAGTTTATACCATGTACATGAAAAAGAGTGCATGCAAAGAATTCAATCAGTATAATTTAGTCAATTTTATGTAGCAAGGGAAAATTTAGGCTTGCTCCAAGGAAATGATAAACAAAAGAATTTGATTTTTGGGCAGAGTATAAAAGAGAAGCCTCTAAGCAAACTCCATAGCACCAACATTTTTCCATTAAGGGAGTTTTGCCTCTGATTCTGGTTCCACCTGCCATTTCCAGAACACCCACTCCGAAATTAAACCCATTTTGTTTGGCCATCACATCACTACACTGCTATTACCCACAGAAACCACAAGTCTCCTCTAGATTACCAGTTCAGAGTTTGCAAAGGACCAGAAGGACTGGCAGAGACGGGGCACTGCCTTTCACCACTTCACAGCAGGAATCCACCCAGCCCAGCTTTGCTATCCTGACTAGCATCAGCTGCCCAGAATTTCAGACTGGGTTTTTTCCCCACCAACTCTGCCAGGGATCCAGAGAATGAACCCAGAACATTTTACACAGCCCTTCCCCAAGTGAGACACCTAATCCCCCCATCCAGTTTTGCAGCAGGGCTCCCTATATGGTAAGGATTAGGCAATTCAAAGCCAGCTACCACAAGGTTGCTATCTGGTGACCACCTTCCCCCTCCCAGTACTGCGGTGTGAGACATGCAGGCAGGCAAAAGCCTCTGTATGTTGCAGAGCTATTTTCTATCTAAAAGGGCAATTATCTATTATATTTTTGTTGTTGATGTCTATAAAACCAATCTGAGGGAATATGGGAACGAGCAAAGTGAGGCACAGTATTCCAGTAAGTGAGCAAAAGCCAAGCGACAGGGTGTCCTTCCCAGAAGTAGCGTTTGTCTCCCCTTCTGCCTGTTTGCAGAGCAAGCCATGCACTTCTGCATTACACCAAGCTGCCAAAGCCCTGCATCCAACCCGTATATTGCCCTAAAATCTGCCTTTTAAGATGCGTTTAAAAGGGATGTATCTAATTCTCGGGGGAATCTATTAACTCCTCTTCAGCGAAGACAATTCTTTATTGATGATCCCTCCCAAGGCTCGACAGAGTCAAACCCTGAAACTCAGTGAAATGTTCACTGGACCTTATTGCCAACAAAATGAAAGACAGATGGTAATAACTTTCGCTGGATTTGATGAGGTTTTCTCATTGGCTTTCCCCATCCTTGTAAACTAGTTTAGTGGGAACAGACTGCAGTGAAGAGGCAAAGCCCCGCTTCCCTTCCTCCCATATAAACAAACTCGGCAAAGCCCCACTGAAAATGCTTTCAATTGAGTACAAGTGGAGAAGAGTCTTTGGGGCTCCACCACTAAGCACTGTTCCGAAACGGACCCTATTAGTTTCCAAGGTAAGTCTGAAGAGGAGCAGTGCTCAGTAAACAGCAGCAGGCACAACAGCTGGCAGCAGCCAGAGAGGTTCCAGTACAGGGAAATTTGGGAGACAGCTCTTAAAGATTGCCTTATTCCAGAATAACAACACGTCCTTGTTCTCCTGAAAATCCATCTTTTTCCTAGAAGTAACCAACCTCATGGCTGCATCCTGGAAAAAGCCAGAGGGATTTTATTTGATTAAAAATAGACAATTAAGCTATCAGCTGGGAGACAGCAGCACTTGCAGAATAAGTCAGTTGAGGAAGACTTGTAGCGTGGTGCAGGTGGGATTTCCTCCGTGGTTGCAGGGCCAGTGGTGGCACTGGAGGGCTGTCTGGGATGGGTGTCTAATCACAGCAGAGCGGGGGACAATAGAAAACCAGACCCCCCAGGCTGTGGCGTCCATAAGCAGAGCCTTCTTTCTCACAGCTTTTTCGTTTTATTCTTCTGAAATTTTGTATGCACAACTTTCAGGGTCGTGAGGAAATTCCCAAGAAAGAGCAGCAGAAATGTGAGTGCAAGCACAAAAACCTGGAGAGGGTGCAGGGAGGAAACGACAACACGTAAATACCAGACACAGCTTAGATGACCATGTGTTTCGGCTAACAGTGTGTGTGTGCGGATGGGGGGAACTACACTAAGGAAGGGTTTAGACCAATGGCTCTGGATGGCTCGCTTAACGAGAACACGGCCAGCAGCTACAATGCTGAGGTAAGCATATTCCACTTAGTTGCCAGTTAAACCACTAGGTGTTCATTACTGTAATGCTAGATGGTTTTATCTTTGTTCTGTCTTCTCTATTGTAAGTTTCCTTATGTACAGCATTAATTTCAAAATTGAGAAGGACATTAGCACTAAATGTATTGGGTGTTTTGAAAGACACACAGAGGAAGCTACTAGTCCTGATAGTTCTGTGCTGCCTCCAGTAGGCAAGGCAGTACATCTATGCCCCCCAGTTGCTGGGAAGTATGGACAGGAGGGTGTTGTTGCACCCAGTCAGGTGCCCTTCAGACATTTCGACTGAAACTCTGATCAGCCCTAACCAGAAGTGCCAAGGGTCAAGAATGCTGGGCATTGTAGTCCAAAGCATCTGAAAGGCACCTGATTCAGAATGGCTGGGTGACCATAATCGGCAAACCATCAGAAGTCTCAGATGGGCAAATCCACATTTACCATGCCTTTTTGCCACTTTTGGTAATACAAGATATTCTTCCATTATAAAATGCAGACAACCATTTTCTCGCTTTCATTTCTGTTACCTTATCCTAGTGACCTAAGGGGATTCATGAACTTCAAAGAAGATAAGGCTGTTAAAATGGATGTTACCGATGATGCTTTTATTTATTTATTTAGGACATTTCTAGGCCATCTGTCACTTTTGTCTCTGGCTGGCTTAAATACGATCCAAGATCAGAGGTGGCATTCTCAATGCCAGCTGCCCGGGAATGTAAGCAGAAACTGCTCCCCTGTCCTGCTTGTGGGCTTTGGAGAAGCATCTGTTCCACCGCTGTGAGAACAGTCTGCTGGCTGAGAGAGGCCTTTGGTCTGATGCAGCCAGAATCTCCTTATGCTATGACATCAGGCATGTGCAATGTCTCCTACAGAGATCAAACTTCCCCCAGTCATTGAGATAAAGATGGGCACTGCAGAAAAAAAGAACGACTTACTTGCCATTCCTTACAGTTTTTATGTCTTGACAGTTCGAAAAGCGTGATCGCATTATACAGCTGCCAGAACTTAAGGGGAAGGTGGGAGAGGAGAAAGAATTGGGAAATAGCTCTTTACTCATGTAGATACAAGCAGTAATTTTAATGAAGAACTAGAAGCATTATTTTACACATGCAGTAAAAATTCATGCTGGGAAGCCACACAATGACAGAAGCCAACAAAGAGGACAGAAGTGGCCTCCTGGGTCCTCAGTCCAGCCAGACTTCAAGGCTTCCTCTATCCTTGTCCTCTTTTCTCCTGAACCTTCTCCTAAGTATGAAATGTCTCCCCTTTAGCTTAATTACTAGCAGTAAGAGCTTTAAACTAAAATATGCTGGTATTTTTTATCTGAACAAAATCCGATCCAAGAGATTCTCTGAAAGCTAGGCTGAAAGAGGCTCAGCCACTCCCGGGGCTAAGAATGCTTGGTTAGATGGACAAAAGTCCATTACCCAGAACAAGAGGGCTGTGCTTGCAACAGAGCGCGTCAGTCTCGTGCCAGTTATGGGCCGTGAAGCCATCCCAAAAACCCTTGCCTAGATTTTTTACAACAAGCAGCGCTATCAGTGTCTCTGAGTTTTCCGCATCTGACAATGACCTTGAGAACAAGAGAGACGCCATCCAACTTACATGCCCAAAAAACAGAAAGGGAAGCAGGAAGGTCAGCCCTCGCCACATCCAAGACTGAAATCCCTCTAAGGAAAGATTGAAATACCTAGCTAAGTCATGCAGCACACACAAAAGTCTCTATGCTTAAATAGCTACCCATTTCTACACATAACTACAACATCTTATGTGTTTTTGAGAAATCTGAGTTCTGGTCCCCACTCAGCCATGAAACTGGGTGACTTTGGGCCAGTTGTTGATTCTCAGCCTAAACTACCTTAGAGGAATTTTGTGAGGATTAAAACACATAGATCACCTGTACAGAGCTTTCAAGAAAGACATTTAAGCAGAAAAGCTGATTTTTTCCCCCTAACTGTATAGAAGAAAGGGGAAGAAATCCACTTGATTTGTTGAAAAATTCCAGTATAAACCCTCTTCACAGTTTTCTCTATAGAAACAAATTGAAAATTGCTACCAAGGCAAAAATAGTAGCATTGAGTTTATCAAGCCATTTCAAAAGTATCTGTTCCAGCAATAATTTGAGCAAATAATATTTCTGGTTACTGGCAATACACTAACAGGCAATACACTAACAGGCTGTACATGCTTTTTGTGTAAATAAAATACAATTTAAAAAAAAACACACACACAAGACAACTCACCCACTGTGAGATCTAACTGGTTTCTCTCCCCTAAGGCACGAAGTCTATAAAGGCAGCCACTTTGATAGTAATATTGTAGAAACTGAACACAACCTAGAAGAAGTCGGGAGGTTACTTTATGTTAACTGGACTGAGACTGTCTGAAAAGTATGACATGCAGTACAATCCATGCTGGCTGGGTGTTGGACTTTTTCCTGTTTAAACATGCAAAGTGCTGTGTCCTTAAACGTGTTTATCCCACCCTGTCCCGATTGTCATATTACAGCAGGAGAGGGCAACCCACAGGCTGCATATGGCTCGAACTTCCCCTGCCCAAGCTGGGAGGAAACAGCCCACCTGATGCTTAGAGTGGGGGGTGGGGGAGACAGGGAGAGAGAGAGGTTTTGCCAGAACCAGGCAGGAGAGTGAGAAGTGTTGTCTTGTCTTCCTCAGCAATCCTCACAAAGACACGGATGAGATTTTGCTCTGCATTGTTGGGAGCAGAGGAGTTAAGTGGCAGTCATGGGGCAGGGGAAGGCAAGAACTCCGCCACAGCCATGTGATGTGGCCTGCAACAGAATCCAACCTGGGCAGTGGGTGGGGGAGTTTACCCACCCTTGCTCTAGGGAGTTGATACACCCCAACATTATACTGTGTTCCTCTGATCAGGAATTTATTGGTGATAAATCATCTTTTCTTTGTATTTAATGTGAATTAGACCTGAAACCTTCCATTGGCTTACCAGGCCAGATAAATTCCTGAAGCTTCATGTCTCTTTCTCAAAACATTCAAACATGTTTAACAGAGCCTTCCCCAATTACATTAAAATGCACATTTTACTTGGGCACAAACTTGCTGTACAGCTCACAAAAGATTTAGTCACCTGTGCCACAGGTAGAACCTTCCATGTTCTACTATTAAATATGAGAATATACTTACTTTGAAAAATAGAAAATGCTAGAAACTGGTTGCGGAACATTTGGTAAATGACACCATCTGGCCTGTGAGAACCAGGGGGAGGAGGGGGCAAAAGAGTGAAAACAAAACAGAGTGAGGTTTTCACATATGTACACAAGCCAATCTAATACTGCTTGGAAATTACAAAAATAATCCCCAAAACCTAGTAGAGTTTTTAAGCCTAACTTACGATAAAGTTTCTAAAATGTGCTACCGGTTGTACAGAAACAGCCTGTAGTGCTCTCTGGCCTACATCCATTCATGGATTCATTCTCTAAACTGGTTCAGAACACTTCTCAAAATCACAAAGCACCAACATAAGAGGGACTTGGAGAAATCGCCTTTGAAGGCATGCCTCTCCCTGTAAGGAAGGGCCCCTGCATGGGAATGCAGCAGATCAAGAAGATGCTTGCATGTTCTCATCTTCTACCCCATGACACCACCACTTGCTTTAAATGAGAAGAGGACCAAAAAGTTATTCCCTCTCCCTGAAATGAAATGGTCCAGGGAAGGCTGTTCTATGTGCTCTTTCTTCCCAAGTTTTTTAAAAATCAAAATAGAGACACCCATTTGTCCCCTGCCATTTTTCATGATACACAGATAACTACATTGACAATATTGGTCATCCTAGAGTTTAAATATTTCCACTGCTGTGTTTAAGATGCAAAAAAGGTAAAGAGCTTACCATGTTAACATCACGCCAGATAAGAACGTTGAGACATAATGATGAGACACCCACCAGCCTTTAATTCTGAGTAGAAAGAAGGCAAGTTTAGGCCCATAATGCAAAGAGAAAGCAGAAGCCATCCACAACTGCACAGCCAAAAAGGACCTGTGGCCAGGTCACAGTCCACTGCCAAGTATACCGACACGATCCCTGTGTTGGCATACAAAATGGTTGCCTTCATGTGCTTCTATGCAAGGCATAACCTCAGACATGTTCTGGACACCTAAACCTAACACATCAAAAGCTCTCGGAAGTACAAAGTCTTTTTTAAAGCAAGTGTGTAATTATCCTCCCACCACCCCAGTCAAGGGCACCACTCCCTAGCTGGCCCAAGTAGCAGCGGAGGGGCAGTCTGCATTTGCGCATCCCCAAATATTCCCAAAGAGAAGATGCACAGAGGTTTGCTTTTGTTTCTGTAACAGGCGCCCGCCGCTACTGCCTGGGGGTGGGAGTTACTGTCCAAGAGAGCAGCGGATGAGGGGCGACGGTGATAAACAGCACTGGTGCCAGCACCAAGGCCAACATGAGTGTGGACGGATAGTCGCACACAATAGCATGCTCTTATTGTTAAAAGCATTTTGTAGCCAAGGACTAGTTGGCCAGGTATAAGGCAACAAGCTTCCGTTGTATTACTTTAGAAATACATTATCCTTTCCTACAACGAAATGCAACTTATTCTCAAATAAATGTGCTTAACAGGAAAGCAAACTGTCTTTATATCATGATGGGATTATCATTTGAGTTTCAGTGCCAAGGGGTATTTATTTTTAAAATTGGGTTGGCAAACAGTTCCCTCAACCCAAACGTACTGGGGATGTAGAAGCTGTTAGAAAGCATGGAATGATGGGGGATGCTTCACAAGACAAGGAATATATGTCGGGACTGGGAAGGGCCTTTAAGGCAGGGGTGCTAAATTAGCTGGCTGCATTGTGTAATCAGTCTTGAACTCTGAGCTCAGAAACCTGTGTTCACCAATGCGCTGAAGAGAGAACCAAGATTTCATATATGGTGGCATGTTACCCAGTTCTCATGCTAGCCGGAAGATTTATCTCATGAAAGGCATATCTGGAGGACTAGTACCTTGATCCATTGCTGATGAGGATGCTTTCTCTTATTGTCAGCGTGCAGTAATACCAAACTAAGAGGAAGTTGAACACTTCATCAGTCACCCTGCAGGAGGAAACATGGTAGATTTTTCCCCCCCGACAACACGATTCTATATATTTAATCAAGTTCATGTACCGTATTTTTTGCTCTATAAGACTCACTTTTTTCCCCCTCAAAAGTAAGGGGAAATGTCTGTGCGTCTTATAGAGTGAATATGTGTGTGCAGTAAGTCTGTCAGATGTGCAGCCCATGGGCAAGTGATGGGGAATGTGCCTGTGATTATGTGCCCATTTGATTCAGAATATTTTTTTTGTTTTTCTCCCTAAAAACTAGGTGCGTCTTATGGTCAGGCGCGTCTTGTAGAGCGAAAAATACGGTATTTTAAGGCTCTTGTTTCTCAAGCCCCGCTGCATCATACACACACACACACACAATTTTGTTTTCACTCCTTGTTAGCACTAATACTTTGCTTGTGCTTCATTGGCCAAGAACATCTTCAGATATCTTTCTTGAACATCAGACCTCTGCCACCCAACCGCTCGTTTATAGTCTAGCAAGAATGTCATGGCATGTCCTGTACTGAGTGAAGCAAATTTGCAAATCAAGCAAGTTCCTTTGACAAGAGAGGCCTGTCTGCCATGATGCAATTCACAGAGGCAACTTATGATTAATACAGTCAGAGGAGCCCATCAGAGCTAGACAAATCCACTGGAAAGGCCATGCTGACTGCAGTGTGCCCCAAAGCTCAGGAAAGCATTAAACCAGGACAAGATCATTCCAGATGACAGGTAACCGCAAACTTTGACAACATTGGACAGGCATTTCCAGACTGCTCTCAGGGAACACCATAGGGATCCTTCTAAGTTCATCAGGATTTCTCAAGGAGAAAAGCAGGACCATTGGGACATTTTTTCAGAGACGATCATCAATCCTGAAGCCACAGGAAGAATACTGGAAACTGCTGCCTACCAGCTTGGTATTTGTCCACCTGGCTCGGGCATGCTGGGAACTGTAGTCTGATACATCTAGAGGGCAGCAGGGGAAGGCTTTCTATGTGGCTGACAGTAACTCTCCCTTTTAACTGGAGACATGATGAATTAACCTTATGACTGCAAAGAATCTATCTGAACATCAAGCCACAGCTCTTTTCCTCAAGTTTTAGGTGGGATCCACATCTTGTAAGTCTAATCAAGGTTCTCACTGTAATCCAGGGAAAAACACTAGATAGATATGCATCGATTGTTAGATCTTTGGGTGATCTGCAGTAGATTGGTAAGAATTTCTGGCTACCAGTTCTTAAACAGTGACAACATGACTTTCCCCTGAATGAAAATTAGGCTGCTGAAATGAAGAACGCTTTGGATCCCTAGGTAGGGACCTCAGTGCAAAAGGATTTTAAGCTCCGCTTACGTTCTGGTGCTCAAAACCTATCACTAGGCTCAGAATATGCTGCTGTTATTTCACCTGGCCCTAATGGATGAATCTGGAGTTGTGTGTAATGACAAGCATGAACCACTGTCCAGTTTTTGCCCTGGAATAGGGGGCACAGCACCCGCCTTCATCCTGAAGAATGAATTAATTCAGCAAAGCTCTTAGTGCAGAAGCTCGTGTTTTTAGAGATGCTTTCTAATGCTGGACAGGACAAGACAAAAAATGGAATTAGCCAAAAAAAAAAAAAGCATCCTTTTGCTTAAAGCTTTTCCTTATAGTAACAAATCTTAGGAATGGCATTTATAAATGAGAAAAACATGCACCAAAGCCAAGAGGCCACAAAACAATCTGATTGGGGAAAGAGATTGGAGCTAAGAGGAGATGTGGCCAGCTAAGGAACCTCAGAGGAATGGAAATCCTGAGGGCCACATTCAGTCTATGGGTATGAGGTTCGACACCCCTGTCCTAGAACATACCCCCAGAACCCCTCTCACCAACACTGCCACGCTCATCCAATATGAGCACAGCGTGCAGAGAAAAACTCAAGGCGATCTTTACTTTGAGATGCAAGCAATGGCAGCCCTGAACAAATCTTGTTTAGATCTCACCAACTGCACCTGCGATCCCCTTGCTCACTGAAGATTTGAAGTTTTGCACAAAAAGGAGGTCCAAATCCACAGTTATGGTCAAATTTAAAGTCATCCCTCCCACCCAGCAAACAGAGCTGCAGCATTACCGGTAATGAAGAATGAAGCGGCAAGTGATCGCTCCAAGTAATAAGATTATAGTCAAGTAGAGTTTGAATTTTTCATATTCATCTTTGTAGGCAAACCTGGAATAAAAGGACAAAGTCAAGCTGGGACTTGGGAGACCTACTCTGGGCTTCCCGGTCAACCTCGTCCCCACCCTGAAACCCAGTTTCGTGAGTGCACAGATGGAAAAACCACAATCTACTTTTCAGGGCAAAGGAAGACAGTTTGCCTAAAGAATCAAGCAAACAGCAGGCTGACATGAACAAGGAACATAAACCCAGAAGTGGATAGGCATGTGTAAGAATTCATTTCCATTTGTTGTGGATGAGGATTGACCTAGTTTTTACTTCTCAGTCTGAGCATGGCCTTGCAATGCAATCGACAGCCAAGGTCCACACCTTTCCAAGTTCGCAACATGACCAAGAAAACCATTCAACAGCATGAGCTTATTTCAAAAATGCACAAATATGTTTTGATTCATGGGAGGATTACGCAAACATTTCAGAGATGGGTTGATTTGAAAAAATATGAAAAGTGTTTTCAGAATTTGCATGGGAGAAGAAAAAAATAGTTAATCTGACCAGGTTCAAGTCAGAACAAGCGTCAAGACAGAATTTGGAGAATTTAGGGAGCTCAAGTTTTGTTGATTTGCACATCCCTAGAACTGGAGGTGAAGAGGGAAGGCCAAGGGCTTGCCTATTTAGGCTACCAAGACTGGCCTTCTTGTTTGCGATTCAGAAGAAATGGGCTGAGTTGACCCCGCTTCCTGTTCTGCCAGTTTCCTTCTCCATCTCCAGCCTCAACCCGTAGAACTGGAGTGGGCAGAAGGTAGCTCTGCTAAGGATTCCTGGTATCACATTATTTAGCAATCAGAGCAACAGCCCCCTGCCTGCAGGGACATTACCTGTAATGAAGGAAGGACTGAGAGCTCAGTTTGATGTTGGTGATTCAACTGTGGAAGCCCTGGGTCCTGGCCCCTGCTAGGCCATGAAGCTCACTGGATGACTCCAGGCCCGTCACGACTCTCCACCTAACCAAACTCACCAGGGCATTTCAAGGACAAAATGGAGGACTATTATCTATGCCATCTGGGGCTCCTCAGGGAAAAGGCAGAATGAATAGGCAAGAAATAAATGTTAAAAATAGCACCAATTCATCAGCTCCTAGGCTCAGAATCCTTTAATTCTAAACAGCACGTTGTTTGCACCAAGCTCTTGCTGTTTAGTAAAAACCATTTAAAAAAAGAGGTAAGCACCACGTGCCTGACATCCACCCACTGCTAGAAGAAACGGCAAGAACAGGAAGAACTTACTTGGCCTGGTTACTCAGAAGGGTTACATTCACATTTCCCAGCACCAGATTCAAGTACAAACTGTAAGGTAAAAGGCAAGCAACGTTAGAGCAGCACATGGATTTTTTCTGCGTTTTCTGTGTGAGGGAGAGGAGGGGAGACTAGCAATGGTTACTAGTCCACTGACAGCAGCCACTGATCAATGGTTCAATGTGCCCATATGCACCAGTTACTGGGGAACTTGTGTCCTGCTCGTGGGTTTTCCAAGGGCTTCTGGCCGACTGCTCTATGAACTGTTCTCTCTCATATGCTCATACGTAATATTTAACTGGCTTGAGCAAAACAAAGTGTTCTTACCACAAGCCATCACTCTACCATCCCATACACACACACACACACACACATATGTGCACGAGAGAGAGAGAGAGAGAGAGAGAGAGAGAGAGGGAGAGGGAGAGGGAGAGGGAGAGGGAGAGGGAGAGGGAGAGGGAGAGCACGCAAGCTAATGATAGATTTCCTCAGTTGTTCACTGGAGGCACCACCTCATCAAGATTAGAATTTGGAAACTGCAGGAGCAGAGCACAACAGCCATGCATTCAGCTTCTGGGCCACACACCCTCAGGCAAACATTTCATTTTGTGCTAAAAGACAGAAAGGCCCAGGGGAGCAGGCAGAGTAGATGTGAATAACAAAGTCCCAGGCATTTTTCTCCACTGTATCCCTTTGGGAAAGGCACACTGATTTCAATTTCGTGTGAGAACAGGTGCATGCTTGGACGTGTCGTGTCTCCCCCTAAGGAGCCACCTACCCGTTCTTCTTCGGCAAATAGGCTTCCATGTCAAAGAAGACATTTTGCCGCTCTTTGATCTGACTATTTATTTGCTGTATGAGCTCCAGTTCTTCCAAGCTGCAATCGCGTTTACATCTATGATGCAGGGAACAGATAGTGAAGCGAAATCAAATTGCACGAATTTTAAAATAGGTTTCAATACCAGGCTAAATCATACCTTAAAGCATATCACAACAGTAATACTACTAATGAAACAATGTGAATAATAAAACAACATCAATGCATACAAACACATCCTAAATATCAATGAATATTTAGTAGTGCTTAGTGTCGCCCTCTACTTTTTCCTTCTTGTGCCAGTTTAAGAGAAGAATTCAGAGTGCTAAAGCTTCAAAGGCAGTTCATGCAGCCCAAGATTCTTCTTAGAATCCAGAGCAGCCTGAGGGGCTCATATTTTAATGGGAAAGGTTAAAATTCCAGCCCTCCTGAATTCAGAGTTACATTTGCAACACAATGAAAGTGAGAAACAGCTCCCAAAGTGGGTGCTCTCCCTCACCGTTCCCTCATCCCAAATAAATCTTTCTCCTTCCCATAAAAACCTCAGGCTGGTGTTTTGAGAGATTGAAAGAAGGCAAGAAACTGTCTTATGACAATTGCCCAGAGCTGCGAGCATGGAAGCTCTTCCCCACACCACTTGCTATGTGACCAGTCCTTCAGTGGAGATAAGGAATCAGCCCAGGACCTTCAGCTTGCTCTGTGAGCGGCCCTACTTTTAAGGCCTTTGATCTCTTCTGACTCTACTTTTTGAACAAAGAAAGCACTCCCGCAAGTCAAGATAAGTTTTATGGCTGGGTCCCCTGAAATCAAACGCCGTTGGACACAAAACCTTTGGAAACTGTACTGTAGATCTTTTAATCCCCGCTTCTGCTTCTGTATAGAGCTGCTGCAGGTTGTCTGAAAGCTGTTCAGTTCCTCTAGCTTTTGTTTGTAAATTTTGTGAGTTTCCTACAAAGGAAAAAGAGAAGGATGTGTTAAAATTCACAATTACACTGAGCCGCATATGCATTTGCAGCCTTGCCCAACAGTCACCCTCCAGATGTATTGACTACAGCTCCTATTATCCCCAACCAGCACAGGGATGATGGGTGTTGATAGTCCATTCTGGGGAACACAAATTATGGGGCAGACCAAGTAATTTGTTCCAGAGTCCATATTAAATCATATCTGGAATCCCAAATATGGAATTAAATCCAGAATATCTGCATCAAATCAGTGAAGTAAAGCAGCAGACCAGGAACTGATCGCATATGTGCATCACTTACCAGTCATATCAGTTATTTAACTACTTAATTTTATTCCTGCCCACCCCATGCTGCTTATTTTCAAATGCCAAACCATCACAAGTTAGGTTACACATTTAAAAAAATAAAGGAACATTATATAACAAGCAACAATGTAATTGATAAAACAGCATCAAATTAAAAATACAGAGAACCTGCGATAAAATTTGGGCAACAACAAAATGGAGGGGGGAATTACACAAGTCTGAGGGTCCATCTGAAATATTTACACTGAACCTCCACAAAAAAACCCAAACAAACTTCATAGGAGAGCTTACCATCAGCTAGATTAAGACCACAGTTTTATAGTTAAATAAAAAGCATCAGAGAAAAACAAATAGCGTCACAAAAATAGTAAACAATTAAAATCCCTGGGAAAAGTTTAAAAAAAAAATCCTCCTGTGCTTCAAGACGGGAAATCAGGAAAGCCAACCTGAGCAAGAGTGTCGTAATCAGAGTACCACCACCAACATCTCCCTCGCTTCCAGAAAACGGGACGCCTTGGCTCTCAAGCGAGCAGGAGTCAATCCCAGAACCTCAGCATTAGATCTGTGCTCGGCAAGCGACAGATGCCCCATGTGTATGACTGAACCCCTTGACGGACACCGATGCCTGACGAAACGAAGGTGCGTTTGGTGATCACCAACTGAACTGAGTTTCACTGGAAATGTGGCCCCTCGCAACAGAGCGCTCAGCTGCAAGTCACCAAGCAGTCAGCAGGCCAGTAAATCAGCTACATTCACACGCGAGAAGCCCTACCGACTCTGCCCTTGGCCGCAGTTTGCAGGTCGCAGTTGTCTCTTGGCAAGGATGGGCAGACGGGCAAGCAAGGTCAGTGTCAACCCAGCCTGTTCTTCTGTGGGGGTGGACTCTGAGGGTGACTAGGGAGGAATGAACGTCCGCATTTGGAAAGACCATCCAATGGGACGCAAGCGCTGCGGCCTCCCCTCCAAAAAAAGGAAAAGCTATTACTTGCACGCTTAAGCAGCTTTTCCATTCGCACAGCCAGCACCTCTAACCCCATTCCAAAGTGCCCGCTGCTGCAATTCCACTGCCATCTGTTTCTTCAAAGCAGCTGGTTCAATTGCGGCTCCAGTACAGCTTGTTCTACGGTTACATAGTACTCAAATAAATACATAGAAAAGAAAAACATCCCCCAGACCTTCAGAATTTTTTAAAACTTCTATTCAGTGCTCATTCCAAGTAGTAACCGGCTTCTCACAGGCTGCCCTCATAGTAGCTGTGTTCCAGATGTCACAATAAACCATGGTTTATTGTTAACAGCAACAGACTTAGGTGACCCTTGGGCTCAAATATTCTTCCCCTCTGCACAGCTGCAGAAGCATCTATAAACATTTGCTTCCATTTTAGATCAACGACAATTTGTTGCTCTATCTAAACCTGACCAGCTGTAGCTCATTTAACTGTGGTTTGAAAACAAGCCAGCTTCAAACAACAGATTATGTACAGACTTATTTTAATAAATCAGAGTTGAGACGGAATCACAGTTTAGGGTTTGGACATTATAGTGGAATGCAAGCTCTTGTAATGCCAGATGAGAAGAGGGGAAGAGAGAATGGCACTTGCTCCTGTCACTAGAAACCACAGTTGATAGCAGCGTCCAAATGCAAACATCATCTTGGTCTGAACTCCTGGGGATACAGCAGCAATCACCAGCTCCAGGTGTGCACAAGAGCAACATTGATGGCATCCAGTTACATCAGCAATCTCATTGCTTGTGCTATAAGGAAAGGGGGAAAGGGGAGGAGAACCACATAAGCCATCTTGGGTTCATCCCAAGAGGCAGAAAAGGTGGCATATAATTGCAATGCAATAGCATTTTCCTCGCTACCACAGAACGTACTTGTGGCGCAGGTGGGCGCCTGGGAATCTTGCGTCCCAGACCAGTGCTTTGCTGCCTGTGCTGTTAAACCTCTTCCTCTCTCCTTGGATCCAAGCTGGTGGGGAGTTTCAGGAGCCATTTTCAATAGGGATGGAGTGAAAACGAAAACAGAGCGACAGCATGGTAGCCGGGGCTGCTACAGAACACCAAAAGGATCAAATCAGCTTGTTTGCTTTTAGATTAAAAAAGAAAAAAAAGAATAATGGGTTCTTCTTGTTACCCAGTACAATTTTGCTACTTTGGAGATAAGTAGCCTGCTTCTGGAGAAAAAGGCTCAGAGGCAGCCCTGCCATTTTGAAATATGAGCTAAGCATACCAGATGGACCTGTCTTGTTTGACCTCTCACAGGCACCTTTTCCAGACAGCTTAACTGTCTCCTGCATTTCTGGATCACAGTGGGGAAGCCTCAAATTCCACCTGGAAGCAACAGGCCGAGAAGCACCCTCCAAATCATTTATGTCGATTTTAGCTTCCCCACTTTAAACCAAAGAAGAAAAATGTGTAACTCAAATTGATACCATTTGATCCTTAAAATAGCCACCGACCAAAAACTCCGTTTCAAACTTACAAGCTCATTTTTTCAGAAATGAATCAAGAGAGGAGGGAAACTAAACTTGGCCTCAGAAAAACAAGGCAGGAGGAAACCTTGACATTCCATAAGTCTGAACTTAACACTTTATTACTACTTGTTCACCTTTCTCATCTCACTTGAGGCCCTTTGTTCTAAGTCAAAGTGAGTCATCCTGCTTTCTCACATTAAACACCTGTGAAAGACTGGAACTCCCCAGGTGATGGCCAGAGGTGCTCATGCAAAACACTCCCCCCTACACCGTCCCCACAAATTTGCACCAGGAAAGGGAAAAAAGGAAATTTCTTCTCCTACTTTAAATCCAGTTTCCTACATCCAAGGAGCTATGTGGGTGAGAACAGGGTGTGAGCTTTAATGAGCAAACTTTGCAAGTGGGGAATACAAGCTCTAGAGAGCCTTTCTTCCAGATGAACACCATTGGGCAGCTATTCTGTCTTTCCCTCCTTAAAAGATTTTCTGCTGCAAAGAAAGAGAATGAAGAGGCAGAAGGAAAATACGGGAGGGCGATGAGTGGAAGACAACATCCGCCCCCCCTTTGAATGAAGCTCACAAAAAGGTCTCATCCGAAGGCACTCCAGGAAAGCTGCATGCAGTCCCTGCTCAAGGCAGCAACTTCTCTCCGTCCTCCTCTTGATGAAGCGGCTCCATCGCAATCTAATGCAGAGGATGTGGGCAGCACTACAGTCATTCCTGGTTTTCCATTCTTCCAATTGGTCCCTAAGCCAAGATGTCCCAAACAGTCTCCCACAGCCCCAACATGTGCACAGTCAGGGCAGAAACTGCAAAACCTTTGTCCATGCCTCTCACCACAGGTCCCCTCTTGGGAGGTTGGGGTTTTTGGAGAGGGGGTTCCTCCTGACTCAGGACTTTGTCTAACAAAGCAAGCAACACTCCCCGAAAGTTTAGTCCGTGTTGAGTATTCCTGACCCGTTTCTGAAAATCCTTCCGGATTATCTTTCTTCTGCAACCCATTCCTTCCTCAACACCTCACCCCAGGTCTGAGCCCAGTCACTCCATCCAACCCTTCTCTTCATTCAATGCTTTAATTGGTTCTTTTATCCACCATTTCAAGGAAAGTTAAGTCCACTATCCAGTGGGATTTGGTGCGCTTGGCCTTAGAACTGTATGTTCTTTTCCGAGTCACCCTTTGGAAGGCTGCTCCCTTCCCCATCCATGCGCATTTTCCTGCTCCAGAAAGCTTGATGCAGCCTCCGCGAAGTCCAAGCCATGGAAATAAACAAGCAACACAGAGAGCAAAGAGGAGCCGTCAAGGAGGGCAGGCGGTTGCAGAGGGAGAACCCCGGCGCCCCAAGATGCCCCTCTGCTCCCCGGGAGCCGCCGCACCAACAGGGGGCCAAGGGAGGGCCTCCAGAAGGCTTTGCAGGGCCGCGGAGGCTGCTGGGCCGAACCCCGGTGCGGGGGGGACGCACGTGAGAAGCCGCGGGGGGCTTTCGGCCGAGAGGAGGGGGCTGCGCCTGCGTCGCTGCTTCGGGGCCCCCTCGACCCTCTGCCCCCTCCGTCCGCGCCCCACCCTCCGGCTTGGAGTCCGTCTAGCGCCATCACTGCACGCACGAATGGGCCACCCAGTGGGGATCTCGGCTTGCGCCGGCCGCTGCCCTCCAGCCGGGAATGATGGGAGCCGCAGTCCAAAACATCTGGAGGGCACCTTGTTGGGCGAGGGCGGCTCTCCGGCCCGTGCCGCCTGCGAGCGCCGAGGAGGCGAAGCGACGCGCCCAGCTGTTCCGCGCGGTCAGAACCTGCCACTCATCGCGGGCTTCGCGGGGCGCAGAGCGGGCAGATCGTCGCGGCTCGGCTTGCGCCAAGGGCAGCCTTTGTCCGGCCGGCCGGCCGGCCGGCAGGTGCCCGCGCACAGCCCGCTCGCCGCGGAGGGCAGCCCCCGGACCCCGGCCGGCCTTCCGCAGCGCTCCCCCGAGGGACGCGGGCCCCCTGCGCCCCTGCCCGAGAAGGGGGCCGCTTCGAGACCGCGGGGATGGCCGAGGGCGGGTGACGGCGACGCTTTCCGTGCCTCCGCTCCCTGCAGTGCCTGCCCGTTTGGGATTGCGCAGCCGGCGCATCTCCTCCCGGCGGGTCCCCGCGCAGGCTGATGCATTAGTGCCCACAGTAACTGGGGGGGCTTTGAAAAGCATTCTGCAGGCACATATATTGAGAGCGCGAACGTTTTGCAGAGACCTGAAAACACTACACACAGAGATGCCTCTCTCTCTCTCTCTTTCTCTCACTCTCTCTCTCTATATGCATACGCACCATTATCCCTTTCTCTCAAACGTGTCCCTACAACGACAGAACCTACCTGGAGTTGCCGGAATTCCTCCTCCAGTTCTTGCCATTCTTCCTTGCATTTCTGCAGAGGCAGCACCATGGTGCGAAAGGCCGGCACCACGGGGATCAACGCTTCCCTTCCTCCTCCTCCTCCTCCTCCTCCTCCTCCTCGCAGCGATAGCAGCAAAAGCAAGGGGGGGAAAAAGCAAGCAGCAACCACGCAGCGCGAGCCCCCGCAGTCGGTCCCAGGACCACGTGCGCATCTGACGTCACGCCAAACCCTCCCCTAGTTGGTTTTCTTTTGTTTTTTACTGTTATGATTAATATTAAAACTCATTTGAAATAGATAGATAATGCCTAAGTCATTGCGACGGGGAAGTTTGCCAGTGCACTCTGCAAGCAGCCAGTCTTCCTCAATAAATGTAACTCTATTCATTTTAAAGACCCACATTAATTAACTACTCCAGCCATTGGACTTCCCAGATAATGACCTTCCTTCCATGCTAATAAGAGGAACTTAAATATTAATTAAGGGACTAAGGAGCACGACTGCGCATGCACACATTTCCAAAACGGGCCTCCGCCTCCTTCATCCCTATTGGGTGAAGAAAAGGGTCTGGTCTTCTTGACTCCGCCCCGAAACCCTCCTCTCCCCCCCCCCCCTTCCCGCTCTCACTGCCCTTTTACCTTTGGGTGACTGTTCGTCGCCCTACTAGACAAGCTGCTCTTTTGGAGCAGCCCCTGGTGGAAGCTTTTGGGACTGCGATGTCTCTTGCACTTTGGTCGGGTTGTATTTATAAATGATGGGTGTCTGTGTGCTTATGTATGTATCTGTTTATCTAAATGTGCATTTATAGGTATAAATCCTGATGGATCCAAAGTTGGATTATACTAAGAATGAGTTTGCAGAAGCTGGCATCGCTCTTAATTCAGTCTTTCCGTACCAGATGCCCTCCAGATCTCTTGGACCTCAATAAATAAGGCACTAGGTAAGGACCTGCAATGAAGGGCCAATTCTACATTCAAGGTCATAAAACAGGCAAATGGTCTAGTGCAGAGTTTCTGATGCCGCCGGGTTCCAGCTAAGGCAGGGAATGGACAAGGTAACTGGCAGGAGTCAAAGCTCAGCTAGGAGTCAGATTAAGTTGGAAGGAGAGCGAAGGCAGGAGGTAAGGGCCAAAGCCCTGCCCTGTCCTTTTAGCATAAGCAAGGAGCTCAATTTAGGAGTCACAGGCCAGATTTTCCTCTATGGCTCTGCCTTAAAAGCTGTCGCACATCCTTCTTTAGTGCCTGAGCCATTTGGAGCCCCAGTGCTTGGGCTTGTGCTTCGAAGGCAGCTGGTTCACTCTGCCCAAGAGCAGGGCCAGCTCACGGTGTCTGATGGAAGTTGAGGTCCAAAAGATCTGGAGGGCAATTTTAACCCCATTTTGCAGGTAGAAATACTGACGCTGATTTGCGACTCAAAGAGAAACTAGATTTGATTCATGAGAACTCAGTCTGACACAGCCTGGGAGAATTAATTTATTAAGAACAAGCTGTTCTCGTACATGGTGGTACACATACTTTGACAGTGTGCCTTCCCATAATGACTGATACTATATACTTTTGCTCTCTGTCGTGGGCTACACAAATTACAGTTTGGTTTAGCCTCTCGCAATATTTCATTAGTGGGTTTATTAGTAGGAGTTATGCAAGCCTATTTAAAAAGTGATGGTGATTTTATATAGTTTATATCAGCCACTTCCCAGAAATGGCTCAGGGATGCTGGGAGCTGTAGGACTTTTTCCATCTAAACATGCTGGGACTCTGCCCTCAGTGTTTTTGGCTTATTATGGTTTTACTCCTGTCCTCATCAAGTTTTATTTATCTGTGACTAGAAGCTTGAGTGCTATTTCTTGGCAGAAAGAAAAGGTAAAAATTGTTTTGTTTGTAATTTGCAAGTCTTTAAAAATGGTTTAGTTTGTCATTTATTTATTTATTTATTTATTTACACATTTATATGCCGCCCCCAACTGCAACCAGCCTCGGGGTGGCTCACAACACCCATAATTTGCAAAATGCTTTATAGCTTACATCTTTCACTGTTCCCACAACAACCGGAAATCAATTGGAAGTGCCCAATCCTGGTCAAATATACCTGGGGTAGATCTACTCTACTTCCGAGGAGACCCTGCATCTCTCAGGTGTGTTGTGCAGCGTCAGATGAATGCATGCGCATTCTTGTCTCATGAATGTGCGTATGCGTGGGATTGGTGTTTGGATTTTCAAATATCTCGGCCGACGCTGCATTGCTCATAATTTTTAGAGCGCTCTTTTTGTGTTGAACATACAGCTTGTTTTGGCAGCCTTGGGCTGGGTTTCCTCACAGAGGCAGCCTGAGGCATTTTTTCTGCCTGAGGCAAGGCAGCAAATGCAGTTCCCTTCCCTCTTCAAGGAGTCTAGCCAAGATATGTTGGTACTGAAGACATACATCCCACTATTGTTTTTCACCCCCTGGGGCAATGCAGCAACGAACTAAATAAATAAAAATTGTTGGTGACAACCAAAATAAGGCACCCAGGGGGCCTCACGACAGTGCCTGTGATCTAAAAGATCCAGGGAGATGAAGGAAGCGATTTGTTCCTGAAAGCCACCCCGCAAAATGTGTCACATTTTGCGACCCAGAGTGTCCATCCCCCCCCAGTGGACACGGGCCTCCGGGCTCGGACATTTCTTGTCAGTGGCACAACGGGGCCCCTTGTTGACGACTTGTGTCCGAGTTGCCTCGAAGGTTTGGAGATGAGCAGAATGCGGGGCCATTTCAAAATATGCCTTCCTTCTTTGGACACTTGACAGTGAAAAAGGACGGCAACAAATACTGAGCGACGTAGTGTCAGATTTGCCTTCCAGAAGGAACGTTGCTAAATGTCCCAGTTCTTTAATAACCTCAGCTAATCCAAATATTGGACCCTGCAGAGCCAGTGGCCATTCCTACGGCTCTCGCTGTGCTCCCATGTTTTTTGTTTCTTCTGTGGCCTTCAAGTGCAGGAAGGGGCTATTCCCCTTGAAGTGCTGAAGAGTGATTGAACGAGTCCATGAGTAGGGAGAGAAGCAGCATTTTGTTGTTATTCTTCAGGCCGCAGAATATTTTGGGCTCCTGCCGCCAGGCTGAACTTCACCTCCTCGGTAAACCTTTGTGAACCTTCCTCACCTTTGCATTCCTTGAACCAACGTAAACTAAGGAAAAGAGAGGCCCTTTGTAGGCAGAAAAGACAACCAGGTTGCAATCTGCAAGCGAGCGGCAGTGGGGAAAAGGAAGTGGAAAGGAATAGCAGCTTGGCTTGTGTCAAACTGTGCCTCCTACAGAGGGAAGATCTCAGCCTTTAGCTCACACCCCCATCACACCCCATTAAACCCAACAGCACGGCAAGTTTCTGTCCAGCTTCCACCTGAAGGGTTGGCTTGCTCTCGCTCCATTCATTTTTCCCCAGAAAAGTGCCAGTAGTTGCAGCAGTGGCAGGATGTCAGTACCTGGCAGCATCAAAACTTCTAATCTGTCATTAGTTTGTTTAAATGTAAAAATAAAAAGCTGATTATTATTTGCAATCACCAGGTGGCAGCATTGGACCAAAACAGGGGGCCTCTGTAGAGATCTGGCTATCAACTTATCTGCCTATCAATTCTGCATCTAATCCTCTCTAAACATTCTGTCCCTGAGAAACAAAACCCGAGGGAGGGACCAGAAGGAAGCACCTGCTTTGCATGCAGAAGGCTACCGGTTCAGTCACTGGTCTTTCCAGTTCAAAGACCCAGTTAGCAGACCTGAGAAAGGCCCAGAGTCCTGTTTGCATCCCAAATGAATAAGACCACTGGCTACTCTGCCCTCCAAATTTCTTTGAAGATGCAGTTACAAAATGCCACCTGCATCAGGAGGACAGGGAGTGAGTGGGCCACGGGTGGAAAAAGTGACGTGTGAATAGTCACTCTGCACTTGCTAAAATGTGGGATTCTGTGCAGACCCTGCTTAAGCCCCACTCCCTTCTTACTGGACTTTAAACAATATGGAGAACAAATTTGTTCAGCTTTTGTCTGTCTGTTTGTTTCCCCTGAGACAGGGCCAGGCTTACCATGAAGCAAAATTAAGCCGTGGCTTCCAGCAGCAGGATTACAAAGAAGCATTGTGTTTTCAGTCTCTAAACAACTATCTTTATGCAAGCAACACCAAAGGGAGGGAGGGAGAGAGACAGATCCCGGAGTCATGCTGAGTTTCCCTCCAGTTCACCTGCAAAAGTGCATGAGACCAGCATCGTTCCGAAGAAGGAGCAGCCCCTCTGCCCCCCACCCACAAGGAGCAGATTTCAACCAAATTCAACTTCCACTGGTCAAACACTCCCCAGCCTGACTCTGACTTGTTCTGTTGCAATGGCTTGTCTGTGTTGCTATGGCTACCTTGGCCACAGGGAAAGCTTGTGCAGCCGTCCTGTGCTCAAACACAACATCCCTTCTGCTGCCCTGGGGCTGCTTGGCCGCTGCAGCAACAGAGGTTGGTCGTCTTTGCCCGCACAACCCCATTCGCCATTTAACCCTCTGTGATTATGTTCAAAAGCAGCCCTTGCTTTTGCAGCAACATTTCCTGAAAGGTCAGCCTCTGTTTTTACAGGATCTCCCCTGGTGAGTCTACCTAGATCATGATTAGACCATCCCATGATATCCTGCTTTGAACGTGTGTCTTCTGATTGCTCTTAACAACATCTCTACTCTGACAAACATAAAGAATCCGCCTCCATTGTTTCTTACAGGATTGATTCTACGGATGTGCTTGACATAATTCTGAAGAAGGCTTTTGACACTGGATTTGTTCAATCATGGGCAAGTATTAGAAGAATACCGAGGTTGTGTGTGTTGCGTTGGGGGTGTGTGAGATGGCCTTTCGGATAGGTAAAGAGGACAGAGGATGGAGGATTCAGTGGGAGGATCCCAGCCCTTAACCCAGCTTTCCCCAATCTGGTGTCCTCCGGACAGGTGTTGGACAACACCCATCATGGCCCCTGAGTTGTTGGCCAGCCTCCCAAGCATGTTGTCTGTATGCAAAGGACCCAGGTCGATCCAAGTCATTTCCAGGCAGAGCTGGAGAAAATCCTTCCTGAAATGCTGGCACGCCCTCGCTACACAGCAGTGAAACACTACTGAGCTGGATGAACCTTGGGTCTGACTCAGTATAGAAGTTTTTGATATTTCTATCAAATAGAAGCCAGTGTGGTGTAGTGGTTAAGAGCGTGGGACTGGGACTCAGAGGATCCGGGTTCTAGTCCCTGCTCAGCCATGGAGCCAACTGGGTGACTCTGGGCCAGTCACAGACTCTCAGCCCAACCTACCTCACAGGGTTGTTGTGGGGATAAGATGGAGGAGGAGATGTAAGCTGCCTTGAGCCCTTTGCAGGAAAAAGGCAGGATATAAATCGAAAAATAAATAAATAAAATTTCTGTGCCTGCACCAGAAACGGGAACCAGTGCGAGCCAAGATGGCCCAATGCAAAGATCAAAGCAGAATGTATCCCAAACCTTAAAGCGGACAAAACGTGAAAATCTGACTTCACAGAACTTTGCGTACAAAAGCGGCTGCATCCATAGCAGCAAGTTGGCAAGACTGTCGTGCTTAAAATACGAGCTCTGTATGTGGTTGAATCCAATGAACACACAGAAAAGTTTACTCGGTGGTCGTCCAAGACGGCTGACAATTTTGAAGTTTGGGAACTGTTGTGCTAATGCGCCTTGTCTAGACTTCCCATATCACCCACTGCAGATGCTCAGGTGAATTTTAGACAGTGATCTTGTATTAACATGTAGTGATATTGCTTCAGCGCACCTTCGATCAAAAGGAAGAAACACTGTTTTCACAGTGAACTATCATGGGCAAGCCCCACTGTGCATAGTACGTTTGCACAGCGCATGTGTGTTGTTGAAGTGGGTCCTGGTGTGTCAAATAGGGAAGGTGGTCTTGATCCAGTGTGAGCAATTAGGGGACCAAGAAATCTTGGGCTTTCTCCTAAAACTTCCTGGGGAAGACCTGTTCTAACAGGATCCTTGGGATTCCCTGCCTCTGTGCAACAGGGTCAGCCGCTGGGCAGAGGGTGCCTTGGGCAGCGTCTCCTTGAAGATTCTCCTGGGAACATCATTGCCCCCCGGCAGAATCCGTAGCCCAGGAGTCAGATTGTGTCCTCCGGGCTCCCCAGAAGATGACCACTGCCTGCAGAAATGGGTGCCACACACACGACCAAATATTGGGTGGCTGCTTTTTTGTGCTCCCCAACCCCCATCTTAAAAGGTAGAAGCACCTGTCCTAGGCCTGACTTTTTGCACTAAAGAGCTTTGAGCTAAGAGAGGCCACATGTTGGGGTGAGGGGCTGCTTTTGCCTTGGGCTGCACCCACAGTTGGCAGGCCACCCCCAAGAGCATGTCTGCAACGGAATTCAGTACCCTGGCCGGGCTGGGCCGGGCTCTGCACCCCGCCTGACCCTCTGCTCTGGGCAGCAGGAAACAGTCTGCAGGCCGCTGTCCTGGGTGATGGACGCCTCACAATAACTGGCCCCCAGGATTGTGCGTGATGTCACTGTGACCTCGCGGGGAGCCTGGGCAGAGTGGACCGGATCCTGCTCAGCTGAAGGATGCCTCAGGGAACCCATCTGCAAGGTCACGTGCCGGAGAAGCTGTGAAAAAGCACAGAACCGCACAAGAGAGCAACATCCATGAGACCTGATAAGGTAGTCGTTAGATTAATGTGTATCAAAACGGGTAGATTGCCCTCTGTGTACATCTCCAGGTTAGTTCACACAAAAGCACGGGTCCCCCTGTCTCACAAAGACTCCGTGAGGTGCTCTAGCAGTCTAACCTCTTTATCCCCTCTTTTGCAGCTTGTGTTTCAAGCTTAGGTTGCTACATTACTTCTAATTTTATGCTTTGTTTTGATTGATATTTAATGTATCTGACGATGAATTCTTAGACCAACAACTCATTGATTGTAATAAAACACCATGCTTTCCAATGAATGAATGAGCCCTCTTCCTGCTGTTTCTTCCGCTCTCACTGCCTGTTTCTGATTTCCCTCATTCCAGGTAACCAGAGCATGCCCATCGTCAAGTATCCGAGGATAGTCGACCCTCTTTGGCATGAATGGGACAGGAAGGCTCAGAAGTGTGGCTTGAGGCATACAGTTTATGCTGTAAATGGGGATCGCTATACTGGAGAGTGGCTGGACAACCTGAAACATGGTAAGAATGATGGATGGCAGTGGAAGGAGGGTGTCTGCAGGCCCTTGCTTGCACTGGAAGCAAACCTCTGAGTTGCACAGAGCTCCTCTCAGGGGTAGGTGTGCCAGGCAAAAGTCAGGTAGACCAAATGTCACCTGTCCCAGGTCAGGCCATCACAGCCTTGTATTTAGCAACCCACTGGACCACCTGAGCTGAGTGGGAGTTCTGTGCAGGTGAATGGGAGCTGCTCACAGAGAAGGGTCGGTCGCGGCCTGGTAAAAGGCAAATGTAGCCACTAGCCTGTTGGTCGCCGTGGAGGGGATGGCTGTTCCTCCACACCCAGGCGAGGCAACACAGGCTGCTGTGCAGGCCAGTGGAACGATGTTTCACAGGCAACCAGTTCTTGCAGGCTCACCGGCAAGGCTTGGCTATTGCACAGAAAGAAAGGAGAGCGGAGGTTCAAAGAAGATTAACTGGATTATGTGAGAGGCGTCTCGATGGGTCAGGCACAAGGTTTGCCCGCCTCTAGCAGCAGCCAGCAGTTCATCTGGGCACTCATAAGCGGGGGCCGGTAGCATGCCTATGTAATTTCAGATTCTGGATTTAGGGCACAATCCTGTGCATGATTTGGTAGAGACAAAAGTCCTGCAACTTCCAGCGTGCCCAAACTAACCACCCAGGCTGTGGGATGCTGGACCCTACAGGGCTCTTTCCTTTCTGAACATTTCTGACCTCCCCCCCAGTCAGCCCAACGAGCTTTAAATGTTTGCAGCTTCTTTTGCAGCCGTGAGAACAAAACTACATGTTAAGCCGGCCCTGGTTAAGTTTGTATCTCGCACGTGCAGTTCAGCATTTTAGATTCATTTAAAATGTTATTTAAATCCCAGCACAAGTGCATACAGTGGAGTTTGCCTTTGCTACTGCTACTCTCTGGGAGGCCATTCAGCAGCCCCTCTGGCCTGCATAGCCCTGGACTTTGGCCCTAAGATCCTGCCCAGGTCATGCCACTATGGAATACCCAAGATGGAGTTCCCTGTGTTGGCCTATTTGGAAAAAAGTCACTAAGGGGAATTGCCTTGATTTAGCCCAGCAAAAATGTGGGGAGCAGAAACATGAGGATGCTTGGACCTTCTCTGGGGTGTGTGTGAACACGACGGCTATGATGTCCCCAAGACCTGCTCTGGGCAAATCTTGGTGGTCAGTGAATATTCTGCCCTTACGCCGATTCATGTTTTCTTGTGACCTTGACGGCCATTCCCTCTGCCCCACAGTTTGAAAACTGCAGACTTAACATGACAAAGTCCCAATGTTCTTTTAAGCTGCAAAAGTCATATTTGTGTTAAGAATCTGGTGTTTTGCTCCACTGCCAGGCAAAGGCACACAGACATGGAAGAAAACTGGCGCAATCTACAGCGGTGACTGGAAATTCGGAAAAAGAGATGGATATGGCACATACAGTATTCCTGACCCCATCACAAAAGATTATAAGAAAGTGTATTCAGGCTGGTGGAGAAATGACAAAATGTGGGTAGGTCATGCTCTTTCTAAACATTGCCTTTAAAGCTACTTCCGTAAAAGTCAGCATGAGATCGGAAACTACAGTCTTAAAAATAGGGAAGCTACTACAGCACTGAACCCCTAAGCGGTAGAACTTCCTGGAGATTGTTCTGCCCATGAAAACAGGTCCTGCTGAATTTTTCTGGGCTGCGTGAGAGTTTCATGGAGTTTCCCTGGCTCCTGCCACAGCCCCACCCCAGTAGGGGCCCTGCTAGCACCCCTTGGAGTCCTTTGGCCTCCTCCTCGTCTCCACGGCCTGCCCCTGGGACTTATCCTGGCAAATAAGCAGCAAAAGGCACAAGAGGAACAGCAGCACCACTCGCCTTGCCTCGCCTCGCCTTGCCTCCCGCCCCCCCCCCCGAAAAGGTGGAGCAGTGCAGAAGTGGCTCAGGGAAACAGGCAGAAGACCTGCAAGAAGGGGGGGGGGGTGAACAATCATGAGGAGGGGGCTGCTGCAGGCATCTTTCCCAGAGCCCCCATCCTGCACATCTGGAGCCTGCACTGATTTCCCACCAACATCCGCAGGGTCCCTCTCTCCACCTGGAGGGAGAATCTGTGGCATTTTGGGGATCCTCTCCTTGACTGGCAAATGGGTACAGTTTGCTCTCCTGAAGATGGGGCAGCAGCCCTGGAGTGGCGTGTGTGAACGCGTTCCAGTTTTATGGGCCAGATCAGCAAGGAGCTGCTGGCCGACATTCCTCGGTCTGTCTAAGCCTTGGAAGAAACACGAGGAAGGTTCTGGGGGACGCTAAGAACGGTAGGTAGGACTTCGCGTACACACATGCACGTATAAGGCTGCCTCTTTAGCCACTGTTGTCAATGATCATCAGTATTCCCTAATTTTAGGGTTACGGAATTAAGTTTTACTCAGCTTCGGGTTATTACGAAGGAGAATGGCGTGCGGGGAAGCGAGATGGCTGGGGACGAATGTACTATGCGGATGGGTCCATCTATGAAGGCCAGTGGTCCGAGGACAAGCCGGGAGGGCAAGGGATGCTCCGCCTGAGTAAGTACCAGCCGCTGTCTGTTGGCAGTGGCTCAGATATCCCTTCCTCGGCCCCCTTCTCCAGGGCTGCTCCCCTTCGCCCATGGGGTGCCCCAAGCAGTGATTTTGATGCTCGGGGCAGGATTCAAGCAGCCTCTTCTGCAGCCACCCAGTTCCCAGACTGGGACCAATTATTACACATCTCATTTGATAGAGTTCGGGGTGCGTAACAGAAAACTTGCAGCCAAATTAGCGTCAAATGGAATCCTGATCACTCAATATTTAGCGTTCTGGCGCTCGTGCACTTTTGCCTCCATTCTATTGTTAAACCGTCCCGAGACTTCAGTAATTGGATGGTCTACAAAAGTTTTAAATAAATTAAATAAATAAAAATAAAATAAAATAAAATAAGGTAGAAATGCCCCTCCTGAGGCTGCTTGACTGGCAATAAGAGCTTTAAACCATAAGGTCCTGTTATTTCTGGCATTTAGCCCCTGCCCCCTTTGCCTCCACCCCCCCCCCCCGCAGCATAGTCCCATCATTCCCCCATCTTAATCTGCTGTGCGGGGTTGTTGCGAAGGTAAGATGTGGATGGAGCGACAAAAGAATCTTTCCTGCCACGCTGTCCACTGTCCCGGAATGCTATTTTAATAACTATCATTATATTATATTAGCCGGCTGGAGCCGGGGGTCAGACTAGATGGCCCAGGAGGTCCCTTCTGACTCACTCTGTGTCTATGCTTCTATTATTTGAGCCCCTGTTGACCATTTTACAGTCTGTCCAAATTATGTCCATTATGACCCAACTCACGTTACCCCGCTGTCTAGGAGCCAAGTCCATCCAACTTCCAGCATCCCCAGGTTGGTAGGATTCAGGTGCTGCCTTTGCTCTAGAAACCCTCTTTTAATCTTTAAATGAAGCAGTGCTGAACACACATTTGCAGATAGCAGGGGAATGTGGACATGAAAACCAGGGGAAATGTGTATTAAACAATCACAGAATTTCACCTTGCACATGCCCAGAGGCACTGCTGCTGGAATACATCAGCATTAAAATCCTGGGGGTCCCAGGCACCAAGTGACAGAGTATGTACCCAAATCATTCCTCGTGCATGGGATACTCCCGAACTGATTCAGAGCTGGTTGGAGTTTCCGTAAGCTAAAATTAGTTAATGAATATATGATGGTTTCAACCTCCCTGCAAGTTTCCTCTGAGTTTCCTATGGCGAACCATGTGGATGGAATGTGCCCCTTGGTCATTCAAATCCCTTACAAAACGATTTAGCCAGAAGGATAGATAAAGCTGCAAAGAGCACTGCATCCCGATTCCCTTGTAAGGGAGGGGACTTCTCAGTTTTGTGCTCCATTTACAGAATTGCCTCCCCAGATAAAGTCTCTATTTCTGCTCCAGGCAACATTTCTCTTCCACCTCCCTCTGCCTCTCCTCCTGGCATTTGAACACACAGCCCGGTGCTGCACTTTGCTTTGATGGTCTGCATTTTATCCTCTTTTTTGTGAACTGCAGTGGAATGCATTGCTGAAGGGCAGGATAAAAACCTTTCAGAAGAAATGGGAAAACAAGGTCCATTTGGCCATTGCCCTGGCCAGGGTACCCTACCCAGGAGTGGAGGGACAAAAGCAAGATTCCCCCTTGCAGCTGGAGCTGCCTCTGGGTCACTAGCGTGTGTGTTCGGAAATGGGCTTGGTTGATTTCACTGGGGCAGCCCTCCCAGGGAAAGTGCTCAGGAGCGTATCCACAGCTTGGCTCTGCTAGCCCTGGGGTGGGCCGCATGTCGTCCCCTTGACCCTACTTGACCCTACCCTGCACAGCCAATGGCGGGACGTGGCAGTCGCAGTCCAGCCACACACATCTGGAGGGTCGGAAGTGGCCCAGTCCGGCTAAACCTGTATCTATCTATCTATCTATCTATCTATCTATCTATCTATCCATCCATCCATCCATCCATCCATCCATCCATCCATCCATTTGGAATTCTTGTATGCCGCCCCATTCACATAAGCCTCGAGGCGGCTTCCAACGTCTCAATAAATATCTGTACAATACATATTAAAACTGGAAACATCCTGGCATAATAATTTAAAACCAATAAATAAATTAGCCATTATTAAAATATTGTTTAAATGAAAAGGTCTTGGCCTGGCACCGAAAAACAAATAACGACGGTGCCAGGCGGACCTCTCTGGGGAGCGCATTCCATAAGTGGGGCGCCACCACCTGAACCAACACAGAGAAACATCAGAGCATCGTGGAGCCAGAGGCGTTGATGGGAATGCTGTTCCGCCTGATGAAAGTGCAAACCGGTGCTCTCTCTCGAGCGCTTGTCTCCCCTGCCTCTTCAGGTTTGTCCCGTCTGCTTCAAGCCAAAGTTTTGCTATGATATTTCGCGTATGGCATCCTATGGCTCTACATTTTGTCTTGCCGATCAGATAGCGATTCAGCTCATGGGCAATATGGAAATGTCACAAACACATGCATATTTTAAAAATGTAAAAAAAGGTGTCTCTGTTGATTGCAGAAAACGAAAACCGCTACGAAGGTTGCTGGAAGGATGGGAAGAAGCATGGGCCGGGGAAGTTCATCTACCTGGATTCTGGGCAGCTCTACGAAGGCTTCTGGGTGGCAGATATCCCCAAATGTGGGACCATGATCGACTTTGGCCGCGACGAGGCACCTGCACCCACGAAGTATCCAATCCCAAAGGTAGGGTGCAGCTGGTCCGGGTCCTGCCCCTTTGCCGGCGTGCACTGTGCTTTTTCTTTGTGCAAGGCCGGCTCGGAGGAGACAGAGGCCCGCCTCAGTGCTGGCTTGGTGCGGCCCAGAGACCCTTGCCCATGGCTCCTGCCGAAAAGCTTCGGAGAGTGGAGGCCCAGAGGGGACGCTGCCAGGCACAGGGTGGGACCACTGCTTCAGCTCGCTCAGGATAGTTGGCGCCGGCCTTCCCGAGGTGTAGGCCTACAATTCCCACCATTCCCAGCCAGGATGAGGGGAGGGGCAGTCCGAGTTGTCTGAAGCAGGGCAGGTTCAGAAAGCCTGCCCAAAATTAACCGACGGCAGGAAAAGGCTGCTTCCTATCCTGGTTGCTGAATCACTTCCAGCCACATATTACAAATGCCTGGAATTGTCTATTATATTTATATCCTGTTTTTCTCCTGCGAGGAACCCAAGGTGGCTTACATAATCATTATCTACATTATATCTATATCCTAACTTTCCCCGCTTACAAGGTATCGTGCATGATCCTGTCCTCACAGCGACCCTGTGAGGTAGGTTAGGCTGACAGTCCCTGGTCACCCACGGCATGGCCAAGGGGGGTCTAGAAGCCGGATCTCCGGTACCCCAATCCAACAAGCCTCCAAGACCACAAATGCGCCGCGGCCTTGGAGAGGCCCCCTTGGTCTGACAGGCCACTGCAACATTCGACTCGCATTATGTTTTACTGCTGTTGCAGGCACTGTGGCGGATTCCAGTGTTTGTGTTTCTCTTTCCATCGGTCTCCTCAGCTGCAGAGACCTTGGCAAGTGGCTTTGGCCCGATTCCAGGCCCAAGAAACACTGGATTTGGTTATATTATGCCCCCTGCCCCCAGGTCTCCTTCCTTCAGTTATTTTTGGATGGCTCAAGTATCCTGGTGCTTGCATATTTCTTGATAAGTTTGTAATCACATGCAGCCCAGGGCACAGTATGAATAATGAATAGACTTTAATTGGTTTCTATTGCAGGAAGGTTTAGGGGGAGCATTCTGAACTTAATAGCAGAGGGATAATTGAAGAGAGCTGGGTGAATGGTAACTCCAAAATGTTTGCCTTACAAGGGCATGTTTACACAATCAGCATCCAGGCCTTGTTTTTTCACTAAACTATTTTCCTGAGCAATAGTGTCCTTTGGCTCATAGGTGGGAGATTCAGGGTGCTAAGTTTCCTTTGGGAGAAGAGTATGCTGGAAACAGATAACTTTAGGAATATGCTTGCTACTTACTGGACTATATTTTTATTTACCATGTATCTTTCCTACCTGGATAGTTGCTGAAGTTAAGCAGGCACAAACCCGCCCTGCAAGACCACATGCAAGACTGGGATAATACGTGTTAAAGGCACTTACGCAGAATAGAGCCAGGACTGAGTTAGTTAGCACACCGGTGCAGACATATGGACACAGAAGCGCTCTCATTCTCAACACAAGATCAGCTCAGCATCTTGCGTTACGCACAAGGCACAACCTGGCAATTATGTCTGCTCAGAACATGCATTCCCCTCTCCCCACAGTCCAAAGCCCTAACGGACTTTCCATATCTCACCCAGGCAAGGTGGGTGTGTAAAACAACCATTCCAGCCACTCTTGGTCCCAACGAGAGAGAGAGAGACAGAGACAGAGACAGAGAGAGAGAGAGAGAGAGAGAGAGAGAGAGAGAGAGAGAGAGAGAGAGAGAGCGCGAGCGCGAGCCATTTTTCCTTCCCAGATGTCAGGGCTGTGCAAAGGAATCGCAATCTATTCTGCCCACATGCCTTTTCTTGCTGCACTTGCTGATGGCCGCAGGAAGCTCAGCTATCCCTGTACATGGCATTCTTCACGTTTTCTATCAGTTTTGCTTGTCATGCGGGGTGGGGAGCAGATAAGCCTCTTTCATCCTCCCCCGTCTTCCCTCAAAGGAAGAGTTTGACCGAGACAGAACAGGTTCCTTTTTCCCAGCAAGGCAGCAGAGAGAATGATGGGCCGAGTTCCCCCCCAGGGCTGAAGCTGCTTGGTCAGCATGCATTGTCCTGAGAGCTGGTCCACAGCTTCAGAGCATCAGCTGAGAGCTGGTGATGCCAACGCTCAAGGTTCTGCTCAAGTCCACACCTGCAAGGTTGCCGCAGGTGAGATTTGCTGCAGAAATCTCTCTCTCTGCTTCGGTTTCTTCATCTTGAGACTAGGGGCAGTACTGAACCTCTTGTAAGAACTAATGGGAAGTACTCCGAATTCAGGAAACATGCTTGAAGAGCGGGGCATACATTTTAAAATAAACTTTTGAACAAGGCTGTATAAATGCAGAATGTTATACACTGCATTTCAGGATGAAAAAAATACTTTTTCAACAGTTGTCACACAATTAAAGAACTCTTTTTTTTTTTTAAATTAAAGAACTCTTACAGGACAATTCTGTTTATGACTACTCAGAAGTAAGCCCCATTCACTCCTGTGGAAGCTCCAGCATCTACTGGTTTGCTGCCTTTTTTTGGTAGTTTCAGCCAGCGAATTGTTTGACCTGTTGATTAGACGTGTAAACACAGTACTCTGAAACATGGAAAACAGTTCTCTTGTAACTAATTAATCTAACTGCTGAAATATTGTACCTGTGTTTTTATGAGTAATTTGGGTTAATGGATACCTTTTAGCCACTAATGGGCCCTGTAATACTGGACCGTGTAGGAGCTGTCCATAGCTCTCCTTAGACCAGGAGAAATGCAAGGGCAGGCACTGCTCTCATTTCCTTGTGTCCCTTTTTCCAGATTGAACTGATGGATCCAGAAGGTGTGTTAGAAGATGCGATCCTGAAGCTGGAGGATGTCAAAGAACTATACGTTCAGACTCAGAAAGAAAGATGACTGCTGGCGATCCCACCCTGTGCGGTTTCATTCCCTTCCTATCTTAGACTGTGCAGCCAAACACCGTAACGGCCGCCTCTGTTCAATGGGGGGGCCTCTTTCTCATGCCACTCCCAAGTGTAGGTATCCAGCACCTGCGGGAGGTTTTCCCCTCTCCTGGTGATCCCTTTGCTTTCAGTTCGCACAGTCTTCCTCGGCCTGGCTCCTTCCGGAGGAAGGCCAGGCCAAAGACTGGGGGAGGGTGGCAGTTGTAGCCTGACTTCAGTAGTACGGAAGACCCTGGCAGGCGTGGCCATAGCTCCACGGCAGAGGGCATGCTTCAGACAGGAGGCCTGACCCTCCGTTCCTGGCACCTGCAGTGCGCCCTGGGTCAGTGGCTCAGGTGTACGACAGCTGCCCACGTGCTTGAACACTTGTTTGAAAACACCTCGGAGTAGCTCTTCTAATCCCTCAAGACACACAGTTGGGCGTTCAGCACTCGGATGTAGCACAGGGATGCTGAGCCTCACGTCCAGGAGCCAAATCTGACCATCCAGCACCCAGGCGGTCCCTTGATTGGTGATTTCAGAGCGTGATCCCTGTCCCCCCACCCTTAGTGTCTCTCCTACGGCTCCATTACTGGCAGTAAGAGCTTAGGGTGCAGTCCTGCGGTGAGACACCAAGGTCCCCTGAACCCGGAGGCTTCTGGTCTGCCAGTGCTGAGCAGGAGCGGTGGAGGTTTTCTTGCTGTTCTTCCAACTCGATGGAATGGTTTGGGGTGAGAGGGAAGAAGGCTGGAAGAGGATACAGGGCGGTAGATAGTCTGGCCTCTGCAGCCTCCCCTTCTCCTCCCGAGCATGCAGTGCAGCCATTGTGGCTGGCCTTGGAGAACGGCTGTTCTCCGCGAGGAGGAGGAGGAGGAGTGGGGTCACAACGGTCTCTGACCCGGCATCTGGAACCTCCTGTGGGCCTTCGCACGCTGTCTGAGACCACAGCACTGTGCCCTCAAGCTAAAATATACTTCTGTGTTGTCCCCAGCCCTGCCCGCTGTAGGAATGCGGCCTCTCAGAGCATCTCTGAAGTGGAGTTCAGCCCCTGAGCTGAGAGAGGTTCAGGAGCACTCCTGAATTTGTGCAGCTCGTGGGAGACCACACGCTAGAATCTGCCAGCCACTGCCTTCAAATATCAAATGAACTGGGGGTTGTCCTGCCAGAACAAACTCTGAGTATTATGGAAAGCTTTGATGAGCATCCATTTCACCGGTTAAGCGAAGCTTGCAATTCTCAGTAGCAATGGAAGGGGGTGGGGTTTGCGGACGAGAGTTTTCATCTTTTAATGCTAGTGTGTAGCGTGTAGCAGAAGTAGGTGCCTCTGAGCACACACTTAAGTGCTCTGTCCAGCCTCTTGCCCAATAAGCACCGTCAGTCCGTCCCATGTCTGGCTTCAAGGGCAGGGCTCTGAGCCCCCTCTCTTTTCATTAAAAAGGTAACGTCGCCTTGACATTGTGCTTCTCATTCAATTGCCCCAATTCTGCCTTCTTGTGCGTGAAAACGTTGCAGTGCAAGCCAGTGCTGCATCCTGCCATTTCCTGTCGATGCGACTTCTTCCTGTCACAAGGCAGATGGCTCCATGCTTCAGATCTCCTGACTCAGCCGTATGTATCAAGGCCCATCTAGTTCAGATCGCTTCCCAATCCAGGAAACGCCTCCAATAAACTAACATGTGCATCAGGCCACATCAAACCATCCTTCCAGCCTTCCCTGACTGGGTTCTTTGCAGACAGACCAAACTACAACCTCCATCATCCTCAACTGTTGGCTGGGGATGATGGAACTTGTAGTTCACAGCGTCCAGAGAGCGCCTGGTTGGGGAATGTCGTCGTCCCTTCATTGCATATTGCTGCACACACAACCAACGTCTCCCAAAATCTGCTCAGTTTAATGTGGAGCTTGGTAACTTTTGTCAACTCGGGCTTTTGGGCCACATTGAAAATAAGATGAAATAAGGAGTGTTTTTAAATTCGGAAAAGTTCTTGCATTGCAGTGGCAGGTGAGGCCCACAACAAAGTGTGGAGAGGCCAGAGCACCAAAACAATCAGCATATTTTAGTTTGGAAGCTTTACATCTACTAAATAGGAAGAAAGGTGTTTCATTTGCTTTCTAAAGCTTGCCAAAGGTGGGAGATCACGGACCAATCGGCTGTCAGGCACGGCTGGGGTGAGATCCTGGGGGGGCCTGTGGGCCTGAGGTTTCACCCCCTGCTGCACAAAGGTCTTGCTGAGAAAGGGAAGGTGTGTGTGGAACAGCCATCGCAAGGAGTTGTCACTTGGCACCCTCCTCTTCTGGATTTAAGCCAAGGCAAGCCAGGCATTTTGCATGGGTGCTGATGATATTGCAGATTGCAATGCAACTTTAACCAAGGTAATGCCTATGGATGCTGCGACAGAGGCTTTTCGGACTTTAGAGGCAAAAACCCAGCACATGGACAGGAAGGAAGCCAAAATGTGGGCTCCGGATGCAATGAGCTGTTAGAGCCACACCCTTGGTGTTACTGGGAATATTTCAAAGCACAATGCCTTCTCATGCCCGGGCACAAAACCTGCAGCTGTACTAGAGCGGCTTCAAAAGCAAATGGATTTTAAAACAAAATGGTATTGGTATTAAACGACAGGTATGGAATGGTTCTCGTGTAGAGGAATGAATTCGCGTTCATGCTTTTGTTAGACTTCTCCTCTCCCCGCTTGGCAACATTTAGATCGAGAGAGGAAAGGGTGGCAGAGAGAGAGGGCGGGTTTGCTGACAAAAACCGCACGAGCTCGGTTCGTGCATAAATACCAGGCTATGGTTTGGTAGGTAACTTTGCACTGATGTATTCCTTCTGCTGCTACACAGCCATGCACTCCTTCCTCTCTGGCTCGAGGCAAGCCGACTGCTCATCAGAACCCGAAAACGGCAGCTTATGGTAGCCCTACAAACCAGGATCCAAACCTAGAATCAATCCACGGTCAGCTGTTATGCCTGAATTAAACTTCTCAGATACCCTGTGTAGTGACAGTTGAATGTAAGTAACAGTAAATGTCCTTTTGCTGATCAGCAAAATGCTCACAGATTTGCAGCTAGTAAACACCGCCGTCACCAGATACCCTTGCCAAAAAAGAAAGGAGAGAAAAAGACTCTATACAAGAGGCACACAGGGTAAACTGGAAAAATAATTTTAATTTTCTAGTTTCATTTTTAGTCCTCTTAGCAATTATTTTCAAACAAGAGTAGGTACAAATTCTTCAGCAAAATGTGATTAAAAACACCCACACCCCTGAAACCAGACAAGAGCATGTGTAACAGAACTATGTCTGGTTACCATTGGCAATTGTCTACAGCAGAAATAAATGTGTGTTTGTGTGTGTGTGTTTAGAAAGTATCAACAAAACCCCATTGAACTTGCAAAAAACTCTTTGGCAAATTCATCCATTTATTAAAACTGGCACATAGGAAAAAAATCCCTCTCCCCTTTCTACATGCCCTTTGCAAAGGGTTACTATGAATATATTAACATTAAAATAGTTTTTAAAAAGTAGAATCCAATTTATATTTATGTGCCTAGATTTTTTCAGCTATATTACTTATCAAGTGCATGGCCTCTAGAACCCTAAGAGATGCCAGGCTTATATTCAATATATTAAAAATGTTCATGAAAAAGGCAACTCTTCAAAAACAGCGATAGTTCGGTACACCTCTCGTGATGAAGTAGATCTGTGAAAAGCTGATCCCATCTTCCCCGAGCCTGCCCCCCCCCCCCAAGATGTGTTGCACGGCAACTCTCATGATCCCCAGCACAACAACTGGAAGGCACCAGGTGCTAGAATACGACGATGTTTAATTGCATTTCTGGAGAATTTGGGACTCTGGTCACGTCTCCTGAGAACGTTGCCTGATGTGCCTTGTGGTCCTCCCAGCCCCCTGCCCAAAAGCCAGATCTTGAAATCGCTTTCTTATTGCTAAGGTAACTCTGTGCAAGTAAGTGCTGTGAGGCCGGTTCATTTTTACCCAAGCGCCAGTGCAGTCTTGTAGTCATAATCGTGCTTGTGGCAAGAACGGCAGGTTCAGACTTTTGTTAAGTGGCAGGTGGGAGCAGGTGGGCACGAGGTCCCACCCCCATAGGGAGATAACATTGCTGCGGGGGGGGGGTGAGGGGCACTCACAGTGCGCTTGGTTTGCATGCAGACGGTCCCAGCTTCATCCCAGTAATGAGAACGGGGCCTCAACGGAGGAGGGTTGTGAAGTGCCAGGAGTTGGCCAGCACTGAGCTCTGCAGACCCCTCAAGCTGGGCTCCGCAGAAACCAGACTGATAGGACGTCCACCCCGATCAACGCCACTTTCTCTTAAACATCACCGTCCTCAGAGCCATCTTGTGAGCTGCTAAATACCTGCAGCAAATTCCTGATCCGCTGATTTTGACCTATCATGCCAGAGCTTCAGCTGTTCTTGTGAATCACAGACGTGTCGAGTGGCCCTCATTATTTAAGGATTCTGTGTGATTTGCTTTAGCTTTGAATTTATGCTCTGAAGGGGGTTGATAACCAGTTTTGTAAAGCAGCCGTGAGACATTTACTGTGGACAGGATATGCACTGCAACACAACTGTAAGAAGTATGTTACGACGAGTGTTTACAGTGGAATATGCATTCCACACACCCTCATTGGGGAAGATTGTCTCAAAATCTTTGCAATACACTTCATATCAGTTAATGGGTTGCTGGCAGTGTAAAAGGGATGACGTTCAGCGTCCATTCTGGCAGCTTGAAATTGGATTCTTGTGTTATTTCCCTCAAAGCTTTATTTAAGAAAGGGCTGAAGGGGCTTCCTAAATTCTGTTTGTTTGTTAGAGAAACCTCCAAATCTGGTCAGATTCACTACCGTATAAGCTTGTGTGAGGCAGAGCTCTCTTTGCCACTTGTATTAACTAAGGGCTGTAGCACGCCATGCCTGGGGGCTGGATCCAGAGCTTCGTGTTCCCTAGATGGCATTGCTGAGTTTCCTGAGTTTTGTGCAGGCTTCCTACCATTCTAAATGGTTGCACTGCTTTTCCTAAGGCTGCACTATTTCTCTCCCCGCACCTCTCCCAACAGCCCTAAGAGCTCCCCTAAGAGTGGGCTCTTGAGCTGATGCAGATTCAACACGCCTACATGAAATAGTCCCCCCCACAGGTATATCTTAGGGTCAGTCACCCAACCTGGCACCCTCCAAACGGTTCGGCTTCAGCTCTCAACAGCCCAGGCTACCGTGGCTGATGGTAGGAATAGTGGAACACGTAGTCCAGCCTATTGGGGGATCAACAGGCTGGGGAAGGCTTCTCCAGGGTTCTTTCCCAGGCCTACCTGAAGACTTTTTGCGTCCAATACCTCCGTGGAGCCCCCCTCGCCTCTCCTCCCCAAGTTCCTAAACATTGCTAGCCATTTCAGCAGCTGCAATTTCAAGTATTTCCCCCACCCACTACAGGTGGCGAACCTCAGTAGCTCAGCAACAACCTACATCACTCGCTATCTGTTTCTCCATCACTTGTACTGACCTTTTCTGATTCTCAGATTTCCAATTTCCTCTGCTGTGATGACAAATAAAGACTATCTCCCCATCTCAGGAGGATTAAGCGCTTTATAATGTCACAGAGCTGTGAGGAGTCTAAGCAAGTGCACCCAGAAGGGGGTAAAAATGGGGAAAGCAAAGCTTTCCCATTCTGTAAAGGCAACAGTGATGTGGCTCAGAACAAAATTCTTTGATAAAACACACACACACACCCTGGAATAACTCTCTAATTCAAACACATCCAGCATTCCTGCCTTCATTGGCAACTACAAGGAACTTCACCCAAGAATGAACTCTGCATACAGCAGTGTTATGAGCATAGGAGTAATCGACTTTCCAAACCTAAAAGGACACAGCACACAAAGCACTTTCGGCCCCCGTCTTACGCGTAAATACTTGAGCAAAAAAATGGGTTCAGTACACCAAGAGCCGCCGTGCAACTGCTCCCAGTGTGAGCGCCCTTGAGGATCTTGCAGGCAGCTTCCAAGCAAAAGCAAAACCGATCACAGAAGGAACTAGTCAAAAGAACCCGAGAACTGGGGTTAGATTCCAGCACTAACCTTGGATTCATATTTAAAGATCCATCCACCCATCCAATAAAAAAAAGTTTCTTTGCTAACTTAAAACAAGGATCACTTTGACTTGAAAGGTAAAAGTAGCTTTTCTCAAATAGAAATAGTTCTTAAATCCTGAACTCTGAAGCCCAGTGAATCCCCTAAAACTGCCTTTGTCCACCCAGATGTACTGACAACTCTTATTCCCAGCTGGCACGGCTGTAAGGGGGATGTTGTAGCCTAACATCTGGAGTAAGCCAAACTGGTGCTCTCCAGATGTTTTGAATGACAAGGCCTGTCAGCCCTTGCCAGTAGAACCGATAGTTGGGGGAGTGGGGAGACCAAAACATTTGGAAGGCCCTGGATTGCCTACACCTGCTCTGGGGGAACAACTGAAGCTACACCATTCCTGGAATTAAGTAGGCACGGACCTCATCAGACACACAGAACAAGACATCCCGGTATGAGCAGCACCGGAGACTAACAAATACATATTTAAATACTCATGTGGAGACAGACACAATCCTGCCACCTGGGGCGGCAGGCAGTGACTCTGGAAGGTTTACGTGGCGTGCGCTTCACTAGGGTAGAGTCCAGATGTTCTCTTCATCCAGGCCCTGCAACCGACTCACACTTCCCAGCTGTTTCTGGACTCACCTTCCCCCCACAGTGTCCATCCTCCAGGAATAAACTACTCCCATCAACGCCCCGGACGGAAGCAAAGCCCCTGCCCAGAATTTCCTCCGACTAGCAACCTTCCGATGTGTTGGGATGGCAACTCCAAGGCTTCCAGTCAGCCACTCCCGAGATTCCAGTACTCACAGAACACCAAACCACCAGGGCAAAGTGCTAACTCTCTAAACCCAGCCGTAACTGCCAGGGCAAAAGGGGATCAGCACATGAAGCAAGGGGAGACTTCGAGGAATTGTGTGAGACAGAACTGAGCCAGTGGCTCCTGCACCAGCATTGGTGCAGCTGAGCCTCGGGCCCTGCCCCACTCTGCTGGAACATCCCCCTACTCCCAGTACCCGATCGCAGCTTTCTGTAACTCGCATACTCCAGACATTTCGAGTTACAAGCCTCGTCTGCCCAAGCCAGCATGGCCAGAGATGGGAGCTGTAGTCTGAACCAACTTGGGGGCACCAAGTCAGGAAAGGCCGCTGTTGTAATAAACCTGACATACTCGTCAGTGGAATTGACAGAATCGCCTATTCTTCCTCCGTTTGCCCTGTCTCCTGCCCTGCCCTCTCCTGTTTGTTTTATTCTAAGCCCCACAGTCCAAGGATAGGCCTAACCTGGCTGTCATAAAATGCGAGGTATTTAGATGGCGCCAGACAAATGTACACAATCTTGCCACCTGCGGCCCTTTTCATGCAGAGCTGAGGGTATTTTCATGCACAAGGTGAAGACTGCCCTGGGATGTCTCCAGGCTTGATTCCTGGCAGCTCTAATTAAGGAGAGGGGGGACCACCCGGAGTGCTAGCACAAGCCCATTCCTACAGGTGATTGCCAATTTTAACTCCAGAGAGCGAAAGCCCACCCCTCAGGAGGTTCCCAGTGCAGCTCCAGCCTGGGTTCCTCACAGGATTGCTGCTTCGGCCCCTTTGTGCAAAGATCCTTGGCTCCTGCCGCCGTCCCTGCGCTCCAAGTTTCTGCAGAAGCGAACAGGAACCTCGGTTCTATTGCCAAGAGCTGTTCGCCACACCCAGAACGGCTCAGTGTGCTGCTGAAATACACAAAGCAATTTGCAAGGGCAATTTTAACCCCTACCATTCTCATGTTCTCCGGGGACCTGTACTTGTAGCAGGGGAGGGCAATGGGTTTTTGCAGAACCTTGCAGAATCTAGACTTTCTGGAGACCTTACAGGGGAAGATGCAGCAGTTAAAGTGGTTCTGAACTGGTTTAGATTGGCAATGTGGATGTCTCAGAAATTAAACAATACATTTTCCAGCACCACTTTATAAAAGCGTTTTAGCGTTATCAAATGACTAGGTCACAGGGCCTCACGGTGAGGGTGTGGCTGGGAAGAATATTTGAAATGCACATTCCTTGACTATACTCTCACATTTTGTACCCTGTCCTCAGGAGATACAAAGCAAGAATTTGCAAGGATGATTCAAAAAGCCCCACTCTGTATAGATCCCAGAAACGTAAAGTCAATTTGCTCAGATGCTTCTGTTTTGCAGCATCCGATTCCTCTTCAAGGAGTTATGGAGATTATTAAGGAGAAAAAGAAGGCTTTCGTCCTCTGGCCTAGAAAGAAGCTGCTCTGTTGACTTCTGAGATCTCAGCAGGTATTGCCCACATGCTTTAAAGCATATATTTATGGCCATGAGGACTAGAAGCTTTGCTTTTCTTTAAAAACAACAACAACAACTAAAGCCAACATTCTTGAAAGCTCAACTCTGTGGTTAAGAGCTGTTCTGTATTTTGGGGATACAGTGCCATGCACATTTCACATCTGTCCCTTGCTTCTGCCTGAAACTGGGGTTTTAAACAGCTGTGACTAGGACCAAACACATGTTGAATTCCTGATTGCTCTAAAGTACATTTACAGTCAGACTAAGCAATGTGAATTTGACAAGCCAAGAATGCCCTCTAACCCATGCCAGTTATGAAGCACACACACAAAAGACTAAAAAATATTACAGATTCCTACAAGCCTCGAATGTCTTCCCTCGTTTTTCTGCACCCAGTGTGAGAGCCCAGAATTTCCTTTTGCCTGATGAATCACTGTTCCAAGGAGAACCATCTGGGTGATGCAGACAAGGGGAGATGTGCAATGAGAGATATATGCTACCCAGGCAGAATGGCTTGTCCCGCCTCCGTGCCTCAAAAGGTAACATGAGAATCATTCACTGTATTTTTTTTTAAAAAAGCACTAAGGGGTTAAGATCCAGTACTACTAATCTCTTATTCCACACCAAAACCACAGTCCAGCCAAATTCACGCCTGAGGAAGTCAAGAGAACAGAGCAGAAATATTTGCACAGGCTTTCAAAAACTCTCCATAGTTTAGTTTTCAGGCGAAATGGCTGCCCGGGGGTGGGAGGGAGTCGCCTCTGTGGTCCAGCTGATCTTGTAGCCGGGCAAACTCTGCGAGTTCATTCAGTTCCTGGAACTGACGGTCCGTCTTGTGCGTCACCAGCGACCGGTAGAAGTGGACTGCGAACACGATGAAGACCAGCCCGAAGGGCACCATGATCGTGGTGGACGTGATGGCGGCCGCTTCGCCGGCCGTGACCGTGGAATTGCTGGCCCTCCCGTCAACCGGCTTCTTCTTCAGGGGGTGGAACTTCACCCAGCAGAGCAAGACCACCTCAGCCAGGAAGAGCAGCGTCCCGATGACGGTGGAGAAGGCCCAGGCCAGCTCTATGTGCCGGTGCATGCGCTCGTGGGGCGACTCCTTGACCGAGTTCAGGTTGTGTACGTTGCTGACCGCCTCGATGTTGGGGAGGATGCAGGTGCTGATCATGAGGGCGAAGAGGTGGACGGCCACCAGCACGGTTGTGCAGGCGCTGAAGGCGATCAGGAGCCCTGGCGGGTAGTCATGCTCGGCGTCCAGCTGGACTTCCACCATGGCCACCTGGAAAGAGATGCAGAGGGAGGAAAGAGTTCTGGTTTAACTGCATGGTTTGGCCATGGATCTATCATCTGTCAATACTGGCCAGGAGCCAAAGTTCTCCAAGAGTTAGAAGAGATGAAAAAACCAAAAAAATGAGCCACGGTATCTAATATAAAAACTATTTACATACAAATACAGAAACAGGCAACGTGAGCAACAGTATCTATTCCTATTCATACGATTCTTATCACATTGCATTTAGAGTCCACCCTTTTCTCTGTAAGGTGGCTTACAGAATCCTCTTCCTCTCTATTTTATCCTCACAGCAACCCTGTGGACAGGCTAGGCTGTTTTGGCCTACAATTCCCATTATCCTTCACGCCTGAGATGTTGGCTACAGCAAACAGAACCCGGTTGCCCTCCCCCAATTTGGGGCACAACTCTATGCAAGTTCAGGCAGAAAAAGACCTAGCGAGAAGTGTAGGCCTTTTTCTAAATTTGCCTTGAATTGTGCCTTTTGTGGGTTAGATTAGATGACCTCCAAGAACCCTTCAAACCCCAAGACTTCATGAATACGATCTGGCTATTACAACACCCTTCTGCAGCACCGTGCCCTCTCGTTGCTGCAGTTTTCAGAATTCCTGGCCACTGGCTGTGCTGGCTGGGCCCAACGCGAGCTGAAGTCCAAGACATCTAGGGAGCGCCAGTTCGGGGATGGCTGGTTTCTTGAAGAACCAAGTAAGAGAAGCAGCCAGATCGCACATTCCTCTTACAAAACAAAGCCAGCCTCAGTTGCCTCTCCAAACTCTCCCCGTGGTCAAGGTTAAGCAGCAAACAGCCTTTCCTCTAGAGGAGAAAGACACCCGTGCCAACAAATTTAGCTCACTTCCTTGTGGGACAATACAGTATTATACGATCACGCACGCTATCTGGCACTAGGTGACCTTCTTTCCAGCTAGCTGAGAAAGAAGAGAACTTTTAAAAGAATACTCTCGGTGAAAGGCTCTTGGCCCAGCTCTGGACGAGCGCCAGTCTCACTTTGCTTGGCAAAAGTTCTGCAGTGACGCACTGATCAAGAGTGGCGTGCCCGCTGGGAACCGAGAAAGCGGCTTCCCCCAAGAACAACGACTGGCTGCGGAAAGAAAGCGCAGATGAAATTGGAACCTCCCGAAACTGGACTGGGCAGCCGTGCTGCTAAGGAGACGCATCCATTGTTTCCCCAGTGCAGCCGAAGCGCATTGAAACATGCACATTTTGGAAGAATACCAAGGTCTAATTTCCAAGGCTGGATGACTGTGCTCCGAACACCAGCAAAAGCGCATGTTGGCATGCCAGAACGAAAACCTACCTGTGCACACCGGCAAGCACCAACTGCACAGACCACCACTTGATCAAAAACTGAGCCAGAGGCAGTAATCCAGGGCTCTCCAACTTTGCGGGGGGCACGTTTGGGATTTCGAAAGTATGTTTAGGTAGGGACAGCAGCTCACAAAACACCATTTCCCAGAAGGCAAACTGCTGAGATGAAAAGAAAAGGAACCTGCCCAGGAACTAAAGCACAAGGCAGATGCTCTCAAACCAGTTGCCAAGAGAGGTTGTGTGCTCTTCCACACAAGAGGCTTTCGAGAAGAAAACGGTCATCTGTGCAGGGGGCTGGACTCAATGGCCTTCATGCACCTTCCAACCCTACAATTCTGTGATTCTATGAAACAAAACACCACTCTTTAGGGCCCAAAGAAGGGTGAAGGTGGAAGGCAGGCCTGCTTCCCAGTTAAAGTACTGCTTAAAAACCCCTCAGACCCAAAATAAAAACCAGGAGGGGCCTGCGGGACACCAGCAAAGCACAGTTGGGCACACTGGAGGTCCCAGTGTAATTGAAGGCATTTACTGGTTATATTTATTTCCAGCTTTTTCCTGCAATGACCCCAGGGTGGCTCATACAACCCTCCTTTCCACTGCATCTTCAGAACGACCCTGTGAGGTAGGTTAGGCTGAGAGGGACCAGCCCAGAGTTACACATTGAGCTGCATGGCAAGGTTGAATCTGGGTCTTTTAAGTCCCTGTCCAATGCTCCAACCATTACACTACACTGCCTACACTGCTGAATATAGAAGAACTATACTTAATTAGTGAGGCTGACAGACTCTATTTTGCAAAGATCGTTTAGTGCTCTTATTCTTTTGTAACAAGGAAAGACCAACAAAATGAATTCACTTCCCTTCCCTAGTTCTGTTCCCTTTATTTTCCATATTAAAGTGAGGCGAGCTTTTAGAATGGTGTTTCACTGGCTGCATTTTACCTTCATTCTAATTTTGTTCCTTTTAATCCTGATAAATTGCACAAAAAATACTGTTCACACAGCAGAATGTATAAGTGTGAGCTATAAATAAATACAACATGGAAAATCATGGGAGTTGTAGTCTAACATGTCTTGATGATACCAAGTTGGGGATGGTTAGAGCAAGCAATCCAGTATTGGTTTGACTCTGGAAAGGGGGTTGAATTTTATGCATTTTAGTTCTGATGTTGCCATAAGCCCCTCTGAGTGCAATTTAACCACGGAAACATACCATCCAAATTAATGGGCTTGTGTGGGCTTGTGTGATCACAGGCGGGGGGAAAGGACCGGTGGTGGCTTCTATTCCTCCCACCCTTCCCCCACGTGCTAGTTGTGCTGTGGCACAATTCTGGACGACAAGGGAAGTTGTGTGCTGCAGAGTCACGCAGCAAATGGCCTACTGTGCAACCAGCATGCCGGGAGCTGGAAAAGCAGCCATTCTGGGCAATTTTGCCAACCCCACTGAAAAAAGGAGTTCTGTGTAATTCTTAATTGCCACCGGGTGACTCTGGGCCAGTCCAGGACCTCTCAGCCTCACCCACCTGGCAGAGCTATTGTTGTGCAGACAATAGGAGAGGAGCAGAAGCTTGCAAGCTGCCTCCTTGGAAGGAGAAAGGCGCAACGTAAATGCTGTGTGACAACAACAACAACAACAACATACACCCAGAGAAGCATCAAGCAAGGAAGATTCCTTTACTCCAGCTCCCCCTGCGACTGTAATTCCAGCAAAATTTGGGCCCTCTCAAAGACAGCGAAATCCTCCAGCGGCCTTAGACCTGAGCGAACCCTGTAACCTTATCCACGTCAGGTTGCGGTGACCTGTCGGCTAGAGGAGTGATTGCGCAAGAAAGCAAAATACCAACTCTAGTCCAGCCTGGACTCACGTCTCACGACTTGTGCCTTGTGAAAAGCACCCCCAGGCCCGGAAACTGCCCTTGTGTGACACTGCAAGCGAGGGGCTCTTCGGCAGCTGCCGCCGGGAAGCGAAAAAGTCTGGCTTGTGAGCAGTTCCACCTGCTGTCTCAGGAGCGGCATCCGGAACAAAAGTCCCCTGTCAGTCTAGGGAAGCCAACCTCCTGCAAAGCTCGCAGCCTGTTTTTAGCTGTTGAAGAACAGCTGACATTCATCCGGCGGCCGGCAGAAGAGGCTGTGTTTCAGGACAGGATCCTCTTGTCTCGACACAGCAGCCTTGTGGTTTGACAGCAACAAAACTTAAAAAGGGGGAAACAGAAATGCAACTCTATCCAAGTTTAGAAGGGGGAAAGCCCTACAGCTCCTAGAATGTCCCAGCCAGCTATGCTGGGAGCTCGCACGACATTTTTCTATCTGAATCCACAGAGGATTGCACCCGAAAGAAAGAAGCTACAATTCAAAGCCTTGAAGGAGTGTTTCAGGACAAATCAAAGCTCACATGTGTTCGGAGATGGCTTGCATGGGGGGGAGGGAGGGATGTGGGAACAGTCAAACTGCAGGGATGCCCCGCTGGGCTTCACAACTCTTTCCAAGTCCATTTCCAATCCTAATTCAAAGGGTTCGTGTCGATCTTAAAAAATGTTTGGATGGGCTGAGGAATGCCACAGGTTGTAGGTCTTTTGCTGTCTAAACATGCATAGAATGTCATCCAAAATGACTTGAGACCAGCAGCCTTTCCAGATCAGATGGCATCCAAAAGTAACAGACTACAACTCCCATAGTCCTTCTAACTTATTATGGATTATGGACACTGAAGACATTTACTGGGAGGGGCACCAGGTGGATAGCGCTTTCCAGTGTCAGGTGAAGCCCCTTCTTCCAGGTTCTTTCTCTGTTAGTTATTTATTCCTGTTGTCTAGTATTGCATTTTATTCTTTCAGCTTTTCAACTGCAGCTTTTACTTGTGATTTAATTTGCAATTCCTCTTACAGCTTTTGTAATCCACCCAGACAATATTTCTTAATTGGCAGATCACAGATATAATTAATAAATACGCAAATGAAGTAATTAGCAGAGTACATCATTTGCAGTGGACTGAATTTGAATTCCTTCTCTGTTATCCATGCAACAGCCCCGTGCGACGCATTGGAGCTTCTTCTTCTCAACGATAAAGACATGGAGACTAAAACAGCAAGAAGGAGTCCGAGCTGCTGACCCAAGTGTCCATGAGAGGTGAGAGTTCAATGTTGGCATTTGTGGCCACTGAGGACACACTCTTATAAATGTTTAATCTTATAAATGTTTGAGCGAAAGGGGGGGGGGGAATCTGACAACCGCCAGTGTTCTCCACCCAGAATGAACTCACACAACTCTCTGTTGGGGTTTGCAGATGTTGTGGCCCCAGGTCAGCCCTGCTTCCTCAGCTCAAACACCCCCCTTCCTGCCACTTCTGCAACAGGAGGGTGACTTGCACAAGGGTAACTTGCACAAGGAGTTAATCTCAATCCAGGCAGTGTAGCAGCTCGAAGTGGTAAGCAGGGCCTGTTTTTCTAAGACATTATACATCACAGGAATGAAGTCATGTTGTGATCTGTCCTCGCAGCAGCAAGATCGCTGATCCCACTGCCTGATCATTTACCTGAACCTTCCCAGACCTGATGGTCTCCATGGCCAATGGCCAGGAATCCCAGGGGTTGTGGCCCAAAGCATCTAACTCTTACTTCCCCTTTTCCACTTCCGTGTCATACATGAATTGTCAACAGTGAAGAGTATGAATAGACGAAAGAGCAATTTAAAAACCGTAACTCTTCAACAGCATCACTGGGCGCCTAAGAAGTGGCAAGCTGTAGGCATGGAGGTATTGATCAGTGAAAGGCAAATTAAGCTGCTACCACAGGCATTTTAACAAATCATGCGTTATAAGCACCCCCATCTTCATAGCTCTCTCGGGCAGTGAGCCAAGCCATGTGTTCTGCATTCACTGGTGGCAGCATCTCTGGTGCACAGTAGCTTTGGGCAGAAGTCAGAATCCTTGCTAACTTGTCTACTTGTCTACAACTATTAGCCGTTCACGGCCCATCAACAAGAAGGAAAAAGGACAGCACTAAACACACTGACTTAGAAGTAAGTCCCACTGAGTTCAATAGGGCAGTTCTCCCAGATAAGTAGCAGGAGGAATGCTACCATAGACTTTCAAATTACAAACGCTTCCCTGTTTAGTGAACTGGAGGAAAATTTTGACCTCCCACAGCTAATTAGTTGAGCAGTTTGTGCAAAGCCATTTTTAAGAGAGGCAAGAAGCTTCAAGATTCCGAATGTAGGTACTAGCAGACAATTTACATCAGGGAAGGGGAACATATGGACATTTAGATGCTGTTGGACCTCATTCCTCTCCAATGAATATGCTGGCCAGGGCTGATAGAAGTTGTAGTCCAACAAAATCTGAAGGGCTACTTGTCAATAGCAACGTCTCCCCCCACTGTGAAATTTGGATAGCATGAGTGCCTTTATTATTTGATGCAAACAACTATTTAGTAACTTGGAACCATGTTTGTCCCCTATTGCTATTTTCATGGGCTTTATGGAAGTTGTCTGATTCTTAAGAAAGGCATCTTGGAACTTTGTTGTGGAAAAGCTTCATGCAAATACTGTAACTAAAACAGCATAAACTCCACTGAGTAGGTAAACAGTGCGACACAGTGACCATCCACAGAGCTTTCTAGCGCCCAGAAAGTACAACAGCCCGCACAGGAAAACAGAAGCAGTAAAGAGAGGACAGGCTATGTGACAGTTAACCAGCAGCTCCCAGAGCTACGTGCTCGTTGGCACCACAGAGAAGCTCTGCCACATGGCTAGCAGAATAACAACAGTACAGGGATAGAGCAGACGAAGCGTCTGAGTAACCACAAGTTCGCCGTACTATGCAGCGCAACTCCAAGGTCAGGGGATTATCCACACAGAAAGCAAATCTCATCGCAATGAAGCTGCAAATCACTCCCTCATCAGGACATGCGCTTAGCATCTCTCCCCAATGTTCCAAAGAACTTGTAAAAAGATTAAGCATGACACATCCTACACGTGCAAAGTACCATGAAAGATGAAGGAAAGTGCACGGAGACAAAGGGATATGACTCAGTGGCAAAACACCTCTCCTTGCAATGCACATGTCAGTTGTCCTCACAGCAACGTGTCCCCCACACTGCTATCTTTTACATGACAGGAAATTTCTGTTTCCTGTCCCTGGCAGCATCTTTTCATCATTATATTCTTCATCTGCTCAATTACAAACGTTCTCTGGCTGGGAGGCATGAAGAATCAAGAATTAAAGAGTACATTAAGAATCCTAAAGTGCCTGTTTCACTCCTGCACCCCCATGCACGTCTCTGGGATCTTTTATTTTGCTCACACAACAATTTGGTGTAGATTTACTTAGGAGTCAGTCAAAACGAAACTGGCACAGATGCATGAAGAATGCGTGTTTGGCACTTGTCATGCCCCGTTATTCAAACTCAGCAGCGCCCTTCCACCCTCCATGAAGCGCCACGCTGTGCCATCAATGAACTCATGCACATTCACAGATTCAGGAGGATGCAGAGCAACTGGGGAGGGCCAGTTCGCCAAGGAGCAAGCCTTTGCTGGCCTTGCACGATTTCAGGTGCAATCCTGCACACGCTCAAGCAAAAAAGAGCCCTACAACTCCAGCACTGCCGGCTGGGAAATGTTGGAGCTGCCTGTGCAAACGTGCATTCGGCTAGGCCCTTAATGGGTTAAATCGTGCTGCAGCCCTGGCATGAAATCCGGTTCCTGCACCACCTCCTCCTGATAGTTATTCGATCCAACAACCCTGCAAGGTAGACCGGCGCTCTAATCGCCATAAAAGACGGAAGCGGTGGGGGGCGGAGAGATTAGAGGCTTACTGGCGTCTTCCCCGGCCGAGGGCCCCCGCTTGGGAGGCACTACGCGTCCCACCATCCCCAGCCGCCAAGCACCATGCTCCGGCGTCCAGGACGCGCCGGGGGGGGGGGCGCGCGCGCACGTGCGTGCGGGGAGCGGGCCGGGCTGGCGGCGGCGGCGGGGAGCGCTCACCATGGCGAAGCCGGAGAGCAGCGCCGAGGTGCGGCTGGAGGCTTTGAGCTTGGCCCGGCTGAGGTAGAGCTTCCGCCAGGAGAGCGCCTGCATGGAGTGCTCGTTGAGGCTCATGGGGAGCTGCGGCGGGGCGCTGGGCGGCTGCGGAGGAAGGCGGCGCGCCCGGCGCGAGGGACCGGCGCCCGGCCCGGCCCGGCCGGCCGTGCTCTCCCGCTGCCGCCGCCGCCGCCGGCGTCGCTCGCCTGGGCTGGCTGGCTGGCTGGCCGGCCGGCGCGGCTCGGTGCGCGGGCCCGCGGCGCCCTGGCAGCCCCCGCGGCGCCGACGCTGCGCCTCTCCGTCGGGCAGCCGACTTCGCCGCGCCGCAGCCGCAGCCGCTCTGCGCAGCGCCGCCCCCGGGGCCGGGCCAGGACCGGATGCGGCGCGCGCCAGCTTCCCTTCGCGGCCTGGCGGCCCGCCCCCGCCGGGGAGGCGCCGCGACCCCGCCGCGCCGCCCCGGGCCTGCGCGGCAGCCTCTGGGGACGGCGCTGCTGCGGGCGACCGCGGGCGCCGCCCCCAAGCGCCTGCCGCTCCCGCGCCCCGCACCGCGGCTCCGACGGCTCCGCAGCAGGGCCGCACGATGCCAGGCTCTCCCCGCTGCCCCGGGCCCCCTCCGCACCCGGTGGCCCCCGTGTGCAGCAGGCCTGGGCAGGCTGCCGGCCGCTCCCGCAGGGAGCTGGCACGTTGCAAATCCTCCCAGGGCCCCGGCTGTCGCAGCCCTTGCTTGGGGTCAGGGGCGCGGCCCAGGTTGAGGCCGGGGCTAGCAAAACCAAGGTGCCTGTGCAGCTGTCGAGCGCCAGATGCCCCGCGGAGGGGCAGGCGTGGGGCTGCAGCCCCTGCCCCATGGCGCTCCGGGGGGGGGGCAGGGCATCTCCGCCGGCAGGCCACCCTCGCAGGGCCAGCTGTGCCCTGAACTTGTGCAGGGAACATACCCAGTAGGCCGGACCCTCCTCCCCACTCAAAGGTCGTGGGCTCCTTCTCCCAGGATCGCAGAGCGCTGGCTGTGCTGGCCTGGGCTGATGGGAGCAGAAGCCCGAAATGCCGTGTAGATTTCCTTTAATATTAAAGACATCTATTAATACTGATCCTTTTTGGTGTACCTGTTCCTGATAATATCGTGGCAGTAGGTGAGCCAATTAACATGTAGTATGATAAGAATCCTAAATCCCAATTTAGGTTTCTTGCGATAGAAGTAAACCTGTCAAATTAGAATTCAGCACTCTCTTCAATGTTCCTCTGAAGTTTTCGCACCAAAAGGACCTCCTTTAAGATTTGTGATGCCGCGATTAAGGCTATTTGTCCTTGATTAATCTCGCCTCTGCTAATTTTTCTCACACATGCCCAGTGGAGACTACTGTGTGCAAAAATATTTTCTGCAATGAAGTGGAGGGGCACATTCTTGGGTGCACGATGGAATTAATATTCTGGTCATAATGTCACATGACCCCCCCCACCCCTTGCCACTGATAACTGCCCATGGCAGCGTTACCCAATCAGGTGCTCTTCCAATGTGTCACACCACTGGGAATGATGGGGGCTGTAATCCAACACATCCAAACAGCACTGAATTACGGAAGTCCGCCATATGGATTGAGAGTTTTTCAAATAAAGATTAAACGCCTGTATAAACATATACACACCGGATGACGTTTCTGTCTGTCCTGTGTTTCTCCCTGCTTTTACTAACCATCATAGGTGGGAGGGAACCCAGCGTACAAACCAAGTACCTCCCCCTCCCGCCACAGCCCCTTTTAGACTGTAGTGAGATGGTATAAAAACGCTGCCTGCAAAAGCCATGGCTACAACATGCATAAAAGATTTTAAATGAGCCACTCCTGGTTTTGTTTTAATCTCCCTTTCCTGCTTGCCCTCACTCCTGTAGGAAGCTAATAGCTGTTAGGTGCAAGCTGCCAGTTCGTTTCCCAGCGTGACAGAATGTGGAATAGGGTTCAACCAGAGCAAATGATCTCGCGAGCGGGACGTGTTTAATTGCTTTTTCTGTGGTTCGAGCAATAAGCACAGGTTTTGTGGCTTTTGCCATCCCAATGGTGAGAACTACCCCTTGGGTCAGGTATGGTCCCCGCGAGAACTCCCAGGTAAACAGCTGTACACCAGGAATAATCCGCCTATGCAGGTATGACCTAAACATTAATAGATGAATCAACTAAAACTCCTCTCATTGAGGTTTATTTCTTGGTGATCGCCCTGATATTTATGCTGTAGAATTCTGGGAACTAAGTTCTTCACGGCACCTTGAAATCGCAGAGTTTAATCTAGATTTATCTTGCAGTGTATTCATGTAGGTGACTGGATTCCTCAGATAGGCTCTGTGATTGTGCCAAGGGGAGGAAGGGGTGCCGAATGGGTCATATCAGGGAACTGGCCATTCCAAGCCTCTGGAATCAGAGCACTTCAGCCAAGACGGGGCCCTATCTCTGTTCTGATGCTGCGTTGTGGATTTGGGGTGGGGGTTGCTGGATCGATGTTCCTGTGAATTCAGTGCTGTTGGTGCGCTTGGCTTGGCAGCTCCTGAATCCCTGGTGAACATGCGTACATTTGTAAACAAGCGGGTTATTATAAGGCAAAGCAGATCCTTTGTGCTTTTGCCTGCAAAGTAAATACACATGCTGTGGAGGTAGTTCTGAACTTCGCACTCTTAAGGGATGGCTGGGTGGTTAAATTAGGGATACCTCTCTCAAACCTCTACACATCTCCAATGAGGAAGGCCTGCTGTGAAAGCATTTCTACACTGGTTAATGTTTAGGTATTTATTATATAGCCCTTTTTCCTCCAAGGAACTCGTAAACCTCTCCTCCATATTAGATTCTATCCTTGGAATCAGACCCAAATATAATAAAGGAATAATTAACAAAGAGGCTGTGATTAAGCATCTGCACAGTACTTTTACTACTAATTAATTACAATTACTTCGAAAGCACTTGAAATTAGCCTGTACAGCTTCCAGGTTCAGAAAAAACAGATAATACACAGTGAGATTCCTAGTGTGGAGAAAAGGGCAAAAATGTTTTTAGAATTACGACCTAGGTTAATAATAGAACTGCCAAATTTAAACAAAGTAATTAAAATGACACGATTTCTATAAATGAGACAATTTATAGTAATAATTTATGTATACCATGCATGTTTAGACAATTCATCAATTAAAAGAATTGTGCGCCAGCCATATTTTAGGTCGTTTAAGTCGTTAGCAGTGTATTTTAAAGGTTGGCAATTATTTTCAAGGACGGCCTTGAAGGAAGCCTTCCTCCCACTTGATGCCATGTTGCCCCGGTCCCCAAGCAGCTGTCCCACACACCGGGCACCGGGCTTCAGAGAGCTCGTTGCAGGTGTGCGCGCAGCAGGCTGCACGACAACCCTGCGGAGTACACCGGGGCGTCTGCCCTTCCTCCGCAGCGCAGCCACGGCTGCGGTGGAGAGCCGAGGAGCTTGGCGGGGGCGTCTCGGCAACGGGGAGAGCCAGCCGGCGAACAGCCTCCTCTCCGAGCCGCGCATCTGCCCCGCTCCGGGTGTCGGGGGGATCTCCGCTCTCCTCCACATCGACGAGGCAGGCGAGGAGCAGGTCACAGGTACGGCCCGGATGCCCCACCTGGCCACTCCGCCCCACCCGCACCTCTGCCCGCCCTGAAAAACAAAGCAAGCGTCTCTGCTTTGACTTGTTGTTGGTTTTGGGGGGGGGGCTGCGCCTTTGCCGCAAGAGGAGGCCGCCGCCGCGCCGGGGCCGCGGAGAGGATGGCGCGTCTGGCTGACCTTGCGCGGCGGTGCCGGGCTCCGGGGGTCTCGGATGCGCGGTCCCACCTTCGGCGCCCCGAGCGGTGAGCAGCGGCGCGCCGCACCTCCGCGCAGCCCGTGGCAGCCGGCCCAGGAAGGGGCGGCTCAGGAGGTGAGCGAGGGGGGCGCCTTCCACCCGCCGCGGCCCCACCTCCGCTTCTACTTCCTGGAGGCTTCAGGGTCTCTCCGCCAGCCGGGGTCTCTCCCCGCCGCCCCGATCCCCCAGTGCGGCCGCGGGGCGCGGGCCGGCGGGCGCGCGGCGGACCCCCTCGGCACGCACGGCGGGGCGGGGGCCCTGAGGCGCCGCCCCTCCCCCCGCGCCCCCCACGCGCCCCGCGCCCCCTCCCCACCCGCAGCCCTCTCTCCCGAACACGTTCGCGCACACACACGCACACAGGCACGCCAGCTTCGGCGCCTGCGTGCTCTCGCACACTCGTGACCCAACCACAACACGCACCAGTATGAGCAGCACCCAGAAGAGGAGGCAGCGATCGGGTGCCCAAATCCGGGATTCCCCCTCCCCAATGTTTACGTTCCGGGGACTACCATGACGCCTGCGCGCCCCCTCCTCCGCCGCCTTCTCCATCCTGCCCCCCGCCCCGCTTGCACTCTCTCTGTGCAGGGAAATGATTGTTTAAGGACTTTTTTTTTTGCATAAGAAACAAATCAAAAAAGCCTCCCCTCCCCCCCAAACAAAACAAAACACCCCCTCCCCGTTGCTTGGTTGATTGATTGATCGATCGCCCCGCCTGCTGCTTCCCCCCTCCATCTCTCTTCCTTTCTCCCCCCGTCAACCTTTTCCAGCACCTTTAAAAGAAAAAGTGCTGATTGCAAAATTGCAAAAGGGAGGAAAAAAACTTTACAAGAGCCCCGGATGGCCTTTTGGAAGGGGGGCGGGTGGGTTGGTTTCCTGGTTTGTTTTTAAAGGATCTTTTTTGGGGGGGATTTTTTCAGGGGCTTTCCTCCTCCTCTTCGTCCTCGCCCCAATTTGGGGGCCAACCCCAACAGGAGCCCCCTCCCTTCCCAAGAGAACCTTGCAGCAGGAGCCCAAGAAGGAACTGTTGACAATTAAGAGATGAAACTCTTCAGAACATGGAGGTAGAGAAAGACTCTGGAAGGAGATTGGTGTGTAGTTTTTCCTTTCCATCTATCTTGTATTAGGGGGGCGGGGGTGGAGGAGGGAGCGATTTGCCTTATTAGCTGTGCTTTTATGCAAAGTGAGAGGGACCGTGGCCGGGCGGAGGGGGCGACTTGCTGGTGCTCCGTGTGTGTGTTGGGGGGGGGGTGCTGTTGGCTGACCGGCCTTTACCCAGGGCAGGGGGGTCCTGTTACTGGGGAGACCCTCCACTCGATGGGTGGGGGGACAGCTGGTGCATTGCACCCCCCTTCTCTAGCCATGCGAAAAAAAAAGGAGACCCGAGGCTTCGCTCGGCTGGCAAGTTCGATTCACACATGCTGGGGCTCTGCGGGAAAAGACGAAGCGATGCCTCGGCCCAGCAAACTGAGCTCTGTTGCTGCGGTTGCTGGGTTGTTGCGATCCCTTAAAACCGGGGCCTGTCCTCCCCCTCGTTGGTTGTGTGTGGGGGGGGCGTGGAGGGAGAGAGATGTAATTCCTTCCTAGTCCCCCTCCCCCCAAAACCTGGTCTTGAAAAGCTCTCCCTTGTTTTGTTTCTGGGGCATTCAGTGCCACGCTAAGCTTTGCAAAACAGAACAGCAAGTTGGGGGGCGATTGCGCGGGGGCCTCGCTAGCCCCCGGTCCTGTGTTACATAATGCAATGTGTTTTTTAAAGGCTGGCTTCCGGTGTGACTGTGGAAATAGTTGAGATTATGCAAATTTCTGCCCGGGCTTGCTTGTAGTTGGAGTGGCGGCTTGTTTTCTCAAACACGCGTTGCTAAGAGGGAGGAAAGAAACAAACCAGTTCGTAATCGTGGGAGCCTAATAAACTCTTTCCCTTCTCCCCCCCCCCCGGCTGGTTTTCGTGTGTGCAGCCTTCTTGTGTGCCTAAGAGTTACCCCCCCACACACACACACACCCCTCTCCTGAAGTCTTTGTAACCCATTAAAGTGAGAAGTCAAGTCCCATTGAAATCGATGAGAATTCCTTCTCGGATCGCTTGTTGGCGCGGGGGGGGGCGTTAAGTGGTGTGGGAGGCGTTGACGCGTGAGTTTAAACATGGGGCCCCCTTCACACGAACATTCGCAACTTGTGCATTGGAGGAAAGACGAGGCTGTTGTCGTGTTCTCAACTGCACATCAGTTGGAAGGGGGGGAAATGCTTGCATTTCGAAAGCTGGGCTACGTTTTGCAATCCCGTCTCCCCCGAGATCAGAAATAAGATGCGACTCGTCTGTTAAACGTTTGCATGCTAGGAACCCTGGGCTTTTCCTGTCGCTTCCACGTTGGCTTTTGTTTTGCGGCCGATCCTCGCCTAGAGCTAGCCTAGTCGCGCGAGCGCAGAGGTGCACTCAGACGACGCTGTAGCGCTGTCTGTGCACGTCTGCAGGCATGCACACGTGCGTGCAGCCAGCCGTGCGCGGGCTCGGGGTGCCCTGCATCCATCCTGTCCTTCTCCCGCAGCGATCCATCGGCCGAAGGCTCTACGACGAGAACGAGGACCTGTCCGACGTGGAAGAGATCGTCAGCATCCGCGGCTTCAACTTGGAGGAGAAGCTGAGAAGCAAGATGTATCGCGGGGATTTCGTGCGGCCCATGGACGGGAAAGGTACCACGAACGTGCGAAACGCCTGGCGGGCGGACAGCGGGGCCTGCTCGCCCGGGCTGCGCTCCCGCGTGGCTTTGTCTGCGCTGGCCTGGCGGGGCGGCTGGGTGGATGAATGGACATATGCTCCGCCTTGCCAATCCCCGACGGCTTTTCCACGTGCAAATTGGTCGATGAACTTCGTATTTCCCGCCAGCATCCCCCATTCCAGGGGATCCGGTGACGAAAAGCGGGAGGGGAGGGGAGCGAGGTTGGAAGGAGGCAGTGAATGGGTGATCCACACACCGGAGGGGGGAGAGGACCTGGCCAGGAAACGACCCATTTGCAGACGTGCGCTCTCGTGCCTCTTGCCTCCCCTCTCCCTGCACTGCATTGCATTGCATTGCATCGCGATGGGGATTTGCTCGTGCAACACACGGCTTGCTGCCGCAGCAGCTGCATCTCCCCGATTCCTGCCCACAGGGCTGTGTGCGCAGCAGATGGCGGAGTCACCCCTGGCCTGCCCGACTCCCGCTTTGGCCGGGCTGTTGCAGGCGGGTTGCTGCGCTGGCCATACGGCCCGGTCGCTCCCAAAGCGCCCTTGCATGCGCTCCCACCGGGCACGGCCTCCCCTTCTCGGCTGCTGGCTAATCCGGAGCTCTTGCGCACAGCCAGCTGCAAGGGGTGTGCCCGCCTCTGAATCAGGGCCCTTCCTGTTTCTGCCCCTCTGTGGGGTTGTGTGACCAATCCTTAAAAGCCAAGCGAGCAAAAATGTGTGTGTATGTGGCAGGGGGGGGGGGGCAAGCAAACAAAGACCTAAGAATGAACCAGAAAATAGAAGCCATATGAGGAACCCCTTGTCTAACCATCTGATGAACAACGCAAATGTTTTCCCTACTGTTAAGCATTGGGATAATTGCATAACGTAATGGGCAACAAAACTGTCATGGTAAATATATATGGAATAAATAGAAATACCATTTTGTCACCCAGGTGTGGAATACATTTGCATTCTTCATCAGATAGCGGGATACATATGGTTCACCATTCATGCTTCTAGTCCATATGGCGTTTATTTTATAGATGCTGTTTTCTGGCTCATTTTTAGGTTTTGTTTGATTTTTTTCCTAGAAGACTTTGGCACGTGGGCCAGGTGAAGTAGAGAAATATAAAATGCAGTTGTTCTGGTCTGTGTGATCTTTTGCCATTGTGGCTGCCATGGTTTTTACAGTGCAGTGAAGGGGCCTGGCTGTGGGCCTTACTCCTTAGTAACAGTGTGGATTTAGAATGCAGAGGCAGGCCTCACGGTACTGAATGAGGATTACATCCTAGGAAGCGCCTGTCTAAATTGCAGCTTTTAAGATTTTAACGAGCTGGATTTTTAAACCAATGTAGCTTGTGCTAGCAGCAGTTTAAAGAAATCGTGATTGGTTTTTATTTGGCTTTTTAACCAATTAGTTAATTTATACATGCATTTAATTTTAATTATCGAGATGCCAATAAAGGCACCTTGGATTCATGGTGGGGGGAGGGGCTGCAAACCGTTTTCGGCACTGCCAGTGGAGGATGTTGGGCGACCTTGAGTTGCTCTCCTAGAGTGGTTGTGTGGATCAAAGGAGGGTAGGGCAAAGTCTGTCTCTGTCCTGAGCAGGGTTAAGTGTAAAAACTTAATGATCTAATACCCCTCAAGAAAAAAAAGCATGAAGAAACCGTAAGTCTACAATTCAGTAAATGAAAATGATCACTTAGGGGAAGAGCAGATTTTTTTCACTGTGTGCTAGAGTGGAATATCTAAAATAGAATAGTTGGTTTTAAAATATGAAAACTGACTTGCCCTGAACTCTTAGTTACTACAATTTGCCAAAAACTGTGCAAATCGTATGTCACTGTAAAGTAAGGCACGATCCTGCGCATGTTTAAACAGCGCTACAGCAACCATAATTTCCCAGCCAGCCCTGGTGGGAATTGTCAGGCACATCAGGCTGTTTTCCTGGGAATTGATCCTATTGATAGGATTCTCCCGGTAGATAATTAAAACATAGACGAGAGATTCAATGAAATGATTTTCAGTACAGCTCCTAGTCATGTCTCCTCAAAAGTAAGCCCCCCTGAGTTCAGAGGGTCTTGTTCCTGGGGAACTTCGCTAGACTTGCAGTCTTAATTAATAATTCTTGTAATGATACAGCAGCAAATATCTTTTTGTTGGTCCGGTAGCGAATTACCATTCACCTCTTGAAAATAGTTGAACAAATTACTAGTTAGATACAATTAGTCTAACCGAAACCTAATTGATTTGAGTGGTTGTTATGGCAAAGTTTGGATCCATAGCATTTTTAATAGTGCATATATATGTATCTCCATATGTTCTGCCATCATGGAATTCAAGGTGGCCAGAATGCGGACTCCCAAGGATACGTCCATCTCACTGTTGGTCGGATCCAGACCTGCTTAGCTCAAACCAAGTGCCTGCATTTTGTGCCTGCAGGCCCCGAGTGTCTGAAGAGCAGAACAAGATGTGCTTTCATCTTTCATCTCACTGTGGCAAAATTTTGTGAGTGGCCTGGGGAGGCCTAGTCTCCTAGAGGAGGGAAAAGGAGGCATCTGGACCCAAAAAAGAAAAAAAAAGTGGAAAGGGAGACAAGATGCTTCATCGATTGAAGAGGCTTAAAAAGCCACTGCTAAATTTCTGTTGCTGTATTATCCGGCTCACCTCCCTTGTTAGGAGACGGTCTTTTCTGTGGTGGCACCCAAACGGAGAACACTCTCCCCAATTCCCCTGAGGCCAGTGCTACAATCTTTTTGCTCAGTCAAAACCATCACCTTTCCCCACGCTTTTTTGTGCTCTTGGGGCACTGTGGCCCTTCGGTTCGATGGAATGTTTATTTTTTGTTTGACTGAGTTTGCACTGTTGCCCCCTGCCCTGGACTCATCTCGGATGAATGGCAGTTGAATGGGGTGCTTTTTGGAATACCTAAATTCACGGGAATGGCGAGGGCAGTCGCCGTCTTTGGAGAGGGCGGCTCAAGTTCCGGCGCCTGAGGTGCAGCAGCGGGGGCAGAAGGGCTGGCGGGGCCTGGTGAGACGGTGGGCCGCTTCCAGCAGAGTCCTCACGCTCTTTATCCCCCCCTTACCCCCTTTTCTCTCCCAACCAGATTTCACTTTTGAGTACGTGCAGCGCGAAGCCCTTAGAGCCCCCCTCATCTTCAGAAGTAAGGATGGACTGGGAATTAAGTAAGGCAGTACTCTTATAATGTCTAATCCTATACCTCTTTATTTATGTTGGATGTATAGCCCACCCCTCCTCAAGGGGCTGGGGGTGCCAGACAATGTGTTACGCGTTGATGACAGTGATACCTTGCGTTTTTTCCTTCAAGGGACCCAGGGTGGCTCCCGTAGTCCCCCTTTTCTCCAGTTCATCCTCACAGCAACCCTGTGAGGTAGGCTAGGCTGAGAGTGAGTGACTGGCCCAAAATTACCCAGGGAAATTCCTGGCCGAGTGAGGACTAGAACAGGGGTCTCCTGAGTCCAAGCTGAGTGCTCTAACCACTATGCCAGAGCGGCTCTCGAGTTCTGCCCTCTCTGTGGCCAAGTTTGAATTAAGTGTGTGCCAAGCACAGGGCCCATACCCCTTCTGATGTTGATTCTGTTTTTAAATGAGCACAAATTCACTGGGAGGGTGACTTTTTGCAAAGCCAAGCATTGGCCTCTGGGTTCCCCCCCTCCCCCTGATTTATATCCTGCCTTTTTCCGACAAAGGGCTCAAGGCAGCTTACATCATTCTCCTCCTCCATCTTATCCCCATCACAACAACCCTGTGAGGTAGGTTGGGCTGAGCGTCTGTGCCTGGCCCAAAGTCACCCAGTGGGCTCCATGGCCGAGCAGGGACTCGAACCCAGATCGCCAGAGTCCCAGTCCCGTGCTCTTCACCACTGCACCACACTGCCTCTCTGTTGCCTCCCTATTGCAGGAATGGCTTTGAACCTCGTCAGTTTGCTTTCTGTTGTAGCTGAAAATGCCAGGCTCCCAAGAGCAGTTTTGTGTTTTGGGGCTCAGGCGTGCTGCCTCTCCCGTCTTTTCCCAAGATTTAGGGACAGGATAGCTCTCCTTTTGCCTTCCTGTTCGCTTCCTGGGTAAGGGGCATTGGGCGACTGGTCATTCCCTGTGGCAACTATTTGCGGGGCGGGGAGGGGGGTGCCCACTACTGTCTCAAGTTCTGAGCGTGCTCTCCGGAAGGGTAGCCTCTAGCGAAACCCTGGCTCGGGATAGTGCAGGGTCGGATTGGGCAGCCCTGCCGGGCCCTGCCTGGAAGTCTAGCCCAAAGCACGGCCTCCACATGAATCCCGCAGGCAGATTGCGCTGCATCTGTCTCCCCTGTGATCTTTCAGCCTGCAATAGCAGGGCAGAAATCCTGACCGGCTTTTCAGGGGTTATTTTAAGGCAAATTCAGATGTGTGTCATGGGCTTGGATGCTCTGTAACGTGATGGCATGGATGCTATTATGATGAATAAGGAAAAGTCTGTTTTCCCAAACCAAATCTCAACCCCCTCTGCTAACTTTAAAGAAAAGCGGATCCTGAAATCAACACCCTTCAGGCATGAGAAAGAGAATCATTGTTTGTATTACCTTGCACTTGTGGAGCTCTTCATGACAGGCATCTTGAGGGCTGGTAGCATGAACTGACGTTTTAAAATGGAATATGCAGAGCAGAGCTCCCTTGGTGGCTGCTAGCCATGATACCCAGAAGCGTATCATGCCCAGAGATGGTACACCTCTCTGAGAGCCAGATCTGCGAGAACAAGGCAGTGGGAGGAGGGCTTTAATTACACTTTTGGAACTGATTAGCAAGATTGGCACGATTGTAGACGGCAGTTCGTGGGCGAAGCGCCTTTCATTTGTACTCCGTTCTTTTTGATTGGCGGATCGCATTGATTAAAAGGTTTCCCATTTGCTGCTTTCAGGATGCCAGACCCAGACTTCACCGTGCGGGACGTCAAGGTCCTCGTGGGTAAGCTATCTGAGAAGCTGATTGAACTAGAAATGGGGGGCTTCATGTTCTCAGAGACCAAAACCTGTTGGAGCAGCATCTAGATCTTTTGGGACCCTGACACACACTCGGCAATGCGACAGCAGTGAGCCCGCATGCCTTATGTGATCACAAGTAACCCGTGTCAGTTGGTTGCTTACCTTCCTTCACTTGCCGGTAAATCGAGTCTCCCTGATCGGTGGCTCTGTTAGATGTTGGGGGACAAAGTGGAAAACATCCTTTTATTTCATGCTTGTGAGCTTGTTGGAAATCGCTTGCTGGCCATGGTGGGAAATGGAATACTGGGTTCTGTGGCCTGATCCTGCAGGGCATAACTTAAACGTCTTCATCATTTGGGGTGTGTGAGCTGGAAAGGGGAGAGGCGCTGGGGGAGAACATCTCTTGCACTTCCTGAAAACTTCAATGTCCTGTTGCCTGGAGGCAGGTTTTACTCACCCTAGGTGAGCAGGTGTATAGCTGTGTGCATAGCATATCATGCTGGAGTTTGTGCTTATGACAACTGGGCCACTGCGTTTCCTCCTCGGGGCTGTGAGGCACTTGCAGTCCGAGGGTCAAATCAGAGCCGTGCTTGGCTCAGAGTTAATTTCACAGTGGGTATGTTGCTGTTGTATCTTGGGAGGAGGTGGATTCTTCCCATATGGATCTGTGACCTTTTGCAGCTGCCTTGTGTGTGTGTTTTAAATGTAAGATTCCTGACGTCGGTTTGCAGTATTTATTTCTTAAATGTATGAAGCCTGGGCTGGATTCATTATTTATGGGATATGTATGCATTTGTCTGCATTTCAATCAATACAGAGTTTTGTTTATTCCGTTCTTCAACTAGAAAAAGGCCCCTGGTCCATCTTGTAATCAATCAGGAAACAAAATGGCCCCTGGGCTTACAGTATAGAAATGGCACAACACACAAGGAAAAACAGATGGGGAAGGAAGAGGAAAAGACATATTCATGCATACCTAATTCTTCCATTAGCCATGTTGCTACACTGAAGTTCTCCCTCCCTGCTTTTCTTGTGCACTTTGAAGATTTCACCAAATACTGTTTGACCTGTCTTTTCAGTTACAACAAAACACTCGCTTTTTTTAAATACACGCCCTTAATTTAGATATTCTCTGAAGTCTGAATTCTGTACACTTACGTATGTCACTTACTTTTCAAAGCTACCACCTGCTGTGCATTCATAAAATCCCTGGCCCAAATAAATAACATCAAAAATGAACAAAAGCCATATAAAGCCATAACTCTGGGGCATGATCGTCTGCATATTTAGAAGAAACTCCCGCATCTCCCAGCATTCCCCAGCCAGTCACACTGGATTGGCTCCTTGTTGTTGTTAGTCGTGAAGTCGTGTCCGACCCATCGCGACCCCATGGACCACATTCCTCCAGGCCCTCCTGTCCTCCACCATCCCCCGGAGTCCACCTAAGCTCACACCAACTGCTTCAGTGACCCCATCCAGCCACCTAATCCTCTGCCGTCCCCTCCTTCTTTTGCCATCTATTGTTCCCAGCATCAGGCTCTTCTCCAGGGAGTCCTTCCTTCTCATTAGGTGGCCAAAGAATTTGAGTTTCATCTTCACTATCTGGCCTTCTAAAGAGCAGTCAGGGTTGATCTCCTCTAGGACTGACCGGTTTGATCGCCTTGCAGTCCAGGGGACTCGCAGGAGTCTTCTCCAAGCATCAATATTTATAAATCAGATTACTCTAAAATTCATAAAGGTCTGGCCAGAAAGAAATGTTCTATTAACTTATACATCACGTACTGCTCTAAGTATAAATCTCTCTCCCTCCTGGTTGTATATACAACTTAGCATGACCAGTGCTACTGCATCGTGGGAACATATCTTTCCCATGATGCACTGTTGGAGGCTTTGTGCTGTGGAAAGAGGAGGTGGGCTTGAGGTCTGGATTTGAATTTGGGGCTCCGGCAGCACAGAGTTCCTGGCTTTCTGCAGAGGGAGTCGGTGTGAGACCTTCCAGGTGTTTTAGCCTACGGCATTGCTGGCAAGGACTGGTGGAAGATGCGGGAGCTGCTCTGGCCTGCAGGGTTTCCACCTGTGTTGATCTTGGTCCACCCATGTAGGGAGAAGGCCAAGGACTTGCTCAGGTGAGAAACGGACCCCGTTGCTGAATCTGCTGGTGAGAATCTGTTTCCTTCCGCAGTATTCTTAGATGTTCCGTCTTCCTCTGCTTCTTTTAAAGAAGAGAAGGGTTTATGGTCGCTTGTGAATCCTTGTGTGCCATCTGTGATCGCAGAAGGAGGGAGCCGGCTAGGGGCGCAAAGCGTTGCTTTTGGTGTTGTTTTCTTTGCTGCTTACATCGTGGGAGCCTTGAATTGCAAGTACTGAAAAAAGATGCCCAACCCAGGGCGTGCCGGAGCTTTTCAACAGGGAAAATGGGACACGCTCTTTCTCTGTTGAATTAATACCCTGGCACAGGCGCTGTGGATGGGAGGGAGATGCAACTTCGCAATCCCACACGCCAGAGATGCAGCGAGGGGAGGGAAGCTTCCACCGTGACAGCGGAAGGACGGGCGAGAGGGAGGATCCCTGCCTCGCTCGGTAGGGGCTGTCACATCCAGAGAGTGGCCACAGAGAAATTCAAGAAGGCTCTTCCCCGGTCTGGCTTGTGGCTCAGCCTGGAGTTAGCCAGTCTGCGTTGACCTGTGCCTCTGCCACGGTGATGCAACGTTTGTTTTGCACCCTTTCTCGCAGCCTGGTCGTGTGGAACCTCACGCACGGGGCCCCCAGTCCGGCCCTCTGGGGATGCCCGTTTGTGGTTTCTGGGCTTCTGACCTGTTTTCCCCACTGTGAAAAAAGTTGAAAAGCCTCCCCTAAGACTTCGGGACTAGCACTGAGTGCTTTCGGCTAAAGTAAGCGAGGAGTTTGCCTTGGGCTCCACCAGCCATCAGGTCTGCCGCCTGAGAGCTTAGGCCGGAGCAGGTTCTGCTCCCGTGCTGCACTCCCTCGGCTAGTAAGCCCAGGGTTGTGGCCTTTAAAATGTATTGGAATGGCTTGGGTACAAGGGTTGCTTTATATTTTATTTACTGTATTCTTGAGAGGATTTTGAGAAGGGGAGCAAGGCGATTTGCTAGCGTGCTTGAATTTCCTATTTATGCACGGCACCATCAGTGGATTGGACCCTTGACGGAGTGTAAGAGGGTAGGCCTCTGCCCCAAGGAGTTTACAGGCTGCTGTTCAGTGCAGGGGAAACATCAGGTTGGGAGGAATGGAGGTGGGCTAAATGGGACAGCACAATTAAAATGCAGAAACGCAAACTGAGAGCATGCCTTCCATCAGTCGAAACAGCAGCCAACAGAACATCTGTCTAGAAGCTAGGATCGGTTAGAACCAATTAGTCACATCCATCTGGAAAGGCTTAAAAAATAATATATTATTTTTGAGTGTGCATTCCAGAATGACTGAGAAAAAGGACTAACTGCTAAGTAGAAAGGTTGTAGAGTTGAGAAGTACAAAGATGATCGGGCAGATAAGCCCCAGAGCACAAGCAGAGCACGTGTTCTCCGAAATATCATTCTGCAGCATGATAAGATCAACCCAGAATGCTTTTGCCTGCCGAGAGCATCACCTACCATAGTCGTCTCCCTCCATGTACAAAAGATCTGAAAACATGCCATTTTGTAGAAGAAACCAGAAAACTAGATTGCATCCAGAAGCGTTGCCACATTACGGTTCAGTTTTACAAGAAAGAGTTGAGCATCACTTTCTGGCAGGAAGGAAGGATGGAAGGAATTGTAGTCCGGCACATCTGGAGTGTGCCAGCTTGAAGAGGCGGTTGTTCAATTTTCCTGTCTTGCTGGTGGATGAAGTGCGAGTGAGCTTGACTAGGGCCGCAGTGTGCGCTTCACGCCAGCCTGAACCCAGGTCTCTCTGCTCTGAGTTTGCCAGTTGCATCCGCTGCGTTCTCACTGGGGCCTGAGCTGTCGGCCGCTCCGCAAAGAACGTGCAATTTGTCGTAAGGTCTCCTTTCTCTTGCTCTTAGGATCCAGTTTATGAGCGTACGCCTCCAGTCCGTGGTGGGGAGCTAATGGTGCCACTAGTCTTTAACAAGCCCCAGTAATTGTCCCTTCCTTTAAATGGTGGTGTCCGGAGGAGGAGGCCTTGAGGCCTCCCTGCTTTTGAGAAAGCTCCCGTCCTTTCCTCTTCCCTGATGCTGATCGGAGTCTTCCTCTTGCTTCCTTGGCCCTGATCCACATGCCCAGCAGCATGCAGGGAGCTGCGAAACCCAAGGGAAGCACTGCCCCGGCAGGCTGCTCTAAAGATAGTAACTAGGACAGCACCTCCCGCCCTGAGATGTCCTCTCTGTTTGCACAGCGCCCTGGGCCCCAATCCGGCATCTCAGATTTCAGGGAATTTGTGTGGCGGAGGAGAATGGCTCGCTGCTGAGCTCACGGACGTGCAACCTGCTTCCGCTGCCCGCCGGCCCCCCACAGGTGTAGTGCTGCAGGGCCCCCGGATCAAGCCAGGATCGGCTACTGCGGGGGTGCAGGGGAAACCCCCCCAGGCCTTTCCGTTGGAGTTCTGCTGCAGCACAGAGGGGAGCTAATCCCACAGTTGCCGCTTGGCCTCTCTTCCAATACTTCTCTGCTCGTCTTATTTCTGTCCAGCTGCTTCCAAAAACAAAGTCTCCCATGCTGCCTAAAATGTGGGCTCAACTACTGTTCCGTTTCACAGCCAAAGGAGCCCACTGCTCACACCCTCAATGCCCGCTGTGGCGTATTCCTGCCCACTGGCCTGTCTCCTGGCAGCTCGGCAGCTGCAGCCGGTCAGCTTAGAATAAATAACCCTTTGCATTTCGAGTTTGTTAGCAGCCTCACGTTTTCTGGTTCGCGACTGTGTGCATCGTGACACGTTGGAAGAGGTTAAGCATCTCTGTTTTGCCAAAGTTTTGCGTATTTTCTGGGGAGACGTCGCTCGTTGCACTTCGGTTAGGTGGGTATGCACTGGGGCATTCTGCGTGTATGTGTAAATTATACATTTAAGCCCACCCTTTGTTTTCATGGAAGATCACTGATGCCTTTTCGCTCGGATCAATACTGAATCAATTGGAGAGAGGGCAGCGTGAAGCAGTGTGCTGTCGCTTGGGTCCCCAAGGAAAAGAGAAAGGTTTCCCATTACCCAGTAATGGCTATGGTGTACCACTGAGAACAGAAACGCTCACGGGAAAAGGATGTTGTTGGGAAGGAAGGCCCTGTGGGCATTTCCATCAGTCAGTGGCTGCTTTCAGGGCCCGTCTCAAAATGATTTCCTGGCTCTCACAAAAAAAGCCATCCCAAGGATGTTTGTTGCAGCAGAGCGGTGTGGAGGCCAGAGTGTGTGGGCCAGGCTTGTGAGTGGGGATGCCTGAGATTCCGCACGTTTTGGCAACTGAAGAATACTGAAGTCTTCCCCACACACCGGAATTAAACTGGGAGGTTCTGCTTCTGTAGAACACCAAAGGTCTATTTTTAGAAGCAGTAGGTGTCAGAATCGCCTCTCCTTCTGTATGAGTCACCTAGGCTTGCCTCCTGGCAGATGGAGGCGTCCTTTGAGCAGTGACTCACGCAGAGAAGAAACAGGTCAGGAACATTCTACTGGATCTTTGCATGGGGGGAACTGAATGGCCCAAAGGCACCCGATGAAGGGCTGTGGCAGAATTACGTGCGGCATCTACCGCTGCAGCAAGCGGGTCAGAAGGAGGCTGGAACTCTGCGGGAGAGGCTCTGTCTCACATGTAGGAGGCCCCCAGAGAGTGCTGCATTTCTGCCTTGAGAAAGATGGACTAATCCCTCTGTGTCCTGTTGCAGCGGCAGCTGTCCAGGCTTGCTGGAAAGAGGAGAAGCCCCAACAGTTAACTGTGCAGAATGACAGCAGCCACACTCCTCCTCGGGTGGGCACAGGCCTTTGAAAAATACACGTTACCTGGCCAAAGACATGCATGTGACAGACTGAGGCAGCCCAAAGTATTTGGAGGGCACCAGGTCGTTTGGCCTTCCTGGAAGCACCTGGAAGGGTTATCAAGCAGGCCGGAGCCCCCCTTCTCAACCTGACTTCTCTCTCTCCCAGGGCATGAGCTTGAGGTCTCCCTGACTTGATGCATTTATTGACCTCGCAGAGAGTCAAAACTTGGTTGTAATTTTTCGTGGGCGAAATCTTCCAGGGAGCCGCCGGATCGTGGACGTGATGGACGTGAACACACAAAAGGGCATCGAGATGAGCATGTCGCAGTTTGTGCGGTACTACGAGACGCCGGAGGCCGAGCGCAAGAAGCTGTACAATGTCATCAGCTTGGAGTTCAGCCACACAAAGTTGGCCAACATCGTCAAGCGCCCCACAGTGGTGAGTTGTGTGTTCCTCTTGGGGCAGCAGTGGCGCTTGGGGGTCGGTTGTTTGTGACGCTGCTGCTGAAAACCTGTCCCGTTCAGAGACTTCTGGGGGCCCAATTCCACTTGCGTGCACTTTGCTTCCTGGTGAAACGACCAGGCAGTGGCAAATTCAGCCGCAGGAGGAGTTGCACAAGTGGCTGCGGGGGCTGCATGTGCGTGGACACCTGTGCACACAAGCGCACACACACCCTGCAGTAGCAGACCGGCCTCAGTAAGGTAGGCCCCAGGGCCACCGACTGAGCACTTTCTCCTGTTGGAGGGTGGCTGTTTTGTGACCGACTTAGAGGCTTTTCAGTGCACTTCCTTTGGTGTTGGGCAACTTGACCCGTCTAGCTTCTAGTCCACATTCAGCAATTAAACTCACTGGGCCAGTTGCTGACTCTAAGAGTGGCCTACGTCGCAAGGGTGTTGTTAGAACAAAATGGAGAACTGTGTAAGCGCCTTTCCTTGTAGTTCCTTGCAAGAGGGAAAAAGCAAAGGGAAACGCAGCTGTGACAGCTCCTGACCTTGACTGGCCTTTCAGGTGGACCTGGTCGACTGGGTGGACAATATGTGGCCCCGGCATCTGAAGGAGCGGCAGACGGATGCCACCAACGCCATTTCGGAGATGAAGTACCCAAAAGTGAAGAAGTAGGTTGGTTTCTTTTCTTTCAGGGCCATAGTCCCCAGCGCTCTCTGCCAAGGGCCGTGTGTGCAGAACTTTGGCTGCTGGGGGGACGCGGAGCTGAGCGATGGGACTGGCGGGGTGGAGGGATGCTGCGTGTCCACGCGCTGCTTTCTGGGGCACTGGGAGCCGGGGCTGAGCGGGCTGGGATACCAAGGCGGAGATCCGGGGCGTCAGATGCTGCTTTGCTGCTGAACAGTTGTGTTTGGACTCTGGAATGATTGTTCTTCTTCCTTTTCCAAAGTGGTGCTTTGTATTTTGCAATGTGGTACGGGATGGGGGTTTGCGACGAGGAAGCTTCTGGCAATGATGGGCTTGGCTGCCTACACATCCAGGGGCACTGGAAAATTGGAAGGGCCTCTGGCTGCGATTGGCTGATTTGCTGTGACAGCAGAGAAAAGCAGGGCAAGCAGAAGTTCCTTGCGGCGTGTTTCACCTTTGCACTGCTTGTTCTTGAGTCAAGCCGAAGCCGGGCACTCAGACCCTCCTGAAGCCACTAGGAATCTAGCTGAGCTTCTGGCAGTGTCATTTCCAAATGCAAACTCACAGTCATAAGGTACAGAAACTTGATTTAAAGTTTACTGAAATTCTCAGAAAGGTATGTTACGTCCCCAGAACATATTTTGTGCGTTGGTCTGTACCCGCAGGGAACTGTGGCAGAGAAGCATCTGAACACTTGTCATGGGGAACAGTAGCCGACAGGAGCGATTGCTCTCGGGTGTTGCTTGCAGGTTTTCCAGAAGTGTGCGGCTGGGGAGAAACAGGGAGCCAGACAAGAACAGCTTTTGGTCTGATCCAGCGCCTCACTTAGTATATTTTTATTTATTTGGAGTTTTTATATCCTCCAGTTGCTCCCAGCAATCTTGCACGTTACGATTTCTTGTTGTCAGTGTCTGTATCTGATGCTGGGCCGCTTCTCCTAAATGGCAAGCCAACCAGCAAAAAGACGGGGAATGGAGAACCGTGGCTTGTGCAGGCACAGATGGTGCTGTGAGATGCAGATGTCAGGTTTGGCTCCCGCCTGCAGAGATCCGTGCTCGGCTTTGGAGGGTAGGAGTCCCTCCATCTGCTTCCCTGGTTCAGGATGGTGCTTGACAAAGGCCAGAAGGGTTTGTGCTGTAACTCTGCAGCAATGCTCTGCCTTTGTTCCCTGCGCATCACCTCTCCCTGTCTGGACAATTCGGAATACGTGCAAGCGATTGCTCCGGCCTGGGAGAAGCAGGCTGCTTGCAAGAGAGCCCCAAGCTGCAAGAGAGAGACGAGTCACGTGACCATCTGGCACCTCATGCTTAACCATGGTTTGGTGCTCCGTGCGTGAGCCATGGTGGAGAGCGCATGCATGCGCTTCGGCCATCCTGCCTTCTCTCAGGTATCGCAGGCCTTCCTTTCTCCCGGCTCCTTGGTCGGCTGCTCCTGTGTGGTGTGCGCAAAGTGGAACCAGGCCCTGCTGTGTGGGCAGCCTGTGGTTTGTGTTGGCTGCAAGATGAGGACTTGCACATTAGAATTGTGGTGTGGGAGGAGAGCGGGAAAAGGGGAGGCCAGAAGCTCCCTTCTCGCTCAAAGCCATGACTGAGTGTTAGCTTGCAGGCAGCCTGCGCATACCTGCCTTTTCTAGGATACATAGTAGGATGTTCCGGGCACAGGTGTGCAGTCTGCCCCCTTTCCTGTAGGCGCTCTGCTTGGGGGTGTTTTTTGTGGTGGAAACACCAACCCCTTGTGGAAGGGGGCCTGATCGCTCCCACTTCAAAATCCGCTTCTCTCCCTTTGCTCCATGTGCCCCAGATTTGAGGTCGGAGTGCTTGAGGTGCGCGCCTGCTTCGGGCTGGAGACGTGACGTTTTGGGCAAAAAGCCCTGGACGATGTGCCCAGTGGGGCTGGCCCCTTGCGATCGCAGCGCTGCCTGCTTGGGAGCCCAACCCCAGCCGGTGCGGTGTGCTGGTAGTGCTGGAACAGGGCTGGGGAGAGCTGCGCTTTAGTCCCTACTTAGCTGTGAAGCTCAGGGAGTGATTTTGGGACAGTCACGGGCTCCCAGTCTGGCCTACCTCACAGGGATGTCATGAGGATACAGCAGAGAAGAGGATGGTCATGCGTATCACTTGGGTTCCTTGGAAAAGGCAGGAGCTCAGTGTAAGAAACAGTCCCAGCACCTCATTGGGTTGTGCAAACCGGTCAGCTCGGCCCGCTGAAATGGGAAGCAATCCTCCAGTAGCCCCATAACAGCCCAGGGGTTATGGAGGGTTGTCTCCCTGTCCATGAGCCATGCCGCCTGGGTTCGGATGAACGACAGGCTGGATCCAGGCAGCGATTACAGAAATCGTACCAGCCACACACAGCAGTTCAGATAAGTCACTGCGGCTTAAATAAAACCACTTTTGTTTATTTTGCTTGGGTGAGCCAGATGAGCAACGTCTGCTGCTTGCGTGCGCGAGTCAGCAAAGTGTAGCAGTCAGTTCTGTGCTCTCCTAGCTCTCATAGTCCCCTGCCTGCATGCCCCAAAGTTTGGAATGATGGGAGTTGTAGTCGAGAGCATCTCTGCAGTGCTGGGTGAGCTCTAGATTGAAATCCCCCCTCAGCCATCATGATCACCGGACCGTCTCTCTCTCTCTCTGTAACCCTGGCCTACCTCGCAGGTTGTTGTGATAATACAGTGAGGAGAGACATATCGTGTCTGCTGCCTTGAGGTCTTTGGAAGACAAGCGAGATATAAATGTAGGAAATAAATAATTTTGTATGATGCATAGCCTGTTTATTCCACATCCACATGTCAAGAAGCCACGAGTGACCGCAGCTTCCCGGTGTGCACTCCGCATCACAATTCCACGTGCCGATTCTCAGTCTTGGGAAATCCTGGCGTGATTTACCTATATTCCTTCGTGGTACTTGATTTGTACCTCAGCTTTCCTCGAAAACGTGGCAGTGGGTCGTGACATGTTTGACGTGGAAGCAGTCATGGCTTTTCCCGCTCGCTTAGCTGAGCCCACGGTTATTCCCCACAGGCCAGGCCAAGGTCTCCTGCTTTTTGCCCCGGCCTGCAAGGAAATGTTGCATGGTGCGACACGAGAGGAGGAGGCCGGAGCTGGGCCGCTCTTCTCGGAGCCTGGAAGTGCCATTCGGGGGCAGGAGACTGTGGGAGCCAGCCCCACCGGCCCCTTTCAGACAAAAAGGGAAAGGGAGGGAGGACCAGAAGGGAAGCACCTCTGCGTGGGGGCCCCTTGGCGGAGGTGGGGCGGGGAGAGCGTCCCGGCAGGACGCATCACGCCTCTCCTCCCGTCCTGTGGGGCGGTGTTTCCTTTTTGTCTGGCTTTGGGTTACCGCGCCGTCCTTTGGGGGTGAGTGTCGTTTTTGTCTGTGCCTGTGTGGAAAGCGAGGGGCGGGCGGGCGGGCGGGCGGGAGAGGCCCCGGTCCCAGTTGACCGGTCCCAGTTGAGCGCTCGCTCTCCATGGAAGCACGGCGGTCCTCCCGTGCGGAGGAGACCCCAACCCGGCAAGCTCCCCTCCTCCATCTCTCGCTCCTTTCCCAAGTGAAGGCAAGAGGCGGCGATGGGCACGTCCACTTCCCTTACGCGCCAAGCAGGCCGCCCTTGAACTGTTTCCGTGCCGCTCCCTTTCATTTCCCCTTGGAACGCTTTGGGGTCGCCGCCCCAGACTAAAGCCCATGTGCCCCTCCTCCCGGCTGGGGCTCCACCCACATGCCACTCGGCAGCCGTTTTGTGGCATCTGTTTTGCCCAAACTAGACCAGCAGCGTGTGTGTCTTGCTTTCACCGCATGCTTGAATTATTCTTTCAGCATCTTCATCCTGCCGTTCCCCAGAGGCGTTCAGGGCAAAGTACAAAGTTCCCTTACCTGCTTTTTGAAAATTCCCAGTAGCCACAGCTGTGGGGGAGGAGAAGCAAAGGGGAGGGTGTTTGTTTTGAGGAGGAGTGCGGGGGTCTTCTTAGCAGAGCAAGGGGTGCCCATTAGAACTGTAGTGCAGGGCAGGAACTTGGGAGATCTGGCTTAGGGTTGGAGGGCCTCCCACACCTTCCAGCATGCTAACTGGGGGATACTGGGAGATGCCAGTTTTTTCCTCCTTAATCGCATCCCATCTTTTCTTGCCTTACACCTGCGTCTCAGGGCCTGTTAGTTATACACGTGCTACTCGCTTTGCTCTTTCAAACCAACCCTGCAAGGTAGGTTGGATGGGAAGTGCTGCTTTATATTAGTGCGAAATACTAATGCTGCCTGGAGATAAATGAGACTCTTGCAAGACGAAGGTGGGTGTTCCTGTTGGATTGCATCCCCAGTGGACAGTTGTGTTGGTCTGTGGCTACTGGTGTGCTTCTGTGCAGAGAGAGACACACACCCGTGAGTTCATCTGTGAGTCTGAGAATTTCCCCCTTACAGACTGTGTGTTGAAGGTGAGAAAACAATGATACGGAACATTATTTTATTATGGGAAGGGTTTTGTCCACATCTGATACCGTTGTGCCTGTCTGTGAGAAATGTCAGATTACTTCTAGTTCATATTTTGAGTTTTTAAGCTCTTTCATTTCAGCTATCGTTTGGGTTTAAAAGTTAAAGATTAACAACAATTTGGTCCTTTGTTGCTAATTCAGCTCATGAAATCATTCCTTGTTCTGTGTGATGTACAGGGGAAAGGAGCACTTTGTCCAAGGGTGGAAATGTGGTTTTGTTCTGGCTGGCGAATTCAGCAGTGTTTATGTCAAGCTACCGACTGCCCCGTGGGATGGCGCTGTGGGTTTCATCCATCCTCTGAAGCGAGGCTACTGGCTGTTGGAATGTGCCCTTACACCGCAGGCACGAGCTTGGAAAATCGTGCGGCAAACCCCAGATTTGAAACGGTGTTTGTGGAACATAAGAAAAGCCTTGCTGGCTCAGAACCGGGGTCCGTCTAGCCCAGCACTCGGCACACACGGTGTCAAGCCGGCTGAGCTGGGATCCCCCAGGATTGCAGGGTGGCTGCAAGGCCTCCTCCCGCCCACATGCCTCAGCAGGCGGTCCATGCAGGCCGGCCCCCTTTGGAAAAGGAGGGAGCCCGTGGCCAGCAAGGCTAGTAGCCACGGATGGCCTCCTCCCTCGCGAATCTGTCCAGTCCCCGCTTAAAGCCCTCCAGGTTGGCGGCCATCCCCGCCTCCCGTGGCAGCGAACTCCATGGCTGAACTTTACACTGAGCAGCCACGTCCGTCCTTTTGCCTTCCTAAACCTCCCAGCCGTCGGCTCCATGGGATGCCTCTGGGCTCGAGTGTCACCGGAGAGAGAGGAAAACATCTCCTCCTCTACTTTCTCCATGAGGAGACAAGGCATAAGTGCAAGTCCTTCCCCCCCACTTCCTGCCTCCGCTTTAACTAAGTAACCCCATCACTCCTTCCTCCTCAGAGGTGTCTGGAATGCTCTTCCATTAGGGTCAGAGAGTAACAACAGGCTCCCGTGTTGCTCGGGGAAAAGCAACCCCGCATTTGCTCCCTCTCTGGCGTTGTCAGTATGTGATGCCCCCATGTTTTCATGAAGATGGATTTCTGATTCGAGTCCTTTTCACACACGTGCGCACACGCACGCTGGCATGCTCTTCAGGAAGGAAGGAGTTACTTCCCCCACTGGCTTGGTTTAAAAAAAATCCCGCTGAGCGCCGAAAACCATCTGCTGGGCTTTGGGGGAGGTTCACAGTCTGATCCCGGTGGAACGCAAGGCCCTGTGGTGCCAGAGGGCACAGGCTGGGCAGGGCCTCCAGCAAGAGCCGGGGAGCTGCTCCAAGGGTGAAGGCTTCCTGTCCGTGTGGGTTTCACTTGTCTGCTCCCCCGCACCCCAAGTTTGGAGGAACGCGTGACGTTTGCGTGTCGCCGTAGCAGCCGCCATGGGTGTGGGCTTGCATCTGTGCCCCCATGTGGAATATCACCTTTTCCCCTTTGTTTCAGTCTTGGAAGTGTACCGTGGGTTTGTGTCGATCGTCTGTGCAGTTCATCCTGCAGTGTGGGTTTTGGCCCCTAAAGGATGTGTATTTCCGGTCTTTTTCTAGCTCCATTTCTGTCCACAACACGTGTTTTTCTGTCCTTGTCACTGCATTTAACTTGTAGATTTGTACATGTCTGTGAATTGTGAACTTGAAGATTTCTACACATCTGTGAACTGAATTTGTGGTAGCTGAGCTTGAGTTTGGCTACCCTGGTGTTCTCCAGGTGTTTTGGACTGTTCTGTCTCACCAGCCCACCTAGAAGAGCCAGGCGGTGCTGAGAGTTGTGGCCCTAAATTTCTGATTAGGAAGGACTGATTTAGACTGGCAGTTTCTCTTCTGAAAACTCCTGGGAATTGGAGATGGCCCCAACCTACTGCTTTGAAGAAGGATATAGAAAACATAGAAACGTCTTTCCCCATTTTAAAACATGGGCATGGAGGCTGCAGGGACACCTTTTTATCCTATACTTGCTGTCAGAATATGTGGCCAAGGCAATTATCTCTTGTTTCCTTGCTGCAAATTTTACCTGCACCCTCTGGTATAACATTCTGGACCCTGGGGACTTTGTTTTTTACGTTGTTGTGAGTTTCCGTCTGTTTCTTACACAGTTATACAAATCTGTAGCATAAGCTTCATGTAGCCTGGGTGCATTGGAAGAAAAAGTGCCGAGCAAAGCGATGTTCAGGAGAACATCCGCCTAGGAATCTTTCTGCCCACGCATCCCTGGGAAGAAAATGACACTTGCAAATCATAGAGGGCCTTTTTGGGAGTTAAAGGAACAAGCGTACGGAAAGCTGTGCTTCATTTCCTTCAGATTTGGGAGCGATTAAATAAGTTGACACGAGCAACCCGAATGCTCAGCTGGTAGTGTAGAAAATTCCCTGCCATCATTTGTGTGCATTTTTATCTTGAGGGATTTGGGTTTTTTTTCTTTTTTCTTTTTAACATTTCAGTGCTTTTCAGAAATTCCTTGATCTGCACAGAAAAAGAAACAAAAGCGAAACAGCTGTTGAAGGTGCTTTTCTGATCCAACAGAAAGATCTCGTGTTAAACTTCTTAGGGAGGAAAGGAAAAGCTCAGTGGAGTAGAGAGTGGAAACGCTGTTGATTTAAAAACACGTTTTGCAGGGTTATTTAAAACGTTGACTTGAAAGGACTGCAGAGCATTTGGGAAAAGCAGGAGGGTTTTTTCAGGGGGCAGGTGTTTATAGCTCAAGAAGCATAAAATTCGGCCTTGTTCTCATCCCACCCCAATCCCTGTGCTTCTCTCCGCCATGTAGGACTTCGCGTTCTTCTCGACGTGTCCTTCTCCAGCCGTCGGCTGCAGGCAAAGTGAGCTGCGGCAGGAGGTGGCCTAGAAATGTCTTTTTCCAAAATGGACACTCGAGCAGCGCGCGCACAAGCCCTCCTTTGAAAAGTTGGGCATTCTATTCTCCGAGCAAAGGAGGGTCCATTTAGTGATGCGAGACCTGCCAGGCGAGGAGTGTAAGATTAGCCGCGGCGATGGAAGCTGCGCTGACTGTACCACGTGACTGCAGCGTTGTGTGCCGAGCGAGCCATAGAGGTCAACGCAAAGGCATTCACTAGAGACTGCCTTGCGGATGAGGGCTTTCTCCCCCCCCTGCCCCCAGATTCCTAACCCTTTCCTTAGCGGCTCGGGTTGAATGGAGAAGGATCCTTTGTTAGAATAATGGTGGAAATTTAAGGCCGGAGGGGGCTAGAGCAGGCCGAGGAATAGGAAGGATGGGAGAAGCAGAGATGCTCCTAAAGGCCCCTTAAGGAACCTTTCCCTCTGTGTGTGGGAAAAAGACGGTGCTCCAGAGTGGAAGGTCAGCTTCGGGGTACGGGGGTGTTCATGAAATGGCCCTGCCCGGGAGGAAGGCTTGCCAGAGCTTTGGGGTTTGTTTCAGAGCCAAATTGTTGAGTTGCACACATGCCAAAGTGCTCAGAGGTAAAGCATATACCTGGCATGCAGAAATTCCCGGGTTTTGGCCCTAACCATCCTGTTAAAACATCTCTAGGGACACAGGTGTTGAAAGCTGGTCTTTGAGCGTTCAGAGTGCTTCCGCTAAATATTTGTAATATTCCTCAGAGCAGCCTTGTTAAGAAGGCTGATATTACTGTCTCCACATCGCAAGTGGGGGACAAGGCTGAGTGCCTGGCCTTGGGACCACCTGGTAGCGGGTTTCTGCTAGGCAGCAGATCCAGATGCAGGATTTCCGAACCAGCACTCAGAGCCACGCATCTAGACCAAGGCCGAGTTGAGAGCAGAGTGGTTTATAATACTTAAGACACTGCTTAATATAAGCGTTAAGCATTTTCACAAAAGCGTTAAGCATTTTCACTAACGTGCATACGTCATATGGTATAGAAACCATATAACAGGAAGGAATAATTTAGGGTGGATCCTATACATGTTTCGACTGAAAAAGTTTATATAATGGCTGAGATTTATAGAGCATTTTCGATACCATATGCCTAAAAACTGAGGGCCAACTCCAACAAAAACAGCAAAGGAGAAAAGTTTGTTCTACCTGCCTGGCTTTTCATCCTGCAGTTCTAAGCAAACAGGATGTATCTTGGTTCATTTGTTGTTTTCATTTTGTCCCCGAAGGTGGCTGAAAAGAATACCATCTGCAGATATTTTAATTGATGTCATTTTTATGTTTTTAGTTTTAAAGCATTTGAAGACGGTTAAAATTGGTTGAGTGTTCCATTCAAATTGAGTTATTTCTTGCAACTGAATGTACTAAAAGTTATTTTTATGTTTAAAGTTTCTTGTGCTCTGGCCTTAAAAAAAAAAAGAATGAATTTGGTTTCCATATCAGTCGCACATGTAGAATAATAAAGCAAGTAGAGGAAAGGACAAATCGTTTAGAAAGTGCGGAGGAGCGAAGGACTCGTATTTTGAAAAGCGGCATGTGGAGGTCACAATCCGACCTAGTGACGCCTCCTGATTTCAATCGCACGCCCAATTCAGCACCGGAGTGTAGCCGGAGAGCCTCCTCCGCTTCTTGGGCTGCCTGATCTTTCCCCCATGGCTCTTTTTCCTTTTTGAAGCATCTGAAATATCCCGGGCTGAAGGCAAATGCTCCTCTCTCTTGCCTTCCGTGGGAAATGCTAGAGGGGCACCCGGGTGACCCTTGTAATTGTGCAAGAAAAGTGTTTTAATTGCAAGGCAGGGGCCGAGGAAGGTGGGGGCCCCTCCTCCTCCAAAGCCTGCAAATTTACCTTCTTCGTGACAGCATTGCGTATCGCTCTGTCAACTCCCGGCACTGGATGCGGTTGCTAGGCAGCAAGCTCTTCTGTATCCCAAGACTTTCTGGTTTCCTAACCTTCCTGGGGCACATGGTAAGGGCCTTCCTGTCGTCTGGAGGGATGTTTGCATGCGACCGCATTCCGCCTGCAGCTGAGATGCGATGGGGGACCGAGGGGGAGCACCCAGCTCGCTGGAGCCTTGGGGAAGTGAGGGGTACCAGAAGGCAGGGGGTGCTGCTTGCTTTTTGCTTCTCTGCTCGCGACCTGGTAGAAAAGACTCGGAGATATCGAGGGACTGAAAGGCAAACCTTGAACCGGCAACCGGAACAAGGAAAGGGGGTTGGTGGGTTAAGTGGTGTGCGTTTCCTGCCTTTGCTAAGTGCCTGAGCAGGGAAGCAGTAATTCAGCCATTAGCTACGGATGGAGGCTGGCGCGGATCAAGCGGACGGAGCAGAGGGAGGGGGCGTGGGGAAGCTGCGTGCCTCGGGCAGGCCGTTGCCCTGAGATAAACTGCTCTCAAAGTCTTACAGACGGCATGGAGGAAAGACTGGATTCGGTACTTCGCAAACTCCATCATTTGTCGATTCATAAATACCATTCCCGCTGGCCCAGAACCTTACAAGGAGAGGAAAACCATGAGTGCCAGTGCAGCTTATTTCTCCCTTGAGCTTCCCACCACTCCAGCTTTGCAAAGCTGCCCTGTGGTTTAAATCCAAGCAGGGCTGTTGAAAACTTTGTTTTTAGGCACCATTTGTGAAGGGCTAGAAGAGCAGCTTCCATTTTTGGGTCCCCAAAGCAAAGCTTCACTTGAATCGCGCTGAAACACGGAGCCAAGGGCAGCGCAGAACAGCAGTTTAACTCTGTCGTTCCTCAGCTTTGTGGAATCCGTTGTTGTCCCCCCCCCCCCCCCGCCATCCGGACACCTCGAATAAGAAATCCAAGATCACATCGGCAAATTTTCCTCCCACAGAAATCCAGTTGTTTTAGAATTCCATTCAAAGGACATTTAGAATGCTTCATTTCGAGTCATTTACCCATAAGCAGTGACTGCTAAACATTGAAAACATGAGCCATAAATTCCAGTTTTATGGGATATCGCTTTGGATTCCTGTAGGGGCTGTTTCTAAACGACGTCTCTGTGCTTTGCAGGTACTGTCTGATGAGTGTGAAGGGTTGCTTCACAGATTTCCACATTGATTTCGGGGGTACTTCAGTTTGGTATCACGTTTTCCGGGGAGGGAAGGTAAGTGAATGCAGCACCTGTGTGGAAAGGGGAGGGTGGGGAGAGAAGTGGGCAGCCGTAGCCCCCCGACAACATCCTCGCGATGGCTTGCAGACGAATTCTTCAGCAATCGGCTTGGACAATGAGAAGGTGGTTGTGGAAAAGGCATCTTGCCGATGTGGGAAACAGAAGCAGAACACGAATGCGCTTTTGCGTATTTGTTGAACATTTGTTCTGCTCGTTGACCTTTCCAGAGGGAACGGGGACTCTGAAAAGTGGCTCGTGTCAGTTTGAAATAAATGAAACTCTAAGGGCTCAATCAGGGAGCAGTGCCCACAACCCTCTGAACTCAGAGAACGCCAGGCATCTGAGGCTGCACGGATGGTGGACCATGGCTGGCCATTGCTGTTTAGCTGCAGTATTTTGGAATGGCGGGGAGGAAATTCAGGTGCCATCTGGATAGATCATTTTTTGACTTCCCTTCTCTCCCCTGCCCACCGTTACCCACTAGACCTCTTCTCTGAGGTCAGTTTTGCAGTTGTGGGAAGCAGGTGGTGCTGTTCTTTCCACACCAGCGTTGAGCAGGGGAGGGGGCTGCAGGTGAAAGCCAGAGCAATTTCCAACCCCCGAGCTGGGAATCCTAAAATATCCTCTGGCTGCCCAGATACTATCAGCCCTAGGATTGCTCTCTAAAATTACAAATTAATCAGAAAACAAAACTACCAAATAAATTAAGAGCCGTACCAATCCAGTCAACCATCTAATAATGACACGTTCCCAATTCTCAAGTGTCCATTGAAGCATAAACTTCTTAGCTTCAGAAATACACACTCCTTTTGCTTGGCTCTGACTGAATACGTTCTGTTTTCAGTCTTCAGGTAGGGGATGTACCTACCAACACATACCTTTTCCACAAAGGTAGCAGCATTTAACTAAATGTTCTTCCTCCGGGGTTATGGGTGCACACTGCAGTCCCCTTCCTGCCCAAGTGGATCAGCCGGAGACAGTCCAGGGGAGCCACTGCCTTTCTGGAGCACCCATGGGATTGAGTTGCTGTGCTCCTCCGGGTCCAGTTTCTTTGATGTTGCTTGCCTGGACCTTGGAGGGACTTGGGTGTCACTTCAGCGGCTGGAATTGTGTGAGGATGACTGAGTCCGGCTGTCCCCAGCCTGGCTGCCTCCATGTGTGTTGGACGGGTGCTCCAGACAGGCTCATGCCCCTCCTGCAGCTCACTGACAGACCTCGAGCTAAAGCGGAGGATCTGTTGATGCAGCTTTGGGAGTAGAAATGTTCGGCTCATGCATGCCCACTCCCTTGGACAGCGCGTCTGAACCGGAGGTTGACCGTAAGTATTCGCAGAATAACCCGTTCCTTTCTGCCCCAGTTCATGGCTGTTCTTTTCTTCCTAGATCTTCTGGTTGATTCCTCCAACTTCTCAGAACCTAGAACTGTATGAGGAATGGGTTCTCTCGGGGAAGCAAAGTGACGTCTTCCTGGGGGACAGGGTGGACCTGTGCCAAAGGATCGAGCTGAAACAAGGGAACACCTTCTTCATTCCCTCAGGTGACTCCCTGAAGAACAGCCGCTGTTTTCCCGGCGCATTCCTTCTCTTGTGGGTCCCGGCAGGTGCGGGGCAGTCCCCAGATTCAGGCATGACCTCTGACTGAGTCTTCATGCATGAGGAGAGGGATGGAAGCTGATGGATCTGGGGTAACGGCCCTTAAAAGCTCATTTTCTCTAGTCATCGCGTGTGTGTGCATAGTTCAAGCCCAACTCTTGGTCTTCGGCTCTGGGTTTCTCTTGGCAGGGAGGCCTTAAAAGCAGGGCAGTGTGTGAATAGGTTGGCCCTCACCTGCCCTCTGAAATGGCAGCATCCATTTTCACCCCTCCTCTGCTTCACGTGCCAGGAGATACCTCTCTCCTCTGTCAGAGGGCCTCTGTCACTTGCCACTTGCAGGGTCTGGAGTGCCCTCGGTCATGGGAAATTCCTCAGCCTACCCGTGCTGAGGGGCAAGTCTGGTAAGAACATGGAAGGCTGCCCTGCTCAAGTCAGGCCCTCGATCTGTCTAGCCTGAGGTTGTCAGCACTGTCTGGCAGCAGCTCTCCAGGCAGGATAATTTTCTGCCTCTGGAGACGTCGGGCTGACTCTGGGACTTTCGGCATCAAAGCCTGCGCAGAGCTGCAGCTTCTCCTCCAACTCAAAAGTGGCGGCTCTGGCACAGCCCCTGGACTTCTCACACGGAGAACCCACCTGGGGCAAAACACCCTGACCTGAGAGACCTCGAGATGCCCTGTGCACACGGAGATCGAGCCCTGCTTTATGGCAGTTATTCCGGAGCTTCTGGAACCTGACGTTCCGGGAAGGCCCTCCGAGCAACAGTCGTCCTTCAGTGGGCGAGAGTGACGATCCTCCGCTGTGGGTCGGGACAGTTTGCCTGCAACTGCATGAACGGCTCGGGCTTTAAGCTTGTATTTCCGGGGACTGAAAGCCCTCCCTTTACCCTCTTTCGTAGTACATGGGTACTTGACTAAGCTAACCGAAGGGAGTTCTCCCATGAAAGGGATTGGTTCCATTTCCTTCCCCCTTTAATTTTCTCCCCACTTTTTAGGGTGGATACATGCTGTTTATACTCCAGTGGATTCCCTGGTGTTTGGTGGAAATATCCTGCATAGCTTTAACGTTCCCATGCAGCTTCGCATCTACGAGATCGAGGACAGAACGAGGGTAAGGATGCTCCGTCCTGATTTTCTTTGCCCGTGAAATGACCTGTCCCTTTTTGGTGGGAAACGGGCTCTTCATAGAGGCCCAGGAACTGGGATGGTAAGCTTAGTCTCTCTCCACTCATGGCTTAAATGGCACATTTTCAGGCCTGGTGGCTGCCATCCTCAGGAAATGCTGGGAGTCAGGGAAACAATCAAATTTTGCAGGAACGTCGGCAAGAGGCTCACCGGAGAGTCTGCCTTCGGACCTCCCCTGACCTGCACAGCCGTGTCCTTGCAGGCGCTGGCGAAGGGAGCCTGTGCAGGCGTTCTGGCTGCCCCAGGACTGGGGCCTGGTTCTTGGTGGCCTCCCAGTCCCTTGCCAGCCTGGAGTTCCGGGTGCTTCTTGGCAGCAGTGGCTCCGCTCTGTCTCCCCTCTCTGGTCTGAGGACCGGTGGCTGCCCTTTTCCTCTCAGGTGAATTCACAAGGCGCGCTTCCAGGTTCGGCATCAGCCCCTCTTTCTGCTGCTTCCGGAGGGGTAGCCAACTGTGTTGGCCCGTTGCAGTGAAAAACAACAGTCTTGCTGCACCTTCGGGATTATCATATTTATTGTGGCCTCGGCTTTTGAGCGTTACATCCTGCTTTGTCAGAAGCAGGGGCGGCTGTCCTGAGTGCACAAGCCGAGCCTTGAGGGGCGGGAGCTGTAAACACGGAGGTTGGAGAGGACAGAATCCCAGAAAGTACAGGCTGCAGTACGATAATCCTTTTAATAACCGAGGCCGTTTGCAAAACAGTTGTTGGGTGATGACACGGACATCCTTACGAGGGTGAGCGAATCGGCACACGCGGTGTGATCAAAAAGCCCCATTGTCGCTATTTAGGTCAAAAGGAGCAGTGCTGAACCTCGGGGTGAATTGCAGCTTAGCTGCTTCGCACTGAAATCTGGTTTTGAAGGAGCTTGATGGGGGACGAAACCATACAGCCTCTCTCTCTGTCCTAATTAGCTCCCCAGTGCTGCCAGCCAAGAGCTGTTTTCTGAATGGCCACTGTAAATAAAGTAATTACCGCTGCCTGTACTTTCCGCATTTTTATTCCCCCTGTCCTCACTGTCACCATTCCCCCCTCGCCACCATGTGCATAATGATGCGTGGAGCGCAGCAGGATACCTGACGGGATCCGATGAAGCAGGCTGCAGTCCGCGAGAGCGGAGCCGTAGCTGGCTGGCTAGGCTCTCCAGTGGCACGTGACTGTCGCCGCGCGCTCCCCGGGGCCTGACCCAGCCTGGCTCTGTGTGGCCGAGCTCTGCCGGTCCCCTCTGCTCCAGGTTCCTTTCTGACGTTCCTTCGTCATGCCTCGCCCGCTCTCCTCGGCCTGCTGGATCCCTTCTTTGAAGACTAGATTCCGCACGCCGCGTGTTCTCCTGAGGGGGAAGTGAGTGTGGCACATTCGGGGAGGGGCTGGAGGGCAGAATAAAGACCTGCGACTCCCACCCGTGCGCCTTGACCCATCCTGCTCCCCACTGCTCCGTGCAGGTCCGGCACCTGTTCTGTGGATTGGCAACTCTGCCATGGGAACGGAAGACCAGTTGGCCGTGGAGTCTTGCCAGTTGTTCCTTAATGTCTCCGACATACCGGAAAGGCAGAAAGCCCTGCCAGTTGTTGCCTTGGTGGAAGGTCTGGGATTCTCCCCCTCCGAGGCTGCATTGCCACGTGGGGCAGCAGCTTGAGCGTGGTGCCTTCAGCTGCCCCCCAACGAGGAGGGCCTTCCGTGCCGGCTGCAGCACAGTCACTGAGATCCCCCGCCCGCCCGAGGAGCGCAGATGCTTCCACTTCTTTTGGCGTAGAAGCTCCTTGATCCTACCCAGGAGGCAGCCTTACCCTGAACTTGGTCCATTGAGCCAGGATCGCCAACTCGGACTGGCAGCAGCTTCAGGCGGAAGTTTTCCCAGCCCGAGCTGGAGCTGCTGGGACTGAAGCCAGGGCTTTCTGCCTGCCAGATGGGTGCCCTCCCCCCGAGCCACGGCCCCCTCCTCCAGAGTGGATCTGGCTGTCCTTATCACTTCAGCAGCATGGGTTCTGCTGCAGGGGACAGCGGCGGCAGGAGGCTGGGCTGGTTGGAGAGGCGTGCCCGTCGCTTGGTAGGCAGCCTGTGTCCCTCAGAGGCCCTCGGCGTGGCTTGCAGACTGTCGGTAGAGCCTAGAGACTGAATGTTCTGACGCTGGTTATTCAAAGGAGGGCTGTTTCCTTCGGAACTGCCAGAGAAGTTGTGCGCCGCGCCAGGAGCGAGCCAGTGGCTGAGAGAATCAGACCTGAATCAGGGGCGCTCCACGTCTCGCCTCTGCCGTGGACTCGCTGTAAGGCTTGGTCAAGTTACACTCTCTGCCTCAGTTCTCCATTTGTATAGTCGGCACATGGGTCTCTTGTTCCAAGCAGGTGGCAAGAGTGAACGGAGTGGGGGGGGGCGCGTTCCCCTCTCAGAAGGCAAGGCTGCATTTGGGGGGCGTGTGCTTGCAGTCCCTGGTGAGGCGAGCTGAGGCAGCTTCACCGAATCGGCTTCCTCACTTTTGTCAGACTGGAGTCCCCGATCGTTGCAAGCGCTCGTGTGAATGTGCAAAGCGAGAGGTCTGTCTCTGGAGGACTTCCTCCGGGCCGGGGCCTCGCCAGTCCATGCAAGGTGCAGGACTCCCTTGCTGTGTCCCCGGAGCTCCTCAGAACAGCCGGTTGCCCTTGATTTAGCTTAGGACTGAACTTAGCTTTGCACACACTCTGGGGAAAACCTTGCAAATTGATCCGTTACCAGGGTGCCTGGAAACGTGCGGTTTCTAAAAAGTGATCCCTACGGGGTGTGACTTGGGGTTGCTTAGGGGAAACTGCTTAGGGGAAAGATGTTCTTTTGGCGTACTCTGTGTCATTCTTTCCCATGCAAGAAACCAAAGAGCTGCTTCCAGTCTTAAGGTGGAATGTATGTTATGCGGGTTTAGAGATAATGGAGACCTACAACACCCAAACTGCCCCAACCAGCTATGCTAATGGAGGAATGTTGGGAATTATAAGCCCTTTTTCTGTCGAAAGAGGCAAAGGATCGCTCCCATAAAGAGTTATGACAAGTTTCAGGTTGTGAAAAAATAGGAAGGCTGTCTACCAATAGGGTGAAGTATCCGTCATAATTCTGAGCAGGTACAGGAAAAGCAGAGAATGTATCAGCTTCCTGCGAATCTCGACTTCCAATTAAAAAATCCAACAACCACATTTCGAGCCCTCATGGGAATGAATTTAACCTTGCACAAGTGTGGCAATTCCTGCTGAAATCTCAGAAGCCCCGTGGCTTCTCTCAACCTTGACTAACAAAATCAGAATAAATCATGCAAATAAGAGAAATCATAATAATAGAGTCCATTTTGCATAATTGTGGGTGTTGTGCAGAATTTGGCTTGCCCCTGCATGCAGAATTTAAACTGAGGGGTGGGATTAGCACAGACTGTCATAAACCCCAACTACTTGGAAGGAAGGCCAGCCAAAATCGTCGGGATCAGTTTTCAAGTAAATGCGTTTCGCCTGGTTGGCTTTTCCTGTGCAGATCTGGCCTCTTCTTCAGTCCCAGTCTTGCCATGGAGTCAGTTGGTGGGTTCCTTTCCTCTCGGGCTTCCCTGGTGGACTCCATTTAGGGCAACACCCAGTGAACGGTTTTCTCACGAGTACTGATATTTCCATTGTGTGCGGCCAGGAGTGGGAGCGGGAGATACGACATGATTCATAAAGCAGGAATTGTCGGCTCCAGGAGAGACTATAACCCAGGTGGTTTCTGCTGCACCTGGAGCTGAAGTGGCGGTGCTGAGTTTGAGCCTTGGTGGACTTTGATCGTTGATTCTCGAAGCCTGGCTCCTGACGGTTTGTGTTCATGGCTTGGTGTGGCTTGGGCACCTGCAGAGCAGATGGAACATAGTTGAGGTGATAATGCTGATTTATAGCCTGGTCACAAATCGACCGACACGCGTAACGCTTTTTTTTAGGACCTAAGATCTAGAGCTCGGACCCCAAGGGGGGAGTGTAGGTTTGGAAGAGAACTAGACAGACTGAGAGCCAGGGTAGCGCATGAACTTCTGGCTTCTTAAGATACCATCCTACATAAGGTTAGGTAGGAAGAAGGCCTGCAACTCCCACGCAGCCTTGGTGTGGGCTGCAAGTTCTGGTCCAGGTAGTTTGCTTAATTAATTAATATTAATTTATATTGATTTATATCCTGCCTTTTCCTACAAAGGGCTCAAGGCAGCTTACATCATTCTCCTCCTCCATCTTATCCCCACCACAACAACCCTGTGAGGTAGGTTGGGCTGAGAGCCTGTGACTGGCCCAAAGTCACCCCGTAGGCTCCATGGCTGAGTGGGGACTCGAACCCGGATCCCCTGAGTCCCAGTCCCGTGCTCTTAACCACTGCACCACACTGGCTCTCAGCTTCAGGTGCTGAGACTTACAAAAATGGATGGATGGATGGATGGATTTTGTAAAAGGCCCTGAGATAACATTTTTGCTTTAAACCATGGAAAGCTATTCTACTCTAGTGAGGCTGTATTTTCCCACGTTGTGCAGAAATCATGGGGGTGGGGTGTTCAGTGGGTTGTACATTATTGATCCTAGAGCCCTCTTCTCTAATCCCCTCATGGGCTAAATTTTACTCCACTGGTAAGGAGATACATTGAAATCTGCAAGGGTAGGTTTCCAGACAGTTTGGCTTTGCCATTATTTCCTTTCCTAAATTAACCCTACTTTAATGCTGTCCAACCCGCAAGTCATCTCGCAGCATCAAAAAGCAACATGGTCTTTATTGCGATCTATAGCCTTCCTTCCTGCCATTGTGGGGTAGCCTTCCATCCAGGTACTGACCACACCCAGACCTTAACAAGTCTGCTACATCACTTTCCTTCATTTACACCCTGGGAGCAGCACTATATATATATATCACTGTATATATATCAGTGCATATCACTGTATATCACTCTGTGTGTGTGTGTGTGTGTGTGTGTGTGTGTGTGTGTGTACGTATATATATATATATATATCACTGTATATATATATCTATCACTGTATATATACAGCACTATATATATATATATAAGCTTTTATATACCATCCAACTTACTAGAGTCTCAGGATGGTTTTAGGTAAATTACACACATGCACACACACACACATGCACCTCGCACACTCTTATATATCTACCCATCTGCCTTTCTAAAGTACTTCCACCCCATTCCTCTGCTAAAAAGACTCCCGGAATGATTTCCTGCAGGCTTTAAATCAAGGAGCCCCTTCCCTGCAGACTTACAGTCTAAAAAGACATGGCTCACAAGGAAAATGGGAGGATAGAGGAAGAAATCCAGTCCTTTTTTTAGCAGGGCCATGAAAGGGCCCCTGCCCTCCTTTCATCTATCTCAGCCAAGCTGCAAAATATAAAATGCAATGAAATGCAAACTACACTACCAAAGAATAAAAAACAAATTTTAAAATCCTCCCTGAAACACCCACATCATTGATTAGAACATTAAGTGAATTTTTAAAGCATTAGTCGGCACCAGAAAGAGGGCCAAGGTGGTGCCCCGCACAGCTGTGCTGCACACTTCGTAGCAAGTTGACAAGAAAAGCAGCCTGGATGGACCACTCCCAGCACCTGCGCATCCCAGCTTCCCACGTGACCAGTCACACGCTGCAGGATCCCCCAGCCAAGGTGCGAAGGCCATCAGCCGCCTTCCCTCACTCACCAAACGCTGCCCCTGAATGGGGAGCTTTCCGATCACCATCATACCTGAGTGCAACCAGGGCTCAAGGCAGTTCCCTGGCTTTACCGCAAAAGGAGGTAATGCCCTACCTGACGTCATTGTCCCTGGCGGCAAGAGCTTTAAATTCACCTCTGCGGATGGGGTGGGGGTATTTTGGCCCTGCCCTTTTCGCTTTGGCCCCAGCTGCCCCTGGAACGCAGTCCCCAAAGGCTGCTGTGCAACTAACTTTGGCGGAAAGAGCTAGACACGCCTCTGCTTTGTAGCAAAACACGCGAATGGATCGCACCACGAGCCCATCTAGTGCAGAACCCCGTTACCAGACATGGCCAGCTGGTGGGGCGTGCTGTCGCATCCCTCCCCCAGCCACCACTTCCTGCCGAAGGGCCCCTTGTCTTTGTGCCTGGCATGCCCTGCGTCCGTCTCTTGCATCCGAAGGCAGGGCAGGGTTTCAGGAAGAGACTGAACTAGAAGCAGGGAGGGGATCGAAATATGTGGGATATGGCCCATTAGGAACTCAAATTGATGATTCGAGAGGAGTCCTTCATGGCCTGGGAGCACTGCCATGCCTTTCACTGCCTTTTCATGCACATTTGAAATTTTTATTACTATTATTTCAAAATAAAACAAATCAAAAAGCCCCACACATTGGTAAGCAGCTAAATTTGGTGACGCTCAAAATCCTGTCAGCAAAATGTTGAGCAAACGATGTCTTTAATATTCCCCAGGCATGTGGCTGGAAACCTTTTGAAGGCCGAGGGGTGGAACAGGCGGCTTCCTGTTTGTAAGTCAAATTTTTTGCAAATTTTGTTTCCTGCAGTGCTCTCTTAGGGGGAAAAAGACAGAAAATGTTACAAAAGAGAAAATAAATAATTTGAGTTCCTTTTATGAACACCCCTCTTTTAGCATGGCTGATTTTCCTTGTGTGTTGACCATTGCAATGAGCAATTTGATATGTAGCCGAGACCTTAGAAGCCTCTCTGGGCCAGCTAAGGCGGCTTGGACGGCTGGTGGGTGAGCCGTGGATGTGGCGGGGTGGCCAGCCTGCTTCCTCCATCTCTGTTCACGAGGCAGAATGACAGTGCCAGGGCAGATCGAACCGTTTCCACGCGGGGAGTCCAAGGTTCAGTCCAGCTAGAAGCACCAGCTAGCCCATGAGGGGACAGATGCCTGGCACCCACCTGCCAAAGCCAGCAATTCTGGGCTGGGTGCCAGGGCCTTCTGGAGAGGGTGGCACGGTTGGACCACCTGCCAGGGTCCCTGGACCAGCAGAGGGTCCTCTCTGCTCACTGTGCCGCTGTTTCGGGGTAGCCCAAGGAGGTGCCGGGGCCTAGCCATTCAGGGAAGCCAAATGCCCACGCAACAGCCCTGTGGCACGAGTCCTGAGAGGTCTCGTGCCGCGCACGGGAGAGCGGAAACAGAGTTAGTGGCACTCCATAAGCACCGGGGGCATGAATCCCCACCTCCCTGCCGACACGTGGGAAGAAGGCCTGAACGCAATCTGGCCTCGGCTCCGAAACGCGGCCAGAGTGAGGAGGGACCAGACACGAGTCTTGCACAGTAATAATACGTGAGACCATCTTGATGGCAACGGCTGCGGGTTGGTTGTGTCTTTTCTATGCCGAGCAGGGAGCCTCCTGCTGAGGCCCAGGATGCCTGCCGGAAGCGGCACTCTGGAATCCAGCGTCGTTCCTGCGTTAATGGCCCCCAGACTCCCATCTCTGCTCTGCTGATGAGGGGGGTGTGCTCAGTGTAACGTCGGCATGACACGGAGAAGCTGTCACGTGTGCTGTGGGGGAGGGTGACGCGTCGCGAAAGGCCCCCTTTGGGATGGCTGCCCCACATGCAATGTGTGAGAACACGGCTCCGGGGCAGCCGCCTCGCCCGCCTCCTCGTCCCCAGCGCCTGATATCCAGAGGTATCAGCCTTCCGAATATCCATGTAGCTATCGCAGCTGTGTCCTCTCCTCTCCCTCTGTACTTTTTCCTAACCTTCTGTTCAAACCGCCTTCGAGGGTGCCCATCATGGCATCCTGCGGTAGCAAGTTATGTACTTCGGTCGTGTGGCGTGTGAAGAAGTGCTGTCGAATGTGCGGGTTTGTCCCGCCCGCCAAGGTGGGCAGCGTGGGGTGGTGGCGCAGGAAGTGGGATGTAACTCCTAGGTCAGTTTGCCCCAGATGTGCTGGGCCAGAATGCCTCGCATCCCCCCGGGATGGATGCTGGAGGCGGACCCCCCCCCCCCAGCCCTTCAACTCAGTGAATGGACTGGCAGTGCAACGCATCTGGAGGGGAGCCTGACATTGGGGAAGCCTTTCCTGGGTTACCTAGCGCAATGCACACGTCCTTTTAAGTTCAGTTCCCAGAAGAATAACATCTGTATGTGAGCATTCCTATATTTACATGACTGGCAGAGGATTTTAGTGAATCGAAGGTGTCTTTCCAGTGTGGGGTGGGATCTGTCTCGAGAACACAGCCCTCCCCTCTTGTCCCCAACTCCTCTCACCCCCACCCCCACCGGGAAGGTGCAAAACTGGTGAACCACAAAACGAGGCTCTCGTGGAAGGCAGGCAGGCAGGCAGGCAGGCAGCGTGGCTCATTGTGTATGCTGAAGGCATCCGTCTCCCTCGGCTCCCACCCTTGTCTTCCCCTCCTCCCACTCAGGCGTTTGTGCTCTTGGTAAGATGAGAACCGGCACGCGGAGCGGCAAACTTCCCTGCCTCCCAGGAGGACCGACGATTTCCCCTCTTGTTTCCAGGTGCAGGCCAAGTTCCGTTACCCTTTCTACTATGAGATGTGTTGGTATGTTCTGGAGAGATACGTGTTTTGCGTGACCCGGCGCTCCCACCTCAGCAAAGAGTACCTGAAAGAATCGATGTTAATTGGTGAGTGAATTCTTTTGCAGTGCCTATTCAGGATGGGCAGCTGGAGGGGGAGACGGAATGGCCCCTTCGCTCTTTTGCCTCCTGCACAAATGGGCTGTAAATTCTAAAATCAGAGAACTGTGAAGATTATAATGAATGATTTTGTCAGTCCCTCGAGGAGCAGGTATGTGGCTGGAGCTCTGGTGTCTCGACTGGAGCAGCCGGCTCTCCTGTGAAAGCCTATTTCTCGAGCCTTTCTGTGGGCTTGCAAGACACAGCATTCCGCTTGAACTCCTCGTCGTTATTATTTGGGGTTGGAAGGTGCGTTTGCAAGCTTTGAATTCCCCCAAAGAGAGTAGGCTTTAGTGGATATCTTTGGCACAGGATACCGGCAGAGCTTGGGTGTCATCCCGCCACTTATGTGCACCCAGCAAAATCCTGCACAAAAGGAATGCATCTTTTGGTACTTGGAATCAATTAGGCCAGTCACCCAGCTCGCCTGCTCTACTGACCAGACGGAGAGCCAGTTATCCGCTCAGCAGTATAAAGTGTGGGAGCTTCCGCGAGGCCCTTCTGTACGCCATCAGGATGTATGGAAGGGGGCAGTCGCAGTGCAGGGAAGAACATGGCGGGCTCGTGGGATGGGCAACCATTCCTGGGAAGTGGCACAGCCGTGCCACCTCAGGGCGTGCCTTACATCGGCTCGGACTATGGGCCCGCGTGGTCCGCCCTTTACCAACCTGGGGCCTTCCAGTTGGTTGCACTCCAGTGGGCAGAATGCCTCAGCCAGCATGGGGCATGGCAGAAGCTGAGGTCCAACACGTTGAGAGGGTGCCAGTGGGGAAGCTCATCTAGCTCAGCACCATTTATGGGAGCTGTTAGCAGTTGCCATCTTCTCTCGCTGGGGCAGCCTCCCTGCACAAGATCCAGAAGACGATGTGGAAGGGAAAGTGGTGCCTTTCAGGGAGGTGCTCCTGGACCTTCAAGAGGGGAAGAGGTTGCTGTCAGCCCCCGTCTACACAGCCGATGCCGGCACTTGCGGGATCTGTCAACGGATGAAGCCAGAGGCAGGACAGATTGGGCCAGCCTGCAGCAGACCTCTCCCTCTCGCTGAGACAACAGCCGCTGCATGCTCTCTTCCACATGCTCTGCCCAGCGCTCCGACAAATTTCCTTTGACCCTGTCTAGCAGACATGACCCTGCTTGTCCCGATGTGTCTATGCCTGACTTGTAGGTTCCCCCATGGCAGTCAGCTTTCCCTGTAGCCTGGAGTCATGATACGGGGCAGGACAGCAGCTCTCACGTGGCACGGCCAGCCATCTTTCCTGTCACCTGCTACATGAGATCCAAAACACTCGAAATGGAACCAGGACCTTCTTCACACAAAGCATGTGCTCTGAGCTCTTTCTCCAGACCCAGGCAGGCCAGGTCCCCCTGCTCGGCATGGCTAGGCAGATTGCTCGCAAAGGAGTAGATTGCACAGGTCATGGCCCCGAACACGGTGCTGGCAGCTCCTCTTCAGGAGCAGTGGCTCCACTCTCCACATCCACTGCCACCTAGTGGCATCCTCCAGGACGACAGGTATCTTCTGCCATCAGCACACTCGTAGTGCATTTGTCGACGCGGCGCAGGCCAGCGCTGTGGAAGCTGCGTTTTGGAAGTTGCTCTGATTAAAAGGAAAGATCTGCCTGGGCACAAGGAGGGGCAGTATGTTGAAGGGAAGGCTGCAGGCTGTCGCTGAGTTGTGGAGACCCCGGTCTGCATGCCAAGGTCCAGGGCTCCATCCCCAACAGCATCTCCCAGTAGGGCTGGAAATGCATCCTTCCTGAGCAGCGTCCAGAGACGGGGCCTGATGGAGCAAGTGTCTGAGTCGGTCTCCTGTGCAAGGCTCGTCCGGCGGCATTTGTGATGGACAAGTTCATGCACGGTGATTGTAATTCGCCAATATGTGGGCTGCAGAGGTTGGCGTTCTTTATCAATTTGTCGTAAATTACATTTCTATCCCACCAAGCTGGCTTACACAATCCTCTTCATTCTCTCTGTTTTTATCTTCACAACAGTGCTGTGAGGTAGGTTAAGCTGAAGGGCTCGCAACTGGACCAGAGTCACCCTTTGAGCTTCAGGGCTGAGCATGGACTACAACGGGGCCTCACAAATCCCATTCACGAGGCCACAGTGCCCGTCTCTTCTTTGCCGGCATGCCTGAACTTTCGCTTTAAGGTTTTCAGAATTCTTTTTCTCCTCTCTCCTAGATACCACAAGGAAACGCAGCTTAGACAGCTTTTCATCAGACTCCTGGATAGACATGGATGAAGAATTGTGTGACCTTTCTACCCGGGAGGAGAAGGATGATAACTTGGAAAAGATCCCCAAGGCCTCAGCTGACGGATCCTCTTCTCCTAACAGCATGCATTCAGAAGGGAAGGAGATTCCGGGGAAGAAGCAGAAACCCACGATGCCCCGGTATCTCAAAAGGACCTTGTCCAACGAGTCGGACGACAGTGTAAAGTCCACCCCGGCAGATTTTCCCAGAACACCCACGGGGTCACCAGCCACAGAAGTGTCGGCCAAGTGGACTCACCTGACAGAGTTTGAGCTGAAGGGTTTGAAAGCCCTTGTCGAAAAACTTGAATCTCTTCCAGAGAACAAGAAATGTATCCCCGAAGGCATTGAGGATCCCCAGACTCTGCTGGAAGATATGAAGGTGCGTAGACATGTTGCTTTTCAGTGTCTTGCAGTGGAATCTGTTCAAGCTGCTTGGGTCTGGAGCTGTTTGGGGCCGCCATCCCAAGCTGGCATCCTTTGGATGTTTTATTCAACTCCCAGTGTGGCCCACATTGGCCAGGCCTGAGGGGAGAGGTGGGGGAAGGCTGTTTCTGAGAGTGGGACCGATTTCTGGGCTTCTCCCTTGCTCATGCATGCCTTGTGGAAAGCCCTGCAGAGGCGCATCATGCTTCATGTAGTCATGTGACTGTGTCCTAGAATTTTCCTTGTGCAGCTTCATGGGGAACAAGTGGCTTGTCTCTGGTAGACAGACAGGTATTTACACTCTGAAGTGATAACCTGGCGCAGAGGGGGGGGTTCCATCACGTTGCAAAGGATATGATACAAGTTCTCTGTTCAGGCCTTCTCTTTTGGGAAACAGAGGCCAGTGGGGAAGGGATGGGGTGGCCCTGAGCTACTCCCATGCCCACAGGCAGAGCCGCTCAGCTGTGGAGGTACAAGGGGTCCCCATGTTTCGGCTCTGTTTCACTTCCATTCCTCTCATGCAGAGACCAAAACTGGAAGCTGAGGCATGTTAAGCATTTGCCCCTCTGACCGGGAGAGGGGACCTCTTGAAGGAGCTGCTCCTTGGGTTTCCCTTCCACAAGTCCTCTGGCTGGACGTTACAGATCTGCCTTGAACCCGGCTGCTTTCTCCTTCAGATACCCAGCCTGGCAAATACGACTCAAGACTTGGATTTTAGCATTTTAAGGCAATGCCTGTGCAGGGTTGGTGTGGAAGTGTTCTTACCAACCTCTCTCAGCTTTGAAAATTAATTTGCCAAAGTTACAAGCTCATGAAACTGGCCAGAGCCCTGCTTGTTTCTGCATCACTAAGACACAGTACAAAGATGGCCAGAAACCAAGCAAGCAGATCCTCCTCCAATTTAAAAAAAATAAAAATATAACATTCCAACAGAATAAAAGCATGAAGGGAAAAGAAGGAAAAGTAACTTCAAAGGTGTGATTATATCAGTTTCAATCTATACATAGGAAGCGTTTGTGTGTCTGGCTGAGGGGACAGGCAGGGGCACAGTCTGCCGGCCAGAGGACTGTGTCCTCGTTCAAGTCTAGCTTGATGGTTTGTGTGGTGCCTCTGGGAATAAGTGTTCCCAAATAAGTAATAAGATCTGGGCACCATCAGATTTTCCAATTAGCCAATATAGTATGAGATTCAGTATCTCCATTTGGCACCAGTTCAGAATATGACCAGTTAATTGACTCGCCAGACAAATCACCAAGACTGTTAATCAGCTGCATCTGAGCTGGAACAGATAACTGGAGCTTTGAAATAAACAATGAAAGGTCATCAGCGTAAAGGATAATTTTACATTCTAAACAATTCTGCAAAAGCGGTGGATACCCCTGTTCTGTTTAAGAGCACATGTCAGGGGGTTCCAGACATAAATATCAGTGGAGAAAATGGACATCCCTGTCTGGCACATCTCCCACGTGAAAAGAAAGCTGGGGAGAAAAACATTTTTTGTGGCTCTTAACTCTTGAGTAAAAAAGACTAGGCCATTTCAAAATGTCTGTAGGAAAGCTGAAATTACTCAGGTAGGAAAAATAAAATTGCAACTAATTTTGCCAGAGGCTTTTTCGGCATCCATTTTGCAGCCCGGCCTGAGGTACCAGTATCCAAAGCTATCAGATCAACAACCTACCTAAGAGTCAGTCCTCTTTCTGATGTTTAAATAAATCCCGTGTGATCAGCTGGAACCTGCAGAGTGCTAACTTTACCGCAGCCTGTCTGCCAGAATTGCAGTTCTTTCTTCAACATCTACGTTAATTAATAAATTAGGTTGATAGCACAATATGATCTTTGCCAGGCTTAAGAAGTGCTGTAATACAAGCGTCATTTAATAAGGAAGAAAGGGATCCTGGTTCAAAAATAGGATTATAGAAGCTTTGACTGCTTGGAATGAACAGGTTTTCTACCTGGCTGGGCCAGGTAATTTCGCAGTATTCCTGTTTGCAGTTGCTTTTCTGATTTTCTCAATATGCAAAGGAGTCCAGATGTGTGGACTTTTGTGTGGAACCTGTTCACGGAAGAGGAATAAAAGCCTGCATGCCCAACCTTGATCTTTCACTACCTGTACTAGACAAACCAGAATTAAACTTCAAAAATTGTTAGTTTATATCTGTAGGGGAGGTATGTGTTGTATTACTCTCACCTTTAATAGCTGAAATAACTTTTCAGTGATCTTGCTGTTTAAAACAATATGCCAGAACCTTTCTGGGATATACCCTATTTTCATAAGCACAATAAGACAAATTCTGCCTGCTGTGAAAAAATACAATTCCAAAATACGATTCCACTGCTATTGAACATTCTGTAGCTCCTGGGAAAGTTGTGTGGTTGAGCCAGTGGCAAACTGGATCACAGGAGCTTTCAACTTATTTAGAGAAACACGTTGCATTTTTTTGGATCTTGCGGGAGGCACGGGCAGTCATTCCCTCCATATAAATGCTTTACTGACCCCGTCCCCAATGGTGCAAGAACTGACAGTACCCTTGTCTACTTTAAAATACTCAAGTAACTCAGCAGAAGTCTGATTTTTTTTTTAGAAACAACTCATCATTAAGAAGAGAAACATTAAAGTGGGGGTCTGTGACAAATCTACTTGAAATTGCAGTTTTCAGATCGGGGCATGATCTGAGACTACTAGCTTGTCAGTCCTATAAACATTTACTCGATATAAATGAAATCGAACAATCTAACTGCAAGCAGTTACGATGGACAGGTGTAATGAGGGGCTTTCCTCTCTGGCCCAGATGCAAAATTCTGCAAGCATCAGGCCTGCTATTTACCCAATGCTGCCTTGTGTCTCTGGTCACCTGGAGGCAGTTCCTGCTGCTCATGGGTAGCCCAGTAAAGGGTGGGCTGAGGAGGAGCGAGACAAGGCACCTGGGCAAGGAAGGGACTTGGGCAGAGCAGTGGCAGGTCCTTCGCTTTGATTCTGTTGGGCTGAGGACTGAGTGGTTCATGGAAGAGGGTAGTCCTAGACCCAGGAGCTCACAGGGGAAGGAGCCACGTTCCCGGAAGTTTCCATCCAGCAGAACCTCCACGCGTGCAGAGGTCTTGAGTGTTGGGGACATGTGGCCTTACGCATGGGCTGGGCATCCCAGCAGCCTGTGCTAGCATTTGATGGGTCTTCGCCCCAGGGAGCTTACAATCTAAAATGCCATGCAGTAGGAGGGCTACAGAAGGAAGCGGGGTGGGGGGATGCAGTTCAGATTGTGTTTCGTTTCAAGAGTATGGAAATTAGAGAGTTGTGCCAAAGGCTTCACAGAAAAGATGGTTTTGAGGTAGGGTTTGAAGAGAGGGTTTCCAGATGGTCTCCTGGTTCCAGTGCTACCAGACTAGAAACACTGCGGAACTATTTCTTCTTTTCCTCCTAACAGTTTGCTTGTTCATTTTTATGGAAAGCAAATAGATGGAGGAAGCAGAGGCAGAAACACAGGAGACAAGTTTGTCTGAATGAGCAGAGCAATGGCATGAAGACACCCTTGCTCAGAAGCACCTCCTGGGAAGGCCCTGCCCACGGGCCACCTTAGGACGAGAGAACCCTTTCCCTAAAGCGTCTTCACTGCTCGACTATATGGGGTCTTCTGACTAGGGGATGCAGCCTGGCCAGATGAGCCCTTTCCCCCATGTATGTAGTCCCCTTCCCTCATGGGAACAGACTGCAATCTTCCACCCCACCCGAGTGTTTACATTTAGCCATGAGAAACTTAATGAGGCTTGCTGTTGAAACACTTTCAGTTTGATTAAGGAGCCGGTGGTACATGTAGGAAATAGAGGTCTTGCCTTGTGTTACTGGGGAAAACAAATGACTTCCTGTCAACGGGATTTTCCCACTCGATTAGTGGATGGGAGCGGTGGAACTGCACAAGCCGATTCAGCCTTGATGCCCATCACTCAGTGGAAAGCTAGGCAGCATCACTGGGCCCCACCTGTTTCTGCAGAGACCCGCTCTGATGGATGCCGGAAGATCATCTCTCACCTGTTCAATTGCCCATGTCCCGGTTTTCCCTGAGCAGTTTAGTAAAGACCATTGGAGATGCTGGGGTGGAATTAAAACCGTGTCCTTTTCGGGTTAGTATAAGCCACCGCCATCTCTTCCCTGGTGCCCCGTCACCACATACAAATCTGCTCTGTGAGTTGAGACAACCTGTTAAGAGAACAAAAGAAAATAAAACTCACCAGTCCAGATCATTTAAAAGTAGGTTTCAAAATGGCTGTTGCGTGAATTCAAAAAGAGAAATGCTTCGTAAGTTTTAAAAGTGAATTAGTTGTGCCTTTTATGGAACATTCTTGGCTGATCTCCACTTCTCCTCTGAGTGAGGTGGATCCTGCGGAAAGAACTTGAGGCACATGGCCTTCCTTCCAAGTCTGAAGGCTGAAGAGGACCCTTAATTTTCTGGGTTCCAGCTTAGAGTTTCCCTTCCCTTTCGCAAGTGATGCTGTGCAGGGCCTGCTTCTCTCTTTTGTATCAACCCCACCCTCTGCAGCTGTCTGGTAAATCAGCCTGTTCTTCTTTCAAACAGAACATCCTGAAGGAACACGCAGATGATGACCAGACGCTCGCCATTTCTGGAGTCCCGGTGGTATCCTGGCCTAAGAAAAACTCCAAGGTAGGACTTGAGAGCTACATTCCTTCTGACTAGCCGTTCCTGTGCCTTTGTCCACCGGCTGCTGGAGAGTCCCTGGGAAGAACTGTCTGTTGTGTAAAGTGCTTACAGACAGTTGAAACTCAGGGTAAGATGGGAGGATCGCATATTGCAGCTTCAGCTTTCTTGCTGCTGGCAACTGATTCTGCAGATGCCGCAGCCTTTTGGAATAGGGGAAATTTCTCAGGAGGTGGGAAGCCACTGCACCATCCAAAGTTGGGGAGGGAGGCTGCAGACGCGCATGTGGCTGTCTGAGGAACTCGAGGGCCAGCCTGGGACCCCAAGCAGACCCAGCTTGGCCTGTGAGCCTAGGCTCAACTCCCCTAGCCTGAATGGCCTACTGGGCTATTCCTGGTAGGCTGCATCAGCCCTGACTAAGAGTAGGCTGCATCAGCCCTGACTAAGATTTCAGCACCAGGGAGAGAGAGAGAGAGAGAAACCTGGCCTTTTGTCCAGCTTTTCTTCAGGTCTGAGTTTCGGTGGTTACTTTGCTTTAGCAATGCCCCTTTCAAAAGCCCACTTTTTGATCACTGCTGTCAGTTTATTGCGAGTTGTGTGTCGGTTTTCGTTGTGAGCCCCTCTGAGTGTTGTATAAGTGCTAGAGAAATTGGTGTAGTCAACAGGGTGGGAGCTTAATACTGAGTGAGTTGTGATGTCCGCAGAGACAAACGTGGCTGGATGGCAAGCTGGGTAGTCCTTGGATCATCCGCTCGGCTCAGTGGCCCTCGTTTTCTGAGCTCAGGTAGCCTGTAAGGCAGCAGGACAAATACTACCGGCTCATTTTGCAGAGCTCTTGCAAGGATTATGAAGAGGATGCACTTGTGGTTGCAGTGGGCACGCGCAGCACTTCATCGAGGGCAGGGAGCTACCTTTCTCTCTGGTGCGCCATCTATGATTTCTTGCCATGAAACCCTCGCGGCGAACTCAGCTGGGGAGCCCCACCCACGGAGCGCGCATTTCTCGCTGAAACCTGCGTGGGATTTCCCCTAGTATGATACTGTGAACAGTCGCAGGAATGGGAGCGGTGTCCGTGGCGGCCACGCCGGCACGGCCGCCCCCTCGCGGGCCCCTCCGGCGGGTCCGGGCCTGCGCCCGGGGTGGCCGCGCGGCCCCGGCCAAGGTCTCGCCGGCCAAGGTCTCGCCCGGGCGGGGCGGGCGGGCGGGCGCGCGGCTGCGGCGCGGCGACGAGGCGAGCGAGGCGCCCCGCCCCCACTCCCCCCCCCGCGGCTCGCCGGCAGCCAATGGCGGGGCGCCCTTTGTTCGGCGCGAGGCCGGCTCGCCATTGGGCCGGCGCCGGCCCGCCCCTTCCTGGTCGCGGCTCATGCATATGCATGGCGCGCCCGCCCGCCGCCCGCCCGCCAGCCCGCGGCCGCCGCGCGGTGCAGGGGGCGGGGAGAGCCATGCCCGCCGGCCCCGCCCGCGCCCCCCGTGAGCCATGGCCATGTCGGTGAGCCCCGACGAGGAGGACTACGACTCGGAGCAGGAGCAGGTCCGGGCCGGGCGGGGCGGGGCCGGGCGGGGCGCGGGCTGGCCGGCCGGCCGGTGCCGGTCGGTCGGTCCTCGCCGGCAAAGTTTGCAGCGGGGGGCGGCCGCGGCGGGCCGGGGGCGCGGGGCGAGGCGAGGCGAGGCCGCGGGCGGGGCGGGCGGGGGCGGGGCGCGTGTGCGGCGCGGCCGGGGCCCGTGAACTTTCCCGTCTTCGCTGCCGGGAAAGTGTGCGAAGCGGTGTCCGCCGCCCTTTCTGTTGTTTCGGGCGCTCCGGAAGGGACGCTTCGTGTTGCCGCTTTAGTCATTGATCTGTTTCTGGCCGGCGTGGCCTTGGAGAGGAGGGGTTGCTCCTGGGGGCCGTTCCTGTCCCCGAAGCGGCTGGGGGAGCTGCAGCTGGACGGCCTCCTCACGGCCCTCCTCCAGCTCTGGGCCTAATCCTGCCCCGAGGTGCTGAGTCCGCCGCCCCTCCTCCTCCTCCTCCTCCCCCCAATCTGGGGCAGCCTCAAGGATGGGAAATGTGTTAGTGGCACGTGAACTTCCGGGGCCCCAGGCACTGCTGCAGCCTTCCCCGGCTGGGGGCCTTCCAGCCGCCGTAGACTTCAGCTCCCATCAGCCTCAGCCAGTACGGCTCCTGGCCGGCAGTGCTGGGAATTGCAGTCCAGATCATGTGGGGGATGGCGCATGTTAGGGGAGGCTCTGCTGCTGTGTAGGGGCGCACCATTTTAACAGTGCCATCCTGAAGGAGAGTCGTTTTAAACACAGTAGGGCTTTTCCCCAAGCAGAGGGGCATCTAGGGTAGGCTACAAGGCCGCAGCCCTGTGCCTGCCTACCTGGGTGTATGCTGCATTCAGTGCAGTGGGATTGACAGCCTGTTCTATTCATATTTATTTTAATCATTTGTTTATTATATGTTTATATCCCATCCTTTTTTTCCTTTCAAGGGACTCGAGGTGGCTTACATAATCTTCTCAATGTTTTCTTCACAACGGTGCTGTGAGGTAGGCTAGGCTGAGAGTCTGTGACTGGCCCAGAGTCACCCAGAATGAGCTGAGTGAGGACTCGAACCCAGCCCTCCGGCATCCCAGTCCAACCACTACCCTGGCTCTCAGTTTATTCAGAAGCGAGGCCTGTGGTCAGGGACCATTATTCCCAAGTATTGGCAGCCTATTTACTTGGAGGGAAATGTGTCCAGTTTTGCAGCCTGCCCATCTGCGTACTTGACTCGGAATAAAGCTGTAATCCTGCTGGGAGGCCAAGTCCTACGGGTTGCAGCAGGATCTGCTTCCAAGGAGACATGCTGTGACATGTACTTGAGCCCACAAAATCTCACATTGATGCAGTTCTGGTGGTTTAGAAGCTGCACTTCATTTCCTGCACGCCAAACTCTGCTTTAACGAATTAGATTATTGACTATTTAAATCACGCTCTGTGGATGACATGTAAACAGTGTTGAGTGCCGTTATGTTTGGTAGAAAGGCGGGTGCATATCAAGTGCTTAACTAATACATTTCTAAGCTACGGAGCTGCTTTAGAGGCGGTCCCTCTAGCTTAGTATCCTCTGTACTTAAGTCTTCTCCAAGCAGATGCTTTGGATGCGCTGGACTGCAGCTCCCATCATTCCCAGCGTGACCCGTGGCTGTTTTGAGAGCATGTGGTTGGAGAAGGCTAGTCTGTCCAGTCCCCTAGACCTGGGTGTCTTTCCTAGCCATACTTGGAGAGATGTCTGCCAGGGGTGGCTTGAGGGCCTTTGGCCCCCAGACCAAGTGTCCTTCCACCGTGCTCTGGCTGGAGAGAAAGGGAACAAAACTGGTGGCAGCTTTTACTTTCAGAGTTCATTTTGTGTCGGGCACCCAGAGCAGGATTTTGCCCGTGCTGATAAGGAAGTAAGCCCCTCTGCATTCAGTGGATTTGTTCCTTCGTGCAGACATTGAGAATGGTGGGCCTGGACCTCAGTGATCCTTATCAGCTGATGCGGCGTAGAGTTCGGAGTGGAGACGAATCCCAACTTTAGTCCGAGGTCCGAATCGTCACTCAGCCAGGCACTGGATGCTTGGGCCGGAGTGCCTGTGGTTGGCCTAACCACCCTCGAAAGGTTATGGCAAGATCAGCATGTGGCTTGCTCCTCTGCTTCTCATGCATCTCCAAAGACCCTTGTGACACCTCACAGGCCATAGCCAGTGAAGAAACAGGTGGCATCCACAGAAGCTGATGCCAGAATAAATGAGTTTTTAAGGCGGTGCAAGATGATTGTTGATTTTGCTGCAACATATTAAGGCAGCTACTTCTCAGGATGGTATATGAAATGAAACTTCTTCGAAAATTGACATATTGACATGGCTGCCATGAAATGCTAACCCATAGACACTGAATTCTGGATTGTGGTGTTTTGCGAACCCAACATGCTAACAAATTGTGGTTGGTTAACTAAAACAACCCAGAGAGAGAGTGCCTGGTTGGTTATTATGAACGTTGTGTTGTTAAAGCCATGCATTGTCATTAGGTGTGAATCCAGAACAGCGGGCCGTTCATGGTTGGTTTTGCCAGGCTACAGCGGTGGGAGGCAAGAGCAGTAAGAGAATACTAGCTGCTCTGCATGGCAGTGCTGTGGTTCTGCAGAAGCATTTGGTGTACAGGGTGGAGCGGGGGTTTATTGTCTGCTAGAGAAACCCTGACTTGGGCAACAAATTGTGGATTAACTTTATGCGTGAACTAGGTCTGTGTCTCTGCCTGCAGTATTTGTTTTCTTGCGCTGTGCAGCATGGAATGTAGGAATTTGAGTTTTTGAACATATTTGGGGGCGGGTTTGCCACCGCTGCTTCAAGACTTCTGCACCTCAGCAGCTGAGGACTGCAACACCTAAGGCAGGATTTAAAATCTGTTCTCGTAAGGGATACATCTCTGCTCTCAGTGTTGATACCTGACTGCGAACAGTTGTGATGGCCGCCAGTTGAGAAGAGTCTTTGAAACCTTTCTGACACTGGCCTTCAGGGATCAGACTCCAGACTCTTCCGGGGGGAGGTCAACCTTTTCCCTTGGGTTTTTATCTTGGCAATCTATTGCCTGCCTGGTGTCACGTGACATCTGCCTCCCATTTTATGTGGGTGGCTTCCGGGATGCATCACAGACAGGGAGCCCTGGCTACTTCCTCGTGGTCTTTCTGCAGCCCCTTCCAAGGCTTGGTCTTGGCATGGGTGAGAGTCTCGGGAGCTGTGCAGAAATCTGCCGCGGGAGCTGGCCATCCCTGCTGCCCACTTGCTCCTCCCTGGCTCCACCTGTGCTTTGTTATCATTAAGTGGGAACTGGGCCCTCTGGCTTCTCTCTCCCCAGGTGAGCCGCGCTTTGCTGTTGGCTTGTGAGTTTGGGTTGCCTGGCTTGTTTAGCCGCTTCTGCTTCCCGGGGGGGGGGGGGGCAGTGGACGGGGTCTTGGGAACCTGCTTGTATTCTAATCTGCTGCAGTTGTGATTCTCACTGAGGGAGCAACCCACCCAGCAAGCTGTGGGAAGACAGACGAGGAGGAACAACTTCTATCTAAGGGCAACAGAGAGTTGCAGAGTAGGTTTGTCTGGATGCACGAAGACGGGTCCCCAAGGGTGCTTGCTCTACTACCTGGCTTTGGCAGGCCCCTTCCTCTCAGCCTTAGTTCTCCCATTTGGTCGTAAGCCACCTAGGAAGGCCTTTTGGCAGTTACAGGCGGCATATAAATATGTGTATAAATAAATAAAATGGAGGGTAACCGTGGAAATAGAAGGATAACCTTGTTTCGAAGATGGCAGGAAGATGACTTATGGGAATTCCTTTCAACATTTGGGCTTCCCCAGGTGAGAGCAAGGATTGCTGAGTGGATGTGTGTGGCCTTCCTGCCCAGCTCTGTGGAGAGCCGGGTCTGGGGGGACAGTAGTCAAGGTGGGCCCGTGAAGGAACCCAGTGTATGCTTGGTGCAGGGCTTAAAGATTGTGCCCTCGTGGCGGCTTAACGGTCTAAGCGAAACATGTAACATGCCTAGGAAATTCACTGGGGGACTAACAGGGAACAGAGGAGAAGTGGGGGTTAGACCCCGATACCGCTCCCCTCTTCTGGTTCTGCCCCCACCAGATGGTCCAGGCTGCCCTACCAGCTTGCCCTCAGGTCTGGTTGCTGCTGCTGGACGCCAGGTCAGCGCAAAATAAAGTCTCCCTCATTCCCAAGTTGATTGTGGATGAGGGGCCCACCCTGGTGCATATGAATGAAACCTGGCTGGAAGAGCTAGAAGGGTTTCCTCTCCCGCTGCAGTGCGAGCACCAAGGATCCCGCTTCCCGCCCACTCCAGCGCTGCTCTTAACTGACTGTATCCTGCGCCGAGGGTTCTGTGGGTGTTCTGCCCATCGATCCCTCTGCCTGAGCTGGCAGAGATGGCCTTGGATTTGGACTTGAGGACCCCTGGAATGGTGGCTCTGAGGGACCAAGGTGCTTGGTTCCAGGTGACTCAGGCCTTCGTGGCCACCGTGACAACCATGAAACAATCCCAGCTATGTGTAGGAGACACACCTGATGTGGTTCTCTGGACTGGACAGGAGGCTGGTGGTCTGGAAGGGGAATGGAAATTGGCAGCCATTCATTCCCCGTCGTGATCGGAGAGCTTCCTCCCGAGATTCTCAGTGGCCTTTCCCCTCCGGCAGGATGGGGCACCCGTGGGGCAGATGGGCCCATCCCAGTGGTCTGTCCTTGGGGGCAGATGGATTCCAGAGGGTTCCGAAGGGTTTTCCTTCCCTGGGCTGGCAGGCTGTTGAAACATGTGGAATGCAGGGATGACGGGGGTAGTTGGCATCATGGCTTCCTGACCTGGGTAGGTCTGTGCTATATACGTGAGGTGAGGGTAGCAAGCAAGACGGAGGATGATTCTGGTGTGGGTGGAGGAGGGCTTGTGCGGGGAACACCCGTGCACAGCACAGACCAAGCTCTCCCTCTCCCTCCCCACCCACATTGCATCTTGTCAGTGTTGTCCTCAGGAGTTTTCCCGAGTGCTCAGTGGCCTCTGCGATCTGGGCTGGCGGAGAGACGGTGGTCGAATGAAACTGATTATCTAGGTCCTTTCAGTCAGATTTCAGGCCTAGCTTTGATGCAGAAACTGTCTCGGTCACCCTGCGGGATGAGATTTCCCAGGAGGACGATGGAGGAATGCAACCTTCTTGATTCCCTTGGACCTCTCGGCAGCTTTTGGGATCAGTGTTCTTCTGGATGGGCTGCTTGGGCTGGGAGTTGGAGGTTCTGCACTTGCACCGGTTCTGCCGCTCCTCAGGTGACCAATTCCGAAAGGTAGTGCTGGTGGATTACTGCTCCGTCCCTTGGAAGTTAGGCCAAGGTGTGTCCCAGGCTCTGTTTTATCTTCCATGCTTTTCAACATCTGGGGAGGTAATTTGAAGATACGGACTGAGGTCGCCACTACATGGATCACTCCCTGCTGTTTCTCTCCTCCACTCCATGTCATCAAATCCAGTGTAGGCAGAGGGTCTTGCGCGCTTGAGCCTGCATGTGGCAGTGGACTGACTGGGTGAGGCCCATAAACGGAGATTCAGCCCGGACAAGACAGGGCCTATTCCTGAGTGGTCTTGTCTGCCCAGCTAAGTGACCTGTAGTTTGTTCTGGAGGGGTTTGCACTCTCCCTCAAGGATCGGATTCGTAGATTGGGGTGCTCCTGGATTCAGCATGGCAGACTCCGAGAGCACCTCTCGTCAGGTGATAAGCCGGCGGTGTTCTCACCTGGACAGAGATGGCCTCGCTTCAGGTGTCCAAGCTCTGATAAGCTCTCAAGTGGATCTCCTGCCGGGTCCACACAGGGCAGTGGGATTGTTACTGGGAACGGGCTGGCGTGGCCATTTCATGCATGGACTCTTCCACCCGCACTGGCTGCCAGTCCACTTTCAGGCCAGGCTCGACACGCTGATGATAATACTCAACCCCCTAAACAACTTGGGGCCGGTTTACTTGAAGGATCATCTCTTCCTGTATACCCTTTCTAGACTGGAAGATCATCTTCAGCAGTCCTTCTCTGGGAAAACCCACTAAAGGAACTGAGGTGGATGGCTGCTGAGAAGAGGCTCTTTTCTGCCCGGCTGTGAAATGAGCTTCCCAGAGGGGCTCATCTGGCAGTTAAATTGTGTTCTTTTCAGTGCTAGGTGAAGACCTTTTCATTTACCCAGGCGTTTCAGTTTTTCAGTTTCTGTTTTAAATCTGCTGCTGCATTTTAATTCTTTGCACTGCTGCAAGCTGCTGCTTGTTTGTTTTTAATTATGCACACTGTAGTTTTAAACTTCTAAACGTTACAGTTTGTTATCTTCTATTTAATGGTTTTAACTGTTACGAACTGCTCAAAGAGCTTTGGCTATTGGGCGGGATAGAAATAAAGAAAAGTATTAATGATTTTCTGATGTTTGTCCCAGTTTTCAGTTTTGGCAGTTCCTTCGGGCGAGTTTCAGAGGTAACTCTGCTGCTACTTGTCTTTCACAGAACCGAGCAGTTGGGAGACCAAAAGGGAAATTGGGCCCCGCCTCAGCCGTGAAGCTCGCCGCGAACCGGACGACGGCAGGAGCACGCCGGAGGAGGACACGATGTCGCAAGTGCGAGGCCTGCCTGCGTACCGAGTGTGGCGAGTGTCATTTCTGCAAGGACATGAAGAAGTTTGGCGGGCCCGGCAGGATGAAGCAGTCGTGCATCATGAGGCAGTGCATCGCGGTAAGCCTCCCGTGTGGCGGGAGCGGGCACGCCTCTGCAAACGGAGCTGCTCGTGCGGCATGAGCCAGGCCTGCACGCAGCACATAGCGGCCTCTTCCGTTGCATCGGCCCTTCGGCTTGTTTTGACAGGCAGCCACTGTCCCGTTTTGCTGGCCTGGCTCGAGCCTGCACCCCGCTGCAGGCGGAGCTGGTATGTCGGCCCGGAACCCTGAAGCGCTCCCCTGTCGCCGCTTCTGTGGGCTTCCTTGCGCAGCTGGGCCAAGTGTGCCTGGTTGGTTGTGACTGCTCTGACACCATATCATGGGTGTCTCTCCACTGAATGGGTGAAGTTGATTCCTCCCTCCGTTTCTTGCTTTCTAGACAATTTTTCCTTGGTCTAACAGGTATTTGTGGCTTGAATCTGTCACTGAACAGCGGCCTTCCTCAGCCTGGCGCCCCCAGATGTGTGGGCCGCAGCTCCAGAATTCCAAGCTGACCTGGCGGGTTCCAGGTTGAGGCGTGTTCTCTAAAGCTCTGGTGCTTTGAGAGAGTAGAGGCCAGAGGCGAGGCGTCTAACACAGGACTCCCCCTTTGGTTTAGCCGTTGGAAACCCACTGGACACCGCAGTTCTCTGAGGAGTTCAGGTGGCCAGTTCAGGCACAGAGGAGGGTGATGCACCTCACCCACAGGTGCTCTCGGGGCCTGGAGTGAGCCTCTGCCTCGCTCCTTCCAAGCTGGGCTGATTTTCACTTGAGACCGCGTCTTCCTTCCTAGCTGCAGGCCCAGATTTGGGGGGAGAGGCGAGGGCTGTTCCCCTGCGTGAGTCCCAGGGCAACATTTGAGTTCAAGCACCAGGGCTCCTCCGGGGTTGTGGGGAGGCTGTGGGGACTGCCGCTGCAGCCAGCCACAGAAAGAGCGGAGAGCTGTGGGAGGGGGGGACTCGCCAGGGTCTGTGTGGATGAATCGCTTTTTGCTTCTTGACCCCTTTTTCTTTCTCCCTTTGCATGTACAGCCAGTGCTGCCACACACAGCTGTGTGCCTGGTGTGTGGGGAAGCAGGCAAGGAAGACACGGTAGAAGAGGAGAGTAGCAAATTCAATCTCATGCTCATGGAATGCTCCATCTGCAACGAAATCATACACCCTGGATGCCTTAAGGTGAGGGGAAGCAGGAGGCCCCTTTCTGTGTGCAGGTGGAGGTCAGTGCCGCCACCAGGACAAGAGGCGTCCTGCTTCACATTTCAGATCGGCTGAGTTGTCCTCAAGGCCTGTCCAGCGAACCACAGCCCAGGGGTGACGCAGGGAGGCAGGATCTGCCCCTGGCGGTTTGATGCTTGCAGCCAGAAGTCCAGGGGTGCCTCTCCATCAGGGAGGTGGATAAAGAGTCGGATTTGCCTCTTTTCTCGCACAGCCATGAGTCCCTCAGGTTCTGTACCTGGCTCACCCCAGCCCGCTTTCGTTTCTTCTCAAGAAAAACCTCTCCCTCTCCCCCCCCCCGCCCGTGTATTTTAAAATGCTTAGTGTTTCATCGGCTGCATAAAGCAAAGCTTGTGCTAGATCTCGTTGTATATAGTGGGTGTCCACCAAATATCGAGTCATTGTTGGAGGAGTTGCTGCCAGCTTCTCTGTAGGATCTTTACAGCACAATCCTGTGCATGTTCGCTCAGAGGCCGGGCCCAGTGAATTCAGTAGCGCTTCCTGCCAGTTCAGTGCGCACCAAGCTGCAGCCATGGTGGGTTCCTAGTCCTCATGGCAGGGAAACGAAAATGGATGGGGCTGATGATGCTGCCAGTGCCAAGCACATAGGTGCAGAATACAATTTTCAAAGCTTCCAGGGAAGGAAAGATTTCCTTGTCCTACATCATCATTAGAAGAAACCTGACGCACGTCAATCATGCCAGGCAGCAGCGCGGTTGGGGAATTCAAGTGCTGCGTCCGCCCCGCCCTGGCTGTGTATGGTCGGGTGGCCCTCACCTCCGTGCTGTGCCTTTGTCCCCCAGGTGCGGGAGTCCGACGGCCTGGTCAACGAAGAGCTGCCAAACTGCTGGGAATGCCCCAAGTGCAACCACGCGGGCAAAACGGGAAAAGTGAGTTTCTCCGGAACGACGTGCCTGTGCTGCGAGGGGCCGCTTTCAGGCCCCGGGGCCGCCTCGGCCATGCCTTGGGGTGCCGCAGGAGGTGGCTTCCCGCTGCTAAGCATGACTGAGCTCCAGTCTTCACAGGAAGGCGGCCCCTGCCCTTCAGGCGCTTTTCCCTTCTGAAATTGACTGTCCTGCCTGGCATCGAGGTCTCTGAATGTGGACAGGGCTGGGCAGAAAGCACATCTTCGGATGCCTGGGCCTTCCAGCTCCCAGCATTCCAGTGGTGGCTGTGCAGGCAGGGGCTTCTGGGAGCTGAAGTCCCAAATGTCTGGAGACCAGCCTTTTGCCCATCCCTGTCCCAAGGGCCAGAGAGTCTCCTGTGCCGGCCTTCTCCAGCCTGGCGCTCTCGAAATGTGTGGGACTACTGGTCCTGATACTTTGGACCACTGGCCATGTTGGCTGGCAGCAGTCAAAACATCTGGCGTGAACACCGGGCTGAGAAATGCTGGAGCAGGCCCAGTAGGCAGTCTGACACGGTCCTGGGTAGCTCCCAGTGTTATAGTTGCAGGCTTAACTGCCAGAGGATTTCCATCCGGGTTGGAGCTGCGTTCACTGAGGTACAGGTGGCACTTCTTGGACCATGGATGAAGCCACCTCCAGTCTGAGAAGGGCATGGAGCGATGCCGGACCCTTTCCTGGGCTTTTGGATCTGTTTTGCTGAGGATTGTCAGAGAAGCGGCTGGCCTACCAGCAGCTCTGGCTCTTCAGCCCTGCTCAGTGCAGAATCTGCCCCTTGCACAAAAAGTAGTTACTCCAGCGGCATACAAGCAAACCCACAGAACTTTCTCCTGTCAGTTTAGATGTGAACCGGCCCTGAGTAACGAACCTGGTTAAAGCCAGCAAGATGGCTTGTTTGGGCTTTCTTTTTCAAAGCATCTTTTACTCTGTCCTCACCCAGAAAAAGCTTTCCAGGGTGGGTTTTGAAGATAGGTGAAGCGGTTCCTGCCTGTCAGCGTATAGTCTAAAAGACGCAAGACAAATGGAAAGGGGGACTAGCAGAGAGGAGCGAGAAGCCCATCCGGGCACGAGACTGTCAGCCACAAAGTTCAGCGGGATCGGTTTTCTTGTGCCATGTGCAAGCCATGGAGAAAAGGCATAAGGTATAAAGTTTGCTTGTGTGCTTTGTCTCTCTCTGGCGTACAAGCAAAAGCGCGGACCAGGGTTCAAGTACGCGTCGAACCTCCCCGGCTCCCTACTCAAAGAGCAGAAGATCAACCGAGAAAACAAGGAGGCCATGCCAGAGGCCGCCAAGCGGAAAGTGGAGTGCGAGGAGCCCCCTCGGAAGAAGCTGGACGAGCGCCCCCAGAAGCCCCCCCTCGACCCTCTTTTGCGGAGGAAGTCTGAGGAAGCGCACCTGCGACGGAAAAGGAAATTTGAAAAGCCCCAGGAGCCCACCATGAGGAAGCGGGTAAGACCCAGGAGGGTGCCCCCCCCCCACCGGGGCCTGCAGGAGCCCCTCCTTGTGAGGGGGGGGAGAAGAGCGTGAGGGAGCCTAGGAGAAACAGTTCCACAGTCCCCGACTACTGGCCATTCTGGGCGGGACTGATTGGAATTGTCATTGAAAACATCGAAGGTGTAGGACCAGCGCCCTTGGACCGTTCCATTGAAGCATTAACCACTCTGTTGCGCTGGTAGGTTTGTTGCTAAATACCTGCCTCCTTCCTTTTTCTTCTCTCACTGTAGCTAAAACTGGGCAAAGAGGAGAAACTGTTCAGGAAAAAGGTATGTTGTTAATTTGTGTGGATTTTTACATTTTTGTCCTGCTATGATGCTCTAGGAAGGAGCCAGTTATGAATATGAGGAAATGTTTTAAAAATAGACTATACACCTGAAATCTGATATTTGGTGCAGGCCTACTGCTCACACCACCAAGAAGGATAAGAATGATGCCCTCTAGCCATGAAAGCCAATTCTTACATCAGTTAAGCAGAGGCTTTTATCATTGAAGCTGTGAGAAGGCTAGAATTTCAGTATATTGTTTGTGTAGCTTTATTCCTCCTCTGATCAGTCCACTTCTTGTGATTTTGTGAATTGGTGCTTTTAGTTCCTGAGGTATTGGACTACAAATCTCAATTTGCTAAGCCATGTCAATGACCCAAAAATCCCAGGATTCCTTGTGAAAAGTGCAGAAAATCTCTTGGTTAAGATATCCAGGGTCTCTTGCTGGAACTAAAAATTCTAGGGTTCTCCACTAAAAAAATGTTTTAAAGCAGATTGCGTCTGTAGAGTAGGTGCGTCCAGGATTTGGTTTTTTCCGCCCCGTTCTTGCCTTTTCCACTAAGCCAAAAACCTCTCTCTCCAGAGGCGATCATGGAAAGCCGCGGACGACCGAACCCCACTGCTCAAGCCCCTGCGGCGTTTCAAGCAGGAGATTGAGGAGGATCTCCCAGAAGAGCCGCCAAAAAGCAAAGAGAGCGACCAGTCTCGTTCCAGCTCCCCAACAGCAGGACCCAGCTCAGAGGGGGCCGAGGCCCGAGAGAAGAAGTTGTTCAAGATCCGACGGAAAGCCCGCCTCCCAAATAAGGAACTGAGCAAGGAGCTCAGCAAGGAGCTCAACCAGGAAATCCAGAAGACGGAGAACAGCCTGGCCAACGAGAACCACCAGCCCATCAAGTCCGAGCCCGAGAGCGAGAACGAGGCACCCAAGCGCCTGCTCGACTCCGAGCGGCCGCACCGCTGCAGCAAGAGCTTGAACGGGACTCCCAGGGAGCTCCGGCACCAGCTCCTGTCCAGCCTGCGCGGCAGCGGCAGCAGCACGCCCCCCAAGGCTGTCACCCGGCCACCCCCTTCCCTCTCGCCCCCCAAGTGTGTCCAGATGGAGCGCCACATCATCAGGCCGCCCCCCATCAGCCCTCCTCCTGACTCGCTGCCCCTGGATGACGGGGCAGCCCACGTGATGCAGAGGGAGGTCTGGATGGCTGTCTTCCGCTACCTCAGCCACAGCGAGCTCTGTGTCTGCATGAGAGTTTGCCGGACCTGGAACAGGTGGTAAGGCGCCTGGCTGCGGGGGGAGGACCTGGCTCTCCGTGGGAGGAAGGAGGGAAGGCGCTTCTGCGAGTGCCACGGCCGGGACACACGGAACAGTCTAGCTAGCAAAGAAGTTGGCACGCCCTGCCAAAATTTAGTAGTCTTGCTTTTAAAAAACAGGGTGGCTAGCCCTCATGACTTCTTGAAAAAAGTGTGGGTGTTGTGCCCAGTTTATTTTTAGATAGCTCTGTGGGAGAGCTGTGTATTCTAATGCTAGTTAGGTTCTTGAGCTCTCTCTCGTGAAATTTAGTGAGATTTAGTTTCTAGAGTGTTAGAGTTGGACCTAAGTTAAGCATCTTACTCAGCTTTTTTAAAAAAGCCTGTGCGGTCATCCTCGGGAGTCCCAGTCCCTGTTCAGGCTGGCTGTTTACAAGAGACTGAGGCCGGTTTGGGCGCTTGTCTCCATACTATTGGTTGGAATGGACGGTGTGGCACCCCTGTTCTGGGTCAGCGCTCTTCCCTGCACAAGATTTGAGGATCTGCTCCTCTCCCTCTTGTCCCTAATGGTTTTGACGTTGCAAAGAAATTGTGTTGGTCTTTGTGCGTCCCAAGAGCTCAGCCAGCTTTTCTTATGAACCCTTCGCCCGCTCTCCTCAGGTGCTGTGACAAAAGACTGTGGACCAAGATAGACCTAAACCATTGTAAATCCATCACCCCCCTCATGCTCAGTGGCATTATTAGGCGACAGCCCGTCACCCTTGATCTGAGCTGGACAAACATATCCAAAAAGCAGCTGAGCTGGCTCATCAACAGACTCCCAGGTACGTCCCTCAACATGGTCTGCTGAGGCTTGGGCTGGCCGACAAGGTGGAGACCCTCTTCAACACGCAGATGCCTTTTGTGGGGTGGGGGACGCTTCCTGAGCTCGCACAATCCAGTCACTAGATCCACTGAGGTCCAGAGCTGGGGCTTTCGGCCTCCGAAGCCAGTCTCTGCCCCTGTCCGCAGCCCTGCCTTGTGGGCCTCCCCGCTTGACTGCCACAAGTGGCACGCTGGCACAAGCCGGGAGAGCGAGCCACGGATTTCCTCAGGCCTGCATTTCTGCACCCAGCTTTTATGTGGGGCTCCTCTCACTCTAAAGGTCCGACCTGCCTCCTTTTATATTTAGTTACTAGCAGTAAGGGCTTTAATCTAAAACGTGTTGGTCTTTTGGCCCTGTCCCTTTTGCCCTTCCCACCCTGGAAAGCTGGCATTAAAGTACTTCTCCAAATGGAATTTAAGCTTTGGGCTGAACTCAGTTCTTCAACTCATGGTGGGATCTGCTGACTTGTCCTGTGGGAGCAGAATCACAGCTTTGCCTGTGTTCTCCCCTCCCCAATACCTACAGGGTGCATTTTCAGCCACAGTAGCACAAACGAACAGGCATGTTTTCGGTATGTGCCGGGTGCCTGTGGCCAACCATTTCATAACCCAGGCCCAGTTGTAGGTTGTCAAGTCATCCAGACCTGACTGAGAGTAGGTGGTGTGGGTAATAAGCTGCCCAGACCCTGTGAGCTCTTGCAGGGTCAAGTGGCTTGTTGATGATGTCAAGCCACCCTTGCTTGGTGGGGTTGGTTACGGGGCGGCGCCTACATATGTGGCAAACGTGTTCAGGCCCCTGTGGGAGAAAACCGTGCCGCCAGTGAGGCCACAGACGTGCCTGTGCTCAGCTCTTGTTCCTCTCGCCTCTCCTCAGGCCTCAGAGATCTGCTCTTGTCGGGGTGTTCCTGGATCGCAGTGTCTGCGCTCTGCAGTTCCAGCTGCCCCCTTCTCCGGACACTGGATGCCCAGTGGGTGGAAGGCTTGAAGGATGCACAGATGAGAGACCTCCTGTCACCACCAACCGACAACAGGCCAGGTGCGCACGCTCCGTCAGCTCTGATGAAACCGCTCCCTGCACGCAGGCCCTGGACCTGCTGCAGAGGCTGATGAGGCAGGGAATGGAGCACCTGGTGCAGTGCCAGGCCCTCCTGAGCACGGCAGCTTAACATGAAACGGATTGCTCTGCTGCTTGCCTGAATGTTTTTAAAAATGAACTTTTCCGTTGGAGAATTAGGTGAAGGTGGAGCCAGATCTTGATGAATGCTTGAGGGAGGACCTGCATTTTAGTTACTGTTTTCTTGTGCAAAAATGCACTTTTAACACAGCCGCTAATTAAAGAGCTCTTAAAACTATTTATGGTAACTTTCCTGTTTTGAATCTAGAAACTTTTAAAAAGGTTTGCCTTTCCTTCCATGTTACTCTTTTTGCCATTTTATAGCCCAGCCTGGTAAGTCCCATGCAAAGCAACTAATCACAAATCATTCTCCTTATTGTTGCAAGGCCAAATTGACAACCGGAGCAAACTGCGCAACATCACAGAGCTCCGCCTGTCAGGCTTGGATATCACAGATGCTTCCTTGCGCCTGATTATCAGGCACATGCCCCTCCTGTCCAAGCTCAACCTCAGCTATTGCAACCACATGACGGATCAGTCCATTAACCTGCTCACAGCTGTGGGGACAACCACACGGGATTCTCTGACGGAAGTGATTTTGCAAGGTATGTGGGGCTTGGGGTATGGCCAGACCGGTTGAAGAAGTCCCACACGCAAAGCAAAAACATGACTGAGAAAACAGCCCAGTGGCCGAAGTTTAGCCCTCTTAATGCCCTCTTTGTCACTGGGCGTCCTTCCCGGACAACCAGCTGCACAGAGAAAGCTCTGTCCCCTGCTCCATATTGATGAGCCTTTCCATATAATATGAAGCACAGACATGGGATGGGAAAAGAGGATACTCCCTGTAGCCCCTTTGAAGTGAGGCATTTTACAAAGTTAAAGATTCGCTTTGGGGTAAAATAAGGGCCAGGACCACCTTTGCCATTGATGCGCTGCTTCCCCTCACCTTTGCTTTCTGCCTGGGTCACTAGCCAAAATTAGGGATTAGATGTAGATGAGGGAAGCAGCAATTTGACAGCAGTGCTTCAGCACGGAGGCAGCACGCCCTTCTTGGAGGCCTCTGCACAGACTGATTGAAGTCTTCTCCTACTAGTTCATGCAGACGCAGATGGTTTGCCCAGAACTGTAGTCTTGCAGGCACCGCATCAAAGCCTCTCTTTGTTGCGTTGAGGCCTTCACACCTCGCAGCAACAGTTTGGGCCTGATTGTCCTAAGACATCCTTCCTCCCTACCTTTGTCTCTTCCCTGGCAGACTGCAATAAGGTGACAGACCAGTGTCTCTCCTACTTCAAACGCTGTGGAAGCATATGCCGGATCAATCTACGGTACTGCAAGCAAGTAACCAAGGAAGGGTGTGAACAGTTCATAGCAGAGATGTCTGTGAGCGTCCAGTTTAGTCAAGTGGAAGAGAAATTGCTGCAGAAGTTGAGTTAGTGTTTACAAGAGAAATTTTGTAAATAGCTGTGAAGTGGAAACAGGACTCCAGAAGCTTACAGAAGGAATTTTACTTTGGAGATGCTGAAAATGCCAAGGGTTGGTGGTTTGGATTGTACAGGTATGTATGATGTTCAAACCGCTCACAAACTCTTTCAGCCTGGGTGGGATCATGATACTCCATCCAGCTCCTTCATGTACTTTCCTGTGGTGACAGCAAAGGATTGTTCATGCCCAGAGGAAGACGGGGGTACATTTATTTAAATGCCACAGCTGGGGCAGTTGTAAATTCTTCAAGCATTTTTGCAGGTATCAAAGCAATGTTAATTCTTGTGTCATTAAGGTGGGTCATGCCCTGCGTTTCTGCCTTTTGAACATTTTTTGTTACATCCTACATTATGCAGAACTATTTTTGTACAAATTTGTTTAAAATTATTTATGCAGAGTTCTTGAATACATTGCAAGTGTTTGTCTTTGGGTTTCAAATTGCCAGGTTATCTTGAGGTAGGAAAAGAACTTTAACCTCTTACTAGAGAAGTGACCAGTTAATAGATATACCCCAGTTAGGAAGGGGGTGGGGAAATACATTAATACTTTGCAATGGAAAAAGCATGTTTTAATGGAAGTTTTATATACTGCTTTGTATACTCTGGGAACAATCGAAGCATGTTGTCAAAAAGAGGTGTGATACAGATTAAGAATGAAGATGTTGCCAAGTTTTCTGGTATAAAATTCACCTTTTCTCAACTTTGAAACTTCCAGTTACAGCTATACACAAGAAAAGGTATTACAACATTTGTACTTGCTGTACAAGATTGACTTATACCATGAATTAAGCAGTTTTGTTTTTTGAATATGTTCTTGTTTAAGATTTAAACTGGTTGATTCCAGATTGTAAAGTAAATGGGGGGAAACGATTCAGTATACATAAGTGCCATTGTTGTAAAGTGGTGTTTCCTCCTCCATAGACCTTCCTTCCTCATACAGTTTACCTCTGTTCAATTTGTATAAATGATTGTACAAAAATGGAGAAGCTAGCTGTGCATTCTGTTCATCTGTAGATGACAAGATGGAAACTGGTACACCATGGTGCTCCGGGGACTTTTTTGTAGACGTTTCTCCTGAAGGCAGAACTTGAGCCCCTGTCTCTAAAAAGCAGTCTAAATCACTTCTTGCAGGGTCACAATCTTTACCAGGAAGTAGGAGTACTCTGTTGGCTTTCCTTCATTAGTTGTATACATGTTTCTAAAGGTATAAACAAGGGGGGAATAACCGCCTGGCAAATGCGTGAGCAAACCTTGTACAAGCTTCAAGGGAATAACCTCTTAAAGCTGCACAGTAGTTCTTGAAAAAGGTTTGGAAATCTTTGTCCCTCACCCAATTTGTCTGGAGAAGTTTAAGCAAGTGAAAACACAAAACAACCAAAGCCAGTTAACAAAATGTTTATTAAGTCAATAGCCATTGTTCAGAATGTTATGGATATGCTACGTTCTGGTGAGGCATCTACCCCCTGAACAAGGGCTTGATCATTTGATTTTCTGCACCTTTAAAAAGATCTTTCTAAAAATAAAGCCATAATGTCTTGCTCCCTTCTGAAAAATAAGTCAATTTCAAAGTATGAAAAATCATCTCATCTGTTTTGGCTGGAGGCTAAGAAATGCCAGTTTCGAGCCTTCCAGGGTATTTAACTCACACAAGCAGTGCAATTATGTTGGAGCACTGCTTTTCAGATGCAAAGCAGTAATACTTATCTATTGTGCAATAAAGGAACTCTGGCACCTCTTTGTGGGACATTCTGGACTTGGTAGGATTGCCATTGTCATTTAAGGTAGGCAGTACATCAGGAAGATGCGGGGCCTCTACCAAAACATTGTGACTTTTAATGGTAGAGGCTCTCCCTTTCCTTAATTTTGTTACTGCTTTAAAATGCTTCCTTCAGCTCCAAAATGCAAGTGGTCAAATTAAGGCTCTAATGACTATGTACATCTTGCCCTTCCCCACAGCCATCACAGAGTGAGGATCCCACCCAGTGAGTGCCATTGTTAAAGACACATCCTCCAACCAGACCCTGAAACAGCTGCACTTCCAGTCATTCACACCAGATGCTACCTTAGCTAAAGTACCTTCTAGAAAACTGAAGTGGGACTAATACGCAAGAAAGCTCCAAAGGGCTTTCCTGTTAAGCAGTAGGCTTAGCATCTATTGTAAATATGCTGGGCCTTAGTCCCCATTAAGGAGAATATGAACTTCAATGCAGCTACTGAGCAATCACGTTAGCCTATATGCATTGTCAAAATTTTTCCAGAATATCAGATGATAGGAACAGTCACAAATGGGCTTTTGAACCAGGAAACCCCACAAATTCCCTCCTGTCAAATATTGGGTAGAGAGTATTTAGAGAGGAGGATTAAGGCCACTGCACTGCATTCTGTATGTACTGACCTGGCTACGAGACCTCACGCCACAAACATTCGCCCAGCTGCCTGCTGGGGGGGGGGGGGGCACATCTGAGCAGGAAAGAGGAGTCCAGTTACATTCCATCAAGAGTGCAGTGGGCTAGTGCATGGGACCATGCGCTGACTTTAAATGCACATGGACAGTGTCCTATTTTCTCTTCTGCTGGGAAAGGCAGTGTTCTACCCCCTGACCCTTCAATATGTGCTATTCTTCAGAAGAGAGCAATGAGTTGTACTAGATCTGCTGCTGCAAGTTTGACTCGGAACAGGTTCTGGTTTAATGCAGTTCACACAGCTCTATCCTCCACAAGGCATCTGACCGCCAGAGTGGTCAAGCTCCTAAGCTTCTGTTCCAAATGCTATGAGTTACTGAAACTGAGGTTTACCACAGAGCCTCCGGTGGTGACTGCCATGGCCTGCACCCCACTCGAGCAGTGGGCAGCCTCCAGCCTTCGTCTGTACCGCTCATGACTTGAAAACGTGCACGGCTCTTACGACATACTGGCGGCAGATGGGGCATTCATTCATGCGCTTGCCGCATTTGGTGCAGGTGACCATGTGGCCGCATTCCAACAGCACGCAATCTATCACCGCGTCCATGCAGATCCTGCAGAGGCTGTCATCCTCGTCACTCAGTGGAGGCTTCTCCCCTTCTGCCAAGGAGCAACGGAGCCACAGTTACAAAGAGGGAGTTCTGCCAAGACTGACCCCACACACAAAGCATGAAGGCGCCAAGCTGCTTCAGTGCAGGCTTGTTTATACCGGATGGAGAAGCAGGATGAAGCCTGCAAGTTAAAGCAGCTGCTGCATTCCGCTGCTGAATTCTCATTTGTTACCATTAAGGAAAGAGGACGGGACGGCCCTTGAGACTTGGGACTGATACCATATCAATGTGCAAGGACTGCCCGATGCAGAAATTCTCCTCCCCTTCCACCAGCCCTCGGCAAGCGTATCCAAGGCCGGTGCACTTACGTGTCCTGTGGTTTGCTTCGTTCTCCCTGTACAGTCTGCCCACTCGCTCAACCAGCTCCCATTTTTCACAGCATCCCGAGTAGTTCACGAAGTTACGAGCAAGTATTTCCTTCAGCTGGCGAACACTTAGCCCCTCAATATCATCCAGGCTGGAAATATCCGAGAGTGAGGCTCTTGCACGCTTCCGGGACTGTCCTGGTGTCTGAAATCACACACCATCATGCGTTGGAAAATAACAGCTGGATTAAAACTGCGTGCTCAACAAGACCGCTATGGACACTAAATGCCGAAGACACCTGGCAGCACCCTAATTATGCACAGGACAGAGATGCAAATCAAATACTGACACGCTTGATCACTACTTTAGAGCAAGACTGTAGTTTGAAAATGTCAGTATGTGAGTCTTGCATTGCTACAAGACAGACTATGAAAGAACAATTCAATGTGGACGGTTGGGAACATTTTCCCAGACAATTCACATCTTACCTGCCCTTCCGCACTTTCCTCCTCTTCACCAAGATCTGCCAAAAGTCTCTCGCCCTGTCCCTACATACACAAAAGCATGGAAATTACTACTCCCCTCACCATCTCGCTCGTGGATGCATTCTGTCTGCACTGCAGTGAAAACTTCCAGCCCTGCCCCGGGGCAAGAAGGGTTTACCCACACACCTGCAACTGCATTTCACTTCCTGTGCTCTCATGCCTGCTTGCAAGTTCTCCCTGAGAGGATGACATAGATCCTGACAGAGAAACGGGATGTGTAGAAAAACTAGAGGTCTGTGACCGTATCGAGTACAAGCTGCTAGTGTCTGTATCCTCCTCAGAAGCCAATCCGTGATGGCACAGGATAAGGTCCACCAAGTCTTCCTTTTCTCGACAAGTATCTGTTGGGATGTTCCTAAGAATCAGGTACTGGCGCAGGTCTTTCACTTTCAGGCGCATCAGCTGTGGCCGCTGGAACGTTGTCTCCTGTAACAACTGACAGGTAGAACATCTTCGGAGGTTCTCATGGAAGACTGAGCACATGGAGCAGAAATCCTTCTTGCATTCACAGCAGACATGCTAAAATAGAAGAACAAGCAAGCCGGGCTGGGTCAGAGCCAGGGTCCGTCCAGCCCGGCATTCCTCTCACACACTGCCCAACACGCAGCGGCCCGCGTGAACCCTGCCACCAAGGCTCCCCCGCAACTGCTGCAGCGCACACAGGAGCACACGAAGGCGGAGGGGCAAATTGATGCCGCGTGACTGTCGCGGGCACGGCCAGCACCAAGGGGAAATGTCACGCGCATGCAGCACGGACTGGCACTCTTTGAGCTGCTGGGCCTCAGTTCCTCCTCCTCCTCCTCCTCCTCCTCCTCATGGCCAGCAGTGGGCTCGCTGATCACGGACATGCATCCTTCACAGGCCTGCAGGTGAGTATCCTGCGGAAAGGGAAATGTCCCTCTGTTCTGAATTAAACTCCCCATACTCCTCGTAAGGGCAGGGACCATCTCCCTGTCTGATGTCCGTACAGAGCTTCGAAAATGTAGGTGCGTTGCCACGGGTGGCATTCAAATTATACAGTGCCATCTACTCACCCTTTTCCTGAACACTGAGAATGAGAGACCGCAAGATTTGCAGACCAGGTTCGCTCCTCCGGCTGCCGAAGCGGTATACACGGGGAAGTCCGTGCTTGGAGCAAACCTGAATGGGTTTGCCCCACCCCCAAATCCAGGTTGTTGGCCTCGAACAGCTCCCGTCCCCATGACTTCATTCAGCAACCCACAACAGGAAGCCCACATGGACGTTGCTCCCGCCTGAAAGAAACAGATGCAAGCTAGTGTAGCCAGCTAGTTCATTTTTGCTGGAGTGCAGGTGCCTTTCTGGACCATAAGGAAACAGACATGCTTCTCTCGTCAAGCTAATCTATCCTGGGCCGTGCAACGGGAGGGCAGGGTATCCCTTTGACGTAAACGCTGTCTTGAAGAAAGGGACCTGGACTTCACCAAATCAGCAATAACAACGGCACATTAATCCCATGTGAAAGCATTTTGAAAGGCTCCAGCTCTGCAAAAGCCTTCTGGAATAAGTGCTTTGTTCTGCTACTGTGCTGTGCTCAATCTGTTTCCAAAATGCTGGCATCTGAGTAACTGCCATTATTGGCTGCAGGTAAGGGAGAAAAGTCTGTTTCAGCAGCACTTGAACAAACAAACAAAACAGAGCCACATCTAAATGCCTGAAGAATCTTCTTTCTAGCAACGCGCATCTCTGGCATTCCCTTGTCCTCACACTAGCAGCCAGAAGTTCCCTAACAAAGGCTCAAAGCAGGTCACGGAAGCCTGCCTTGCCCACCAAGTCTGACCCTTCAGCACTCTGAGCTGGCATCATGCACACAGGTTCTGTCGGTGGGCAACCAATTCACCATGCTGCTCCCCACAGGCCTAGAACAACTTCACCTCACGTCTCTTATTTATTTTATTTTTATACCACCCAATAGCCAAAGCGCTTTGTATTACGCCAGATGTTGTCTCCCTTCAGAGTGGAAGCAGCGGAAGGCCTTTCCAAGGAGCCCTGCAGTCATCAGACTCCCAGGCCACTATTGTCAGCTATAAACATTCAGGTTCCTGAAACATCCTAACTATTCTGTCCAAATCTTTCTTCTAGGCCTATGTCTTAAGAATGCAAGTTCTCTCTTGTATACTGCAAAACTTGGAAGGTACATTTAACTTTTGTTAACCAGCCAGACAGGCCCAGCTATTGGGCAGAATAAAAATGAAATAAAATTAAGAAACAGCGATTTCCTCTGACAGATTAAGCTGAAATCCTACATAAGCTTCCTTGGATGCAAGTTCTACTACACCAAATAGAACTCATTTCTGAGAAGAGATGTATAGGTTCGTACATCAAAGGTGACTCTTACAAAGGCTGATTATATTCAGACAAAAACAAAAGATTAGCAAGCAGTGACTGCACACTTGAAAGTTCCAGAGATGCAGATGCCATCTATTTCCAGGGAACAGCACTGCTTTCGATCAGTCCACATTTAGGTCATCTTTGGTGCTGAAACAGCTAGAATACCATCTGAAATGGCATCAGACATTCTGCTAAGAAACACCGTACTCTCCTCAGCAATATTTACAAAAGCAGGTTTTTCCATATCCGGATTTCTTTCTGTTTAAATAAGGAACTATTTTTGTGAAAGGAAATGTATATGAACAATAAAAATATTTTTTAAAGGACAACAATGGTACAAGCAAAATATTCCACTGCTTAATTCTTCCTAAACAATTTTTCTTTTTTCTGCAGTGGGAGCTTTTAGCAAGCCCTTTGTCATTCCACTGTAGCATCAAACAGCCCTGTACTCATTTAAGGCAACATTTAAGTGCTACTTAGAGCAAGCTTATGCTCATCTGTTTAAGTGTGGCCTGCACAAAAGAACACTATCAATGGACTGGGCCCTGAACTAGAATTGTCTGTACAAAAACTCAAGTGTGTTAAAAAGTTCTAAGAAGAGACATCAAAATAAATCTCAACATAATCTTAGTGTAGATGCACCAGGATAAAAACAAATAAGGGTGACAGCAATGGTTACAGTCAGCTCAGCTGTGTGACTTAACAGTGCTGCAAAACTCTCAGGTACCTGAAGATTCAATATTTTTCCCCGCTATGACCTAGGAACCAGAACATTCCAATCTTGGGAGGAGGGTGAATTAAATGTAAGGCTTTGCTAATTTCTTATTTCTGAGCCAAAGGAAAAGCACGTGTATTCTCAGGGACCAAGATTTATAGCCAAGAAGAAGAAACTAAGTACACAGAAGTGCTTTCAGTGTAGGGCCCTTTGAGCAAGAATCACAACATGGGCAATGTGGCCCAAATGGTGGTCTACCTATCTCATTTATGGCTTCTGAATCCCTCCTTATTCTACAGGGAACTTGCTCTGATGAAACTAATCCAAGATGGAATAATTTCTGCAGCCATTGAGACAATGGCATAAGCTACAATCTGTTTGATTATACTGTATGCTTACAAGCAGAGTCACTGACTTCTCACAGACTGTACAATACCTAGTATTTATTTTAGGTATTTAATAAGCAGCTATAGAATCACAGGCTGACAGTCCAAGGGGGAAACTTTTATCTCAAGGAATATCAATACAAAATTGTCCCATTCCAATTTTTGTAGGAAAAGTATTATAGATTATGTTGAGGCCTGACTCGGTATCCTAATTGTTATATAATTCAAGATAATTATATAATATCTTGAATTATACTGTTCCAAGATAATTTTAATGTAACAGTTGATCTTGGCCTTGCACTTTTACTGGATTTCACGCAAAGCTCTACTGAAAGATCTCTGCATTCCTGTATTGTTGGTCATGGCATGAAAGTGAAAGCAAAAGTGAAAGCAAAAACTTCAAGGCTATAAGCACAACAGGAAAACATATCTCTGTCACATCACAAGCTTCAACAGGCTCAAAAATAGGATGAACTGAACAGCGGGAACAGGAAAAGTCCCAAAAATGGGCCTTAGATGAGTCAGCCCAACTTCAAGGTTACCCAAGTACTCTGTGTTCTTCTCCTGCTCTTTGGCAGTTTCTCCTACCATGTGTAAAATTAAAAGACTGTGGGTGGCCTGCTGTCAGACAAGTCTTTTAGACAACCAGGCCATCGAACTCTACTATGTCAACAAATGATTAATCAGTTTGCCTCTCTCCTGCCCAAAAATGGAAGAAGGCTGCTCTACAGGTTACCAGGAATCCTTCAAAACAGCTACTGAGAACAAAGGATGAATAAGAGATCATTCTGTTGCAACCTTCTCACTGAACAGGGCTATAAAAAACTGCATATATATGAGACCAAACCCCTGGTTGCCCATTGCTACTGTGCTTCCCCTTCGCAAGGGGTACGACCCGTTCAGCAATCTCCGCATTCATGTCTGAGTCAGGTACAGAAATGATGGTTTGGGGACTTCAAGTATCCTGCACAAAGTCACATTAATACCAGCACCTTTCTTGTATGCGGTGTTAATCCAGAGTAATAAACTATTCCACGCCGACTCAAAACTCAGATCTCAACATGGATTGGAACATGTCTTCATAAATACAAAGTGCAGGATTCAACGGTCAAGTCCCGTTCTCATAGCAGCATGGTGTGTATTGGAGGAAAAGGGGTGCCTCTAGCTGGCCTTAAGATGCTTAGTGCAGTGCTGAAAGCACTATGTATTGCCAGGGAATTTTATCATTCCAATTATCCTGCACTCAAGCCTCCTCTTCAATGCTACTTCTGTCATTCATTAAAACCAGTTATTCATATCCTCACTCAGCTGCTAAAGTAGAGCTATGCAAAACCCAAATTTAAAGTAAATCTACTTTCATCTAAGAAAGCAACCCGGAAAGAACCTATATAATTCTTGGGAAGCATATTGCAGAGATCCGATGAGCCCACTACAGAAAAAGCTCTCAAAAACCTTGTCTGGCAAGTACCAGCTTGCAACAGGAGCATCTGCTCCTTTTAAGATGTACCTGATGTATGCAAACAAGCAGCGGCCAGCATCTCAAAACAGTGCTTTTTTCAATTATAACGTCTTGCTTAAATTCTCATTTAATCAACTAAAGCTCCTCCAATGTAACAGCACAATCCTCTGTATTTTTACTAAAAATTAAGTTATACTGTGCTTAATAGTATATATTCTGATATCAGTGTGCATCATGTTGCAACCTAAGTTTTATTTCATTTGGGGAATAGGTCTTGTGTGTCTATGCACAACTAATACATCTCAAGCACAAAGAATTCATATTATGCTGATACAGGTCTTATGAAAATTTTGATTATGGAATGCAATTTGCTACAGTTTTCAATGGGCTTTGCTCATTTAAGTGTTTTCCATTCTTTTAGCAAATTATGAATGCTCAGCACCTTGCATTTTTATCACTTTCTATTACACTGATGTTACATAACACCTTGTGTGCTTTCTGAGAAAAGGCAGGATAGCACATCTGAGGACACTGTCTATATTAGACAGACCCTGCTTCACAAGACATCTTGCCATCCGATAAGGCTGCAATCCTAGGTGCAGACTTCCTTCCAAGTAAGGCCTGCGAGTGGGAGAGTTCCTTCCAAGCAAGCAAACATCAGGTGAAGCTGTATAATCCTAGCACAAGCACACCGATCTTCTTTACCTTAGGGGACAAAAGAAGGATCAGGGAGCCCATTCTTCCCCTTGTCAGGAAGCCAGGTCCTGAATTAACGTGAACTGCGCAGCTGTGTGTGTGGTGGGGGGGGAGCAGCAATCAAGTCGGTTTAAACTGTCTTGTCAACACACAGGTACGTGACATTGTATGTATGTAGCGGGTGAAGATGGATTTATGTCAGATGTGGGTAGTCTGCTTTAAAGGGCTCAGCGGAAGAAGTAGGGAGCAAATTGTTTTGTTTTTTATGAGCAAGACGGGGCGGCTACAACTGAAATACTCGCGAGTAAGCCTAGCAGGAGTCAAGAGGCCTGTCTGTGAGCAGCAACGGCTAATGGAACAGCACTGCCAGTGACTCAGGGCAGCCAGGACGTGCCCCAACCCGCGCCAGGTGCCGCAAGGCACTTCCAGGAGAATTCAGGTATCCAGCTGAAGTTACGCCCAACTCGAACCGCCCGGTCCCTTCCCCTCAAATCCTCCTCGTTCTGCCTGGCAAGTATTGATTAATCAAAGGGCTGCGTCTAATAAAGGACGCTATCACGCCATCCAGCGCGAGCAACGGGGAGGCTCCACCCCGCCCGAGCCGAGCCGAGCCGAGCCGCGCCCCTACTCGCCCTCCGAGCGCAGCCCTGCCCCCTTCGGCAAAGCCCCCTCCCTCTGCCCCGCCGGGCGCCCCTCGCCCCGCCGGGCTCACCTTCATGGCCGCTTCGGCGCCTCCCTCCTTTGCCTCGGCGGCGGCGGCGGCGGCGGCAGCGGCGCGGAGGGGGCCGGGCGGCCAACCGCCCCAACGGTCGCCCTCTCGCGCTCGGTCCGCGCCTGCGCAGGCGCACGCCCGGGGGGGGGGGGCTCGCGACGGGACCACCCACGAAGAGGAAGTGGGAGCAGAGGCAGGGAGGACGCGCTCCGGAGATGGGCGGGCCCGGGAAGGCTCCGCTCGCCTCCCCAACAAACACCACGCCGCTTTCCTATTGGCTGCGTGGTCGCCCAATGAGACGCTGAGCTCGCTCCGCAGCGCCACCAATCAGAGGCAGAGGGAGGACCCATTTTCTTCTCTAGAAAGCGGGGGAGCTTAGGAAAGGCGAAGGAATGGTTTGCGCGGCGAGGGGGGGCGTGACGTCATTGCTCTGCGGCTGCGCCCCTCCTCTTCGCAGCCCCATCCCGTGGGAGTTCTTTGCCGGGGTTATTTTGGAGGTGTCGCGTTTATATATAGTTAAACAAATCGCTAAGTAAGATGACAAGGTGACGGTAGGAATATGATCAGCCTTGTGGTAGGCCCGAAAGCCATTCTGAATAGCTTGTCCGTCTTTAATTCATATCCTGCTGTTTTCCCATGGGCCCACAGCCATCTTTCCTACAAGGAGAGTAAGCCTGTATTCCAAGCCAGGGATGTACAACCTGTGGCCAGCAGGAAAGCCCCGCGTTCCCCGTGTTCCTTCTGTAACCATGCAGCCGCACCCAACTCGGCGCCCTCCAAAGGTGTTGGACTACAACGCCTATCATCCACACCTGCTTTGACTTGTGCTCCAACAGAGCTTGTCCAAAAATTTCCACCTAACTGCAGCTTATTAGCAACCGAGAGAGAGCAGGAACAATATGAAAGAGCCGACAAGGGGGTTTGGTGTTATTTTATGGTTTATTATTAGATGTGATACTACCTGTCCTTTGTTGCTTCACATTTCCTAACTCCTAACAAGCATGCTAATTTTAAGAAGATTTGATGGCATAAAAATACCCACATGAGAGATTTACCTTCCAACGTGACAAAGTAATCTTGTTAGGTCTGCAAACGTAGAAGAGGCACCAGAAGGACCAAACCTTGAGCAGGACAGCTTTCTGTTCAGACCTTCCACTATTATCGGCTGTGTTGCACAACAAAGGTGCCCTTTAGAAGATGTGTCAGCAACATCAGTGCTGAAACCACTTTTTGTGTGTTGATCATGCAGTGCTGCTGAAGTCTGAGAGGAAGAGGCACATAAGAGGAAGAGGGCCAGGCACACAAGCCTTGGGGGGCGGGGGGGGGATGTTTTCCAAAAGTAGCTTCCCAAATTACCTGGTGATGGGGAGGATTCGAAAAAAAGATTGTTATACGGCAATAGGTTGGTGGTACCTCTTGGTCAAAGAAGAAAATCTACGTAAAATGAGTAAGCTTAACATGGCAGTTGAACAATTTAAGTTAAGATTTATAGCAGCCTGTCCCAGTCTGTTGTTCTCCACATATTGTTGTTCTCCACATATATTGGAGGTCATCACTCCTTTGGAGGCTGAAGGAAGAGTCAGTGGTTTGCAGCTTACTTAAGAAACACTCTGAATCCATGCAGAGAATGGGGCCGGAGGCCACACTTTTCTCCTCAAAGAACACAATCCTATGCTAATTTAGATTGCGTGGGATTGCACCTTAACTGCACCCTTTTAGCATATTGGTTAAAAGTGTTGATTGTGCAGTAGTCCTTCATCTGTATTCTAGGAATAATAAGAGGGTTCATATGAAGATCAGACTTGAACTGGTTTCAAATCCCTGAGTGACCTTGGAGCTAAGGAGCTTGATTGCAGGGTCTAAGTCCTTTTGCGCGCGTGCGCGCGCACACACGCTGCACCTAACTGGTGGCACACAGTTAAAATCCTATTTTCCCAGACATTTTACTCTTTCAGGCTTTGTTTTTAAACGTTACTGCATTTTAAATCTTTGCACCGCTACTAAGCGCCCCCCCCCCGCTTTTTAATAAATGATGCGTATATGTACACACACGTCTAATTCCGCTCAGAGCGAATCAGACTATATACTCTCCCTTACCCAGCAGCCACAGCGGAACCTTTGATAGGGTGCTTAATGTTTCTGGCCCTACTCAATAGCAGGTCGCTCCTGGCTGCGCTCTGATTGGCTCAGCGCGGAAGTTCCTGGCTTCTGCGATTGGCCAGTTTGGGAGCAAGGCGCAGTTACCGGGGTGATGGCCGCGGCTACGTAGTGTGTGTCGCCTCTGCAGCTGCCCCCCGTCGAGGCGCGGAGGAGGCTGCGCCGCCATGGCCAGCGTGCACGAGAGCCTGTATTTCAACCCTATGATGACCAACGGGGTGGTGCACGCCAACGTCTTCGGCATCAAGGACTGGGTCACCCCCTACAAGATGGCGCTGCTGGTGCTGATCGGCGAGCTGGGCCGAGCTGGGCCGCATCTCAGCCTGCTCGAGAGGCGGCGCCTCAATCGTCTGCTGCTGCCGCTGCTCCAGGTACTGCAAGGGCCCGAGGAGGACAGGGCCTGCCTGGCGTTTGAGTCTCTGGGTCGTGCATGGGACCCCCGCGTTACTGTCGTCGCTAGTCCTCCTAGCTGTACGCCCTCCAGGATCAGAGGCAATATGTCAGTGTATAGCGGTTGCTGGGAAATAGGGGCAGGAGCCTGTCATTGTGTGCACGTTGTGCTTGTGGGCTTCCCAGAGGCAGTGAGTTGGCCATTGTGTGAAAAGAATACTGGGCAAAACTATCCTTGGTTTTTATGTGTAGTCTTAAACACTTCTGATAGTGGTGTTGAAGAGAAGGGTTTCCGCATGTACTGTTTATGCTGGCATCAGGGACTGCAGCTCCCTCTTGTGCACATAAGTTTAAAATGTAGGCACTGTGCCCTCTTTTGCATCTGGTCATCCTAAGAGAGTCGTTGTCATCATCATCATCATCATCATGCTATACCAAAATGGTGAACACATTTATTCTGGCTAAACTTTCATAGACACTGCCTCATTTGCTGATACATGGAGCATTAATTTAACATGACAAATCTACATACTCATCCTGGGACAGGGGAAAAGTGAACTGTGATATTAGAGGGAATTAACAATCATTGCCTCTACTCTTTGCATTTCAGTTTCCTCTGACAACATAGTTTACATCTCATTCCAGTCTATATGAATTTATATACAAGTCTACTTATATTTGCAGGGAAGGTGCAGATGTTGGACCAGATATCAATGAAACTTGTGATTTCACTTGTGCTTTATTTAGGGGCCTGACATGATGTTGTCACGATTGATTAAAGCTATTGAGGAATGCTGCCCTCAGATAGCGAACTCTGTTCAAATTAGGTAAGCTGATAAATTCTTTCATCTGCCTCATTCTGGTGAGAGTAAAAAATTTCATCCACTCAAGTGTTTCCAGCAGAATTAAATGATCCTTAAAAGATGTAATCAAGGGCATATTAAATTGACTAAAACTCAATACTTAATTTATAAAATACTGATTTTGTTGCAAGGTTCTACAGATCAGTGGTAGAGCATTTGCTCTTCAGGCAAAAAGCTCCAGGTTCTTTCCCTGGCATTGTTTAAAAAATGGATCACTTAGGAAGGAATGTGCCTGCAACCTGCAGAGCCATTGCCAATAAATATAGCTACTCTAGAGGGACATATATTCTGGCCAGGTACAGGACAGCTTCTAATACTGGCTTCACTTTACAGGATAAAGCTGATGGCAGGAGGGGAACTGAAAGATATGGAGCAATTCTTTGATGATCTTTCAGAGGCATTCAGTGGAACGGAACCAGAAGTTCACAAAACAAGTGTTGTAGGTATGGGGTCATTTATTATATCAAAACCATACAGGAGACGCAACATATTCTTATGTGCAATGCTATGCTTATTTGAAAAGTAAAATGTCCTACAGATTTCTAGGATTATAGAACTTACTTGTGTAAATTTGCATAGGATTGTCCAATGTGAAACGTTTCTTATATAAATACATGTATGCTACTTTTGTTATTTCAGAATGATTGCTAGGAAGAGCCAAGCTCTATGCCAGGGGAGATACAATGAGCTGGGTAGAAAAATCTCTGGAAAGTGAAGGGTTTTGAAATTGCTATGATCCATGGGCAATTCTCCCCAATTTTAAGTTTTATTTTATTTATTTATTTATTTGACAAATTTCTATGCCGCCCCTTGCCAACTAGCCTCGGGGCAGCTAACAACACACAGAAAACAAAGTAAAACAAACCAACAATCAAAAATAATACACCGTCACCATCAGTACATCATTTCCAGTGTACTCAAGTTACGCTGGAAATCCAGGCTAAGGTTCTGGTTAGCACAGCCAAGGTGCTTCTGATGCTTCTAAGGCAAGGAACAGGCTTAGAATGGGCAGATAGAATGAGCTGTGCCTAATTTAGGGTGATGGAGGAAATCCAGGATAGGGTTAGTGTTAGCAAACCTAAGGGGGCTCTGGTGCTTCTGACACATGGACCATACTTAGAATAGGCAGATAGAATGAGCCGGGCAGAAAAACCCGCGGAAAGTGAGGATTTAAAAAATGGCCCTGATACATGGGGAATTGTGCCCTATTTTAGGGTTACCCAGGAAATCCAGGGTAGGGTTAGGGTTAGCAAAACTAAGGTGGTTGTGGTGCTTCCAACGCCTGGAACGCGCTTAGAATGGGCAGATAGGATGAGCCGGGCAGAAAAACCTGCGGAAAGTGAGCATTTAAAAAATGGCCCTGATATGTGGGGAATTGTGCCTGTTTTTAGGGTTACCCAGGAAATCCAGGGTAGGGTTTGGGTTAGCAAAACTAAGGTGGTTGTGGTGCTTCCTATGCCAGGAACGCGCTTAGAATGGGCAGATAGGATGAGCCGGGCAGAAAAACCCGCGGAAAGTGAGGATTTAAAAAATGGCCCTGATATGTGGGGAATTGTGCCTGTTTTTAGGGTTACCCAGGAAATCCAGGGTAGGGTTTGGGTTAGCAAAACTAAGGTGGTTGTGGTGCTTCCGATGCCAGGAACGCGCTTAGAATGGGCAGATAGGATGAGCCGGGCAGAAAAACCTGCGGAAAGTGAGCATTTAAAAAATGGTCCTGATACATGGGGAATTGTGCCCTTTTTTAGGGTTACCCAGGAAATCCAGGGTAGGGTTGGGGTTAGCAAAACCAAGGTGGTTCTGGTGTTTCCGATACCTGGAACGTGTTTAGAATGGGCAGATAGGATGAGCCAGGCAGAAAAATCCACGGAAAGTGAGGATTTAAAAAATGGCCCATATACATGGGGAATTGTGCCCTATCTTAGGGTTACCCAGGAAATCCAGGGTAGGGTTAGGGTTAGCCAAACTAAGGTGGTTGTGGTGCTTCCGACGCCTGGAACGCGCTTAGAAAGGGCAGATAGGATGAGCCGGGCAGAAAAACCCGCGGAAAGTGAGGATTTAAAAAATGGCCCTGATACATGGGGAATTGTGCCCTATTTTTGGGTGACCCAGGAAATCCAGGGTAGGGTTAGGGTTAGCCAAACTAAGGTGGTTCTGGTGCTTCCGACGCCAGGAACGCGCTTAGAATGGGAAGATAGGATGAGCCGGGCAGAAAAACCCGCGGAAAGTGAGGATTTAAAAAATGGTCCTGATACATGGGGAATTGTGCCCTATTTTAGGGTTACCCAGGAAATCCAGGGTAGGGTTAGGGTTAGCAAAACTAAGGTGGTTCTGGTGTTTCCAACGCCTCGAATGTGCTTAGAATGGGCAGATAGGATGAGCCGGGCAGAAAAACCCACGGAAAGTGAGCATTTAAAAAATGGTCCTGATGGATGGGGAATTGTGCCCTTTTTCAGGGTTACCCAGGAAATCCAGGGTAGGGTTAGGGTTAGCAAAACTAAGGTGGTTCTGGTGTTTCCAACGCCTCGAATGTGCTTAGAAAGGGCAGATAGGATGAGCCGGCAGAAAAACCCGCGGAAAGTGAGGATTTAAAAAATGGCCCTGATACATGGGGAATTGTGCCCTATTTTTGGGTGACCCAGGAAATCCAGGGTAGGGTTAGGGTTAGCCAAACTAAGGTGGTTCTGGTGCTTCCGACGCCAGGAACGCGCTTAGAATGGGAAGATAGGATGAGCCGGGCAGAAAAACCCGCGGAAAGTGAGGATTTAAAAAATGGCCCTGATACATGGGGAATTGTGCCCTATTTTTGGGTGACCCAGGAAATCCAGGGTAGGGTTAGGGTTAGCCAAACTAAGGTCGTTCTGGTGCTTCCGACGCCAGGAACGCGCTTAGAATGGGAAGATAGGATGAGCCGGGCAGAAAAACCCGCGGAAAGTGAGGATTTAAAAAATGGCCCTGATACATGGGGAATTGTGCCCTATTTTAGGGTTACCCAGGAAATCCAGGGTAGGGTTAGGGTTAGCCAAACTAAGGTCGTTCTGGTGCTTCCGACGCCAGGAACGCGCTTAGAAAGGGCAGATAGGATGAGCCGGGCAGAAAAACCCGCGGAAAGTGAGGATTTAAAAAATGGCCCTGATACATGGGGAATTGTGCCCTATTTTAGGGTTACCCAGGAAATCCAGGGTAGGGTTCAGGTTAGCAAAACTAAGGTGGTTCTGGTGCTTCCGACGCCAGGAACGCGCTTAGAATGGGAAGATAGGATGAGCCGGGCAGAAAAACCCGCGGAAAGTGAGGATTTAAAAATGGTCCTGATACATGGGGAATTGTGCCCTATTTTAGGGTTACCCAGGAAATCCAGGGTAGGGTTAGGGTTAGCAAAACTAAGGTGGTTCTGGTGTTTCCAACGCCTCGAATGTGCTTAGAATGGGCAGATAGGATGAGCCGGGCAGAAAAACCCACGGAAAGTGAGCATTTAAAAAATGGTCCTGATGGATGGGGAATTGTGCCCTTTTTCAGGGTTACCCAGGAAATCCAGGGTAGGGTTAGGGTTAGCAAAACTAAGGTGGTTCTGGTGTTTCCAACGCCTCGAATGTGCTTAGAAAGGGCAGATAGGATGAGCCGGGCAGAAAAACCCGCGGAAAGTGAGGATTTAAAAAATGGCCCTGATACATGGGGAATTGTGCCCTATTTTTGGGTGACCCAGGAAATCCAGGGTAGGGTTAGGGTTAGCCAAACTAAGGTGGTTCTGGTGCTTCCGACGCCAGGAACGCGCTTAGAATGGGAAGATAGGATGAGCCGGGCAGAAAAACCCGCGGAAAGTGAGGATTTAAAAAATGGTCCTGATACATGGGGAATTGTGCCCTATTTTAGGGTTACCCAGGAAATCCAGGGTAGGGTTAGGGTTAGCAAAACTAAGGTGGTTCTGGTGTTTCCAACGCCTCGAATGTGCTTAGAATGGGCAGATAGGATGAGCCGGGCAGAAAAACCCGCGGAAAGTGAGGATTTAAAAAATGGCCCTGATACATGGGGAATTGTGCCCTATTTTTGGGTGACCCAGGAAATCCAGGGTAGGGTTAGGGTTAGCCAAACTAAGGTGGTTCTGGTGCTTCCGACGCCAGGAACGCGCTTAGAATGGGAAGATAGGATGAGCCGGGCAGAAAAACCCGCGGAAAGTGAGGATTTAAAAAATGGCCCTGATACATGGGGAATTGTGCCCTATTTTAGGGTTACCCAGGAAATCCAGGGTAGGGTTAGGGTTAGCCAAACTAAGGTCGTTCTGGTGCTTCCGACGCCAGGAACGCGCTTAGAATGGGAAGATAGGATGAGCCGGGCAGAAAAACCCGCGGAAAGTGAGGATTTAAAAAATGGCCCTGATACATGGGGAATTGTGCCCTATTTTAGGGTTACCCAGGAAATCCAGGGTAGGGTTAGGGTTAGCAAAACTAAGGTGGTTCTGGTGTTTCCAACGCCTCGAATGTGCTTAGAATGGGCAGATAGGATGAGCCGGGCAGAAAAACCCACGGAAAGTGAGCATTTAAGAAATGGTCCTGATGGATGGGGAATTGTGCCCTTTTTCAGGGTTACCCAGGAAATGCAGGGTAGGGTTAGGGTTAGCAAAACTAAGGTGGTTCTGGTGTTTCCAACGCCTCGAATGTGCTTAGAAAGGGCAGATAGGATGAGCCGGGCAGAAAAACCCGCGGAAAGTGAGGATTTAAAAAATGGCCCTGATACATGGGGAATTGTGCCCTATTTTTGGGTGACCCAGGAAATCCAGGGTAGGGTTAGGGTTAGCCAAACTAAGGTGGTTCTGGTGCTTCCGACGCCAGGAACGCGCTTAGAATGGGAAGATAGGATGAGCCGGGCAGAAAAACCCGCGGAAAGTGAGGATTTAAAAAATGGCCCTGATACATGGGGAATTGTGCCCTATTTTAGGGTTTCCCAGGAAATCCAGGGTAGGGTTAGGGTTAGCCAAACTAAGGTCGTTCTGGTGCTTCCGACGCCAGGAACGCGCTTAGAAAGGGCAGATAGGATGAGCCGGGCAGAAAAACCCGCGGAAAGTGAGGATTTAAAAAATGGCCCTGATACATGGGGAATTGTGCCCTATTTTAGGGTTACCCAGGAAATCCAGGGTAGGGTTCAGGTTAGCAAAACTAAGGTGGTTCTGGTGCTTCCGACGCCAGGAACGCGCTTAGAATGGGAAGATAGGATGAGCCGGGCAGAAAAACCCGCGGAAAGTGAGGATTTAAAAAATGGTCCTGATACATGGGGAATTGTGCCCTATTTTAGGGTTACCCAGGAAATCCAGGGTAGGGTTAGGGTTAGCAAAACTAAGGTGGTTCTGGTGTTTCCGACGCCTCGAATGTGCTTAGAATGGGCAGATAGGATGAGCCGGGCAGAAAAACCCACGGAAAGTGAGCATTTAAGAAATGGTCCTGATGGATGGGGAATTGTGCCCTTTTTCAGGGTTACCCAGGAAATCCAGGGTAGGGTTAGGGTTAGCAAAACTAAGGTGGTTCTGGTGTTTCCAACGCCTCGAATGTGCTTAGAAAGGGCAGATAGGATGAGCCGGGCAGAAAAACCCGCGGAAAGTGAGGATTTAAAAAATGGCCCTGATACATGGGGAATTGTGCCCTATTTTTGGGTGACCCAGGAAATCCAGGGTAGGGTTAGGGTTAGCCAAACTAAGGTCGTTCTGGTGCTTCCGACGCCAGGAACGCGCTTAGAATGGGAAGATAGGATGAGCCGGGCAGAAAAACCCGCGGAAAGTGAGGATTTAAAAATGGTCCTGATACATGGGGAATTGTGCCCTATTTTAGGGTTACCCAGGAAATCCAGGGTAGGGTTAGGGTTAGCAAAACTAAGGTGGTTCTGGTGTTTCCAACGCCTCGAATGTGCTTAGAATGGGCAGATAGGATGAGCCGGGCAGAAAAACCCGCGGAAAGTGAGGATTTAAAAAATGGCCCTGATACATGGGGAATTGTGCCCTATTTTTGGGTGACCCAGAAATCCAGGGTAGGGTTAGGGTTAGCCAAACTAAGGTGGTTCTGGTGCTTCCGACGCCAGGAACGCGCTTAGAATGGGAAGATAGGATGAGCCGGGCAGAAAAACCCGCGGAAAGTGAGGATTTAAAAAATGGTCCCTGATACATGGGGAATTGTGCCCTATTTTAGGGTTACCCAGGAAATCCAGGGTAGGGTTAGGGTTAGCAAACTAAGGTGGTTCTGGTGTTTCCAACGCCTCGAATGTGCTTAGAATGGGCAAGATAGGATGAGCCGGGCAGAAAAACCCACGGAAAGTGAGCATTTAAAAAATGGTCCTGATGGATGGGGAATTGTGCCCTTTTTCAGGGTTACCCAGGAAATGCAGGGTAGGGTTAGGGTTAGCAAAACTAAGGTGGTTCTGGTGTTTCCAACGCCTCGAATGTGCTTAGAAAGGGCAGATAGGATGAGCCGGGCAGAAAAACCCGCGGAAAGTGAGGATTTAAAAAATGGCCCTGATACATGGGGAATTGTGCCCTATTTTTGGGTGACCCAGGAAATCCAGGGTAGGGTTAGGGTTAGCCAAACTAAGGTGGTTCTGGTGCTTCCGACGCCAGGAACGCGCTTAGAATGGGAAGATAGGATGAGCCGGGCAGAAAAACCCGCGGAAAGTGAGGATTTAAAAAATGGCCCTGATACATGGGGAATTGTGCCCAATTTTAGGGTTTCCCAGGAAATCCAGGGTAGGGTTAGGGTTAGCCAAACTAAGGTCGTTCTGGTGCTTCCGACGCCAGGAACGCGCTTAGAAAGGGCAGATAGGATGAGCCGGGCAGAAAAACCCGCGGAAAGTGAGGATTTAAAAAATGGCCCTGATACATGGGGAATTGTGCCCTATTTTAGGGTTACCCAGGAAATCCAGGGTAGGGTTCAGGTTAGCAAAACTAAGGTGGTTCTGGTGCTTCCGACGCCAGGAACGCGCTTAGAATGGGAAGATAGGATGAGCCGGGCAGAAAAACCCCGCGGAAAGTGAGGATTTAAAAAATGGTCCTGATACATGGGGAATTGTGCCCTATTTTAGGTTACCCAGGAAATCCAGGGTAGGGTTAGGGTTAGCAAAACTAAGGTGGTTCTGGTGTTTCCAACGCCTCGAATGTGCTTAGAATGGGCAGATAGGATGAGCCGGGCAGAAAAACCCACGGAAAGTGAGCATTTAAGAAATGGTCCTGATGGATGGGGAATTGTGCCCTTTTTCAGGTTACCCAGGAAATCCAGGGTAGGGTTAGGGTTAGCAAAACTAAGGTGGTTCTGGTGTTTCCAACGCCTCAAATGTGCTTAGAAAGGGCAGATAGGATGAGCCGGGCAGAAAAACCCACGGAAAGTGAGGATTTAAAAATGGCCCTGATACATGGGGAATTGTGCCCTATTTTTGGGTGACCCAGGAAATCCAGGGTAGGGTTAGGGTTAGCCAAACTAAGGTCGTTCTGGTGCTTCCGACGCCAGGAACGCGCTTAGAATGGGAAGATAGGATGAGCCGGGCAGAAAAACCCGCGGAAAGTGAGGATTTAAAAAATGGTCCTGATACATGGGGAATTGTGCCCTATTTTAGGGTTACCCAGGAAATCCAGGGTAGGGTAAGGGTTAGCAAAACTAAGGTGGTTCTGGTGTTTCCAACGCCTCGAATGTGCTTAGAATGGGCAGATAGGATGAGCCGGGCAGAAAAACCCGCGGAAAGTGAGGATTTAAAAAATGGCCCTGATACATGGGGAATTGTGCCCTATTTTGGGTGACCCAGAAATCCAGGGTAGGGTTAGGTTAGCAAAACTAAGGTGGTTCTGGTGCTTCCGACGCCAGGAACGCGCTTAGAATGGGAAGATAGGATGAGCCGGGCAGAAAAACCCGCGGAAAGTGAGGATTTAAAAAATGGTCCTGATACATGGGGAATTGTGCCCTATTTTAGGGTTACCCAGGAAATCCAGGGTAGGGTTAGGGTTAGCAAAACTAAGGTGGTTCTGGTGTTTCCAACGCCTCGAATGTGCTTAGAATGGGCAGATAGGATGAGCCGGGCAGAAAACCCACGGAAAGTGAGCATTTAAAAAATGGTCCTGATGGATGGGGAATTGTGCCCTTTTTCAGGGTTACCCAGGAAATCCAGGGTAGGGTTAGGGTTAGCAAAACTAAGGTGGTTCTGGTGTTTCCAACGCCTCGAATGTGCTTAGAAAGGGCAGATAGGATGAGCCGGGCAGAAAAACCCGCGGAAAGTGAGGATTTAAAAAATGGCCCTGATACATGGGGAATTGTGCCCTATTTTAGGGTTACCCAGGAAATCCAGGGTAGGGTTAGGGTTAGCAAAACTAAGGTGGTTCTGGTGTTTCCAACGCCTCGAATGTGCTTAGAATGGGCAGATAGGATGAGCCGGGCAGAAAAACCCGCGGAAAGTGAGGATTTAAAAAATGGCCTGATACATGGGGAATTGTGCCCTATTTTTGGGTGACCCAGGAAATCCAGGGTAGGGTTAGGGTTAGCCAAACTAAGGTGGTTCTGGTGCTTCCGACGCCAGAACGCGCTTAGAATGGGAAGATAGGATGAGCCGGGCAGAAAAACCCGCGGAAAGTGAGGATTTAAAAAATGGCCCTGATACATGGGGAATTGTGCCCTATTTTTGGGTGACCCAGGAAATCCAGGGTAGGGTTAGGGTTAGCCAAACTAAGGTCGTTCTGGTGCTTCCGACGCCAGGAACGCGCTTAGAAAGGGCAGATAGGATGAGCCGGGCAGAAAAACCCGCGGAAAGTGAGGATTTAAAAAATGGCCCTGATACATGGGGAATTGTGCCCTATTTTAGGGTTACCCAGGAAATCCAGGGTAGGGTTCAGGTTAGCAAAACTAAGGTGGTTCTGGTGCTTCCGACGCCAGGAACGCGCTTAGAATGGGAAGATAGGATGAGCCGGGCAGAAAAACCCGCGGAAAGTGAGGATTTAAAAAATGGTCCTGATACATGGGGAATTGTGCCCTATTTTAGGGTTACCCAGGAAATCCAGGGTAGGGTTAGGGTTAGCAAAACTAAGGTGGTTCTGGTGTTTCCAACGCCTCGAATGTGCTTAGAATGGGCAGATAGGATGAGCCGGGCAGAAAAACCCGCGGAAAGTGAGGATTTAAAAAATGGCCCTGATACATGGGGAATTGTGCCCTTTTTCAGGGTTACCCAGGAAATCCAGGGTAGGATTCGGGTTAGCAAAACTAAGGTCGTTCTGGTGCTTCCGACGCCTGGAATGCGCTTAGAAAGGGCAGATAGGATGAGCCGGGCAGAAAAAAACATGGAAAGTGAGGATTTAAAAAATGTTTATGTTTCTAGTGGCCAGTCGCTTTTCAAATGCTTACATTGTCACTTCCCTTTGTATTTCTTACATAATCTGGTTATGCCCAACATGGTAGATTTTTAAATTTTTGCTATATTTGCAGATTGCAAACTTCGCATTTTCTTGGTGCAGAATGTGAATTCTCTCTGCGCATTATTTTAATCATTTAGATGTGCCGCGAGGGTCACCTCAGCGGACTTCCGCTCGTGGTGACCGTGGCTGCTGCCAAGCATGGCCGGTTCTTGATGTTTGAATAACCTCTTGAGCCCCCCCAGATGTTCAAAGGAATTGACCTGTTCCCTCTCCGTAGGCTTGTTTCTGCGCCACATGATCCTGGCCTACAACAAGCTTTCCTTCAGCCAAGTCTATAAGCTTTACACGGCTCTCCAGCAGTACTTCCAAAATGACGAGAAGAGGAGCGGAGTAGATGAGACGGAGATGGAGCTGACCCAGTGCGAAGAGCTGGAAGGACAAATGGAGAAGGACGAATTCGATGGGCCTTTCAGGTTATTATTAACATTCGCTTACAAAACTCACCCCATACCCTGTTTAATAGTGAAATTCTCACAGTCTCATCCTCAAACCAATTCAGCTGAAACCTTTTTACTTCCACTTTCTTGCGGTGCCGCTGTGTGCCCTTCGAGACAGAAAGAAGGTCCTAGAACTTTCACCATCTCTCTGTCTGCATGGCTAGTCAGGGAATGCTGGGACCTGTTGAACTTTTGCCTGTCCAAGCATGTATTCATTCACTTATAAAGGTGTAAGATATCGTGATTGCAGGACAAATCTTATAATCTGATGCAAGTACAAAAAAACAAAATTCCTGAATTGTCTGAAGAACTCAAAAACTTGCGTGTTGTTTTGTGATGTTTGGTTTTTCCTAATGCAGGGATTATACGTTTGGATTTTGTGGGGATTTATCTCCTGGACCAACACGGCTAGCTTTGCTCTTAACGTGCCTTGTAGCACCTTGAAAAAATTTACTGTGGTCTTTTGTTCATTTGCAGCGAGGAAGAAATATCTTGCAACGGGCCACTTTCGCAGAAGCAAGCGGAATATTTCCTTTCCCAACAGGTATGTCTGTTGCTAACACTGGGGCTGCCCATCGAGGGAGATGTGTTTCCGCACATTCCCTACTTGCAAAAGCAGCCCTGTGGCTCCGAGCGAGAGGGTGAATTGAATTAAAGTCTGGGTAAATCGAGCTGTCCGTGCTCAGCACTGTGTGGACCTGACTTGGGCACCAGGGGGCGCTGCGCAGCTGGAATGCCGCTGCAGAGAAGGCTTGCGCTCCCATCTTCACTCCGTCAGCGTCAGTAAGCAGGCGACGGGAGCGGAAGAAGGCCTGGCGCAAGACCGTACGTACGTAGGCAGGTTTGCTGGAGGGCAGGTGGTCCTGGAAGCACCCTGAACCTAAGCCGTCAAACACAGCTCCTGCCAAGGTTGTTTCTGCAGTAAAATCCCAACAGCGGTACATTAATAAAATCCATCAGCAGGACCAGTAAATCCATCGCAAATGGCATTGGATAGCTAAACCTCAGTTGCCGCGAAATACTCAGAACAGCCCGATGAATCCTGCTCAGGAAGACTCTAGAGAAAGGAGTAAGTAGTACACTCACAGTGATGGGGCCTGGTGGGCCCCCCAGTGGCAGCCTGTTCCAGAGGTGTGGGACTATCGTGGAGAATTTATTTATTTACCTCTATTCCGCCCCACTGCCGCACCCCTCCGTCAAGTGCTTGCTCGATTACGTGTAAGTGAGAACGTTGCTCATCTTGACATACAAGTGAAGACTTCAAGTCGTCAAAAGATAGCGCACTGACTGCTCTATGCTCAAATTAGAGATGTGTAAGAGAGGCATTCTTCCCGAAATCCGTTAAGCCCGCTTTTTCATCTCACATAATCAAATCAGCAGGAGCCTCTCTCCTTCTCTCTCTCTCTCCTCCCTCTCTCTCTCTCTCTCTCTCACACACACACACACACACACACACTGTCTTTCAGTCTCTCTTTGAGCATATTACAATAAAGCTTTGGCTAAATCTCTCCATGGTAATCTCAAAACATGCTGTTGGTTTCCTTTCGCATAACATGAAAGGGCTCAGTGGTGCCGGTGGTAGCATTAAATTGTTCTAAAAATCCAGGCAAATCCACATTTCTCTTTCGGTGCCCACTCAGGTTGACAGGTTTTTTTATTCAATTCCAGGCGTCCTTATTGAAAAATGATGAGACAAAGGCACTTTCTCCTGCATCCTTACAGAAGGAGCTGAACAACCTGTTAAAATTTAACCCAGATTTTGCAGAAGCGGTAGGTCTGGGTTGGGTTTCCCTGCCTCTCCCCACCACTGCACTTTAAGCATGTCCATGTGCAAGTGTTTCTACCCACAGCTGGTTTGGTGTTGTTTGTTCCCAGCATTATTTAAGCTACCTAAACAGCCTCCGCGTCCAAGATGTCTTCAGCTCAACTCACAGCCTCCTCCACTACTTCGACCGCTTAATTCTCACTGGTGCAGAAAGCAAAAGCAACGGGGATGAAGGCTACGGGCGCAGCCTAAGATACGCAGCTCTCAACCTGGCTGCACTGCACTGCCGCTTCGGCCACTAGTGAGTCCTCTTTTTCCTGCCGTGATATTGCTTCGTTTCTTTCTGCCTTCCTGCCCGTCTCCTCGTCCAGCCTCTTTGCTCTGGCTTCAGGTCTGATGGAAGCTCTGCAAGTGATGGCTCAGCGGAACGTAGGCTGAGTGATCCAGGCACCTGCGTGGAAGACGCCCAGGTTGCCAATCGTGCAAGCGAGGGGGCTACACAAACGGGGAGGGCCTTTGTCTCCACCCGCTGCTCTTCCCCACTGCAAATGGATTTGTCCAACGTCTGCGAACTCAGCGGGAGTCCAGCTTCCATGCTCAGCACTTATGCCAAAACCTAGAAGCCAGGGAGAGAGGAGGAGAGCCCTGCATGATATAGTCTCATAGGGGCATTTTGATACCAGGCCACCCCCCGTCTAAGCATGCATGCATGCGCACGCACATGCACATACACCCTGGCCGCCTTTCAGCTGCCAGTGCGGCCTCCATGACATCTTTTCTTCCTGGTAGCACCAGAAGAGGTCTTGGAAAGAGCTGGCAAGGATTGCTGGGCAGGCCCAGCATAAGAGGAAGGTGTGCCCTGGTGAGACACACGAGAGCACCCGCAGGAGAACCTGGTCCCCGTGGCCTCCTGGCGGCCACTCTTGGCCCCCTTTGGGGCCATTGTTCCTGATGTTACGAAGGTGGCTGCTATTGTTAGGGCTGCTGTTACCAAGGCGTTTCTAGAACAAACAATCTTTCTCTCTTTTCAAGTGAAAGCCATCAAAGAGTGGCTTGCGGTTTACCCAGTGGGGGAAAGAGGGGAAATCCTATTAAAAGGGCAGTCCTCTTCAGTGCAAGCAGCTCAGTGCAGAAAAGAAAGAAGGGAGGAAAGGAAAGCAAAATGGAGGCCGCTGTAGGAGTGGGTAAAGTTGGCAGTCAAGGGAGACAGGGTAACAGTCGGGCTAGGCCCAATTCTTCCCGGGAGCTGGACTCTGCACGCCTGCCCACCACAGCAAGCCCCGGCTGCACTCCGCACTGAAAGGCCCTTGTGCACCTGTGCTTCCTTTTCTTCTAGCCAGCAGGCCGAGCTGGCCTTGCAGGAAGCCATCCGGATCGCCCAGGAGTCCAACGACCACGTCTGTCTGCAGCACTGCCTGGTAAGCAGCGGGAAGCTCCCAGGCGAGGGGCCGGGGTGTCCCTTGCCTTCTGGCTTGGCCTCAGAGGTGGTGAACGGGTCCCTCGCGCCTGAGGATGGGGCTGCCCAGGAGCCTCGTGCACGTCCCGATCATCAGTGTGTTGAAGCACTTGATGCGGATGAAGCACTTCCAATTGCTTGAGGAGAAGTCTGTGAAAAAGGCTCCCTGGGGGCTGCCAGACGTGAGAGACCCACCACCCCATTATCCCCAGCCAGCCGGCAACGCTGCACGTTACATGGCCACTGGTTTCTTTGCCCCATCCCCTTTTGCTTTTTTCTTGCCAGAGCTGGTTGTACATCTTGGAGCAGCAGAAGTCAGACAGCTGTGTGCTGTTGGAACACTCTGTGAAGAAAGCCGTGTACTTCGGATTACCGGTAGGCCTCTAATACCTTCATCTCGTGCCGTGGTTTCAGCCCTTCCATCCTCCTTCCCCAGACCGTGTGTCTGGAGGGAAAGAAGCACCCCGCAAGCTTGTGTGGCTTGTGCCAGTTCCCGGGCCCTCCTGTCGATTCGTGTCTGCCTCTTTGAAAAGCACGCTCTTTTATCGTCTTTCTTCCCCGTTCCCAGTATTTAGCTTCCCTGGGGATCCAGTCCCTGGTTCAGCAAAGAGCTTTCGCGGGGAAGACTGCCAACAAGCTAATGGATGCCCTGAAGGACTCGGACCTCCTGCACTGGAAGCACAGCCTGTCTGAGCTGATCGATATCAGCATCGCGCAGAAGACGGCCATTTGGAGGCTGTACGGCCGCAGGTACAGCCGGCATCGTGGGATCCACGCGGGGCCGTCTCCGCGGGTGCCTGCCCAGCTGCCTTTAGAAAGATGGGCTGCAGGACACAGCTCCCCTCCTTTCATTAAAGCAAAAACACACTGGAAAAAGAGATGGCTGGAGAAACTATTTCCAGAGGGGCGCAGGCCATCTTTCCCCAACCTGGAGCCCTCCTGTGGCTGAGGACTATGGCTGCCATATTCCCCAGTCAGCTGGGGATGCTGGGAGTCATAGCCCAGAGCCTCTGGAGGGACCAAATCGAGGAACGTGGTGGAGGCCACCCCTTACACAAGCCAGTGGCGTGAGTCCCCGTGAGCAGGGAAACCTGGAAGAGGGATGCCCCCCGGAGGAGCATGGTACAGGCCCGCAGCCGGCACCAGGCAGCCAAGGACCACTTGAGCCGCGCATGCTGCCGCCTCGCTGGCTGCCCCGGGGCTTCCCCTGACGCCGGTCCTCTCTCACTCTCGCCCTCGCCCTCGCCCTTAGCACGATGGCGCTGCAGCAGGCCCAGGTGCTGCTGAGCATGAACAGCCTGGAGGCGGTGACCGTGGGCGTCCAGCAGAACAACACCCAGTCCTTCGCCGTGGTGCTGTGCCACCTGGCCGAGCTGCACGCGGAGCAGGTGGGTGGCGGGTCCCCGTGCATGCGCACAGCTTCCGCGTGTCTCCACGGCGGGTCTGTGCCTGGCACGTTGCTGCTCGGAAGCTGGGGGGGAGGGGGCTGCCGTTCCGCAGATGAGCCCGGGGGGGAAGGGAGAGGGCGGAGCGTCCAGCCCTCTTCTCTCTCCTGGCTGCAGCTGGAGAGGTCCCGCTTCCGCTCTCCTCTGCCTGCTTGCAGGGCGCAGCCTCCGTCTGCAGTCCAGGTCGAACTCGGGCCCCCCTCAGCCAGGATGGTCAGCAGCAAGGGATAATGGGAGTTGAGGTCCAGGAATGGTGGAGAGCTGAGGGTTCCCGCCCCGTATGAGAGCACACCCTTGGGTGAAGCTAGTTAAAATTTCCCTTTCTGTATCAAAGTGCAGCAAAACGATAAGGCGCTTGTCGAGAGGCGGCAAGGTGCTGCTCTTTCACACCTGCCTGTCAAATGTACGCCTGTCTCACTTCCCTCTTTTACATTTTATCTTGTGATTTATCTTGAAAAATGCCTCATGGCAAAAAGGTTGAAAGTCCTCTGGAAAGGGCTGTACGCTCAAAAAGCAGAACTATAGAGGGAGCGTCTGGCTTTGGTCAGGTGCTTTCTGTTCTCTTTCCGTGGGACTGGAGAGTGCCTCTCCTTGACACGCATTTTCTATTCTTCCTTTCGTAGTTAAAGTATTAGAGTTTCTGCTGTCATCAAGATCGTTTATCTTGAGCATGAATTTCTTGGTCATCCACTCCAGTCTGGTTTTTCTGTACCTCAGGGCTACTTCACCGCTGCATCCGAAATACTGAAGCACCTGAAAGAGAGATTTCCGCCCAACAGTCAGCATGCACAGGTGAGGTCCAGTATATGGACGGTCATTGTCTTGGGGCCCTGCCCTTCTTCAGTCTAATTTTTGCTCGTGGAAGTTGGGGAAAGCTCGTCCCTTGCCCAAGCCAAGATTGGCCAACCGGCAAGAGGAAGTTGGGCCCTGCAGGTTTATGTTCCTGTATCACTGCGTGTGGATTGTTACTCATTTATTTCTTGCTCAGAGGCAGTAGCGTTGGCATGTTGTTTGCTGAGGAGAGAGTAATAACCGTTTAAAAATGAAAGAAAGGGACAGATAGGACAGTTCCGGTCACCACATTTTCCAAAAGGATATGACCGAACCGGAAAGAAGGATACAAAAGGACAGCCGAAATGACCAGGGAGTTGGAGCAACCCCGCTAGAGCATTCTTTGTTCCTAAGGCTCCTGTTAACGTGCTCCCAAATGCCCTTGCCAGCTCTGGATGGTCTTCGATCAGAAAATCCAGTTCGACAGAGTCATGAACGATGGGAAGTACCACGTCGCCGACTCGCTTGTGGCTGGGATCACCGCCTTGAATAGCACCGAGGGGTCTACAGGTAAAGAGCGCAGTCCGGGAGGAACAGGGCCCTGCTCTGGTGCCCACTGAAATGGGATTAGCATTTTCGCGGGATTAAAATGCCTCTGGGATCAAGCTGCACGGGCACTTTTTCCGCTCGTAGAAATGCTTCCCTCCTCCTTCGGTCCACGCTGCATAAGAACAGAGAAAACATTAAGCACCTGGTATGCAGAACTTAATTCCTGAGCATGGTGCATCGTGCCTGGCCTCTTGAGTCACCCATCGCCCTCCATGTGGCTGAGCCCAGGCTCTGCCTCAGAGGGTTTGTGAGGGTTACCGCTTGCTTGACAGCCCTGAAGGCTCGGACAGTTACATGGCTCAGCAAGTGCAGGAGAAATCTTTTCCAGACACGGCTCGCTCTCAGCTCAGTTCTTGGCTGCCCGGCTCCTCTTTGAGCAGCAGCAGCTGCTCCTCCAGCGACGAAGGGCTTTCCCACGACCTGCTTCTCCGTCTTCCTGAAGCGGGGATGGCGGAGATGGGACGGGGGCCCTCTGTCCGTGAAGGAGACGCACGGCCACTGAGCTTCTGCGTCTGGCTGAGCGGCCTTCGGGGCGCGCGCGTGACCTGGCCACCCAGGACGAAGGCTCCGATTGCAGCGAGCCTTCGTCTCCAAGCCCGAAACAGGCAAGGTATATTGGAATTCTCCAATATATTGGAAAACCATATTCCTCCATCATGCCTAGTTTGGGGGTGGGGGGAGGGTTGCAAATCCTGGCTTGAGATCAGTATGGTTTGAAATGATACTGAGTTGTAGGGTAAAAATGCCACCAGTTCATACTTTGCTAAGAAATGTTAGGCTTACATTTCTTGAATTCGTTTCCAAATCAGAGTGGACTTAAGCTTCACAATATTTGCAGTCCTCAGAATTTTGCAATGGTGCTTTCTAGAACAAAATATGGGGATTCAGGGAAGCATGTAGAAAAATGTGCATATTAGCAGAAATTGCATCAAAAACGTATATATTCATGCCATCCCAGTGACGTATAGATTCCCCAGCCTGGTGTCTTCCAGATGTCTTGGACTACAACTCCCAGAATTCCCTGTCCCTTTGCACTTGGACCAGACCCATGTGGCAAAGGCTGCACTGTAGTTTCACCGAAAGCGATCTACTCTTTCAGCTGTAGACTTAGTTCCTCTGTGATCTGGTCTTGAGATAAAACGTTTTGAAATCGTTATCACTGCTTTTGTGAGTGAATAGTTGCAAGGCCCTTGAGCAGCTCGTGAGCTTGGAGACTGGCCCACTGAAATTACTCCCAGTTAAAAGTGCTTTATTTGGCCTGGATTATAGTGGCCCCTCAGCGAGTGAGAGTGTGCATGTAATGTTTGTATTTGTGTTCTCTCTTCCAGAAAAGCCGTCCTACTTAAAGCACAGAATCAGATGTCCGATGCTCATAGACTCCTGCAGAAGCTCTTGATTCACTGCCAGAAAATAAAAAACACCGAAATGGTGATTAGGTAGGGTGACTTGGAAGTTAGAATGTTGGACAGAGGAGCTGGGAGTCTGGGTTCTAGTCCCCATTCAGCTATGAAGCTCACTGGGGGAATTTGGGCTGTCACGCTCAGCCTAACCAACTCGACCGCACTGTTTTGTGAGGATCAAGTGGACAGGAGAGCTTTGTAAGCTACTTCGGGTTCTTTGCAAGAGGAGGAAAGGACAGGCGTAAATGTAATGTGGTCATCACAGGTAAGGCGCAGGCTGCCTGATCCCTCCGGGCTGCTTCTTCAGAGCCCTGCAGCAGTGCGACCAGGCTCCCGGGACTGCTGAGTATTCTCGCCTCCAGTCTTTCCCGGCTCCTGCGCACTTGCTCCAGCGTTCAGCTTCAAGTGGGATGAGTGACAGGGTGGAATCTTGCCGACTGGTTGTGCTTCATTCGTGCTGAGACTTTTTTCAGCTGGGCAACGAGTGGATTGGGCAGATGCAGAAGCCTTTGTGGTCGTAACAGGAGTTTAACCGCACCCTTCCCTGGTTTTTTCCATGTTGGAGCTGTGTGGAGGGTGTCACGTTCTTTCAGGCTTCCCTGGGACAACAGGTCTTGTAATCCCATTCAGTGGCATGCCAGACAGGGAAAGCCTCTTATGAGGGTGTGCCAGGGACCCTCTCTGCCTCCTCCCCGAGTTTTTGGAATGAAGATGGAGATCCAGTGCAAAACAGGAGGCTGCTTAGAAGGAGCTGGGGCTGCAGTGCCAACGAAAGTTGTTGTTTTCTGCCCTCGGTTTAGCAGCAATGTGTGTTCCCCCTTCTCTTGATTAGCATCCTGCTCTCCATCGCCGAGCTCTACTGGAGGTCCCTCTGCCACACGATAGCTCTGCCCATCCTGCTCCAGGCGCTTGCGCTGTCCAGGGAGTATCGCCTCCAGTATTTAGCCTCTGAAACCCTGCTCAACTTGGCTTTCTCACAGGTATCTGTGGCCCAGATTATCCTCTGTCCGCAGCATTTGTAAGCCACTCCTCAGCCAAAAAAGCTTCCACGGTTGTTTGCGTACAATCAGTTAATCAAGGCAGTCCTTGCCCATGGGTTTGCCATCCAAAAGGCAAGATGCTCAAAGAAAAGGGAACGGGGAGAGAAGAGGCAAGGGAGATTATTTTCAGCAGGGCTGGTGGAGCAACCCTGCTCTCCCTCGTACCCCCCCCCCCGAGATCAGCCTGCTGGAATGGGGGCAGATGGGTGCGGTAGTTCCTCACAGCAGCTGTTGCAACCGCCTTTTTTGCTCCTCCATCTCCCCCTTCCTCAGAGGACAGCTCCCTGCCCCAAAGATAATCCAGTATAGAATTCGTCACAAAGAAAGCAGCAAAAGAAGAGGCTAATGCAAAGAGTAGGCCCTGTAGGTCAGCTAGAGGAAGTTACCGTGGGGCACAGGAAGTGAGGGACGGTGCCAAAGGCTTGTGGAAAAGGCAGGTTTCAAGAAGGAGATCCAAAGGCAGTGAGAGAGGCTGCATCCTGCCATTGTTTTGGTTCGGGGAGAAATGGCTTCCTTCAAAAAGGAAAATATGCACAAAACCAACCATTTTGCAGTAATCCTTGCACACAAGAATTGGTTCGCAGAGCAACGTTTCTCTCTTGGGGTTTTCACTCTCTCCCTCCCAGCTAATCCTTGGCATCCCTGAGCAAGCGCTGAGCATTCTGCACATGGCAATAGAGCCCATCCTGGCGCACGGAGCAGTGCTGGACAAAGGCGCCGCCATGCTCCTGGTGGCCAAGTGCCAGGTTGCCTCTGCGGCCTCCTATGCTCCGCAGAAGAAAGCAGAAGGTAAGAGTCCCTGGCACAGGCCCCCTCCGGTCCACGTCGGACCCGCGCCTTGGGCTCAGCGAGGAGAGTCAGCCAGTGCCCGCCTGCCAGGACGGGGGTTGCCTGTCCAGACCTCCTTGCCCCCACGGTCAGGCTGCGCCGTGCGCAAGCGGCAGCTTCTGCGCCCTCTGCCAGGGCTGCCCCACCGCGAGTGGGCTGCAGTGACCTGGCTCGGAGGCCGCCAGAGGTTGAGTCCGGCGGCCAGGCCATCCTCCCCCGGGACAGGCGGCTCGTGCTTTTGGATCACGGCGTGTTCAGTGCTGCTGGTCTTCCTTCGGCTGCAGGTCCCAATGGGCATTTCCTCTTTGCTGCTGCTCGCAGCTTTTATTCATTCGTGCTGCTTTTCACTTCTGGTGTGTTAGCCATGGAACGCAAGCAAGCGAGCTCAGAATTCTTTTTTTAAAACCACACTTTTGATGTCCTTTTTACACAGCTCTGGAATCGGCCATCCTGAACCTCCATGAAGCCAAAAACTATTTTGCCAAGGTGGACTGTAAAGAGCAGCTCCGCGATGTCCTGTATCTTCAGGCTCGGCTCTTCCACAGCCTGGGAAAGACCCAGGAGAGAAATCAGTGTGCCATGCTTTTCCGCCAGCTACACCAGGAGCTCCCTGCTCGCGGAGTCCCCTTGATCAATGCTTTCAAGTGAGGCATTTAAGCAGGGGGACATGATCCACGGAGAAGGCTGACGGCACCAGCACCCCTTGAAACAGAGGGGGAGCTGGCTGGAGCATCCACCGTCTTGTGTTCCAACATGCGCCTTGGCAACAATCAACCGCACCTTTCTGCACATCTCTTGTCCTGAGCAGTCTTCACTTTTTGGAAATAATCGTCAATAAATGGGTGTTTTGTTTTTGCAAAACAAAGTGAGCTTCTTTCACAGGGGAAATGGGGTGGGAAAGTTGGGCGTTTCTGCATGTCTCGCATGTTGTCTAGTCTTGTTATAATTCGTGGGGAAGTTCACTTCATTCCTGGTGAGCAGTTAAGTGGATCTCATATGGGGAGTGTGCATAGACACACAAAAGAATTGCTGTACACCTGGTATTGGCAGACTTTGAAGAGCCCAACAGGCTGCAGAAGATGGGGGGAGCTGCGCGGCTGGTCCATTAAGCAGCCCGCTGGGGACTGGGCTCAGTCTGTGGCAACGGAATGCCTGTTATTGAGGGGGGAACAGAGCTGGAACCAGCATCGCTCTCCCAGCTTATCTAGACCAGTGTGGCTTTCTGCCCAGCAGCCTTTTTTCGGCTGACATCGCGCTGTGAATGTTGGCAGGGAACGCAGTGTTTCCGAAACGAAAGGTGCCTTGCATTCCAGGGTCCTTCAGCGCTTGGACTGCTTTCCAAATGGAGCAGCCCTGGACCGGGGGGGGCGGGGGGGCTGTCGTGGTTGTTTTTGCTCGTACATTATTGAAGCCTCCCTGATGGAGAAGTCTTTTCAGCTCAGCCTTTGAGCCGAATACCAGCCTCGAACGAGCTTTTAGCGCATGCAAAAGTAATGTCCATCCATCTTGCGTGGTCGTGCTGCTGAAATGTAGCTTTGTGATGTCTGTTTGAAGCAGACAGCTGGACTTTTTGTCCACTTGACTGGTTGGAATCAATTTGTCTGGATGGAGGAACTCTTAAAACCTTGGCAGGGCCTTGCAGGGGCAGAGCAGATCGGCTGCAAGAAAACAGCAAGCCCTGTATTTATTCTGTAGTCTGCAAACCAACAAGAAACACCTCTCTCAAGCCGGAAGTAATTATATTTGTAGCACTGAGTTACAGTCTTAATCAGATGTACAGTACCAGAAAGTTACAATTCAGTCAAAATTTTCTACTGCTGTGCAAATGAAACTCCCTGAATGGAGGTTTCTTCCAGGTCCCATTTCCTAATGACCCCCACTTGTTGCGTTGAGGCAGGTCGTGACAGGAAACGGCCTTCTCCAGGGGTGGCACCTGCTTTTTAGAATATTGTCCCCAAGGGGGCTTTTCCAAGAACTACCTTCCTTCTTTGCTGGAGGGAAGCGGTTTGCAGCAGCTGTGGTCATGGTGGTCGCGTTACGCTAACAACCAAATATTTGCACAGCACTGTTGATACACATGTTACTTTAGACAGAACCAGCTCAACATGCCCTGGCCTGATGGGGCTTAGAGAAAGCATAAGAAATGAAAGCAGGAAAACAGAAGGAAGACGCAGTCGGCAGCCACGTTAGCTTGGCTTCCAGGAGCCGTGTTCTCAGCCCACCTCCTGCGAATCCAAGGCCGAGGAAGACTGCAGAGCCCTCAGGTTAGGGCGTTCTTCCAAAGGCAAATTTTGCTCTTTCTCCATTTACTGTTGTCATTTTTATTTTTATGTTTTAATTGTCGGGTGTATTACCATTGGTTTTAACTCCATACTGGCAGAAATATCTCATGGGAAGTAGACAACTTAATACATGCTTCCCACTGGATCAGCGGAGGTTAGCCGGGACATCATTCTCTTGTGATGGCATTGTGGTTGTTTGTTTTTAACGCGGGGCAGAGTCCCTGTCCTACCCCAGCTCCAGCAGGAATGAGCCCCACTGCAAGCAAAGGACCTGGCAAGAAGCATGGCTGAAATGCAAGGTTCTCAGACTGATCTAGCTTGGAAGCAGTTGAGCAGCCAAAGCAAACCCCAGAGAAGTCGCTCCCGGCCAGCGTTCTCCTCCGCCGCCACCACGATTCAAAAGCCAAGAGAGTGGGTCTGCAGGTTTCGGCTCTGGCCCCCAGTTATCAGCAAACTTGCAACCTTCATCTGCGAGTGCGATGCCCTTGCTAAGCCCGCGGACACAGTCGTGCCTCCTGGACGTTTGCCGAGTCTTTTGAAAACACGCTTGATTAGTCCACACTGAAAAGAAGGCTCAGCGTGAGCTACCATTATTCTAATCGCAGCTTGCGTGGCGTGCTTCCTGGGCCCGTGCCGCATTCCTGTCCAGCCTGTGGCCTGGATAGGTTTCTCTCACCTCACCATGGTTACCCCACCGATAGCTTTCGGTCCAGAGCGAGCGTCAGCACTGCATTGTTAGCAAAGGGCTTGGCGTCAAACTGATAGCGTGAGTAGCAGCCTGTGAAGGCAGGTGAGGAGATGGAAGGGTGTTGGCCACGCTTCCCCGCCTGATCCGCGCGAGGGAGTTGCCACCGCTCAGCAGAGCCGAACATGCTTCTGCCCCGGCCTGAAAGCCGCGGGCAAGAGCTCCATGGGCAGGGGGCGTGCTGCGAACAGAAGGCGCCAGTGGCCACGGCTTTGCTTAGGAGACGGCCCTTTCCGCATTCCTCTCGACTGCCCGAATTCTTTTCCAGGGCATGCGCCAACTTTGCATTGAGCGTGGCTGCTCAACGCCCTAAAACACACCGGGGTGTGTCTGCCCTTAGAATCGTAGCATAGTAGAGTTGGAAGGGGCCACGAAGGCCATTGGGTCCATCCCCCTGCTGCTGCAGGACACCAAGTCACTTGCTTGTTCAAAGACAATATCGAGAGTTATTCTTGGTCATATGTGGGCAGGACTGACTGGACCAGGCGGAAGTGAGATTGCGACCGTGACACCAGCCTTCCCCAACCTGGAGCCCTCCAGCCATGTTGGACTGCAACCTCTATCATTCACAGCCGGGATGGGCCATGGGAGGTGGATGATGGGGGTTGCATTCCGACGCGAATGGAAGCCTCCAGGCTGGGGTAGCTGGCTGTAAGTGCCACGGGGCAGGGGCAGGTTGGCGCAGTGCAGGACAGATCCACCCAACCTGAATCTGTCCAGATGTCACGATCAACACCCACCGCCTTCCACCCCAGTGTCCCCTCTGAGGGACACAGAGTGTGGCGATGAGACGGGGACTGCCTTCTCCGTGTTTATGCCAGATGCTTTTAACACGTCTAGTGTGTACTCAAATTGTTCCAGCTATTCAGTTAGAAGCATAGAAACAGAGAGAGTGAGACAGAAGGAATATCCTGGGCCATCTAGTCTGACCCCCGGCTCCAGCCGGCTCCACTCATGACATGCCCACCATGTGCATGTCCAGCCTATCCTTAAACACCCTCACTGCTATAGCAACAATGTTGTACAATATTGTTGTTTTTAAATTTTGTGTACTGAAAAAGGGTTTATGTTTTTCAAAAACAGTGCCTGGTCTGTGTTCTTATGAATTGTAAACTATCCAGACAGCTGCTGCTCTTGGACAGTCCAGAGATGAAATAACTTGGCAACGTTGCTGGCTGGGTTGCAGGGCTTTTTCTGTCTCAACGTGCATAGGATTGTCCGCCTGGCTCTGTTCCCCTAACCCAGCCATGTCCACGAACCCGCAGAGGGTCAGCAGCATCCTGCGCTCGCCCATCTCCTTCTGCCCCTTTTTCTCTGGGCAGGCCTGGCTGTTCCAACATGCTGTGTTTTGTTCTTACTATTGTGTTGCATTGTGGTCTTGTGTAAAAGAATAAAAGAGGAAGGGGTGTCTGTGCACCTGTCCGCCTATCAGTGCTGTGGCATCGATACCATGAAACCCACACCTGTTGGAGTTGGCACGCATCCGGAGTGTGGGAAGCTCGGAGTTACTCTGCTTTTAAAATGCATCAAAGGTGAAATCCTGCACATATTAGGCAGACAAATCCTCTGTTCCAGGATGCCGTAGGCCTAATTAATGTTCTTGTCTGTTTCTGTATCCACCTAAGGACTAGCTGCACATCTGCTAGTTATGGAATAATTATACACTCCAGTTTGCTGTTCTCCGATGATCAGGACTGAAGCTTGTTTCTCGTTTTCCGAAGGCGAATAGGGAGGCAGAGTGACGGATCCTCTCTGTTGTAGGGTGAGGGGGGGACTCAGGCGATCCAGGTTCTAGGCCCCACTTGGCTATGGAGCTCACTCCGTGATTTGGGCCCGTCATGGACTCCCAAACTCACCTACCTCACAGGGTTGTCACTCTGAGGATAAAACGGAGTGAAGGGCGATTATGTAGGCTGCCTTGGGTTCTTTGCAAGAGGAAGAACGGCGCAGTAATGATGCACAGAAATGTATACAAACTCTCCATTGGTACTGCTTAACATTAAAAGTATATCATTATCTAATCCTCCTCTACCTTCCCAACCTCTGGTTTGTTCTAATGACCAGAGGCGTTGTCAGCAGCTGGCGCACTGGGGCTGGTCCCTGAATCCTTCACCCGGAGACCCACATTTCTGGAAGGCCACTCACCCGCTGTCCACAGGCACTTGGTCCAGGGCCGCTCGGGCACCCAGCCCTTCCGGCTCAGCCAGCATCTCGCGCGCCGCCCCCCCGACCTGTCAGCCTGACGGCTTCTTCCGAATCCGCCCTGCTCCGCCCTGCGCGAACACCCCTTGCGCCAAGAGAGGCCCCTCCGGGAAGGGGGACGCGGGGCGCCGGAGCACGTGCAGATCTGTGCCTGCCTTCCTGCTGCTCATCCCGATCCCGGGCCTGGGCTCGGCCCTTCGCCCCCCTGGCGCCCCCCCAGCCCGCCAGTGCCTTGATCGGGGGCCCTGCTACCGCTGCCATCGCCCGAGCACGCGGCGGCCCAGGGGGGCGCCTCGCCCGCGTTCCTGCGGCTGCCCCCCCCCCCGCCCGCCGCCGCCCCTGCATCCTGGCAGCAGAACCGGGAAGCCGCGGGGGAGGGAGCGGGAGGGAGGCGCCCGACCCCCCCGCAGCGCCCGCCACATCTGGACCGCTCGGCGGCGCTCGCGCCGGCGCGCCGCAGCCAATCAGCGGCGAGCTGCTGCAGGGCCGCTGGCACGTTCTGGACAGGAACAGCGCGGCGCAGCCAATCGGCGCGCAGCTGCCGCATCTGGCGCCTCGCGGAGGGCGGGCTGCCGCCGCCGCACTCGCCCTCGCGCTCGCAGTGGAGACCCCGCTCGGGCGCCGCGGGCGCCGCGCCTGCTCCCGCCCGCCTGGCCGAGCGCCGCGGCAGGTGAGCGGCCTGCGGCCCCGCCCGCCGGAGGGGGGCAGCGCTCCCCGGCCCCGGCGCCCCCGCCCCTCCCCTCCCTCCCTCCCCCCCCGCCCCTTCGCCGATCCCGTCTCGCCCTCCCCCCCGATGCATTTGGGCGGCGGGGGCTCGGCGCGCGGCACTCGCGCCCGCGGGCGGACCAGGAGGCGCCGCGCCGCGCTGGGCGCGGAGGGCGGCCGCGCATCCCGCTCGCTCGCTCGCTCGCTGGCGGGCGGGGGCTGCGGCGCGGCGCGTTCAGCCCGGCGGGAGCTTCGCGGGCGGCGCCGCTTCGCCAGCGCTGCTCGCCTGGGCGACTGGCCTCCCGCGGGCGAGGGGGCGAGCGGGGCAGCGGCTGGACGGGCGGCCTCTCAGCCTCGCGAGCAACCGAGCGCGGCCCCTGCGCTCCCGTCCGAGCCGCGGCGCCCGGCCCCGGCCCGCGTCTCGCCGAGGGGCCGCTCGGGCATCCGGAGCAGCGCGGGGGCGCCGCCCCCCGTGCCTCAAACGGCGCTCTAAAACTCCATCCGATTTTCCTGTTGTTTTCAGTGCCCGTACAGTAACTCTTCCTAAGAAGGAAACGTCGTCTGCCAACATCTGTATTTGATTTTACTTTGATCATCTGGTATGTCAGAGTTTTGTTTGCTTTTTTGGGGGGGTGGTCAGGATGCTGAGCTGTTGCGGATGCCTCCTTCTCCAGGAGGAGGAACATCCAAGGTTCGTCTGACCGAGGAAGACCGATCAAGGCAGATCTTTGGGAATGACGGGACTGGTGTGATGCTTAAGGAATGGGGAGGGGGTCAGGTTTTTCACGAAGGCAGGATAGAAAGTTTGCCAGTTAGTTGTGAGTTTCAAGGTTTTGGATTGTACTGGAATTTTACAGGGAAGCTATTCATGGGAGAAGGCTTGAAATCCGGTGCTTGGTGCCGAATCTCTCACTGCCCGCCTTAATGGTTAAATGACAGAAATCCAAGCTGCTATTTGTGGTCGCTATTCTGTTCTGCTGGACAGGCAGGGAGGGACTGAGTGATGCTGTGATTAAGGGTTATCGTTTGGGGGACGGAACTGGCGGTTGAATGACCATCTAGCAATGGCTGAGTCTTGGCAGGTGAGCGCGGAGGAAGCGAAAAAACTCCAGCTCCTTATTAGAGAGCAAGTATCCAGCTGACCAAGTCGTGAGAGGCAGGTTTTGGGTTGCCACTGGCGGTCCTAGCTGTGCCTTTGAGGCATCTGTCCCTGAGAAGCTTTGCCAGCATTTGTGAATGGCCTCACCTGCCGATGCTTGTCCATCAGGTAGACAGGTGAGGCTGTGTTTTCTACCTCCACTGCGGTCGGTTGGTAGCCCTAGTGGCACAACACAGTAAAGGGGACGCAGGTGGGGCTTTTACGCCTGACCTGAAAAGCACGGCTCCTGCGATAAAAGCTGTCCAAGGCCCGGTGTTGTTCGCACGGCCTGGAATGTCAAACCGAGTGCCCCGTCCTTGCCCAGGCATCGAATGGGATCAAATGGAAATTATAACTGCCTGCTTTTGAAAACGGGCTGAGACGTTAGACTGTGGGAGAACACAGAGGCCTTTCATCTGACTGAGAATGGCCTTGGACGTTTGGCTGGATGGCCTTAGGTATCATTTTTCCTAGCTCTGTTATTCAAAACAAAAAGATATGAGACCTGATTACTTCCTCCCCGTGTAACGTTTGATTCCTCCTCCTTCACATAAATCTTCCTCAAGCAACAAGGACGCGTCGAAAACACTTTCGCTAGGTCAAAAATAGGACATGTATCGACTTTCTAGCACTCGTTCAAAAATTAAGCAAGCGAGACTTCTCATTGGTCACCCCCAACCTCAGAGTTAGCCTTCTCCCTGGAGAGCTAGCTTTTTCGTTGCAGGGAAATTTGGAAGCATTTTCACTTTCCAATGAGTAAATCTGTATTTACTTCTGAATCCGTACTTGCAAACATGAGGGCTGGAAAAGTGCTTAATGGGCTGGCCTCACTTTATATTATAAATTAAGTTCCTTCAACAATGAGGCCTAGAAACTTGATTTCTTCAAAAGAGCACTAGCAGTCTACAAAAAAAGTGCAATCCTTCCAGTGCTTCCTGAAGAGTGAGTGGAGCCTTTCCAGGCAATGTCGAGCATAACGCACTTGGATTGGCGTCACCACGGTGCCAATTCATTCATGCTCGTACCTTTGCAATGAAGATGGGGAGCATGGAGTGAGGCACTGCATGGCTTTACCTCGCCAGATAGGAGCAAGTTCATCCAGCAGACAGCTTGCCTTTGGCACTAAATTCTCATTTTCCGGCAGCTGGAAGAACCGCTCTGGCCTGCCCCGGAGGATCTGTGTCCTCCCCGAACATCAGAAGCTGCCTTGCGCAGAGCCAGCCCCCCATCTGTCTAGTTCCACACTGCCTTGGCTTACTGGCAAAAGGGTTTTCCACCCTGACCCAGGAGATCGGACCCTCCTTTAAAAATCGGACCCTTGAAAGGGAAAGCGGGGTGACCATTCCGCGCTCGTGTCTCTCCTGGGAATGGATTTCACAAGCTCATGATGAGTTCTGTGAGGAAGCGACTTTCCTCAGTCCCAGCTTTCTGTTAGTTGGTCCGATTCCTCCGCCCCGTCCGAGTTCCTGCCCTCGACGGAGGGCTGTTCGGGACTGTCGATGTTTTGAGTGAGTGAAGCCGCCTTGGGAGCTGCTTTTGCACAGCAGCTGGCAGGCAAAAATACCCGTTGCAGGCATTCATGGTGCAGTAGGCACCGTTATCTGGGTTCTTGAGGATTTCAGTTTTCTGTGCGTGTGTGATGTGTGTGGGTGTGTTTGTGTGCTTGAACAAAATGGCTGATTTGGAACCCTCCGGATCAGACGGGGGCCTAATGAACAGTGCGACCTTGTGCTCTTGGAACATGGGAATTGCAGTCAATAAGTTGAAGAGGAAACAAAGAACGCAGTTCTCCCTCTAGAAATAATAATGTCGGCTTCTTCCAAGCAGGACGTCTTGTGCTTCTCTCCCTGGCTGATTCGTTCCCTTTTTTGTCCTCATGCTCCTCTGTTTTATCTCTCTCTTTTTTTCTGCTTTGCAAGCTGTAACATGTTATCTCTGCAGATTCTCAGCGCTCCCATGAATTGACTGTAGCTTGACTGTTCTTGAAATGCACGTGGCTTGCGCTGGGTTGCCAAGGCGGGTGGCTGGCTGTAGGCTGACGTGTTTTCTCTTCTCCGCTCCCCCTCTCCTTCTGGCTTAATCGCTGCGGGATCCGCTTTGTGCCAAGCCCGTGGGAGCCTTGGAAGGGCTGTTCTGCACAGGCCCACGCTGCGAGGGGCACCAGAGGTGGGTGGGCTGCTCACATGACCCCTTTATTCCCTTGGGGACTGAGTTGAGACAGCGTGACGACGTGCATGCGCAAGGGCTGAACCATGGCTTGTGGCTGAAACGTGCGGCATGGTCTGTCTGAACCCGGCGGAGATCATGACCCATGGATCAAGAGACCCCGCGCTTTCTTGCTGGGTTGTGGACTCTGGGTTATTCACCATGGTTTGTTACCTCAGCTGGGTCCAGGAAACACCATAACCTATGTTCCACAAGAAAAGGTTGGGGGGCGGTTCTGTGAACCATCCAGGATGGGACTTGGAATCGCCCCCTTTTTCTTCATGGTGAAGGCAGTCTAGCGAACGCCGGGAGAATTCATCCCATGGAACGCAGTTCGAAGCATTGGCTGACCTGTATTTCTGTGCCGTGATGTATTCCTGCAGGCTTGCCGGTCCCCCGTGCCTCCTCTTGTCACTGAGAGTGGCCGGTCCCACAGAATGCGATTTTTTAAAGTCAGAGACCTTATTTGCTTTTCTGCCAGTGATGGGCAGCATGCCTGGGACAAATTTCTCTCTGTAAGAAAGCTTTGGCTACCGGGCACTAGAGAAATGAACTAAATAACAGCAGCAACTGATATCCTGCGGAAGTAAGTACGGCTCCGCCCGGTGCCAAAGTGATGAGGGTGCTGGCGCCAGGGGACCTCCTCTGAGGGAGTCTCTTATCGAACACGGGGCCACTACTGGGGAGGCCCTGTTCCCAAACTGACCGCTTCGCAGGCATGTGTTGGAGGGGGCACAGAAAGATGGGGACCTCTGAGGCATCAGGTTCTGTGCAGGTCCATCCAGATGTTTTGGCCTACAAATCCCATCAGCTCTAACCAACATAGCCAATGGCAAAAGGACGACGGGTACTGTAAGCCAAAACATCAAACAGTGTTCCCCATGCCTGGTACCTTCAGCAGAGACCAAAACACTGTTTTTCCATAAAATCAGAACGTTGCACACTGGAAACGTTGAACTGCAGGCACAGGGACCCTTGAACAGGCCCAGGGCACCGTTGTCTGTCTGCAGAGGCCCTGCTTCCATGCCGCAGCTGCAGCGTTCCGCTAAATAAACACAGTGCCGCCAAGCAGGCAGGAAGCTGCGGAGAGCCCAGAAACGGCCGGATCGCGTTGCGCAGCTGCTCCATGAGCAGCGTAGCCACAGCACGCGGCTGTTCGGAGGAAAGGGCGGGCGTGGGAGCAGCCAGGAGCTGGCCTACCTTGCGGCGCTTATTGCCCAAGCTGCGGAGAGCACATTTCTGACCCGCGCGCTCAGTGCTATATAAATGCTAAGAGCAAATGCTCTGAGGAATTGCTCTCTGCATCGGGCGCCTGAGAGTGTGCTCGCCGCCGGCCTGATTGCATTCCTCTCGCTTCCTTCTCATCTGACCCCGTTTCCTCCATTTACACGACCCCGTGCCAATCTGCTTCCTTTTTTGGTGCGGTTTTGATGTGGGCTTCAGAGGAGGATACGGGGTCATGGCAGCAGCTAAGAGTGCTGCAGGCACTGTTCCCAGTTAATGGAATCAACTATTTATATACAATGGCTGGCAGAATTCCCACAATGCAGACCCTAAAGTAAATAGGAAGCCAGCGCTGAGTGCGGGAATGTGCTAGCCCGTGCGTGTGTGTGCGTGTGAAATGCATTTCTGGGGTTCAGCTCTCAAGCGCAGGACAAAAGGTTGGACAAGAATGCTTTTCTCCGTTCAGAAAGCAGGACCTGCGGTAGCCACACACCGGTAGCAACATCAGTGTCATAGGTCTCTTCGACTGGATGCATGCTAGGAAGTTTGCTCCGGATTGGTTGCTCACTGCTTATGGGGCTTCACCATGATACACTCAGATTCTTGCCACAAAAATATTTGTTCATGCACATTCTGTTGTGCAGTAGAACATCTCTAACTGGGCATCATAGATGGAGGGCTTCTCCCAGCCACGATCTCCCTGGACCCTGGCAGCCGCATCTGAGGCCTCCTCCCATGCGCCAGCCCTGAGGAAGGCTCAGAGGCCGCCAGCAAGAGGAAGCGTCTTTCAGTGGCGGCCTCTCCCTCTGTGGAATCATCTCCCCACTTAAGCCTGCCTGGCACCAACTCGGCCGTCATTTCTGCACCAGGTTAAGACGAACCCTTTTCCGCTAGACATGTAAAGACATACATGGATTTTTAATGGCTGTGAAGGGAGTAAGGACGCAGCTCCACTGGTTAAAATGCTGCATTATGTATTCGATCCCAGTCTCTGATCCTGGTTTGCAAGGCAAGCATAAACCAGTTTGGTGGCTCTGGCACCAGGAAAGGAACCTGGGAGCCAAGATCCAGGCGTTAAACCCCACATTAATTGCAAAGATAGGCGTGTTTAAATCAATCTTCATCCTATTCAATAGACATAAGTGGAGGGATGCGCTAGCTATTCCATCTCGGGCGCTGTTTGCTTCCAGAGCGCCATGTTGGTCTTGTTTGTGAGGTCTCCTTTCATTCCTGTATCTACCTGCATTTCCAGCAAGCTTTAGTGAGAAAATGCCATATTTCTTTCTCAAGATGGCTATTTAATGTAGCATCTGGATTCACTTTGGCTGCAGGGCCCAGAAAAACATTTGCCAAATGGACTGAAGATTTACTACAAGACGGATTGTTCCAAATTGGTGTCTTCCCTCTCTAGACTCAGGGGATGATAATTTAATACTTGCACCATATTGCATGCTTCCTTCTCTCGCCCTGCCAGGATCGCGTTAACGGCACTGTCTAACCGCCAGGAAAAGTGTGTCTTCCGTACTGTATAATGAGTGGAGGGCAGGCAGAGAGAGAACCGGTGGGCCAGCTGTGATCTTGCCCACGTTCGGCTTCCGCACGTACCCCGATGCGTTTCCTCTCTGGCTCTGCCCCTTGGCCAAAGAGGGCGCCTTTCCCTGGTCTGAGAGGCGCCCCCAAGCCGGAGCCACGGCGACTCACCCACAGCTCTTGCCTCACAACTCCTGGCACACTACGGCGAGGCGGCCCGGCAAGGTCACCTGGCCTTTGGAGCCAAAGAGCGCCCTGCACCACATTAACGGTCCTGCCCCCTTGTTTTGCCACAGCTTCCCAGGGGGCTGGCCGCCTCCCCAAGGAATGACGCCGGCGAGCCCACCATGAGAACATGCAGCTCCAGCAGGCCTGACCTCGGGAGGCCGCGTCTCCACGATGAGCCACTCGGCGCCTTCCAGGAGTCTTCCAGCGTCCTGCCTCACACGCCGGCGCTGAAGGCGCACCGCGCGAGCGGGATGGATTCTTTTGTGGTGGTGATGGAGTACGGCCCAGCGTCCACGCCCACGCCAGGCCCAGGGGAAGAGCTGGGGGACCAGCTCATGGACCCGTGCGAGGAGCCCCCGGTGGCACCAGGAGCCAGAGGACTCGAGTCGAAGGGCTTCCTTGGAGGCACCCAGGAGGGGCCCTCCAGAGAGATGAGGGAATCCCGCGTCAAACTGAGCCTGTCAAGTCGCAAACTCTCTCTCCAGGAGAAGTCTCAGTTCGTCCAGTCCCCTGGCGGTAACGCAGGGGTCAACGGGCGCTACATTTATCCTTCCCTGCCTTATTCCCCAGTTACATCTCCACATTCTTCACCTCGTCTTCCCCGGAGGCCGACAATAGAATCCCACAGAGTGTCTATTACAGGATTGCAGGTAAGAGAAGCTGTCTTTGTTGATCTTGACAACGGAAGTGTGGTGCTAGGCCCTTGGCGTGTTGGTTCAGAGGCTCCTGCAAGCACTGACTGTCTTCCTAGCAAAGGTGGGCTGAGCAGTAGCGCCCTCTGCGCTTCGTTCAGGGAACTGCCCTATAATGTACTGCAAGGCACTTTGGAGAGGCCCAGTTAGTGTCGGGAGAGTCAGGCGATACATTGATGGTTCTCCATCGTATGAGTCAGTGCTGCTCAGTCCAGACCCTCTGGACATGCTAGATTGTAAGCCACCTAGGAAGGCCTTGACAATCATAGGTGGCCTTTAAATATATGTAAATAAATAGATAAATATGTGACTTGGTTTTCAGTAATGTGGGGAGGTACCTGAGTGGAAAGTTGTGGGTTCTGTCCTGCACGTCTTTTGTTCTGACACTGCCCCTGCTACCTGTGAGCATCCACAGCAGGTGTTTGCACCGAAGGGCCATGGGATGGGATGGGGAGCGTGCGAATGGCCACGCACACTTGCGTGGTGAGTGGCTTCCAGGTAACGATCCGTGGCTGCATTGGCTTGACTGGGGGTTGACTCTCCCGCACTCGTACCTTTCAGCTCCTCCTCGTCCATCCGAAGGCTGCAGCTCAGCCATGAATCGCTAGCTTTGCATACAAACGTTTTGGGGTTTGGTTCCTTGTCCAGCCGGGCATTCCTGGGCTGGCTGACCCAATGGACAAACCGCAAGGGCAGAATGGTGTCTACTAAGGGGCTGCAGCCCGGCATGGCCCTACTCTGACCTTCCTGGGTTCTGGCCCCAGCCTGCCAGGGTCTCCATTTTGCAGTCTTGGCTAGGGAATGCTGGGAACGGTAGGACTTTCCCGTTGACGCATGCAGGGCATTGCATCCCGAATGATCTAATTCTCACGTGTGAATGCGTACATCCAATTAGCTTTGGTCATTCTCAGGAACAAGTTGGATTCTGGAAGGATTTTAGTATGCTTGTATTGCATGCTTTTATTCAGAATCCAGCGGATAGTTTTCAGTCATTTCTTGTAACCTGCTTTCACTCACCTGGAGTGTTCTGGACAAACCAGATGGGAAATATGGCTGCGAAACGCTGAGAGGTGTAGAGGCCGTGGAGGACGGCTGAGACCCTGGACTAATAGACTGCCAACTGTTGCATGCAGCATCCGCTCTGAATGAACAATGGGCCATAAATTTAACATGTAATAAAAGGCAGTTGCTTCCTCATTAAAAGGCAATCCTTCTGACTCTTGTAGAGACTTTTACAGTGTGCTTAATCCCAGCCGTCTCGACATGAAACCCCGAACCCGCTCCTTTCCCAGCACTGGCAGTTGGCCACGTGGAAGAAAACTTTCTCCTCAGCCCCTTCTTACTCTTAATAAACCTGCCTTATTGCCAGGTGCTGACGGAAGCTCACTTTATCTGCAAGTGGCAATGAATGGCTGGGAGAGCAGAGGGTGTTGCGTGACTCCGAGGCCTCGGTTTCTTGCCCGAGCATTTATTTTGCGCTTTCCTAACATTGTCCAAATGTGCTGGGCCTAATGCTGCATGGTGCATGGCGGCCGCTCGCTGAGGCGCTTGGGCCTGTTCAGGGGGCTGATCCTGTGCTAGCCGAGGGCTGCACTCACCTTCAGGGGCTGCTGGCCGGGCCAGGGTCTACCTGGTCAGGGACCAGCTGCCTTGCAGGATCCCACAGGTAGGATGCACCTCAGCCGCTGGCATAATGCAGGTGGCGACACGGGCATTGTAGCTGGGAGCTGCTGGGCGCCTTCTCCCACAAACCGGTCCCGGCTTCTTGCAGCCCCCCCCGCCCCCGTTGCAGCTGTCGCAGCTCCTTGCAAGGGGGAACTCCGCAACTGGACCGTCTGCCGGCAGGGGAAGTGCCTCCCTCAACCAGGACCAGAGGCAGAGGCCCTGGAGGGCCAGCAGGGGGCGGGAGGGGCTGTGCCACGCCAGTCCTGCTTGCAGGATCCCACAAGCAGCTGATGGGCCACTGGGAGCACGACGCTGGGCCAGCAGGCTGGCTCTGCATTGCTCTTACGATCTCGGCCCTTCGGAGTCTCCTCCAGTTCAGCTTCACGGCTTGAGCCCTCCAGGGATTGCAGGAGTGGCAGAAAACTGTTTCTGCGTTCACATTCTCCACACTGCGCTTCTCTTGGGCGTTCCTTCTTTCCCATGGGGAAAGAACCCAAGGAAAAGATCTCCAGCGTTTGCAGATTTCCCTCGCAGGGCCTCCCTGCCATCCCTCTAGCATCCCAGCTGCCCAGTTCTTGCGCTTCTGGTTCCGGCGTATCCATCAAGTTCGTGGGCGAGAAGCTTTTGTGTTCCAAGTGCTGCCGACCTGGTTTCCCAGCAGCAAAACTGGGGGTGGAAGTGGAGGCAGAGCGAGTGGGCTTCGTGCTACGCTGCAGCCAAGGCCGGAACGCAAGGCCGGCAGCTGAGCCTGGAGCCAACAGCCATTCACCTGGACGCTAGTCTCACTGGTGCAGCTATAGCTGGAACTTTGGGCCGAAGTACGGATCCTGCCGCCACCCGCAAATAGCCAAGCAGCAAACAGCAAGCACAGAGGGGCCTCAGCTCGGCAGAGCAAGCACCTGCAGCTCCCATCAGCCCAGCCAGTGTGGCCAGCAGTCACGGGTGATGGGAGGAGCAGTTCCATCCATCCGCCCACTTTGCACGGGGGCAGCTTGTGCCTCTTGCAGCCCAGCCTGGAAGCAGTCGTGTGTCTGGGCTGGACGGCGTCGCCCAGGCCTTTCCTGCAGGCAGAGTGGAGAGAGAAGCTTTCTTTCTCGGGCAATTGAACTTGTTAGCTGATGGGGATAATTGAGGTTAATTAATAAGCAATTGGCTCCACAAGAGGCCTGTTAAATATTTTCTTCGTCTGCAGCAGTCTAGCGAGTCTCAGGCACTAGGCGGCTGCGGCGGATCGCTCCGGCGGCCCCTCGCCGCACTGTCCTGAGCGAGGGACCCGGCCTATGCGTGGCTCCTTCTGGGTTGGTTTCTGGGTGCCCAGCCGGCTCTGACTCCCTGCTCTCTTCCAGGACTGTGTGCAGCTCAATCAATACACCCTGAAGGACGAGATCGGAAAGGTGCTTTTTGCATTTTTTACAAAACTTTTGGATATTTGAGGTCTGAGTATTTGGGCTGGGAGGAAAGAGGGCGGTAAGTTCTCCGGTGGAGTGGGGGGGACCCGGGGGCAGCCAGGCCACTCGCAGTGTATCCCGCGTCTGCTCACACAGGTCCCATCATCCCCACCCCGTTAGGCTCCTGCATGAAGAGGAGGAGAATCCCAGGAATTCCCTGCCAGGAATGGGGAGGCGCAGAGGCATGTTGCAGGAGGGTATGTTGGCACCCTCCTTGAGCCCAGACGGATGGGGCAAAGGCTGATGGGGTCCAAGGACAGTGTTGTGAACCAGCCATGTTGAGCTGACTGGGGCACCCCAGAGAGTGGGGCCATCATATCGGGGCATCCCCCCCCCTTCACCCTCGGTCCACCCACAGGTACCTTGGGGAACTCTGCAGCAGGACTGGCTCCCCCCCCCCCCGGGGTCATGGGCCAAAACGGGTCACCCTGGGCCTAAGAAGCCCGTTTTGATGGAAGTCTGTGCCTCCCTCCCACTCCCCTTCCACAGGGCTCCTACGGGGTTGTGAAACTGGCATACAACGAGAACGACAACACTTACTATGTGAGTAGCAGACTTGGGGGGGGGGGTGAAGGGGGCAGCGGTGATGGGGAACGCATGTCCCGGGTTCAAGCCAGACGAACTCAGCAAGCCAGGGATGCACTCGTCTGACGAAGGGTGCAGAGCTTCCGGTCTGGGGTTCAGTCTGGCCCCCCATGCTCTCCCAGTGGCCTCGCCCCCTTGTTTCCCACCACCGATAAGTTGGCGGTTTCTGGCTCCCTCCATGCTGCTTCCTCCAAGCCTTAGTTTCTGCTGCAAAGATATCGAAGGCACAATCCAGGGCGTGTGTAGCGGGAAGAGGTGCCACGGCTTTTCCCGCATGGCTGGCAGAGGAATGCTGGGACCGTAGGCCCTTTTCTTCAGCTCCCTATCCATAAATAGGATTGCACAGTGGAGGAATCACTCGGAAAAGGTGGCGATGTTATTCTTTGGGCCATTCCGTTAGCCTTTGGTCCTGCCAGGCACCAGATGCGTCCCCAGGCCCCCCGAGAGCCTCTCCGAGGGGCAGCTTCAGACCTAACAGCTCTGCATTAGCACACCGGACTTGGACAAGGGGGCAGCGTGGCTTGGATTCGCACATTCAGTGCACCATGGAAAGATTCTCTGCTTGCTTACTGTGTCTTTAAAGAGTGCCACATTCTGTCATTCAGTGTAAAGGGTGGATCCAAACCAGCAGAACAAGAATGCAAAGCATAGCAACCAAGATAAACAGAGAATAATAATAAAAACAATTTTTATCCCCTCTGGGGGCGGTTTTTGTTTGCCGCATAATAAGAGGTCGATGCACAATTGCTCTGAAGGTCGGAGAGGTGGCAGTTTAATCATGTTCCCCCTCTGATTCTGCTCCCGAATCAGGGGTGGAGGGGGTGGAGTTGCCAAATATAGTTGTGCTTGTGTGGTTGCCGGCCTTTTGACTGGTATGCATCTTTTAGAGAGATGCATATTTTCATTATCTCGTCTTTGCAGCGCTGCAAAGCTGCGTGTGGTGGTGGGATCTGCCTCCAGGGGTGGGGATTCTATGACCTCCCCCCTTGATGCTGGTGGATGACAGCCCCCATCACCCCCACCCCCGGTTGAATCAACCCTACTGGGCGTCCCCATGGCTTCCCATGCGGGACACGGCAGCAGCCAGGGGGTCCCACAGCACTCCTCACGGGCTGTGCTCTGCTCGCTTCCCTGCAGGCGATGAAGGTGCTTTCCAAAAAGAAGCTCATGAGGCAAGCCGGATTCCCACGTAAGTGCGGCTGCGCCAGGCTCCCCGGGGTCTGAACGGGGGCCTTCCGCGGGCGAGGCGGGCGCTCCGCCACCGGGCTGCGGCCCCAGCTGGAAGGCTTGAGAAGGGGCCGAGTGGCGCCTCCCCCAACACGCCCCAAATCTGGGTTTCCCCGGCCGGCTGGACAGGCAGCGTTGGGGCTTGGCCCTCCGCCAGCCCTCTGTATGGGTGCCCGTGTTACCTCCCACAGGCCGGCCGCCCCCCCGTGGTGCCAAGCCCCCCCTGGAAGGCTTCTGCCAACCCAAAGGGCCCATCGAGCAGGTCTACCAGGAGATCGCCATCCTGAAGAAGCTCAACCATGCCAACGTGGTGAAGCTGGTGGAGGTGAGGCTGGGCTGGGGTGCCGCGCGGGCAGCGCTCCTCGGAGTGGGGCAGCCGTGCCCCTCCGCTCACCGAGGGTGGTCTGGCGTCGCCCCTCGCCTCAAGGCCAGTGGGGGCCCTCTGGACGGGTCGGACTGCAACTCCCAGCATCCCCAGCCATGCTGGCCAGCAGTCCAGGAGGATGCGAGTCTGACGCATCTGGAGAGGGCCATGGTGGGAAGTGTTCCCGAGGTCGTGCAGTGGGGCTAGGCAGTGGACTCTGGCGCTGAGCGGGCGCCAGTATCAGAGATACACCATCCTTGCAGGAATTTGCTTTTTATGCATGTTACAGCAGCATCTTCCCCTTATCTTTTTGCACAAGAGAGAGAAGAAACCAAATGACATTTCTATGGCAAAAATTGAAAAATGGGGTTCTGCAAGCAGGGATCACTAAAGCCGCCCACAAAGGCCTCGGCAGTTAAAGGCAGCCTATAATTACACACACAAACATACAAACAAATTGAGGGGGTATTTTTTTCTTGGGCACTTTTTCTGAAACTTACAGAAAGCTCAAAGGAACTTCAGAGCAAAGATACTGAGATCTGAAGCTTGTCGTTGTGGCATCGTAATGGGAGCAAGGACAAGCAACCTCATGTTACCCTATTTCTTTGATAGCGTCTAATCTATTTATGCGGACGCAAAGTTTGTTAGAAGTGTCCCAGTGCCCCCTGCTGGTGCTCTTGTTCCCTTTATATCTTTATTTTTTCTGAACCTCTCTCTGTTTTCGCCTGAGACCCTCAGGATACCTAAGCCAGAGGTGCCCATCATCTCTGAGCTGGCTGAAGCCAAACAGAGCCATAGTCCAAAACCGCGGGAGGATCCCAAATCGGGAAAAGCTGCCGTACTGAGCCATCAGCACAACACAGCACAACACAGTGGGTGCAACCACAACACAGCCACCCTTCCATTTCAACACGGGGTTCTTCTTTGAGAAGGACCAGCAAACTGTGGTTCCACAGGTGTTGGAAGTCAGCTTTTCCAGTGACAGGAGGGTCTAGGAAAAGACCCGCACAATTCCACGCACACAAAGAGGCCTGGGCCTCCCTCAAAATTGCCCGACTACAAGGGCCAAGGCCCATCATGTGCAAGAGTCAATTTGTGCGTTCTGCAGATATTCAAAGAGAATCTCACACCGAGAGCTCAACAAAGCGAGAGGTGCCAGGACACCAGATCACTTATCCGAAAGCAAATCAGATGCATGTTGAGGGGGGAAAGATACAAGATTAAGAGAGGATGAGTCGGGAGAGGCCAATGGGAATTGTAGTCCAACATGTCTGGAAGACATCAGGCCAGGAGAAGGCTGGGGGAGCAGAGTAGTTTCACAGAAAACAAAAACCTCCTTTTTTCTCTAGATGCTTCCTGCATGCTTCAAAATCTCAAGAGGTTTGTAACCAAAGTTGAACTGAACTCAGACTGTGGAAAAGGGTTAGCAGAACTAAGATGGTCCTGGTGCTTCGGATGCCTGGAACGCGCTTAGAAAGGGCAGATAGGATGAGCCGGGCAGAAAAACCCATGGAAAATGGGGATTTAAAAAATGGCCCTGGTACATGGGGAATTGTGCCCTATTTTAGGGTTACCCAGGAAATCCAGGGTAGGGTTAGGGTTAGCAAAACTAAGGTAGTTCTGGTGCTTCCGGCGCCTGGAACGCGCTTAGAATGGGCAGATAGGATGAGCCAGGTGGAAAAACCCGCGGAAAGTGAGGATTTAAAAAATGGCCCTGATACATGGGGAATTGTGCCCTATTTTAGGTTTACCCAGGAAATCCAGGGTAGGGTTCAGGTTAGCCAAACTAAGGTAGTTCTAGTGCTTCCGACGCCGGGAACGCGCTTAGAATGGGCAGATAGGATGAGCCGGGTGGAAAAACCCGCGGAAAGTGAGGATTTAAAAAATGGCCCTGATACATGGGGAATTGTGCCCTATTTTAGGGTTACCCAGGAAATCCAGGGTAGGGTTAGGGTTAGCAAAACTAAGGTAGTTCTGGTGCTCCCGACGCCTGGAACGCGCTTAGAAAGGGCAGATAGGATGAGCCGGGCAGAAAAACCCATGGAAAATGGGGATTTAAAAAATGGCCCTGGTACATGGGGAATTGTGCCCTATTTTAGGGTTACCCAGGAAATCCAGGGTAGGGTTAGGGTTAGCAAAACTAAGGTAGTTCTGGTGCTTCCGGCGCCTGGAACGCGCTTAGAATGGGCAGATAGGATGAGCCAGGTGGAAAAACCCGCGGAAAGTGAGGATTTAAAAAATGGCCCTGATACATGGGGAATTGTGCCCTATTTTAGGTTTACCCAGGAAATCCAGGGTAGGGTTCAGGTTAACCAAACTAAGGTAGTTCTAGTGCTTCCGACGCCGGGAATGCGCTTAGAATGGGCAGATAGGATGAGCCGGGTGGAAAAACCCGCGGAAAGTGAGGATTTAAAAAATGGCCCTGATACATGGGGAATTGTGCCCTATTTAGGGTTACCCAGGAAATCCAGGGTAGGGTTGGGGTTAGCAAAACTAAGGTAGTTCTGGTGCTCCCGACGCCTGGAACGCGCTTAGAAAGGGCAGATAGGATGAGCCGGGCAGAAAAACCCATGGAAAATGGGGATTTAAAAAATGGCCCTGGTACATGGGGAATTGTGCCCTATTTTAGGGTTACCCAGGAAATCCAGGGTAGGGTTGGGGTTAGTAAAAATGGTTCTGATGCTTCTGACTTTAATGCAGAAACAAATATTAGGGGTGAGAATAATGGGAGGAGAGTGGAAAGATAAAAGATTGAGAGAGGATGAGCTGGCAGAGGCCAATGGGAATTGTAGTCCAACATATCTGGAAGGCATCAGGTCAGGAGAAGGCTGCGGGAGCCCAATAGTTTTTTAGAATACAAAAACCTCAAGGAAGTTTTTCTCTGGTTGCTTCCTGCATGTTTTAAAATGTCAAGAGCTTTGTAGCCAAAGTCGAACTGAGCTCTCAGAATGTGGGAAATCAAGAACCTTCATGTAGTGGCCATATTCTGTAAAGTTCGTTACGGTGATTTAGATGCATGTGATAGGTGTAATCTGGGGTATGTCTTTATCTTCTTCCCCCTTCTCTGTTTCATTGTCAGGTGCTTGATGACCCCAGTGAGGATCACCTGTACATGGGTACGTGCGCCCTTGCCCATCCGTCTGGCTGCAGGAAAGCAAGCTGGGTCCCCTTGGCAGCCCTGCCTTGATTCCCCTCCCTCTGTGTCGGAAGGTGCGGGAGCGCCAAAGCACTAACGGGGTTTCTCTGCTGAAGTTTCTTTAACTGGTCAACCACCCTACATGTGGGTTGAATTTAACGTGAATTCGTAATAGCCAGAAGCTGGGTGCGAGAACCCAATAACAGCTCCTCCGTATGGTTTGGGATCTGTGCGTAAACACAAGTTCGTAAAAACATGGCAAATGCAAGAATTTTTGAAATGCGGGCAGTCTGATAGTTTTAAAGAGGAAAATGCTCGTTTGGTTGTGGCATCAGGTTTTCTGCTCAGCCCTCCTTTCCGGAGCCCGTGTGGGATCTAAAGTAAGACTCACCGGTGCCACTCAGAGCCCAGGTACCGAGCCAGGCTGCCTACATAGATGGCCAGTTCCAGATGGAGTGTTTCTAAAATAGATCTTGGACAGTGTTTCTGTATTTTTTTCCCTCTGTGAACCATCTGGTATTTGTTCAGGTTGATTTTTAAATCAAAATTTTGCCCCACATAAATGAACGTTTTAAAGTTGCGCTAGATTTTGGGATCATCATTCCATACACAGCCCATGTTGCCGTGTCCCCCTCAGCTGCAATGTGCCACATCCGCTTAAATGATGTCAGCAGCAGGGGGCGTGAGTCTTTCTCCCTCGATCCTGCTCTGCCACTGACTTCCTGGGGACCCTGGTCAAGTCACTTGATCTCCGGAGTCCCTCTCTGCCCTTGCAGGGGAAACGCAGGTGCAAGAGACGTGGTGTGCCACAGGGTGAGTGCTGAATGCACCGCGGAGGCCGGGTTTTAAATTCTGGGCAGGCCTGGTGCCAAGGCCAACTCTGCCCAGGACCGGTTTAAAGGGCAGGGCCGCATGCGGCTGCAGCGCCTTGCACCCTCCCCATCCGATCAGCTATGGGGTAGGGAAGCATAATCTGACTGGGGGTCCTTCACCTCGCCTTCCTCCCAGAGATTGAGTGTTCTTGCCCACCACCTGCCACTTGGGCCAAAATGACACCCATTTCTGTGGCAATAACTTTCAAATGCCTTGTTTGAGACACGTCTGAACTCTAGCAACGTACGTAAGTGCACTGTTTGCAAACTGATGGTGTATTTAAAGTAGGTGATCGTACAGGACTTTTTTCCTGTCTGGAGAGTTAATCATTATTATGGCAGGATTGTGTTCCATTTACAAGAGTCTCTTCTCATAATTAATCACTGTACTTTTTGCATTTCAGTGTTTGAACTTGTGAAAAAAGGGTAAGATGATTGTTCTGGTTCTTACTATTTTATCCATGCATGCAGTGTTACTAACGCTTGTGGTGTACAAAAAGCAGGTCAGGATGTCCTAGTAGAGCTTTGTGCGATTTGCACTAGATTGGCAGGAGTTGCTGGTTCCCAATTGTTTGGCCGCAGCAACAGTGAAAAACAGCAGGCTGATTAAAAACAGGCTGATTGAAAAGGACCGCCGGAGCGGATTTTGGTACAAAAGGACCGCTGAATCTAGTTCTGGTACTGATCACAGATTCCTGTGCTCTGAAGCACCCTGATCCTGAATTTTTGCTGTATACCCACCTATCCAAGTTACTGATTAGATTCCGACAACACGATAGCCCACACTCAGGGTTGTGTGTGGGTTCCTGTTGAACTGTGAGTGATCATATGGTCTTAATCCAGCTGCTTGAACAAGCCATGGTTTGTAAACCGTGGGAACCCATGACGGGAACCCATGGTTTGTGGTTCAGTTGTGAATCGTGGGTGGGTCACCATGGTTTGTTAGTACTGCACTTCAGTGCCATCTCTGGCCAAATGCTGGCATTGCAGCTGCCTGCTCAGCTTGGTCAGATAATGCAACAGGGTTTCAACCTTTGGATCAGGGGCCCTCGAATGGTTTCAACAGGGGGCCGGTTGAAAGGTGCCAGCGGTGGGCACAGGCTGGCAAGGGGGTGCCGGCAGGGGGTGTGGGCCGGTGCGCGGGCGGGGGTGGGGGCAGTGGGGGGGCACACATGGTGGGGGCGGGCGCATGCGGCAAGGCAGCGGCTTGCTCGCGTGGATATCGTTTTCTCCAGGCGAGTCCAAAACGATCTCCGTGCGAGCACGCTCGGGCTCGGGCACAGCGAGTCCAGAACCTCTGAGGCGAGCCAGAGAAATGGATCCGACCCGCTGGCCGTAGTTTGGGGACCCCTGCTTTAGACGGTGCTATAAAGCTTCAAATAGTTTCAGCCACAGACTGACCTGCTCCTGGAGTGGAGACTTCACCCTTCGCACCTTGGCCGGCCCGATACGGTCTTGGCTAGTTGGCCAGTCTGGGTTTTGCCTTTGCAGGCCCGTGATGGAAGTTCCAAGCCTGAAACCGCTGAATGAAGACCAGGCACGATTCTACTTCCAGGACCTGATCAAAGGCATTGAATACTGTGAGTTTCTGGAGGATACCAAGCAAGGAAGGGGAAGGGGGCGCAGAAATCTATGACATTCCTCTTGAAGACAGAAATCTAGTATTTATTTTCAGGCCCAGAGTTTGCCCCTCCAGTGGAGAAACAATGAAAAGATGGTGCCTCTGAGCATGTGCAGGGTGTTATCTTTCCACTGCTGCATTAGCATTGTGGATGTGAAGTCTGTTGGTTGCTCTAGATTGCCTTCTTACTGTAGGGGTGGAGCAATGGTGAGCTCCGGCACCTTTGTCAGCGTCTGGGACATGGGCAGCTGGGTATCAGGCTGGGGCACCAGGACCAAGACAACTGGCATGATATACAGGCCCGTTCCAAATCATGGTCAGGCAATCCAAAGATCAAGGTGGGTAACAGAAGTGCAAGGTAGGCCCGCCTGAAGAGAGCAGAGTAGTCAGAGCTGGTCAGGAGTCAAAAGCCAGAGAGACAAGCCAAGGAGAAGCAGATACCTGGGACTGGAGCGGAAGGCAGAGCAGGTGAAGCCGGGCACAGCCCAGAAGCAGAGGCAGGAGCCAGGCAACGGGCAGTCTCTCCAGAGACAGGCTCTGGGGGGCACTGGGCACTCCAACATCACCAGGACTCTCTGTGCCTGAGGCCTCGTCTGAAGGGAAGAGCAGGTCCTGCTATAAGCTCTTCCCTCCAGACCCCCAGGTGGGCCCCCAGGTGGGCTCATCACCTCCCAGGTGGCTGCGATTGGCAGCAGGCCTGGTCCTGCAACCACCAGGGCTGCTATTCTGGTCTCTGGCCAGCAGGGGGAGCCCCGGTGCTGCCTCAGAACTCCGCAACCTTTCTGATTTTGCAGAAACACCCCAAAGATGGGGTGGGGAGGGGGGGTTGCATTCTTTATGTTGTCCCAAATTCTGCCTTTTTCCACAGTGCATTATCAGAAGATAATCCACAGGGATATTAAGCCTTCCAACCTTTTAGTCGGGGAAGATGGTCACATTAAGATAGCCGACTTTGGCGTGAGCAATGAGTTCAAGGGAACGGATGCCCTGCTTACCAACACAGTGGGCACCCCAGCATTCATGGCACCAGAAACCCTCTCGGAAACCAGGAAAATATTTTCTGGCAAGGTATGTTGAGAGCACGTATGCTCGGCCAGCCATGTTTTTTGAGGAATCAACTAGATTTAGACCAGCTTTCTTCTCGGTCTGTTGGATTGCAACTCCCAGCATCCCCCAGCCTGCATGCTAGGCGGCAGGACTTTGATTTGTGCCTCTGTGCAACATGATAGCTTTTCCACCCCACTAAACTCCAGTGCTCTTGTGTTTTCTGGACTGACATCTCTCTACTATTAGTGATCGTATTGATAGCAATGCGATCGATTCCAGAAAGTTTACCAGCGTGGCGTTTCCTAGTAGTTCTTGTCTGATATTTTTTAAAAAAGTGTTAACTTGTTTTTTTCTTCTTGGTAGGAAAAACCAGCAGTAAGTGTTTGGAAAGCTAATGTTCTTTTCTTCTTTCTAAGGCTTTAGATGTTTGGGCGATGGGCATCACGCTGTACTGCTTTGTCTTCGGACAGGTATGGAGAAGTTGCTTCCCTCCCCGAATCAGAGAATATGGCGGGCCTTCAAAGCAGGGCCTTCCGTGCAGCAGCACCTCACTTGCAGGACTCCCTCCCCGACAGCTGGATGAGATAGCGGGACTTTGCATAGTGAATGTGGCCCTCTGATTTTCAGTGATCTTAACTTCTGTTAAAAGAAGGAATACAGAAAAGATAAAGCAGTAAAAATAATTTCAGTTCAGTTTAGATCGAATTAGATTAGAGGTGGGCAATATGTATGCCGGGAGCCTAATGTGGCTGCTGCCGGGGTTTGTTTTTAATCTTAAGGACACTTTTGGCAAGCCAGAGAAGCATCCGCAGATGCAGCCGAAACCACTCTGGGCTCTGTGTGGGTTTAATTTCCCCCCGCTTGCAGTCCTTGGGTTGCATGGTTACTTTCACACTCACGATTGTGCTACCCTGAGGCTGCTGAAGTCACAAACTTGGGGTGCTGGTGCGCTTTGGGGAACAAGCAGTGTGCACAAGCTCTTCCTGGGGGTCCAGGTTGGGGGCGGGAGGTTTTTCTGCTCTCCTTGTTCTTCGGATCCTGGTCGTGTGTCCCCGGCAAGGCTGCTGGGGGTGCGGGAGAGTCAGGCCCCTCTAAGCCGCGGCCTCGCTTGTGTCAGCTTTGCTACAGGCACACCAGCACCCACACCTCTGTCGTGCCCCCCCCGGCCGGTCTGCATGGCTGGCGTCCTGCTTCTGCAGGTGGCTTGGCTGTCCTGTGTCGCTCCCTCATCCGCACTGTTAGGATCTTTGTTCATCTCGGAGTCTTCCTCCAGCCACTCACTGCGTGCAAGGAAAAGCGGGCTGCCCCACAAAACTGAATGCATGGTATAGGTCCCAGGACCCACACTCCCATCAGCCCCAGCCAGCATACTGGGAGTTGTGGGTTATAACATCTGGACAGCCACAAATTTCCCATTCTTGGAGTAGAAGAACTGGCTTGGGTAGGTGGAAGCAAAGGAGGAAGGCCAGCTCGGGAAAAATGGCAGCGCTTTGGCAAGTGTGTTCTGTTGGAGTACTCATCATGGCTTCTCCCAGGGAATCCTGGGAATCGGAGTAGTCCTGCTCACATTCCCCTGTCAAATCAGACTAAGGCTATAGCAGGCGGGACCCCAAACCTGGGGGGAAAAAGAGGCTGTTTTCTGGGAAGCGTGGCCTTGCCATTGGCTGGAACTGGGCTGTGTCTCGATCGTGTGTTGCTGAATTCTCTTGCTCTTCCTAGTGCCCCTTCATGGATGAGCGGATTCTGAGTTTGCACAGCAAAATAAAGAGCCAGACGCTTGAATTTCCTGACCAGTGAGTATATGGAATGGATGCGTGTATGGCTATTCACAATGTGGTGCCTGTACTTTTGGATTTGGGCAAGATCCTTGTCTTTTCCCAGGCCTGGAAAATAACAGGGGGAACTAACCCCACCCCTCCCACACACACACACACACAGAGGTCGGACTGAGAGATGCTCTCCAAGCCATTCCAGTGTTGGCCAGGAGAGGAATAAGCTTCTGTGGTTCCTGCTGCTCAGCTCAGATCCAGAATGAGAGGCCGTGGCAGGTCCACAAACTTGCTCCAGGGTTCGGAGACACTAAGGCAAACTTCCAACCAAACCTCCTGACCAAACCTTGGGTTGCAGGTTGGGGACGGGTTCAGTGACAAGACATTTTGGGTGACTTCTAAGACCAGCCCGATGGCCCATGTGGAACTTTCAGGCTCCAAACCGAAGTCGGAAATAGATCATTCTCTGAAGACTTGCCATTGCTTTGGTGCTTTGTAATAAACCAGGAGAGAGGAGCAGGGATTCCAAAGGAAGCGCTCAGGGAAAAAGGATTGGAAAGCTTTGGAAAACCTCGTGTGTTGGCAATAAGAAGGCCTTGTGGTCTTGGACAGCTGCTTTTGGCATACAGAACGGCCGTAAAGAAACCATTGGTTGGTGCAACCACTTTGTGGATCTTTCCATCCTGTGTTTGCTTATATCTGGCTGCATGAAAGTTGGTTACAAAAGGAGACCAAAATTCAATTCTTCAGAGCGAAGTGGTACTTGCTGTTCCGCAGGTCATGGGGAGCAGCAGGGGGTGGAGGAACAGGTTATGAAGGACTCAAGCCATGCTGCATTCACCTGTCTTCCAAGATTCCATCTGGCAGCGCCACCCTGTGCTCAAACCTACTTTTGCATCCTTAGGGACTAGAGACTTTGTGTGTTTAAATGAGAGCTGAGATTCTCATGATATTGATACTGGATCCAGCATTTCCGACACCTGAAAGGCGAACTAATGCATCACTTCATTGTTTATTCATGTGTTTGTGCACTGATTAATTTTTAATGGTTATTAGTAATTTGTTGTTAAACTTGCTTCTTTTTTTAATCACCCAAGGCCTGACATTTCTGATGAAATGAAGGATCTGATAACGCAGATGCTGGACAAAAACCCAGAATCCAGGATCACAGTCCCAGAAATTAAGGTATCTGACTGTCGGTCCGAACCCTCCCATGAAGAACAGTATTCCAGAATGTTCTGTTTCCCAGGGTTCCCTTGCTTAGTCTCTCTGTTATTCATGAATTTAAATGGATTCCTGTTTCTTGTGCTTTGTAGCTCAAAAGCTTCTTGAGGCTACTTCCAAATGGTCCAGAAAATACCTAGGCATCAATTACAAGCCACACAGCCATCGAAACCGAATTTAAGCATCACTTAAAAAGCTGCCGCCTTCTTCCACAAGAGCTTCTTCTCAAGCTTGGGGTTCGGTCAGACTTACAAAGAACTAGTGGAAATTAGAAAAGATGAAATTTGTCTATACAGTCATCCAATTATGTGGAGCAAGAGACTGATTTCAGTTCTAACGACGGAACATGAATACAGATAAATATTGAGTAGCCATCAGTATTACATGAACTAGCACAGTTTAGTTAGCCGATCATTTCTGTCTTACATTTTCCTTCTCCTTCTTCCTGTTCCAGTAAAGCAATATCTGACAGAAACCCCCTCGGAAAATTTCCCCCATGCAATTAATGAACTCATTATATTCACCTGCCAAACATTCCATAATCATTCATCTTACCGGGGATGGGACTCCATTATTTTGCCAACTGGCTTCTAGCATCAAGCGCTACTTTTCCATCCAGTTCTCTGTTGGCATTAATGTTTAACTATTCCAGCAAAGTTACATTTTGGTTTTAGAAGGGTCCCCCCCACCCCCACTCCAATCTGGTCCTTTCCTTAATGCTCTGTGAAAGCTGCTGCCAAGAGTCAATTACCACCTCTTCCAACTCCATCAAAGATCTTAAAGCAACCTTGGGGGGGTTCATGAAAGGCGTATCTGACAAATACCTTGAACTCTAGCAGTCTACATCTTTAAAGGTTACAACCAGTGCTTTGAACTCAGCCAGAAAACTCTCCAGAAGCCAAAATGTAAGAGTGTTTCAGGAGTCCTGCTCGATCAGACCAAAAGCTGGGTCTTGACTAGGAATTTGTCTAACCTTTTTGAACACCATCCATTTCAGTGGTCATTATGACATCTTGTGGAAGCAAAGTCTATTATTTATTTGCTGGGTACTTCTCGCCATCCAGTCAGAATCTCAGATGGATTTCGGATTTATTGGCTGATCCTGAGAGGAAGAAAAACCTTTTATCCATGTTCTTCACACCACATTTTTTAAAACCTCTGGCATGCTCTAACCCCATGACACCTTTTTGGTCCCTAATACCCAAGCGTTGCATTTTTTCCTCATAGGGGAGTAAGTGCAACCGCCAGATCATTTTGGTGGCTCTGTTTCCACTTGCATGGTATCCTTTCTAGAGGCAAGAACACACACAAGCGTGGTCCCATTTGGTGTGTGGCAGAACACAGTTACACAAGGCCACTTCCAGTGGACAACGCTTTTGCCACTTTCTGGACTGTCTCCAGGTTCCACCCCTTTTGCAGAAGCAGCCCTACAGAGAACACGGTCCCAGAAATCCATTCTAGGCATTACCATGGCGTGTCCCCTGCTGCCCAGGACACACCGTCAGCTGAGAATTGCTTTATGGCATTTAGGGAAAACATAAGAATGGTTTATGTGCAAATTAACACACTGCAAGCACCACCCTCTCCCTTGGCGGTTCACGCCTCTCCGTTTGGTGGAAGACCCAGTTCTGACATGCAAGGGCGTGCTGTTCTCTCTCCAACCAGAAGCATCCCTGGGTGACCAAGAATGGCATGGAGCCCTTGCCGACCGAAGATGAGAACTGCACGCTCATTGAGGTGACGGAGGAAGAGGTGGAGAATTCAGTCAAACACATCCCAAGCTTGGCCACCGTGGTGAGTGAGGCCGGGTGCTTTAGCCATACCGCCCTAACTTTGTGCCTATCCGAACCCGGGGTTTTCCGGGAATGCTGGACTGCAGTGGCACCATTTAGGGGTTTTTTTCCCTATAGAAAACCCTGCACGTTTTCTTTAAAATCAAATAATTATGGGAGCCCCAGGGAGAGTTGGCCCAGCCTATTCCCCATCTCGTGTCTGCTTCTGAACTGCAAAGCCCTTGGGGCAAAGCATCTGCTCCCTTCTGCTTTGGAAAGCGTCCCGTGCATGGATGGCATTTTGTAAGAACATAAATAAATACCTTCTCTTGCAGATCCTGGTAAAATCAATGATCAGGAAAAGATCTTTCGGGAACCCGTTTGACGGAAGTAGACGAGATGAGAGATGTCTGTCCACGCCAGGGCATTTGATGTAAGTGGCTCTGGGGCCGTGAAGCAGCTCAGGGCTCTTCAGACTGTTCTGGACCATCTGGGCTGGAGGTGTGGCACTTCCTTGGCAATGAAAACACTAAAGAGAATGAACGAGAGCTGAAATACATTCTGTCTCGGTTATTCTAATGCCAGTAACACCATATCCAAATTCTGTGTCCAGGAAAATCAAGAATATATTATAGAAATGGGATGTGTTAAATCAGCTTTCAGTGGGTAGCAAAGAGAAGGCTATTGAGAACTCTGCAACACTTCCAAACTTCCCTTTTACAGCATGAGGACTAGAAACTTTTTGTTCATGTTGTTTTAAACAAGAGCTGAGATGTTGCATTTCCCAAATCTAAAGCAAGTAGCAGTCTCTGACCAGTGGGAGAGGTACCTAACATCTTGCTTCCACCGCTTCATTTGGTGTTCTTTGAATTCTATCCAGTATATAATTATACACACATACTTATGTTTGACAGTTCATGACTTGGTCCAAATTCTTTTTCTGTGTGTGTGCGTGTGTGTGTGTTCTCACATTTACCTTCCCCGCTCTGGCCTCCCTTCTCCTTTCCTGCCCCACCCATCCCCACGACTCCAGAAAAAACAAATCAGGAAATGTGAGATATTACAGCAGCCAAAGGTAAAGAGTGCAAGTGCCATGCAACCCCCGTCTGTCCATCATGCCATGAATCGAGATCAGCTGGTGCTCCCCATCGCATGCCACAGGGAAGCAAGCGTGAGGCCACCTCCGGAGTTGCTCCTGCAACGCATAGCATGGTTTTCTGTTTTTAAACCCCGCCACAGCAATGGGGTGAGCTAAGCGATCGCCCGTGAGATCCTTATGCACGTAGCTGCTGGCAGGGATTCGGTCTGGGCTCCTTTTCAGTGCATTTGAGAATTGTGGGCTGCAGAAGTCCGCCGGACTCCAATGTGTGCACAGAGCACCTTCTCATCTGTGGCAAGACTCCAACCCACTCTAGGGCGCATGCCGACTGCATTCTTTTCAGCTCTGAGAAATGTTCCGCTCGTGTCCTGCTGCTTAAGATACAATGCAGTGTCGTAACAACAGAGCGCAGTGCGACACGTTAGGCAAAACCGCCGGTGAACCTCTCAGCATATTTTGAAGAGATCTTGCTCACTGAAGCCGTGGCAAAGGAGAAGCCATATTAGATGTGATTTCAGCGCCCGTAACGCCTTCCTGGCACTTTTATTCCGTCCCTTCCCTTCTGACCCGGGAATGAAATCCTGCCATTTCTTAACCCAGTCTTGTCTTGTTTTAAAGCAGGAAGCAGAGCAGTGACGAGAACATGAAGAGCATCAGTGATCTTCCAGACGGGGGCAAGGATGGATTGCTGTCTTGAAAACCAGCCTTCTGGGCTGCCATGCACCTGCTCCTCCTCCCCGTGGCCCCTTCCCCCCTTCCCCCCTTCTTAACAAAGCATGCATCCGCAAAGGGAGACCGCCGTGGCACCCAAGTCAAACCCACCAGCATTACATGACGCTGGTGCTCGTACTGATGCTGAATGTAGAGTTTTCGTGATTGCATGCTGAACAAACCGGGAGTCACCCATAGTAGGGTCGCAAATGGCAATTTTGGGAGTCAAGCGCCTGCCAGGAGCCATCGTGTGGATGGAGAGCCACGCCTGTCGTTCGGAAAGGCCAACGGGCAGCAAAAAGGGGATGGGTAGAGAAGGAACTCTCAGGCCAAACCTTTCACAAAGACTCTGGTGCACACCTTATGAGCTGATGAAAAGGGATGGCGGAGCATGAGGTTTTCTGCCAAGCGGGGGTGGAAGGAGTTTGCTTCCTGCCAGTAACATGCATCTTTTCTTCCTTTGGTATTTATATATTATGATGTTTTTTGTATTGATACTTTTTACTGCATGGAAATGAAACAAACAAAAATGTCGCATCAGAGTCTTCGGTAACATTTGGCCTTTTGCATGTAGGTTGTCCATGACTTTGAGAGTGGTTCAACTTGATTTTCCTGAAGATAGAGGCTTGTATGCAAAACTGCAACAGCAGTGTGGTTTGTGGTGCTGAGAGTTACCCCAACAGTATAAGGCGAAAGACTGTCTTTTTAAACTTTTTTTGTAAGGGCTCAGTGTAGCAGAATCCATGGCTTGCTAGCTTCAAAACGGCCGTGTTCAAGCACAATTGAAAACATGTATCGTTGAGTGAAACAGATATTCTGCCCAGTTGATGAAGCATTCAATAGAACTGACTGCTACTAATTTATTTGATCTGTCTCAATATGGCATGTACAAAATTCAGGCTTTTTAACAAATCACTAATGCAAAATATCCTGGTATGTTACATGGTTTAATACATTTTACAGAGCAACACACAGCTTTTTCAGTTTTTAAATATGCTCCAAGGAACTTTACCAAAATAAGATACAGATTTCACTAATATCTACTATTCTATTCAGTTTGTAAACTACTCATGCCCTGCTTTTTCTTACCTTAAAAATGTTTGTTTTTCTTCTTCTTCAAATGGGACCAATATTATGTATTCCTGCATTTATACCTATTAGCTGAGGAGCATTCTGTTCAGATTCACTGGGATCAGCAAATTAAACACTAACCTTATGTGTAAATATACTCCCCTTCATTCTTGCCTTTGTGATGAAGTAGATTGGTTCTTAGAATACCTTTTCCAGTGTCTATAATATCTGTGCTGTAAAAACTACCGCTTGAGCAATTGTGTGTTTGAAAGACTGTACTCATTCCTTGGAAAAGCAAAAACCTCCCTGTTTGGAAAAACTGAAGACAGTAAGGTTAGGTCTCCATGGTCAAGCTGCTTCTAGCAGTGTGATTTTTATCCTTCCTCCTCTCCCCTCCATGTTCTGAAAGTGGCATTGGCCAAGAAAGGTTATACCAAGCGCTGGGAGTCCTACCCAAAGCCTGAAGTGTCCCTGCTTGAAGACAGTAGACGACGCTTGCTTAGGCCATGGCAAAGCCGTACGTAGGTTCTTCTACCCCGTCTGATTTCTTTCCCACTTCCTAGTTGCAAGTGTGGATCTTTCCAAAGTAGTCTTCCTCAAGCTGATGCCCCCAAATGCATTGGGCTGACTCCCATCTTTCCCAACTGGCTGGGAATCCAACACAGGTAGGGGGCACCAGGGTGGGGAAGGGGCTCTCATCCCGAATAAAAGACCTTGTGCAGCTCACCTGTCTTTTCCAATTTGATGGATTTTCTGCATGCGCAGACTATCGGAAGCAACAGAGGGAAGACACTGGAAAACAATGAGCATGTCATCTAAATGCAGACACTTTTATAAAAGTCCCTGAATAAGATGGAACAAATGCATAACGGAAGCTCCACCTAGAAGCATTTCCTATTATCATGGCTAGAAGAAGCACACAGACGTGCCCTTAGAAGGCCTGCTGTGAAGCTAGCCAGAGCTCTCAGGCTTCCCAAAATAGATGCGACCCTTGCAAGAAGTAAGGTAGGGATCCCCACATCCTGTTCAAGTCTTTCTCTCTGCTATCACTTTTGTAATGCAGTGGCCATTGGTAATGTTGCAATTAATGTATTTGGGCTTTTTAAAGTGAGCCGAGTTCTTGCTCTCGCCTTCCCTTCTAGTCCAAGAGCAAACCTTTCCATCTAGAGGATGGCCTCAAAGTGGCTACGCATAACTAAGCTGGCTGGATTTGCATCCATCACAGCTTCTCTTTAGCCCGTTTGTGTGCCGCGAGGGCTTCTCTACATCACCACCACCACCGTCATCACCACGTTTCTATTCTGCCCATACCCAAAGCTCTCTGGGCAATTCACAACACTTAAGTCACTTATCCAGATTTCAACAAGGCCTGACTGCTTAGCTTTCAAGATTGGGCAGGATCAGACACTTCAGACTACATGGAAGCGAATACCAGACCTGAACAGTCTCAATAGACACACCTGTCTCACACAACAGCCTCTTTCCTCAGCCCTACAGGTAGCTTTCTTCACAGAAATGTATCAGTTTAAAAAACTACCTTACAAGGTTGCTGTGAGGATACGAAGGCTGAGCATGATGAACATATACGGCCCACTTGAAGTCAGAACGTGAACGTTCCCATATAGCCCTGTATTGCCAACTACCCACACAGTAATATGTGAGGAAGAAGATCACATAAACACAGAAGTCAAGTTCCACAGCTTTATTTTCTGTGCAAAATCAAACCACCCAGCCCCCACATCACACCTCACATTTTTCTGAATCCTGTGTGTAAATGGGGGTGGAAGAAAATGGGTGGGGGGAACCCAGAAGTAACTCGGGTGAAGCTAGTTTAAGTCCCATGGCTGCTTCCCTGTTGTCAAGTACGCTGGGATTTGTGGTTCTGACCAAATGTTCAAGGTTTTGGAAGGCTGGGCTGGTTTTCTGTGGCAGAGGTGAAAAGGTACCTGCCATTGGCAATATCCACCAAGCAACACCTACGAAAATAAGGCTGCTTTGTGCTAGACCTGTGCCCAGCCAGGCTGCGAAGAATGCAGAGCACTTAGCAAGATAAAAATAGACCTCAAAGGAGCTGAACCGTCATGTTCAACACAGCTGCAAAGGAGCGTGATTAAATGTGCCAGAAAAACGGGCCTGTCCGAAAGGGAGTTGGGCAATTCTGGAGGAAGGTATGGCGGGTTTCCTTCCCACAGTCCCCTAAAATCCTCTATTGCTGCCACATGGAATGGGAAAACACAGGAGACTGGGGACAATTTGAATTTCCAAGGCCACAACTTAGAGGGCCTTCAGGATATGCAGGGTTTTGCAGATCCAAACATCCAAAAAAACTTTCACAGAAAGTGCTGATGTATTTACAAAATGTCCCTATGTTTACATTCACTTTAATGCAGGAGGCGCTTTGGGCTTAGAACCAAGACTGAACAGAGCCCGTAACAGCAGTAATATAGAAATAATTTAAATTTGTTTCCTTCTCCCCCTGGCCCCAACCCATGTTGGGATGATAAGGCATCTCAGACAGTTCCGAAGAGAGACAAGTTGTATTCACAGTCTGTGTGGGAAAGTAGGAGGACCATCTCCACTTTGGAGGGTCATCGGTCACCAGAGTAGTTCTGCGTTTCCGACTGAGATCCGTATGGTGTGTTGGTTCCCTTTAAAAGAAGGGAAGAAACATCAGAGGGAAAAGATAAAGTGGATCTCAGCCAGACTTCCAAGTCTACCTTCACTTTGTCTAACACTGCCCAGCTGTCAATTTTCTGGAAAAACCGAATTAGCAATTAAAGCTCCTCTACAGAAGCTGTGTTTATTTGATCGAAGTGACACATTTTAGCTCTTTCAACAAACTGAGCTGCACTTTGCTACAAAGCTGGCAAAACAGATGCTGCTGAAAGCAAACCAAAATTAGAAAACAAACAAACCCAGTGTACAGCTATTTTTAAGATTATGGTAAAACTTTGCCTGGTTTGAGCTTGTAGATAGCTCAGGTCTAAGCAGTATTAAAACCACACATGTTCATAGAAGCCTAGCTTAGCATCTGCAAACAGAATTCTTAAAATCTACTACTGTTAGGCCTCCAAAGTATGACAGCATGAAGCTTCTTTAATGCTTTTGTTTACACATTAAGAATAATCTGGATTAAAAGCAAATACCTCATGTACACACACTTGTTTTCCTTTAAAATTGGGGAAGATAAACCGACAGACTACCCCTTTTTGCATTTTCAAGTGGGAACCCCGACTCATTAGCAACCTGCTTGGTTGAAGAAGTGCTGTAGGAGGGACAGGAAATGATGCCATGAAGGCTCACGGTCTTCCCGGGAATCCTTGTGGCATAAGGATTGCCATTTCGTTAGCAATCTCTAAACTGCCCCACAGTGTTAAAATTCCTGGAGGTCCTTTGGGGGGAGAAGTGCAATGTTCCACCTTCCCAACTTCTCATTTTTACATTCCTCCAGAAAGCAACCATTAAAGCCGGCCATGGAGACAACACCCAAAAGGAGACTTAAAAATAAAATCAAGAACAGATTTTGGAGCAAAACACCCGGGCTATGAAGTCACTGGTAAACTTACCAGTTCATAATCTTCAACATATTTGTATTTCTTCTCTCTATAATAATATCGTTTCTTCATGAAATACAGGACAATCACATCACAGAGGACGGTTGCCTAGTAGAGATTTTTAAAAAGCAATTAAAAGGTACTTTGTTTTGTTTAAACCATTAAAGTGACACAGAGGGAGAGAACAGCACCTACCACACCAAATAGAGCTAGGCCAGACCCAATGTTGATCATCGTAGGAATGATATCGAATTTTCCTGCCTAAAGCAGACATAGAACATGAGTTATCCACGCAAGTTTCCAATGCAATAAGAGAAGGCAGAGAGAGAGAAGAGAGAGAGAGAGAGAAATAACAGAGTGGAGAGAGACAGAGAAGAAAGATCTGGGTATATAGATAACCATCACTCACATGATGGTGCTAAAAGTTAAGGGTGGCTAGGCTAGATTGAGTGCAAGTGTATGGCAGAGGTCCCCAGCCTGTTTGGGTTGCTTGGACTGTTTGGGGCCACAGGTGTTCACAAAATGGCTCTTCTGTGCAGGTGGGGTTGCCCAGTCAGATCACAGCTTCTCTGGCCAGTTGGAAAACACTTCCCAGAGAGCGAATGTAAGACTGAAACAAAAGCAACTTCCCCGAGAAGTTTACTACAAGACAGAGACAGAATCTGGTCTTCAAAAAACAGATATGCTCCTTTGAAGCCAAATGAAGGTGGTACAGAAGGAAAGCACTTTGCTTTGTAGCATGGCCTCTCACAGTTAAAACAACAATTAAAATTTTTCAGAAATAAAAGTAAAATCAGGAGGAGCAGGGAGCTGAGCAGGTGCTGGAAGAGGTGTCCAGGGGCACCGTGTTGGAGAATCCAGGTCTAAGATCACAGGGGGCATTGCCAGACATGCTGCAGGATGGAGCTGGCACCTCGCACGTGGAAACCCTCTCCAGCCACAGAGGCAGTGTGGGACACGCAGAATTCTTTCAGAAGCAGCTGAAAGGAATTTCAGATGCAGGCACCTTTCCAAACACCATAATGTCAAAACGGATGCCGTAGGCCTTGATGAGCGTCCGGGACTCTACACCAGCAGTCTGGTAGTACTTTGCAAACCTGAAGAGGGAAAAGCACAGGGAGGTCAGCCGGTCACCTCCCGGTGAGAATGGATGAAAATTGCACTGCTCAGTTACGCAAAGTTGCAGGAATTTTCAAGTCCCCTGTAATTTCAGGGGTCTTTTTCCATACTGAGGCATCTGCTAAGGAACTCTGGAGGGCAGGATGGGTGAGTAGCTGCCAGGGTCCACACTGCAGCAACGGCCCACTGACCATACGAAAATGGAAAGCGAAACAACCAGTGGCACTCAAGCGCCTTATCATAAGAAAGAAAAGCAAACACTTTGAAAGAGTTGCCAGAGGCAGAAGGAACAGGCAAAATGAAGGGTCTTCGCTTGGTGCCAAAGAGACACCCAACTGCACCAAGTCATTTGACCGGGAGAGAGTTTCTCTCATGAGGAAACATGAGTCGGCAGCGAAGGATCCATAGGTCAGACCGTGCCAGTCGCTCGAACCTGAAGTTGTATCCCGGAGAAACGGTGTGGGCAGAATCCTTGTTGTCGATCCGGCGGAAGCTGTATTTTGGCACGCAGTGAGATGCAGCCCTGTCCAAGTTGCAGTCCCAGTTGATCTGCAGCCCCATGACTCCACCCTGCAGGGACAGGGGCAACACAGGCCATGTGAATTCAAGTATTCGATTCTTTCTATTTGATACAAGCCGACTTTTCTTCCGTTAGGGATGCTTTTTCTTGGCAAATCAGGACTTGCTCGGAGGATAAAAATGGAACCGCTTCTCGGTAAGCGACAGCGTGTGAGCGCACCCACATCCTGGTCCAGATGGTTTAGACTATAGTTCCCATAATTCCTGACCATTGGCCATGCTGGTTGGGGCACATGAGAGTTGTAGTACACAGTATTTGGAGGGCAGCAGGTGGTGAGATTCTCAGACCCAAGGACAGCAGTGAAGTTTTACGTCCTTAAAGTGTATGGAAGGAAACCAGACTAAGCGATCTGAGGCTCCCTAAAACAATGGCATTTATATCCCTCATTTCAATCAAGCGTAGTAAGCACTTATTTTTTCAATTCAAAGGTTCTACAAGCCTCCTTTTAGGATAAACCCTCTCAAGGCTTGTTAAAAAGTATAAAACATAATGAGCTGAGACACGTTCTTTCACTGTTCTCTTACAGCTACCTTGTGCAGTGGGACAACACTACTGCCTCTGTGTTACAGATTGGGAGACTGAGGCCAACATACACAAACCAAGAAATGAGTGGCTTGCATAAAACTATCTAAGGAAATTGGAGGCAGATTCACACTGAAGGCCTCCCAGTTCCATTTTGCACTACATCCAGTTGAAAAAGAGCTCTTTTTGGCAATGAAACAGGGAAGATGACTGGAATCAAAATATTATGCTTGAAAAGAAGCCATGATCCCAAGAAGGCAGCACACCGAACGGGGGAAAGTTAAATATTGACATTGCTCCTTACAGCAAAAGGGCAGATCTAGCTGCCCTTGTTCAAACATGACAGTTACTCAAGAGATGGGGTTGGAATCAAAGATCAAACAAAGGACAAAGGTAATTCTCCCAGAACAGTTGCTACCACAGGGAATGGCTTGGAACTGGCGTCCTATGGCCGCTGTCCCATGTGGTATGCCACACTTTGACTCTCTTGTGGATGAATCCCTCTGTCAAGTGAGCCCACTCTGAGATGTTGTGGCCATCCCAGAGTAGACCAGTTGCTGTGAGCACATCTTTCCTCTTTTCCTTTCCCAGCAAATCCAAGTGAAAAGCTTATAAAATACAGAACTAGGGTAGGGTAGCTTTACAATTCAGAGTGAATAATGATAATGTTGTTAACATGGAGCATCTATCAAAGCTCCAATCTCGCTGTTTGATGGAGTTGGTTCTTGTCCTTCCTCCTTCTCCCTGCAAAAGGGGCAGGTTGCACCCTCTGGAAGGTTTGTGCTGCTCGCAGGGCAGAAGATGGAAATCCCAGACGTCACTTGGTTGGTTCGCTCATTTGGCTGGACAACAAACAGCTGGGCTGATGAACTCCCGCCCTCCTTCCTCTGGCCCTCCTTGCTCCACAGTGTCTCCCCCAGAGGCACAGGCAGCTGCAGATACGCTCTGGCCAGTCTCGCTCATCAACCGTGGCATTTCAGCAACGCATTCCAAGGCCCCTGCTTCTTTGTCTGGCCCACTTTCAGAACATGAACTTTCTAGCTTGGAATGCTGCATTTTTAGAAGTGGGCACAATCCGTACACCAGCCATCCCCAACCAGTTGCCATCCAGTGCTCCCGATGAGGGCTGATGGGTGTGAAGTCCAAAACATTTGGAGAGCACCAGGCTAGGGATGCTGGTGTAGGCACTAGTGAACGAGCTGGACCAGTATCTGGAGCTGCATATAGAAACATAAACCCACATATCCAAATTTCACACAGATGTGTATGCTGCGGACCTGGACTCCACGTCTTTTAAGGGCCTACCATACCCAAGAGAACCAGGCAGCTTGCGGTTATGTGGCAGGGTCCAGGGAACACACTTCTGGGCCTGTCCCCCGCCCCTCGCTGCCTCCCTTCATCTCGCGTCGGTGCCAGTCCTGCTCTCTTGCACTATTTGCTCCTCAGACCAAGCCCAACCTGGCAGTTGAAAGTGAGGTGACACAGGAAGATCACTGCTGGGTCAGACAGGTGTTCCTCGTTTATACCTGATTCCTCCTCACAGTAGCCAAACTGATGCTTCCAGAACATCTGGGAACCATGGAAGCCACGAGGGCTTCCCCTATCTTCTGTGCTCAGCCTTCTGGTATTGAGTCTTCCTTTTAGCTATCGTAGTTAATAGCCCTCCATAAGTTTTACAACCTTTATACAGTTCTATTTCAAATAAAGGGTGGGGTCTTATAAACAGGAATAAGTTTTTAGTTATACAGCTGTTCAAATACGGCACACTAAGTTTACTATGTGGTATGTTTCAGGAAGAGTCAGAAATATTCACTTTCTCTTTTTAATGCCTATGAATCCATACCTGTGGCCCTTAGAGGAAGAGCTATAGAAACAGGCCAGTCTTTGTTCAGTCTTTGTTGGCCAGTCTGAACAAAGCCAGTCTTTATTCTTGCGCCAACCCACCTCGACAGCCATCTCCTGGAAATCCTGCACAGCAGCTTCAACCATCTCACGCAGACGGAAGATGGGACAAAAGGGGTCTGTTTTGGCATTGTAGAAGCAGCTCTTGAGGTACGTTTGGTTGATGGTGGGGAGAATGTTTCGCCTGGAGAGGGAAGAAAGGACAGGCGCCGGTGCCGGTGGCAAGATCATCGAAAGGGCTCCCTTCCCAACCTGCTGAAATGCAGCCAAATCCAACCTAAAGGGCTGCCACAGTTGTCTGTGCAGCAAGACAGGTAATCCATTGGCTCCGTCTCAACACCAGATTAGCTCTCAGTGTGCAGAAAAGATCATAAGCCATCTCCACCCAAGCATCCAGCTCTACTGGGTGCCAACTTTGCTACACGGTTACTACTTCCTTCCCAAGATGAGGGTGGCTAGAGAACATTAGATACTAGCTGGAAATTCAGTTGTCCCAGTCTGTGAATGCGCAGGAAAGAGATGCATACTTAGTGAAGTTGAACTTTGGATACCAGATGTTGTTCTTCACAAGGAGGGTGAAATTTGCTGCGTCCTGCAGGAAAGCCGGCCTAGGGAGGATTGAGGCAAGGGCAGGGAGGGGGAAGCAGAAGAAGAAAACTGATCTCAGTGGAAACATTTGGCTTCACGAAGTGCCCTACAGCCCAGCTAGAGGATAAGCCTGTTGATCAATCATTTAGCTTTACTCTCATAAGACAGACCTTGGCAGCAGGCGAAAACCCAACCGTGGCCCGCCCTTGAAGTCCTTCGCCTGCAGGCTGCCCCAGTATCTCCAGTTAGAAAAGATCCCAGGGCTAAACCAGAAAGGACACTAATTGGGCAAATGGAGTGACCCCACATGGGTTTTGCAATGGAACTAGCAACAAAGGGCTAGCCTTTGAACCACAAAGAGGGGAAATTTAACTCGCTCGCTCTCCTTGCCATGGTCCCAATGAAAATTGCCTCTTTGAAGCTGCCTTTCCAATTGCAAGGGAAGCCTCCACAGGCACCTTCTAGTGTAGAGAAGGTGGACAGGGAGATGTGCATCCAGCCACATTTTAGAGATTTAAAAAAAAAATTCTCCATTTTTTCCATTCTGGAAAGACACTCACCTGGGTATATTCTCATCATTCTCCACTGGACACCAGGCAAAGATCTCACAGGTTTTGATGTGTGGTTTGGAGTTATTGTAAACTACGCATTTTCCAGTCTGGACACCTGCAGGGAAATGGGAAGTCAGCCACGAACCAGAACCACCAACCAGAACGTGACTACCTCCAGCAAAGTGTTTAGATCATGCCTTAAACACAACATCATCCCCCTAATTGTACCCACCCATATTCCATACTGGGAGAAAGGAAGATCAAAGAATGCCCACCACTAATAAATAAAATCAAATAATGCCCACCACTAATAAGTATGATTATAGACAATTCAGTTTAATTTTAAAAGCAGCTATTGCAAATAATGCAATTTGGTGCCTAATAGGTTTGTTCTGATCAGTCAAAAGCATACAGAGTTTCTCAGAATCTAACATCTCGGGGAAATAAAGATTTTTTCAATCTCAGGGTCTAGTTTTTAATCTAAAAAGCAAGCAGAATTGCTAACACCCAAGATGCACCAGTTCGTACCGTTGCTGTGAGTGCCAACATATCCTTTTTTGCAGTCCTTGTCGGACTGACATATTGTGGTCTTATCTGGAAGCTGGAGAGGAAAAAAAGAGAATACATCAGCTTATTAATCTTGCTAGTGCTGGGACTCATCCAGTACTCCACAGGTTTCAACAACAAATGTTTTAGAAAGAATTTCTATGGAGGCACCTGTGAAAATAACTGTTATTTCTGAACTGGTTTCTTTGCTGTGCATGAATTTCTTGAGGAAGGTGGTTGGAATCCAACAAGAAGGAAGCAGACAGGAGGGCACCAAACTCAGAAAGAGCCAACATTCTGTGCTACTGATGGGGTACATTCTGCAACCTGCATACATTAAGCAAGAGTGCAATTATGCAAAATACTTAGATCCTGCTTTGTTATGCAGGACACCCAAGATGGCTACCATCTGAAAAGTAGATTGAATAGCCGTCATTCAAGCTCCCAAAACTGCACAACCTTTTATTGGGTATGCCAAGAATAATGCAACGACACTGAGGAACTGGCTGTCCCTACCTCTGGGCAGCGTCTTTGCGTCTGATTCAGTGTGATTATCATGTTTGTCATGATGAATACAGAGTTCTCGCCCTAAAAAGAAAAAAAAGTAACGAGTTTACACAGTGAGAAGGGCACATGAGCTGCATGGATGGACGGACGGATTTCAGGGACTTCCTTATTCTGGCTGGAGAAGGTGCCAACTGTTTTAAAATCTAAGTTGCTTGGCTACAAGAATACTGGTTACCACTCCTTGCCTATAAATCTACTCACCTCCAGCCAATGACTGAGCAGTTCGAATATAAAGGAGAACATTCAAATGCCTCAACGTGGAGAACAAGCCCATGCAAGTTTAGACCCCCTCTCACCGCAGAAGAAACACACAAAGGCTCACAACCTCCAGCTGGCTGGGACAGACTCGGAGCTGTAACCCTACTTTCTATCCAAACTTGCTTTGGATTGTGCTATAAATTTCCCATCTAGGCCGTGCTGCCCCGGGATGATGGGAGCTCCAGTGGTGGCAGTCAAGGAGTCCTTTTGAACTACAAAAAGGAGCCCCAACGAAAGCAGTCAGTTCCTTTTAATTTGTTTTTCATCAGGATTTACCTAGTTTGCACCTTCCTGCTGGACACGGGCTCAGACACAATGTTTGGTCAAAGTCCATAATTTCCAAGCTTGCAAAGTGATTCATAAACAAAAAACTCGCTTCACAGCATGTGATAGAAATTGTAATATAGTGCAGCCGGAGGGCACCAGGTTGACTAAAGCTGACCTAAACTATCACATTTTAACAGCTCCCACCAGCTTTGGCATCCAGACACAGATGTTTGGCCACAGACTGTAAACAAGCACAATCAAGTCGCACTGAGCAAATCAACATCTGCCTCCCACACACAAACCTGAGGTGGAATCACATAGTCTGCTACATCCCAAATTCGAGGGCCCAACTCCGAAGTGTTCGTCATGGTGATTCCCTTCACTTTTGCCGTTACCGAACTCACCACGGAGTCTGTTTCTTGATAGCCCTTTTCCCACACAAACACCCACCTAACAGAGAAGGAGAGAAAAAGTCTCTGCATTTGCATGTAAAGTCAGTGGCAGGAAGAAGCTGGGCTCACAGAGTAGCCCAATGCCCATGTTGAGAAAACGTCCAAAGCTTTCAGCCTCCCGGCCAGTTCCCACAACCATGCAGCCAATTTTCCTTCTATGAGTTTTATGGAGCAATTTTATTTTAATTTTAGCTTTCTAGCAAAACATGGCTATGGCAGCATTTGACTGCGCCCTGAGAGCCTGACTTCATCCATCCCATCGGCCTGCATTCAGAGGTCCCCTTCAAGGGCTCTCAGCAACCAGGGAGAGAGGGCCTCCTGGAGAGCAGAATCCCATCTCCAAAACACCCTCCTCAGTAAGACCTTCCATGCCTCCACCTTGATGTCATTCTGGCACAAGAAAAGTTCTTCAAAACTTTCCCAGGCTTTACAAAACCCTTTAAGCAGTTGTGATCACTGTATTTTGATCTGTGCTGTTCCTGCTGGTTTCCATTCGGCGCTAATTGCCTCGCCAGCCTATTTTTATGATTTCTCTTTTTGTAATAAATACTTTTGAATTTTAATGAATTTTAGTGCAGCTTACAAGTTTAGTAAATTCTTGAAATGTTTTGGTACAATGAGGTGATTGAAGTTTTCTGTGACATCTCACTAGCAGCAAAGGACTCAAACACAGACATTCTTGGTTCAAGAAAGCCAAGATGGCAATCAAGATGGGCCATTTTAGAATGGTAGGATGTTTATATTATTTATGTAGTTTTCCAATGGTTTCTTGAGGTTAGAGCTTGTTTTTATAGTCCTTTCAATGAGAAGGTCTCCCTTTGACTTGTTATAAGTGAATAAATGTTTCCAGTGCTCAGGAATATCAAATATGGGTGGGAGATAAGGAATGTACCAATCTGGATACACCATGCAGGAAGACCCATGTCCAGGAGACAATGCATGGGGTGAATAAAGTTTAAGCAGCACTCATCCTGAAAGCCTTTGTAAAAAAGGACGGCTGAAAGGACAAGGGAGAAGGATTAACCGAAAGTGAATCTGGGAAAGGGGAAAAACACACATTTGCCAATCAAATGCAAAAGCAGCACAGTAGAAAGCACGTTTTCCGTGCAGCTCATGTGCCTGTTTTCAAAATCACAGTGTTTTAAACTGCTCCCACACCATTCACAACGACGCATCAGGTGACCATTCAACAAGTTCGCTTTCCCCTAGTGCAGACGACTAAAAAAAACACACCCTTTCCTCTTTTTCATTTCAGCATTTTTCTCAAAAGGCACAGGAGCCACCAGAAATGGTTGAAAGCAACATGATACAGAAGCCTTCCGGTTAACTTATCTCTACCACTGCTTTCCACAGTTGCAAAAAGTACATCAAACAAGACAGATGCTATCATAAAAATGTTTGTGCTAGAACAAGAGTGTTATCAAAGATACAATCCTATACATATTTAAACAGAAAAAAAGCCTTACACCTCCCAGCAGCCTTTCAGACAGCCATGGTGGCTACAACATGCTGGAAAATGGCTTTTTCTCTTTCTAAATATTTATTAATTTTATTTAAAACTTTTATATGCCATCCCCTCATTCCTCTGCATAAATATACATAGGCTCGGGCAATAAATCTTTCAGAGCAAGGGGACTCTTTGCTTCTTTGCTATAAGAAAGTAAGGAGATTAGACCTCTGTTAATTATTTCTGATTTGGAGCTTCTCCCACATCACTTACCAGTTTTTTGAAAGCAACGTTTGAAAGAAGAGTTTGCCCAGGTGTTTGCAGTGTATGGAGGCGAGTGTGTTGGTCTGGAGACCCGGGAGATCTGAGTTCTAATCCCCACTCAGCCACGAGGCTCCCCGGTGACTCTGGGCCAACCTAACCTGCTTCACAGAACCAGGTAAGCTGCCTTGAGTTCCTCGCAGGATGGGGAAAAGGTGGGGTACAATAACAAGAAACAGCCCAATACATCCCGGAGGGCGCCAGGCTGGGGAAGCCATGCTATGCCAAGTTTTGAACTGCCGGTGCGAACTAGGCATGTTTCACTTGGAAGTAAGCCCTGCTGAAGATGCATATCGGATCGACACCTAAGGTGACTGCAAGATTCTTTGCTTTCCCTCCGTGTTTCTCTTTTTCGGCAGTAAAAACAAGGGGGGACGCGGGGTCACTCGCCTCTGGCAGCCCCCGCCCTCCTCTTACCCGATCACATAAGCCAAGATGACCAGTTGCACCAGCCGGTTCATCAGCCCCACTTTGCGGCTCTTGATCGTCACGATCCGAGGGGTGTCGTACTCGAAGAGAAAGCTGTACAAGACCCCGCAGAGCCTCCCGGAGCCAGCCATGGCAGCGACCTCCTCCTTCTCTCCCGGGAATGAAGCAGGAAGGAGGAGGAGAGGCGCGGCAGAGAAGCCCCCAGATCAGCGAGAGCGAGAATCCGCGGCTTCCTCTCCGCTTTCCCACATGTTGCAAGAGGCCTGAAAAAAGGAGGAGATCCAGAAACGACCGAGCGGGCTTTAAAAGGCTGGCCAACCTTCTGCTGCCGCTGGAGCCTGCGCCAAGGTTCCCGGCTCCCAGCCGAGAAGGCGGCGCTGCGATTCCCGACGAACGCAGGACACGCCTCCGCCGCCGCCGCCTGCCTGCAAGCGCGTCGCCAAGCGAGCGGATTCTGGCAAGCGGGACGTTTCTCCTGGGATCAGACGCGCGGCCCGTGGCTCCCGGGCGCCGTGCGAAGAAAATGAACTGTGCACTTAGAATGCTCTCTGCGACGAAAGAGCAGGCAGCCCAGCACTGCAAACGAGTTGGACTACAGCTCCCAGCATGCCAGTGCACTGCATCATGAGCGCAGGCTGTGCTAGAGAAGGGGCTGAACTTACCTAGGCAGGTGCCGGGAGAGGAAGGGTTCCGTTTCCAAATGCACAACCGCGCAGATGGTATCCGTCGAAGGAGTGTCTGAGTGAATCGAGAGCAGGCGTCATGCAGAGATGCGCGGGATTAGCTTCCTTTGAGGAGGAGGCGTTCTGCCAGTTGTTGTTGTTTTACTGCAGAGGTAACAGAACTAGCCTAACTCGCACACAAAGACGCATTTCTAGCCAGCGACTCATTCAGAGATGCATTTGGTAGCCTCCTCTGGGAGTGGGTAGCTCCAGTATTAGTTGCTCAACTATGTTCTGTGTTCTGCTGTACATAACCCTAAATACATTTTTTAAAGCAGAAATGTAGACACAATGAGTTACCTAAGCAGTATATTGTACAAAGCGTTTATCATAATATGAAGAGACAGGATATCAATATGAAGACATGAACAATAGCAAACTGAAATGCAGTAGCAAGATGGATTCTGTAGTTCCTAAAGCAAATGTATAACATTGTAACTCAGGGTGAAAATATGAGCACAGGCTTTTGCTCAGCAGCCTCAGACAAATTTAAAAAAACATTAACAGAGCAATCCTATGCAAGCTGAGACAAATCAACAGAAGTTTGTTGTGTGGTTAATAACAACTCTTAAGTTTATGAACTCTGACTAAAAACGAGTAACTTGCTTTTCATAAGCATATCATCAAAACAGCATTAGCAGTGAATCATCCATGGCTGTGTGCAGCCACTTTTCAAAAACAGGGAGTGCTCTTCTGCTGAGTCCAAACGCAATCGCTCCACCTAGTGATGACCTTCTCAGGTCTCTGTGCAGCAAGGGCCTTCTCCTCACCTGCCCACTGATCCTTCTAACCAGGCAGAGTGGGAGCCAAACTTGGGAGTGTCTAAATGAAGAACAAGTTTTTTGCCACTGAGCTATGGTGGGCATGGCATGTCATGAGCGGAGCCGGCTGGAGCTGAGGGAAAGACTAGATGGCCTGGAAGACCCCTTCTGACTCACTCTGTTTCCATGTTTCTATATCTCAGTGTGCCAGGCGGTTTGCTTTGTCTCACTGCAAATATTCAAAGCAAAACAGCTTGAGTAGTAGAAAGCAAAATTTCCTAACTCACGTGCCAAGCCACTGAGTGGGGGCAACAACAGTCTTGACGGGATTGGCAGCAGGGGCTCTGCTTGGCCTGGGTTTTGGCACTCTGTCCCCAAGGGGCTTCAGTCCCAAGAAAATTTCCTAGAACTGAAGATCTGTTCCCCAGAACCCATTTCCTTTGGTTTGGGATGAACTGAGGCACAATGTAAAATAATTACTGAAATTATTGTAATGGAGATGACTGGCCTATTTAAAAAAAAAGATACACAAAGAAATGGAGGGATTCACAGTGGATCTGGATCAACAAGGCTTATGCATTCTCATGCATAAGCAATTGTTCTGTTTCGGAGGGCTTGGTCTATTTTAATTGCTTAAGCACAATGTATAAAGGTCTCCTCAGTTTCTTTCCCATCATCACTAGAACTTGCTTGCTTGACAGGTGGAGATTCAGAAAGCAAGTGAGCCTTGGCATTAATCAGTGCCAGCTGTGTTTCCTTCAAGCCTCAACTAGGAGGAAATACTGAGCAAGCTTGTTCATGTCCATTTATGTCCCTTCCCCAATGTACAGCATACATAATTCTTCCCCCAGCATTTTATCTTCGCAGAAATATTGTAAGCTGAGGAAAAGAAAGCGACTGGCCCATGGTCACCCAGTGAGCTCCATGGATTTGAACTCAGATCTCTGTAGTTTAGTCCAACAAATAATATGCAAACATTAAGGGGCTCTGGGAACAATAGATGGCAAAAGAAGGAGGGGACGGCAGAGGATGAGGTGGCTGGATGGAGTCACTGAGGCGGTTGGTGGGAGCTTAGGTGGACTCCGGGGGATGGTGGAGGACAGGAAGGCCTGGAGGAATGTTGTCCATGGGGTCGCGATGGGTCGGACACGACTTCGCGACTCACAACAACATTAAGGGGCTGCTTGGCAGGGACAGAGTCTTTACCAGAGAAGAGGAGGCAGTGCCTACTCACGGAATCTTTTACCCGTTTGTACTAATGCTATAGAATAAAATCTTGGTGAAGGAGGGCTACTTCTTCCTGAAGCCAGTGTACTCGCCGTTTTCACTAGGAAAAGCATTTCTGATTTTCCACCTGCAGCAGTTCGGTATCATGGCCCTTTGCTCCAGCTCCTCATCTCCAAAGCGCCAGTGAATGTACTGTTTGTAAGCACAGTGCCGAAATTTCTTGTTGAAATTCTCTGTCTTCATGTCCAACAAGGGGTCATTGTAGAGGAGGACAAACTCCAGCATTGATCTGGAGAGCACAAGCTGGCTGAACAAAGCTGAAGTTGTGATACATGGCCCAGCCTTCCTTCGGCAACAGAGCTGCTCCCAGTAGGGCTGAGCTAGGAGGCACTTTCCACAGACACACCAAGCAGGACGCTTGTGGGATGAAGAGGCATCCTCTTTCCTTTGAAGGGGTTGTAGTTCCTCAGAGTTTCCAAGAGATGCAGCTTCTTCCAGATGTTGCAGTGAAAGTTTGAGGACAGGTGCAATATTGCTTATATGTCTCTGCAATCAAGAGACAACACATGCATGATATAATGAAAATGTTATGGTATCGTATCTGCCATGCGTAACACACGTGCCATATGAGTTGGGGCAAAGGACATTGGACTTGAAAGAAACCAACTACTTCTGATGTCATGACTAGGCTATACCTAATATGCAGAGAATCACAAAACCACCTTAATTTTGCTAACCCTACCCTGGATTTCCTGGGTCACCCTAAAATAGGGCACAATTCCCCATGTATCAGGGCCATTTTTTAAATCCTCACTTTCCGCGGGTTTTTCTGCCCGGCTCATCCTATCTGCCCATTCTAAGCGCGTTCCAGGCGTCGGAAGCACCAGAACTACCTTAGTTTGGCTAACCTGAACCCTACCCTGGATTTCCTCAGTAACCCTAAAATTGAGCACAATTCCCCATGCATCATGTGCATTTCTTAGATCCTCACTTTCCGCAGGTTTTTCTGCCTGGCTCATTCTATCTGCCCATTTAAGCACATTGCCTCAACCTCACAAGCTCCTTCTTTCCTTTCTCTGTATTGCAGCTGCAAGAGAGAGATGAGAAGCTTCCACATCCACTGTAGATCTACCACAGAATAACATGTCCTTCAACACTTTAGTTCATCAAAAGTGTGGTTAGATGAAACAAGCCAACTTCATGTGTCCAGGAAAAAGGAAGGAATATAGTTTCCCCAAATATTACTGAGGTTTGTTATTGTAATGCTACATTATAATTTCGCATTATGTCCAAGCCACTCCCTTTTTTGCACATTTCCATCTGTTCAAACACCTGTAGGAATGTACTCAGGGCAAATGCACGTACATATAAATGAACACCCCTAACTCACCTGAATAATCTTGCCTTTAATATTCTGCAGGCTTGTCTTCAACATTTCGTCAATCATAAAGATGTGTGACTCATCAACAAAAGACACATACAGCAGAGTCTGCTCAGAAAAATAAAAACAAGGAAGCGTTCACATCAGCCCTGGATTTTTCACTGAAGAGACCCGATATTTTACTTGTACCTGAAGATATGAGCATGAGGACAGCCAGCAATTTCAAGATTAAGTTTTACACCTGCAATTATGGCACACAGAACTTATCACGGCTATCATTTTAGTAAGCAATAATGATGCAGTTTTTACTCAATGACAGCAAGGAGTCTAAATTCTTTCCCATAGCAACCATATCTATTGCAAGAATGTTTTCTCTTCCCAGCATGCATATGTACATTACTTGGTTGTTAGGATCATGAGATTGCTTTGCTGCAGTGATAAAGGTGTTGTAATTCACAAAGTAAACGCCTGCACATACCTTCCACCTCTAACACAGTCATGATGGCATGACTATAAAGGGTTAAATATTTGTTTTAGTTCTTTTTCTGACTGTTTGTAGGCTGCTCTTTTTTTCTTTGTACCACTTCTTAAAATTTGAAAGGAGGAAACACTCTGGTGAACACCAGAAAGATTTCTTTTTAGCATTTCTATTTCTGCTTTAGATCTCGGATATAGGATTCCCCTCTCCAGTACTGGCGTGTACATTTACGTGGCACAGTTCTGATGAGAGAGAGGGAGGGAGGGAGGCAAAAAGAAGAAAATCTTCACAACGTTTCTGACCATCCTCCCTACAGCGAGGTAAACGCCATTCACGAGTAATAATGGAATGTTATGGTTCATTGCAACTCTTACCCATCTTGGTCCTGGCACTGACTCACACTTTTTTTTGTAGTAGTATTCCTTCACCGGGTTGCTTTTGAAGCAGGGGAAAGTATATGAAGTAATCAGATAATCAACAACAAACTGAGCCTGTGAAGACAAAACAGTGTTAAGTTTAAAATATGATAACAGTAAAACACATATTCTACTTCCCCGCCCCCCAAAAAAAGAACTCACTTAGAATGGTAAAATATAACAGCATTTTAAAACACCTGCTCTTGGATACCGCCTTAATGTAGTACACAATTTTAGGAGGGTTTTCCTCTCAGCTCAGTTAGCTTTGCAAGGCTGAGCATGAAAGGTAGTCTAGGAATAGTATTGCAACAGATTCCATTAGGGTTCATCCCATCCATACTGCAGATACCGCCAGTCAGATGACTGGCAGAAAGCAGCAATTAACTGAAACGACCTTTGATGAAAGTGAAAGTGCAAATTGCAGCCAAACATTACGAAAATAAAAATCAGGGCTACAGAAGCATTACACTGCTTTAATGTCAGCAATAAAGAAATTTAAATTAACAATTTTGCATGCCTTGGCTCAATCATCAATTCGAAGGGAGACTGCAGCCAAGAAATTGGAAGGGGCTGGAGACTTGGAAGGGTAGCAATAAAGGGACTAGGAAAAAACACCAAGTGTAAAGATATTTCCTTGGAGAGCAAGACCCAGATCATTCACACTATTGCATTCCCAATCACTGTGTTTAGGTATGAAAGCTGGACAGTGAATAAACTTACAGGAAGAAAATGGAGGCATTTGAAAAATGGAGCTAGAGGGGAGCTCTACACATACTCTGGAGCAACTGAAAGTTGAATAAGTGGATCCCCAGAGAGGCTCACCTGGCACCGTCTTTATTTGTTTTTCAGCGCCAGGCAAAGACCTTTTTATTTAAGAAGTATTTTAATTGTTAATTATTAATTTATTTGCTATATTTATTATATTTATTGTATTTTTAATGTATAATCTTGAGATGGGTCAATTTTTAAGTAGTGTAATTATTGCTCTTTTTAATGTATTTATTTCTTGTTGTTAGCCGCCCCGAGGCTTTTTTCTGCAAGGGGGCGGCATATAAATTTGGAAATCAATCAATCAATCAATCAATCAATCAATCCTAGGTCAAATCAAGCCAGAACTTGTCTTGGAAGTAAAAATGAAAGAACTGAAGCTGCCATACTTTGGGCCCATCATGAGAAGGATGACTTGACCGCAGGAAACAGCAACTTACCAGGCCGAAGTAGGAGAGTGCAGAACCTACATACACCAGCAGCTCAAAGAAATTAAACTGGCCTGCCTTTGGGGAAAGGAAAAGAGAACACAAGAATTTAGAGTAATTGCTTCTCGCGCATCTCTTTGAAAAGCACCAGTAGCTTTGTTTTTTGGAGTCAGGCCTAATTCCAGAAATAAGAGAGAATAGAAGAGTGCAGAAGTCATGGGCAGGGGGTTGTAAGATCACTGCAAAGCAGTACAAAACAGCTGAAAGTATTTCAAATTAAGCACGCACACAGCAATAGTACCTCCCGTCATCTGCTGGAAAAGTTCCCATTTATGCCAGTGGAACCTTTGCTTCCAATGCAAATACCAGGTGCAGCTGGCATAGTCTCAACCGGGACCTCAGCAAGAGGCAGTGTTAAGTCTCCCATTCTTCCCTGCTAGAGTCTGAATCCAGATCGGGGGGAGGGGGGAGGAATGCTCATTATTTATTTAATTTAAAATGTTCATGCAATTGCTACCTGTGCAGTTAGCATCATGTCAAGGGGGGCCCTAACATTCCTGTTTCTCTAGATCTAAAATGAAGTCATGAAGGAGAATGTGGATTCATTTACTGTGCCAAAGACGAGGATGTCGAAGCGGATGCCATAGGCTTTGATCAGTGTCCTCTCCTCCTTTCCATTGGCCTGCTTGTAATACTTTGCAAATCTACAACAACCAAACAACAATTGGCAAGAGATCACAATCCCAAATGTTAATGCAGTGAGGATTTACCTAAACTCCGCACTGGCTGAAAGATCTCCTTTCACCCACAGCATATATACAGAACACTCAGTTCCTGATATACTGTCTGTGATCCTAAACAGGAAAACACCTTAAATCCTAAATACCTTTAATCTTTGAGGATTAAAGTGGAAAGGCAGCTCCTAGAACCCGAATCCTCCCCCCTCCAAGTTTTCACATGTTTGTTCACATTCTGCAAGCGAGTTTTCCTTTCACTAGGCTTGCACCCTCAGGTATCTCATTTGTTTGCCGGATCACCAAGTTCTTGTTCTTTCCCTTTCAGCATTCTAACTGAACCCACTCTGCTCTCCCGCTTCATGATTTCTGTTCTTGCTGAGGCATGTTTTACTGGCAATCACATGGCTAATTTGCTATGGATGCTTCAGATATTGTGAGCTGCAGTTTCCAATTCGGGTAAAATTATGTTGTATTCTCTGTAAAGTGGCATTTTCTATGAGAAATGTCTAATTCCCAAAACAAGTAGACCTTGCTCAGATGCGGATCTATGCGATGGAGAAGTGGGGTGAAAATAATCATGAGCCCCTCTGACATAAGCCCTGATGAAATGGATTAAGTCAACTTCTTGGGTCTGTAGCATCAAATCAGGAAGTGAAAAGAGACAGAGAACCGCTGGAAATGTGGTGAGACAAAAAGCAGCCAAGGAATAGTCAACAATACAACAGGGTGGCTAGCATGCTGTAGCAGCATGACTGCTGCATGTGACCGCTGCCTGGAAATGCATTCAGTTGTGCCATCACTCCAGAATTACCCAAGTGTTGCAATTCTCTGAGCAAGCCAGTGTCTTGCAGTAGTTTACCGCCTGGGACTGGGAGTCAGATGATCTGGGTTCCAGTCCCTGTTCGGCATGGAGCCAGATGGGATGGGTAGCTTTGGAACAATCACAGACTCTTAGCCCAGCCTACCTCACAGGGCTGTTGTTGTGGGAATAAGATTAAGAGTAGTAGGAGGAAAATGATGCAAGCCGCTCTGAGTTTGTTATAAGTGAGATATAAAACAAATGCATAAATACAAAATAAGCCTAATTGAAATGCATTTTAATGTGGGGGGGAACTGATATACTTTCTGAATTGCACCTCTAAAAAAAAGGAAGGGAGAAACATCGCCGTTAGTCTGCAGATCAACAGGAAACTTCAACTCTCCTCTCTTTTGTTCATTAGTTAAGTAAGTATAATCTTGAGTTTAGCAGGATTTTTAAGAGCATCCCTTACCTAAAATTGTAGCCAGGATATAAAGCTTCACTGGCTCGTTTGTCATCTAAGCGACGGAATCCATACTTGGGTTTGCAACGGTGAAGCCACTTGTCCAGGATGCAGTCCCAGTTAATTTCAATGCCGAGGATGCCGCCCTTGAAAGGTAAAGTAAGGTGTGCTCTTTCAACATGGCTGTTCTACTTAGGGCTGGTGAAAGTTGTAGGCCAAAGCATCTGGAGAGCCGCAAGTTGTTCACTGCTGATTAGTTATTTTAATTACTCTAAAACAGTCTGCTCTGCTACTTTTCAGAGCAGATCAGGGACAGCTCCTCTTCCATGTGAAGCTTTGTAGGAAAGCAAATACGTACTAACACAATATAGGGTGCCCTCGTCTAAGTTCTTCCTGGAAGCAGCAGCATAAAAAGAGTTAGAGAGGCCACAGACCTGAACAGCCACTTCTGAAAAGTTCTCTCCTGCAGCGTGGAGAATATCTCCCAGCCGGAAAATTGGGCAGGATGGAGCGGTGCTCTTGCTGTACGTGCAGGAAATATTAAACTCTGGAGAAATGTTTCTTCTGCAAGAAGAATGGGGAAAATATTTGCATTTCCTAGACAACGTAGAGTTAATTTTAAAATGCAGAACATATTCTTTCAGGAAGAGCAATTTAAAAAGATACACAAAAACACTATTGTCTATATTGTCTTTTTGTTGCTGTGTTAACGTCTCACTAGGAGATATGTAGGCTGCTTATATCCATTTCTCAAGAAGTAAGCTTCATTGAATTCATTGGTGCACACGTCTGAGTAGACATGTATAGGATTGTAGCAATAATTCATAAACAACACACAATGTTGTAAGCATATGAGTTCAACTGAAACTGATTTGAATATTGTAAAGAAATTTACTAATATGGCTTTATATAACCTGGCTCCAAACGGTGAACAATGAGAGAATTCACAGATAATGCTCAGCCAAGATTTAATGCTACATCCATGAGGCAGAAAAAGCTTAAGCCAAGCCTCAGGTTCATGAGCCCTCTGCTCCTCCCACATCCTGGTAGGTTTGGTTTGGCTTCCCAAAAATACTGACTTATTGTTACCCTAAAATCAGAGATTGTGGTTTAAAATAAATTCTGATCAGTTAAACAGATTGATAGTGGTAGCTGAACCCTGTAGATCAATGTAGCAATTCACAAAGACACCAATTTAAAAAGGCACACTCATCACCTTCCCAAAATAGTGACAGAGACTGATTCACCAAAAACAGGAGGCAAGAGACTGTCATCATCAACAGTTGAAACACGCATTTGCACTTACGCTGTATAATTGAATTTTGGAAAGTGAATGTTGTTTTTTATGAGCACAGTGAAGTTTTCAGCGCTTCTCAGAAGAGCAGGCCTAAAAGATGACCAAAGACACAGATGAAAGATTTCAAACAAGCTTCCGTTTAGCAAATGGATAAGGCATCTGACTATGAATCAGAACACTGTAACTTCGATTCCTGCCTAGCTTAGGAGTCCATTTCCCCCAACGTCCAGAGCCCTGCTCCCTCCTACCACTGACCCCTCTGCCGAGAACTTCAGAGGAAGCAGCAGCAGCAGCAGCAGCTCCACTGTGTTTAGATTTGCTAGACTTTGCAACTAAGAATTTATTATTTGGTTTTTCTTTTGCCCCCTCTCTCCTCCTTCCTTTTGTGTTGTTTCCTTAACATAGTGAGCCATCAGGCAGGGATAGCTTTTTCTGGGAATCTCTTTGGTTGAACAAAATGCTATACATATATGGTAAATATTGTGCCCTTTGCCATAAATTTATAATATATAAATATTATCTGGAAATTCATCATTTGCTTAATGCTGAACGAACCAGACAGTTCATTGGAACTGTGAATGAGACTCATGGTAGTTTCTGGCACTGTAAATATTTCTGAGTTGACTTTATTCTAATTATCACCAGGAATAGAATGAAGTCAGATATTAACATGAAGAAGATGCAATGAAGAGTCTTGCGGAATCTTAAAGACTAGCAAGTTTAATATGGAATCAGTTTCTAAGGACTAGAGTCCACACTGTTAGACCTGCAGTTATGTTGAGTTACATAGTTAAGACAACTACAAAGACAACTATGGAAAACACCTTACACTGGAGCACTTTTAACTGATTCCACAGGGCACCAAGCTGCAACCTCACATGTTTTGATAGTTGTGTTGTACTTCACACATTTGCCTGTCTGAATTCCTGTAGAGAAGATAAATTGACTTTCATTCAAGAGCGACTTTCATCCTGAGGCTAGGTTCTTCCTCTACCAGCTAAAACAAAGATAATGTTCACAACTCTGTAGGCCAAACTGAAAATAAATGTATTATGACTGAGAATGTTTATGCATGAGGCTGTTGATTGGTCAGTCTACTTTCAGGTTTGCTGCATAACAAACAGTGCTTCCTTTTCTGCCTTTCTGCTCCATAACCTGTAGGTAGAGCTGTTCTATAGTGGAGTTGTGCAGATGTACAACAGCATACTCAGAAATAAAGACGCATTGTTTCTGCTCTAGAAAAAAACCAGGAAAGTCCTCTGAAAAAGCTAGGTTGAAGATCATGGTATCATCTAAACAACCCACAACTATGAGCAAGGAATCACAAGCACATAATAAATGTCTCGTATAAAAATGCTCTGGAAGTCCAATCCTTTCAATAAATATGTAAAACATGCTAAGTCTAATTGCATGACAAGTAATTTGCATGCACGCGCACATATATATGTATGTTTGTGTGGTTTATTAAACCTACTAATAAGGCAGTAACCCAGTGTGAAAATCCTTGCCCTTAAAGGAATCTCTGCACTGGTCATTTTGCATGTAGTTTATATCTGAATGTATGATAAATCACTGGAGCAGTTTACACTTCATCCGGTGCCCTATACTAATCTGAGTTTAATTTCTAGGATTTTTAGGTGATTGCAAAAATTAAGTGCAATCCTACCAAGTGATTAATCAGTAACAAGTTCTAGCTTCGCTTCTGCTCATTATGGCCAATATGGATTCAGGGCTGATTGTATTACTCAGCGATGTAATGGGAGAACAAAGCTCAAGGAGACAATTCTATGCATGTTTAGACAGAAACAGATCCTACAAGTCCCAGAAATCCCCAGCTAGCTATCCATGCCTTGTGTAGTTTTTCTACCTTAATTCACTTTGCAGAAGGCATCTGCGTATGTTAAAGATTATCTCCACCTACCATTACTCTGGGGGTCCATGCGACCTTTCATGCAGCTGCTGTCAGTAGAGCAAACAGCTTTGGCAATGGGGTACTTCGAGAGACACACACACACAGAGAAATATACAAGACATGTTTCAGTACCTAGCAACATGCAATGCCTTCCTTCAGCCTTCTGTCTACGCCTGCCTCCCCGATTTGCTTACAGGGGGCCATGCATAGCTGCTAGCACAGCCATTCCTTTATCAGGCCGATTTTATGCTGCCTCATCAGTGTTTCATCAGTGAGAGCTGATACTTAGGAGGCGATCCCTGATTTTTGTAGATCTCGCTTGTGTTTCTGAAGAAGGAGGTTCCCCAGCAGAAGGAAGAGGCAAAGGAGAGTAAATGAGGTGGAAACATCAGTTGGAATGGGCAAAGGGAAGGAGGGAGCTGAGCGTTTCTAACTGAAGGTAGGCAAACCAGGGGTACTGCTTGGAGAACTGCTATGCAGAAGCGCTTGTATACTTCTTGCATACCATTCCCTCTATTTCCAGTGTTCAGGCTGCTTACGTGCCACCCAAGCAAAAGAGGGACATTATCAACTGGGTTGGGAGACCCTCCAGATTTGACGAAGTATTAACAATTTTTAGAGGGAAAAATCTGAGAGGAAAAAAGCCCAAATCACAGCAATGAAGACCAAGTGTGTTCAGTGGGCCCAGAATGCTGACTGCCACTGGTGGTAAACAGAAACGCACCCGTCACACCTCTTCCTGCCCAGAGAAGCAATGAGAGAGTAGGCATGTTGCCCTATAGAAGAAACTAATACTGGCATGGACAACCTTTATGGGGCCTGTAGAAGGAAGTAAAGAGGGGGATGTGATCCTGCACCTCCTTACTCCTTAAGTACAAGTAGAATCCTGAAGTAGAAAGATCTGTGGTCTGATTCAGCAGAGTTTTTTTCTTCTTCTTCTTCTCTTTTATTCTTTAAATGGAAGGAGAAAGGGGTTTGGAATTTGAGGCAGAAAAGCCCATTTATTTCAGGAGTTCCACCAGATACCAAACTCTCACATTTGTCCCCTCAGCAAAACGAAATGTAGGACTGCATTTTACTAATTACCAGCACATTCAAGCTTGAATGCAAGGTGCAAACATGTATGCCTGGACTAGTTGTTGCCAGTTCAACATTTTTACCCAATGAAGTCAGCAGGTAGGAAAAATGACTCAACACCCACTGATGAAGGGTTTCCATAGTAGACATATTCTTCTGTTGATTAAAGAAATAGTTCTCCACCCTCATGCAACTGTAAGATCACTTACAAAATGCAGAAGTGCTTACCTCAGGACAAAGTCCCTGGATTTGGTTTTCTGTCATGATCATATTGGTTATCACAAAAAAGGAATCTATTCCCTGCACAGATAAGAAAAAGTAAGGAGAGAAAAGAGTCACAAAGGAGGTTAACTTAGTCAATGCACTGTATAATTCTTGCACATCCCTTAAATTCCGTAGGTTGCTGTCCATTTATGAACACTCAGAGCTGCAGAAAAATACCACCTGTTTTAGGCCAATGGAGAAACATTTAACTATCAGATTGATGCAGTGTGAGGTGCTGAATTAAAGAGGCTGATCCTCTTTAAAATGCTGCTTCCGGGTCCATAGACAGACATTTGGTGTAGGGTGGGGCTAAGAACTTTTCTGAGCAGACCCACATTGAGGGGAATCAGCACAAATCTAAATAAAGCCTTCTCAGCGGCACCCAACTGGCAACTCTGAAAGGTGGGATGTTGGACTAGGCGGACTCTTCGTTTGATCTAGCAGGGCTTTTCTTTTTATAACCAAACCAAATGTTTTAGATTGTTATTCTTATTCATTTATGTAAGCCGTCCTGAGGCTTTGCGAAAGGACAGCATATAAACATTCTAAATAAATAAATAACCAAACACCGAAAACCAATGGCCACATCCCTGGAAACCACTTCAAGAGGACACTCACCTGCATGGGGATTGTGTATTCTGCAGTGTCCCAGATCCTCATGTCAGTCTGAGACACCCCTTTCACTTTTGTGTGTATGGAGCTGATGACGGAGTCCTTCTTCTGATAGCGCCTATCAGCAATAAGTACGATGCTAAAGAGACACAGTGGAAAGACTTAGCCCTAAAGGAGTCTTTTTTCTTCTTCTTCTTTTTTTAGGGGTAGGCCTGCTGAGGTCCTTTTGACAGCAATTCAAGTTGTCAGGTACTTCCTCTGCCTGGCTCTTGAAGCTACAAGAGATCTTGGCTCCTTTGTTTCAGCATTGTTCACCCCCTCTGCTACCAAAAGCTTTAAAAAACTTTAAAGCACATATTTTTTTGGCTAAGGGGTGGGGTATAAATCCACTAAATAAATAAACAAGTTGCTGTTTTAAAATTTATCTGCCCATGGAATATATGGAGCATTCATTACTCTCCATTTATGTTGAAAGTGTCTCTTTAAGAGCAGTTGGTCACATCATGTGTGGGTGGAAAGGTCATGTGCCAACTTACAAAGGACTGCTTGTATTAGAAGGAACTTCATATTAATCAAATACCACATCTTTTATTTTGGATAGTGTGTTTTCTGCTGAAGAGTAGATTGAAATGCTTTATAGAGTAGATTGAAATGCTTTATATAGTAACAACAGAGAGTACACTAAATGTAAGGAGTTACATTTGTAAAGTAATCTTGTAAGGATTAACAATGTAATCTTGAATGTACTTGGAATTTTGTATCTATCTCTTCCCTTGAAATCACTTCTAAGTAAACATGCTTAGGATTGAAGTACCAATGTAATTTTGTTTCCAAACTGCTATGTAGTTCCTTCCTCTAAAAAACAACTATTATGTCCATAAAAAGAACTATTTTATAACAGCATTCTTTAAGAAAATAATTTTAGCACAAAACTCATTCACAAAAAACTTGCAGCATCTTAAATGCCCCATCACATGGTTCTAGCCTATGAAATCTAATGTTACAATAAATCTGTTAGTCAAGTTGTCACAAATCTCTCTTTTTGTTTTTGCTGCATTCAACTTAACACAGCTATCCATTAGGAATTTGCCCTCATGGAAGTCTCTTTCAATAAATTCCCTTAGAATTTAGAGTATTCAAAGCACTTCAGATTATCTTGTAATCTTTATAACAACCCTGTAAGGTAGGCCAATGTGATAATCATTGTCTTGTGGCAGTATTGAACTGAGACAGGCACGGTTTGCTCAAGCCAGCCAGCGAATGATACAACTTTTCTAGCATCACAACTTTGCCTCTCAGCCACTATACCCCACTGTGTATGTCTATGTACAACCTAATTCTAGGCAAGTTTACTCATAAGTAAGTCTCAGTGAGTTAATAATAATTTAGTTACTATAAACTGTACATACGATTACACATTAGTCACAAATCTGGGCATATTTGCTATGGATTAAAATCCTAGAAAACTGGCAGCTTTTTAGTGGAACTTACTTGTGAGTAGATATGGACAGAATTACACAGCAATTTCTACTGAAAGCATTTACTAAAGCTGAGGAAGAAGTCATATCAAGAGTATTTACATGGAAGAAAGCTTTTATGTTTTAACTTCCCCAGTCTGGTTCCTGCCAGCCCCCAGATGTTGGATTGCAATGCCTATCATCCCCAACCAGATGAGACAATGGAATGCCCTCCCCAGAGAGGTCTGCCTGATGCTGACGTTATATTCCTTCTGGCACCAGGTAAAGACCTTTTTATTTAACCATCATTTTAACAATTAAGGTTTTAGACTTGTTCTGTTTTCACAGTTGCACTTCCTATTTTATTTTCCCTTTCTTTTAGTTTATAATGCTTCAGTTTTAGATGTTCCAAAAAACGCGTTTTTATTATTGTATTTTCAGAATTTTATACTATATAAGCCATCCTGAGTGCTTGTGTGGAAGAACAGGATACAAATGCTTGTAATAAATAAATAATAAATGAGTGAGTGACCCAACACATCTGAGGGCGACATCAAGCTGGGAGATATTGTTCTATAGCACACGCTGACCTCTAAATGCATTGCAATGAAAGGGAAGCACAATTATATAAATGGAACTTATCTCCAAGTAACTGGGATGTGGTTTGGAAACCACAGTCAGAGCTGAGAGACTTTTCCAGTGGCGTTCCCTCATCACTACTGCATTCTGATGTAATGAAGCCAGATTTCTGGCAAATATCTCCCTTCAGTGCAGCATTTACATGCAATCCTTTTAATTCTAGCACTAAGTTATGCCATATAGTCTTATAAGCTGTTACTGTTTCTGCTTAACTTGCAAAGAATAAATCTACAACAATGGACTTATAAACCAATATACAGTTTTACAGCTTAAACTTGAGAGTGATTCGTACAACTTGGTATTTATTCAAAGCTGGAAATCAGAGGATGCTTCCAGGTGAAGTACAATCAGCAATGCAAGTTATGAACTATTCTGTCTTTTCCTCCTCAACAGACTCCGCCCCCCCCCACCCCTCCCCGCACTTAGTCAGGAAAAAGATGGAAGACACACTGAGGAATTCTGTAAAATTCCACAAGGCAGAATGAAAACCTCACCTGGAAGCATTCATGAGTAATACTGGTTTGATTTCAGTAAGAACCTCTTTTCAAGCTCTACAGCCCAAGTCAGTTGCTCATGTTCCCTTTCAGTCATTGCTAGTTCATGTGTTCGACTTACAGGACGTAAAGGAAGACAGCAGTATGGATAGTCCACTTGAAGCTCCCGTAGTAAACGCTTTGGATGCGCACAACTTTATTGGTTTCATACTCACACACGTTCTTCAAACTGCAGCATGCAGCCATGATGGAGTGAGGTTGGGGAGAAAGAAGATGATCTATTACAAAATCCGCCTCTCACAGAACTTCAGCCTCTTGTTCTGTGGCCACACACCCAGCCAGACAGCCAAACCACACCACTTAAAGGCACAGTAAGAAACCATTTAGTTAAGGAGCAAATCAGCCACAAAAACTGCAGCACGATCTTTGCTTCTTTTATGGAAAGCGTGCAACAAACAACAAACAAAATTTTAAAAATAGTTCAGTGACATTTCTTGTATCTGGGACAAAAATAGAACCTGTAACTGCTCTCACTGTGTTATACAAAGATAGGCTTCAGGGAGAACGTTTTTGGCATACTTTTTGATGGGCATGAAATAATAAAGTGCATGGGCATATGATGGGCTTATCAGATGGAATGGTGCAACCCCACATTTGTGGACTGCAAATGCAGTTCTGTGCGTGTTACTCAGAAGAAATCCTACTGCAGGGCTGAGGAACCTTTACCCTTCAGGTGCCACTGAACTCCAGTTCCCATCTGTCTCATGCAGCTTGGCCAATGGTGAAAGATGATAGGTGTTGAAGTTCAATATCATCCAGAGGGCAACAAATTCTCCACACTAAATGTGTTCAAGGGGAATTACTCAGAAGTAAATCCTATTGTTCTCATAGCAGATTAACCCTTAGTGGGGGTCTAATTCCTAATAAATGTATTACTGCTATTGCATTATCAGTCCCAATAACTGAAGGCATTGTTATAAATATTATTATAATACAGTACAGAAAACAAGAGGCCATGAAGCATGGAATAAATTACTGTTCTCATACCCAAGATGCAAATTGCCACTTTGGCTTTGCATCCAAATGAGAAAATTCATCTTCCAGCCCTTGGTGTCAGCCGTATCAGGTAGATGTTATTCTTGAGAGAAATTGTTAATGACCCCATTCAAGAAGTTCCCATCAAGACTATTAGCCATTCATGATGCAGTGACCTCATCTCCGTATATCTGTCCTAGTTTAAAAATCATTGTCATCTTGCCCAGCAATTATCCCTATGCCTTAGGGTGATGATTTTCATAAACTGTAGTGCTTGCACTGTACCGCACTACTTAGAAGAAAAATCTATGTGAATGCAGTGTAAGAATGGGTGCAGCTAGCAGTTAAAGTGCTAAGCTAAGTCCAGAGGTCAAATTCAGTCACAAAACTGGGCATTTTGTTCTCTTTCAGCTTAATTAAATTAAGAGAGTGGTGAGAATGAATTGGAACCATAAATACAACCCCAAGGGTTTTAGAAGACGGAAGGAACTAAGTAAAGACCCTCCATGAAATATATGGGTTGGATCCAAAGTTGGTCTAACAGATTGAAATTAAAGTCAGGTTAGGTACACTGTAGATACATTGCAGATACAACCCTACAAGGCTGACTTCCACCTAGCTTTACCTAGAATTAAGCCATTGACTGGGCAATCCTATGCACCTTTACAGGAAAAATGTCCTACAGGTGGCAACATACCCCAACAAGCCATGTGGCTAGGGCAAGTTTGGACTTGCCACCTTTTTATTTTCTAGACATAGATAGAATTGGACTCGCATTATGTACTGAGGGAAAATGCCTCTCGTCTTGCTGTTAGTTCTTCCCATTCCTTGTTAGCTATTTTGTTGCTTTTATGAACACTGTCCATAACAACACTGTTATCACCAAAGTGTTAAGTATTGATATTATTGTAACTATCAATCTCAGCTAAAACTGGCAATTAATTTGTCTGAAAGCTTTTCCTGGACAAAGCTTGATACTCGTTTCTCCTTCATTTTAGGGGGAAATTTTTGTTGGCAGAAACCAGCCTCGCTCAGGAGGGCAAACGAAACGCCACACAAGACCAAGCCCCTTTCCCGCCTCCTCGCATCGCGCATGCGCAGCCTTACCCTCGCGTGCTAACATCTCGCGCTCGGAGGTTTCGGAGGCGTGGTCTCGCCTTACGGGCACGTTTCGGTTCTTTTCAATCCCGCCGCCGCCGCCATTTTGGTCACGTGCTCTGGAGCGCTGCCGCAACCGTACCTTAGCAACCGTTGCCAAGGAGTTTGGCGCCCGGGATTTTGTACGTACCCAAGTGGAGAAAGGGCGGCAGCGGCTGCGTGGGGCCCTTTTGGTAAGCTAAGTCCTGCTGGGAGGACCGGGGGATGCGCTGCAGGGATTTGTTTTCCTTCTGCTCCTGGAGGGGAGCGGCTTGAAAAGGCTCCAGTGCGAAGCGGAGGGGACCCAATGTGAACCTTTACCGTCCAAATGGGGGCGACTGGCAGGACAAATCCAGACCTCTGGACACTTTCCTTTTAGTGATCTCCCCCTTCGGAGAGACGGGATCGATTGCTAGTTGATTATGCCATCCACTTATGTGCCATTTTGACAGAGTAACAAAAGTTAAAGTTGGGTAAGGGCGGAGCGGGGGCATCAAATTTTGTACTTTGAATTTTGAGCGAGGGAGGGAAGAAATGGGTATCAAAGCAGTGAATATACCACAGAATTCTTTTGTAAGCGAAACAAAGTTGTTATTTTTTCCCGTAAAGGCGGGGAAGGCTAGGGTAAAAGACTGATCTAGTGGAAGATTTTAAATTTTGTTTTTGCTCCAGGAGAAGTTTGCTACAAATTACATATTTTCACTTCCCAGACCATCAATAAAAGCTGGAATCCATGGTCTGGGGTAATGATATTCTCCCTCTTACCCATCTCTGCTACCCACCTTGCTGCACCCATATATCATTGCATAAGAGTTTTAAAATTGCTTTTATTGAGAGCATACATTTTGTGATATTCTCCAAAGTCCTTTCAATTTCTTTCTCTTTCCACTGTTGCAGGTAGCTCTTAGTGTGTCACTATGAGTGAGCAACTGAAATTCATTGTTGAAAAACTCAATAAAGAGCCCTTTAAAAAGAATTTCAACTTAATAACATTTGACTCATTGGAGTCCATGCAGCTATTACAGTTGCTCAATGATGTTCTCGGAGAAATTGACCCAAAGGTAAGGTTGAACTTTTGCATGAAGAAATATGGGTGTTACACAGCTTGCAGGTACAGTTCTTTGCTTATGATTTGTATCCTGCATTTCAGTACAATAAATTAACAGTACACATGCACACGGCATCTCCAGCTCTCTGCCTACAGCCTTAGCATCTTCATGTGCAGCTACTTCTCCCACTAAGCTTACAATTTATGCTGTCACAGAGGAAGCAACAGGTATTCTCTACTGGTGGACTCCTGAACTGGGTATTTGCAGAAGAAAACATTTATCCATTTCATTTCTATGCAACCCAACAGTCCATAACAATTCACAAAGCAAAAAAAAAAACAGTACAAAAACTATAATATACAAAATGTAGAAAGACAATTCAGTAGCCAAAATGATTCCAGTACAACCAGACTGATGCAAAGCAGCTTACACCAATGCCCCCATCACACCATCAAACACCCTTACGTGCCATTAAGTGCCTGAGAAAAGATGCTAGTATTTTAACTTGGCACCAAAAAGATGGTGGTGCCCAGCAGGCTTCAGTAGAGTGATCATTCCATGAAATGGGGGGCCACTGCTTGTCACTGTGTTCCAAGCCTCCCTCAGAGATGGCACTTGGAGGATGGCCCAGATGTTGACTGTGGTGTCTGGGTAGACTCAGACTGGGAAAGGTGCTCTATCAGGTATTGTGGTCCCAAGGCATGTAAGGCTTTATTAATGCCTCAGGTCGGACTCAGAAGCATAAAGGCAACCCATAAAAGTGGGGCAGAATTGTTTTACATTCTGATCCCAGTTTTTATTCTGCCTCCTGCATTTATGTATTTATAAAAGAAAGGCTACATTTTTCAACAGTGGCCTTCTGCGTCAAGAAGAGTAGAATGCAATGGAGTTGTTTGGTATTATATTAAGTAGGGTCTAGTACAGCTGGAGGAGGTAAGCTCAAAAGTACTGGTCAGTTCATCAATAGCAGGCTGAGGTATCATCAGTACTTTGCATATCTCCTTATCCATTCCCTGGGAAATATGTACTCTACAACTTGCCTTTTTGTCTGTCTCTGTGGTTTTTCCTTCATTCATTCCCTCAGCTTTCCCTAAAACAATGAAAACAAAAATGAAAATGTCTTGAAAATCTGTACCTTAGAATACAACAATGGCTTTATCCAATGCATGTTTACTTCAAAATGTATATATGTGTACATTCTATATAGCATGTGTATATAGCTGGATTGGTTTAATGTGGTTTATTTGTGATTAACAACCCATGGTTTTGGATTCACACATAGTATTTAACCATGGCTTGTTGTTATATGCAAACTGGCTCTTCTTTTGAGGGTTTCACAGAGCCCAAATGGGAATTTACAACCCATGCTTCTAGGTTTCCTTTCATCGTGTAGCAAAGGTTTGACATGTTATTTCCTTGACTATTTTTAAACTTTTCAGCATGTTGTTGATATTAGGGAAGAACTGCCAGAGCAGACTGCCAAACGGATGTTGAGCCTTCTTGGCATTCTTAAATATAAACCTCCAGGAGGTACCAGTGACTTGTAAGTATTTATATCTTCTTAAAGATACTTAAACCTGTAAGAATGCATAGAATTACAAAGGCATGTAATCTTATCATACCGAGGAGCACCGTGTCATTAACACATATGCTATTCCTCATTTTTGTTAGTTACTGTTTAGATGCATCCCATGGATATCCATCTCATAAGCCTGTCAGTGCTGCTCGTCATGATAGCTGAATATTAACTTCAGCATCGTAGGCAGCAAGCTTCTGTAGGCCAGCTGCTGGGGAACTTAAGGAGGGAGGTGCTGTTGCATTATGTGCTGCATGTGGGCTTTCCAGAAGCACCTGGTTAGTCACTGCAGGAGCAGGATGCCAAACTAGATCGGCCTTTGCTGGGATCTTCTTATGTTCCTTATGTGTCTCTGCAAGCAGTGGCAGTTGCTCTAGAACCTGCTTTCAAGGACAGCTTTTGTTCAATGTGGGGTCTTGGAAGATCTGTCCTGTACAAATCTTCCCATAATTGCAAGCTTATTTCAGTGAAATAAGTCTGACTGAAGACAGAATAAACTTCCAGAGAACACGATGAGGATGGCGCTGTAATTTGTGCTGGCTGGAATGTGTTACTGTTGTTGTAATCCCTGCTTCTTTGAAAACAGCAAAGAACCATGTAGCACCCTTAAAAACAAACTATGTCTTAAGCTTCTATCCCTCTGTAACTTGTTTCTTCTATAGCTCTTTGCATTCCTTGCACTGGTCACTAGAGGGTGCCACTGTCTTAGCATGCCAGGGTCCCTTTCCCATGTGTTTACACTCTAAAGAGACTAGGTAGGTTTCAATGAACGTGGGCAATACAATGGCTGCTTTATAGTCTTCTAAACAACAGCTAGATCCATGTCTAGTCTGTGGTAGCCAGCACAGGATGCATCTGACGGGAAGGACATTCTCTCCCATTTCTATATGGTTCCAAGGGCAATTGAGTTTATCCTACAGGCAGCCAGGTGGCCATTCACATAGATGCAGCTTTCATGCAGGGATATGATAATTAGAAGGTCATGGCTTAGAGTTTGGTTGCCTGAAACCACCCACACAGCATAGGCAGAGGTGATGGAAGAGGACCGGATTTTGAAGGGGCGCAGCAAGAACGTAGTGGGGGTGTGGGCGGATGAAAACTGGTAGCTTGGAGACGAAGCAGCCCTGGGCGATGTGTGGCTTTTCAGGAGGAGGAGGAAGACTTGCAGGTGGCTTGAAAGATAGTGGCTGACGAGATAACTTTTGCGCAGTGGAATAGATGGTGGTGGGCATGGGGTGAGGTCAAGCAGAGTGGAGCTAAATTAAGAAGAGACAGCAAGGGTGGAAAGGCTTGACTGAGCTTGGCTTGAGCTTGAACAGACTACAGTCCAATCCGTGATCCTTATTCATTATTGCACCCTGTGAAGCACCTTTCCCTTTCAAATTCTTTTAATGCTGTTTTATAGATTTGCTGTTGTTATCTTAATTTCTTATCCTCCTTTTTTAAAAGATATTTTTGTACACTATTCTAATAATGTGCATTGAGGCCAGGACATAATGAATACATTATTATAATCTGTTCCCTACCCCTTTCTACAATCTCTGCAGACAGCTGTAATCTATAGACCAGAATGAAATTTCTTACTATGTTCCCATCATTGTTCTGTGGTTGCAGGTTCTCCAGAGGGCTATTGTAGTAGGTTAATTGCCTATGTCTAAGCATATTTACTTAAAAGTAAACTCTACAGTATTCCGTGGGGGCTGTTCGCTAGTACCTGTGCTTTAGGACTGTAGCCAGACAACAGTTTCTCAGATTTCCCATCACTCAATCATACCCTTCCTCTGAATTAAAACTGGAGGTACTTTTAACACAATGAACTTTGATCACACAGGGGCTTTGACTAGTGACTTAATTCAGTTCTCACATCACTTAGCTTGGGAATAATAACTCAGTGAAGAACATGACCTGTGACTCTGGTGGTCACTCAGCTCAGAATTTTACTAGGTGGCCATGTCTCCTGTCTCTCTTGCCTTTAGACACATGCAGTCTTCAAATAGGGTGTTGAAACTTGCAGCTGTCTGGCGTTCTGGCATCTCTGTCTGGAGGTGATGTGCTGCCAACATCTTTCTATAGCTGGACTCAGAAACTCAGCTAGGAGAGTGGAAAGAAAACTGTAGCAAACATTGTAGTGCTTGTCTTGAGCTTTGCAACGTTAAGCAGTCTTGAGGCAGCAAAGCTGAGGGGCTGCATCATCACACAGATGTATTCCAAGGTATTTAAAATACCTGAGCCCCTGCTTTGTGTTTGCTTGGCTCTGGAAGTGGGGCAGTTATACTTGTGGTGCCATGACTCTGGATCAGCTTCTCCAGTTCGTGCTTGTCATTTGGTGAATGGCTGCTGAAGGCCTTTGAGGCAAGAATGGATTGAGAGTATATTGCTGCTAGATATTTTTAAGGTCAAGTTCTCTTGTGAGACCTTTCTCTTGTGGTGGGTCTCTTTCTGTTGTTTTTAATGCTGCTGGGTTTTTGTTTTTGTTTTTTGTTATTTTGAAAGCAAACAAAATATGCTGCTGTTTTGTACTGTTTATGAGCTATCTGTAAATACTTTTTTGCATCTGTGAGGCAGGATTAAAATGCTGCAAATTAATAAAGTCTTCATTGGTTATAGCTCCATTGGATGCTGCAATAAAGATAGTTGCAAAGTGCTTTGAGCTTTAGTGAATGTTTAGTATTACTAATTCTCAACCTTTTACTAGGTATAAAGCAAGATGAGATGGCTTAATTTTCCTTTTTTCTTTACCATCCTTTTTTCATAGCATACCTTCTTAGATTGTTATGCCTGCAGGCAGTTTCACTGTTTCACTGATTATATGTAAGCTGCTCCATAGCCTATTTGGCTGAGGGGTGGGATAAAAATACTTTAAATAAATAAAGTGATGGGAATGGGGTGAAGAGCTTGTTGGTTATGATTGCTTCAGACCTCTTTTTTCTGCCTTGATTGTCTTGGTAAAGCCGGATGTTGTGCTTATTTTGTTATTATTGCTTAGGAGTACATTTCGCCAAGGTTTAGTTACTGGAAGCAAGCCGGTCATTCATCCTGTCTTGCACTGGCTCCTTCAGCGAACCAATGACCTCAAGAAAAGGGCCTATCTTGCACGCTTCCTAATCAAAGTGGAAGTGCCTGCTGAATTCCTGCAAGATGATACAGTTTCTGATACCAACAGACAGGTAGCGTTTGCAAAGTGTTTCTTACCCAGGTTGTATTTTGTTAATAGTGGGGGTTCAAATGAAGGTTTTGCTGGCAGGTCCCCTTGATGAGGGATAAGTCTGCTGTGGACCACACAAGCCATGCAAAAAGCATAGTAAATGATGGACTCTTGACTAAGCATAAGAAAATGAAAAAAACCCCACTAAGATATAAACCCAAAACAGATGCATCAGGGATTGTTTAATTATGGAGTGCTGCGAGACTTGGTAGGTTTGCATTTGCTTGTAGGAGAGCGTGCCTTGCGAGGCCTAGTGCAGAACATGGGAGCTGTTCTCCTCCCGACAATACCTTCTTGGTCCTTTTTCTTGCCTCCTAGAAATCTTGAATTTATTGCCATCAGATGTGGTCCATGGGCTTTGCTAGAATAAAAAATGAATCTGTACAATTAATTAATTTGTAGTAGGTAGAAGAGCCAAAATAACACAATACCTCATTTTTCTTCAGGTATATGCATTTGCCAGATAAAGCAGAGAAAGTGCCCTGGACTTGTATGGAAGTTAAAGCAAACATTCCCTCCATCAACAGTATCCAGATTTATAAATAAAATAGCTAAACAAAAGCTGCCTTTAGAGAAAGGAATGCAGTTTGTATGTTTGTTCAATGTGTGCCACTCCTAATTTGTATAAAGATACAACTCTGCAGTTTCCATTATGTAAAATATGTTCCAATAATCTCCTCGCTTATTCAAAATAGAAACTGTAATAATACACCATTCTTAAAACAATATAACCATTGGAGGTTGTTTAAATGTTGCAAAAGATCAAGAGATTTTGCTGATGATACCTGGCTTTTATATGTGCAATATTTTATTTTATGGCCAGAGATCAACGATTCTGGCTGCTGTCCATTGCAAATATTCATTTTGTGTGTTCCTTTTGTTTTTGTTAAGGAATCGAGAAATGCTAGCAAACATGGTTTAAATGTGGCTTTTTATCTGGCTTGTATTTTGCAAGCCAGAAAAATTGGGGGGAGGGTTGTCTCCTGGTCTGTTCATTTGAGCTTGGAAGAAAAGCCCTTGATTCACTATTGTGATCTATGTGAATGTAACTAATGTAAACAATGTAGTGCTGAGGGGTCAATATGTTATAGCACAAGTTTTAGAAGAGTTTTTTTTTCTTTTTTTGGCAGTACGAAGAACTAATGGAAGCCTTCAAAAACCTAAAGAATGCGAACAGCTCAAGACATCAGGTTTCTCAACTGCAGAAATACGAAGGGTAAAAACAATATGAATTTGAAAAGGGTTTTTTTCTGAGTCATTGAAAAAGCAAGTAACATTAAATTCCTGTGATAAGAAAATAGATTGGTTTCCTTAGCATGGATAAAGTAAAACAAGTAGCCTTATTGACACTGTAATGTTATAAGGGTTTGTTAGTTTTCTGCTTTAGGGTTTTTTTTGGAGGGGGGCTGTTTGTGTACTTTGAACATTCATGGTGGCCCTCATTATAAAATGTACAGCAACATTTTTCTCAATGGGGCAAGACTCCTTTATTGGCGGAAGAGGGATGAGACCTGAGGTCAAATCTTGGAATGGGATGTGGTACATTAGGACTTTTGGACGGGGAGGGGAGGGGGAGGGAACAGGAGTTCTGCTCCTCTCTGACACTTATCTTTGACTAGGTTCACACATCATCCGTTTGTATGACAAGCAGTCATCATTTTTTACCATTGTGAGCTTGTGTTGTCCAGACCTGGTTGCTGCTTTTGAGTCTAGGCACTACGACAAGAAACAATTGTGTGGTTTCTGTTGTATGGTTTCTGCTTATCCACAACTGTCTGTCATGATGTCTGAACCCAAGAGTTCCATTTTTTCTATTTGTGGTGAGAAAATGCCATAGCCTTGCATGGGAAGTAACAGAAGTGGCCCCTGTCCAGTGTGCCTGGAGGTTGGCAAGTTGGGGCAAACTGCTCTTTCCCTCATTTTGTGGGGACACTAACCAGAATAACTGGCAAGAAGACCCTGCAGCAGATGGCCCCATGCAGAATTGCTCTGTCAGGCCGCAGACCTAAACGGAGCTTCAGCTGGTATTTGCATCCCTACAGTGACTGCCAACAGTCGAAGGGCTCGCGGGCAGCGAAGATGCAGCCAAACACTACTGCAAAGATGATAGAGGGTGCCCAGGAAGCTGATACGTGGGGCACAATCCTGCCGAAGTGACGCTCCAAAGGCCCTTCAGCTCCTGTGATTCTAGTCAGCGAGTGCAGAGTGTGTTTACATTTCTGTCACCATCACAGTCATTGATGGTGCCCACAGCCCAAGGCAGTTTATGGTGGCATAAAAATGCAATATGAAGCACACATACCGATAGAAACAGTTACAATACGAAATGTAAAAGCTGCATTTGAAAGAGACATGCTTGGCCTTAAAAAATGTTTAACTTGGTCTGGTTTGCACCTGCAGTGTTGTAGTATATTTCAGGCTAACAAAACAAAACGTGTTATTTGTGGTTATGTTATATGTTATATGCCAAAGCAAGGAACCAGAGAAAGACCTTTTTATTATTCCAGGCTTTAAAAGAAAGCTCTGAATTTATTTGGTTTTTATGCTGCTTTTATCTACTTTTTAAACTTTATTGTATGTTACAAAGCTATTTAATGTAGAATGGATGTAAGGTGCCATGGGGGAAATAATTGATGAATAAGATATAAAAGTATTAATAAATAAAATGGAGCTACACAGAAGAACATTCAAATAGGAATGACTGCCTTAGGGTCAAAATGACTTGTATTACTGATTTTACTAACCCCTCTACCCACTAATAACTGCGTCACTCAACTGGTCCTTGAAGTCAGTGCTTTAAAAAAAAAAAGATGCTGATATTCCCTCTGTTAAATATCTGCATAGTTTTCCTCTCTACCTTGAACCATTAACCAGTTCTTTTTAAGGTCTAAATTACACTGTAAGGTAATGCATAGCATAAAGCGGATCCTTACTTTTTAATTTTGGTGTAAGCATGTGAAACCTTGACTCAGATTGGGACCATTGAGTAAGGGGCTGCTATTTTCTCCTTCCCCCAAATTTGGCCTTCCTCCCCACTACACGTGCAGGGGTTAAAAAAGGGGAAAGAGGCTAGTGGGCATTTTTTGCTTTAGCTCCCCCATGGAGGGGAGCAATGGAAAACATGACCCCCTGCTCCTGTGCAGTGCTTTGATCCAGATCAGGGTCTCTTGCACTTCAGCATGAATGTCAACACATGCAGAAAGTAGAATTGGTTACTTGTTATGCATTTACCACAGCATGTGGATTAATCCTAAATGCATCTCTTCAAATACGTTGGTGTGACTCGGATTAATTTGTATAAGGCGCTGTGATTAGCATCCCAAGCAAAACTATTACACTTAAATGAAAATGATGTGGATTCTGCTCTTTTAGTTCCAGATCTATAGAAAAAGAACTCTCTCTGATCCAAATCCTGTATCTGAAACCTCATTTGCTGTGTTTTTTCATGCTGCTGCTTTCTAGGATATCACTGCTATGGAAGAAGAGAAGGATCAGCTGATGAAAAGAGTGGAGCGACTCAAGAAGCGGGTAAGTGAGAATTGCCAAGCTGCTCCTTGGATGGCAAATTGGACTGGGGAATGTAAACAGGGATTAATTCTAAGATGCAGCATGCCTGGGTAAGGAATCCGATGGCTGACAGGAGGAAAGGGAATCTTCCCCAGGCAATGGTCCAAAATGCTGGAAGACCTTGAGCCCAGCCCCAAGAAGTGTTGCTGTGGGAAGGAAGTGTGGTGTGAATCTGTGAGACACATGATCCCTCTCTAATTGATTTCTCAGCTGCGTGGTGGTTAATGTGTATCACTTCTCCTTCTCTCTGTAGGTGGAGACAGTGCAGAATCATCAGCGAATGCTTGAAACAGCCAGGCAGCTTCGAGTGGAGAAAGAGAGAGAGGAATCTCTTGCCCAGCAGAAGCAAGAGCAGAAGAACCAGGTATCTGGCAAAAGCATGCAAGTCGAAATGAGATTTTCAAAAAAACAGTCATGTTTTGCTTCATCAAAGGCGATCTATACATTGGTTTTAAAAGACACTACTGTTGTGACTGAGTGGCAGTCCTGTTTCACAGAGGTTTAACGCTGTTCTTAGTGTGGCTTTTGATGCCGATTGTGGAGACATTTGTGGGGTATGGATGTAAATCCATATATACCGTATTTTTCGCTCTATAAGACGCGCCTGACCATAAGACGCACCTAGTTTTTAGAGGAGGAAAACAAGAAAAAAAATCTTCTGAATCAAATGGGCACATAATCACAGGCACATTCCCCATCGCTTCCCCATGGGCTGCACATCTGACGGACTTACTGCACACACATATTCGCTCTATAAGATGCACAGACGTTTCCCCTTACTTTTGAGGGGGAAAAAAGTGAGTCTTGTAGAGCAAAAAATACCAGAAGCTGGGGACAAAGCAAGGCAAGCCAGTTGCCTTGAAGCCCCACGTATGAGTTTCCAAAGTTTTCTGACTGGCAAAGCCAGAAACCAGAATGCTTGGTTTGTTGGGTATGCCAGCTGGGAAGGCTCTTGGTCGGAAAAGCCCCTCATACAGGCCCTCTTGTGTACAACAAGAATGAGACCTTGGCATGCTCCTCTGAGTATCGTATGCGCATCTTTTGACCCTTGCCAGAGGTCTCCCAGCTGTGAGCTTGGCCAGTAAACTCCCAAGTATCGCCACGCCCACATCACAATTCCTGCCCTGGGTCAGCTCAACAGTAGAACAGGTTGCAGCTTTATCTTGCCAAATCTGCTGATAGCAATGCTTTCTTATTACTTCTGTCAGAAATGGGGGGGGGTACATTGTGTGCAGCCTAAGTCCTTTTAGATATTTCCTCCCTTTTTGCATTATTTCATTGTATGTGTATACATTTCCACAGATTAAACTTATTAATAGATCTGTGCATATTTCTAAGCTTTTTCATGCAGAGCAGAGGCTGCAGAGAGTCCAACTCCAGCTCAAGGATATGCGTCATGCAGCATTGGATTCAAAGCCAGAAAGTAAGTAGGAGTTCTGAAATGCTGTTCCCCCTCCTCCACATCTCCTGCCAAAAAACCAAAGAAGGACTTTTAAAAAGTCAAAGAAAAGTAAATTTACATCCTTCCTGATTGTAGCTTTTCATTTTAAAAATTTGGCTTAATGTAAATTTATGGATTTCTAAAGTTTTGTCTGTTATTTACCTTTGAACACTAAGATATGCATGGCTAATGTTTTATAATTGTTAATAATGTTAAGATAACCCTTTGATCTTATTTCATAAATGAAACCAGAGAATGGGTAACTGCAGCTCTTTCCAATTATCTCTTGTTATGCTTGTCCCTCTCTTGAGGCAGGAATCTTTCTTCAAGATTTTGTGACACTTCAAAGTGCCATGTGCATTGATGATCCTGTGTTGTTGTTGGGGTGTGCATTGTTGGGAGAGATTATTCATTTGGTTTCTTTTGAGTCACTCAAGAATTCTTTTGTATTTGACAAGACTTCTATTCCATTTCAGGTGTTTCAGCTTTTAACATTCTATCCCTCTGATAAATTGCTCAATAAAAAGGAAAGTATTTTGTTACTAATATACCTTTCTCTGATCGGGAAATATTCAAAAATGGAACATTAACTGTGGCTGTGAAGCGAAAGCCTCCGTACTCAGGCTCCTGAGAGCCCAAGCAGGAGGGGATTATTGTATACAAGTCCTGCTTGTGGACTTCTCACAGATTGCTGGTTGGCTGCTGGGTGAGCAGAATGCAAGGCCTTCGATCCCTTCCAGCGTGGCTTTTCTTATGTTCTTACATAAAAGCATGCCTGATGTCCTGTCCCATAACAAGGTGCTGCGGCCAAGCGTTTGTTGGCTAGTCAGGAAGAAGGGCGACAGCTGCGTGGGAAAGAAGCAGGTGCTTGGTCTGGACCCTGTGGTTCCCCAAACTGGGTCCTTATGCTGCCAGATGTTGCCATGGGGAAGCAGCTCCCTTAATTCCACTTGGCTGTAGTCCAGGGAGAGAGGGGCCACAGGGTGCTCTCAACTGTCAGTTCTTGACTGCAAATGCCGCCCCCCCCCCCCCCCCCCCCGCTATCCAGCCAGCCCACTTACATTTGCTTTGGCAAACAGACTTGGGAACACAAGTTTGTTGAGGTGGAGCATAACACTTAAAGGCAGAGCACCAAGAAGCGCTATGGACGCTTGCAGGCAAACCTGCTTCAGTGGATGTATGATGTGCTACAACAGTAAAGCAGCTCATTTCCGAGCTGTTATAAAATGGCTCATCTGTTGCTACAAATCAGGAAAAGATGCTGCTGTTAGGGAGCTGGGAGGAGGGGGACGTATACAGCCGTGTGGAAGAGTGTGCTGTGTGAACCCTTTGTGAGGGCCTCCACACCAGATCTCCCTTTCTATGAAATAGGTGCTTGCTGGTTTCACTAAACTCAAATGCAAAGGTCAAAATACCTGTGTAGATTATTAGGAACCCACCTAGCCCTGCTGTATTAGGGCACTGCCAGTTGGGAAGGAAAGCTTAAATTGTGTCCTTACCAGTTATTCTTGCTTATCCTCATCAATATTTGTAAAATAAACTCTCTTAATCCTCAAAGAAATGCCAACAAAGAGAATTCTGCATGTGGACAAGGACCAATTATTCAAGTCATCCTGTTGACATTGTGAACAACAGCTATTGTTTTTGCCAGGAGAGACTCATCAGCAAAATGAGGTCTATCATATTGAGTGAAGCATGAGATATGTGTTCTCACTGCTCTCTTTTGGTGGTTACTCTCCAGAAGAAAAAAGAAAAAAGAAATGTGTCATATTTTTGGCTTACAACACAGAAAACAAACAAACAATTGTGGCTGCAAGTACATTCCGCTGGGCAGTCTCCGGAGCTGGCAGCCACGTAGCTGTAAGCACCCTGCTAGTCGGACTGGACAGCGCACACAAAGGGAAGTAGCATCTCTGGCACAGAAAGCCACAGCTTCCGAAATGAGACAAGTCAATGTAGCTCCTTTCTGTGACCTCCACTGGCTTGTCCCATTCAGGAAGCTTCAGTTTCTTGGGTTGCTTCAGCCAGCACTAATTTCCTGTTGCAGTAGCAGCTGTTCCTGCTAGTGCAATGGCAATACTGCATACTGACCATTTTTAGTTTTAATACTAATCATAAGCCAACCAAAAAACTAGGCATGGTCCAGATGAACTGGAACACTTTACAAGACTGAAGCACCTGCTAAAATTTCTCTCACTGAATTCAGAGAGACTGCAAAGTACTTCTCTCTGGGTGGACCATAACTCATTGTTGTTCACATTGCATAATGGTGTTATCATCCATTACTAGAAGGTTGACCCTTTCATCTCAGTGGGAATTATGCATCCTGTAAATCAAGGTAGAAAAAACTTTAAAAATACCAGAATATATCATTTTTAGCTGATTGATTGGAAACAGTTTTTTTTTTAAATCTATACACTCTTAATGACATCTTCTGGCAGGGCTTCAAGCTTCAACCAAGACCTAGGATTCAAAGGTTTTCCTTAAAAGATGCTTAATTCTTGTTTACTGTAATATAGCCACAATTTAATCAATTCAATATGCCTGCTTACTCAAGAGCAAAAATGAAGCAGTATCCCTTGCTACTCTCACATAAAAAGTATAATCCAGTAATGATGTGGAAAGTGAACAGAACAGTTGAGGATGAAAGTCAGAGCAGATATTCTGCTCTGAAATGGGCATGGATTAGAGTAAAAAGGCAGTCCAGTTGTACTGTAACTGTAGCCAAAAAGAGAGCTTTTTGAGTTGTTCAAGGTACTGGACCAACAGTTTTCACCTGAATTGCATCCCATTTAATACATTTAATAATAACAAAGCAATAATAACCCTACCGATACCCACGCCCTTCCAATAGTATATTCTTACATGGCTTGTGTGGGCCTCAACAGCCTGCTGGATGGAAAGGCCAAGTCTAGGATTGGAGGGGTTTAAAGGAGTTCACAGGAGATGGAAACAAGGGAGGGGGAGACTGGTAGGAGAGAACCAGCAGGAACAGTGAAGCTCCTTCTCCTTTGCCCGGCAGGTCTCCTCTGTAAGATTAGCATTACAAGGGAAGTATTGAGTTAGAGCCCCCTCACCCCCCCCCCCCGTGCTCATGTTTGTTAGAAAACGGGCTTTGCCCCGTGTTCTGTCTGAAATCTATAAATCTATTCAGTTTATTTCACGTTTTGGGAACTGTTTTTCCCCATAAGTTTCATTGTTAACTTTACTGCTTGCTTAATGATGACCATGGTTGTATCTTGTATGTGTGCTTTTGGGGTTTAAAGAACTCTAGAGACCTCCAGATTTCAGAAGAATCGTGCTTTGCCTTGAGCTGGATTTCAAGCAGTTTTGTTCAGATGTATGCATTTAATCACTGTACATATTGGGGAAGGTACTGAAATGTGTAGCTAGGGCAAGTTCATTCATACAGTCAAGCAAGAAAGGGTGTCTCGTTCCTGCGTGTCTGAGCAAGCCACTAATTCACTCTTCCTGAACCTTTCTTGTAACAATAAAAATATCTGAACGGAAAACATGATGAATAGCTATTAATAGCTTTTCACATGTAAGTATGCCATTGGCAAAATGAAATTGAAATGAGCTTAAGGCTTTGAACCAAGCACATAGTACAGAGCAGGGATACAGAGGTTTTATGAAGAAAGCATTTTTAAAAGATTCTGAAATGGACAATGCAAAGCCCTAAAGCATACTTTTATTCTTTTCTGGCCCAAGAATTTGTGACAGGCAGACTTCTCCGAAAACATTCAGTTACACTGCAGGGGAGGAAGAGAATTGAGTAACTTCTTTCACCACATGACTAATCTTGCAAGTTTGGGAACACTTTACTCTCTATGTGCAGCATCTAAAGTAGGCCATCCATTAATGGGTGTGTGTGCGTGCGTGTGTGTGCATACATGCAGGCCTAATTAGCCAGTTTGGGGCTTTTCTAGTTTCTGGCACCATCAAGAGATTTGATGTATAGGGTCGCTTCCAACATTCCATTCATTTCAATGGATTTCCTCATAAGTGAGAGTAACATTAACTATGATCCATAAAACTCAGTATTTGTTTTAGAAGACTTTAAAAAATTCTAATATTCCCCCTTATTATATTTTCAACACTCTCATGGTTGTATTGTAGAGAGCTATTGTATCCATATTTCATGCTTTTCTTGCATGAAAATTCTAAATACCTTGAAAGTCTTGTATACGTTTTGTTTTATTCACTCTTTAATTTATTTCCAGAAAGGTGATAATAATACTTGGCTTTTTGGAGAAGACCAGTATGTGCATGTTTGTCCACATACCATATATTTTGCAACTCTGAAGTCTTGCTAGTTGATGCAGAAATTAATGTAATTGACTACTAAGTAGTTTGGGTTGAATTACAGTTATTAGAGTATGAAACCAAATTGCCATTCTTGTTTCTTTGTTTGGACATGTGTTGATGTAGTGGCGGCTTCTTTGTTTTCTCAGGTTTAATGAAGAGACTGGAAGAAGAGACGAAGTTCAATACATACTTGGTCTCTGAAAAATTTCCTCAAGAACTGGAATCAAAGAAGCAGTCACTGTATTTTTTACAAAAAGTGGTTGCAGAACCAGCAATGAGCCAATCTGACCTCACTGAACTTGAAACTAAAGTATGTTGACAGAAGAAAAAAGAAATCCCCTTGGTTAAGGGTTTGTGTGTTACTGGTTGCAGGCAGAATTCAAACAGATTATCTGCAATTGGATAATCATTGTTGGACCTATTTTTAAATGGCTCTTTTATGACCAGGTCTCTTGCTCCTTTCTCTCACTTTTACTCGGTGCAAAACGAAAGCGAGAACTTGACAGCAGTCACTAACATCTTTGATTGCAATGCTGTATCTTAATTGTTTTGTGGCAATCTAAACATGAATTACATGGAGTAGAAAAATTTTACATAGCTGAACTTGAACAGCTTCCAGATATGCCTCTGACATTTTATCAGGCATATGGAGAGGCAGCTAAGAGACACCCTGTTCTTCCAAGTAGCCAAAATTGGCCTTGTGAATGAGCAAAATCATCTACCTTTCTCCATCAGAATTAGGGTGTCATGGGTGGGTGGTTTTCCTTCCTTATGAAGGTATGCTGTGCCAGTGTTGTAGAAGAGCACAAGTACCCTAAGATTTTAAAAACTGCATATATTGAATGCAGTATTTTGTTTTAGGTTGTGGGACTTTTGGAATATTCCTAGATATAAAAATAAATAAATAAAACATCTATAAAGTTGGGATCAAGGCTCCAGTTATCAGCTAAGTTGGATGGATGGCCCCAGTTCAGCTAAATATAGATGTGTTATTCAACCTATATAGGAAAAGCCTGTTGCAACTAACTTAAGCCCCCATTGTTGTCAGTAGGGGTCAGATGTCACAATAACAATTCTTGAACGCAACATTCCAGGATTGTTAAAACAAACAGGAAATGGCTTGCATATGGCACGCATCCCCACAGTTTGTGGGTTAATCAGTTTAATTAATCAATTAGTTGCTGCCTGAAGCCGCTGTTACATCCAGATTTAGTCTATATGTACAAGTGCAGGATACAGACTAAAATAATGCCCCATCAAATGTTACAACAACCCTGTTTGTTTGTTTGTTTGTTGTTTGAATCCTGGGTTGTTGCAAACTAAGCTGGAGTGAACATGCTAGTTTTCCTCCATCCTGTCACTCCTTCTGAGGCTAAGCAACTCAGCTCCTTGATTGCTATGTATGATGTGATAACTGCAAATTCCAGTTTGTTGAGAGAAACAACCGAGAATTCCTGGTTTGCATGTCATGCTTCTCAACCTGGCATGGAGCATGCCTTGGTAGTTTAGCTTCCCCTGTTTGGAGCAGGAGCAATCAGCTGGCGGGAACCAGTGCTATGGCTTGCTCCCACTTCTGTTCACCACAACCCAGGAATTTTTTTAAAGGGTTTTTTTAACGTGTGAACCAGGTCAGTAAGTTCCATAAGGATAAGCCTGCTTCATCTAGTCCAGGATTCTGCTCCTCATGGCCAGCCAGCTGCCCAGGAGAAACCCACCAGCAGGACATAAGGATAACAGCAAAGGGAACATTCATGTCGCCCAGGGTAACTGATCCCCTGTCAGACCTTTGATTTAAGGCATACTATTGTTGTGCATGGCACTTCCAGGACTCTTGAAACAGATCTGCCTGTGCATCATCTGAATGCCCTGAAATAGATCATGTGGGTTATCCCAGGATGACTTTGGCCTTCTTGGAGATTATCCTGGGGTACCCTTTTTGTATTAATGAACTGGAGCTGAGATGGCTCTTTGACACAATGCTCTCATATTCGTGAAACGCTGAAAGAAGAAAGAGTCCTTCACTATTATATACTGAATTGAGTTCTTAGAACTATGAAATTTAAGCTAAATAACACCCGTACCCATCCGTGTCCTCTGTGAACCTGCGTCCTCTTTCATGCTGAGGGGAATGAGCCAGGCTACAAAGATATATAAGGGTGCTGGTGTTTAGACAACTTGCACGTGCAAAGCCACGGACCTCTGTAGGAAAAGAGTTCACTCATAAATCAGATTCATTTCTTGGATATAACAGCTTCCAGAAGGGTAGCCATAAGAGATTGTTTTGCAGTAACATCCATAATATTAAGATTTGTTTAAGTTGGTGACCAAATGCAAGCACAAAAGGGCAAACTTGAGCAGAATAGGGCCACTATACTCTTGGCACTTTGGTTTGGACAGTTTGCCTAGTAACGTAGGATTTCACCTCTGATCTGGGGAGGCTGAAACTTACTTAGATTAGGCACCACTACCATTTTTCAAACACCCTGCATTGTTTTGGAGAAGCTACTCAAAATCCTTGGAGCTCAGATGTAACAGTGATTCATTTGATTCTGCCACTGAGATTTGAACCCATTTTGGGGACTTGTTTCTGTTTCCAAATTCCATCTCTTGTTCCAGTGAAGCAAAATGACTTTATTTCACATTGCTTATTTTAAAAAACCCCTCTTAAATGTTTTAATTAATTACTCCAGATAAATGAGGTCAACGCACAAATAAATCAGTTAATTGAGAAGAGGATGATGAAGTATGAACCAATCGATAGTAAATTTTCAATGTATCGGCAACAGGTAAGAACAAAATTCATGAAAAGTAGCCTACAGTGGAATTATATTTTATTGTGTAAAATTTTGAAGCAAACTACAGCTGATTGCATGAAACTTCAGATTTTGCTGGTATCTTGGTATTTCTCTCCCGATCTGACGTGAGAGTGTTTGTGTGATGGCTCCAGAAGCAGTGATCAAAATATTTAATTTGATACATTTTTAAAAGGTGTGCTTTTAGCTTTGTGAATGTGACCTGAAGCCTCTTGTTTTTGTGTGCAATGCATTACAAGGTTAAGAATGCTACATAATGTGCTGGTACAAGAGACCAGCTGGTTCCTAATATAAAGTGCTGACGTCCCTTGGATGAGCCATTCCAGGAATTCGGAGCGCTCCTCTTAGTCAAAAACATATGGCAGCCCCTGCGCTGCTCCACAGGGTGCTTTCGTCGGCTTTGTAAGAGCACCCCGTGCGCTTTTAACACTATTTATCATCATGGGCCCAGTTTGGAAATGCAAAGGGCTTGGATAATACATAGGCAGAACCATCTGAGAGGCAGAATGCAGAAGGCAGAGAGTGGAGACTACTTCCAAAACTACCTACACAATTATGTGATATGCACTATTAATCAGTAAGAATGGTGGACATGCTTTGATTTTAAGGACCTTGTAACATAAGATGAACCTTGATTCTTGGTCTATAGTGTTTTGGTTTTTGATAATCAACTAAGTTCTGAAAAGTATTTATGCTCGTATTAAATATTAGGCAATACTAAAAATGTAGCACAAGCGATAAGGCACCTCCTGGTGTTTTTTAATTTTATTCTTTGTCCCAGGAGTTGCACAAAATAAAATAATGCATGAATGGCTATCTTTAATGATATCATATGCCGCCGCTTAAATCAGATTCTGTATTTCCACCGTCTGCAGAATGAGCTCATGCAGCCTGGCTGATGTGCGATGGGTGGAGGGCCTCACTTCAGAGCAGAGAGAGTGCTTTTCCATTTGTGACACCACGGGGTCAATCCCTGACATTTCTAATTAAATGCTATAAGTTGCCTTGAGCAATTGTGGAAGAGCAAAGTGAAAATGTTTAAAGCTGCAATCCTTTGCAAGTTTAGACAGGAAGAGCCTGCAGTTCCTAGCATGCCCCAGCCAGCTCTGCAAACTGGGGCATGCTGGGAATTAAAGGCCTTTTTTCTGGCTAAGTTCACAATAAGATTGCTGCCTTAAAAATGGTCTTGGATAACAGGGGCAAAAGATTGTGGAAAAGTGTTGTCTATTGAAATGTTAATGCAATATTACAAGGTCAATCTTAATAAGAGCAATAACAATAATATTAATAAAATGCATATCTCACCTTTCTTCTTCCTGCAAGGAATACTAAGGCAGCTTACAAGGTTCTCTTCTCCATAACCACCACAGATAAACATGTGGATTGCAATACGGAAAAACAGTTACTTCCCTAGTACATATCATATGTTTCTTTGTGGGGGTTTTTAAAGAACTAGAATTCAAGAATATTATCCAGTTCTTGAAATGTTGTGGTTCCTTTCTGCCTTAACCTCTGCACTGTACATTTCTGTACAGCTCTGAGCATCTCCTGACAAAATAACTGCAAAATCCTGTTTGTCACTGCTATATATATCTGCTTCCAAAACAGTATCAGATGGTGGTGTCAAAAGTCTGATAGTTTTGAGTGCCTGGGGTGATTGGATTCTTCACACAGCACAGGGGTCCCAGGGCATGGCCTCGGGGAATATAATGCAGGTAAGTTGCTGAGGCTAACCCACTCTGGGTCTGGACAGTTCCTGGATGGAAGAGCACTTGGTTACCCCATGATGACCACTACCTTAAGTTCTGCATTGGAAGAAATAAAGAAAAAGTATTCTTTTTGCACTATTAAATGAATACACAGCACAAACCCCCTTGCGTATGGTGATGAAGAATTGCTTCTAGGTAACAAGGCAGCAAACTCTGGGGAACACTCAGTCCTCTTCTCCTTTTGAGGCTGTTATGTGCTCAAAATAACTACCATAAATATGTGTGGGCAAGCAGGCCCTTGTGCTAGTAATTTCTGAGGATTGAGTTGCAAGTCTGTCTTGAATGCCAGCTTCCTGGGCCTCAAACATGCCTGCTCTTTCCATTGCGTTATCCTACCTGAAATGTTTAAACTTGCCTTCTGCACTGCTGCTGCTGATGGGTCTGCATTGCCCCCACAGGCCTCCATAATTTCCCGGAAGAAGGCAGCCAAGGCAGAAGAACTTCAGGATGCCAAGGAAGAGTTGTCCAACTTGGAAAGGCAAATGCTGCAAAAGTCAAGCCAGGCCCAGGAGCTGAATGGTGCAGAGGTTTTAAAAGGGGATGAGGTAATCACAGGCCATTGCAAGGAGAAAATGTAGCAGGTTGTGAAGCAGGTTTTTACTCTGTTCCAGCAGTGGAGATCCTTACACAGAAGAATGTGGGTGAATGGGCTTCTTTGGGAAATCCTCTGCATTTCAGAAGTTTGGCTCATTGTTTGGAAGACTGATGTTAGTGAATCAGAAGCCCAGAGCCCCTTCCTTTGCATTTTGGCCTGTGTTTTTCACCTCTTGGCATGTTTCCCATTAATCCCCAAGAACTGGTGCCCCCGTATTTGTGTTGCTTTTTTATGACAGGGCTGGCCAGGCAGGTTCTTTTAAAAAAGAGGGAAAAAGAAGCCCCCTCACGGTGGTTCACAATTTGTCCTTGGCAGACGCATGCAGCTCACAGCCTGTGAAACGAGGCACTCTTATTCTGCTTTGAGAATGATGCATGGGTCTGGGAGGAGATGGAAGGACAGGTGGGGAAGCAGCGACTCATCAACTCTTGTGATTGTGGGCCATGCCCAGGTGGGTGGGGAAGAGGAGTGAAATGAACAGGTATGAAAAGACGGGAGAGTTTGCGCCTTATGCGAAGCACAGTTCAAGGAGAGCGAAGCAGCAGGAACTTTCTGCATGTGAAGGACTGGAGCTAAGAGTTTTGGCCACCCCTAATGTATTATCATCTCTGCCTGAAGTCAAGGGCACTATTCTCCATACCAAATATGGCTTCAGCAGTTGGTCTTTGCAACATAAGACAGCTAGATGACAAACCCTTGAGATTAGTGTCTTTAAACGAAAACGGCATTCTGAGACTGAACTCGCCTAAGAGATTTGGCACCTCATGCCCTCTGCCGTGGCAACTCTGTTATTTTCTGTTACTCTATGAACCTGCCTAGTCCAGACCCTTTGTTTCTTTCCTCCTGTATAGTAGACTGGCTTTAGAGTCACAGTGGAACTTTGTTTCAGTTAAGTTTGACAGCTGGCGCTCTGTGCTTCATGACGTTCCGGCTACTAAGGAGGCAGTGCTTCATTAGCCGGCAGCCAAGTGTTGCAAGAGAGCCAGTGAGCCACAGACACTTGGCCTTATCTGCTGCGTGTTCACTGTATTGTAAAGTACACTAAAAGAATGTTCCACATTGTCAACGCACCTGATGAGAACAATCTGTTGACTAGCTATATTGTTAAGAGTAATCACAGCAGCAGAACAGGAAATTGGTGGACGCCAGTGATGATGCTGAGAACTTATAGTCAAGTTGCAACATGGATGGAGCAAGGAAAGTGTGAAGTACAGATACGTATGTGTGAAGAGACATATGTTCAGATATGTTCTGACTTCAGTAGTGTCGGCTACAGGAGCCTCTTTTCAGAAACACGAGCCTTGCAGGATCAGGCTGGAATCCATCCGCTCTAGTGCTTTCCTTCATCTTGTGATCTGCGGAGTCCAAAGCAGTGTACATGCTGTGAGGTCGGCTAAACTGAAGGTTTGTGACTGGCCCAGTGAGCCAGGCCTCCCAAGTCACAGTCCAGCACTCTGACCACTGACATAAGCTGGCTCTCGGTTGTAAATCTGGGAAAAGCAGAACGTAAGGCGAGTAGCCTTCTCCTGCACTTGTGTCACAAACATACTCAAGATGCAGACGCCCTCTTTCTGGAGGCTTCATAGAGCCATCATGGCTATTAGCCATTGAGAAACCACCTCTTCCTCTGTGGCCTAATCTCACTGAAAAGACATTTAAGCTACTGGTCATCAGCTCTCTTGTGGCAGTGAGTTCCATAGTTGAATGACAAACAATATTGTGAGCTGCCCCGAGGCTTTGTTGTGATGGGGCGGCATAGAAATGTTTTAATAAATAAATAAATGTATGCACTTAGTGCAGTTTTATCCCACTATTCACTTAATTACAGTGGCTCATATCAGTGCAGAGAAAAAGAGGCCCAGTCCTTAGGAGTATAATATAAAATAACAAGACACCCAAGGGGAGGGGAATGGAAGAGGAAGGAGATCTGTTCTTCAAGGCCAGAAACAAGGGGATGAGCTGTAGGCATTCATGTATTTCCTTTTGTCTGTCCCAGATCTCCTCTCTGTTGGAGTCACTGGATGACCCTGAGAGAAAAAGAAATTAACTTGCCCCATATTATGTTTAATTTTTTTAAACCTCTATCATATTACCCTGTTTTACCCAGTCACACGCAGCCATGTTTTTAAACAGAAGACTACAAGGGACCACAGGAGCTTTGTGTTCAGTGTTACTGTGGGTGGTTTAGAACATGTTGGGATTTATTTTGAATGAGTTAGATAAACTCTGTTTTGCATATTTTCTTTATTTTTAAACCTCAAGGGATTCTTAACACTCCAGGCTCCTGAATTCATTAAAAACACACACACAGAGCAAAAAATGCGAGAGCAGACTTCCTTAAACTAGGGTCCTCCAGTTCTACTGGATTACAACTCCCATCATGATGGGAGTTGGAATCCACATCTTGTGGGCACCAGGTTGAGTAAAGTTATGGCAGAGATTTATCAAATAATCAGTGGTAGAGGATGGATGGATGCATGGGGGTCCTGACAGAGGCCAGGACACTCTTTAGGTTTGAGGTAATGGAATTCTTGTGTACTCTGAAGTCCTAAAATATGAGAGGGAGAGCATTCCAGGGATGGTGGCTAACCTGCTTTCCTCTTGTCTTAATTTTCTCTAGACGAATCAGTGTGTCTCGTTAATACTTTGGCTGTAATGCTGCAGATCCAAATGGTTTGTTATTAGATCTGGGTTACTGTGTGCCTCTGTCCCAGCTTGGGTTGCTGTATCCCCTTATGGCCTGGCCCTCGCTAAGGTTGGCCCTTGAATAAATTAATGCCTCCACTGCCTGGTCACTCGCATACCAGCAATTGTATCCTCAGCTGAGGTCTTAGCACTTCATCCACAGAAAGGTCAGCCCAGCTTATGTTTTTACTAGGCAGCTTGTTGCTTTCTCCTTTAACAATGCAGCGGAACGCCGACCCTTCCAATCCAAGTGAGGGTCAGTGTTTGCGCACTTGGTGGGAGTTGACAACCAGCAGCAGGGGAGAAGCTGGTGCGTTTTCAGTAGAATCTGCGAAGACATTAAGGGCTAAAGCTGTCTGTTGTAAAGATAGCAAGACATAAAAGAATTCTGGGAACAAGTACCATGAAGAAAAGAGAACCCCAACAGTGCTGGCAAGCTTCTCGTTGCAGCTGTTAGATCCTGAAAATTAGAGAATCACATTCCAAAGCTTAGAAGGGTAGGTGGTTCAATTACAAGTGATCCTAGGTAAGCCAGAGATATTTTTAGTTCTTTTTCAAAGCACATAGTACTCTTCAAAGTTGTACACAGGTTCTGGGGAGTCTAAATGAAATTTTTAATTCTCCCCAGAAAAATAAAAAAGTTTCATTTCCTAGAAATTGATTGAATTTTTAGTGGTCCATATTTTAAAGTTCAGTGGAACATATCCATATTATGTAAGTATCCAAGGTTACAGAAGTGAATAGGAAGACAGTATGAAATGCAGAGATTCTGAACGCAGCGAGCTCTAGTCCAGTTCAGGCAGGGACTCTGGAGTTAGAGAGACAAGTAGGTGATTAGCAGAAGTCTTGGGAAGGAAATGAAGCTCCAGAAGGTCACTGCTGCTTAATCAGAAAGAAAGCTCAAAGCATTGAAAAGATGTATGTCCAGAAACTCAAGTCTAGGATGATGCAAGAACTGACTTAAAGGATGGGAGGCAACCTCGGCTCTACAAATACTTTCTCACATTCAAGATGCAGCCGCAGCCATCTGAGAGGGATGGTTTAACTTAGGGTCCAGCACTGAGCAGAGGTTTGACCTGATGCCCCTCCTCGCACCTTTCCCACTCTTGATGTTCTGTAAGTCTATGATCTGTGTTCCGTCTGTATGCAGAACATGATGCAAAGATAGCTAGATTAGGATCTGAGGAAGAAGTCAAAACTGGAGTTATTTAAGATATGCAGGTGATAGCATGTTACTTGCAGAAAGCAGCAATTGAATTGCAACAACTCGTGGTGAAAGTGAAAGAAAGTGCAAAAGCAGGACTGCAACTGAACATAAAGAGAACAAAAATCAGGCCTACAAAAGAATTACATGTCTTTAATGTCAGCACTGAAGAAATTGAAATTGTGAAAGATTTTACTTTGGTACAGTCATCAATGCAAAGGGAGGCTGCCGCCAAGAAATCAGAAGATTGAGACTTGGAAGGGCAGCAGTGAAGGAACTAGAAAAGATAATCAATTCCAAGGGCTTTTCATTGGAGACTGAGGCTAAGATCATCCACATTATTGTATTTCTGATCATTATGTATGGGTGTGAAAGGTGGACAGTGAAGAAGGTTATCTGGAAGAAGAGATGCATTCAAAACTTGATGCTTGAAGAGAGTTTTATGTATACACTGGATACATATAGTGTATACATAAGACCCCTAAATGAAATTAGCCAGAACATGCCCGTAGTGGCAAAAATGGTGAAACTCGGCCTGTCATAATTTGGGCACATCGTGAGAAGGCAAGACTCATTGGAGAAGACAACGCTGAGGAAAGTTCAAGGTAAAAGAAGAGGAGGAAAATCAAATACGAGGTGGATTGATGTCATGAAGGAAGGCATAGCCTTTGAGTTCACAAGAGCTGAGCAGGCTAACAAGGACAGTGCATTTTGGAGGCCATTAATTCATAGGGTCACTCAAGTTGGAGATGGATGGACAGCATGTAATGACAACTATCTATGCATGGTACCTCAGCTCGCTGGAGGAAGGGCAGGATGCCAGCAAGAGGGTAAATGAATGAACAATTTTAGTAAAGCAGTCAAGTTTGGTGCTATGAAAAAGGCTTCTCTCTGGGCTTTTTTTCTTCCTCCTTCACTGCCATCGTAACTTTTGTTTCTTTGCCTTCTAATCTGCAAAGCAGGAAGTGACTAAGTGAACAGAAGAGGAGCAGGGAGCTCCCAAGCCTGAGGCCATATTGTGTGCATCATGAAGTCTTCTTGGGATTCAGGAACTCTATTTTTTAAAAATATGGGCGGGCAACCAAGGGACCAAGCAGCATCCCTCAAATCGCCAACTCTGGCCTAGCAGCCACCAGCTCTGTCCTACATTCAGCTTTTTATGCAGACATGCACAGGGGATCATGGCCCTGCCCAGAGTGATGTCATAGAACTTCTAGAGCAGACATTCATTCCCATGTCCTTCTTTCAAGGGAGGAAACCCTTTCATAGTGTGTGTGCCACAAGAGGTGGAGAAGCCTCTTCCCAAGCAGTTCTTTTCTGACCACCACAGAACAGACGTTTTAGAGAACTTTCTCTTCTTGTGAGAGCATTCGGGGAGCATTTTCTGTTAGCACGTCTGCAATCTTGTGCTAGTACAGGAACCACCACTTGATAGCCAATCCTAGTTTGATATTCCGTGTAGCACCTTCCAAAGTGGAGTGTTCCTGCCATGTATAAAAATGTAAGGCTGAAGCTGTTTGTGGGCTGCCCTGTTGAGTTCCTCTAAGCAACTTTAAGTGATGCCTCCTACTAGAAGTGGGCATGAGCTGGGAATGCCCCCTTTTAAGGGTTAGAGCACGCTAAGACCCCTCTAGAGTTGACAGTTGACAGCATCTGTGCAAAGGAATGTTTCACTGCTTTTTAGCCAAGTTCCTAATATTATTGTTTATTTAAATTTGGGACATTCGCTTGAGTTCCCTGGCAATATGAGGTGCTAGATTATGAAAGATGTCTTTCAAATAAAGACATTTATCAAGCTCTGCTGGCAGCTTTTGGTAAACTAACCACGAGCATCCCTGAAAGAGCTTCCTAATCAATATTAATTTTTAAAAATTGCCTGCTTGGCTTGTCTGATGAGCAGACAGTAGGCTATTTTTCTTCTTTAATAAATTGAGAAATCAGCTTCTCCACAAGAGTCTGGTAGCAGTCTCACAATTACTTAACTCTTCCCCACCCCACTGGGATATAGCAGTCCTTAAGTGGGAGAGGAAGGGGACTGTGCTAAATCATGTTCCAACATGGGTGCCTGAGTGCCGCTCCAGAGGTCTCGCACAGTGATTCTGGAGGGCTTGTCACTGCCAGGGATCTGCTCACACAAATGTTTTTAGTGGCTCGTGGAGTCCTGATTGCATTAATTGGACTGGCAGGAAAATCGGCCATCTGCTCCATAATTCTCAGTATATATCTTCTGCAAACATTTTTTCTATACTAGCATGCTGAGATCATTAAAGGTGGTCTTCCTGTATCTAATTCAGATTATTATCAGAAATTTTCACTGGCTTTGTTATTTACTTTAAAAAAAAATCACTAAAATCATGAAAAATAATTGTAACCTATGGCTGTAAAAATAGTTACAAGAGTAAGTACAGTAAGGTGGACAAAGCCTCAGTCTCGCCACTGCACATGATGGCAGGTGAACTAGCTGGACTTTATGGGTGGGCTCCTTGCCTGGGACACTTTTTATAGAACATACAGTTTCTACAGAGGGTTTTCTGGTTGTGCTTATCTCAGCCTTTTAAATGGATATTGTTCTTAGAAGGGCTTTGTATAACACAGCCCATTTCTTCAAAAGTGAAACATTGTTTGATTTCTGCTGAGAGATATATTTGGGTCCAAAAGAAGATTTGTCTCAGGGAGGAGGCAGTGCTAAATAATCCAACTTCTTTGCATTTCAAAGACCTGTTATTATCTCTTGTTTCAGTTTAAGCGGTACGTTAATAAGCTTCGAAGCAAAAACACACTTTATAAAAAGAAGCGTCTGGAAATAGCAGAAATTACAGCTGAGTTTGGCATCCTGCAGAGAACTGAGGAGCTTCTCACACAGCGCCATGAGGACATCCAGCAACAGTTGGTAACGAGTCTTTCTCTCATCCTGTTTGTTCTGGGAATGTGCGTGGCAAGGGAGCATCTACGTCCACACTCTTTACACAGGAGTTATTATTTAGCATATAGTGCCATCGATGTGGCAGGTGCTTCACATAGTACAAAAGGGCAGTACAAGGGGCTAACCATTTAAAATCTGATACAGAGAAATAGCAGAGGAAAGCAGGGGTGGAGGCAGGGAAAGAATCTGCAATCATGTCAGTCACATCTGCTTAAGCTTGTTTATTGGCTTAGTCGCAGAAGGTCATGGGAACAAGGGGACTGAGTCAAAAGTTTTATGGAAAAGGTGGCTGTTGAAAGATTTGAAGGAAGTAAGAGAGGTGGCATTAGGCAGGTGTTCTGAGGCATTTCCAAACCTATCGGGCAGTCTCCAGGAAAGGGTGTTTTTTGAGGGAGCAGCCAGGGAGTTACCTCCTGGACATGTTGAGTAAATTAATTTCGTGATTACAGCGTTACATTAATGTGAGCTATAAAAGGTGGGTCTTAAATGAAGCCTTAGGTGTCAATGCAATTTTTTGTTTTAGTTTTGATACAGTTTTATTGAAATGATACAGTATTCATTATATGTTAGACTTAAAAAAACCCTTATATGACAGGATATTTCAGATCTTGCATCTCAGTGTTCAGAAGATGAAATTATGCCTGCCTCTTGCTTCTAATTGACCCAGGTTCCCACATATGTTGAAGCCCATAAAAACACAGTGATTAGAACAATCTGGAATATCTGAGGATCATTTTCTTGCAATCTTTCATGGCATCATGTTTTAATTTCACCCTTCATGTTGACAAAAAGTTGTTTGTGTTTATAAATGCCTTTCCCCTAAAACTGTTTATATTTTTATCAGAAATATAAGTTATATTATAAAATATGTGGCAAAACATGGAAACTCTTGTGACCAAATATCTTAAAGGACTAATTCTTTTCTTCCCTCCACCCAATTATCTTTAGAGAACACATTATTTCTTCTGTGACACAGCAGAATCCATGTAAGAGTCATCTCATTTTGCTTGATCAAACATTATTAATCTGTGCATGAAAGACATGGCTAGGTAAATAAATAACAGTAGGTTCAGAATAGCTTTATCCTGGATGAATGAAAGTAATGGATTACTGCAAATGCAACTGGTTCTGTTGAAACATTTAGGTATTGTTCTAAGCAGTTCCACCATATACACCACTGGGCTTTTGGCCAGCAAAGCTGAAAGAAGCTTTAACAGAAGATGTCTTGGCACAGCAGCTGAGCCATTCTTAATTATTTTCATATATCTCCATCAAAAACAAACCTTTGGCGGCCCTTAACTTCACATCATGGCTTCTTACATTGTGGGAGTCACACTGCAGAACCACTGCAGCTTCCACTCCTCATCTTCCACTATCTTCTAAACTGGTGTGGCCTCTGGAGGTTCTGGATGGCAAATCTTGATCCCAGCCAGCATGGCCAGTGTTCAAAGGCCATGTGAGGCGTTGTCATCAGCAGGGAAAGAGTGGCCCATATGCTGAGAGTTGTGCTCTTTTCCTTTGCTCCCAGCAAACAATTGAAGACAAGAAGGGTATTTCTGGATACAGCTACACACAGGAGGAACTGGAGAGAGTGTCTGCAGTGAAGAGTGAGATGGATGAAATGAAGGGTCGAACTCTGGAGAACATGTCCGAAATGGTGATTTTTCAGACTCATTGGGATAGAAGCAAAGGATGGTAGTGCTCCGGCTTGGGCTCTTTCCAACCTTCCATTAAGCTGCAGGAGCTGTTTTGCCAGGCCAGCATGACGGCAGATGTGGTTGCGCCGCCACGGGTAGACAGCCCCATCTCCATCTGCTATATGTTACTGGATTATCCCCTTCCTCTTCCTCCACTTGCCCTTCCAGTCTTGCTCTAGTGCCATTTCCAGGCTTTTGGCTGTTCTGACCATAGTATGTTCATGCAGTGCATTTTCCTCCCATCAAACAGGTAAAAAAGCTGAATGCTATGGTTGCTGATAAGAAGTCAAGCCTAGCTCCGATTATCAAAGATTTAAGGCAGTTGCGACAGAAGTGTCAGGTTAGTGAAGGAGACTTTTTATGACTTTTAATGTCCTGTTTTCTTGGAATGCAGCTGGACCATTAGAATGGGATAAGGTTTCTGCACCCTTCTCTCAGTTTAATTGCAACACCTCCCTTGTGCACCACTGTGTATTTCACAGGGGAAAGGACTGCTTGGGATCGGTGCTGCACTGGATCCCTGTGCATGTGTGATGCTGGAGGCCAACTGTGTTTGTGTGTTCAGCTATTCTTAACTGGCTTTTCCCCAGCGTTTTTGTGGTTGGGGTGAGTATTTCAGCCACTGGATTTAAAAAATAAAATGATTATCTTGCTGTCCCATTATTATAGTGGTCTTCCATCCAGGCCACACCCTGTTCAGCAAATCTGCAATATTCTCATTTACTAGGCCCATGATTTTCGTTCTTCGTGGGTGTGGGTGTGAAAGAGTTACAAACCTACATGGCCTTATGCATTGGCTTGGATCTAGATGTAGACAGGTCTCAAGTAGATCCACTGAAATTAGTGGGACCTAAATTAGCCACTTAAATTCCATCACTTTGAGTGGGTGCTGCTACACTGTTGAATTCAAGAAAGGATTGGAATAGTGGGAGCTGTTGCAAAGCTTAGGCTGAGAAGAAAGAAACCGGTAATAGCAAAAAGGATAAGCTGTGGTATTTAAAGGAGCTTGGGATGACAAGAGAGCACTTTGGTTAAGTTTAATACTGATGTGCTGAATGTCTTCAAACTCTGGCCTGATGGCTAAGAATGAAACCTTCATCCTCAGAGCAGCCCGCCTCTGGCATTAGGGATGAGAATTGTCTTCATGCCCATGAGGGTTCCCTATTCTGCCTGGCTGACCGTGGTTGCAAGCAGATGGTTACAGCAGAAGCATTATTTATCTCATCCAACAAAAGAGTTTTTAAGTTAATTGTAGAACAATGTGTGTAGGAAATGTTCATGCTCTCTTAGGTCCCCCAAAATTTCTCCCTTGTCAACCCAGTTAATTTAAAATATGGGCAGAAGCAAGCTTTGATTATAAGCATATAGCAGCCTTCTCCAAACTGGTGTCTGCCTGATGTTGAAGTCCAACATATCTGGAAGAAAGCAGTTTGAGAAAGGCTGGCATACATCACTGCAACTCTGATGCTTCAGTGCAGAATGGGGAACAGTGTACCTTACCTGGAAGCACAGCTTAGAGGGTAGCTTTTCTTTAGTTAGCATAGCTTGTGAGTTGTTACTTTATTTACAGTATCTACCACAACCGAAAAATCCCAGGGTGGTTCATACAATAAGACAGGCGGAAACAATGGATGCAATAAAATAATGAAAAGTCTCTGGAAACTAAAATCACGGAAATGCAAAAGCAGAACACTAAAATATTAGGGTCAAGGATAACATTTCCCTCCAGGCAAGCCTCCTTGGGGTGGGCATTCCACAAACAGGCAAGTGAGAAAGCAGCCGATGGCTGTTCTCTTGCTGCCACCCACCTGGCTTCATTTGGTGGGGACTTGAAGGATAGGCTGCAAAGATGGCCAGTAGTGCCATGGCATATGTACCAACTTCAAGCAAGAACCCAGTCCTGAAAACTCCTTTGCAAGCTTCATTTTAATACAGCTAAGCCAAAATCCATGTCATGGCATAAGTAAGTTTGGTTGCAAACCACCACAGTGTTAAAGATACATACTGGGGTCACATATTTTAAAAATGGGGTGAAACACATTTGCGAGCTATGTTGCAGTTTATGCTGTTGATCCTTTAGTATGCAAGGGTGGTGGCTTCCCCAGAAACAGTGGACTTCAGGTGTGTTTTTGGTTTATGTAAGCGCTCTGTGCACCAGGAGCTGAGGCTAGAGAGCAAGATTGACAAGAACGAGATCTGCCAGAGTGCCACATGCTTCGGAGACATCATGTGTCCTTCTGCCTTTCCCTCCACTGCCAGGAATTAACCCAAGAATGCAGTGAGAAGAAATCCCAGTATGATAGCTGTGCAGCAGGCTTGGAGAGCAATCGTTCTGCACTGGAGCAGGTAACTGGTGAGGCAGAATAATGCTCCTGATCGATCTCGATCTCTCTCTCTCTCTCTCTCTCTCTCTCTCTCTCTCTCTCTCTCACACACACACACACACACACACACACACACATGTACGTGCATACATGCATATGTGAGCATGCGCACAAACATATCCAGGACATTTTGGGGACTCACTTATCCGACTTTATCAACAAGCTGGGAAAGGAATAAAAACTACTTATCAAATAATGGTTGACCTCTCATACTGCCCAGTGGGGACAAAATTAAATGGTTGCTCATCCCCACCCGTGGATCCATTCAGCACATAGTTTCAGTCATCATGGCTCATAATCAGGGTCCAGCACTCTACAAGGCCACATGCTCCCCACCCTAACCTGTGTAATTCTTGAGCCACAGATGACAAGCACCCTTCTAGGAATATGGTCTTTAAGGATGGGGTCCTCAGGCCTGGGGGCCCCAGTCTAATCCTTCTGGGATCCCAATTCAGTCCTACATCTTCATCTTTTACCCTGCCACTCACCATTCTGTGGTCTCCTGGATTTTCTGCAATCCTCACCCTCATCCTCAGTTTGAAAAACCTATCTGAAGTTATTGGCAGTAAGAGCTTTAAAATATGATATGCTGGTATTTTTGTCTTACTGCTTTTGCCTTCTGCCCAGCCCACCAGTGGAATTTTATTTATTTATGTAAAATTTTTCTACCCTGTCCACCACTAATGTCTCAGGACAGCTCACAACAAGGAACAAATAAACTAAACTAAGCAAATAAAACAAACACAGCATTCTACAAAACAGCCCCCAAGAACTTCCCCAAGTCAAATTCACCCCGTATGCTGAAAGAATTTCTTCCCACCACTGCTACAGGGTTTCTGTGCCCTTGCCTGTTAGAAATGTGATCTTCCTACTGCAGGAGGTGAAGAGTCTTCATGAGGAGTGTGTTCAGGAGGAAAGCCACTACCATCATGCCAACTGCATGAAAAGAGTAAGTCTGCGGAATGATATTCTATGTAGCTATTTCAGGGCACTCTAAGCTGGGAAGGTGGTTGCTGTATAAATCCTTATGCTTCCTAGATTCTAAAAGTATACCTCCAGCGTGCCAAAGATGAGATGAAGATGTATGTCTCTTCGGATCAACAGGAAAGAAGAAAGGCAATCAGGTAAATGCACTTGGGAGCACATTGTCAGAAATGAGAGGTTGAGTCATTAGCCTTGAATGAGAAGAATTTGGCTGCATTAAGCTTCCCTGTAATGCTGTGTTGTAAATTTCCTTCCCTTTGTAGAGGTGCTGTTTGCTCAGCAGTGATTATCTCTGTTTGCTGTGGTTCAGTTCAGGATTCTCATGTGGAAACAGGGTCACAAAGAGAAACAAAGATCTTAGAAATTCGAAATGCTGTTTAAACACTGCTTATGTTGCGTGTCTATCTTAGGAGCCTCCATTTATGGTGGCTGAATTGAAGGGCAGCCAGGGACAGTGAGCTAACAACATTTCTCTAAATATTTGCAATGGATTTGCTATCTGTGTAGATGGAAGAAAGAGGCTGGATGCTGAGACGAGAAACAGGAGGAATGCTGGTGCTAAAGTGGAAATGGTGGAAATCAGCAGGTTAACCTTGAGACCCTGGCAGCTCTGTGATGCACTTGAACACTGAGCAGAGAAACTCTGGGCATGTGTTTTGGTCTGGGTTTGCTTGTTAATTTTGCTTTGTCTGAAGAGTCTCTCTGTAACAATAACCCATGCATTCGCTGTTGCTGTTTTATAGTAGCTATTTTATAGGCCATACCTTCTATCCATCCACTGAAAATCCCATCCTTCTTGGGGCCCCTGCGGATTCCTGGAATCTAGGAGCTTAGAATGGGCATGACATATCATAGGCTCCTTGTTGAGGGGGTCTGGATGCCTGTAAACTGCTCATGCCCCCATACTTAACAGACCATATATGCTGCTGAGTTCTGCCTATCCAAGGCCCTCACTTCTCCCTCCTTTCACACTGCAGGCAGGGATGATTGTGAGAGTAACATGAGCCATGATTATAGGACAGGACATTCGTATCTGTCATGGGAAAGAGTGTTTCCATTTTTGTGTTGCCTTTTATGTTCATCCCCCCTACACTTCTGCTTAATTCATTGAAAAAGAACTCAGAAAGCATCTAGCTTATATGAGCCAGCCTTAAGAATAGCAGATTGTCACTTTCCCTTAGAAATCAAAGAGAAGTTGCAGATGGTTCAGGAAATAAGAGCTAGCTAACAGAGGTTTGGGACTGCAGGTGGCGCAGTGGTTTAAACCGCTGTGCTGCTGGGCTGGTTGATCGAAAGGTCGCCGGTTCGAATCTGCACATGGGGTGAGCTTCTGTGCTCCGTCCCAGCTCCTGTCAGCCTTGCAGTTCGAAAGCATGCAAATGCAAGTGGATAAACAGGTGCCACTTCAGTGGGCAGGTAACAGCATTCCGTGCACTTCGGTGTTTAGTCATGCCGGCCACATGACCACGGAGACTGTCTGCAGACAAACGCTGGCTCCCTCGGCCGGGAAACGGAGATGAGCACCGCCCCCTTGAGTCAGGCATGACTGGACTTAATGTCAAGGGGAAACCTTTACGTTTTTAACAGAGGTTTTGATGGGCGGCAATTCAAGAAATGCAGAAGGGCCACAGAAGGCAAGGTTGTAGGAATCTTTTGGGCTGGATGTCTCTATTGCGAGCCCAGGAATATGAACTGGGCAGAGTTGACCCAGAAGCAATTGTTGGTTTGCTAATGAACAAGAAATGCCTTAATTCTGATCCCCAGCACCATCTCTGCTCCATGGAGTCACTAGTGAGGAATGTGAAAAAATAATGTTCTCTAAAGATAGTTGTAACTTTCAAAATTCAGATGCATACTTTCCAGTTATCATAAATAGCCAAAAAGCTGACACTGAAAAGCCTAATTTTTGATGTCTTCCTTTGTTTTCTTCAAACAAAATTAAGATAAGTTTGGGGCTAAGAATACTTTGAAGTACCTAAATAACTGGGAAGACTGTCAGTGGCTGTGCTTTCTTGGGGTCAACTGAGGTCATCTTTGTCCTGGCATGGATTCTAACAGCTGCATGCAGATTATGAGAAGCATGTATTTTCAGGGCTGTGAGAGTAAACATGTTCAAATCTCAAATCCTATCTTCCAATAGAATGTTCAATATGTAGGGAAGGAGTATGCAAATAGATGGCAGAGACCCTGAAGACTGTAGTAGTAACTCTGTAGTTGAGGGAGATGAGATCACCTCCCACTGTAGCCTGTGGATGTCTGCAAGCCCCTGTCTGATTGGATGTATAATACTGGATGCAAAGTTAGTCATGCCTTTAGATTCACAGAAGGGAGCTTCCCCAGTCTGTCTCCTTTTAGAATTGAGAATTTATACTCAAGAACCAGTTCGAAACAGAGCTCAGCCTCCTTTCTACAATATTATGGCTATAATAATACAGACCTATCTTACAGGGCTGTTGTGGAGTTTTTGAGACACCATATGTGAAGCTCTTTAAATTATTTATTTATTTATAATAAATACTCTAAAAGTGCTGTATAAATGCCAAACATTCTTTTGCATTATTATTATATATATTCATTGTATTTTTCAGGGAGCAGTATTCCCGGATGATCACAGAACAAGAAAACCTTGGAAAGGTAGCAATGAGATTATTATTTTTAAAAAAATCTTTCTTCCTGTGTTTACAAAATGCTGCACTTCATGGATCAGAAGTTTATGCACAGGCCCTAAGAGCCTCTCCATTCTAGCACAGAGAAACCGCCCTCTCAAAATAAACTATCCAAACAGTCCTAAAGTCAGTTTCCTACAGATAATGCCTAAGCTGCCTGACTATCTTCTACAAATGACTGACTGGAAACCCCTGGGATAAGATACTATAATACAGACTTTTCCAGATCAAATTTGAAGTAGTACATAAAGCAACTGGCTGAAGACAATGCATTTTTCAGCTTTTATCCTTGGTGTCTTTATAAAAAAGGTACTATAATACTATTAATACAATTAATAGCTGCATTAATTACAACTCTTGCTGGCTTCTGTACATTTTTGTCATACTTAACATCTTTCTTCTATGTTCCCTTGATAAATCCATCTATGAAGTCTTATATGTTTAAATACATAATTTCTTGAAAAGTTTTAAATTTTCTTAATCTCAAGACCAGAATTTACTCTCAATTGTGTAGTCTTGAGTCTAGAAGGATATCTAGACTGATCTGAACATACTTTTATAAAATAGTGCATTCAAAACAAAAATCAGGAGAGGTTTCAGCACTGTTTTTATGTCTGAAAACATTTTGTATTGAATTGCCTCTTAACCCTGCTTTAGTCCTTCTTTTCAAGAATTACAGTCAAATACCCATTCATATGCTCACTTGGGCTATACAAGAAACATTTTCAATGTTCTATCTTTAGCATGGGGACTCTGATTTAGAGAGAAGCCACAGCTCAGTAGTAGAACACCTGCTTTGCATGCAGAAGTTTGCAGCTTCAGATTCCAGTAGAGCTGGGGGAAAACCATGCCTAGGACACACTGCCTGTCATTCTTTAGGCACTGCTGAGCCAAATGCTCCCTCAGTCTGATTTTGTAAAAGGCAGTTTCCTGATTACTTGGATTTACTGATTTTGTAAAAGGCAGTGCTTCATATACAGAGAAGCAAATGGAGCAGCCACTTGCTCCATGTAATAAGACTTCCAGTCCCAGAAATTGGGTCTGCCATAGCAAGGTAAGAAAAATACATGCTTACATCCACCTATGTGTGAATTGACTGTTGCAGCTTACAATGGCTTTGATCATTCTTTTGTCTAACAGAAACTGCGAGAGAAGCAAAAGGGCATCCGGGAAAGTCATGGCCCAAATCTGAAGCAAGTGAAAATGTGGCGAGATTTCCAGTTAATTATGGAATGCAAGAAGGAGTGTTTCCTAAAGCAACAAGACCAAACATCCATTGGCCAAGTAATTCAGGAAGGAGGAGAGGACAGACTGGTCTTATGAAAACTAGGACCTTTGTGTCCCAGTAGTTCTGAACAGGAGTTTATTTCCTTCACACTTCCATTGCATGTTGGTTTGCTTCTGCAACTGTCACTAGTTTAGTGGCTCAGCTAGAAAGGTCTTTACTTAAATAGATCAGTACTGGTTTATGAATTTGACTGAGAGTCTTTTGCCACTCCTTCTGTTAAGCAGAGAAAATATCCTTCATTCTAGAGATGTTGCAGATGGAGCATCCTTTTTATCACTTGAAGGCCAGATTAATGAGTAGAACTGTAGGAAGTGCTCTGGAAAAATTTGCTATGTTGGAAAGGGTCAACCCATCTGTTAGGCTGAGAGCTGGCCTCTTCGGAGAGACACTGTTACCCCTATCCCTTGGCCACAAAACAGTAGATTTTGGATTCTGAACCTTGGTGAGGGAACAGCTTCTGTATCAGGATTTGTAACCAAGAGACAGTGCACTACAGAGCTAGAGCAACTTGTTACATAGTCCCTGCCCCACACTTAGGCATACACAAACCCGAGACCGTCCGTCTCCCTAGCCACAGGGAAATGTGGCCACCTGGTCTTCCAAGGACCACAAGGGCCTGAGCAAGACTTGAGAAAGGGATCTTGAATTCTTAGCACTTTCCTGTAACTTAAAATGCATTTTCCTTCAAAATACATGATGTCCTATAGTTTCATTTAGTGTCTGCTCCCTATATAGCCCCCAAAGATTGGGACACGAACTTGCCAGATGTTGATAGTTTCCTAATGATGCAAGTTATAACATTACCTTTGTGAACTCTGGTGAGTTTTACCAGAATGCTGCGAGGCATAAAAAGGGCCATGTGAAATCTGCCATTAAAGGGCAGTCCAGTAAGATCACTGACTTTCAGGGTCTTGGTATCCCATAGCTATTTTGCAGAATTCTTCTAATATGGAATAATCCAGAAAATGTTGTTCTGCATTCCAGTATAGACCCATTACAAAACTGCTTTTTATGGAACTGTATGACCAATTGAAATAAGAGCTCTGATGGTCTTTAGCTCATTTATACTTCTTTTAAGTTGCTTCCCTGAACTGGCCTACCTGCCATAAAATCTGAAAAGGAGGGGAGTGAGTGTTCAATTAGAGGTGTTCATTTTCTTAGATAAAACTTAAGCACAGGCATTCTAAAATTCTTTTTGCCTGGCCCATTGTAAAGATATTTAAAAGCATTAGCTTTTGCCTTGAAATGAAACACCTATTTAACCTTTTCCAGCTTTGTTAACAACTAGAAGTTTTAGCCTTCCCTGATTCCCTATTAATTTTTCCATGGTTGATGTTTAAGTTCAGTGCATTACTTTAATGAAGCTACAGTGACAATAAAGTTTAACATCTGCAGTCTGAATCTTCCATGTTTTGCACTTTTCTTTCAGTCTCCTGTTGCACCTAATAAAGGAGATCATTAGGTGTCAGACTCCACCTTGCCCCCCAAAGTTACACTTCTGAGAAATCAGAGGGTTTTTCTTTCTGATTCAGAGCCAGGTGCTCTGGGCTTCAGAAGCTCAGCTGTCAGACCCAGAGAGATCCTTCAGGAACCAATCCATAGAGTCTGGAACTCTACAATTTTGTGCTTCTTAAACAATGGTGTGGCACAGTACAGAGTTGTTTATTTGGGACTGATGTGAACAAGGAACTGCAAATTCTCTCCTCTTCTTCCACCACCGAGACAGTGTTTTCATTCATTGGAGAGGAATTACCCTAGGTGCCACAACCAGATCTGACTCTATTTAGACAGTCCCTGTCTGATGCACAACTTTTAAGCATTGGTTTCTTGCATGCACACTGTACATATTTAGAAATATCCTTATAGGGAAAAATGTAAGATGTAGTCCTACATAATGTAACGTGAAAATCAAGCACCTGAGATCTGGGTTCAAGTCCTCACCAGTGCTAAGCACTCATGATCCGCCTGGCGCTGTCGTTATTTGCTTTTCGGCACCAGGCAAAGACCTTTTTATTCAAATGTTATTTTAATTGCTAATGTTATTTATTTATTTTATGCTTTGGCCAGGGCGACTTAAATTTATATTGTTTTATATTGTGATTATTTATTTATGGTTGTAAGCCGCCCTGCGGCTTCAGTGAATGGGGCGGCATAGAAGTTCCCTAAAAAATAAAATAAATAAATAAATGATGGGGTCAGGACAAAACACACCTTTAGTGTACCTCAACTCATTATCCATGGGAGCATAATCCTGTGGCCACTAGGGAGTGTCTTGAGGGCCACAGACTTTTCCAGAGTCCCAGCTCTTAACACTCCCATGAGTGGATCCCACAGGGTTCTGTATTAGGACCACTGCTGTTACACCTCTTTGTAAATGATCTGATACTAGGAAGAAACAGTAAAGTGGACAAGTTTGCTGACGACACCAAACTATTTAGGGTAATTAAAACCAAAGGGATCATGGGACGCTCCAAAGGGATTTGTTTAAGTTGGGAGAATGAACATCATAATCACAAATATGGTTCAGCATAAGTAAGTGCACAGTAATGCATTTTAGGGCAAAAAATAAATTTCAAGTATACATAGTATCTATGCATTGCTCATTTGGCACTTACTTGGTGCGGGTTCAACATGGGTTCGGGCGACAGGCCATTTGGTGGGGTTGGGGCAAGGCCAATTATTAGCAACTTAATATTTGTTCTATTAATGTATGGTTGATCTTACTGTATTTTATGGTAAGCTGCCCAGAAAGCTCCCTGGGATATGGGGTGGTATATAAATGTTTAAATAATCTACATATCAAGCATGTTAGTGGTTGAACTTTGCAATGCTTGAGAAGAATGGGATATATACTGATTGTGAAGATTACACATCCCATATAATTTAGAGATGGGAAGGAAACCAAGGATCTTTCTGGGAATTTGCAATTAATTTCTAGACTTTCAGAACAAAAGATGCAAATGAGAACCTTAAGGTGTTTTACAGGTGTCTGTCAGGATATCCTCTGTGTGCCTAAATGATATCTTATGTCCTAACAGAAAATGAAACAATGCTTTTAAAATAATGGAGATTTTGCAGACACGTGCCTTCTGGTTTGAACCCTGGAGAGTGGCAATTTGCCCCCCACTCCCAAGCATATTTTTCACAGTCCACTTCAAGCACTGTGTCATTACTGCTGCCTTCCAGAAGGGCAAACTGATTGCGCACTTCAGCGACAGCAGAAATTACTTTCTCAGCTGAAGCAAAAAATTATACTTATTCAAAGAAAGGAAAAACTGGAGGAATGGATAAAGTGGCATTTATTCTTTAGCATTTATGCAAGTGGATATTCAGTAATATGACGTTTTTGTTCTATAGCTTTCTCATCTCCATAACCAGTTAGAGATGTCATAGGAGTCTCTTGGAGGGAGGGTAACTTTTGACTGGCTCTTCGAAGTTCCTTCAATTTGTTATTTTCCATATTACCATTAATACTCTGATTTGCTAAGATGTGAGAATTTGGGAAATTACCTTTACCTCTTGTCCCAGCTCTTCAAAGGAGGCATGGTTCAAGAGCTCACAAAGCCACGAAGCTCACTTGGTGAGCTTGGGTCGATCATCACTATTTTGCAGGATGGTTTTGAGTGGATCATCCCCATGTACACTGCCTGAAGCACCTTGGAGGAAGGGGGGGCTATAAACATGATATTATTTTATAACATACAGGGAAGTCAGGTTAACTCAGTTGCTTATTGATGTTGACAAACAGCTTCTCTGAAGGCAGTTTCTCGGCCTTCTAACATGAACACTTTTAGACAAGGAATTGGAGCAAGACTTGCAATATAACATTCTGCTAGCTGTTCTGCTTCCCATTCTTTTCGTTTTTCACCCTGAAAGCATTGTTTTCTAATTCTTTTCATGTGGAACACATCAGCATGCGCATGACATACAGTAGCTCAAGCCTGCCTTTGTTTTTTTCTCTCCTAGTATTATTTCCTGCAGGTGGATCTAACTGAATTCATCTTTAAAGTAACAACTCCACACACACAAGTTTTTTAGATAAATATATACATACAATCTATGCACATAAGTGTGTGTATGTCTCAAGATTGTATGAGTAAATGAGTTTCACTTCATGGCACATTTTCTTCCCAGGAAAATTAACAAGAGCTGTGGTTTTAATTTCAGACTCTATTTTCAGTGGCAGCCATGGCAATAAAAGACAATTTGCCTGAATGTATTTGGAGTGCAGAGTTCTGTCATTACTTAGTAACCCCCCAATTCTCTGGGATTAGAGGGCCAGACATCAGATGAAATGAGTAATGAATAAGCAGGCTGGAGTTTGTATTTTTAAACAACTTTATGCAACCTGAACTAGGAGCTGCTGTTATGCAGGTCCAAAAAGCCAGATCTAATTGCAGAATCCTCTCCTGTTAGCCAGTATGAACAGCATTACAACTTGTCTGATGTATCTTTGACACTGTAGGATCCACTGGCTCCTGGCCCAGCCTCCAGATTAATCTGCAGACCTAGATTAATGCTTCAAGGTTCAGCCTTGGTTCTGAACGTTCTGTCTGTATCCTGCAGGACAGGAATATCACCACTTTCCTGGATTCACAGTTTTATCTCTTGTGCAAATCTTCCTCAGAGGAGAAAATCCTGGTGTGTTGTACACTATGACTTGGTTCTGTCACCTACTTTGCTGCCCTTAATAGCATCCCAAATCCTCCACCAGAGATACTTCAGTATCACGTCATGACATGTTCCTTCTGATGTCTAGGACAATTCTTTGCATAACTAAGACAAACCTTTCAGAAATTAGTCCCACTGAATTAAATGCAGCTGGCTTCCAACTAAGTATATTTGGCAGACTTTAATATACTTCAGTCTTCCAAGATCTACTTAGGTATTACTTTTACTGAAGCCCCAAGATCCCACCAATCAGGGTCTAGTATAAAATACTTACCCTCAGAATTCAATAATTTACTTTGAGTACCAGAACTAGATGGTGGTAAAACACCACTGCTGGTTCTCCCAAGCTCTCTTAATTTCTGCAATATCATTTAAAGGTGAGGCAAGTCATTTTCTCACAGTGAGTGTTAAACAATTGGGAGTCAGAAATTCTTCCTGATGTATTATAACCACCCAGAGATCAAAAAGTAAATCCACATTTGCCTTCTGTCCATCTTTGATGGGTAATTCTAGATGGAGGGCTCCTACTGCTAGCAATCAGAATGCATTTTACAGCTCTTCTGACTTTTCTTTCTCATAATTATGCAAAATGAAAAAGGATGAGGAAAAGGACATTTGGACACCACTTCACAAATTTTGATGTATGAGGCAAGGCAATTGTATCATAAATATCTTGTCTGGAAGCTCCCTTCGCTCACCTGGAGAGCCTCTTTGGTTTTGCCCAAGTGTGCAAAAGTAAGGAATATGCTTAGGATGCAGAAGACTCTAGGATCATTCCTTGGCACCTCCAAGTAAGGCTATAGAAAGCTGATGTCTAAATCCCTTAACAGTCACTGCCAGCAAGTTATAGTCCATAAAAAACAAAATACAGACATACTTGGTCTAAAGCAGCTACTTATATTTAACTCTGTAGACAACCTAGCCACAGATGTAAATTGTGCATAGCTCATGGAACTCCTACTAGGACTATACTGCCAAGGCCATGCTGGCTGGGAATGATGGGAATTGCAGTCTAACACATCCAGAAGGCACTAGGTTAGAGGAAGCCTGCACTATATATCAGTGCAACAGCTTAGAAATGTATGACCCATCAGAAGGATGTTTAGTACCTGTAACTCAAAATGCAATTAAAAAATGAATTGGAAGAAAATATTTTAGCGTTCTTAGCTTAGTTTTCCAGTGTTCCATTTCCCCCTGTCTTTTCTTCTTCTTCTTTTTTGCCAGTGACTAAGTATGTCAAAACAAGTGGCCAGCTTTTATTCTAACACTTCTTGAAGAATCTGATTGAAACTCTATATGTCCAGATAACATCCAACAAAGTGCCCCTCTTGCGTTTTGTTTCAAGGTATTTTTAGAAACAACACAAGTGACCTTGGAGCGCTAGAGCTCTTTTCCAATTTAGGACTTTGCAGCTGGCCTAGAGGGAATAAGGATAGTCTTTCCAGTGGCTTTCCCCAACATTATGCCCTCCAGATGTGATGTACTACAACTCCTATCATCCCCAAGCTTGTAGTCAAAGGCATCTGGAAGACACCAGGTTTGAGAAGGTTGATTTAAGCATTTTAAATCAGTATGCAAGCTGCAGCTTCCCCCATTCTCATAAATATAGATAGCAGTTTTGCACGTGTGCGGCTTCCTCCTGGTATGTACAGTTCTCTGAATATGCTGGTCTATATGAGAATACCAGTCAGCCAGCTACTTTCATTATATTTTTCTTGGAGGTTTTTTTGCTTACACTTGCCTATTGTCAAAGGTCCTTATGTAATTTGAACGGTGCTTTCTCTGTATACTTTTCTTTTCAGGTAATCATAGCTGGGAATTGGCTTTCAAGTTACCAACATAAGAATCCCTTGCCAAGCCAGACTTGATGTAAAATATCTAAATGAGAACAACCGGTAATCTTGGCACAGGACTACAAAATAGGCATGTCACTATTCGGAACTGTGATTCAGAAAAACAATTCCTGTCTTCTGGTAATGGTAGTTCAAGCCCAATGGAAATGAATGGGGGGATTTGCAGAGACATCTCCTAAATCAGGGATGGGCAGGAGGTAGATCTGGACCTACCGGTATATCTGAAGAGTGGTTTGCTATAGATCAGGAAGCATGCTCTACATTATTTAGGTACAGCAGCAATAAATGTATATTTTACACCTCACGTATACCTTACTCCTTCAGCCTTAAATAATACTGCTGAAATGAAGAAAGTTTAAAATAACTGGAAACTAATCTATTTGAGTGTGGAGGGACTGTAAGCAATGTTTAGTTTCAATGCTCAACATTTGAATGCTAACCACGTGTCTTTTGTACTAAGCTTTGGCTGGAAGATCTCAGTATTCTAGGAGAAAACAGTTGATCCCAAAAGTCTAAAGTCTGCCCACTCTGGTTGCACATTTAGAATTTAATTTATTAGGAGGCTTCTCATGTGACATGTTGCAGAAATCTATAAGCTGGGCATTTACTTTTTAAATTTAAAATAGTTGTATTCTGCCACCCAATCTTAATTTTTGAAGTGGCTTACATTTAATATAGAAAGTATAGAATGTGAAATTCATTAATGGTATATGAAAAAGCCCTAGTCTCCATCAAAAGTTGGTGTGAAGGGTAAACAGTACCAGCTCTATATTCTTGACTGCTGCTTGGGCAAGACACTCTTCTTTGGGAATTGCCCTCCCTGTGTAAGTCTGCCATTGCTCCTTACCCTTTTTCTCATCATTACTACTACTTGCTTGATAGGGAGAATACCAGTGAGCAGAAAGACCATGTCATCCACTGTTCCTCCTTTGCACTATCACCATTGCCTGGGCCAAAAGGGGAACAAGCAGGCTGCAATGGTGAAGAAGAAGAGCGGCTGCAAAGGGCTATTGCCAGTAGGCCCCGCTAGGGTGCAGGCCCTCAGCAGGTGCCCAGTTATGCATACTCTTGATGCTGGCCCAGATAGCTGCCACCCGACTTGCCTCCAAAAATAGGCTTCCAAAGATGATCTTAATAATCAGGCAGGCTGCAGCAAGTTCATTTGGGAGTTGTTGTTTCTTCAGGTCCTAAGGTATGCTTTGTACATGCATATAGTTATCGTAAAGCAAAGCAAGCACTGGAAGAATTCAGACATCATCAAGCCCTTCTGGGTCCAACTAATTTCCATGGGAGGGAGACCAAGATGGGGTGGGAGTATTAAATGTGTTCTTATCTCATTTAAATTGCTGCAAAACCATGCTTGATTTGTATCTAGCACTTTGGAATATTCAAAGCATTAACTCAGGATTATGGACTTTAATTGTAGGTCAGTATCATTTTATCTCTGTATTTCAGAAGGGGACTGAGCTTGAAGGAATACCCACTGGCTGTCCAAGGCTCCCTTGTCAGTTTGTAGTGCTGAGGAGACTGGCATCAGGGATTTCCTGGTTCACAGAAGCTCAGTTTTTTATTATGATGTGCTTGTTGAGCCATGCTCTTGTAAATCTACATATGCTTTGAAAAAGATTTTTTTTTAATTAAAGGACTACCTTTGAATTATAAATTCCATAGCATTATCTGTATTATAGCAGTTTGGAAGTCTTGCGTTTGTGCCAAGATGTATTTGAACAGCAGAACTTTTATATTCGGATTTTCTACCAGGCTATTGCAAGATGTGTCCATTTCCAGCCTGTATGCATTTCTGTTCTGTGTTAAAGCCTTGATGCATTTCAGGTAGAGCAGCTGCTCCATAAGAAAATACAGCAGCCGATTGCAGCAAAACTGTCTTAGCTTTGTTCCCTGTGGCCTGAAGCTCTTGCCCTTATTCTGTGCTACCTTTTTCAAGTGATATTTAAAAAAAAAAAAAAGTGGGGGGGAGAAGCAACCAATGACATGAAATGACAAAATTAAGAAAGGAGTTAGGAATCCTGTAATGGTTTTTCTGACACTTCTGTTTCAGTGACTTAGGTCTGAAGGAAACAACAGTAGGTTTGCCACCTGTCCAGGGTAAAAAGCTGTTTTACTGCCCTTTTCAGCATCCAGCTCCGAAGTGCAGATTTCAGCAAGAGAAACTTTTTTATATGGTGGAGGTGAACATTACCACCTCCTAATGCCTATGCATCAAGCTGCTTCTGAAGGTACAACAACAGCAACAACAGCAGTTGGTAGAAAAATTAGCCACACCTAGAGAAGGAGTGGGATCTTTTCCCCAGGACACACACACTTCTCTTGGACTGTTGACCTGCTCAGCAATGTTTGCACCATTTTTCCCCCTCACAAGGTTTTACTGTTTGGATAGTGGGCAGAAATCAAATGGATGCAGGTTTTGCTCAACAAAGTAATGTCACATGCCCTGGTGATGATCACCAGAGAGACATTTCTAAAGATGGGAAGAGTAATACTGGAAATGTGGAAAATTTGGCTGAAGATAGTCTACTTGGCTTCCTCAAGTATTCTTAATTAAATTAATGCACTCTCTAGAAGAACTGGCTAATTTAGTGCTTAAAAGCACCTAGATAATTTTGCAGCCTTCAAGTTGAATAAGAAGATTCCAGTACTTTCTGAATAATTCACTTTTCTCTCATGCAATATTTCTGTATGTCAATGAGTGACATAATCACACCAGCAGGATGACTTGGAGTCAGGATACCTGGAACCTGTTTTTGATGCTTAGGAAGAGTCCCATAACTTTTGAAGTACCCTCTACAGCAACCCCATTAACAACTTTCTTGTAGCAACTAGTAGATGTCAATGCTATGTTAGTTTGACAGCTAATGCAGAAAGGTGAGGAATCCTTGCCTAATCACTGCAATTTACCACTCTCAGAGATACAGGAAGCCCAGGTTTTCCTCCTGGTAAATTGGGGATTGCTGCTTATAACCTGTGAGGTCACTTGCCATGCATGGAGACCCTCTCAAAGTTACCTCTGAGTAACTTGTCATGTGTGAAGATGCTTTAGGCCAAAGGATTGAAGGCACACCCAAGAAGTTATGAACTGCATCCACTGAACCTCTAGCTATTAAAACCATCAAAATCTTCATGTGACTCAAGTTTGGAAGGGTTGGCAACCTGGTGTTTGGATTAGAACTCCCATCAATTCCAGTCCGCTTGCCCAGTACTCAGATGCGAGTTGTCTAGAAGGCAGCTGGTCACATATCCCTTCATAATAGCACAGTTGTGTACCTATTTACTGGTGAGTAAGACTCCTGTAACCAATGTGGTTACTTACTAGGAAGTATGCTTGGGATTCAGCTCAAGAGCAGGACTGAGCGAATGCCTCAGACATTAATCCACGTTTGTAAAGACACATTAAAATTTATCTGTACTGAAATTACTTCCATCTTCCATCTTCCACCCTCCACTACCCCAACACCAAATATTATTATGCCTTTGGCCTGTTCACTTGCCTTTTAAGGTCTTCTTGGTACTTTCCTTGGGAATGTAATTTGTTCTGTGATGAAGTTCCCACTGGTCTCCACTAGAAACATCTGTCTTTAATCATTTATATCAAATTACCTATTTCAAAAAATAGAACAAAAGCGAAGTATTTATTTTAGAAGCATGTGCTGTAAGTGGGTTCAGAGTATCTCTTGTAGAAAGCCCAAATGTGGTTCAGAACACTCACATGCAGCTAGAGAGGCCTTTGGGTGACTGCAAATGTCTAAGGGCAGCCTAAAAATCATATTAAATTAAACTACGAATAGGTCTGTGACATTTATGTTCAGATCTCAAATCTATACAAGAACTGAGTGATCCATTCACAACAGTAGCTGCTGGTTATGATACATTGCTGCCATAATTTCTACAATGGGAAAGTAAGGTACAATCTTGATTAAGTAATTAATAGAAACAAATTTCTTAACACATTCTAGACTTCAGTGGGAGGCTTCAGTTCAGATTCTAGATTCCTTTCCCTTCTCTTTTTTAAGCATAAAAAAGTTCAAGGTCAGCAACAGTGTACCGACAGACTGAAATGTTTTAGAATTTGTGTTCTTCTGTAGACATGGACTACCTTGTTCAACAAAGATGGCAGAAGGACACTATTGGCAGGTGATGGCATATGTCACACTGGAGGATGAGCAGAGCATAAGCCATGGATGAAATCAATAGCTGTTGTTATCAGCGTTAGATAATATCAGTGATAGATAGGAGGACTGTTGGATTCCGGGTTTCTTGCAGTGTCTAGTCTTAAATTTGTGTCTCTGCTAGATTGTCTGTCGTTGCTAGTGAATGGCTAGCTATTTTAGTTGATAGAGCTGTCTATCATAGACAGCCAGGCTGTCAACTCTCAGAAGTTGGAAAACAGTTCATATTCTGCCAAAACTGTCTCTAATCCAATAAAGTTTATGTCATCATTTATAAAAGAAGCATTTAAGGTCCCACAAGGTTTTGTAATGTTTTTGCTAGAACAGACTAGCATGGCTAACCCTCTAGAACTCTAAAACTAACAGAAACAGTGATATCCTGTGGCATTTTAAACACTAATTAGGACTGCAAAATTTAAGGTGCAATTCTATGCATATTTAGTTCCCATGCAATTTTAATAGGCTTGTGAACTGCCCAAAGACCTTTAGCTATTCAACAGTATGTGTGAAATAAATAATAATGATTTCTTTAATCAGGTGACGGTCCTAAAATTAATTGTGAACCCAAGTCCACATCAATAGAACAACATACATGGTCATCTTTTTTAGCATCAGGTTAAAACTACCCTCTATTTCCATGTAAATGATGGGTTAGGTCTGTTGTTTTAATTAGGACTAGTTTTTAATAAAAATGTTTTAGATGTTATATTTTTGTATATTGGAATGTTTATCTGTTTTAAATTTGCACATTTAAATGTTATATTGTGTTTTATTGTATTTATATTGTTATTGTATCTTTTGTATTTAATTGATGTGAACAATCCAGAGAGCTTCAGCTATTGGACAGTACAGAAAGAAAAAAATAAAGGCTCTGAAACACTCTGCATGTGAACAAGCACTAAACAAATTGTTAAATGTAATCAAATATAATAAATGCACATCAAAAGTCATTTTCTGAAACTAATAATGATGAATCATCCTCCAATCACAGATTCCTGTCTCATGGCTTTCTGAGACATATTGCACATAAAGCAGTTCCATTTGTGACTGTTCAGTGAAGACATTGTTGGCATGTAGACTTGACTAGCAGCATTACTTCATGGTGGACTCAAGTAACCTATGCAGAACAAAATGTCAAAGGATAAACGCGCCTCCAATCCACTGAAGGCCATAACAATTATTATTAGATTGAGGTGTTTTCTGTTGCACTGACGTTGCACTGAAACCTTTTCTCTTGTAGGACTTTAAACAATGCCAGGCTCCTCATTTCACCAGCTGTGGTAGCCAATAGTTACTGAATACAAACTGGAGTGTCTCCTTACTCTAAGGCTGTTCTTCAGGCATATCTTTAAACTTAATAGTCTCTCCCCGTTGGCTTAATTCCCCCTTGGGAGGGTGAAAGAGCAAGAGGAGGTACGCAGAAGGTATTGTGTTCCTCTGTCTTCTCCAGCGATGAAACAAGAGCAGCTCAACCAGAAGAAAGCAAAGCTGCTGCTATTAATATAAGTCTCAAGTTGTTTTTTTAGCAAGACTAGCGACAAGTTTCTCTCTTTGACCTTTCTGTGTCCCTTCTGGGTTGCAAATTCTGTAAGCCCAAAAGTAATTTTTAATAGAATAATTGCGTCCAAAAGGACTGCAAGGGCATCTGATCAAAGCAATCCATGTGGGGTAAGGTGGGACTGTGCCCCTCTCACAGACTGAAATGGATCATAGGCAAAGAATTGGAGTACCTTAAAAGTTTGCTAAGCAACAAAGGCAACAAGAGAGGAAAGGCAGATAGTGATAAAGCCCGGATAGCAAAGTAGAATGAGACATATCTGACACTTAGGCAAAATCCCCTGGGAAGTTCTCCCGCACAAAAGCCCACTGCAACTGTAAATGGTAAAGAATAGTGGCTTACTAAACTCTGGCTCAAAGGACTCACCCTTGTGAGTCTGGATGCTAACCAACATTTATAGTCAACATACTATATCTTCAAAAACATGGGTTCAGCCTGGATTTATTCTGATTATATAGTATTAGGAAGCCCAAAGAAGGCTGGTCTTTGCCTGCTTCTAATCAATTCCACCTACTTTTACTTAACTGACCTGTATGATTCTGTTTCCTCCTGATTGTAACCTTGTACAAGCATGACCAAAGTAAAATTCTGGACTTCGTGGGAAGCAGTCTGTCCAACAGGAATAAAGACAATGTTATAATTAACTTCAATGGGTCTACTGAAAACACTGATTAAGAATTCAGTCTATCTGTCCTTACTTTACTCACCAACGAAAGGAAGGACAGTCAGCATTCCCTGTCAATACATTCCAGGGCAATTTCTCACAAAGAGCAATGAAAAGACATGTACTGTTCTGCAGGATGAAAAACAGGTTTCTAACCAGAAATCTGCTCCTTTGGTTCCTTTCATGCCTGACAGATATTGCCCTTATTTAACCTATATTAAAGCTTCCAGTTATTTGAAGTCACTTACGAATACCTAGCAAAACTGACTAGAAAACCTGAATGAGTTTCCAATAATGTATAGTATTTTGCTTCTTCCACATGTACTTTTTGTGCATTTTCAAGTCGAGGTAGAGCAGAGAGGGAAAGACCTGATTATTTTATTTTGAAAGGTGTGAATAAATACAGAAAAGAACTTGTGTCACTTAGGTATTTCAACACATTGTTTGAATATGGCCCACTTCAAAGTAAGTCCCACTATGACTTCTAAGCACAAAATGCATCTGACTAGAAAGTCAGTTCCACTAGAAAGTTTCGTTCCACTAGAAAGAAAAACAGGCAATATGTAAAAGAAAGCAAGTGCTCCTTCGGAACATGATTCCAGCCTCCTGGAAGGCAGAAAGTGCAGCTGCAGCTTCCCCAAGCCAGTTCTTGCTACCGAAGTGAAAGTGGTGGGATTTGTCTTTCCTTTCATCCTGCTTGTGAAGAGGCCTACTTTGACTCCAAAGGTATTAAACAATTTCCTTCCTGTCCCATCCCTCCTGTTTCCATCCCTCTCCCTACCATAGGAACAGGGGCTCTGGCAACAGGAGCCCTGAGATCAATTCCATGATGTTGGAACATGATGTTCCATGTCTATTGAACATCAGCTACTGATCAGGTCTGGCCCAAGATATTATACTTCCTGGGGAGGACAAGATTCTGCCACATTGATTTCCATTTCCAAAAGCAACCTGGGCTCCTAGTCGACTCCTTGGTACAATGTCCTCTGCCACACCTGAAGGTTGCAGGCTAGCCTAGAGGGGGCAAGGTAACCTACAGGGCCCACAGCTCTCTCCTCCAACACTTTGCTGCCACCTCCAAGCATCAGCTACCTGGAGCAGCTCTATTACTGATGCAGGCAGCACACAGATGTGGATAGTTAAATGGGTGTCATTTAACAAAGCGCCCTGGTGAGGTTCTTTTGTACAGGCCTGTGGCAAGTTTTTTTCTTCTTGTCTGAGGAAGTACAGGGAGCGGGGTATCTGGAATCTGGGTTCCATTTCAGAGGAAAGGAGAGAGCATGGCTAGTTCATTGCTCCTAACTACAACACAAACACTAGATACTGATCTGTCCTCTGTCTGGATATAAGCCAGCTTCCCTTCATTCTGTTAAACTCACAAGCCAGGATAGGGCTGTGCAGATTAAAAAGCAGGCAGGGCGAAGTAGATAAGAGCTGGGGGATCCACAGTGGCAACTACCAATTCTGACATTCCATAACAGCATTCCTTTTAGTTTTTTCCATATATGTGACCAAGATGAGTGAGACAGCAGGTCCATTCTACGAACCAGGCTAAAATACCGTATTTTTTGCTCAATAAGACTCACTCCCCCACCCCAAAAGTAAGGGGAAATGTCTGTGCGTCTTATAGAGTGAATATGTGTGTGCAGTAAGTCTGTCAGATGTGCAGCCCATGGGAAAGTGATGGGGAATGTGCCTGTGATTATGTGCCCATTTGATTCAGAATATTGTTTTTCTTGTTTTCCTCCTCTAAAAACCAGGTGCGTCTTATGGTCAGGCGCGTCTTATGGAGCGAAAAATACTGTAATTCCTCTTTCCTAGCATATCATGTTTTTTCTGATTATATGCCTGTGGGGCAGGAACGGCCTTGTTTAATTGATTGTATGTAAGTAACTCTGGAAGCCTTTTGGCTAAGAAGCAGCATAAAATACCTTGAATAAACAAATACATGACTGGCTGCTATTTACTAATGTGGGGAAGGAAGTGAAGTGCTGTATTTGGGTACACTGTTGTTGTGGTAAGAGCAAAACCTATCCCATCCCCCATCACTGATATTTATTTATTTATTTAAAATATATATTAAGACTGATATGGGGCAGCCTGACCTTCATCAACAGAGACCCGAGTGTGTGTCAGCATGCATAGCACAGAGATACACACTGCATCTCTCAGTGGTCCTCCATACAATATATAAGCCCTACTCCCAGACACTTACCATCTCAACATAACTTCATACATTTCCCTAGTAAATTGTAAAACAAAAGGTTCCTGCACTGAAAACTGTCCTTCACAAGAGACAGTAATTACTCCTGACTATCCAACAGGCTTATATCTAAAATGCCTAGAAGTCTAGAAAAAATAACAGTAAAATATTCAGAAGTTCAAGAAAACAGGTACAGACTTACAACAAGTTGAACTCCAAAAAATAATAAAGTCAAGCTGTCAGAAAGCTAAAAAGAATGTACTCCTGTACCAAAGTTATAGGAAAACCTGACTACTTTATGTTCTCTTCTCCCTTTCTCTCTGCTCCTCCACTCCGCTGCATGAGGTATGGGATTTCCTGATAACGAAGCCAAATATGAAACATGTTCACATTAAGAGCCAGGAAATCCCAACTGCCAGCATTGAGAGGTTAGTGGGATTAGGGTTTACATTAGCTGTTTATTACCACAATATCACTTCCTCGGAACATTAATAGGTCATCTAATCCAAAGAGGGCAACAGACAATTCCCTTAATGCCTTTGCAAACTTTTAGTGACAAGTCTTTCTTGTTTAGATTTTAAAAGATTGGCTAGTAAATGCCAATTGTTCATGTAACTTCATGATTTCCTGAGGCTGTGATGACTTAAATATAATGTAACAGTTGTTCACTCTTTGGTTGTAGGTATATTACTTATTTCAAAGGCTACATTAAAGATGGATAGCATGAATCTCTCCTGAGGAAATTCATGGATTGTCATGGATTGCCAGGAATTATAAATGGGATCTAAGACATGATCATGCTGGCTGAGGAAGATGGGAGTTGTAGACTAACACATCAAGAGACTCAGACTGGGAATGTCTACTTCTCCGACCATTAATAATATTCACTAATGTTGTTTTTTTCAGCACAGTTAGGATCTAACTGTTGACCACAACCAAGAATGAAATTATCTTTTAGGTCTGAAGCTGAAATTTTTGCAGTACCAAATTTTGAGCTGGAGACTAGTTTCAATACTTCCTGTGGTTACGTGGGATGTACACAGCTTGGATTACAGCCAGATTTCTAGTTTGGCGGGCACAGAAATGTACAAACACAAAGTACAGAAGAGATATGGAATTAGGTTTCTGGTAACTAATGCCTCAGAGCTTGGGAACATGACAGATTTATTTTTTCTGTCTGCACTGACAGGCCACAGATATTTTAATGGAATGTTAGCAGCTTTGCATCTAATTACTTCCAAACCTTCTAGCGCTCTCTCCCTTACACACACACATGCTCATTAGGTCACACATTTTGCTCCCAGTTAATTATTTTCTATTTTGGTGCAGTCAAAGGGAAAAAAGTGGAAGGGCTTGCTGAGAATTTCAAGCTATTCATTTTTCCCTCTTTCTCCTCTACTATGGTTCCTATGCCCTTCAAGACATTCCAGGCATCTGGTGCTTCTGACTCAATACTTTTTAAAAGTTCCTTAATGATCCCCTGTGTCATGGGGCACTGTAAGTCCTTTTGCCCAAGATCAGGAACTGGACTAGGCCTTATTGTCCTCCAGCCTCTATCAGTCATATCCTTGAGCTTCCTGTCTGCTCTTCTATTTTGTACATCATCCAGAAAACTGTTACTATTGGTCAGTTGGTCAGTGGAATGAATGAACAAACAAACATACATTTCACTGGCTTGTCTGTTTTCATGGCTTCTACTTGGCTATCTTTATGTCCTGGACATGATCCTGTCTGTACTCCTTCTTGGATTTGATTCTGCCAGTATTGGCATTTTTAAGTTTTATCCCATGCAACCAGGCACACCTACCTGGGTGCATTTGGGAAACTAGATACACATCAGGAGTGAATTAGATCTTCCAGATAGTTGGCATGTAGACTTCCACTATTCCTCTTGCTCTAAAAATAAATAAAATAGGAAATGCATGGTAGTAAAAGTATAGATTTAATCTTGCTGTCATGGCCCTCAGGTATTCAATCCATAACAGATAAAGTAACTGTTAAAGTGCTGCCAGGTTAATTTAACTACAGTGGAATATTCTGCATAGGATTTTTAACTGCTTTTTTCACTGTCCCTGCTTCTATGTCTAACAAATTTAGCAAGTGAAATTTTCTTCACCACTTTATCTCCATGTCAGGAAAAGCTCTGCCCCTTCCTTTCAGAAGGTCAGGCTGCTTTTAAAGGCATAAGAGCAAGAAAGAATGCTCTAAAACTTGGCAAACTGAAGGATTCTAGAGGAAAAGCTGTTGTTTAATATTTATCTAAAATATAGTGACCCCAGTCTTCAATTAGCCTCCTTGAACAGCTTACATACAATAAAAACCAAAACAATGCTTTCCCACAACCTGCAATCTCTAATACATAACAAAAGGAAACAGAGATGGGGAGGGAAGAGGGAAAAAGCAAACTCAGACACCAATTCATAAAGTTAAATAGTAGTTCTTATCAGTGGTACCATTAGGACATGGCCCTACACTTTAGAGTACACAGGAGGACCTCTAAATATAGGAAGACTGGCTTACTATATTTTGAAGAAAATGAAATAATACACATTATGGCCTAAGCATGATAAGGCAATTCAGTTCAGAGTCTAAAAACAATCACTGGTGTTTTTTTTTTCTTTTTCTAATTATATGTTGGAAGGGAAACCAATCAGAGAGCTGGTCTTTCAGCAGACCTGATAGAGAGACCTTGTTTCATCCAGTCTTTCATCTGCTATGGTCTGATTGAATGGCTGTTGCCAGATGATAGCAAAGAGAGGAACCTGATGGAAGAACAGAGCTGATGGAGTGGCCCTGCTTTACATGTCTTTAGGGTAGTGTGGCTTTAGGTAAAGTGCAGCAAAACATCTGAAAATAACTGGGGGAAAAGTCAATAAACAGTCTAAAATAGAAAGGGGTTTGGAGGTCAGGACAATTTTGGTGAGCCTATAATTCCTTCTGACGTAGATAAGAGCTGTGCACAAATGAACAAGAAAAAGCAGGACATTTAGCCTGAAAATACCCAGCCCTGGGAACTTTATGTGACTGTTAGCATTCTCTCAGGGGCCTCAAAGCCTCTGCTGGGTATATCCAGTTTTAAGATCATTTCATGACTAGCCCTTTGGAGGAACTTGTCAAAAAGTTGGATTCTATTTTGATTTTCCATCATTTTCAAAGGCTGGGAATACTGAACTGATACTGTTGCTTATCATTTTTATCATTGTTATTATTGGACAATAAGGAAGCAAGACCAAGCAAATGCCAAATGCAACCTTTTCTAGAAACCCTATTTTTGGGGGAGCAAGAATTTTTGCCATATTCTTTGTTACTTTATATCCCACCTCTTTTTCATGGAACTCAAAGTGGTATACATACATGATCCTCCTCTTAATTTTATCCCTACAACAGCTCTGTGAGTTAGATTAGGCTAAGAGTCAGTGTCTGGCTCAAAGTTACCATTGAGCTTCAGGGCCATGCAGGGACTGGGTGTCTTGAGTTGTTGTGCCAAATATTTTCAATCTTGCACCATTTTTGCTGCTTTGTTTACCATCATGCCTGATAAAGAATTCAGAATTTTGAAGCTTGCACATTAATTTGTATCCTGATAAAGGTATTGCTGGTATGGGCTGATAAACATATTGCTATAACATGGATTCTGGAATTTAAAAAAATTAAAGCAAGCATGGCTATCTTTGTTTCCCAATGGAAAAGACTGTGAAATGCAGTTCTCACCTTCTGAAGCTTATAGTCTTGGGATTCTTGCCAATTTCTGCCTCCTGTTGCTAACAGGAACACCCAACTGCCTAGCAAAAACATAATAAAGGCAAAAAAAATCAATAAAAAGCAGGATCATTCAGTTACATGCACTTTAGAGTAACAGAAAATAATTTCTTCCTACTGAGTTTGCAAAACTGTTCTAATCACCTCAATGTATTACTTTTTTGGAGGGGGATGGCAGTTCAAAGCTTATAAGCTTCTTAAAGAGAGCTTGACATATTCTCATCATATCAAAGAGCAAACTGACTACAAAGAAACTAAACCGTAGGGCTATTTTTAAACTGTTTTATCCTACCAAAGAAATACAGCTTTAAATATTTTAATTTCGATATAGCAATTTTAAGGCAATTTAATTTGGATCAGGAGAGATTTGAAATGTTGGATGATGCATATTGTTTGTCATGGCAGCAAGTATGAGAAGAAAAAGTATTAAAGCAGCAGCATGCAGTCCTGCATTTGAATTCATCTTTCCAGATCACACACTACCTTATGTGCAATAGTTCCACTGGATGTGCATGGCAAAGAGCAGCAACAGCTGATGGTCAACCTGCCCGCCTTGTATTCCAGAGAGGAAAGTGGACAAGCTAGTGGGTGTGGGGAATGGTAGCAGCGAGGACCCACAGAGGCTATGATTCCTGAGCCATCACCACTCTTCTCTTCCATTTGTTCTGGGGTAGAACCGGAAGCCTGCAGTCAAAGGAGGGGAATTGTTTGTATACATACCTCCTAAAATGTTTTTTGATTCCATTTACCATCATTTAATAACCAAGTTAAAATTCACAATAAGTGGTTTACAGATTTTTAAACAGTGGGGTTTTCCCTATTTTTTTCAGTTAGTTATTTTGGAATATGTGGAATATATAACTGATAGCCAATATGATAAGTATCACCCACCTGAGAGTTACAATTATTCTGAGCTTAATTAATACCAAACATATGGGGATGACCTTGTCATATGGCTTCTGGACTGTACCCTGCAGTTTAGTGACTTAGGTGGTTCCAGTGGACAGCTCCTAGTGCTTTTGGTCAAATATCAGTACCAGCCCATCTTTTCCTGTTCAATTAACCTTCTTGATCTTTTTAAAATTAAAAAAAGATGGAAGAAGAGGTGGGAAAATGCAGGAAGGTTGCAAATGGAAGCCTGACCATTGGCTATTCTAGTTGAGGCTGACTTGAATTGTAGTCTGAAAAAATCTGGAGGGGACAAAGTTTGCCCCAGCCACCTACTATCCCCTCCCCACAGACACATGGTTATTGTTTGGTGGAGTGATCAAATATTTTCTATGTCTATGTGGAAGAGGACCATACCTGAAATAGAAAGGGCATTGCAGGCCAGCAGTTGGATGACCTGGCTGAACTGCCTGGGGATTTGGAATGGCACCCTCCAGTGCTTTGCTTAACTCCAGCCAAAGCCATTAGACTCTGGCCTGACATTTGAGCATCAAAGAGCACTCCATTGTCACACACATTAAGAACAGCTACTGGCATAACAAACAAATCTGCCACCTTACATAATGGAGGCAGGTTCAGGAAGATTTGAAGGTACTGAACCAGATGTCCTCCTCCAAACATATCCCATTTATGTTTCCCTTGTTTTCTCGTGTAAAAAATGTGCCTAGTTTCAGCTGCTGACACGTTATAGGAAGAAGACCAGAACACATGATTCATGCTGTCAACTTCAACAGGACTCGGTCTTAAGCAAGAGGTGCTGGGGTCTGATCAAAATCACACCCTCTGACATGGACTAACTTCTTCCTAGGACCAGATGATTGTTACTTTTTACTATGAGTAAGGAGAATGTGCTCTGAAAACAGAAATATACAGGAATATTTCTGTGGATCCACCACTGTTTACACACCAAGCCCAACAGCATTTCCTCCAAAAAAGCGAAGAAAGAGAACCCTACCATGGACCCCAGAAGAGATGGGAACACTGGGCAGTCTTAAGCCTTTTGAGGGGCAGCCAGAGGCCACTTAAGGGACAAGTCTGTGCATACACAACCCTTTTTTGGTCAGCTCCACAATCTTAGGATCAGTGATGGTAATGAGTTTGGCTAAAACTCAGAATACATAATTCAGCGCCCATTTGGCAGGCAAAGGCCTATCCATCATCCATTCTGTCTATGAAGGGAAGTAAGAACTTGTGCGGGATCAGGCTGTGAAGAGGGCCAGGAAAAGGTGACACCACTACACACAGTATAAAACCCTTACAAGTCACTGATCAGTTATTGGTGCAACAGCTGTGTGTGGAACCTCTGGGGCTGGCTCAAGATATTTTGCTTCCCAGGGTGGAACACATGGCATTTCTCCAAAATCAATATGCATAGTAAGCAAGGGCAGTATGAGCACTTGTGGAGGGGTATCTCACAGGCACCTATCCACCTCCCTGACAGTCAAAATACCAAAATAATACCAACAATTTGCTCCCCTTTCATGACACCTAAAATCAGCTGCCTGAGGAAACTGCCTTACTCTGTCTAATGGCAGAGCTGGCACTGGCAAGCCTGCTTGCCTCATCTTGGAATCCCAGCTCTGGCCGTTCAGGTCCTGCTGGACAGCTCCCTGGTCTCCTGTCATGTACTCCCTCCTTCGGCACCATGCTTGGGCTGGATGAAAGGAACAACTGCTCCTTCATTCTTTTCTCTGGATTTCTGTCAGAGAGGGCCAGGTCATCCAGTTTCAGGGAAGAAAGCACCGTTATTCTTTTTGCTGTAATGACCGCAAACGTAGCATGATGCATTTCCCCACAGGGGAGAAGAGCATGCATCTTTGTTATAAACAGAGCTTGTACTATGGGACACTGCTGGGGTGGTGGCTAAGTGTGTTCCTAGGCCCCGGTGGCCCCAAACTATTAAAAATCAAGCCTGCCTCTAACTGGGTTCTCATCCTCTATCAAGGTCCCCATCCTGGAGTCTGTTCCTTGGTTATACTACGTTGAATATGAAGAAATGTTGGAAGCTTGCTTTTATACAAATAAGGTTATTTCTTCTTTTTCTTCTTCTTCCTCCTCCTCCTCCTCCTGTCACCCAGCCTTTCTGATTCATATGTATTATTCAAGGCAGCTTACACTAATTAAGTGAGCAATCCTGTATTCCAGAAAAGCATCCCAGAGACGCCCCTCCAAGGCTGTAGGCACCATACCTTGACAGGTGGATTCCAAAGTTCAATCGGTCCCTTTACTTCTTCCCTTGCCCTTTTCACCAGCTGCTTCAGAGATTGTAAATGCAGACTTGGAAGGCAAGAAAGGGGGTGTTCTTCTTCTGCAGATGAGAGAGGCCAGAAGACAAGAAATCAGGTGAAATCTCCAGCCCTTAGCTCAGCCTCCACCAGCACGACCTGATGGGAAGACAAAATTGTAAAAAGGAAGATAAAGTGGCAACAATACTCCATAGACAATAGTCCAGAAGGGTGCAGTTCTGATCATACAGGTAAACCAGAAAATAAAATAAACTTGCACATATTCACTGTTATTTCTTTACATGGCCTTGGTATTCCCCTTTCCTAATCAAATTAAGCCCTGACACAGCTTCTTTAAAATACCCTGGATTCCATTAGAGACAAAACGGATATTTTGCTGCATCAATGACTGCCCACTTCCTCCGATAAATGAATGGGCATTTTATTCCATTAAAGCCAACAAAATTTGCCTGAGAATTATTTTGACCTTTTGCAGTGCTGCCTTTCTTGCCAAGGTGCCACTCTGCATTCATGATACAATTTCAGCATCTAAGGAGCAGTGAATGTGTGTATGCTGGTTTCCCTTTTAGTTACATCTTCCCTGCAGCTTGCTCCAGGCAGAGAAATTAATCTACCTGAATCCTTCATCTTTCCACTCTTTTTACATAGCTTTGAAGCCTTTTCACCTATGGGCCAAGACAACAGGTTCCCAGTGAAAAAGTCAAATTGGTTAGGGAAAATTATGCTCCCTTCAAGAAAGCCTAATACCCTAATTGATATTCATCCAAAGTAAACAGAAGGAAAACCATAATGGTTTTTCTGGGGCATAGCATGAGAATCTATATTCAGCAGACTTGTCCCCACTTTGAATACATCTATATAGACTGTCGCTTTGTGCTTCTTAAAAGCAGCCATCTTCTTTCTGGCAAGATAAGCACTGAATTTAGTTCCTGAGTATCAAGGAATACATATGTCCCATCATGACAATTTTTGACAAGCTTTGATCACTAAATGAATATAGGTCAAAGATTAGGGAAGCATCACGTACCAAAAAAACACAACACTTTTTCTGAAGCAGTGAAACAAGAAAATTTGCTGCCCAATCGCAGCCATGGCATGCATACTTCTGAGTAGAAACAGGGTGCCGAAAAAAAAAAGGCTAGAGCCTCGGATGAGTACACTCCAGTGCTTGGTGGACAGCAATAATGACACTTATTTTACATTAACAGCAGAAGGGATTTATAGTATAACAGATCTGCCAACACTCCTGAGTAGGAGACAGGGATTATAAACCAGATCCCATTTTGCAATCTGATCTCCCAGCTCTAACATACTACTACTCTTACTAAAAATAACCAAAATGATCATAAAATAAATGGTGTAAATGCCACCTGCTTAGGCTGGGACATGAGAACATAGTAAGAATTGTGCTGGAAGGGAATGAAGTCCAAACTTGTCCAGCATCCTGTTTCCCACAAATGCCTATGAGAATAAGGACAGCACCTTCGTGTCTGTGTTCTCCAGCAACTGGTAGCAAGAGGCAATACCATGATTGAATGACAACCTCCCCTCAACCCAAACTCTACAAACCTGGCCTAGGTAATGAATATGGGTTGAAAAGTGACAGGATGCACAGCACAAGGAAGAGGCGCAATTTTAAAAGTTTGACAACGGTGATCCAAGATGCCCAAGTTAGTTATTAATCCAGGCAATAAAGCCAGTGTGGCATAGTCTTTGTGAGTGCTGGACAGCCCTTCAGGTATCAGACTGCCCTCTGTAGTGCAAGACACATGCCCCCCCCCCTGCAGTTCATAGTACATTAAAGAGACATATATACTTTAGACACCTCCAGATACAGCCCTGGCAGCATCAATATACCAGAAAAATCCCAATAAAGCAAAGAACAACACAAAGCCACTTTTCCCAAACCACTTCAGACAGGGGCTCCTGTGCTGCTATTCCAACTTTTTGTGTTTTACAGTTTTTCTCTGGTAAGCTGTGGGAAACATGCAAGGGTTACAAATGGGCTCCCATCGCCTTGTCCTCTAATAAATTTCTGTGAATCAGGCAGGGAGGAAGCAAGGTAAAAGTATAGCCCAAAAGACCCCTAAATCCAGGGAGACAAAACATCTCCCAGTACAACTTGGTGGTTGTCCTGAAAGTGCCTCAGACCCACAGGGGTCTTGTGGAATGAGGTAAGCTGTGTAATTGTTTTGCAAACTTTATTAAAATATTTTTACGCTACTTTTTAGAAAGACACTCACAAAAAAATTAATGTGGGTGCCTTGAGAAATGCTTCAACTTGATGGGGCAAAAGGCTTGCCAGAAGAGAGGGTGTGACCCATGGAAACGCTTCCCAAGCCGAAGTCTTAGCCTTAGCTCAGCCACATGCTCCTTGCAAAATTTCTTTCACAAACATGAAAGAAGCGAGTTCTAGAGATCTTCACTGTGGCTCAACATGTGTGACAAATGCACAAGGACCTGTTGTGCAGCCCGCGTGCAAGAAAAGCTGTGTGTGGAAACTTCTGGAAAGAATTGAGGCCTCACCATATTAATCTCTCACACATGCAGGCATGCACATTTAGGGCACAATCCTATGGATGTGAGTGTATAGTTTTTTCCTTCAGTGTAGTTTTAAAAAACGGTGCGTGGATTTATCTATGACTTAAAGAAGGGTGTGTGAATAACTTATTTATTTGAAGCTTCTATATCCGCCCTTCACAATGTGTAATTTAATTTGGACCTTCTCTAAAAACGTTTGTAGTGTGTGTGTGGGGGAGAGAGAGGCGGTGTGTGACAATGCGTGCGACACACACACACACACACACACACGATAGTTGGATGTGCGCTCTCCTTCAATACACGTGTTCTGAAAGAATGTGGCGGGCGGGCAACCATCCTCGCCCGTCGGCCTGACAGGAACTCCCGACGGAAACGAGCAGGCTGCCGTCAGGGCCCCGTCAGGCGAGCGGCTCGCCTCGCCTCCCCTCCCCCACCCCCTCTCAACCCCGCTTTGGGATGCCGGTCCGTTGACGCTCCAGACGTCCCTTTCTGGTCTCTCCTTCAAAAAAAAAAAAAGAAAAAAAAAGAGCTTTTGGTTTCGACGCCCGCCCGCTTACTCCTCTTTCCCCAGCCAAGCCTATTCGGTGACGGAAGCGCGCTGGAACGCCTAAGCCCCGCCGCCACAAAATCAAGGCGCGGGCGAGCAGATTCCCCCCTCCCATCCTCTGGCGAAATCTCGGCAACAGGGCAGTATACGGGCGTTCGGGTGACGTCACGAGGAGCCCTCCTCCTCCTCGCGCTCGCTCTTTTTTTCTGCTCCCGCTCTCAGCCAATGAGCATCGTCCACATGCCGCGGCCGCGAGAGGGGCAGCGGCGCGTTGGATCCGATAAATTCTATTAGAGCAGCCGCCGCCGGCTCAGCCACAGCGCCGGGGAGGGAAGCGGGCGGCGTGTGCGAGCGGCGGAGAGGGAGGGGGCCGGGCAGCGGCCATCCCCGCCCTGACTACACGGAGCGCTTGAAACAAGGGAAAGGGACCGGCTTGGCGACGGAGACCGCCGAGCTGGAAGCGGCGGCGGGGGGGCACTTGTTCCTACCCTCAAGCGGCGGCCGGGGCAGTCCGTTTCGCCCCCCCTTAGGAAAACAGGGTGGCAGATCGCAAGGCATTATTGTAGGACTTAAAGGCTGAGGAGGGCGAGAGAGGCAGGGAGCGCCCTCTGGAGCAGGACCAAAAGGGGGAAGGAGGGGTCGTTTGATTGGATCGTGACCCCCCAGTCCCTGTCGGGGCGACATTTCGTCGGCTGATCGCCTTTCCTCCCCGTCGGCATCTCCTGCACACAATCACGACCTGAGGAAGGTTGGGGGGAAGGGAGCCGGGCAGGGCAGGCACCCCTGCAAGTCCAGCCCCACGGGCGCGCTGGAGCGGGTCCAGCGGGTGACCTTTATTGCCCCCTTATTCTGGCAGTAGGGGGGCCGCCTCTCATTCGGGGGCTGCCTCGCAGGGGACGGACCCTCCCAACTCCCCTCTCCCGAGCAGGCGGGGAGCGCCCTGCGGGTTCCTGATCGGTTCATTTTACTCTATTTATTTTTTCCCAACACAAGCATCCGGCTCGTCTCCGGATCCTGCCTTATGGTGACAGATCCGAGGGGCTGCGGGGCTCCGTAGGGGCGGGGGGCGGGAGAAGGCGGCTGGCGAGGCCGGCCGGCTGGTGCGAGTGCGTGTGCGCGCGCGGCCGCTGCTGCAAAGAAGGAAGAGGAAGAGCGGGGAAGAGAGAGGGAGGGAGGGAGGAGGGAGGGGAGGAAGGAGAGAGACACGCACAGGCGAGGATCCGTCGGGTGCTGCTCCCCCTTCCCCGGCGCCAGCCATGGAGAACGCGCACACCAAGACCGTGGAGGAAGTGCTGGTTTACTTCGGTGTCAACGAGAGCACCGGGCTCAGCCTGGAGCAGGTCAAGAAGCTCAAGGAGAGATGGGGCGCCAACGGTAGGTCGCCCGGAGCAGCTCGGGTCCGCCCGCCCGCGGCTGGGGAGATGCTGCCGCTGGGCGCGCGTCTCGCCGCCTTCCCTCCCCTTCCCTTCCCCGCGTGTAGCAATGCCCTTCCCCGCCTCGGGGCCTGCTCGCCAAGGCCTGAACCCTTTGTGCGAAAGAGACAGCCACATACACGATCTGGCATCTGCTGCTGGACCCGGAATAAAAGAAAAGAGGGAGAGGGAAGATGGCTGACTTCGCAATCCACCTCGTGGGTTTCCTCCATGCCCCGGGCGCCTCCGGCTTTCCCGGTGTGTAAACTGTCAGTCCATTTCCCTTTCCTGACGGTAGAAGTGCTGTTGTCTATTAAATGCTGCTTTTCTTCTTTTCCCCTTATTTTAGCCGCTCCGTTGCTTAATTGACCTTTGTTTCTTACGCTCCTTCCCTTCCGGATTGCTCCTCCGTTCCTGTGAAACGTTGCTCTCGGTTTAAAAAAGAGGAGAGAGCACTCTGGGAAAAAAGAAAAGATACTGCTTTTTAATTTGTTGCAAAATTGGCTTTCCTATAGGAGACTGTCTCACAGGGCCAGAGATGGGGAGCTATCCCTGAAAGGTGTATAAGACAATTCTTTCTCTTTTTCTCTCTATTATCCCCCATTTCCTAGAACACAAAAATTGGGGAAAATAAAATACATGTTTGGCTGTAGCTTAGGGAAGGGGAGGGAGTGTTTAAAGCCTTTGACCCTGCGTAAGGAACAGCACTGGAAGTTCAGGTTGGCAGCAGTGATGACTTGGCTGAATTGGTAACCTCACCAGCTTGATGCTGAAACAGACTTTGACGTAAAATGCAGGAAGCATGAGGCCTCTCATTGAAAGAAAGAAAGAAGGAACTTTAACCATTACGTTGCAGGTAGCTTTTGAGTTTAGTTAAATATTGTAGGTTTAAAAAGCCATTGATGATTAAATCTAGCTGAAATGCCAAGAATAGAACACTGTATTATATCTAATGTTGTTGATTTTTCCCCCCTTTTAACATGCTTCTTGGGAACTGTTGCTTCTTAAAGAACTACCAGCTGAAGAAGGTAAGCAAATTTATGAGGAATTTGTGATAGTGATATCTTGAGTTTTCACCAGTATATATTTGACAGATTATGTATTCTGCATTTTATCTTGGCAGGAAAAACTTTACTTGAGCTTGTGATCGAACAGTTTGAAGATTTATTAGTTAGAATTTTGTTGTTGGCAGCATGTATATCATTTGTAAGTATCTTCTTACATCTTTGATTTCATATTTGTATGACCAGCCATTAATATATTGAAGAACAGATTTTTCAGACATTGCTAAACTGAGAAGCATGAAATGTGGAAAATGAATTTCCCCCCTCAAGTTTTACTCTTACTGGTTGGCTTGATTTCTGCCTACTCATTTACATAAAGAATTCTGATACTTGTGACAATAAACTGGACACCAATCCAAATTGCAATTTTTCATGGAATGTTTAATTGAAGTGGAACACTTGGGATTGAAAATACGTTTAGTGGGACTAAGCCTGCATGCCAGGCAAACCAACACATGCTAGCACTTCTCGGACAAATACTGTTTTCTTACTTCTTGTTTAAAGGAGTTTCTTCCAGGGCAATTACATTTTAACCTTGGCCCCAGTAAGAAGGTGAACTAGTATTCTTTTTGCAGTTGATTGTTATGAAACTAACTGAGACTGCTGGGAGTCTTTTTTGGATGCAATGCAAACTGTAAATAGAATTTGCATGGGGGAATATTCCAGTTGCCTTCCCTTGCTGATAATAGCAAGGTGACAGTTGTTGCTCTTGACAGTGACAAGAATGATGACAGCAGTGATGGCACCATTGTTGACCAAATTTGGTAACTGACCTTTGGGAAGCCTCTTGTAAAATAAACTCCTTGCCTTGTCTGCAGAATTGGTAGGTTGGGGCTGTGAAACCAGTTCTGAATTTTTAATTCTGGTTTTTTTAGGAAAAAAAAATTTTTTAAGTGAACAGGCTAATGTTGCCTGATGTCAAGCATGTGATTGCAGTGGAACGGTAGACAAGAAACCAAGATCAAAATGAGAGAGAGAGGTGGTCGTGGTACCCATGTTCTGATACACTGGGATGGAAGAAATAGGTAGTTTCTTCTTAAAAGCATAAAAAAGGTTCCAAAACAAAAGGGTGAGCATAGTGCCATTAATAATGTGCCCTGTCAGCTGTGCGGAGGCTCAAATTTGAATAACTATACAGCTGTGTGGTGACCTTAGGCATGTTGCTACATATCTCTTTGACCTACCTGACAGGGTTGCTGTGAGGATGAGTGAGATAAAGAATCTGCAGTGAAAAGTGGGGTATAGAGAGAGCTGGGATTTGAAAGAGATTTTTGAATAGATCCAAGCATGTACTCAGCTGTTTCCTTCCTCCACACAGACGCTCTAGGCTTTCCCTTTACACTCATTGCTCTATGCTGTGTTCTATTCTCTGGGGAATCCCCTGAATTTTGGAGCAGCTTTTCAGAGGGCATGAGGGACTGTAGTGAGAAGTGGGGCTTCAGAAACCCCAGTATAGTGTCTAAAGCTCTGGTTCATATGTCGAGTTTCCATCCATGTCTCTTTCCCAGTTTTTATTTAGGCTCTGCATCAGTTTTCAAAGTAACTTAACTATATCTTTGGGTCTTTCTTAGAAGCCAGAAGACCAAGACCAAAAAAAATGTAGTTTTGTCTTGTCATTGACAAATGACTTATGGCAGTAAGAGTATGATGATTAAAACAGCCAGTGGGTGAGCACAGGGTTATCCATTGTAGAGTTATGTAGCATAGTATGTTGCTTGAACCCGAGCCAGTGAGGGCATCAAATATCATGACATTAGTAGGCTCTTCCAAAGAAGAAGGGCTTCTGCTCTTATACATGTTCATCTCTGCAGCCAGCCACTGGCTAGCATTGTTTTTTCTTGTAGATGGAGATGGCTTAATCAATTTAGCTTTTTCTTTAAGACAGTGATCTATGCGGCAGAAGCAAATTTGAATGAGCGAGCATATCATCTATAGAAAGCTGTTTAAGATGAGTGCCAGATGTTAGAAGCTCCCTAGAGAATGGTGAAAAATAGGGGTAGGATGCGCTTACTCAGCGTGTATCTGTAATGTTAAAATAATGGGAAATAATATGAAAATTCTCCAGTCAAGTCTATTTATAAGTTATTCATAATTTTGCAGTATTAAATTTGCCCTTCATAAAAGATAAATAATGGTTTAAAACTTTATTTGAATGACTATCCATTATTTGTGGCTGGCCTAAATTTGCTGAAGAAATACATTCTGAGAGCATCCAGTTCTTATACTCTGTGCTATGCATTCTATAATTTGAAAAGTTGTGCTTCTAAATGTGAGAGTGACTTCTTTAATTGCTCATACTTGAAAATGATTTCCTATATCTTACTGTGAATAATGCTTCCTACAGTTAGAATGACATGGTTTAGGGGTTTTTTTTCTGGAGGATGCTTTCCTAAAGCAATTTTCAAGAAGCAAACTTGTGAGTTTACCTTTTCACAGTGTATTTTAACATTTTAAGCTAAATTTGGACTTCATTAATTCCAAAAATGGAATGTGTATAATCTTGCATTTCATGTAATTCATGTGCTGACTAAAGTTACTGCTAGAATCTCGGACATTATCAGGACTGCATAATGTAGATGTTTTTGTGGAGAGGCATTTTTTTGGTTAACTGTTGACTTTTTTCAAGTATTTGTAGTCCCATACTTGACATTTTTCCTAGTCTGTAGACTTAATGGGAGGACAAAGCCAAAATTTGAAAGGGCATAATTGTGTTTACCAGTTTGTGTCCAAGAGTACAATATAGAAAATTGGATTTAAATTGTGTAGTGTACTCAGATGTGAAAGAGAGATTTGCTTGTACATATTGTTAATGCTGAGGCAATTCAGAATCTGAATGTTGGTACAGAAAATTGGCACAGTCCTGAACGTTAATTGTAAGGTGCTCTTGAGTAACCTGTTCCCACCAGAATCATAGAACAAAGTTCTTAAATTATGATGCTCCAGTATCCTTAATTTGCAAAGAGACCACTCAGTACTTGAAAGAACCATCTGAGTGTGCGTTAGGGCAAGATCTGTTCATCTTCTAACAAAGGAAGGAATTGAGATTCCTCAAGGAATATGAAGCAACAGGAGTCTTATTTTTCAGTATGCTAATAAATCTACTACAAAGTTAGCATACAGCCTGAGTTTAGAGAATTGTGTCTTATTCTGGAGACAAGCTTGTCCATATTCATGGGTCCAGATCCATAAAAACAGTGAAATGTGCCACTTTATTTTTCTTATTGGTGTCTGGTATATGTTTTTTCTTACAAATTGTCTTGCATGCTAAATTGTTAAACAATTTGGGTACCACGGTTAAAATAAACTGGAATCCAATAGAAGAGAAGTTGATTTTAAAAACAGCAACATGTAAATGTTGTATGCATGATACTTTGTTTTAAAATTAAGCTTGGCACATGAGAACTGCTCCCAGGTAGATTTTTAAATGTGTCCTATTTTGCTAGAGAAGGAAAAAATATTGGTGATCATGGCCCTCTGCATGCAGCAGTAGTTCTATTAAACAAGAGTATGAAACTGTTGCCTTTTGACCAAACTCTAGAACAGCACCTGGACATTTTATAAGCCAACATACTGTAGCATTTTGAGTCTGAGTAGAACTGAAAAGGCCAGATATAAATCCCCACTTAGCCTTGAAGCTCATTGGTTGACCTTGGATTCATCACACTCGGTTCACAGGATAGTTAGGATAAAAATGGGGCAGAACAGTCTATACCTGGAGATTCTTGGCCAGGGAGTAGAATGAAAACTTAATCATTTGCTGTATGAAACTCCAATGTAGTTTTCCCCTGTTGATCGGTCTGTCCTGGATAGCCTATCTTTCTCTGGAAGCAAATTTTCAAGGCCTTGGACCAGAGCCCTTTCCCAGTCCTGCTACCGAGGATTCTCTGCATATGTTGGCAGCTGACTCTGGAGCACGTGAAGTATGCGCTGTGCCTCTGAGCTAGACTTCTCCTGTTAGAGAGGCGCTTTCTCCGGCATCAGATCTTGCATTATTGGCCTTGTTTCTTGGATGTAGTTTGGGATTATGTTTCTGCACAAGGAGGGTCTGCTGTGCTTCTAATAGGAACTATGATATTGGCATGGTCAAGCAGCTTAGTGTAAGTTATTTAACCTGGTGCTGCAGAACAACAGATGCAACAGATAAGGTTAAGTTACTGGAACATGAGCGATCATTTTACCCACTTGTATGCGATACGAAGACCTAGTGCACAATACTTCATGCTGAGCATTCATGCGCCTATTCTAGTTCTGGCACTTTCTAGCTTCTGTGGCTTTTATTAGGTAAGGACTATAGTTTAGGAAACATACTTGTAGCTTGGCAGCTCAATCCTATGCATGTCTCCTTGGAAGTAAGTCCAGTTGGGTTCAATGACACTTGCTCCCATGTATTTGCGTATAAGAGTGCAAGCTGAATCAGGTAGCCATCAAAACAGCAGCCTTCTTTTGATGAATTTCGACATGTTTAGTGGTTGAGATTTACCCACTACCTACTGGTCAGGTAGCGAAGATAAGAAAATATTCCCAGTACGAGATTTATGACCTTGTAGTTTTATTGAACATACTTTTTAATGCATGGTTTTAAAAGGAAAATGGCTTTAAATCTCCTTTTAAGAAAAAATGGCTTTTCTTTTTTTTTTTGCTTTTTTTTTTAATACTGGGGAAAAAATCATGGGATGAATCCAACTCTGTCCATCTGTGAGCAGAATGGATTCTGCTCTGGAGGGACCTTCTGGAGCTGTTTTGGAGCAAGGAACTGTAGGATACAGAGAGAAAAAGAGGAAGTTCTCTTGCATGTGTGAATGTCTACTTGTGTAGCACAGCTTCATGTAACTTAAAATTTCAGTGACGTATTTAATGAAGATCAAAATTAAATGTAACGTGCATCAGGAACCAGAATCAAAATCAGAAATGAATTGTTAGTGGTCTGGCTGCTGTAGTTACAGAAGAAGGGATTCAGTGCATTATCTGAGGCCATGGAAAGTTGATTTCAGGAAGTAAGCATTTTTCTCCTAAAACAAGGGAATGGCATGGGTGAGTATACTCACACAGCATGTTGCACCTGACAGATGAACAGGCTCGCTGCGGGTTGCCCCCCTCCATTTCTCCTGGAAGTATCTCAGGTGACTCACCGACGCAGCCTTGTCTTCCCCCTCTGGTCCGACAGCTGCTGCAGTTTATCTGCCTTGGTCCTCTTTTTTTTTTTTTAGAGATTCCTTTCACAATCTCTGAACTGATAGCTGTCAACCACAAGAGGCACATTGGAAGGGCTGGCAGTGGTTCCCCTCCCTCCCTCCCTCTTTCTCATGCAAAAAATGCAGAACATATATATTTTGCACTTATACATGTATTTCTGTAATTTTAAAAAATGGACAGTCTTCTGGAGTTGTGCAGCTCTGAATAACCACCACAAGAAGGCTTGCCTGGACAGTGTCCTGGTAAATGCCAGCTGTGGGCTGTGACCAAGAGAGCCTGCAAATAGGGAATTTTGTTACTGTATGTTCACTTGACAACTGTCCAAGAGCTGCCAAGGGAAAGCAGCTTCAAGAAAACTTTGCTTGCAAAAGGGGAAGGTGACACTTGCTCTCTTCTTTGTGAGATCCTCATATAATTTTTAGCCTTCCCCTTATAGTTCCCCATGCCTCCACCTTTTCCTCACTTTCCTGCCTCTCCAGCTACTCAGGAAAGTGAAGACTATGAGGGTCCTTTCGTCTCAGAAGCACTTCTTTTGACAGCAGTTAACTGAGAGGCTTTTCTTTTGAACACTCTGGCAGATCTCCATATTTGTTTTTTGACAGGGAAGCACACAAAGATTTATAGATGCATATTTCCCTCTCCGAAAACACTTTGGAGTGGCTGTTAGTGGTGGTCGCCTCAGAGTTCATTCGCAATAATACCTTGCAAAATGAAAATGGGGTGCGGTGTGGCACGTCTGAAAGGGCGTGAAGTTGCCGCAGAGGAGAGCAAGTCACTGTTGGTCACTGTTTGGAAATGTGGTGGAGCAGCTGCCAGTGGCGAGAGAGCGCAGCTGCTTTGCTGCTTCCCTGGACCCATGATGGGGTTCAGGGGATGCAGCAGCCCCACATGGGTCCAGCCACCCCAAGAACACATCGTGGTTTGTCAGTGTGGCTTCTCCATAAACAAGGCCTTCTGCAGGACGCAGTTTGGGATCAGACGACACAACAACACGCAGTGGCTAGTTACCCACATTGGCTGCTGGGTTGTGTGAACTTAAGTCAATATCTTGATTAAAATGGTGGAAAGCACTTTTAATTTTAAAAGTGCTGTGTTCTTTGTTTAAAGGGGTTGCTCAACAAGGTAATTTTCTAGATAACTTTTGAACATTTTCTCCCCAATTTGCCTTCAGAAGGCACCTAGATGTAGAATGATTCTGTTATTTACTTTATATCTTGCATTTCGACCAAGAATGTCCTGAAGAATATTTGACAATTTGGGGGTTGACAGACATAACACTAATAAGAAATCCACATAGCTGTTCAGTTCTACAACACAGGAAAAGTATTTGTATATTTACTGTGTGTTGTAAAATATGCTGATATAATCCTGGACTTTTTAAAACTCACGATGGGAAGAATTGAAGAACTGTAATAACTTGGCATAGGTTTTTTTTTTTTTTAAATAAAGTGTCCCATTGGTCAGATCCTTCAGTAAGTTACTGAATTGCAAAGGTCTCTTTTACTTGGCCTTCTCCGTGAGTTGGAGCTATAGCAAAGAGCCCCTTTGTGCATAAATAGGAGGTGATACATGTGAGATGGTTGCAGCCTGAATTAATATGGCGCCACCATTTTCCTCTAATAACAAACTTAATTTTTCTGTAACAGTTGGTAGGAAGAGTTGGCTCACTGTGAATCATGAAAAGAGTGGAAATAATCTGAATTGATGGTTAGCAATTCCCCTATGGCTAAATAATTAATATGGAATAATTTGTCAAGGCAAGTACAATGAAATACTTTATTTGTTTAATTTTAAATGAAATATGGTTAACTTAGTAAAATCAGTATGCTGCTAAAGGACCAGATGGTATGCTAGAGAAGATGAGAAAAGGAGTAGCATTCTAAATTTCATAAAATGTACTAAATATGCAAATTTATCAGTAGACAGCATAGTGAATCCAGTACATTAGAAATATGTTGAACACATTTCTTACTCACTTCATAACTAGAATTTGAACTTCTATGTCATTCATAGTCAGCTGGTCCCAATTCTCAATCTAATAAATCAGTAGGTGGTGAAGGTTTTGTTTCAAAAACATAAATGGTCCATTAATATTACCTGTAATGTCACTTTTTATGGAATGTTCAGGCCTGCTTAATAATATGGCTAGTTATGTTGCCTTTCTTTACAACTGGTTAATTTACTGTGCAGTTGTAGACATTTCTACTTGGAAGTAAGCCCCGCTGAGTTCAGTAGGACTTACTTCAATTTAAGTGTTTCTAGGATTGCAGGCTTACCTGAGTAAGCATTATTGATCACACATTTTCCTTATTTTAACTCATTGTAATTTTGTGTTTTATTGGCTGGTCTATGACTGAGTAAAGCATTGATTTGATTCACATTTGAGCAATGCCATAGTACAGGGTTGTACAGTGCATCACAGAATCGTTTTTTGCTTGCCAGTTCACGATGATGGTGAGCTATGGACTGTCTATCATAGCTACTTTCTAGGAAGGCTAGTTTAGGCTGTTCTGTATCCTGCCTCTGCTGCTGTTGCGTGCACATATGCATGGGAGCTTTCTGCTCTTTCAGCTCTAAAATTTGAATTCTTCAAAAGGAGTCAGTGAAATGGGGCAGGGACAGACACTTACAATTGCTAATTTTTCCCTTAGAAAGGAGATAGTATTTAAAAAATCAATTCAAGATTTATTTCAAGTGTTGGAGAATTCATTCCAGCCTGTTTTTTATTGTCACATCCATAGATACATGATCTCAAACGGTATTCTAGTCTGTAGCCTAGGTTGTGCCCATGAATTTTCATGCTTGAAAAGATTTAATTACAAAATCCATCAGCAATGATATGCCAACTACTGTTGGGTAGCAAGGAGGACAGAGGGGTAAGGCATTTGCTGCTAGCTGTCTTTTCTGAACCTGTCCTGCGGAGAGGGTTTTGGTTCTGCTTTTTGTTTTTGTTTTCCCCTCCACCCAAATGCTCTGGCTTGGCTATACAAACATTGGCTGACTTTGGTCTCTAGCTATGATTCCCCTTTGTTTAACTCAGCAGAGGGGAGTAATTTCAGAAATAGTGAGGCCTAGTTTTTGTGAGGGTTTCCATCTTCTGAGACAAAGTATCATCCGTCTCTTCTTGGGTGCTTGGGGCAGGAACTTGATAAATCCCCCTTCCACAAAACAAAACAGATCGTCACTGGTGACCTAGGAAACACTTTGATAATTAGACCTTTACAGTGGAATAGGTTAAGTACATGACGGCATAGTTGCCTTGTTTTTGATAATAATTAGAAACTGGCTTGTTTCCCCACCCCATTTGTTTTGTCAATATGTGGCCCCACCGAGTCTTTTTAGTGCCTGCTGTTTTGCTTTGACTCTTTCACACAGCCAGTAGCCCATAGGAAGTTCAAGCAGAAACTTTGCCCAGCCCAGTGCCTCCACTTTGTACTTTCCAGTGCAGGGCACTTTCCACAAACTGGAGATTGGACCACACCAATTCAGACTGCAGATTGGGGTTCACTTCACTGTATATACAAAACTACACATAGTGAACCATTTATAGAGAAGAGGATTTTAGTCTGACTAAATGGTTCTTTTCTAGGGAGAGCCTTCCGTTACGTGAGCCCTTTGCAATCTGAAGTGGGTGATAAAAGCTTGTCATATCAACTGCTGATTTATGGGAACTAGGGAATCCTTCAGGGGTATTAAGAATCTTGCATAACTTGAGCTGTTACACACCAGCATGATGACATCTGTTACGTTGCTTGGTGTCGAGAAACATGAGCGTTAATACCAAAGACTTCAAGATCTATGTGGACTTTTGCAAGGCTTTGAAATAGTAGGGCCACCATGCTTACCTTTCTGATCATGGCAGTGCTGCGCATCCCATTTATGCTGGCGACTCGCGCTACCATTCCTTTTCTCTGTCTGCTTCAGTCTCTCTGCCTGTCTGACTTTTTCTCTCATACACAAGCAATGTATCATCCAACCCCTGATCATAATCTCTTCCTTGCCAATTTACTTCTAAACAATATAAAAATGGATGCATCAGCTGTCAAGGCTGCGTGAGTTGTATGTTAGGTTAGAGAATTAAGCACGGCTTTACGCAACATGTTTTTGGTGCATGTTTGTGTAAGGCATAATGACCTTTCTAAGCAGGAGTGGTATTTCCAAACTCCTCTTCTGCAAGGTATATGAAATATGATGTCCTGATAAACTAGTTACTTCCAAAAGGCAAATGAGAATAATCAAAACTCTTGTGCAGAAGATGGATTTCCATGTCTTAGGATTCTTTGCAGTAGAATGGTATTTTTATCATGCAAGCTGAAACAGGAACTGGCCAGATAATTCATGTAAATGTAGGAAAGAGAAGCAGCAATCCAGTTAAAAAAATCCCACAAAGCAAAGCATATAAGATAATAATGGAGTCGTTCTAATGTTTCTAGTAAGACTGGTAGAATGCAAGATGTGCTTAGTAATCAGTGTTTCATATTATTTTAGCAAGGGCTTTAAGTCCTAAAATGGAGAACTTCAGACTCTTAGTTTTCATGTACAGAACAGGTTTCTAGCTCTTGCAGCTACAGGAGTAAAAACACTTAGAGAATAGTGGAATTCATGTGAAGCAGGCCTCATTCCCTTCTCATGGGCTTGAGGTCATTTCTGATTTGTGTTTTTGACATTCATTGTTCTTGCTCTTTGTTGATCAGAGTTCTCTTGCCTATGTTGTATATTGGGTAGAAAGTTGGTTTACAAATTTCAGGATATTTGGTGTACCAGTGATTAAAAGTCCAAAATAAAGAATGTAAACATATATAAATGTAAACATATTCACTGTATTTCATAACTCCAGCAGTTAGTACATATTACTGCAATATACATTCTGCAGTAAAAGAGAGAATTATTATTTTATCCATGATAGATATATTGAGCACGAGCCGACTCTAGGTTAATTGTCAAACTGGTGATTCTTTTCCATATGGCTGATATAGTTTGTAGAAGTCACTTGTCTCTTGTATTGGGATCTTGATGATCCCTGTCAGTCCATATAGCTATATGATCGCTGCCCAGTGATATTTTCTTGCTTCTCTTACCTTCCTACTTTTCTTAGAAGAAGAATCTATTTCACAGTTTACTATTGACTGGCTTCCAAGCTCTGATGATTTCAACATTCTTCAAGTTGGTTGCCTTCTGCTTCCTGTTACTCAATATGTTGGCTATAGCAGTAGCATTTCCCCCTCATTAATCTTTACAGGGTTTGATACAGGCTATCAAGTGATTATAGATTATTATGTAGATTATACTTCGATTGTTCAGATACTTATTGGCATTAATAAAGAAGATCTTGCTCATGATCCAAAGCATCTCATTTAGTACTTGCAGTCTCTTACGTATGCCACATGATAAATATTGGAAGTAGCTTATTAAAGTGCTCTGGGATTGTCTTCTTAGGCAAAGCAAAGGATTCTTTGAAAAAGTAGGACAGAGAGCCTTAGAGTGTATTTTCATCTACCAATTTAGAGAAGAAGCAGGTATGAAGATTATTTCTGTGAAATGGAATTTGCTTTCAGTTTCTATGGTGTGACTTATGTGAATGAGTACTCTTTAGCAAGGTGTAATAAAATCCTAGGGAATGTTTAGTTGCCATTGAGTAAAGCCTCACCAAAATGGCCATTACAAAAATGGTATCAAATCATTTCCATGTCTTTGTGAGTAATTCTCTAATCTCCTCTTGCAGGTGTTGGCCTGGTTTGAAGAAGGAGAAGAAACAATCACAGCCTTTGTAGAACCATTTGTAATCTTGCTCATATTAGTAGCCAATGCAATTGTGGGTGTGTGGCAGGTAAGCAACTATTTTTGTAATGCTGAATCTTGGAAAACTTCTAACATTATTGCTACAAGGTGTTGTTCTTCACTGTGACACCTGTAAGCCATTGAGAGCTCCCAAATTCCCTGCTGACAACTGCTAGGGGCAATTCCAGCACCTTTCCCCACCCCCTCTCTTTCTCAGATAGTCCCCAAACAATACCAAAGATGTGGTCACACTAGCAGTGGCAGTAGCAGGCTAGGCGGAAGCTGAATTAAGCATTTGCAGCCAAATTTAACTTCAAATATTTTATCTCAGAGGAGCAAGAGGAGCAGCAACCTCAATGAAATTCCTCCTTTCTAGTCACACAGCCAGCGAGAACCCGCCCTTCCCTCGTAGCTCCAGTGCCCTCATTGGTTGTGTGACTTGAGAGGTGGACTCTTATTGGCCATGTGTCCTGCCATGGTCACTTTGAGGGGATTTTTAAATTTAAGAAGTGCATCGTGGAAGTGGTGCTGTGCTTGGCCTTCTAGTATGCTCCAGTCAGCAGCAACCTTTCCACTTTGTCAGGTGTGAAAAGACCGCCCTGGCCCCACCCAGCAAGGTTCTAGGCCAGCCTCCATGGTTGCAAAAAAGGGAAGGAAAGGGAACAGCAGGACAGCTGAGCTGCAGTAGGGAGGGAGCTAGAAGAGTTGCTTTGGAGCCCAACAAATGGTTAAAAGAGGTGCTCCTCTATCGTACATTATAGCAAGCAGAGTATGGGTGACAATGGTAAGTTTGGGATGTTATTTTGTTTCGAAGAGTAAGCCCCCTTCCCACCCCACAAGCAATTTCCGCCCTAGCTTCTTATGCCAGTAGTGCCCTCCAGATGTTTTAGACTAGAGTTCCCAGAGTTCCGGACCATTGGCGATGGGGCTGATGGGGGTTGAAGTTCACAGCGAGTTTTGTGTGCTATTATTTGTTGTTATTTTTGGTTGTAAGTTATAATATGGCTCTCACTGTTTTTTGTTTTTTTGGTCATACTGGCTTCTACTTGAAAAGTAGTTGAGGTCACTGCATTGAGGGTGTAATTTGAAATGATTCCTTCCAATAGCTTTGAATTGAAATTATCCTATTCATTTTATAAACTGTCCTGTAAGCAGAGAAATTATGAAGATAGTTTGGTGTTTCTGGTTAGTGCCTTTCTGCTTTCTGATAGATGCTGTTCATTGTAGAAATAGGCAAGTATCTAAAGAGACATGCGGCTAGTTCAGTGCACAGAAGGAGAGTTTAGGCATATGTTACCTGAAACAGCAGCCTGCCTTTTTTGTCTACTGCTGCCTTGTTGAAATCTAGTTTTTTTTTATAGTAAATGCCAGACAATTAAATTTGCTTGACTATGTTTTGCTTTTTAAAAGTCTAACATGTGCCGGGTCTGCTGGGTGCATTTGCATGGCAACTCGCATGCAGCAGTTTGATGTGCCACCGGGAAGCTTGGGAAAAAACTCTTTTCTGTAAGGAGTACCTTCCTACTGGAGCTTTTCTGTATGAGACCCTGATCATATGCATTGGTGGTGATTCAAGCGCTCGATTGCCATAGTTGCCATAATGCTTAAATCGGGCAAGCAGTGGCAGCGGCCATATTATACCTGATTCAGATACCAGAGCAAACCTGTCCTTGAAAGGAGGAAAAGAGAGGGCACAAATTAGCATAAGTCGATTATCAAGTTACTGAAGAGCAAAGCGTGGCATTTTAACCAGTCCTGTGCGTATGTTTGAAATGTACAAGGTCATTATGCTGGATGCATAGCAACTGCTACAAATAGTTTAGTGTTTGAATTCAATCTGGGACAGAAAATTTGAGCAGAATGTCCCCATAGTGCAGGGCTCTTAATTTATTCTGTCCTCTCTCATGCCCTCACAAACAGAATGTTAAAAATAGTCATTCAGAAAAGGTTATTTTGGAATTTATCTATTTAAAGTTGGTTCATCTGGGTGGCTTAATACTGCAAGTATGCTCATGTTAAGATTTTAAATAGGCACTGCGAAAGGACACAAATATAGCTTCTTTTGCCCCACATAGCTTCTGGAAATATATCTCCCTTGAAGATTAATGCCTTTGTTGCCAGAGTGGATGAAAAGGCCTTTGATGCACTGCACTTAGTTTGAGTATGTGATTATCCAATAATTCAACTAGATTAATTTTCATTTCTTGCATTTGCTTATTTCCGGGTGGTTTACAAAAAATGAAGGACAGCCCTAGTATCCCATTATGCATCTGAAAATGTTATAGTTCATGGGTGACTGTTTCACTTCTTTAATCACTTTAATGCTATAACTTCTGTGAAATACTCCTTTGGAGGTAAGAGGAATGTCAAAAAACTATCCTTTTATGCCATATGTTAAAGGAGAAGAAGATAAGGGAACTGTTTCAGTGATGTTTAGTAGCCTATATCTTGTATGTGGCAATACTTATGACAATTAAAGGCCCTGACAATCTTATCACCTTATTCAAATTCATTAAAGGTGAATTTAAGCTTTCACCTTTTGTTTTTGAAGACTTTGGGTTTTTTGTATCATTGCTGTATCTGTATGTGCAGAGACTTCCCTTTTGACCATCAGTGTAGATATTAAAGCTGGAGTTGTTTGCTACTCGAACACCTTTTTATCTTCTGGCAACCTGTCATATTTTGGCAGGATGTTGGCATCAGCCTGTTCAGAAGAAGGCAGTCTTATTAACTGAAAGGCCCTTGGCTTTTATTGAATAGCTGTGGCTGAAAACCACTGTTAATATAATCAGATCTTGTAGACAAATAGTGATGAGGTATTAATGCCCTTTCTTCTAGTCTGGTCACTGTCTTCAAGTAATAGTAGGTGCTTTGTTAGTGGGTCATGGGTTTGAATGTCATGTAATGTCTTTTGTTGTGGGTGAGAAACCTGGGGGGCAATTATTTCTTTTCAGCAACTTCTTTGGCAGCTTGGCGGGAATTATGGACATATCCAGCCAAACAGAAGCTAAACGTTGTGGGAGGGATAGGAGCCTAATGCCACATAATAACTACTAACTGTCTAATTTATTGTCTAGTCACTTAATCACTAAGAAATACGCTCTGCATCTGCTATTTGTTCTAAAATAAGAAAGTGGGTTCTGCCTGCCTTACGAAAAGATAATACTCTCCTTTTGGAAGGGCATTCTTGACGTGGAATTGTCTCCAAAAGAACCTTTTGCCTTAAAACAGACCTCATCTTACCTAAACTGTGGCAAACGTCCTTGAATGTGAAACAAACCAAAGTACAAGGCAATGGTTTCTAGGCCGCCTTTGACAGTGATGCTTTGCAGACTGCGTTCTAAGCTTGTGCAACAGTATGATGCATCTAGTTATGTCAGTGAATGAACATAGATTGCTTGCTTAATGATATAAATGGAAAAATTGGAAGCTGACAGTTTTGCCAGTTGCAGGAGTAAAAGCTAGAGCGCCTGAGCCCGCTAAGATTTTTTTTTCCCTTGCAGGAGAGAAATGCTGAAAATGCCATTGAAGCTCTTAAAGAATATGAGCCTGAAATGGGGAAAGTATATCGGCAAGACAGGAAAAGTGTACAAAGGATAAAAGCAAGAGACATTGTCCCTGGTGATATTGTAGAAGTAGCTGGTGAGATGCTTTGTTTACTGCATGATATATGTGTGCTGAGTTACTCTGGATAATTAATTCTTACGAATTAACTTGTTGTTAAGACCTAGACCGCCCATGCTGAATAGGGTACATGCTGAAACCATTAAAATACATGGGAGTTTGCCTACTAACTTGTTCTTATGAATGTAATCTTCAGATTCCTGGTTCATGTGTTCATGGCAAGCTTGTGCCACTGAGATAGTCATAATCAAATTGCCTGGGTAAATTCTACTAACATCTAGAGCACTTGTATTGCCAACATCATACTTAAGACTGCAGTTCACTTTCCTTCCCAACCCCAGTGCTGTGAGGGTGTTAAAACTGATTGCTTTTGGAGGCTCAGGCTTGCAGGAACAGCTGAACTGACGTGAAGTGATATAAACAAAGTAAGCATCTTAATGGGAGGATTTTGCTTTGTCATGTAGTCCTGAAGTGCAGCTGTAAAGCATGTTGGCAGAACTGCACTAGCTCGACTTTTCTTAACTTGGTGCTCCACCTTTGCCAGGTGTAGCTGGTTACAGAATTTGTTGGTTAAATGATCAAAGTAGATGAAGAAGTGTGTGTACTTGATGGGTATGTAATACATTCGCTTATCAGAAATGAAGAAACACAGGCTGGTGAGCATGTGAGGTCCGTTTGTGCATGAGTGGTAGTACAGTGAAGGGACAGGGCTATAGAGGTCCTCTGACTGTCTGATAAAAATAACTAGTACCCTATTAAATCTAACGTACTTTTATTCCAATTTTAGGATCATTGACAGGAAATCTCAATTTGCAGTGAGAGATTATGAAAGTTTCAAGCTGGCAAATAGTTTGTTTTACCTTCCATTCCTTCTAATAACAAGATTGATGTTTACCAAAATACATTAATTCCTGAACTGTTGACATGATAACTAGTTATTCCCAGAATAGCAACAATGCCATGAGCAACCTTGGGGAGGCCAACATTAATTTTATAGAACACCCTTCAGTTTAATACCAGTAGTCATTGTAGTCCATATTATTAAAACGTAATAAATTCACTGGGAGTAAGTGACTATAAGCTACTAAAATTGCAGGGTGAGCCGCAGGGTACATACACTGTGTTCCATAGCTGGTGTCAAGACCTGGAGGTGAGAGAAACTGTGTACATACCTCTGTCATAAGTCTAAGCGTATTGGATGGCCATTGACTCGGTGCCTGCAAAGAGAGGACCATGTAGGGAAGCGACAAAGCACTTGGTCCAGGGATGCATATCTGGGCATGGAATTTTAGGCCGCTTGCCAATGACATTTGCATGTGCAGGCAAGTGAGTCTCACCGTTGACTGGCATAAAATAACCAGGTGGCAGTTGTGTCGCCCTTGCCCCCGGTTCCTATCATGTTTGTGGTTACTTAACTGCGTGTTTTTTAGCAGAGGAGGCATCAGGCCATAGCCATGGCCCCTAAAACAATCACTCTTATTTTAGGCATCATTCACAAGGAAACTAGATTCGAAATACAAAAAGCTTTATTTTTCGTCACTATTCTTAGCTGTATTTTGTTAGGAAGGAACAGAAGAGCATATGGCTCCCTGAATATGTAAAGAGTGTGGTAGATGAAAGCTTGGCAGTAGTGGCTACATTATAGTATGCTACTTGCTTATAGAAGTGTATGTTACTGCCATTCAAAAAATGCTGTTCTTTGCCAAGAGGTGCATGTGCATATATTGTGCAATATATGCCAACAATTGTGCAAAAATTTCTGATAATTAAGGAAAAAAACTTTAGAGGGCAGCTGAGCAGGAGCAGCTGGGGCACAAGCTGTGCTCTCCCCTGTACTCGCCCTGTTGCATCTCATTCACTCCATCTCGTGCAGCTTTTACCTTAGGCTTTTTTAAAGAACTGTCAGGGCATCACAGTAACTATAACAGCAAGTGTCCAAAAAGGAGTCATGGGGAGTTAATATTTCTCATTTCCGGAGCAGTTGGAGACTTGGAAGTGTTGAAGAGGTTTAAAAGTGAGGATTACATTCAAAGGACAATGTGCACCTTTGATGCACCTTTTCCTTTCCCCCACCCTCAATTTTCAGCACTTCTAAATTGTACAAATAACTCACTTCTTTACTATTAGTTTCCCTTTTTGTCCTCCTCACTTGCAAATTTGTCGATACGCACTTGTCTCGTTAATTTCCATGCGTGTTACTGTGCTGCTCCCATTGAGAACCATAACAGTGCATTTGGGAAATTCTGACAAAAATAATTTTAAAAATTGCAGATCTATTTGTACAATTTTCTGGGGCAAACCCTCCTGACTCCAATTGTGCATTTCTGAGGTTCTGAAATTTAAAAATAAAATGGTGAACAGGTAGAGGCGGTGACTGGAGTAGGGCGGGGGAGATGAGAACCCACCCACCATGCAGCTTATTGACAGGGGTCTGCCTGTTGTGGAGATGATTGACAGGGCACATCGAGGTAGAATTTGAGATACTAAGTGTCATTTTCTAAGGAAAGGGTCTGTTGAGTTAGGAATCTTTATTGATGCTTACATTTCTATACTGCTTAATAGCCAAGACTGTTTAGGTAGTTCACAAATCTAAACCCTAGATTATAATACAATGTTACCTTGATAAGTAAGTTATTACAGTATATCAGTTCTGAACAAGCACTTCCTTTGAAGAGCAAAAATAATGTAGCTTAGTAACCTGCCTAGTAATTCATGAATAAAGCTAATGTAGCTTAGTAACCTACAGAACATACACAGGTTTCCTCAGCTGTCCTTACGGATGTGGTACAGTTTTTCATTAGGAAAAACTAATATAGTGGACTAAGGAACATTTTTTGTTCTGCAGTTATTTGTTTTAGGATTATTAATTGTACCAAAACTAGCTTTTTCTTTAGTTCTGAATTAGACCTATTTGTTCTACAAGGGCACAGATAATTGACATACATGGGATTCTTTCTCAGAAAAAAACTAGCGCAGACTCAGCTTGATCTATGAGTTCTGTACAGTTTGTTTCATTATTGGAATACGCATGTTGTGATCTGGTACACATTATACACTAAGCTTGCTCTAAACAGCACGCCTGTGTGGTCAATCAGTTTTCTTAAACTGGAACACAATGGTATTTACGTTGAATAAGTATTTAACTTCATATGAAGGAAATGCCACAAAGGAGAAACTCCTTATTCATTACCATGATTTCTTAACTAAACAAGCCCCTACAGTACACATCAGTTTTGCACAATGCCGGTCTTTGCTATTCATAGAGACCAAGGTAGACAACCATTGATGTTTTGGACATGAACCTCCAGCAGCCTAAGCCAGCATGCCCACTAGTCATGTGTTATGGGCATTGTTGTCTAAAATATCTGGAGGGCACCAGGTCAATATAGTGAATTCTTCAGCTGTTTTTTCTTTTCTTTTCTTCAACCCAAGTACATGCCTGGTGTCATATTAACATACGTTTGCCTTCTATCTATCTAGAATTTTTGTATGCCGTTCCATCGCATAGCCTTGGGACGGCTTACATAAAATAAATGAACATAATACAAATAGTACAAATAAAATCCAGATTCACCCTGGCTGCAAATTAAAACCTATAGATGATATTAAAAGTTATTAAAATACTGTTTTCCTGCCAACCTTGCAGTTCAAAAGCATGCAAATGCAAGTAGATAAAAAGGTACCACTTTGGTGGACAGGAAAGAAAAAGGTCTTAGCCTGGCGCCAAAAAACAAATAACGACGGCGCCAGGCGGGCCTCTCTGGGGAGCGCATTCCATAGGTGGGGCGCCACCACAGAGAAAGCCTTCCTTCGGGTATTTTGCCTCCTAATGTCTTTCACGGAGGGTTCCTGGAGGAGGGCCTCTTCTAAGAAGTGCCATTGATGGCAGAGGAATTTCTTTCTACATCAATACCTTTAGGAGAATCCTTGGGTTGCCTCTCCAAGTACTGAGTCTGTGCTGAGCACATTTTACATCGTCTGATGGAGCATTAGAAACAGTGCTTGATCATTGTTTCAGTGTTAAAAAGCCAGCCTTTTATGAACACTGTCTCCTTTCAGGGTCACACTATTCTTCTAACATTCATGAATATCATTGTAAAGCAGTATATTCCGTGGGTAAGAAATATGTAAACCATAGCCATAAACTGAGTATTTATCACTTTTTAATGTAACTTGCAACCAGACTTTGCCTGTGAGAAAAGTCCTACTAGGGTAGTTCCAATGCTAAGGATTAATTTCAGCTTCTTTCCACATCACAGTAAAATCCCTCAAATAGTCTGGAGACTGGAGTTCAATCTAGGACAGCACATTTATTGGAGAATTTAGAAGACCATTATTACATTTGATTTCTTTCTCATCTTACTCTTTTCCCCCTTGCAAGTTATTAAACTATAAGGCTTGGAGAATGTGAAGCATATGTTATTCTCATGGTTTGAATTCATGAAATTCTTGTCTTATTCCTTAATAGAAATGATGTTTCAAAGGAGATTTATTATTGGAACAAAATGTACAAAAAGAGATGCTTGAACATCAAGATAACTTGCTGTTTATTCCTCTTTCTGCCTTGGTAAACACTTTTAAATTAGACTATAGAAACCTTTTATATTTTAGCAGTGCAGACTCTGCTAAGATACCACAATTTACTCTAGATTTTGTTGCCTGAATCCATGAAATAGTCTAATGATAGCTTCTGGATATTGCTGCTGCTTCACTTGACAGGCTTGTGAAATTCCTCTTGCAGAGCAGAAGGAGAGTGCTAATGGACTTCCCTTCTGGACCCTTGAGCAAAGACTTTTCTGTTACTAGCAACATTCACTACACTGTTACTGCTGTTTTGTGAATTGTTCTTCCTTGGGTTAGCAAAAGCCTACGCATTTAGCTATTGCTATAATTAAAGTTTCCTCATTATTTTCAACTAATCGGTTTACCGCTCTGCATTCAGACAGTCATAATTATCTTTATTGGAAGAATACAGACAAGTAACAGTGTTTATAATAAGGGTGGGGAGTTCACTGATGTTAAATTACTACGACAAAAACCCAAGTTGGTTTAAATAGATGGCCAAAGGCTGTCTTCCTTTGATTGTTTGTTTTTCTTTTTAATCCATTTGCTAATGTACTACTCCTCAACAGATTGCCTGTCATAGTCCTAAAGTAAGTCTGAGAAGGAATTTGCTGGAGTCTGGCCAGGTTATGTGTGGAAGTAGCTAATGCGTATGCTCTGAGACTTTGAGGGGGCAGGTTAGACAGGAAATTAGTATCTATATGCTCGGATAATTCTCTTTTTCCCGGAATTGTTTATTCGGCTTAACATATTTTCACCCAGTCTTCCTGTTAAGATGTTCCCTTGTCAAAGATTTGGGAGCCCACAGACTGTAGAGACCTTTAATGATTAGTTTCTTTGTCCAGGAAAGAGAAATAAACTGGATTACAGAATTTATAAAATAGGTAGCAAAAATACCATGTTGCCGAGGAGGAATTACTAGCTGACAGTGATTTCTTTATTTCTGCCCATATTGTAATCTAGTTATTCATACAAAGTCAACATTACAAGTTGCGTTTTATTTTGTGGTGAGACCTGTAACACCTTCAGCCATAGGAATGTCTTCCACTTAACTAGATACCACTTTAATTGATACATTGGCCATGTTTAATGTGTCATATTAAACATAAATGAGCCCAGATTCTTCGGGAATTTCACATGCTTCCCCTCCTTTGTCCTCCCACAAAGCTAAGATAAGGAGTTGGAATGCTGTCACTTTTATCTGCAGCCGCCCATATTGGCCATTGCAAGACCTGGTTTTCACCTAAGTACAATGCATAAGTTTAAAAGCAGATGCCTTGTTCTGGGGGGAGGGGGGGATTGCCTGTAGTCATTGGATAGGATACTTTGATGCTCCACAGGTTAACCTCAAGCTAGAGATAAGACAAGCCTCAGAAGATGCATATTTTTAACTATGCCTTCTAACTGGGGATTGAGATTAAAATCTAGTAAATGTAGAAGTATTCTAGAAATAAGAACACAAAACAGCTTCCCCCACTGTCACACCTTTGTACAGTACTACATCATGAGAATGGTTGCTGTGTCTGTGTGTGCTGCCCAAACTTGATAGTTAACTTTGGCTAGCTAAGCAAACTTCAGGACAATGAAATGTCAGCTTGGGTTGTTATCCTGGTTGCTTAAAACAATTGGCAGCAATTACTGAGGAAAATGTATGCATCTTGTGCTAGGAGGTTACTGGATAGCAGAACCTGAGGTGAGCAAATTAACTTTGTTCTTTGGTCGACTGTGTTAATTTTCCTTGAAGAGTTAATCATAGAACTTGAGAACGTGTTGCTTCCAGTGTCTTCTAAAAGATGTACTGCAGGGCAAGTGTTGTGGTGTTCACTTGCCCCGTGTCATGGGTTAGGCTGGTCTTTCCGTTGTGTCTTGTAGTAATTGCTGTAACTGTTTATAGTGGCATGCCTAAATTGATCTATATACATTCTCAGTAGAGAGATCCAGTCTTTTAATATGCCATTGTCAAGTGTGTGGTGCATTTGAGATGCTCAGCTGTTGAGAAGCCCGGCAACCGTGTACGCCCTTACAGCTTGACGAGCTTTTTCCTGCATTGTGCTGAGACTCGGGCTGCTGTTTGGTGGAATTGTGATAGCAGAAAAACAGCTGCTATCATGTATCTACATATAAACTGCCTCACGACATTCAAATAGTTTGCCCATTTTTGGCCTTGGTCATTGTTTGTCTTGTACTATTTTCTCTTCAGCGCTAAAGGGCACAATGAGTTTACGTTGGTTTTCATTTGCAATAATGGGACTGAGAGGAACAATGTTATGGGGCAGCCTTATGTAAAAATAGTAAATAATAAAATAAAATAATTGGCTTACTGTCTTCTTTATTCCAAACAGAATTGTTTAGCATAAATGTAGCTTGTTTCCCACAAAGATTCTGCAATTAACCTTGTGAGAAATGGCACAAAATCTGTTCCAAAAGTCTTCTAAAGCAGCAAACAGTTTGACATTTGTACTTGCACAGTCTTGTACATAAAGTTGCAGACCTTCAATCGGCTTTCTCTCTCTCCTTTGCATGCATTATTGCTGCAAGTTGCATAAGCAGTTCCTGTAGGAATTAACATTTACTCTGTGCATCCCTGCAGTAAAACTAGAGGGACTATGGCATAACAAGTTCATGCTCTGTGACAAGATCAGTAATTTATTAGTTGGTGATGCAAGTATGAGCAGTGACCTGTTCTTGAGCTTTGTTTGGCATACTTTTAATTCCCTGTTATAATTGCATTTGACAAAATAAGCACTGCATGCAAGCCGTTTCTTTAGATTCCAGACTTCAGAAACCCTTACTGTTACTTCAGAAACCTTACTGGATGAAATGTAGGCAGATGCAGAGAAATTGGATCCTGCAAACAGCCTGTTCAACTCCAGAGAGCTATGTTAGGCAGGCTCAAAGGTTTGGATGTCCCAGTGGGGTCTTTTAATTTATTTTCCACTAAACATGAGACTGGCATGCCATGTTCTTGAAACATCCTTAGCTTCAAGAGTATTTTGCCATGTGGCATGAAAGAGTGCGTTTGCATGCGTGACAGTATTTGAGGAATTAAAGCCCTTGGGTATATGGAATTATTTCACATGGGGTTTTGGATCCTTGCCGTTGGCTCCATCACAATGGCCTAATGGAAAATTCATAGAAAATTCTGTGTGTACAGTGAAGTTAAAGTAACATAAGCAGATCCTCAGTTAAAGACAGTGGATACACAAAGAAGGCTATGAAACTTCTGTTGTGATACGCTCTAAAAAACAGATTTGCTTGTTCTTTTTTTGAAGTGGGAAATCTTTTATATAAATCTACAACTAATAGTATATACATGTAGAAAAACATTTGCACTCACTAATGCTTAAACTCATGTGCTCTCTCTTAATCCACAGTTGGTGACAAGGTTCCTGCTGATATAAGAATTACTTCTATTAAATCCACAACTCTGCGGGTAGACCAGTCAATTCTCACAGGTGAGCAGTTTTTGGGACTCACTTGAAGAAAAGCTGTTCTCCTTGGTTAGCTTTCGGAGCAAACTGGAAACCGCATCCTGATTGCAACAGCATCACAGTGTTCAACAAAACCATCTGGCATGGTTGTGCTGAACAACGGCAATCTCTGTTGGAGTGGTCATTCACTAATACAATACTAATCAATCTCAGTTAGAAGCTGGAATGTTTCATTCTTGGAGAATCAGTTCATATTTAGCATATTGAAAACTAGCAGTGTTTGTCCTTTTTCTGGTCAATTAATGTCCAATATCGTTAGAAAAATATATCTTTCCTTTTACAGTGAAGACTTGCATTAGAATGGCAGTGGGGTTGAGGGGAAATGCCCTCTCTTTTCTTGCACGTTAGTTTGACTTCCTTAATTCCACTAAATATATTTCCAAAATCCAAGGAAAGAAGCATAATTCAGGGGCAGGGCCCATGTTTTGGTCCAATAGATGCTGGATTCAGACCCGACAATTCCCTGATATGTTGGGAAAGACTCCTGTTTGAAAACATGGAGGGCTATGGCAATTCAGTGGCCCAGTTTGCACATAACAACAACTAATGGGTTGTTCAAACTGTGGTTTGTTGGGACTGAGCAGTAACAAATGAGCATGCTGTCTCTAGTGCACTCATGTACATTTTCAATTAACCTAGGAATGTACTATTGAGCGCCAGGGTGGAGTAATGATGGGAGTGTTGGGCTGGGCCTTGGGAGATCTGGGTTCTAGCCTCCATTGAACTCACTGGATGCTTTAGACAGAGAGGCAGTGACAGGGCAAAACCTACTTCATAGGGTTGTTGTGAGGATAAAATTGGGAAGAGGACTATGTAAGCTACCTTGGGTTCCTTGCAGAAAAAAATGGGATATAAACAAGAAACACATAAATAAATCATGATGGAACCTGAAAACCCTGAATTGTTTAGGGGTTAGACAACCTAGAATTAACCCATGGTTTGTTGCATAACTCCTGGATAATCCAGAGTTTCCATGTTCAGTTGTCATCATTGTAGCTACCCAGTAACAAGACATTCTTGGGTGGTTAAATGAGAGCAGAAGTGACAGTAATGTAGGAAGCAGCTCTTTGCTGCTAATTATTAGCAATCCCTTGGTTAACTCTGGACCTGTGTTTTGTGCAAACTTGACCAGTACTTTTTACGTACTCTTGGTTTCATCTGGGTTTTTCCTTGATCATCTGTCTGCCGGACATGTTATTTTTAAAGAGAAATGTTAGAAGATTCCATTGCATTGTGTCTAATTAGGCATTTTATTTGACACTTTAAAGATTAGAGTAATTCACTTGCTTTGTAGAATTTAGGTTTGATTAGCTTCTGTCCTTGCCCAGAGAACCAAAGGAAGTACATGAATAGAAGGCAAGGGGATATGTCAATCTATTGCTTTCTTCCCCTGATCAATAAGTCTAACCATGTGGCTCGGATTTCAGATTTGTGGAAACTCTTTTGGGAGTGTATGTGGCATACCCCTGCCGTGATCAGGTTTTTTTCAAAACCTAGATGGTTTAAACTTTGAAGTCTATTTTAAGCCATCTCTGTTGTTCAGATCAATAATAAACCATCAGCTGTGCATAACATCAGGCTCGAAAACTGATTATCTGCCTCTCTACTACTGAGGGCAAACTCCAAATATTTGTGAACTATGTGTGTCCTTTCCGCATGGTTCATGTGAGCATCCCAAGTGTGCTTGGGAACACAAAAATGCAGACATGCATGGTCATCTTGATTTATCTTCTGACCGTTAGTTGCCTTGATCTTTTTTATTGTAATTGGGAAGAAATCGCTAACTTTAATTAGCAGTTAATAAATAATGTATATTCTCACACTTAGTGGAACCCTCTTGATTGAGTAAAAACTATGCTTCTGATTCTGAATGACTTCTTGGGTATCCCTATAGCAAATTGAATTATTTAAACAAACATTAGATTCAATCCTCAAAATTAGGTGCTTTTTTGAAAGTTGGATTATTTTTGTTCATGGAGGATACACACTACAATGGAATGGAAATGCTTTGTAGATTATATTCTGATATAATGGCTTTTGCTGGTGTTCTTCAGGAGTTGCAAAGTGGTGGGGAGTTGATTCTGAGGGGCTTAATGTCTTAATAAAACTGTGATCTTCATCTAGGTGAATCTGTGTCGGTAATCAAGCACACAGATCCGGTACCTGATCCCCGTGCAGTGAACCAAGATAAGAAGAATATGCTCTTTTCTGTGAGTAAATCTTGAAATATTTTTATTTGTGCATACTGATGATTAAGGAATTATTCTCCAGTGCTGACTTTCTTTCTAGTGGGATTTTTTTAAAATTAGCTTGTACTCGTTTTGTTTAGGGTAGCTCATGTTGGAAGTACTGAGACTATATTGGGCATCTAAATGGCTACCTTGTATGAAATAAATGAGCCTTTAAGCTGGAAAAACATATAAATGCAGTGGCTTCTTCAATCTCGATAAATTTCTGTTCAGCTAGATCATATCAGTAAAGGTTAAAATTGCATATAGGAAGATGACAAGTAGTAAAATATTAAAACAGGAGTATGTAGTAGTGGTTGAGTGGGGGTATGGAGCTTCTAACCCTAGATAAAGACTTTGTTCTAGCAAGAGTGGGGGAGGATTTTTAAGGTACCTGCTTGGTTGCATAACACTCTTGGTTATGAAGTGGGATCCTTTTTTCCATTTACCGTTTCCTGTTCAATGTTTTGTAATTGGTGTGCTTAGTGTCCAGGTGGCTTCTTTTCTTGCTTTTAAGAAACTGGCTTCTGTTTCTATATCTGCTAAAATGTGTCTGACAGAGAGTCTTGGAAAGAAAGCCTATTTTCCTTCCATCTACTCCAGTCACCTCATTATGAAAGTAGATTGTGTGTTTCCTGCATCATTCGGCTGAACTTCAGTTGATGAGGCTTGAGAGCCGTTCTCTTGTATGTTCAGCACTTGCCCATAATAGCTAGTTCTTGCGAGTTTGACCAGGCTGATCTGAGGACTGGAAAATGCTTTCCTGGGCTTCGGAGGGGGGCACACAGCATGCTCTTTCGAAGAAGACAACTGATAGACCATTCCGATGTTTCGGGGGTATTTCTTCCCATTGGAGCAGCTGCACTTCTCTTTAGTCAACCTGTGAGAGCCCATGGTTTCTTCTGTCAAGAAACCCTCCACTCTCCTTCCCAAGGACTGCTGGGCCAGCTCAGTCTTTATTTTCAGAAGGTTGGTAAAACCTCTGCTTTGGGATGCCTCTGTGTTGGTGGTTGAACAGGTGACTCTTCATGTCTGGAATCTGCAGATTGGTTTTTACCTTGATTGGCTGCTTCTGCTCTGTCACTTGTGTCATGATTACTTCTCTGCCTTCATTGAAGTGGCCATTTTGTTGTTGATAGTAATTTCATGTTATGTTTCAGTTCCCACTTTAAAAATCTGGTTGGGTGTTGGGAGCCATGAGCAAAAATGCCTGCTTGGGTTCTCTTTTCTTAAATGGGAATAGTAATGAACTCTGCCAAAGTTAAAGAGGATGATCTAGATTCAGATTAATGTTGGAAATGCTCTCTATTTAAGTTTAAATCTAAAGTGAACTGTTAAAATGTTGAAGTAGGACACACATAATATACCAAATACTTGTTTAAATAAAAGTCTATTCAAAATGAAATCCATAGTGCATTGCCAAAAGGCAGTAATGGCAACATAAAATACAGGATTGCAGCTTGCTCAGATTATCCAAAACAAGACCAGAAATCTTGTAGTTACAATCAAATGTATGAGTAAAATGTCGCAACTGAAAGCATAACCTGTAACTTTTTATATCACACCTGCAATGTATCATCCAGTTCTTCAGTTTCTGTCTCACCTTCTTGGTTTTCAGGGCACAAACATTGCTGCAGGCAAAGCCATGGGTGTGGTTGTGGCAAGTGGTGTGAACACGGAAATTGGCAAAATCCGTGATGAAATGGTGGCCACAGAGCAGGAAAGGACTCCTCTTCAGCAGAAACTAGATGAGTTTGGAGAGCAGCTGTCTAAGGTCATCTCACTCATATGCATCGCTGTGTGGATAATCAATATTGGCCATTTCAATGATCCGGTCCACGGTGGCTCTTGGATTCGGGGTGCCATCTACTACTTCAAAATCGCGGTTGCGCTTGCAGTGGCTGCAATCCCAGAGGGCCTGCCCGCTGTCATTACCACCTGCTTGGCTCTGGGCACTCGCCGGATGGCCAAGAAGAATGCCATTGTGCGGAGCCTGCCGTCCGTGGAAACCTTGGGCTGCACTTCCGTGATCTGTTCAGACAAGACAGGCACGCTGACCACGAACCAGATGTCAGTTTGCAGGGTATGGTTCATTCACTTACTCTGTTTTACATTTATGACATTCATTGGGGTTGATGTAAAGACTATGAATTTGAGCATTGTGGCTGTTTGGTCATCTGTGCCGTCAAAGCCTGCCTCCAAATCTTTATTTTTATCAATGTTCAATTGCTGCAAGCATATATCATGTAGAAAACTAATTTTGCACTTCATCAAGAAGCGAATGTTGCCTGTTTTGGTAACTTAAGTGCCATCAGTACATAATGAGCCAAACTTGCAGGGCTTGGTTGAGCAAGGGCTTACTAATGCCTAATCCTTAGAATTTTTTATCTAGTCCCTGAACCCATCTTGGCAAAATGGAATACCTTTTAAATGATTTTACTTCCCCACTGACCGAACTCTGGCACCTGGGGAGAAAGTACATGGAGAGAAAGTTAGAGGGAGAAACCTTTTCCAGTTTACAAGTATTTCTCTAGATGATTGTTTTGGAATTGTTCTTGTCACGAGACTGATAGAAATAACTGTGATATATTTTGACTTGCCTTCCACTTTTAAAACACTTAATTTGGGGGAAGGTTTGGGAACACAGAGTCCATACCTATGCTTTTCTTCTTTTTTAGGTGGTCGGACTCTACCTTTCTGACAATCTCTATCTTTCTATGTTATTCCACCTCTGCAAATTTAATACTCTGCATCATATCAGTGTTTCCAGCAGATTCAATTTGGATTAGGTCTGTCTGGCTCAAATTTAAAATCTGATGCAATACCTTATATTGAAAATAAGAGCATTCCCTAGATTTCCAAAGTGAGATCTGATGCTCGTTTTTCATTCTGTGCAGAGGAACTAGCTGTGTGTATCTGCCCTCGCGTACATTTGTGTCAAAGCCATTGTGAATGCTGATTAGTCTCGGTATTGTTCTGCTCTTAGGCCATGCTTTTCATTTTCTCTATCTATTATGTCTCACTTGTGCTTGATAGTCTAAGCAGGAAATAGAAAGTAGGTGCTGAAAAGCGAGTTCTAATCAAGGCACTCTTAGTTTTGAAGGTTTCTTATTGGATAGACCTAAATAGGCTGTGGGCTTTCTGATTGTACTGCATAACTTAAAAAAACATCAGAATGTCAGACCTGAGAAGCATTTCAAAAGAGTAAACAGTGAGAAATCAGTTATTTTGTTTTTTTATGTTAAAGTCTTGCTCCTTACAAAGTTCTGTTCCTCTGTTCTAATGTGGTGTTTACCTATTTGTGAGGCTTGGTATTCTTACCCAGAATTTTACTGCTGTGCTGCTTCTGCTTGTGGGATACAAAGCAAGCTGCTCATCTGTATTCCAGGGAAGGCTGCTTGCAGGGATGTTGCATAACGGTTTGTCTCTTAAGGAGGCAGATGCCAAAAAGCAGAAATGTTCCTCAACTAGGAACATCTAAGTCTTTATTCTTTTGAAAAGAATCTATTGCAGTGCAGTAGTGGGCTCTGCTTTGTTCTAGATAAAAAGTTTTTCTAATGCTGTCTGTTGAGGCCGAGGCTTTTGTTTTGCTTTTATTAGTGCCGGGGTCCATTAGGTAATTCAGAAAATCATTGCTTGGAATTTATTGGAAGAAAGCCTTAGCACGTAAAAGCTGTATAAAAGGAGAGACTGTCCCTTCAGGAAGCTTTTGCAAAGTAATCCAAGGAGGTGGCTTTTTTCTGCATTATGGGCTGTTGCCAAATTGTAACCAGTCCAAGTTGATGTGATTTAAATTCTCAAGACTTGTACAGAGCATGCTTTAAAGGAGGGTAATTTGAGTTTTGGGGGTTCCTTTGAAAAGCTTGTCCCACAGTGTAGTAGGGGTGTTCTGGCCTTGGTGGTTGGAGTCCCATTCCCAGACTAGGCCTAGTCTTCTTCCTCTTGCAGTTCCTACCTCTGTCTTGAACTGTGTGTGTGTGTGTGTGTGTGTGTGTGTGTGTGTCAAGATCTGTTTCTTCAGCAAAAGCTTACTTTGCCCAGACTCTCATTCGCTTCTCTGCTACCTCATTCCATACTCCATTCCTAAACTTGTCATATCTGTCTTTATTAAGAGCCCTTTATGTGCTGTGCAGCCCCCTGTATTCTAGTAATGCTAAATGAGTGATAAATAATATATCACCACATCTGTCTGTCCAAGAATGGAATCTCTTCACTCAGATGCATCAGTCATTTTCTTCAAGACAGGCATGTCCGTGTCTCTCACAGTGTTCATCCCTTTCAACCATCCACCCTCTAGATGTGGACACAAGCGCTCTGATGTCAGGATAGCTGTGCTTCTCTGGAACGGACTAGGAACTTAAGCACAGACTGATTTGTTAGCATATTGCTTCTGCATTGATAGGGATTTGTGAAGCTGAATTCCAGAATAATGTAGAATCGTAGCAAACAGGCAAGAGTTCAAAGGAAGGTAGGGTCCTTCTTTAGGCCTATGCTGTCTGCACATCCTTTCTGGTTTTTAATATGGGCCAGTCGGGACCAAAGAGGAAATTGTATATCAGCTTAATTTCTGTGGAGTGAGCTGAAGTATCAGTCTTGATTAATTGTTCTGAAGTGTACAAGTATAAGCAGGATGATATCTGAAAAGCCTGAAAACAGTTCTTACGCGTGTTGGTAATCAGCGGGAAGGAAATGAAGCAGGGGTTGAATAATCTCAAGGGCCAAATAGAGTTTGCTCTAGAAGATACAGCTTGGTATATTCCTCTAAGGCTAATATAAAATCTTTCTTGTGCTACTTTTGCTTGTGATAGTTACAATTTCCAGGCTATTTCAGTTGGTTAACTATACACTTGTTTGTCTTACAGATGTTTATTGTGGACCGAGTGGAAGGGGATAGCTGTTCTCTGAATGAATTTACGGTGTCTGGCTCAACATATGCTCCCTTGGGAGAAGTGTAAGAGCTTTATTCTTGCTAACTGTTTGCCAGCTGATCCATTTATGGGCCCGGCTATATACAAGGCATCAGCATGTAGGCCTAAAATTTGACTGCCTATAGTAGAAGTACATGCTCTAAAGTGGGACTGAGGTGTGGCTTCTTGATCTTTAGATTCCCAACTTAAAGGTAATGTTTAGGGATAGTTAATCTTGTGTGAGGATATTGAAATTTTTCCACAAGATTTAAGAAAAGTTATTGCTGTTTTGTCTTTCTCATCAGGGAACATGATGAGTCTGACTAAACGTGTCTTTTTTACTGTGAATTCTTATTTAACATATAGTATCCAGAACTATCCTTCAGAGCAAGTTCTTTGTCTGAGAAAAGTATATTTCTTTGGAGCACCATCTTAATTGATGACTGTTGTTCTTTTTCCATTCTTTGACCTTTAAGTTTTAAGATATTTCATTGTGTTGATGTTAACTGCTGTTAGCTTCTCAAAAGGCTGCATGTTATGCTACCAGTTCGGATGCCTAAATATTTGTATGTGGCAGTCTTTTCACAAACAGAAATGCTTATGCATGCACAAGTGTAGTGCTTTTTCCAATCAAATTATATTAGCTTATTATGGTCCACAATCAAACTGAGAATACCAGATGTACAAAATGTAGAGATGAAGATATAAAGCAGTAAACAATACTTTATCATTTACAGGCAAATCAAGAATGTTTTAACTAGGTTCCTGGCTTAACTGCAACAGAAAAAGCCTTAGCAGTCTTTTCAGTAAGGGCAGGAATGACATTGTCTAAACAATAAGATAGATAAATCATTTATGTAAGCCAACTTAGATAATAGAAGCATAATTTTACAATATTCTGATAGAAATGTTACAATATTCTGATAGAAATTACAGTGTAGTAAGAAATGGGTTTGTCTCTAAATCCTCTGAACTACAAGGACTATGAGGTTCCAATGAAAAAGACCCCTCCAGCAGAGCAGATGGTAGAATATTTGTACTGGCAGATCCAAATAAAATCCAAGGCTTATAAACACACATAGTTATGAAATTATTGGCTCCTTTGCTCCCAGTTGAGAAATAGATGTTAAAAATAGAAGACTAAAATTTACTTACCAAGGATATTAGTATTTGCCATTCTGTATCGTATAATCTTAACAGCAAAACTTATCCTTGCTTCCTTCTTGCTTAGAAAAAAGAGTTTAAATTGAGAAATACTTGTTTTTATTATTTTAGGCAATTCTATAGGAATCTTGCTAGTTCATAGAACAGTAGCAAGTGTTCTGTGATGCCTTTTCAAATCTTTGAAACTGTAGTTTCAAAGACTGGTACAGATTGTTAATGGGATGCTTTTCGGTTGTCAGCTTCACTTCTGCTGTCATTTCCTGTTTGATGGCTTTGTTTACATGGAGCTCTTGAAAAGGAGCACATAAGGTGAACTACTTCATGAGACCCATCAGAGATTATCATCTTCCCCAATGGCGAAACCCAAGTTGATTAAATCCCTGCCTCTCTAGGCAAGTCGCTGGTAGCAACTCTTGATGTGCTGCAGTTGTTGCTGCCTGTTTTGTTCCTTGCTCATTCTTTTATGTACATAACTTAGATTTCCCCTTTGCAAAACTTCTTAGGACAAAGGTGAGATTTTTCATACCGTTCCAAAGACAAAGCTCACTTTCTTTATAGTCCACAAATCCTTTGTGTGTTTGAGTGGGCAAGAAGAACTCCTTTACAAGGACAGAGAAGATCAAAATGTTACAGGTAACCCTAGGTGTAAAAATCCAGCCAACTTAACCTGTTACAGTGTGTTCTGCTGAATCTCCCCCTCAAAATTTAATTCTGCACAAAATTGCACGTCTTTAATTTTTTTAACGGGCCGTATGTATCCCAAGCCCCAGGCAGTTCTGATTTCTAGGATTCAGAGTATGAGTAGTTGCAGGCAAGGGCTTGATGGGTCCGATTATCTGAGCGGTAAATCTCTGTACTGCACAGCCATCTGGACTGGGAACCTCACGGTTGGTTTTTCTCTGGCATTCTTCCCCCCAACAGGCATAAAGATGATAAACTTGTCAAGTGTTGCCAGTATGATGGCCTTATAGAACTGGCAACTATTTGTGCCCTTTGCAATGATTCTTCCCTGGATTTCAATGAGGTAAGTCACTCCAAGGGAACCACAGAATAGACAGAAACGCTGCTTCTGGCCTCTACTGTTTGTTAACAAAGGGAAAGGCTAAAGCTGCAATGCAAATGTCAGAGGATCTACAGCCTGTCCTTTCCGCCATGCAAATACTAATTATAAATAATCTAATTATTTATAATTATAAATAATCAAATAAAATCTCTTAAAGAACAGCATCTCTCTCTCTTCCTTCCCATATTTCCCAGCAGTTGCATCCATGCTTCTTTACAGTGCTTACAAACTAAAACAATTAAAATGTACAGTTAAAAGCCTAAACACAAGATTACCCAGCATGAAGGTGTCAAGATGAAATGGGTCACGATATGCCTCAGGCTGAGTTAACCAGTTTTTTAGTTTGGATCATTGTAGGTGCCAAGTGGGCTTCCTCAAGATTTATTTTTTATTTATTTTTTTTACACATTTGTATGCCGCTCCCTTGCAAAAAAAGCCTCGGGGCGGCTAACAGCAATAAATAAATACAATTAAAGATAATATACTATTTAAAAACTGGCCCATCTCAAAGTCAAACTATAAAAAATACAAATATATAAATATAACAAGAATAAAATTAAGATGGGAATTTAAGAACTGTGGTGGCCATATCAGAAAGTATAGATGCTGTTCTGCCACTGGATTATGAGAAAAAAAAATAGTGCTGCTCTCTGCAACCGAAACCTTTATTGCTATTGGGTGAACTCAGCACATTTCTTGAATCCAGCAGGCTGTGCCTGCACAGGTTACTTGGCTGTGAACTGGGGCATCTGCTGTTTCTTAGCATCAAGAAAGGTTAGGAGCTCTACATGACAGAGTTCTCTAAGTAAATGTTTAAAAATATGTGTGAGGGACCCAGGGAAAGAGTGAAAAGTACCAGAAGTTAAAACTGGGCAGATGTGGATCTTACCAGTCTCATACATGGAAGACTACTAAGAGCCTCATGTTACAGCAGAAGAGCATCACAAAGATTCATGGAAGGATGAAAAGAGAGATGAGAGGAGGACTGGAAGAGGATGCACACTACACAAAACCGGAAGTAATCTTCAAAGAGTCCTTGAAAATGAGTCCTCCTTGAAATACATCTTAAAAAGGAATAGGATGTATTAAATGGCTTTGTGTGGGCAAAGCACTACATAAACCAGAATTAGCCAAGCAATGTTTACTAGAAACAAGACAGTAGATTGTATGCAAATATAAACAAGTTTCTTGAAGCTCCATCTGAGCCTCTACTCAATTCTTGCTAGTTTCCCACTCAAGGACAAGGGCTGAGATTCTGGTTGCCTCGTAAATCTGATTTTTTTTAAATTAAATATTTTTGTGCTATAAGAAGACACCAGAGGTAATGTAATTATTAAGGAAACTGTGATGTTGGTTATACTAATAGCAATTTTATTTTAAAGACTAAAGGAGTGTATGAGAAGGTTGGAGAAGCTACAGAGACTGCTCTCACTTGTCTGGTTGAGAAGATGAATGTATTCGACACAGATCTGAAAGGGTTGTCCAGAATCGAACGGGCCAATGCTTGCAACTCGGTCAGTACTTCCGCACTTCAACAAAGGGTCTGGTGAAACAGTTCTCCTTTCGTGCAACCTCCCTGTAATACAATTCTGCTTTCTCTCCCCTTCCCCACCCCTGCTAATCCACTTTCCACAGGTGATAAAGCAACTCATGAAGAAAGAATTCACTCTTGAATTCTCCAGGGACAGGAAGTCCATGTCGGTGTATTGCACTCCAAACAAGCCTAGCCGGACTGCCATGACCAAGATGTTTGTTAAGGCGAGTGTTTTCTGATGGAAGGGAGCATTTGTGATTAGCTGCGTGTCAGCATGGCTCTTGAAGCTGTGCCAAAGCAAAAATCCAGGGCAGTTGCAAAAACTGAATCCGGGCTGCGTAATTTCTCAGCTCCTGCCGTGAGCAAGCTGTATTCATGCATGCGTGCTTAATGGTTCTGTGACAGAAAGGCAGGTGCCTGCTCTCGCTTGTTCAAGCTAATTGTTTTCCTTGTTGTGCTCCCACAGGGTGCTCCTGAGGGTGTAATTGACAGGTGTACGCATATCCGAGTTGGAAACATTAAGGTGCCCTTGACGCTAGGAATTAAGCAGAAGATCATGAGTGTCATCCGAGAGTGGGGTACAGGCAAGGATACGCTACGTTGCCTGGCTCTCGCAACACATGACAATCCACCAAGAAGGGAGGACATGAAACTGGAGGATTCCGCCAACTTCATTAATTATGAGGTTGGTTCAGTGTCAGCTTTCCCTTTTTCAAAGCATGAAAATGAGCTGCAGGTGCCTGAATCAGGTCTGTTCCTTGACGGCGGCCACAAGTGGGCTACTTTGGCGGTGGGGAAATGCAGCCAAAATTGGTTGGTAATGCTTTGTGCCCCCATTCCAGTTCCTTGTGAACAGTGTGCATTTATCATTAGACATCCTATATAAATGTTAATACCCTTGGAGATCTGGGATTAAATTCCATCTAATCCTTGGCTTCATAAAGTTACCTAGGGCCTTTTAGTATCCATTCCTGACCTATAAAATGAAAGCAATAGTGACTATGAAATGTTGAGGGTGAATAAATTTAGATTGTAAATCACATGTTAAGTGTATAAGCAGTGATGTAAAGGCACAGTACTCATTTGTACTGTTCGGTAACTTGAGAATATGTGAGTTTGCACTTCAATTTTTTTTAACCTGAAAAACATACATTGAACTAATGCTTTTCTTGTTTTAGACTAATTTGACCTTTGTGGGTTGTGTGGGGATGCTGGACCCCCCACGAATCGAAGTGGCTTCATCCATAAAATTATGCCGGCAAGCCGGCATTCGCGTGATCATGATAACTGGAGACAACAAGGGGACTGCGGTGGCCATCTGTCGTCGCATCGGCATTTTTGGGGAAGAGGAGGATGTTGCCTCAAAAGCCTTTACTGGCCGCGAGTTCGATGAGCTTTCCCCAGCTGTCCAGAGGGATGCCTGTCTAAATGCTCGTTGCTTCGCACGTGTGGAGCCTTCGCATAAATCTAAGATTGTTGAATTTCTTCAGTCTTTTGATGAAATTACAGCAATGGTGAGTGCTATCGAGAAGGCAGCTGCTTGTATAGTGAGAAGCCTAGTTGTGGGGGATGTGTGGGTCCCTGTGGAAATTAGCTGGATGTGGGTGTCTCGATAAATCCACTTGATGGAATGTCAGATCACAAGAAGTTTGCTCTCTCTTCCTCCAGTCCAGAAAGGTGCAGAATAAGCTTGAGTGCAGGCCAGCCTTTCTTCATGCTGTTTAGGCAAGAAGCTTAGAAGTTCTGTCTGGCATTCTGTGCACATATTCTAGGCCTTTTTCCTGACATTTAGGGTGGCCCCGGAATTCCCTTTCCACCCACTGAACAACCCCCACACACTCCATCACCCTTACACCAGGAAATTCCACTATACTTCTGCGTGATGGATCATGTTGGTGCCCATTTCCCAAACTTTGTTTCAGACAGGTGATGGTGTAAATGATGCTCCTGCCTTGAAGAAAGCAGAAATTGGGATTGCTATGGGGTCAGGCACCGCAGTAGCAAAGACTGCTTCAGAAATGGTGCTGGCAGATGACAACTTCTCAACCATTGTCGCTGCTGTGGAAGAGGGCCGTGCAATTTACAATAACATGAAACAATTCATTCGCTACCTCATCTCCTCCAATGTTGGAGAGGTCGTTTGGTAGGTCTGCAATCGTTCACCTGTTTTATTTAGTGGTTTTGTTTTAACACCTGATGCTGTGCAACTATTACTCTTATTTTTATTCTGTTGTATTAATTTGCTGTAAGTCTTCCCGAGACGTTTGTGATGGGACGGTATAGAAAAGTTTTAAATAAATAAATAAGTCTGCATTTGCCCTCTCCCTCAAATGCGGCATGTCTTCTCATTGGCGGGGCCTCCTCAGTCATCATGTAGCAGCATCAAGAGTTGGAGGTTGCGGCTGATTTGCATTCTTGGTTCAAAATAGCTGTGGATTGTTTAATTTCATAGCAGAAAAAATAGGGGTTAAATTAAAATCTGCAGAAATGTGATTAGCCTCATCTGTTCCTTTTCTTTTTCATTTGTGTGTAGTATCTTCCTGACTGCTGCTCTGGGTTTCCCTGAAGCTTTAATCCCTGTCCAGCTGTTGTGGGTAAACCTTGTGACAGATGGACTCCCTGCCACTGCTCTGGGCTTCAACCCTCCCGACCTGGATATCATGAACAAGCCACCTCGCAATCCCAAAGAGCCCTTGATCTCTGGGTGGCTCTTCTTCCGTTACTTGGCAATTGGATGTGAGTGCTCATTTTGGCTTTGTGGAACCCTGAATAACTCTTTACTCTCTTCCCCGGATTATGCCTGTTCCTTTCCCTTCTCCTCCTGGGTCTGGCACAAAGTAAGCCCAGTTAGCACTGCTGCATGGCATTGTCATTCAGCAGAGTGATGCAAGTTTATCTTAAGTCTGCCAGAAATATGTCCTCACGTTGTTTGTTGCAGGTTTTTCTTCGAACTGGCTTTCTCAGTCTCTCCTAGTGATTGCTAATCTAGTTGGGAAGGAATGTAAAAGACTAGATTTTATACCCTTGGTATTGGATTTTGTTACAAGTTTTATCAAATTACTATGTGAAGATGTAGTTTGAGTGTGTTTCTACTAAGGCTGATTCTTTTCAATGGGTAAAGGGTAGGAGTCTGTCACAAAGCTTTTGCCCCATTCATGGGGCACACTCACATCCCTAGATCTGTTTTAAATGAGAAATGTATTGTTGGAAAAAATCCAGTTGTGGTGATTTGGCAATCAAGATCAAGCATGGATAGTTATTTCAGGAAATGGGCAAGCATTGCACAGTACCCTATTGTCCAGAGAAGAGGAAGTTCAGGTGAGGTGAGCAATACAGACGCCCTATTATTCAGCCCAGCGAGAACTAAAATGCCTTTTCCTTCCCTTTCAGGCTATGTTGGAGCTGCCACAGTGGGTGCTGCTGCTTGGTGGTTTATTGCTGCTGATGGTGGCCCGAGAATTACCTACTACCAGCTGGTATTATTTCCTTCTTAATATTTCAAAATTAGAAACATGGTTAACATTATCAGAATTATGCGTAAATTTTTTAGTGTCGCTGCCTAACTATTCTGCTTTAAGTGGAATGCAGAAGTCTCAAATGACTTACTAAAAGACCACCAGCATTTATCTGCAGCAAGATCTTCTACATATCAAACTAATCCTTTTAAACAGTGAAACGATGGATTAGAGTGCTTTGAAAATGGAGGTCTTGGTCTCTGCAACTTTGTGGCTGAATCTTTTAAAATAATGCATGCACAAGACATTTTCATGAGGAGTAGAGCCGAGGGAGTAATATTATAGTGCGTTTATGCAGTTTATTTTGATTATCTCCTAGAGCCATTTCCTGCAGTGTAAAGAAGAAAATCCAGAGTTCGACGGTGTTGACTGTGTGGTCTTTGAGTCTCCATATCCTATGACAATGGCACTTTCAGTCTTGGTCACTATAGAGATGTGCAATGCTCTTAACAGGTGTGTTTTTGAAATAAAGCAAGGAGATTTTATTTTCCCTTTTTGAGCTTGCCTTGGTTGCTTTTAATACAACCTGTGTCAATGATGCAGTGATAAGAATTCTGAATCTATTTATAATATTTTATTTATTTATTTAAAGTTTTTGTATGCCGTCCCCTTGCTATATAGCCTCGGGATGGCTCACACCAATAAATATCTTATAAATACAAATTAAAACCTGGAAACACCCCAGGTGCACAATTAAAACCATAAATATTACACATTGTTAAAATATTGCTTGAATAAAATAATACAAAGCAGGGTGTCTCTCAATGCCACAACTCCAAGACAATGAAACCTGAACATGTGAAACATGGTGTGCTTTCTAAGGGGAACCTTAGATGAGAGTATTTCCTTTTAAAATGCATTAATGTTAAAATTAATTTAAAAGTGCCTGTTTGTGTGGTACCACCTTCAGTCATGACGGGGAGATTTCTTTAATCAACAGCATTACCGTCCAAACAGTTTGAAGCTGGGGGAGTAGATGAAAGGGCATATTTGCATGGCTGTCCCTCCCCCACTTCTGTGGGCAGCCCCCTCCCCATTTCAGGAAAATGGAGTGGACAGGCCCCTTGCTCACGGGCTTTGGGAATGTGTCCTGGCAAAGGACAGCAGACTTGGCTTCATTCTGAGAGGGTAAGGATAGTGCTGACACCTGAATAGCTTTGCTTGAAGGTTTTGTGTTCCCGGTTTAACAGCTCCTGCCACCCATATGGAGTTCACTATCTAGTGCTAAAAAAGAAACGTGCCTCGATTTCCAGAGTTGTGCATTTTGGGGTGATTTTATGGAATTCAGACATGTTTTAATAAAACCAAAATGGGAGTTTAAATACAGCTATGAAGGAGAAGTTCTTGATAGGCAAGGCACAAAAAACTGTTTTGTTTTGTAGGGCTGCTGTAAAAACATTTTGCATGTAGTATCTCTGCAATCTTTACAACTCTGAAAGAGTCATATAAACAGTTCTATAAAGCTGGTCTTAAAATGCCTTGAATTGGCTACCTGCCGAGGAAGAGAGTAATAGCAGGCTGTGCATACATGCTTTCTCTGCAGCCTGTCCGAGAACCAGTCCTTGCTCAGGATGCCTCCATGGGAGAACGTCTGGCTGCTGGGTTCCATCTGCTTATCCATGTCTCTTCACTTCCTCATCCTTTATGTGGAACCACTACCAGTAAGTTCACGTAGCTCGAGTCCCAGAACAGGACTTGAGCCGAAAGAGGAAAAGCTCTTTCGCCCGCCCAGCTCTCCCTCACCTGATAGCGCCATCAAATGATCCTCTCTGTCTTTTCCCCAGCTCATCTTCCAAATCACACCTCTGAATGTGACGCAGTGGCTGATGGTGTTGAAAATCTCGTTTCCTGTCATCCTGCTGGACGAGACACTTAAATTTGTGGCGCGTAACTACCTAGAGCCTGGTAAAGATAGTGTGCCAGCCACCACCAAACCACGTTCTCTGTCCGCATGCACCGAAGGGATTTCGTGGCCATTTGTGCTCATTACCTTACCCTTGGTTATCTGGCTGTATAGCACAGACACTAACTTGAGTGACATGTTCTTGTCTTGACCTGAAGTGATAATAGTTTGACAGAATGATGTTTAACTTAATCAGTTTTTTATTGTTTAAAGCAACTGTCTTATTCTGCTGAATTTTCACATGAACATATTTTCCAGTGACTGAGGTTCCATATTCTATACTTTTTGGGTTTTTTTCCCCCTGACTCCAGTGGGAGTGTAGTATTCCCTCACATCCCCTGTTTTATACACAACTAGGGTGTCCATTGACATGTACAGAGAAATTAACACTATTTTATGCAAATATTTTTTGTAGAGAAGCATGTACAGTGTTCTGTTTAATAGTCAACTCATCCTTGTAAAAACAACAAAAAAGGTGTTTTGTGGGGGGAGTGCCAGTGGACACTATATTGAGCAAACTGTAATGGTAGCAGATTTTAGGGAATGAATGTTCTTCTGTGTGTTTTTCTTAAACTAAAAGCATGCAATTTGTGTCTTCTGCATGGTCATCTAATCTTCATTTGTCATTTAGCTGGGTTTTTTTTCTGCACTGGGCAGATAAAACTGCTACCTCAGGATTTTTCCTTCTCCCTCCCACACACTTTTTTTTTTTGTTTTTTTTGCATTTTCCAATATTTTTTAGATTTTTTGACTAAAACTCGTTTACACCTGTCTATGAGAGGTATGCCTGTTCTGGCTGGTGCAGAAAATACCATTCCAGGGTTAATCGGCTAGTACGTTTCTTTCCCCCCATTCTCCCCAACACATAGATTTTTTTTAAAAAAGAACAAAAATAAAAAATATTTATTTAAATATCTTATGTATTTTTATTGTAACAGCATTGTTTCACCAGCATTGCCCGCTTTGGGAGGGTAGGGGAAGAGCAGGTAGAGGGAGAAGGCTTACCTGGATAGACTTCAAGCAAGGAGCAGAATATTTTTTTAATTGAGAAAATTGTTTTTCATTTCATTTTATACCCTAGGAGCCTGTTGAGTCCATTATAATTAGCAGTATTTGTCAGATTATTTCTGTTCCTTTTTTATAAAATGGAGGCATTAATAATGGAATCTAGAAACAAACAATTCTCATTTTGCACAGCTTGAGTTCTTGCTGGTGTTATTTTTATTTTTTGTTAGATCTTTAACTTTCAGTGCCACATCTTGGGACATAATCTGCAGGCCACATCCTATCTCAAGTGGAAAAGTAACAAAATTTGTGTGTGTGTATGTGTGTTTTTGTAAAATCTGTAAATACCACATGACCAAATGAACATATTGTATAGAATTATTTTTATTTTTAACGTGGCACTAACCACCATCATTCTATTGCGATAAATGTTAACGCATGATGTCGTGTTTTTCCCTTCCAAATTGAGTCCTGTACCAACATGTAAGTTCATTAACCAGTCCTAACTGAGTGGTGTTTCTTTCCAATGCCTTCCAACATTCATCGACTGAAGTGAGTATCTCTTCCATTTCACCATTTCAGTGGTGATGTGCTGTGTAAAAAAAGAAAAACAAGAAAAGAAAAAAAAAAGATAGCCTATGCTGTATACGTGTCAAAAATAAATGCTAATTTTTCCTTCATTCCATGCTGCGTTTTGTCAGATATTCTGCTGTGCTACATTGTTATCACCACTCTTCACATTCTCTGTAAGGTAGCATAAGGCCCACAAGATTTGAAGCAGAAGTACATTCCTTCCTAACTTTCTATCAGCTAGAAATCTTTATAACTTCAACTAGTAGAAGCAGCACCCTGAGAGGCTCGGGAAATCACAGCTTTTCTCTAACACTGCTGTCCATTAGCACCTCTGGAAGGACTTAATGCAGTGGCAGCTTTTTGAGCGCCTCTAGCCATAGGTCTCCTCTCCATCGCATCTCCAGTTTGACAGAGGCATTGGGACATGCAGCCCAAGCATCTTAACACATGCACTGCTGCACCTCCTTGGCTGCCCGCAAAAGGAAACAGCCGCAAGATACTCAGCATTATTTAGCACTGCTAATGTGTATAGATTTTTGGAAGATAACCGCTTCCTCCTCCCAAAGGGTTTGTCTCAAATGCTGACAGAGGAAGAATAGAAGTGGAACCAGAAGTAATACGCATTTAGTTCAGATGCACACACCAGACTCTTAAAATGGGGTAGGGGGACGAAAACGGGATTTTGAAGGAAGGAAGGAAGCAAGCAAGCAAGCAAGCAAGCAAGCAAGCAAGCAAGCAAGCAAGCAAGCAGCAATGCTGGTCTGGGAGACCATTCTAACCAAGGGACAAAGGACAAGTTGGTTGGAGGGTGCAAACAGCAAGCATATTTTGGGATAAAGAAAGAAAAGTCTCACACGCCTGTTAAGTTGGCATGTGTGTGCAACAAATAGGGAGCACTTGTGATGATAGATGGCTTACTTTTTAAAATGTGTAGGTGTTCAGCATTCCATTTCTAACTAGGTGAGACCGTGATCTTGGCTCTGAAAATTCTCCAGATTAAAAGACACCTGTACATGAGCTCCCTGGTGACATCCAGAATTTTTAGACTACAGCTTCCAGCGCTTCTGACCATTGAACATGATAGCTGGGGCTGATGAGAGTTGAAGTCCAAAATATTTAGCGGACAGCAATTTAGGTAAGGTTGATGCATGGTTACACAGGAGGGTCCTTAGCTAAGCCGCAGAGCAGGGGCAGGTTTAGGACTAGCAGAAAGCTCTGCCTGATGTCTGCTGCCAAAGACAGGCAGACACTTCCACTGGCAGAAAGTATGATACCTTGACCTAAAGCAACTTCATATATCCATCAAGTGTAATTCCTTCCCCAAAGCGGCTTTCTTCAACATTTGCATTCACGGGACCAAATCGGAGCAGCAAACATTGTACTCTGTTAGACTAGCTTGGTAAATTATATTTGCATTTACTGGTACCAGATGCAGATGGCAGTTCATGCATATTCTGCAGGCTGATGGAACTCCTCACTTGGGAGAGGGGCCACATAAAATTCCATGAATGATCCACCTCATTCATGAATGTTATGCCGGGTGTAGACGACCTCACCTTCCACTTCTAACCCCTTTGTATGTGGTCTCACAGTTTCACGCATTGTTAATGTTATGAAAAACATGGTATAGGTACACAATGGTAGTGCTAGGAATAGTAGTGCTATGGAAGCACAAGGATTCTAACCACCAAGATGCCCATAGAAAAACAAGCAGTTGGTGAGATATGGCCTAACATGTAAGAATGGGTGGGTGGGTGGGTGTGTGTGTGTGTGTGAGAGAGAGAGAGAGAGAGAGAGAGAGCATGCAGAGTGATTTTTCAGCAAATAACCACAATGAGGCTCCATAGATCTGGCATTTTCAGGAAAGCAATTGAGAAGCTATTTGTCCTCTCAGGCAGATTTGAATCCCAAACATCAAGGTGATGGGAAAGGGAAAATGATTGTTCTGCAGAAAGATGATCCCAGGTTCAAACCTCCAGCAATTCAAACATTCTCTCGCATAACAAAGCTAGAGAACGTGCTTGACTAAAATCTTAGAAAGTGCCCATCGATTATAGTAGATGACCGCATGGGATAAATCAACCAATGGTTTGATTCACCCCAAGACAGCGTCAGAAGTTCAGCTGAGCATAATTTATTCATTTATTTATTGCAAGCCCATTTTTTCTTGATGGCTAACCTATCCAACATTTTAGATTGGCCTTCCCGAACTGGTGCGTTCCAGATGAGTTGGACTACAACTTCCATCATCCTTAGAGAACTGTTAAAAGGACTGAGCTAAGTTTGCCAATTAGCATTTACATTCTCCCCATCTGTTTACATTTGTTTACATAATACAACTGTCTTTAGTCAGAAGCATTAGCAAAACAAAACAAAGTTATGTCAAGTTCCTTTCATGATTATTCTGTTTTTTGAGTTGTGCTTTCACTTAAATTTCTCCAATAATGTGGGGAGGGAAAGGCTTCTAACTTGGTGGTGATAAAATGCAGTACAGCAGCAGTCTGGTGTCTTCCAAGGACACAGCCGATAAAAGTCTTAGTTGAACAAAACAGAAAAAAAGCTGGATTTCAGGATGGGTGAGCCATAAAACAACGCAAACTGTCTGTCTTTGCACCTGTCTCGTTTTACAATTTGCACTTCTTAACCATTGTTTCCCTAATCTCTGCTCATTGTATTAAAAAATTAACGTCAGTAAAAAAGATTTGCATCCTTTCTAACACAAAACTCTGGCGCATGGGGAGAGTGCGAAATTCTACTAAGTTGAAAATTGACTACAGAACAGGAGTTTTGAAACTGTAGGGACTGTGGACTGAATCTTGTCAAAACCTTTCTTCTGATACTGAGAGATTCCACAAGTAGCCTGCTTGTCTGCCCATGGTCCTGGTGGAAAAACCATTTCTAGGGAAAAACCTTAATGAATGGTACTGGTTGGTTGGCACGCAATGGGCTGTCATCTCTTAGGGACAAATTATGCATTTTGATGATGGGGAAGGGACAGGCTAGTAGAATATCTTTACTACTTATTATGCCAGTTTTTGCTGCTACTGTTAATTGCAAGTTTACTGGAATATCCTAAAGAAGTCACAGCCTGAAGTTCCACACAAAATGCAGCCAGGATTGCTAGTGCTTAAGAGGAAGATGGGAGGAGCACTGATAAGCAAACACTGTTTGAATAACATTATTGCCTGAAAAATTTGAAAGGGAAATTGGCTGGAATGACAGGGAAACATTTGTTTACTAGACACAGTATTCAAAAAGGAAACAAGGGATTACCTCAACCAATTTTTACCACTCAAGTTATCAAGTACTGGAAAATAGAACGAGATAAATTTTACTGATCCTCCTGAGTGATTGGGTCTCAGACATGCTATGAATTTTGAATAAAATGGTCCAAGGCATGTGGTAGCCCCAGACATCCTAGGGTCAATTCACACGGGTTTGCTTGGGTCCCCTTAAGAAGCTGTGGTGGGCACATGGTCATCTGTGCAAGTTCTGTACAAGGGGTCTAATCTTTGGTTCTGCATGCACACAGATAAACTGTTACAGAAATGAAATGGTGAACATGGAGGAACTAGTTTTGGCCATTTCCCAGAGCTTTGGCAACAGCCTTTTCCCCCTCCCACAAAAGATTTTAGAGGGGAAGTCTTACACTAAAAGGGAACACTCTGCCACAGTGCCTTTTAAGAAAATGGAAGAACTTGTGCTGAGTGTCTCCTTCCCTCCCTCACGCAACATCAAGAGATTTGGTAATTGGCTAGATTCCAGTAGTCAAGTCCTCTAACAAGTTCCCAGTTTGATAGTGGGTGGAGAATGGCTAACTAGATGTTCTTCTAGCTTTTAATTCTTATGCTTTTAATGTTCTTAACGCTTTTTCAATTAACCCATATTCTCCCATTTTTCAGTGGGAGACCAGTGATCAAACTGTTAAAATCATCTTCTATCTCTACTGAAGCCTTTTTTAAAAAGTCCTTTGATTGCTTTTATTAAGCCTTCTTTATCCATCTTTTCACTAATGTTTTCCTTTTCTCTCTTTCTCCCCTTTTCTCTTTTTCTTTACAGCACCACTGGAGTAATCGTTTAGTCCTAAACAAATCTTGCAGAATTGTAAGATTAATTTTCTTGCATGCGTCTTTAGCAGCGCATCTACTGAAAACATCTGCATGAGTCTTGTAAATGGAAAAAAAAAATCTTTCCCTAGGGAGGGAGAAAAAAAATAGAACTGAAAACTCGTGTTCCGTGAAGGAAGTGTGTGGTGCTGTTAAAGCTTCGGTTTATATACAGATCTCTACCAATGTGCAATATAGTTTTTAACAGACCTCTGCAGAGAAGTTTTGGGATTGCATGAAGACAAGCCTCCCTAAACTGTTAAGCAAGAAATTAAAGAGTGGTGATTGGCCAAGTTTTATCTTTTTTTCTCCATATTTCGTTGTGTAAAATGTCATAGTTCATAAAATGTACAATATCGGACTGTAATGCATGCTTTTCAGTTGTAAGTAGCCAATAATCTATTGTATCTTAACATTACACTTTAAACAGCTCTGTACAATATGCAATTCTATTTATACAGATTCATTGACAAATGGTACTGTTGCTGAATGTTTAAGAAACTGTTAAACCTTCAATTCCATAACTACAGCTTTTTTTTAAATATCTTGGAGTGTGCAAATAGACCTATTTTGCACTGTAATAATGTAACTTATTTAAATCTAAAGGCGTAGACACACATTGGTGCAATACACATGTTGTAATGCGTTTTATCTTAAACAACAAAACCATAACAAATGAACCTAGTCAGTTCATAAGACAGCATGTGTGACTTTTTTTTTAAGAAGTTGTAAATAGCATTATCTGATTCAGTGCTGATGGTGACAAGCATCACACCTACCATTCTGGTTTCGGGTAAAATAAACCTATTCTACAATACACAGTTGCTGTGCTATTTGGATGTACTTTTGAGTTCTCCAGAGGTAAGTACCAGCATTCTTGCAACATACCTCTAAACATGTTTATTTGGAGCCAATCTGCACATTAACACACAGTTACAGATTTCAACCCCAGTGGATCTTGGGCAATAATCTTATAATTGTGGGGGGAAAATCTCCAGCTAGTTTGAAGTTTGAACCCTCCTCCGTAATGGCAGAATATAGTAACCTGCTGGGGAACGGCAAAGTTCCTATAATCCTTGCCAATTTAAAGGGACATAAAGTACTAGCAAAGTGCATGGAACCCCTTTCCTTTTATCTATGGAAGAAAGGAATTATTCTATTCATTACCTAATCAGCATCAAATAGTCTCCAGAAGGCCTACTTGCCAAGAAGAGAGTAAAAATAAACGCAACATTGGATTTGCAATATGCACTGCACATACTAGGTGTGTGTGTAGCCTGAGTTACTGCAGGGAGAAAAACATTTGGGGATTAATTTTTTTACATTATGGGCCAGAGCCTCTGCTGAGATACCCATTTCAGCATTTTCTTGGGTCAAAAGCTTGGAATGCTGGAAGAAGGAAATGGGACCGTGCCACCTGAATGGCTAAGGTGAAATGGTGATGATTACATTGCATTTGTATCCTGCCTTTTTTCTCCTTGTGAGGCGCCTGACGCAGCTTACACGGCTCCATTTTATCCTCACAACAACCCTGTGAGGTAGATCGGACTGAGAGGCTGTGATGCCCAAGGTCATCCAGTGAGGCTTCATGGCCAGTCCAGGCCTCCCATCCACGTCTCTGGCATCAAAACGCCAGAGAACTGTGGCTATGGCGCCATCTACAAGGGGAAATTCCTCTTGGACCCATGAGGCCATTTTGCTTACATATTTAAGAGTAGCCACCGTAATTTAGAGGCGTGAAGGGCACAATACATACTATGCATTTTAGTCAGAAGGAAAGGCCTACAACTCCCAGCATGCTCCATCTGTATTTTTAACATCCAAAGTTTGGAACTCTGGAAGAAATGTGACCACACGACCCACATGCCAGAGACCAGTGCAGCTTTGGAGCCATCCCTAAGGGGAAATCCTCAAAGATTAGGCCGTCGTGAGGTCATTCATTGTTTAAAATGCATTCCAAATAGGTAGCTGTGACTTAGAGGAGCTAAGTGAACCATCCTACGCTTGCTTAGAGCAAAAGGCCTACAACTCCCAGCATGCTTAGGATTGTAAGAACAAAAGGCCTACAACAGGCTCCTCCGCGGTTCCCCCGAAATGTCGTCGTCGGCCTCCCAGAGGTTTGGCAAAGAGAAGCGGCTCCCTAAATAGAGCAAATGGCTTCAGGGGGCGAGAAAGGACAAGCGAAGCCTCAGCAGGGAGGGAATTCTCTTGGCTTGGCCCAGGCTGCAACCTTGCAGGCGTTTCCTTGGCGGATACATTTCTCCTCAGGAAGAGAGAAATGAAATAAAAGTGGAAACCTGTGTAGGTTTCTCTCTGTGGAGATCACCTCCACAGGGGATTTCGTGAGGGGTTTCTTGAGGGACTGAGGGAATTTCTTGAGGGAAAAGGGGACTAAGGACCTCCACAGAGACTCAGAGCAGGAACTCTTGGGTTACTCCTCAGAGTATTTCCTGCAATGTCTCTCAAGGTGTTTGCCAAGGCTATATAGCAAGGGGACGGCATATAAAAACTTGAAATAAATAAATAACTTTCTCCTCAGCATATGCCAATGTGGGGCATCCAGAAGAGCTGACAAGTTTTGAGAGGACTTTAATTTCATTCTGCAATACTGACAAAAGACTCCGGCCGGAGGAGTCAGAATAGGGAGAAGATGGGGAGATTATTTTATTAATTTATGATTATTCTTATTTTAAATATCCCACCCTTTACAGTATCTCAGAGCTGCATCTGTACCAACCAAAACCTCAAGTTCTCTGAGCGGTTTCCAAGGATTAAACCTTAAAAATACATTTTATTTATTTGTTCATCTGAAACTTTTTATTTACTTAAAACTTTTGAATTTATTTATTTATTTAAACTGTAAAATACATTGTGTTTATTTATTAATTTAAAATCATTACTGAATGGTGTCGGAATGGTCTTACAATAAAACAAAGTGGAGCACAGGATGCATTCTATGCAATAAAAACCCACTTAAAATCTCAATCTAATCCTTAACGTACTGGGAAAATCAAAAAGGTTTTGGCCCAAAAAGAATAAAAGTGTGGGTGCCAGGTGAACCTCTCCGAGGAGCATATTCCATAATGTTATAAAAGCCATATACATACAAACTGACAGACATGAGCAGAGGGAGAGAGAGCTAGAAAATTATTTTTAGAAATGGACAAGTAAAAACATTCCCAGCTTTTACGGAGCTCTTTTCCCTCCATTTCACTGGGTGTGCTGCTGAGGGCATTGAGCTGGGTGACTTTGGGCCAGTCACAGACTCTCATGTTAGCCAACCTCGCAGGGTTGTTGTGAGAGCCCGCATGGCATAGTGGTTAGTGCTGAGCTGGGGGCCCGTGCGGCCCGAGTCCAAGTCCCCACTGGCTTATGGAGCTCGCCAGGTGCCTCTGGGCCAGTCACTAAGCTACCTCACGGGGTTGTTCTGAGGACAAAATTGAGAGGAGCAGAAATACGTAAACTGTCTTGGTTTCCTTGCAAGAGGATGGAAGGCAGGATATAAATGTGATGTGGGGTGCTAATAATAGCTACTAATTAAAACATTCTGAACTTGAGGCTTTCTCACAGATAGCAGGGGGCGTATGTGCAAGGGAACATCTTCACGTCCCTCAGGCTCTGCAAAGTTAATTCCACTCTCTTAGCATCCAACCTAATTTCACTGCCGTGACCATCCCACTATACCACAAGTCATCACCATGTGGGGAAATCTTCTGGGAACTGGCCGGCTTCCCATGCTGTGCTATGCATGGACTTAGTTCCTGGGGAACACAGAGCTGGTCCTAAGTATCAGGGACTCGGGCCGACAGGGCAAAACAACTCCACACAGGGGGTGCATGGACAGGTGGGAGGAAGGCATTTGATTTCAGGAGAAAACCTCAGGTAGAAAGACTCAGGTGTGGAGGGCAGCACACTGTGGCCAAAAAGCCAGGTAATCAGGCAGGACTGGATGCAGGAGGGATGGCCCATGTTGGCTCAGGCCTTGCAGAGATTCAGGGCTCCAACTGAAAGCTTCAGGGCTCCCATCTTAGTGGGCCTTCCTCTGATGCTACACCTGGGAACACATTCTTGATGAATATGCAGATAGTTGCACTGGGGAAACATATCCCTGCTTGCCAGCCTGCCTCACAATGATCCTTTCAGGAGTCCAGTGAGCTACTTTGGAGAACATCACAGATAAGAAATATTAAGCATCAGGAAGGGCCTGGTGGGCACCAAGAGAGGTTCCTATAGCTAAATCGGTGTCTGCAGACACTTGCTTGGAGAGCCCAGGAACAAAAGACCAAATCTGGCACATGCAGCTAAATAGTAAAAGACTAAGCACACTGGGGCAATGCTTCACCTTATAATTGCTGGGGTTATCAATGGAAATGCTTTGTCAGAAAACATCAAATGAAGAAAGTCTGGGAATAAAATGTTTCCCAAACATTCCCACCAGTAAAAAGTATTGCACAGTTTGTTGGCAACTTGCAATTCAACAGCTAGAAAAGCATAGAAATATTTAGCACAATCTTTCCCATTCCTGCCCCCACCCCTGATTCCCTATTACGGCACTGCTGTTCCATTTGAACTCAGACCAGATATGGGAGTTTATTAAACGATGAGTCATTTTGTCCATGTTGATCCTTATTTGTAAATCAGTTCATCTTCTTCTCCTTGGGTTTACAGCAGCCTTAATTCCCTAACCATGCGGGCTAGAAATGATGGCACTTTCAGTTCAACATATTTGGAGGACATTGCATTAGGCAAGACTGGTTTAGAAGCTTATTTCAGAAGAGTGGAAAAAACAAAGAAAGAGCCACATGACGGCAAGCATACTGCATGTCCAGGATCATAAGAAAAGCCTTGGTTCATGCAGTGGCCAAACAGGTGTAATTGGAAAGCCCACAGCAAGACACAAATGTAACAGCGCCTTTCCACCCATGTTCCCCAGCAACTACACCAATGAGTCAGTACGATCTTGGATACTGGAGATTCTAGACAGCCATCATGACTTGTCATCAATCGCCTTATCCTCCTTCCAAATTAAATCTCCACCTAAAGTACATCTTTAGGCAGGCGGGATGAAATGTACCTTTGTGCAGTTAGCAGAGCAATTCCATTGACAATATTCATCCATTCATTCATTCATTCATGGCATTTTTACCCTATCCTTTACCAAGATCTCAAGATGGCAGTACAACAGTAAAAAAGCATCAAATAAACAAAACCAGATAAAAACCAAATTTAAAACTAAAAAACTCTTAAAATACCAGGAAAATAAAAAGGTTTTGGCCTGGCACCGAAATGAATATAGTGCCAACGCTCTTCTCTGAGAAGCATGTCCCAAAGCTGGGGTGCCACTGCAGAAAAGGCTCTTGAAGGTTTACTGGAGTCGCCACTTAGGCACCGCCAAAACAGATGACAAAAATTGAGCACCAACCTGCATCACATTTCATATGATGTGATGCAGATTTATACATAGATTTATATGTATTGGTCACCATTTTGGAGAAAAGAAACCTGCTCTAATTTAAATAGACATACAATGCACCTCACTCCAGTGGGAAAACCATGACCATGTTATTTGTGTGCCTGCAGGGCTCTTGGACAAGACAACGTCTACATGCGTCCTCACTCAGTCCATCCACCTTCTCATTGCCATTATCACAGCTGCTCTCGTTCCTATTTCACTGTTGCTGCCGCTTGCTTGCTGGACAAGCTGAGAGCCCACAAGTGAGCCCACAGTGACATCTGCTGCCCCTGTTCCTCAGCACCGCGGCTGTTTCGATCAGAGCAAGAGGGAGGGGAAGAGGAAGAGTGGCTCTAGGGGGATCTTGCCAGTAGACCCTTGTTGGGAAGTCCAACCGTTATCTATCTTTTGTGCTGGCCCTGGCCACCGTATGGCCCAGTCTTGCAAGGACAGCGGCAGATTGGACCAGGCCGTAGGGTCCCACTGCATGGCAACGGCAGAGCAGGTTCCCTCGAGTGAGGACTCAGGCTGAGTCATAGCTTTTCATCATCAAAACCAGCTAGGGATATAAGCCAGTTGCCATAATCTGCCTATCCTCAAAATGCCAATATTGACTTTTAAAGCCCTAAACGACCTGGGTCAAGAAGATAGTCTCTGTCAACTGGGGGAAGGGTTATGATGGTTACGTCAGGATGTAACGAACGGTGCACCAACAGCGCACTTGGTCTGATGTGGACTTTTGTGCTGCCAGTTGTGATGTGAAGTTTCTGCACTGGCTGCCAATAGATTTGCATTTGATTCTTGCCAATGGCTGCACCTCTCCTGAGCCAGGGCTCTCAGCTGGGAAATGTTCCAAACCCCTGAAAGCACAGCTATAAAAACATTGTGGATCGGTTCCCTCTGTTCCCTTGCCAAGCTGTCTTTGATGCAAAAGTACTTATTCTTATTTGGCAAAGTCTTACAAATCCAACTAGTGATAGTGGTGGTCATGATTCCTCATTTCACTGTCTTCTCCCACTCTTTTCCCTCCCACTGTGTTCAGTTTTTCCCATATATTTCTATAATTGGAAATATATGTCTTTACCTGTAATTGAAGGGTGGGTGAGATCCTGACATTGTGGAATGCGTTGCCCTTGATGGAGCAGCCATGGATCAGGAGTTGAGCACCAGCTTGGCATGCAGAAGGTCCCATATGGGGAATAAATTAATTTATTTAATACATTTTTATTCCACCTAATAAGCCCAAAGGCTCTCTTGGCACTTCAAAATTAAAAACTTAAAAGAAACACAACACAACAAAACAGTAAAACACAGGGGCAGACTACGAATGTCACGGGGTATTCTGAAGAGCTGGCTGGCTAGCATCTTCACACTGCAACATGTTATTGAGAAGCCCACTGCTGATGTCCTACACGCTCTCAGAAACAAATGGCTTCAAAGCCATCTTCTTCCTTATGAACTGATGTATTGGGCTACACCATCCATGTAGTCCAGCACATTGAGCAAGCAACAAGTGGGGAAAGGCTGAGCGGGAAAGTAATCAGAAGCCCTTTTTCAGATGCCCACCTTCAGAAATTAAGGCAGAGGAGTCCTAGAAATAGGACTTTTTCAACGGTTGCATACTAAATGTAGACCACTTCCTATGGGAAGGTTCATTTGGCACTGTCTGCTTTTAGGCACTTACATTTGTCTTATTCTTTGAGCATTAGGTGGCAGTTAATTTTTCATAGACATAGTATTACTTTTTTAACTGCCTTTGGTCTGTTCTTTTTTTCATTGAAGAATTGAGGCCTTTGAATTGTGGTGCTGGAGAAGACTCCTGTGAGTCCCTTGGACTGCAAGGTGCTCAAACTGGTCAGTCCAAGAGGAGGTCAACCCTGACTGCTCTTTAGAAGGTCAGATGCTGAAGATGAAACTCAAATCCTTTGGCCACCTAATGAGAAGGAAGGACTCCCTGGAGAAGAGCCTGATGCTGGGAAGGATTGACGGCAAAAGAAGAAGGGGAGGGCAGAGGATGAGGTGGCTGGATGGAGTCACTGAGGTGGTTGGTGTGAGCTTAGGTGGACTCCGGGGGATGGTGGAGGACAGGAAGGCCTGGAGGAATGTGGTCCATGGGGTCACAATGGGTCGGACACAACTTTGCGACTAACAACAACAAACAACTGCTGGTATCTGTTGCTTTAGTGTATTGCTATAGCTTATGACATGTTGTTTTCTAATTAAGTGTAAGCAGTACTGTGTCTACTGTTTTAGCAAAAGCCCTTGAAAATATAAATACTGTGTACTAAAAACATGATACCTCACAGAAAAAGTGTCTCTTTTGTTTGGAGGAACAGAGCCAGTAATTCACATTTTCTTGCCCTGGACTGTAATTTTTTCAGCTTGTTATTGTTATATCATGATTGCTGTTTTTTTCAAAGCTGCAATGCTCAGGGGGTTCCAGGGTAAGTGCATGACTCACCCCCTTATTAAAAATATGCTTAAAATAAAAAGGCTGCTTTTTCTGCAGCAAGAGGATGTCTTTTTCAGCGAGCATTAAGGCCCTCTTTGCCTGGGTGCTGAAGGCAGAAAGGGAGGCTGGCAGTAATTTTAATGATGGCTTTCATGGTATAAACATCCGTCACCAGCTGCAGTTAAATTTCCAATGCTCCTTCCACACTGAGCATTAAAGAGTGATTAAATCCATCATTAGTAGCAATGGAGGTGGTTAGTCCAAAGACATTAGGAGCAAGGGAGTAGAGGAAATAACATTCCCACCAGAACTGCAGAGTTTTGACAGAGTACTAGCCACCCTTGCTGGTTCCAAAGGGTTTAATGAATCTAAGAGTCAAGCCCATTTTCATCATAAAGTGCAGCTGGCTGTCGTTCCATTAACAGGTTCTAAGAGCAGACCCACAGCCAGTAAAATGGGGAGCGGGGTAGTGATGTGGTTTTGGAGCTTTTGCACTTCTTGTTCAGTATCTATATCCTCTATCAACTTGACAGAAGACAAAATAGTTGAATTTTCTCATGGTGGGGGGGGGGTTGCTTCCCCCATTCCTCTTGCTACTATGTAAATGGTATATGAAAAGCAGTCTTGCTAGCATAGCCTTCCCCTTGGCCAGCTTTGCCTCTCCTTTCCTTTTTAGAGAATTTGATGAAATACTCCTTCCCTCCCCATCCCAGCTTTCCTATCTTCCCCCTTCTTTTGCTCTCTCAGACAATATAGAAAGGCTAACAGGACTGCATTTCCTCACATTAATCAATCCCCTCCCACCAACATTTAAGCTGTAAAAGCCCTGGGACATGTTTCTGCCTTAAAATGACCAAAGTAAAGAAATGGCCTTGTATAAATAACAGTATGGTGGATATTAAAACACCTAGGAAATAGAAATAGCTAGAAACTGATGGGTAAAAGTGATCTTGACAGTGCTGTGATCCTTGTTGGAAGCTTAAAGTATCTTTCCCCCGGCGATGCCCACTTGGGATCGCATTGTCCCAGTGCAATTAATAGCAGTGGTAGGGAGCAGTCTGCAGGGAAAGTGGGTGAGATTCCTGGAGCTTGTTGGCCACATGGAGGGGAGGGAGGGGCTGCATGAGGACTTGCAGGTTCCCACCCTTGAGTCACATGCCCCAATGAAGGGTTCCCCTTTGGGAGCAAGTAATTTTGAAACAGAAATACCTGAATAACACCCATGCACATGTAAAGTCAGTGTCTCCAGTTGACTGAAATGCTGTGTTTTTGTCTGCAGCAATTTTAAGAGCAAGTGTGGTGTCACAGCTAAAAGCACGAACTGGGAAACTTCATGTTCAAATCTTGCCTTAGCCATATGTTCATTCTACCCTTAGTTTTATGAAGAGTGCTAACTGCATTAACAATGTTAAGCACTGAAAAAATTAACTTAGCAGGCCATGATCTAACCCACAAAAATGAGTTGAACCCAAAGATGGTTAAGACATTTTATTTCAGCAGCTTCCATTTTCAAAGCAGTTTGTGAAACAACACAGGGTGTCTACTGTTCAAAGAGGAAACGAAACAATTATACTGCCCAGCCCATACCCTTTATCTGAAACCAATCTTCTCCTGGGAACCTGGCCCTTCCATACATCATGTTCAGGAAGTTTTTGCAAAGCTATTCTTTTATCTGTTGTTAAGTATGAAAACTCTAATTAAATCCATCACTAACTCTGACCTCTGTTAGCGGGGCAAAGAGTTACAACCTATCCACCACTGGTCCTCTTCTATAGCCATCTGGCGAACTAACAAAGGACTCTGACTGGGACACATTTCAGCTTTCTCTGTTTCTTTAATAGAGCTTGTGACTGTAGTGTTGGTATTCCGCTCAACACAGATGCAAAATAATAACTGCAGCTAAAGTTCGCTTCAGCTCATTTCCCATCTCCCATCAAATGCCGTCACTTGCACACAATTCTAGCACCCAATGATGGCCAAAAATGGAAAGAAAGGAACAAAGCAAACCCTGCCTCCTCAGTTCTGAAATGATATCTATGACTGCTAAAAGCATTCCGCAGCACGAGGGGAAAAAATCTCCAAAACTGTGCAGAATAAACTATGTCCCAGAAGGAAAGCGGAATTCTATTTCCAGTGGAGAGAGACAAGCAAATGCAAGAGCAACATTGTTCTTCCCTATTCAACCTGTTATGTAACACTTGGGCCAGAGGGACAACTAGTCTTTATGCTAAAAGAAGTTAACAGAGGAGTCAAGACAGATGAAAGAAAGAAGATGCCCTTCTTTTCAGTGTTTTGTAACAAAACCCAAAACACTTCTGTTCCTCATGCAATAGGTTTCAATGAGGCACACAGGGAAACCTGCGTTTGAATTGCGATTTGAAAAAAATCTATCCAACATAAGCTAATCAAGGTCCAAAATATTAGCAAGGCTGTGTTTAATGGTGAGCTATGCAGGTTTAGAGATACTGTAAATTCATATTTATGTGGATACTGTGCTATAAATTTGATATCAATAGGATATGGTTAATTGGCGTTCGAACTTTTCAATAGCTGTACTTTCCTCAGGGCAGCTCGATCTCACTTTTTCCAGTATACTGGCTTAAAAGGAGCAAGAACTGCAATTACTTCATGTACCACTGTTTTATCATCTAGACCTCTATGGGAACTGATCAGCTATAAAGCTGCCCCTCAATCAGATGCCTGAAGTGGCTGGCTTTCATTTAAGAGCAGGCACATTAAGTGCTCTACACAAAACCCAGGGGAGGGTTGGGAAAGGGCTGGGAGGAAATTTACTGCCCCTCCGAGAACCTCCCACAGGTCTGTGGAGGAGTTCATGCATTTGAAGATACTGTGCAGGCTTTGTGAATAAAGCCCCCTTTCATAAAAGGATATAAAAGCAGCCTACATTTATCCACTGCTGGGGATCAGGCATAATTAACTTGCCCTATGATTCTGACATCATTTTAGTCTTTAGCAAATGTTTGAGAAATGCTTTATAATACTTTAAAGCTCCTAATTTTGGAAACAAGATCTCGCCCTTGCTGTTTGACACTGATGCCTGCCCACCACCAAACTATCAAAGTGGCTCAGCCATCGCATTAAATAAGGAGCACCGAGAACATAATGCAAAAAAAGAACCAGGAGGTTTTTTTTCAATCTTCTCAGTTGGTTTGGATCATTCTTCAGTCCAGTTTTGGCAGTGGCACAAACGGGCCTTGAAAACCTTCATGCCAGGGAGAAGCAGGTGGATATCCTGAGTCAACCCATCAAGCACTACAATTCTTGGTCATCTCAGGGCCATCTCACTGCATGCCAAACCACTGTTCCTGATCAGCCCACTGGGCTGCCTCACTGTCACTGCCTTCAAGATCCCCTTCCTCTCCACTTCCTTCCATGTCGTCCACATCCTCCTCCTGAGTAGCATCCGTGGGACTCTCCTCCTTTTCCATTTTCTGCATTCCCTCCAGTGACTTCTGATCATTGGGATCCAAACTGGAAGAAAAAAACCAGAAAAATATTCTGAAGGGGGATGCAGGAGAAACCAACCAACCAACTTGTCTCCTTTTTCAGTTTTCTGGTTTCTTGACCTTGTTTCTGAGACATGCAACCTTCCCTGCTTTGCTCCCAGGAGGAAGGCTGAGCCAACCCTCACATGCCAAGGAGTAAATATCTCATGTGCAGCCAGTCCATATAGTTACGAAGATCTTGCAGAGTTCAGCTTCTGAATACTGTTGGCTTAACCCTATGAACTTTCTGACTGCACACAAGTATGGCTTTTCAGCTTTCACAAAGGACAACACAAGAGACAGACAGAACCATCTTCAGATAAGCACACCAAGCATCTTCAGATCGCTTAGTCTCACTGAAGTCTACGCAACGAACCCTTTCCAGGGCCATCAAGAACCATGATATGCATTTTGGGGGGAAACAGATGATACAGTTCTGCTTGGGGTTTTTGTTTCGATAAGTACACTCAAATACCTGATTTTTTTTTTACTGCTCCATGGCGTGATTTTATTTCACATACAGATCAGGGACAAATGCAGCAACATCAGTGTCCTCAGATCATAAAAAGAGATTTAGGGCCCAGTTCTAAAGTCTCCAATCTCAGAAGCTTCTGAGTAGCCCATATTCTGCCAGTCTGCTGCCAGAAGGAGTGATGAAATCAATGCTCGGTGCTTTGTCTTCCTTTTATTATTTTTTCCTGAGCCTGTCTAGAAGAGTTGTGCTCCCCGAGGCAGGGCTGGAGAAGTCACAGGATGGAGCACATCTTAGTTGCTCTTCTTCCATCCCACTCTCCAGAATACTCCCTTTTCAGGAGTTATAACTCATCACCATCACAGCAACAGTTCCCAGAATATTACCTGAGAGCAATGCTATACTGGTCCATGGCTTCTTGATACTCATTAACTGCCACAAGGAAGTCTCCTAACATGCGATGCAGAATGCAGTCACTTTGGTTGGCTAGCGCATTCCTCAGCAAAGCGATCCCCTCTTCATATTTCTGCTCTCGATCTGTCAACAAGATTTTAAGCTATTTAATACTGGGACTTGCACCCAATTAAACTGAAAGAATTAATTGCATGAGTCCTCATGCCAATATGCAGAGTTGAAGATGTTCTCAAGAGATCCCATTCTCTTTTGGTTTTAGATGGTGCTTGGTGTGTGGCACACTCATGTATGATCTCAGAAGCAGCCTTTCTTTCTGTGTGTGAGAGAACAAAAGACTGTTTTGGGAGTATTTGTGTTCAATTATATATAAAGAAATCTGCTGCCTGATTAAATTAGAGGCACCTTTAGAAAGAAAATTTAAACGAAATTGATTTCTATACAGGCTTAGATAGAAAGAGGTGCTACAATTCGCTTTTAGCAGCCAGTAATGCATTGGACTGCACCCTAAACCAGACTTCTCTGCTCCAGCGTGTTAGACTGCAACTCCCTGGGTCATGATTGGGGGATGATGGGGTTTGCAGTGCAACACATCTGGAGGATGTCAGATTGGGGAAGGCTAGACTAAACACTACAGTCTTAATTTACATGTGTCTCCTTGCTAAATGACATCAGGGAAGCTCAGTATGTAATGAGTCATTTTAAAAGGCTATTTCCAGTTCAATGGCAAATTCTTCCACAAAATAAACAGACTGGCAAGGAGATTAAAGAGCTGGCAGACCACACAAAAATGGGAGTGGGAGGGAGAATGTTGTATGGCTACAATTTGGGGAGGGAATTGCTAACTTTCATCAGCTTGGGAATCAGATGGAGCAATTTGCAACGGAAAGGATGAATGCAGAGGAAGAAACATGTTGACAAACACATGAAAGGAACACAAAAAGTGAGGAAACAGACTTACTGAGCAGCTCTGCCTTTTTCACCACTGCCTTGATGTAATCAGGGCGCTGTGTCAATGCTTTGTCCAGCAACGTTTTTGCCTTCTCCTGTGCAACAGGATCTTCCAGACAAACAGTGGCCAAGAGAGTAAGAGTCTGTGCGTTGGCTCCCAGGGTTTTGTACACATTGTTAGCCATAACTGTGGCTTCACGGAGACCATTGGACGCCAAGTAACATTCAATGAGGCCTGAAGGTCAAAGAGGCCAATGTCATTTTTTTGTAGAAGGAAACCAAGTTCCACATCTCAGAACCATTAAGAGCAACTGGGAGGAGAATTACCTGTTTCATTGGGCAAAGAATTTAGTACAGCGGGTTGGAAGTTTAAAACTCTAGGGAGGGTACCTGGCATGTAAGAAAGCAGGCACCTCAGTGGCGAGATCCAGTGGGTGATCTATAGCAGCCCTCCCCAACTGTGTGGCCTCCAGATTATGTTGGACCACAGTCCCCATCATCCACACACAGTACAGCCAATTGGGAGGGGCTGTTGCTCAAGGACAGAACATATGATTTATGTGGGAGGGTTCTAGGTTTAATTTCCAGCTTCTCCGGGTGCAGCTGGAAAAGCTCTCCTGAAACCCTGGAGAGCTGGACTAAGTGAACTGGGGTATACAGCAACAGCTTATGCTCCTAGACACACACATCTGGATGGCACCAGGCTGGGAAAGGCAGACCTATGGGGCGTTCACTCCGCCACTAGATTTGGCATGGCCGGCTTCGAACGTTCACCAGTTTTACCCACCTTCGTAGCAGTCCAGCCGGCAAGGCGCGAGTCTTATTGCTTCGCGGAAGTGTATGATGGCCTCTTGTACCCTCCCCATGTTCCGAAGAGCAGCGCCTTTCAGAAGCAGCGCCTGCACACTGTTGCTATTCAGCTGAATGGCTTTGGCTCCTAAATACAAGGCACGGGAGTAGCGCTTACTGTAGAAACTGTGACACCTGCAAAAGGAGGAGAATGGCCGTTAATATGTTCAACCTTTCCCCCATGCTCACTATTAGAAGAGGCTCGGGGAGCTCATCAGTCAACGCAGGATGCATTCTCTCATGATCAAGGAGGACGGCCAGGGCACATTGGCAAAGTAGGAAGGGGCTTTTCTGACAGAGCCCGAAAGCACTCTGGGGATCAAGCCTTGCCCACCTCGTCAGCCTGAGACGATACCCTAACGATCTCTTCCATGTGCATTTCCTACTCAATATTCTCCAACTCCTATATTTTCACTGCTTTTGATGGGCAGAAATTCTTTTTGTCCATCAAATAAGGGATATGGAATTCCCCTGCTAGAGGCAGAATGGTCTATTCCCATTAAAAATGAAATTTTTAACATCCTGAAATGAAATCCATTTGTCATTGCTGTCTCAAAATTATGAAACAGCTGAATAAAGAAATCCCACTTCTGCTTGAGCCAACCAGTTTTTAAGATTCCACAATACAGTATTTTTCTTTAAAAGGAAGATGCTGAAGACTTCTGTAATTTTTATGTATTATTTTATTAATGAACTCCCTCAAACAGCACTGCTAAGAAGGAAAAGCTACTAGATTTAAAAATGTGTGTTAATTCTCTGTGGCAGAATTTTATTTCAGACAGATTAACCTTGAAATCCCCAGATATTTTCAGATTCATCAGCTCTTAGCAGTTCAGCAGTAGCAAAAGGTGGCTCAGAAGCAGTGTATCTTGGAGACTCCTGGACATTTCACATAAAGCTTAAGTCAAACTCCCACAGACTTTGGTGGTTCAAGACTTATCTGCCTGATACTAATTCATTTGCCCTGAACCTAAGACAATTTGAAGGGAAAGCAACTCAGGAGTATTCAACATTTGCTTTGATGGATTCAGCCTCAAGAACATTCAATGTGAGGAGGGAAGGCAACAAGAAACAGTCAATTACCCTGAAACCACCCAAGGCTCTGCATGCTGATCAGAAATATTGAAGAGACGGCAGCCTAGATTCTCTACATCTTCCAGGCGGCCATCGCGGGCTAACAAGTAACCATACACGTCCATCCCTGAAGACAAAGAATTAAAAAACTAGCTATCTAGAACAAGAAGAAGAAGACAGTGGTATAGTGGTTAGAGGAGATCCAGCTTCTAGTCCCCACTCAGGCACAAAGTCAAGTGTGACCTTGGGCCAGTCACTGACTCTCCACTTAATCTATCTCACAGCATTGCTCTAAGGATAAAATTGAGAGAAGGACAACCATTATATAATGTTATTAATGCATCAACTGTTAATCACTTATTTTTTCCTTCAGCCAATTAGGAATGTCTCCCTCTGGGGTTTAATCATCTCTCTGATCTTAGTAAGCATAAGGACAGGCAGAAAAGAACTCTCTGCCTAATTTGTCTTAGCTTTTTCTTTAACCTTAACGATGTTTAAAAAAACGAACAAACTATTCCACTGAAGTGCAGACTACAATCCTATATCCGCTTATTTGGGAATATATCCCACTGAATTCAATGGGGCTGGCTTCTGAGTAGATAGGCATAAGAATGCACTGAAAATTGGATCAAGAATGCAAAGGTTTCTAAAAAGTCCTCCATCTTTTCCAGACTTACCTTTTATTAAATAGGGATCCAACATTTGTGCCTGTTCGAATTTTAGAATTGCATTTTTATTATCACCAGCTCTGAAATACAGATCTGCTAAACTCCCCAGTATATCCACGTTGTCCCTCAGAAGCGACTTTTTCTCCAAAGAACTTTTGAGGAAGGAACAAATGGAAAAAATAAGCTCATTAATACTATAACAGTAAGATTAAAAATAGCCTCCCCAAGTATGTGTATACTTATTAAATGAATTTATATCCCGTCCTTCTATAAAAAAGGAAAAAGAAAAGGAGTATCTTTTTCATTTGAGAAGGCAAGCTGGTGCCATAATGTCTTTAACCTCGAAAGCTACAGCCAGGACATCATCTTCTGTACAAAGAAACTGAAACAGAGGGAGTGAGAGGGCATGATTCATATGTAATCAGCGAGAAGGCGGCATGAGCTTCAGATGATGGTTCCTTTCACTGTGGAGCATCTCAAAAAGAATCTTGAGATCGCACAAACACTTTCGGCATATTGACATGTTTGCCACATCAGAGATGGAGCTTGAAATCAACAGTAATTTGTTTCGAGGTCAGTTTGGTGTCCAAAGACTACAGATGGTCTTGCCAGTCCTTGGAAGGAGCCAGTATAAAAACAGTATGGCTTGATCTGTTCTGCCAGGAAGCTGCCACGTGTAGCAAGATGTGCCCTATTTATGGAGTGTTAATTTATGAGGAGTTAAACATCTGAAAAAAAAAACTTCGTATGGTAAATGGCTTGCTTGAAAGAGCAGCCTTTTCTACCAAGCCAACCCAGCCACCAGGCAAAATACGCCTCACGAAAGCTGGTCCGCGTTTGTCCCGGATACTTGCCAGATGGTGTTGATGGCTCTGGTGTTGTCGCCCGTATGCACAAAGGCGTATGCTTTGATCCACACCGAGAGCCAATCCAAGTTGGGGATACTCTGGATCACATTCATCGTCATGGATGCCACTTCTGCACCTTTCACTGAGAGGGATAACAAACCTGGAAGGGAAGCGACACTTCCTGTGACTACCATTTGGGCAAAAAAATATGCTCAGCAGAGTTAAGGAAATTATGGGCTCAGAGATCAACAATAAGACACGCCGGCTAAAGAGGAACAGTGCAATTTGGGGCCCTCCAGATATTTTGGCATGTAGTTCCAGTCAGTCTTAGCTAGTGCAGTTAGCACTGGCAGATGATGGGGACTATAGGCCAAAATACCCGGGGGAGGGGAGGGCACAAGCTCCCCCACCTCCTGGCAGGAGTGATCCAACCATGCAGATACCTGGATTGTGCAACGCCATCTATAGCACCAGGTGCCAATTCCTGTAGCCCAGTAGCACCTTAATCCGTATTTGTCACTTTCCCATGTTAAGAATATTTACCAACATTTCTCAGCTATGTCTTTTCTGCCCTGCAAGAAAACAATTTACACAGTAGGAAGAAAAGCAGCTACCCAAGATGGCATCAAGGGCGAGTGGGCACTGTCTCAGCACTTCCTTGTAACTTGTCACGGAGGAGCGTTCCTGGCCTGCCTTCTTGTACAAGTTTGCCAGCATCATGTTAATCTGTAACCCACAGAAATACAAAGATAAAATGAACATGAGGAACCTTTAGTGTGATCGTAAGACATCACACTTTGCATGGAGGAAGAGCCTTGGATTTGCTTGTCTGCACTGCAACTCTTTGGGTCTACAATGACCCTATTTTTACCTTTAACCAAAAAGCTGAGGACTGGTGGGTTATATTAGGCAACCAAAGGTTGCTGAAGGAATTCGCTCAAAGAATGATCTTCACCTCCAGCCAAAGTCTCCTGAGAAAATCTAACTTGATTTGTTAGCCAAAAGCCTACCTTTGGGGTCCTCTGCCTTGAAGGGATTCCATCAAGTATCGCAATGGCATCTTTGTCTTGCTTCAACATGGTATAGCACTCAGCCATTTTGTATTTCACTTCAATTTCAGAAGGCAGACACTAAAAAAATATAATAACCCAAGGAGACAACTTTTTAATAGTTTGGCAGCTTGGAACACAGAGAACAGAAAGACCGAGAGCATTCGCCAGTTGGGTGGTGTACAAATGTAATAAATAAAGATATAACTTTTAACAATGGGGTTTAAAGGAGCTGCTTTGTAATATGTTAAACCTTGGCCGAACAACCCAGGACTGCCTTTCCTGACTCCGGGAAGTTCTCCACAATCCTCTCAGGCTGAAGCCATTCCCTGCTTTCCTTTCCCGACACAGTGAAGATGCAAGAGACTGGATCTGGGCAGCCCACTCGATGAGCAGACTCGCATTCAGGGAAGTGGGCTCAAAGGGCCAGATTATGTGTGCACGGCCGCCATTTTAAATTTAGATCTTCTGATCAGCCTGACCAGATAGTGCTTTGTGATAGGCAAACCTGTACACTATTCACACAGAGAGTGTGAGTTTTCATAAGGTACAGAAGAACAGAAAAATTAAATATTAAATAATTTCAGTAACAAGTAATCAACAGCCAACGCAGCACCCATTTGCCTTATTGGTGGGGCCAACATTTCAAATACGAGTACCTGGCTCTGAGGAGCAGACGCCGCATTCCCAGTTGAAGGTCTGACTTTCGACGTTTTGCTCAGTGCTTTCTTCTGCTGCAAAGCCATGGTGTACTTACTGACGGCATTTCTGTACTCCTTGTCATGGAAGAGAGAGTCTGCATGATACACAAGGAGCTGATACTTCTGCGATGGGGAAAACAACTCGCTGTAAGAAACACAAGCCAGACAGGCATCAACTGATCGCACAAGTAACCTGAATCAAACAGGGAATAAAATTTGGTCCTTGGTCCTAGATCATCCTACAAGCTCGAGGTTTTATATAAAGTCTCTCCACTTTTCTTATAGGCCTTGTTAGTCTGTTGCAACAAACCCATCAGTGTCTCGGGGAACCTAAAACTTTAAGCAGATCTCCAACAGTTATCATAGTGTAGATGTTGCGACTGCAGCTCCTATCATTCCTGGACACTGGTTATGCTGGCTGAGGCTGATAGGAATTTGAATCCAACAACATCTGGAAGTCCACAAGTGCTCCTGCCCTGTATTAAGTAAACTTAATTCATGCAAATTTATGCTGGAATAATCCATTTGCACAGGATGGCACCATAAAACTCTTCAAATGCATGGGATGCCATCCTACAGGTCTTTTACTGGGATGCAACTTGAACCATGTCTGATAAAAGTTTACATCCAGGGAACTGGGAACAAGCAACTGCACAACCTTAGCATATTTATTGCAGCTGAAACTTTGGGGGCCTGGAGACCATGTCATTAGATGCAGGAAGGATTATCCTCCGTGCCCAAGTATTTAAAGGTAGCCGAGAGGGAAGAAATGCAGTCAAATGTCCCAGATATGCAAACAAAACAAGTTTATTTACAGCTTATGTGAACCTCTTCGACTGTTTTATCCTCACAGCAACCCTGTGACGTTAGGTTGGGAGTCAGTGCCTGGCCCAGCATCATCCAGAGAGCATCACAGGGGACAGGAGAGTGGAACCCAGATCATCCCAACACTCGTATTAGGCCACACTGGCTCTCCAGCCTTAGCATGCATAGTCAGGCGGTTACACAATCTCCTTTCCATTTCATTTTCACAACAACCCTGCGAGGTAGGTTAGACTAAGAGTTTTGGACTGCTTCAAAGGCACAATCATGTGCTTCTTGGACAAGTGGAGAACTGAACCCACGTCTCTTGAATCTGAGTCACAAAGCCAATATTCGCACAAATATTTACTGGAACCTAACACACTCCTTCCAGCTCAGCTCCACGAGGCATTTCGGCATTATGAAAAAAAAGACCTGGCCTGGGCGACTCGGGTTCAAATCCGTGCTTTGGCGAGAGAAGCTGATGGGCTGCTTTAGGCTCGCTTTCTCCAATCAGCCATCCTCCAGCTGGGTCGACTACAGCCCCCGTATGCCGGGGACTGTAGTCCAACGCCTCCGGGGGGCGTCCAGTTGGAGAAGGCTGCTCTGGCCCGATCACACCCGCCTTCTCATGCTGGCCTTCCTCTCAAGGCTGCTGTGGCGGTAACATGGCTGGCCGGGTGGGCGACCCGCGGCGGCGTCGCGCCAACGGCCGCCCCACTCACTGGTTGTGGCCGCTCATGGTGAGCAGGAGCCCGCTGAGGAGCCGCACGTTGGAGTGCAGGCCGGCGGCCGCCATCTCCCGCACATGGTCCACCACGCTCATGGCCGCGGGCGCGAAGCCGGGGAAGGCGGCGGCCGCCGAGAGGGAGCAGCACGGCGGCGGCGACAGGCTCGCCCGCCCGCAGCAGCTCCAAAATGGCGCCTCTCCGAGGGGTCCTCACGCGGCAGGCGGCCATGACACCCGCGGGAAGAGGCGCCGCCGTTCGCCGCTCCGCGGCGCCGCAGGGGCTGCATTTTTTCCGGCTCCGGCGCTGTCGTCGGACCTCGGGTATCTTTCTTGTTTTGCGTTGTTTCGGAAAAAGATACATTCCTGTTCTTCAGAAAGGCAAGATTATTTTTTTACAATCAGGCAGTGGCGTGGACGCCCCGGCATAAAAGTGGAGGAGGGCGGAGCAAACAAAGCAGCGGTGTGCGCGTGCGCGGGGCGGGAATGGGTGGAGAAGCGGGTTTTTTGCCTGCATGTCCTAGGAGCCCATGGGATGCAGGTGGCGCAGTGGTTTAAACCGCTGTGCTGCTGGGCTGGTTGATCAAAAGGTCACCGGTTCGAATCTGTACATGGGGTGAGCTTCTGTGCTCCATCCTAGCTCCTGCCAACCTTGCAGTTTGAAAGCATGCAAATGCAAGTAGATAAAAAGGTGCCACTTCGGTGGGCAGGTAACAGCGTTCCGTGCACTTCGGTGTTTAGTCATGCCGGCCACATGACCACGGAGACTGTCTGCGGACAAATGCTGGCTCTCTTGGCCAGGAAACAGAGATGAGCACCGCCCCCTCGAGTCAGGCATGACTGGATGTAACGTCAAGGGGAAACCTTTATCTTTACCTTTAACCTAGGAGCCCTCGGTGTTTGCTATGGCGGCTGAGGCTGATGGGACTCAGTGCTCACGGCTATGCTGGCGGAGGAAGTCTGTGGCCCAAAATGGAGAGTGGGTTTTACGGAATTCTCAGTGAGCGGCGGACCGGCGAGTGCCCCTTTTGATTGCATTCCGCAGGGCTAGTCAGCGGCCGGCCCTGCGGATTTTCGGCCTACCACTCCCGCCAGGCCTCGTCAGTGCAGTCAGTGGTGAAGTGAGAGGAGCCGAAGCCAGAGGAGCGCAAGACGCCCATCTTTATAGCTTCCCTCTCCAGTCCAAAGGACCAACGACGATTAAGGCAAGAATCTTCCATACTAAAGTTGCCATCATATGTACATGTTTACTTAGGAGTAAGTCCCATGAGATCTGAATGCATGCACTGTGAACATGTATGGGTTAGATGCAGGAAGATTTGGCCATGTTTAGAGGAGACACATTTCAATGGACCTTAAAGGAATGGAACATTACGCATGGTTGTAGAGTATGAGCAGAAATAGGTGTGAAAGCCACATAAAGCCAGAACCATCAATATAAACATGTGTGACAACAGCATCACCCTCCTGCCCCCAGACAAATTAAGAGGTTTTCACCTGGTGGTGAAAAGCCAGCACTTGGAGGGCCTTTCCGGGGCAGATGTCCCAGGGAGAAGAACATGAGCAGTGCTGTCCTTGATCAGGTCCTGTGGGCCATCCAGGCTGGCATCCTGTTCCCACCATGGCTAAGCGGATGTTCCCAGGAAGCCTGCAAGCAGAATAGAAGCAGAACACCCTCCTGTTCATGTTCCCTAGCAGCTGTTCCAAGACACACTGCTTCTGTGACTCAGGGTGACACTGGTAGCCATGGTTATCCTCATCCTCCCTGAATCCTTCTAATCCCCTTTTAAATCTATCATTGCCACATTCTCTGCTAGGAAATAGCTGAACAGTGTAGCATGTGAAGAAGATAAACCTGGGGAGGACTTTTTCTGTTTGCATCTGATAATTTCTGGAGTCAGCAAGTCCAGTTCTACCTGTGCTGGTCTATGAGAGGGGAATGGGTCGTCTTATCAGCCCAATAGCATCAAGAAGTGTTGGAGTACAGCTCCCTTTACTCTCAGTCAACACGGCCAGTTCCTTGTCTGTTCAAAACCCCCATGTGCTAGACAAATTAGGAAAGCCCAAGAGTTCAATGTGTGCCTTTGAGGAATGTCCAAAATGTGTCAGTTGGGTAAAGCAGGGGAGGTCCTGAAAGTGATGGAGCTTAAATACCAGGGTGCCAAGCTGGAGGCAGGCGGCACAGCGAGCCACTCAAGATGCGCGGTCTGGATGAGAGAGGGGTGGGTGTGGTGGGAAGGAATGCTAACTTGAGATCCATGTGTGGGCTAGCAAGAGTTGGGTGTTCGCAATGTCTAAGAGGAGTGGTTTTGGACTGCCGTCTTGCAGACATTTGAGGGATGGTCACCACTGGCTTATGAGGCAAGGAATAGGGGACAGTGGCTCAAAGACCTCTGATTCAGTCCACTGGCATCTCCAGTTGAAAGTTTCTCAGATGTTTGGCAATGGGAAAAACATGTCACAGAAGTGAATTCCATAGTTTATCTATGTGCCACGTGAAGTACTATTTCCTTTTATCTGCCCCAAAGTCCCCACTACTCAGCTTCATGGTCTAACCTCAGGTTCAAGGATTACACAAGATGACAAATGTCTCCATATCCACTTTTTCTACACTGTGCGTGATTTTGTACATCACTACAAAAGGTTTCTGAGATTAGATGTTGAAAACACCTGGTGATTTACCTCTGTTCTATCCCTGGCTGAGACATGCTGCAGGCAGCTGAAAGCACAGACAAAACCATGTTAGAAACCACTTTTTAATATCACTGTTGTTGCACTCCAGCTCAACAAAATGCGCACGGTTTCACTCCACCTTTCTCCCACAGAAGCACTTTTCTTCGCAGAAAACATAAGAACAGACGCAGAATTTTATACATCTGGCAACCAAATGCTTCGGCAAGCAGTCACACAGTCCTCTTCACTGGCCCGGCCCCGACAGGCTCTTGTTCATGAACTGCCTCTTCACGAAACAGGTCCACCACTAGGAGACGACAGCAAAAGAAAACAAGGCAAACATGAAGTGAGAGAGGTCTTTATAGCAGAAGTGGGGTTTTCATCGAAAATGGCAATCCTTGTGTCTGATCCTGATGTGCCTCCCCGTATTGTCAAATAAAATTCACCACACTGGAAGCTTCCCAGGGCAGGAAGGCCCAGTGTTACTACCTGGCATCATGCACAGTGTTTGTCCACCATTGCCTTTTCTTTGTATTGTCAAGTTGTCAGAATCAGACTGGACAGAAAGTGGGCTATTGCCCAAAAATGCATACGCTCTGTCAAGTTTTCTTTTCTTTAAAGCCACAATAAACTTTAGGAGAGGAGACTAAGCACAAGGCTTTTGTTTTTGCTGGCAAGCATGTGAAAACATACCCACCCTATCTAATGGGTTTGGGTTGAATTATCATAAATGTGCATAGATATGATGGATGTATAAGCAGAATACACACACACGCACACGAGTTTGCTTTTCTGTAATGAGAGAATCACTCGAATTCCTTATTCACAGCTAGAGACATACATGATGAATTACAAATGTGCAACCTCAGGCCCTTGAAGCTATTTATACAGTTATAAATGCCAACTGTTTGACAAATACTGCTCTTCTCTCCTTTAAGAAATGTGAAGAAAGCATTTCTTTTCAGTTAGCTGTCTGGTTAGTGTTAAGCAGAACTAAGCCAAAAGACATCTTACTTTGCTAGGTTTGTCACTCTGGGGGTCAAAGACCTTTTCACACAGCCTCAGGCCCGTTTCTTGCCGCAGCTGCTGCAAATAAGCCCTCATAACCTCTGAAAACAGAGAAAGGAACACCTAGCTAGGAACAGATCACATTACAGCACCTTCAGACAAATGTTGCATTTTGCAAATGCCCTCTCATCCTCAACCAAACAGCTTTTCTGATTCATCAATTCCAAGGAGCACTCTTGGCCGACAGCCTAGAACTGCAGGCAAATGCCTGTCCCCTGGACTGCGTGGCAGAACGCTCTTCGCAGGACCAAATGGACAAGCGGCCCCGTCTGAGGATCCTTCGGGGGATGCTGGATGCGGGGAATGTGAATAAGCAGAGGACGGCAGGTGGGCAGGGCGCTCGTTCAGAGGCGACACGGCTCAGCCAATCTCGGCATTCCTTTGTGCAGATAGATTTACTCCTTCCACCAGACTGAACAGAATAGCTCATGTGTACAAGTGATGCGTTGGCTTGCTCTGTCTGGATATACACTGGCAAACGATGTAAAAAGAGGCAGAATGGAGGGAAAGCTGCCTCATGCCCTGGCGTGAATGTGCCAAGTGGAATCTTCTGTGTGCTTACCCAGGAGCAAGCCCTGTCACTTCTGAGTGTCCATGTTTAAGATGAACCAACTGTCAGCTCAAGCCACGGATTCAAGCTTGCAGTCCTCATTGTTACGTCTCTCTTACCTTCTTCCTGCTTGTTGCTGGGTCTGGCGTAGAGAGCATTTAGTGGAAATCCTGGCTCCCCAGGGATTGGAAAATTTGTGATTCCTAATGTATACATTTCTTTTTCTCCTTGGCCTTTGGAATTACACTGGAGGCAATGAAAACACATGCATGACCCAGTACAGAAGAGAGGGAGAGACACAAACCCGAACAGAACGCAACGGAAGATGCTCTTTAACTGCTCCAAAACAGAAGTACATCCCGACCCACTGTGGGGATCCCAGACAGTTCGCCCATTAATAGCAATTGGAATTATGCATTTGGAATTAATTCTGGCATGGTATTAACTCTGGCTATGCTACACCTACTTACTGCTATACCCCCAATTCTTCTCCAGGAGGTGGTTTGGTATAGGAACTAAAATGCACTGCAGCTTTGCTAAGCTGAAATAATTGTTGAATAACGCAAAAGTGCTCAGAACTGGTCAGGCTTTGGCAATCAGCAATAGTTCAGCACTAGGCCATATATATATATGGCATTTAATCATGCAGGCACGCACGTATCAGCTCCATTACCTTTTGCAGCTTCTTCAAGCACTCAGAGATGTACAGCGTTATGTAGATCAAGGTTCTGTCAGCCTCATTCTGGAAATAAAAATGCGTCAGCTCCAGGGAAAACCGAAATTCTCTCTTCCAGCTCTCCCCTCATATGCCTTGCCTTGAACTCTAATTCTAAGCATCCCCAGTCAGCACATCTCCTGAACTTGGTGAGTGGGGATGGAAATTGTAGCTCTGCACCCTGCCGGGAGATGCCAGGATTGGGGAGGCTGATATCCACAGCAGACCCCCGTGTGCACAAGGTTCCTTTCCTTCTCTTTCCTTACCTTGATTTCATAATTTTTGAAGAAGACGTTTGCTTTGAAGTAATAGATGGCTTCATCTATGATATCCGTGTCTTTTGCTACCAAAAAAGGGAGAGTTATAATGCAGTTCAATTAATAAAGCGAGGAATTTATGCAAACAGCTGAAGACTATTCTTGTATTATATTCTGTAACCTGCCCAGAGAGCCATTTTGGCTAATGGGTGGGACAAAAATCTAATAAATAAATAAGATGACTGATATTTTTAAGATGTGTGGCTTCTTGGGGGAGAAAATTATTCACAGGGTGGAGAAAGTGTGGGGGAGACACTTTCCTTCCTCTCGCATAATCTGAGAACTCAGTGAGGTATCCACGGAAGCTGACTGGTGAGATTTGGGGAAGGACCGCGTCACACGGTAGAGCTGACTAGAAAATTCCCGTGACGTGCACCACTTTGGATGGCTCTGCAGTCCTGACGGCCACATGCTGCTTCCAGTCTCAGAAGCAGTCTGCCTACATGCTGCCCAGGGAGCCTCCGGCTATGGGGCAGCATAGAAATGTAATAAATAAATAAATAAATAAACACCAGTGGCTGGGGAGCATGGGCAGGGAGGTGCTGTGGTGCACGTGTCTCTCTCATTTCTGGCAGCAAATTATTTTATACTTCCGGTTTTAAATCACATCTTATTGTACTTGAGGGTTTTGATCTTCATAAACTTTTCAGGGAGGTTTGGCTACTGGTAGCATAGAAATAAAATGTCACGAGGTGCCTTACTCTCCTTGGGTGCCGGCCCTTTGAACTGGCTCCTGATGGGCAACAAGGCCATGTTCCCAATCAGTTTGGTGTCCGGGTCCATCAGGGTGGAGTGATAGGCCTGCCCCAGAGAAAAGACGGGTCAGCGAGTCTGAAAGTCACCAGAGAGGGAACGGAGGGAAGGGGGAAGGAGAAGTGTAGGAAGCAAACCAGGAAGCGTCAGTGGGGGCGTGAGAGGTGGAGGAAGTGTGGACTGTATAGAGCAGGACAGACTCGGGCGTGACTAGACGCAGCAGCTTCCTGGGTTTTTTCCCGGTTCTGTGCAAGGGAGTCTGGCTTGGCTCACTGCCTCAAAGCCACCTGCTGGGTGGACTGCTTTGGACCACGTTTCCATCAGCCCCTGGCCAGCATGGCTGCCAGTCGAGGAGGATGGAAGGATGCAGTCCAACGTCGGGAGGGTGTCCAAGGCGCCCCTCTCCACCCCGGGAAGGACCAGGGGCAGCCCGGCCCAGACAAGGCGGCCCTCTGGAGGGAAGCGATGCCCTTCATTGCGCCACCGGGGGAAAGCGAGCCAAGCCGCACGCAAGAGAACCGGGCGACCTTCTCTCCCCACGATCGGCCACCGCCATTAGGCTGCGAGTACGATCCCCGGGACGGCTCCGCCTGGGGCAAGAGCATCTGCCCGCTTCGAGCCGGGAAAGGCCCGGGCTGGGGCGTCCGGGCCGCATCCCTCCCTCCGGACGCAGCGCTCGGCTCCCACGGCGCCTGTCTCGGCCGGGGGCCAGCGCGGCGCGTCCGGGGGCCGCCCTGCAGGCGAGGGCGCGGGGGCGGGCTCCGAGGCCTCGGCGGCCATGTAAGGCGCTTCTCCTGCCGCCCGCGGCGGAGGCTTCCCGGGCAGAGCGGCCGAGCCGAGCCGAGCCGAGCCGGAGCGGCGCCGGCGGCAGAAAGCGCCCCCCGGGCGCAGCTTCCGGAGGGGCGGCCGCGCAAGGCGCCCCGCGTGGGCCCGACCACCCCTCCCATCACCCCCGCCAGGCCGAGCTGCCCCTGCAGGGCGCCCGCCTCCGTCCAGCCCGTGGCCTCGCTGCGTCTCCCGCGACCCCCCCTTCCTCGTCTGAACAGGCAGACACGAGACTGCCCCCGCCGCGGCAGCGCGCGGAGCCCGGGGAGCCGCTCGCCCCGCCCGGCGCCCGTCGAGTCCCCCGCGGCCGCCACGCCTCGCTCTCGTACCGGCATGGCGGGAGGTCAGCGATCCGACTCCGCCGGGAACAGGTCGTGCGGAGCCTCCCTCCCAGCTAGCAGGGCGGCCGCTTCTGCGACCCGCGGGGACCTTCCTGTTCCACCCAAGGCGGCGGAAAGAGGCAGGAAGTGCGGGGCGGGCGAGGCGAGCGGGCGCGGCCAGCCGGCAGGGGGCAGTAGCGGCCGCGGCTGCGCCGGCCTTCTCCAACCGAGCGCCCGCCAGAGGGGCACCCGCGGCACCCGCCCAGTCCAATGCGACCGACTCCCCGCTGAGCGTGCGCCACCGAAAGACTTCTGGGCTAATGCTCGAGAGAACCAGAGCGGGTGTCCCATGCGGGGTGGGCAGTGGAGCCCCGGGGGGCTGTCTGCCCGACTGTTCGTGGCTACTTGCTGAAATAAAGGGGGAGCGCCCTGTTGCGTCTGATCCCCTCACAGTAGTTTGCTTTTGGCCCACATGAGCTTCACCAGCCGAGGGGTTTTCCTGAAATCAACGGCCTCCCACCATCCCATACATCCCTTTCTACAAAGGGGCAGGGTGTGAACTTTGGAGATGGGATCCTTCAACGGCAGAGTTTAGACTACATAAATGCAATTGCACATACACGCACGTTATTGTGTAGTTTCCATGTTTGCTTCAGCCGCCACCATGGCAAACAGAACCGATGAAGTTTCTCCTGCTTTTTACAGCAGTAAGTAGTAACGCCATCCTTTATTTCTCATCCTTCAAGGTGTATCTTTTTCCAAAGCAAAAACTGTACAAAGTGGCAGTGTCCCGTTATATACATTAAACTCTTCACTGAGGGGAAGAAGTCCAGTCTTCAATTTTCACTAGACTTATCAAGGAGTCTGTGTATTTTACAGTCTTTCATTCTGAAATCTTCATTCATCCACTCGGTCTTGGAAATATTCATCAAAAGCTGAAGAGTTATCTTCCTGAGTTTCCTGTTGGGAAAAAATAGTTTGTGATGTCCCAGAATGCACAATTGAGGCACACAAACTCTATCTAGCAGGGAAATCATGCCCTTATTTTTTTCCCTCATAAAAAACAGTGATCAGCAGTATCTCTAACCAACAGCATATAAGCAGACCTTCTTATTAGAGGCCCCCATACTCCAAAATATCCCCCCCCCACACACACACGCGGAAAGGCTGCACTTGTGTCATGCCTTGGGTCCTCTTCAGGGCGTTTCCTACAAGCTTTTCCCGACTTTCAAATGGATTGTGACCTCGCAGCATTTTATGACTGTCTTGTTGGAACGTCTTTATGTTTGTATTGCTCATACAGTTTCAATGTTGGTTTTATAGCATGTCACGATCTGGTGAAACAGTCAGAGCATTTAGGATTATAAGGGTGAAATCGAGGCATGTTTATGCAGAAAAAATGTACAGCTCCCTGCATTTCCCAGCCAGCCCTGCCTGCAAGGTGTCGAATCGTTTTGTAAAACAGGCATGGGACAGTGTCCGAAGTGCAGCACTGCCTGCTCCACATAATACTAATTGGGTGCTGGTGTGAGTGAACTCTGCCTTGGATCTTGCATTGCGATGATTTCCAGATCCGTTTTTTTAAACTGGAGAATCCAGGGACCTGCCCCGCCCCCAGCTGTTTTTGTACTCTAACTGTGTGAGATGGGCTCCAATCCCGCCTGTGGCTTGAAGGGTTACCTTCGGCTCTTTGAACTCCAGGTCTTCCCCATACTGGATGGCGAAGTCGATGTGCTGCAGAACAATGTTAACGCTGTCCTCGTCGGAGCGATCGAAAGGCAGGAACCGAACCATGCTGTAGTCGTCGATCTAAAAAGGAGAGATTTGGCGAGCAGGCTCTGGCGAGAATGAGCAATGGTCACAAGACTATAAGCTTCGCACTGACAGATCGCCTCGAGGGGGATCGACAACACACAAAGGCCAAGTATAAAGGTGATTTAACTGACCACTTTGGGCCATTGTGTGTGGGAGTTTTAAGGATATCAGGTGGCCCTTCAAAAACAGTGAACTATCTAGCCATGTGAGCTATACAGGCCATATTAAAAAGGCAACTTACCAACCCACAGATGGCTTTAGTCAGCTTTTGAAACCGCTTGCTTTTGAGCAAATCTGTAGAATCTTCCAGCATAGAATACATGTCAGGGTCCAGGTACCTGGAGGAGGTCACTAAGATTTAGAATGTAGCAGTCTGACAAGGACTTCATATGATTGGCACCTCAGTCGAACTCCTCTACACTTTAAAATTAACTCTTCATTTTGGTGTGTTACCATCTAAGGCAGAGATGCAGAACCTCTGACTCACAACTGGCCTGTGGAGCTCTTGTTTCTTTGCTCCCAGATTTTTCCAGGCTTTTGGGTCTCTGTAAGAGCCCCATGATGAGAGCCAGTAAGAGGCAGGAAGGCAGGAGGAGAAGGCACCCCTGAAGTCCATCTCCACCCACGTCAAGGCAAGAGGCCTCCCTTTGGCAAACTTACTTTTCAATTTCCACTTTGGCTTTCTTGTTTAGCAAGTCCATCTTTGTCATGACATTGACTTGGGGAATCTCCAGGGAGACCATCGCGCTGAGAGCTGCCATGGCGCCAGAGATAAACTAGCAGGAGGAGACATGAAAAGAAGAGGGGAGGACCAGGCATGGTCAGGTAAACCATCATGGGAAGTCTAGCCCAACTTCATCTGGATGGCAGGTGACACAGAAGGAAATACATACTTCCTTGAACTCCACCAAACCATGTGTTGTTTGCTCAGGTGAAGCAAGGACCAGTGCAGTGTGGTGGTCAAGAGCGCCGGACTGGGACTCAGGCGACCTGGGTTCTAGTTCCCACTCACCCACAGGCTGACTTTGAGCCAGTCAGCCCAACCTACCACACAAGGTTGTTGTTGTGGGAATAAGATTGGGGGCGGGGGGGGTGAATGATCTAAGCCACTTTGAGCTCTTTAAAAAAGAAAAAGGTGGAATATAAATCTAATAAATAAATACAGGTAATATTAAAAAGTAGTCTAGTTGTGCTCAAACCCTGAACTGTAACAAACGGTGGTTCCCCTGAGGAGGCAACTATCACATACCTTAAAGGATTCCACCATGAACTGGGAATCAACAAGGAAGACTCCACACACGCGGAATTCCCACTGTTGCAGCTGCTCAGCCAACTGCCTCATCACGGGAAGATGGGTATAGAGCTCAATCTGGCCTAAGGCGCAAAGCACAGCAAGAGGAGTTATTGACGGTCATCTCTCCCTTTCAAGAGGGGCTCTGCACTGGGTTGAACTGGGTCTTTTTTTTAAGGCCGGAATGCTCTGCTCACCTGGGCAATCAAAAAGGATGTAATCATCTTCCACATGGCCCAGGCATTCTTCCAGCCAGTCAAAGTTATTTGCAAAGTATTCCATGCAGAAAACTAAGCCCCCGTTAGGACCAAACTTTAGTGAATCATCTTCCATGACATCATCCACTTCAATCAGCTCACGGATATCTGAAAAACAGAACTCAAGGTGGGCTATATAGTCTCCCTCGCCATTTGATTTCCACAACAACCCTGTGAGGTAGTAGGCTGAGTCCTAGTGATTTGCCCAAATGACTTCATGGGCAAGTGAGGACTAGCACCCAGATCTCCTGAGTCCCAGGCCAGTTTTCCACCTACTGTGCCACACTGGCGTTTCCATTTTTCAAAGACTATATATGAGAAACGCATTTCCAGGAAAGGGAGATGGTCGGGGATGCCCTTTCCACTGCTTCATGCTTGAGGCCTCAGCCTAGACTTTACCTGCCATGGCATCATAATCAAAGTGTTCTGCAGCTGGATCCAAGTTAACCACTTGAACTGAGCGATTCAGTGCTTCGCAGTGCTGGACCATGTTGTAGCAGTAAGTGCTCTGGAATTGAGAATGCACAGCTTTTACCAAGCAGCCAGTGCCACATGGAGAGTCTCTGGCCATGGGTAGCAACCCCACAGCTGTGAGGTAAGGACAGGCCAGTGAAAACATGTCCAGCACCTTTCTTAGGGCCAGTGCTCACAGAGTTATGAACCTTTTGCTTCTGTTACAGAGAATAAAGTTGAACAGTCAGTGCCCAGGTATAAGGGTATATGACTGCTTCTAAGGAGACATCCTTATATAACAGGTTCATCACTGCTTTCTGAAGTTTTACTGAATTTTGTACTGGGGATTTAAATTTTATGTAGGCTATCTTGGTCAGTAATTTTAGAGAAGGGTTCAGCAAGGTCCTGAAGGAACCCCTCTCTCTCCTTCAGTCTATGTCCCAAGATCATCTTTTAAGGTTTTCACTGCATGCCCCCATCTGTCTGAGGTGTGATGGGGATGCAGGAAAGGCTGGGGAAAAGCTTCACAGTGATGGCACCTTTGTTTGGGTATCTCTCACCCGGAAGGCTCATCCAGTGGCCAATTTGATATCATTCTAGTACCAGCTCAATATTTTTAATATTTTGCATAGACTATTGAGAGTTAAATGGCGACAATTTTCTTGCTGCCAGTTTTTCATCTAGTGTTTCTTGCTTGTGTAAAGGGTGGCTTTGAATGTACAGATAAACAAAGAGATAAAAATCAACTAAGAAACAACAATAACAAGGACTACTACTGCTGAATAATACCGCCATCAGCGGCGGCACGAGCCAACAATTATTCTAAGTTAGAAACGCATGATCTGAGGCAGCCTTTCGCAACTAGGCTTCCTTCCAGATGTACCAGACTACTGGCTGCGGATGATAGGAACCGCGATCCAACAACTCTGCCGAGGGTCAGGCTGGGGAAGGCTTGCCTGGCGGGCTATGGGGCAACTCTACAGCACCGCGTTTGCTCCCACCCGCGGAAACCTACAGCCCGCAAGGCCAGAGCGTTTCCTGCGGCCACTTCCCCCGCCCGCACGCCTCGCCACTCACCTTCCCGCTGCCCGCGGGGCCCATAACCAGCTGGGCATAGCGGGGCATCGCGGCCGCCGGTGCTGCGCACAACCGCGAGAAGAATGCGCGCGAGTAGTTTGGCCCAGCCAAGGACCCGTCGGTCGCATGGCCCTTCTATCCCTAGCTCTATGGTTTGTGCTTCTTTTCCTCGGCTACGGCAAGTCCTAAGGCTCAAACGTTGGAGGTTGCACTTGGAAGTCTTGACCGGAGTGAACTCTTGCGAAGCCACAGATTCTCGTATAGCTGTTGGGGTTTGCCTTTTCTCTGCATAAACCCATGGGGGATTGGAGAGGAGATATGCTTTTTATTATCGCCACTGACTTGCACGGCTTTAAAAACACCTTGGACAAAATCATGGGGAAGACTATCAATGGCTACTAGTCCTCATGGCATCTCCAGGAGCAGAGGCAGTATGCATCCAAGCAGCAGTTCAGGGGAGCATGGGCAGGAGGGTGTTGTTGCACTCACGTCTCGCTTGTGGGTTTCCCACAGGTTGCTGGTTGGCTACTGTGTTAAATAAGGGCCGAAACAGAAGGCCGGAATAGTTCTGATCCAGCAGGGCTGTTCTCAAATAAACAAGCGGGCTTGAAATACACGAAATATACTAAACGGGTATATGACCTACATTTACATTGCACTACGGCGGCCGGGGTGGCTCACCCCAAGCCGGGTGGCGAAGGCGGAACCTCGAGCTGGAGGCGGGCTTCTCCCCCAGCTCAGCGGAGCCGCTCGGGAAGGAATCTCGCGAGGATCCCCTGCTCTCGCGATACCTGCCGCCGCCGCCGCCGCTGCATGTGCCGCTCCGGAGGGGGGCAACGGCAGGAGCAGCCACCGCCGCCCCCCGCCCGGAGACCGGAGGGCCGCGCGGGTAAGAGCCGCCGCCTCGCCCGCGCCTCGGGGCCGCCGCGGCGCGCCTCGCCGGCCGTGCCGCCCGCCCGCCCGCTGGGCACCTCTCCCCGCCCGGGAAAAGTTGCTGCCGCAGCCCGCCTGCCCGCCGCCAGCCCCGGAGCCCAGCTCTCCTCGGGGGCACCTCTCGGGCGTGCGGGGCCGCCGCGCCCCCCCCCCGCGCCGCTCGCTCCAGGGCGAGGCTGCCTGACCCCCCCCCCCCGGAATGGACGTGCTGGCCAGGTGCCCCCCCCCCCACGAGGGCTCCAGGCAGCCCTGCGGCGGGTGCACAGCCGAGCGCGCATCCGCCGCGGCTTCCTTCTCTGGCAGGCGGCTGTTCAACAGGCGGTGCCCATCAGTGCCTCGGGCATTGTCTGCTTTAGCGCTCCCCACCCTCCTGCTGCCTCCAGGGGGGTTGGATCACAACCCCCGCCCCAGTCTCCCCGCCAGTAGTGCTGTTCGCTTCAGCCTTTGAGCAGCAGTAGCGCCCCAGCTAGAAAGAGGGAGGCTTCCCCCCCATTGCACGACCCCTGAGAACCTTTTCACTGGAGATGCCGGCAGACTGAATCAGAGGTCTTTGCCTTGTCCCCCATTTCCTTGGCTGAGCTGCCCCTTCCCTCAGTGATAACCTTCCTCATCTGGCTTGAAGGTGGCAGCCACTGCAACCCACCCGACTGAGACATGTGCACCCCCCACTCTCCCTAGCTCACAAGTTAGCCCCCATCCCACCTGCACACCCAGCTCACCCCCCCCCCGAATGCACCTGCCTCTACCCTGGCACCCCGATGCTTCAGCACCATCACCCTCAGTAACTCCCCTGCTTTGCCCAGCTGGCAGCTTTTGGGCATTCCTGAACTCTTGGGCTCTCCCTTATTGTCCAGCACTCAGATTCTTTGAGGAAATGTTTCCTTTGTTCTTTACTCACTGAAGGAAGTGACAAAGTGCAGTTGGAGATTGATTGACAAGACAAGACTCTACTTAGGAAGACTCCTACACTAAGCCTATGTAGTGACCGCCTTAGTGTGATGGGACCCTCCCCACTTCCCCCGAAATGAATCCTGCTTGTGTGTTGTTTTTTTCCTTAGTAAAAGTCTTAGTGGCTTGTTTGAGGTGGGGCCTGGATGCATACCCGCAGTCTTGGGCCATCCTACGATTTGCATCGGCTCCTAGGGCTGATATTCCACGCTTGTATGCTTTCTAGACTTGTGAGGTGGCCATGGATACCGCCGAGACAACTGTTGTGGACTGTAAAGGAGACCAACGGTGCAGCGCTAGATCGGATGCCGACTATCCCCTCCGAGTCCTCTACTGCGGAGGCAAGTAACTTTTCCCTGGACTGGCACCCTCTGAATGTGTTTGATTAAAACCTGTTCTTAAAGACACCAAAAAGAAACTTCTTTATTTAACCACAACATGCTTCAGAGATAAAGGCTTTTTCATCAGAGGCAATCTTATAAAAAAGAAAAACTATAGTTTACCAAAAATTACTACTGTCTTTGTAAGCTTGTTTTTAGTATTTGCCTTTCATAAGATTGTCCTGATGAACGAATTCTTATCTCTGGAACACACTGACTTAGATTTTTAAAAAGTTTCTCTTTGACACCTTTGAGAAAACACCTGGCTTCAGACAACACAATAACTCAGAAGAGTTGAGTATGGGTTGTTGCTAAACCATATATTATTGTGTTGTCTGAACTCAGCCAAGATAACCCACACACCATTCACATCCCAACAACAAGCCATGTATTCTCTTCATGGGTTTTTCATGGGTTTTTCATGGCTTCAGTTATCCAAACCCACCTAACAAACCACAACTGGTTAACCACAAACAACCCATGAAGAAAACACAAGGCTTATTGCTGGGTTGTGAACTGCGGGTTGTTTAGCATGGTTTGTTATCTCAGCATGTTAAATATATTATGTATGTTAACCCTAGACTGAACAGTTGGATGTGTAAAATTGGGTAAATTCACTCCCACCCCTGAATTCTGCCTTTCTTTTTCCTAAGGTGTGGCTTTGAGGGAAATTGGTGACGTCTTTTTACAATTTTAATCTGCTGCATAAACATAAACATGGCAGCAGTAAATGGTGATGAAATACAATGTCATAGTCAGAATTAATATGTTATTTTAGAAGTGCTAAAGTTTTAAAATATAGCTATAAAGAAAATGTGATGTTAATTAAAACCCGTTTTATTTTTCTTTCCCCAGTCTGCTCATTGCCAACAGAGGTGAGCTGCCTTAGTTTTGAAAGGCTTATGTTTGTTGCTGTTCAGACAGTGGAATGAGGAGGAAGCGAGGGCTGTACCATTTGCAAACCCTGCAAGTGAAGACCAGGTGCATTGGGAGCCATCCTTCTGGCTGTATTGGTTTCCTGCTTTTAAAGAGCTTTGTGCATGGGAGTATTCCAAAATGTGACCTTCCACCTGAACTCTGAAATGGGAGAAGTCTCTGTACCCCCTCGGAACTCCACCCCCTCATCTTGCTTTGCGTGTGTGGGCTTGGTCTCTTTTCCGCCACTCGCATCCTTCTGTGCCGTTGTGTGGGTGTGTGTTAATGGTCCAAAGTACCTGAAGGACCACTTCTCCTGTCCTTAGCTCCCGCTGTGTGTCTTCAGATCTGCCAAGGGGGTCTGTGTGAGAGCTTCCGTTGCCATTTGGAACGTGGCAAGAGACTCCCATCCTAGCAAATCAGGCCGCTCTGGTTTTCTGTCTTCTGGGAAACATGTTACATCTTTCTGCTTTGGCTGAATGGAATTGGGGTTTGGGTCCTTTATATCCTGCTTTTCTTTTAGGGAACTCACAGTAGTTAACATTGCTCTCTCCCCCTTTTGATCTTCATGGCAACCTTGTCAGGCAGAGCAGCCTCCGAGAAGGTCCAAATTGAGTGCCTGTGGTTCTTGTGGTAGTGGGGGCTTGAAACTGGGCCTTCCCAGTTCAAGTTTGACAGTGTAAACGTGAACCTCTTCAGATAGAGACAAGTGAGCCTGCAACCAAATGTCGCGGTGTGGAACGTTCCTTCTTCAGGATTCCAGCTGCTCTTTTCTGTTCCCTTCCAGCAAATATTCTGGGTGAACACTGAGCACAACTGGTCCTCACTGCCCCCCCTTTTTCTGGGGCCCTGTGTGTTTGTAGTAAAGATGTTTGTATTTTTGAAAACTCCGCTGTTCCCCAAGCCAGCCGATGCCTCCCTTTTATGTGTGGGTGGTATCATTTCGGCTACATATGCAACAGGGCTCAGCCTGAACATCAGAAATAGAAGAGATTATGCAGCCGTGTGGCGGCTGGGTGGATATCTGTAGTAACTGGGCACAGAGCTGCGTGGAGCTGCTGTGCTTGCACACATCCGAGAACCAAGGCGTTGCCATAAAGGCTGCATCACTCTGTGTGTGCAGTGGTTCCATTAGCAAAAACACCTATTGCTGTATCTCTTTCCAGTATTGCGAATACATGCCTGACGTGGCGAAATGCAGGCAGTGGCTAGAGAAGAATTTTCCAAACGAGTTTGCAAAGCTTACTGTAGGTAAGAAAATCGTTGTGTTGTGTTGTTTCCTGGGTGTGGCGTGGGTTGCAGTCCTGTGCACGGTTATCTGGGAGGAAGCCCCACTGCAAGCAGTGGGAATTCTGAGCAGACGCAGCCATAGGATTGTACTGTTTGGGGGAAGGAAATGGGTACGGATTTTTAGGATGAATTTGGTGGGGTTTTGTTAGGGATGTCAGAAGGAGAACCAGGGCGGTGCTTGTTTAAAAATTAGCTTTGGTTGGAACTTCATGTAACTCTTCCAAGAGTAGTATCCTTAGATTATACAGTAGTAATTACTTTGCTTTTTCTCACACTTCACGATTGCTTTCATCCCCAATGTAAGCTGTGTTCTTCTCGAATCCCACAATTGTGATGAGAGGGAACCTCCTGGAGTTCCAAATTCCAAAGGGATCTTGCGCCCGAGTTCTTCCTTTGTCAAGCTTAAAGACTGTCATTACAATTTACATCCTCATTTAGAGAATTCTCCTAAACAAGAATCTGGAGTTGGAGAAGGTCAAGGGACAACTGGTGAAGAAGAAGAGAAGAAAAAGCAAAAGAGAGGCAAGGTTATTTCTGGGCGGAACGCTTTTTCCTGAAGGCACATCAGCGGTGCTTAGACGAGGGCCGTGTCGTGTTGGGGTGGAGGAAGGGGCTGGCCCGGGTTGGGTCTCGCTGGGCACCGGCTTAGTGCCTCCACTCAAACAGGCTGCCGTTGGGGCCACGAGCTGCTTTTCTGCCCTTGGGCTCTGCTTGTGCGGCCGCTGCTCGCTCCGGCCCTGGCAGCAGCGTTGGTGAGAAGGCGAGCCAAAGGCGCCACTGCCCATCTGTCGAGCAAGCCAGCAGCAGTGATGGCAGGAAGGAGGCTGTGGAGCCAGAGGGGCTGGTGGTCGGGGACTTGCTGAGGGAGGGCCCCTTGGAGGGTGGCTGGCCCCGGGCCCCCACGCTGGACACAGCGCTGGCAGAGGGGCTGGGACCCCGAAACCCCGCACTCCTGCTTATGGAGAAGAGCACAGCCCCTGGGGTGGTGACTTACGCAGTTCCTCTGACGTCCCTCAGGAGGAAGGGGTCAGATAAAACAGAAGAAGAAAACGGTACCTCAGAAAGTTACGATAGCTAAAATCCCCAGAGCAAAGAAGAAATACGTCACGAGAGTATGTGGTCTTGCAACTTTTGGTAAGTGAAGAGAAGCCTTATTTTCACAGAAGGGTTCTGAGCGGTGATTCTGCTGTGGGTGCAAGGCACCGCACCAGCCACTTCGGCGATCGTTGCTGAGGCGGCTGGCCATGCAGTAGCCTGCTGGGGGGCTGCTCTTTGCAGTCTGAGGCCCACTTGTGCAGGAGCGAGTCCCACCGAACTCGGAAGAGGCAACACGGGTGGCTCGTGCTCTGATCTGATATGTCCTGCTTCTCTTGGATTCTTGGCTGTGACTGGCCTTCCTGTGGTCATGTGTCGGTGACGACACAGCCTTTCCACATCTTTCATCTTTTAAAAACAGCCCCTGCCCCAAAAAGGAGCTCCTTTTTGAAGGCATTCCCCCCCCCCCCATTCCCTGGGTTCCTTTCTCCTCCTCCTCTGTCTAAATGTAAGTTGTATTTATTTTCCTCTCTCACCTGCTTCTGTAAAGTCGAATCTGTGGGGTGGTGTGATGGTTGGAGTGTTGGCCTGAGACAGGAGAGTCTGGATGCTCGTTCCCAGTTGACCATGAGGCCCACTGGGTGACACTGGGCCTTTGCTGAATCTCAGCTTAGCCTACCTCGCAGGGTCGCTGTGAAGATGAACCGGAGAGGACCACGGAAGCCTCCCTGAGTTCATTGCGGAAGGAAAAATGGTGGGATTTCAAGCGACTTCCTAAATAAATAAAATTAAATTCATGAAAGCAGTGAACGAAAAGAGAAAGAAGTGTTGGTTTTTTGTCATGGTTTTTGTTTTCCAAACAGAAATAGAGCTTAAGGAAGCACAAAGGTTCTTTGCCCAGAAGTTTTCCTGTGGTGCCTCGGTAACGGGAGAGGATGAAATCATTATCCAGGGGGACTTTACAGACGACATCATTGATGTAATCCAGGAAAAGTGGCCTGAGGTGAATTTTTATGTTGCCATTCAAGTGCAGGCTTTTTGTGTGTGGGCGGGTGGGGTTTAAATTTCCATACACTGCACTTGCTGTCCTCTTGTACCCAAATATCTACTGGCCAATGTGAACAGTCATTTTTGCCATCTCAAGACTCCTCAGGCATGCACATCTGTGAGAGAGGGAGGGAGATGGTGGCTAGACTGATCAGCCTTAGATCTGTTTCCTTCATGAGGACTAGAAACTCTGCTTAACTTTTTGTTTGGCAAAACCTTCTGGATTCAGTACCTCCTATGGCCAGTTCGCCTCACTGGATGAAGTACCATGAACTGGTGGTATAATGGCATGAGAAGCGTTTTTGGTTGTCCATGCTCCCCTGCCATAAACCCATAATAGTATAGTCTCATTGTTCATAGTATTTCACATTGCAGTTCCATAGGCCATCCTCATGCATTGCTGGCTGGGGAACGCTGGGAATTAGGGGGTGCTTTGCCCTCTCAACATGCAGCGGGTGCACCTTCAAACGCTCGGGCTGCACCAGCTTCTTTCCAGGCGGCTCCGTGTTTTGGCGAGTTCCTCATGGCCTTAGAGGGGCCTCTCTTCTCTGACCAGTGGTGCATTTTGTGTCTTGCAGGTAGATGACGATAGCATTGAAGATTTAGGAGAAGTCAAGAAGTGATGTTGCTTTTTTAAAATAACCCTGCCTTCCAACCAACACCAAGTTCTCGTCGTCGTAGCCGAAACAGGCTTCCGCGTGTGTTTGCCTGATAGCCGAACTGTCCCGGGGCGTCCTTACTGTTGGCATTTTCACTGTTCTGTAATGGCTGCATATTTTCTGTTTGTGACTTTTGCCAAAGTTTAATCTTGGGGGAAGTGGGACTCTCGTGCTTCCGCATGAAGTAGACATAATCAAATAAAGAAGTTATCGCTCCTCACCAAGGAAGGGTATGATTATTTTTCCAAGCGATTTTCAGCCCCTTGGAGGTCCTTTCCAGATCAAGTTGTCAAAAGAAGTCGGAAAACTTGAAATGCTAATGTACTTGCGCAGCATAATTTACTGGGAATTTAAGGACATGTTTATGGGTTGGGGAAAGCTTATTTTTAAAGCACGCATAGGTTTGCATCTTAAATAAAAGGAGGAATGTATACACAATTTTCTACGGCATGAAGGGTGTCGTCCAGCACAGCTGCTCATAACCCTACAGACAAGCAAATCTGTATATAAGCCATGTGTGTTTACGGGTAGTGTGTGGATTCTGATCTGTGGCAGTCAATCTGGATCAAGTAAAATCTAAAAAATGGAACAAATTGGTAAGTGTTCTGTGTATGTTTTAGGGCTACATGCATGGAATAAAATATGATCTATGCAGCAGCTAAAAGCATGTTTGGGAAAAGAGATTCCAGTCTGTGGTAGCCATTCTGGTTTAATTAAACTAGGATAACATCTCGAGTATATGAAGCTAAAACATGAATGTGGAGGAAGAGATTCTAATGACTTGTGCAAAGCATTAAGGCAGGGTACAAACATTAATGAATGAGTTCAGGCGGCACCGTAACCCACGTTCAAGGGTCATGTGGTTTGTTGAACCATGGATTATCATGTTGGCTGACTCCAGCTGAGATAACAAACTCTGGCAAACAACCCCCAGTTTACAACCCAACAACAAGCCATGGCTTCTTGGTTAACGAGACATGGCTTGTTCATACACCTCCAGTCAGGCAACATGCTAACCCGTGCGTCAGCAAGAGCCCACAGTTCAATGGCAACCCACACCCAGTGCCTGCACACCTGAAAACGAACATACGGCAAGCCCTCCGGCTTAAAGCTGCCCTAGTCTTGGGTGGGTGGGGTGTGACACTGTGTGTGTGTGTATGTAGTCTTGGGTGGGTGGTGTGCGTGCGTGTGTGTGTGTGTGTGTGTGTGTGTGTCTCGACAGCAGCGAGTGCTGCTGCAGCGACGCGTGCGGCCGTCCTCCCTGCGCCTGGCGCCCGGGCGGCCTGCTGCCTGAGGCGCCCCTTTCCCCGCCGCGTTTCGACGCGGCTCCTGCGTGCGGCGCGCCGGGCAGCCAGGTATCCCCGGAGGCCCGATTCGCCCGGGCGCGCCGCCCCTTCCCGCAGCGAGGCAGCGGAGACGCGCCCGCGGGAGCCCCGGGGCGGCCGGGCGCGGGTCCCGGGCTCGCCCCGCTGCGGCCCAGCCCGCGGCCCGGCGCTCCCCGCCCCGGAGCCCGGCGGGGGCCGGCCGGCCGTTCGGACCGCGGAGCGAGGGAGGCAGCGCGGGACGGGCGGGAGGCGGCGACCGGTAAGCGGGGCCGCCGCGTGGCCCCCGGAGGCGCGGAGGTGGGTCGGGCGCGCCCGGGGGGCCGCCTGCCCCCCCGGCCTGCTGCCCCCGCGGGGCCCGGCGTGGCCCGGGGGCCCCTGGCGTGCGGGGGGGCGCCCCTCTGGCCCGCAGGCGTGGGGAAGGGGAGGCTGACACGCCTGGAAGATGGCCGGTCGCGGGAGGGCGGGGAGGAAGCGGAGGGATGCGGGGCGCGGAAGGGCCTCTTCTAGCCAGCATTTAGAGGGGGCAGCGTGGCTCCTGCCGCCCCCCCACCTCGGTTCGTGTACACTTTCTAGGGGCGCCCCTGGCCCCCTAAGCGTGGCTGAACCCCCCTCCCCCCCGCCCTCCCTGTAATATAACACACTGGTCACCAAGTCTTTGTCCTTCTGGAGAATTGATGTGTTTTACTTCAATAATAATAATGGCAATTAATAATTACAACCTCTTTCCCACTCTTCCTTGGCTGCCTCTCTTCGCATGGGTCCAATCACATGTAGTGCATTGTGGCCTTTGGTAAGAACTTGGGCAGCTTTGCAGGGGGTTTGGGCAAATTGCAGGTGGCCAGGCTTCCTGGGGGCCCTGGACCACCTCCAATACCAGGCTTTATGCCTATATGCACCCATTTCTGGGGAATATGGGCAGGAGGATGCTGGCCTGCTTGTGCGTCCCTGAGGGCAGCTGGCTGCCCAGGAGGTGCATTTGGCTGTCAGTAATAACACAGCAACACCAAAACTTTTTCATTTATCCCTTTTCCCCCACCCGTTACATCAGTTTACATCTGCGCAGCCGAACCGAAGTGAACAAGAATGGGATCCTTCACGCCCGTGGGACCCCCAAACTGAATTTTGCAATTATCGGCAAGATCCTTCCAGTCAATTTGTACCTAGGAGAGTCCTGTTTTCGGAGCCCTTATGAACTCTTCATTGCCCCTCTCCATTTCACCTCAGGTAACCACCAAACCTGAACATCTGATTTACAATTTCAATTACATTTCAGTAAGCGTTGAAAATCGGTGGACTTAAATGCACAGAGGCATTTTGGGGCTCAGGATTCACTTTGTATCAAGCTACAGTTTAAGAAATTCTTGGGGTAAAGGGCATATTTCTGCCTAGGCCTGCACAGGCGTGATACTCCTGAGATACTCCTCAGCCATAATATTTCACATCTCAGCTCAGGCTCTGCCCATCCAAGCGGGCTTGGCTTGGAACTTGAGTATTAGACAGAAGCCCCTGATCTTATATGGCCATCACTTTTGAAACGGGGAATTTTCCTGATTGGTTTGTAATATGGCATGGATGTTTACTGTTGAAGGGGTATCCTGTACTCCCCAACACACACACACACACACACACAAATATCCAGAAATCCCACTTGCTGTCAGATCCTAGCTATTTGCCCCCATGAACTAACTCAACTGATTTCAGTTAGGCTGCTCCAGAGTCCGTGGATTTCAAAATGGTAGTCTTTGGGCTATTAACAGAACAATTTCCAGTGTTCCATTTCATAAAAATGGGGGACAGCGCTATTAAAAAGTGCTTGCACAACATAGTTTTGCAACGACTGCCCTCATTTTTGTCTGATGGACTGGTGCAGCTGTTCCTGTTTCTTCTTTTGCTCCCTGTAGAATCTAAGTTCTGAACCAGAGAGTACCACCATTCAGAAACAGCGGAAAGAGCTCCAGCTGCTAATTGCAGAGCTGAAAGATCGTGACAAGGAGCTCAACGATATGGTTGCTGTGCATCAGAAGCAGCTGCTGGCTTGGGAGGACGATCGTCAGAAAATACTCACCTTGGCAGAACGGTGCAGCAGGTTGGAGAGTGAGTGCCATCACTAGCCTATACCGAGTGACTAAGCTTGTGTCTTCTCGTTGCTGTTATGCTTCTTCACAAATGGGGCGATCGCGCTTGGAAGTGGCTTGCCTAAGAGCAGAACGGAGGTCTGCGGAGGTCTTGGCAGAGGCAGTGTTTGGGTTGGCGCGTCCCAGTCCACAGCTCTGTGCATGGCTCTTGCTTTGGGGAGTAGCCACGGTTTGCTTTGCTGGCATGCGGAATGTCCCAGCTTCCATCCCCGGCATTTCCGGTTAAAAGGTCAGGTCAGTGGAAGATGTGAAAAGATCCTTCTCTGCTGAAGGTCCTGATGATTTTTTATATTTCTTTCTTGCCGTTTTTCCTGCCAGGAACCCAAGGTTGCTGCCACTAGGCACTGCTGCTATGGATTTGAAAGTATAAACAAGGTTGACTCAGCATAAGGGGAATGGATTTGTTTCGGTGCAGTTCTACGTAGGGTTGGGCAGAAAAGAGAATCCTGTAACTCCATGGTTGCTGGGGAACTGGGAGTTGTAGGATTTTTTTCAGTCTAAGCCTATCATAAGATTTCTCCCAAAGCTAGTATACTGTGACCTTGCCCTTTAAAAATTAGTTCACAACAGATTAATGCAGATTAATATTAAAAATAATTGCACGCTCTTTAAAAAGCACAAGATTGCGCTTTTTCTAATATGCATCCTAAATTGTTTGTTGGAATGGTAGTGGTGTTGCAAACTGTCAGGAAGGGCCTGAGAAGAGCTGTTTGTCCGGGCTCATGGATGCTGGCCGAAAATGGCATGGAGATTCCAGCACCATGGAGATGCCGGAATGTTGTGGATGACAGGAAACACACAGAACCTTTTGGAAGGGATTCTCTAAGAATAGATGGCACTAGAGCTTTTTAAAATAACTGATATCACGTAGAACGAAGCATGCTTTTTTATTAGAAGTTCTTAAAATCTCTGTAAAAGCATCAAATGAAAAAGAAAGCTGTATTGAGAACTCCTTGCAAACTTCTCAGACTGTGCACTTAAAGAGTGATGAGACATGGCAGGTAAAGCAATTCAGGCGGTCGCTTTCCTGGCTGTGCATCCTTTCCTAGGACCTCTACCTGCCTTTTTGGGGCTGGGGGAAAACCGTCTTAATACTGTGCCATCTTTTACATAGTTTTGACCATGACACCATTTGAAGTCCCTGCTCTCCTGCAGATAATACATGACCTCTTCCCTCAGATGAGCTGCACAAGAGAAATGAAATCATAACCACCGTGACCAGAAGGTTGAAGCTCCTTGAAACTCAGCAAAGTGACCGCAAGATGACCCTTGAGAATACGCAGCAGAAACTCCAAGAGCTGTCGCGGAAGGCTTCTGAGACGTCGCATCACTGTCAGTCCCTTGAAGTAGGTCTCAGTTCTGGGCCGTGAGCTTCCATGTGTGCCGCTTGCTGGAGGACTTGAGCTGGAGGGGCCCTGGCTGCCTTGTCCCACATGTCGTCTTTCTGGACTGAGGAGGGGAGGATGCACCCTTGCGCTGATCCAGCACGGTTCTTCTGAAGCCAACCAAAGGCCAGAACAGAGAGAATGCAGTCAGGGGGGTTGAGAGAGGGGAGGCAGGTTCCCTTGTCTCAGTGCTTCCAGCTCCTGCTCCTCGCCACTGCTGCCCCTGCCCCTCAAAAATTGCACTGTGGAACTGGCAACGGGGCATCAAAGGGTGGTCCAAGGGGCTGGAGCAACATGAGAAAAAGTTGCACCTTGGTGGAATTACGTGGGGCAAGAGTGGGCAGAAAGTCTCTCTGATGATGTCTGGAACTTCAACTCCCAGCATTCCTGACCACAGGCTCTGTTGGCAGGGGCCTCTGGGAACTGAAGTCCAGATGCTCCACCTCCAGGGTTGCGAATATGAAGGCCCATGGGTCTATGGGAGAATGTGCAGCTGGCTTGCACTGCACTTTGGCCGCGTGTCCCAGCCGGAAAGCTACACATGCTGCATGTGGGGAAAGGACTGCGCCTGACTCGGCACTGGCGGACGGGCGTTGCTTTCTCTCGGGTCACCCAGAAAAAGGCTGAACTTGGGTGGAGGCTGCAGGGCGGCCATTGTGTGTTGGTGTGTTACGGCCGCAAAAGAAAAACCCGCCCTGGGATCGGATGCCCAGTTGACGCTCTCGCCTCGCTTTCTGTTTCCTAGGAGAAGAACAAGGTCCTCAGTTGCTCAGTGGTGGAGCTGTCGAATAAGGTGGGTCAGCTGCAAGCCAGAGAGCAGGAGCTGCTCACCATGCTGAAGCTGAAGGTAATTGTACCTCTGCCTGGAGAGCACCTGCCCCCCAGGTGCATGTAGGTGTGATGCTGGCTCTTCACAAAGGGAGAGATGGAGAGCGGAACAGAAGGAGCGTCATAAGCAGCAGGGGCGGTGGGGTTCCACAGTTTCCCAACCCATGCAAGGCTGGTTCCGTTCGCCAGCAAATAAATAGGATGTGACAACAGTCCATCGTTTCTCAGCTGAAGAGTGCCAAACTGTGAGCTAATGATCTACATTTCCAAACAAGATTGTCTCTTTCAGAATTGAGCAGGCAAAATTAAAGATGCGCAGAGGCCCAGAATATAAGGCAAACAATGAACAGATCTGTGTTTGTTTGTTTGTTTGCTTAGGATAATGATATACTTGAAGCAAGCAATCACATTACTGAATTTACATGTAAATTTAAAAAATTAGAAAATGCTCTTCGTGCAGCAAAGATGGAAGAATCAAGCATCCACAGGGAAAAGCGGGATTTTAAACTGAGGCTGAAAGAACTTATGTTGGAAACAAGCAAATTAAAAGGTAAACAATCCATAGAATTCAGTGCCCATAATCTTCAATCTGGATTGGAGGGCTGCAGTGCTGCCGGACAATAGGACTGGCCGTCCATTGACGACCTTTGAATCTACATGGAATCCACAGCTCAATATAGGTGCCCTTCTCAGCGATTCGTCGCTAGTTAAGTGTGCACAAAATGATATGGGTTGTTGAAAGCTGCCTTGCCATCTTGTGCAAACCCAGCCACACTAACAAACCTTGGTTCATTTATTGTTGAGTTGTGAACTCTGGGTTGTTTAAACCATGGATTGTCCTTTTGTGGGAGCCATGAACCATGAGTTGTTCAGTGTTGTTTTGTCAGAGGCCTTGGCTGAAAGCAGTCAAAGAACACAAGCTGCACAGTGTGGGTGCTCCTGGAACAGCACGTGCTCAACAGTTGTTGCTGTGGAGGGTGTGCCATACTTTGGATGTCATCACAGAAAAGACTCCGTGTCCGGATCTCACTGCCTCTCCTCCGAAGATGAGGAACCCAGAATGGGTTCCTAGCAGATCTTAACAACTGGACAGGTTGTAAGGGGAGCCAGTGGTCCTTCAGATTCCCTGTTACATATGCCAAGTTCTACCCATGCACACACACATAGAATTACACAAATACTTCTGTAGAGTTTTAATCGTAATACTGTAAACTAACGAAAAGTTTAAAAATTAAGTGCGTGATTTCATTCCTGGAAAATGCTGTTGTCTGAATAAAATGAATCCGTGCATGGCCTTGTGGTGAAGAAAGTCCTAGTTGACTGATAGTTGTGTTGCACTAATTTATTATTTATTTATTTATTAAAAAATTTCTATGCCGCCCCATCGCAGTAAAGCCTTGGGGCGGCTTGCAACTAATGGCAGCTGTGCTTGCCCTGGGCCTTCCAGGAGTGTTGGATGCCTGTTCCCGGGCAGCAATACTTCGAAGGATGTGCTAACATTAATATAAGAAGAACTCAGGACTCCACTGCCAGAGAGCTTCACCTTGGCAAAGGTCTTGTTTTTTATTTTAAAGGTGATCTCAGTGAAAAAACAAAAGAAAACAATGAGCAGAGGGAGGAGATCATACGCCTCAAACAAGAAAATGATTATTTGAATACTGAATTGATGCTTAGTGGTGAGTAGACTGAAAGCGGACCCTGATCGCGACTCCGACTCCTGTCTGTCACATTTCTAAAATGTGTCTGTTGCATTTCCAGCAATGAGCTAGCAGGTGTGATGTTGGATCTTTTGTGTGAGTGTGTTGGAAACGATATTGTTGTGAGTGCATTTGCAAGTGCTCATGTGCAGATAATGTTGACCAGACCCTCAGATAAACATGAATCTCGATATTCTGCCAGGTGGAATACATTTGTCCATCTGCGTTTCTGAACCTCTCTTACGATTTGCAGTGCATTTTCTGATGCGCTTCTAGCAGAAACTCCCCTTTTCCAAAGCCGTGAAGCCGATTGTCAAAGGCAAGCCTTTGGGCTGTGAAGAACCGCCTTGACAGCTAGTGGCATGTGGGACATACGAGTCCCCAATATTCCTCAAAGCTTATTATGCCCACATACCTGTGGTTAAAATTACTGAGTATCTGAAAAGCATCCACCAGCAGTCATTGGTTTGAGGATGATTAAGATCCTGATCTAGCCTGGCGATTATAGGACAAGCTACAACAAGTTTATGAAGTCATGAATGAGTGGTGTTTGCTCCAGACCTTGATAAGTTTGGCCGTCTAAATTACCCGGCTGCCCATCACAGACACAAAGAGATAGTAGCTAAATTGGAACTGGAATCACATTGCCAAAATGGCACGAGTAATATTTACTACCTGTTTATGTGGGGAGGTTCAGGTTGTTACATTTTGCTGGGCGATTGTATGATTATAAAGCATCTTGGTATATAAAAATGATGGATTTTGATCTTGGTGTTCACATCTCTCGATTTCCCTTTTTTTCCCTTCTGGAAAATAACTGGACTCCTGCTGCCCTTAATAGCTGAGAGAGCAAACCGAAAAGACCAGCTCCTCCAGTCTGCGAAATCTAAACAACTACGGACCGATACTGAACTGAGCAATTTGCGGCAGGTTTGACTCCTGTTTCTGATTATTTTGTGTGGTGGGATTTCTTTTGGGCTTTCATGTCACAGTGTAGAATGGAGCAGAATTAAAGGTGGATGGAATTGACTGTCAGAATAATGCAGGTTGGACTTCTTTGAAGAACCTGTTTTTGAGACTGCATTCCAGCCTTGGAATTAAGTAAGAGGAAAAGCAGTTCTGAGAAGCTGCAGTCAAATGCAGCAAAGCTTTCATTGTTGTTATTGTTTACATTTCTGTACTGTACTGGAGGGTTCACAACAGGATATAAAAACGATAAAATGCAATGCGCAAAACAGCATTTTAAACATTTTAAAATTAAATAAAATAGCATTCGATACATTAAAATACATTAAATAAAATGAAAAAGACCCACCAAAAAGAAAGAAAAACAGGCCCCTGGATGGCCAGGGAGCTCATCAGGATGTGCTTGTGAAAACTGCATAGCAGTTTTTGTATTGTGTGATCTGGTTCATACAATACAGCGACCCAGAGTATGGGTTGCGTGTCGGTTGTTGTTGAACAGAGGGTAGTTGCTGAATTGTGGCTTGTTGTATTCTGTGAACTAGGGAAGTGTGAGGAATCCTTCCGGGGGATAGGAATCCATCGGATTCCCGGGCCTCAGCTCTCTGAGCTCTGGTCTGCTTTGCAACGGCCCTGACTTCTGGTGAGGGCGCCCAGTGTGCTCGTATGCGCAGTTAGGCAGAAGTTCCACAACTCCCAGGACCATCTAAGCAGCAAAGGATTGCCCTGAAATACTGAAAACTTTATTAGTATTACTTTTTGCAGGCATGTTGTCTGAAACATATACAAGAAGTGCTCTTTCATTTCTCTGTGGTTCTTGTATGATGTATGAAAACAAAATATAAGTACTGTTGTCCTAAAAAAATGGGCACTTTTCAGCAGGCTGACACAGGCCATGTTGCGCTGAATGGGGGTGTGGTTCAGATACAATTCCTTGGAACCTGAAATAGTTTGTTTTTCTGCCGGTCGCTTTTAATTCTTGTAAGCCACTTTGTAGACAGAAAAACAGGATAAAAATACTAGATCAGCATCAGATCTTTGACCTCCTGAGGCCTGTTGGTCGTTTTGCCGTTTGCTACCAGATCTACGTGAAGCAGCAGCGGGATCTGCAGTTTCTGCATTTCAACTTGGAGAGTTCACAGGACATGAAGCAGAAACCCGAGGAGGAGGGACGTGAAGTGAGGTCTGTGTGCTGAGTGGCCTTCCTGAGCGACATCCGCATTTAAAGATGAGTTGCATATAGTACACAGCCTGGGCTGGGCATGCTATTTCAAAACCCTGAACCCCTTCGGATATCTGGGAACCCATCTTGAATATGGCCAGGAAAAGGGGAAGAATTGTAAGAACGTAAGAAAAGCCTTGCTGGATCAGAACCGGGGTCCGTCTAGCCCAGCACTCGGCACACACGGTGTCAAGCCGGCTGAGCTGGGATCCCCCAGGATTGCAGGGTGGCTGCAAGGCCTCCTCCCGCCCACATGCCTCAGCAGGCGGTCCATGCAGGCCGGCCCCCTCTGGAAAAGGAGGGAGCCCGTGGCCAGCAAGGCTAGTAGCCACGGATGGCCTCCTCCCTCGCGAATCTGTCCAGTCCCCGCTTAAAGCCCTCCAGGTTGGCGGCCATCCCCGCCTCCCGTGGCAGCGAACTCCATGGCTGAACTTTACACTGAGCAGCCAAGTCCGTCCTTTTGCCTTCCTAAACCTCCCAGCCGTCGGCTCCATGGGATGCCTCTGGGCTCGAGTGTCACCGGAGAGAGAGAAAAACATCTCCTCCTCTACTTTCTCCACACACCACCTTATTTTAAACACCTCAGAGTCCCAAGAATCGGCATCACATGGCAGAACACCTGGGTGAGCAGGTGTGTGGGGGTCTTCCCATGCCACGCATGCAGCTTGTCTAAAAAGTGGGGAAAGCAGGTGCACGTGTGAGACCTTGGGGGTGGGGGTGTTGACGCCCCCCGGCCTGCAGCCAGCAGGGGAGGGAGAAGCTGCGTGGGCTGGAACTCCCGCCTTCCTTCCGCTGTTTGGTGCGCTGCTGGACTGTCCCTGTGCCAGGTGACCGGGAACGCTGCTGGAAAGGCTGTGGCTGTGCTGGAAAGAGGAAGCCGGCCGGACAAGCCGCCCAGCCGCTCTTTGCCCCGGGATAGCCAGTGGAGCCCCTGGAAAGTGTCATGGGGCAGGTGCAAGGACAGATGCAGCTGTGAGCCCAAACTTCAGCCACCTGCACCTGCCCTTTGCAGAGGCTGTTTCACCTCCTGTCATTTTCAGTGGAATTATAAAATAATTACCTTTAATGGCAGCTACCAAGTTCCTGATGAAAGAGGGGGAGGTGTGGGGAGGGGAGTCCTGAGCAGAATTTGCTCTGGGGTGGTAGCAGAGCATGTTTTGCAGATGGATGCGGTTTGATGTTGCACAGAAGCCCACCTGGGTAGAGAAGCAAACCCTTTGGGGATCCAAAAATCAGCGTCTGTCTAGTAATAATTGCAGCTTACAGACCCCTGGGAAGCAGCAGTGAAAGGCATCGCATTCCTGATGTGAGCAGTACTAGAGATAAACTGTGGAGCGTGTGTGATGTCCTCGGTGCTAAGTGGTGGGGCTGCTAAGGGGGCTGGGTGACCCGAGTGGGAGCAGCCCACCCTCGTGGGGGGGAAGGCCCCGTGCAGCAAGTCCCCTTTCTCTTTACGGACTCTCTTCTGTAAGGAGAAGGATGGAAGAAGCACTGGAAAAAAAGGGTGGTTTTGAGTGGAAAAGTCTGGAATACCCCCCCCCCCACATAAAATCCCACAATTGGAGTAGGGTGGGGGTTGCATAAATGTTTGTTTGGACGCATCCGGAGGCGCATGGCCTGATGAATGCCCAGTTGCAGAGCAAAATTATGTAGAGGTTTAAGTCGTTAAGTAACCCGAGTTCCTTATTCTACCATTTATAGCAGAGGGATGGTTTTGTCAGATCTCGAGAGCAGCAGCGACCGAGACACAGTCTGTAGTGAAGCCAGTGAGAGGAGGCCCACCTGGTTTGTGTCTGCCCCCAGCTGCGGCTTGACAAGGACCTGCCAGGCATGCAGGGCCGAGAGTAGGTGGCCAGCGGGGACTGAGGTGAGACAGCCGGCAAGCTTGGATCCGTTTCAGGAAGGGCCGGCTCACGGGGCCAGAGCTCTGCACGGGGAGGAGTCGAAGCAGAGCGGCTCCGTGGACATGCGGGACACCAGCAGCAGGCCGGCCTTGCAGTCGGAGGGCCCGTGGAAGGCTGAAGACCGAGAGGCGGCCTGGGACTCGGAGCCGGCCTGTGCCACGGTGCTACCGATGCATGAGCACTGGCTCCAGCTGCCTCCCTCAAGCTGCGGCGAGAGAGAGCCAGGCCCTGCCGGGTCCCGGGGCGGGCCAAGTCCCGGCGAGCCCCGCAGTCCGGCTGAAGCGCTGGAATCGGGCTGCTGCTCCCGCAGCTCCCTGCGCAGAGCCACACCGTGCCTGTCAGTGAGCGACCAGGAGTGGATGCGGATTTTCAAGCCCGTCCAAGGGGAAGGAGGCGTGTGGTGCAGAGCTTTCTCCAGTAGTCCGCAAGCAGCTCGTGGCATTCAAAGTGCTAAGTCGAAAAGGTTGGGTATTTCGCTAAGTGTACTGAATTAAGATTGCTCTCCCGTTAGCTACAAGCAGAACGCTTTTCGTGCACAAACAGGTGGTTTAGAGTACGATGTAGGCTAGATAGTAATTCTCAGGCGATTCGCAGCGGAGGGGAATTTGGTATTTTGGTTGCCTTTTGCCACTGGACTTCAGCCCTTGGCCCAGAATCGGGTGCTGCGAGGCCGGAACCTGGCCAAGCAGACCACCCGGGGCTGAACATCCGGAGCTCGAGTCCCACCCTGGGCAATCACCAGCATGGATGGGGGCGGAGGGAAGTGGAGTCCGGCATCTGCTGGAGGGCCACCCGTTCCACCCCTTCTGCCGAGCCTTCTCCAAGCCGGCCGCATCAGCCCCTGGGAGCAAAGTCTGGCCTGCCTGGGCCTGGCATAAGTTGGAAGAGCCTGGCCTTGGGCCTCTCCTGCTCCACCAGCAGGTCCTGGAACCCGGACTCCATCGGCACATGCTCCAAAGCTAGTCCTGGCTGCTACAAAGCCATGCTAGAAGGATTGGGGGGAGGGGGGGAGAGAGTGGGGAGGGTGGTCTTGGCGACAAGCCCACACCTTCCTCCCTGATTCTCCCGGTTGCAGCCAAATCATGCCCCCCCCCCAGCCCCACTCGTCTGAACTTGGTGGTTAAAGAGGCGGAGGGCTGGCTCTCACCTGAGCATGATGGGCGTCACGTGCCCCTCGCACGCATGCGCTGGCCTTTTGAAAACGAAGTGACCTTTGTGATGGACACACAGGCTTCCAAGCCCTTCTGTTGGGGAAACTGCCCACGCCTCGGAGACAGGTGAGCCTGGGGCCAGCCAGACGGGCGGAAGGCAGCCCCGAGCTGCTTGCGGGGAATGTGGTTGGGGGGCGGCAGAGCTGGCCTGCCTTGAATCGCACAACCGGCCCTTCCCCTCTCTCCCTGCCTCTCTTCATACACCAGCTGCAAATAGTTTCTCTCAGAGCCCGTGCAGACGTTCTGTGACTCTCCAGGCGCCTGCGCCCGCCCTTTCCCACGAGGGCTGGCTGACATTTTGGCACTTGGGGCAGACTTCGCAAGTGCTGTGTCCAAGCAGGCTGGGGAGGTCCCAGCTTGCCGTGGGCTTTGCCAGGCGGGGACATGCCCTCTGCCATCCCCATTTGCCTGGGACCGTTCCTGACCTGGGTGGTTCACTGTTGCTAGTGGGTGCCCTGCTGGAACTGGAATTTTCCCTGTGGCATCTCTGCCCCAAAGAGCAAACACGATCTTGGCTTTATATTAGTATTAGTATCATATTAATATTTATATTAGGGGATTGGCTGCTGGAGAGCAGGTGGACACAGCTGTGGGAGGAGAGGAGGGGATGGATGTTGACGTGAACTGGCGGCTGCCATGGTGGGTGTGCGTGTGTGGGGGGCGTGCGTGTGTGGGGGGGTGCATCTGGGCTTTGCTGGCTGCACAGCCATCTTCCATATGAGCCTGCCCAGGTTTTACCCTCAAAAAATCAAGCAAGCAAATAGAAGTCATTTAGTCTCCTGTGGAGGCATCTGTCTGCCCCACTGCCATCAGAGGTGCATTTGGTGGGGTTGCAAGAGAGTCGCTCATTGGCGGTGCCTCCCAGGCCTTAGAACTCCCTGCTTGTGGAGGTGAAGTTGCTCCCTCTCTCCTCTCCCTCGACTGACAGGCTGAAGTTGTTCTTATTCCGGCTGCCCTTTGGCACAGAGCGAGATTTTGGGCTGAAGGGCTTTTAAAATCGGTTAGTGCTGCTTGCTTTGCTGTTGCGTTTTCATTTATTTTTCTTTATGCTGTGTTTTAATTAAGATACTGTTTTTAATCTGTATTTTATTGTGAGTTGCCTGAAGTGCCGTTTCTTGGCAGAAAATCAGGCTGTTACCCGAGTAAGTAAAGGGAGCCTTCGAAAGGGCGAAATTGTGTCAGTCCTGTCCTGTGGCAATAGGAAGACCATGGCTTCTTTCCATCTTTGAAATATTGGAGGATGTGGAGCAATAAAGAACTCCTGTCGTCCGATCTGTATGAGTGTGTGGTGTCGTTGCCCCTCTGTGGTGAGGGATCTTTGCGCATGCTTAGGAGCTCTCTCTTGTTTCTTGCTGTTGTTCTGGCACTAATTTTGCTGAGCTCCAGTTTGGATTCAAGAAGTAGGGGACCTTTTCTATGGCCAGCCTCATCCAAAAGTGCACATTTTGGCATCGATCGTTCTAGCTCGTCATCTGCTCTGGCCTGTCTGAGTGCGAAGCGTTCCCAGTGCTGGGAGAGGCAGCTGAGCTACGACATGACACAAGCCCTCCTTGTCTCCCTTTTGGCTGTGTTGGCTTTTGGTGTGACGACTGGCAACGGCAGTCCCGACTCTTGTGGAAATGCCATGAGCTGTTCTCTCTGGATGCAGCAGCAGCAGCATCGATGGGATAATCTCTACTCTGAGCATTTTGATTGTGGTCAGACGTTTTGACTGTGGCAGCTTTTCTGCTGTATCTGTGCAAACCCCCCCTCCTGCCACGGATGTTGACTAGGCCTGATGACTCTTTGAACACGGTAGCACTGACTGTCTTTGTCAGAGCATTTGGCTGGGCGCACGCACATTTTTAAACATAAGCCAGGTTGGAATCCCAGCTTCTACCCTCATCAAATGCCCCCTACACGTTCCGATCTGTGCTTTCGTCCACATACATTTCCCTGGCCTGCACATCCAAATGAAAGACGTCAGTCTCGCTGGTCAGGCTCATGTCCTGCCTGGTGGCTTGTTGAAAAGGGGCCAAAGGAAGAGGAGGATTATCGGCCCAGAGCTGATGGCACTGAGGAGCATCGACCAGCTGAAGGCCAGGTTCTCAGATGGACCCGATGGCCTTCTGGGGCCCTTCCAACCCTGCTATTCTATGATTCTAGATAACAGGAAGATTTTGTGGCTTGTGGGTAGAACATGCGAGTGCTGTAGAAGTGGGTGCTTGCTGTGTTAGTCCTGAATTATGGGCAAAGAATTCTTGAATTACGACGCGAACTATCCCAGGAGCACAAAACACCCTTTCTTGGGAAGAAGGTTACACGCTCTCACGATGCCATCCATCATCCCCATTAACCATTTTGTTTTACGACTTCCTCTCTCGCGGATGCCTTTGAGCAATCTGTCGGTGTTTGCTTTATCTTTTAAGCAGCCTAGGTCACCTTAGTAAAGCTCACTCATTAATGAAGGACTAGCAAAGCCGCAGTGGAAACTGCCAGAGAAATGATTCTGCCGCCAGGTGGGAGGGTAGCTCCTGTGTCATGGCTGCGGGGTCTGCCAGCATTTCGTCTCAATGCAATGCACTCTCCCCACCCTGTTCATTTTTTTCAGGGCTGCTCGTAATCAATACTGGCATTCTGAGCGACACAAATGTCTGTATTCTTGAGTTTCACGTTACCCAGGGTATTATGTTCAACCACAGAAAGAGCCCGATCCGATGCTAGCTCTCAGGTTTTTTTGCACCCTGAAAGTCGATAATTTGGCCATTCTAGTTGTTGAAGTTAGTGCGGTTCTGGAGAAGGCAGCCACCGTGTGCCCTGGCAGGTTTCTGCTTTATGCGTATATAGTGACCTCGGCAAGGGTTGCCCCATTCATTTCAATGGAGAAAATGCTCCGCGGGAGTGTTGTGTGAACGGGCAGTAGAGCCCAGCCGGGTCACCTGGTGAAGCCTTGGCAGAGTGTTTCCTGGCACAGTATTTCGATGGTCAGGGTGTGCAGCCGTTTCCAGTTTGGACAAGGGCTCCTTGGCTGCAGGCCACATTCTTAAATCTGCTGCAGTCACGAGAACCAGAAACTGTCTTTTTAAACTGAAGCTGGAAATTAGGGTCATGGGGCTGACACGAATCGCCCTTCCTTCTTCCATCTGCTAAGTATGATGCTGCATTGCGCCCCTTCAATTCTGTGGCCTTTTCTCAGAGTGCACGCTGGAGGTGCTTTTTTTTAAGAGACTTTTCTTTCTTTTCGTTTAAATTGCAACGAGCAGCGACCATGACATTGGCCTGAATTTTTGGGACTTGGATGCTCCGTGCTTGACGTCGACACAGAAGACGAGCGAGCCTAAGAAGCACGAGAAGTTCCTCAACACCGAGCTCCCTTTGGAGCTCTTGGGGGCGTCACACGGCCAGGAAGCCAGCGAGAGTGGCCACCCCTCCATCCACCATGTAAGAGTTCGGTGTCACGAGACCGTCGAATTGAACTGGCCCCGAGCAGCCTGGTGGTCTTGAATCAACACACCCTCTCCTTTTGTGGCCTTTTGCCCTGGTCCTGGCTCTGCAGGCATCCCACAGCAGCTGGCTGAGGGATCCCAGCCTGGCCTGGGTCCCAAAGTCTACTGTGGTTCTGTTCCTGATGGGAACGCTGCCTTCCCCCTTGAGTTTTTGATCTCACCTCCTCCTGCTGCCACCTGCCTTTCCCGCTCAACATCCTGGAGGTGCGTGGAGAAATCCCAGGGTTTTCTCTTGGATGTTTTCTGCAGCTAGACCTGCCTCATGTGCTGAACTTTCCTGGTAGTTTCCTAACACACTGACTGGGTTGGGACCACAAGATAACCCAAAGGTTGAGTATGGGCTGAATGAGGGTTGTTGTCAAGTATGGTTCTTGTGTTGTCTGAATTGAGCTGTGATTACAACCCATGAGGAGAACCCATGGCTTATCGCTGGTTTGTGAACTATGGCTTGTTCACTGTAGTGTGTTATCTCACTAGGTTTGGACAACACGATGACTCACATTTCAGCAGCAACCCACACTAAACCCATATCCAGCCTTTAAGCATGGGTTGTCTGAATCTATTTCTGTTCTGGTTCCTGCTAGGATTCCTGCTCACCCACCAGCAAACTCCAGCGGCTTTTGGCAGAGTCCCGACAGATGGTAGCAGACTTGGACCTCAGCAACCTGCTCAGTGCCAGCCCTGGCCGCGGCCCCAACGGCAGTCTTCACATGGTACTTTCTGGTTTGTCTAACAGCTTTAATGATAGGGAGAATTCACTGAGAATAGCCTTTCCCCCTCCCTTCTTTTCCCCTGGTCTTTACAAAAGAATGGCTGAGACCGATTTGGCTCTGAACGGAGACCTGTCTGTAAGTGAAGGGCCACAGTGAAAACGAGCTTTGCTCTACAGTTATGGAAGGGTGGGACTGAAATTTAAACAAGTCGAAATAGGGAACTGTGTTCACATATGCTTAAGGCATGTACCACCCTTTCCCTTCGCGGCTGGATGGAAGGAAGGAGGTTGGTAAGCGGACTGGGCACCCCTCCTCCTGCCCTGATGGTGAACTTAGCAGATCGGCCTTGGGGAGCTTCTTGGCCTAAGTTCGTCGTCGGTGAACGGAAGATTGGATCTCTCCGACTTAACTCTCTTCTTCCTTATTTACGAGCTCTGCTGAGCTGCAGAACCCGGGCTGTGCTATTGGCAAGTACCTGGAAGGCCATGGAAACAGACTTCGGCATATCACTTCTCATAGTGACGTATACGCACAAAAAGAAGATAAGAGGAAAACAAACAACTTGGGGCTCCCAACTCTTTCAGGCTGTTATGTAAAGGAGTTACAGACCAATTGGGTGGAAGTGGTGCAAACGGAGGCAGTTCTGCAGCGTGAGGAGGCGAACCACCCAAAGTCTTGCCCTTCCTCTCCCTCCATCCTTTCCTGCTCTGTTTTACGGGCCATTGCAGAAATTTAGTCATGTGAAATGCTTTCAGAAATAGACACAGAAAGGGGCTATACCACACATCAGATCAGAATGTGGCTATTTCTCACTAGCATCGATCACTGCTTGTTCCCGAAACCGAAATGGCATTGCTGGTTTTTCCATGGTGGTTTTTCATAAGGCTTTTTTTGCGAGGGGGCGGCATACAAATCTGTTAAATAAATAAATAAGGATCTGCCAATGCTCTTTTTCTGTCCTTTGACAGGCCATGGAATGTTCTGAAATGCTGAGCAAAGGGAGACTGCCAGTTGCAGAAGAAAGTGAGACGCAGCTTTCTCTTTTCTCTTTATGACCTCAGGTAAGTCACCCTGACTTTTCTGTGGATGTTTTGTTCACAGCACAGAAATCCACTATGAATGGAAAAAAGCACATGGATGGATGACTATAATTATAAAGGGCTGGGTGCATTCAGAAAGCCGTAGATTTTGTCTGACCTATGCAAAAAATGTCCAAATAGTCCTTTTAAGTTTCATGCATTTCTGCCCCCGAAATTTGCAGGTGAAGAAGAGGCAATTTGTGCAGAATACAACCCGAGTGGGAATAGCCCTCTCATCTTAGGCTACCCAAGCATTGCAGTAGGCCTTGGGTCCCAGGCTGCTGAACTCCCTGGGCTCCGTCTGCACCACTTGCGTCCACTTAATTGTCCCGGTGGCGCCAAGGACTGGAAAGCCCGTGCCAGGACTTGCATTCCATTTGCACCCAAGCCGTCTCACCATCAAGCCCCGTCCTTGTGTTCTGCCACGGCACTAGTCTTGTGCTGCAAAGGAGGTTAGAAAAATACGAAAGGTGCTTGAAAAATGTTATGTTGAGCCTAGGCATCCCTGGCATGTCTCCTAACTTGCAAATCCTGATGTCAGCAGCCAAGGAGAAATATCTTTTGTCAACACAGAAACTCCTGCTTGTAGAGCAGTGGAAAGAAAAGTCACTGACCTGGACACAAAGGCAGCTTTGAGGGAGGCAGCTCGTCCGGGGAAGTAAATATACTTTTAAAAAATTCTCCAGACATGCCTGAGGTTCTTACTGACAGTGTTTTTCCATAGGCTGAGAAACAGGATGGTCAGAAAAAAGCAAAACCTGAAACTGAATTGCAGTGTGGAGTTTCAACATGTTTTGCTTCCTTTGAAACTAGTCTTGGCTTTTTTTTTAACCAGCTGTCCCTGCATTTTGCTCACAAGAGCAGAGAAAATATCCTTGTTGTAAGTACACCATTCCTGAGGATGCGAGATCGATGGTGGTGTGTCAGCATCAGTGGATGGTCACCCAACATTCTCCTGCAGCTCATATAAAACCCCGAAAACCTCATGAGTGAGCCAAGTCAAATATCTGGGACTAAATGGTGGGATTCATTTCCTAATAGTTTTTAAAGAAACCAGCTAGAATTATGCTAAACCATAAAAACAACCGTGTAGCACATCTCTAGTTAAATTAATTGGTAATGTGTTTTTAGAAGGTTATTTAAATACGCAGTTGGCTCATTCAAACATGATTTTTAAAAATAATTGAGGAATACATTTTCTGGGCATTTCTCTGTTTTTGTACATCAGATTTTACAAATATTTTTATATTTACACCATTAAGACTAAAGTGTTGTTTGTTATTCAGTGTCTTCTCCACTGTGTCTAGTCATCTCTTCTATTATCTTTGAAGTGTTTCTGAACGGTGTAGTAACAAAGGAACAGTCTACACTTTGTTGAAAAATATGTGTGAGCGATTGTTTGCAACGGGGAGAAAAGCTTTGGGTGCACAAGAAGTTCTTCTGTGCAGGTCCAATCGAAATCAGCCAGAGCAGTGCTCTGGCAGAGCTCCCGTTTGTGCAGAAGAGCTTCTTGCCAGATGCTGCCCCTGTGCTTGACGCTTCAGCGACTGCTTGTAACAGGAAAGAGCAACTTGCAGACTGTTCTTATCTTAAAACAGTATTTTTTATTACATGCGTCTTTGGTCTTTTCTGCTCCCTGTTTATCTCTGTGTAATTGACTATATTTTGACTATCATGGTATAACCTGAGCTAATAAACACGATGTTTCTTTTTTTAGACTTCCTGGGGCATCCTTGTGCATCTTTCATGACGAGCAGGTGTTCATTCACTTGGCTTTAATTCTCATCCACAGCGTTGCCTTCTGTTGTTTTCTGAGCCTTATCTGCTGCCATGGCCTCTCCCATCGTGTGCCAATGCTTGCTGGCTATTCCCGGCCACCATCATATAGCAGCAGGAATCAGGAGATGAGCAGGCCCCTAGGAGCAGGAGAGAAGAGCGAAGAGGAGGAGGGGTGCTCTTCGGGGCCTCGGGTTGCTTAGCCCTGGGAAGGGCAGCCTCTGGCCCGTGGGCCTGCACAGCACTGGCCCTCCCTAGGCCCTGCCTCCCTCCTTCAAGCACTGCTGTAGCCACTGGGGGGCTGTGCACAGAGGACTTTCCCCCACTTCTGTCTCAGAAGTCAGAGATGTGGCTGGTGACCAACCCCGGGCAATGACGGCCTGCCACACCGAGATGCCAGGGTGGAGCTTCTCCCAGCGTTCCGAGTGGGAACTGGAGGTGAGAACAGTGTGTCGACTGAACCTTTTTTGAGCCCTGTGCTTGGAGTGACACAGAGGGAGCCCCTGGCTTGCTTTCTCTTTGTTTGGTGTGTGTGGAGGAGGCGACGGCGCTTTTGTCTGACTCCGAACATTTGTCAGGCGTCTCTCCAGTGCGCCCTCCCCACTTCAGCTGGCTAAGGATGGGGGTGTCCTTTGGAAGCCCTGCAAAAGAGGGTAGAACCAGCTGCCTTGTTTTCACATACTTTGCCCCCATTCAGGAAAAACAAAGCGTGCATTTAATTTCTTTCTGCCTTTGGGCAGGGTGTGTAGGCTTTCCCCCACTCCCTGTCTTGGTGCTAATTAGGAGGTCAAGATTCAAGAAAGGAGGGGGCGCAGCCTTTCCCTTCCACGGCATCATCGACCTGGAAGGGGCCCTTGCAGTCATCCAGTCCAAGCCCTCTCCCCGCAGGAATCCTGTTGGAGAGACGGCCGTCCAGGTTCTTCTTGAAGACCTCCTGCAAAGCAGCGCCCACCTCCGGGAAGCGGCTTCCATTGCTGAACTGCTTTTCTGATCTCCAGTTGGCCCGCCTGCATTTACCTTCCTGCAGCAGGCCTTGCTAATTCTAGTCCTGAGTTTGGAGGCAGCAGGGTGCAGGTGCTTGTCTTTTTCGATTTTGGTTCCTCAGGGATTGAAAGAGTGCCTCTGCCCGCTCCAGTCCTCTGGCCTGAAGGCTAAACACATCCAGCCCCTCCAGCCATCCTTCACAAGCACTTGTTTTCCATACAGATGCCCATCTTAATTGCCCTCTTCCAAGTTGTTTATACCCCTGCTAAAGTGCAGAACCAGAGGTGGATACACTATTCCAGAAATAGTGAGGAATATTTATTTATTTACAAATTTGTATGCCGCCCCCTTGCGACCAAGCCTCGGGGCGGCTCACAACAATAAATAAATCGGCAACATTACATTAATTACATTATTTAAAACTAACATTACAAACTGGCCCATCTTGAGGTAAAGATAAAAATACAATAAATAATATAAACAAACAAATATAAATTAATTAAAATAACTTTTAAATAAAAAGGTCTTCGCCTGGCGCCGAAAAACAAACAACTTGATATACTGTTATTTTGTTATCAGAACACTTGATACTCTGGAACTACTACTTCCTGTGGCTTGGACTCCTTGATTCTAGCAATACAGCCTAAAAGCCACACTGGACTCTTTTCAGCCACCTCTCACTGTCGCCTCTTCTCCAGTTTGGGACTGACTACAGACCAGAAATCCCCCATCTGTTAATGTGGGGGTGGCGAGCTGGTGGCATTTCAGTTGTTATTGATCAGCAGCTCCCATCATAAGAACAGATACCTTTTAAACAAGCCTTTTAAAGCTTTTAAACATACCACTCTGCAAACCAAGGTCTCCATTGCTGAAGAGCACAGGCCTGTGAATCTATCCAACCCTGTACTTCAACTCACCTTGAGGTGTTTACAAAAGGGCAGATCAAGTAAATAATATATTTTTGTAGCCCTGTCTTAAACATGTTGGATTTCAGTGTGAATTGGCTGGCACTTGCAAGTTACAATTTGTCAATCTCCATTTTAAAATGCTCAATGAGCTTATCCAGTAAGGTCCAAGTAAGCCGATTTGGCTGTATTTAAAAAGTCACAGTAGCAGGTGGGTTTTTTTTTTTTTGTAGTTCCCTTGATGGGAGCCAACCTGAATAACAATACATTCCATTAATCTTGCCCTCTGTTCTACTGCCTTGGAGGTCCAAGAGAAACAAGATGATAGCATAATTAAGTGGGGAATAATTGCAGGTTTCTAAGCATCACAAGACTCTTTACTGGGGGGAGCAGGAAAGCTTCAGGTGACTAGCTGTTCTAGTTAAAGCTTGGAAACATGTAAAATTATTCTATAAATAATGCACCAAAGGAGGGTCAGTAGAGAAAATAAACAGATACGATCAGGCATAAGACAAGTCCTGCTGAATGAAGCCTGCAGATCACTTGTGCCTGGCCCTGTCCACCACTGGAACATGGTCCCCAAAATCTTCAGCCCTTGGGTTGAAATAGTTCATTCCTTGAGCTGGACTACTTTCAGGCACAGATTAACAGATTAACTGCCCTATGGGAAAGGAGGTGTGAGAACAAAATGAGTTGACAAGGAGCACATCAGGGCCTACTCCATTTCGACAGCCCCTCTTGGGAGATGAGAGAAGCAGGGTCTTCCCACTGCCCCTGCTCACATGCCGCTTAATTTTTCCTCTTCCCTCCGCCTCGCCCTTTCCTTGTGTGTCATGACATTTTCCCCATAAGTCCCTCTGGGAGTCTCTCAGCTGAGGAACTGGGGAAGAACATCGTAAATGCCTACATAAATGTACTATATGGAACGCAGGTGGCGCAGACGCAGCACCTGCCTTGCCCGCGCCGCGCGCCCGGCGACGGGCGGCGGCCTCGGCGGGGGGCGGGCCTTCGAGCCTGAGTGAGCCGGGAAGGAGGCGGGGGCGGGCGTCGATTGGCTGCGCGGCAGGAGGGAGCGGCGCGTCCTTCGCCTTGTGAATGGCCCGGGCGGCGCGTTTGTAGCGGGGGCGGAGGGGCGGGGCGGCAGTTCCCGGCACGCCCGCCGGGGGCGCCCTGGCGCGCCGCCTGCCCGCGGCGCCTCTTCTCACTCGGAGCGCGGGGATGAGGGGCTGAGTCTCGCAGGCCGATCCGGAGCCGGGGCCGGCGGAGCAGCGCGCCGCGGTCGCAGCAGCAGCAGCAGCAGCAGCGAGGCAGCCGCGGCCCGGCAGCCCGGCCCGGAGCGGAGCGGAGCGGGCTTCCTTCCTGCCGGGCTCCCCGCCGCGCACCATGAACACCATCAAGAACGTGCCCGCCCGGGTGCTGAGTCGCCGGGGCGGCCACAGCCTGGAGGCGGAGCGGGAGCAGTTTGACAAGATCCAGGCAAGGCGCCGCGGCTGATAGTTCTTCGTCTTGTGCGGGGTGAGGGGTGGGGGGGGCGCCGTTTCCGGGAGGGGGGGTTAGGCGCGGAGGTCGCCTGAGGAAAACGGGGAGGGGGGCACGCTCTTGCATTGCAAGCGCCCCCCATGCAGCGGGGAGGCCCCACGAACGCGTGCGTGCCTCTCCCCGCCCCTCCCCCACTCAGCCATCCCTGCAGGGCTGGCAGCCCCCCCGGTCAAATCGCCCCCCTCTCTTCAGCCCTCCCACTCCCGGGGTCTTCGGGGAAGCCGCCTCCCCTCGCTAGGGAGAGTGGGGCGTCTCGCCAGCAGGATCCCATTGAACCGTGTGCTTCGGCTCCCCCCCCCGCCCGCCCGCCACTTCCCAAGCCGTCCCAGGGCATCGCTGCCCCATGGATTGCGGGGGGGGGGGCGACCGGATAGAGGCGCCAAGGCATTCCGTGCTCCCCGCCAGGGTTGCACGATGGGCCTGGCCGGGGTCTGTCTGAGCGCGCGGGGGGGGGGTCGTCAGGGCAGCTCCGTGGCGGGAGCGCGAGGGGGTCGCTGCGGCCGGGAGCAGGTCAGGGGGAGGGGGGCCTGGGGTGGGGCAGCGGGCGAGCCGCGCGCCCTGCAGGCGTCCCGGGTGCTCCGCGGCGGGTCGGTGCCCGGGCCGCGAGGGGGGCTGCAGCCCGCGGGCTCCCGGGCAAGGGGGCGCTCCCGCCTCGCCAGGGGCCCGGAAATGGCGGGGTGCTCGCGCGCGCGCGGGCGGGGGCCGTGCCGGCGGGGGGCGGGGGGCGGCCCTCGAAACGGGGGGCGAGGGGGCGCGCTGCGGCGGCCCCTCAGAGCCGGGGGGGGCGGGGCGGGGCCCGTGCTCGCCCACCGGCTCAAGTTGCCCGTGCGCGAACCCGGCGAGCGGCTCAGCGGCTGCTTGCACGGCCCCGAGGCGCGACGCGCGCCCCGGATCTTCAGTCCAGGGTTTGGGGGCCGCGGTCTCTGCGAATTGCCCCGGGCGTTGTTGCTGGGAAGCGGGGCTCTCGGGGACTGCGACCAGTCACCCCGCGGTGGCTGTGTGCAGAAATGCAAACGATGCAAGGCCACCGGCCCAGAAATGCAAACAATACCAGGCCACCGGCCCAGAAATGCGTTCTCCGTTGTGTGTTTTGGTTGCGTTATCCGCGTGTGCTGTTACAAGTCAAGTGTGTGAGCTGCTAACTTGGGGTAGGAAGGTTTTCTAATTTCCCAGAATGCATTTGTGGGGGGGGGAGGCTGAAGGGAAGTGGTACCCAGAATGAGGCTGTGTTGCGCTTTCGATTTTGCTGGGCGCCCTGGCCTGGTGCTGCGCTGCCCTCCCTGGGGATGCTTCGTACTTCGCCGGCTCTCTGTGCCAGCGCTTTGCACCATGCCTCGCTTTGGTTGCATTGCCTTGTATGGATAGTTTTGCAACTCTGTGCACGCAGCTGCCGCCTTCAAGTTTCTGCCCTCTTTAGACAGCTGTGTTTTGGGATGCTTCAGACAGCTGTGTCTGCCAGGGGATGATGGGTGCTGCAGTCAGCACATCCCGAGCACATTAGTTTGGGAAAGGTGGATGTATGGTCTCATCTTCTGGAATGGAATCGTGTGTGTGTGAACACATTTTTAAAATGTATACAGTGGTGGCAGGTTTTGTTTATTCTTTCTAGGCATATAGTAATGATCAAGTCTGCATGCATATGCCTTTGGAAAATCTTGAACTGGTCTGTTATTTATTGGTTTTAAGCACAAGTGTTTGGGTGCACAGTTCTCATTTCCTTGCAAAACATCTGCTCCTAAACTTCCTAGCGCTCTGTACTGGTGTGGGTTGTTTTGTTTCGTTTTTTAATGAAAACGATTTGACAGATACTTGTGGTATTTTAAAGGAGGAACAGGTTTATTGTGACAGAACGTTTTCAAGCCTGTGAAGAGCATTTGCTTCTGCTGAAGTAGCCTGTAGTCTATGAAAGCTCCTGTCGCAACTGAATTTATTCCTCTGTAAGATCCCAGATGTACCATTTGTGTATGCTTGTGTGTGTGAGAAAGTTTGCTGTAATCGACATGCCCAGCTAACCCCACCCCAATCTCGTCACAACTGGTTTGGTTTTTATTGGTATCTTTGTCCAGTCTTTAAAGAAACAGGAAATAATAAGCAATTGTGCAAGGTGCCTCTGTGCGTGGACAGAGTCCATCATGAATGGTACCTTGTCCTCACACACTTAGAAAGGAGGAGGTAGCTTTCCTTCTGAAACAGATGGTAGATTGACCATGGTGGATGGTGGTGATGGGACTTATAGTCCAGCACATTGGTAAACCTTGCTTTCAACATTTACTTTATACAGAAATCATTTTTGTCTCCCAAAAAGTTTTCCTGGTTGTACAATATGGCGGATTTATGGCTTTAAGATGTTCTGGAATTTTGAATGAGCTGGTCAGCTGCCAGCATAGCATGCCTGCCTGCCTGCAACACACCTTTACACTTGGTTACACAACCTTTTTGGCAGCTGGTGTCCTGTTGACTCCTGGAATTCCTTTTTTTCCGGTTCTCTGTTGTGCCCCCCTATAACTTTTATGCTTCTTAAATAAACAGACCTTTGGGCTCACTTGCTAGTTGAGTGAATCCAGTTTGGCTCCCTAGACCTGCAGGACAAAAAGATGTGTCATGGCGGGCAGTTGAGTGACCTGTGTATGAAACTGCAGAGCTTTATTCTGTGTGACACAGATTTTTTTTTTTTTTAAATGTGGCTTTTTCTCATTCGCCTGCCTCTTGGAAAAGAGGCTGTCCTGTTTCTAGCAAATGAGAAAAAAACTGTTCCTATGCAAACTGTACCTTGGCACAAAACACCAACAAAGCTTTTTAACGTATGTATTCCATTCCATTCCTGCCCTGCTCTTTCTCCACAAAGATTAAAAGAGAATGAACAAATAAATAAAAGCAAGCACCTGAGTTTCAGTTTGTGCTCCTGGGTTAAACAGTTTGAGTGCTTCTATCCTCTTGGGAATAGTTTTCCTATCCCGCCTCCAGAGAGTATTGGAGCTACTATGGCACAATTGGGTGGCATACAAATGTTTTAAATAAACAAACATCTCAAAAGAGGAAGATTTCTGAGCTGAGACACTGTGGAAGGTCTCTCCGCGACACCTCCCTCGTTATCTCCTAAATCAACCTCCTCCAAAGTGGTGTTGCCCAGGCTGCTTCCATCACTGGCTGTGCTGTCTGGGCATGATGGGAGTTGTACTCCAACTCGTCTGGAGGATGCTGGATTTGGGAAGGCTTCCCTGGGTAAACTCATCCTGGGTTGCAGCCGGGAAGGGAACAGAAAGTTCTGTAGCCAGGGGCTCAGGTCTGAGGAAGGAGTGAAGAGGTATGGAATCGCTTACCCTTGAAATAAAAGCAGTCCCCTGAACGTTAAAGGGACAGCAGCAAAGGGGGCTGCGATGGCACCTGCTCAAGGGCAGCCTGAGCAAAATCACGGCTGTTGAATGACCTGGGGGATCACAGCTGCTAACCAGGTCTGGTGGAAGAAGGACCCCAAAACACAAGTGCAGACATCACGGTAAATGGCCGCTTAGGAGCTTCAGGTGAGGTCCAGCTGCCAGCGCTGTTCCCTACAAGCCCCTCTTTGGATGGATGCTGGGTCCATGCCAGATTCTGTCCCTTAAACTTAAAGCGTTTTAGGGGAAAGCCTGTGTTTCCTCGCAGTGCCTTTTCGTATTTGCTGGCCCTGGTTGCTAGTGGCTTCCCTGTTCCACACCCAAAAAGATTCTTGCTGTACGCAGTTATCAAATTGTAAACACATGAGGTGAGATCCAACATAAGTTTTGCATACAGTAGAGCCATGGGAAGGAACGGGACTTGTGCGAGCCATGATTGGAGTTGGGCCCCGTCCCATTCCATGGGTCTTCTCTGTGCCGGAATGAGGTCAGATTTCATCTAATTAGGCCACTGATGCAGGTAGCTTTGTCTCTGCTCCGGATGCTGAACCTCCTGCAGCTAAGGGATGAATGCACTTTCAGAGAAGGGCTCGGGGGCCCCATGCCAGTCATGGGCAGGGCTGAAGGCAGAAAGGGCCAGGATAAAATAGCAGTTTCTGCGCTGAAAGGCTTCCCTGCTAGTCCCTAAGCTTCAGGGGAGGTATTTCTGCCTTCCTGAATGGGGAGGGGGTGCACAAAAGCGACGAAGCCACTAACCCTGGGTTCGCCCCCCTCCCTTGGGGAGCCTGCCCCCGGCCTCATTCTCCTCTTTGCCCGCTGCTTCCATGCATGGTTCCAGCCCCAACCTGTGTTAGATCAGTCCTGTATGGTCCATCGCAGGGCTTTATCCACAACAAAGAGCCGTGCATGGGAGGAGAGGACTCTCCAAGATGACCTTTGAGATGAAGGTTTGCTCTTGCGCTGCCATGCAATGGGCCCTTCAGGGCAGGGCAGGGCGAAACGCCGGACTAGGGTCATTCCCATGTTACATAGCAGGGAGTTGGGGCGGCAGTTGCCCAAGAGTTGCTCTTAGCACAGCTCGAGCAGACAGCTGTGCACTGCCCCCGTTTTATGGACGGTATGTTTTGCAACTGATCTGGTGATGGAGTGGTGACCGATGTGGTGAATACAGCTATGTTCGACATCTCTGCTGAAAGCCGAGTGTGGGTGGACTTTAGTTTTTCTGGACCTATTTTCTTCCCTTTTTTTTAAATTAGAAACCAGGGATCATGGTGGAAAACAGAACTGCATAAATGAAAGGATATCGGACCAACAAGTTTGTTTCGCGTACCGACACTGAACACAATTCACAGTCACAGGAACCTGCAAAGCTGCTTTAAGGCAGAGTTGGATTCCCGGTCCATCTAGCCCTGAATTGTCAGCACTGACTGGCAGCCACAGCTCTCCAGGGTTTCAGGCAGGAATCTCCCCAGCCCTGTCTGGAAATGCTGCCGGGGTCAAAACCCGGGAGCTCATGCCTGCAAAGTGGATGTTCCAGCGCTGAGCCTCAGCCCCTCATACAAACCCTGTGCCCGACCACTCCAAGGTTTCATATTTTCAGTAGCTATAATTTAGGGCAGACAGTGGGTGGGGAGGGTTAAATGGCTGCCAGGGAATCGGCAGTGAGAAATCCTTGCTGATCCGCTGCAAAGCACCCAGACCCGCTGGTAGGACCTGGTCGTTCCACCTTCGGCCCTCCCCTGGTTTCAGGGACTTTGGGTCCATGAGTATTCAGGCCCCTCTGCTCAGCCAGGAACCTTGGGCCCATCACTTACTAAAACTTCTCCTTACAGCATTGTTTTTACTTTGAGTGATGGTAAACTGGGCAGGACAGCCCAGCTCTGCTTCCTGCAGCTCGGGAAAGGAGAAGTGTGGGGTAAAACGCAGTTTAAAATGAATTAATCCTGGGCAAGATGGGCCAAGGGCCTGCCTCAGCGTGACAGGGCTGCCTGCGTGGAAAATCGCTGTGGCTCAGTGTGGGAGCTGCCCCTTTGCACTTCTGGCTTCTGCTTCCAGAGCATGCCTGGAAGGATATCCAACCGGTGCAGTGTGGGAGGAGCTGTTTTTTATGACTGCTCCATTGGGTGCATAAGTGTGTGTGAGCCGGCAGTCTAAACAAAACAACACTCAATCGCAGCCCTAGGTAATCTGGCGCCCTGTCAGATATTTTGGACAAACCCTATCAACCCCAGCCAGCCAGTGGTCAGGGATTATGGGAGATGTAGTCCAAACTATGCAGAGGTTTTCCTTATCCTTGTTCTCCTGGCACGTGTAATCTTTTGTGTCCTTAGCCTATGTACTACTCAAGGATTCTTGGGGTTTCCTTTGGAATGGGTGTTGAAGTCCAAGAGCATCTGAAGCTATCCCATCGGGGAGGGGTGGTCTTGAGGCGCATTGGCCTCAGTTTTTTGACCCTTGTTTGGGAGAAATTGAGCACTTTTTTCAAAGAAGCCAAGCCCTTCTGATGCACTGTGCTTCCCTCTCTGCCTCTCCAGAAGGCAGGTGGGCATGCAGGAAATGAGATCACGTTAAGGGAAGTAGCCTTTTCACAACAGGGAAGCCCGAATGTGTCTACCACCCCCGGACCAGAAATACCAGTTTAGCTGAAAACAAAGCAATTAGCTCCCTTCCTTCGTGGCTACCTCATCCCAGTGGTTCTGAGCTGTTCCTGAATCACTTCCCCTCTCCCGGGTTGACTTGGGAGAACTGGGCAGGCGGGGTGGGACAGATTCGCTTCGGAAGCTGGCAAGAGAAGTGAGGCCGGCAGGAGATGCTGGGTGTTCCGCAAACATGTTGCTTAAGAATTCACCCAGCAACTCAGGAACAGATTAGTGACTCTTAGCATTTTTTTAACAACCGTGCTAGGATTATTAAAAGACAAATCATGATCCCAGTAAGGAGGTTAATGCTCTGAACGTCTGGGAATTTCCTTGGATGTAGAGCGTCTCTTGCGTTCTGCTGGAATGTGCTTCCAAGAATGTGTGTGGTGAGGCCTGAGAGCATGCATTGGTGTCAGATCTCACACCTGCAGAACCAACCGCCCTGCCTCCCCCACAGCTTGGAACGTGGTCCTCCAGGGCTTCCAGCGAGGCCTACTCTTTCCCCCACAGCCCCTTCCAAAAGGCTGAAAAGTGGCACCCCAAAAAGAGAGTCCCACTCAGTCAGCCCAGCAGCCCATCAAACCCAGCTTGCTGTTCACACACCAGGCAACTGGTTACCCAGGGAAAACCCACAAGCCAGACAGGAGTATAGCAGCATGCTGCCTCTGGTAGACATCAGGACTAGCAGCTGTCGATAGCCATATTCTCCAGGAATGTGTCCAGTCCCATTCCAGAGCGGTCCAAATAGGTGGCCATCGGTACATCTTGTAGAAGCAAATCCCGTTGTTTGATTCTGCACTGTGTGCATTAATCCTTTTTATCTGTCTTGAATCCCCCAACCCACTGGATTCTAGTCCCATGAGAGAGGGAGAAGAATGTTGCCCTTCTCACTTTTTCTAGACCTTGTGTAATTCTGTACACCTCTGTGTCTCGCCTTTTCCCAAGCTAGCTTGTTATAAACTCTCCTCCTACGGGAACTCCACCACCCCTGGATCATCTAGTTGTCCTTTTCTGTGCTTTTTCCAGCTCTGAAATATCTATTTTAGGGACGATGACCGTGATTCCAAGTGTGGTTTCATCCTAAGGGGCATATGATCTCAGCAGTTCCTTTCCTCCCGACGTGTGATCTGCCCTTTCTCAGCCGCTGTGTGAGACACCCGCATTTTCATGGAGCTGCTCACCACAACCCAAGGTCTTTCTCGGCCAGATCCCATCGGCACAAGCTTGCAAATTGGGATGTTTTGCCCAGGACGCATCGCTGTACAATTGCTTACATTGAGGCTTCACTGGCGGCTGGGCCCCAGCTGTGCCCTCAAGGGCATTTCCAAAACTGGATTTGGCCCTTGGACCAGAAGGGTGTAGCATCTTTGTGGGAAGGAGTTTCCAAGCGGGGTTTTGAGGCTGGTGGTGCCAGGACTAGTCGTTTTCCTTCTGCTCTTTATTCAGAGGCCCAGTCTTCATGTGTTAGGGAGCAACTGCAGGGGAGGACTGCTGTCCTGGCCACTCCGGGAAATAGGATGCAGGGTGAGGTGGCCTTTGACCTCCCTAATCCTCTTCCTGCACAACTGGCAGAGCCAGAACGGTGACAAACTGTTGTCTTAGGCTAACCACTTCTGAGAGTCAAATTTCTCGGACTGCACCTGCTCAGAAGGTGTTATGAAAAACAAGCCAACACAAAGCCATCCCCTGCCTGCCACCATCTGGTGTCATCTTTCTCCAACTTTCTTCTCCCTTCCCATTTGTGTTTCAAAGGTGGAATGCTCCTTACTGTGTTTGGTTGCGGATGCAAGAGAATTGGTGTGGTTCTGCCCTTACTAAGCCTCAAAGCAAACTGACGTTTGCCTTTTGACTTGCTGCCTGGAAAACCTGCTTAAGTAAAGACATGATGTAACTCACTATAATAACGATTATTGCCTGCTCTTTGCCTACTTTCTGCCCAATCCCTGTTGCACCACCCCCAATTATGTCACTTTTTTCAGAACTATAATTGTTAATGCAAAAATGAGGCTTCATCCGGATCTTGCCATGTTGAAAAGATACTACAGGATCTTTCGCCCCATAGCTAAACCACGGCTTGCTTGCCTTTGAATTTTCCTCCCACTTTTGCAGAGAGAGGAAGTGGTTGCCTGGGATCAGTTTCTTTGCTGTGATTCAGATGGGTGGCAAGACCTTTCCTCTTTCCACGGAAGAGCTGCAGTTCCCAGAGCCGCCACTCATGCAAGCCGCTGCATTGTCATTTCCCCACTGCAAAAGATAAAACATTAAAAAAGAAAAAAAAAAAGGAAATGCAACTTTTAAAAATTCATGTAATCCTAAGCACATTTAGGCGGATGTCCTTCAGCTCCCACTATTTCCCAGGCAGCACGACTGGCTAAGAGATGCTGGGAATTGTAGCCTTTTTATCTGTCTGAACATGTATAAGAATTTGCCTTCAAGGCAAATTCTTGGCCCTCTTTCTAAATGTACACAGGTAGGCTGCAGTTCAGAATTTCTTGTGCACGTGTGTGCGGGAGCCAGGCTGTGTTCGGCACCCTGCGGGGCCTGATGCAAACTTCAGGCAGCATCTTTGCAGCAAACATTTCTATTAAGCGCCCATGTGTGGGCCGGGATACTGTCAACTTAGTGGCTGAGCGTCAGGTTTTTAGCTGAGATCCTGGCCATGTGTCAGAGAGGACCAAGTGGGGATTTTAAGTTGATTCCACAGTAATCTGTCTGGAAAGGCACTTAGAAACTTAGATTGAGTTTCTCTGGGCTGGGTGTGGCGGGCTGGTGTGTCTTTTGGTGCTAAATCGAATTTTAAACGGTTCAATCATACGCCTTCAGGGGTCAATACACTTGCCTGCCAAGTGGTGCTGATTCAAAACCCTGATGGATTGTGCGTGTAGGGGGAGGGATTGCCCACACCGTCCACATGTGCAAACTTCTGCAGAGCCTTCAACAGAAACAAGCAGGTCAGTGCTCCCCCAGCTTTGTGCCACAGACATATAATGCCCAAAGGCAGCTTTCCAAACTTGGCGCTTTCCAGATCTGTGGAGTCCCGGTCCCAGCCAGAAATCCAGGGCCATGCTAGCTCAGGCTCAGCATATCAGGGGACCTGGGCTGAGAAAGGCCGCCTTAAGCCTGCAGGAGAATTTCAGTTCTACACCTGGTTAGGAGACTTTCGAACTGTCTCTGCATGGCATCCATACAGTTGGGGGGATATTTGGTAATGCAACGCCCAGCATCCTTCCCTGGGAGGCCTCTTGTTGCTCTTTGTACCGGGTGCTGCTCAGGCTGGTTCTGCACTTCGGGACAAAATCTTCCTTCTGATGGTGGGAGGGCACTTGGACTATAAGCACAGGAGGGCAAATAGTTGCCTCCTTTGGGCATAAGAGGCCAGCTCCGTTCCCAGACAAACATGGCCAGACCAACACCAGTAGCATTAGGGATTTTCTGGCGCGCATGTTCTTTCCAACCCGATGTGGAACACTTAAATACAACTTAAGAGAATGGCTCACATGCCACCGGAAATGAGCATATGTAAGAGGTGATATCCCACCTTTTCTTCTATCTTGGAGTTCAAGAAAACATACCTGGGAACGCTGCCACGCCTCCAATTTTTGCTCAGAAAATTCGCTGTGTGGTATGTCTGTAGGCCATGCCTGGGCTCCCAAAGTTTCTGGACAAGCCTCCTCGTAGCCTGAGAGTAAGTAAACCAGAAGCAACTAGTCCCTCGGCTTCAGCTTGTCCAGAATTACGCATCCTTTGAAAAACTTGCTCGCTGTGTCTCTGCATGCATCCGTGCTCTGGGTATCTTTCCTTCTAGTTATCAGCATGTCTGGTGCACTAACTCACATAGAGAGGCCCCAACGGTCAGTAATACTTGTCCTCTGCATGTGGAATGAATGTCTTGCATTTTTCCCCTGATCGAGTATAGGATTCAGATGGGCCTTCATTTTTAATTCAGCAAAAGAGCATGGCCTACATCTCTCCAGTACTCGTGCAGAGAAATGACTACTGCTTTCCTGCTCAGTGTTTCTCTTTGGCTGCCACAAGATCCTGCTTGCTGGACCAGTGATTATTTGTTAGATTACAAATGTGAGCTTAAATAAAGAGTCCCTGAGACTTATTTCTTGGGCATGTACCCCTCTCCCTAAGCTGTCTTCAGGTGTGACCAGACAGACGCCCCTTACTGCTGTCAGTCAGAAGGTGTGGCGGCCCCATTCCATCTTACTTTCCTGAACGGATTGTGGTGAGAAAAGGGGAGGGAAGACACGGTGAGAAACTATGGGAGGTTTACAAGTGGAAGGCGAGGACATAGGCCTTCCTGGGAAATCTTTGATTGAGACTGGAAGCCAGCCTTCTTCTCTGCTTTCTCCAACCCGGTGCCCTCCAAGTATGCCGACCAAACTCCCAGCATGCTCTACCCAGCACAGGGCATCAGCTGGAGAAAACGGTTCTGTAGCAACTTCAGCTGCTGCCACCAAAAATGTTTTCTGCGCATTGCACAATGGGTTCCACCACTTGGCAGTTGCCAGAATGCCAGGTATGCAGCTGGATCCATCCCGAGGGCTGGCCATTGGGGCACACCTAGCATTGTGTCAGCTGCTTTACCTGGCTTGCTTTGCATCACCTGCTGTGTTCTTGCGACGAGCTGCACAAAGCTCTGGGATGGGAGGGGAAAGAAGAAAGAGCAAAACCCCTGGACATGGACGATCAGTAAGCTTCCCATGACTTGCACATTCTGTTCCATAATCCGCGCTGTATAATTCAGATGCCGTCAGCATGCCACTCTGGGAATCAGAATTATGCTGGGACGTCCCAGCAGAGGGACAGAGCTACAGTCTTTCATTTTACAGGTCATCTTTCAGGTGGGTTTCAGGCAGGTGCCATCCTTTCTGTGAGAAGAGGATGTGAGTTGTTTGAACCTTTAGTATGGTGGTTAATACATGCAGAAATGCTGGCGCTGTGGAAGAGCACAAGAATGCAGAGGCACCGAGCAAAGGTGCCCGGAGGCCACATCCGGCCTGCGGGGCTTCCAGCCTGACCCCTCGTGTTCTTCCGATGGCCGTGCTCCTTTCCTGATGGCACATCACCTGGCAGTTTCCCATCTTTGTTCCTGGCACTAAAAGCTTTAAGCTAAAATAGGGTGGTGGCTTTGGCCATGCCCCTTTTGCCTTTGACGCCTCCCACCACCAGCCTGTGGCCCCCAGGAGCTGCTTGAAATGGAGTGCGGCCCTCGGGCTGGAAGAGGTTCAACACCTCTGGTATATAGGGAGCTGCATTTAGTCTATCTTCAAGGCTGGGCTAGCCCGCCCTCTAGAAGTTCCCCAGCACTTGATCTTTTTTTAAAATTTGATGATTCTGGGGATTGAACTGGGAATTTACCATTGTGCTATGGCCGTTGCCCGTGTTGGATCAGACCAAAGAGCCGTCCATTCCGGCATACCTTGGCAATAGCCAGCCACCTCGCTGTTTTTGAAATCTCTTTAGTGGCCATGCTGGCTGCCCTCCTGTGTTGTGCATGTAATCAGAAGAAAGCCGTCCCTGCATGTGGAGGTGCAGTTGAGCTACTGGTGGGGCGTTGGCACTGGCGGAGCTGTCCTGGAGGACTGAGCGTTGGTGTTCCTTAAACGCAGTGATGTCTCTAGCCTGGTTTTTTGCTGGCGCACCCATGGGACGATCGGCCTCCCCGTTCCTGGTATCAGTTCATGACACACTTACATGGGTAGCTATGTGACCTGATCCATCTGCAAAGGAAACTCCCTTTGACGGTCAGCATGGAAGGATAATTGCTTCGCATCGTTACCGCAGTTCCGGAGTGATCAAACGTCATGCCTTACGACAGCCCTGTAGCATTGTTCTCCCCGTATTTATCATTACTGAAGCCTTTATATTCTACCCTTCCATGTTGCCACACTCAGCATGGTTTATGAGAGTGTTTAAACAATTGCATCCAAACATTAAAAGCCAGCATTAAAAAACAAAAACCCAGTAACAGCCCGTGAACAAAAGCATCTACTGGCCAAATGGTCCCCCTGGGCTCTTCTGTTCTGGATTAATTGATATTTCTCAAACATTTTCTAAGAAGCTTCATGTGGAATATACTGCAGATCCGCATTAGATCTCTTTCAAAGCATGGATAAGAGGCTTAGGTTGCCGTTGGTACACCTGCAGGACTACATGAAAAATGAGACAATGAAAATGAGATGGGGAGAGAGGCTTGTCTGAGGCTATTTTATGTGTTCAGATGCAGAATTTGTCCTCCGGACTCCTTGATTCACCGTAACTGTAACACTGGAGGAGAAAACCTGGTGTGTCTCAGATGTTTCCACAACGGCTCCCATCATTTCCAGCCAGCATGACAAATGATGGCTCATTGTGGGACTTTTAGTCCAAAAAGGCAGAGGACACCAGTTCCCATCCCTGAAGTGTCGTTGGTCCCAGGGCTAGTGAGAGGTTTGCTCGTTGTATTTAGCAATCGGCACCTCCTGAGCAAAGGGAGAGCAAAGGAGACAGCTTTCGGGGGCCCGTGGTCCGGTTGCCCATATGCCACCACCAGTATTTGAGGCGGCATGTCTGGGTGCACCATGGGGAACACTCCTGGCCTCCTTATGGGACAGCTGGTTGGCCACTGTGCACACAGGATGATGGGCTAGATGGGCCCTCGGGGAGATCCACCAGGGCATCCTTATCTGCTGAAAATCTGTCGGGAGCCAGAGGTGACAGCAGTGTTGGAGGCACAGAAGGGATGACCTAATATTCCAAATTCCTTGCATTGAGCTCCAACGAAAGCGGCAGCCTAATGAGAAGGATGGAGAGATCAAAGGCAGAACAAGGACACTTAAATTAACCAGCTCAACTTCGCCCTACATTGGTAGGCAGGAAAGCCTTGGTGCCTTTGTCATCAGTTGAGGAACTGTTGCTCTCCATCTGCTCTGCAGGCCCTGGGCAACTTGGTCAGCGTGGCTTGTTGAGGATTCATAGGGCAAAAAGGAACCTGGCAAGGAGAGCTCTTTTCCTGCTGAATTGCAAATATAATGTTATTTGCTCTTGGGAAGGGTTTCTGAACTTGTTTTGTTTTTTAGATCAAGACTGAATGCAAGTTACATTTTGAATTTGCATGCCGGGAACTTTCTTGACGTTTCCCTCACAACCATTGTTCTAATGCTCAACAGTGAAATATTAATAATGAGTTTCCTGAGCAAAGTTTAGGTCAGGTCAAGTCAAAAATTCACTCCTCCTCCTCCCTGCAGTGACAACCAAAGAAGGAAAAGCGGTTTGTGCTCACAATGGACAGAACAGCAATTCCTTAAAAATATATAGACAGATAATGTTGTTTTTGCTTTTGGCATGTGGAAGTCTTGCAGGTTAAGGAGAGACAGGGCTATTAGTCATCTGTCGGTCTCTGGAGAGACATATTCATTCATTTAAATAGTTCAGCTGCAGGACTAGTTCTTGGAATCTAAATGAACTGATGCTACAAAAGACTTCTGTGTGAAACGGGGTCATCCTGGAGTGACGACGGGAGGACAGCCCCTTCTGCTTAGCCCTAGTTGTGACAGATATCAGCGGAAGTGGTATATTTGGGCGAGTTTTCAGATATGCTCTTCAAAATCCATGGGTTCGTTTGCGGTCTGGGGGTAATTTGCTTCTAGGAGCCAATTCTTTGAAATAACTAAGGTGCTCTGAGAGGAAATTACTTCCCTTTGTCTCTGCCGAATCTCCTGCCAGTCTGTTCCGTTGAGTGAACCCGAGTTCAGTCACTAAATGAGAAGGAGAATAAAACCTCTTCTCTTTCTCTTTTCTCCATAACCTCATGGGATCCACCAGCAGGATTTTCATTAAAGCCCTGACTGCCTGCAGCAAAGGACACTGGCTTAGTATTAAAGAATCATGAACCCGAGAATCCTATAACTAGTGGAGCAAATTTTATCAATGTTATAATCACTATCAAAGTGGTGTTTTCCTCCAAAAGTAAGAAGCTCCCTTTTCCTGTTGGTGACCTAAGATTTTAAGGTTATGGTGGTACTGGAGAACAAGCTGGAGTATCAGTTGCTTCTCTCTGATCTTTAATTCATGAATGTTTTAAGAGGGCTGCTGCTTCTGCCTCCAGTTTTTGTAACTAAAAACGAGGTGTCCTGGCATGATTTTGATGGTTGGGATGTGTTTAGAATGGGCAGAAATGATGAGCAGTGCAGAAAAAGCTACTCCAGGAGGGCTTTTTCAAAATCGCCCACTTTTCAGTGGAACTTTAGCCTTCTATTAGGGTCAGGGGTGGGCACCAGGGTAGGGTTAGGGTTCGGAAAACGAGGTGTCCTGGCATGGTTTTGATGGTTGGAATGTGCTTAGAATGGGCAGAAATGATGAGTTGTGCAGAAAAAGCTACTCCAGGAGGGCTTTTTCAAAATTGCCCTCTTTTGAATGGAGCTTTTGCCCTCTATTCGGGTCAGGGGTGTCAGTGCCAAGGAGAGAGAGAGAGAGATTTGCTTGGCTGTGAGGTGTTTTTTCCTAAATTAGAACCTCAGTTTTCAGGTTTGATTGCAGTGTTGGCACTTTGCTATACAGAAGTGGGTTTTGGGTTGCTGTGTGGGCACTCGGTCTCTGAAAGGTTCGCTTTTACTGAACTATTGCATGAAATGTCTTGCCCTTAATGTCTTGATAGAAACCCAGCAACTGGATTTGAGGGGAAAAGGGCAGTGACCCTCATATATGGCCTTGGAATAGAGGGTTTGTGTGTGTGTGTGATTTTGTGTGTGTGACGCACCTAGGCAATATTTAACCAGGAGACAGCAAGCTTTTCATCTTGTGCTCAGGTAAATCCAGAATGAAATCCTTCCCTGTTGTCTAAATGAGATTGTATGCTCCATGGGGGCAGGGACTCTATGAGCTGTGGAATGTTGTGCATTCTGGTGCTTTTACATAATTGCAATAATATATATTATTATAGCAAGGTTAGAAGTACAGCTTGTTACCTTTTTTAGTCACACAAATATCTAGGCTTTCTGGCATTTGTTCATAGTAAGATCTTCCAGGATCTAGTGAGTGGACGCTCGGCTCGCTGCAGGGAAGTCTCTCCTCACCCCCCCTCACCTTCACCTTCCCTAAGGGGCAGAACACAAACCGTGTATTTTGGAGCTCAGAGGATCCTTGGAAGCTCTTAATGACAGTTCAGGCAAATACTTACCCAGATCAGGACTGCTCAACTTGCAATTAATTCTGCACCCAGTAACCTTGGTCAAGCCAGGCAAAGAGGTGATTATTTTTGGGACAGGAATGTTTTCCAAATGGATGTCACGTCACTCTTTTCCTGTGACTAAGGCTGCAGTCACATGCAGGCTCACCTGAGTTTAAGCCCTTTGAGCAAACTGGAACTTGCTTCCAAATAAGATTGGAAGCAAGGCATAAGAAGGCATAAGATTGTACCAAAAGTCTCTGGTTATGGGACTCGTAGGTGAACACACACACGTTAAAGGATGGCGGCTTTCATTCTTAAAAAAGCAGCTGTCCTTCCAAGTCGATCCATCTATCTAGGGCTTCATTCCATTTATGTGTATTTTAAGCACAAATGGTTTTTCGGCAGGCACGTACAGGTTTTTATTTTATGTTCAAAGCGGAGAGACTTGGGGATCTATTAAGAATAGATAAGCATGTCAAAGCTTCCGGGGGAGCTCATGTGTCTGGCAGGAATTAAAATTTGCCCTCCTCTGCTATCTTTGTCTGGGTTGGAACAAGATTTTTGGATCCCTCTGTTAAATTTTGCAGTGCAGAGATGTTCATAATGATTCCCTTGTGTCATTTTGAATCCTCTCCTTCCTCCTGAGGAGTTTGGGCCCGAGGCTTGTTTGCAAGAGGGCAGCATACAAATATGATAGATAGATAGATAGATAGATAGATAGATAGATAGATAGATAGATGCAGACATCTGTCTTATGTTTCTCACAACATCCCTGTGAGGTAGGTTAGGCTGAGACAGCAAATCAGGTTTGTGTCTGAGCAGGGATCTGAGTTCAGCTCCAGTCTGACCCCCTTATTTTTCACCACAAATGCAAGGACATGTTTACCCGGGATTTTTCTCCTAACGTGTTTCCAGGGTGCACCGTTCATAACCAGTTCAGAAGAGGGAAACATTTACCATGCAACCATTTAAAATACGGGTTTGGTCATCCGTTTTTGTTTTTATCTTCCATCGAATAAAGTTCCTAATTATTCAGAGATCTTCAGGAATTTCTGCCGAATTACGGAGGGCTCTTTTTATGCATCTTCCAGAAATGTTGCGTGCTTCACTTTTGGTGTGGCCAGGAGTGAAAAGAGGCACGAACACCACTCTTTCCTCTTCTGAGCAGCTCCTGCCGAATGCCACATTGCTTCCCATCCACCCCACTTTTCTTTCTAAGAGTATTATCAAAAAAGCTCCATCTGTCCAGGTAATTCCTCGGGTAAAGTCCAGAAACTCGCCTTATTTCCCCCTTGCTATCTGCAGCGAGCTTCAGCCAGGGTAATATTTTACCTTAAAGTGCACACTTTGATTTGAAGTGCTGCTTTGAGTGAGCAAGAATCGCAGTGTTTTGGGGAGGAGGAAAGCAGGTGTCCTGGCGCAGCTGAGCCCCTTTCCTCACTCAGCTGCGGCTGAATGGTGTGGTTGTCAAGCGACTCCCCCGGCATGCGAGCATTTTAACCCCGTCGATATTGCACTTATAATCCATCCATTAAGCTTAACCTACCTCACAGGTTGCAGTGAGGCTAGAAATGGAAAGGCGGAGACCACATGAGCTATGTTTTGTGTTTTTCCAAGTGCCGATTTAGCAGATAAGCATGCCCAGAAGCCCATGTGGAGGGGGCTTATGAATGAATGGGAACCGATAGCTAGAAATGTGAAGCCGGCGCTGATGCTCTCCTTAATATTGCTTTTCTTTCTCCCTGCCAGGCGATGAGCATCAGCAAAGCCATCAATACCCTGGAAGCACCTTTAAAAGAGAAACACGCCCGCCGTATCCTTTCCTTCCGTGTGCTCTGTGCTCTCTTGCTTTCTTGAGGTTCAGGCCTTGTAGGGCTTCTCTGTACGAGGCCATCCCTTGGGCACCCCTGGTTGCTCGCCCAGGTTCGCTTGTGGCTGCTTTGCAGGATGTCTGTCATCCCCCAGGGCCCCTCCTGTGCTGTTCAGGCATTTCTGTTCACCGAGAAGGCAGAGGAAGAAACTCCTGGGAAGCCTGTGTAAAGGAGCCTTTCTTAATCTTGGAAAGAATCCAGAAGCAGAAGCTTCAGTAGAACAGTGGCGAAAAGCCTCGTGGAGAAAAGCCCTTCTCTCTCTCGCTCTCTCTTTGCAGAATGCCCCTGCAGCATGTGAGGGGCTTAGAGAGTAATCGAAGCAAGCAAGCTAGTAAGGAACTGTTTTCTGCTCCAAGGAGCTTACAGTTTAATGTTTGGCAGCTGATGCTTTGGGAAAGAAGAGAGTCTAGGTGACAAGGGATGGATGGGAATGAAGGCAATAGCATGTTGTTGGTTTATTAAACTAGTTATGGCATACAAAGCAACTCTCAACAACAAACCAGTTTAAAAACAGAAGTCCTTCAGGAGGGGAGAGGACAACATTACGGACAGCTGGACAATCGATTTCCGTGCTTCCCATGGCCATGGCCCTAGCAGAAGTGTTGCTTGCTACACCCACACAGACAGAAAAACCCCACTAAGATCCTCTGTATATACACATTGTTTATGAGTCGAACTTGGCATGAGTCCACAGGTTCTCTCCTGACTCCCTCCCACCCTGAATAATCAATTTTGTTCTATGCTTTCCATGTGTGTGTAGGAATCCTACTAAATTCATCCAGGGAGTAATAAATGCTGCATTGGAATGACTCTTAAAATTCCCCCACTCTTTCTAACACGAGAACTTCTTTAGGTCCCTGGAGCATTCTGCTCCTTTTTAAATGCATATTTTAAAAAGCATGGTAGAAATATTATTGCTAACAAAATGTATGGGGGTGGTAATCAGATGTTAGATATTCATCTGTACTTGCTGCCTGTTCCTGATGAGGCAGGTCTTGGACGGGGAAGAGGTCTGAGGTCAGATGCTGAGGTGTGTCCTTTCCCCGCGTGAGCTGTAGCAGAACATGCCTCGGCGACACGATGCAGCCTGAGCTCTCCACTCGCATGGCATGATTAATTGCCAGTGGGGGAGGCAAAGGAATCCCTGATGTCAGACTATAGCACTATGGACAGGAGAATTTGGCACAGGGCTTCCAACTCTGTTGCCTTTTTTGCTGATAACAGAGACTTTCTTCCCTGATTTATAAATGTTTTGAGGCCTGTTTCCCTTTGTCGGCCCCATGTGGCCCTCCTCTCACTCTTCTTTGAAGTTGGCCTTGACATCCACGAAGGAATTATTCTGGGGACTCATCACGAGAAGGGAGCCTTCACGTTTTGGTCCTATGCGATCGGCCTCCCGCTGCCCAGCAGCGCCATTCTCAGCTGGAAGTTCTGCCACGTTCTCCACAAAGTCCTCCGGGACGGGCATCCGAATGTAAGTCCGCTGACCCCCTGCCATCAGCCAGTGTCAAAAGAGCTCTTGGCGAAAGGTGATGGCTCTGTATGCGGGTCGGTGCTATAGGTGGGACAAGGCATCTTTTGTGTTTCTCATTTGGGGAAAAAAAAACCCCACTCAGAAATTCTTTTCCGTCTGGTATAATGAGAGACATGGAACTGGGAAACATTGACTTAAGAAACTGATTCCTTGCTTTCCGGTCCCACAACCCAAAGGAGTTGCGTCAAGTGGCTTCCGGAATATGCACTGTAGTCGTGCGAAGTCAGGCCTGCAGTCCATCTTGAGGATGTCGATGGCCAGGCATCTGTTGGAGAAATCTGAATTCCTCACATTGCGTTGACTTGCTCTGCCAGCTCTTGCCTCCGGTTTGCAGCCTGCTTTGCCCGGCTGCCTCGGCTCACCTGTTCTCTGGGAAGGGCCGGGGTCAGTCGGCCACGCTTTGTGTTTCCGGTGTTGCTGAGTCCGCGCTGCTGAGCTGCTTCATGTGCCATTTCCCCAGGTTCTTCAAGATTGCCAGCGGTATCGAAGTAACATCCGAGAAACCGGAGACCTCTGGGTGAGTTGAAGGCCTGCATTGCCTACTTCAAAGGCCTTAGATTTGAAAGAGAGGAGTTGGCCTTTTTCAGCCTGAAGGACTACCCCAGTTTTGGGGAAGCTCTTGGTGACGGGCGCGGCTGAAAGCAAAAGGAGCCAGAAGACCTGAAATACACAAACTTTCTGTCCTATTTTAGCTTAAAGCTCTTAACAATCAGCAATTAAGCCTTAGAAGAAGCATTCCAATCTTATTAAATGGGGGAAACCTGCAACAGCTGGGGAATCCCCAAACAATGGATGCTCGGAGCAGGAGGGTACCAAGAGAAGGGGGAGTCGCAGTGCAGGAAAGCGTGGTGGGCTAGAGTGGGACCCCGAGAGGGCTGGACTCAGCCTGCAGGCCTTGTTTTAAAGAGACGGAGCATGCTCTCCTGATGGCTTCCCGTGATGTAGGGCAGCAGCTCAGGGGCCCTGCTCAGCCCCACACCTGGTCAGCCCCCCCCTTGGAGGGCCAGTCGGGCAGGCAGCCTGTGCAGGGCAGGGTCAAAGCAGCCGGCCTCCTTTCCTGAAGGCCTGGCACGGCTGGCCTGTGTGACCCCGAGCGTCTGGGCAGGGCGTGGAGAGGGGGTGATGCTCTCGACGGAGGACGGCGGACGTCGTCCAGGGGTGCTGCTGGCAGAGCCAGGCCCCCTTCTGCTGCTGCTTGTAAAGAAGGTGCACGTGTTCTTCCCTTGGCAGGGCCACCTACATGATCGTTACGGCCAGCTTGTAAATATTTATACCAAACTTCTGCTCACCAAAATCTCCTTCCACCTCAAGGTAATGCTTTTTTCTGTGACTCCCTCCTTTCTCCTCTTTGGTCCTAGCTCGGGGCCAAAGTGCGGCTGTGCAGCTCAGGGAAAGGCCGGCCCAAAGGACCCACCAGAGGACCAGCAGAGATGGAAGCGGGGGCAGCTGGCCCAGCGTCAGCTTCTGGGCCAACTTGATGCTGCCCGGCCCACAGCATCCCTCCTCCTGATTTTGGAACAGGTTCTAGAGCAAGGCATGTCCCTGCCTGCAGATGCTCATTTTATTGGTTTTTACTTGGGAAGTACATCATTCTTATCGTCAACACAGTGGAGCCTCTTCCCAAGTAACCGTGTTTACCATCGGGGCAGCGGAAGGCAACTCCATTTATTTCTGAAGCTGTGAAATGACTTTAGTGAGTTTAAAATATCGGACCTCGCATGCTCCAAATGTATTTTGGAAAATCAGCATGGCCAGATGAGTTTTCCTTCCTTTAACATATCAGGAATGTAAAAGCAGCTGGGAAGGAAGGAATTGGGGTGTGGGGGCAGGAAGGAGAAATGTCTAGAGGACGTTTGTGTGAAGAGCAGGCCCAGGAGAGCACAAGAAGAGCAGTGCTGGGCCGGGCCGGGCGGCTCCTGGCCCAGGATTTTGCTCCCACTGTAGCCAACCAGCTGCCTGGAAGATCCCACAAGCAGGGCAGGAGTACAGCACTCTCCTGCCCATGTTCCCCAGCAACTGGACTACATCTGCATACTGTCGGAGTGGTGGAGGTAGCGTGCAGCCAGCCAGGCCTGTAGGCAGCAAGAGCCCCTCATGGCCCTCGCCATCGCTCTTTCCTCAATCTCCCACCAGGCAGCTTCATGGGACAACTCCGGCAGGTTCTAGGGCTGCGAGTGGAGAAAAACTCCTCCCTGTCCACTTTCTCCACCTCTTAGATAACTTTCTGCGTCTTTATTGTAAGATAGTAAAGCTATAATCCTGTGCAAGCTCACACAGAAGAATGGCCTCCACACCAAGCGTGGTCTCTGGGGGCTGTGGGACATTTTTCTGTCTAAACACGCATGGGACTGTGTCCTATTTCCTGGGCTGCAGATTTGGCAGTGTGTCCCCCCCACCCCCGGCACCCTGCCCCTTGCAATCCTCCGACGACGGATCTTTGTGCTCAAGCTGTGTCATTCTGCACTTGGGAAGGGATGGGCTTGCGGTGGGGGCAGGCCCAGCTCAAGGCCCAGCCCCTGCAGGATGGCGTCTGCGCTCGGGCTGGTTCTTACCAAGGTCTCCTGTGCCCCTGGGGGTGTTGGGGGTGTTCTGGGCTGTCGGGGGGGCACCCTTCTTGGGCAGGAATGTCCTAGATGACCAGCTCTTGTTTCTGTTTCTTCCCAAGCATCCCGAATTCCCCCCAAGCCTCGAAGTGACGGATGAGGTCCTAGAAAAAGCTGCTGGAACAGATGTCAATAACATGTAAGTCCTCCCCCCGCCCTCGCGCACACGCACGCCCCTCCCGACTCCAGAAAGCATAATGGCTGCCTTTCTTCTCTGGGCGGCAACGGAGCCGTCCCAGAGTGAAACGCACCGCATTGAGCATGCTTTGGCCACGCGCCCAAGTCACGTCTCGGCTGCCTCGCTCCAGCAGGAACTGATACGCCCAGGCCCTGGCAGCCCGAGACCGGGGTCACAGGGTGTGCTGCGCCGCGCCGCCGTCGTGTTATTTGTCCTGTTTTTCCTGTGTTAAAACTGGCGGCACGCTTTTTGCTCGGGTGCTCGCAGGGCCATGTACGCACACCTGCCCGTGCGCACACGGCCGGGGGCTGGCACTGCAGCCACGCCTCCCGGCTTGTCTCGGCGGGATAGTCCCCTGGCACTCTGCCGCTCCTGGGGTGGCGGGATGGGACCTGGGCTTTGGGGGCACGGGGCGCGCCCGAGCTCCCCTCACACCTGCTGCGGCTGCCCGTGGGGGTTTCAGACGTGATGCCAAGCGTGCTCTGTGTGGGATCGCCGGAAGCAGCAAACTGAGAGCCCAGTGGCAGGTTAGTCGTCTTCGTCAGGCCCTCCGGCGATGCCCTTTCGCACATTGTCTTATTACAGGAATAAGAAACCCAGTGCCTTCCTGGTGCTCTGGACTGCAACTCCCAGGCCCTTGCCGTGGGCCAAGGCTGGTGGGGCTGATGGGAGCTGTGGTCCAAAACGTCTGGAGGGCATCAGTTTGTCTACCCCGTTGTAGTAGATGAAAGCCTTTCACGAGGCTGACTGAAGCTTCCGCCGTCTTCCTGCCAAAATGGGCTTGCCTGCCGGAAGGCGAAGTGAGGGCAAAGCTTTGAGCAGCCAGACCTCTGAGGTTAAGCAAAAGGGTGGTGGCCTGCAGCTTCAGTTCGTGCTGAAAAGCCAGAGCTCCACAGCAATGTCAGCCTCCCTCTAGCTCCTCATTTGGCTGGTGGCTAACAAGATGCAAACAAATAGAAGGCAAGGCTATTGACCACTATCAGCCCATCTGGCTGGATAGAGCCCCATTTTCAGGAATAGTGTATCTCAGAAGCAGCATCTTCCTGTTCTGCTTGCGAGCGTCTCAAGGGACATCAGCCTGGTTACTGCTGGAGTTGGAAAAAATACCGGCCTTCACTGTCATGGCAAAGAGCCGCTCAGAAGCTTTCCCTTCCATTTTGGTTAACCACGGCTTGCCATGCCATCTGACCCCAGGAAACGTTGGTCCAGCTCAACCATGGTTTCTTTGAAACAAGCTCACTGGAAAAATGGGTTGAGGAACTCCCGAGCCCCTTGTGGGCCTCTCCGAGTGCGAGTCAGGGATCGGGGGCCTGGCTTTGTTCCTGCCTTCACACTGTCCAGATGCAGCCTGTGCTTCGTCCGGCACGGCCTGGATTCTGTTTATGGGCAGTTTGACACTCAGATCTACTCCATTCATTCCTAAGGTCAGTTTGTGAGATACTCTGTCTCCAAACAGTGAGGCTGACGCTTGACTGTTTTGATGGTTGGTCACTGTTATTTTATTCTGAGAACATTATTCTGTGCCCTTTCCTTTCTCTCTCTCTTAAAAATTGCTCTGCAGCTTCCAGCTCACTGTCGAGTTGTTTGACTACATGGATTGTGAACTCAAATTGTCGGAATCAGGTGAGTTATCCTCCCCCCCCCCACGATGCTCAGTGCTTCGCACCCTCTCTTGCCTCTGCCTGCCTGCGCGTACAGCGCTGCGTGTGCTCCAGCAAACCCCGAACCCTTTTTGATTTGCTCCTGTGTCTTTAGCATCTGCTTAATCCGCAGGCAGAGCCTTTTCTCGGTGCCGCTGCTTGTGAATGAAACGGATGTTTAAGGGTTCCGCTCAAGGGTTCAAAGTACAGAACCAGAAGCTCACTTTTTGGTGATTCAACAACCTCTCATGGTGTTTTAATGAACTGCTCTTGCTGCTTTATTGTTCTTAATTGTTCATAGTGCGATCAATCGGTTAGTCTCCAAATACTTTGACAGGTTGGGCACCCGGAAACATGGGTTTAAAAATCGAGTACAACATAGGGTATTCAGCAGGAAAATAAACTCAGAATTTGGAACCAGGTGTCATACAGATTCCGCACAAAGCTGGTCTGCATTCTACAGCCTGTGTAACTCCTTTGCAATCTCAATTAGCAGCCAAAAAACAGCCGCTCCGTCATCTTTCTTTCACATTTTTTCCGGAGGCAGAAGGCAAGCCTCTGTGTCCCGCTTGGCCTTGGCAGCTGATGGCATCCAGCCATCAAAGCCATTAACAACTGCTTAAGCACGCACCTGCTAGCCCCGGGAGGTAGCCATTGGCTATAAAAAGCTTAGAAAGGCACCCTTTCTTTGCTTGGAAGGCCCTGTGTGGCATTTCTTAGCACAGCGCTATTTCGAGGTTCTTGCAGTATGTGGGGTGCCCTTGCCCTGGGGGGGCGCCTCTCCCCTTCCACTCGTGCAGCCCTGAGTTAGCATGTGAACCTGGCCTTCCTTCTGCTCGCAGAGAAAACGGTGTACACTTCTAGTTAATGATAAAGCCTTTACAGCTCGAGCTTGGCTGTACCCAGCAGCAACCTGAGCAAACAAAGCCGGCCGGTGGGAACATCCGCCGCCAGTCCTGGTCACCTGCTGTTGTGCGCTTGCTCCGTCAAGGCCTGGCTTCTTCCTTTGCCCACCTCGGACGTAGGCGTGCGGCAGGGAACTTGCCGTGCTGGGTCAAAGCAGAAGCCCCTCGCCCTGCGCGCTCTCCTTTCCTGGCTGTGGGCCTGGCAGAGACGCCTCCGGGGCTCCCCAGCAGGGCTCCGAGAGAGCGCCCCCTGGTGTGCGCCGGCGCCTCCGCCTCTTGCTGGAGGGCCAGAGGTGCATTTGCCAAGCTGGAGCGACGTGCAACAGAGCCTGCGTTGGAGTAAATGAGCACAGCTCCTGCATTTTACATTGCTGGCCCAGTTCAGCTTGACTTATCCCGGGACCGTTGCACGTCACACGTGTCGGTGCCGACAATGCCTTGATTTCTGCAAGCAAGTGAACCCTGCAAGAGTTAAACTGAACTCTGACATGGGAAAAAAGCCAATGGGGAAGCAGGCTGGAGAAAGCGGGCGTCGCAGGTCTTTTTTCTGTCTCGACGTGGGGCAGGAGAACACCTCTGGGGAGACTGCGTGGCCTCCGGAACTTGTCGGTCTGGAACTTGCCTCATCCCTGCCCATTAGACCGATTAGCTGGGGTTGCTGGGAGTTGAAGTCCAACCATAGCAGGGGGACCAAAGATCCCCCACTCCCTAGTTAAACATTTCAGTTTCTGGCTTCCTCAAGCAAAACATTTGAAGAATTCAACCACTTGCAGTCCTCTTTCGCCGTGCAAAGGTGGGATGGCGTTTTAATAGGCAATCATGAGCACCCAGTAGGGATTAAGCCGCAGTAAATCGCCTCTGCTTTCTCTCGCACGTGTTGTTCCTGCGCACACGCAGCCTGGCCTCAGGGGCTGGGTGTGGGTGTTTGCGTTGTGGGGTGTTTTGCTGGAGGTTCTTTATTCCACTATCTAAACCCAGCTGTGTTTACTGCAAACAATCCAGACAGTGGAGCTACCGTTCAGTGTTGGGTTGTAGCCTTTGTCTTGCTTGCAGTTGACAAGTCACGGTTTGTCAGTCGAGTCCGATTCAAGCAACAAGCTGCCCACACGCAACCCAGTTTTTGCTCCTGGTTATGAGCTTCCACTTTGTCTGCGCCTCGGAGTGCTGTCAGGCCTGACCGTAGCTACATTTGCATAGTTGTTGAAGGCTCGTAAAGGACGCTCAAGACATTCACGATGCACAGTGCCAGAATACACGTGTCTCGGACAGGAGGTGGAGTCACGCTTCCTTCCTGCTCCCGCTCAGTTTTCAGGCAGCTCAGCACTTCCATGGCGGTCTCCCAGATGTCAGCTGTCCAGTGCCGCCTGGCTCCCCTCATCCAGGTGATCCAGGACTGCAGCCACCTGTACCACTACACCGTGAAGCTGATGTTCAAGCTGCATTCCTGTAAGTCGCTCGCTGGGGGCAGGCGGAGGTGCGTGGTGGAGCCGGTGCCCCAGGACCTTCGGCTCGCTCACGCCGGCAATCTCGAGGAGCTGTTTGCCCTGCCGCCGAACGAACCGCTCAGTTCGTTTAGGGACAGATCACACTGTGATCGTAGGGGATCTACTTTGCAGGCAGAAGCTGCACACAGTCTGGCATCACTAGTTAAAAGGATCGGGGGGGGGCTGAAGGGCTCACCCAAGCACAGGCGCTCGGGTCGGGGGGCCAGGGTCCGGATGTTTCTGCCTTCTGTCTCGGGATCGCTGCTAAGACGTGGCCCAGCGTCTTGGCTTTATAAGGGACCTGGGCTCCTCCTTTCCCTCTGTCTCCTTGCTGCTTCAGGTCTGCCGGCTGACACACTGCAAGGACATCGGGACCGGTTCCACGAGCAGTTCCGCAGGTGAGGCCCCTGGGCCACGCTGCTTCCGATCGCTTGGCCGGCCTTGCGGGGGCTCCACCTTGATCAATCCCCTTTTCTTCCCCTGTAGCCTTAAAAGCTTCTTCAAAAGAGCGTCAGACATGCTGTATTTCAAGCGGCTCATCCAGATCCCGCGACTGCCCGAGGTGCCCTCTGATTCTCACTCATTCTGCTGAAGCTCGTCCAGCAACTCTAGAAGTCTGGAACGGGTGGTGGGAGGGGAGAGCTGCCCACCCACAGGGCCCCGGTTGGCTGAGCACCTCGAACCCCGTGAAGCTGTGTTTGCCGGAACGTGGCGCATTTTTCTGTGATTTGGGGGATGTGCGGAGAGACTTCCTGGGTCAGAGGAAAGCCCCATGTGTCTGTGCGCACAGCAGCCAAGCAAGGCCCCATGGGCATCCCACAGACAGCACCATCCTGCCCATGTTCCCCAGCAACTGGGGCACACAGGCACAGGGCCCGATACAGAGATTCACCAGACCCGGGAGGGGGCGATGGTCTGGCACGTGAGTTTTCTGCCAAGGTCTCTGACTCCTTTCCCTGCCCTGCCCCAGAGTCCCCCCAACTTCCTGCGGGCATCCGCTCTGGCAGAGCACGTGAAGCCAGTCGTGGTGATACCAGAGGAAGCCCCGGAAGACGAGGAACCGGAGAACCTGATTGAGATCAGCACGGCCCCGACAGTGGAGCAGCAGGTGAGGAGTGGCGCGGGCTCACCTGTCTGGAGCAGGGCGGCTGGAAAGGGAGGAGAAGTTGGGAGAGCGACTCTGAGCATGGCCAGAGGGACTTTTTAAACGCCCAAACCCTAGAAAGCCTTTGTGATGCCAGATCTCTCTTTAAACTGTTCCTCAAAACCTACTTTCCACCTTTTGCATTTTGTCTATTTCAGGGAGAGAAAAGAAAATCAAATTGTATCATTCCACCATCTGTGACCCAGGCGATATAAGCATCCTTCCCATAGTGCATCCGAGGCACCCCTCCCTCACTGTCAAACTTTCTGATTCCTTTTCTCTTTTGCAGAACGTGTCTGATATCTTTGAGCAGACCTTTGGGCCGCCCAACGGTTTACGGGATGACAGGTAAGGCTGCGTATCAGCAAAACTGAGAGCTGCTCTTAGCCAGCATCTGAATAATGAGGTCGAGCATTTATGTAGTACTTGGTCTGTTCAAAAGGGATAGCTGCATGCACATAACAGCCCTGTAGGGTGGGCCAGCGTTCTCATTTATCCTAGCAGCAAACTCCTTTCTCCAAGTCCTTGTGCATCCAAGCACAGGAGGGACGCAGGCTTGGGGGAAGCCCGACTTTGAAGAAGGCTCGCCTGGCGCTGTCATTATTTGCTTTTCGGCGCCAGGCGAAGACCTTTTTATTTAAGAAATATTTTAATTGTTTATTTATTTATTAATGTATTAGTTTATTAGTTTAATTGTGAATTTTAGTTTTTTGATAGGTTTATTTATAGTTTTAATTGGGGACTATGAGATGGGCCAATTTTAGTCTTCATAACTTGTAGGTCAGTTTGTAGGTGGATTTGTGTTTTTGTTTTATATTGTATTTGTTTTTTTTATGGACCTGCTGTGAGCCGCCCCGAGGCTAGTTGGCAAGGGGCGGCATAGAAATTTTTCAAACAAACAAACAAACAAACGAAGAAGAAGAAGAAGAAGAACAACCACCACCACCTAAGAGGAAAAGCTCCTAAGGAGGGGGAATGAAACCCTCATAGAGCCCAGTGAAGACTGAGCATGCTGGCTGGCTGGCTGCCAGGGGTCGGAGGGGAGCACATCTGGCTTGCTGGACCCCTAAACAGAAGCACTTCGTGCTGCAACATTTTGTTGCCGGTCCCCATGCGGCTTTCCCTTGGTGCAGATAGAATGTGGAGACGGAGGGAGGGCAGCAGGGGACTGTGGACTTCAGGGCTACCTGTCGAATCCACAGCAGAGGTGCAGCTTGACAGGAGGACTTGGAGCTCCGACCGTCTGTCTTTCGCTCGTTTGTTCTCTCTTTCTTAGTTTTACATCCCACCCCGTTAGCCAGAAAGGCGCTCTGCTGATTCTGTTTGCCGCCGCTCGACACCAGCCCAGCTACTCCCTTTGAGTTACTCTATTTCGGTTCTGGCCAATAGCCAAAACTCTCCGGGCAGCTTACAAAGATTAAAACTTTAAAAACAGATTATATAAGAACCATATACTCAAAATGTATAAGCAGCACAGATACACACATGCAGAAAACAATTGTAAACAACCCACAATGAGAAGAATCCAGGGCCTGATGAAAGCCCCCTCACAGGCTGCCAAATGCCTGAGAGAAGAGGCCAAAAAGCCAACAATACTGGCACTTGTAGGCAAGCCCCGGCAGGGAGATCTTTGCAGCATGGGCAAGCCACAACCAGGAAGGCCATGCTGCCCCCCCCCCCCCCGCTGCCTGGGGGAAGGCATCTGGAGGCCTCAGGAGATGGGTATCGTGTTCAGGCAGGCTCAGGCTGAGAGCTGCTCCATCAGGGCTTGCAGTCCACAACCTCGCAAGGCGTTCTGGCCCCGAGCCGGCCTCATGAACCGGGCTTGGGTGCTTGGAGGCCAGCAGTGGTGAGACCTCCTCCTCCCGCCTCCTGTTGGCTGTGTCTGCAGGATGATTCTCTCTGTCCCCAGGGATCTCCAGATTGATAACCTGAAGAAGGAGATTGATCTGCTTCGAGCGGAGCTAGAGAAAATCAAGCTTGAGGTAAGACGCTAGATTTGCTTTAATTTTGCAGAGCAGCAGCAAATGGACTGGGCTTTCTGAGGACCAGAATTCACATCTCAGCTACTCCTCGGCATAGATATTAGCAACTACTTTGCAAAACCAGTTAATATAACTAACACGACCCGTTCAGACAAACTAAATCCTCCCCCAGGCTCATCTACCAAACTCAAAGCCGTGGCCAGCGTGTCAGAACCGCACCACTGGCTTTGAGTCTGCTGGCTTAGAAAGGTGCGTGATCATTTCTCCTTAGCGCTGCATTTGGCGGGAGTCTTGCCCACAGAACGTTTGTCCCTCCCTTGTTGCCATAAATCAGCAGTAGCGCCGCCAGTGTCATCTTCCATGTTAAACATGCTGTCGCAAAAGCGAAACCTGGCTTGGCGGGTGCAGCCAAAGCATTCACTGCCGGGCCCACTCGACACGGATCGGCACGATGCTGCAGACGACGGGAAGGTGCTGGGTCTGCTGTTGCTGAAGCAGCACTGCCTGCCTGTAGAAGGCCTCGCACCCGATTCTTGGGGCTCCTGCTCCCGTAGGGCAGCATTTTCAGTGGGCTGAGGAAGTGGGGGGCAGGGAAGCCCCTCCCATCAACGCAGCCAGAGTCCTGCCCCACAAGCAGTCTAAGTGTCTCTGGAATGAGGGCCTGCTGTCGATCGGAGGGTGGCGGAAGGAGCTCCTGCTGTGCTGTTGCCATGCCCCATTCACGGAAATGCGCTGTCTGTTTGCGGGCGGTTTTCAGGCACAGAGGTACATCACGCAGCTGAAGGCCCAGATTAACGGCCTGGAGGCAGAAGCGGAAGAGCAGCGGAAGCAGAAGCAGAAGGCGCTGGTAGACAACGAGCAGCTGCGGGATGAGCTGGAGAGGTTGCAGAAGGCCAAGCTTGAGGGAGACAGGAGCCGAGGGCTCTACCTGGAAGCAGAAAGTAGGTGGCGCCTCCAGGCGGGGCCCTACCTGCGGGGGAGCAGTCCCCACTCATTCCCGCAGCACCTGAGCATTAACCGAGAAGCTCCTCGCAAACCGCGCGTGACTGGCTCCTCCCTTTTCCAGAGAAGGCCGGTGCCACCGAAATTCGCTACACCAAGCTGAAGGAGAAGCACAGCGAGCTGATCAACACCCACGCAGAGCTCCTGAGGAAGGTAGCGGCACGGTGGGCCCGCTGCCAGCGTCCTGCCTCTGGGCCGGTTGCCAGCCAGAGCACCTCGTTTCCCCCTTCCACGCATACCGATCCCATGCCAGGGACTAGCATAATAACCGCCCTCGGTAGCGTGGCTTGTTTCATGCACACCTGGCCAGGTGCTGCCGCGGACGGCGAGCCACCCAGAAGCCACGGCGTGCGGAGGCCGTGCTGCAGCTGCCCTGGTGCATGTTTCCCCCAAGTGGCAGGGCGGAGCAGAGGGGCCAGGATGCCCCCGCTCGGCTCTTGCAGGCCGCAGTAGGTTGCCATGTTGTGCGGGCCCAGCCTATGACCCACTGAGCATGGGAGGGCAACGGGTCGTCGTTGGAATGCGGGTGACCGTGCTGAGATCACAAACCGTGGCAAACGGCCCACAATTCTCTTCACGGGTTGTTCATGCTTAACAAGCTGTGACTTGTCCATGCGGTTAGGTTCAGACAACACGATAACCTGTGCTTCAGAAACAACCCGCAGTTCACTTGGTGCTGTGCGGGGGTTAGACTGGAATGCAGGAGTGCTGGCCTCTAGTCCTTGCCAGGTCATGAAGTTCTCTGGGTGATTTTGGGCTAGTATCTGACGCTCAGCTTAGCCTACTTCACGGGACTGTTGTGAGGATAAAATGGACGGGAGGACTATGTAAGCCACCACAAGCTCCTTGCAGGAGGAGAAAAGGTGGGGAAACGTGAGACACTTATGTAAGAAATGTACATGAAACTGGAGCCAACCCGTACTCAGCCCTTGAGTGCGGATCGGTGTGCTTTCTGGGCCAGTCTGAAAGACGGAGGAGGAGGAGGGCGCTACTGAGTAATATTTGGGCCCAGGCCGGGCTGGACGTCCCCCAAGCTGTGTCTAGTCTCGCCATGTCCCCAGATAAGAGAGATCTGCAGGAAGGGATGCTTCTAGGGTCCATTCAAGGCCTGGGGGATTTGGCCTGCAGCAACTCGTATTCCTGTTCCCAGAATGCAGACACGGCCAGGCAGCTGACCGTCACCCAGCAGAGCCAGGAGGAAGTCGCCCGGGTCAAGGAGCAGCTGGCCTTCCAGATGGAGCAAGTGAAGCGCGAGTCCGAGATGAAGGTCTGCCGTTGGGACCGGAGGCCGCCGGGGCCACGCTTGCCACCCGCTTCCCTGCCCGGCGGTTTCCCTCTCCGGAGCCTGCGGGGAGGAGCCGGGAGCAGCGGTGGCCTCTCCTGGGCGTGCCAGCCGCAGGGCAGGGGCAGGTCTCCTGGGAGGAGGGCTGATGCGGCAGGCTCAAGGCTGGCCCGGAGCGGGCCCCGCGCAGCCTCGGTCACAGGCAGCCCTGATGGTGCTGTCCTCCGGGCCACGAGCCGGGGGATGAGAACCGCCTGACTGAGTCCAGCCCAAGTCTCTCTGGGCAGCCACCCGTGGAGGGTGGCCATCGCCTGTTGCTCAGCCCCACCGTCTGGCGGCCGGGCTGGAGGGGGGGTTAGTTGCCATTGGCAACCCCCCTGCAAACATGCCTAAACCGGTTTGATGCGGGAAAAGAGCAGTGCGCCCTTTCCGCGCCTTCTGCAGCGAGCCCCTTCTTCAGCTGCGTCGTTCCTTCATGCGAGGCCCACATATGTGAAAGCAGCTGCGGCGGCTCTCTTGGAAAAGGGAGCCTCGCCCAGAAAGGATCGAGGGCTGCTTTGCATGCAAGTTTAAACTCTGCTGGGTCTCTCCACGCAGCTGGAAGATCAGACGCTGCAGCTGGAGCAGGTGAGGCGAGAGCTGGCCTCGAAGGAGGAAGAGCTGGCGCAGCTGCGGCACTCGCTGGACCACGCCAAGCAGGTGGGTCTGTGGCGAGGGCCAGGCGGCCGCCTTTGCAGGGGGGGCGGGGGGTGGAGTTAAAACTCGGGTCAGTAAACATCTCGGCCACCTCCTTTCTTCCCTTAATCAATATGCTGAACAGACACGCCTGCATCGCATTAAATCTATACAATAGCTCCTGTTTTCCTGGTGTTTTTTAAAATAGTGTTCACTTATTTGATTATATCTTCCCAAGTTCACATACTGGCCTGAAGATATGTAGCGATGGAAAAGCTGGACGTGATCTTGAATGCAAACAATGGAAATAGCATCTGACCATGCACAGATCAGAAGCTGCTTCAGCCTCTGGCAGGCCACTGCGCCCAGTTTTGCCCACACGGGCCGGCAGCAGCCACTCGCCAGGGGTTCAGGCAGGGTCTCTTGCCACTGAGCCAGGACCCTCTCTTGCCCCCTCCACTTCGCTCTCCACAGGTCAGTTCTGACCTCGGCTGCCAGCTGGGAGCCCTCCAAGCTGAGAAGGAGACGCTGAGGAGATCGGTCTCCGAGAAGGAATGCGAACTGGTCTCTCTGAAGGGCGCAGTCCAAGAGAAGGAGCTGCTGTTGAGCCAGGAAGTGGAGAAGGGGGCAAAGGAAGTCCAGGAGCTGCAGGGGCAGCTTGTGGAGAAGGTACTGGGCACTAGGAAGGGTGGGTGAGCCTTGAAAATGCCTCTCGTGGGGCAATGGCTAGCTGGGGTTGTGGGGAAATGGGTGGGTGGCACAGCGGAGTGGCGAGGGACGGGGGGCCCCAGCCGCAAGGCCAGGCCCTCTTGTGGGAGGCCGCCTCACCAAGACTGGGGGCATGTGAGCCCCAACAGGGGGTGCGGCTCAGACTGCTCTGGTCTGTCCCTCAGAAAAGTCAGGAGCAGACCCTGCAGCAGAAGCTCCTGGAGGACCAGCTGAGGATGCTGCACGGAACGGTGCGGGAGGCCGAGAGCATCATCCAGGACGCCGTCGCGAAGCTGGATGACCCCTTGCACATCCGGTGCACCAGCTCGCCAGGTGGGCCCGTGTGACTCGCGGCCGGAGGGCAGCCTGGGGTGGCGGGTGCTTGAAGAGCACGGCCCCCTCCCCGAGAGCAGGGGCATCAGGCCTGCTTCTGCCCCAGCGCTGAATTCTGTCCCGCGGCGTCTGAGGCCACGTGCTGAAGGTGGAAGCGGGGAGCTAAGCGTGGCCGAAAATAGCCGCCACCAGTTTTGCTGCCCTGTGGGTAGCCGCTCGCTGGAGCCCTTCTGCCCCCCCAGGGCTTGGGGGCCCTCCTGTGGGTGCGGGCAGGAACCCCCCCGTGGGGGGCGCCTTGCCCCAGAGTTAGCCCGGCCTTCATGCTACGAAGTGCAGCTGAAATTCGGTCCCTCTTACCAGCTTCGTTTTTTCTGCCTTCCCTTCCGCTCTGCAGATTATCTCATCAGCCGGGCACAGGCCGCTCTGGAGTCCGTGAACGCTGTGGAGAATGGGCACAGGTGTTACCTGGCCAATATGGCAGGTAAATATGCTTGGCGGGGTTGCCCCTGCACCGCCCTTCCCGGGGCGGGCGCTCAGCCCCGCAAGCCACGAGCGAGCTTCGTGTGGCTCCTCCTGCACCAGGCCTTCTGCCAGAAGCGTCTCTCGCCCCCTCCAGCCCGCCCCCATAAAAGGGACCCCCGGGCCGGTCTGTGCAGGGCTCGCCCACAGAGGCACTCCAGTCCCTGCCAGGCTTCGACGTGCAAAATCTGCTACCCAAGCGGAGCACTGTTCATGTCTTCAATCATTACGTTTTCCATTCCACTTTTAATACACTTATCTATGCTTTAATTGAGATTTCGCTTTTGATCTGGGTTTTATTGTTAGTCCCTTTGAGCACCACTTCAACACACACTTCTGGAGTGGGTGCAGACGGGTGGTGAGGGAGCGAAGCCCAGGGCGAGAGACGCTGCCGCCTGGCCAGCCTGCCCGCCGTGCGTGTGTTTGGCTGAAGGCCCCAACTTTGGGGAGAGTTTAAGCCCAGTTTTGGCGAGCACGGCTGGCGCTCCTGTGCACTGCGTGAGGCCCCCATCCCTCTTTCTCTCGCTCTCTAAGACGCCACCGCCTTGGTCACTGCCCTGGCTCAGTTTGCTCACCTGACCGCAGACAGCATCGTGAACGGCAGCGCGACGTCCCACCTCGCCCCCACGGACCATGCCGACAGTGAGTGGCTTCCTTTGCGTTTTGCACAATCGCTGAACCATGTTTTCGCAGCCTACCTAAAGCTGAATAAAGACAGGGCCGGCCTAACGCCCTTCAGAAGAGGGTCCCACTCCTGGGGTGCTGCCACAGAGAAGGCCCTTCTGGCGCTCTCCCCAAACTGCCTTCCTGGGCGGTTGGGCCCTTAGGGGGCTCCAAGCTGTGCAGATTCTCAAGGGAAGGGCCGGTCTTCCAGGCACCATGTTCCTGGGCCTCCCGCAGCCCTGACTGCCCTCTGCCCCTTCGCTGCATGTCTTTTCTTTTCCTTCTGCCCAGAACTGATCGAAACTTGCAGGGACTGTGGGCAGCAGAGTCTGGACTACTTGAGCAAGCTAAAAGATAAACAGTCCCTCCGGCACGCGGATCCCGCCGACGTGAGGAAGACGCTGCAAGGGCTCCTTCAGCTGGGACAGGTGCAGCCAGCAGCGAAGCTCGTGGGGGGGGGAGCAGCCCCGGGGGTCAGTACAGTGCCCTCTGGGTGGGCGCAGAGGCTTGCTGGCCCTCGTTCGGAGCCCGCTGGTGGCCCTGGCGGGGGAGGCATCCCAGTGAACGCCCGTCACTCCCCGACGGAGCACCTCCCTGCACAGGGCAGCCTTTCCGAACCTCTGTCCTCCAGGTGTCGCGTCACATCTGGAGAGCACCAGGTTAGGGAAGGCCGATGCCATTCACACAGGGGCTCCCTTTGCACCTCCCCTTTCAAGGCCTCAGTGGTGTCTTCTGCTTTTCTGTTTTGGCCAGGAACTGCGGCCCCGGAGCCTGGATGTCCGGCAGGAGGAACTGGGCGACCTGGTCGACAAGGAGATGGCCTCCACCTCAGCGGCGATCGAGGACGCGGTCCGGAGGATAGAGGTGGGATGAGGCTGCTGGATCTCTGAATCTCCTCCTCCTGTAGCCTCCTTCACCCCCCCCCCCCACACACACACAAGTGATGTGCCACACAGTACGCAATTCACATATGGAAGCTGGTGCCAGCTGCTGGTTTGGGGGGCGGGGGGCTGTTCTTTCTGCCCGGCTCAGGCAGCACGATGTCCTGCGCTCAGGGTCTCAGTGTGAGTTGTCGTGTGGAAGCCGGTCACAGTGCCTGGGAGGGAGAGGCGGAGAGCCACACTGGAGTCAAGTCCCGTGAGCCAGCCAGTGAAGAGCTCCGGTCCGGAGGATCTGCAGGGCTCTTCCCACTCTGGATCATGGGAAACGGAGGGTTTCTCTGAGGCGGGTGGTCCTGAGAGCCGACAGCCCTGTTTGGAGGCCCCTTGTGCCCTGGCCGACGGCCACATCAGGAGAGGCCACTGGGCTCTGGCGCCAGCTTGTGGGCTCCAGGAGCTGAGCCGGGTCATTGCCGGGTCCGGCAGGGAGGGCCTTGCCGGGTCGGGTGGCCCGCTTGGTGACATAGGACTGAATGCGCCCATTTTCCTCCTCATCCCCCTTTTGCAGGAAATGATGAATCAAGCCAGAATCGAGAGCTCTGGCGTTAAACTCGAAGTAAATGAAAGGTGAGCTGGGGCAGTGCTTCACGGTCACCTGATCTGCCTTTTGCAGAGCGATGCGGAAGCAGGTGCTTTGAGCAACGAAACTGTTGGACTCGCTCTCAGCATCTCTGGTTGCAAAGAATCCCCTGAACTGTTTTCTCAGGGTGCAAAATCCCATGTATGTTCGGACAGGAGAAGGTCCGCAGCTCCCTGCAGGGCAGGCCTCAGCCAACCATGGCCGGCTGGACACAGTGGGAGTTCTTGGAGTGGTTAGAGAGGGTCATAGGGGCGTTTCTGGCCACTGCTCCAGCACAGCGCTCACCGGGAAAATGTCCTTGGGCAAGTAGTTGACTTCCTGCCTACTCCGCAGGGCTGTTGGGAAGATGAAAGGGCATTGCCCCATGTTCGTGGCCATTTGTTGGCACTCTGGGAGCAACCACTGCAAAGAAACAGGTTTAAAAGTGGCCCCCATCGGTGGCTTCACTGCTCCCTTAAAGCACGTATCAATACGGGAACACGCTGTCTACGTGAATCAAATTGGCCCCTGTAGGTTCATGTTTGCATTTGCAGTTTAAAAAACATATTTATTTCAAATTGGAGGGTGTCGCCCAGCTGCAGGCATAAAGCATCTTTTGCATCTTTCCCCACAGGATCTTAAACTCCTGCACGGAGCTAATGAAGGTGAGAGCCTTTTTAATTAATTTAAATTCCCTACTCAGCACACGGAAAATCTGTCTGCTGCCGGGTGTCAGCAGGTATCTGGCAGTGCACGGTTGGCCGGCTCTCTGGCTGAGCAGAGCTTCCTTCTCCCGGAGGCTAACGCTGCCTCTGGTGACTTCAGACATTTTCTAATGGGGACTTTATTATACCGGTCCAACGTTGGTAGTTCAGGCTTTCCACTGAATACAGTGGCTCTTCGCTTTTCTCTGCTTTAGGCCATCCGACTGCTCGTGATGACATCCACGAATCTGCAGAAGGAGATCGTGGAAAGTGGAAGGGTGAGCGCGAGCCCCGTGCTCTTTTAACAGCAAAGCAAGCGGGGGCCCAGGCGGTGTGTGATGACCACCACTTCTGGGTGGAGAACGGTTGGGAGAGGCGCTCCATCAGGGGCAGCTTTTACAGTAAGGCCTTATTATGGGATGCGCTTTCAGGGACTCTACGCCCGCTTCCTCGAATTCACGCATCCACAAAAGCTTGATCCAAACTAAATGTGCTAGACTTCAAGGGGTCGCAAGACGCTTTGTTCTTTTTGCTGGGCTCCGGGAATGATCATCTTGTGAGACGGGAATGTTTGCTTTTCCGTGGACCACTAGGGGGCAGCAACGCCGCAGGAATTTTATGCCAAGAACTCGCGCTGGACGGAGGGGCTCATCTCGGCTTCCAAGGCTGTCGGATGGGGAGCCACCCAGCTGGTGTAGGTATCCAGACTGCCCTCCGCTTCCTCTTCCAAGCCGCCCGGTTTATTTACCGCAACACGAGGGCAAGCGGGATGGTGGACGCTTGCTGGAAAAGGTGTGCGTTCTGCTTTGCTGATCCGCTGCGTTGCCTCCCCTTCAGAGAGTCTGCCGACAGAGTGGTCCTGCATACGGGCAAATACGAGGAACTGATTGTGTGTTCGCACGAGATCGCAGCCAGCACGGCTCAGCTGGTGGCCGCCTCCAAGGTAAATCGTCACAGGGCAGCCGCTCACACGCCTGCGCTTTCTAATAAAACCATCCAACGTTTGTCTGCACCGGTGGAGCCTCGCCCTTCCCCATAGCTTGCAGAAGCAAAATGTTCTGTACACAGTGAGTGCTCAGGTGTTGATATGGTCAATTTTTGTAACTTTGCCAGTTTCCGGGACATTCAGCCTTTGGCGGAGAAAGATGTGATGGGGCTCAACTCTAGCAGTAGCTGGTCACTTTGAAATGAAGGGCTCCGCTCTTTGGCTTCCCCGCTCAGGACGCCGTGCAAAGCTGCCTCTTCTTCCTGCACCCCAGCCCTCTATACTCCTTTGTTGCCGTGCCCCTTAGAGATCATCTCTAGCAAGAGTGAGATAAAAGAGGCCATGATGAAAGGGGACTTTACTCTGTTTCCCTCCATCCTCTAGGCCTTTAGACTAGCTAGAAGCTAGTTGCATTTTTAAACAGAAACCTGAAAGGTTCCTACCTGCATTCTGCCATGGTTCACCTGAGCAAGTCCCTCATAGAGACACACTCCTGATCTTGATTTTGAAAACAATTGGCTCCAAGATAGCCCGAGTTGCTGTTCGGAGTTTTATGTTGAATTAGCAAACCGTGTGTCTGTGGTGCCACACGGGAAAACGGCCGTGCGTGTTCTCCATGCCCTGAGCAGTGGCAAGCACTCTTTTGCTGGTTCTAGGTGAAAGCCGAGAAGAGCAGCAAAAACCTGAGCAAGCTCCAGGAGTGCTCGCGGGCCGTCAACGAGAAGGCCGCCAATGTCGTGGCTTCCACAAAGTCAGGCCAGGAGCAGGTTGAGGACAGAGGTGAGTTGGGGGGGGGGGGTCCAACTTTCATGCTCTCACAGTGGCCAACCTAGTGCCCTTGAGAAAGGCCCCAGCGTGATGGGAGGCCACAGGGCCTTCCAGGCTTGTTCCCCGACAACCGGGCTGTTGTGTAGCCATCAGGACTAGAAGTGTGCTAGAATTTATCCAGTTCCCCTTGGAAGCCATCCAGGTTGGTGGCCATCACTTCATCTCATGGAAGTAGTTTTTAATATGAAATGCATTTAATTTTTATTTAAATTTAAATCTAAAGTAAATGCAAAAATTAAATACATTTTCACATTAAATGCAGTCCTAATGGTGTAATTACTTTCTTGGAAAGTTTTTTTAAACTCCTGCTTGGGGAGGCACACCCACCTAGTCTTCTTTACGAGAGCCCTGTGAGGCAGAGTAGGCTGAGGTGACAGCAAAATCACTCGCTCACTGATGGATGTGGCTTCCGTGTTTGGGGCCGTCTCCTATTCAGAGCAGAACCATGTTTGCAAACACGCCTCGGTCCAGCTGCAGAAAAAGCACACAACGTGCTGTAATGTACAGCACCCTGCCTTTCTGAGCATCTCAGCGTCTAGCTAGCACACACCCTAAAACGAGAGAAAGGTGGGCCCAGTGTCCTTGGATCGCCGTAGGATTCAGACTAGATGTGTTGGCAGCCAGCCTGTACGCGTAACGTGCCGAACGAGGCAGGATGTGGGCCTTTTTGAAAAACAAAGCAAGAGGAGTGCAAAATGCATTCCTCAAGAGTTATTCCGGCAGAGATTGCACAGCCGCACCTGCTGTGTTGCCCAACGTGCCTTCTGGAGATGCCTTCCTGAGCCCCAGGGTGGGGCTTGGTGAGGCCAGCAATACATAGTAATTCCTCTTTAATAAATCATTTCCCTTTCACTTCTGCATGCCTGCAGAAAGCATCTACAGCTTCTGTTAATGCGTGCATTCTTTTCCAATCAGACACAATGGACTTCTCTGGAATGTCCTTGATCAAGCTCAAGAAGGAAGAAATGGAGTCACAGGTATGTCCTGATCTTAGAAGTGGCGATGGCTGCTAAACCAAACACCCGGAGAGCCGAAGAGCCAGCAGCACCCGGCAAAGCAGGACCTCTCCTTACTTTACATCTGGAAACATTTTCAATATTTCTTTTAAAAAATACCCTCTCGTTTTTATCGATCTTGTGACAATCGCCCTGCAAGCCGAGTGCGACAACATGCTTTTTCGTGTGTGGTCCCTCCCGCCATCCTGCAGTACGCTTGCTGCCTTTGGTGCTTGGGCATTGACGTAGGTTGCTCATTCTTCAGGTAAATAGCTGCCCACCTGCCGGCAGCCGCTCTTCACTGGCTCCAGACCACTTCACTCCCCACAGTCATATAGTTGTCCCGGTACGCTTCTTTCTTTGGAGTGTTTTGGTTCCACCCTTCTGCCAAAATAGCACCAGCGTACTTTAGCGTAAAGCGAAACCTCGGCCGAGGCTTTGCAGCTTTTTAAAAGAGGGACAAGGTGATGGAAAAGCCAGGGCCCCACCCAGTGAGTGACGAGCGTTGGAGGGCGTGTGGCTGGGGCAGGGGCTCTGGCCCCTTGCTTGAGGCTCCCTACCACGTTTGTAGCTGTGTGAGGAAGCAGTTCCAAGCAGAGACGCAGCGCCTGGCAGAGGCTGAGGCATGAGAGCACCTGGGCCACCGCTGGCCTGCCCAAGTTGCTGAAGACGCGCAGCCGGGCGCTCGCAGCTGTCTTGTGGTACAAGATCACTTGTCTTTGAATAATGTCACCATCCTGCCTTGCAGCTCAACAGGTTTCTCTTTGCAGGTGAAGGTGCTCGAGCTGGAGAAGACTTTGGAGAATGAAAGACTCCGTCTGGGGGAGCTGAGAAGGCAACACTATGCTTTGGCTGGCATCTATGACGAGAACTCTGATGTGGGGAGGGCGAGCGCCGTGCGGAAGCCACCGGGCATTTTGAAGAAACCCCCCGTGGCGCAGAAACCAGGCTATGGCTTCAAGCCCGAGCATGAGGTATTTACTCCAGAGGAATGGGGTGCACGCGAGTCTCACAGATGGAACAAATTGGGGAGCCCAGTCATAGCAAGGGCTGGGAATCCTTTCCAGCTGGGTTATCTGACTTGTCCGGTGCCACAAGCTGATGTGTGAATTCTGGTTACGAAACTTGCTTTGGACAGCAGATCAAGTGTTCTTGATCAGCGGTTTCGATTATCCCCTTCCCGTGAAGAGTGACAGCCCGCTGTGAGAAGGCAGGGAGCAACTCCCTTTGGAGGTCGAGTGCCGCTCGTCCTGCCTCAAAACTGGTGTTTCAGAGTGGGAAACGGTGCTGGAATTACTACAGTGGTTGGGGGCATCTCCCTGCAAAGACAGGCTTAAGCAGTTTGGGAAAATTGTGTCCTAGGTAAGTGAGATGTAAAAGAGAAGTTTTCGAAAATGGTAGCAAGACAAAACTGCTTTGAAATCTAGAATTTCAAAGTCCTACCCAGTGAAACTGCAGTTAGCAAAGTCGGGCAGATGCAGAAAAGGCTCTTCACGCAGCGAATCGGCATGACGACGTGCCCAGCCCAGTTTGCGCTGTGGCCGGCCAGCGGCCTGGGCAGGCTGCCCATGTGGGCGACTCGCAAGCAGGCCAGGCGTGCCATGGTGCCTCACACTGCAAGTACACAAAAAGGGAAGCTAAGCTATGATGTATTTGAGTGGCGATAACCACCAGACCCCTTCTTCTCTGCTTTTTTGCCTAGGCAGCACAGGAAGATGGTGTTTACCAGGCCCACGTTGTGAACTTCTAGGATGCGGCCAAGAACGGACTGAGCAGAGCAGCAGCTGCAGGGCGAGGAAGCAGCTGCAAGATCTCTGCTTCCCCGAGGGATTCGGGCCGGTGCCTGCTGGTTTCTTGCTGTCATGATGCAATGTAGATTTCTGGTGGAGGGCAAAGGCTTTGTAGGCACCCATCCTGACTCTTCCAGGGAGGGGGCATTTCAGGACAGCCACCAGACGTCTGGCATTCTGAAACCATTCAGACTGGGTCTGTGTTTTAAGCAGACGCTGACCGGGTGAAGCCTGGCTTGTCTTCTATCTGACTTTGCCTTTATTCTGAAACTTCTCTTGCCTGCCCTCGTAAGGTGCAAAGACACTCTTGAATTGTACACGTTTGCCTAATCTTTACTACTAGAACAGGTCTTCAAACCATGGTAGGATGCCAGGTACCTACAAGGAAATGGAAAATCCTGAGTGGAAAGGGTAGGCTGCATAAGAAACCTCATCATGCTGACATTATTTATAAGCAATAGGACTCTTTATGGGAGTGGGGCGTGTGTAAATGCTGGTGTATCTATTACTGTACTACAGAAACATTTTTAAAGGAATGTGAATTCCCCCCGCCCCCCCCCCCTTTTTTAAGTAGCCTGTTTGGATTTCTGTTTGTAGTGTTTGTGCTGCAGGTGGAAAATGGCGAACCCCCCTGGGAAGAAATCTCACAAGGCTAAGGGCTTTTAGACGTGTCAGTTTTACGTTGTGCATTTAAAAGGAACAGGATTTATACACTAAAAAAATACTGGTTTTTAAAAGCTTTTAAATCCCTATTTAGGAACAAAATACCCAGGAGAGCTGCCCAAGTCATTTCAGGAGTTAAAAGCACCACGTTAGCCATTTACCGGCATGGGTGCAAGGATGGGAACTATTCTTAACAAACCCTATGATTTTAAGAGGACAATTTAGCCTATTAAAACGATTACCTAAAATACTGCTCCGTGTCATTTTGTTCCCTATGCGGACGTTGTCTCGCTCACAATTTCCAACAGCCATTTTTGCATTTTGGGTGCAACAAGTGCCCTCTGCTGAAAACCGCCAAGTAGAAAGGATGGCAGACCATTTCAAGGTCTCGGAGTTAGTCAGGCTGCCAGCAGCCCGGCTTCCTTCGCTGAATGCCAGCTGATGCAGAGTTGCATTTTCTGTGGGCGCCTCTTACAGGCCTCTCTCACAAGGAACTTTGCTTTCTGCCAAGAATTGCTTTGGATTATAAGCAGAGCAAGATTTATCCTGCTGGAACTGAATCAAGGCCACCATCTTTACTCTGACCGTGCATGCAACAAATCAGATTTTAATGTCACTGTGTGAGGAGCCTTCCTTTCTTGTGCTGCTGTTGTTCAAACTCTTACCAAGACGTCAAGGAAACACCAGGCACAAAAGCCTGTCGTACTCTCTTTGAATGGAAAAGAAGCGGTTTCTGGTGTTCTTGCACAGAGGCAATGAAATATGCCAACCGGCGTGCAGGAGATTGAAATTGGTATGCATTGTTTGACCAAACAAAGGAACAGGCTACGGAGGGAATTTTTAGCCTCGATAGTAAGTATACAGGTTCGCGTCTACATAATCAAAACAACCTAAAAATAGCCCAGCTTTCTTAACTTGAAGTTTCAACCTCACAGCGTTATACTTTTGATGCTTGCATGGGTGGTTGTTTAGGAGAAGGGAACAATTTTACTGCTGCCGCCTCTCATTCAGGGAAACAGTGTTGGGCAACACATGTCCCCCACCCCCCCAATCAGAAGCCTGTGCCCCAGAAAGCAGCCGCTTTCTGGAAGCAAGGTGCAGCCCATCGTGGGTTCAAAGAAGGCCAACGCTTCCTACCGACAAAGCTGCCTGGCTCAACAACAGAAGGGATTGCCAGGCACCTTGTGCAGAGGCAGAAAAGCAAAGAGGCACAAAGGCAGTTCGCACTTACCTCAGAGTGTGCAGTTCCAGCAGTGACACACAAAGTAGAACAGAAGAGGTGACAGCAAACACATACCCATGTTTTACACATGCAGAAGGAGTTATACTGACAAACAGGTACAAAATCTAGGATTTTTAATGAGCACTCACTGCAATCCTGAAGTCATTTATAAAAACAGCCATTTTTATAAGGAAAGTGAACAGCTTTTAACTCTGAAGTGTTTTTCCAAACCACATTCTCAGTTGTACAGACAAAGGAAGCTTTTACAATCTTGTCGAGGAGTAGTCCTACGTCCAGAAGCGAGAGAGTTTGCTAGAGGCTTAGCTGAAATTTCTCTGAATCCAGCAGCTGCTTTTGAGGTTAGAATTGGTTCACCCTGGCATGAAATGTCAAGTAAGCTGAGGCACGAACAGCAGGATTGATGCCCCCTCATGCGACCTATTCCCTTCTGAGTCAAGACCCCCCAGCTGGCCTTTCTTACTGGAACTGAAGTCCCATATCCCAAACCTTGAACAAATACGGTTCCCCCTCACATTAAAACCCAAAGGGGAGGGGGAGAGACAAAATCCTTCCTGTCTGTATGCTGCTGACACTGGATAAACAAAGATAAGAGAGCAGAATCCACTCACATTCTCATCCTGCACCGGAATCAAACAGGCCAGGGATAATGGTGAGCATGTACATCGTGAAATCTGCATGCTCAAATGTCCTTCTGCAGTCTTGGAGAAAGGGCACAGAAGACGGCTGTGTTGTAAAAGGGGGCTATTCATTTCCCTCTTAGCAGGGGAAAACATGGCTTCCTTCGCCTCAAAGAAGGGCATTGGCGCCTCTTCTTTGAAGGGCAGTTTTGAACAGCACAGGTTGCACAGTACAGGTATAACAAACCAAAACACTTGCAAAGGTTCGTATAAAAGCTCAGTAAGTAATATCCCAAACCGAACATGAAAATAGTTTTACGCTACAGTCTAACAACATTTCAACTTCTCTCCATGAGCTCTATGACTATTTTGTTAGAGGAACTGGTTCTTTTCAGTTAGTGTTTGCTATCCGCTGGCACATGCAATCTTAACGCATGTCAACAAGTCTAGGAGTGAGCGTGGACTGCACGGATCCTGGTGCAATGCTGCCGGAGTCTGCCTCCGCTTCTGCTGTTCGAAGGTGGCTGACAGAACACCTGGCTCCTCCCACTTCCCATTCTGGCTCCTCCCACATCAGTTCCTTCTGAGGCGCATGTGCAGAGTAGAAAGAAACAAGGCAGGCGAGTAGCGTGCTCGAACCAGCCACCTTTCCGCAACAGACGCCAGTATTGCGTCCCCGCCGAGTCAGCGCGACGCCTCACCCGCAGACCCTGCTTCTAGTCAAGTGACAGGCACTGTGTCTGCAGGACCCGCACGGTGGTCCAGTTCCACTCCCCCCATCAACTGCGACAGGCATCCGTTTGCTGCAGCCCTCACACCTAAGTGTGCGCGGCATAAAAGTGTTGGTTTCCAAACAGCACAAGTCGAAGAGGTGAGCAAAGCTCTCCCCCGCTCTGGGATTAAAGTAGACGCAAAACCCTTGTGAGAATTGCTAGCGGGACACTAACCACCAGTCATCGCCACCAGTCAAAATGCGATTACACTCACCAAAAGAGTTTCGGCAGGGTGCCGGGAGCCGGCAACCCTGAGGCCACAGCTGCAATCCACCCTGGCCCCAGGGGCTCCGGCTTCCCCCTCCCCCAGGTGTCACATCCAAAGCCAGCAGACAGCGGACTTGATCTGATCTGACAGGGCATTAAGTTTCATGCCAGCTCTCCCAGTGTAAAGAGGAACACTTAGAAGCAGACAATTGGAATGGAAAGAGATGCAGGCATCTCTCGAAAAGTCACGTGCAGTGCAGTGACCCTAAGGCACACACGAGTGGCTTTGTCCACCACGATGCTTTGCTCTGGGCAGAAGAACTGTGTCCGTTTAAGCTAGCTGCTCTGTGGTTCTCTTCCGCATGAGGTATCCCTGAAAAATTCAGCAGTTGCAAAAGTTTTTTTTTTCCCCCATTTGAAGTTAAAATTTAAAGGCATTTTCCAAGAACTTAATATTGTACATTTAGGGCTATTTCTAGATAGAAACAGAGCTCAGTCACGAAACACTTCAAAAAGAAAACTATTCAAAGTGAAATTCACAGGTCAGCTCATGATTTCCACTTGTGTTTCAGATGCCCTTTTAGCAATCGGACTATAAATCAGTAATTGACATATGAAATTGCAATCTAAAGCTACACCTACAGGACAAACTTACGCACTTTAACCTAGTTAATGCTAGGGAACCCGGGCTGAAAAATCTACCGTTACCTTCCAAAGCAACTCTTAAAGAAGCCGTGGCAGCAACCAGCCGTCCTGCATTGTGTAGACGGCCCACAGTGTGCTGCATGTCATTCAAAGGCCTGAGAGTCCCGCGAGGTCCAGCCAGTCCCTGCCTCGATATGGGAAGGAGTTGGTGCTTTCCTTCTAGACAAAGGATGCTTGGCAGGTGAAGCAGAGAGGCCACAGCCAGCATTACACGGCGCGCGACTCTCTCTTCTTAAATGAAAAGGGATGATCTGGACAAGGCAAGGAGTCGCAATGGGCACCTGCGTCGCTTTTCATTGTGGAAGCAGCAAACGAGAGAGGTCTGCTTGCCCCTTCATGTAAAGGCGAGCTCTGCGAGGCCTTGGAGAAGTGGGTGCACTGCCGGCCAGGCCTCCTCTGCTCATCTGTGACCAAGCTCCCCGAGCCTCCAAGATATGCGAGACTTTCACAAGCCTCCCTCCCAACCCAAAGGCATCTGAGCGCAAAGGGTTGGCTGGCAGGCATGCCACTGGCCGTGACGCTTCAGCACCCTCCATGGGCAAGCGGGACTTCCTACTCATTCAGCTCTCTAGACCTTTCTTCAATGCAGGAGTTACTCACATGAGTCATCCCAATTAGGAATGGGTGAACAATACTTGAATTCTCAAAACCACTTCACCAAGCCATGACCTCTGAACGTTCACGCCCCATGTAATTAGCAACACAAAATCCAAAGGACAAAGTTCAAGAGCTCATGAAGGCAGAATCAAACATACGCAAGGCGGAGTAAGTGCTGGTATAACTTTATCGTTGTTTTTTTTCATTTTTTTCAAGAGATAAAGTGACTGCCAGCCATGGAGTGCTGAGAAGGCGTAGGCTAGGTCAGGGATGATGGGCCTCCAGAAATCTTTACTCCTCTATCTCATCAGGCTCTCGTCACCACCCAGCTCAAAAGGGAGTCAGTTCACACGCCAGGATCCACCTGATTTGGGGATGCTGCCTTAGCAAGAGTTAACTCAAAGCAATCCTGTAAGCAATTAACCCAGAGATATCTTGCCCCACGGAAGAAAAAGTGTTTGGCCTCTAAAAGGAAAGCCATGATTTGCAGATGGCACAAATGCATATTGAACCAGGTTTGTGATAGAGGAGCAAGAGAAGAGCTTTAAAGAGAAAATATGGCTTCAGGAAAGAGGCCTGCCTGACATGCCTTATATTTACCCTTACGTTATCCTTTCAATTTATCAAAAAGGCAAAGATCTGAACATCATAAATATGACAGAATATAAATTCCTCATGGCTGAGGTAACACAGAGAACTAGCAGCACCTAGATGCCATCATCACAAATAGGGAGTGAATCACAGGCTGGTAGGAAGTAGTGCAGAAAGGAGGGAGAAAAGAAATCGGCAGAGCATGCGGGACGATCCCGATTAGCACGCACGAGTTGTTCCTGGAGAGGCTGGCAGTCTCCAAAAATTGTCCTCAGCAAAACTTTACAGCAGGCCAGGAACTGACACACTGCTCCAAGAGTCACACACTTCAAATCTGCATTGTGTGGTTGCCCATTTCTCCCTCCGCTTTAGCAAGTGTGGCTAGACAGATTTTAGGAGCTGCCTACTCATGTTTCAGTTTTACTTTCATAACTGCCTTCAGATTCAAGATGCACTACAGAGTTCTCACTCTCCGTGTTTTAAGGGATGCCCTTGCTTAGAATAGTGCTGCAGATTAGTTTGAAAGCTGTATCCCTGCCACAAATTAGGGGTGGTTCTTTTCAGATCAGGCATTCATTTAAGACTGGAAGACATATTCAGGGAAAAATGCAGTACTACTTGAATCTGGAATCTGGAATCAAGTATAGGTAGCTAAACATTGCTTTCCTGCTATTTCTACAACCACAAAATTTTTTTTCACTGTTTGGGTCTTGTTCCTTAATTTCAGCAGAGTTCATGGCTAGGAGTTCTGATAACCACTTAACTAATCAGGCTGGAGCAGTGGTGGAGAGAAACACCCATGTGTTTCTTTAACAATCATACACATTGGCTCAGGAAGTACAAGGCCAGAATTCCACACTGCTGTCACATGTGACAAGGTCAAAACAGAAAACTAGCCCAAGCTTACTCCAAAATCTGCAATTCTGCTCCCTGTGAGAACACCTAATCTTTTGGAAAGGCTCATTTTGCTAACCTTCAGAACACTCTCAAGCAACACAGTGCAAGCGCAGCATCTTATTCCACTTAGATGAAACACTGCCCAAAAAAAGCCCCAAATTTAAGGTTAGATCATGGTCACCGGTTTTAAAGTCATACTCATTCCAGTTACTTTCAGGTGACGCAGGCAACAACATAGAATTCAAAGGCTGGGATCAGGTTCTGGGTGCAGGACTGAATTCAGTACCTGGGCCCTCCAGGAGCTGCATGAAAACTGTGGTGGCTACTGAAAACAGAAAGCGGCAGTAGTTTCATGCGCGTTGTCCTTCAACAAATTTGCAGCCGTGTATAAAATCAAGACACTGTGCACAAACAGTAAGAGAAATGCTTGGGATAAGAACCAGCGATGCCCTCTTGCACTGACGGACAGCAGTCGACAGACAGTGGTCATGTATTTCAACCCTGAGCCTTGCTCACTTCTGAGGAGTCACCTGAATTCCCACATCTGTTTCTTACCAAGCTTCTGGCCATTTTAGAGGGAAGGCTGCAAGAGCTTACAATCCAGCTACCCACAAGATTTCCTAGGCTGGGATCATGGATGATTTACCTTGAAATCTTTAGGCTCAGTGCTTAAACAGAACGGTTTTCTACCAAATTCAATGGCAAATTCCACCCCACTGGAATTCCACCCAAATTCGACCCTGCTGAAACACAAGACCTTCCAGATCCTCTAGGGACACCATTCCGTGTGGATTTAAATAGAAAAAAGGCCCGCAAACAGGCTGTGGGCCTTTTTTGGGTCCACATTTGCAGAGAATTGCACCCTAAATGAATTTACCACTCTGTCCGACTTGTGGAAGGAACCCCGACACAGGGAAAGGTTATGCAGAATATTCTTTTGCCACTGTTTGCCCTGATGCCACAGACCATCTCATGCCAGGAGTTGGCCATAGAAGGATTAAAGCAGCACTCAATGTCAAATGCTGAAGAAGCTGCAATTGCAAAATTTTCTATTGATTATAGAAAAACCTAGCGGGCAGGATTTGTATAAAATGGGGCGAGTCTCTCATGGCTTTCCACATGTTCTGGCCTACGACACTCATCAGCCCCAGCCAGCATCGGCAATGGGCACAGGTGATGGGATTTGTAGGCCACCCCGAGAGCCACAAGCTCCTCACCCCTTGCCTCAAGGAAGAAGTCCTTTACCTTTAGAAAGCAAAAGGATTGAAATGAGAGAGATGCAAGTGGAACGAGGGTCTTTCCGGGTCCACAAACTCTCCTGAGGTTATCAGTTACGATGAGGAAGGGGAGCCTTGGCTTGGCACCAGAAAGTGATATAAATGAGCTGAAGGAACTAATTAGCCAAATCAGAGAGATGCCAAGGGCGCCCCAAAATATGACTGATGGAACTTGCTGAAACACAAAGATGTCACAAACCCAGAATTCTAGAAGAGTGCATATCCTTCATGTTATGATGGGGAAACTTGGAGAAAAGAGAGCCATCATCTGCACCATACAACAAAAAAAGAGATCTAGATATAAAAAGGTGGAATTAGTAAGACGATGATATCAAGAATCAGAATGGGGAAACGGTAGGGAAATTCTCCAGTGGCTCAGATGATGTATTCCTAATACAAGGCAGCCATCAAGAGGAGGGAAGTACAGATTCATTTATGACTAATTTGTGTAATCCTGAGGCTTTCTGGAGGTTAACGTATTTAAAAGAGGAAGATTCCCCTCGCCACACACGCACTTGGAGAGGCAATCCAGGGACATCCCCACAGTCACATACTGAAATGAATCTGATTAAATCAGCAATGGAAGCAACTTGTCCCCACGTCAGGTGCTAAAATCGCCACGGTTAAGCTAAAATTACAAAATTAATCTTTACACAGAAGCTGTGTACCAAAAACACAGCCGTGGAGCCAGAGTCGTTGCAAGCTAGTCCCATTTCACGGTGGTTTTGTACTTCTAGCGCATGTGCAACAGTTACCGAGTAGCCAAACAGGGATTCTTCCGTGGAATCTGTTTGCAGTTCTTCATATCCAAGTCAAGCAGCGAAAGGAAACGAGATCCCCGGGTAAACGGCAGGCATGGGCTAAATCGCCGCTCAAACCTAGGCAAGACCCCACCGCAACAACTGCACCACCCTTCCAAAGAAGGTTTCATGTCAATGTTGATTCTTTAAAACAAACAAACAAACAGAAACAAGACATTTGCAGGATATGACGACACATCGGTTTTCAACCTTAATTTCTTGTACTCTTAGGCACAAAGCACTGGAGATTTGCCACAACTCGGGTTGTTTCTGGGAGCTGAGGAGTAAAAAGGTCAGCACCAACATATGAAAGTTAGGAGAGGGTATCCTCAATGTAGAATGAAGCCAGGGTTTGGCGGGAGGCGAGGTGGCGGTCTCTGGGGCAGCGCAGGGGGGCACTGCGGTGCAAACTGGGTTGGGTACCCTGCTGGCGGCCCCTGACTCATGGAGGGGATTCCTGTTCGCGGGGGAAGCAGTGGGTACGGGACACCTGCATAGGGGACGGCTGGTCCTGGGCTCCCTGCTGCCGTGAACGGAGTGGGGAAGCGTCCCGGGGAAGCAGCTGCTGTCGGCGGTGGCGGAGGGGGATTGCGGCGAGGCACGACAGAGGGAGGGGTGTTGGCCTCTGGGGGGTGATGTGCTGGCGGCGCTTCGGTCGCCCTCGGCTGAGGCGGCACTGGGGGCAGCCTTGGTCCTTTCAGCACCATCTCCTGGAGTTTTTCTATTTTTACACGTCGCAGGTGGGCCAGTTTCCTTTGGTTCTGGTATTCATCAACGAAGGTGTCCAACGGAATTTCGCCATCCAGAAACTTCTCGGCCATGTTCTGTTGTAAACAGTAATACATTGTTAAAGGGGAGGGGGGAGACACACATTCTGGAGGCATCAACCCTCGATTAGCACCAGGATCCTTCCACCAATTTGCCTCTTGCTCACAAAAACAAAACAGCTGGGGAAGGATGACAGCGGCACGCCTACTGCCTTGTCTCGCCAAGGCTGAATCCTACGCCCGGGAAGCCAGGAGAGCACTCAGCCTGCCTGCAGCATCACCTTCCCCAACACGGTGCCCTCCAGAGGTTCTGGCCTTCAACTACCATCAGTCCTGGCAAGCATGGCCCATAGTCAGGGATGCTGGGTGGCGGTCCAGAACGGAGGGAGGGCACCAAGTCGGTGAAAGCTGTCTTAGATGGCGAGTCACCAGCTCTCTTCAGGTGCCTGGCGTACATTTGCATCCCAGCTGCATCAAACATACCCGGAATTGCTTCCTTCTCGGGAGCCAGTTGAGAGTGCTGCTGCTTCCCTATCTGCTACAAACAGGAACATGTGGTGACATAATTTTTCAAACAGCCAGCCAAGCTATTCGCAGGCCATGGACTATGCTAAATGGGGAAGTGCTGTGGGTGAAAGATTTGGTGAAATGGTAGGCAGGCAGGCAGGCCAGCTGCACAGAATGGCTGCAAGCCTCTGCTCAGCCCAGCCTGAGAGGCTGCAGGAAAGCCAGCAGCACGGGAATTCCTTCAGTGCCACAGGCAGCAGCCCATGCTGCCCACTCTCTTTACCTCAGTATCTTCTTCGATCTTCGCCCCTTCCGTCTGAAGCAGTGCTAGAAGGGTCTCCAGGGAAGCGTTGCTGGATTGCCTGTCTGTAAATGGAGCAGAAACGGGCAAGGCCGTGAATCCAAGGAGCGGCTAACAGAAACACACACGGTCAAAGAGCACTGGCCCCGGTGCGACGCACACGACATTAAGCGGACCTCAGTGGCTGAACTGCAAGGAGGTCCTACCTGAAGTAGGTGCGAGTCCGAAATCACTTGCTTTCAACTGGATGCCCTGGCAGATCAGGAACGGGTTAGGGTTTCCTAAGCAAAGCATTTTAGACCCTTCTCTGCCGCTTCCACAGTGCCCTCATACCACCGCCACCATCCACCGCAGCACGGCCACTCCAACCCCCTCAGGGCCTCCATGCTCTCCCCAGGGTCCCGGCTCCCCTCTCCTTTCCCAGTGAACCTCCTGCTTTCTGCCTCTCCAATTGAAGCACCAAACTGTTTTGGTACAGTTTCTGGGCCCGAGTGTCTAAGCAGCAGATACTCACAAGATGGGTGTAGCCCCAGCTGTAACCTATACTGTATGTGTTTACTTGGAAAACTGCTTTTGATTCTGCCTGGGTTTTGAAACTGCTCGGGTTACCAGCCTCAACAGGAAACATTTTACACTGATCCAGTCTTAAGCGTGTTACTGGAGTTAGCATAATGTAGTGAAGTCAAGGGTGAGGGCACAGATTAATCACTAATCACATAACACCAATTCCAGATTATTGCATTGGCTGAAAACAGGCTTCTGGCCCCAACTCAGGATGCTGGTTTTATTGTAAGACACTTAACAGAGAAGACGCAGAAATGGAAGGACTGGCCACCCCAGAGAAACATTACCTAGCTTGGTTTTCTTTATCTGATATGCTTCGAAGAGATGATGCAGTTCCTGGTACTTTTGCGTCAAGGTGGCTTTCAGACCATCCAGCTTTGGCTGGTACAAGAGGTTGCCTTCTGCCAGGCTACGATTGCTGGCCAGAGTCATGTCCTTGCTGAGCTGAACATTTTGGGCCTGCAAAATGAAAAAAAAAAAAAGTGGATAGATGGTTAAATTGGAGGTCCAATGTGGATGCTAGAGCATTTCTAAGATTTCAGGTCACAAGTAAACATGCTCCCTGAACTGCCATCTACAAGCAGCTGCAGGAAAGGGATGGCTGGGAGATGAGCTACCATGTGCCTTTTCTCCTGCCCAAAACTGTCTCCATTCCAGTTGGTCATTATAAAGTAATGCAACTTCAAGAACAGCCGCCTGCATTTGCTCCCGCGTGGATTGCAGGTCATGCCTGTTAGATTCTACATATGTAAGCAAGGTGCACCACGGTTTTAATTTCTGTGCAATGAGCAAGCAGGGGGATCACAAACTGGTATGATCCAGGGGCCAGCCAGAATTTATTTGTTCATCTATTTTCTGTACAGTCCAGCCGTAAAAGCTCTCTGGGTGGTGAACAGTTAACAGGCAGTATATGCTACAATACAAAATGACACCCCCCACCCCCACTCAAAAAAGCACCGAGCAGGAAATACAGTTTTGACCTATCAGTACAATCTGTTAGGAAGAACTCGTACATAAACTTCTTGAAACGAAAAGGAGCAATGCAAGCACATGATACTTAAGTTGATTAGTAGAAGGGAAGGAAACACCATCGCTTGGATTATCTGGACTGGCCAGAAATGTTCATTTGCGAAGATAAAACTACCATTTTAATCTGAGGGAGAAAGGAGTGAGGAGAGCGGCAACACCATTTACAGGCTGCTTCAAAAGCCAAATACTACGGAGCAAGCCGGCCTGGCAGCATCTCATTTGAGACCTCATAATGAGATCTGTGGATCAAAGGCGAAACTGGAGAATCTGAGCACAGTTGGTCAGCTGGAAGGAACAGCAGGATACTGTTTCTCTTAATGGGATAAGGAAAACAAGGCCCCATTTCCTTGATTATACAAATCTGATAAAGAGGTCTTTATTACATGCACTGGTCAGCATGCACATGATTCCAGGCTCCTCAGAGGAGATCGCACATCTTCACTGTCATGCTTCTGGTGCTCTACTATCCACCCACACAATCCTTTTGCCTTGCAGACATGTTAAACAGAAAGGTGTTCAACCTAACAGGTACAAGATGAAAAGGGAAGAAAATAAGTGAAGTCAGGTATCCTAAGCGTCATGGAATGAAGCTGTGGAAAGGCAGCTGCACAAGAATTTCAGCATCCTTGAAATTTCCCTCCTCCACAGGGCAGAGACAACAGTACACAGCGGGTTCTGCACAAACGCAACATCATCCACCAAGATACTGAAAGCCACATCACAGTCTGAACTGACTCACACAAACCTCCATTCTAATCCAGTACTGTGGATAGGGCTAAATGCTGCTGAAAGACCCACAAGAGAAACGGAAATTTCTGGGAGCATCTGTCGGCCTCAGTGGGAAATGGGAACTGGGTTTCTCCTGGGGTCTTTTGGTCTTACACTTGTCTCTAAACTTCCCTGTTGCACATCTCTTACCACAAGGATAAGCAGAAGTCAGGCTTGGAAGATCGGCTGTTAGTTTGATTTTATTTTTTTTCTTCTAGAGTCTCAAGTCCTACTACTCAGAGCTTGGTGCAAAAGAGATATTTTTAAAGAATTCTAAGCCCGGGAATTTGTATTGAGGTACATAATTAAAGAAGAGATCACAGTCCTTCAATAAGAACCAATGCCTAGTTACCCCAAGCTTTCCTTATTTCAACTGTATAATTAAGGCAGTGCGGGACTGTTTTGTCATTGCTATTATTAAACAGCGAATGGCAGCTGAATTCCATACAGTCCCCTGCATGCAGTTGGTTCAGACCCATGGTAAGAGAGTCGCACGGGGATTTGGCTTTGGAGGGAGAAAAGTGTCGTTCCGCCCCTGCTCTAGACACTTGGCTTTGTGGAATCCAGTGTATTAATGTTGTGGCCTGGCTCCCATGTAAAGTCTATTCATGGCTCTGTAAATGGAGCAGATACAGGAATACATGATAAGACAGACAGACAGATAGACAGAGCAACTCTGCAAGTAACTTCCATCTACCGGGACCATTAAATAAAGCTTACTAGATTTCTCCAACCTAACTATGTTGCACAGGTAAATGAATGCTTTCCAAAATAGCAAGATGGAGTATCATTTTTCTGAAATGATACCTGTAGGAATGAAGAGTTAAAACATTAGGTTTGTGTTCCATGGTGGAAGAGTCACCAACTCGGCAGAGATTAGAAATAATGAGCAGGAAAAACAAACACAGTCTTGTGGCACTTCATAGGCTAGCACATTTATTGCATTTCATGTGTTACAGCCCACTTCATTAGTTACCAGATTTCAAGTACATACACACAACACCATGAGGTGGGAATAGAATTGCAAATGGTGTGTTCAGAAGGAAATTAAATTCAAAAAGCACCGACTGGCAATCACATCACTGCCATCACTGCCTGACTAGTCACAAAACAGTCAGGGCTGATAAAAAATATGCTGGTATTTAGGTAAGCCAATTAACACATGTAGTGTGATAAAAATCCTTCATCCTGATTCAAAACTCCTGGTGAGAGAATTTAACCTGCTAATGAATTCTGTGGGGAAACAGTCCCACAGAAAAGGTGGTGCATTCACTGCCATGTAAAACTTCACTCAGTTGATATCTGGTGTTAGCAAGAACAAAATCATTATACAGCTGGCCTTTTTATTACCAGAATCCATGGCTCCATTATGTGCGCCTAAAGGAGCCAATTATATCACTGAGGTTGGGCTGCCTAATTTTGGAGGAAGCAATTCATTCTAGTTAACCTATGTACCCCAAGACCTTTCCCTGCAAGCTGCAACAAAACACCAAATTACAGTTCGGAAGAAAAGCAGGGATATGATAAAAAATGTCTTTTGCCCAGTCAAACCAAGCAAGGTTTGGTCCGCGTTCCTATCTGTCCTAATCTTATGAACGGTGCATTTTCTTGCTCTCACTCTGTACCCCTGGCTGCTGCTTGCAAAGGGAAATTTCCTTGGGGAGGACACCTGCAGGCCATAAAAATAGTCCTTCCTCTCTCTCCATGTATATATTTAATAAGATTTTTGTGAGGAGAAAAAGAGAGGAAGGGAAGCAGGAGGGGGAGAGACCGTCTCATGCACCCCTGGACTTACATTCTGCCCCGAATATAGGAAAACCTGCCTAAAAACTGACAGAAGCATGAGGAAGAGAACAGGGGTCTGTGCTCCCACAGAAACTGGCTACAAACCGCTTCTGTAGGAGGCAGAGCCAAAACAGAGAGAGGTTCCTCTCCTTCCTCTGGGACACAAGTATGATGTGGATGGTCTTGGCTTCCATGGAGGAGGAGCAGTTAACCCTTTGTTCCCTGTCCCACTCCCTCGCTGACCAAGGAAGAGGAAGAGTTTAAGTTCCCATGAATTTTGTGTGGGAGCTTTGGTATTTATACAATTTCTACACCATGACTCAAATGTGAAGAAGCAATACATGAAAAAAGGCAGCCTGGAATCAAGGCAAACTGCAAGCAGACTACAGGCCAATTAAAAAGGCAATTTTATAAGTGGCACTATTTTATTGCATTTTTATTATTTTACATTCATGCATTGGTCTTTCTTCTTCTTGCAAGGAATCCAACACAGTTTATAAGATTCACCTCCTCTCCAATGTATTCCCACAAGAATCCTGTGAGGAAGCTTAAGCTGAGATTCTGTGCCTGGCCTAGGGTCACCCAGTAAGCTCCCTGGCTGAGTGGGGATTAGAACTCAGATCTCCTAAATCTTAGTCCAATGGTCTAGCCAATACACCCCACTAGCATTAAAACATGGCATGGTTGGAGCAGACCCAAACTTCACAAAAGAACACTTCTGCATCATGGAAGTAAGCCAAGCACAAGGAAATTTACCGCCTAATGAAAGTTCCATGAGACCTGCCAAAACAGTGAGAAAGAACTACTTAGTTGAAGATAGATAAGCCCCTCAGGAGCTGGTTTTGAAACACAGGTTGGCTCCTGATTGCACAAGAAACACTTTGAATCAAGAACAGGTACAGACTGCACACCCCTAACCCTGATACAGGGATAAAATACCATTGAATATAGGGCGATTTTGAAAAAGACTTCCTTGAGCTCATCATTTCTGCCCATTCTAAACACATTCCAACCATCAAAATCTTAACAGAAAACCTTGTTTTTCTAACCCTAATTCGGCATTTAAATGTAGCTGCTGGTTCTCACCAGTGCAAATGCAGACGCCCAGACTGAAGGTGATTAACCACACAGATTAACCCGGGCACCACAAAGACGGGAAGCTGACAGTGTCTATGAAAAACGCAAGCCCCCAGAGGGTCCCAGTGACAATTTCCAACTGTTTTCATTGCTTCCATGCCCTGTTTATGCATCAATAGACTCTGGAGCACAGAGATGTCAACCAAAGCACCAAGCCTAGAGAGGCTGTGGCTTGGGATCGGCGCACACACCTAGCCAGCCGATCTTGGGACGGAATCCCAGATGCGGTCTCTGGAACCCTGGAGAGCTGAAGCACCACCGCGGTGGCTCTGACTGGGTGCTCTGGCTTGCCCCAGGCTGCACCGCTATTTAAAGACCACACGGTTTTTATGCACCGGCAGGAGAGCACATGCATGCTCCCTGCGGCACGCTCGCCTCTTCTACTTTTACTCAGCCACCCGCAATCAGCTCCTGCTGAACATGATGTCCGAGTCCAGAGCATTAGGCTGTTTAGTGTCTAACCCACCCAGTGGCCTGGGTTGCGACATCAAGCTTAGCAGGATCCAATCCTGGCTGGCAAAGGGATGCTTCCCAGGCAGCTCACCTGCATGCCCTGAATGTCCCATCTCCCGTTATCATCTGCAAACCCCACCAGCTTTCTATATTTCTGTGTTAAACTGGAGATACCGTTTCCTTTGTCTTTTGTGGGGGAGACTGTGAAGCACGACTGACATGTTTGCATTTTGCTTTGCTTTAGAATCCTCTAAGTAAGCAGATAAATCATACTGACTGAGGCAATTGGATTTCTCCTTTTTTCTGGGTTGAAACCAGAGTTATTTGGCTTTTTAAAATTAGATATGCTTCGAAATCAGGCCTTGACTTGTTTTAGAGGAGGAGGGGAGTCTGGGTATTTTAACTGTAGGTTATGATTAAGTAATAACCCCATTAAATAGCTACCAGCTGCCATATGGAGTTCTGACCTTCTCCCCTCCCACAAGCATGCACTTTCTTTTGTGTTTTGAAGGAAGAGTGGAGAAAGGGAAAAGCTGATGTATGCAAAATAGTGGTTTTCCTACCACAGAATTACCAGATAACTACAAAAAGTGATTCATAGGCAGGTTTTGCCAAGTAGAGTTGTGGGAAACAATGCTGCCCCATAGCAAACAACTAAGGGTCCAACTGCAAATACCCTGTGAAATGTGATACCTCAAACAGACTAATCCCAACTGCTGGCCACAATCTGGCAGATCTAGTTATAATCATAATCTTGCTTTGGCAGACATTACAGCAAGGAATTCTGTCAACGTTTCCTTTTTTTTTTTTTTTTAATAGGGGATTCACAAATGCTCTAACTTCTTACTGGAATAGCAGCTGTTTAATATTAATCCTGACTCTTCCGTCCCAATGCCTGAGTTGCACATTTAGTTCTTGTGCTTTTATAGAGCAGTGAACATTCCTTGAACCAAAGTTTTCTGTGTACACGTGAACCTCTGAGTTTATTGGTTACTCTGTCTTTCTGGTACACCTGGAGTTAGCACAACCTTCATTGTCATTATCTCCATTCTTGTATCTTGATATATGCATGCTCAAGACTTCTGACTGTCCAGCTCTATTATTCTGAAACATTTGAAGGCCTCGTGTTCCCACTGAAGACAGACCTTTCTCCCTTCCTGTCAGCATGCCTGGAACCACCTCCCTAAACACCTGTGTGATGTCACCACTCAACTTTCTTCAAATCTCTTCTCAAACGTTGCCTTTCTTGTGAAGACTTGAGTTCAGTCCCTAAGTTCCTGTGCCCAACTACACCAAAGTCTGTAAAAACCAAATCTAAACATTAAAACTGTATTTTGTAGCTTAAAAAATAAGGTTTTGTAATTGCATTATTCTTTTTGGGAAATACTTGTAGGACTAGAATTGAAAGGCAGGGTTACGTAATTTCTTGTGTAATCCTGTTTTATGTTCCCCCTTTTCTCTATTATTTCCCTTGTGTTAGATTGTAGATTACACATAACTCAGGGACAGAGACTTGTCCTTTTCCGCTCTGTGAAGAGCTGTGCCTACTGATGCTGTGATATAAATAATTAGCAATACTTCAACTCGCATTTCACCACTGAAGAGAAATATGAAGGTCTGGTCAGGAACAGATTTCACAAGAACTGTCTCTCTGGCTTAGAGCTGCAGAATGGCATGGGACAAATTATGCACAGGCCAAGCAACTTTTAGACACCATACATAAGCAACTTAGGATATTTTAAAGAGCAGAAATAACAACATCAATTTAACATGCCCCTCTCAAAACCACTTGATCACTTCCTTGTTTGTGTCATTCAACTTAATGATGAGGTAAAGCAACACTATTTTTTAAAATCAACTTTAATTCACTACCACTCACTCCATTAGGATAGAGCAGAAAATCCTTCCTATTTGGGGAAGTATTAGCAAAAAAAAAATATTTAACTTATCAGACAGTATGTATTTTTATTAGAATTATTAATCTACTGACAGTATTTATTCTGTGTCAACAGCTCCCATTACTGCCAATTCTGCATGACTGGCCAGAGGATGCTAAGAGCTCTAGTCCAACACATCTGCAGGATGCCAGGTTGGTAAAGGGAATTCAGATCTAAAAGTGACCAAGGCTCTTGTACCTATAACAGGTGTGCAGCAGAGGGACTTAAAGCACTCACAGCTTCTTGTCCTACACTACAAGGTTTTTCTACTCAATATTCCTCTTCATGCCACTATTAAAGGGGCATATTTCTTTTCATCTGGGCACCCCAGAGACAAAAGGAAGATGTACAAATTATTTAAAATGTAAAAGGCCCGCCAGCTGCAAAGGATCCATAAAGGTTGGAGACTTCATCCAGGCGGAACCACGAAAGAACTGAAGTGTAATTCCCATCCCACTGCTTTTCAATGCCCAAAGGTTTCTTTGTTGTCTGCAAACAAAGCACATCCTGGTTTCTGTTCCCTCCCTGATCCAAACATGGATCTATGCAGCTGGAAGTGACCTCTGTTGACAAGAGTGCAGAGGAAGAACCCCTGCCAAATGTCACAGCAGCTCAGCTTCTTTTTTATCAAGTTACTTTCAGATGGTGGCTGCTCTTAACAAAAACCTTCAACCAATACTTTCATCACACCAGAAAGCTGGCTGGACATATGCAGTGCGAGAGCTTTCACAAGAACACCCTCCGCACATCATGCTCACATCACTAGGAACAGAACTATCTTGTTTCATGCTATGAAGCTGCTTCAAAATGTTACAGAATTAGAACTACAAAGATCAATTTCAGTATGTTGATTCATCTGCAAAATTCTGAGTATCTACTATTCATCTTGAGAAATAAAAGTGCATCATAAAGTTGAGAACTGAAACAGATTTCACATGCATTACACAGTCGAATCACTCATTAAGACTTACAAAGATACTTAGGGTCGGTTTCAAAGCGATACTCAGATCACTTGGGTGGAAAAAATTGAGGAATGGTTGAAACAAAAAGAATCTGTATTGTTTCATTACAGAGAGCCAGGCTTTTCACTGAAATGGCAGCAATTATCCGTTACACAAGAGATAGTTTAAGTCTAATCTTAAAAATTATGTTGAATTAAAAAAACCCCTCTCACTCAGCTACATTTCAAAAGTAAAAATACAATTGTTACTTGATACAGAATCCAGGGACACCTTAAACACTAAAATGGAGTCAACGATGTGCTAACAAGGGCTGGGTTGTTCGCTTCCTCAACAGCCCATAGTCTGCATTCAAACACCACCACGTTAGCAAGCTCTAACTGGGCAAATCAAAGGGTTTATTCAGACATCACGAGCAGCTCATGCAATGCATGCTTTACCCAAGACCAGAGATTGATCAGGATTTCCCAGTGCACTGCCTACAGCACCGTAATCCCGATGGAGGGCTTCCAATGGTGCTCTTGCTTCAAAAAATTATTGGTAACAACCTTGCAAAACATCAGGGGGCCAGGTTCTCCCTCGCTACCCTCTTCAGCTTGCTTTTTACTAGTCAGCCCTTACATGGCGGACATCATGTGCCATGGGCCACGGCTGCCATGGAGCCATGCCCAGGGCTCCAAAAAGGACGAGGACCCCCGCTATAGACTACTGCTGATTTCACCCCAACTTGTTTTTCCAAAATGTACACAGAGGACATTTTGTGCTTCTAATTTAACTGGGTTCTAATAAAAAAAGGGCAAAGCAAACTTACACCATCCTATCTCCAAAGTAGGACATACTTTGTATGGCTAGTTTTGCTATTTTCTTTCCTGATTACTTTCATACAATTGTGCTGGTGAAATTATACCGCTGTATATTCTTCCAGATGCTTGCTTCCCATCTTATGGCCCATTCTGGGAAAACCTCACTAGAACTTTGTTTAATGAGACATCGTGGTGCCAGAGTGACAGAACAGAAGCTTATCTTTGTTACAGGCAGGCTTTTCCTAATTGGCTGACCACGAGAGAGAAGAGAAAACCAGTCTGTAGTTATAGGCATGTTTAATTAGTAGCCTTAAAACCTAATTTCATGTTGGCAAAAGTGAACATGACCACATTCATAGCGGGGTTGGAGAACAGCCCAGCCAAGAAATCTGGGTATCCATTAGCTTGCTTTTTTTCTTGTGACAGCGGTTTGTGAAAACAAAGGACTGCCTATGAAAAAGTGGTCAAATTTACTGTTGCAGAATCTTTCAGAAGTCTTCTGTAATATTACAAGCCAATATGGCTACCATAGTTCCATTTGATACATTTTTCACCTTAATGGTCCGCTTTCCATTAGTTAATTGATATGGAAAACTCCATAAAGCTGATACTCTAAACCTTTCAGCTTTTGCAGAAAAGACAGAAGATGATATTCACAGGAAGTAATGGCTACACTTTGTATTATGAAGCAAAGGTAACCGTCTGTAAGTTGCTCTGCTTACCTATTGTTAGCTGGAAAAATCACTGGCTTAATCATATTGCAACTCCACAAATACGTGAATCACGAGATTAAATTAATACAGAATACAAAAATGAGCGTCGACAGCTAGTTTCAGGAGTGATATGCAAAACCATTTTAACATTTTGAAAATGATAACTTCTCTAGCATTTCTTAGGTGGGAAAAAAATCATTTAAGTTCTTTCATCTTTGGAATTTTAGCTGGAAAAAATACAGTAACAAGCTACTGAAAAACATGAGTGCTGGTCGGAGGTGTGTGACCCAGGCATTTTCGGATCTGGTCTAAGGTAAGACTGCCTGCCAAATGAAGAGAGATTTGAGGGGCCAATGTAAGGCTAGTAGCAGCCGCAGTTGTTAACAGGTTGCTTCCTGTTGAAAAGAACAGGAAACAATTTGATAAGCTCCCTATTTCAAACATTTCTTTGCAAAGCTTTGCCTTCTATTTTCTTCAGTATAGTGTGAGAAACAGATCACACATGCAAGACAATCCACAGATTACATTTCACACACGCAGACATTTGGTGAGAAATCACACAGCCCTACAAATATTCCAAAGAACATAATCTGCAAATGTTTGCCAAGCGACAAAAGGTTAAAAAAAAAAAAAAACCCCTACACACACACACACACGAACAAAAAAACAAAACACAATCAGGTTTGTTCAGCAATGCTCTTTTAGGAATACAATTGGCTGCTTTATACGAAGTCAGAGAATTGGTCCAATCAGTTCTGTACTGTATATACTAACAGTTCCTCAGAATTTCAGATGGTCTTTCCCAGACCTTCTTGGGAGATGCCAGGGACTTGAACCGAGACCTTCTGGAAGCAAAGCAGATGAGCTGCCATGGAGCTATGCTCCCATTATTCAGAAAACATAACACTACAAATTATATTTTAGGGATAATGCAGAATCAAGAATGGCACAATTCTGCTCAAAACAAAGCAGACAACGTTATTACTGGAGATACATGGTCAGGTAAGCTAATTTTAAGATGTTCTTCCTTAGAGAAATTCACACCAGTGGTGGCAATAAGAACACGGGCAGGAAACATTTATGCAGACAGTACCTGAGCCTCATGAGCAACTCTGGACACAGAAATGCTTCCGATCTTTAGTTATAAGAACCAGAAGCTGCTGTATAGCTTTTTTCAATCTACTGCTCAGTTCCACACATTTCAAGGGTATCTAGCTTCTCAAGCCCCTAGGAAACCAAATATCCATATTTGCCACTAAGGTGCCAGGGCAAAAGAATCAAATGTTTTCCCTGTCCTGCAGAAGGTCTTGATAATAAGTACCAGTACAACAGAAAGAATGCCAATGGTGCCAAAGCGATCAAGAACTAGGATACACACACTGGCCCTGAAACAAAACGCTGTGGTGCAAAGCGCTCCTATTCACAATCACAGCCAGCCATATCCTTTTCCAAGACACTACTACTTCCTTTCCATCCCTACTTTCTGCTGCCTCCTCAACCATGAGCCGGTATGGTCACGACATCATCACTGGGCTGTTCCGGATGCTCCCTCTTTTCCCTTACCAAACAAGATGTCTGAAATTCCACAAGTTTGGGGGTTTTCTCAACCCTTCTATGATGTGTGAGATGTGCTGCTTTAGCTACATAAAGATCCACATTTGAAGAATGAGTTCACTATTAGTTGGCTGAATATGACTATCCATTTCCCGTACTACTGGAGATACAAGACAGTGGATTAACAGGGAACATACTGTCTGTCCACTGATTCATACATATTTTCCACTGAATCATACTAAATTTCCAACATGTCTGTATTAAAATTATTTCACAAGAACTGAAAATGTGAACTTAATTAAACCTATATGGCACAGACAATTATCTAAGAAGAACTGTTATGCAATGCTCCTTTCTGGGATTGGGTCCAATTGAACTTAGACTCCATTATAAACAAACATAGTCAAAAATACAATTCATAATATATAAAATTAGCCACTCAAAATAAAGCTTTATTGAATAACATTTTAGGTCATTTCTCTGAAGCTGCCATTTGCCTGCCATGTTCCTCCCCAATTATCTTTGTCATGAGCTGCAATCATAAGTACAATAGTATTTACATTTCTTTACATGCTTCCATCTCTCACTCTTCAGGACATGGCAGCCCTCTTCCTTCTCCATATGCAAAAATACTCCTAGAAAAACCTTGCAGAGTAACCCACAAACCATAGAATGCGCATTAAGTACTGTTCGATGTCATCCACAGATCTATTTGTGAAACAGGTTTCTTTCAAGACAGCTCATCCTTGCAAAGATCTACTAAATTAGCACATCTGGCTATAAAAAGAAGCCCAAAAGCAGTCCCACTAACTCTGGGACACTCTGCCAGTTTACATTTTTGCACAAATTGAAAACCATGAAAAGATCTGTTTCATTCTATTGCAAAGTTCCCTTATAGCCTTGAAAACAAGGGGAGCATTATCAGAAAGCGGGACAGAATCATAGCTACAGTGGGGAGTTCTATGGCTTAGCACAATGACTTTTCAGACCTGTAGCCTAGGCATTCTCCCTCCTGATAGGCTGGCTTTTAGGCATAAGCCGGTTACCAAGGAGTGACTAGAAACTCCTTCCCTTTATGGATTCCAGACAACAAAAGAGCATAGAGTAAAGCAGCAAAGATTTCTAAGGATTCAGAAGCCCTTTATTTGACCACTGGCTACATTAAGATCTCAGAACACCAAGTAATTCGGGAGTGGGTGGGTAGAAAGGAAAAGCTGGCAGTTTCTTCATCACAGAATCACAGTGGCACAAAAAGCTGGGGGAAAGGTAGAACAAGAGAAGGTGAGAAGTCACAAGCCTGGAAAGTGTTGATTTAGTTAATTAGCAAACCTTATTTGCTAAAGCAGGGAAAGTAAGGGGGACAGAAGGCTTTTTTTTTTTAATTTCCAGGGTGTTAGAAAGGGGGTTACTTTCGAAGAAGAATGACTGATTTAGCTTAACTTTCTTCATGCTCCTGTGATTCCAAATACAAGGAAGTCCCCAGAAAAAATGTATGCAGGTTACCTTGGTGGCACAGTCAACTTCAAAGCCAAAGCAAGCTTTTGATCCCACGGAAAGCAATTGCAGCACCGGTGCAATTATGGGGGGTGGGGTCAGACAGGGCACAGCGCCCTTGCTGTTTTTCCAATGTCCCCTCCCTAGTATTACTGGGTAAGAAGCAATGATTTGCCTATTACAATGCCCCCTTTTCCTACTACTATAGGTAATAATGGTAGAGCATGTTTTGACTAAAACTGGAGTTCAGAGAAGGAGATGACAGATTTTATCAAGAACCCTGTGACCTCATCCCCATCCCCAATAATTCAAGCACAGAAAAGGGGGTATAGAAGAAATGTACTGCATCTGCCACTGAAGCAAGCTGAAATGAACAATTAATTCAAGCCACCCCCGTGGGACAGAGCTAGCAGATGTCCTTCCTTCCTTTTATGGGAGTGCCCCTTATGCCAAATACATCACAGCTCCACATAATGAACCCATCTAGTTCTAAAAAACATGGAACATAGATCCAGGATAGGTCTCATTTTGTAAGGTCTGATAAGCATTACAGAGGCAAAAGTGGAAGGGAACATATTTTTGCTAATCAAGGGCACCCTAAACTGAATGGGGAATCTAAATTTGGAGACAGGCAGTGGAGGAGTGCAGACCACCATGTATGTTTTTATTACTAACTAAATTTATTTCTGTGTGCTCAGAAGGTGGCTGTGTGGGAGGCTGTCATGTTTCAATGACTCTGTCACCTACTCCCTTAATAGCACATGGTTCTGAACTGACACACTTTAATTCCACACAGATTGTGGCTTCACTAGTCCTGCTGTCCTACACAGACACCTCCCACAGTTCTTTCACTGGCAGCAGCTGCAGGATCCAACTCATGCAAACACTGGCAGAGCAGTTCACCATACTTAAAGTGGAAACGCTGTTTTGAAGATGGGGACACAGGGACACAGCCCTTCCCCAGTGGTTCTTAGTATTTCACAGAGGGGAGACTGTACATCTCAGCCCAGATCTCCCTAAAAGATCTCTACAATATAATTTACCTTGCATGGATATGTGATCCCAGGATATCCTCCCAAACATTTCAGCAACAGGGAAGGCTTAGCATTCCACACAGTACTGGGCTCAGCATGCTTGCATTAAGAGGTGTGGGGAGAGATGAAAGGACGGGGCCCCACTGTTTCGGGAGGCAGGCTCGGTTCCAAAAAGCAGAAAGGAACCTTAATCTTGCTGGGCTCCCATCCCAGTGGCCCCAATCTCAATTCCTAAGATATCAAATATCGGATGTGAGCAAGAAGACGGCTCCCTCAAAGCACCCATTGTACAGCCAACAGGGGGGAATATGACCAGGTTCCCATTTCTACCAACAAAGAAGAACGAGTTTGGGCCCATCCATCCATTCAGACACAAACACAGACAACTTGGCTCCTTTCCTCGGGCCAAGCTCGTTTTACCACTATGCGCTTTTCCTTGGGAGTAAGACCCACTAAATTTGCTGAGAGTTATTCGCAAATCAGAACCGGCAACTTCGCGAAATACCCGAGGTGATATAATTTGGAGAACCTTAAGCTAAAGAGGGCTAACAATCCCGTAAGCACTTCCACGGCGACATTACTTCCGAGTATACATGTATGCGATCAAACTGTATGCTTTTTTTAAATTAATGATTAAGCCTGTTTGCGTTTTAATGGGACACTAACCTACCTCGCCCATGTCTTTTAAACAAAGGCGGAATCCACAACTTCGAGGCAAAAAGCCGCCAGGAATATTATATATTTAATTACGTAGTTTTCCTCTATCGTTTTGCGTAGAGTTTGCTCAAGGAATGGAACTAAGATTTCCGCTAAACGACGGGAATGGCAGTCAGTCTCAGGCTTGATAGAGACAAAACACCCCAAACTTGTAACACTCACGGCTCCTATTAAAACACCGAATGCCAGTTTTATAGAACTAATTATCCCACGCCAATACAGCCAAGGAGTAACATAATAATACAGTACTCCGACCCGGAGGAGGTGGGCGGCGGAGGAAACACTCTCCGAGCGCCGGTTTCCCAGGAAACAAGGGCAAGATGGCACCCCTCGAAGTCGCCGTCCCGGGTCAAGCCCACCCCCACGAGGGCCCCGGGCCGCCGTCCATTCCCACCCACCCCCCGCTCGCGTCCCTGCGCCTCCCGGTCCTACCTCCTCCATTTCCAGGGCCATATTCTGGAGCTGGTCCTCGTCCTCCAGCAGCTCGTTCAGCTGATGAAGGCTCAGGCCCTCCAGCCGCCTCGCGTCCACCGCCATGGCGGGCGACAGGAGGGGAAGGAACGAAGCCGGCGCGGCTCCGCTCCGCTCCCTCGACGGCTGCTCTGCCAGCAGCGGACGCTGTTCCAACTCCTCCCGCTGCCCCGCCGGAAGTGCCGCAGCCGCTCTTCTCTCCCACCTCCCTCCTCTCCCTCGCTCCCTCTCCCCTCCCTTCCACCAGGTAGAGGAGGGAGCATTGACGTCACCGCGCCTCTTGCTCCCCTCGGCCTCGCGCACCGCAGCCTTCCGCGGCGGCCCCTACTGGAGAGGCGGCGCGCGGAGGCTGCCTGGCAGGCGGCGGGCGGGGCGGGAAACGGAGGGGGGCGCGTCGCGCGTGCGCGCGCTGAAGAAAAAGCGCGGGAAGCAAATCCAGGGCGGAGAGGCGCTTGGCAGAGAAACGATGCATTTAATTGTGGCACCTTGAAGGCCAACGTTTATGGAAGGGTCTTTATTTACATGTCTCTGATGGCACCTTATTGATTAGATTTATATCCTGCTTTTTTCCCAATGAGCTCAAAGCGGCTTACATAATTCTCCTGTTCTCAGTCTTGCCTTCACAGCAAGAAGCCTGTGACTAAGACCATAGTAGACACAAAAAACTCCTACACCTCTCATATTAGGAATTGTAGGACTTTTTTTCTGTCCAAACTCATAGGACTGAGCCCTCCATCATGAAGGTACTACAAGTCTTTTGGTTTTCTAGATACTTCTACTTCAGCTCATTCTTTTAATTATTCATTTGCAATTTTAAAAACTCCTTTTTTGGAGTTACCTTTTCAATGGTGGTTTTTGTTCCTATTAACCTTAGGTAAGATGCTCTGGGAACGTGACCAGTTGAAGGGAGACATTAAAAAGTGTAAAATAAATAATACCATCATCAAAAGCACATAATTAAAATTGTATCTTTTTTTAAATTTAAAGTCTGAAGACTGCTTTCCATTCCAGGGAATGCATACCTGTTTGGAAATACAAATCGGGTTCTGTCCATGAAATACCTTATGAAAAATTAAAACTACCAACAAATACAAACTAAAATTAAAAACACTAAAAAGAAACAACAAAAACTCTCCGGCAATATCAGTAAGATACAACTTTTTTTTGCAACTGATAATTCACTTTCTTGAAAGAAGAAGAAAAAATACAGCCCAGTACAGTTGAGTTGGGGACAAGGAGAATCTGGATATAATTTTCATTATATAGTTATGACAACTGGAATCCTTGTTCATTTATACAGAAATTTAACAGAAATTTGATTTCCTGTGGCAACTGCCTGCAGCAAATGCAAGCCAAAGACAACTCTGCAGGTAGTAGTGCAGTGGTCAAGAGTACTGGGCTGAGATTCCAGCAATGTAGCTTACTGGGCTACTCTGGGCCAGTCACTGGCTCAAACCTGCCTCACGGGGTTGTTGTTGTGAGGCTAAAATGCAGAGGAGAGCCTTGAAAGCCAGCTTGAGTTCCTTGCAGGAGGAAGCAAAGCAAGATATACATGCAATGCAATAATAAAAATAAAACTGCAGCCACCAACATACAGTGGGAAAACCGCAGCTTTGCTAGAATCATTCTCTTCAGCAGTAAAGGATGACACCCCATAAGAAACCGGCTAAATGTGTGGGCTGACAAGTGAGCTGCCAGAACCACAAAATTTTATTATGTAAAAACAATGCGTGCTGCAGATAGCTGCTATGACAACGCAGGCATCACGTAGCAGCTATGTGCGTGCCTTTTTTGCTTGGACAGGGGGAAGAAAGAGCAGGAAAATTAAGGAGTTAACTTTTTTCTTCAGAAAGAAACCCATACATTTTAATGGGAAGGATTTGAAACCTCTTTTTATAATAAAATGAGTCTCTTTTATCAGAGAATTTCAGAATGCATTTGAAGAGTTGATCGTCTTTTCCGGAGTCCCTTGTAAGACTAATGTGCCCTTGATAAACATTTTATTTATTCAGTTTGAAATTATGGAGTTTCATGTCCCATGGGCACAGTTGCTAAAAGCTGCACTCTTCACTGCTTCTCTTCTCACCCACATAACTGAAAAGCATCCTGTATAGTAGCATTCCAGTGGAAAAATAAAGATTCCTGCTTTCCCCAGGAATGCTTTTGCTATAGCTAACAAATACGAGTATACTCCTTAATTACTCAGATGTAATTGGGTGTAATAGCTCTTAGGGTGGAGTAAATGGCCATGTGAACAGCCCTACCTTGCTGTTCAGAGACTTCACCTAATCACTCAATTCTTGTGTGTGTGTGTGTGTGTGTGTGTGAGTGCGTAGGGTGATTCATGTTTTAAGAAGGGAGAGAAAACAAGAGTTCAAATGTTTTTGTCAATTGGTATGTTTCCTGACCTCCATGGGTAATTCTATGAGACATTTGCAAGAAAAAAAAAAAGAGCATCTTAAGGAAGCATGACCTGTTTGGGCATTAATGTACAGTGTGGCCTTAAGCATTCTGTTTTAGTTTCTGTCAAATAATTGGATTGGTAGGGTCATACTGCAGCCTAAAATACAGTGTCTCATTATCTGCCCAAAGTATACACACTTACTAGAGTAAACTCCACTGAACACAATGCAAATTATTTCCAAATAGTGATAAGCAGTTACACACTTTCATATTTTCAAAAGCTAGACATATATTTCAAAATCCCTACATTATTTTTAATTAGCATGACCTTCACTTTTCATAGCTGTAAAGGCTGGGGAAATATTGTTTCACAAAGTACCAGAGAAGCATTTAAGTCTGTTCTGAAAATCCTATGATAATCAGTACCATTGCAATCACTGGGACTTCCTTGTTTGGCTGGGAATCATTAGGATATGAACTGGGGTGTAACAGCATTCACTTGCAAGATATGTCAACAATTGCGTAAGTGATCCTATTCCGGATTTCCTGGTTGTGCAACTAAATGGAGCAGCACAAGTTCTCGTTTAAAAAATATTAAACAAAAAGTGTGTAGGGGAGATAATTTAATTTACATGAAATAACTATTCCATTTTGAAAACAGCTATAATTATCTGTTTAAAACAGATTAAAAGTTTTCTGTAAGATACAACTCACCTGTATGAGGTAACCTGAAGTACTGTACTTGTGGGGAAGACAGATGACTGAGAGGTATTTTTCTCATTGTTTTGGTGATTGTCCCTTTGTGGTAAGAATTTGTGATTGATTTAATTAAATGTATTTATACTTATCTGCCTTTTATGGCCTCAATTCCTTTTCCCAAGTATAAGTTCTGTTAACCCTCACAGGTATGTATATTAGCACTTTTAGGAGGTATATTACACCTCCTAAAAGTGCATATGTGCAGTGTCTTTCTACCAGTCCAGCCTATCATAGCCATGCTGGCCATCTGAATTAGCTATTTGGGTTGGATAGAAGAAATGACACCCAGCCTGCTTGAATTATGTGATTCGAGGAAACATTTGACCATATTGATTTATAATTGTGTTTTCAACCACACCCTTGACTGCCTGTTCAAGGTTTGACTTTAGCATGTTTGTTCCGTGTATTTATGTTCTGTGAGTCACCTTCACAACAGTCTGTAATGGAAAATTTGGAAAGAATGCATTTTGCAAGTTTAATCTCTGGAATTCTTCAACCCTCATTTGTGGTCATTTTTAAATCCATTCTGCTTAAGTCACCTAAAAAACCAATTCCATTTTGTTTAGCAAAAGTCACTACTGAATGTAACTAATAACAACTCAAGCAATACATATGTTGGCAGAACTGAATCAAATAAAGGTTTTCGAAAAGGCAGATGTAACATTTGTATAGCATAATTGCCAGATTGGAACACCCTCACTGCATTCAGTATAGAAGTACTTGCCTCTATCCAGGGTGGAGCGATAAAAATAGTTCTGTACATGTAGGTAATATTGACTTGCTAGTGTGGGGTTAGGCAGAGAGGCATCTTTGGCCAGCAAGGCACCCTCAGACAACTTATTTTGAGAAATGCCAAGGTATTGTACCACCCCTTCATTTTTTTTTAATGACAAAGCTTACCAGCAGCTGGGTATCACACGGCTATCTTCTGGCTACTGCTATCCTCTTTTCACATAAATGACTCTGGATCACATTTGGGCAGAGGCAATTTTAGGAAATGAAGATGTCAGCTAACTGCAGTGTGGTCACTTTGTCCTAGCGCTCAGGACAGTTTCTCTAATTGCCAAATGTGTGCATGGCTCAAAAGGTTTGCCTGTTTCTGAGCTAATGCCTATGAAATATTCCATCAAGGAAGCTACCCTCCAATCTTCAGTGGCTCAAATGGTTGGTTTGGCAATTTTTTCCCATTTAATTTGTCCTACAACAAATGAATGTTATCGATGACAAAATATACTTCTGCTTTAAAAGACATGTAAGGAGAGGTGGACAGTTGGCTTCCAGCACTGATGCAGGGGCAAGACTGGCAGCTCACCCAGGATTTAACTTGATGGCACATGTGCCCGTGGTACCTGTTAAAGCCAGAGAGAAACCAGGATCATGCCATGAGTTAAGAAACCATCATGCTTCCTCTTTAAACAATGTTCTTCCACCTTGTCTTCATCCAATATCAGAAGCAGCCTAGGCACAGCGAAGAGAGGAAAATGGCATCCAGAACCAACGTCTTTACAATCCTTTGTTCTAATAATAGTTGAAAAGTAATTTGCACTGAATGACAATGTGAGAAAACTGGCAGATATGAGACTGCCATGCTGTTCATGTGAAAGCCTCACCTTGTACAATATGCCCAAGGTTGTGTATAGGAGAAAAAAAACAAGCTGTTCTCCTTATAACTGCCTCTTTGCAAATAAAATAACATCTTCTGCTTTGGCTATTTCAGTATCAGATTTTCAAAGTCTTTGCTGATAACAGGAAGCATCTTTTATATAGCACTTTTTCCTAAGCAACTTTCCCCCTTTTATAAAGATAAAATTGTTGCTCTTGACAGGAGGTGGAGTAGATTCAGGATTTTTATACTGAACCAGCCATCTCTGTCTGGAACCTGAAAGACTTGCTTCTTCCTGAGCTGGATTCAGTTTGGAAGTTTGTACATCTAGCCAGAGAGAGCTAGGTCAATGCTGAGGCCCGGAAATGAAAGAGCACAAATTCCTTTTCTGTATTTGTGCTATTCCACTAGAGCACAAAAGCAGATCCACCAGATTGGCAGTGGATTAACAAACACGTGTAGAAAAGTTCTAAGACACTTCTTCACAGCTTGCACTCTAAGGTCTGACAGAGGAAGCAGAAAGAATTCTGAACAGTAGCAGCACTTCCCTTAGTAATCACCAGTAGAAATGACCTCTAGCAGTTTCAGGAGGCTTGCCTGCCTCGTGCTCCAGGGAATGGATTTCATCATATAAACGAACATGATGCTTAATCTTAAAAATGTGGCTGGTAAGAGCAAGGAAATGCTTTTCAGTGAACAGGAGAGATCAGAAGAGAATGAAGCCATCTCCATCTCATTAGTCACCAGTGCACCTAAGGCAGAAAGTTGCCTGGAGTTAGAGCCATCCTTCCATTATGAAATTATCAACAGACTACACACAGGTCTCGTATTTCCAACTGCCCCCAAACAGTGAACCTTGGTTAACCAATGCATGCCAAACGGCCAGGTATACAGGGAATACCTGCAGCAAGAAAAACCAACCACCTTCTATTACATGAGCCACAATGACAGGCGACGGTAACCTGAATGACCAGTGCAGACTCTACGATTTTAGGAGGTTCAAGGAAGCAACCTTTAGAAAGACCCCTCAGCACAGACTACAATCTTACATGACCAGATGTTGGGCTACAATTCCCATCACTCTGCCCAACAGGCATGATAGTAGTTTCAGTCTAACATTAAGTGGTGACTCACGGTTGGGAAAAGGCTACCTAGATGGGAAGGGGCGGGGCAGTTAAGGATTCTTGCACAGTGCCGCAATGAGCCTCCGGATGCTCTTTACAAAGCGTGAACGATGACCATATCGTTAGTCTTGTGATTTGGCAAATGGCCAACCTTGCTACCTTCTGGAGGCAGCTGTTCTAATAAAACAGTCTGGAAAACAAGCAGAACACCCTTCCCCAAAGCAAAAAGCAGAGTGTAAGAGGTAGACTTTTTTAATTTTGTAAAGTGTGTGTAAAATATTGCTAAAATATTATATGCCTCTTTTAAATATAGCAAACAACACAAATCTGCCAATAATACAGCAGCATCAAATATCAGAAAATAAATTAAAATGAGCTAAAGTGCTTGAGGTCATTTCACAACCAAGTGCAACTGGAGTGACCAGAAGAAGAGAACTAATCACCCTCCAAAAGTTTTAAAATTGTTCAACCATTAGTTGATTTTCGTTTTGTTTGTTAAAGCATGCATTTGGCTGCCTGAGAGCTCCTTCTAATCATTTATGAACTGTAACAAGACTGGGTCAAATTAGGTAATGCCAAATGAATCTGGAAATGTACTTTCTGCCCGCCCTCCTGTTCCACTACAATTAACTCAACAAACAAAATGAACAGTTCAGGCAATCAGAGCCTGATGATTAAAGAAAGTAAAATATGGCCTCCAGCTCTCACCGGTTATTGGGAAATGCTAGCACATCTCGCTTGGAACAAGATTTGCCTGAGATTTCCCCCCACCTCCAACACGGGCACACTCTTGGAGAAACGCCTCTTCCTAATCGAGCATGCTGCCCATTTTTTTTTTTAAACCTTTCCTGTCTGGTTTTAGGCGTTAAACCCAAATATGAATCTTGACTGTTGCTGCAAATGTAAAATTTTGAAAATAGGATTGCCTCGTTTACTCCAAAGGGTGATGGCCCACCTTGACAATCTACAATTCATAAACAGTAACGGAAATGTTGCTCTTAAAAGCTGCTTCTCTTTAAAGGTGCCCATCTCCAAAGTCAAAAACCAAAATGCTTGTAGGATGGAGGATTCCTCTCAAGGATTGCAATTTCTGCAGGCCAGGAGGCAATCCATTAGTTACCTCTCATCTAAGCCGTGTCATTATGGATGGAAATTCTACAGCTGAGGCCTTTGGGGACCAAGCACAAAAAAGAATAATGGTTCTGGACAGGATGCTCAGCTCAGTTTAAACAAGCCTTAAAAGCTCCTGGCTTAAAAAAAACAAAACAGAAACAAAACTTCATGCATATTCACCATGTGAATATCACGCCTCATCAAGTTGCACCCTTGATGCATACCACGTTGCAAGTGTCAAGTCTGAGGTATCCAGAACCACTCAGCCATTTTTGCAAATCCTGGATATAAGCTGGTCAAAACATGGAGCCAAGCACCCTATAGAAAATACGCTTCAACGAGCGCACGTACTTGATAGGTCCAACTGAGCTTTCATGGAAGTAGAAAGGATGTCTATAGGCACTGGAGTAGTTCCAAAAAGCGGCTGTTGGCTTGGGCCCCAGCTCTAAGCCAGGACTTCCACACAGCCACCCACAGAGATCCTTCAGAGGTCATTATTCTTCCCGTAAAATACATGCAGCCTAAAAACACCCGTTTATAAGTAACAGCAGGTTTTGCATGCGTATCAGTGGGAGAAGAGAACACATGGGCAGTTGTGGGAATGGGTGGCCCACTGGTTCCCTTTCTGGTCAACAAGACAGTGCCCCAGTGGTGTGGTGCACACTGAACGCCTACTGCACGTGAGTGTAAACAGACATCGTATAGAAAACCGTGGTGAAACGGTGCTAAGGAGGGTAGGTCTTCCAGGGAGATTTCGACTGGACTCCTTAGTGGTTTCACCTCGGAGAGCATGGCTGTCTGGCTCGAAACGACCAAGTCCGGCATAGGAGATGCTATACTTGGAACTCGTCCTCCAATCCCATCTTTGGAGAGTCTTTCCGGGGGCCTGCCAAACTGCCATCCAACTGACAGCCATCCCCCGTGCCGGTTTCGTGGCCCAGGATCTGTCTTTGCACCAGCTTGTAGTAAAGGCCACCTTCTTCCATGAGCTGCTTGTGTGTCCCCTGCTGTACCACATGGCCCTTATCAAGAACAATGATGTTGTGAGCCTTTTCCACAGTGCTCAGCCTGTGGGCTATGACCAGCACCGTGTGGTTCTGGACGTCTCCATAAATGGCCTTCTGAATCTGCCGAAGGAGAAAGGCTGACAGGACCAGACAGAACGGCACAAAGCGCGACATCCTTCTTTTGAGTTTCCAGCCAGGCCCATCTCAGAGGTTTACAACAGGGAGCAGGAGATGAAAGCAAGCCCCACCCTCAAAATTCCTCCCCCAGAACACACATGTACACGCAAAGACAGGCGTGAAAAGAGCCAACCTGATCATCTGTGTTGACAAAGAGGGGAAGTCAGTGTAAAAAACCCTCCCCCATTCCTACATCAGTTTTTGCTTTGCTCAGGGGTGGGATGGGGCTGCCCAGGCTCAGCCTCTGCAATCCAATTCTTCCTACCCTCTGAGGAGGAGTCACAGCCCTGTAACCTGCCTTGCATTAAGAAGGGTCCAGGTCTAGGCCCCAGCATCACTTCACTACAAGGGCCCTTGGGAACCAAGCTGAGATGTGGGGGAGACTCTCCATCAGATTCTGGAAAGCACCTGCCAAAGACTAGACCACCCTGGACGACAGAGGACCAACGGTCCGACTCTGCATCAAAGAGATGGGAACTATGCAGGGCTTACGCCCACTTTTCTGTCAAGACAGAGCACAGCTAGGAATGCAGAAGGTTTCAGGTGAACTTGCCGCCAAATCCAGCTAAAGGGATCCTCTCCAGAGGTACAGCTGGGAAAGGCCCCTCCCAGAATCCCTGGAAAGTGGCCGCCGCTCAGTCTTGGACTGTACAGAACTCCTCCCCATCGTTGTCCATTTATCTATTTATTTAAAACTTGCGTATACCGTCCCATCACAGACATCTCAGGATGGCTCATAATGGCACAAGGCAGTCACCCCCAGCCTGTCGTCGTTCCCCCACTCCCCCGAAATGCATTGGACAGCAACTTCCAATACACCAGGATGGGGAAGGCTGCAGTGAAGCAATTCCTTGTACTCATAATGCTGGCATCCGAATCCTATGCCTGACCAAGAGCTCCTTCCCAGAGTGCCCACTTACTGCGTGCTCACTCTCTGCATCCAGTGCGCTCGTGGCTTCATCCAGGATCAGGACCGGGGGGTTTCTGATTAAAGCTCTTGCGATAGCCACTCTCTGCTTCTGGCCACCAGAAAGTTGGGTTCCCTTTTCACCAGCTTCTGTTGGGCCAAAGGATGCATGAAGCACTGTGAAGTCCAGATGCTAAGAAACAGGAACCTTCTGTTTCAAACCAAACCAAACACCACTACCATGCGCTCAATAGAAAAGCCTTAGGGAAGCCACTCTCGGCCAGACCGATCAACCTGGTTCCCACCTCGATCTGGAAAATGGATATAAAACCCTGTGGGCAGTGATGGGGCTATTTTGTCAGATCCGAGTATTTATTTTTGGCTGTTTTAGTGGTTTACATTGTGGGAGAAGGCTGTGAAAAGGCACATGAAGGACTTATTATATTTTATGATGTTGTGTTTTGGGCTTTCATTTTTGTGGACCACCCAGAGAGCTCTGGTGATTGGGACGTAGAGCAATGAAGCATTTCTATTAAGGTTTGATTCTTTCCTGGTCAGAGTTATCCATTGATTTAAATTCTTATCATGCTTCATCTAAAAAAAGGACGTGTGCCTGAAACAAAGTGAGATTGACCACCTGAAGCTGAGATGTTTGCAGATATAGAGGAGAAAGGCCCCTGCCTGCTTCTCCATCCTGCAAGAGCATCATCACCTGTCAGTATAACCTGATCTCTCGACGACACGAAGAAGCAGACTCTCAATACCTGTGTGGTAGCCATCTTGCAATTCCATAATAAATGTGTGGGCATTGGCCTTTTGAGCAGCCTGAACGATGGACTCGTACGGAGCAGAAGCCAAGCCATACGAGATGTTTTCTGCAATAGATCTCGCGAAGAGGACTGGCTCTTGGCTCACCAAAGAGATCTGCAGAAAGAAATGGGGTAGGGAGGAAGAGAAGGGAGAACACCCACAGTTTAAATGACTATGCTTGCTTGAAAAGTCATCCATTGCTCAAAAGAGTGAATTCTAGCCATTGTTTACACAATTTCCTAGTCTCCTGTAAGTAGTGCACAACCCCTTATAATCCTTTTTTTCTTGCTAAGGTGTATTATCACTACCTTCCAACCAACCACAAATACTGGGAAAGGCATGCTTATTGGCTAATGGTAACACCACCTTTCTAGACTTAAAAAATATGACAGGGAGATTCTGAGCAGGTTCCTTGGACCAAAAATGAGTTCTATCACCTGCATAAATTATGCAGATCAGGTCAGTTGGCACAATTTGTCCCCTTTTACATAATTATTCTGGTTCTGGTAGATGTAGGAAGAAAGACTGGGTGACCACAAGGCAATGAATCCCTTCCTTGGATCGCTCAGCATTTGAGATTTCAACAACATCACTTTCTCACCTATCTTCACAGTCTTAAGGACTAGAAATGTATCTTTTGCTTTCTATTCTTCTAAGTGGAACCCACTATTTTCAGAAAGCCAGATTCTATTTATCATATATAATTATTTGCAGATAATTGTCTCAGCCACATCCCGAATGCCACTTAGAGCTAGAAGATGGTTATCGGTTACGCGTACCACTGAGTGCAGGTACTTGTGCTCATACATGTTAATAGGCTGCCCATCCAGTAGGACTTGCCCATCTTGGAGGGGGTAGAAGTTCTCCATGATGTTGACACAGGAGCTCTTACCGCTGCCAGAGGGACCCACCAGTGCTGTCACTTTCCCAGGATGGAGAACGAAGGAAACATTCTGTAAAACAAAAAGATGTTTCCCAAATCTCTACGTGTCTAACGTCTATTAAATTTAACATAATCACATTTCTGTACTACCATCTAAATATAAATGTCCCCAAGACAATTGATATATCATAAAATACTTTAAGCAGCTGAGTGTAGGAAGTCTTGCAATGTTTTAATAAAGCCGTCCAAAAGTAAAGAAGAAAAATCTATAGATAAGCTCATTTCTGGTGAAATCCCAAGCACTCGGGGGGAATAACAAAGTTTCTGAATTGAGTATACAGACAGGTCGTGGAAAGGGGGCAGGAAGTATATTCCACAGCTCTGGATCCACAACTGAAAAGGCTTAAGCACATTGGTGTGTGTGTGTGTGTGTGTGTGTGTGTGAAAGAGAGAGAGAGAGAGAGACAGACAGACAGACACACACACACACACACACACACACACACACAGACAGAGAATCTGCATGCAAGCAAGGTACTTCATCCCAGCAATGCTGTACAGCCCTGGCCACTTGGAAAATGGTTCTGCTTTATGCTAGTGCAGCACATTGACTTGCGCAGGTGTTCCCTGAATGCTCCTTATTCTTGGAAATAAGGAAGAACAAGGAGGAGAATCACAGCAGGAAAGAGAGGGTAGTGGGGGAGAAAATAGAGAACCCTGTCCTGGAGGAGGGCAGGAATGAATTGGGAGGATACTGCGACCATGGCAAAGGTTCACGGCCCTTGCCTTGCCCTGGGTCATAGGGAGACATAACCTACCCTGAAACTCTCCTTTGCACCAAACAAGGAAGTACACAATTTTACCTACCACAGAGGAAAGGCAGCAAATGTTACCTGTAAGACCTGAGTCGCAGGTCGGGTGCGGTAAGCAAAGGTGACATTCCTGAACTCCACTCTGCCTTCCACCTGGCTGGGGGCCAGGGTTCCATCATTCATCATGGTTGGCTGGCGCTCTATGAAGTCAAAGACCTTCTCAGCTGCTCCAACTCCCTGCATCAGGCCGCTGTAGACTGAGCCAATGGACTAAACAATAAAAGGAATATAGGACATTACAGTGTCAAGAAAGAACTACTTGACTAAACTGAGTAAGACCGGGATGTTTGCCTTTTTAAAACAAAAATACTTCTTCAGAACTAATTTAGCTTGGAGTTCTCGCAGCAGAAAGAGGGTTCTTCCTGCTCAAAAGAAAAACAAGTTCCACACAGTTAAGTCAGGAAGGTGCGGGTACCGCAAGGTTCTCGGGATCCTATTTGTTTTAACAGAAGTGCACTGAATGCATTTATGAAGATAACTAGCAGGAGGATCAGAGTATATCAGGGCCTGTGTCAGATCAAGTCAGCTCAGACCTTCTTCCTGTTTCTGCAAAGCCAGTGAAGCTCCTGGGAGAAGATCAAAGGTCCCAAGACGACGACGTTTCCATGAAAGCAGATAATCAGAGCGGAAAATAAAAGATAGAGGCTTCCAGGTAGACAGCACTTACCTCCACGCAATCGCCCAGGACAAATTCATATATAATGAAGGATATTAAGTTCCCGCTGGTCATCTGGTCTGAGATCACCAGGTGGCCTCCATAGTACAGGATACTGACTTGAACGATTAGCAGAGTCAACTGAAACCAAGAACAAACATCCAGACTGAGACACGGGAGTGAGCATTTCCCAGGCTCAGGATACCGAGGGTTCCCCTTGGACTCCATCCTGCACAGCCACGTGCTGCAGGTGAAAACATGTAGGGCTTACGGCTGGTTGAGCAGAAACATGCAATATACATCAGGAAGCCAGGTTCCCGAAGCACCGCTTGGGGAATTGTGTCTGCTTCCACGTCATGCCTGCCTCCATGGGCAGAAAAGGAGCCAGGCGGCATAAGAGAACGAGATGGGATACTCTGCACAGCAGGTCTGGCCCCATTCGCCACTGGCGGTGCCTCTCCTGGTGACTCTTCCTCTGTGTCGAGGGTCCTCCCCAGGAAAAGGGGCTCCCTCCCCACCCTAGAAGCCTTTTACTGTTTGCCGAACACACAGTCAGACTAAAAGGGAGGTCAGCATACGCCATTGGACCAGACGTAGTAGGTATAGGCCCGGGCTTCCTTTTTGTTGAGCTTGTAGACTTGCTGCAGTTTGTCCCAGTAGACGTTGGCCTCCACCTCCTCGTTGGCAAAGCTGCGGACAGTCTTCATGGCGGAGAGGGTTTCTTCTGCAGTGTTGTTGGCCTTTGCCAAAGCATTCTGGACCTCTTTGGAGAGTTTCTGGACATTGGGTGTAGAAGGGGGTCAAGGAAAGAGAGGGGAGAATGGCTGTCTACTAACCAAGGCATGGGACAATCCTACTTGAGTGGCTCCCAACCCTTCAGGTGCAGAGTCCAGCCAGTGATAGCACCCCCTTCTTTTGAAAGCTGTCTGTCTAACGCTCCTCCAGACAGCTAACAACCAATACAGTATCTGAGTGGAAACCAATAAAGCAACATTAAAACACCCCTCCCTTTGGTGCACCAGCTTCCTGTAACTGGTTTGTCACTAGTTTGTCAGGGGTAACTAACGAAGTATAGATCGTGTTTTGACATCGTGGCTTGGCAGCTCCCTCATGAACAATAGTTTGTAAGTTGGCAGAGATTCAGACATGCTGCCAAACATGTCTGAATGCAGCCACTGTCATGACCTGAAAGAAAGTCAAGTCAATGCCAGGGCATCAGTGCCAGGGTGTCCCTGGATCACATATAAACTCTGAAGGCAGGGCATAATTTGACAAATGGATGGGTGCTGTTTTGCACTTAGAGCTGATGGCCCCAGACGAAACCTGGCTTCCAGAGGGGCGCCACGTGGTCCTCCCAAGACTGCCAGAACCCAGAAACAAGAGACTAGACTGGATAAGCAATGGCTCTGACGCTGAAATACGGCAACAGATTGTTTTGGGATGATGGGATGTGGATGGATGGATTCCATGCCCAATTAATCATCCAAAAAGCACACCAGGAAAAAGAGTTAGTGGCCGACACTGTATTAAGGTAATACATCTAGCTAGCTTAGCTTACCCCAACCTGGTGACCTCCAGATGTCTTGTACTACAACTCCCAGTATCCTGGGGTCACCAAATTGGTGAAAGCAGGGCCAGGTGATTTGTAATCTACAGGCTTCTACCATTAAGGTTTAAAGCCCCGGTCAACCAAAACACAGGACACCTTCATTATTCTATCATCATCGTCATCAACACATATAAGCAAACAGTGAATGGAAGTGTCTATTTGACCTGTGCAGTGGATGATTGGTGCAAAAAGCTGACTTGAAAAGGACTAGCCACATGCAAATGGTACCAAGGCCACCTACAACATGGTTTACTGCAGCCAAGGTTTAAATGAGTGCAGAGTGGCAGAGCAAGCACATTTATCAGGAAGGTCGATCAGTAATGTCTAGTCCACAATTCCTGATTTAGAGAAACCTCCCCTGCCTCCTTGCGTCCTGCGTCCAGCAGGGTTAATCCAGCAACAAGCGAGCCAAGAAGCCGCTGCTGGCCAGAAGCCAGGCATCAGGCACTCGGCTTGCACAGAGCGTCTCTGTGCTGGGAGCAGGCTGGCCTCTTGCCACTGCAGTCTGAGCACACTGGCGAAGCATGAAGGACGCAGCCGAAACAGGAAGAACATTTTTGCCAACTTAAGCATTCAGCAGCTGATGGGGCATTTGACCTCGGGCCGAGGCTTATGCGGAAAGATGCGCCGTGACGCCAGCCAGCTCACGAACAATGAAGTATTAAGCAGACATGCAGGAGCTGCAACCGGTATTACAAGTAGGGTGGAGGAAAGAGAGAAGGGAGGGAAGTAGAGCACCGAAGCAGACATGGCAGCCCGAAGAACCTATTCCAATCGCTCCTGTGTCTCTGGTCCCAGAGGCAAGGGAGGGGGCGGGAGGAGCAGAAAGTCCTCCCCCAGCTTTTGGAGTCTTCTACAGACAATGACTCCATTGCATTGAAAGCAGTGCTGCTGGGATCACAGGAAGGGCTATCGAGGATGGCATAAGGAGGCTGTCTGTTTTTGCGGAAAATAAAAACAACCCCTCCGGGAGTTCGAACAGGCCTCAAGCAGAGCGCTCATGATCTGCCCTTGAACATGGAGCAGTTGAGTACATAGCCTCTGAAGGATGGTTCCCCACCCCCTGCACAGACACCCCCGATAGGATCTCCTCTCCAGAGATGGCTCCCGTTTCTTTTAGGTCACCTGAGACGGTAAGACAATCTATGGCTACCTATGTCCTTTTGCCACCTGCTTTGGCAAGCAGGACAACTACATTCCACGGAGGAGCAAAGCAGACAGCTGGGCTACAGCACCGCCAAGACAAAAAGTGAAAAACTCTGCGGAATCTCTGCCAGAGTTTTACAAAGAGCAGCCCAACTTATTACATCTGCACATCTAGTCTTTCTCTCAGCTACGCGGTTAGTCAGAGCGCTAGTATGGGAAAGGCCAAGAAACAAAGAAGATGAGACTCTGAAGACAGCACAAGAGTTACTCATGCAGTATTACGTACTACCAGCCTTTTTGAAATTCAGAGGATTAAAATAACTCAAAAGGACATGAATCAGGGAGGCAGGGAAAAGTGGAGCAGCTCTTGGAAACAGTTTCTTGGAGTCTGATGCAGGAGACAGTGGAATGCTAAGTCAGTTCACATTTGGAGAGCCTGTGCCAAGGAGCGGTTCCCAGTCACCAGTTGTGCAAACGGGAGCTAATGAGGAGCTGCAGGTCTTCTTATTAAGGGCCCATGGTGACATCATTCAGTCAGCACTCCCTCCTCCTATCTTTGGTTCTGTCTGTATTCAGAGATACAGGCCGGCCTTTCTACAATCCGGTGCCTTCCCGATCCGTGCGACTGCAATTCCCATCATTCTTGGTTAGCATGATGTGAGTCGTAGCCCAACACACGATCTGCAGGGCACCTGCTGATCAGAGGAGGAGGATTTAGATAAAACCTAAAGCGACTGAATCCAGTAGGCCTCTGCAGAACAGCAGCCGGGAGGACACCTGGTGGAGGGCGCTATGGCACTCGGGTGCTGTTGTGGGCGGCCGGCCGGCCACTGTGCACATGGCATACCGGGCTAGACGGACCTTCGCTCTGATCCGGCAGGGCCCTGGCTCTTGCCCGTACCGAAGAGTGTCCGGGGATCAGCTCCGACGCAGCCTGCTGGCCAGCTCTCGCTCAGTAGAAGGAGTGGGCCCTTTACCGAGGCTGCTCGGCAGCAGTGGCCCACGCAGCCACGTGCAGCAGCTTTCATGGCAGGATTGTTCCGCTTTCAAGTGTGTTTATTCTTGTCTGGCTCAGGTTTCATTTGGGACTGAAAGCCACATTCTGTGCCATTTCTCTTGGTAGAAAGGCAGAGTGACAACCACATTAATGAATGACCTCTCTCTCCAAAAGGGAGAGAGCCCGCCTATCCTTCTGTCTAGAGAAGGGACAGGGGCTCTCCCCCAAACCACACTGACAATTAGAGATACTGGGAAAGCAGCTAGCAGTCTCAGATTGCTGCCTGCTTGGAGCTGCTGCATGTGCTGGGACCGGTCCTAGGGACGGCAGGAGGGAGAGGTTCTCTGTGCATGCTTAAGAGTACTCTCTTCTATTACTTCGCCACCCTTACTCCTCTTACCCTCACATGAAGGAAGTGTGGGGCGGCTAAGCTTTGCACTCAGGCCTACAAGCTGCAGAGACTGACCTTGTAGTACTTCCCATAAAGGTCCGACATGAGCATGACGATGGGGAAGCCCATGAAGGTCACCAGGGAGAGCTGCCAGGAGAGGCTGAACATGAAAACGATGATTCCCGTGGCCTTGACCATGTTGCGCAGGAAGATGTTGATGTTCTGCGAGACCAGGTCGCTCACGATGGTTGTGTCGGACGTCAGCCGGGAAATAATGTCGCCTACAGGAGAGAGGAGAAAATGAGAACAGAAGCGTTGTGCATCAGAGGTAGACTGCTCGGATGGCAAGAGCTCTGTTCCTGTGCTGGTCTCCTCCATGCCCATAGGCAGAAGCAGTGCTTTTTTTGTCATAGAATGCACTAGAACAGAGTTCTGGCACCTTTTTTCAACAGATTTTCCAAGTTTAAAAAGTAACTTTTGAAAATTTGATGTTTGGTCCACATGGATTTGAATCGTCCTGTCAAGCGTAGCAGGTCGGCGGCAAAATAATTAAAATGGTACATGCAGGCTGCTTGTGTGTCAAATCCAGTGCATGCGTACTTCGTCTGTGCTGGTTGTGATGGTGCTGCTTGGCTTGCGGTTAGTTGTGTGGTCATGCGCTGAGTGCTTACTGCAGGTGGCGACTGTTATGTTTCGTTACACAACTGACATATGTGGGTGTGTGTACAGTGACTGACTACATGCGAAAGGTAAATAATTCCATGAGTTACGGCACCTTTTTTCTTACAAAAAAAGCACTGGGCAGAAGATCCATGTCTTTTCTTTCCAGCATGTGCTTTCTTGTAAAATCCACGTTTAAATTTCTTCAAACTGCTTTAGGTTAAATGCCATTAAAATCCCAATGCATGCCCCAGAGATTTTTTTTTAAGTATCTGTAAGACTTATTGACTGCACTCAACCACCAAAACAACAGATAGCAGTAAAATTCCACACAAATAATTTAACCACAAGACAATGTAATCTATGGAAAGCGTAAATAAAACCAACAAGAGAAAGGCAACAGAAGTAACTGCGTTTTTTAAAAACAAACATCAATCAAGCAATCAATTGCATTAAAGAAACATGTTTTGCCCCCATTTGGTCCCTGAGCACACTTGAGATTCTAAGCAGAGGCTGATTGAAAGCCTCTTCAACCATCATCCGCAGTTTGGGTTTCTTACAAAACAAGCTGCTTGGTTTCAGGAAGGGGGACCCTTAGCCCATGAGCACAGCTCAGTCTGCCAAGAGTCCTGGGATACTCCTTAAATAAAGCATTTGAATTCTTGTTTGCTTGTCAGTACTGGAGAAGCCCACCAATGCCAAAAGAAACCCCCCACCCCTTACATCTCATCACCAACAGAATAGGAAAGCGGAGTCCTGCTGACAAAGGAAAGTGACTCCAATGATACTGGGGAAGGAATCACGCCCAGCAACATCTGGGCCCAGCGGTTTCCTGGGAATCAGCCTAACAGCTCCCCATTCCTGCTCTGCATCGACGCAACTCCAGACTTCTCTGGGGCAAAGTGGCCCATCTGGACAGGGGAGGTGACTGACCTATTTGGAGCTCACATGCACCAGACAAATGTTGGCAACCTTTATTCCCAGGAAGGAAAGCAACTCCATTTAAGAAGACTCTCCTTCCAAGGAGGAAAGCACAAATCAAGGATACAATCAAGCAGTTCCTACAAGCTGTATCCAGGTTGTGTGAAGCACATTTCTAAATTCAACCTACTTTGCTGGGCTGTGGAACAGATAATATTTTTTTCTGGAACTGCAACATTGAAATCCAGCCACAGATGACCAGGGGCCCGTATAAGGGATCCTGGAAGTTGGATGCAAATATGGGGGTGGAGGGTGATTTCAAGCCCCTGAATTCCTTCAAGGACTTCCACACCATTCAACACAGGAGAGGGCCGGCAGGAAGCTCCAGGAGTCTGTATCCCATTTTACTAGAGCTCTGAGGCCTACTAACTGGTGCCAGATGCAAAGGATAAAAAATTCAAGAGCAGGGTTCCTCTGAGCAGGTACTGAGTATGCCCAGGGATTTTATATGAGTACCAGGAACGGCTGAGCTCACAGCCTTCCGTGGTGACTGTGAAATCCATTCCTGGCTCCCACAAACTTTCTTAATTTCAACCGTCTACGTGAGGTGTGGCCATCACTTTGTTTGTGCTACTGAGAGAACATTCAATCCCAAGCTACCTTCTACTTGTCTCTGACTGAGCCCTAGCTTGACACTCACGCCCTGCTGCTGCTCTGAGAAACAAACCTCCAGTCCCCCCTCAAGCGATGTGGGAAGGCAGTGAATGAGGATCTTGTGGTGCTTTTGGTCAGATGGGAGCTGGCAGCCAGAACCCTCAAACATACAGGCCAGACCGCGAGGAGGCTTAAGTGCCTCCTTTACTTAAAAATGTTCGAGGACAGGGCTGAAAGAGCACAGCACAGCTGCCGCCAAAGAACAGACTTTCCCTCCAGGCCACATGGAGAATCCCCTTGAAACCGAGGGCAGCTGCAGAAGATGTCCGTGACATGGGACACTTTTCTTCTGCTCCAAGTTGGAATTCCTTCACGTGCCGGCTCAGGCCTGGATGCACAGCCGGGGCGATTCCCTGGTGTCCACAGTTCTGACTGTGTCAGAAAAGCAGAGCATTGCCACAGAGGTTCCGCAGCAGTGGAGGATTCAAGCAGCAAGCAAAATGCGTATCCCGCCATCCAAGACAGAGAAACTCACCAGTGAGGTTTTCATCGAAGAAGCTCATCTCCTGCGAGACCAACGACCGAAAGAGTCTGTTGCGAAGCCGGATGTTCAGCCTAGCAAACACGAGGGTGAAGACCCCGCCCCGGATACCTGCGGCAAATGAGCTGATTGCAGATAAGAGACGTTATAGGACAGACAGACACCAACACACAGCCCCTCAGCCCCCCGACCACACGAGAGGGAAGACAAAACAGACTGCGCCCCAGGCAGCAGGGCCAAGCTGCGGCTTTTCCGATGCAGCAGAACGGACTGCTTTCCCAGGCTTTCACTGCCACCTCAAGAGGGGACCATTTCACAGAGCTAGCTTAAAAGCAGGTGGACAGTTTGCCCACCCGGGTGGCCTGGCCTTTCCAGCAAGTTTGAGTCAAGGCTTGGTGAAGGCTTGCATGCCAGTGTTCATTCCGCTGCAAGATAGAAGGTGCTGCCAAAGGTCGCGCAGAGATCGTCAAAAGGCGACCTCCCTCTCTGCTCTGAATGTTGTTTTCCGATGGGGAGAGCTGTATGTGTGTGCAATGCTAGGCCTAACAGTAGGTGCTCCACAGCTGCAAAGCCTTTACTGCAGGGATGTAAAACCCACGAGTCAGAGGGCTACCCCGCAGGTCTTGTATTTGTAATATTTTACCAAAAGATGCCCACTCCACTCCGAGAGCATCGATCCTCCAGCACAGCTTCTTGAAGCCCACAAGCCATGCTAAACATCTGGCTACTAGGGGTTTACTCCTGAAGACAGCAGGGGAAAGTCGGTTCAAAAGGGGACCCTGCTCAGAATTTACTTCCTGGCATTAGCCTGTTTCTCCCCTCCGATTCAAGAAACAGCAACTTGCCGGAAGGCTGACTCAAATCTGCAAAAGCACCTATAAAGCCATCGCCATTGTGTATTTCCTTACAATTAAGGACATGTGACCTCTTTTCCTTGATAATGATTGAATTGCACAGCGATGCCTTGAGCCGCGGGGGAGGCATTGAGACCTTGCACTGAGCACCCATTTCTACAGAAGGATGGACTAATCTTTGAAAAACAAGCAAATACAATTCCCTGCTCCACGTGAATGTTACTAAAAAGGGAAAGTCTTGCTTAAAAACTTCCCAAAATACCTTTTAACAAGTTACATGACATAAAACAAGATTATTGTGTCTCTAAAAAGTGAAAAAGGAGAGAATGCTGGGAGAGCACACTACAAGGAAGTATAGCTCTCTCTACTGGCAAAAGGCAGGGAATGGTTTCCCATAGGCAAGGTTGACCCTAGGCAAGCAGTGTTGAAAATCCTGCAGAATAACACCACACCACTATACCCCCCCACCCCCGCAAGATGGCAATAATTCCACCCTGGTTTCGACCAAGGTGTACTGTGACAGAGGTGGCATAATTCACCAATCACTTGCAGAAGACTACCTTCCTATGGCTAGAAGGGCCATGATCATCACTGCCACGGAAAACTGGTCCATGCTCTTCTGGATTACTATTCCATCAATGGCTCGGCCAGTGTAGTAAGGCAGGAATGTCTCTCCTGTTTGAGCAACAAGAAATTATAAGCTAGATCAAAAGCAAAGTCCCAATTTGGACACGCCAGGAAACACCACTGCATTTTCAAACATAAAATGTGGAGCAGCTCCAGATGTTGCTGGGTTACAACTTCTGTCACCCTGACCAGCGCCACTGGTCACCAGAAAGTCCAGCAACGTTTGGAGATCCACACGGTACATACCCCTGGTGTGCATTGAGCTGGTGCTGTGCTGTAGCTCGGGGCTGAGCAACAAGTTAGGATAAACGCCCACTCCCCACGTGGTTTTGGACAAGCTACAGTCAGTCTCCCACCGGCCCCCAACATTAAGGGCGAAGGAATACTTGGAGGGCTCTTGTAAGAACAACAGAATGTACACCAAGTGCTTTGAACGCTTGAAATGAGGCACAGACGTTAAGGAATGAGTAGCAACGCTCGGTACTCAAAGCAGGCGCGATCACTTTTCAAGGCACTCACCTAGAGCAGCAAGTAAGAGGAAGAAAAAGGCCACAGCCAGCAAGGGAGCATCTGGTTTGGTATAAGACAAGAGCTTACAAATCGTGGCTGCCGAGGCCTCCTCTTTGTCTTCCTGAGTGCCGGGAGAAGTCGGGTCCCCAATTTCTTCTGCTTCCGTCCTAGATTCAGAATTCACGCCCAGCGACTCCCGGGAAGGCCTCACAGAGGACAGCAGCTGCCACAAGGAGAACGTGGCCACCAGCGACACGTATGTCCAGGCAAACAGACTCCAGAACCACGGGTCCTTGATGGTCTTCCTCACCTCGGAGTAGAGCAGAAGCTTGACTAAGGCGTAAATGCCGGCCGCCAGGCAGACCACCGCGATAAAGATACAGGACCTTTTCAACCGCTTGGGGCCGTAGTTGGTGTTTTTGGCCACCCCGATGGCGGCGCCCGAGAGCAAGCAGCTCCTGTACAGGCAGACCGCCCAGATGTCCAGCATGGAGTCGAAGATGTTGAAATGCTTCAGGTCCTGCAGGATGCTGCTGGCGCTGCGGCTCCGCTCATACAGCAGCGTCGTCACCGTCACGTCCATGCCCGTGAAGGCCAGCGTGCAGGCCACTGCTCTCCAGGCCCGCATCCTTGGCTTGCCCCAGACTGAGGTAGAGGTTGAAAAACAGCGGGAGGAGAGGAAGGGGAAAGAAGGAGGCTCCTAGCCCAGGGTTAACGCCAGCATTTCCGGCCGGCCCCTCCTGCGAAAGAGAACAGAGCAAGCCTAGCTGGATCTCAAAGTGATGAGGCAGGCAGATTTTCGGCATAGACTTTCCCTCGTGCTGCAGAAAGGGCTCCCTCTGTATTAAGGCTGCGGCAATTTGGTGTGCCAGGAAACTCTCCTACCTTTTTCCAGACGGGGGCACATAAGTCCGTTGCAGCAAAAGGAACAGATTGTGTGTCACCGAAACAAGGTGTAACAAGTTTATTTTGCATAAATTTTTGGGCACGCTGTCTGTCCCCTTCATCAGAGGCATCTGAACACATGTTGGGAATCAGGCTGGATTTGCTCACCTAAAATAGGAACTAACAAGCTATGGACTCCACGTATTTATTGGACAATCCACATGCACAACATGTTAGCCTAAAAGGCACTGACCCCCTTCAGACAAAATTCACAGGCACGGTGATGGCGAGAATCAACGCAGCTTAGCCACCTTTCTCGCCTGTTTCCATTAGGCCTCAAACCGGGCCCTCTCTTTATCCAAAGGTCTCTCCTTTTCTTTTGTGTGACAAAACACTTCTTCCTTCAAATCCCTGTTGTGCAGGGCCTGTTTCTTTTAAGAGGCTGTGCCATTTTAAGCAGGACAAGTTAAGATATACTGCACTTGAGCCGAGAGTAGAAGGCCAACCCGTCAAGCCTCAAGCCTTGTACTTCAAAAATGTTCTGGCTACCATCTTGCCCCTCTTCCCTGCCCAAGGCTGCAATTCTGGGCATGTTTACAGCAAAGTAAACTCTGAACTCAGAGTTCTGATAACTTACTTATGAGTAAACATGCTGAAGATTGCTATGCACAACTGAGAAATAAAGGTTTTTAACATTCCTGTAGTGCCTTCCAAATTTGTCCAGTACCTACTTTTCAGTGCCAGACCGAGATCTTTTTATTCACCCAGGCCTTCAAATAAACAAACAAATACACGCCATTTCTATTTCTTTTAAATAGCCATTTGTTTGAAAACAATCATTTTCCATATTTTAGCTGCTTCCTTTTAAAATTACTTCAAATTAACACTGGGGAGGCTTTTACAGTTTAATTTTTTTACACTTCTATTTCTTATCACTTTATCTTGGTTTTTATCCTGTAGCTTCGACTACAGGGTTATTCTTAAAATTAAACCATCAACACGATATTAGAACTAGAGCTGGAGATGGAAGAGAGAACCAAGCTAGTTCCCGATTCTTGTAAAACACTTAATAAACACCAAATAAATGCATCTTCCTAAAGTTTGTCAATGTTTTCCTTCTCTTTCAGGGTTCCCATATGCTGTAGAAACTGACCTTCCTAATGCTAAATTGCTTGCTTAAAAAACACATCCCATTGAACGCCAGGCTGGCATCTCTGACCAGCAGGCCTGAAAACCCTCGGATGTGGAGAAGAACCCGGGCAACAGACCTCTTCCCTTGCAGGCCTCCTGGCCGTTGCCATGGAGACAGATGGAGGCTGCTCCGTCCTGCAGGCCCCCTCAGTACCCACAGGCTGCCATTCTACTGGAGAAGATGGGCAGCCCCCATCCTTCTCCACACACCAGACCACCCCCTCGTAGTCCAACATCTCTAACTGGAAACAATGAAAAACACACCAGGGGGAGCAGAGAAACGATGTTCACAGACTTGGAGGCCAACTAGAAATGTTCCCAGCCTTGCGAGTCGGGCCATAACTCCCACCATCCTCAGCCACTGAGGGATGGTGGGAGTTGGGCATCAAGGAGGGGAAGGTTGGCGAAGGGCATCTGTGCGTGTGAGGGCCCCTGAAGCCTCCAGGGGGCGCTCCAGCCTCTCAAACCAGCTCTTGCGAACACACCTGGAGAGAAGCTCTCCTGGGGCCATTATCGCATCCTTGCAGGGATGTGGCCTTCTGACACAGCCCCATTTGACCCTTCAGATCTGCTGTCCCAAGCAGCTTCTGTTGAGTGGAGTTCTCTGTACCCCTGAATCCTGAATTCAGCAACCTGGAGCAAATCTTACTCCTAGGCTCCACTTCCCGAGACACCATGTGGACGAGAATCCCCACTGTGTGTGTGGAAAGAGTTGGCGGAGACGAGGCGGAAATCTAAGCCATCCTCCAGCCCTTATCACAGTTCTGGGCAGCTGAAATATCTTCTGTGAACTAAGGCCCAAGAGGCTGTCAAGTTTCTCAGTTACAGTAGCTCTTTTCCGGTTATTGAGACATGCTTTCATAGATGCTATTCTTGAATTTCGGCTTTTATAGGAGTCTTAAGTTGTTCTGGATTGCTTTATTATTGATATGCGTACACCCCATGTTGTGGCAATACGGTTGGTCTATAAACTGAAATTATTATCATTAGTTTTAATTTTAAGTCAGCTAAGATCTTCCCGCTGCATCCCATTTTTTGAGTGTCTCTTTAAATCATAAGTTCATGGGAAATTCTCCACTGATACTCTCATTCTGGGAGTCTAAACAGTGTGTAAATTGCTGCAAACAAAGCCTAACTCCAATTAATTAGACAAACTTCACCTAATTATTCCTATTAAGAATTAATATATTTATATTAAAAGAAAATCTTATTAATATACACTACTGAAAAAATAGACATTTTAAGTGTTAAAACTATTGTGCTTTTAAATTCAACCAATAGCTGAAATTATTAAGAATGAAACCTCAATAAACGAATTGAGAGAAGTTTCTTTAACCAGGGACAACCCAACTAAATGCACTAGCCATTTTTGGATGAACTTGATACCTTTTAAATTAACTCAAAATTATCTTCACAGAAATACACAAAAACTAGAGGACTGGGGAGAGAGAGAGAGAGAGAGAGAGAGAGAGAGAGAGAGAGAGAGAGAGACAGGCTTGAAACAATTTTCATATTCAGCTTCTTGAACCTTAATGCTATGCTTTGTCAGTCACACCAGGATTTATATCCTGTTTTTTCACAATCAGGGTTCTGCCTCTTCAGGTAGAAAAAAAGGCTTACTTTACAGAAAAACGGTTTTTGTTTAAAAGTTCACTCTGCAAAACAGTAACTTTGATATTTTGAGCTAGAATGTAAGTGTACCATAAACATCACCCCTGGTGCCAGGAGGCAGGTTGAATTTCTCAGGGGAAAGGGGAAACCAATCTGTACATGCTCAGACATACTTTGTTATATCATACTATCCAGGACTTAATATGAGCTTTCTGTGTTTGTATGCTGAGCACCAAAATTAGACAATATTTAAAACATTTACATTGGGTAGAACTTGCATCCTTTTTCCTACCTCAGACAAAGCAACTATCTTGCACTTGTGTTACTAATACCTGCATCACAGGCAGCTATTCATCTGGACAAGTTTTTGTCATCGCAGGAAAAGGTCCTGCTGTTTAAGGGCACCGAAGCCTTGCAGGCAGCAGATTAGGGGTAAACGCTGGTGCATGAAATCATGGCTGGAAGGGAACAAGATAATCTGCTCTGGCCAAACTTCCATTCAAACTAATTAGGTCTGTTCAACAGCCTAGCAAACACCGATCTACAACGCCAGATTTCCTCAGGAATCTGCCAAGTCATTCCGCTGATGAGAATCGTAGAAAGGATGAGGAGAAACAATTATAAAAATTAATGTTCAACAGCCTAATAAAGTCCAATTAATCCCATTGGTTTCATTTTGCACTCAGCTATCTTCCTAATTATATGTAATGCAGCCCTACTAGATGGAGCATGGGTTTGTTTATTTTATTGTGGAATGGCTCAGAGTTAAAAGACATTTCTGCAAGCACAAGAACACCTGCGTGGCATGCCAGGCTCATCCGCAGTTGGAAGGATCTTGGGAGTAGATCTTCCTTGGCAAGCAGTAAGGTGGAGGCAGTTTATTCATGCCCTTGATGCCGCAAACAGGCTGCTGAGATACCAGAACAATCTGCAACGCTTCGAAGGCAGGAGGGAAGAGCCTCAAAGAGGGTTGTGAAATGCACGTAACTCCTCTCGGTGACTCAGTAATTTTGAAAGCAGGAAACATGGGGTTCAAAAGCCTCAGAAGTTAATTCTTTTGTCCTATTCCCATCATCCCTGAGCACAGACCATGGTGGCTGGGGATCATGAGTCCAACATACCTGGTGGATATGAGTTTCCTTGCTCATACTCCTCAGAGATGGGCAAGGAGACACAGAGACAGAATTATCCCCAGAGAACTAGTTCCATGCAGTGTGTAATTACAAACAGACATATTATTACCCACCTAATAACTCCACAAGACAGATCAGGGCTAGGTACACCCATTCCATGCATAACCTGGATTTATACCTGCTTGGAAAGGAGCATCTGCCCGGCAGGTAGGCGAAAGGCCGCACATTCAAACTCGGGCACGTCCTGCAGCAGGTGAGAAAACCTTTTCCGCGAACTGCAGCCAGGCGGGCTGCTGAGCCAACTGGATCAGGGATGCGACTCCACGGAAAGCGGCTTCCGAAGTTGCTATGAGATTTGCACGGGGAACTCGACCTTCACCAGGCAACCCCCGGCGGGGGGGGGGGGGGCAAGGCGGGGAACCCGAGTTTTGTGCAAGAAACCGTCGGCCATGCAGGGTAAGGGCTCATGGGATGCGTAGTCGAGGCATCCGGGGGACGCCCGGCTGCCTCCCTCTCCCCCAGGTAATTCGCGAGCGCAGCAATCCAAACCAGGTGAAGCCCCGGCTTGGGTTGGGAGCAGCTCCTGCGCGAAGGCGACGCGAAAGGGCGGCGCGGCTCGCCGGCAGCCCCGTTTCTGCAAAGGGCGGCAGGGCCGCTGCCAGGCTGGAGGAGCAGCGATTCGGAGGCAGGGCCCGGGGAGCCTTCCTTCCCCCGCGGCCGCCGCGAGGCAGGCAGCCGCTGGGCAAGGGGCGCTCCGGGAGGGCCCCGCGGTGCAACGCCGAGCCGGGCGGGGCCTCTGCGGCGCTTACCTGCAGCGGAGGGCAGGGCGCCGACTCATCCTTGCAGAGCGCGGAGCGCGGCGGCGGCGGCGGCGGCGGGGCTCAAGCGGCGGCGGTTGCGGCGGCGGCGGCGGCGGCGGCTCGTGCCGCTGAGCCGCTTCCCAGGCAAGGTCGGAAGTGGGCGGGGCATTCCCGGGGCGCGTCACGAGGCCGCGCTGCCCGCACCTTTGCAGCTGGAGCATCCTGTCCCTCGCCCTGCAGGCGCCGCGTTCCCGAATCCCGCCAGGGAAACGGCACCTGTAGTTGAGCGAGGCAAAATAGCCACGGGAACGGCTGGAGTGCGGGCGTCAGGCAGGTGCCTTGCATGCGCCGGGCCCCAAGTGCAGCCCCCGCCGCCTCCGCATCTCCAGGTGCGGCTGGGAGCATCTCCTGGAGGCCCCGGAAGTTGTTGCCTGTCAGTGTGGGCAGTGCTGGCTCCCCTGGAAGAGAAGCCGCTTTCCGTGATCAGAAAGACAGGCCGTGCACACTTTTCTGCTTTGGGAGAAAGTCCCGCTGAACCTCAGCGGGGCCCTTTCTCTGGGTGAACGGGGTCATGGCGCACAGCTGCAGTTCTGTGCAGACTGTCCAGGGAGGAACCCTCTTTTGAGACAATGGATTGTCGGCTCTCACCTTGGACTTTTCTACTTCCCTTAATTTCTCTAATCGGCTTCCAAAGCCATTCTAGGTGCTGGCTATTTACAACCACATCTTGTGGCAGCAGATTCCAGCTGATGTATTGTGAAGCTGAACTTTCTTTTCTTTTGTCCTGAATCTACTGCCAATCGGCTTGTTGCAAGGTGACTTCCTCATAAATTGATTTGCCTCTTCAGGAATAAAATGCATTGCAGAGTTCTCTCCAGTACTCCAAGTTTTGTGCAGCAAATGGGACTTAACATGTTAAGAAATCCGTACTAATGGATTCCTAGATTCATGTCCCAGGCAGTGCAGCTTCTAACCCAGTATCTGTCTTGTTAACAAGTCTCTTGGAACGAGGGTTAGGATCTAGAAGTGGTGCATTGAGGAATCACTAAGATTCAGGGAGCAGAGGCTTAGGAGAGGGCTGGGAGCCAGACTGAGTTTACCCATCTTTTTACACACAAAGCATAAAGAGCCAGAGAGGAAAACTCTCTAAACTTGGAAACAGAAGCTACAAATGAAATACTTTAACACTAAATGCCCTTATATGGATCCCCCCTCCCCCCACATCAAGCATGCATGTGAAGATATGTCCTGGGAAAAGGACTTTTAGGCATCATCTGTATTTTTTTTTTTTAATGAGTCATTAAAGTAAGCTCAGGCCCAGCCAAAGAAAGCTTGCCAATACAAACTGCCACAGGGTCTGGAAAAACATATGAAATGGTTTTCAGGCATCCCCATCTGAGTTATCACTTTGAATTAATATGTCAACAGTACATTCAATTGGCTGCTTTGCAGCTCACAAGATCAGGAAGCCCCAAACGAAAGGCAGGCTCGGAAATGTATTAGCCAAAAGCTTTTATTAGGTGGTCAGACATGGAGACGAATTCAGACATGGAGCAATGTCATTTGTGATCCCCAATTCAGCCCAACAGCCAAAATGTGGATTAAAATGGTGCCTTCTTTGCACCACTGTGCTTTGTTTACCTGAATCAGGGCAGGTTTGGACACGGCAATCGCACAGAGCTAATCCAGCACCCTCCTTGATTTGTCCAGCAATGTCGGATCAGTTGCATCCAGTGCGAGGCTGCACAAGCCTCAGCCACGCATGCAGCCCGCGCAAGATTCTAGTCCAGAATGAGAATCCAGTACCCAGCTGAAGACAAGCACAGCTAGGGGATGCAAGGATCATTTCATCCAAAAAGCACTGAGTCACCCTGAGTTACACCCCTACAGAAGCACATCCCCTGCCTCTCAATTTAGTAGAGCTTGCTTGCACATACCATTCATCATCCCAATTTTCTGCTACAAAAACTGATTTAAAAATCTAAGCGCATGGGGCAGGGGGCGCTCATCCTGCAAGAGCATTTGGGATAATTTGCTAGACACTCCAGCAAACCGTGGTCTGGTGCTTCAAGTGCAAGCCTTATTTCTTCCCGCTCCGTGTTCTCTTTGCACGCTCACTTGCTTCCCCTTTTGTGGAAACCAGTTTGGCATTATATCTGAACCAGCAAATAAAGCATGGATTGTGCTTGCCCTCTAAACTAGGATCCCAGTGGTTAGCCTTTGTCCCAGAAGCCCAGGCTGTATCTGAGATCTGCAAATTCAGTCCCTGGTGCAGTCAGACTGCGGTCACCATTTTGAAGTACGGCCTCTCCGTGGTCGCACGATCTGGCCAGATGTTCAAACCATGGTGTTTTTCCCCTCATTGCCTGCCTCTTATACTGCTGAGCCCCGGTGTTGGCATTGTGTGGGCTTCCAGAAGCTGCAGCCTACAGCAGCCATCAGCCCTGACTAGCATAGAAAATGAAGAGCTCTGAATCATAGCCAGAACATCTGGAAGAGCAGACATTACCGAAAACTTACACGAGCATTTGTGGCACTTCCGTCGGCCGAAATCTTTGTTTTGCTTCACGGTGGAGTTTGGATCATGTGCAGCTGGTTTCACAACCCTTCCAGCCACCCGTTACCTCCCTGCAGTCACATTACCTCTAGATGGCCTCATGTAGCCCAAGTCAACTTCATCTGCATAAGCCAAATAAGAAAAAAATGTGGCTGCAGAGAAGCATGAGGTGGGTGGAAAGGACTGCAAAACCAGCAGAAAACAGCAAAGCCACTCTGTGCATTACAAATAGTATTCTGCATATACCCAAGCACCTGCTCTGTAAGTATTGTTCTATAGTTTCTTGCAACAACCTTCTTGTGTACTTCTACATCACAGTTCTGTGGAACACGCAGAGTTAAAGCCCTCCTGTTGAGAAATCTCCATGTGTTGTGTGCACACAAATTTGCACAATGCATGCCTTGCTGCTACTGAAAGAGGGGTGAAGAACTAAATGGGCCATGTCCTCAATAGTACTGCTTGAGTTTTCAAGATTGTGCCAAGCATTGTGTCACACACTTTCAAGTATCTCTCTCTTCACAGTCTTAAGAACTAGAAGCTTGGCTTTCCGTTTAACAGAAACTGAAATGTTTCAGATGCTGCCTTATTTGCTCAAGATGTAACTTCTGCACCTGCGTAGGAACAATCAGGAACTATGCAGTACATTCAGTCATGGAGTCAGATAATAATCCCATTTTGCAGATGGGAATACTGGGGCTGAGAGGTCATGGCATGCCCATGCAGCTGATATGAGCCTTGAAGTCACATTTCTTAGGCCAAAATTCAATACTCCAACTTTACACCACTGTGGCAAAGGAAAGTCACAGTAACTTGAGAAAATGGACACCCCTCAGCTATCGTGACCCATCTGTCCCCATGGAGCCTTTAGCATCTGTTTGGCTGCCTGCACCTCCAAGTCTTGATCCAAGCGTCTATCTCACATCATGTCTGCATATGTACATGGACAAACATACAAAAGTCACTGTGTGAGAACTACATTCACCCTGTTTTCTTTGTGCTGGATAGACTCTGCTCTGGGGGCAAGACAGTCTCAATTTGAAACGACACGAACTGGTTCTTCTTCAGCTTCCTCAGTTGAGCCTCACTGTCCCAAACGCCCCGTCCTCCACTTGCAAGAGGCTTTTCGTTTTCCTCTTGACGCTCTTCTGTTCCTGTCTGTATGCAGCAGTCATGTTGGCAATGACCTGCAGAGGGCAAAAGCAGCTCGTTGACCATTCAGATAACTTTCCATTCTGTGAGCTCTCCTCTAACAACACTTCTAAGTATCGTTTTTAAAAACCGTCCTTCCTCCAAGCAACTCTGGGTAATACAGGTCATCTTGTTTCATCTTCACAACAACCTTATGCAGTAGGCTAGGCTAAAGAGTGACTTCCTGAAGGGAGGCCAGCGAATCAAGTGCGGATTAAACCCCCAGGTCCCCTTAACACAAACCCTCCATTTCACTGCTACTTTGGACTGGCAAATGGGAGCAGGTTAGTTAAAACTGGTTTAGGAAAGAAACGAACCTGAAGAGCCACCATCTCTGCACACCATGCCACCTTCTTCTGCACATGCGCATGTAGCCACTGGGCAGTCCCGACCCATCTGCAAAGTGCTGGCCAGCAGGGTGAGTGCAATGGATCAATTAACTGCCTGGATTTTGTAGCGCACAAAGCAGCCCTGGGACTAGCCAAAGGACGTCTCCTCTACAGCCCAGAGAGTGTCTCCATGTTGTGCCTGATGGCTCGACAGAGATGCCTACTCATGAGGAAGAGGCAGGAGCTAGCAGTGAGAGTCAGGCATTAGAACAAGGGGACTTATATTTGAGGCCCAGTGCACAGACGGCCCCTCTGCAGCCTGACTCTGAGACTGCAGAGCAAGGAGCCTCTCCACAGCCTGACCCCTTAGCCCCTGAGCAGACTGACAAGGAGGCGTCTGAAAGAGGAGCTTCCTCGCATCCTAGCTCTGAGCTGCCTGAACAAGTTACCCACCCTGGCTCCTGACTCTGAAGCTGCTGAGCAGAGTTCAGGAGAACTTGATGGGGAATTTGGCAAATGCCCAAATTAGGAGAACTTTAAGGCGACAAGTCCAATTACAAGGACAGGACAGAGGTCTGTCCCACCCACAACCGGAAAGGCGAGACAGAAAGGTCTGATGCCTTGTGATCTCCTGACACATGGTGATCATGTAGCTCAGAAAGGAGGGAGCAACTGAACCGAAAGGGGCCTGTTGTTAGAGCTTATGAGTCACATCGTAAATCTTGTAGTGAACAGCAATTAAAGTCTTTAGCTTCACTGCCGGCTGCTGTGTAAGTTAATTGGAGACGTGAGTTACGACCTCACGACACTCCATCCCCAACACTGAAGCTAGGAGGGCAGGAGCACCGCGGCCTCTGAGAACACGCCGGTGCTGACTGTACGGTGGCTTTTCCTGAATGAAAGGCCTTCAAGGAGAGCCTCCAGCAAGAAAGTGCCGCGTGACAACCAAGCATGCACCCAGGTCAATGCCAGGGAGTTCACTTGATCATCGCACACACGTGTTCACACCTGCCCAGTGATGCCAACCCCTCTGGCTCAAACGAGGGCGAGGCTGTCGTACGGAAAACCCGTCCACGGCAAGTTTGTTCGCCTTTCCCATGCTGCAAGGTTCTGCAGCATTTCCCTCTCTATCCCAAACTGGGTTGGCGGAAGGGTATAAATGGTTGCTCAGCCGCTGCTCCCCGATGGAAGGATTCTAGTGAAAGCAAAGGCACACCAATCGAGACGACAGACAAGACATGCTTTGCCACCTACAATCTCCTTCACGGCATTCTGTTGCTCCTGGACAGCGGCGTTGAATGACGGCAGTCCGTTGGCTTTGAAAGGACTGGCCCCTTGCTCTTTAGAGGAAGCCATAATATAAGCTGCCTGGCAGGGATGGGGAGGAGAGAGGAGGGGGAAAGATATGAGGCGGGGGGGGACATTTCGCTTGCCCCTCCCTCCTAGAACTCAGAGTCTTCCGACAAAATTGGCCTGGGCAGGAGGCAGAAGATCAACCAACCACTGGGGGGAAACGGGGGTTCCCGAGGGGGTCACGTGCCTTCCCCAGATCTCACCCCCTTTCCCCCGATCACCAACTATGTGGAGCTTTTCCAATCTGGCGCAGTCTACCCCTTTCTAAAGGGCAGACATCCTCTCCTGAGGTTCTCTTATGGCAGCAGGACCTTCGTGGGGCTGTGTGGGTATCGGGGCACTGCCCCTTTTGCCCTTGGCCTCTCCCCCACCCCTGGAATGTGCCCGTCCCCCAAACTTCCCTGAACAAAATTTGGCCCTCAGGTTCCGAAGGCACACATTCCCGGTACTGCATTTGAAAGGGGTGACGTTACCAAAGAGTTTGTTTTTAATCTCCGTGTCCACTGTGCCCCATCTAGTGAAGCAGGAGTTATTCTGTATGAAAGCCGATACAACCTGCCCCCACCCCCAGCTCCAAAATAGCCCCCCAATAACAGACATTGGAAATTTGCTCCCCAACAGTTACCTCGGAGGATAGGCAGATGTATCTGTTATACAGGAGGAAAAAGGGGGTGTATTTGGTCACGGAACTGATGGATGTGCGGAAATCAAAGAGCACCGGGTCAAGGGACTCATCCCACTCGCTCGGCTTCTCATCCGCGACGTTGCAGATGGAGGATCTGAGAAGTTCGCGGGTTCGGCTGTCCAGGCTAGCGCAGGTGGCCGCGTCAGCCCGAGTGAGAATCTGGGAGATGTTCCACCTCTCCAGTAAGAGCCTGACCACCTGCAGGCAGGATACAGACCCCCGTTTTTCCACCCGGAAAAGCCTAATTCTGCGAACGGGCAAAGATGATACAAAGGCAGACCCTCTGCGCAGATCCGTCCTTTCCACAGACTGTCCAGCTTCTGCCAGCCATGGTAAGATTAACAGCCATACAGAACACACGGAAAACAAAGAAGGGCCGAAGGGACCTTCCAGAAGCCCAGGGCGGGGGCTCCAGGGCTTTGCACAAACGTCTCCTCTCATCTGACCACCAGAAGGTCTGTTCTGTCCCACTGTGTTCCTGGGATTTCCCTAGGCACTGTTCACAGCCTATTACGCCCATTGGCACAGTCCTAAGGACTAGAAACATGAACATCATGCAAAACTCAAGTGGAGATTCTGCTTGACGCAGTGTCCCATTCTTGCATGATGTGATTAAAGGGTCTGGAGTACAGAAAGCTCCGCTCATCATATTCCTGGTGAGCTCAGACTCCTTGGCTTTTCCTGTATAGAGGGCATATTTTTAGTGAGGTTCTAACTGGCTAATCTAACTGATTTAGGGCACAAACTTATGCATGGTTTAAGAGAAAAGAGTCTTAGAACTCCCTGTGCTTGCTGGAGCTTCCTGGGAGTGGTATGACCTCTTTCTGCCGCAATGTGCTTAGGTTTGCATCCCGATGGCTAAACATTGCAGCCAAGTTTTAAACCTATGCCCCCTGTGGTTTGCCAATGTACTTTTTCCCCACGACTGGAAATGTGGACTTCCCATCCACAGAAATTGCGGGCTGCAATGTTAAGGCTGTTAAACTCTCTAAGGAAGACCTGGTGGGGTCTGATCTTACCTCTTCACAGAAGTCCCAGCTTAGAGTGCAGAAGATATTCCTGGATGCTCCAAACCTGGTGAAAGAAATGCAATGAAGCACAGTAACAACGAGCAGCAATCATAATACAAGAGCCGTTTCTAAAGGGAAACCAAACTTCACTTGGGAACGCAGCCAAATGGCTAGGAAAATGGCAGACAGGGCCACTGCGGCCTGCCCAGCCTGTGGACTTTGAGAGGCCTGTGGTTGGCCCCTGCGGGAAACGAAGAGGCCAGGCTAGATCCAGCTCAGCAATTCTTATCATCTTCCGTTGGGTTCTTATGCTGCTTTTTACAAACAACATACATGACAACATGAATGTGTGTGTGTGTGTGTGTGTGTGCGTGCGTGTGCGGGTGGGAACACTAGCAGAAAAACCACGGCAAACAACTCCTTTGAAGAGACCATGAAGGCAGCAGCTACCCACAATGGTTAGGGGCCCACAAAGCGGGCAGTAGTCTAATTGGGAGTCTCCAGCCGCCCTCAGCCCTGAGTCCTCCGGTGCCCCGGGCCGGCTCTCTACCTCCCTGCATCCGCTTAGAACAGTGGCCCTCTTCCAAGCGCCCTCATTCTGCGCAAGCCATGCCAAAAGGGGCTGGGGGAGGGGGACAGACCTGTAGAAGAGGGACGCCAGGCCTTTGGCCACGGAGGATGGATCTCTCTTCTGCAGAGGGATGGCCTCGACCCACTTCGTGTACTGGTCCGTCACGGTGAGGACGTGCACGTTGCCCCGGGCCGTCTCTGGGAAGGGTCCTAGGAAAGCAAACCCACAGGGCACAGTCAGCCGCCACGATGGCAGCACAGGGGCAGGGAGCACAAGACAGTGGCAAAGGGAATCCTGCTGAGAGAGAGGCCAGAGTGAGACGTGTGGCTCAGTCTTTGGGAGCTGTGTCTGGTGAGGCAGGGAGAGCAAGCCCTGGCTCCCTCTCATACCTTGCTCTGCTGATGCCACTCCTTGGGCAGCTTCCAGGCATCGGGCAGTCACATGGCCCACCTTCCCCAGAATCCACTGCACTCCTGTTGCTGCTTATACATGTGTTTACAATCAGAATTACACACCCGGAAACAATTCTCCCCTCTCATCCACTTGGAAAGGCCTCCAAGTTGTGGCCATCATTACGCCTTGTAGAAGCAAATGCCACACCACCCCTTATGTGAAGAAGTGCTTCCTTCGATCTGTCCGCCTGAATCTCCCACCCGATCCAGAACCTGCCCTAAATCTCTGAGATGGACCATGGCTTCACACCCTGAAGAGGAGCGTGACCTCACTTGGCATAAGGTGCCAAGTTAGGGATGGCTGTGTGAGCCTTGGCCAGGAGGGGAAAGTATCAAAAGTTCCAAGAAACTGAACAAAACTAATAAGTATTTGTCAGACAACCTAACGCATAATATTGCATCAAGGAGGAACAGCCAGGATCAGAAGGACTGCAGGCAGAAGCGCCTGGGTGGAACCCCTGGCATCTCTCAGGCTGGACAGTGGATCAGGGACCGGGCCGGAAAAGACCTGCTGTCAGACTAGAAGGCCCGGAGCTAAATGCACCACCCATCTGCCTCAACTAGAACCAGCTTCATGCTTTTCTAACATCCAGTAGCAGACGGGTGAGTGTGGATGACTCTCCATCACAGGAACCTACCATAGACATCCAGTCCTAGAATTTCCCAAGGCGATTCCACTTTGACGGGCCGAGTTTTTTTCGAGAGGCTCTTGCTGTGCTCTACGTTTTGGCAGGTTTCACACATCTTGATCTGGGCACAAAGAGAGAGAGGGAGAAACAGCAGGCTTAAAAGAAACAGGGATGCACCCAGCCAGGCTCAGTTAAATGCCCAGCACACTGCCAGGGGCTAGATGAATGGTGAAAGGTCCAATCCAGCACAAGGCAGCCTGAGCTCTCGCTAAAACACCGTGGCTGATCCGCCAGGCGTGATTCCAGCGGCCTCGGGAGGTTTTGCTTGCATTTACCCAGTCTACAACATCCTTGACGATGCCCAGCCAGTAGTACCGACTCTGGATCTGATGCACCGTCTTCTTTTGCCCAAGGTGGTTCCCCGTCTCTGTGAAGTGGCATTCCAGAAAGACTTGCCGACGCCTCTCGGGATCGACCACAACCTCTCGTTTTTCTTCCTTTTTTGGACCCACGTAGTAGAGACAACCACCTGTAGGAGGAGGAGAGAGAAATCTAATAGCCAGCCCAGTAGCATCCGCAGCAGTCTTTGTCTAGCTCAGGCCTCACTTGCACTCCTGCCCCTACATTCATTATGCTAACACAGGGGTGCAGCTCCCTTTCTTCCCAAAGGCCAAAATTCCATCTCAGATAAGACCTTAGAGGCTGAAGGCAAAATGGCTAAAACCAGAAATATCACATTACCTTAACTTAAAGCGCTTCTTCCAGTAATTAAGTCTTAGCAGAGGAGTCTCGACTTTTAGAATGGGGAAAAACTGCACAAACACGGGGTGGATTAATTGGGATTCCAACACAGGGAAAAGACAAACATAGAAAACAGAGCAAGTCAGAAGGGGCCTCCCAGGCCATCTAGACTGACCCATAGTTCCAGCCAGCTCTGCTCATGACATGCCTACCATGTGATGTCCAGCCTATCCTTGAACACTCTCACCGATGGGGCTTCAACCCCTCCCGTGGAAGCCCATCCCATACCCTGGGGGTCCTATCTGTCAGGAAGTACTCCAAATTGAACCTTTGTTGCCTAAGCTTTGCTCCATTGGAAACTGTCCTGCCCTCCTCTGCATGGAAAAGCAGGTTTCTACCCACCTCTGCATGACACCCCCTAAAAGAGTTAGGCTTTTATCCATAATCCTGATGGTGGAAGGAGTACATCTGCTATTTAAAACAAACAGGCATAACAAATGCAAGGATACATTTAGCATAAGATTCATATTTGGCTCTCTGAGTTTTGTCTATACTCCAGTCACCCTACAGACCAATAGTGAGCTCATGCTCCAAGTATGGATCCCAAAAAGGCACCATCCACACACAGGCAAAAGGCATCTGGGGGACTCGGGAAGACTAAGGGCTTGCAGAAAATTGGGGGGTAAAAACTAAAAAATATAAAAGGTTGAATTTAAAACAGATCAATACAAACTGAGCCTCCTCAGAGGCTTCACAAGGCAGACTGATTTTTGGAGGAGAAGAGGCTGCAAAAAAAAAGAAGCAGCTGAACCCTAAACAAGAGCTTTCCATAATGCAACTTTTTTTTTTTTTTTACAAAGCCCCTTGTATAGTTTATATGATTTCTCTAGATAACCTTGGGAAATGTAGTTCAGGGAGGGTGGGGATTAAGAGGGCCCATACAGAAAACCCGTAAGAATGGGAGAAGAGCTCTGTTGGATGAGAAAAAGGGCTTCTCTAGGCTGGCGTTCTGTTTCTTCTGTGGCCAACCAGATTCACAGCACCCTTCCTACTGCTCTTTTATCTATTTTATTCCATTTCTACAGAGAATATTCAATATATATACACACACATACCCCTGCTGAAGTTCTAAGGCTGATGGAGTCAGGAGGTGGAGTCAGGAGGATTAAAAAAGTCTCACTGTTTACTGATTTTCAAGAGACCCGCAGTGCAGCCTTTACCTTGACTTTGACCTTATGGGATTACAAACCCCAAGCCTGTTTTGGAATGACCTCAGTCAAGGGAATTCATGGCTGTTGAGGCTTGCGACTACCAACACACTTCCGGGGGGGTATGTACCACTGATCGGAATGGGATTTGCTTTCCAGTAAACCTTGGAAGGCTCAGTGCAGGTAATAAGGAAGCTGAAACATTTCGAATGCGTTCTCAGAAAGAGAACTCAAAATGTACATAACAGTGTCATAGGTTTTTATTTAGTGCACTTTTATACTGCTTTCTGTCCCTAATAGGGAACCCCAACACCACATTTTTCATAAAACAAATCCGACAAAACACCCTCAAATTAAACAGCGAGTCACTGAGCCTTCAGAGCAGGAGTGGGGAATCTGGGTGCCCGCACATCGCATTAAATTGCAACTCTTATCATCTGTGATGGTGCAGCCTGCTGGCTGCTCTGATGGGAGATGGAGTCCAATACCATCCGTCCACCCTCGCTTTGGAGGCAGGAAGAAAGCAGATCTTCAGATATTGTGAGAGTGTCGCTCTCAGTATACCTGCCTGTTTCGAGGACTTCTGTCCTTTGCTAGTAAAACAGAGACGGGCTTAGTTCTGAGGCTTCTCTGAACCAGCCCTTGGTTCTGCAACCGGGATGCCGCCGCCGCCGCCTTGTTCGTAGCCACCTACCTACCTACCCACCCACCCCGACCAGGTGGGGCACATGGGAAGCATTCCCCCTTTCCCTGCGACCGGGCAAAGCTGCACCTTTCGAATGCCTGCCTGCCTGCCTGCCCCCGTGGGAGCCCTGCTGCAGCTGGCCACGAGACGAAAAAAGCTGCCCCCCCCCCGCCGCCCGCCCCTGTACCTTCCACCATGAACTTCTGGGCGTAGCGCTTCAGGTTCTTCCTCTTGATGGAGCAGAAGCTGGGGGGGAAGGAGCCCTCCGACAGCAGGCGGAAGATGTCCTCGAACTTGCTGGAGGGGCCGGAGGACTCCACCACCACCTCCACCTCGGCCACCTGCAAGGCAGAGTCCATGCTCCGCGGGCCCGCCGCAGGAGGCGGGCGGGCGGGCGGGCGCGGGCCCCGGGCGCGCCGAGCTCCGCGGCGGGGGCTACGCCTGCAGCCGGGACTCCCGGGCGCGGGCCCCTCCCCACGCCGGGGGCGCCCTGCCGGGCTGGGGCGGAAGGGGCCGTGCGAAAGCGGCGCTCGCCGCAGCACCCCCGCGCGGCTCCCGGCCGCGGCGCACGCTGGCCGCGGCCGGCTGCGGATGAGTAAAGCAGCCCTGCGAGGCGAAGGCCGCCCGGCAGCGGAGGCAGGGAGGGCTCCCGCCCGGGCAGGGGACAGGCCTTGCCCCGCGGGGCTCCGTTAGTTGCAGGGGCGGTCCCGCCGCGGGACTGGCGGGGAAGCGAGCTGTCCGTCCCGCTCGGGCACCCCTTCCGGAAACAGCAGCGGCAATGGCAGAAGAATGGGAAACCAGCGGCTCCGAATATGCACAGCGGATGAGCTCGGCTGCAGCCACATATTTCCTCCCAATCGTAACTGCTGGACGCCCGAGCTGCAATTGTCTGCAGCATGTGGCGGGAAGGCCAAAGGATTCTTGCAGTTCAAGGAATAATCGCTATTTATTTACTATACTTATTCCTGCTTTTATTTTCCTCTAAGGGAGCCAGTGTATCTCCTCCATGTTATCCTCACAACAACCCTGTGAGGTAGGTCTGGCTGTGACTAGCCTAAAGTTATGACTAGACGAGTCCAATACTTAAAACCACTGCTGCACGGTGGTTGTCACAAGATGTTGTCATTGTGGCCACTCGCTCAGACTTTTCTTGTTTAGATGAGAAGGTGTGTTCTCCACCCTACACGTTACTCTGTAATTTGTTGACGCTCCCTAGTGCCGGACGCTTGTTTCTGACCGAGGCGGTTTGGCCGCCGAACCCGTTGCCCTTGGAGCTGTGGTCCGACCCCCTTTGGGGCCGGGCGGAATCATGGAGCGGGGAGGCATGGGGCCGGGCGGGGGTCGCTTTCTGGCCTGCGCTTGCTTTTTGACTGACAACCTCTTCGTGCCGCGCTACGGTCTCCACGTCCGTTACGCGGGGGATCCGGAGCAGCTGCGGAGGGATTACGGGCCGGTAAATGGAGAGCAGCGCGGGTAGTTAGGGCGGGTGAAGATTCTACGTACCTAGATGGAGACACACTCCCTCTTTGGAGCTGTTAATCCGGGTTAGAACCAGGTTTCATGAGCTAACTCGACCGAGGAGGAGGAAGACGAGGAGGAGGAGGAGCGGGAGAAATATTTACTGTTTGTTCCGGCAGTGTATTCTTTAAAAAGTTAAGGCTTACGATTCCCAGAGGGGTAGCCTTGTTAGTCTTATAGGACAAAAAATGTCTTGCAGCAATGTGAAGACTGACAAATTTACTTTGGCATGTTGCGTGCATGCTCTCTACTTTCTCAGATACATGGAGTATCAACTTCAGATTGATAGATTTGGGGGCCCATCCTTTTTTCTGTATGTTAGGCAGAAAAAAGGCCTTATGGTGTAACTGGCCGAACAATGCGGGGGTTGCAGAACTTTCCCCATCTAAACATGCATCGAATCATGCCTCTAATATACTAGATACAAATCTTGCTTCATTTTGGATTGTTTCAAAATGAAGCAAGATTTCTATATAGCGCGCGCGCACACGCACACACACACACAGATTGTACTTAGCACATGTTTATTAAAGGCACAATTTTATGCATAGTTAGGCAGAAAAGCATCCTTCAATTTACAAGACTCAAGCAGGCTGTCAAGGACAGGACATTTTGGAAGACTTTCACTCACCAGGTTGCCCTAAGTTGGAGATGACTTGATGGCGCATAACAATGACAAATATATAAATTTGCAAAGCTGAAGTTAATGCTTCCTGCATCTAACAGTAGACTGTTTATGAAAGCATATGCTAAAATAAATGTGTTAATCTTTTACAAGTATTACAAGACTGTTTTTTCTAAAATGTTCCACTAAACTCAGTGGGGCTTGCATCTTGAGTATGTGTGCACTTTTAACACTTTGATCCTCGGCACACTAATTTGGGGACTGACCTGTTCCTTAACTGTGAAAGCTGTTTTCCCCCCATCCAAAGGCCTTCAAAGCAAGTTAAAGACACAATGAAACATAAAATCTTCCAAATAAGGCATTTAAGGGACGACAATGAAATAACTTGCAGTTATTAAATAGCAAAGGAATTCAAGTAAGCAGGACTTACTTTCAAGCAAATATGCTCAAGACTGGGCTGTAGAACTATACTCCCATGCTGGACTTTGGGAATAAGTGCCGTTGAACTGAGTGGGATTTATTTCTTCATGCACAGGATGTGTGTAAGAGAGATTCACGTTTTTGTTTTCAGAGCTGGTATACACATTATTTTAAAAAACCTGCATCTTTGGACTTATACAAACAAGATCTGCCTCTGTGTTATTTGAATCCTCGGTCTATTTTTATGGACATTTGCAGGCTGGTGCAGGAAACAGTGGCTTCTACTGTGAAATAACAGGGGTTGTATTTGATTATATAAAGTGTGCAAATGCCATTGGCATCTCTGTATTCTGCAGGCATTAAGACAACGTGGCTGTAGAAGGGAGGAAGAATTCAAAGCAGTAATTGAAGAGGTACAGCAGTTTCACAGTCTGGGTGTTGGGGTTTTTGCAAGAAAATTAACAACTCAATCCTTGTTGATTAATGTATTTTATACTCTGCTGTTCAACCAAAGCAGCTCATAATTGCAGAGTGTACAAAGGTACAATGTGACTAGGGCTATGTTGGTGTGTCTGGACAATCGCTTCTGGTCCCTGACCACTGCAGGTCTGCAAATTAAGTTCTTGCTTCAGGGGCCCTAGGAGGGTTCAAGAGCTGGATAATAGAGAAGATACTAACCCACAGAGACAACCCTCTTGTGGATTTGCAGATCCTTGTGAACCTTGACGGTGATACAGGCTAATTTCCAGAGTAGTCACCATATGAGGGGGCTGCAGACCTTGGCACATGGACATGCCACAGCTCCTACAGACTCACAAAACTTTCTTCCCAATGAAAACGGATAGGATTGGACTAAATGTATGTTATGTATGTTAGATGTAACAATTGCATGGCTGTGAAGTTTGGCTACTTAAGTATCAGAGGGCCCAGGTCCTCCCTGAGAACACTTAGAGAAGGTCAGCATGATAAATCTGTCTGGTATTCATTTGATTACCTCTTAATAAGCATCAGATTGGATTTTCCCAGCTTGAACAAGAAGTGCAGAGGAGGAAGGAACTGGGCTTCCGGTCAAGAGAGAGAAAAAGAATTATCTCCCAGAGCTACAGACCACGGCATCCACAGCTGTATACTTTACAGGTAAAGAACTTGCTTCACGGCATTTGCACGCATTTCAATGTGCTGGAAGTGGATGGAGAGAATGTTCTCAGTTTTTAAAACATTCACGAGCAGGGGGCCTGCTTCCTTCCAGGTTGGTGTAAAAGTGTCACTGTAATCCTGGTCAGTGTTGGTGCTCATGTGACCCTCAAATAAAGGTCGAAATTTGTTGGCTGGGGTGGAGGGATTAAAAGCCAAGGCACTGCCAGAGTGCAGGTGTGTGGGGAGGGAACATTCGAGCCTGCAACCCCTTCCAGGACACCACAGCCAAGAGCTCAGGCCCACGACCTTTGCTCTTCTCTCTCTGCAAACAGCCCTCCAGCTGAGGCACAGGAAAGGCCCATTGAATGTAAATGGTTTGCAAAAAACGTTGATTTTCTATCCTTGCCACTATCCTCCAACATTAGGAATCCTTCCTAGCGCCAGAATTTCTAGAAACTGTCAAATACTGCACATCCAAAGATGCTACGCTCCAAGGGGTCCTGTGCCGTGTGGAAGTCGTATCAGGTATGTTCTAGCTCAGATGCTTCATTTGCTTGCAAGGCCACATAGACAACAGTATTTTATGGCCCAGTGGAAAGCATGGCTCACCTGGAGACAGGAAGTGGCCTTATATGAAGTCAGCCCATTGATCCATTCTGGGCTTGTAGAAACAGCCTCTCCAAGGGTTGGGCAGAGGCAGGTCTTTCTCAGCTTTGGCACCTGAAATTCTTTAAACTGGAGTTTGGCAGGGATAAAACATGGGACCTGCATGACAACTCAAGATATTCATAAGAAGTTCTACCTCAGCAAGATAACCTTCCCAGAAAAAGGAGGAGGAACCATTGTATAAGGGGAAAAAATCCTTTCCTGACTTGTTACTTGGTAAATATTTTTCTTTACCACGTGCAACCAAGCTTCTTTCATTTTTTTTTGTTTTTCTCCCTCATCAGAGAAAAGAATCTATCGCTTACCACTGTTCACCAAGGAATTCTGCCATGCTTTCATTGAGGAGCTCGAGAATTTTGAGCAGTCTGAGATGCCTAAGGGGAGACCCAACTCTATGAATAACTATGGGGTAAGAGTCATATTTTATAGACAAGGATAACTAGGAAATGGGATATCATGGATTTATGGGTTGTTGAATCACGGCTTGTTGTGTTGTGTGAAGCTAGCCACTGCCAAATAGCCCAACCCTTCTGGTAGCCATTTCATCTTTTGCATTCCATTGGGGTTTCCCCCTTTTCTTTTTCGCTCACACCCCATCTTTCTCTCACATCATCCTTTGTAGGTTCTCTTAAATGAACTTGGGATGGATGAAACTGTCATCACACCTCTGCGAGAGAAATACTTGCAGCCCCTCACAGCGCTGCTTTACCCAGATTGTGGGGGAAGCTGTTTGGACAGCCACAAAGCCTTCATTGTGAAGTATAACCTGCACGAAGACCTCGATTTGAGCTCCCACTATGACAATGCAGAAGTGACACTTAATGTCTCCTTGGGCAAAGACTTCAGTGAAGGCAACCTCTACTTTGCTGAATTCAAGCAGGTGTCTCCCTCTTTTTAAAATAAAATACACTTTGTAATATAGTAAGAGCAAGAAATGCACAGTTGTTGCTACAAAAATATAATTGCTTCAAGGTTAGCTGTCTTAAAAAGGAAGTGTTAGACAAACTGATAGGATAGCTTTTGATCAGCTTATGAGCTACAAAAACTGCCCATGTAACAGCCGCATATCCCTAGTTAATGGGACTTGGGACAAAGGGGACATGCCACCAGCCTTGCTGGTGAACTAAGAAAGACACCCGAGTGACCTTTATTGGATAGGGCATGCTGCAGGAGAGTGTGGTTCCATTCAGTCACTGCTGGGCTCATCCACCATTTTTCCGGTCCACTTCTTAAAAAAGAAAAGAAAAAAAGGCTAAGCTGTTGGTCAGCTTGTGGTGGCGAAGTGCATGTGTCAAAAAGGTGTGCCACATGAAGAAATATTCCAATAGTCTCCGTTTCATATTCTTATCCAAGGCCATCTAATTTTGCCGGCAGCGCTTGGACTTGCAAAGGTTGTGGCTAACGGTGTGATCTCCCTGAATTCTTTTTTCAGGATGCCAACCCTGTGCCGAAATACATCGAAGTCGAACATGTGCCTTTCCATGGATTGTTGCATAGGGGAGGGCAGATGCATGGAGCACTGCCCATCGCCTCCGGGGAGCGCTGGAACCTGATTGTCTGGATGCGAGCATCCAGTATTCGGAACCAGCTCTGTCCTATGTGCAACAGGGAGCCTGAATTGGTGGACGCTGAGGGATTTGGAGATGGGTTCACCAGGAGTCCTGAAGACGAACAGACCAAGACTGTGGATGTGTGCTCTGTAACATAGGGCAATGTCTCTCTACTTCAATAAAGATGTTAGTGGCAGGAGGGAAAGTTATAAGGAGCTTACATGGGCCAAGCAAAGAATGTGGCGTATTTTAAATAACCTTCTGCTTCGGTGCCAGCTTAGGAGAAAAAGGGGCTAGTGGACAATGTAGCAGGGTGAAGCTGCTGCTTGGCACTGGAGGCTCTGTTGGTGGCCAAAAGGGAGATGCGGGGGGGGGGGGCTCCAGTTGCTGATGCTTTAGAACACACATTGGGACAAGCAAGTTTCCTCTTCCAAATGTGAATCAAGCCAACAGCTGCATCTATTCCTTACCTCCAAACTTCAGTGCCACCATCCTTTTGTATGTTTCTCCCCAGCTACCCATCTTGCCTTACTCAATTTCATGTGAGCTTCCAGTCCTTTGGCTAGTTTCCTCTTGTCTTCAACCAACATGGAATTCAACTGTGGAATTGAATGCAGCTACAGGCACCAGTTGGGATGGCTTTAAAAAGGGAATCAAACCAATGAATGGAGGAGAAAGTTATGAGGCTACTGCTCCTGATGGTTATATGTTTATGTGCAATATCAAAGGCAGCACATCTGTGTATATATAGCAGTCACTGGGAAAAATGGGCAAGAGCCAAGTCCCTTGGCTGATCCAGCAGGGTGCTTCTTACATTTTTCTGTTATGTCTGTGTGAGCCTCTGTAGCTTAAATTCAGCCTTGACTATTAATCTGCAAGTGCTTATTAATTTAAAGCAGTAATCCATTAAAAGGAGAGCCAATTCCAAGCATTGTTATAGTTTTTTGTGAGCAAGGTGAGACAACAGATTATGGGCATGTTCCAAAAAGTTATTAGTACTTTGAAACAAATACCTTATAGCTCATTTCTACCATTTGCCAAAAGTGTATTTTGAAACAATGACACACATTCACTGATGGTTGACCAAATCCTTATTTCCCATAACTGTATAAAAGCACCTTTGATATCAAATATGCACTGGAAGCTGAGAATAGGCAGTTATCTGTCAAAAAAGCTTTAAACTGAATTTCTGCACTCTGCTTGGAGTAGGACTCAATAGCCTGAATGTCCCCTGGCAGCTCTTCTGATTCTATGGAACTCTCAAATATTTTCATAGAGCTAGGATGGTGGTAGTGATCGTTCAAGGTAGAAATTCTGGCCTGCTGAATTTGAATAGTATATTAACACAACTGAAGAAATGGCTCCAAAGACTTGCCTTTGATCTAAGAACTTAACTGATTATAAGAAACACTGAAGCAAGCAACAGAATGGTTAAGAGTGTTGGACTGGGGTTGAGGAATCTAGTTCTAACTTGTTTGCTTAGTGCTCAAATTCTAACTCAGCCTTGAAATTCAGCCTGGCCCTGAGCCTAGCTTATCTCACAAAATTGTTGCGGGGATGAAGTATGTCACACCAAGTTAGACAGTGAATGAAAAAGGTAAAACGTAAGTGATTAGAAAATGCATACTTTTACTAAGAGTTGAAAAAGACGAACAAAAGATGCTTAAAATATTTTCTTGTTAAAGACGCAGGGCCCACCTTTCAGACTAAGGTAACTACGGACAGATTTTGCTGTTGTAAGCCACTTCGGACCTTTTGAACAGAAAACCTGTATAAAGATATTTAAAAGAAATAAAAATTATTAGTGAAGTGAAGAAGCTGTGGGAAAGGTTCTGCATTGCCTTCCCTGTCCGTTTTACTCCGATACGCTGTTGTGGCCTAGGGTACCAGAATGGTGGGAACCAAAGTTCGCAGCCTCCGTTTTCCCGGCGGACACGTCTGAGCAACACGCAGGGAGCGAAGCGGAAGTCGCCGAAGCAGCGAGCGAAACGCTTGCTGGAAAGGGGGGGCGCCTGCCCGCTCGGTGTTCAAGGCGGAGGGCTTGCCGCCGAGGCGTGGAGGGCTCGCCCCAGCCGAGGCGCTTCTCCCAGGCCGCGCCGCGTTTCCTTCCTTCTCCTCAGCAGCGAATTCCTTACCTGACTTGGTGAGTCCGGCAGAAAGGGGCACAATTGTGTCCGCAACGGTTCCCTCGGCCTGCTCTTCATTACGCATGCGCCCGGGCGGGCGGGGAGCTTTTCTGGCAAGGCGGTGGAGGCGGGGCTTAAGAAGCGGGTGGGCGAGGATGGGCCACTGGGATTGGCCGATGAGGCTTTAAAGGACAGCGGAAGCTGCCAGCATTTCTTAAAGGAGCCGCGCGGCTTCTCGGCTGGGTGGTTCCTGGGTGGTGATGCTTACCAGGGTTGAAGGGACGTGGTGGTGCCTTAGTCGCAAAGTCGCTCCCGACCCATCCTGACCCCATGGACAACATTCCTCCAGGCGCTCCTGCCCTCCACCATCCCCCGGAGTAGGTGGCCAAAGTATTTGAGCTTCAGATTCCGCACCTGTCCTTCCAAAGAACAGCCAGGATTCCTTTCCTTTAGGACTGACTGAATTGATCTCTCTGCAGTCCAAGGGACTAGCACTCAATTCAAAGGCGGCAATTCTTGTGCGCTCAGCCTTCCTTGTGGTCCAGCGCTCACAGCCATGCATTGCAACTGGGAGAACCATAGCTTCAACTGTAGAAACTTTCATCGGCAGGGTGATGTCTCTGCGTTTTGGTATGCTGTCTAGATTTGCCATAGCTTTCCTCCCAAGGAGCAAGCAGCTTTTAATTTCTTGGCTGCAGTCACTGTCTGCAGTGGTCTTGGAGCCCAGGAAAATAAAATCTGTCACTACCTCTATTTCTTGCCCATCTATCTGCCCGGAAGTGATAGGACTGGATGCCATGATCTTAGTTTTCTTAATGTTGCGTTTCAAGCCAGCCTTTGCGCTCCCTCCTTTCACCCTCTTCAAGAGGCTCTTTAATGAAAGGGAAGTAACACACATATTTCACACTTTAACCCCTCGCCCCCGCCGCCCACAAACTACAAAGTAGTCAGGAGCGCATGCAATGAGTCCTTTCCCCATGGCATCCTCTCAACAGCCTTCCACGATAGTCTACTGTGCCACAGAGGAATTATTGGCTTGTATAACTCACTTGTGCCCTTCGCCACCACAGAAAAGTAGCCACACAATGGGGAGTTGGTTAACCTATGGGACTCCCTGCCACAAAATGTGGAGGCCAGCACACCTCAGATCAGCCATCTTCAACCACATGCCTTCCAAATGCGTTGGACTACAACTCCCAGCATTCCCCCTAACCTGCTAGGGTTAATCTGGAAAAGCAGGCTTGAATGGAGGGATTTCCTGGCTCACAGCTCTTGCTCTTAATCATGATGCTACAGAGGAGGAATATTTTGTGGGTGGTCAGTGTCCCTTAAAAGAAAAACAAAGGAGTCTTGTGGCACTTTTAAGCCAACAAATATATGTTCATGGACTGGAGTTATGAGGGTTAGGATAAATGAAGTGCTTCCTTTTCTTATGCAGGAGAGAATTAACTGATGGAACTCCTTGCTGCAGGCTACCGAATTGGCTAAGAAAAGATTCGTGGACTACTTACAGTGGCTATGAATCTACATCGGGCTGCAGCTTTGAGGGCAGTGTAGTGACCAGTCTTCTTGACCTCTCTTCACAACTGTTCTGAAAGGGATAAAAAATCTGCTTCCCTGGAGCAGGCCAGATAGTACAATGGCTCACAGCCAGGCAAGGAAGAGATCTAGAAGTAGGAGCCAAAGTGAGTCACAGAGCAGGCAAGATGTGGAGAAGAAGATGAAAAAGAAGAGGAGGAGGAGGAGCAAGGACTCCCATGACAGGAAGAGCCAGTCTCCAGCCAGCAAAAGAGGACCTGAATCGCAAAGGCCTCGGATGGACTCAACCTCTGCCAAAGAAGGTAAGAATCGGAGCCTTGGCTATTTCTAAGCTTGCTTTCATTGTTGTGGGTCTGACCCTGGGCAGATTCAGAGGGGGCTGTGCTGGACAGTGAGCTTTAAAGTCTTGGGCCAGTGCAGCCCCTGACCCCCCTCCAGAGATGAGGAGGGGGCATAGCAGCTGCTGCTCCCATTTTGTCCTAGACCCCCATTAGCCGAGCTGGCGGTCTTGTGCAGATTAGCAGCGTGAGGAAGTTCCTCCTGCAGTCTTTTAAAAACAAACACTGGTTTGATTTCCTTTAAATGTCTTACTGGAACCATCAGGTCTGGGAATCTGGCAGGGAGGGGGTTAATGCAAAGCTGTATCTCTCAGGTTTGCTGTGACAGTGTCATGCCCAAAGCCATACGTAGGTGTGTGCGTCTGGGTAGCAAGTCCATATTCTTGCTTATATAATTTGTTGGAAAGGTGAATGGCTCCCCTGCCCTCCCGTGGGCAAGGAACTCTCTGAGAACTCTCCCTACTTCCCTACAAGTGAATAGCCAGTGCAGATACACTGGGATTAGGAAAGAGAACTCCCTCTGTGCTTCCTTGGATGATAGCTCTGGAGCTGTTTGGCCATGTGATAGATACTCCCTGCTTGTGTCTAATTAATGCTGGGTTCCAGTTAAAAGGAAGAAAAGGGACAAGAAAAAGAGAAAAGCCAGCAGCGCCAGCTCCTCTTCCTCTGAGACTTCCAGCTCATCTTCTGGATCTTCCTCCTCCTCAGACTCCTCTGCGGAAGAGTCCAGCGAAGATGAGTGCAAATCCAAACGAAAGAAGCAAAGCAAGAAGAAGATGACCAAGGAGAAAGATAAAAAGCGGAAGAAAAGAAAGAAGAAAGCCAAAAAGAAAGCAAAGAAGAAATTGAAGGAGAAAGAGAAGGAAGGGAAGACGGCAGGAGAGGAGCTGCCTGGCCCATCCCTGGAGCAGTGGCAGAAGGAGGCGGGGGTGGACCCTGGGCCAGGTAAGGCTTGCTCTCTTGGCAGGGGTGTCAGGTGACTACCCAGGGTAGCCTCAGGTGCTCTTTGACTTGGAGACTGGAGCCTTTTTCTGACTGTAGTCCACTTTTTAGCCCTGACAGATGAGCAGAAGTCCCGCATCCAAGCCATGAAGCCCATGACTAAAGAGGAATGGGACGCACGCCAGAGTGTTATAAGGAGAGTCGTTGACCCAGAAACTGGACGGACAAGGTGCCATTAGTGGAGTCGGTGGGGGTGGGGGTCACTGGAATAACTTTACTAAGTCCAGCTTTCTGGTTTCTCTCTTGTGTTTGTATTCTTGATGAAGATCCGTGTATGTGCTTCTGGTGCTCTAGCACACATAGGAAGCACCACACGTTTCCACCTCTCAGGTTCCTTCGTAGGCAACCTATTTGTAGAAAATAGCTATGCTGACAATTGGCATATTTAAAGCACAGTGAATACAAAAGGTTTTTTTACACTCTTAGCATATTTGCCCTCATAGCATCTCTGGGCAGGGGAAGTCCCGCCCACCCAGAACGGAGGTGGGAGCGATGGCCCCTCCCTCTTGGCCCAAAATAAAAGACACGCAAGCAGTTCGTGAGAGATGAGCCACTTGAATTTTAATTCTTTCTTCCTTTGAGATGGCATTTGGTCCTCGAGCCGACAAATTCTGCTCCTCTTTTGTAAGGGATGATATGCAACTGACATTTTTGCTTTCAGTCCTTTTCTTAATCATCCCCCGCATGGAATCTCCTGTAAACTGACTGGATCATTTTCATTCTGAGTTCCCCAGAGACGTCTGTGTGGCCACTGGTGGAATCCCCAATTGGCCAGAGCCAGCAAGGTCATTGTGCTCTCGTGGCTGTAACCATCCGATGTTCTCAAAGCATGGACAATACATGGGCATGTTGACACTGAGTTTGGGCAAGCTAGCTGGAAGCTCTGTGTTTCTCTTTCAGGCTTATTAAGGGAGACGGTGAAGTCCTTGAAGAGATCGTTACGAAGGAGAGACACAAAGAAATTAACAAGGCATGTGGCTCTTTTGTTATTTCAGAATGGGACAAGGGCTGGGGCGTGGTTTGAAGATAGTGTTGTTCGTGTTTCGGGCAGCAGGTTGGGTTGTGGTCAGCTGAGCTTTGATGAGAGCTATTTAGTCATGCAGTAACAGTGGCTCCACTTCCTTTGGCAGTATTCTAGCTTTTGGACTTGCTAGGTGGGTCCCCTTGTCATTATTTCTTTGGTTTTGTAGACTAGACTTTTTGGTTCCCCTACTGAGAAGGGCAGTAAGGTCTGTCAGGCATGAGGGCATTCCCTGTACCCAAGGAGGATTGGATGGACAGACTTCACTCTACCTCTTGTTTCAGTTCCCTTTTCTGCCGCCCTGTGGGCTGTGTAGTTCTCTTTTCTTCCCAAAGAAAGCTGAGCTTCTTTCCGAATCCTCCTGGATGTCTAAGCTTTATAAATCGGGGCTCCTTTGCTCTTACAAAGGCATGTGACTGTGCCACCTCTCCGTTCACAGCAAGCCACCCGGGGAGACAGCCTTTCCTTCCAGATGAGGACGGGGATGCTGCAGTAACAGGTCGGACCCCACCCGTGTGTGCCAAAGATGGTGTTCTGCCCAGCTGAGAACAGGCATAAACCCTGCTCGTTCCTCTGAAATACACTTATGCGCTCCGGGGATGTACATTTGTGGGGACGTCAGGAGAGGGCATGGGTCTAAGAGCTGCCGCATGCATTCGCTGCCTCCCGTTTTGCTTCCGGGCTGCCCCATAAGGGCTCGAATCACAACCGACAAGCTTGTTTCCTCACCCAGCCCAACTCCCTTGTGGCGAAACCAGAAAGCAGGTTTCCCAGAGTGAGAGAGGGGTGAGTGGAAATAGAAGAAAGCCCCAGGGGGGAAAAGCAGGGCCAGCAACAAGCGCATCTGACGAAAGCTTTTGACAACTCCTGCCTCCTTCTCCAAGGCAGATGGACAAAACTGCAACATCGAGGCTGAACCTACTCAGTCTGGTGCATTCCAGCTGTTTGCCTGCATTTCAGGGCAGGGAACGGCTTAAGGGCAGCCCCTGAAATTTTGCTAGTTGTAGAAATCTGGACGAAGAGCGGGGCCTGTTCCCTCTTGTCCTGGGAAACCACCAGTAGCGCCTCCCCACCACGATAGCTCAGTGTTGGTCACTCTTGTGGGTTGCCGGCAAGGGTTAGGCAGGGGCCCAGGGGCCCCTTTCTGGTTATAGCCCTGGACCTGGCATGCGGTTCTCCCTCAGGTTCACCCTTGCGATGCCCTGCAGATGTGCTTAAGCTTCAACACCCAAGGCCCCTCAGCCACACCACTGCGGCTTTTCTGGCTCTCCAAGTCCAGCCTCTGCCTGTGGGAGATTTGCAGCGACAGCAGCGAGGGGCCTGGACTGGCCTCCCAGCTGTGGCACATGGCAAGGAACCGACTCCCAGTAGCCTTGGCAAGCATGGGCAGTGTCTGTGTCACAGGATGGGGGTTGTAGGCCTGGAGCACAGAGAGGGCCCCAGGCCACAATCTGAGACATAGGTGCCCCGCTGCCCGTAGAGAAACACGAAGGAATGGAGGTTTCCCTGATTCGGAATGCAGAAACACAGGAAAGCATTACCCTCCGCCCAGGCTGCTGAATCGCTTATGCATTATTGGCTGGAATCTGCAACAACATGCGAAGCCTGAAGGCGTTTAAGTCCTTCTTCCGCTTGGATTGCTTCCTGTAACAGTGAGCCCATGTGCCACTCATGCCAAACGCGTTATGCAATTCACAAGCATCATTCATTAAGGGGGGTGTTGTTGCCCTCTGGGGTGATTCTACCTTCCCTGCCACAGCATCTCCACCCCCAGTCTCTGTTTGGGCAGATGTCTTACCTGGAGGCATCCCTGGAGAACAGCTGTCCTCAAACCGGTGGTACAGACATGGCAGATTGCAACCGCAGGGCTTCAGGATGGAAAATACTGTCCTGCAACAAGGGCATGTTGAGCAGGCCTCCCAGAGAGGCACCTGTAAAAGGTGGGAGGGGTTGTCCACAAACTTTTACAGGCCCTTGAGAAACAAGGGCTGGGTATGTTGATGTAAATGGTTTGGGTTTTGTAATTTACCGTTTGTCGAACCAGAAATTCATGTAAGGATTGTCTGTGGGAATCTCCTATAATTGGTATAGAAGGTGTTGTAAAGTATTTATAAAATGCTGTAAGGGACAGTCCAGCAGAGTTAAGCCACGGATTTCAATGGAAAGTTTAAAAGCATGCTTAACTTCGTTCCACTGAAATCAGTGGAACAGCTTAACTTTGGCTTGATTTTGACCTTAAAGGATGCGGTCGCCATGCCTTCTTCCCCCATGACCACCACTTCTGCTCTAGTTCTAATGCTCCAAATAACAAATGCCACACTATTGTACAATATAAAGTGCTACTACAATCTGTTCATCAAAGCATATAAATTTCTATCCATCTGAGTTACCTTCTGTGTCTCAGGGAATCATCTGTCTGTGGGTGAAGGACATGGGCCTGTTTCCCAAGTCAGCTTGGCTGTTCAAGCCATGGGGGTGTTAATAGACTTTGGAAGCCCACCGTGTGAGGCTGGGTGCAAAATGGTGGTGCAGCAGACAGACCTTTGATCAGAATTGAGGAACAAGATGCCTCTAAACACATAAATTTATGATCAGTACCAGAATGAAACCACAGATCCTTCCACAGAAAAATCCACTGCCATTTCCCTCCAACAGTTCATTTGTAATCATCTAATTTAGGGGAGAAATGCTTTCTAATTCTTGCAATTCTTAGAAACTGGGAGTCAAACTTTGCAGATCTAGTCCTGATCACTAGGATCTGCTGCTACATCTTGATCTACCTTCTGCCAACCCAAGTGTTAAAAACACTTTGGAGGTGCAATGTCTGAAAAAGGGGGCACAAGTTACATTTTGCAGAAGGATGACCGCTGCATCATAGAGCTCAGAGGACAGGATGTCCTCTTGACCAGACTGCCAGCTCCACTGATTGATTCTTTTCCCTACAACTGAGATCAGGCTGTTTGGTTCCCTGCTCTCCTGCAGGATCCAGGGTCAACTATAAATTCATCTCCATCTCAGGGTACCCGTGCACTGACCCTGTGGAATAGGTATTTCTGTGAGGCTGCGGCTAGCTTGAGATCTTCGTGGCTAGCCACAAACCTCTCCCACACCAGTCCTCAGTTGGGCGCAACCAGCCCCTCGTCACTTACTGCCGGGGTAGTTAGAGTGACGTGCAAGGAGCAATCCGTTTCCTGTACTTTCCTCCTGCAAGTGAGCTACCCCAGAGGTTCTGGCTGATTACTGTGGAAATGAAGAGCTGGCTGAGAAAGACCCGTTCCTTAGGATCCCAAAGCCAGCTTCTTAATCCTGAACATTGCTAGCTAGTTCCTTCTCCTGAAAGCCTCGCAAAGAAGCAGACACTGCAAGAGAGCCTTCCCATTTCTTTTAATTGGTGTTAACGTACAAGTGATAACCATACACAAAACACACCCAGGCGGTAGGACAAGGCGGCAGTAACAGCGAGGGAAAGATGATCATCACGTACAAGACCAGGAGGATCGACGGAGTCATGCACACACAAAACACAGTAAGAGAGATGAACCAACAGGACCCGGCTGGACTCTGGGATCCTCGGTTGTGCCTTTCTGTACTTGAATCGCCTCAAATGGGTCTGTTCCCTTCTCCCGCCCCACCCTCACACTCCAACCACATCCTTATACACCCGTCTTCCCCCACCCCCCACCCTGTCAATTCAACAAAACAAACACTGCTGAATGCAAAATTAAAATGGTTGGGGAGGACACCTGGGGCTCCAAGGCAAGGGAGACAAAATTAAAGTGCTGGGAGAGAACAAGAAACTTGGCAGCAACGGTAAAGATACTGAACAAGAGGGACGGCTCCAGCTCATTAAATGCGGGATGAGACGGTCGGGGGCAGCAGCGTTTGTTCGCAACCCCGAAAGCATCCGATTTCCCTTGACTTTGCTTCAGAACACTGAACACTGTCCGAAGAAATTAAAAGACCTTTTTGTCAGAAGATGTTAACAATCCAGCCCAGTGTAAATTAATGAAGCGCGATCTTGTTTTGGGAAGAAGGTATAGAATAAAGGCTGGCCTGTTTTCCATCAGACTTGCAATATTTATTTATCCGGTGCCCTCATATCCCTCCCTCCCTCCCTGTCATGGAATTCACACTGTCTGAGCGGGACTGCTCTGGCAACGGCCTGTCCAGGTATCCTCAGCCCCACCAGTTGGCTGTGTCACACGTCCTCCACAATGCTATGAGGCGACACTCCTTGCCCTGGGAGTAAAACCCACAGAGCAGCAGGCGCAGATACAGCTGCCATCGGTTTTGTAGGTACACACATTCAGCACAAAGAATCTGATGCCCTTGTTGGGGAACAGGCCATGCCAAACAAGCATAAAACAGCAGTGTAAGGCTGTTACCACCCAAGGAAGAGGCCCCTGTGTGGGGTTTTGGTTATTTTTCATCGCTTTTCAGACTGTAAATGTTTGAGCTACTTTGCAAAATGTGAAAACCATCATTATTACCATCACTTACGGGCCGTAGTTGGGGAAGAAGCCCAAGTCTGCTCGGCACCCACCCCGGCTTTTCCACACTTAGTTTCTCCACCGTTTCCTGGAATCATCAGGTTAAGAAGCCCGCCTTCCTGGCTGGGACAGCCCGCTCCAGCCTGGGGCCCTCCATGTTTTGGGCTTCAGCTCTTAGCAGCTCCAGAAAGCAGGACCAAAGGTTAGAAATGCTGGAAACAGGAGCCCAAAACATCTGGAGAGAGGCTGGGTGAAGCAAAGCGAGCACAGGAAGTCCCACTGCGTGCATCTACACAGCAAGCTAGTGTCCTGCATGAACCCCCTTCTACATTTTTGGCCAAGTGGAAAAAGTTCTACAGCAATAGTCTCCTGCCAAAAAATTATCCATGCACAAGTGGGCACACACAGCCACATTTTTAAAAGCCGAAACCCACCTACATTCCAGTGTTGTGCCAAGATGGGTCAAACTGTGCAATCGGAAGAAACAATGCAAATCACAGAAATTTGCATATACTGATGACACATAATTTGTTGGCCACAGGAGAGGGGAAGTGGGCAAAGCACTTAAGTTCACTTCTGCTAGACTGACAGCTCTGCTGAATCCCCTCAGCTGCCCCCTAAACTCCACTCATGATCTTTCAAGCTTCGCAGAAAGGACCAGAAACTTGCTCTCTGTTTGAAGCGAAGGATGAGATTCTCGGGGTGCTGTGCAACCGGTGTCGTGAGACAGAGTGCCCCTGTTGCCTCAAGGGGAGAGTCTCCTGGCCTCTGCCACTTCTTTTTTTCAGAATAACCCCAACTTGGCTGCAGGAAATCGCTCCAGAGGCCGGACTGCCTACAACACGTACAGGGGTGGATTCAGATTTAGTTGCAACAGACCTGTTCAAATCCAGCTTTGTTACCTGGTTGATAGAAATGGTTTCAGGTTCCACAAATCACCCCTTTGCATTTGCAAGTTGTTGAACTGTTGTGAGGTGAGGGACAGGGGGTCGGTCACCTTGCGAGTAAATGCTGCTCAACACATTCATTTCAGAAAAAAGCCATCCTACTTCCAAATTATCTATTGCTATTGTTGAATATTAGAAAGCAGTAAATTCAGGTTTCAAAATCAAGGACAACACAACAAAGGGATACATATGTACAAGTCACCGAGCAGAAGGATGGCACCCTAGAGGGGTTTTTTAAATGCACAAAACCAAACCCACCCTCGTCTTTGCTATCACTGTGCACTCACATCATCCAGTATTATTGCAATGGCATAGGAAGGTGCTAAACCCGAGTGCTACTTGACGAGGCTTTCGCTGTGCCATCAACATGCCTCATCCATGGAATTTTCCACTGCTGCTTCTCTCTTTAGATAATGCATCTTCTGACAATTACTTTAAACTTGGTCCATAATGCCTCAAAGGGGTGAGGGGGGGAAGGTAGATTTTGAAATATGAATAAGCATGGAAGGGTTCTTCCCCTCCACACAGACTTCTGTTACATAAATTACTTTCACTGCATATATATCCATTGCCTCCCCTGGATTTACACTGTCTGTTGCTTTACACTATGTACACACACATACACAATAGAAAAGGAAACACCAAATCTGTCATGTGATGCTTGGAAAATATACATGCCACACCTTGGCTCATGGTCTCTAATGGAAACTAAAGTTGAATTAGTGGTTGTTTTCAAGGCCAAAGACAGACTGTGGCTGCTTCGCCTCTTTTGCCACAATGGGTAACTTTTGCAGAGCGGAATTTCTCTTGCATGGTCACATGAACTATTATATCAAGCAATCCATGTGGACGACCCCACCCTCTCTGAATTTGCAATGTATATTTTCCTCAAAGAACTAGGCTGAATGTACAGAAAGGGAAGCCAAGTTTTTTTTTTTTCTTTTAAGTAGTAAAAACCTGCCGGGGTCTTCTTGTTGTCTTTGTCCGAGACAAGTGGCTTAGAATCGTGCAGTATGGCTAACTAAACCGTTGAGATCTGCCGGATGTCACAAGCTTCATTTCAGAAGAGTATCAGTTTTCAAGGATGAATAAATTAATCCCTTTAAGAGCATCTCATCATTAAAAGCACACATTTTAAATTCTGTGCCCAAACCCAACCAGTGACCGAGTGTTCGTTTAAAAAAAAACAACAACAACGTCTGGAGGAGCCGACAAAAGTCTCACTCTGGCTCGAAAGAGGCCGCATTCACAGTGCTGCGAGTCTTGGTATTGAAAAAGAGAAGAAGGAAACAAAGCAGTCAAATCTAGAAAAGAAATCACTTTACAGGTAGCTCGTAAAGTAGAAAGTGGTACAAATGGTCAGAGGGGGGAGAAGGACGGACACACTACAGCAAGGAAGATACCTGTGCAAATATCAAGGTGTCAGAAGCTCTAGTCAGTAAAGGGCAACTGTAACATTTGGAGAATGGCTGTCGCTTTATCTCGGGCGAACCTTGCTCTGGCAGGAACGGCCTTTGGCGACGGCACGGGGTGGACAGTGGGATGTGGTGATGGCTGGGGAGAATTTGCAGTCCCTTTCTTGTAGGCACCCTAACCGCTCCCATTGTGCTGTTACTCCTATTCTAAAATGGCTACTAGAGACTGCTGTAAAGCAAGTGTCCTTTAAAAGAGCAGAGGCCTCAGATCCTCGTCTCCTCACAGACCCTTTCTTATTTGCATCAAATCCACCAAACCTGTACAAAGAGAAGCTACAGACATGCCTTTACTCTTAAAACCACAACAACAACAAATGCATTCCCCAGTAAATTTGAACAATTTGGGTCCATCAGCTAATATACTTGTTTCTTTTATCTCCTGGAACTGCTAATGGGAAAGACAGTTCATGTGTGTATGTTGTGTGTGTTTGGGTAGATATACTCTGGCTCAGCAACACTTAACTGTCGTGCTCTATAAACTGAGAAGGTGTAGCGTTATAAAATAGTAATAGGCCTCCTTTCTAAAAGTTATCAGTGCAAAACAAATTAAAACAATGAGGTTTTACAGTTGCATCACTACAGTTAAAAAGAAAGCAAGTTTACAACCTCTGTCAAAAGCTGTTATCAAAGTTGGGAAGAAGGAATGAATCTTTTCTAAGGGATAATAGGCAGAAACAAAATGTTTGGAGAGCAGGAAGGAGGGAAAGAATTTGGACTTTGCTTTTTTTAGGCTGGGCAAATACAGCACCTTACGTGTCCCAGGTGCTTTGAACTATATTGTAATATCTGGACAACGACTGAAATTCCCTCCGCACCCCACCAGCTCATCCGCCGGGGGCAGACTTCCACTTCACTCACGCCCTTTTTGAGTTAATACAACCCCCCCCCCTTCCAAAAGCCTGCATAAAAAATCGGCTTTGATTTGTTTTAAAAAAGAAAATGGTAACTAGTCCAAATGAATTGCTCAACTAATTCCATGCCTATATTACCAACGGCTTTGAATAGCCATCACAAAGAATCCGTGGACACAGCTGCTCTGTACCCAAACGCAGAGCTATTCCCAGCTCCCTGGGCCTGTCCCACTTCCTGTAGTTTCCAGACTCCACAAACAGAGCAATTAATTTTCCTATAAAGTGGCGACACATGGCAGCTTCTGTCCATCCAGGTAACGGCACAGACCCGAGCGAACACCCCTCGGACTCAACCGATTCTGCCCCCATGGGCACCTGGGCCTCCCCCCACGCCACCCCCCCAGTTGTATCTCTGACTGATGGCTAAGAAGCTGAGGAGGCACATATGTACAATCGCTAAACCTGGATAAGACAAGGGGGTGGGCAGGAAGGAGCTGCACCCGGAGGCCGTTGATCCTCTCTCTCGCCTCTCCAGCGCCCCTTTGTTCTTCCCGTCCGGTAGGGCTCTGCAAACCTAGCACCCTTGTTCTTGAGGCCTGCGTGACTCATGTGGAAAGAGAATCCCTCAGCTGCCCCTGGCAAAAAGATTGCCGCGTCGCTGGCAATGAGTAGCACCATGTTTGCCCCTCCATCCCATGCAGCAGGCCTCCTCGGTGCCTCCCTTCTCCTGCTTCCGCCATTGGCATCTGCAGCTGCCCGCTGTAGCAACCTGGCCGGCTCTACTTCTGCCCCAGGGCCCCCGGTTCGAGTCTGGAGGCCGCGCTGCGCCCCCAGCACCCTGTGGCGAGGCTCATGCTGCGCTCGCTGCGCTCCCTGTCCCTCTCCCGGTCGCTCTCCGATTGGCTCTGCGTTCGCTCCGGCCTGTGGCTGGTGCTCCCGCCGGCACCCGCGGGCTGCGACGAGATGGTGCGCAGCAGGTGGTTCCTCTTGCGCAGGAATTCCGCCTGGCCCGGGAGCCCAAAGCTGCCCTTCCGAAGGGCCATCCGGGTGGTGTTCTTGGCCGGCCGGGAGCGGTGAGCATATTCCAGCTGGGCAAGGTGAGCTGCATACCCCTCTGTGATGAACTGCAAATCAAAAAGAAAAGTCAGAATGCTTATTCTGAAAAGCATTCACGGTTTGAAACTGCGCTTCGCCTCCATGCTGATCTCACAGGTGCCGCTTCTGGTGTGAGGGAGGGCGGATGCAGATGGCTGGCTATTCAGGGGTCTCCAAGCCGTCTGGGGGTGTCTCAGGCTGCAGCGGGGGAGGCTTGCCTTTTCGGAAGACCTGTTAGGCGTGGCTGGTGACAAGACGCTCATTTCCCTGGAAGAACAGTTAGTGAGGCTGCAAGAAAAGCAGCTTATCCAGGAACTTAAGTACAAGGCAGAGGTGGGTTCTAAACAAGATAATCACTCTTGAACCCAAATCAAGGATGCCGAGGTACACCAGGCAACCCAGGTAAACAAATGATTTTAAAAAGCTTGAGTAAGAACCAAACACTACTGAGCACCAAGGGAGGGTCCTGGAGCAGAGCGGTTCCCACAGGCACCACAATGGAGACTCCAGATTATACCGTGATCCAGGGCTGAAGAGTGAACTGGCGGTACACAACGCAGTTCTGCCTGAGAAAGCAGGGAAGGTCTGGCCCTAACATCACCTATTGGTAAACCGGTCGTCTGTATTTCTCTGCCAAGCATCAAGGGACTTTTACTCCACTCCCACACCAGAAATGGGGAGAAGTAACAGGGCAGCTTCAAAATTCTTCTCAGCACTCAACAGAGCAACACAAACATCTGGCTTCTTGGCAGAGACACTTGGGAGACAGCCATCTGCGTCCCTCCAAAATTGACCTGCATTAACAGCCATCTTCCCTAACCATAATGACGCTATTCACTAAACGGCCCTTCCACATCGGTTGACACAATTTGCAAAATATACGTATCCGGAGCCCAGTGGCCCCATCCTTCTAACTTGGGTTAGCAAATCAAAAGACGCATTACCAAAATACAAGGTGCTCAAAGCATATTGCAAAACAGCAAAAACTTACATCGACTTGCCCAGACGTCTTGTTCAGGTTTTGAAAGCCAGGTAAGGCCTAGGTAAGGCTGCTGCTTCTCATGAACCTCGCGGTTCTTGCACATCTTGTTCCAAGACGGCCGGGCTGCTAGCCTGACCTTTCTAGAGATCCACCCCTGCCTGGGTCAGAAACTCTTTCTTGGCTTCACTTCCTGCTAGTACTTGACCCCTGCTCCCCATGCTGAGAAAATGGCGCTAGAAAGTTAAAATAAGTCCCAGGTGGTGGGTGCCACAAAACGTCACCCCTTCTCCAGGTCGCTGGAAGAGACGCTACAGAGCAGCAGGGCTGGGACACACGATGCCTGCAGTGACAAGCTCCATCAGGGATCCCGGCAAAAGAATCTGCACCCCAAAATCTGCTGGCACTGTTACCTGGCAATGATTCTGTAACTTCTTGGTTGGCCTCCCGACGATGTAGATCTGTGCGGGGGCAAGCTGATGGAGGTGTACACTGAGATATCCTTAGTCGATCCGTAGGCTGCGTGGATCCTCATGTCGAGCTGCAGAGGAGGCGGGGAAGAAAAGCAATCACGTCAGCCAGAACAAAAAGGACACTGCACTGCCTCCTCAGTTTTGGTACAAGGGCGGTGCACCATATGACACCTGGGGACTTTGTGCCGAAGCTGGAACGTTAACGGGGGGGCGTTGGTGGCACTTGCTGCTTGTAGAGAGGAGAACCCTTCCTGGATGCCCACAAGCAGGGTGAGCCTTCAGCCTGCCGCTCCAAGGCTGCGCAGCAACTGCTTTGGAGGAGGAGGAAGGCAAGGTGTTCATGCCAAGCTGAGTTTGCGTTGTCTTTGGGCACAGGAGGGGGGCCATGCCAGCGGTCACTGCAGACACCTGGAGAATGCGCAGGTGTTCGCTTGGAGCATGCTCGGACCACGGGCCCTTTGCAGGTGAGCCGGGGGATGCTCAGGCACCCCTCCTTAAAATGTCACAGGCAACCAATTAACAGGAATAGCTTGGGGAACTAATACATCATTAAATGTGCGAAAAGCATCACAAACCTCTTTGTTTTCCTGACTAAGCCATGCTAAGCTATGGGCTCAACACAATCAAATATTAGTGGCACTAAAGTCCTGTTACTTCCAATAGGACTTGGTTGTGACACGCTAATTCGCTCAAATCCTTCAAGGGGAGTCCATATGCTTGGGGGTCATCGCTGTGGATGCCACCCTCTTCCCACAGCTGAAGCGAAGCGAAGCAAAGCAAGAGAGCCCAGATATAGGTTACTGTGGAGACATACAAACTGAAATATCAATTTATCTATTTATCTATCTTGGCGTGAGATCTTGGGAATCACGTAAGAAATCCTGCCACTGCTGTTGCTGACCTCCAAGTCCAAGTAAACCCATTTTCTTGATGGAAGCATCATCGGATGAAGGCCCAGCTATGACAAAACTGGTTTTGGAGGGATAAAACAGGATCATATGGAATCATATCACCACTGCGTGTTGCAACTAGCAGCCTAGCTAATCTGGGGCAAACTGTGTGCTGGTCCTAAGAACCTCTGTAAATTATTTCCTACAGGACTACAGGAAAAAAAAGTCCCTGGTATCTGCTGGGACTTGAGGCTCCAGAGTTAAAATGGTTGAATCTGTAGAGAGTCACAGAGTACGGCCCGGTGCAGTTCTACTGGATGAGTTTCAGTTGGTACAGCTTGAGGATGCTGACCACGTGTTGTGCGATCATTTGGGCCCTGAATCCTTGCCCCTCTTGGTTTACAGCAGTCAGCAAGGAAGGAACAACTGACTGGCCCAGGGAGGTGATAAATCCTTCCTTGGGAGACGGGGTGGTCTGTGCCTCCTGAAAGAGGTGGAGACGAGACCTCTTCTGAAGCTGCCCCCCCCTTGCCCTGAAAGCATTTCTCCGTTAAAATCAGATCAGAGCAGCTGTTTTGAAGCGTGAGGAAGGATCCAACAGTGCAGTCAATCATTTGGCCTGTCGGGCAAGTTGTAACGTTGTGAGTGCCCCATGGATAAACCTCACAAAGTGATCGCCGGTTAAATGATATAAATATATCATAACGCGGAGACGTCCATTCTTCTGAAGCATGTACTATGAAGAACCGAACTGCAAGAGCTAAATCAGGTTTCTCTTGCAGAGCGGGACATGACTGCCCGACTGAAGAGCCTCTGAAATGAAACCGGAAAGCCTTGTTGGGAGAAGGTTCCAGGAATGGAGTCAGAGGCATGTGGCTTTGCAGCTTCTGGCGCCTTCTTTGCGCTCTCTGGAGCTTACAGCCCCCTCGGAGAAGACAGAAGAACCACTCCCCACTTAGCATCAGCCTCTGTCAAGCTGAAATGTGTCAGCTGCTTTCCCTTCGGTTCTCTGTCTGGACCTTTGGCCTCCTCACCGGGTTTGCCTGTAACCGTCAAGGTGATGAAAGGCACAAGCGCTCTAGTGTCGCAGGGAGACTTGCGGTGTTGCAACGTCTTTATTAGAAAAGCAGGAAACCAAGGGAAAAAGAAGCATTTGTGGCCAGTTTTTATGAGGGACATAATGCTTCACAATCAGGAGCCAGCCGCTCAAGCCTTTAATTCCAGGCGGCTTTAGCAGGACACGTGGGTTTCTGCCTGTTGATTTCTCGTGATATCAATCACGCTTCTGGGGCAAGAGAGTGAAATGTGCTTGGTTTTACAATTTTGCTGGCCAGGCTGCAGAATCCTGCTTTCCTCTCCCCGCAAACACGGGCTTTCCGCCTGGAGATGGGCCAGCCACACATTCACATCAAGCAGCTCCTCAGCGATGCTTCCACTTGGGATCGCGACCCGAGCTGGATGCACAGGGCCCTGTGCCTTTGGGCGGTTCTACCTGCTCCTGCTGAGAGTCCCCCAGCTCTCTGGCTGCATTCCCCTGCCCACCCGCCCCCCACTTACATCCGTGATGAGGGACTTCAGGAAGTTGGCCTTGTGCCGCAGCGGGTCATGAACCAGCCCATCGCAGAAAGAGACAATCCCGTGGGGGAAGTTGTGCTGTGCGAGCCACGCCACCACCCGTTGCTTCTGCATATCGGGGCGGCCTGTGACATAGATAATGAGGTAGCCAAGGTCTTGCCAGTGCCTGGGAAGTGGGAGAGACAGACAAAAAAAGCGGGGGAGGAACAGGAAGAAGACGATATGAGCGCTGGTGGGATGTACTGGGGCAACTGTTGGACTAGGGACTCGAGAGATCCACTTTCCAGAGGAGGAGACTCAGAGGGGACCTGTTAGTGACATACAGGTAGGTGAGGGGATGCCACGCAGAGGTGGCTCATGACCCTTTTTCCCCTGCAGTGGAGGGCAGGGTGCACTCCAATGCAACAGAGCTCAGGGCACCAAGATTTAGGGTGGATGCCAGGAAGTTCTTCCTGATGGTTAGGACCCTAAGGGCATGGAATGGGCTTCCACAGGAGAGGGTTCAAGGATAGGCTGGATATGCACATGGTAGGCATGTCATGAGCAGAGCTGGCTGGAGCCGGGGGTCAGACTAGATGCCTCAGGAGGTCCCTTCTCACTCACTCACTCACTCACTCACTCATTCACTCAAGGTTTTAAGAAACTCTGTTTCCATGTTTCTAAAACTCCATGTCAGAAGACTGGAGTCAATCAACTGAAATCCCAATGATGGTGGAAGCGGCAGAGAGAAAGGTCCTCCCCATCTAAACTGTGGGATCCTGCACTCTCCAGCACAAAACATTTCCGAAGAGCCCATACCGTACTACGTCGACCGCTCCAGCTCTAACTTTGGGGTCGCTGCCCATGATGGAAACGCTGGCCGCGAAGGAGCCGTCGATGCTGAACACCACAAATTCCGTCCCCCTGGGAAGAACCGTGATGTAGCTGTCAGCATATGTATGGTCGCCCCTAAAGAAAGGAGAGAACAAATACTGGGTTTGTTGGAGCCTAGTAAGAGAGAAAACATGGTTTTGTTAGCAGTTTTGGGACCTGTTTCAAAGGAGAAAGACTGGATGTAAATTTCACGGATAACAAAATGTGTACAGCAAGATGTTGCTGACAGAATTTCTTTTGCCTCGCAAAACAAAAAGGGCAGTTCTATTTTTGCTAATAGAACACAAGAAGAATACTGTCAAATCGGTCCAAATGTTCCATCCAGCCGGGGCAGCAGACCACAGGCGTCTGGGATCTACCTGGCTTTTATGCAGAAGTTCAGGAACTGGAATCAAGCACAAATCATGGCTCAGTGTAGATGAGCGCACAGGAGAACGAAGGCCGTGGCTCAGACCACAATTTTCGTACAGGGTCAAAACTGAGCGCAAGGACCGTTTCCACTCACAAACCCATTCCTGGTTTCCCCACCCTGCTCTCCTCTCATCAGCAGGCTGTTTCTGGGGGCAAAAGCTTTTGATGTTGCTCTTAGTAAACTTCTGGGAGCCACAAACGGAGGTAAACGCTGTACCTCACGCCTGCAGGTCAACTTTGCTCCCTGAGGATTCCAGTCTGTGACCTCCCACCACTTGCTGGTCTTGACAGCTTCCCCCTTTTAATCTGGAACAAGCACAGGACCTCCAGGCAGGACCTAAGCCCGGGGGCCGGGAGGGAGCTTTGGCCCACTGCAGTCTTCTGCAGCTGAAATTTATATTGTTCAAGATAACGGTTCGTTTTCTTTAATGTACCCATATGTTTACCCTAAGGAGGCAAACAGCGGCAGGCGAGGCTTGTGGCCATTTTTGTAAGGAAGATAGAATGGGGGAACGAGATAAGCGTCAGCCATCTTCCCCTCAGTGTGGTTGCTCCATTCCAAGGCAGGGCCTCCTCGAGTGGTGTTCTTGTGTTTAATTGTGCGCTAGCAGAGGTGCTGGATCTCTCTTAACCTGGCCTTGCTATTGCCAGTCAGACCACGTCCACAGTTTGTGGCTCCGACTGGCCGTTGCTCTCGCCCTCAACCACTTTGGCTGGAGCTGTTCCCAAGGGCTGCGCACAGCAGGACGTCTCCCACTGCAACTCACCTGACCACCATCTTCATAGGATACACTCCAATCCCCAGCCTCCTGTTCTCAGGGACCACATAGGAAATCCTGCCGCTGCTGTTGGTGACCTCCGTGTCAAAGTAAACCCATTCTCCCGACGGGGGCTGCGTCATTATATGAATGTCCACCTGTTGGACAAGGCAGGTACGTGGGAAGAAGTCAGAACAGAATGGCGTCACCTGTCTAGCCAAGCACGCCCTTTCCGATTTCAAGGCTTTAAGGAATGATCCACTGCGGGTCATCTGCTCTGCTCCCACGGAAGATCCCACAGTTCGGCTGAGAGTACATCCTTCTACACGGAAATCCCTGGGTTCCACCTGGAGCCTTCATTTTAAAGGATCTCAGGCTTACGACTGGAAAAGGCTTTCCATACCTGAGATATCAGAATAGCCTTCCCCAACTTAATGTCCTCCAGATACACAGGGTTACAAATTCCATCGTCACCTGCTTACAATTAGGGGTGCTGGCTGGGGATGATGGGAGCACATTAAGGAAGGCTGTCTCTGAAAGTCAGTCACAATTGCCTGCTGTGGCGGAAGCCATATTCTGATTGCTCCCCTACTTTTGAAATTTAGACTGTGGCAAGAAGAAGTAACTTTTGCTAAGGATATTCTGGAGATTACACTGACAGTGGTACATACTGTGATCTTCTCTTTCTCTATACACTCTCCCACTACCCTACCCAAAAAGCGGGATATTTAAATAAAGCAGATCAAGAAATATATAGACGCTATCATTCCTGTGAAACATAATGTAGAAAGGTGATAATGTGGCCATATAATAAGGACATTCCTAATCAATGTCTCACATTCCTAAAAGAAAGAGGATTAGGATATTAATTCTAGGCCAAGCATAGGAGCATAGGAACTAAAAGTGAAGAAAAGGGAATAAGTGACAAGCCTCGTAATGATAATTATTAGCTTGTTCTCTCAGAAATACCACAAGTGCTGTTGCCTAGTGAACAAGAGAGAACACAACTTTAAGAGCCGGGCTTACATATTAAGTTTCTCTATGGCAAAATGTTCTTGTGTTTTTTAAGATGCTATTCATAAGGTTCATCGGTTTCTATGGACAGAACAGCTCCATTTCTAGGAACGATGTTTGTATGAAAAATGGGTGTTGCGTGAGTTACACCTGGTTTCAGTCCACTGATTAACTCAGTAATGTTGACCAGCTAATTAGTTTCAAACAAACATTTAGCACATTTGAATGGCAGTTGACCTAGGCATTAGCTGCAACTATCACACAAGTTTCTTCTACGACATTGAAAATACTGTAGAACTATACAGTGAAATGTTTATTTCCCCCCTCTGTTCAAGAGTATCAGGTTAGACCTGGACCAAATCATACCTTTTCCCCTGTGAGCGTGACCATGTCTAGTGGGCCATACATAAACCTCCCCGTTAACACCTGTAGACCATCTTCATTGGCAATGGCATCATTTATTCGGTGATTGGCTGTGACATTCTGCCAAAGAAAGGAAAACAGCTTTGACATTTCTGCAAGTCAGACGGCCATTTACCAACCTAAAAGAAACAACAGCTGCATTGTTGCATGGTGTTATTATTTTGTCTGTCTGTCTAAAAGCATTTCTGGGCTGTCTGTAAGGGCAGAGCCTCTGTGTGTTAATTTGTCCTGCACACGCCCTTCCTTTCCCACACAGGCTGACATCCTTAGGATTTTAGGTCTGGTAGAAATCGAGAAGAACCTGGTGTTCTCCAACAAGGCCAATGATCAGGGACTGTGGGAGCTGCATGCAAACACATCTGTATGATACCAGATGCCAGCATGCCGGGCACGTCAGTCACAAGGGCCCACGTTTAGCTCTCAACATCCATTTATGACCTGGAACTCTACCACTCTCCTTTCAGTTTTGGCATGTTTTGTTGGTGTTACATTAAGACAACTCTTTCAAAAAGCGAAAGCCATTATGTTTAGCCTTCAAATACACTGTCTAATGTTGTTTTTATGATCCCTTCGTTTTGTCTGATGATGTGAAATCGAACCATTTAAAACGAAGGCAACTTTTCATGTGTTAGTTTATAATGCTGATGCTTGCCATGTCTTTGTGTTGATGCAAAATGAAGGAATGCAATTAAAAGAAAAGAAAAGGCATCACAGACAACCATTTTCACTTGTTGGATGTACAATACTGATTTTTATAATGCTTTTGTGGTATTTGAGGAGCTTAAAAACAAAAAAGGAAGCTCACCCTTAGCTTCACATGGGTCCTCTTGCGAAGCCATTTCTCCCTCGGCTTGGAAGGCGTGAAGACCGAGACCTCTTTCCCATCCAGCTCTAGAATACTGGAATTCTCATGTCTCATCACCTGTGGAAAAACAACACGGCCAGTGATTTCTATAGAAAGCACAAGATAGGAACTTCAGCTGAAGCATGGCTTCTGCCTGGATAGGAGGCCAAGAAATATGTTTAAATAAATGTTAATTAAATGTTGTTATTTTTTCTAATTTAAGATTATTATTTAATGGTTTATTTATGTTGTATGTTTTTAAATTTAACCTGGAGATGGGCCAGTTTTTAATATTGTATATGTTTTTTAGTTGTTGTGAGCCACCCCGAGGCTGCTGCAAGGGGCGGCATACAAATATTTAAATAAAATAAAATAAAATAAAATATTTTAAATAAATAAAAGAAAACATCGTCAATTGCAGTCACCACAGTTCTTCTCCCTTACTGCGCAAGCAGCCTGCAAAAGGGGCAGGTACCTGTGAGGCTTCTGCAAAATGGAATGCCGCTGTCAGCTTCCTCCATCTTAGCAGGGGTATCCACCTTAAAACTATTTTTGAAGCATATGCAATTTATGTGCAGCCCCCAAAAGTGCAGCCCCCAAATCTACAAACCTGGTCCAGCACTTCCCTATAAAAATGAAAAATGTTCTAGGCAAGGTCTCTATCGACGCATACCCTACAAGCTGAATTACGCAGCCCCTCCAGCATCTTAGGGAAGGGTGCTTCCAGTCTCCTGCCTGCTTCAAAGCACGCTCCTGCTTCTACATCACGAACCGAGCAGCCTGCTACTAGAGCATTTCCCCCTTTTCCTCTTATTTTCTGAAAAGATTCCCGAGTGCAGGTTGCCAGGATCCTTCGAGCAAGAGACTGGACTGAAGGGAGGAGAAGAGTCAGGAGCCAGGTCATGAGACCCGAGTATCTTCTCAGTGTATACAGAGCAAAAGCCAAGCTCGTGGCACAGAAATGCCATCGCCCCCGTCTCAGAAGAACCACCACAGGACTATGCTTGTTCCAAGTTGCGCCGGACTGACCTGTCTGAGCAAGAGAGAAACCACGTCTGTTGATTCCCAATAGCTTGCGTGGAAGAGATGAGGCAGAGCTACTGTGGGGAAGGCAGTAAGGGCGTCTGGGCAGTAGAGCGCGTAGTCTATCCTTTTGGTTCCCCACCATTTGGAAGCAACTGAGAACAAGACAGAAGAAGGCAAACCCCCAGTCGTTGGCTTCTTTTTAGGAGAGATAAGAGTACCAAGCATTAAAACAAAACACCCTTGTTTCCAGTCTGTGGCTTTTCCAATGAATGTATCAGACTTTCTCTGCGTGGTCCATGCCAATGCTTAAAAACAGCTTAGGTCCACATCAGAGACTAGTACCATAAACAAAACTGATCAAAATACCCAACAAGGCCACATTTTGCTGGGTTCTTACGGTTAAAACTGACCCCCGGACTGGGTTGGCATGAAAATCAAAGCGCTTGTTTCCAGAAATCTGATGTACACAGACACCTAGCTGTATTTTTCGAATATATTGACTTCTGCTATATTTTTCAGAACACATTGACGTTAGCTGTACTTTCACAAGATACACGGCGACTATTTCAGTTAGACAAAGATCATTTCCTACATGCAGGTACTCCGACCTTTTCTTTCCTGTCAAATCAAATTTCCAACACTGGGATTCTTCAAATAGGACAATCACGAATAATCCCATAACTCAAAGATATCGTAGCAACATGCAAAAGGTTAAAATGAATCAGGGTGTATTTAACACTTGCAGCTGGCTATTAGTGGTGTGAAGGTTAATCTTCAAAGCAAAGAGAAAAGTGTTTGTTAAACCATACACCAAGACTGAGAAATACGTAGCAGTGTTTTTAAATTTTATTATTTTGCAGTTGTGCACAAAGATTGAGAAGTGCTGTCATCGAAAGCAGGTGGATTGATTCTGGAGATGTTGGCAGAGCCGGTTAGTGATGAATTGGTACTTCTTCTTCCCCTCGTCTCTCTCCAGAATACCTTTAGTGATGTCGAGGTCTGGAATCTGTAGAATGGAATCCACTTCCCAAAGGGAGGATCTCCCAAGCCTTCTTCCTAAAGGTTTCTGGGACTTTTCGGGTTTGGATGCCCTATGCCTTTTGGGTGAGGGTTGGGTGGGGGACTTGTGCGGGAGGGCAAGCAGAGCTAGCAGGCTAAACCCCCTGGACTGGCAGAGACGGTTTTTGTTTTCTAAAAGGAACACAGTTTAAAAAAAGAAAACAAAAACAAGATACATCCTTGTTAAAACAAACACAGTCATGCATACACAACATTTAATTCATTAGGGCTATGGACTGGGGTTAAGAACAAAACCATTTAGATGTTTAAGAATTACAAATATCTTTTGCATACGGCCTATTCTCCTATGGCTGAGAATATTTGTTATTTTTTGCAAGTAACATCAAATGAACCAAGTCAGGCAAGCCTGGGGCATGAGCAAGGGGGAAACAGGCCCTCTCCATATGCTGCCAAGAGGGACTTCAGCCAGTGACTATTTCAGTGGGAAGCAGGGGAGGTATTTGCTGCTCCGTTACGGTAGCTTACAGAAGAGGGAGCTAATGGCCTGCTCTCTGTTGTTCACGTTCCAAGAGTGCTACTGAAGTTTCCAACTCGGAAGAGAGCAGCTGACTCAGAGGGGCAACAGGTTGCCTGCCGCCTCCACCTATACAGCTTCAATATGAGCAAGACATCAAGCAGGAGCAGATGGAGACTACCCATCTCCACTTCCTTGCTGGGTTACTCCAGACTACCATAGCCAACACACCTGCTTTTTAGAGCCTGGAGGACAAGCTTCTAGTCCTCATGGCTGAGGAAGGCATGTGCTGAAGACAGATGACTGATGGATTGCTACAGTAGCAGGTATTTTCCCATCTGAGTGCACAAGAACATCTTTCTATGGGGAGAGCACAGAGCTGCTCTGCAGGAACATGCTTGGGGCAGCGATAATCGATAATCGCATTAGCTGAGCTGAAATGAACGGGAAAGGCCCGGGGGCTGCTTCTGCTCAGGAGCGGGAGGGTCAAAATCATGGGGCAGAGCTGTGGGGAGCGGATGGTTTCCAAGTCACCAAGCTCAGGGGCAGAAATGACACAAGGGACAAAATCAAACATATGGAGAGTTTCGTTTCCCAGAGAACGCCGGTCAGCTCATACTTACTCGAACGGGTGTGCTGGAGCACCTGTTCTGCCCCAGCAGTGACTCGCACTTGGAGGCGGGAGCAGAAAATGTTCTTCAAATCCAAAGTCTACAACACCCCGCAAAGTATACAACCAGGTACCCTCCGGATATTTTGGACTTCAACTCCTAGGCCTGCTGGCCATTGAGCATGCTGTTTGGGAATGATGGGCACTGAAGTCCAAAATACTTGGAGGGCAGCCACTGGTTCGCTTAGTCCGGGATAGCTTATTCCTACTGGTGGTAGCTCAGGCTGTGGTCCTTCCCAGCTTCTTCCTACCTCTGAGCTAAAGAACGGGAGAGGCTAGGAAGCAGGCGAGTAGCCATGTTAAGGAAGGGGCAGCGATGTGAAGCGAAACTCAGGTATCCTTTGGTAGTCATGTTTTTCTCCATTTTAAAATGAAGGTTTCCAATGAAAAATATCTACATTAGGAAAATGGTGCACCAAAACCCATACATTAAGTGAAAATGACACACACAAATGCAGTATATTGGAGAAATTGCATATATTGGGCAAAATGACATTCAAGTATGTTAGAAGAAAAGCACACAAACATGATTGTGTATTGCCTTACACACTTTTAAAAATGTGCAAACTGATGAACAAACAGGACACTACAAACCTAAGACTGGAAAAAGGAGAAACTGAAAGATAAAATCCATTCTTCCCTAGCCAGTCACTGATGTGCTCCAGAGTCAACTTTCTAAGAGCCATTTTCAAAGTGAAAGGCAAGGGTGGATCATTGTAAACATTCTTAGCCACCACTATCGGATCTTTCTAGGCGTCCGGGATTTCACCGTTCCTGCTCAAGGATGAATCTAGCAAGACCACCTTTGCCATGCCGCTTCCTTCCTAGACAGGAAGGAAAGTTACCATCTAGCAAAGAGACACTACCCTGCAGCTTATGTTACTCCTGGCAAAATTATAAGGTAATACACCATAACGGAGATGCAGGTGGGAAAGCTGGATTCAGCCCAGTATATTTTAATGGTGTTAAATGGAAGCAAAAGACTTGCTGTTCACACAGACACACACAGGGCACATACCTGCACTGTGGGGAATAATACCTACCTACCTAACAAGATTGCTACAGACTAGAACGACAACTAGCGAATGCATGAGAAGCACTCAGAATGCTTGGAAGCACCCAAAATGTCAAGCACTGAAGTGGAACCAGCCTTTAAAGGCTGTGACCTCCCAGAAGGGTCTGTCCCCCCCCCCCCCGCCCACAGCTTCCCCACTTCTGCTAGCCCAACAAGAATGCTTGTCCATTAGGTTAACAACCTAGGAATAACAACCCCAGAATTTCAACAAAGTACCTGACCACACAGGACCACAAAGCAGCATGTTTGCATTCATCCAGGTCTCGATCACTCTTTTTTGACCTCAAAACTGAGGTTACTCAACCATTAGCTACTCCAGAAAATTTACCTGGAAGGCTGCCAGTTTCAGAAGCTGAGGTTAAGAATCTTATCTCCCAGTTAAGAGTAATGAAGCAACCAGATGTAGATTATAAAATCTTACATTAGCTGCTGGGATTTTTCACTGGCAGTTTAATTTTAATTTTTGAGTCAGCCTGAAGTCTGGGGGCACCATTACAACTGTTCCTACATCGATGTAAATCTGCTTTAGGAATTATCCACCCATGATTTGGCTATGTACAATCAGCAAAGTTTATTTAAAGCACTTCTAAGGCTGGAAATAAGTGACAGTGTAGATTCATACAGATCACGGTTTTATTTGATCCTCTGGGACGGTACATCAATCCATCCTTGATAGCTGTTCAGAGCCTTGGAGAGGGAACTCGCACACGTGAGGTGTGCGTGAGGAGGAACACTTACTGTTGGCTATGTTGGAAGCTGTGTAACTGTCTGCCATTCCTGAGACCTGGCTGGCAATGCTGACCTCACTGGCCCGCCGGAAGCCCCTGAAGTGGGGGGCTGAAATGGGAGCAGAAGGAGACACGCTTTCCACGAAGACGCCACCATGAGACTGAACAACATCTGCTATGGAGACCAAACAGGTAAATTGAGAAGATTAGACCAAACAGACGCCGAGCACGGCGAGACAAGCACGGTGAAAAAGGGACATCAAATCAACTCACACACAAATGGCGGAAGACCACTGCACAGGCGCCAAATGAAAACTTTCAAAGCTGATGGCGGGGCGGGGCAGGGAGGGGGGGCAGGGGTGGGGGAAGAAGAGTTTTGATGGAGCTTGGGACACAAAACATGATCAAGCACCAGCAGAAGCATCAACACAATCGAGAGCAGCAGCTCTGTAGCCATGTCCCAAAGGACGGAAGCAGAAGGATTAGCTCAGGAGGAAACGCCCCTGATCGATGCTTGGATGGATTAACGCCACTATGCAATGCCTGCACGAAAGCGACGACTTTCCAAGTGTGTTCCAGGAAATTCTGGGGACTCCTTAGAAGCGTCCCAGGGGTTCTTCAGGAAGACGACCAGCCGTGATGGACAAGTGTCCACAGAAGGCCATTTGACCGGCACTGCAGATCTTCCTTGCAAACCACAGCTGCAAGGACTGAGGGCATGTTCTCAGTTCACAATGGGCAGTGGAAATAGCCCCCACCTCGTGAGATCAAGCCAATCTTCATGTGCACTTAGACCTAGAACAGTGGTGGTGAACCTCCGGCACGTGTGCCACAGTGGGCGCACAGAGCCCTCTCTGTCGGCACGCGAGCCAAGTCGCCCCAGCAGCCGAGCATCGGATAACAGTGCACACAGGGGCCATGCGCATGTTCGGAAAGGAGTAGTGGTGCCAGGCGATGACATCACAAGCCGCAACACATTAGCCGCAACTCATCCGAGCTTTCGCATGGCCAGCCAGTGCACTGCCAAGGATATATATATATTTGCTTGGACCGGAAGTGAGTTTTAATACATTTGTTTCTATTAACACAAGATTTCAGCTTTGAGTTTTCTTATGAAAAATTGAAATTGAATATCTAAGATTTAGCAAAAGATGTTCTAAGTAAGAGACTGAGATTTTTTTTAATGTTGTACTTGTCCTCCCGGCAATCTGCAGTTTCGTACTTGTTTTTTCTAAACTAAAACCTCAGTATTCAGGTTTGTTTGCAGTGTTGGCACTTTGCGATAAATAAGTGGGTTTTGGGTTGCAGTTCGGGCACTTGGTCTCTAAAAGGTTCGCCATCACTGCCCTAGAACATACCCTGGTGCAGCAGCGTCCCTTAATAAGGGGAAGGATGGAAAACTTCCAGGGGCCGTGCTGGCAGGGATATACAGATGGGGAAAGAAGGGTGTCTTTTGCTTTCTGCAAGGAAGCAGGGCCTGCAAGTGGGATCAGCTCGGAATTCCCCTCATCCATGTTCTTACTGGATTTCAGATTCTGAGTCAGCTCATCTTGCTTTTGAAGTGGAATTGATCCATTTTCCCCATTGCCCAATTTTGTACAAACCACTGTGCATTTATTTAAGTATTCTCAACCTGCCTTTCAGGAGCATGCTGTCCTCCAGGGAGGCTTACAAGACTCTAAAACACATGAAAATGCAATTTTAAAAAACCCATCAACAGCTAAAGATTTTTTCAAAAATACAATACAATTCAACCAAAAGGCAGACTGAAATAAATGCATCTTTGGGTTTTTCTTTTGTGATTTTAAAAAGCAGCAAAAACACCCACTGTCCATTCCTCATTTTGCCTCTGCTCTTAGGTTTTTCAGTTCTCCGCATGCCTTTTTATTCCGTCTATGTTAACAATGTGCTTAAAATCAATATTGACATCGCTATTCATACAATGAGCGACTGCTTTTCTGCACTTTCTGCGTGCATTGAAAATGTGGAATGGGGGAAGGGGCGTCTGAGCAAAAGGAAATTAAAGTTGCGGGAAGGGCTGCGTTCTACCAGTAGAATGGCGAGGAAGTTATTAAGGTTCAACAGGTAGTACTGTGAACTTTCCAGTGTCGGAAGGGAGGAGCGCTTCTTGGTGCTATTCGAAGGCTTTGTGGCCCTCAGCTGGTTTGGAAGCCTGAACGCCGCCTTCCTCAGTCGTTCTACAGATCCATCCTGCCTTTGCCATGAGAACAAACTTTCTGCCTGCCTGAAGCATCTTCACCCCCATCCTTTCTTCCAAAAAAGCAGGAGGTGTGTATGTTTTAGAACCACTCTGCAACAGTGGGAGAGGGGAACTTCATAAAATCCGTGGCCAGAAGTTTCATCTTTTTTTCTCAGCCTGGGAAGAAGAATCGATCTGTTGTCCACCTGGCAATTCTGGAGTTCCACAGGGCATCCCTTGCGCCAGATGCCTGGAGTTAAATATTCACATGCTCTAATTTCATAGCAGATGTTCAGAAATCCAGAATTTAGAGAAAGAAAACATGGAGCAGAGCACGTCTACCGAACAATAAAGGAACAGAATGGAGGACTGCTCAATCTGAGTTGCAAGGAAAAGCTTGGGCTACCCGGACACAGTCCATGCATGTTTAATGGCCTATTGCTGGTCTAATGCTATTATCTTGTGGCTGTGGCTTTGCTGAAAAACTATAGAATGTGCTGTTCTCTGTGCAACATTAAAATAAAGCAAAAAACTAAATTCTGGGAAAGCATCTTGGCTGGAAAACACACCTTTAAAAGGTGCTTTCAGCCCATTAGGCCAACAGCTTTATGACAGCATCAGCTCCTCTGAACACTTTATCAGTATCACCAAGGACATGCAAAACATGGTACAGATGTGCACACAGGTGCTTCTGGGGGAACTGTAAACCCCTGTCACTCAAGGTAACACTTCACGCACCTGAGAGAGCAGAAAAGCTCACACCATTATGAATTCTTGTAGTCTTTCAAGTGTCACAAGGCCGTTGTATTTGTAGTCCAAGACTAACAGAGCTACCCCTCCGAGAATTCAAAATGTCTTTTAGATATGGGCTGGTCTAATTAATCTGGATGGAAACATTTTAATTAGTTTAATGGAATCTCTTTGCCTTGCCCCTCACTAAGCTGTCTCGCAGCTGCTGCCCTTGAAAGACTAAATGGTATTTCATATATGTGTGTTTTGATATCCCAATATTTAAGCACATGTACTACGTAAAGCAAGATCTGCTCTTCCACAAGGAAAAAGCACTCCAAGGCGTCTGCCCCTCTCCTCGGAGGCCGCCTGTGCTCAAGCAAAGCGTGCTTTGATCCGCTGAGTTTCCACAGCCGCAGCGCTGCCTCTTGCGCTGTGCCAAGCTGTGTAGCCAGGCCTTGTTCACACTGTGAACCTCCGCAGAGAAGGAGGCATTTCAGAGAGAAGCTGCTGCGCTCTGATAAAAGGGAGAGTCGGCCAGGTGTGAGCGCAGAGCCCCGATACGGGAAGTCGGTGTGCAGGCCTAGAGCAGAGCAAAGAAGCACAAGATGGATCGCCTTCAGTGCTGTCTCAAGCATGTGAGTTCTAGAGAGGCAGTTCGTTAACTGATAAGGCGAGATATCCCTTCTTTCGGTGCTTCTCCGCACACGCCAGTCTCTACCAATGAAACGGCAGGGAAATCCTCACCACGGCAGCATGACGACGTCCATCCCCTTTTCATTCTGTTTGCTCTACGTTCACCTACCGCCCTCCACAAAAGCAAGGACAAAACGCAGGGCAGTGTGAAGGCAATGAAACCCGATGAACGCTATGGAACAACGGTCATCCATCCAAGAAAAAGAGGGGGTTAAAATTCACTGTGATGTGAGGGTCAGTGACCAATTGCACTTCCTTTTCAACTTGAGGTCTGTGTCAGAGCTCATCACCTTCCCCCCACACGCCCCACTGTTCTGCACAGGTGGAATGTGAGCGGGAAGAAGGGATGACCTGCTCCGATTTCCTTCCCAAGTCAACCACCGTCTTAAAGTGCCTTCCCCATGGACAACTGGACAAGAAATTCAGCCATGCAGAGCAGCAGCAGCAGCAGCCGGTGCACAAACCAAGGTCTTGAAAGCTTTCCCGTACAAACCAATGATGCTATTTGCATTTATTTAAACAATATTTTAACAACTTGTAATATTATTTATTGGTTTTAATTCTACAGCCAGGGTGAATCTAGATTTTATGTATTCTATTTTTATGTTTGTTTATTGTATGGAAGTCGTCATACAAAAACTCCAAATAATAATAATAATAATAATAATAATAATAGGTAAAGGTTAAAAGGTTTCCCCTTGACGTTAAGTCCAGTCATGCCTGACTCTAGGGGGCGGTGCTCACCTCCGTTTCCTAGCCGAGGGAGCCAGCGTCTGTCCGCAGACAGTCTCCGTGGTCATGTGGCCGGCATGACTAAACACCAAAGTGCATGGACCGCTGTTACCTGCCCACCGAAGTGGTACCTTTTTATCTACTTGCATCTGCATGCTTTCGAACTGCAAGGTTGGCAGGAGCTGGGACGGCGCACAGGACCTCACCCCGTGTGCAGATTCGAACCGGCGACCTTTCGATCAACCAGCCCAGCAGCACAGCGGTTTAAACCACTGCGCCACCTGCAGTCCCCAATAATAATAATAAGTCCAGCTTAAATCAAATACTAAGCGTATTTAGGAACACACAGAAGCCTCTACAAGGGCCACTCTGGTGATCATGGAAAGGCTTCACTGCACACACAGAGCTTCACACAAGCAGCTGCCGCCTTATCATTTAAGGGGTGTATTTTTAAGACCCCATGAAGACCCAGATGGGGCTTCATAACTGCAAAAGGGATGTAATGCAAGCTCACAATCATTTTAACAGTACAGGAGATGGCCGGTTCTTCAGCACACTTCCGGAGGCTGACATCCAAGATGAAGAGCACATCCCGCTGAGCAAAATGAGGTTATATCCAAGCAGGCTTGTGTAGGATCACACAATGACACTCTTGGGAAATTTGTGGAGCAGTTTTGTTCTTCATCATACAAACCAAAACGTTATGGGCTGAGGAGCCTTTGAAACAAATATGCAGAGGACCCTGTTGGCAATTAGTCCCAATCATTGAGAAATGATGGGGGACGGGGGAATATTGACACTGCCGGGCACAGCATGGGTGTTGACTTCAAAGGGTGTGTTCACAAGCAATACTGGATGGCTGTTAACGCTAACATTTAAAAAAAACAATAGGGTTAAATAAAGGGTGTAAGAGGAAACCAGCAATCTTTAAAAGGTGGATTGCTGGCACGTCTCTGTGCTTTCTAACAGATGTGGGGCGACTTCATCCCCACCTATGCCACCTATCCCAGGACAGCCCTTCGGCAGGATATAAGCAGGGCCTTGCTGTCCAGGTGGCTGGAATTTTTATGGATCACAAGGCAGACAATGGCATCTTGGACAGCAGGGGACACACAGTCAGCCCCTGAGGCATTTAGACCAAAGTCAGAAAGAACCAGTCCGCAAGCTACCTCTGCTTACCATCAAAGATTCTTCCCTTGCCCGAGTTCCAGGATGCTCAGGGGAAACATTAACCATAAATGCTCAAACTACAATTCTGGGTGCTGCTGTTCGACCCACTTGGAGTGAACAGCTGAGTACAAAGGCACAAGCTTAGGTGCTTTGTGATGAATAGTTCCTATCCGGGTAGGTAAACCCAAGTGGCCAGCTACAAGCAAGGAGCACTGCTCCATGGAAGCAGAATGAAGAGCGGCCTTCTGGGGCTACAAATTAAAGCAAATAAATAAATAAATAAAAAACGAGTGACTCAGCAATTAGCTGAATCATTTTCCAGCCTGCAGTGCCAGAGAAAACAGACATGTCTTTTCTGTACCTCAAACCCTTTCTGTCATTGGTTTGGGAATTAACAGTTCTTGGATCAGCTGCTATCACCTTTCATACAGCTTGTGCCTTGCAGAATTATGATGCACGAGGAAGGAAGAAAGATGTCACTTCTTTAAAAAACAAGTCGTGGCAGGTATATCTAGCCAACGGGTGCCCAGGAACCACGTAATGTTAAAAATGCTGATGGGCAAACTTCTGAGGGGCACACGTGTCTTCTTCAATGGGTAGGGGAAGAATCCTACTCTCAGGTTGCTGCGTTAGTTATCAACCGGCATAATGCAACCTTCTGTTTATCTAATTGCCAATTTGTAGTTGACGCTTGCTGTGCGCACTCTGTAGCTAAGAATTCTGTATAGCCACAAAATACTTGATCCTCTAAAAGCAGCCATCTCCCTGCCCCTCATTCCTTACCCTGGGAGGATCAAGTCAACCTTTAAGAAGCCCGAGAAAGCGTTCAGGATCGCCTGTGTGTGCTCGCGTGTGTGACTGTGTTTGTCAAGCGTCACCGCAACCCAAGATAACGACATAAGACAATACGGGAAAGGGGAAGGGCAGGTTACACACACTCAACAAATCCAGAATTTTTACTGGAAACATCTTGCCAATTCAGGATGGGAACAGGGATACTGGTTTCCATGAAGTTCTCCTGGTTCTGGAGAGCAGCCAGGGGGCTGCTTTCTACGAGGAGCACGAGGTTGCTCTGGACTGTTTCAACTAGAAGTAAGTGAGGAAGAAAACAAAGAGGGGCAGAAAACAACAGGCATGTGGCCACAGGAATGGAAGCAGAGACTTACAGCAGATCTAAAACAACTCTGGACACAAGAAACGAAAAGGACAATCTGGCGAGACGTGAAGGAGGTCAGATCTGCCTACTTATCAAGTGGGTAGCAATGGAAGTTGGAAACAGAGAGGCAGCGGGAAGGAAGGGAGACTGAGCCACCTTCCCCTCTCAGAACGGGGAGCTGGGTAAGCGGTCCTTCCACACCCACTGCTTCTGCTGAGGCAGATTTCCAGGCTCCGAGTCCAGCGGAAGAAAAGCAATGGAGGGAAATACTTTCAGGAGGGTAAAAATGATGTGGAAATATGGCAGCCTCTATCCTACTTAGACCAAAAGGCACAGTCCATCCACATTCATCCTGTGTGTCCTCTACCACTTACAGTTAGACGAAACACGCCGGATACTCTGGGGAGAGTGGAAATCCTAGCCCAGTTTTCTCTTTGCAGGATGGAGCATTTAAGCCAACTTGAATGACAAAGTGCTACAGCCCAGACATGGATTTACTTCCCTGGAAAAGCTTGGTCTGCATCCCCCAGGCTGGTGCCTTCCAGATGCATGGAAATGCGGTTCTCCGGGGCCTTGGCCAGCGTGGCTGGCAAAGGGCTGAGCTGGGCCACCAGTGCTGGGTGTTCGGGAGCAGGGAAAAGGAGACTTACCCAGAAGGGCCGAATTGCCATCCCCGAGCGGGAACCTCTGATAGCGCGGGACGTTAAAGGGTGGCAAAATGTGGAACTTCTTTTCCAAGAGAGGCTCCAAGCGCGAGGCAGAAGGGTCTGCAGGATGGAACAGGTTGTAGACTTGCTGGCAAGCTGGTCTCAGTTGGAAGACTAAATGGCAGCGAAGGAAGGAAAGGGACAGATGAAGAGGTCATTCTGAGGCTGGAGTGAACAGTCCTGGGATCCTACTGAGGAGGCCCTTCCCACTGATAGCCCCGGCTGTTTACATTTGCCAGGTCCAGCAGGTTTGGCTGCTGGTGCAGCAGGGCTGTTGGGACTCAGCCCCTCGCCCTGCCCGTAACTCAGCCCTGGAGAGGAAAATTATAATAAAGGCCATCCCACTGCTCGATGACTGCTACCTCTGCCTGGCCGCTTATAGTTGCAGCTTTGCAGCTTGGCTTCTTTGCCCACCAAACCCTTCCAAAGCAGAAAGCAATTTCATGCACTGTTCTTGCCCCGTGCCAGAACCTACTGTCAAGGGATGGGATGACGGTTTTCCGTAATGCGAGGACCAGCCCCAAAGGAGATCCAAACAGAAAGAAGTCTGTGATCTCGAAGTCGAATTTCCCAAGATGCCCGCCATTCAGTGCAGTGGAGCTACTTGACCTCCGTGATCCTGGGTAGTTTTTCAGGGCACTGGAATGTAAACTGGAGAGAGAGGAGGAAATGGACTGTAAGCAAGAACGAGGAGAGCAATGCAGCTAGACAGACAATTATAAATACACATCATGCTGTGCTTAGTGATGCATGCAGTCCTTACATCTTTAATACACTGGAAAGTGCTCATGAGGAAATGAGTTTGGATGGAGGGCTGGTGCTTCAGCACTGGAGAGCCTCAGCGCCATTTATGTTAGCGGCAGACTACTAACAGTAGTTAAGATGCATTTTGTGGCGATGTTATGCTAAGCACTGTATTTAATGCTGAATTGATTGTGGAATCTTTTCTAGCAGCAGAACAGAAACTGGAAAAAGGAAAAAGCAACATTTCCAAGGAAATCCTGCGCCTCCCAGCCCTCCTTTTTAAAAACCTTATCCTATCTGCATCTATTGTTAAGAAATATCTCTTTGTGTGCTGATATGGACACCAGAATTGGCAGCTGTATTAGCCATGGAATGCAATAGAAAATAGGTAAGGATTATGCAGTTAAGTTGGCCAAAAGTTTTAGGGGACACCTATCACACTTTAAATTGTCTCTGATTTTTAAATTTCCAGCTGAGATATTTGGAGAAAGTCTGTTTTCTGTTGATCCAGGCCAGGCCCACCTTGCAAGTCATTTTGGCTCCGATAGTTACAGTTAGAGAAAAGAATGGCAGCAGGTTTAAAAGCTCGCAAAGTCAGTCGGTCCAATGCAGCATTACCGTCTTTTCCTGTTCAGTGTCCCTGAACACACATGCAATGCTACCCTACATCTTTTTCGTCAGAAGTAACCTCCACTACGCTCCACAGGGCTTGCTCCCAGGTAAGCGTGTGCAGATTGACCACTTAAGAATCCTTCTTTCCATATGGCTCCCCCATGTTCTAGATTTTTCTACATTATGGAAAGCCATGAATTGTGCTTACCTATTTCTTCCTCAAAGAAGTTGTTGGGACAAGTGTTAAGAGGTTAATAAAAGAGAAGAAAAAGAAAAGAAATAAGAGAGGAAAGAAAAATCGAAAGATCACAATTGGCAGGAAAAGCGCCTTCATCTTTGCATGCTTGCATAAAATGTCTCTCCGTCAAGTCACACATGCGTGGCATATATAGCATAGTACAGCCTTTCCTCATGCGATCACTTACACATCAGTCCCTTTGTCCTGGCCACTCATTGGGGACCGAAGAGCTACCAGCGTTTTGGGCAAGAGGAGGGCAAGCCAAGCCAAAAGACCGCAGTACCATCGGAGCCATCCATCCGATGGTTCCCCCGTTTGCCTCTGTGTTGTAACCAGCTTGCATTGTTCCTCCTGTCCAGGAAGTCCACAGGCCACCGCTGCCTCTGCTGCTTGGTGACACCTGCCGTGAGTTGCCCCCGCCAGCCTCCCATCCCCGTGCTTTAATCGGGGTCTTTCGAGTTGTGCTGCTGGAACCATGAGGGTTGTGCGGATGCTGCCCAGAAGGCTCAGAATACAGCGCTGATGGCTCATGTCCGCGACGCAGGCACTGGAGGGGAGGGGAAGCTGGAAGCAGCGCTGAGGGAGCAATGGAGGCTTCCACTGGGAGGGCTGCAGCTCCAGGGTGGCGCAGTGCTGAAGAGCACGGGACTGGGACTCGGGCAATCTGGGTTCGAGTCCCCGCTCGGCCATGGAGCCGACTGGGTGACTTTGGGCCAGGCACAGACTCTCAGCCCAGCCTACCTCACAGGGTTGTTGTGGTGGGGATAAGATGGAGGAGGAAGAGATGATGTAAGCTGCCTTGAGCCCTTTGTCGGAAAAAGGCAGGATATAAATCGGAAAATAAATAAATAATAAATAAATAAATAAAATAAAGAAGACCGCATTGCTCATGCAATGACAGGGAAAAGACCCGTCCCGGGCAAGCGTGGGTGGGCCTACTAGAATCTGCCTGCCTAGCGGCTCACTGACCAGGCGCTGCTCGGCCCGTGGAGGGAGAGCAGCGGCTGCGAAGGCCTCCCTGAGCCCAGGCCACGGTCCCCACTGGGCCTGGCGGGTGGGGCAGGGCAGCCCCAGGGGCTTCAGTGCTGGGCGTTGAACTGGCCCCTGCTGGCAAGGAGTGGTGCTTCCATTCTACTGCTTGCAGGAATTCCCGGCTGCCACTCAAAGAGCCACCCCTCAGGGCAAACAGTCTGGGGGTGGGCGGGGGGGGGGAGAGACTGCTTCAGAAAAGCTCCAGACTGAATGTCTCGCTCACGTGCCGCCAGCTCTCGATGCCTGGCTGAAAAACCTCCCACTGTTCTTACTGGAGTTTCCACCTGGACGGGCCCTCACCTCTCCCTCGTTTTTTCTGACACTTCCAGCCTCCAAAGATGGGCGCACGAGCACGTGTAAAAGCGCGGGGAGATCTCAGGACGGTTCAGAAAGCCACTCGGCATGCGATGCGGCGGCATCTGCGCCACCTCCCTCCCGCGCACACCTACCTGGAGAGGAAGGCGTGGTGCTGCCTGAGGGTGTCCAGCTCGTAGGTGGAGGAGTCGCTCCTCTTCCGCGGCAGCGGCTTCTTGGCGTCCTCTCCGTCGCTGCGAGGGATGTCAATGTTGCTCCGGCTGAGGTGTCGGCTGGCCTCCAGGTTGGAGCCCGCCAAGCAGCAGCTGTTGTTCACAACGATTCCAGGAGACAAGAGGTCAGTGTCCTGGAATTTGAAGGGCACAAGGCCTGGGCGTCAGACCCCCGGACAAAGGGCGATCGCCCTGCTGACCCTCCGCCCGAAGACCAGCACTGAAGGCTGCCACAGCCCCTCCGCGGACCCCCGGGCGGCCACTGCACTTGCCGGATGTCAGTGTGTCACCCGCCCTTCTGGCGATCAGCGTAACACGTTATTAACAACCCTCACAGAGCGCAGGGGTAGGAGAGTCTCTCTCGCCAAGGGCTGCTTTTGGACGCTGGTGAGAGGGGACGAAGCCAGCGATGGGAGGGCTGAGCCAAATTTTGTTTAGTGTCATGTATTGCATCTTTATACCAAGTTCTCTGTGCGGGTTATAAAGATTAGAATCTTTAAAATATCATATAAAAGCCATGTCCGTACAAACATAACACGCATTGCAAGACACACATGCAACTGAGAACAAGCCAGAAAAAAAGTTGCCAAGTGCCTGAGAAAAGATGATCTCCAAAGATGACGAAATGGCATGGCTCGGGTCACCCCTTCTCTCTCGGCTCACCTTCCTCTTCCCATGCGATGGGCTGCCAGGGGTCGGAACGCATCCCTGGCGCGGGGACACAGGTGACTGCAGAGGGCCAGTGGGGTCAGAGCGTAAGGTGCTTTGCAGAGAGCAAAAGCAGCAATCCTTGCCCCAAGGAGCATACAATTTAAAATTCTGACCCGGAGGAAATGAGAGAAGAGAGGGAAGGAAGGGGAGGTGGGAGCTAAATGGGACACAGGTGTGGTTAATTCAACTGCATAGACGCAGTCGCGGGAGGGCAGCCTTCCTCAACCTTGCACCTTCCAGATGTGTTGGAGCGCAACCCCCATCATCCCACTGGAGAAGGTGGCAGTGGCATGTGGGTAGTTTTCTGGGAACCAGCTTTTGGTCTTGGGGGCAGTGAGAGACAGAGGGAGGCTGGAGTTGTCTGAGGGAGCAGAAGTCTTCTGGACAGCTGGGGACGGGGGAGCCAGATGAGCGACGTTCACGGGGTGACGCGAGCAAGGGCACTGGAGAAGTGGGATGGGTGCCTTTGCAGGTACAGAAGTTTGGGCTGTATTTGGGGGCCAGAAAAGACCTTGTGCAGGAATCGGAGGAGGGGGACTACCTGCTGGGAGCAATGAGGGAGGTGAATGCCTTTGGTAAGAGAGTGCTGGATTGAGGTGAGGGACCCAAGGGGAGAGAACAGAAGAACGGATGTTGAGATCGAGGCAAGATTGACTAGGGAAAACATCAGAGATTTCTCTGAGGGAACGGAGGAGCAAGGCTGTATTTTTGTAATATTAATAGCGGTTGTGGGCACAACATGTCACCAAGGACAACCTAATGGTGACACGGCAGGCATTTATGTTCACAATGCAAATCAGATATGCTTTGGATGGAAATTTCACTAAGCATGGCCTTAGGGAGAAAAACAATTATGCCTCTTGCTTCTCCTTTGAAACAAGGGCAGCCTGTTCAGTTGATCAGAATTCTAAAGATAATGTAGGTGAAATGAGCTACATAAAAGCATACGCATATAATGTATATAATGACTGTTCCGCAGTGAAAAGTGTGCTTTCTTGCCAGCCTAGAAGGAGTGTGTGTGTGTGTGTGTGTGTGTGTACCTGCACGCTTACGACACTCCCACGCCGGCTACTGTTTTGACTCTCTGACATCGTCTGATTGCTGCAGCACAGAGCATCAAAGCCCAAGATCCCTCCTACACAGTCCCCTACCAAACACACCTGTGCAAGGGAAAACAAAAGCCATTCATTGTTCTCATTATGGAACACCAACAGAAAAATCTGGAGAAAATGTGGACGGACGAGTGGCAGGTAACAGACTTCAAACGTTCTAATCTTTTTTTGTATATAATTGGTGATATTTCACTTAGAAAAATGCAGGTGACATGCGGTATCTTAACAAAGACCTTTCCTCTCTCTCTCTCTCACACACAAAAGGACATGCCTCTTCTGATGCATTTGTCATTTAACAATAAAAAAGTTATTTACTAGTTTACTCATGGAAAATATATGCAGGTGTAATCACCTGGTTAATTACTTAACACCGCATATGGATTCATCAGCTAAGAGCTATTTCATCTGAGCCCTGATTTTATTTTGTTCTTCATGAAGTTCCACAAGAAATGAAAAGCGGCAGCTTGCTCCCTGCATCATCTCCATCAAGGCAGCCTGCTCACCTGGCCACTGAATGATGCACCTTCCTGGGATTTGATGAACTCGTTGTACACCTGGTTGGCTCTCAGGATCACCGTGGAGACGGCCTCTTGGTACTGCGGGGATGACGTGGCCAGCAGAGGAAGCGCTGCGAGTGGAGTGTGATCCTGGCTGTTGGAAAGGCAGCCTTCGTCATAACTGTACGGACTGAGACTGAAGAGAAGGCAGAATGTTAGGGATCGTCCCCTTTTCTGTGATGTGTCGCGGGACGGTGGGACCTCTGCAGCCTGCATCTGACTGGCCAGGGTCGTGCTGCAATGCCCAGCCGCAGCCGAGTCTTAAGACGGGACAGCAGGGTCACGCAAAGCAAATATCACGGAGCATTGCTGTAATAATGACACAGCATTCGCAGAAAAGCTCAGTAAACAAATACGGACAGTGAGGGGCAACAAGGGCACGGATGTCTTTATGGAAATATGGCTCCGGCTCATTACATGTGGAAAGAAAAGGGAATGCTTTGAGGCTTCCCGAGACACATGGGTTGCTGTGGAAAGACAGACACCATCCAATAGGTCGGGATGTTCTGGTTCATTATATAGCTCCTGCATTTGTATTACTCTCAGCCAAGCTAAACTACTATCGTTCATTCCCTTAATTTTATCTATTTTCTATATTCTGGCTTTTCCAATTCAGCTGGCTCCTCTCTCTTGTCCAAGTCGCTGTTGGTAGCCTGCCTTGTGGCACCGATCATCGCAATTGCTCTTTCACGCAACCTTCAAGATGTCCTTATTATTGTTGTTTCAAAAGCAAGCAATTGCCTCTTTATTGCCAGAGTAACTTGGCTGATTCACAGACCTCTTGAGCTTCTTTATGGAACTGGTTGGACGCTGGAAGCAGCCCATTGGAACAGCACAGGCGGAGGGTGTCCCTGCTAGTCACCAATGCAGAACACGGCAGCCAGATTATAACCGGGACCAGAAGGTCTGTCCTGCTAACTCCTTTTCTGGCCTGACTGCTGGGGAGTTCATATGGATTTATTTATTTATTTATTTATTTATTTATTTATTTATTTATTTATTTATTTTTGGATTTATATCCTGCCTTTTCCTGACAAAGGGCTCAAGGCAGCTTACATCATTCATCTCCTCCATCTTATTCCCACCACAACAACAACCCTGTGAGGTAGGTTGGGCTGAGAGTCTGTGCCTGGCCCAAAGTCACCCAGTTGGCTCCATGGCCGAGCGGGGAATCGAACCCAGGCTGTCTGAGTCCCAGTCCCGTGCTTTTAACCACTACACCACACTGGCTCTCTAGATATGCTTCCAGACGCCTTCCCCTGAACGGCACCTCCAAGGGAGGCTCAGAAGGAAGGTGGCCACATGGGAGAGGGCCTTCTCGGGGGTGACTCCTGGGCTACTGTGAAATGATCTTCCCACTGAGGTCTGAACTCTCATCCTCTTTTTGGCACTCGGCTAAAACCAGGCATTGAATGACATTCGTGATAGCTAGGTTCAGCAAGTTTAGTATTTTACTGAAATGGTTTTTAGCTGTTAATCAGACATTTGTGTATTGAAATTTTATGCTGTATTTTTATCTGCAGTTTGTTTTAGTGAAGCTTGCAAATTGTTGGGACCCTCCCAGACAATTAATACCATGTGGGGCAATCGAGAAATGAAATCAATAATGAATGATAACAGCAATGCCCTATGGGTAAATAACAAATGTGGCGATCCATTTTTATAGCGGTTTAACTGTCCTGAACTTCCCAATTAATCCAGGCAAGAATTTCTGCTGGCGATGCACTCAGAACACGGTCCCACAGGAGGACCTTTGAGAATACCCAGGACCAGCAGAAAAGCAAACAAGATCAAATTAAGCCAGAGTTTGCCCTGCAAGCAAAGATGATGAAGAAGCTGAAGCTGCTGTATTTCAGGCACATGACAAGAAGGCAAGACTCACTGGAGGAAGACCAAGCAGTAACTCACTTGGAAACAAGAGAAAATGCTTCTGAGCAGATGGCTGGACAAGGAACTAACTTGATGGCGATACGCCCAAGGGCCGCTGGGTAATGGACCCTGATGACAGTGTCAAATGCAGTGGCAAAGGTGTTGACGTCCCCCTGCTTGGAGCTCTGATCACCGCTTCCCGTATCCAGGATGTTCCCTCCATGGAGAACCAAAAGCAGGACATGGATTTTGCTTGGCGGTGCTACTGGAGCCACGGTCTCATCCTGCAAGGGGGCAGGGAGAGAGACGCGCAAGATTAGATCGATTTGGATCCGAGGCCCAAACTACTGCACCCTTACGGTTGTGGGGTACACTTTATTTATATTTTATTTTTATTTTTCACCAGGACCTCAAGATACACCAACTGGTGGGAGAAAACCCCTCAAGCACTTTATTAAAGAGCTTAGAGGGCTTTGTTCTATGTGGATCTCACAGTCGTTCTGTACAGAACTTCCTTTGGGTTTATCCCACGTTCTCCACACTTCTCAGTATAACAGGTCATTTGTGAGCCTTTCTGAAGTTGCTCTTGTGGAACAGCAGCCACCAGAAAGCTCTGCCGAGAGCTCCATTAATCAATCCGGACAAGCAGATCCCCCTTTCTACTGCAAAACAAGGATTCCCGGACACACGAGAAATAGTCGGAAATGTTCAGATCGTGCAGCATTACGGCTACACCAGACAACTGTAGTGGTGAAGCACCTTGTCCTTTAAAACCGGAAGAATTCAGTAGCTGGAACAGTAGATGCCCGGGCACTATAAATGGCCTGCATTTGTGGCAGGAGCGATGATGATGTTTAAACAAGGGATTCACTGGGAGGGTTACCAAAAACGTGGAGTACTTTCCTGGAACGCGTTCAGCGTGTGATTGCTTTCATGCTGTGTTTGACACATTTGTGCCTTAATTGTATACCGTGATTCTACATGCTTATTCTCCTCATAAATCAAGCTAAGTGCAGAACAGACTTTGACTCTCTCTTCCAGAGTTGATGGGGAAGGGGTGGAAAGATACTGCAAGCACAGCATAACATTCTATAAAGTTTATTTATCTATTTGATTTATATCCCGCTTTTTAATTTTTAAAGAACTCAAGTGGCTTACGTAGCTCTCCTCCTCCTCCTCTCAATCTTATTCCCACAACAACAACCCTGTGAGGTAGGTTTGGCTAAGAGTCCTTGACTCACCCAAAGTCACCCAGTGCGGTCCATGGCTGTGTATGGACTAGAACCCAGACCGCCCGAGCCCCAGTCCTGCGCTCTTTCCCACTATACCACACTGGCTGACATTTAAAAGCACAACAAAACAAAACCTTATCAAGGCAAACAGAATACTGGCTCTTCAGAAGTCAGTGGCCTTGAGAGTATAAGGGGACAACTTATTTGCAAGTGAGAATTTTAAAAGTCCTTCATAACTTGTGCTGGTCACAACTTGTAAAGGGGGAAGTGGTGGTGGTGGTGACTGGAGGAGGAGGGCTGGAAAAACGTGACTGTGTGTGGAAGGGGCTTCCACAGGAGGCGGTTGAGGCCCCATCGGTGAGGGTGTTCAAAGACAGGCTAGACATGCACATGGTGGGCATGTCATGAATGGAGCCGGCTGGAGCTGGGGGTCAGACTAGATGGCCTGGGAGGTCCCTTCTGACTCGCTCTATGAACAAGCTGGGCCTTGGGTGCTCCCGAGCTCCACCTGGGCTTTAGCACCGCCTCTTGTTCCAACGAGAATTTCTTTCGAACATGTCCAGGATGAAGACAGATATGTCTGGAAGGAGACTGCCAGTCTCTCATGCCTTATTGCTAAAGAAGCAGGCAGCCACATTCTCTATGAGGAGCTGTTGCTCCTCTAAGGGCCAGAATAATCTATACTGCCCTTCCCCAACTTCCAGATGTGCCCAGATTACAACTGGGGTGGGGTGGGGTGGGGTGGGGTGAAGGGAACCGGAGTCCAGCAAATTTGGAAGGCACAGAGTGTAGCGCATGTAGCCACACAGCCCTCCTTCCACAGATGCATAAGCTCTCTATCAAGTTGGCATATTTAACCTCGGAGCTTGAGGGACACGATGCATATGCCCTTGGCCGCTCATCAATGCGAGAGCGCTGAAGAATGAGTGTGCTCCTTGAGAGCTTATCCCCTCCTCCCCCATAAAGCAGGTTGCAAATATACCTTTGTCTCTCCAAGGCACACAGAAGGGCAGTCCAGTAAGTCACATCGCCATATATAAGTAATCACCTATAAAGCCCTTAACGACTTGGGACCTGGATGCCTAAAGGAACACCTGCTTCCATATTTGCCCTCCTGCCCCCTGAGATCGGCAGCAGAGGCCCTCCTCCGGGAGCCCTCCGTGAAAGACTTCAGGAGGCAAAGTACCCAGAGAAGGGCTTTCTCTGCAGTGGCGCCCCATCTGTGGAATGCACTCCGCAGAGAGGTCCGCCTGGTGCCGTCGTTATTTGTTTTTCGGCACCAGGCTAAGACCTTTTTATTTAAACAATATTTTAACAACTCTTAATAATACCTATAGGTTTTAATTTTGCAGCCAGGGTGATTCTGGGTTTTTAATTGTATTATTTTTATGTATTATGTTTATTTATGTGAGCTGTCCCAAGGCTATAAGCGATGGGACGGCATACAAAAATTCTAAATAAATAAATAAAGTTTCTTTCCTTTGCAACTAAAATTGAGCAGTACTTTTAATTATGCTGTATACTTAAGGACACCAAATTTTATATTGCAATTTATATCCTGCCTTTTTCCAACAAAGGGCTCAAGGCAGCTTACATCTCCTCCTCCATCTTATCCCCACAGCAGCAACCCTGTGAGGTAGGTTGGGCTGAGAGTCTGTGACTGGCCCAAAGTCACCCAGTTGGCTCCATGGCCGAGCGGGGACTAGAACCCAGGTTGTCTGAGTCCCAGTCCCATGCTCTTAACCACTACACCACACTGGCTCACCTTGAAATCTTGTCTCAAGGTTCGGCAAGGCCCCGGATCTCACTTTGAGGTCACAGCGACAAGCAGGCAGGATGTGAAATGAATACATTGCTCGCACAAAAGTGTTGTAAGTTTTTCCCCCTTCGAATATGCTAGAAAAAGATATTTATTTAGATGGCATGCCTCAATTATACTTAGTCTTTCCACGCTGGATCCAACGTTGTACTCCACTGCTGATCCAAGACATGGACCATCTGGAAGGAGAGAGAGATCAAATGCATGAGTAGAGTTTCTTTCTTTCCTTCACACAGCGAGAGGCATTTCACTGATTCCCGGGATTCAGTATGTCAAAGGACATCTGTAAGTACTCCTTCATGTAACAATACAGGCAGCAGGAAGAAGCCAGAGTTTGCGGGTCCATGGCACCTGCTTCCAATCTCCGGTTTGGAAAATCCATGCAGAGACTATCTCAAAATCACCAAAAGGATGAACAAGTTGGGTCATCCCTCCCCAGGGGAATAGGGTTCACCCCAGGTGGGGAAGTGGCTGCCACGCTGCATGTCCGGGATTCTACAGGGGAAGTTTAACAGGTATAAAAGTGACATTGGTTTGTAATGCAGACAAATGAATGTCAGTTTTGCAAACTGGGGACCGACAGTCTGTATCCAACTAAGAGAACCACTGTGTAAAGTCTGAACTGTAAAAGGATTACTGTACCATACAATATTCCTTTCTAAAAAGAAATTACCTGGTACTTCTTCAGATTCAGGGGTTTCAATCTTATCCATGAGATCATTTGAACTCCATTTGCTGATTTCTTTCGGGAACACCTCTTCGTTCTCAGACAGGCCCTCTTTGAAGAGAGAGAGGGCAACAATTATGTTCAGAAATACAGATGGAACATGGTGTCAGAAGGTCTTTTTCAGTCCTGGGCCAACTCCTAACCGATGGAGGCTAGCAGGGCAAGCATGGAAAGCTGGTGCTCAGAAAACCCACAGTTCTTGAGATCAGGAAATCGTAAGCGTTGAAAGAGAAGGAGAATCTTCGTGCATCAAAGAGAAGGTATTGCACAAGCGTGCTAACGGCAGACTCTAAAGCATTTAAACAACCTGCATCGACATAGCAAGCCTTACCCATGGCTAAGGGCATTTAACCCTTAAGAGGGGAGAAGAGGGACCCAGGCTGGAGTCCAGGGAAGTAGCGTGTGTTCTCCCATGAATGCTTCCAAGAACTGACAGCCAGCCGGCCACCAAACTACCCCATGGGAATGGGATTCACCCCTGATGATGAAGTGGCTTCACATTACAAATTCTGGAATTTTTAAAGGGACGTTCAGTGGGTATAAAGCAACACGCTTCACTCCTTAACCACAGTATAAAGGGAGGAAAACCATAAGCACACACCTCCAGATTCAGAAATCATGTCCTCATAGTCCTTTGCGATACGGTGCCCTGGGACAAACTGACTCGGGGTAAAAGAAGGAAAACAAACAGAAGGAGATGTAGGGAAACAACTCATGCCAAGGTCACTACCTATAGCAATCAACCTGCTGCAGGTGGTTGCTGGAACAGGTGGTAGCTGAGAATTTAAAAAGGAACAAGCTGCAGAGTGTGTTGGTATGTTCCTACTGATCAGACCAGAGCCCACCTCTGAAGGTAAAACAATGCGAGCCATGTCAGAGCATACATTGCCAGAAGAATATGCAGCGTCACGACTGGTTGGTCTCCTTCCAGCCTGTTCGGGTTGTTTTTAAAGTTGCAACATACACAAGGGCTGAACCACACCAGGGCCCACTCATTTGATCCATGCTGACCCTGGCCAATGCCTCATGTGCTTGACAGAGCGCCTTCTCTCTTGCCGACCCTTCAGGTTGCGGAAGGCATCGAATGCAGCACCTCAATTGTATTGCAAGGACCTAGTACCTGATTGGAATCCACTTGGGGCAGAGACTTCAGTGCAACAGGTCCCGCCTCTGAATGTCACACAGATGCCAATGCTGTTTTGCTTGCAACAACTGCTCAAGAAGGAAAGGAAAGGAAAGGAAAGGAAAGGAAAGGAAAGGAAAGGAAAGGAAAGGACAGGACAGGACAGGACAGGACAGGACAGGACAGGACAGGACAGGAGTCCTTGCAGGTTTTACTCTGCTAGCCAAGTGGCTATAGGAGGTGGCGCTCATCTCCGTTTCTGACAATCCTCTTAAATAAAAGTGTTTTAGTGGGATGCTGGAAACAATACCATGCTGGCACCTGCCTGGCCTCCAGAGGCAGGAATAGAGCCACTACATGGGAGGCTCTTTCGTGGGGAGGTCTGATCAGGGTAAAGGTCCATATGGAACCACCAGGGACACACCATCCGATGGCCTAGGAAACTGGGCAGATTGGTAAGAGAGACAGAACGCTCTCAGCTACCTCATTCCCAAGTTCTCTGGGGCCTTGTACACTAGTGCTGAAAAAACCAACCCAACCCAACCCAAAAACCTGCTTGGATTGGGACTGGGCTGGCAAAGTTGGGCTAGGAAAGGCTCCTATTTGAAATCTTGGAGAGCCACTGTCCAGTAGAGCCAACAGCCCTAAGCTAGAAGGACCATAGATCTAGTTTGGTATAAAGCAGATCTCCTTGCACCTGCTGTCCTTTTAAAAACACTTTTTACATTTCTGCAGAAGGAGCGTCAAAATGGACTACGGCCCCTGACAGAACTATTAACTGTCCAAACAGGTAACTTTCTTTCCTTTAACCCATTAATTAACCGGCTACGGTCCCGATCACTACATCTCAGAATGGGGTAACGTTTTAAGTCTACGGAGAAGGAGGTCACTGTTTCTTTGGGATAAATACTGAAGAGTCAGGACAGAGGCTTGCTCAAGAGGAGACAAACTTGCCCAAATCAGTGTCACCCTCCCCACAGCTCAACACATGGTGTTGATGTGCAGCTGGTGCATGCATCGCACTGATTTCTCCAAGGAAGGCTTCTGCCCACAGCCCGATGCATTTGCAGAGTGGGGTGCATGAGCAAAGTGCGCACCGTCAGAGCTGCAAGGAACAAAGAGGGGGGAATTTACATTCCAAGCTTGTTCCTATAACTTAATCTAAATATTGAACCCATTTGCCTGGGAAGCTTAATTACAGGTCTTTCTGCTGCTTTCTGTGATCACCGAACGGGTTCCTCTACTCATTATTTGCATCTTTTATGACACAGGTATTTGATATTAATAATTCAGCTTGTCACACTTTGCCAGCAAATGAGAACATGCGGGAAGGCTTGCAAGATTAAAAAAATAAATCTAGGTCCTGCTCTTGTTGTGACGTGCTGAAGCAATCGACAGACCCCAAATAAGAACAGGCAGGACGGGGCACAAATAAATTATTTTCAGTGGGCGCGGTTTCTTCCGAGGAGCTCGGAGACTGCGGCGAGTACAATCTATTACAACTGTGCCATCGAGTTCTTCACCACCTGGTTTCAGACACAGACTTAGATTTCCTGGTCATGAATCCCTCTCCTACGGGTTTGGGGCAGTGCCGTATTCTCTGGGTGCTCGGGGCTACCTCAGGATACTGCCCTCCTCAAAACAGTAGCCAAAGGTAGTCGAGATATTTTGGTGCACAAGGCAGAAATCCCACAAGCTGCTTTTCCCAGCCAGGCTGGAAATATACCAAAAATACTACAGACTGGATGGAGTCCAAAGCTCACCACACGTGTCCACATATTTATATTATATGGCTTCTGGCCTGCTGCTGCCGAGGTACAGCTAAGTCCTTTGAGAAAATGGGCAATCCTAAATATTAAGCATGGGGGAGGGGGGTGCATTGGAAAAAGCACCATGTGCAAACAGCAACTCAGCCTTGAAATGTGTTGCTCAGTCGCATGTCACATTCTGGAAGGATGCGGTATCTGCTTAATATTCAGGAACAGCACATAAAGCGTCCTCACCCAGCCTGGTGCCTAGAGAAATCTTGAAGTTCCAGTCCCATCAGCCCCAGCCAGCATGCCCAACGATCGGGAATGCTGAGAGCGGTAGTCCAAACTATTTGGAAGGGCACCAAGTTGCAAAAGGCTGAGCTTATGCCTGTATTTATATGCACTATCCTTCTCTTATGCTATTTTTCTAGCAAAGGGCATTGCTTAGTTGTCATTGGCAAAACTGGGCCCTTTGAGGTCCAAAAGACACCTGGATATTCTGGAACGGTCCTTAGAAGTGCTGTGCAAAACCATGAAGGGATGAAGTTGCGTGACTCTTGTGGGCAGAGGCTATGTTTGCAAGAGAATGTTGTCTCAAAACACAACCACCACCACCTTCGTTTCTATAGTGGCAACTTATGACAAGTTCTCCTCCTATATTTACAGCAAACAGGCATTCAAGTCTTATTCGCCTGTGCAGGGTGCTTCGTGTCCAAGGAGATATTTCCCTCCCTCCTTCCTGCAAGCCCAGAGAAATACCTCTAACACCTGGGTCAGGAGAAGCCCTGGTGAAGCACAGTCTACCAAGCCAAACCACAGGATGACAAATACCTTCCCAAGCAGGCGAAAGCAAATGCCGCTTGGAAGCAGAAATGGAACATATGACATGCACGTAATTTTCCATCTCTCAAGTCCATTTTTGGAAACCAGCAAATGCTTGACTGGCTTTAGGTGCTATTGGATAAGCAAGCAAGGGGAGGCACAGAAAAGAAATCGAGGAATATAAGGTTTGGACCACGGATGGGTTAGCAATACGAACCGCACTGTCATCCAGGCTGAAACGCACAATGCCCCCAGATCGTCTCTGCCCACAATGCCCCAGCATGTCCGCCGAAATTGCCCTCCTCTCTGTGCCACAGGGGCTAAACCCAAAGCAGAGCGAGCTCAGTTTGGCATAAGGTGTTTTTAGTGTGGGGACAAGAGGAGCCCACCTAAATCCAGCATCTTCTCCCCACCATATACCAGCCGGATGCCACTAAGATTACAAGTCATGAAGGCAGTGAAGCCCTCGTGCCGCTTTCTTCAGCATCACCTATATTGACGTGTACCTCCCCAGGCAACAGCAAGGAGAGCCAGCTCCTTTGGACTCCTCTTTCCCTGAACTGTTTTCATTCTAACTGAGCACCAGAACAACTGTGTGATGAGTAGTTCTTTGGTGCTTGAGTCATCTTCTTTTCTTCCTCCTCTTGTGTCAAGTATCTCGGAGTTATAGGCCTACAGGCAAGGATTGTCTCATTTTATTAACGGCATATAAACTGCTCTGGAAGCATATTTGATAGAAGAACATCCTCAGCAAATAGCCACTGGAACACTCCTTGCCACTCTCTGCGTTACTTCAAAATTTAGGTGGAAAATCCACTGGCAGGCACCTACCTGCTTGCTTATGTAGCAGTGGAACAACATTTCGTATTTAAAGGCACTCCAATAATACGTGACAGAAAAGGAATGCTCTTTTTCCAAGAGGACTTCTCCCCTGCTCTCTCTCACACACACTTATTTTTTGCCAGAGAAAGTGAAAAAAAAGAAAAAAAAGAAATGGGATGGGATGGGAAAGGACAGACCAACCACATGTGGAGCTGTTTTGTTCGAGTATAACTTTATGGGCATGTCTGCGTGGACCTTCTGCTGGTGATTTGAGTGGTACATCCAATGCAGCAAACAGAAAATTATGGGTTTTGAAAGTGCCAGAGTGCCCCGCCTGAGGTGGACACCTTGCAACACATCGTGTTGTGGCAGAATTTCTACAATTCCCCAAAAGAGGAGTTCATTTAAATGGTTCAAGGACAAAAGACACCGGGCAGAAGAGGTTTAAGGGTGCGCACAACAGTTTCTCAGATTCCCAAATGTCCTTGCAGTCCAAAAAGTTTTGGAAGGCCCGGCTTAGGGAGAGCGATGTGGGGCTACCCATTTCGTTGTCAGAACCACCCTGTGATTGTTCTTAGTCTCAACTAACACTGAGATTTTCAGCTTGGAAACCTGCCACTGGGACTCCTTAAGCTTCCATTATTATTAATGCAGAAGCTACTATTGTAGAACATTTTAAAACTAAAAGCGGAGGAGGAAGAGAAGACAGCAAAGGGCCCCAGGCTGCCCATGATCTTTACAGTCAAGCCAAGACTTTAATCCAGGCTTTACTAGTCCACGCAAGCCTAACCAGCACATCATAGCACACCAACCGCAAGTAACACTGTTTCTTGCCGTCTTTCCAGACCAAGCACAAAAAGTAGCAACAAGGCTGTTAGATTGCGCTGGCGCAGGCAAGCCACTAATTACAGCCATTGCTTTGTTTTACCCCAACCCTACTATACTGAGTGCGGACTCCTTCCCTCCACTCAGTGCATGATCACACCCAGGGAAACTAACATTAAGCAGGCTCCAAACCCATAGCTGAAAAGCATCAGGCAGAGCAGAGCAGAGCAACCGCTCCAAGAAGCAGACTTTGGGGTGCTGTTAGCAAGCAGCAAATTGCCAGTAACTTCGCTTAGGATCATTGTCTGCATTTTCTTGTTCACAGATCAAAACATCTTGGGCCACAACATCTTGCTAGAAAATCAATGCATATTTCCATGGATTCGGTGACAGCCTGCAGTGAGCAGAAGGGCCAGCTTGGACCGTGGGGGGGGGGGGGGGGTTCAGCCTTTCCATCAGTGCTACAGAACATCTCCCATTCAAGCAGAAGCGGCTCCTCTCCCCGCCCCTCACGCACCGCTAGGGATGCACAGACACGCACACATTCTGCACGTGCACACCGCCACATAAACACAGGCCCCAGCCCCGGCGAAGCAGCCACTCTCTTTGGGTGCTCCACCTACCGTGTGCATCGAAGAACTCATCGTCCGAGCTCTCGTCCGAATCCCTCGCGATGCTCTGCATTCTCCACTCCGAAATGCTATGGCGAGAGGGGCTTGCTAGGAGAAACAAAACGGATTTATACACGACTTGGCCTCTACTCAGAGAACAAGGGCAGTCCCAGCACGCCCTTCCCAGCAGAGACATAGCGGGGGGGTCCTCGCGGAAGCCCACCCCCAAAGCATGGGGCACGAGAAACCCAGTGAATTCTGCATGATGTCCAACTTTCCACCCTGAATTTGCTCCGCGTTGTTTATGATTCTTATAACCCACAACCAAGAGATCAGGGCACAGCAGTCAGCAAGCCTCCGTTGCTGTTTTCAAAGGGCAGCTATTTATAAGCATCGGAGGATGTGCAAAAGCATTTTGGTTGTACAAGTTGGCAATTAGAAAAGGAAGCCACCTGATTGGAAAAGTTCCTCTCCGAAATTAAGGGGTGGCAGAATAAATACATTTGGAGGGCAAAATTACGTCTGTAGGGTGCTTTGCCTGCTTTCAAAGCACTGAAGCCTTCCTCAGGCTGGATGCAGAAAAATCAAGGGGGGGAGTACATTTCTGGGGGAGGGCGATGACGATGATGAGATCTCAGCTGGCCACCCAGGTCAGGGTTCATGTGTTTGACTTGAGCTGTTTGAGACTGAACAGTAGCCGTGAAAACTGGCTCCTGTGCTGGCCAGCCGGCCGACTAAATGGGCCAAGGGTTCATTCAGCAGGTAGAGAGGCCTCTCATTCTCACATCGCCACATTGCAGTGGAAAAATGATCACTGGCTTCTCCATAAGATGAAGCACAGGACGGGAGAACACGTAGCTGCGGGAACCACCGAGGGTCATTTCGCACAGCCCACAAAAGCCCTTCGTTGTCAATAGGGGGGAATGCTTTTGCTCAGGGACGGTTCCAGAATTTTGAAGGCCTTTACATCACCTAAAGTCCCCTGAAGCAGAAGGCGAACAGCCCACCAGTCGCCAGGGGCCATGAGCGGGAGGAAGCGGTTGTGCCCGTTCAGCGTCGGGACTTCCTGGTAGGGCAAGCTGGCAGCCAACACAGGCCGTTGGTCTGACCCCGCAGGCGTTCTTCCTGTATCACACACCTCCAACGTGCCTCCGATTTTCTCGGGTGCCCCACGCAAAGTGCGGGCGAAGGTTTGCACGAGACCCCACTGTGTATTCCCTTCTCTCGACAAGGACTTTGTTCTTCTACATAAAAGCATCTCTGGATGCTGCGATCAGAAGTGGAGAAGGTTGGAGGCAAAGCCACTCCCCTTCCGACTGTCCCTCTTCCCAAAGGGAATCCTAGAGCTCTCCTTCCGCACACGGAAGCAGCTCGAAGAGGGGGATTTTGAGAGGATGAACAAGCCCCGACCATCGGAGAAAGAGACACGCCGCTGCGTGTCAAGCATGGGCTGTCGTCCCTGGGGACAGCAGCACCGCTCCAGTGCCGGGCTCTGGCCCCCACCTACCTGCTTGCCCTGCTCTCGGGAGCCGGGCGGCTCTGCTCATCCTCTCCTTCTCTCCGACTCTGGTAAGGGACCAGGGAACGCACACTGAATGCCCGTGACCACAGCTACTCTGATAAAGGCGGCGAAATGGCCACAAGCCGATTAAACTCACATGGAGCTCCCCAGAAAGCATCCCGTGGCTTGTGCGAAGTGACATGGCAACACAAAAACCCGTTTATTATTGAACCAGCAGAAGGAGGCTGAACACGCCAAGCAATTACTTTGGATTCTAATTTTACTAATTGTCATGTGGAAAGGCCACCGGGCCACCCCCACAATGCTGGATCAGTCTCAGAGCTAATTATGGCCTCGGCATTCTCTCTCTAGCCCCTGGCTATCCCACCCCATCCCTCCGGGAATAAGGAACCAAAGTGATTGACAGTGCACAGCTAACTCTGACGTCAAAGGGCCGCGCACAATGCCGGCTCAAAATAGAACGGGTGACAATACAGGCTGGCCTGCGACGGGGTCCCTGCACACACCGGGGGTCTCGCTTCGGGAGCAGGCGCCTGATCAGGGTCTCACGGGGAGACGGCAGAGGCACCTCCTCAGCCGTCAGCAGGCCATCCGAGCGGCTCCCTCGGGGATGTGCAGCCATCTCCTACCTCAAGCTCAGGAGCCCAGAAAGGCCAGCGCTGCCCGAGGACGCCCTAACTCCGCAATTCGGGATCTGCCGTCTGCTTCTTTCACTCGCCGCCTCCAGTCTGGAAAAGGGGGTGCCTGGCTACTGACGAGGGCAAGCTGCTGAGAGGCAAAGCTGGAGGTGCCCAGGGCTCCGCCGTGCCCAAGTCAGGGGCAGAGCGGCCGGGGGAGGACGCAGGGCTTGCCTAGGAGGGGGCGGCAGGGCAGCCTGGGCACGTGGCTGTGCTGCCCCCAGGGCCAAGGGTAGGCATGGTGGGGCACCTGCAAGGGCTCATTGTTCCCCTCGCCAGCCTACAACCTGCTTATTCACCTGCCTCTTGCGCTGGCTCGGGGTGGTGGTGGAAAGCAGGGGATGCCACGGCCTAGTTGCTCACGGGCTTCTTGCCCGTCGAGCAGGAAATGGAAGCGATGGTGAGACAGAGCGGGAGGAGCAAGAGCCGAAGGCAGACTCACTGAAGGAGGGGAGGCAGTGAGGATGCGGCGCCCAAGGCCTGCAAAAGCAGGGGCTGCTTCGGTGATGGTGGTGCTTGGGACTCGGGGTGATGCGGAAGGCAGTGCGACTTGAGAGTCCACCTGACCGTCTGCATAAATGCAACTGTGGAAAGCTAACAGTCTGGCCTATCAAGGCAGCGATTCTCAGAACGGTTGAGCAGAACTCCCTCGACCTGTATTCTCCTGTATTCCCCACTCCTGGTCCCATTTGTTCTACAGGTGAGCCCGCAAAGATGATGCGATGCAATTGTATTCATGGCAAGAGCAGAGGACTGTGGGGGGAGGGGGGCACTAAGCCATTATTGGCCTTAGAACAAGATACTTCTGATCGGCTTCCTGAGCGTGTCACTGGGAACAAACAGCAGCCCTTCATCCCAAATCAGGCTGGAATGGCAGGCAGCAGGAGAGGATCCAGCCCATAAACCCACTTTAGAAGGGGAAGATTCTCTTTAAGTGGCCTGGGAACGGAGCAGGGGAAGGCTCCTCCTGGCACAAGATCCTATCCTGCACCCAGCCCCTCCACGGTTTCAACCACTTTCCCAGTAGAAAGATGGTGGACTGATTGCGTTAATCCATAATCCTCTGGGAGAAATGACCTGGGAGCAGAGGGAGGAAGAAGCCAACTACATTTATAATGAAGGAAATATAATTTTGCCGTGGTCAGTGCAGTGCAAAGAGTTAAGGAACAGGAGATCATTATCGGATCCAGGCATTAATCAGATCAGAGCCTCTTGGCTTGTCCCGTGTTGCGCATCTCCGACTGGGCAGGCACATGGTCTGCAGGAGCAGCGCATCACCTGAGGCTGCCACGCCATGGCAGACGCCTCCATGCCTGGCATATCACGAAGCATTTCCACTGCCCCCCTCTATAGTCCCCTCCCATTCTCCACTGAATCCTCAGAGATGATTATAATTCCTGCCCGTTCAGAAACATGTCTTGGCAGACCCAAATACCCCGAGCTAAGGTGGTCACACAATAAAATACATCGAGGCTGATTCATCCTGCAAGTTTCAGACAGTCAACTGATCCACTGACAGATTAAAATCTGCATAAATGCACATACAAGAAAAATGCAATTGCTCCAAAGGGAATTCCTCATGATCGGATCCACCGTATCAGGTATCATTTTGGAAGAGGTATTTCCCTTCAGCTCTAGCATCGGAGGAATGCTCCTCTAAAGGTGCATTTGTATGTAAAATAGAAGCAGATGGTTTACTTCCATGTGCATTAATCATGGAAAAATTAAAAATGGAGCAGTTGGATTAATCAGGGAAATATTCTCAACCAATCAAAAACGGATTTTAATTGAACAAACAACTGAACACGAACAAGCTTACACAATGTTTGCTTCAGTTGCACTGTTACTAGCATGTTTCTGGGTCTAATTAAAATGCTAGTATTAACCTTGAAGGATGGCACATACCTGCTAGTAAAATTAACTGGGTTGACTAATATATGAAACAGAGACTCCTTGGTGGTGGCCCCACAGCTGTGGAACTCTTGTTAACATTATTTTGCCTCTTTAGTACTGACATTCAATGTGGCCTTAAGCATCTTTGTTTTTACTGCTCCTTTTCCTTAACTGAGTTGCAGGATCAAAAGTAGTTTTTTCTTCATGTATCTTTTTAATTATGTCTACCAAACACTTATGTATTTTGTCTAATGTCTTGCTGTTTCTTCCATTTTGTGCATGCTTGGCTTCAAAAAGCTATTAATCAATAGCTGGAAGGAAGGGAGGGAGGATGGAAGGAAGGAGAACCATTGCAACCTTTAATTAAACAGCCAAACTGGTTCACTCTATGTTTCAGTGGCTGAATATTATGGGGATCCTGCTAGCCACCTATTCTTGTCCTGCATGCTACAAAAACACAGGATGACAGAAGTCCGGGAAGAATGAGGGCTGGAGAGAATTCTTTTCCTAGGGATGTGATCAAACTGTAACACAGAACCAACCCCGTCCACAGTGAGGGTCCCGATTCTGCTACCATCTGTGTTCATGTGGCCTGCAGGTTCGCAAAATGTTCAAAAAAATCTGTTTGACGACAAATCTAGACGAACCATCCTTACAGTCGAGGACAACTCGACCCTCCTCGTTTCTCAGAAAACTATTCTCTGTATCTAGCTAGAGCATGGCTGCAACAGAACACCACAGCGAAAGAAACCTGATCTCAGGAGTGTTTTCTGGACCCTCAGCTCCATCGAAGGCCTTAACACCTCCAGGCTGTAAACCTATTACGAATTCATGCTCCGGTCAGTATAAAGTTTCTTCACGAAAGGACTGAATTCAGTCCTGAACAAACAGGAGCTCCCTAAGGAGTGACTTTTATCCTGTCCTCAAAAAAGGCTACACTGCACCGTATTTGCATGGCAACGTCTTCCATGCGTTTCTTCCTCCAGGTTTATTTATTTATTTTATTTATTTACTTGGGGTATTTTTAGGTTGACTTTGGGCTTGTCACTGACTCTCAGCCTAAGCTACCTCACAGGGCTGTTGAGAAGAGGAAGCTTGTGTAAGCTGCCTTGAGTTCCTCAAAGGAACATGAATATAATTAACAAACAAACAATAGTTCTGTAAAGGGTGGGGGGGGTGGCTTAACAGAGAATCTAAGTCATGACTGAATTGCAATCCCCAAGAGCTATTGTAAAAAGCCAAGGAAATCGTAAAAAGCATAAAGCCCATGCAAATATTCTTAACAATATTTAGCCACCCCGAGGCTTGTTAGCTGCCCTGAGGCTTGTTGCAGGGGGCGGCATATAAATCTGTCAAATAAATAAATAAAATAAAGAAACAATGGCATTGTTCTAAGTTGCTAGAAGAGTAACAGCAGGGGTTCTGTGCCTGCAGAGGGGATTGTGATATCGTGGGGACCTGGCATGGGTGGCGAGATTAAAAAACCTCCGTATTTTCAGTAAGTTGCTTTGAGATGCGGCTTCACCACAGATCCACCGTGCATCATTCACAGACTTGGACAGGTTTCTGCTCAAAACCGCCTCATATTTTCCCACTGCTTCTGTCTTTTTACCCTCACCGCAAATTCAGGAGGTCAAGATGGACAAACCGAATGATGCCTTCCGATAGGTGGCATTAGCAGCCTTCCACCTGGCAGCACCCCAGCACGCTGGAGACTGTCAGCCACAAGCTGCATTTCCTTTCAACGGATACTGGGTGTGACTCACCTCCTCTTTTCGAAGAGGACTTGGAAGAAGTTGACCACTGCTTGGTCAGCACTCGCCCCGACAGGGCTTCTCCGATATTGCTAGCAGCATCCACTGCTTCAGCGGATGGCGATATGGCCTTTGATTCCAGGTCGTTCTCTCCCAGGGGATCTTTGGGAAGGTGCTGCTCTGGCTCGTTCTCGTTAAAGCTGAACTGGGCCATCTTCTGCGCCAGCATCAGTTGGGCCTCCTTCTCCAGCTGCCGGATGTCCTCGATGGTGAGCCCGTACCACTCATCCTGCCAGCACCAGGCCTGCCGGTGGGCCCTCACCATCACCTTCCGCAACCCTGCGGGGGATGAAACACACAGGCAACCCGGCTGACCAGCAGTCCACTGACACGGCTTCAGGGCATTTCCTGATTCTCACAGGACTGCCTGCTTTTGGTACTAAGCCGCTCACCTATGCTGACCTGGATTCAGGCAGAGGTGAAGTCTTTCTTTTCTTTTTTTATAATAAGATTTATTCAAAATTTAACCCTAAAACAAAGAAAAACTAAAAACAACATCAGTCATCAGAAACATCGGGCCTGCTGGGTCAGCCCTCACACTTTTCTCCATTTTATCTATCTATCTATCTATCTATCTATCTATCTATCTATTTAGAAGGCTTCTATGCTGCCCCATTCACCAAAGCCTCCGGGCGGCTCACAATAATAAATAAATAAGGACAGTATAAAACCACATAATATGAGTCAACCTGGCCCGAAAAATAAAATAAATAAATAATATTAACAATTAAAATAGCGTTTGAATAAAAAGGTCTTCGCCTGGCGCCGAAAAACAAATGACGGCGCCAGGCGGACCTCTCTGGGGAGCGCATTCCATAGATTGGGCGCCGCCGCAAAGAAAGCCCTCCTCCGAGTATTTACCCTCCTAATATCCTTCACAGAGGGTTCCCGGAGAAGGGCCTCTCCCGCTGATCTCAAGGGGCGGGTGGGCATATATGGACGTAAGCGCTCCTTCAGGTATTTATGATAATTTATAAACAGATTTAAATCTATACAAAGTCCCATTTCTCTAGCCAATAATAATAAGAGTCCCAAGTTTGACAGAAGTCAGTATCTTCTTTCTCTTTTAATGACAAAGTCCATCTATCCGTTTCTGCACTGTCCAAGATCCTTTTTTGGGATCAGAGAGGCAAAGAGTTTCTTAATAAGCCCCGAACGGAGCCATGGTGTTCTCGAAGGCTAGAGTAGGTTGCAGCAGATGCCCTGGATGCTCTTGGCTTCCTCTGCCTGGGGTCCAAGGGACCCCCTTCCATGAGGACTGAGAGACGTCCTTGGGGTCCCAGGGAAGTCTGCCACTCGTGCATTGATGGCATCTAGACCTGCTGCGCTTCAGCGTGGTGGGAATGGAAGGAGCAGCTGTTCTTGGCAAGGGTTTCAGGGCCAGGGTGACAGGGGCCCCTCCGATGCGGGGGGTGAGCTCAGGGAAAGGGGGGCCCAGATGCTGCGATGGAACCGCTGGAAGAGCTAGCTCAAGGTTCAGACGTTTGGGCAAACCCGAGCATGCAAGTTCCAGGGTGGGCGAATGAGGCAGGGCCCACAGGAGCCAGGCAAGCAGAGGGGCTACACGCAGCTAGGAGGCACCCCCTGTTCAGAACAGGCACTCCAGAGGGGGGGCCCTGGGGTCTCAGCAGAAGGGTTCGTGGAAGTCGTTTATAGTCTGGGTTCAGCAAAATCTCCGTGCATGCTCAGAGGCACTTTCTTTACCGATTATAGCTTGCCAGAAGCACACGGGAGAGGAAAGAGCTACTGCCAAAAAATGGCTTGTCCTGAAAGTGAGAAGGGGGAACCCGGCTCCCGATACTGCCACATGCTCAGAGGAGATGCCGGGTCTGTCGGCAGAGTTGAGAGAGAGTGGGGCTTTGTCCCCTGAAGCAGCCAGCGTGGCCCGGCGCTCTCGGGCTTTGTCCTTCCAGGTGCCCTGGAGCCAGCCCCTCTTGCACGAAGGAGCTGCCTGGACTCCAGCCCTGACTTGCCGCGGTTCCACCAGAACAGCCTCCCCGCACCCAGCACCCTCCAGATGTGTTGGCTGCGATTCCCATCACCGCCAGCCAGTTGCCACGTGGGTTGGAGGGGGAGGGCAGCTGCAGCTCCACACAATTGTGGGGTGGGCACCAGCTTGGGGAAGGCAGTTCGAGCATTTCTGCCTTCCAGCAGCTGAGTCAAGGATGCAAAGACACAGGGAAACTCGAGAGGGAAAGCAACTCACCTACATCGTGAATGAAGCGCTCGATTTTCGACTGCATCCCCCAGTATCGGAATTCCACCTTGCACAGCTTGTAGGCACACATGATGGGGTATCTCCCGGGGTTGTTCTTGTGCTCTTTGATCCAGTCTTCTGAGAGAGGCCCCCTGGTGGTCTTGACTGACCGGTACAGCCTGGGGTCCTCTTCGGACTTGTATTCGTGGGGAGGGATGGGGTCTTTAACAATATCAATAGGGTCTAAGTGCAGAATGAGACATTTAAACAAAAAGGTAAACTAAATGAAGGTAAACACCAAACAACAAAGTTTTGTTTTGATAACTACAAAAATGCTATCAACAACTTGGTCTTTGAGCAGTCTGGACAGGTCTGGTCACAGGCTGGCCGCAATTGCTCTTTCTGGAAAGCCCACAAATAAGAACTTTGCTCTGAGGAGGTACATGAGTGTGAGGAAGGCAACAAGAGGGGATCTCTCTGTCAAATTTGACCGCGACGTCTCTCCTGAAGCCATTTGGACTGGTCTGCCACTGCAAAAGGGGCAGCTTCTCTCTCTTTCTGACACAGTCAAGACAGGGACGCATTTGCTGCAGTTCTGGGGAGAACGTGGCGTCTGGCACAGAATGCAACTTGCTTATGATCTCAGCTTTCAAACTCAGCCGTCCCGACTCCACCCAGCCCCTAAGACTGGAGCTGCCTTTCAGTCCACCTGCGTGAAGCTGCCTCTCTTACAAGCTGTTCCACTTAATCCACCCCCTCCAAGAAGACTTTGGCAGCTCCCACCTCCTTGCAAAACTAAGTCTATGCACGAGTAACTTATATTTATGCTTCATCTTCCTTGGTTGACCTTACCTCCCTCTCCACCTTGGATGTATCAACTTTTACTTACTATTTATTCACAATATTTATATGCCACCTACTCCACCTATGGCCTCCCTAAGCAGGATCCCTGATCTGTCTCTTCCACTTTGCAAAAGGCAGAGATGATGCTACGCAAACAGCCTAAAACTAATTCTAAGGGTACATTTCCAGCCTTTGTGGTTGCAAAGATAAGCGCAAGTGTGGGGAATGCAAATGAAATATCGTAAGCCAAAGGCTAAACAATGGTTTAAGAAACAGATATGCTAATGTGCTTTGTTTGCATAATTTGTACAGGCTACAGGACCTGAATTCCTAGGAGCAGGACTTGAAATATCCTTTACTTCTGCACACATGTGCTCACGCATGCACACACTCGTCCGTGCTGCGCACTCACCCCTCTTAGGCGCATGTGTGAACACTGCGATCGAGAGTGTGCAGATGATCACGTGGGGCTTCCTAGGCACGTCGTCCAGCAGGTCTGGGCCATCGCTCTTGCATCCCAAGGGCCACATTCCATTTCGGAGAAGCCCCTGCCACTGCATTCCAGCGGCGGGCAGAGGGGCAGGGATGAAGCCAAGAGGAAGCAAGGCCAAACGACCCAAAATATAAGCATATTTCAGCTTAAAGATCCCACTGCCAGGAACTGAGCCCCCAGAGAGGCATTTCAGTCTTCAACAACAGGAAAGAAAACATGTAAAAGCTGGGAGACTAGCAGATGGAAGAAAAGGGGATGGCCTTCCAAAGAACGGGTGGAGGGAGCTGGACTGGGGGCTGGATTTGGCCAACCCAGGACCTAGTCCTGGTTAGGATTCCAGCTCAGCCCCAGAGTCACTTGGTAGCCTCCCACAAGTCACTCTCCTTGACGCTGAACAATTTCTCTGCAAAATGGGGAAAGCAGAAATGTGTCTCCAAAAACTGTGGGTAAGTTAAATAGGTACTGGAAATCAGTTTAGATCTAAGGATAGATTCAGTCTCGACCCCAGCCTCAACCCAAGCGCTGTTTGCCGAAAGATGCCCCAGCCACCTAAAAGGCCTTGCGAATGAGCCCGGACAGATCGACGTGTGCCAGTACGATACCAAAAGCACCACAGGAATTTGCCATTGTGATGGTGGGAGGACCTACACTTGCTTCTGAGCCTGGAGAGGCACCTTGGCTCTCCGCTCCACGCAGAGAAGCTTCAAGGCTCAGGCTGCAGTTCAAGGAATGATTGATGGCTTTATAAATCCCAAGGCAAAAACTACTCGCGTTTCCTTCCCAAAAAGTGGAGCTGCAGAACAACAAGCCAGTCACACAGCTCACTTGCTGTGCTCCTCTCTGCCTCCACCAGCAAATGCCAGTGTTGGCACAACTAATTACACAATCTGCTGCCACTGGCATTCACACACACCCCACCAGACCCAGGCGCTGGAATAAGTACCAGTTTTGTTCTCTTTTCTTAACAATCCTGGGCACCATAAGCAAGAGAAACTGATTCTGTATTCTAACATGCAAGATGGTGCTTTGTCACCTAGTAAGTTTGTGTGTGGGGGGGTGGGGGGTACACAGTAAATGGCAAACATTTAGTGAACATGGACATTCTCCCATGAAGGCTGACGATCACAGACTAATTTTGTTGAAAGCCTGAAGACAGCCAGCCACCTTTAAACATTCACACACACACACACGACTGACAACATTCACCAACTTTTGAGATATTCACCACATTTGTCCGACATAATTCACACCAAAGTGTCACCAGATATCAGAGATTCAGTGTGACAGATGCATTTCTGCACTTACGTTTCTCCTTCGTTATCTCTGCCTTTGTCTTGCTTCCCACCTTTGCTGCCTCCCTCATGTCAGCATTAAACTGCAAGTTCCTTAGAGCAGATATGTGGCATTTTTGTTTGCTTAATCTGTTAAGGATCATGTACACGGATAGGAGTCTGATACTGTGTCAGGCCACTGCTTTTATTTTAACAGCAACTTTCTGGGCTCTCAGCGAAAGAGAGACCTTTCCTAGCCCTGTTGCGAGATCCTAGCGATTAACTGAGGGTGCTTTTGCATGCTAAGAAGCTACTCTACCACATTCCTTGTTCATAGCTATATAGCATGGCAAATAATCCACACCTACAGATACTGCAGACTTAGGAAAAGTACCGGAAAAGGCAACTAAAATGATTGAGAGGTTGGAGCAACTCCCCGATCAGGAAAAGTTTTAGTTTAGTTTAGACAAAGAACAAACAAGGAGAGACATGACAAAGGTGTATCAAAGTACACACGATGCGGAGCAAGTAGATAGGTAGTCATGTTTCCCCGCACTCATATAATGCTCGAACCGAGTGCAGGCATGCCATGAAGCTGACTGCAGGGAGATCTTTACTTAACATCTTCACCTCCACGGGATGTAGTGATATCCACCCATTTTGATGGCTTTCCAAGAAAATTTGGCAAATTCATGGAGGATGTGGCTATCCATGGCCACTGGCTCTGACAGCTATGGGCTACCTCCCGTATCCCAGGCAGAACGCCTATATGCTTTGCACGCTCCCACCCGCAGCTGTGAGGAATCGCTCTGGAATTCCTTCCTCTTTGCGGGGTCCTGTGGGTAGCTGGCTGGATAATGTGGGACCAGGTGGCCTCTTGCTCGGAGCTGGCATGGCTCTTCTTCTGTTAATCATGCCACTTTCAAAGACACACATACACACAATAGCAACTGTGAGGAAGGATGGAGAAAAAGATGGGGCGGAGGTGGAATGACAATATTCACCAAGAAGTGTCTGCCTTTTCTCTGCAGGAGAAAGGTTGAAGACATTGGCTTGCTCTCCTGAGTCAGCGATATAATAGGTTTCAATATCAATAGAGAATTTCTCCACAAACGGGCACGTGTACCTGGAAAAGAAAGAGCAACCGGCACGCTTAGACTAAGAGCATCTTCACCCCCAAGTGCTTCGACAACAACACCATCAACGCAACACGTAATGAATGCAGATGCTTTCCAAAGGTGGGAGGAACCCTCGTGGACATGACACAGCATTTATTAACACCTTGGCTCTCCTAAGATGAACATCCAGCTTCTGCAAACGTTGCAGAAAGCAGGCAAGCCGTCTTGTAAATGCTGACGCGGAGAGTGCTGTATAGTAAACCGGAAAGCTTCCGAGAGAGGCTGCCTTGGAGGTTATATATAGGCGAATGCTTAGCACAAATAACCAACCGCCTAAGTAAACCATGATTCAAAACCTCCACTGCTCCTTGGAGCAAAGTCAGATAACACTGGTTATTGTTATTGGTCATATTGTGCTGATTTTCCCCTTGTTTCCTATTTATATGGTTGTATTTTATATTTTAATTTTATTATGTTCTATGGTTTGTTATTGTTAATTATTTTTATCTGTATTTTAAATATACTTTGACTGCAATGTGAGCTGCACAGAGAGCCTTTGGCTATGAGGCGGCATACAAAGGCGATAAATAAATAAAGCAAGCAAGCAAGCAGGCGGTGCCATGATTAAGGCAAAAATGGCTTGCCAGGAGGAGAGCGGTCCTCTCGTCCGTCACCCTCATTTCTTCATGCGATGAAATGGCCATTGTCATGATCCACCTCAAAGGCCTCCTGTGGAAACCAACCAACGTCGGTTTTGCGTACGAGAAATGACGTGTAAATGAAGGGGAGTTTTATACCTTGTCCTTGTATAAGGATACGCATTCCACGACTCCTCTTCAACTCTTAATGCTGCCTTTGGCAGTATAGACCGAAACCAACTGGGAATATGCATACCAATATGGTATACTTTATGGGTATACTGCCCGTTGCCACCGGGACCATCTGTGTATGGTCTGTTTTCCAAGATCTCTACGCCGCTGCCTTCACCACACGTCTCTTCTCGGCTTTTTTTCTGCAACGGCAACAAGAAGAACAGCAAAGGATCAGTAGGTTCGACATTGTCCTTAAGTTAGTTGAGGCTCAGCATCAGACAACACTGAGGCTCTTTGGCTCGACACGGAACGAAGGCTTGGTTAAGGTTCAACACACACACACACACACACACACACACACACACCCCTTCATTCCTTGCTGCATTTATGTCCAAGGTTCCACTGCATTTTCATCCATTCTTTACTCCGATTGGCTAGTTGTCTTCCAGTGGCCAACATTTTAAGCTTCTTAGGGTAGGGGCCTGTCTTTGATTTATCAGTAAGAACAGACACACGCTCATCATGTACAGAAGAAGGAGCAGCATAGAAAGCTACGGGAAAATGCCAGGTAAAACTGTCAAGGTGTTCACACCACAGGTGGCCAACCTGTCGTTTGTGGTCCTTATGTGTCTTGCAGGACAGCCTGCTGCTGCATGTTTTGGTGGAGGCAGAGATTACCCCCAAAATGGCATCTTTAACTCTACAAAGTGCCAAAACAAGCCATATTCAACGCTTTTGGCACTTCATAGTGCCATGCCACTATTTTTAACTCTATAATTTAAAAAACTGACTGCCAGGCCCCTCTGGGCAAGTTCACAAAGCAAATCTTAAAGCCATAAATTATAGCAACACAGTAATACATAAACTCTGTGTTTATAACAAAATAAAATCCGAGAGAAAGCCAGCAGCACTGCAAAGATCTAAAAATGCATTGCTTAAAAATAGTGCTAAAAAGCCTGGGAAAACAAAAAAGTCCTCTCTTTGCAGCAAAAATATTACAGAGTAGGTGCTGGACAAGCCCCTGGGGAAGGATATTCTGCAGCCAGGGTGATCCCACTGAATTAAGGCCTCACAACCCATATTATTTTGTAGGGGAATCCAGGGAAGGGACTCTGGAAATAAGCTCAGGGTCTGAGCAGGTGTATTTGGAAAGAGACAATCCTTTAGGCCACTAGGATCCACATTGGTTAGGACTTAGTAGGTAATATCTGAACACTGAATTGGGCCTGGACACTGACTGTCATTCAAGTGTCATCCGTAGCACTTCTGAGAATTTTGGCTCCTTTAATAAGGAAATTGTATTCAGTACGTAACACTTAACTGGCAGGCAAAGAATATTTCCATGTTTCTACTGTGTGTACTATCAGAAAGGCGAGTGCAGGAATTTCCTTTATGAATCAAAAGAAATAATGACATAAGACTTTTCTTTAAAGGAAACCTCTTTTGGTTTGCATTTTATGAGAGCTTTCGAGAGGTTGGCACTTAGGGAATTAAAGACAAGCTGAGATTAGAGTTATGAATTGACTGTAAAAGACACTTCAATAATGACCTTTTATTTTTGGCAGGCAAACAAGATGAAAAGACATTCCCATTTAACAAAAAGAATGATTAATAAAACACAGAAGATCCAAATGTCTGAGGCCGAGCTGAAAAGAAACACCACTAGTGATAAAGCGGAGGGAGAAAAAGGGAAGCACGTTTACTTTCCAACCAATATATGGAATGGTTTAAGTTTTACATTTTTTAAAAAAGATCAAGCGAAAATAAGACATTTCAGTTTAACTGGTATGTGATTTAGACCAGTGTAAGATGAGGATTATCTTTTAGCTAATGGGTGTGTGAGAGAGAAACATACCTGGCTAAAATTGGGGACAAAGAGCCAGAGGTGACCGATTTCATAAAGAGACCCTTATTTCATGTCGTGAGCGGAGCCGGCTGGAGCCGGGGGTCAGACTAGATGGCCCAGGAAACCCCTTCTGACTTGCTCTGTTTCTTTGTTTCCTCCACTCCATAATTCAAACGCAAATCATTTTCTTATATTTGTTCTCTTTGATAGATGCAACTTATTCCACACAGTTAGAAAAGACCCATTAAATGTTTATGGGAAGTCCTGCCCTCAATGCCAGTAGATTTAAAAACAGGACAAACAGTTTCTGCCCGTAGGGAGCCTGTTCTACATCAGCTTGCCTGCCAGGGATTGTGAAGTGCCAGCCATGGAATCCCTGCACGTCGCAAAGGATTCTGGACCTCTTTCTAGGAGGCATTCTTGGATCGTGCAGGGCACACAACACAACCTGGAAGGACGCCCACTGGCCATGCCCAACAGAGGAAGAATCACAGTGGTGGACATGCTGTTTTCCAAGCAACCTGCTGGCTACCCTTCAGTTCTGCATCGACTGCTGAGAGTTCGGAGGTCTATGGTGATTGCAAGATTTAAAACTAGGGCCTTGTATAGTCTGTGGGCTGCGACAGACTATAATTCTCACGATTCTCAGATCTCTGTAACAGAAAATGAGTTCTAGCCTGAATGGCAGCACAGACAGACCACCCACTCCGCTCTCTGCTCATCCAGGAGCAGACTTCACTGACCTGGGGCTATCGCTGCCCCTCTGCCACCCTGCTTCCCTGCCCCATCCAGAAGGTCCTGCGTCAGTGTGGGACGCCCTCTCACGTAGCCTGCCAGGAGGGCGGCTTTTCCTCAAGCTGAGCCCTTACAGGTGGGTGAATTCCTCAGCACCTCACCCCTGCCACTTCCCCTGGCCCTTCTGGGAGATCAACCCAATTTGAGAAGTTGCTTGGCTGAGATCAGGAGAAGGAGGTCATGGCCTCAGGGAAATGCCCCGGGGGGAAAGGTCCTCCAACCCGAGGGCAAGAGGGTCTGGAAACAGTAATCACAGCAAGCCCTCCTAAACTGCATTACAATAAAGAACCCGGCCATCCCCTTACAGCTGCCTTCCTTGCCACAGCCAACTTCCACAATTCGCATGGCTGTGTCAACAGACATCCAGGGCAGATGGCGAGTGATGGAAACCCATCCTAGCCAAAGTAATAGCATTAAATTACTTGCTACAGACAACCCAGAGAAGCAGCTGCTTTATCATTCGCAAGCATGGCAGTTACTTAAAAGGCTTTTATTAAAATAAATCTCCCAGCAGAGCAGTGTAAACATGGCACCTGATCTCGTACAAACAGTTACAGAAAGAATAGTACCGATGGATACCGCTGAAGCTGGCTGGCTCCCCATATATCATCAACCCTTCACCACCATTTTTTTTTTGAAACAACAGGTGGACCAAAGGAGGTTAAGAGACAGACCTTTCCGATCCTCTTGGCTGCCTGTCCAATTATGTGTGTAAGTCAGTGAGGGAAAACTAGAATGACCCCAGTCCTCCCAGCAAATAACAGGAGAGCCATTAATATTCTGTAGGGCCACCAACATTTGAACATGCAGCAAAATATACATGTGTCCATGCACAGACATGGTGAGACCACGGAAAAACATTTAGAAGGAGAGATGTGAAAGCCACGAGCCTCTCCCTCTGTGGTCACAAGGCGCTGTGCGGAAATTTCGTCCTTTTTTCTTTCATGGGTTTTCTGCCATAAGGAACAGAAGCTAGAAATGCTGGGGAAACAAAGAAAGTCTACAAGAGGAAGAGTTCTTTGTAAAATTCCACGAATGAGGCAGGGAGTTGGGGCGATCAAAGCTGTACACAAAAATGTTCGAAAGTAACAGCATCACACTTATAAGCAGCCCTTCTAATGACCTGTTGGAGGTGGTCTTCAGAATTAATGCAGGTGAGGGCAGAATTATTGTTTCTAAATATCTTGGGAACAATGGTTCTGTTGCCACAACTTAGGATAGTGTTGGTGCCTTCCATGCCAACAACACACAACCAGTGTGCCTAGCATTATGTGCCTAGCAGCTTTCGTGTTTGCTTACTTTCTCCTGTAACACTTTATGTTCATCCTCACAGAATGCCATTGTGTTACTATCTGTCCATCTCTCCAGTTGGTTGGATTCATTTTACAACAGGAGTGTAACCTTTGTCGCAGGAGTATAATTTGTTTTTCCTTATACAAGGTCAGAATAGCCCAATCCTTTCTCCTCTGAGTCACACAGTTCCACATCTGCTATCAGGTCTTTTCTTTGTTTAAACTGAAAATGTCAGGGATTGAATCTGGGACATTTTGCCGGCAAATCTCCACCACTAAGCTATGATTCCTCTGTTATGTTCAAAAGAACGAGAAAACCTAGTACACAACGATCTGGTACCCAAATCATTACATATTTTGGGGGCTGTTTGCTTGTTTTTAAGTGTACATGTATATATTTATTTATAAAAGTTCTAACGTCCTCAGGAACCACTACGAGGCACACATAAACAATGCACAAGTCCCAGACAATGGGTACATACCCTATCTTAGGTGGCAACATTTGTACAACCAGGCTCTCTGTGCGTCTCTTGCCCAAGCTTGTACTATGGCTAAACAGTGAATTCCTGCTTTTCAAACTGCACTGCTATCTAACCCAGTTCATTTCCCCTCTCATGTATTTATCTGCAATCACCATCTTTTGTCACTAAATAATTGCAGCCTAAGTGAGAAGTTGACAGGGTATCTGAAATTACAGTCTATAATAGATAAATCTGTGTATATTACAGAACACAGTTCTGTCTTGTGGAGTGGAGGAAACTGACAATACAAACAACCACCTCCTAGCACAAAAATGGTTTCATCAGGACTCCAGGAGACTTAATTTCAGCCACTGTAAATTCCAGCCCTCTGATCTCGTCACTTTTAAAGCTTTTGTTATCCCTTTTCACATCGAATTTTGAGAAGGTTGATCACTATCTTGTAACTGCCTGAGATGCTAGCATAAGCAAAAATGGGAACCGTGGCTAGCCAGCATCGAATGCTCCAGTCAGCATGTCCCTGTTGCAACAGTGAGAGATGTGGTCTAGCATCTAAGAGCCATGAAAAAATGGGACAACAACAGACGGTTTGGCTCGCAGCTTCCTCTGCTGGGAGGTGTAATTAGGCAAAACTCTCAAAGCAGAATCTCACAGATAGTTTCTTGACAGAATTACTTACAGCTAAGACACGGTCATTTTCAATGGATATTTTACAGAACTAGAATCTCTGAAAAATAATAACCCTACAAGTACTGTACTTATTTTGCATGCACATGGGAATACATGGGTTATCCTGGGCTGTTTCTTTGTTGTGGTCTGAGTCACACCAGACTTAGGGATCATCAGCTAGTTCTTTTGGATCATTCAACATGACACTGAATTCATTAGACACAAACCGTTTGCAATGCCAGCAGCTTTCCGACATGAGTATAGACTCTTGGAGGACCGATCTATGCATCTTGTTATTTTTCAGTAACTGAAGGGTCTGCAAATTATGAATGGCAGGCTGTTATTTAGGCTGAAAATGGGGGAGCGGCACACACATTCTGTTCTCATATTTTTCTTTTTCTTCAGGAACCTCGCACTCCTGACCCATTCAACAGAATCATTACAAATAATTAAACAGACATTTGTATTAGATATGTATGCCGCATACAAGTCATTTTACTTGAAAGAGAGTTTTTATGATTACCGGGAGTACAAAAATGGAGCTACAATAATGTTAAATAATTGTGAATATTTAATACTGAATGCTATTTAATTGTGCATCTATCTGAGGCTGAGCCCTTTAAAACTTGTTTAGAGACTTCCCTTCACCCCACCCACCAACTTCAATCTTATAAGGCATAAATCGTAGAGGTTAAAAACCTTATCACAATTACAGAATAACTACTTTAAAATCTGAGGATTAGAGATGTTGTCTGCTAGAGGCTGGAAACGGCTGCAGGAATTGGTTACTCTGACTGCACGTTATTAATGCTAAGGAACGGAGTGCTCGTAACAGCTGGGCACCAATTAAGAACAGCAAATACAAGCAGAAAGATGTGCTTGCAATAGCTCAAGAACAACCCTAGGATACTGCCTAAGCCATGGTGGGGTACGAATGGAAAATGCGCTGGAATTTGACAAGAAACTCATTCCCCTGGATGGCCTTGGGAAGCTACTGTAGCTCGGTGGTGAAGCGCATCCTTTGCGTGCCAAAGGTCCTTAACATTTCCAGGGAAGGCCAGACTGGTATAACCAGCCTTCTCCCACCTGGCACCCTCAGGTGTGTTAGACTGCAGCTCCGATCAACGCCAGCCAGACAGGCTGCAGAAGCCCGGAGCAACCAGTATGGAGCCAGAGATGGTCTGACTCAGTGTAAGTTAGACAAATAACCTCTGCTGACAATAAAACCTGAAGTGAAAACAATATAACCTGAATTATCTTCAGGACTGGGAAAAGGGTCCCAACATGATAGATAAGGTAGGCCCAATTCTTTTTCGGAAACACTGCAAGGCCTACCGGTGTGATTTGTAACACAGAAATTTAATTTTCTTTGATACAGATATTGTCCGTATTGAGGAATGGTGCAATATAAAAGCACAAGTTCTATGGAACGAGCGGACCAGACACCTCAATAAACATGAGATAAAGGATGCATTTCTATCATAGTTAAAAGCTAATTTAAAGCTTTTAAAAGAATGGCCTCATCACAGACCATCCTTTATCCATTCATCATTAATACAGAGAGACTGATCAGAATATAAATGGATGCTTATTTCTCAAAGGAAATTAAAGGTATTGTTAGAGGGCATTTCCCACGTTTTTGTGGTGCTATCGTATTAATCTCTATTTAGGGTTTATCGGTATCCCAGGTTCTGCTCTTATTTCATTTATCCTATCCAGCTAGCATCATGTTATAGATGATACAGGCAACCTTAAGCTCCAGCATCTGTTTCCATGGCAATGAGATTGCATCAGTAATCCAATGGATTTAGTTCAGGCCAGCTTTGGTCAGACTTCTTGCAGAGCAGATACATCGTTAACACTAATAGCAAATCAAATGATGTCACCAGAAACCACATACAAGGGCTGTGTACACCAATTGAACCCAAATATGCATCTTTTCCACACAATGTAAGATAGGAGTTTGATCTCATTACAGCTCTATATTAAAGATCTGAATTAATACAAGGAGGTTACTGAGAATCACAAGGGTTTAGGATTAACCCAAGTAAAACTGAACAGCCCTACAGTCAGGCAACAGAAGCACGTATGAACAGCTTGTTCTTGATAAACTGTATATTTTAAACACACACAAGAGCTTACTGCGCAAAAATCTGATATTTTATGATGTTTAGATGACCTTCACTATTGCATTGGATAAAGTTGCCATTTAAGTTTGTAAAAACAGAGGAACAAAGGATACAGATTTGCATACAATTTGTATGAGTGCATTTATAAATGCAAATTTAGATACAATTTCTATCACTTAAATAGAAATAATGCACCTCACCATCGTGGGGAAGAATGTGACCTGGGCAGGGATGAATGAACAAGCAAGTGCTACATTTGCTCAGATTCTCCGGGCACCTCTGTGAAGCTCAGCTTTACTCTTTTCCTATGTTCATTTACTTTCTTTTCCCATTTTCTCTGAATGGCAAAAATATACATTATAAACAGGCAAAATATGTACTTTCTCCCTATAAAGAAATATGGGAAAACACACATTTTCAAAATGCACCGTTTTAAAATATGTATTTTTTCCAAGAAACAAAAATTTAGTCCTTTGGAGCATTTTCAGGGAACAGTGTGTTGTGATTATAAATTAAATTCATGTACATCCCTAGATCTTTGGGCCAGTTCCTCCGTCTGCTGTCCGAGTGCTAGCGGTTGATGCGCGATTTCTCAGGGTTCCTGCTCTCCTTCTTATCTACCTTTAAACCAGACCTGGACTGGATAGCCTGAGGAAAGGACAGGGCAGCCCTTGAGAGATGCAGGCACCTTTCCTAGTATGACTACCTGTAACTACAGTTGACATCTACCACCCTTCTCTGACTGACGTTTAGAAGAAGGCCTTCTCAGTGGTGGGGACCAAATGCGGGATGCTGAGGCCTGTGTGATACAAAGGTTAAGACTTTCCTCCACTTCTGAGCATTTCATGGTACATGATAGGCCCTTTTAATGTCAGTGAGATCTCTGAAGTTAACTGCTTTTAACCATCTCGAAAGAGAGAGCTGAGAGAGGGACAAACGACCTTCCCCAGATTAAAAGCTCACATACATTTCTCTTCCACCACACTTCTAGACCCATGTTCATTAGAAGGAAAAACACATTCCACTGAACCATAAACTAGAAATTAAAATAGGATTCCAATGTCAAACATGCTTATTTGAAAGCAAACAGCATCGAAATCAGCAGTATTTATGATTATGTAAATAGACTGGAAACATGAATGAAAGCTGTTTCTACTTCAGAAACCTAACATGTGAGAGAAAACTCACCCCACATCACCCCCGGAAATGCACCGCATTTTCTTGCGTCCCTTCCAGGTCATAGTGCCAACATGAGTTAACAAGTTGGGGTAGAGAGAGTGTGTTTAAGTTTATAAGCTATGGGGCTGAAAGATTATGAAGCGTGTGTTGTTGTAATAGGTCTTTCATACTAGGCAAGAGCCCAACTGCCATGGTAATACACGATAACAGATTATAGGGGGTGAGTAACTTGTTTCCAATAGTAGTACCAAAGAAGATAATATTCTCTTCCTCACTGTGCTAATTTTACACCTCAGAGGGACAATTACTTCTACGTAGTGGGAAAGATACCCCACAATCAAGAATTCAGTGAGCTTCTTTCCCAGAGTAAATATCAGTATGCATTTGTCTTGGCAAGTAAAGATAGCTCATTAGCTGATTTCAAAGTGTATGTTGTTGTAAGTATTTTTAAGTGCATTGCTTTGAAATACTTTATGCTGGTATTTTGTCTGTATGAGGATCAGCAAGGGTCTGATGCTGGCAGGATGCATTCCAAATATAAAAACGAAATAATTGCACCCATTAACTGAGTAAAAGTTTTCAGCCTTAGCTAGGGTTCATTTTGTGGGTTTGTGCTCATGGTTGCCACATGGTGTTGGGAAGTCTATAATTACGCTTCCATCTTCAGGGGAATAAAGATGGTAAGTGTAATTTAAGTAGTGTAATTATTGCTCTTTTTAATGTATTTATTTCTTGTTGTTAGCCACCCCGAGGCTTTTTTGCAAGGGGGCGGCATATAAATGTGGAAATAAATAAATAAATAAATAAATAAGGGGGGTGGCGGGTCATAACGGATATTAGCCATTTCCCTAAATCAAGGAAAGGCAACCCAGTGCCCTCTAGATGATTTGAACTACACCCTCCATCAATCTTAACTATTGGCCAAGTTAGCTAGGGCATATAGGAGTTATACTCCAAAATATAAGGAATGCCAATGTTTGCTTAGCTCCACCTTAATTTCAGAACAGCCACTCACAAGACATTATGGAAGGCGATAGCAGGGCCCTTTCTTGGTAGTGGCGTTTAGTACACAGCTAGCTTTGGCCCAAGGAATTATCTGGAGTTTGGTGCTGTCCAGAGAGTCGTAGCAACAAAGACAAAGATAATATGTATTATCTCAGCTCAGAGACTTCCTACACTCTGAAGGATGCATGAAAGGAGACATGAACAATCAACAAGAAAAGCACATGCCCACAACATCCTATTGCAAGCCATGAGCAGAAAGTTACCGGACTAAATTCTCTAACAGACATTAGCGTTGGGAAGGCACCTGATGGAAAATGTCGGTATCGACGGAGTCGAAAATCTAATAAAGGAAACCAACTCTAGTTCAGATCTGCTGATGTGCAGGGCAAGTCCAAAGTACATTAAGTCCACTGATGTAATGTAAAATTAATACTAATTGATGGAGGCTGTTATGTGTAGTTGCCGAACAGCAAACCACGGAGTTGGCAGACGGCCAAGGGAGTGAAAGCCGTGCAAAATGGGAATGGGGACAGCTGGGGGGAGGGGGGTTGTGATAAAGGCTTCAGAAGCCACAATTAATCCAGCATCAGCTTTCAGGCACTTTAAACCTCAGCAGGGGATTCCAGGGAAAGAAACGATGCCTGCACACAGCACAGAGCTGCAGACCAGAGGGCCGATTCTATGTATCTTTATCGGGAAATCTCGGTGCATATTTATGGCACGCTATTTGAAATGGGAAGCAGAACAGGACCATTGGCTCACACCAAATTCAAGAACATGTTAACCATGAGCTGCTTCAAGGAAAGGACCACAAGAAACCAGGCTGACATAAGCATTGCCTTTTTTGGTCAAAGCAAAACACATTAAAAACAACTTATTATCCCCACCAGTCGCTAGCCAGCTGTTTCTGAGGGCTCACAGATTTCTGGAACAGCAGCTCACCCTGAATATTTGGTTATTTATGTATGTCTTAATTCATGCATTCAGTTTATGAATCATCCTGCTGCCAAAATTCCAAAACTGATGCATTGAGCAAATGCAAAATAAAAGAATGAAATCAGTAAAACCCAGTTAAATACACTCCATACTGGAGCCCCTGAAGATGATCTCACAGAACAGGCAGGCAAGTATGGAAAGAAGCCGTCCTTTAGATACTGTGGCATGGAGGGGGGGTGCGGGGAGGAGACAAACACCTGAACGATTGACATGGCTTGTTTCATCATCTGCCAGCCAAGCCTCGGGCAGGGTAACACACTATGAATTAAGCAAATCACGGGTTAGGTGTGATGTGTGACCCAGATCAACAGGTGGGAAAAGAAAGACGGTTCCACCTGCGTACTTCCACCTCTTTTCCCTAGCTGAAGGGGCTTTAATTGTCAAAATAAGGGTTCTGTTATTAATGCAAGTATAATGAGAAGCCAGCCCTTGCCAGTAACTTACTTTCCAGAGAGTCACCAGCTACACATCTCATCGCCAGAAAAAAAGAACCTGGAACCAAATCCAACTCGGAAGAAAGATTCCTCACACAAGGAAACTTTCACTGCAGGCAGTGTACCAAGTCAGACCCGGCTGATGGGTCGCTCTCCCCTTCACTTCCTCCTTCTCTACAGGTTTGAGAGGCAGCTGTTACATTTTTCATAGCTAATGTTCTTCTTCCACTCCTTGTATGACTTTACACTTTAAATATGAAAGACAAAAAACTCAGGTCATGTTACTTATCCTGTACCTTCTTGTTCTTGTGGGGCAGCTCGTGAACGTGTTTCTGTGTGTATATACCAACCTGAATCATGTACAGCTGGGCAATCCTATACTCATCCACACTCATCGGTAGAGGAATCCGATACTCCTTTATAAGCATCTTGAAATCCCTTTGGTCTGGGTCAGAAATGTAAGCCAAAGGTATTTATTGGAGGTTGCTTAAATACCAGTAAGCTCATGTATTGATGCCCCTGAAATAAAAAACAGAAGCAGAGATGTATTTAATGCTGTGCCTCCTTGCTTCCTTTCGTGAATTAAATTATAATCTGAATAACTCCACATGAGAACTGTAGCCCAGAACAACAGACTCCACCCACCCCCATAAGTCACAAGGGTGGACCCAGCAAACACAATGGGGACCCAGCCCTGACAGGGATCTCGGACAGATCCTAAAATACCGTATTTTTTGCTCTATAAGACTCACTTTTCCCCCCTCAAAAGTAAGGGGAAATGTCTGTGCGTCTTATAGAGCGAATATGTGTGTGCAGTAAGTCAGTCAGATGTGCAGCCCATGGGGAATGTGCCTGTGATGATGTGCCCATTTGATTCAGAATATTTTTTTTCTTGTTTTCCTCCTCTAAAAACTAGATGCGTCTTATGGTCAGGTGTGTCTTATAGAGCGAAAAATACGGTATGTCCTTCACAAACTGGACACAGAGAGAGGGGCGGGATTAACCCTCACCAGCTCTTAGTTGTGATGCAGGAAGTCTCTGCTTTCAGGTAGGTAGGAGATTGTGAGACCAATGCACCTCATGTGAAAGCCACTGCACTATCAGACCAAGACCGGTGCCCATAAAGCTCACTGGGTGAACTTGGGGCACTCATTCTCTCGAGCCTACTTCTCAGAGCTGTCGGGAGGAGCAACCACATGCAACATTTGGAGCACTTTACAGAGAATGCAAAATACAAATGTAAAACGCATGAAACAAGTGCCTTCCACAGCTGGAACGGTGTTATGCCAACGGAGCAAAGAACATTCACCAAAAAGCTCAGAACACTCAGAATTTCAGCTTGCTTTCCTTAAAGACAAGTTTCTAGCTCTTATGGATATGAATGGAAACCTCAAGATATGCAGAAATTCCTAAGGAGGTATTGCAAGGAGTGGTGTACAGTGTGTTGTAGGACTCCTGACAACTGTACCACATTGGCTCTCGCTGGACCTGGACCTAGAATTCCTCAATGAGACACAATATAATGGTTGTCAAGCTTTCCAGAATTACGACCCAGAATCATCCACATTCCCCTGACACTTAAGTACTACAGCAAACCGATGCAGCGCCATCCCAGTTTATGTGGGGTGATGGAGAGACCTGGCTGGCTTGGCTGTCCTCCCATGTGATCTGTGTGCGCCCCAGAACTGCTCCCATAATCCTGTGCAAAGCATGATGGGGTCCTCTGTCCCACAAGTGGGAAAGAGCTCCCCAAAGGCAGCAAGATTAAAAAGTGCCACTTCAGGCTGAATTCTCAAAAGCCACGCTTGGCCGCAGCAGCGGGATCTTGCCCTACGAACAGGATGAGAATCAGCATTGCTGCTTCAATGAACTTCGCAAGTTCATCCATAAATGCTTTTCCACGCAACTCTTCTACAGCTCAGGGGTGAAAATGCTAACATGAAAGATGAAAGCTTTTATCACAGTGCTATGCCCAACAATTACAAACACTTTCTCAAAGAGGTGACCTGCTGGGGCAAAGGAGAGGCAAACTTTGTGTGTCCATCTCAGCAGTTTCTTGGGACTTGAGGGATCCGGGTTCCTGCCCCCACTCATGAAACTCTTTGGATAACTTTGGGTCAGTCATAGACTCTCAGATTAACCTATTTTACAGAGTTGTTAGGGGGTTACATGAGGAGGAGGAGGAACATGTCGGTCGTCTTGGGTTCTTCAGAGGAAAAGGCAAAATATAATTATAATAAAAATTAAAATTCTACTCATGCCTATTTTCATAATACTTTGCAAAATGTACAGGTCACCAGGTCATTTATCAAACTCAAATATCTACAGTGACTAACTTCAAAATTGTTGAAGAATCTGGTGTCTCTTTCTGAGCCCGTATGAAGAATGACTAGTTTATCTGCCTCTTCACCAATTACAGAGCAATTCCTACCTCAGCAATAAGTCTCTTTAAGTCCTCCAGATGGAGTCTACTCCCAGTTAATAGCAAAGGTCACTAAGCATCTACGCTGGCCTTAAGAAAATATCAGATTCTCAGCTAAAAGTTTGGAAAATCTCTCAGACCTTGTAGCTGGAGATCTGTGCCCTGGATCCACCTCCTCCCACTTACAGTCGGCATGGAACTAACTGTGCCAGCAGCTTTTCTGAGGTCATAACTGTGCCTTGAAGAAGGGCTTTTTGGGGTGTTCCAGAGGGCAAAGAGGAGCAGAAAACGTCACTACCACAATGAGACATCTTGCAACCTCCTAGTCTCCAAGGCATGGGACTCGGACACCACAAACCACGTGTTTTGCAAAGTGAGATGAATGCAAAGGTGACATTTGCATCTTCATTTCTCCATCCTTCCATAGGATGTCCGTAATCCTCTAAGTTCAAAGATATAAAGTTGTGTCCACCGTCTTGCACCACAGCGCTACCTTAATTAAGAACATGTTGCATCAAGTTTTATGGTCATGGTGGTCCTTTGTTTTTAATCTGAAAATTATAAGCCACCCAGAAACCTTTCTGTTGTTGTTCTAGGGTGACAGAAAGATGTTGCAAGCAAATCGATAAATACATACCTTTTCCTATTACTGGATTCTTAATACAAGTGTCTTCCATGGGATATAAATGCTATCAAATACTAAGAAGAATTCATAAACAAAAGCTACCACTTGGACAGAAGAGATTTCTACCTTTCAATATTTTTATTACTACAATATTTGTATTCTTCACGACAGCAAGACAATAGAGCCAAAATGTCTCAAAACACAAACTGTTGTGCCTTTAACTTTTATCAATTAAAATCTGGCTTTCATCAGTTAACACTGACTCCCACTGCTGGGTAATTAACAAATGTTTCAGTTGATTAACCTATCATTAAACCAACTCAAGCCAAAAGTGGTACCAATTTCACAGTGCCCTAGAACTGCGCAGCTGGAGCCCTGAATAAGCTTTTCCTCAGAACTTCCCCTCTGCATCCAGTAGCAATAACAAGAGAAATTCACATTTGACTTAAATGAGTTCAAATTTCTAAGAACCTGATGCAAGGACATGGGCTTTTCTAGAGTTGCATGGGCTCTCTTAAAAAAATAGGCAAAATCCCTTAAAAAAATAGTAATTTTACACAAATGGTAAAAAATAGTAATAAAAATAGTAATTTTACACAAATTTATTCATAGAAAAACAGAAAAATAAACTTCCCCTAAATAACTTAGGGCCTGCAGGTGGTGCAGTGGTTTAAACCGCTGTGCTGGTTGATCAAAAGGTCGCCGGTTCGAATCTGCACACGGGGTGAGCTCCCGTGCTCCGTCCCAGCTCCTGCCAACCCTGCAGTTCGAAAGCATGCAGATGCAAGTAGATGAAAAGGTACCACTTTGGTGGGCAGGTAACAGCGTTCCATGCACTTTGGTATTTAGTCATGCCGGCCACATGACCACGGAGACTGTCTGCAGACAAACGCTGGCTCCCTCGGCCAGGAAACGGAGATGAGCACCGCCCCTGAGAGTCAGGCATGACTGGACTTAATGTCAAGGGGAAACCTTTACCTTTATTAAATAACTTATCCATTTTCTCCACAGGCTAAATGATGAAAATATATATGGGTGGTGAGGGGTGGAATTTGTATATTTTCAAAAGTGCAAACTGCACAAGTGTGACTTTGCAGAAATGTGTCCAAATGGACTTGTGCAAAATCCTATTCCACCAATGAACAGACCATAAAACACAAGCTCCCGCAGATTCTGCAAAAGTCAGGCGGAGCGGACTGCACAACATCCATATATCCCAAGCTTTCTGCCACACTGCAGTAGGAGCCATAAAAGAAGCCAAGGAACAATAATGCATCTATATTGAAAGGCTGCGCACTAGCGTCAAGGTTAATCCCATCAGCCCCAAAAGGCTATCATACCCCCCAAAGTGGCAAGTCAGTAATGAGTGTGCCCCCTGGGGAGCGGAACGCTCTCTTCTTCTGTTCTTCTTCCTCTCTCCTCTGCCCCACTTGCTTCTGCGCCCTTGCCAAGTGCTACATTGTGGTAACGGATCAAATCCTCTGTATGTTCGTTCCCGCAAGTAGCATCTGATGCAATGACTGAGCAAAATAACCCTCCTTTTAGGGCACTAAGATTGACGGGTCTATGTGAGAGAAGACTGATCTCTTCTCCAAAATGTTATTCTAAGCATTTTCTAAAAGTCACCCTGTGTGCGGATCAGAATAACCTGCATTTGTTCAATGTTCAGTTAATACTTTTTATATTTCCTGCTGCCTGTCCAGTGCAGGAAAGGTCTGGAGGTTCATTTGTAATAATCTGAGATGCAACTGAGCTGAAGAAGTGCCTGTAGAAACCTTGCCCCGTAATCCAAGATGAGCACTGGCTGGAATCCATGACTCCGCAGCAAGATAAATGCACCCTGCACATGCTCAGAGAAAAGCTTTATAGTTTCTTCATTTGTTTAGGAGCTGAGGTCTACTTAAAAAAGAAGACAAGGACAATCGCTATGCAGTCAATAAATAAATGAAAATAAATCTCAGTGTCACAGAAGGGTTGGACACTGCAGAGGTTGGAAAACTTGAAAATTGTGCTCTCTCTCCAATTACACAGGACAGTAACAAGAAATGCCCAATTCCAGTTGGATACAACTAAGCCCTGCATTTTAAGAAAGAGCCTGTTCTCAGTAAAATGCTGAATAGTATTTTATCATTTATGTCTACAGTAACATCAATAGGGATGATAGCATTTTACAGAATACTGGCCACTGTCCCAGGGAGCTTAAAATCTAAAGTTTTAGACAGGGAAAAACAGAGGAAGGAAAAGGGCAGGAAAAGAGTATATGATGTTGCAATTAAATGCACTTAGGTGTACTTAAGGTGCGATCCTAAGCATCTAAACATACATAGGACTGAGACAGGGGCTGTTGGAAAGGATTCACAGAAGACATGGGCTCTGAGGCATCTGAAGGAAATCAGAGTAGGGAGTTTTGTTTTGTTGGTTTTGGAAGAGACTTTTCCATGTTACAGTTGCATGTTTATGGACTATTGCAAAGATTTAGAGTGGCTGTTTCCCACATTAGAGTCCACTTACTCATTAGAGTCCATGAATAAATTCAAACAAACACCAGGAGGTGTCGAGCAGCTGTCTCTCAGGGGTCGTCTGGTCGGAAATCAGTCCACAAAAATCTTTATGAAGTGAAAACTGAGGTGGGAAAGGTCCCTTCCTACTTTTTCTCTGAACTGCTCACTTTACCATTTTTAAGGTGCAAAAGGAAACACAAAGGGATCATCCACCTTAGGTTCAAAGGCCCAAAGGTTTTTTATTTATTTGATTCCTTCTGTGCCAATGTTCAGCCCTACAAAGCCCCCCCACACATAAAAATACAAACGAAACGTAATGCAAGCCAAGCCCAGAATAGACCATGTCAGCATAAATCAGCAAACCGTTCTTCCAGCGTTATACACACCCGACTCCTTAAAGTCACTGCAACAATGCCGCAAAGACTAAATCCGTGGTGAGGTTTGCAAATGTACTTGACAGGTTCCCTTTTTATCATGTTCTACCTTCCATGGAGAGACAAAACCTGATGATGGACAGGTGCCGGCTAGACCTGGCCAACAAGCCCATGAGGACAGGGCTCCGTCTCCACGGGGAGCACCATTTTCAGTGGCATCCCGTGGCAACCATAATAGAGCCTCGAAGTATTTTTCATTTAAATGTTAATAAAGCAGACCCGTCTTGACTCCCTGAGAAGTCCTAAATAAATTAGCTGTCTGGCACTGCATGATAAACACCTATTCCCCTCTCATTTTCAGGTCCTTGTTTCATGCCTTTTTACTGCTTTTAAATTGCCATACCTGCCAGAAGAAAAATATTCTTAGTGTGGCAGAACCAAGAGAGAAGCTGCTCTGTGGAGGTAGCCCATCTTCTACTCTTTCACCCCACAAACTGACCCTTACAATTTCTTTGACAGGCTAATCCATCAGGAGAACTTTCCAGAACAGGGTGGAGATAATCTCATTAAGCTGTTCTTAATTAATATTACCAAACACACCAATAATATTTATAAGAAAACAGGAATGAACCAAAATTCCACACACACCCCATCAAAAATCCAGGCTCTGAAAGACTACAAGCCATTATTATTATTATTATTATTATTATTATTTAGGGCATTTGTATGCTGTCCCATCGCATAGCCTTTCAAATCACTACAATAGTTTGCTTCCATTTCTTCCATCCCAGAAACATACTTATTTTAAAATCTGAATTAAAATAGTCTCCTTCTACCCGGGAGGCATTTCTAACCTGCTCTGTTGGTGGGTGGGTGTTTGTGTTTTTAAAAGAAATTTTTAAAAAGTGTAATGTACAGCTATCAACTTGTAATCTGCAGGACGCTAGGAAATGAAATGGGGGAAATTACACTTAAAATGAAGTGATATGAACAGGTAATCTTTCAGGCAGACAGTCAAAGAACAAAACTACTTCAGAGTGAAAAACAGGCATTAGATGCCCTTCCAGTTGGCTCTGTATAAATGAGCCTTATGAAATAATAACAAAGTAAATCAACCATTCCCATGACATGAGGGACCCTAATCCCGTTCCGCAAATAAGGTTTATTTGATGCATATGAGCCAGGATAGAAGGAATGCTCTGTGCTGTTACTCAGAATGAGGAAATGGCTGTCTCTTGGCACAGCCTGCTACTTGATGAAGACTCGGTGTCTCACTAATGGGATTTCAGCTTGTTTTTGCACAAAAGCCACACTGAGATGTGCTGTGAGACATGGGCACTCAGAATCGTAAAGCCAGGTTTCTCACTAACCCAGATGAGTTGCTAAAAATATCTGACAAGCACAGTTAATAAACGCAAAGAGGAACTTTGAAGAAACTAGATAATGTTGTTTCAATCCCAGCACCACCTGTGGACTTGTTTCCGCACCCCTAACTAAATTGACCTGCGAACACTGGCTGGATTTGAACATTTATCTTTTAACAAATTATTACAAAGGCCTCCAGTATACTCTCTTCCACAGCAAACGGGCATTGTAAATATTGTCCTGAATTTCTTAATGCTTGGGAAAGGAAGAATCAGATATATTTCCAGCAGAGCTAGTAATGGGAAATGAAATACAATACAATGAAATACAAAAAAGCCCAACGGTTATGATTACCTTAATAGTTGCCATCCAGCTATTCAACATTCACAAAATATTGTTGGGTTGCAATGCAGACATGGCTACAATGGTGATGAACATGTGTAGGCCGCAATCCCATGTATGTTCAGACCAAAAAATGTCCAACCCCAGCTCTCTTTATCCCACATGGGTGGCTGGAGAATACTGGGAGCTGTGGGACTTTCTTCTGTTTAAATATACATAGGATTGTACCCATAGGCTGAGAGAAACGCACTCAAACACGTCTCTGTCTCTCTTCCACCACCTCTCCCAAGTTTAAGGACTGGGCAAACTACAATGGTTATAGTTGAATCAGCAAACTACAGTTTGTGCTTCACTACACTTTCCTCTTGAAAAATCCCTCAAAAGACATAAGTACTGAAAGCAAGAGCAAAGGTTTCTGTAACAAGTTTGATAGAGTGTGTGCCAAAAAAAGAAGTTGTTGAAAATAAAAAAAGAAAGAAACTTGTATCAAAACAGCCCAATCTGCAGCAACTGAAATTAAATACAATAAATCTAAGTTTTTTACTGCTACTGGGCAGAAAGGATGAAGTGGCAGTTCCTTGGGGATTCAATCTATCTTCCTCCAATGTGGATGCAATCCAAAACCAAGAACATTTAAAGTCTCTTGCAAAGATTATCTGAGAGACAAAGACTTCACGGAGGCAGAACTGCCAGTAGAAACAAGTCTGTAGTTGAATCCTTATAAATTGGGTGATTTAAAGGGGAAACCAAAACCTTTTCCTGCCTACACTCCTCCAGCAAAGAGGGAGGGAAACCTTATTTTAAGCTGTTTTTCTCCTGGTTGGGCTCCAAGACAAGAAACCTTCTACTAGAAGAAAAAACTGTGATTTGGGTGGACTTTGAGGAACAGAATGCTAGTCTACACAAGTCCTCTTCTGAGCCACAAGGCTCCTTCCTTGTTCTCATTCTCATGAAAGCCTTCAGACAGCTGCCTGCTTTGGAAAGACGATGCGAGCATTAGCTGACAACCCACCTTAAAATATCGAGGTAGCACACACAGAAGAATTCGGCTGCAGAACTCTCCAAGATTTTGGAAATGTGCACACCATGAATTATTCTCTACCACCCGTTGGTGCTTTTTTACACTGCTACAGCTTTCCAGTGGTGACTGCAAAAGAAGGGGTACTGCTCTGATAAGTAGAGTCTCAGACGTCTGACCTCATTTTCAAGACCCAGTGTTCATGACTGCAGGAAATTTTGGGAAAAAGACCACCGAGGACAAACATGTCTTGCATTGGAAAACTCCAAACCAATTGAGCCACAGAAAAAACCCAATCTGGCTGAGCCTTGATTCTTTATATAGTTTCTCAGCATATTGTGTAATCCAACTTTACCACCCTGCACAAGAAGCATTTTCTCCATTTAAACTACCAATTAATGCACAGCACTAGGATGACATAGGGAGTGTGATTAGCATGAGAAAACTCTGAACAAATACATGAAGATACCAGAAATCGCAGACATGTGCACACTGGGAGGCACAAGGCTTGCTGCTTGAAGCGCATGCTAAAAGAAACAGCTGCATTTATGAGTCTTAATCTTCTTTCCTTTATTAGATGAGGTTTGACGTCACCTTTTGAATTTAAGCGCTCATTAGGAAACCAACATTTATTACAGTAGAAGGACGGAATCAGGCCAAATGCAATACAGGCTTACTGTAGCTATTAAATTGTCCTATAGGCCACAGAGCAGTCAAATACATGCTCACAGTAGCAAGAGAGAGCCGGCGGGAGAGAGGCGGCAATGAGAAAGAAACACATTCACAAAAAGCAGATTTAAATAGAATTTCACAAATACAAGACCTTATTTCTTTCACCAACATTAATAGAAAAAGAATATTGAACTTCAGTCTTCTCTGCAGTATTAAATGGGCCAGCCGTGCACGTTCCTTTTGCAATGTTCCCAGCTCCAAATTGGTATTTTTAAACTTTAATGGTAGCAAAGATCGTGCACTAAATGGCCACTGGAAAATTAACATAGAGAGTTATTCCATGCCTGAGAAATGAAATGAAAAGCAAAACGATAGGAGAACTGAGCTTACTTGTATAAGCCATAAATCAGAGAGGGAAGCAGGGGGAAGAAGCAAAGAAGAGCTAATCTCCATGTGGAGTAACTCGGAATAACAAGGAAGTGAACCAGAAAGCACAAGGGAAACTAGCTGTTCCCAACATGTGGTGGAATCCAGCAGCCAAACAAACAAACAACCCAACAAAGCCAGCCAGCTGGATTCTCCCTGCCACCCTCCTCCATGGAGGAAAGGTGAAGAGAGTAACCTGCAATTGCGATCCTCTCACCTGAAGCAAAGCACCCAATTCAGGAGGTGGCAGGTGATGCTCCACTGATTCCCAGGAATCCCACATGACATCGAAGGTAACAGACCTCCCAGAAAACTGGGCCAGTGCTCCCATTAAGCAGAGTGAAGCTGCCAGCTCAGGAAGCAGATTCTGAGAGGTACCAGCAAGTTGTGTGGGGAGAGGCTGTACGCCACATGGTACGCCCAGGGTCTACGGAGCCAACCTGTTGCTTTCACACACCATGAAGGTGCTTTTGCCCAATGACAGTCTTGCAGAAACAGTTCTGGTGGGTTCTGTATGCAGAAGAGGAGGGGGCGCCATCTTGCTCTTCATCACAGGCAGGTAAGCATCTTGGGTTGGCCCTCATGAGACGGCTGGGGTCAAGCATTAAGGTCCCCCCCTCAATCTGCCTCCTGTAGTGGCTACATCACCTGGCCATTGTGCACCTTATGCAAAAAACTATGAAATAATTGATCTGTAATTGCTTATATTGGCCATCCCTTCCAGTTCCCTGCCCCCCTTTGAACTGTCTCCTGCACCTAGACTCTACGCTGTCATTTTCAACTATATATCCCTTGGGTGCCTTGGAAGAATCATAGTATATAAAGTGCAGTTAAATGGTTAACAAAGAAAACAAAAACAACATTTAAGGTACATTCTTATGCACCTTTAGACAGAAAAAAATCCTTCCCATTCCCAGCATTCCCTGGCAGCACTGGGTCCTGCTGGGGGACCTCTGTCTGCCTCAAACACGCACAATATAATCCCACAGACATTTTAACTGTAAGATGGGGCTGATTTTCATTTCCCATGTATATCACTCTTTGGATGGCAACTAATAATCTAGCAATCTAGTTTTAATTCAATGTTTCTTTATCTTTTACAAAATGTACACACACAAGTTAAACCCCACTTTTGGTAAATAACAGAACCTATTCAGATTCTTATTATTTCCTTTCTAATCTTTCTGTCTTCTCCCCCATTTCCCCTCCTTCTCTTGTCATTGTTTTCTCTCCCTCCAGCCTGCTCATGACCCTCATCCTATTCAGCTAAAAATACCTGGTTAAAAATATATGAGAATAATGCAAAAAAAATAAAAAATAAAAAGGCAAGGAGAGCTGGAAATAGTCTAAAACAAACAGGATCTGGTGGAAAGAGACTGCAAAACCTTTAAAAGGCAGCACTGAGTTATTGAGCTCAACAATCGGATCATTGACAAAATGGTAGTTATAGAAGAATTGATCCTGAGAAAATTAAATTTGTTAAGAGCCAGCTATGGAGAAATGGAAGGATATGAATCCTCAGAAATACCAATTTATCACTGAACCTTTGGTGTTATGAATTTGCCCTACTGGGGCTTTCAAAATGAAAGGAATTTTCCCAAAACAGCAGGAGCAATTCAGTGTTCCCTAGTTCCATTGTTTCGTTCACTAACTTATTCTTCCCCCCTATCCTCCCCACATCTGGTAAAAGTATCTTTTTGGCAGGCAGAATGCTAATCCAGCGGGAAATGCCATGTCCCTGTGATACTAACCCATGGGACAGAAATACGGAGAAGAGCCTCCCTATATACAAATGGGACATGTGCCCGCATGGGGCCAAGATCTGGTACCTCTTGGCCACTAAAGGGCTCCCGGATCCAGGGTGTGGTTAGGCAAATTTAGCCTCATGTATCATGTCCAGCAGTAATCCAGATTAAAAAAATACCAGAGTGTGGGTAACTAGGATACTTCTGCCTAAAATTTCCAACCCTGCAAAGAAGTAGCAGTACATATGTTCAAAATTTACATAGTTTTCATAGCTACAAAACAGACCTCTCTGTGTTCATTCTGTGGCATACCATCTGTTAAAGATGGAAGAGATACAAATGTGAACACACGAATAATTATGAATAAACTGGTTTAGTGAAGTTCATTTTGATGGGAACAATGTGGCTTTTTCTCAAGCCAAGAAGGCCAAAAGGACTAAAAGACTGAGCTACAGAAAGGTCTTATAATGCTGTAAAGTCTACCCAATAAAAATTGTTATACGGTAGCACATATTTTCAGTTACTTTATATCTAATAGGTGAAAACTATTTTTGACTATTCTGTTTTCCCTTGGACAAGGTAACGTAGTGAACAGATGTAAAGTAAAAAATACTATTTCTCTTTATTTCAGGTTGATAAAAACCACTAAGAAGCAAAACAGAAGAAGCAGCTGGAAGCAAATGTGATACCAATAAGGGGATTTTGAAGAGCCCAGGCATAAGTACTGGTCTTTCTTTAAACATGTCAAGATGCCAAGGGATCAATTCTCTTCCCTGTCTAGCTGCCCAGTGAGCATTGATTTGCAAGTCTGAGATAACCTGAGAGACTCCACTGTATAAACAATCCTTCTATTAACAGCCGGGTTTCATATGGACTAGAATCTTCAAAATATGCCTTAAAAATATGGATAGAATGGTTTCTGAAATTTGCCTTACCCAATATCGTTCAAAGTTGGTTTCTTTCCTAGGCTAAATAAATGTGAGGAAGAAAATGCTCCATTTATTAAATTACTGACAGTAATGAATGCTCACATAATCTAATTGCTGATTGACTGCAAAGCCCCAATTTCACTGCAATGGTCTAAAAGTTTAATATCCATGTTTTCATGCCTGACATTAGCCGATTAGGAACATCACATCCATTCACCACTCAGTGGCTCATCCACATGAAAATAACGGATGGGGAATAAACTCATTCCAAAACTGTTTTTGAAAACAAACAAACAAACAAACAGTATTTCATGCCAACTGAGACCACATTTTTAAATTAATCCCCACTCAGTTTCAGATCCTTGCTCTGATTTCAGCCAAGTAATTCAACTCCTCCCACCCTTCCAAATTATGGCCTTACATCTCTGCTGTCACAAGTCACTTCTTATACCAACTGTGACATGAAACACAGCCCTTATAACATCCAAGTAATATATGGATTCCCGGGATATTTCCAGATTGTGATACAAAGTGGAGGGTTTATGAAGCACACACTGGTGAGAATCTCTTTTTCTGGCTGATCAACATTTGATGCATGTTGGAAACAGGAATGCTGGGAAGCAAATAATGCATTGGTGAGGGTATTATCTTGCCTTGTGGTACATCAGGGAACAGGTACATCCCCTGAAAAGCAAAACAGTACTGAAGTTGTGCTTCATAAACCACAACCAGAGTCAGTAGCTAGTGTGTAAGCTGTTTCCCCCCAAGTTAGGATAAGCCATGAGTACTTGTTTGCTTGTTTCTGTAGGAACCCTTGTTCCTATTTATTTCCAGAATTTCTTCTAAGAATGCATGGAGAGATAAAATCCGGCATACAACTTTATCTGTACCGAAAACTCAGACCTCGTTGTGGGACCGCAATGACAGACTTTGGTCTGATCCAGAATGGATCTTCTTAAGTTCTTAAAATTAAACCAGACAGAAGAGCGCTGGGCTGGACGCAGTCTTAGTAACCCTCTGCTTCCAATTTTCTCCTTCCACTGTTCATTGGATAACACACTAGAGAACATTAAGGCCTCTGACGAAAATGTTGCTTTTTTGACGCACCTATGCTCTGCTTAAACTATTTATATGACAGCACTGGTTCTAATTTTAATTTAATGTAATTTAATGTAATTTAACATTTTTAATACTTCATTGATACAAATTGAGTTTTGTCTATTTTTTACAATATCTTAATTGCATTTTAGTAATGCTATTGTTGATATTTTATTGCAATGGCCGCTCAGAGAGCATAATGCTAGCAAGCGGCTTTTATACAAAATAAATGAATGAATAAATAAAACATTTTAAAAGGGGGGGACGACCCTCAGCAGGCAGAATTGACTTTCTGCTGACTAATCTCCAACCCAAAAACTTTACGTTTGGGCCTTAAGTATGATGCCCGGAGGTGGTATTTGCGAAGTCATTGTCAGAGGTTGAGGATTCATCTAATTTTGTTCCCCATTAATGGTGAGGCACAGGATGGAGTTTAAGCACAAAACACTAGGTGGAAGTGAACTTTCCATTATTTCTCTGTACATGGTGCCATTTTCCTGTCAGGTTTCCCAGACAAATTAATCTGTAGCATGCGACATGGAATGGCCCGGAATACAGACGGAAAGCTGGCATTTAACGAAAGGCAACAGGGAGGGCTGCTCCAAAAGGCAAGGTTGCTATTCCTTAGGTGGGAATTTTTAGATCTGATTTATATGCTCAGGGGGATCATGTACTACAGCCATAGAATGAGATGAAGACATAGGATGCTGAAGAAACTCAGCAAGCTGGGCTCCAGCTGGTGCCTGGAAAGGAGACGCTGCCTGGGAACGGTTAGGAATGCAACCCTCAAATGGAATAAAAGGAATTATTTATAAATGGAATTAATAAACATAGTGCAGCTTCCCGGGCCTGTAGCAGAAGGCAGTGAGTGGAATGGCTGGCTGCCCCTCTGTGTTCAGAAAATGCTTCTGTCCTGCAGTGAGGCATTTCAGTTCTGTTTCTGCAGGAGGAGGTCACGGGAGACTAATGGCGTGCCTGTCACATTGGGCTTATTTACCCATGTGTGCACACGCATTACACTGAGCATACGCTGAGGGCCTGCAGCATCCCCTCACCCACTGCCACTCCTCACCTGCTGCCCAGGCCCCAGACTCCAGGAGAACCTCTAGTGTCAGCCGGCAGAGAGAGAAGTCAGCTACCCACATGCTTTTCAGATCCAGTTCTTGCATAAATGGCCTTTTGCTACACACAGGTTTAGTTTCCCCCTCTTGTTCTCGCAGCAGCCTCAAATCAGCACGTCCCCCAGGCATGGGGGGACAAGGCAAGCCCCTTTCCAGAGGACCCACCACCACCACTTTTAGGATCTCCCTAAAAGCAGGGAACCTGCCAGGATAAACTTGCCCAACTGGATGACTCGTTCCATTGGTCTCTTTCCACAATCACAGACACACAAGAGTTGGGGGATATCTGAAAGACCCTTAGACCAACCCCAAACCCACTGTTCTGTCACTGCAAAATCGACTGGACAACCTCCTGCTTTAGCAAGGGAATGCCAGGGATCTTAGCTCCTCACCAAAGTGCAATTTCCAGGATTCCCTGTGGGAAGATACCCCTTAAAGTGGTATAAAACGGACTGTGGCTCTTTATGTCAATAGAGAAGCGTTCTAGCAAAGCTTTTGCTATAGATTAGGGTGGTGTGCTGTGACCTAGGGAAGAAATTTACTTCCATGAGTGCTGCACATCTATTTTTTGTGAATAGGAAAAATATTGTCACCTGTTAACCTAAGCCTGGGGTCTCCAGCATGAGGTTTCTTGGTGCCTATCAAGCTCCCTGCTGCAATATTTATTTATTTATTTATTTAATTTGGGAGGTTAACATGCTGCAACGCGAAGCACAGCCCTTCAGCATCATCTTTAACTGGGATCAGAAAACAGGTTTTCTGTTTTGAAGCTGAGTCCGCATTCATCCTGAGCTTTTCTGGCCAGCTGCAGCTTTAACCATCTGCCTTGCTTACTTAATGAAAAAGTGAACGAAATGTGGAAATAAAAGACGTTTCTGCTCTGAATCATTTGCAAACTGAGAAAGGTCCCAAAGCTTCAACCAATGGTTTGGGGATAAGAAGTCACACTTCACCCAGTCTCAGGAAGCGCCCCATCTTCCTGGGATGGTGTTGATAGACACCCTAGAAGGAAGTACTGTTCTATCTAGCCTCTCTCAGACGACGAATAGATGCAGAGGTGAGAACTCTGGGGCAGCTGGCTCCCTGCAGGCAGCCAACAGAACATATTGGAGTCACACTCCTCCAGTGGAACTGCTTCGGTGGAATTATTCATTCTGGCCAGCTTCTGTTAAAATGCAGAGACTGTCTGGAACGCATCGCTCAGATGCTCGGGCCTTTGGAAAAAACAAATTTTGCACTCATGAAAAACATTCCTCCCACAATTAAACTTGTATTTTCGAGCAGAAGCTCAGCCCACCTGCCCTCTAATTCCTATTAAAAATAGTTCAACTCTACATGGTGAGAGGTAGAGCTATTTTGAACACCCGAGGAAGAACTGAAGCTGTATAGTCCATTTTTGCATAAACAAACTGGTTGAAAATGAGCAAAATAAAAGGAACAAAAAGAATGAAAGCATGAAACATACTTGGAGGTGGAGAGAGGAAGACTCCAGCCAGACAAAGAGCAAGTGCAAATTACTGTACCAGAAGGGAAGCAACTAAAGATCCTAGTCCAATAGTCTTTATTGGACCAAAGATCTGCAGGCAAAGGTGATCCGAGCACAGCAAAGCGAGCTCTTCAACTAGCATTATGCTTCCCTCCAGATTTGCTAGACTGCAGTTCCCATAATTCCCAGCGGATATGGCCGGCAGATAGCAGATGGTAGCAAAGCAGGGTGGGCCTGTATTCTTGTAAAAGGTTTTCTGGTCTTGGTACCTACAGGCAGTTCTGACTTGTCATGGGCAGCCAAGTTAGCGCCAGATTTTCAAGCCTGGCCTAGGCTGGGTTCAGGGCAAGTCTTACCAATAAAGCAAACCAAAGAGAAACAGCAGCCATTATGACAAGATGGCTGGATAACAAGTAGACAGGACCGCTACCAGATGAGACCAACGGTGCGTCTATCCTGGCGCTCTGGACCACTTCCTACAGCGGTCAACTCAATAAAGATACCTCCGTATGAAAGCCACTCCCCTCCTTTGTTGTCTTCTCTGCCAAAAAATACTGATTTTCTATACCAATACCTGCTCCATTTATGGAAAGGTAACTGCTAGATGTTGATGCAAGGTAGAGGGAGCACAATTTTCAAGGATAGCTCCAGATCTGAGGGGAAAATGCCCTTGCTGTTTATGCTGATGGGCTTTCTTTGGGCCAAACTCATGGTGGGGGGCAGCCATGCTCCAAGGGACCTGCCATATTAATTCCCCACAATGCTGTGCAGCACTCAATGTTCCAGGACACTGAGGGGAATTAAAATGGCGGTTCTCAGACCCAGTCACCTAGCTGGGGCAGGCACTGGCATCGCTGAGGCATGCTAATTAGTCAGGGAAAGCATTTTTTCCAGGTTAATTATATTTAGGCTTCTATGAACCACAGATGACATGCTCCATTTTAGAGGATGCATCCTCCCCACACCCTCACCTTAGAGGGAATGCCTCTTTCAAGTAGGCTGCAACGTACACATGGATCTAAACCAAAGGAAGTGCGGTTTATTTATTCTTCTAGTCCTATGCACATTTATGAAGATCTAATCAATATTATAAAGAATCAATCCAAATAAACCCCACTCACTTAAAATTGCTTATTTAAATTAGTGCCTGGTGCATAATACATATTTGCATTACTAAATAGGGGAGAACGGAACAGGGAGGCATAGATCTGTTGCCCTCAGCAACCACACCTTGATGGCAAACATGGAACACAGGGTTGTGTTTTTAAAATAAATTTAGACCTGGCAAGGTGAGGGATCGTTCATCCACATTTCAACCACCTCTTCAGGGGAATGTGCCCCTTCCAACTCATCGCACACTATAAAAAGAAATTTAACTTAAAATCAACTTTAGTAACCTAAGCATGTCAGCACAAATTCTTAAGATGTCAAATTCTCAAGCATTAGTTTAGGAACAAATTGGCAGCTTTGGGAAAGTGTCTGTGTTTTATTTTGGGCTGGGTAATGTTTTTAAAAAGGCTTTTCTGTCCAGAGAGTGGATCAAGTTTGATTAAGGTTCCTCTTGGGATACAGAAATCTCCGTGCCAGTTTCACATACTTGCTGCCCAGCTTTTCAAAAGAAGTCCTATAATAACAACACTGGATTCAAAGCCAAAGAAAAAGAGTGAATTCAGCCAATTTTTGGAGTTAGCAAAATGCATCTACTCCCATGTTGCTTGGAGTTCACAGAACAAAAATACTGCTGTTTATTTTCTCCCAACCACTGAAAAAGAGAAAGGCAGCACTCAACCAGTTAGCTAAAGAACATGAGGGCAGCCCCTGAGCCACAGCCCCTGCAGAAGGAAAATACCTGACAAAATTCAGAGAGGAAAAAACTAACTGCATGGAGACATTTCAGAACAAAGCTGGAAACAGGAACACAACCACTCTGCCCTTTTCTTGATCAATTCTCCCACCAGAACACGAGAGAGGTGGAGGAAGAAACATCCCATCTTGTGAGAGTCACCATGAGATCAGACATGCTGGGACAGCGGGAAAGACAGTGTCACCAGGTCAGCGTCAGTATGTGACACACAAGAAAGCCCAAAGCTGACAGTCGGGAGACAGAATGCTGCACTCAGATCTCTTCTAAACCCTGCCTTGAAGGGTAGAGCTTAGGCTGAGCTGTCAGTAGCTGGGTAGACACTAGACCGATTCACTGGGGCATCTCTGATCCTCAAGGGAACATCTCTGCGAGTCTAGGGAGCTCTCCGAGGTCCTGCAGCCCTGGAACCTGGGCAGCTGCTTGAAAATGGATCTCCTTTCTCTGAAGCCATTCCATGCTCCTGCATCCTGCTTCTGATGGGCTCCCTTCAGATCTTTCACATGGAGGATAAGACCATCAGTGGCTACTAGTCATGCTGTTGCTACATTGCAAGTATACTCCACTGTTCTTCCTCCTACAAGGAAGCCAAAGCAGATTACAAGGTTCTCCTCCTCTACATTTTATCCTCACAAGAGCAGGTCTGTGAGGTAAGTTAGGCTAAAAGTTTGAGAAGGACCCAAAGTCACACAGTGAGCTTCATGGCTGAGTGGGGACTAGAACCCACATCTCTCAAGTCCCTGTCCAATGCTCCAAACATCATGCCACAATGGATCCCAGTGACAGCAACAGGACACGATGCCACTATCAGAGCCACTATTTCTCTACCCCAGGTGGTGGGAACATGGCACTCACATTCTACTTATGGTTGGCCACTGTGGAAACAGGATGCTAGACTAGACAGACCTTTGGTATGGGCCAGCATGGCTCTCCTTATGTATTCATGCTCCCAGTTCTTAATGAGTTCCCAGCCTGGTTGGAACAGGGCTGTGCAGTTTGCTCCAAGCCTCGACCACAGAGGCGCATCCACGCAAGCCAAAAAGCACGATCCTGCTGAGACCGCTGAGCACTGTGCAAAGACTCCACGCCCAGTTTTGAGTGAAGAAAAGCACAATCCCTGGAAAAGAGGAGCTCGCTTCCCTGTCAATTTCCACACTGCAGGAGTGGCATCAGTTTAAGCAGGGGGCCTTTGGCTTCTGGAGCAGAACATTATGATGCCTTCAACAATTCTCCAAGGCATGCCACAGTCTGCCCGAAACAGGAACCACCCAAGGGGAAAGGGAACTGGGGGTAGGAATGTTCTCCAGATTCCCATCAGGCAGAAGTTATACTGGGACTTTCAGAGGAGGAGGGAGGGAGAGAACAGTGAGAAATCCATCTCTGCAAAGCATCTACTTATTCACCCCCATAAGCCTGGCGTACGGGATGCGCAGCTGCCTAAAACTGCTGGCTTTCGTTGAGGGAGGGTGGCCGCAGCAAAGGAAAGGCAGTAGCAACGAGAGGCACCCCCAGAGAGAAGCACAGCAGCCCAGCAGCGTTCACAGAGCTGCTGTACAAGCATTAATAGTCAAGCACTTGGTGTCATTTGCTAGCTAGGAGCAAGATTTTGCTTGGATTTATTTATTTCTCTTCTATGCTATTTCCCCGGCCCCTCAAGGCATCTATTTCTCCAGTGCTCATCAAGGCTGTCCGTTATGAGATTATTTTGCATGCAGCTCAGCTTTTCTGGCTGTCTCTCACAATGGATGCACTGGTGAGATACTGTTGCATGTGCGACATCCACATAGCCTAAGAAAACAAAATACGTCCCTTGGAAAACCACTATAGTAAACCTGCCGTAAGATGCCCAGACACGCCTCTTCTTGAAGCTGTGGCTGCCCAACATGCCCAACAGTTGTCCAACATGCACCTCCTCCACCACATTAACCCAAATTTCCACCTAAAATGAGCGCTCTGGCATGGGGAACCAAAAGGAATACGAAGGCAGAAGGACAAAAATAAATGAAGCAAGACCTACACATTTGTGTGTGTGACTGAATTAGACCCTGTCCCTAGCCATTACGTCAAGGAGATGTACCTATTCTTGTTGTTGCACCTACTATCCCAGATTTGATTTTAGGATAATTTTAAGATGTGCTTGGTAGACATTTTGGGCCTAGAGCTGGTGCCAAACAGCCACCATTCTCCAGAATGCACTGGAGAAACACTATGTCTGGTACCCCCAGGCACTGTAGGAGATTAAAACTTGCGGGCTGCAGTTACCTGCTACAGAGATCCCAGTGGTGCTTGTACCTGATACCAGCTCCATTTGGGATTCATGTATTTGAGAGAATACATGCCAGATGTCACAATCTGCCCTTTGCCACATGCTACGAGAGAGCGGTGGCGATACTTCGATGTGGCTAGCAGCTGTGTGATCAATATTGAGCAGTTCTGTGAAATGTGACCATTGAGAGTTGAAGTCTAGACACTAATTGCCCATTTCGGGCACTGGGGAGCGGCACTGCTTGCCAGGATACACACGGCACATGTCTAGGGGAGTGCAGTAAAAGCATGTTATGACAACAGTCTGCCTCTGTTTCAGCCTTGCCCGATTGTGCCTGATTCTGCCTAATCTTGGAAGCTAAGCAGAGTCCGGCTGGGTTGAGATCTGGATGGGTGGCCTGAGACCTGCATTGAGCAGACTGCTGGGCCCCTTCCAATGGTCTGATTCTATGATCAGCTTGCACACCTGGAAAAGGTATGCAAAACCAAACCCAAACCCAAAACCATCAGCATCTTTGGGCACCTTCTCTAAGAGAAAAGGCGAAAGTGCCAGGGGCTTTTACATTTCCAATAAAAGATAAGCAAGGTGGGGAGAACATGAGACACTTATACAATGAATGAATAATATAGAGCAGTTGGGACAGAGCCATGTTCTTCTCCTTCTTTCCTAATACTAGAAACAAGGGCAGGTGTACGCAAAGCGGTGTCCCAGGCATCAAATGAACCCCCAAACACCTTTTCGGCACCCACCGAAGTCTCTAACTCATCCAACCTTTCTTGGATGTCCACATGTCACAATGAGGCACTCAACAGAACTCAGGGCACCCAAAGGATGGGGCAAACAAAGCACCTGCAGGCACCTGCACAGTGACACAGTCCCGCCCCACACACAGGTAGGTAAAGCCACAGTAGGCTCTCATGTCATGCAAAGCGGTTGCGTAAGAGCCAGGACTCCCGGGACACAGCGCCGGCACCGTTTATTACCAGGGGACACTGACACCATCTGCCACTCCTCTCAGGTTTCCCTTCCACACTTAGCTGCAATCCTCACAGTAGTTTCTGGCGGGGAGGAGGCCGAACGGATTCCCCCAGCGACAGCGGATCACTCCCTGTTGTCAGGAAAAGCATTTGGGGCTGGCTTGGCCTTGAATGGGCAGGCAACACCCACTAGCTTCACCAGCACCTGCTTAGGGCAGAGGCAAACACTGCTGTGTGGAAGGGGAAATGTACGCATCCTGCTAGAACGGAGAGGCAGAGCTGGATCCATAGAGCACCCTTCTTTTTGGACCACCCATGGAAGTGCAGCCGCAGGGAGTGTCGCGATGAACGCCTGCACGCTCAAATTTACCAGCCCACCACTGCAAGCCACTTTGGCACTCGTTTCCATGGCATAGCCACCCCGAGCCCTGGATCTGCCGTGTGTTGCCCTTGTGAAGGGAACGTGCCTGATCAGGCACGGTGATACTCTGGAAGGTGCATCCACAAAGCCCTCTTAACCACTGAGCATTAGTGGGACTGAGATGCTAGGGAAGTGGCAGCAGAAGGCAGCTATTTCCCTCACGGCCTTGCTTGAGAATTTCTGGCTTGATGCTAGTCGAGACAGAATGTTAGGACTGGGTGGATCTTGACCCGATGCACCAGTCTTGTGTGTGTTGATGTTGGGAACAGGAACAGATGCACACTAGAACATCCGCCAGTTTTACCAAGGTGGGGGCAGGGCCTAATGCATGTTTGCGCTAACGCTCAGGCACCTTCCTGCCAATTCGGCTTCTTCCAGCTACTCTTGCAGATGGAGCTCGCTGGACCTCCAGCCACGTGCAGGATGGCGGCTCAAACATTCCCAAGCTGGCTCGCTGGCTAGCTGCCTTGCTTCCTGTCTACAGCATTGCTTTCTCACTCTTTCTCCAGTGTGTGTGCGCGTACAAACACAAATTGTCTCTCTGAAGTGTCTGGGTTGTGAGCAGCTGAATCCCAGAATTCAGAGCTGTCATAGCTGTGCATGAGAAATATAGAGGAAATGACATGCATGCAGCCCGTAGGAGGATCAATGCAAACTGGCAAGCCATCGATCCAGCTTTCATTTGATTCTGTAACTTAATTGCATACCATAAAATTGAAAAATATCTAGTGCAGCCACCCCAAAAGATACTTAGCAGTATATTTTAGAAATGTTGCACGTTAAAAAGGGTGCTACTATCAGGTGATGCATTTTGCCTTGGTTGCTGTAGCTGCCTGCTGATGGAAAATTTAAATGAACAATAACATGTGCTCGGTGTCTCCGTCTCTGTTTGTGTAAGACAGAGGGAGAGAGAGATTGAGAGAGAGGGAGACTGACTGATTCTATCTTTTAAAAGATATGTTTATAGTTGCTCTGAATTTTCTGCCCAAAAGGCTAAAAATGGTGGGTGGTGAGCAAATAAGCAACAAGATTTGTATTTCAATATTTCTGGAGAAATCTTCTTTACAGAGGCAGCTGCTGTGAAGAATCTACTCCTCCCTTGTGGTACTGTTTGGGTGCATTTCTTCTCCATCCTTCAGGCTTCAACCAACAACATGTTTGTGTGAAGGCGATGGAAGGTCCGTCTCCCTCCCGTGTGGGAAACAAGCCCAACAACCCCTGTGGGAAATGGCCCAGCATCACGGGACTTTAATTAAAGTCTCCCATGGCTGATAAGCCATGATGGATTTTCTTGTCATGTGAACCAGGTCAGTGTGCCAAGCTCCCAGCTGACCCAAGCCCAAAGAGGCCTCTTTGGAACAGAGAACTTGGATTCTTGAGTAAACTTCCTTACCACAGAAGAGAGGGAACAGCTAAGCAGTTCTGTGGCAGAGATCCCTTGCCGGGGTCCCAAAAACTACTTTAACCTGAACCCTTGCTCTGCCACAGCATCTGAGTCTTCTCCTCCATCCCATGGCCCGCTAGGTTGCAATGGATATGCTGTGATGCTTAGAGTAGTCATCGGGGTGCCTTTTGCATGGGGTTTACTCAGAAGCAAGGGTGTAGGCACTGAAAGGGATCTAGCTGCAACTCATGGCAGAACGGCTGCCAGGATAATACCCTCAGTCTTGAACCAAGCCTTTGTTGGTTCAATTAACTTTGTGGGCTCTCATTAACTTTCTTGCTGAATCCATGTGCGGCATTCCCGGACTGGGGTGGGGTCTTTCCTAGCCCTACCCAGAGAGGATGAGAACTGAAGTACGTGCTCGACCAATGACAAACAGCCTTTCAAGCAGGAGACTGTTGCATAAACAACCAATCAAAATTTGAATCTGCACTTAAAGATTAAGCCAATTATGTCTGACAACCCGATGGCCATTGACCTCATGCAGGAAGCCACAGCCTTGAATTTACAAGAGCCGAGCATGGCTGTCACACATAGGGCGTTTGGAAGGGCTTCCACTCATAGGGTTGCCATAAGTCAGAGATGACTTGGGGGCACATCCTCTCTCCCCACCCCGCAAATGTTCTATTCATCTGGCCGCGCTTTTGCTGCTGGAGAGGCAACATGTAAACAGTGCGCGGCACACACAGCAGTGCCGAACATGATGGGGTCTTTCTTGCCGGTGTTTTTGTATGTGTCACTTATCAGAGTCTTATCTCTGCGGTACGCTCTCATTGAACTGTGTCACCGTTTAGACTTGGAAGAATTCATTCATTCCTTTGTGTTCAAAGAACGGCAGGAAAGGGAAGTACAATAATTGTCTCTTTGTGTTGCCATGCATGATTGGGGTGCGATGTTCCTAAACAGTAGAACAAGGGCTAACCCACCTGGACAGTAGCAGCATTACGGTTTCATAAAGGCCCAGGCGTTTTCCTCCTGCATCTTTCCACCGCCCAACCCAGAGTCACGAAGCAGTAATGAATACACTAATGGACAGAGACAAATGCCTGAGATGGAAGCAGCTCAGCTCAGGTCAGCGCCACAAGCTGCTGCGACCTTCTGCGTTTCAGATTTACTGGAGAACTGCAGCCAAAGATTAAGCTTCTTATTCTGAATTAGTCCGAGAAATCCAGCCTTCCTCCCTTCTTCATACTCCTTTCCACCAACGTGTTCCTCTCTCAAGATCCTGGCCCGGGCCAGTTCCTGAGGACCCTGCGCAAGACTCCAACGATTCCTTCTCCACCTTTGCTCTGCCACTGTCATCAGCTGGTTTGGCTTCTCCTCCTCCTTCCCTCTTGCTGCTGTTTGCTTCCTTGACAGAGACAAGGAGGCACGGATAGCTGCTCCATCTCCTCCTCCCCACTGCCTGGGCCAGAGCAAAAAGCAAGTGCAAACAGGTTGCAGTGGTGAAGAGGAGGAGTAAATCCAGAGGACTTGTCAGTTAGCCCCTGCTGGAATATGGATGCTCAACAGTAGCTATCTTTGATACAAGCCCTGCCCCAGGGTTTTCTGCTTCCAAGGACTCCTTAAATTCCTGTACCCAAGACTTCTAAGAGTTTATCTCCTCCAGCAGCACACAAAACCGCCTGGCCTCCAGCCTCTTCCCCACTTCCTCGTTGTCCACCTTCCCTCCTCTCTTCTGGAGTTAGTCCGTTCATGGATGTTTCATGACTTTCCACCAACTCGGCGAATGGTTCAGGAGCACCATGAACTGTTAGAAGGGCAGGCTCTCCATCATGCTTGGTTAGAGAAGACAGCATCTAAAGTCTAGCATGAGCTTTTGCACTCGCTGGACAAAGCACAGAGTTGGATGGAGACTGTGGCCAAATCCTATACAATATGACGTTCAGACCGCCATCAGAAAGCAAGTACACATTTCAAAAATGTGCATGAGTGTACTTTAAAAATGACTGAAGAAAGCTTGCAGGTCAAAAATGCACACGCTTTGAAATGAGTCTGTTTCAAAAATATAAACAATTGTTGCTTACATTTTGAAAAATGCGCCGAAGAATTAAAAGAAAGCAAGAAAGCCGAGAACCCTAGCAGTTGTGGAAAGCCAAGCAGCCCAATGCAAAATGTGTTGCAAACAAGTAGCACAAATACACAACAATACGCACTACTAAGATAACCTGCAACACAAATGAGTCTTTAAGTCACCTTGCGTGGGGGGGGGGGAGAGGCACAAAAAAAAAAAAAAAACAGGGCAAGACCTATTTCAGTGCAGGAATTGACCTAGTTTTGTCTTCTACCAATTAAAAGCTGAGATTTTTAAAAGAGCCTAAAGGGATTATGTGCCATGGGAAGCTGAATTTCAGCAGGATTCTGAAGCCTTTTCACGTCTACTAAAAATCTTGTCCTGTGCCAGGATCCTTCTGGAGGGACCATTAAGGAGCAAAAACAAACCAGAAGCATTAATGGCCACCCCCAGAATGATATTTTGAATATTAAACACTGAGTTTTTTTTTTTACTTTTACTTTGCTTTGGACTTCAGCTGACAAATCACTTACCAAATTATTGTGATTTATAGAGCGCTGTCACCAGTATTTGCCAAAACAGAACATTCCCTGCCCCAAACTGTTCACAATCTTTTCCTTTGGTCTCAGAGGAAAGCCATCATGGACTCTGATCTAAAGCAGATTGCCGAAGTCTACACACAATGAACCAGTCATGGGGTTTTATCATTTGGGGATTCAGCATAGTCTCCCACATCAACAACAAGGAACACAAGAAGCTGCCTGATATGGTCCATGTCTGATGGACTATTGTGTTATCTGAACTCAGCTTTGTTAATAAGCCATGGTTTGTTCACTATAAACACCCATGAAGAGAACACATTTGCTCACTTTTGAGTTGTGATTGGGCTGCAAACTGTGTTCTTCACCATAGTTTGTTACCTTGGCTGGGTTCAGACAACACCATAACCCATGTTTTAACAAGCCACATTGAACCCATACTAATGCCCTGAGCGTGGGTTATGGTATTGTCTGAACCAGGGTTTCAGACAGAGCTCTACCTTGGCCCTAATTCGAGAGACCTGGCAGAGACAAGAGATAGAGACATCTCAAAACCCTTGTCACAATTTTGTGGAAGGTCCCAAGGAAGGCACTGCCCAATGGTGTATTTTGGCTTTTTCCTACAAACCAGAATTGCTTACTTGGTTTTATGTTGGCGAGATACTAAACAAGTCCCCACTCCCCATATCAGCCATACTTTGAAGAGAACTTCATGGAAGGTACACCTTGCTGGAGAAACCTGCCCAGCATTATATAAATACAGAGTATTTTATATTGAGGGGATATAAATGTTAGAATCTGCAACCTATAGTCTAGTATTGCCCCATTACAGGTAAGGGGGTTATATGGGGCTTCTTCTGAAAGGCCCATTTCAGTTCTCAGCATGGGGCCTGCAGGCGCACAAGACATTAAAGAGCAGATCTGGCTTCTCAAAAGAAAGAGAAGTTTCCCGGGGGATGTGCCCCATACGGTTCATCTTCAACCACTTGCCTTACAGCCTCCCACATTCAGACAACCAACAATATTTGCAGAAAGATGCTTGTTGGCAGCTGCCAAAGCAGAGCAGGTCAGACACAACTAGATAAATTGCCCTTGCAGACAGTCCGGATACTTCAGATGGTGCAAAATCGAGCAGCCAGGTTGCTGACAGGGACTGGGCGTTCTTCTCACATAACCCCAGTCCTCTACCAGCTTCACTGGCTTCCCATAGAAGTCCGGGTTCAATTCAAGGTGTTGGTAATCACTTATAAAGCCCTTAACGGCTTGGGACCCGGATACCTAAAGGAACACCTGCAGCCATATTTGCCCTCCTGCCCCTTGAGATCGGCAGCAGAGGCCCTCCTCCGGGAGCCCTCCATGAAAGACCTCAGGAGGCAGAGTACCCGGAGGAGGGCCTTCTCTGCGGTGGCGCCCCATCTGTGGAATGTGCTCCCCAGAGAGGTCCGCCTGGCGCCGTCGTTATTTGTTTTTTGGCGCCAGGCCAAGACCTTTTTATTCAAACAGTATTTTAATATTGTTTAATATTTATATATTTTAATTGTGCAGCCAGTGTTTCCAGGTTTTAATTGTAATGGTTATTGTTGTATTTATTTATCTCTGTGAGCCATCCTGAGGCTATGTAGCAAGGGGACGGCATATTAAAACTTTAAATAAATAAATAAATCTGTGTATGGAAGAGACAAGAGAGGGGCTTGTATAGCTTAGCAGACCCAATTCTGTCACAAGACACTGTCCTACACATCAAGCACGCTTTCCACTCCCTGGCATTTTAAGGCGGGCTTCATGATAAGGTGTTTCGATGGAATTTAGGGCTTCATTTTGTCCCTAAAATCCTGCACAGTCCAGCACTGGTTGGGATTTGAGGGGTGGAGATGAACAACCATAAAATTAAATTTTGCTATTATCATCCTCCCAATAATTAATACAACCAACATTAGGTCTCATGGAGACCTAGGTAACTTCCATGGTTTTAATTTTGATAATTGGAGCACCTTGTTGCCATGGAAATGCTTGCTATAAAAAATTAACATATCTGCACATGTAGTGATGAGTCAGCCCCTCGTCCTCGTCGTCCATGCCCCCCCCCCCACAGGCATTCAAAGCACTGCTGATTCGTGGAATGTACAGCCAGAGAATATGCCCCGGGGGGTACAGAGATGAGGAATGGGGGGGGCACTGCTTTAGTCAACATCTGCCAGGGTGACCCATACCAATAACATCGTTTCCATAGTAACTCAAACGGAGAAGCATCAGGCCTATAAATAGCCCCACTGTGCCAAAAATAACTGGCGTGGTGTCATAAGCAAGAGATACGCTTCTCGCTCCAAGGGCTATTTTTGCTGCCCCCTTGAATTGTGAGCGCCTGGCCAGCTCACAGCAATGCAGCCGTTGTAAATTTAGGCCAGACTTTTCGGCAATGAAAAGCATTAGCCACCTTTCTGTGCCGTCACACTACTCTCCAGACGAGTGCTTCCTTAGTGGAGCCAGCTAGTCATTCTTAGAAAAGATGCAAGCTGTCAGCTTCAACAGAATTCTGCTCCCACCGACAAGAAATGTGATTCCGACTTTCCGGAAAAGCTTGCAGAATGTCTAAACTAGTAGTTGGTCTGAGCGAAGGTACAGGGTTACATCCAATGTTAGTCCTACCCATTGAAAAGGAATGACACAAGTTCAGCTAACATTGGTTAGGACACTAGTGCATCATTTGAGAAAGGGAGGTTATCCTTATGTATCATCCTGGAGCACCTATGTATCCAGTTGTTAATAAGGTACAAAAAAAACCCACAACAGGTGTTCTTAACTTAGACTTCCTAGCCTACACTATTCCTCTTCCAAAGGAACCATAATTCTTTCCAGAGACTAAGGTACTCAGATGTTCAGCATCTTCCCCAGACCAGAACTCCCAAGCTTTTTCAAAGGAAAGTCATACGATATGTAAACCAGTTTGTTTGTGTGTGTGTATATATCCTTCCTTCCTTCCTTCTCAGTTGTAGAAGAACTGCTCCCCTTTGAAGCATTAAAAGTTGTCAAGCCATTTATCCATTGGGAGGTGTTTTCCAGAGAGTAAGATAACCAAAGGGTTGGATCTCTAGATATCATGATATCTCTAGATATCATGCCCCACTTTAAGTCTCTGTGTCTTGAGTCAGCAAGCACTATAGACCATGCCCGCCCCCACCCTTCAAAGTCCACATTTCCCCGTGTGTTCTCCCAGGAAGGGTCTCCTCTTGGTCCCTCTATAGGGTTAATCCTGCTCTCTACAGACCTACAGATCTTCAGCAATAAGACAAAAACCTCTGCCTATCCATCTAGAAAACAGAGTTGGGTGCTGGGCAGCCGAGTCCCACAGGGCTGTGAGGAAGGAGGGAAGTTTAAACAAGGTTGAGAATCCCTGCATGGTCCCCATCCTGGATTAAAACCAATAATTTGCTGGTCTTCTCCTTCCCTTGTTGCCCTTGCACCTTTCACTACTCCCTTACTACTTAAATTTAGACACTATAAGCTCTCGGAGGCAGCTCCCTCCCTCCCTCTCAACACACACATTCACCAACACTTCGCACTAAAAAGCATGTGCTTTGATACTATCATGATACATGGTACATAACAAAATTTGTCACAGAAAAAGAAACCCAGTATACTCACCTTAATCGCCACAAGCTTATGCCTTAATTGAGATTAGTGTCTCCAGAATATCCAAAGCTACACCTCCAACTGAGTAGCTGTCTGTCCAAGTACTGAAACATACTGGCTGGTTTCTGGAGCAAGATTTAACAAACCAAATCCAAGGAACAGGACAAGGGTGTTTTGAACTGCATTTCTGCTACTGGTGCAATCCAAGGAAGAGTTATTTCCTGCTGTCTGGTGAACAGCAGTAGCCAAATTAAAATATGGGGTGGGGGCTGAGAACCAAAAACCCACTCATTAACACATGCCCAGGCTCACTGCCTTCTCCCTTTTCACAACACTGTACTCCCTGTTACAATCTCCCTCAATTCTCCTTCTTCGCAGTCTGCAAGGGAAGAGTTCTGACCTTCCCAAAACCCAGCAGTGACAAAATGGTTCCAGCTTCCTGCCATTAAACTGTTAGGGTAGGTATTCCCCCTGCAATTATAACCCACAGAAACGCAGGACAATAAACACTGTTGCAATGCATGTGTAACCCCATCACCCAATTGGCCAATATTCTGCACCTCAATTGAGAACTATAAAAAATGTGCCCCCTTGTACGTGTTGATCTGTTGCAAGAAAATGCTTAAGACATTTTCTAAAGCCATACATGACTAAAAACAGTCTAAGAATCTCATCTTTCCCCTACTCTTTCCAAACTTTTGATAGGGTAAAATAAAAGTATTTCTTCAGAAAAGAGTAATGCACCATCACATCACAATGCATGTATATACATAAATCTCTCTCTCTCGCACACGCACACCAGTGTGAAATCTAGGCAGGAAGGAAATAGATTACAATGCATGCATTTGTCCTACTAGGGAAGAGGTACAAAAAGAATCCAGAAGCAGTACAAGCAGTCTAATATCTGACCTTTCAAAAGCCAATCTGACCAGACTTAATATGGCAAGAAAGAACGAACGAACGAACGAACGAACGAACGGGGGGAAAGGCAAACACTTTGGGGGAGGAGAGGCAAACGCTTCTCTTTCTTGATCAAGACTGCTCTTTCCACAAAACTACAAATAAAGAGCAAGAAAATTCAATGCGACGGATTTGAAGAATAGAAGAAACCTTCCCTTACACAAGCATTACAGAAGTTCAGCTTGTGGCCCACATAAATTGCTGTTCAACCCTTCTGCGCATTAACAGAACCCTCATACAACCCCCCCACCCAGCAGAGCCAGCTCACATTCAGCCTGCTCACGGTGCCTTTATCCTATTCCTTTAAGCAATATTTTGCTGTCACTGACAGTTAGACCCCAACTGAAGTGACATGGAAACACCTGCAGCACAGCACCTGCAGATGTAGCGGAGGCTTAAATGGACTAAACATGATGCAAACTCTCATCAAGTACAATCCCATGCAAGTTTAGATGGGAAAAAGTCCCACAGCTCCCAGCATGGCTGGGGAATGCTGGGGATTGTAGTTTCTAAACAGGGATAAGATTACAACATGAATAATGCAACAGTCACCTTCAACAGCAATTATAATAAAACAGTGCTTCTATATTTTTTAATGCAAACTTCTATCATGTTTTGAGTTGCAGGAAATTGAGTTGCTGATATTCTGGGACCCAGAGATGTTTTCAACTATAATCCCCATATTCTGTGACCCTGGGCCATGAAATGGTTAGGGCTCATTGAAGTCGAAACCTGGAGCGCATCAGAGTCATTGTACAACTGTTTCCTTGCACTACCAACCACCATCTTTAATTTTAAAAAATACATCAAATAACATTGTCAAATATTTCAAATTATGACTCAATTGTGGTGCATTTGACCCCAATATAAAATCTGCAAAATGTTGCTTTTAAACACTAATACTAGAAAGCTGTAGATCTCGCTTTGCTTCTGAAAAGAAACCGAAAGGACACAGTTCTTCACAAAATGAAAACATTTCACCAGCTAAACGCAGCACCAGCTAAATTCAAGTTCAAAAGACTGGAACAATGAGGTGATTGCAATCGAACAAGGTAGTTTCAAAAACCAGGAACAGCACTGGGAAAGAAAGATGAAGAAGTAAACATTTCTTTATCATTATTTTAAATTGATAATTTAAAAAAAAAACATGTAGAAACACGTTACAAATGTCTGTTAACAAACCATGACTCTCAAGCTGCAACACGACAGTCTCCATCTGCTCCCCCAGCTATATTTACTTTTTCGAAGAAACAAGTCATTTAAGGATGCACACAGTACATAGTCTCTTTCTTTCCCATTACAAAAGCATCATTTCTTGACCCCCTTACCAAATGCCAGGTAACCGCAGCAAAACCAGGAACCTCCCCATGGCATCTTTTCCAAAGCAGCCCTCTTACCAAAGGGGTACACCTCCACCACCCACCCCCATTTTTCCACTTCCCCAATCAGTCACAAGTTGCAGGGACAACTGCTCCCTTGGTGTGGCTTTCCTTTTTGGAGAAAAGATAAGAGGAAACAAATAGAATTTTGCCATTTTTCATTTTGTTTACAAACCGACAAGTGGAGAGCAGATGGAGACGATCGGCATAAATGGGGGGGAGATTCAGTGGGGTCTCCAGAGAGAGGTACCAACTGTTACCTAAAAAACAACAGAGTCTTGCGGCACCTTATGGACGAACAAATCCATTCTGGCATGGGCTTTGGGAAACTATGCTGCCCACTGCTTCAAATGCATGGGGTATTCTGACCCCGAGGACCCTTCCAAGTCTGCTGGTGGCTTGTAGGTCTCATCCCTCTCCCACCCCCAATGCAATTCCTTTCTCCCTCAGACCATAAGTTCAGTCCCATCTCTTTCATACACAGCAAAAGAAAAAAGGGGAAAAAATGACTCCCATCCAGAAGAGTTCCTTCCTCCCTAGCCAGATCATCTTCAGAAATCTCTCTAACAAAAGGAAGGTACAGCCAACGAGCGAGTGGGGAGGCCGCACCAGCAAGAGAGCAGGGAGCTACAGTCTTCCTTACAGCTCTTTCCAGGCAGGTCTGTAGCTGCCTGAGATGACCCACTGCTGAGTTTGGATGCTGTGACAAGCCATCCTGAGAACAAACTCAGCATCCCTACTGCAAGCCGTAAGCGCTCAGGGAGGCTTGTTCGAGTTAAAGTATCCAAAACGGGAAAACCACCCCATTCTCCTAATCCCCTCTGAAACGACCGACAACGCCAACTCAATGTGGCACTTGGCGTGGCATGCAGACTCTGTCAGACCGGGCATATACACCCAGGAAGCTGAGGAGGTGGAATCCGGAGATGGTGATGCGGAGAGGCCTGTGACAGGTGGGTTGGGAATTTTATTTACGTCAGTTATGTTATATTTGACATTGTAAGCCATCCTGAGGCTTTTTTGCAAATAGGACGGCATATACCGTATTTTTTGCTCTATAAGACACACTTTTTTCCCCCTCAAAAGTAAGGGGAAATGTCTGTGCATCTTATAGAGCGAATGTGTGTGTGCAGTAAGTCTGTCAGATGTGCAGCCCATGGGGAAGCGATGGGGAATGTGCCTGTGATGATGTGCCCATTTGATTCAGAATATTTTTTTCCTTGTTTTCCTCCTTTAAAAACTAGGTGCGTCTTATGGTCAGGCGCATCTTATAGAGCAAAAAATACGGTAAATATTTTAAATACATACATACATACATTCATACATACAGACTGCTGGTAGAGGAGCTTCGCCTTTAGAACAGTAAATGAAACTAACCCCTCCCTGCAAGTTAAAAACATACACGTTGCTGTATATTCGGTTCTAAATCGCTCTATTCTTTGCCCTGCCAGTCCCTCACCTTGCAACGTTCCTCTTCAGACCTAGATATGCATGAAAGAGAATGCCCAGTGGGGTGGGGGGGATGCATTGAGAGCTGTAGACTGTACACTTCTTTTATATGTGCAAGGGTGGACAGATTATGTTCAGAGGCATCCCAAAACAGACTCACCATTTCTGGCAGAAACTACATAGGCCCCTCTTTTCTACAAACAAGACACCATACGTGCAGTTTACAGTGGAAGATCAATTACGGTGTAGCACTAGAAGCTGTCTAAAGACATTGGCGGTTTATTTACACATATATATGCTGCTTAGGCAGAGCCAGGGGTTCACAGTTTTTAAAACCCCAACTGATTCTCATTAGGTTTCCAGAACAGAAGATGCGTCTCCGGCCCCAGCTCAATTCTCCTACCACTGCCTGATCATGCCACAAGTCTTTCTTGCCTCATCTAACTTGGGTGTCCCCTTGTTCGTGCCATACACAAGCCAAATTTGCAAATGTCTGAGGTAGTTATGACTCCTTTCCTAAAAGAAAATCTTATTGAAAGTTGCAGATAATACCCACAACGATCACCAGCAGAGCCATCAAACTGTACCACTTCCAAACAGAATTGCTGCTGCCAATTATTGCAGCCATGCATGCTGCAGAAAAGCAAATGAATCTAAACTAATTGTTTACACCAGACCTTTTCACAGATATTACGCCCCCTGAACCTGTTGGGGAAATTCCAGGAGATAAAAATTACATGAAAAAACATTGGACAATGTAAGAGGCATGGACAATATCTGGGGAAGGAGAAGTTCTATGAATCAATGCCAATTTGCACCTTGGATAATTTACTTCCAAAACATGGAGACTTTCCATAGCATGGTCTTCCATTGGGAGGGTGGGGTAGAAAACCTTTTACACCATCATTTAAGAGCTGCTGTGAAGAGCTGCTGCTTGCAGGCACAAGTCCCTCCTTGCTATTCACCAGCTGCCTCTGAGCATGCAAAGAGCAACAAGAGGAAAGGAACAGAACCGTTTATTGTAATTTTCCTTCAGGATGTTTGAACTCAGGTGCAGGGGAGTGAAGTAGAAGTGGAAGAGGGAAGTAAAGATGGAACAAACCCACCTGGGAGATGCTCCATTAAGGAAAACTTATCCTAGGGCTGCCTAAACCTTGGATCTGGCATTGGCATCTTTGGTGCAAAACACACATAGCCACGTGATTTCCTTCCCATCCTGGAGTGTATGTTCACTCTCTGTCTAGCCCTATAGATTTACAGCTGGCACATATTCTTTGAAGTACATACACCCGTATCACCCAACAGGTATCCTTGCAGCCAGCTGTTCCCCGATTTAAACTCAACTGTGCCCAAAGCCAGCAAAGCCACATCAAGTTTCCTTTTTATCCATCAGGATAAAAAACTATGCAACTGTTTTGAAGGCAGGGCCAGTAACAACACAATTATAATAAGACTTCCCTCTCCACTGTGTTCTGTTTTTACAGTCTCCAGCATAAAAGGCTCAGATACAGACCTGCCTTTGTTACAACACACCTAAATGAACTGAAACATGTAAAAGTCACTCAGTTATCTGCCTGGACAGGATGGAGCAATTAAAGCCCAGAAAGAATTCCCCTTTGAAAGGGCCAAGCTGCTCCTACAGTTGAGTTTCTCACTCAGATGGGTGTATACACATCATCAAAACCGCAACTAATCGGAAAGGATAGTGGCCATTCTGGTCCATCCTTTTCCCAGCTGCCAAAAACTACCGTGTCAGTGCTTCCAGAATTACCTTTTGTAAAGAACCTACTAAGAGCACTTGCGGATCTCGCTTCTCCATCTCCCGCCCCCAGCTTCTGCAGCATCCCCTTTGCGTTGGCATCCTCCGATGACGAGGCTTCCCCGATCCTTTTCTTACGCATCCCGGAGACCAACAAAGATCGGCAGCGCATCCATGCCCAGGGATAAGAAGGCCCAGTGGAAAAGGCGGCGTGGGGAGGGGGAGCGGGGAAAAGGCACCAAAAGGAAAACAGATTCTCTCTTCAGCCGGGAACAGTAAGCTGTGTTGCCATGGAGAAGTGCAGAAGCTGTACAAGATGCAAGGAAGCTCTTGCCAAGGAAAGCTGGCCCTTTTGTTAGAGGTGGTGGCAGAGAGCGCGGATGCCACTTGGCAGGGGGCTGAGGCAAAACCAAGAGCCAGAAACGTCACATCTTCCGGCGTGGGAGCACAAGGTGGCCAGGTGTCCATGCGCAAGGGGGTGAAGGCACAGATCCCAGCGAAATGGGCCCTGTGCTTAGACCCACATGGTAAAAAATGAGGCAGAGCCGCCTGGAGAAATCGAGGGCTTGGAGCAACATTTGCAGCGAACAAAGGCAAACAAGTTTCGTTTTGGTTTTTTACTAACACAGCCACAACATGACTAGGGGAAGACAGGAAATTGTAAAGTAATGCATGGTGTAGAAATTCTCCCCGCCCCCGTATACAACTACAAGTTGTGGTCCCGCAATGAATTCAGCTAATCCAGGACAGGGAAAATAAACCATGTCTTCACACGTATAGCCAGCCAGTGAGTTTGTTTGTATACCATATTTCCAAAATAATGCGCCTGAAGTGGTTTACAATGATCAGTTCATAATTAATGTACAGGATGCACTGTTACCAGAAGGGCAAAGATTCTTTGATCCATTCTCAGATGGCACGGCTATCCAAGCCTATTAGCCATGACGGCACCACAGAACCTCCATGCTCAGGGCCAGTCCACCTTTTCCAAGAGCAGGAGAAGAATTAACGCCTCCTTCATCTCATGCCCGTTAATTTTCTGGAGGCACCTGAATGGCCACTTGGAGAAGGAGAGTTGGAACAGGATGGAATGTTAGTCTGAGTCAGCACAGCTTCCTGCCTTACACTATCTTGATTTGCACATAAGGTTAACCCATGGTTTATTTAACCAATGGTCTGATTGTCTTCTAGGCAAATCCTGAGTAGGCCATCAAAGAAGTGGTAGTTGTTTTCTCAAACCTTGGTGTCCTTGCTTCCTTCCTCTGCTTATCTATCTCCTCCCTCTACCCCCAAATGTCTTTGCAGCCCTAAAGTACTGGCATGTAGATCGACTTTTGTTGTGGTCTGTTCTCTCTGTAGCATGGTGAACATTTAAAAAAAACTCTCACAGTTCTGGGTTTGTACATAACAACCTATAGTTTAAACAATCCCGAGTTTACAATACAACAAATCATGTTCTGTTTTTGGGTTGTTTGTGGTTACCGAACTATGGTATTTTGGCATCACAACAACCCCAGAATTCAATAATCCATGAGTTAAATAAACATAGGTGAATGTTATGTGTCAATTTCTGGCTCGGGAGAGCAATCCATCTTCTTGCAATCTGCAACGAAGCATCAAAATTGCAATGCTGCAGAGGAAGATGCTGTAGCTACAGCGATACATGTGCTAGCCGGCCACAAGGGGTGGCAGGCGACTGGGCTCTTAGACCTACCTTCTCAAAGCAGCCTGCCTGCTGTCAGAAGTAGAGGTGCTAATCTAGAGCCGAGTCATGGACCAAACACAGCTTCTCCAAGATGGTAAATAAGCGAGGACACCAAGAGGCGACTGGTTGTTGGAGGAGGGGGTGGGTATCCTGGTGACCTGGGAGGCGGGGGCTGGACTTGGCCGAGGTTCTGCAGCTCTGCTCCAAAGGAAGGGCTTTCCAGGAAGAGGCTGCCGAGAGGAAGAAGGCATTTCCTGCCTAACAGCAGGGAGTGTCCTTCACTTAATTGCGATGCACTGGTCATCGTATTGAGGAATCCTAAGAACCAACCTTTCACCGAGTCAGGGCCTCACCCACCTAGCCCAGGATCCCCATCACTGGCTGGCAGCAATGCCTCTCCAGGGTTTCAGGGCAGGGATGGGACCTGGCAAAATATGTGATCTCACACTGAGCTCCGGCCTGAGCTAAGGAAATGGTGCCCCAAAGCTGGCACAGGGAATCAAGGCAAAACGCCTCATGGACCCAACACCACATTTTCAAGTTGTCCCTTACCACGTTGCCGGTTTTGTTTTGTTTTGTTCTGAATCAAAGTCAAGCCAGACCAGAATACTTTCTCAAGGGAAGGACTCTTAGGAGTGAGGTTCCAATTCGTCATCCCTAAAAGAGGCTCATGGAAATCCCTGGGACTTGTGCTAGTCCGGAGTTAGTCTACTCCAAGTTTGTATAAACCCGGATCCAATTTCAGGTCTTTCCCGCAGATGGAGGGAGGGGGTTCAAAGAGAAAGAACTGGAACCCATCACAAAGTATAATACTTAGCTGCCAAGACCTTCAGCGAGACAAGCCGCACTGAACACAAATCTCTTCCACAGAGATTGCGATGGAGAAATGTAATGTTTCACTGGCTGGCTCACCCAATTTCCCCTCCTTGGGTCTGCGGGGCAGGTAGAGCCAAGAGCTCTTTAAGCCTTTGTGAGGCTAAAAATGAAAGGCCCCAGGAGGCAAATGTTCACTCCATTCCGGCAGGTGGAAAACGGCTACAGGTTTTCAAAATTACACACACACACAATGGAAGGGATCCTGTTTGGGGGAGAAGCCAATTTCATATGCTCCATCCAATTTATCAGGGGAAGTCCCTATTTCCTGGCAGTGGTGCAATTAGGTAATTTTAGAATCTGGACTTAATGTGTTTACCAGGGGAGACGGCTCCTCGTTAAACAGTAATCTGTATCACTTCACTTACTTCAAAATAACCAGGCTCGCGAAGTTTGAGGCCCTCCAGCTGAGCAGATCCCTGGGCACTTCCCCCCAAATCCTGCGCTGAGCGCATTGCTGTTTTCGGGTACTAGTCCTCAGTATGTAAGTGCCCCTTTTGATGGGCTGCCTTATTAACATGCTAAGGCCAGTTGCTAGAGACATAATGCTTTGGCATTCAGCTTCCTCCCCAGTCAATTCACTAGGCGTGTGGGTTGGTGCGTCTTGTTTCTCATGCACACGGCATGCAGCTGCGAGAGCACAGAGCTGGGTGAAGCCTCGAGACAGCCCAGCCCCAGCCGCCTCCTCAGTGCAGGATGCACAGTGATGCCAAAGACTACCGACTCTCAGCCCGGCCTACCTCACAGGGCTGTCATGTCAGTAAGACTGCGAGCAGCAGCAGGAGAATGCAGTAAGCCGCTTGGAGTCCATGAGTCAAAGGAATGAAGGAGGCGCCATGGAGGTACACCGTCCGCCACTTCTCACACACAGCAGCCTGCAAGGACTATCCCCATCTATTGGCACTGTCATGCAGGTGTGCCTTTTCCCAACTGTGGACAATGGGCACTTGGGGCATGAAGCTGAACAATTATAATTCTCTAGGACCAGGATGCTGCCGGACTACCCTCCCCAACGGCTCCAGCCAGCATCGCGTACTGGTCAGGAATGACGGGTCTTCAGGCTGCTCCACAGTTGGAGGAGTGACAGAAGCCATCACCTCCCCTGATGAATGAAATCATGGCTCAGTATCACCTGCCCTATAGGCAGGATATATTTTCTCACCTAAGACCTGGCATCAGAGCTGGCATTACGTGGACACGGTGAAATGAGGGAGGATCGGGCCCACAGTACCGGCAAATGATCGTTTTTACTCGCATGACCCAAGTGCTAAATGTTGTAGGTGCATCTAACAGGCTGAATACTTATTTTACATCGCTGACTTAAATTGCAGACAAGCAGCAGTGTGAGTCTTGGCCAGACCTCCATGGCTCTGCTCCTGGCCCCCCTCAGCCTCTTTCCATGAGAAGGAAGGTGAGCATGATAGATTATATTTTGGGAAAGGGACCACAGCTCTGCAGCAAGCCAAGCATCTGTGCCCGGAAGGTCCTCAAAGGGCTTTTCTGATGTGGCACCCAGACTGCAGAACTCCTTCCCCAGCGAAGTCTCTCTGGCCCCACCTTTTTCTGCTTTTTGGTGGACAGCTAAGACACAGCTTTCCAAAAAGGCATCTTTTTTGGGGGGCGGGGGGGCGGGTGTATTGCTTTTCACAATGACTTCTGAGCACTGTCGTTTTAATATGACTGCTGGGTTTTTGAATGACTCTATCCTAGAATATTTTAAACTCTTATTAGTGTTATTATTCTAGCTTGCTTTTCTTTTGGGATCTTATCATTTGCAGTCTTATCTCAGCAAGACGTGATAACAATGCCCAAGATAAAAATTAATAAACAGCTCGTGCAGCAAATCACCCCAGCCACAACACATCAAAAACAGACTGGGGGGGGGGGAGAAGAACACCAATTTAATGAAAGAAAGGCAGAGGGGCACACACAAAAATAAACAACAGAGATCAAACATCTGGGTTATATTTTCCCTGTAATTAGAACACTGACAACAGAACAGAAACCCTGTCAAACAAATTACAAACCAAGGAGATTTCATTCACAGGGTGACAAGTCAACAGCCCATCAGTTAATTTTAAGAAATGATCGTGCTCTTAGGCCTTAAATAAAATTAATGAGTGTGCTCAGCCTCCCTCTCCCTCTCTCTCTCACACACACGTGCAGCAAACACAAAATAAAAGATGACTGGGAATCATCTTCCTTGAGTTGACACCCTGATTTCAGAGCAGAAACAAACAAAACTGTCCTTTATAGTATCTTAGCGCTATAAAGATCAGAGCACTTCACCTACAAAGTCCGTTCCAGCTGCCTCTTTTCAGTCTCGCAGTAACCCTGTGGGACTAGTCACCCCAGCCACCAGATGTTCAGAGAGGAGAGGACAGCTGTGCCTTTTAAGCGTTTTGCAGAAGCAGCCATTTCAACCAAGGTAGCTTGTCGGGAAAGAGTACCTTAGAGGAAAGCAAGGCTGTGCCAGTTAAAATTCTCCCTTCTCCACGAGATGGAAAAGCTCAGGTCACTCTCACATTTGAGTACACATTGTATTCCCATTCTGCAGCACAGATCTAGAGCTGAGGCGAGAAGGGCTAGATCAGTCAATCTCTCACCATTTCTCCTATTTTTCTATCCTTGTTCCATCTTATTCCTGCACTGGGTGCATTTTGCACAAAAATCTGTATGCAATTGGTGAGCATTTTCCTAATGCATGCGCACCTAAAGCATGGATTTTGCAAGGAGTGCTCCTTAATATAATGCCATTTAGTGCATTTTATACATGAATGCACACATTTTGATGCAATTTCTGCTAATATGTGCATTTTACTGTCCCTGAATACCCGTATTTTGGTTCCATCAAAGCAGGATATGGAACCCAAAGCTGCTTTGCAAATCGGCATGTGGCCAAATTGTACTTTGGTGCATCATCCTAGCCAACAACTTGTGGTTTTGAGCATCGCGCCACCTTTGAAGGTCATTGTTGGAGAAACATTCAGCAAGGAGAGAGGAGACACAAAAACCCCACAAACCAAGGTGTGCCTGTATATCAGAAACACAATTCATTCTTTGAGGACAACCTCCTACATGAAGCCAATGACCTGGTTGCATGTCGGCCTGACCAATTTCTAAGCCTTAAGTTTCACATTTGTTCTCATGCCTTAGCCTCACTTCCTTTTCCTGAAGGCAGGAGACAATTCAGCTTCTCACTGACCTGCCCACACACATATTTATGGTAATCACTGTGGCCATAAAGGTGGAGAGACATAACTCAGCATGTGTAAAGCTTCCCTTCAGCCGGAGTTCATTCTAGCAACACCTGACCATGTCCGAATGGCTATTTATTTACAGCTCTCCTCCAAAGAAGGGGTAACAGCAGCAGAGTTAATGAATGAACTGTGCAATAATACATTTAGTTTGGCTTCCTGGAAAGCCTTGCAGTTTGAAATGGCTTATCCGATACACTAGCAATATTTTTTTAAATGGAGATCAAACATTTGACATTAGTGCCTTGGAACGTGAAATTCAGTGTGCGGGATCTTACACTACCTGCAAGTACGAACACCAAGCTGAGCAGCATAATAGGCTGAGTGTGTGCACGAGAGAGAGAGAGAGAGAGAGAGAGAGAGAGAGAGAGAGAGAGAGAGAGAGAGAGAGAGAGAGAGGTGGGGGAGAGATTTTAGATCTGCCAATTCCTTCAGAAGGTGTAAACCTGAGTGGGTGAATGTTTTGATGAAATGTGCCATCTGGAGCCAAGATTAAGGCAACCAAGACGCAAGGCCATGTAATATCTTCAACAACTTGTGTATGGTTTAGAACATCTTCAGCCCAAATGTGCTGTTTATTAGAAAAAGAAGCAGGAGGAGAAGAAAGAAACCAAGATCTCTCTCTCTCTCTCTCTCTCTCTCTCTCTCTCTCTCTCTCTCTCTCTCTGTTACACAGATGGTCTTCCTCCTCTACCTCATCAGATGTGGCAGCACTGCTAAATCCATATTCTTCATCCTCCAGAAGTGACAGCTAAGATTCCCAAAATTTCTGCCTACACACAGGGGCAAAGATGTGCTGCCATCTTTGAAACTCAGGAGTCGCATTTAAAGGTTCTGCACGCAAACTCTTGCGCTGTTCTCTGCCGGACCGCACCTCAGCTCCTGCAGACACGCGTCTGGCAGCTCTGTGCAAATTTGGCTCTCTTGAGGCCATAAGCAGTGTGTCTTTTTCAGGCACATCTATTTATTTGTTATCATTTATATCCAGAAGCCTCAATGCCACATTGCAAGTTTATCTTGGGAATGGCAGTCTTCAAACAACAAACACAGTGATTCAATAGTTAACAGAATAAAGTAATCAAACGGCAATTACAACAACATAACAACATAACATTACACGACAACATTACCTGATTAGCAAGAAAACAAGCACCGTTTCCAAGGCTTAAAAAAAGCCAGATGCCCCTCCCTGAATGTTCAATTTATATGGGGGGGTAGAGGCTATTTTGGGAAAATGCACACAAGCAACATCCGATGACTTACTAAGATGCAATACAATTATTTATTTGCTTAAAGAGTTCAGGACTGCTTTTTATCCCCGTGGATTCCAAGACAGTGTATAATAATAAACATTCAATATAATTAATCCAATCTATTCTTTCCTATATCCTAAAACTGAGAGGCAACAGAACACGACACTGCAGACAACGGAAATGGAGCCAATTGTAAAAATTTTGACTTGATGCTAAATATATTTTACAGGCAAGCTTCCCTGGAGGGGGTGTTCTAAAAGTCGGGACTACTCTTGCCCTTTGTACTAGCATGACGTACTTCCCCAACTGATCGCACAGAGGGAGCAGCCTCATCTGAGGGTCCTGATGCACAGGCAGAATATGGGGGGAGCTGCTCTTCCAGGGAGGGGCCGAGGCTCCGTGGCAGAGCCCCTATTTTGCCTGTAGAAAGTCCCAGGCTTGATCCCTGCTCCTGCCTGTCCGTGCTGACGACATTGGACCAAACGGCTGGCTCAGCGTAAGTCAGCTTCCTGTTTTCCTAGGTACTGGATCCCAACCTGCGGCTCATCATCAGGATTAAGATGGTGAGTTAGGTTAGCATCAGACAAGGCAAGCACTGGTAGATCCAATGGAAAATGGCCATGAAGGCAACAAGGAAAGGGAGAAGAGGAATTTGTATCCTGGAAAAGTGAAGTGGAAGGCAGGTTGCAGGACAAGGTTTCAGAAACTAGACGAACAACCGTGCCAGTCTAGACGCTGCAACAGCACACAGCAAAGATCAACAATGATTCTAACTTCTGGGAAAGGCTCCTCTAACAAGGAGGACAATGCACAGAAGGACAGCAATTCTATATTCGCAACAGGGTGTGCATTATTAATAATACAGAGTTGCTCTAGAATATGGATGAACCCTTTAATTAAAGCATTTTCTAGCACTATTTTCTAGCAGAGGAAACAATACAGTAAAAAGAAGAGAGGTAACAATGGAATATAAATGGGAAGAATTCAAATATTACATGAGTGGTTGCATGTCTTTTTTTCTACCTTAGCCTTTAACAAAGAGTGACTGGTTTTATTTCTAGATTAATGTTATTTATGAAGTATCATCACCAAGGGCCAGATCCCATTGTATTAATTAACGGGTGGGTTCCTAGTGCTCATATAGAGTCTGTCCAATGCAAAAGCTTTTTTGCTTTTTGCCGATTACAGTATCTGGAGTCCTGGGTGCTCACGGTTCCATAGCTCAGGGGGAGAGGGCTTAGCCCCTTCCCCTACCATAGTTCTCCCCAAAATCCCCCCCCCCAAGAAAACCGTAGCAATGCGCAGTTGTCTGGTTTTTACTGGGAAATGAGGAGAAAGGGCTAAACATCCCTCAATCGTTGCCAGTTGCAATCCAGACCGGAGTTTCTGCAGCTGCTATCTAAACACACGCATGGATATGTATTTAATGGAGACAAGTCATTTGACTCAGCTCCAAGTCATGAGTTTCAGGGTTCAAGTCCTGACAGAACGGAGGAGATCAGGCTGAAAATGCGGCATTTCCTGCCCAAACTGTGGCCAGCTGAGGACATAGGTAGCCAGAGGAGTGACGGGCTGTTCTGGGTGTGAGAAGGGAGAACACGATGCATTTTGCACCAACGTGAGACAAGTGGGGTGAGTGTACAGACTGCATTCGCTCTGGGTGTGTTCCAACAACCACTGTTTGCAAACAAAGAAGCAGAGACTTCTTCTGGGCTGCAGTCCAGAAACGAATTGCGACCTTTTACTCGGAAAAACGAGGAACTTTTCCATGTTGCCAATGGTCACAACTGGAACGGCACGCAAGCAGGCACACACAAGAGGGCCCGTGCACGCTCCAGGGTGTCACAGTGAGGCAAACACCCCGCAGGCATGAAAGTTAGCATTCTTAGCTCTAAGACATGCACCCTGAGCATTTCCACTTTCGTTTTCACATGGTCGCGACGAGGAACCTGGAGCCCCACTCACATCTCTTGCTGCTGCTGCTGTTGTGAGGATAAAGCCAGGCTGGAAAGGGCATGTGCGCCGTCCTTGGAAGGAGGACCGGATAAAAGTGGTATACATGGAACCAATCATTACAGACAAACCAAACGCTGATTTTGTCAAGGCTGCAACTGTAGCCACGGTCTGGTAGTGGCCACAGGATTCCCAGGGATCGGACGGCGCTGGGGGAAGAGACTGGAGCTTCAGTTTAAATCTGTCACATATGTCTCTCACTCTGTAACTGGCACAGCTAGTGAACCATTCGTGGTCTCCTGACGTTCTCGCCTACACCTCCCACGATCCCATGGGCTGTACCGGGAGTGGGAGGCCTCCAAAACCAGAGAACTGCCTAGCCATGCGCCAATGGAAACGCCACTGCACTCATGCACAACCTGTGCCATCTACCAAGCCAACCTCCAGCAGACGCACCACTCGTGAATTGTTGAGCTCCAAAGCATCCAGGCATATTCCTTCATTAAGCCCCTGGCAGGAGACGCTTTTGGGTGGCTGGCTGCACAAAGGCCCAAAGGCCCGAGGAGTTCCACGGCCGACAGCCAAGTCCTATCGCATCCATTCCCACACAGGGGCCTTCGAGGCAAACAATGACTCTGAAGGAGCCCGATTAGCTTAACAAACGCCATTTGCTTTTTGTAAAACTGCTTGCTTTAGAGAGGAAAAAGGGAAGGCAAAAGAATGTTGATAAAGAAAGACAAAGAGCTAGCGTGAAGAAGACCACCCCCTACGCAAGGTCTGGCACGCAGTGATCACGCTGCCCCTGTGAAGGGATTGGACGTAGATAAGCACCTGCACGAGGTGGACATGCAGACCCCGCAAGGGGGTTGGGTAAAGGGTCAGGCAGACCCCGAAAGGAAAGAATGGGAGCGAGATTAAGTGGGAAAAGGGAGGAAAAGGAGAGATGTGCGTGTGTCGCTTCTGTGTGGGGAGCGGACACCCGGTTGCTTTGCTCAGCTGTATAAGGAAAACGGAACGAATCTCCGCCTGACTGGGCCTCGTTGGCACTTGGTTTGGTGGGTCTGTACATCCCCTGGCTGGCTAGCAGGGACCTCAACGACTCCCCCACCGCTGGGCTGAAATAAAGGCCAATGCTGGACCCCCGGCTGGTGGTTGCTTCCACTGAAAGATGAGCCACGCTTCCTGAGCCCTCACCAAGCCAACATCCTCATGGGAATTCTCCAGCTGATGCAACGGCAGCAGTGCTGCAGGGTAAAGTCCGAACACAATCCAGGTTAAAGAGGGAGACGCAGGTATCCGGTATTTTCTGGGATGGCTGCTTTCAGATATCCAACCTCAATGCCCGCTGTGACTTAACAGACTAATTCTTTGATCCCCTGCAAAAATACGTATCAGTTCATCTGTAGACTACTTTCAAATTTTTACCAGTAGTGCCAAATGCTGGCATTTTTATCCACAGCTGTCTTATTATTTTTTAGATAGCACTCCTTTCCCAAATAAAGAGGATAAAGACTCAAAAAGCATCAACAACCATTAAATATATTTAGGGTGTAATTTAGCCCCATTATAACTAATGACCATTTTTCCATTGACTTCAGTGGGAGGCAAATTACATTTTTCAGTCATTAAAAAATTATTTCAAGAGGCCAACTTTATCTTCTCAGTCAGCTTGTGGACAGACATAACTGTGGCAGGTTCTGGAGCACAGGCAATAAATAATGCAAAGAAAATGCTTTTCGACTAATTACGGACACATGCAGATTCATTTTTATGAGGAAAAATATACCCACACGCTCTCCTGATTTTTATACTGAACGATCCCTCCATGCATTTTGTCATCATCTAGTCAGCAGTGAAGCAAAAAGAAGACACAAAATGGCTGGGGAAGAAGATGGTTCATTTGTTGTGGGGGGAGAAGAAATGGGCTGAGAGGCAGGCCGCCAACATGAACTCCACACAGGCCCAGCTCAGTTTATATTCAGCCGAGTAGAATCCACTTCACTGTTCACAGGCATCATCTCTTGCAGCACCGACTTTGGCCTGGCCAGGATACAAAGAACCAAGCTGTTTGGGCTGTGTTATTCACCACAATGAGATTCTGCATGTACTTTGGAAGCGAGAGCCCCGATTTAAGGCAGACAACCCGGAGAAGAGTCTCTCCCCCCATAACTATCCCACATCCTACTGCAGACACCGTAGGCCACTTCACCCCAAAGCCTTGGGCTCCCGGGCTCCCTCGTCCTAATCCTGACTTGGGAAAAATTATAGCTTGCTGTGTCCTCGCAAGAATTAACTGTGTGGTTTGCCGAGGGCAAACTGTGGTTGGACCATCTGGATGAAAGGGCAGCCTGTGGCTTGCCTCACCACAAAAGAGGTTTGAGTTGCCTGCAAAAGAGTGGGAGAACTATGGTTTTTTCCCATTTTGATTGTACGATGGTCCTGAGACTTTTGTAATAGGATGGGACAGAAAAGCTTTAAACAAACAACGCTGAGACGCCTTCCTGCTTGTTCACTAGTACCAAACTGTGGGTCAGGATTATGTCTCAGTGAATCTTGCATTAATCCTCTAACATTTCCCGGGCTACTTCTGTCTCATCTTCCAACATTCTTGCTCTCTAAACCTGTGATTGGGGCAGGAGCTGTATCTTCAAATTAAATACGTTTGTTGGACTACAGCTTCCCTCACAACTAAAAATTGTTTGTGCTGGCAGGGGTTGATGGAAGCTGATGTTCGACGGCCTCTGGAAGGCCATGTGTTTTCCAGCACAGCTCAGTGCTTGAACGGAGAGGGAACTCATTGGCCTTCAGCCAGGGCTGGGGCCAGACAGCCCCCCGACTCTGCCTGAAGAACTACGGAAAGAGAGGGTGGCCACACTTGAAATCTCAACAGGACATAACATTTTTGGTTGGAGCAAAGGGCCGAGCTGAGCAACTTGGACTGGATTAGACAACTGAAATCTTGTCTATTTTCTTAAGGCGCAGAATCTTTTTAAAAATGGCTGAGCGAAGAGGAATTAAGCAACAACCAAAACCCTAAATGTGTCCTTGTGTTTGTGAAAACCAGTCTCAAGGCATACACAAATCAGAACAAAATGGCCAAGCGGCTTCGTATCTGCCAGTTGGCATCCTCCAAAACCTTGGCCTCGTCAGTCGGCGTGCCTTGTATGAAAAGCCTTTGGAGCCAATCGGCCAGTCTTTCTGTCACACAGAGGCCTGGAGCTCCAGCTGGTAACTTCAGGGTTCTTGAGGAGTCTAACCCACCACTCAAGTCTCAACCCCAGTCCAACCCCGAGAGAAAAACTTGGCAGACATGTTCTTCACGCATGACCTGACCATGTGGAAAACGAAGCGGGAGCATACCCACCAACCCCATCATCATATCTGTGAGCTCACGCATTAAGTAGAAGGTCTGGCCTCAGAAACAGAATATACACGTACAATACATGCACACAGACTCCTGCACATGACTGGGCATGGGGTCTGGCACACCAGCAAGTTCTCCCTTCAGACCTTCTGGTGAACGAAAGGTGCTCAGAAGGCAAAGCGAAGCTGCATTTTGATGTTCGATGAACAGGCAGAGGGGGCACATGAGCAGGATCTTCAGAGAAGGGCAAGAGATGTCGACGCTTGTGCGTACAAGATTCCGGGGCCACGCAGAGGGTTTATGAGCCCTGCGGCAGATACGACATTTGCACGGTTGCAGCAGGCTCTGGGGAACAGCAGGACCGGGGCCCAGAGCACACACTTCCGATGAGATGCTCCTTCGATTAACAGCCCCTTCTAATTATAGTCTCACTCCCGTGCTTTATCTCCAATAGTGTTTGAATTCACTGATAATTCCAATTTTAGAGAGCCCTTTTGCTTCTTCTGACTGCTCAATTACAGAGGAACACAATATTACCGGCATTATCTAGGGGTAGTAAAAGCAAGGGGAAATACAGATCTCTCTCTCTCTCTCTCTCTCTCTCTCTCTCTCTCTCTCTCTCTCTCTCTCTCTCTCTCAATTTTAATTTGCTGATGCAGGCTAGCCTAATGCTCATGTTTCCAGGCGTCTTTCAAAAACCATTAGTGAGTCTCCTCAATATTACTTTCTTGAAATGCTTCTCTGATTGTCTTGGTTTCCCACTCTAAGTGCATCTGTACTGTATATTGTAGTAAAAAATGTGTAGACGATTTTAATGAAAGCAGCAGAATTAAATTAATGACGTGGATCTTAAAGTCCACAGAGACTTTCCAAATGGCTCATTCTGGAAATTTATTCTGTAAGCTTTTGCATGCTACAATAAAATGTATATTATGTTTCTTTCATTTCCTCCCTTTCTTTAAACTAAGGATGTATTTAATCGAAGGCATCTAGTTAGCTCAAAAAATGAATGCCAACTTTCCCTTAAACCTTCACAGGGCCTTCCACTCTATTACTGCATTATTTGCATTGGCAGAATTTAAAGATTAAAAGTGAGAATGCAAAATGAGAGGGGAAAAAACAATTGTTTTTTCCTTTGAACAATGCCGCTAGGAAGGAATGGGAGCCACTTCTCTGAAATGCAAGTCCGGAGCAGTAGATAATCCGGTACGCGGAAGCCACATCTTCCAGGAGAAAACACGGGTCCCCTTGCGGGCTCGTACTTTGCCCTCGAAATGCAGAGAATTTTTTTGCCAGCAACCTCATCCCACAGCAGAGATTCTAAATGAGGGATGAGGAATCGGGGTTCACCCCATGCTGTTGGAATACAACTCCCATTATCCCTGACCAATGGCCATGCTGACTGGGGATGGCGCAGGTTGGAGTCCGACACCGTCTGGAGGGCCGGATTTGGCACTCTGGCTCGAAGCAATGAAAGCAGGTGTCGGGGCTGACCTGGAGTCCTAGCAAAGCCCAGCTCCATACTGTTAGTGCCCAGGCAAAGCTCACCACTGCGCCAGTATCCGCACTGGGCGTAGAACGCGTCATGTTTTGCCCAGCTGCTCCCTCCAGGCACAGAAGACACGCTCCCAGACCTGAAGCTGACCCTGCAACACTCGGTATTGGCTCAGAGTGTTTACTCTCCTCAGCTCGGAGGAGGAGATAAAGGGATGTGTCACTTTATTTATTTATTTAGAGCATCGCATAGCCTCAGGATGGCTTACATAAAATAAAACAAAACATAATACAAATAAAATCCAGATCCACCCTGGCTGCATATTAAAACCTATAAACTGATGTTAAAAGTTATTAAAATATGGTTGAAATTAAAAGGTCTTAGCCTGGCACCGAAAAACAAGTAACGACGGCGTCAGGCGGACCTCTCTAGGGAGCGCATTCCATTATCGCCCATGCGCTGGGCGAGTGGGAGCCCAAGTGTAGCATCAGGAGCAAATCTGGGCAAACCCGGTTAACCAGCCCTGGTTCACATGTCACAATAAGCCTTGGCAATTGTCCACTGCAAGCTGACTATTCTCAATGGTGGCCAACACACACCATAACCCACTGTGGCTTATTTAAGCCACAATGGGGTCTGGTGATCACGGGAACTCGAGAAATAAGAACAGCAAAGAACTGTGAAAAGGCCAGCTAACCATCACTAGAATTTGGCTCCTTTTTTCCTGTTCTCCTTAACTTACTATCCCTTTTTGATAACACGACTACATCGCAAACATGAACGAGCTTTCAAAAGTGTTTTAGTGGGATCCAGGCCCATCCTCAAAGGTACATCAGGAATTAGAGATGTAGGCTGTGTCTTAATGAACTCTTCTTTCTTCAGAGAGATTCGATTACCAGGAATTGGAAATCCAGATCATCATGTGCACAAACCTATCAGTTTGTTTACAGTGCCATGCAGAGACATGTCCAAATCTTACCCCTGATTAGAAACCAAGCTCAAATGTCACAGCAATATTTTTTTTTCTTTGCTTTCACCAAAAAAAGCCTTTCCCACCAATATTTTTCACTCAATTTCTTGGCATTTTAATTTTCACCCAATGCTTCTGATATTTTATGTTGTTTATAACAAACTACAAAAATCTCTAAATTATTACCTTTATTAATAAAGTACACTTATTAATCTTTTGCACTCTGGCCTGAAGTATTAATAAATTACATTTATTAATGACACTGCTTCAGAAACTACAAACTTGTGCTAGTCTCCTTCCAGGAACTAAAGAACTGTTCAGAACATTCTTGGTCAGATTCAGCCAACGAAACCGAGAAACTTTTTGAAGTCCATGTATCACCCTAAGACACAAGCAAGAACCACTTTGCGCTTTCTGCAGGCAAGATTTAGACTATCTTTCCTTGTAAATACAGGCATCCCTAAATGTTTAACAATGTGCTTTTTTAATGTGATTGCCTCTTGCTTCTGAGTGTTCAGCAATGGGCACATCTGTCTGTAACATCATATTCCCAGCATGCATTTGTGCGTTCAGGGATGCCTCTCCTGGCCCACAACATTTTGGTGTCCAAACCAGGTCTCATTTTTAAAAAAAAAGCTAAATGGCATATCCCCGTGGGGGAAAATTTAGAGTTTCTTAGAGCCAGTGGGTATAGCGTGGGACTGGGACTCAGGCAACCTGGTTTCCAGTCCCCGCTCAGCCAACTGAAGCCAACTGGGTGGCTTGGGCCAGTCACAGACTCTCAGCCCAACCTACCTCACAGGGTTGTTGTTGCAGGGATAAGATTGAAAAAGGAGGATTATGTAAGCTGCCCTGAGTTCCTTGAAAGGAGAAAAAGGCAGGATATAAATAAATATAGTGAATTTAATAGCTGGTAAGCTGCTGCATTTCAGCCAGCTCTCTTTAAATCCACCGTCTGAGAGAGACCACTTGGATGACTGAGCCTGCTATTTGTTTTCAGGAGGAACCATGGATCCAGGCTGAAATCTGCCCTTCTTTCACATTTCTGAAGAGACGTTGAACTTTAAGCAGGGTAAGCAACCTCCCGCAACTTGACCACTACACATAGTGTGGACCACAGCTCCCACCACATCAGTCCTGCATAGACCATTGGTCAGGGATTGTGCAATGTGTATTTCAGCGCAACTGGAAGGCTTTAGGTTCAGGCAAGCTCTTCTAAAGGAGCAATAGGTTGCATTTTCAAAGCACTTACCCAAACTCCAGCAAATAATACCATCGCCTGACATACCTGAAGGTATCTGGCTGTGCCAAGACATGGCTCATAGAAGGCAGGCCTGCAACTCACAAGGACACTTGGGAATTGTTGGTGTATCTCAAAGCCCTTCTTCCTCCTCTGACGGAAGTAAACAACTATTGCAGTGACAAACAAGTCACATTTGTTTGTCCCTGGGTTGTTTGTTTAGCCTAAAACCATGTGGACTAGTAGTTTCTGTTGAGTTATTTGCAAGGCTACCGTAAAGTATTTTACAAATGCAAAGAGGACATTTCTCTTACATACACTGTTCATCATGGCTACGGACTTGCAATTTAGAATTAACGAAGAAAAAAATACATGACACGGACCGTGGCCCTCCCCAGCTTTCCATTTCTCCCTAATACAGAGGCACGTTTCTCCCCACAACAACCAAGCGCTGTTTTGTTTACATTTTTTCCCTCTTGGAGACAAGGATGACCCAGGCAAGGATTTATTTACATAACAACAAACCACAGGGGAGGGAGCTGTCCAAGTTTTCCTGCTGGATTTGGGACAGTAAAAGAGAACGTGCTTCTGCATCTGGAGACCGTGATATTTTACACACTGTTGGGAGCAGAAATGGGCCCTGGAGTGAGTTCAGATTCCAATGAGTTACATAACCTTCCAGCTACAAGATTGAAGAGTCCTTTGCTGATCACATTTGAAAAGGCCACTTTCACATTAACAAGCGCAAGCAAACTTCTGAATTCTCCGAGAGGACTTTCGGAGTTGCTTACTTCCAAGGAGAGAGCGAGCACCAGTACTTTCTAAGACACCTGGAAAACCATGACCTGTGTGTGGTTTAGGAGCTATTGCAAAGCGGCTCAGGACCCACCTTCCAGCATGGAGACTTCTGGTCCCATGGCTGTCAGTGTCTCGATTCCTCAGGGCCACCTCCTGTGTGGGCAATTGCTGGATGACCCTGTTCATTCTCCAAGGAAATGGCACAGTCCAGGTCTAAAGATGACCTGGGGCATCCAGCCGACAGTCCCAGTCAGGCAGGTGCTCAGCCCCAGACTGGCAGGGATGAGGTTCCAGGGGGAACTCAAGGTGGTCAAAACCACAAAGGGGGCTGCACTCCAAGCTAGCAGGCAGGAAAAGTGGAGCATCAACTCAGGCGGAGTCTTCTCAGCAGAAGAGGGGCTCAAAATTCAGTTTGAAACTGGACCGCCATCCGAGTGGGATGGTGTGACATGGTGCCCTGAAACAGCAGGGGGTCGGATCCGATGGCCTTCATGGCCCTTCCAACTCTACTATTCTATGATGCTATGAAGGGAAGGATCATGCCCAGACAATCCATAGGGTCTGGAAAGCAATGAAGGTGGCACCAAAATATTCAGCCAGATGGGCCCTGTATGCTGTAGGGCATCCTTGTAGCCAGGGATGCTAGAGAAACATTGAACAGGGAGGGTGGGGGAGGCTTACAAGGCTCTGCAGCGCGATTGCTGCATGTCCTGATTCAAGACACACACCCGGCATCATACCCTACTCTCTGGGCAGAAGAAACATGCTCACATTCGAAAGCAAGGCTTCCTCCAAACCTCCTCCAGCACTCTGTTGCATTGCCCATAGCCTGCCTTGTTTACAAACACTCCGATGCATGTTTTGCCCTTCTCACTACAAGGATCCCAAGCAGCAAAATCATTAAGCCACATTTGAAGGCTCTGCTCCAATAGTTGGAAACGAAGTCTTGAAAAAGATGATGGGAAACCTACGGCATGTTCACTCCTTTCTTCTCAAGAAACAAAACCCATGTGATTGGCTCAAAACCCCCTACCTGCCTCGGACTTTCTCTGTGCCCCTCGCAAATAAATCCACAAGTAAGCTGGCATGCGCAAAGGACCAGGCTGGCCCACCCAGCTTCTCATGCAAAATCGACTTTCGGCATCAGAATCAACATCAGAGCTGCCCGTTGCCTCCAAAACAGCTTTGCAGCCAGTTGCTAATTAGTCTCTTGCCAGTTCCAGTTAAGTAGCACTCTAGTCTCCTCAAAGAATGCAACCAACATTATACAAAAGAGAGGTTTTTTAAAAGCCAGAAGTCGACCAGACCACACACACCGCTAAGACAAAGCCTGGGGGTCTAATCCCTTCTCCCAAATTCACATTTTTGGGTGGCTTGCCAGCTTCTATACAATTTCTCTCCCATTTGGAAAGGCTCAAATGCTATTCCCCTGTGATCTGGTCACTGGGATCAGAAGTACATCCCAGGCATCCCTTTTCCTGCGCATTTCAGTCTCGTTCAAATCAGAAGTTTCCTCTCCTACAAACCAGATTATTCAGAGAAGACATACCGTATTTTTCGCTCTATAAGACGCGCCTGACCATAAGACGCACCTAGTTTTTAGAGGAGGAAAACAAGAAAAAAAATCTTCTGAATCAAATGGGCACTTCATCACAGGCACATTCCCCATCACCTCCCCATGGGCTGCACATCCGACAGACTTTCTGCACACACATATTCGCTCTAGAAGATGCACAGACATTTCCCCTTACTTTTGATGGGGGAAAAGTGAGTCTTATAGAGCAAAAAATACGGTATTTGAAATTGCCAGAAGAGAACTGGTCTTAAGGTCATGTTTATACAATAGACATTCAGGGTGACCATATGAAAATTACCCCTTCAAAGAAATTGTAACCGCAGTGACTGCCCCTATAGATAGATACCTGAATTAAACAGGATTGAGATTCTGAAGTGTTTTGCCAGTAGAACATGTTCCATCAATGGATGACACAGTGCTGATTAAAATAGATCCAGAGAGGCCAAGAAAACAGATCACGAAGAGTTGCCACTGAAAGACCTTGCTGCCTCTACGAATCGATTGCCCCCAACCCTTTTAAAACGTGGACACGTCTTCTGAAAGCGAGTTCCAACAGCCACGTCGATGCAACAAGATCACTCTTCTGCAAAATCGGCAAGACTCTGCAGCACGTTACTAATCTGATTGCAAAATGAGCGCTTTGGGATTGTTCTAAGACAAAAAGAGATCCTTTGAGGATCTCCTTGTTTATTTCAGAGAAAGCAAAATGCTTTCTCATTTATTTCTTAGCTGTGTTTGTCATTGTAGCTCTTGCTCCCTCCCCCTCTCGAAACCCACAGAAGGCAGAATAGAGTCTCCAGGTGCCTATATTAAAAGGCAACAAAGAATCTCCAATTAAATGCACGAAAAGCTCATAAACAAGCCAAATTAGCGGAGGAGTCTCCTCTTCTACTGGAAACAGGAAATATAGTCAGTTCACTTTGTGGCTGGAGGGCCCATGAGCGTCACCCACTCTTTCCTCCCGGTGACAACCATGTGCCTCAAACCTTGTACTGAGCGGAGAGCTTTCACTGGAAAGGAGTCAAGGAAGGAAACCACCCCACAGTAATCCTCAGAAGTTATATTTAGTCCCACTCGAAATGCCACTGACGCAGCGGAAAGAGCCACTTCCCCATGGATTGAGTTCTACAGTACTTGGAGGAGGGCTGCAGAGGTCAGATATCCGCTAAAGGGCAGGTATGAGCAGGAACGTCCAGGGGGTCGTACCCCAGCAAGAGCCCAGTGGGTTTGCACACCTCCTTTCCATCGCGGCAACCGGCTTGTGCGGGTTGCTCTGGCCTAAACAGCACTGAAGAGGAGGTGGCGCCGCAGAGAGACGGCATGCTCTGTGCCAGGACAAGGTGCAAGAGCAGCTAGTGAGCACAGTTGTGGGGAGAAGGAGGTGGATTCTTGCTCTTAAGCCCCTGGGGGCAACATGGAGAGAGACAGGGGCAAACCAAGCAGTCTTTTCTCCTGCCAGTGTTGCGACCATTTTGGAGAGAGACAAGAACCCTGCCATCCATCTGCCCCCTCCGTGAATGTTATGGGAACTGTGTGGGACTGGTTTCAAAAGTTCTCTGGGAACGCCTGAGTGCTGCGCTGTAGAAGGAAGACTCTGATCAAAGCCAGCCTTTAAGAACTCTCTGCTTCTTCTCTAATTCCAGGAAAATGGCAAAAGACCTGGATCGAAGGAATGCATCAAGGTAAGAGACAGAGAGTTCAATTTCTGTAGATTGCATTGCTCTCTGTTCCTCACCGCAGCCTGTAGCTAAAGGACAGCAGATACGAAACAGAGAAACAACATGCCCGTTTACCTAATCTGAATGGATGTATGCAAGTTGCATCATTCTGCAATGCTCGGTGCAGAACTAAACTAATCAAAAAATGCAGAAAAGGACCAGGAAAAGAGCATTGCCCTCTCCAGAGCTGTACTCTTACTAAGGTTCTGAAGTCCTGAAATGCAAAGCGAACGTCCACTTCAGAAATTCCACTTCCTGAAAATCTATGCTATCTTTTAACATGTGTTAAACAGGTCAAGTTTCTAGTCCCTGTGGCTGTAAAAGTATCCTTGAAAGTGGGTGAGCAAAACCTGCTGAAATCTCACAAGTCGGAGAAGTGGCTGCTTGCAGCATCCAATGATAAGAGAATAGGACCACCAAGACTTTTGTGCCAACTTATGTTTCAGCAAAACCAAAACAAGACAGCCCAAGTCCTCTGTGCTTACTTTATATAATGGCTGCAGCTGCAGAACTCATATTTTTGTATGGCTTTGCTTGCTTTCCAGCACAGAATATATAAGTCAGAAATACAGCATTGCTTAAAATTGAGAGCGGGGAGGAAAGGGAAGGAGAAAGGGAAGGAGAAAGGGAAGGGAAGGAGATTTTCCTGAGATCTGTTCATATAAAGTTCCAGAACTTACCTTGGGCACAGGATAACCAACCACCCAATAATGTCTGTATGTTGGAGGGAGTCAAGGCAGCATCGCCGACTGAGGAGGTCCGTGTCAGTCTTTAAGCATCAATATCCTGGAGGAAGCAAAACCAATACGGAATTAGCAAGCCAGCCAGCGGGAGTCAAAAGCCGGTGGTGAAACGCCGGCTTCCTAGCCCTGCACACCTCGCTAATCTCTCCTGTGCAAGCCAACGGGAGGTTTTGTGGACGGCACATCATCCGAGAGACTCCGCAGACATCCCCCTGGTATGCTGGAAATTCAGTGCATGACAGTAGGCAGCAAAAGTAGCACCTTTGGGATTTCGACTCGCTCCAAGCTGTGAGTCATCGTCATCTCTCGAACTCATGGAAATTTAACCAGGGGAGTAGCGGGGGGAAAGGGACAGCCGAGAGCAATGACCACCCTCACGTACTCCCTCTCCCGCTCTCTTCGGGATTAACAGAGTCTCTCTCCACGCAAATCGTCAACTCAACTCAGAGGCAAAGCACTTTAAGCATGCAGACATTTTCAGACATTATGGTAGCGTAGGCCAAGCGGACAGAAAGGGGATCTCAGTGTCCACCAGACTTCCTGCCCCTCCTGAGCTTTATTTTATTTCTTAAGATTCTTTTTTTAATTCAAGCATGCTTTTTAGCTGGCCTGTGAAGCACTGTGCCCTAGGGACATCTTTTTGGGGTTCCAAAGAGTGGTTTTGTGCAGTCAATCTCTGCCTTGCACTTCGCTTCTTGGGTAAGTTGCTGTAGTTTTATCTCAATAGTTTGCATCCACCAGCCCAAAGTTTGGGGACCCCCTGGCACCAAAGCAATCAAGAGCAACCATTACTCAAATAGGAGCAACAGATTGCTTTCATCCCTGGTCATGTGCATGCGCTCGTGCTCTCTCTCTCTCTCTCTCTCTCTCTCTCACACACACACACACACACACACACACACACATGAGCAGACAGTCACCTGTTTTCCTGTACACCTGCTGATCCAGCAAGAGTTGGCCGCCAAGACAGCCATACAAATAAATCCACCAAAGTTAGTAGTCCCTATGACCTTCTGCTTATCCAACTATATCTACACCCCCCCCTCCCCCTTGTAGGCTACTAAAAAGCAACTGCTCATTTCTGATGCATCAGACAAGCAGACGCATAGCTAATTAAAAGCCTAAACTCGAAGATGCTTCCAGCACGTGCATTCAGGCAGCTTAAAGGAGGGCGGGGCTTACATCTACCCAACATCACTCTGGTTGGACAGAAGGAAAGAACGGGAAATGGTCTCCCGTCAGGAGCCAATATGAATTTTTATTTATTTTACAAATTTGTATGCCGCACCCTTGCAAAAAAAAGCCTCGGGGCGGCTAACAACAATGACAAATACAAATAAAAACACAATTCCAGTCCTAGACTGTCTAGAATCCCAGTCCTAAACTGCACCGCTTCAGCCTAGAACTGACTATGGGGGTGCAAGTGGGACATATCAAGTCAGAGACAACTTGTGCCAACTCTCACAAAACGGGGGTCTGGGAGGCTTTTAAAATGGTGATGTCATCCAAGGGGTCAGCATCTCCATGTGCCACATTCTGCACTATGGAACTAAATGACTTTAAAGCAGATTCTTGTTTATTTCCGTAGAGTTTCCCATCCCAATATGGGAATGCAGAGAAGGCCAAATGCATCTATCCAGAAGTGCAGTTCCTCAAAAGGAAATGTCTCCCCACTACATAAAACTTAAGTCCCGACTTCAGAACAGTTCTGCTTTGTCTTTAAGAGTCTGACAAGACATCTTCTCAGCTCCTCTGCAGCAGAAACTAAACAAGTAAAAATAACCAAACTGCCCTATAATACAGAAAGTGTCTAATTCAGCTTCACTGTGAAAGCCACAAGTCCCATCTCTCGCATTCCGCCTGCTCCCCCGTGGAAGACCTTTCATTGGCACCTCGGATTATTTCTGCATTAATGTGCTAGTTTTACCTCATTTGCGATAAACTCCACCTGTTTGCCAACATGTTCTGCCTCCTGCCTCTCTAGAACAAGAATTGCTTTCAAGTCCTCTCTCCCCCGCCCTCTTTTCCTTCACTTTATTCCAAAAGAATGAAGTCTGGGTTTATCAGCAATGAATACCATGCAGTGAAGCCACGGCACTCGCTCCATCCCTTGTACTGAACGGAAGGCAACATGGGCAGCTGGTATTCAAAGCGGGTCAAAGCTTGGGCTTCCATCTTCCTTTTTCATAGCCATCGGCATTCAGAGACTTCCTTGTAAGGCCAAATTTAAAATGTGTGTTGGGATAGCTAGTCTGTGTTAAGCAATCTTGAATGGGTTTTTCAACCTGATTGACAATTGGGAGGAAGAGAGCCGGGGTGGGCAGGAACAGACTGCAGTCTGTGTGGATCAACTGGAGCACCTTTATTCTAAAGTAATGGATAGGGAGCTCAAAGCTAAGATTTTACACACGTACATACACTACACACACGGCTTGACTTGCACAAAAAGCAAGCGGGAGAGCAAAGAGGGGCCGGCTGAACCTGGGAGTTAAAACGAATCAATTTTCACTGGAATTTCTTCCGGAAGTGGAAGCATCTTCTCTCCCCCACCTTTTTTTTTACGTATCCCCTACTTGGGTTATAGAAAGCATGGCAGACTCCACTGTGTTTCACTCAAAGCCCACCTTTCTGGCACAGAGCCAAGCTGGCCTGCATAATCCTCCTTTCCGTTTTATCTTCAACAGAACCCTGTGAAGTAGGCTGAGAATCGGATCAGTGATAGGCCAAAAGTCAGCCATGTGGAGTGGGACAAGTGGGGGACAGACCTGGGTCTCCCAAGAGACCACCACACCACACTAGCCAACTAGCCGGAGGGGTCCACTGAGAATGTGGCCCCCAGGAGAGCCCCTCCTACGAGGCTACGCCCAGGCAGCCTTCCCGACACAGTCCACTGAGTGCCAAGTGGCCAGGAGCGTCCATTTTTAAATTCCCCACAATGCCTTTCGGTGATGCCACATTGGAGATCTGGAAGAAAATTAAAATGGAGGCGCCTACAATCAGCCACTGAATGGAACACCTTTTTAAGCATCAGCGCTTAAGATTCTGAGATAGCTTCACTTATCTTTTGAATGGCTTCTGCCAGCTGTCCCTGAAGAAGCATTGGAAGATGTAAGATATTTGGGGCAGTTAATAACTCCTCAGTGTGCTTCTGAGCTTTTCTCTCTTTACAGTATGAATTCGGTGCTCTCTCTTCCTCCCTTCCCTGGTTTAAAGCTCTCTCACAATCCACCCAATAATTCTTCCCTCTGCTGAAATTAGCTGTACTTTTCCATTTCTTTCAAGATCAAGGCAAATATATCCAGTAGCTCTTCAGACTCAAGAATAGCTTGCAGCAAAGGTTCCACTCGGCGCACGAACAATTCCAGGGTAGGCAACTGAAGCTGTTTGCTCTATTACCCATAGACCACATTTGCTCTATTACCCATAGACTGTTCGTTTGGAGTCGTCCTGAAAGACGGTGCCAATTAATCTCCTTCAATGGGCATGATCAAGGCCAACTCGACCAGCACCAGCACGGCAGTTTCTGCAGCTTCTGAAGCTTAATTTGAACTGCCCAATGGCCCAGCACACATGTGGACACAGGAGAGGGTTACGACCCCAGAGATCGGGACTTCCGTTCTTGGAACAAGTTAGTCTAAAGATTCTTTTCCCATGTTCCTGTACTGAGTCAGCCTGGTACTGTTGATGCTACCTGGAAGTGGCTGTCCAGAGTTTCAGGGTGGAGTTCCTCCAGTCCCAGGGCTGCCGCTGGGATGCAAATTACGTGCTCTCCCACGGAGCCACAGACCTCCAGGCTGAGATGTTTAGATCTCCCAAGCTTCACACAACACTTGACTGTGCAAATCAAAAGCAATGTCTTTTCTCGGGCGAGGTAAGACTCACACACACTTTCCTTTGCTAAAGTCCACCTAGCGCAGCGTTTTAAACCTCAGGACTTGCTCCAATTCTGGCCCTCTGGGAACTACTCAGAGGCCTCACCCCTTGGCCACCCCGCCTAACCCCATCATTTGGTGCTTTCCAGGCGTTTGCATCTTCCTTCATTTTAGAAGGTTGACGCCTTGCCTTTCCTACTGGTAGTAAGAGCTTTAAACTAAATATTCTGGTACTCTGGCCCCATCCCTATTGCCTGCGGCTCCCCCTCCACTGGTCCCCCAAGAATTTATGTTAACTAATTCAGCCCTTGGCTGAAAGGGGTTGAGATCGTGCTTCTAGCAACAGCTCTCCAGGCTAAAAAAAGGATGCTTTTCCCACTGCTTCAACCTCTTCAATAAAAGACAGCAGAAGCAGGCAAACCACACCTTCTGCTACTGTGGTACAGTCCTGCTCCAAGCCAACAAAATGCATGAACTGCCATTGTGCAACAGAATCCTGATTGTAGGCAGATTCTTTTATTTATCTTTGTTGTTGCTGTTTCGTTTTTTTAAGTGGAAAACGGATAGTTGTATCTGAGTTCCGCATTGCACAAGCCAAGTCACCCGCTGTTCCCTGCGTGGGAGCTTGGCTGGACCTCGCTTTGCAGACTCTCCCAAACTGTGGCCAGTCACACACACACACACACACACACACACTTCAAAGAAAATGCATTTTGGTGCAAGGATCCAATCAGAGCCAAAATAAAAGCCCGCACACAGGCAATCCACATTCTGTGTGAATTAGGCCAAATTAAACTTGTCTGCCTACTTCATCCATCTTATTTTGCAGAGCGTATTCTGCTAAGGAGCTGTATAAGGGAGCATGGAGACACCAGCTGCATTGCCCTCTCCAGTAGAAAGACCACAATTTCTGTGAGTAATAAAGAGGCAGCAAATCAACTCCTTTTTTATTACCATAAAATCAAAGAACTTTGATGCCTACAATAGAATATTCTCCGGAACATCTATGGACTGGTTGCACTAAGCCTCCATTGTTCTAACAGGCCAACATCAACCTCTCTCAGTTCTGTTTCATGTGTTTGAGGCCTGAGATAAGCCATTGCAGAATAGTTTGAAGACTAAACATTTGCTCAAAATGACAGATGGACAAAAACACGCTGTCTCAGAACTGTCACCACTCCATCTGCTCTCCAGAGCTGGGATAGTCAATTCCCCAATCTATGCCTCATTCCATCCCCAAATTAGTGAGAATGGGAACCTCAACTTTCCTTTCTCAAACAAGTTTCAAGTCTTTAATGGCTGTTATAAAGATAAGATGTGTGGATGTTCTAACTGCTGATTCTACAGAAAAGTTAAATGGCCCCAGGTTTCAAAAGAAACCGAACTATGTTTGCTAAATTATCTTTGGTTTAGCTAAGAAGAAAGAAGAGAACAATCAACAATTAGCGATCTTTCAACATAAGCATGTACTCATGCAAAGGGTGCGAAAAGTCTTCAGCAGAAATTTAGTTCGCATGCTTGTGACAAGGGACAGGAGCTTTGTAAGCAAAGCAATAAAGCCCCAGAAAAAGTGCTCAGGGACACGGAGGGAAACCTGGCATGTGGAACTAGGATTAAAACACTCTCCTAAAGACAGCCTGTGTTATTCACTATAGAGACCACAACGACACTGCTATTTTTAAGAATCCCTCCTACGGCCTGTGGCGGCTACAGAACTCAAAACAGCTCCATTTAAAAATACTTTTTAAAAACACACAAACAGTGATTGCTGTCTCTGCAGAGGCTAAAACACATAGAGGAGGATGCAGAATGTTCTAGAAAATGGTTGGCACTTCGACGAACTGAGCAAGCTTAGCCTGTGCCGGAGCGATTCATCCAGGGAGGTCGGAATCAGCCAACAGGAACGTTTGGTTATGAACCTGAGATTTATGCCAGCTGCGATGCTGGGTATGCTTAGTTAGTGATTTCCATCTAGAATCAAAAAGTATACTGCCACCAGAACATGGCACCTTCATAAAGCTTCTTAAAAGCAGCACCCACTTCACAGCCCAAGCATGTGCTTCCCCTCATTTATTGGTCTGAGCGTGGAACTTGCTCCATGACATTTCCTCCAGGAGCTTGTTGCGGTCACCCCCAAATCCTGCATGCCCTCATCTGTTTCTTTCCTCCAGTACACCTCCACTATCTCAAACTTTCACCCCTTGCAGTCTGTACCCATTGACTGGCCCATATCAGTGTTGCTGCTCCAGTGCATGCTTTCCTCTTCCCTCCTAATTCATTTTCCTTTCATGCTATGTCTCTTCCATTACGCCCCTCTTGCCAGGGATTGTCTCATCTTTCAATGATGAAAAGCCATTGTTTATTAGCACAGTTGGGTTCACATAACAACAATCCACAATTCAACAACCGCCTATGCTTCAGCCCATTCTCAACCCATTGCTGCATTGTGTGAACCGGATCGATGTCTATACAGCACTTCAAAAAGTTCAGCCACCACAACATTTATGCAACATTTATGCAGCTCTGAGCCGTTCAATACTGAATCAACCAGTCTTTAGAAATTAAGTGGTGTATGTGCCTACCTGACCTAGTTCAAAGAGGAAAGTAGGGAACAAGATGCCTAGCTGGATAGAATATTTTCCTCTTTCTTATGCAGAGTTTTTAATCCGGAAAACTTCCATCATTAAAGACCATTAAAACCCCATCAGCATATCAAACAGATCTCAGACTGAGTTAGCACAGCAGGTTCATCTACCAAAGGAGCTTTTAAAACCCCTTCTACTTTTTTTTTCTTTTGCTAACAAAGATGCAAAATACAAATTATGTTAAGCCTATATAGAAGAGGTAAAAATTCAAGTTAATCAGGCTTTGCTAAAAAAGGCATTGCTACTCAACAATTGTGGCATGCATCATACACACACACATGTTTAGACAGAAAAACAAACATGGAAGTGGGTAGAGAACACTGAGTTGCAGGACCTTTTTCTGTTTAAACATACAAGAATCGCAACTTTAACAAACGGTATTGCTCAGTTCTGGAAGGAAACTTCCTCTTTAATTTCATTGTTTCATTTGCAACGATCCCATCCTCTCTTTGGAAAAATGTGTAATTTTCTGTCTGACGCTAACAAAACAGAACCAAGACATTTTGAAGGCACGAGGAAAGGATGGGAAGTTCAAGAACTGTCAGAATTGTGAACATCGCTTGTTCCAGATTGGAACCAAGTGCTACCCGCTTCTCTTGTGGACGTAATACCTGGCGAACACCTGAGCAGCTTGGGAGTTTCGAACCCTCTCTGCAAAGGGTTGACAAGAGGGCCACATTCAAGCGAGGAAGGTTTTCAACGGCTTAATCATCATGATTCAGTGTTACAGTAAGTTTCCAGTATGTTAATAACTAAAAGCTAAAGGTTTCCCCTTGATGTTACGTCCAGCCATGCCTGACTCGAGGGGGCAGTGCTCATCTCCGTTTCCTGGCCGAGGGAGCCAGCGTTTGTCTGCAGACAGTCTCCGTGGTCATGTGGCCGCATGGCTAAACAACCAAGTGCACGGAACGCTGTTACCTGCCCACCGAAGTGGCACCTTTTTATCCACTTGCATTTGCATGCTTTCAAACTGCAAGGTTGGCAGGAGCTGGGACGGAGCACGGGAGCTCACCCCGTGTGCAGATTCGAACCGGCGACCTTTCGATCAACCAGCCCAGCAGCACAGCGGTTTAAACCACTGTGCCACCTGCATCCCATGTTAATAACAACAACATTTTAATTGCTGCCCAAAACAGGGTGGGGCGGCTGTTGTCGGTCCCATGGCAGGGTGACAAGTGGTCCTACCCTGCCTCTTCTGCATGATAACCAACAGCTCCTTGGATGCATGAGACTCACTCTTGCTAGGATGAGACTGGGGAGACGCCTGATTAAAAGGTCCTCAGTCAGGCGCTCGCCGAGGGACCCTGAGCCAGAGGTGTCCTTTCAGCCCAGCCCACCGTGAAGGGCCGTCGAGAGAATTCAGGGGGCAGCTGTGGAAACTCTGCTCTGAGCACTGCGAAATGGGATGCATACCAAATATAACAAATTCCAAAGTCCTACACCCTGAATTTCTTTGCATCTAACAGAAAAACGAAAACCATGGGAGAAAAACCAGAAACCTACATGACTTCATTAAAAGATTTTAAAATAAATAATAAAAGACGCCTACAATCGGTTGTCAACCTGAGAGACACCAGAAGATAGAAAATATTTAGATTTCCATTTCATTTGCCATAAACATGAAGCCATAACTATTTATACAAAAAGAAGGGGGAGGAAAGAGAGAGAAAAGATGAAATGAAAAAGTAACATTAAGAAAAGCCACCCACCCACACAGAGAAACTGAATCCATGTTGTGTCAGTTCTTTCTAAAATGAGAATACCAAGAAAGTCTAGAATGGCAGAGCAGGAGGAGAACCACATGAGTGACACATCCTCAATTTCAGCAATTCTGCTGATCTCCGACAAGGTGAGATGCACTAAACGAAAAATCGGGGCATCCCCATGGACTCAGCGGTGCTTCTGAGGCCAGTGCCTTCTCTTCCCCCAAAGCACTGCCATTTGAGGCTGAAATCCTCCAGGCAAAGCTTCCCCCAAGGCCACTGCATCCCCCTAAGTTCTACCTGCAGAATTTCTGCCTGACCAGCAGCTGTGAGGCCTTCTGCCTCATTACGCAGAGGCCTTACAAGACTGACGGGCTGAGGAATCTCACGCAGTTCTCACTGATCTGTTTTTTCCCCCAGTCCAGGGCTGAAACAGCTGTGGCCGTTTTTATTTTATGCATTTGACTAATGCAGCCTTGCCCTACAAATTCAAATATGTGAAAGGCTGAAGTTGGCTTTCGGGATGACAAAGATGCAAAACAGTGCACTCCCTGTCGTGCTGTTCTCAAGAAAGGTCCCCTCTGTACAACTGAGCGCTAAGGACTGTGCCTTTCCGCCCCGAACCCCTCCTTGCCTTGTAAGCGCATTTCCAGAGCTGGCCTAGCAACAGGCCAGACTGGCGAGGCCTTCCTTAGGGACAAACTCGCCAGAACCAGCCGGCAGTAGAAAACGGTCCTTTATTTCATTCACATGTCTATTTTGTTACCACCACTTAAATTTTCTGCTGCAGGCACCAAAATGCCCCAGGCAGTATCTCCCTCCTGCCCTCTTTTAGTTTTCCTTTTTGCCAAATTCCTAGAAGCCAAGGAGCATTTTTAATTTCATCCCTCTGCATTGGCACGCTTCACTCCAATACTGGAAACAGATTATTTCTTTTTCACAGAGAAAGAATAGGACTGAGTTGTCCTTGCAGGAGCTCAGCAGCTGTGAGCAGGCATGTCTTTTGCTGGGGTCAAGCGATCTTGTAGGATTGGGAGTGGTTGAGCAGCCAACCCCATACTCCACACAGGAACCGATTAGAGACCAGGGCTGGACCAGAGAACTGCGCAGGATTCTCGGGGGGGGGGGGGCACCTCTGGCTGACAGAAGGCCTTACTAGGACAATCAAGGTATGTCTCGCAGTGCAAGCCCATCGTTCAGGCGTCAAAACAGGAAGTGGCTACCCGGGGGTGGGGAGAGCCGGTTTGGGTATCTCTTCTAACCCCAGAAGACTAGGCAAATGCACAGCCAGCCAGTCTAAGAAGAAGTCACCACCATCAACCTCCACCTAATTCATCAGACAAGCATCTGACTCACCGGCAGGCCCCAGCCCAAAAGCAGATTTTCCAGTGATGACTAACCCATTTTAAAAGGCACATGGCTGTAAGCTGACCTGCTGAGCTTGCTGAGGGCTCCAACATAAAACCCAGGCCAAGTCCTCCCCATACCCTTTGTGGAGGCTCATCATGGAATTAAGAGGGTCTTGTGACACGTCCTGCGGTTTAAGCAGCCTCCTAAGGGCCCAAATGGCCTCCTTTTCTATTCTGATGCTTCCCAAATTGAAGGGTGGGAGCAGCACTGAGGGCCAAAGAAAAATCAGACACAGCAAGGAAAACAGAACCATTTCTCCAGGATCCATGCTGCAACCAGCCCTCACAAAGAACCGAGCGTGGCGAGCATCCTGTTCAACCTGTACAAACCACAGCATATCACATAAATGTTAAAATAATGACTCTTAAATCAGAAACATAGAAGCAAATGTCATCAACACAAGTAATCAAAAAGCAAAAGGGCACATCGGTGTAACCACTAAGCCTGCACAACTGAAAAGGCCTTTCACCAGCACCTAATTGACAGTAATGTGGGGGAACCCAGATTCCTACAAGAACTTCTGCAGTGCCACCACCCAAAAGGTCTTACAGTGGCACCACAGGTCACATTCCTCAAGGGCACCCCAAGCAAAACCCCTTCTGGCTGATCTTAAATCAGCAGTCAGTGATCGAGGACGTTGTGCCTTCAAAGACCTTGGACCTGAGGCTTTTAAGCTTTTGAATACCTGGTACTGAGCCCCACAATGCACCACCATCCAGTGCAAAGGTTTCAAAATTAACGCGATGGGTGCACGCCCAGGCAGAAGCATTCTGCACAATCTACAGCTTCTGGACCATCTTCCAAGACAGTCAAGCTGCAGTGGACACAAAGTGAAAATGATGCATTAAGCACGAGGGCCACTTTGCAGGCCAAGATGACCCCTCATTTGCAAATAAAATCCCACTTTTTAACAACCGATCCATGGTGAATTCACCAAGCACCCCGATTTCCCTGGCTCTTCACTGCCTCTTAAAACAAAGGCAGTCTAAAGTAGAAAAGGAGTAACCGAAAATATCACGATTGCAGGTGGACACGACTGGAATTCTGCATGGATGTGGAGAAAGGAATTAGAGACACATTTCTCTCCCTCACTCATAAACATGAAGGCTGGAAGTACCTGAGGAAAATCAACTGGCAAGAGATTCAAGGAAGCAAAGCAGAATTTTGCTGGCTTATGGAACTGACCACCGAAGGATGAGGAGAGTTGCTTTTGGGATTGCCTTCAAAAAGGCAATTAGACAAATCCATGGAAAATGCGAGGCTTCGGGTTCGGGTTCGCAATGGGAAACCTTCAGGCCTCATTCACAGTTCGTCCAGCAGCATTTGGCCTGCTCTGTTGGAGAGAGGCTGCTGGGCTGGATGACCCTCTGAGCCGATCCAGCAGGGTTTTCTTGGGCACAGAGCTCAGGTCCAAGGAAATGCTATGCAGTGGCTGTCTGTCTAGTGCTGTGCGTATCCCAGCACTTGAAATATTAAAATTCCACACCCAATTCCAGTTCCTGCACCAGAAAAGCTGAACTTTGACCTGAATAAAATTATACAATCTGCACACAGTTACATAATTTTGTGCCACTTGCTTCAGTAGTCCTGCAAACACATGGCATGATTCTGGTTTGGCTACTAATGTGGTGGGGGGAAGAAGTCACCCTCAACAAGAACCCTGATGAGTCACCTTTCTCCGGCATCTGAGATTTCATCAGGTACTGCCCACGCTTGATCAAGTACATCTTTGCAGCCAAGAGGACCAGAAGCTTGTATTCATTTTTCTTTAAGTGGCTGAACAAGAAAAACCAAGTTTCTCTGCAAGTTCAGCACTGGGTTTGCTTGCACAGAAGCCAGCCCTGCTTATATCCTCTTTGTCTTTAAATAGCAGCAACCACCAAGCCCATCACCTTTTGCTAATCCACCTTTCCAGCCACCTGTCACAACCACACCTGCTTTGCCGAGACAGTATTAGCTATTGATCCGTTTGTGCAGCTATTAGGCATAAGATCATGGTCAGAGCACTGCTGAAGGAACAGTCAAGCACGTGATTTATGTATCTCCTTATCCTCCCATACCCCGACACCAACCAACAGCTAAAAATACCTGCTACAGAACAAAAACACAACCAGCCAAGATGCACCAATCTATCTTCACGGATGCTCGTTGCCTATTAGCATAGCACATAGTGTCAAAGAATGAGGTATCATTTCTCACCTTGTACCACAGTGCCTTGGAAAGGCCAAGGGAATTTTACGTGGTGGACCGAGGGTGCTACTTTGGGGCAAGCAAATCTTACAATCTGCATGCACAGAGCTGCCTTCCCAGAAGGAAAGTGGGGACATCCTGGGGGAAAGATAACCTGCCTTTTTCCTGGGCCACCTCCAGCGGTGGCAGCAGGACATGCCCTGGAGGTCTGTCCTTTCTCTGTTTACATGAACTCTTCCGGCAACGTCACAGCCATTTCTGAGCACAGCTGTCCAAACAGGACACGAGACAGAAAGGGAGGCCATTCCAGGGCACCAAATTGTTCTCTTTGAGCCTGGAGTAACCAAACTTTGTCCTAGGCCTGTATGAAACTAGAAGTTACGATCTCACAATGTTGCGACTCCTCAAGCAGCAAGATGTTTGAAGAGTTGTCTTTTACGTGGTCAATTTACCTTAACCAGGTATGGTGCTGTTGGAATATCAGTGTATTTATCAATGCAAAAGCCCCGCATGGGGAAGCAAGCAAACACGTTTCCAAACAGACAGCTCTGCCCATCTTTTCAGTCTCCCAAAAGCAAACATGCATTTGAAAGCCACTTGCCAACCAGTTACAAAACTCAATTTCTGGACTGCATCCCAACCTCGAAGATGTTGTGTGTCCTCAAGCCAAGCAGGAAGAATACCTACTACCCACCCATCACCTGAGGCCATTGGGCAGGCATTATGGGTACTTCTGAGAATACTGAAATATTCTCATTACCTCTCTATCTTGCCTTCTTTCCTCCTCCAAGGAGTCCAAGGCAGTAGGCACCTCCCTATCTTATCCTTACAACCACCCTGTGAGGTAGCTTAGGCTGGGAGTTTGTGACTGGCTGAAAATTACCGAGTTCATAGCTGAGATAACGAGCAACAATGCGCACAGACGCTCAGACAGTCTTTCCTTAGTGCCCAAATGCCTTCCCTGGGCCTAGCCTGCACACATGTTGCCATCTTCTGCTCCAGCTTTTCCCCAAGTGCCTTCACACAACACAACCACAAAAGAAAGGCCTTTTCCAGTGGTGGCACTCCATTATGGAATGCTCTTCTCAAAGAAGTCGCAAATACATTGTTGTTGACAGGGTTTTTTTTAATTTCCTAGGTTTCTGAATTTAAGTAAATGCCTTGGTTTCTTCTTTTAGCTGCTGCCTCATTTTAGCATTGTAAAATACCAAAATACACATTGAACCTTGAATTCAAATACACCTTGAATAAACCTTTTTATTTTCCCACTATTTTAATTCCTAATGGACTTAATTGTAGTTTTATATTGATTATTGGAAGCTGTGCTACTTTTTTATTTTATTGTTATTGTGAACCGTTCCAAGGTGAGCGTGATGGGATGGTATACAATAAATGCTTTTATTTTTAAATAAAAGTTTTAAATAAATTGACACCAACCTATCTGATGCACAGCAGCCCAAAAATCTATAGGATGAAGGGAAATACAGGAATATTTTAAGCAAGCAAGATTGCTCTTACTATAAAAGTTCAAAAGTTGCCAGGCAAAGAACTTTGATAAAACAGGTTTTTCCCTCTCCAAGACCATCAACTTGCTATAAAAATCCAAATGGTGGCTCCTTGGGAAGTTTTTTCCAATATTGTTTGTAGTACAGACTAAAAACTAGGAGCTCAGGAACAAACAATATAAAAACCTGCAGTCGCAAGGAATGGAACAGCAGGCATGCCATATAATACAGCATGGAAAACAGGTCCTCTGTTGCAGGTAAAGATAATGAAGATGAGTTACAAGGGAGAAAAAGCACGAATAGTCTTTGCTTAATGTTTGATGGGTGAACAAGAAAGACTGCAATGAGGAGAGCTCAGTGATATTTGCTCCCGGAAGAAACTGTGTTCCGCCAACAACAGACCAATGTAAGACAAGAAGCAAAATTCAGTAGCAAAACATTTATTTTTAAGAGCCAAACAACAGTGGACTGGAGGGGAGAGAATCACCTAAAAGCTGCCAAACTGTGAAGCAGATTTGGAGAGTGACACAAACCAGCAGAGGCAGAAGGTTTTCAGTACATTGTAAAATAACCTTCTCTCCCCCCTCCCACTTTTTATTTTAACAGAAAAAAATATAATACAACATATCACTGCAATAACAAAAACACAATAATTAAAGAGTAAATAATAAAGTGCCCCCACCACCCCGGAGACCAATATTACTATCATTTAATTCACAACAATTAATAGATAATATACTTCACTTACATCCATATCCCCTGCAGAAATTCATATAATCTTAAAATAACCTTCTTGATGAAAAAAAAAATTGCACCAGGCTGGAAGTTGGAACCTTTAAAGTTACTGGCGGTTCTAAGGCCATGTGGCCTCACTTGTCTTTCTTCCTTGCCTGCACCTGTTCACCTTCACGCCTTCCCATCTGCAGCTGTCTCCTACTATTAAACCTAAGAAACATACATACAATATTCTGCATAAAGAAAGCGCTGCTGGAACACCTTTATTTCTCTTTCATCACTGAACAACTGCAACCTCCCCAACCATGTAAGCAAAGTGAGCGAACTGAAACCTTGGCACTTTTTAAAAAATGTAATTCACACATTGCATTTCCCTGTGTCACCATTCTGAGAACACGGTCAAAGCATCTCTGGAAACATTTAAGGCTCAAGCTGTCCCCTTTGAAGCGAAAGTGCAAGGCTTGGAGGCCGAGCTCCACGGCACACAGTGTATTTCAAAGACCCCTCCTGCCTCCAAGGAGTGGCAGAAATGGACACACAAAGGACAGTATTTAAACCTGTCCCTTCTCTTATACCAAGGCTAAAACTGAAGCCACTACTCTCCAGCTGTCTGCACTTGCTCGTTTTTCCAAGTGTTTACATGCAGCTGGGAGTTAGCCTTGTTAACCCATTGAGGAGAACAAAAACCAAGAGTAAGAGTAAGCAAATAGTTGGCATACAGGGGCTTTTCTGAAGCTCCCAGGGAAGGGGCTGGCACTCTGTGCGCCTCTGTGTTTTGTCCTACAGCCCCTATTAATCCTCACCAGTAGTCAGGTTGGCTGGGGCTGATGGGAGTTAGGCAAAACTATCTGAAGGGGCATAAGTACAGAGTTTATAACAGGCACATTTAGGGGGTGTGGAAGAGGGTTTACCCAGACTGAAAAAGCAACCCGATGCAAGTTTACTCAAAAGTAACTCCCTCTCTGCTCAGTGAGGCTTATGTGAAATGAGTATACAATCTTTGGTTGAGTTAGAATTTGTGCTAAAAAAAACCTGAGGCCGTCACAATTCAGACACATCACAACAAAGCAAGACTCACTGGAGAAGAAAATGATGCCAGGGAAAGTCAAAAGCAGCCAAAGTAAAAAAGACTGAATATGAGACGGATTGAGCACGAGGGAAGCCACAGCCCTGAGTATACAAGAGCCGGGCAGGGCTGGCACAGCCAGGTGATTCTGAAAGGCTTCCATTGACAGGGTGAGTTGGGGAGGACTTGATGGCATAGAACAACAACAAGGTTTTGACAAAGATCTTGGATCACAGGCATGGCCTTTCTCTCTTCAAAAACAAAATACCCACTGCTATTTGGTTCTAAGAGGAACAGGAAGAGATTGTGCATGTTAATGTTTTTGTACCACACCAGAAGTGTTCATGGTGCCTTGTGGTAACATGCAGAGAGGCGCCACACAACTTACTTGCTAAATGAGACAGTCAAGTGAAGACCTTTTTACCAGCTGAAGCCATGTTGCTTCTGGAACTGAGGAACGAGATGGGGCCCCTCCATCCCATACACAGAAGCCACTGAATCTTAACAGCAGTTAGACAAAATGTCCTCCGCTCAGTGCCCCTGAGGGCAGAAAGCTAGGTTAGGGGGCAGAGGGCAAGCCCAGTATCTATCGCTTTGCTTCTGCTTGTTCACCAACCCCCAGTATATCCACTGTCTGGGGCAACCACTGGACTCTTCTTAATGGTAAGGCCGGCCCTAAGAGATGTGGGCAAATGATTTTGCACATTAAGTTTGGTTGCAGCTGGGGAATGAGACTAAACCAAAAGTGGATTTTTATAAGGGATTTTAAGGTGGGGAGTAAGTTCTCGTCTTTTCCATTTGGCTGGATTTCTTAATTGCCCAATGGATTGGGAGATACCACTGGTGACAAGATGGCCAAATCTCAACCTCATGGACGATTTCAGTGCAACTTTTCTGAAAAACTTATTCACAGATGAATACTAAATCCTCCATCCCCCCACCCCAATATCTTCGCCCTTCCTGCAGGCAGTTGCCAATGGCCTAAAATTAGGAAACAACGAAGCACTCCCACATACCAGATGGCAAAAAAATCACAGTAAACGTTTGGGCTGTTAGATGCACAGCCTCGGCAAACGCACAAAACACACTGCGAAAAGCAGAACCCAAAATACATGTGAAAACTGTGTGACCATAAAAAGAAAGAATTAATGGCTTCAATCAGAAGGTGCCTCAGCTCAAAGACCTCCATCTTGAAGAAACCATTGGTGCCTACCACTCAGAAAATGACAGCAACAAAGATCGTTACGTGAAGATCTAGTAAGGCACACATTGCTCAGTACTGACTGAATTAGTCGTGGCAGTACTGAAGTTGTTATAGTATTGCACTGCTTAGAAAGCTAGAATTTGGTAATGTGGAACCCAGGCATCTCAGACTAGAGAACCAAAGACGGTAGGGAATGCCAAAATATTCCATGGAGGATGCTTTCTGCTGCATCTCCGCTTGTTACCTGTCCTGACTTCACCCTCCCATCACTTCGATAAAGCCCTCCCCAATGTGCAGTGTTCCTTCAGATGGGCTGGACTGCATCCCATCGACATGCTGACTGGGGATGTTGGGAACTGTGGAACGTACTCCCCAGAGAGGTCCGCCTGGCGCCGTCGTTATTTGTTTTTCGGCGCCAGGCTAAGACCTTTTTATTCAAACAATATTTAACAATGTCTAATATTTATAGGTTTCAATTGTGCAGCCAGGGTGTTTCCAGGTTTTAATTGTTTATTATTTATTTATTTATTTCTGTGAGCCATCCCAAGGCCATATAGCAAGGGGATGGCATACAAAAAACTTTAAATAAAATTAAATAAACTGCAGTCCAACTCATCTGGAGGGCTCCAGCTCAGGGAAAGCTTTGCCAAAAAGCGTGCCTCCGCCATCAGAAGCTAAGGAAAATCTACACTAGCAATTCGCCCACCACTGAGAAAACAAGCATTAAGCACTGGATGATATAAATACTAAATCTATAAATTAAGAGCTCCCATATTGCAGGATTCTGTATATAGCTCAAAGCAGAAAGATATATAAATAGCTTGTGAACAGATCCTACAATCCCCACCACAGTCTCTTGTCAATGCATTCTGAACAATTATATGATCACCCACAAAATCCCGAAGCTCAGGGTAATAAACCCATGGGACTTCCTGGGAATAGTTTTCCCTTAGCAGAACACGTGCCTCAGTTCTGTACCAGCTTGACTGTTTCCAGCATAATTCTTACGTTCTCAAACTCAGGTAGAGAGAGAGATTAGTCACGATGCTTTAAAAAGGGGGAGAGGGAGGGAGGGAGAGAGGAGGAAGGGGAAAACGGAACAGCTGTTCCTGGATGCAATTCAAAACGGCTGCAGAAGCAACCAAGGACCATTAAGGGAACAACACAAGAATTAGAAAACATTTTTATTGCTGAAGACAGCCTTGCACGGGTAACATTCATAAAGCCGGCATCAGCTGGCCACTTAATTAAAAAGTTTGTTATGAAATCTTAAATACAATTAATGAAAACTAAGCAAGCTACAGGGCTCCAATTCGATCTTTTTCAAAGGCAAGGAATGTTAATGCGTTAAAATTCCAGCCCTCCGGGCTTGCTTGCTTTCATCCAAATTCCTGTCCTGCCTCACACACAGCCCATTTCCTAATCTTCCTGTTGCAAAACTGCGCCTGCAGCTCGTGGCTCCCGGCTAAATTTGTGCTGGCAGGTCATGGCATCCTATGCACTAATAAAATGCACTCTCCACGTGCCCAGAGGTGCATCTATTCCTGCTCACCTGCCCAAGATTTATTGCTGAAATGATGTCCTTCCACTACTCATGAGTCCAGGTTCATTTATTTGTTGGATTGATATTCTTGCCTTTTTCTTTTTAAAGAACTCAACACTGCTTACATCATTTGCCGCCGCCTCCTCCTCCCAATCTTATCCCCACCACAACAACCCTGTGAGGTAGGTTGGGCTCAGCCTGTGACTGGCCCAAAGTCACCCCGTGGGCTCCATGGCTGAGCGGGGACTCGAACCCAGGTTGCCCAAGTCCCAGTCCCGTGCTCTTAACCACTACACCACACTGCTCTTAGTGTAGCCATTGCAACACTGGAGTGGCAGCTTTTGTGCATGAATTAACCATCCCATTAAACACACATTTGGATCTCCTCAATGGCAAATGCTTTTCAACGGGAGCTCCATTTACACATTCAGTTGCAAAGCATCACACAGGTGCTCGTGCTCTTCGACACCAGCTCAGCAGAGCATCTATCCAGCATGAAGGTGGCCCCCTGCCCATCACCAACTTCCCCAGGTAAAAAAAGATCAGGAAGCAGGGCCAAAAAACCCTGTAGGGCCACTATCAGTGAGAATATGCTAGAACAGCAGCCAAATAGCCTGAAGCAGAATGATTCCAGTATTCCTAGGGACCGAGCGGACCCAGGTTCCCCTTCCAATTCTCCTGCAAAACAGAGGAGAAATCCAAATGGTGAAGGAACCTCCACCCCAGACTCTTCTCGGAGGATTAAGTGGAAGGGGGCAACTGCCTCAGGCAGCAGGTGCTGGGAGGCAGTGTTGGCAGCCAGTTCAGTCAACTTCTCTACCTGGGGAATTGCGGTCTGCAAGGGAAAGAGGGCCAGGTGGCCTAGCACTGGGCGTGGGATTCCGGCGATCCGGGTTCTGGTCCCCACTTGGCCACCAAGCTCACTGGGCGCCTTTGGCCAGTCACTGGCTCTCGGCCTTAACCTACCTCACAGGGTGGTTGTAGTGCAGACAGAAAGAGGATTGTGTAAGCTGCTGTGCGCTTCTTGCAGGGAAAGGGTGGGACAGAAATGCAACCAACAGGAAAACAAACAAGAAAGTCTTGCTACTGTATGTTTATACTGTATGTTTATGCTGTATGTATAAATTGAAGTAGTCCAGAATTGTTGTTATTGTCGCTTTCCTCACAATAAACACCACCACTTTCATTGGCAAGCTTTTCTTGATAGATGAGCTGATGGTTTTTCACCTTGCTGGTATCTCCTTGCCTTTTAAAAAAGATGTTATTCATATATTACATTGCACTGTCTGACTTGTTTGTATTTTGATCTTTCTTTGTGTGGTGCCTCAGGAGTCCTTTTAACCAACACAGCCTCAAAATAAATTATTCCATGAGGCAGTATAACTACATATTTCCTTCTGAGCTTCTCAGAGGAAAAGCCAAATGCAAATATAATAAAGAGCTTACAGAAATTAAATATAGTTCTTTTCTCAGAGACTGACAGCTCAAAAGAACAATGATGGGTAAGAGAAAATGGCAAACCACAGAAGTAGCTGGTCATTTGCGAGAAGCGAGAAGCAAGAAGCACGTGCCCCGGAGTGGCTTTGTTTCCAAGGAGCTCAGAGTGGGCAGAGCTCACGCTTCCAGGCCCAGCTCCGTGTGCCTGCCTGCATATTTTAACCCCGCAACCCACCAGCTGGAGCCTGGCTCAAAGGGGCAGGCTTAGAATTAAAGTCCAAGAGGTTGCTCTGAGTAACAGAGCTAAATGGAGCTCATAGTTCTTCCCACCAGCTCTGCCCTTGGTTACCTCATCTCAGCAGTTCGGATTTAGGACAGGGAAGGACTCATTCTGCTGCTGCTACACAGCTGGGAATCAGAAACCACCACACAGAGCTCCTGGGAGATCTAGATTAACCTTTCCTGCCCACCCCTGATGTACCTGGTAGCTTCTTCTCACAACCACCCTGCGAAATGGGTTAGATTCAGAAAAACCGTACCCAGTTCAGATGACCAAAGCAACAGCATGGCTGAAGCGGCGATTCCAGGACGAGTCTCCTGAAGTCCACCTCTTCCCCCAGACAGTTCAAAGGGCCCCTGGAAGTCTTCCCACACTCAACTAGCTTTTAGCACTAAGACGTGCGCATCATTTTTTTCCCTGGCAGAAAAATTCATGTGACACAAAAAATTCACTAAGATGGTATCCAGCTCTCAAGGCCCACCTTTTGTCCTGAAGAGGCACTGAAGTCCCAGAAATGAGTACTAACACAAAAATTGATAGCCAGGAACCCTGGAGAGGGCGTCTCTTAGCAACGCACAGGGCTGCTTTCTCATCCACCCCCTCCACATCCTTCATGCTCAGAAGAAGGGAGCCACTAGAGAGAATGCAAGTTTAGGAACAAGTAGAAGAGGCTGAGAGAAAAATGTCGGATCTGTAATTCTCTCATCTCTCTCCTCCACAAAAGTTTAAGGATTGTAAACTCAGCGGAAAGAAAAACGGTTTTTAACCAAATGGCATGCAATGGCGGAAAGAAATGTAGAACAGAGGTGATGTGCATAATTTCACACAGAAAGGGGAAGCGGGTCCCAATTTAAGTTTATTCTACTACATTTGTTTTATTGGATTTCCATTATGCCTCTTTCCTGCAAGGAACTCAAGGCAGCTTACATAATCCTTCTTTTTCATTTTAACCTCACAACAACCCTGTGAGGGAGGCTAGGCTGAGAGTTACTGAGTGACTCAAAGGCACCCCGTGAGCTTCAGGGCCCGGGACTAAACCCAAATCATTCAAGGCCCTACTACTTCTCCCTCTGGCACCACACAGCTGCCCTAAAGACTTATCTTGGATGCAAGCCTTTATTGGATTCCACTGTGCACACACAGCATTATTAGATTTAAATAGTTAATAGCTTATTTAATTCTATTATTGTGTTATTTCTGGTTTTATCATTGCTTTTCTGTTTGTAAAATTTGGTATGGAAACTTGGGAAGACTTCAGCTTAAAGACAATTTTTAATTTTTTGACATAAGAGAAGGGCCTGTCCACCCATCACAGCAAGGAAACCTGAGCTGACCCCTGGAAAAAAGGCTGCAGGAAGGCAGAGGCTTCTGTGATTCTCTAATGGCTGCAGACCAACAATGCTTCCAATCCTGGGTCTTATTGTACTATCACTGTGCCTCATTAATGAATTGGGGTCAGGGGTGGGGGAATGGACCCCACCTTCCACTCACAACCCTCCTGTGCTCTCCCCCACCTTTCCCTCCCTTCCTTCCTTCCTCCCTCCTACCACAGAGAAGGTGCATGGAAAGTAACGATGGAAAAGATATTCCATTCCTTCCACCAGATAGCACTAGGACTTAAGAAGTTGGCTAGGGAATTCTGGAGGTTAAGACTTCTTTCTGTCTAAATGGGCCCAGGACTGTGCCCCAAATGAGACCATCACATACCTCAGCTTTGCTGCTTGACATGTGGCCATCTTCACTCGATGCTGGGACAGCCCATGACCCAGAATGTACCTCCATGCAATCCCTCTGTTGCCTCCGACACAAGCCTTCGCCATGCAGCCCATTCACACAAACAACCACTAGCCACCAAGCGGAGCAAGCCAGGAAGGCATGGGTGAAGCAGCACCCAGAATCCCAGTCCCGCTTCCTTCACAGGACCCACCAGCTCCCCAAACACACAGGCTGGATGTCTCAGCTAACCCCACAGCACAACCACCGGAGGTTTTAAAGTGCCATTGGCTTCATTTCACACACCTGTTCTGCAAGCAAAAGGGCTTCCAGGCCCTGACAATTCCACTGAAAACAGGTGTGGAAAAGGATTTTTTTTTTTTTTTTTTAAACTGAGGACTGCATTCTGCAAAGAACAGAAAAGTATAGACTAGAGAGGAACAGGTGATCAAGGGAAGCTTCCTAGGTCTTGCAGGATCTCTTGATCCTATACTCCTGATCGAAAGGGCACGCATGTGTGAACAAGCTCCAAAGGCGCAGAGAACAGGCATAGCTTGCAAAAAAAAAAACAAAACCCAACAACCCTGGGGTAGGCAAAAGGATTTCTACAACTCTGAGTACACTACTAACCACACTCACCAGGCACTCACACATGCCGACAACAGCCTATCCTGACCAAGGAAAAATCAATATTCTTGGCAGACATGGGGCATCTTGCGGTTCACCACACACGATTAGCATTCCGAAGGATGTAGCACTGCCCAGCCATGCAGCCGGATCAGTAAGGCAACTCCGGGCACCGAAACAATGCATGGACAAGAGGTGTGCCCCAAAATTCCTTGCAAGACTCTGGCAGCCGCTGGGGGGGGGGGGGGTCTATGGATCACCCAGAATCCCTTGCAGTGCCAGGAAAGATAGCGGGGGGGGGGGGAGAGAGGATCCTCGGCTCATCCCTGTCCCAAAAAGCATTGCCAAAGATGCTCAGAGGTCGACGCACGGGATCTTTTACCGGGCGCAGGACTCAGTCATCCCTGCAAAGCCCCAAACGGTCCCAGGTGCTAAACACTTGGGTGTGAGCTGCCAGGTAATCCCAGGTCATGGCCCTCTGGCCAGGGGGTTCAGAAGCCCCCTGCAGTCCCCAAAGCCCGCGTGTAGCGTTTCGCTGCCCTCCCCCCTGCCGGCCCCCCATCCTTTGCAATTGCGTCTAGGCTCTCAGCATATTTGCCAACCCGGCGGCGGGGTGTCCTCTGAGCATGTGCAGGCTTTGCCGTTTTAGGCTTGCTTACGAGACGGCAGCAGGACTGCAGGGATGACATGGGGGGGCTCCCGTTACCCGTTGGGGGGGTTGCGTGGGGGCCCCTCCGGGTCCGCAGGCCGGCCAGACGGCGCCCACTTGCGAGGGCCGGATGCCCGGCTCGCGCCCACGCGGAACGGCTCCGGCCGCGAAACTCCTGCGCCGGGACCCGCGGGGCCCCCAAGGGCCGCCCCGAGAGCCCGTCCCGCCCCGTCCCCGCGGGCGGCCGCGCTCCAAGGTCGGCAGCCCAGCCGAGCCTCCGCAGGGCGGCCGGGGCCCCGCGCCCCGCGTGACTCACCTCCGCGGCGGGCGCCGCTGCCTTCGCCTCCCCGGCCGGCCAGGCCCGCCTCGCCTCGCCTCGCCGGCCGCCGGGCAAGCTGCGCGGCTTCGCCTCCGGGGCCCCGCGGCCGGGCAGGGGCGCGCAACGAGCCGCCGCCGCCGCCGCCGCCGCGTCGGCGCAGCAGCCGGATCCGTGCGGGCGAGCGCGCCCCCCGGGCCAGGCGGCGGCGGCGGCGGCGGCCAGCGGAGCCCCGGGGTGCGGAGCCGCGCCGGGAGGGCGCTCTCAGCGGGGGCGGCCCGGGCGCGCCGGCGCCCTGCCCTGCGGCCCCCGGGGGCCCCTCGGCGGCGGCGGCCGCTTGGACAGCTCCGGCTCGGCGGCTCCGGCTCCCTCGCCCTGCGCGCACATTCCCGCACTGCCGCCGCCGCCGCCGCCGCCAGCGCAGCCCGCCCGCCGCCCGCCCGCCCGGCGGGGAAGAGGCGGCCCGCGAGCGCCCCTTGCTGGCCGCGCCGGGGAGGCGGCCCGCGAGCGCCCTGGCCCCCCGCTCGGCTCGGCTCGCTCGGCTCGGGCTCCGTCCTGCGGCGCGGGCGCGATCGGCGCGAGCGGGAGCCGGGGCGCCGGCCCGCCTGGCCTGTGGCCCCCTGCGCGACCCGCGGCCGAGGGGCCCGCTCTCGCCGGCGGGCGGCCGCCTGAGGCGCTAGGCCCCTCCGTTCGACGCCTCGGGGGTGCAAGCCAGCCGGCCGGCCGGAGGCGGGCAAGGGCAGACCCGGGCAGGCCCCTGCCCAGCCCATGGCGAGGGCCCCTCCCGGGCTCTCCTTCCCCCCCGCCGCCTGCACCCACCCCACTGCCTGCTGGCGCCCTGGGAGGGCGGGAGCTCCTGGAAGGCGCCCTGCCTGAACTCAGCCAGGGGGTGCATGGGGCTGCTCCCCCAATTGCTTCAGTCATGGCCCACATGAAACATTAAGTCGTAACTAAGACACAACACAAACACTCATATATTCAATACAGCACTGAACGACCCCCTGAAGAAGCCCTTTAGCCACAGACCAGCTGACCTGCAGAAGGCCGACCGGAGCCGAGGTCTTTGCCTGCCCGCTGAGGGATGGCTCCCCTCACCTCGCTCGGCACTGCAAAAGTCCAAACGGATTCGTGAAGGGAATCATCTTAGGCAGAAGAAAAGCCTGTAGCTCCTGCATCCGCCAGCCGGCTTGGGCTTGGGCCTTCTAGCTAAATGCCATTGGATTGCACCTTAAAGCTTCTCACGAGTTATGTGCGGGCTCACGCCTGACTCTGCTCTGGGGCTTGCTTTTTTCCATGGTCAGGCAATGCCAGAACCGGAGCCTGTTTTCTAAGGCAGGCTCTTGTGAGGGGGTCTGCATCACGAGGCAGCCTCAGGCCATGTGCATGCCGCCCACACCCAGCAGCAGGAAGTGGGCTTTCTTGGTGCTTTAGGATTCATACAGCAAGTCTTATCAAGGCCTTGACATCGCCCCTCCAGGGCAATCCAGCTCAGCTATTCCACAAAAGGGAAGAGGAGTGGGAAGGATGTCTGGCGAGGCACCACGGTTGTGGGCCATCCCGAGATGCCATGCACAAGAGACGGCATATAAAAGTTTCAAATAAACAATTCAATCATCCAGACAGTTTGGAAACACAACGATGGGTGAAAATTGGACAGGAACGAACCACGCAAAAGGTTTCCAGAAGGTGGGTCATGTTAATTAACACATTACACTGGATTTATCAAGGGATAATCTGGCAAATTAGAGGACATGCAAAAGGGCAATGCAGAAGGGGACATCGTTGCCTTTTGGGGAAAATAGATTCTTTTTTTCTTCAGGACTTTTCTTTTTTTAGGACTATAGTATAGTATTCTCTATAGTACCTGAGAATTGAGGCAAAAGGCCAGGAAAGAGATCAATAGCGATAAAGTGGGTTGGGGGTGAGAAATAGAAAGACTAGAGGCTGGGAGAGGAGAGAGAATGCAAAGAGGAAAGGTCTGGAGGCAGGCTGGGAAGGCTCTTCCCATTACCTTCTCCTCTGCTCCTGGGCAATTCTTGACAGCAGCCATTTTGTGAACAGCCTCATCTTCCATAGGAGCCATCTTGTGCTGGTACCCCAGGTCCACATCCTGTGTGGTGCAGAGATGTTTATGGGTTCTCCCCATCCCACTTCCAGGAGACACACATGGTGCCGCAGAAAGTGTTAAGCTTCTGTCTGGTTTGTGGCATCTGACGGCTTTGCTTTGGCTGCAAGAAAGCACTTGGAAAAGTCAGAGCTCTCTCATTTCTGTCAACACCACACAGAGAGAGAAGTAGCTGAGCAAATCCATTTGAAGCAAATGCCCTTGCCTCCTTGTGGGCTTCCTATGGCCAACTGCTGTGTGAGCCGAGTGCGGAGTATTCCGGGCTGACCTTGGGAAGATCCGGGAGGGATCTTCATATGAAATGCCCTTTGTCCGGAAGCTCTGCCAGGGCCAAGTGGGACAAAACACCCGCCTTTCCATGAATGGCTCTTCACTCGCGCCCGGGAAGCCCTGCTACTCTGAACTGGGCAGGCACCAACCTCCCTGGGTTCTTGGCCCCTGCTGAAGCATACCTTTTATGACAGCCCTTTCCAGAACAATAAATCTTGTCCTCGTAATCCATGAGCCAAAAGCAAAGAACTACAAGAGGCATTCACTGGAGGTAAATTTAGGGTGGAGATGAAGGTCAAGGGAGAGATAATGCCGTACTGAAAGGGGAAGCCAGAAGGTACATCAACTATCCAACGAAGATTGGCTGGGTTGCAGAACTGAGGGGAAGTGAGCGAGCTCCAATAAGAATAAGAGGCATTACTTGGCTAAAAGAAGGAATCCAACCCAATGCGGAGAGAAATTCCCTGGAGACCAAGTAGGACTTCCATATGGGCTTTTTATAGGATTACTGAGATCAGGGCAGGACAAAGCAATCGACATGAAGCTAAAGGTCAGGAGTCTGTATCTTCTCTGGTCCCAAGGCCACATGTCAAAGGGGTTCAGAGGTTGGGGTCTGAAGCCATGTTGCACATGCCTGCGCAGATGGACACCAGTGATCCTTACTCATGGCAAGGATCTCCGGGTGAGGAACTGGATAGCACAATCAGAAGAGCTGTCCGCAGGGCAGCAATGTGCCAATAGTGGGGAAATGTGCCAGCAGTATGGGGGGCGGGGTCGCATGTAACCCTCAGATCACAGGCCGTACAGCCTTTGTATACGTCCCTGCACCGAAATGGTACTGCACACAGTACAAGAACGTGTCTTGTTGGCTTGCTTGGCTTTTCCCAAGACAAGGGAAAGACCAGCCAACTCTGCTATTGTCCCTCTCCCAGCTGTACAGTTTCTACCCCTCTCTTTGGATTTGAGGTAATTTTTCTTTTATGTATGTATGTATGTATGTATGACCTTTTTAGACCGTCCCTTACCATAGTCTCAGGACAGTTTAACAGTAAGACAAAACATAAAACACAGCATCCTAATCAAATTCTAACAATAAAACCCATATTAAAATAACAGTCAAACCTTAAAGTATTGGGAAAATAAAAAGGTTTTAGCCTGGTGCTGAAAAGAATAAAGTGATGGATCTGACACAGATGAACCAGCTCACGCATGTTGACCAGGAGACAATTGCTTCTGGAACTGGCTTTGTTCTTCCTGGTGTCACTTCTGCTGTATCTTCCCGATCAATTCTTTATGTAAAAATTGCTCAAGAGTTGAGCGGAGTTTGAAGATTCAAAGCATTTGCTAAGCCATTGTAAGACAGGCTCATTTGCCCCAAAATTGTTCAGAAAAGGCGCTCCATTATTCCCAGAACATTTCGTTGGCAAGGTCAGAACCACTGGACGCTGCACGAATGCCCAACTTGCAGCCAGCTCTGGAGGAAGCCAACAAGCAAGCCGTCTCCCAGATGGCCCTGTGGATCGTTCCGAAGTCAATTAATAAAGTAGAACTTATTGGCAGCAGTGCTGGAAGGGCAGAATAAAAAGTAATATTGGTTTTTAAAGAAAACAAAGTAGAGGCTGCTTTATACTCATCCTCCAGGGAGAAAATAAATTACAATTTACATAAAATGTATTTTTTCTAATGTATGAAAAGGGGCAAGCTTCTGAGGATAGAAACACGCCCATACTTGTGAATTAGCTGCGCATCTAACACTCATTGAGGTGTGAACACAGCTAGTGAGGCCTAATTTATTCTTAGTCCCTAGTGATTTACCCTTCATTAACAAAGTTTGGGTTGACTTTGCTACAAGCATCCCTGGCTATTTGAAGGGGCTTTGATTGCCAATGTTTAATTTCCAGGCCTCCTGGCTCATAAAGAGTCTAGAAAAGCTGGTTGCTTTGATTTGTGGACTCTTCTAAGGCTTAGCCCCACTATGGACAAAAGCTGATATCTACCAGCCAAAGAGAGGTCTTACTGATGGGAATTTTAAGTTTGCCCAGGAAGAGAGGTAACTCTTAAGTCTGAACCTCCCATCTACCCTAGGCAGCATAGCCACCTTTGCCCTTGGTGCTCCCAGACAGAGGGCTCCAGGTACCACCACTTAACAAGCATTGTGTTCTATTCCATTTCTTCCACCTTAAAAGTATTTTTGTGACATGAAAAGACAGGGAAGAGACAGTGAAAAAATGTGCAGGTACAGTCAACTTCGAGCAAATGTCCAATGAGTTTGGGATCTCCATGGAGAACATGTAATGTTGCTAATCTGGAGGGGTTGGACTGGAGTCTGGAACCTTTCAAGCTGTCTTGAAAAAGGGCCACTTGACGTTTCAAGATTTGCCACTGGAGATGGGGGATGATCCCTCCCCTCCCAGTGGGTGGCTGCCCTTGAAAATTTCCCCCACATTGCCAAAGCGATTCTGCTTGAGAAAAAGCCTCTGACCCCATGGAAACTGCAGCTGGAAGGAGTAAGCATTTAGAGAGGTAGACATTACCCGTCTTTGCATGCACCGCCTCAGAATCAGTGATGAAGTTCTCCACATCACCTGTATTGAAGAAATAGGAGCGTTTATCCTCCTTGATCTAGTGGGGGAGGGGGTTGCATTCTAGTGACTTCTATACCAGGCAGCCCCTTAAATACCAATAAAGAGCTTTCTGCTGTGGTGTTCCACTCAGTATCCTCATCGTGTGAAGGGACAGGAGGCTAAATCGAAAGTGCCAAAAAGAGAGAGCCAATAGGTCACTGTCAAGAGCAGTTTTGCGGTTTGCACACATTTTCCATACCTGCCAAAGAGCAAACTGATGTTACCGTTTCGCTGAGTGGCTACCCCCTCCACAAAAGTGCCCATGCAGAGGTCATTATGAATTGTGGGCCCCCGATATGGCCAGAAATAGAAGCTGCACCCCAGCCAACGAACGCTCACCATGAGATTAAAAAATGACCTTAACTACTTCATTTTAGACAATGGTGCTTTAATATTGCAAGCGACATACATGCAAAATAAAAACATCTTTTAAAAAGAGAAACTGGGTTTGGTCTCTCTTAAGTCCTTGGTATGCATCTATACAGATATTTAAATACACTTCCCTAGGCCACCCTTGTGTATTTGTTGAAAACACTGCAGTACAATTGAACAAAAAGATTACAAAACAAGATGAAATGTCTGAACCACAATCTGTGTAATGTTTGTTGAAAGCTCGCTTCACAAGAAGCCATGTGACGTGTTTAGCATAAATAAAAAATCAATACTTCATAATTTACTTTGCAAGACAGGTTACCTGCTGTATAAAAATGGTAAGCATAGTACTCCACAAAAATCAATTTCAACATGATAAACCTTTGAAAACAAGCTGCCTCTTGGTTTCTCTATTCCTATAAAGAATTCAGACCCACTGTTTCAAAAAACTATTAACACTTCTTCAAAAGTAGCAAAATACAGAATTGACAGATTGATTCCTTCAGATATAACAAAAATAGTTCTTTTAAAATATATGTGGCTCAATACAAAATATCGTGTGTAAAGGGCAACATGATTGCAAAACTGCTGTAGAAGGCTTACAAAAATACAAAAACATTTGCATTTCCAGAGTGCATAATTATTATACTTTTAGTGCAAACAAAAGGATATCTTAATTTAAAGAGAGACATCTCAAATATTTGCAGAGGTACGTAAAATGTGGAATCTCTTCAGAATCATGCGGATGGAACCCAATTCTCTATTAATTCTTTCCAGGCGATCTTCCAAGGCTTCCTGTGGGAAACATTCAATACACACGTTCAAGATCAGTAAAGGGCAAGCAGCAACCCTTCCCAGAGTTACCAGGGTTCTCAGGTGATCATGGCTTTCTGTTTGCATAAATGAGTACAGTCTTTTAATGTAAGCAGTACCTATTAGTAAATATTGTTGCATATGGGGGAATGAAAACGTTCTTCAAGTTCTTCCTCAACCCCACTTGGCAAGTACTTTCTGCAAAGCCCAAGAGCAGTGTGCAGGAACACCACTCAGTCCAGCTGTGAGTAAACTGTGAACCAAGAAGCGCTGCGTTTGAGGCAACAGTAAGGTGTTGGTTCATTCACACATGGAGGCCAACCTTTAAATGTCCGTTCTACCATTTGAGGGGCACCCAAATCGGAACCAGTTCAGAAAAGCAAGGAGCGGCTGTGGCAGCGCCTGCCATTTTGGTTCAGCTGTAAGACTGAAACACACCCTCTCCCAGGGGTATCAAAACGAACATGTAAACCTGATTTAATCTCGCTTGCAGAGTCATCCTCCCTCCGGCACACGGTATTCGGCTCAGCTGGGCCTCTATCTGGAACAGAGAACAATACCAGGTAATTCTGAAAGTTCCAACAGCCACAATAAAACGATCCTTCATTTTATCTATAAGAGGACCAGAAACCAGTATTTAGCAGAAATGACAAAGGCTGTAGGGCTATACCACCTTGGGTTGTGTTAACAGATCTCTCTGCACTCCAAAATCCCGCTTTAGATGTGAAATTTGCTTATCCAAAGATAGTTTTGACGTCTATGAAAATGGGAGTGGCAACAGGAGCCCTCCTTTCAGACCTCCAGCCAGCTGCCCCTTCTGCGCCAGTTTTCTGCCTATTCCTGTACCTTTCATGGCGACTGAGCATGTTCCCTTCTCACTGGGCTCTTTCGGGGATTGTCCATTTTGTTTTGGATTGCTTGACGGTTATGCATATGTGTGTGCTCTTCAAAACTCTGGGTTCCCTGAGGATGCTGGCACCTCCTGCTTTTTTCTAAGGGCCCCCTTTTATCTGCAGTCCTGGCAAAGTTAATCAGCAGAGCTTACAATTAAGAAGGAGCGACAGATGGATGGGGAACGGAGAGAAAAGGGAAGAATTTTGGGCAGAACAAGGGCAAGGGGACATCATACCAACTATAAATTGGCAATCTGGGAACCAGCAGGACATCTGCATGCTTCCCCTCTGGCTTGGGACCAGTTAATTGCCATTGGAAGCCCCTGAAACTTGACTTAAAGCCTATGTGGCCAGTTTTAACACCCCTGAACAAGCACATATGGAGGAGATCTTGTCAAGTAGGCGCAGTGGGATCCGAGATCATTCTGCAAGTGTACACAACACTGAACACAAAACCACCAGCACGGACATCATGGCGGGGTGGGGGGGTGGGGGAGGGCTACGTGTTCTTCCAAAACAATCAGGGAACACAGACCAAGCATTTGGCTTCTACCTGTTGCTTTTCATGTGTGAGTTCATCAAAGAGTCTCTCGGTTTCAGCCAGTGTCTTAATCCTAGAAACATATTTGAAATCGGCTTCATAAGGGGCGGCTGTGCTTGATGACGGCGGGCACGGAGTGCTCCCATGGGTAGAGCCTTCCTCTTCCCAAGCTGTCCCGACCACGCCTGCCTTTGCTCCCCCACGCAAAGGAGGCGGCTTTGCACCACTGGCTTTGCCTGGGCTGGCATGCTGCACTTCTACCCAAGAAAAACAAAAGGAGAAATGTTATAAGCTTTCTCTAAAAGGACGATTCATACAGAAAAGACTCTGGCCTGACTCCGATGGGGGCATTTTGCTGGAGGAATGTACATCGCTAGTGGACTGAGCTAGCCATTCTGGCACCCCCCAAAATGTTTCCATCACACCTGCACGCAGCAGGTAAGGCTGATGCACCCAGTAAGCTTTACTGGAATACGCGCAGCAAGTCATCTCTGCACATGGTATGTTATAAAGAGAACTGGTGAACTGCCACATTCCACGGCCCTTCCAAGTGCACCGTCTTCCGCTTGGTTACTAGAGGGCACTGGGTCTAGGAGGCTGCTCCAAGATCTCCTAGAAAGGCTGAGGTCTGAGGAGGGATTGGAAGGACATAAAGGAGGTGGTCCCATGGACGTATTCTTGCTCTTCATAACTGAGCAGAACTTGAATCCAAGCGCAGATCCCTATGGACTAATGCAAGCATTACCTTCCAGGCGGGACCCAGCCCTGGGCTGGAGCGACTAGAGTTAGGAATAGGTCTTTCTTGTGGCTTATCAGTGGGATCAGACGCTGGCAATGTAACTACTCAGCAACGGTTGTGCTGCCATACAGCACCTGCTCATCGCAGCAGCCAAGAATTCAAGTGTGAGGCAGGGGGAGGGAACGATAAAGCTTTTGGAAAGAATGAGATGCATTGCGCAGCATGCATCACCCCTGAAGATGCGAGGTATTCTGACATGGCAGATTGACGGAGGTTTCTTGTATGAAACTAAAGGAAACAAACAAAACCAAACGTACTGAGAAAATGTACCTTCTGCATCACCTACTGAGCGAAACTGAAGCCTTTTCCGAGGGTTGCTGTACTGTGCTGCAGGCCGGGGAGCAGTTTCCAAATCATCAAGGAGAATATCAAATCTAGTATTTTAAGGAAAGGAGAGAGAGAAGCACTTGCAGAAAGACTTTTCCTTTCACTGAATACCAGTGAGATTTACTCTGTCATCACAGGAAACGGCTAAATGGAAAGGCCCAAAAGGCCGTTTCCTGTCAAATTCAAAAAACAGCAACTAAATTAGAACTCAATGAAGACCAGGAAAAACAAGGCGGGCTTGCAAAGCAGCTTTCCTCCAAGGCTCTTGCCAGTGAGTGCAATTTGCATGCACATGAGCTGCATAAAGCCACACGAAGAGGCGTGCTGAGTGGGGAACAACAGGCTGCCATGCAAAAGAATGGCTGCATGCCTGCTCTTTCAGTGGAGGGGGGCAGCCGCGTCGGGGTTCCACCTTTCACCCTCTCCAACAGGAAGCACCAAGCCCACAAGTCTCATAGTCTCCATCCACCCTCATCCCCAGACATGCATCCCCACTCTGGCAGCTGGTTCACTGACTGCCCACCGATGCAGAACCACAGAAGCATCTTTCCACCGCTCTTGGAATGGCCGGAGTCATGATTCCCACCAGGATTTCTGTATATCCCAGAGCAGATCCTGCTGATGCCACCCCACTTGCCCACCGCCCAGCCTGAAGCGAGAATCAGGAGACTGTTACCTCGTCGTCATGTTCTCCGTGTTTCTGAGCAACTGGCTAAATCCGGGCGAGAGGTTCTCTTTTGGAGAGCGTTTGGGGCTGTAGGTGACAGCGACTGGAGCCAGCATGATCTCTCTCGTTGCTGCCAAGAGAAACAGCATACTAGGGGCTTAAGAGCAGGCACCTGGGACTTTGCAGTATTAAAAGCAGCATGATTTGAGGACTTCCTGGCAGGATCCTCTGCTTCTAAGTGAATGCACGGTAGGGATTAGCAACTGAAAGCCCAAAGAACAAACTATAGAAGCCCAATCCAGCCTGGTTGTGCCTCGACAAAGTGATGATGACAGAAATAGGCGTGCAGGCAGTCTACTCTGGGGACAACCTGCCCCACTCACACCACCCTAAAGTAGTCCTATTGTAAACATAGTATGGCTGACCAGGGTTGTGCAGGAGCAATCTCGTACAGCAGCTGCCCTGTTCATCATCCATCCCTCATGAGCCCTGCCTTTCCTCATAAATTTGTTGCAACAAATACACCCATTACAAGGATAAACAGGTAAAAAATTAAAAAGAAACAAGGTAGCAGAATTGCACCAGTCACACACAAGCTGGAAGTGTGCCAGACTTTGAATGACTCTAACACAGTTAAGTTATCCATAAAACTCCCTCAGCCAAGAATGGTGCTTCTCACTTGGTGTATTTGGCTTTCTGTTTGAAGGTGGGAGAGATGAGGACCTCTGGCCGCCTGGTGGGCTGCATCTTTTGTGCCTGATGTGGTCTTTGCTTTTCTCTGGGGACCGGGTAGAACCCAGAGTGGTTTCATCAAAGCCAACCATTGGACGCCGAGTGTTTGTTTCTGAAAGAAGAAAGAGGGTGATTTTAGCATTATTTGTGGCCCTCCTCCCCACCCCCTGCTTCCCACAAAGTAGTTCAAGAAAACTCTAACGAGAAAATAACAGTATTAAAAATGCATATGCATGGAGTACATTGAAACACTTAAAAGATGATGCAGAACACCCACCCGGCAAGCAGCAAGAAGAACAAAAGCTCATTGAAAGAATGTTTTGTGAACAAAATACTACAGGTTCCTGAGTCTCCCCTTTCTGCCTCCTCAGATCTGGGGAATGCATGCAAAGAGAGAGTGATCCTCGTGAAAATGAAGGCAAGCTAGGCAAGGTTTTGAGTTCAAGGAGTGCTTCCAGCAAGCAGAAGCCGGGAACCAACCGCCTGCCACCACATTGTGGGATGTTTTACCCTAAAGATGTCAGCATCTTGTGTGCACTTGGTCTGAATAGCCACATCACAGTGAGATGAACAAACATCAATGCCTTCTTCACCTGGTGTAGCTTCACCAAACAAAGACTGGGCCCTCCTACACTCTGACAGGCCATTGCAACCAACCACCCGGAAAGCCGGCAAGAAGCAGCAGTGAATCGTCATCACTACAACCTCTTTGATAGTACTACTTTAATAAACTGTTAACATTCCTACTGATCTTGTGCAAGATGCTGCGGGAACTGTATTAGCTCAGGTAAGATAAAAAGTGTTAAAATGCTTTTACTCACTTCCTGGCCACTAGTGTATCCCTTCCTCTATGATCAGGGTCAGCAAGTCCGTGCAACTGGATCCATGCCATACTGAACTTTGTTATTCTACCTTCTTTGAACAGAAAGTGAACCCAGGTGCTTTTCAATCTAAGCTCAAACCCTGCCCCTGCTTTTAACACTTTGCTTTCCCTGATAAAGAAAAACAACAGCAAAGTAGGAAAGCGGCACAACAATGGCAGTAATTCTAACAGGTAAGTTAAAAGGCAAATCAAATCACAAAGAGAAAATAGCTCTTTAAAAACAGACACATTCAACAGATCCAAGAAGAACTCATGGAAGATGCAATTCTGAGAAGAACCGAGATCTATTCATGACAAATACACCAAAATTAGCATGGAACAGTAATCAATACATGTGAAACGAAACAAAACGAAACGCAGTGAATGGTGATGAGAAACCCCCCAGATGGCTCTGCTGGATCAACAGGCATTGTTAAAACCTCAGAGAAGCCTGCATAGCTTCTCATTAAATCTTTTGTCAGGAAATAAGTGAGCGGCACTTGCCAGACTATGCTTGGGTGTCACAGAGTGGCTCATCATCTAAATGTGAGCCAGACTTACTCTAAAACATAAGAAAGAGTTGTCAGCAAGACCCAAACATGTAGTCCAGGAAGCCTGCGACCACTCGGGGCAGCTTACTTGTGGGAGCTGCCACTTCCTCTTCCGATGTCTGGGTGCCCCAGTTTTTCACTGCCTTCCTTTCTTCGAGTTCTCTGAAAGCTTTCATGACTGGTGTCTCTGGGACTTTGCTTTCCTTTTTTGCGGTTTCATTTGTTAGTGAGGGAGCTGAAGAGGAATCTTTTTCTGGAGGTGACTGCTGCCTAGAAACATACATATGGATTTATTTGCATAGCCAATGTTTGCGGGAATCATGCTGATCAAAGAGCTGCGCGCAGGGAGGAACAGGTTTCCTAGCACCTTTTTATATACACATATTGGTTAGATGCAGGCAGGGTTTGTCTGATAGGAAACCCACCAGTGGCAGATTAAGACGAGGGCAAATGGACTGCTTCCATGCTGCTAGTGGTACTCCTTTGGGAACAGCCTCTCTCGGCCAACAGAGCATGCAACCTCACTTTACCTGCAAGCAGCGTATGTTTCTTCGAGCCGGTTATCTTTGGGGCTGCCCTGGGCCTCCAAAGGCTGGCCTGTGAAGATGGAATACTCAGATCCTGGTATCAGCCATTTCCTTCTGCTCACATCACAGCTTGCTAATTTGCTGCTGGGACAGAAAACGTGAGGATTTGTGAAGCATTAGTTCTCTTGTTTCTCCAATGTACTTTACTAACCAAAAGAAGAATGAACACACACTGTTGTCAATACAGAGTTGAGGAAAACAGATGATACAGAAAACTCTTTTAAGTATAAAGGAATTAAAATAGAGGTCTTGTACGAAATGTCAACGAAGAAAGCAATTATCCCCCCTTTGCTACTCGTGTGGCAGAGATGGCTGACTTCAGAATTTTGTGCTTGAAAAGGAGCGAAATGAATAAATCCCCTTTTTATTCATTCCTAACATGTCTGCATGACAGCATTTTTCCTGCATCCAGCTGCACTGGCTAACCAATTCTTGTTACATCTTCCCTAAAACTAACTGTGGCTTCAAATCCTTCACTTCCTCACAAGGTGTGACTTGTTACTCACTTGACATAAGATGTTCTGAAGTGACTGTCTGCAAGATGTCGAAATTTGAGCAAGTTTTCATGTTCCAGCTGCTTGATTTGAGCTTCAAGTTTTGAGACTGTTCTAAAGCAGAAGGCAAAGACAATGTTTTACAAAGCGATTTAAAAATAAAGATATAAGGTAAGTTTGATCCAACAAGTCTGCCAGGCAGCTCTGGCACACACAGTTGTCCCCATGGGGTGTGACTCAGTGAGAGGCAGCTGGAAATGCTCTGCCTCACTCCAATGTGATTTGTTTTCCTGGCCTGCACTAGCAAGCCGCCGAGGTTTCAAATCTCTGCCCAAATCTCGTAACGGATTTTCACAGATCCAAAAATGAAAAGCCCAAAGTGCTGTATGTGATTCAGACAGCAATGCTTTCTGTACTTACCTTGCAGTAAGGTGGCACGGAGCTTTGGGATACATACATACTGTTGAGCAGAAAAGCATAGGAGTAAACTGCTGAATGGTTTTGCCTCAGCCTAGTAACATAACTAGCGCATTCTGAACAGGCTGTGAGCTGCCTCAAGGACAGGGCGTAGGCAAGATTTACTCTTTCAGGTATCATAAAGACCATGCCTGCTTGGTCATCCCTGACTCTTGGGCCTGCTGACTGGGGCTGATGGGAGCTGACAACTGGGAAATCAACAGCTGGGAAGGCCATAGGCCTCCACGCCTGCTTTTTAGCAACAGTTCTACAATACTTAACTAAAGCTAAAAATGCCTCTCACACTTCAGATTAAATGGCTCATTTACCTTTTCAAATCAGAAATCTGAGTGTGTGCATCCAGCAGCTTGTTCTCAGTTATATTTAAAGAATCCTGTGGAGAAGAAGAAAGCACATATTAAACTTACATTAGCTGTAAACACAGAATTGATCTCTGAGCTAATCTTGAATGATAACACATCTCTTCTATTTCTCTGGGCATCAATCCTGTTAGGCCTTTAGTTTCCTCTAGAGAAAGCTTAGGGTATTAATTTTGCTTCACCATCACTAGCTAATAATTAATCCCCATATGGAGCCTGTCAGGATAGATCCGCACTGGCTGCTAACAGCAGTGAGAGAGAGTGTCTTGTAACATGGGGCTTGGTTGATTTGCCCAAGCAATCCATCTTTCTCCAAGGTTCCCCACTTTTAGGCACCTTTGGCAGAGGCACAGCTAGCTGGACCTGGACTTCTTGCTTGAAATACACTGTGATATGCTTTATCTATTTATTTAAAGCTTTCATTTACCATCCGACTACTACAGTCTTGGGACAGTCTACAATAAAAACAGAATAAAAGGAAGCACAGCATCCAATAATGATCACCAATAATATCAATAAATGGACAAGAGCCTTAGGAGGGAACATACATTCCGTTTCTAGGACTAGATTAGTGACCACTAGGTAGCCATCACCCCTACTCCGGAATTAAAATGTCACATAAAACAGGAGGTTTGTTTCAAAGAGCTGCCAGAATCATATAGTTTTTCCCCCTTAATGTGTGGGTTTGTATTAATGGTCAAATGCACATCTGCTACATATCCAGAAGTGAATTGTGAACTGAGCAACGCATCCCAGGGACCACAGCCTCTGGCAAATGGCCCTCTTCCCCAGGCTGCAGTCACTGCTGGGACTTTGGCTTCTAACCTGCCTGCTCTTTGCAGATACTGCAGAAAGCATGGCAGCATCTGCACTTCTGAAGTCACAAGAGCAACACTGGAAGAACTCAGGAAGTGGGGAGGGTGGAAATGAGAATCCGGAGAACCCTAAGGATTCCCTGCCACTGATCCCATGCCAGTGAGAGGGGGCAGCTGGCTGAGCCAAGGGGCTTGCCTCGCTGAGATTTTAAAGGCAGCAGGTCTTAGGACAGACAGAGGCCTACGATACAAGACAAGACAAGGCAAGACAATGTATCCTCAGGATTGTGCTCTAAGGCTCTAACCCATTTAAGCATACAGCTAATGCGCGTCTCACCTTTACTCTCTCATGTTCTTTCCCAAGAGACTCGTATTCTCCTACAAGCTGCAAAGAAATAAATCATTTTTGTGATGCATAATCACTACAGTTAAAAAAATCATCTAGTTAGCTAAATTGTAGCCTAATATTTTCCTGCCAGGAAAAAGGGGGAACATTTATTCAAGTTTTTCTGCAAGAGGCCACCAAACCAAAGAGGAACAAAACAACACTTCCAATGCACAATTGATACAGAAACAATTTCCCCCCCCAAAAACAGTTTCAGTGTGAAATTAAGTTCCCAGTCCAATTATGCTTCTTCCCCTCAATTATGTATTTTAAATTTTAAGAAAAAGACAGTTCAGGGTTTGGGTGGACAAAACCAAGGAGTTTATAGTTCAGTCCTGCTTTCCTATCACTAACTGCAAATGTTCGAACGGGCAGAAATGGTAGAACATCAGTATAAATCAGCAGCCTCCCGTTAATATTAGGGGGGAAATCCATAAGATTACAGACTCTAACCGGTAAGAGCCAGAGTGCGGCAGTCAGGAGACCACTGGCCTGGGATGCAGGAGGTCAGGTTCCAGCTCCCACTTGGCCATGAGGTTCACTCAGTGACTCTGGGAGAGTCACAGACTCTCAGCCTGCCCTACCTCACAGGGCTGTTTGAGGATAAAATAGAAGAGGAGGAGGATTATGTAAGCCACCTGTTTCTTGCAGGAAAAAAGGCAGGATAGAAATAAAATAAACAAGTTGCAGCTGTCAGCCAAAAACCTCCTATGTCATACTTATTAGTCATCTTAGATATACCCATCTAAATAGAATTTAACTGGAGCTTGTGAGGGATGAGTTTTTGCCTATCCCTGGTTGATCTAAAAAAAAATAGCCCAATGAGAAACTGAGAATTAGAAATACCAGAAATACAGAGCATGGGCTCAAAAGCACATCTATTTAACTGCAGGAGACAGAAAAGAAACTGAGTGGGCAGTGACATCAAAGATCTGCCTTCCCAGCTGTAAAAAAGCAAAGCTTAACCATCTGGAGTCAAACAGAACTGAATACTTTTTCGAGAATGCCTTTAGATGACAGTTTATTTTTAAAATACAGGCTACCACAGCCATAGTTGTATTTTAGGAGAGACAACTCTGTACTTTTACTAAAGAGATGTCCACGAAGGAGTTGCTGAACTACCAACATCTGGGTAAAAAGATTCCTGTCGTAAGGAAAGATCACCTCCACCAAGAATTCTGGTAGGCAGTAGCTGGCTTCCAGCGATGCTCCCATCCATCTGGCAGCAGAAAACGGGTGCCTGACTGAACTACTCAGAGCGTCTACCGTCCCAGATGGTCATGTAGCCCAAGTGTGAGGCTGCCAACTTACATTTTGAAACATTTTATTTTCTTCCTTCAGTCTGGCATCCTTATTGTCTGAGAGCTTGTAGGCTTTTTCAAAGGCCTCTTCTAGATCTTTAAGCCTCCTCTTGAGACGGCTGATAGTATTATCTTTCTCCTTGCTGCTTGAGCGCATTTCTTCCACACGTTCCTGCAGGGCCTTGGTCGTGCTGGTCACAGCACTAAAGCGCTCCCTCCAGTCTGCCTGAAACACAAAGCGGCCAAGAGTCCTACAAGCAAGTACGAACAGGCCATTTGAAAACACATGGAAGTTTTGCGGCATAGAAAGGAAGGTGGCCCAGTGGCCAAAACCAATTCCCCATGTTTATTCTTCTGAGCATCGCCAAAAGGTTATCAACAAAATATACATGGCCTGAGCATGGCGGAGCTCAGCAGAGCGCTACTTGGCTCGCTCCTCCCAGGCATGCACTCAGGCAGCCCCACAGGGAATGCAAACTCTGCGTGCATCTATGGGCTCCCAGAGGGCCTCTGTTTGGTGCACTCCTCCAGCTCCATTGGTGTGAGCCGTTAACAGGCTCCTCCTCTTCCTGAATCATTACATCAATCACCACTATGCCTTTCCCCACCCCCACCCTCGCCTTCTGGGTTGTACGCCTAAGGGTAAAGCCTGTGCCATGTTTTCATCTTTATATAGCATCTAGAAAATGTTAGGTGCTCTATAAATAAAGTTACTTCCATCTGTAGCCTTGTTGGACTCAAGAGGCCTGACCTGTGCTTTCTTACTGGGTAGACTGGACTGAACTCTTCTATTTGATCCGTAACATACACTCACCACTTCCATTTCCAGAGTGTTGTTTTTATTTTCAAGGCCTCTCGTGCGATTATGAGCTTCGTTCAGTGCTGCCTCTAACTGGCTGCATCTACAGATTAAATGAGAACAATTTTTAAAGCATTTGTGTGAAAACGAGGAAGAGGAAGACAAAGGCAAAGAAGCATTTTTGGCTTAAGAGTTATGCAAGGGTTATTTAACCCTTGTACAACCAATGCTCACTGGGTTCACATGACACAACGGCCCCCAAGTGGAGGTTGCATATGCAATCGGTTTCCAGAGGCACCGTCATGTGTTGTACAATGAAATAAGCCATTGCAAGTCACGGCCTGTAATCACTAATTTATTTTGAAAAAGGAAAATTCATGCTCAGCACTGCTTTTTTTGCACCAGATCCCTCCATAATTAACTGGCATTTCACAGTCACCAAAACTATCACTAGCTCTTCACACAGCTAACAATACATGCCCTATATCTTCAAAGCTGAAGCAACAATACACAGAAGGATCAGTTTCAGGCCGGAACAGTTAAAAAAAAAGATTAAGAAAAATAGGCACATTGTCCCAAGACATTTCAACTATTACCTGTCAGCAAGCTTTTGATTGATTTTCTTCAAGTCTTCGGAAGGAGGTTTATGGCTCGCCTCCAGCTGCTGTTTTAAGCTTTGGATTTCTGAATCGTAATAAGCTCGTAGATCAGCAATGTGTCGAGCATGTTTTTCCCTCAAATTTTGCCTAATCCTGGTTTTGAAATAAACATGTCATAAAAACTTTGCAGCATACTGGACAGTGATGTTTTTCAAGCGGAAATGAACGTCCTAGCACTTGTAGCTCAACACTGGTAAAAACACATCTGTTGAAATTCACCTACTGAGTGGTTTTGCCCCAGCAAAACAGAAGCTCTAAAGAAGTGAAATAGTCCTGAAAGCACAAGGAAACTTGAGAGCATTGCCCAACACTGGAAGAGTGAAGAGCCACCCACCGATGAACTGATCCTAAAAAAGATCTTGGACAGTGCAGAAATGGACAGATTGACTTTGTCACTGAAGGAGAAAGAAGATACTGACTTCTATCAAACTTGGGACTCTTTTTATTATTGGCTAGAGAAACAGGGGTTCTCAAAGATTTAAATATGTTCATAAGTTAACATAAAAAGAAAAAATGTGGGGGCGCTGACCCAGTAGGTCTTATGTTGTTTTTAGTTTTTCTTTGTATTAGGTTTATTTAGAATAAAACTTATTCAAATAAAAAAAAGGAAACTTGAGAGTGGTGTGCTTCTTAAATGTGCGGCATCCCACATTCTGCATGGACTCTTCTGAAACTGAGAAGAGTTTTAGGAGTAGCTTCACACAGCACCGGAACTTCTTGCTGTTCAAAGCCAACTAATCAAAATCCCATCAAAGCCCATGGATGTGCCAAAATACCCCACTCACTTAAGGAAAATGACAAGGATGCATTGCACAATCTACTGACAATATAAAATCCAAACAGCTATTGGGTTTATGCTGCTTATAATGCTATGGCTTATTTTTTGGGTCTTATTTCATTTCTAAATTGTTTTAAGAGGCCTTCACGCAAGAGGCATCATACAAATGACATGAATAAATACTTGAATTTCTATTACCTTAATCTGTTTCTCAGTGATTTTACATGAAAACATCTATACTTAATTCAAGAGTGTACCTCCTCTTTCTACATAGTACTATGCTTAATGAGAATAAGAGGGGTCTAATATACATCTGCATACAATCACAAACTTTGTACTGATTTAAAATAGGGAAAGATCTGCAGAAAGAGCAGCTTTCCATTTCCCATGTACATTGTTCCTTTCCTTCCAAGCAGGAGACAGTTAAATTTCCTTTGTTCAATATATTTTATCAGTGAAAGGTACTTGAGCTGGGCTTTGTGAGCAGCAATTGCTCAGAAGATCAAAGACAAGCTACACTTAATAAGTTTAAAAGCACATTGGGAAGGTCGCTGTTTGAGAGTAAATGTGAAGCTGAGAACCAAAGGGACAATGGCAACTTGTGGGAATGCAATCTCGCAAGGCTGCAGTCCTTCAAGGTCATTTTTCATTATAAACACCCTTGGGGCTTTGTTATTCCCGTATAATAGTGCTTGAGCTGTAGTTTGGAGTGGTTAAGTATACTCCTACTTGTTTGGTAGGCCAAACAGAGAGAGAAAATAACCTCCAGCTCATTTTGAAGAGCAAAATATACACAATGTGAACAGTGACTCTATTCCGTGAAACCAAGGCCGGCCCAATCATGCCTAGCACAGGCAGACGGGGTGATCACACGGCCAGTGCCAACCTACTCATCCACCCACCATGTACGCCATTAACTTCCAAGCCACAAAGAAGGCTTGACTCTTATCACCCTTGAGCACCCCCTATTTTAAAGAAAACGGCGGGGGAGGACACCCTCTGCTCCGTACATGATTGAGGCAGACCTGGGTGGAATCAGACAGATGTGCCACCTGTCACATTACCCTTTCTTTGCAAAACAGAAACCAAGTTGCTAATAAACTCAATGGAAGAAAAAAACAAAACACTTGCTAGCCCACCAGAGCGGTTTGCTAGCCCACTTGCCCACGCACGCCATTCATGGCAGGAGTGGGGACCCTCAGGCCTGATCTTCATATCCCTCCTCCCACCATCTCTCTCTCATTACCAATCATTTGATTTCTTGGCTATTATGCACTTTTCCCGCGTTCTAAAAGGTTGAAGTGACTGTCTTAAGGCTTTGTTACCTGCTGCAAGAGCTTCAGGAAGCCCTCCTATACATGCTCCTATAGACAGGGAAAAAAGCAGTTCCTCAGGATGGCCAGCTGAGGAAGGCTGGGAGTCATATGACTTTTTCCTAGCTAAAGATGCATAGGATTGTGCCTTTAAGCTACACTGTGCTGGCATTTGGGGTTCCCCACCCCTGCTTTAAGGCCTACAAAAAGAAATAACTGAACTTTAGCTAAGTTTCCTGGCTGGTCATCAGGAAGGTACTGTTGTTGTTTCATCATTATTATTGAATTAATTTCTATAGCTGAAGAAATTAAGCTATACCCAATATTAAGCTTCACCCAATAGCTGAAGCTTTTTGCATCACAGGTGACCAGCAAATATGTGCAACGGAAAGCCTCAGGAAAGGAAAGAAAGCAGAATATTGCAATTCTTATTTAAAAAGCAACTTTCTTACACAAACAGCCTTACTTGGAAAATACCACAGGATCTTCCACACATGCGACTGAAATGCTACACTCTGGCAAACTATTATCGGCCGCTGGAATCTGGGACTGGGCAGCTGAAGATGGAGTTAGTGTTAAGTTGTCTTCGTCATCTACGTTTAAGATCTCATTGCTTGGAAAAGAACTGTATTTTGGTGACCCAGTGGATGGAGGAGATGTTATTGTACTCGTGTGCAAAAACGAGTCTGTGTCTGAATGAATAAAAAAGCCAGGATCTGCCATGGAGTCTGGTGAAAAGGACACCCTCTCCAGGGTCCCATCAAAGCTACATAAAGGAAGTCCTGGATTCTGTTGGCCTGGTTTCATATGCAGCGTTGGGTCAAGGGTCAGGATCTGGAAAACAAACATCAGTGACTGGAGCTGAAAAATCAATATCCGGCTATTTAGTGAAGGATCTTTCATTTTGCTACTGAAGCAGCCAGTGTGGAAGTCGCTGAGAGGGAAACAGCAGCTGTAACTTCACACTGGGGGTGGGGTTGGAGGAGTCAGCGCGCAGATGGATCCTGCTCCAGAGCCCTGCCAAGTTGTTCCAGCCAAAATAGGACAGGGGCAGGTTTTCTCTTCCCTGCACTGCCACATTTTCCCCTTCTGCTGAAACCAGTGGCAGGGAAAAACACTACTGCAGTATTGCTTAGTGCTGGACTGCTAGTCCAAATTGGCTATGAAGTTCACTGGGGGGCTTTGGGCCAACCACTGATTCTAAGCCTAACCAACCTCACAGGGCTGTTGTAAGGATAAAATGGAGACAAAAACAAAGACGACGGTGAGAGCTCCCTTGGTTCCTTCCAAGAGCGGGGAATGTGGGGTGTAATTCTAAACAAATAAATAAAACAGCTGAAATGTTTGAAAACTATTACCTCAGGGGGGTGAGTTGATTGCAACGGAGAAAGGTTCCAGTCTGTAAGTTGCTTACTTTCCCTTTGTTTCTTATGATATATATCCTTTAAGGATGATGGCTTCACCTCATCGCCAGAAGACAGCTAAAAATAGAGCAGATAGATGTTATTTTAAGCAGGACATCTATATTTAATGAAAAGATTCCAACGTAAACTTATATTTGCTTCCAAGAGGAAAAACGTGACCACTGTGGTGATAATCCATGCGGTGTCTGAACTATGCACAGATCAAGAGAGCTTTCTCACTCACTTTACCAAGATGCCTACTGAGTTGATTCCTGACACGGTTGGGAAATGAGAATGTCTTTACAAACAGAAGCTCTAACCAAGGCATGGGGGGTGCCCACTCAGAAATATCTAAAACTGCCCTAGGACCGTCAGCTTGAATTAAAAACAGAGTGAGCCTGTAGCCCGTTTGTTTATGGAGCTCTCAGGGACCGTGTGCTGATGGGATTCTACCACAATGGTCAGGAGGAAGCAAATCTGCTCCTGCCGAGGCAGGAACAGCAACTGTGACTGGCAAGCCTCGTCCCCTTACATTTTGTCCACTGGCTTAAGAATCAGGTGCACTTGATAAAGTCAACAGTGTCCACAAAAGCTTATGGTAGAACAAGTTTCTTAGACTTTTGACTCTTGCTTTATTTCTTGCAATAGAAGGCTAAGGAAAAAGGATACCTGCTCTGAGGACATTTTTGTTGGAAGGGTGCAAAATTCATTTCCAAGGTTCTCAGGCAGAGTGTGGTACATCTCCTTTTCATCTAGTTTCCAGTATGTCAGTCCTAAAAAGCAAAAATACATCAAAAACATATTTCTGCATTGAAGAAAGCTGTGAAGCCTAACATTAATTTTTCTGATTTTCACATTATGGGTGCAAATTTAGTCTCATGAAATACTCATGTCTGAAATATTATGCTTCAGAGCTTTAGCTGTAACAAGGTTTGACATGAAATAATGCTAAAGATAACGTATTAATACTGCAGAGGACTCTAGGGGAATAAAAGTCAAGAATGTAATAAGAATATTTGTGCTTAGCAATATTTTAACATGATCACCATCTGAATGGTCTCGCTGTATTAGATTTAAACAGGTATACTTGCTCATGGTATCTGTTAACGAACAGGCCTTTTAATACTTCGCCACTTTAACTGCTGTAAATATAAGTGAAAAGTGAAAGCCACCCATACTGAAAGAAGGCAATACATTTTAGAAATGTAAGTTTTAAAACCAAATGGCACTTCCCATTCTTCCCACCCCTTTTCTATATGATGTGCTTGGGTTAAAATGAAACGATTTACAAGGTAACAGCAAGGTTACATGTCCTTTCTGCCTGTGAAGCAGCGAGCAAGATAGTTGAGTCTTGCTGGCTGCCTCTAAGTTGAGATCAATTTACAAAACACTGGTTCATTTAGGAACAAGGTCATTAAACATAGAAGTACAGCGCTCCCTGTAAGCATGCATAGGAAGCACGATTATCAAGACGGCTGCTTGATGGTAAATATCTGGGATCGAAACTCTTTGCAAATTTCAATCTGGTCATTCCTCTTAAAGGAGGTTCTTCCGAGTTCAATTGAACTCATTGAACCAGCTCAACCCTATGCGTATTTTCTCAGTTCTATTGAGTTTAAGGGCACTTATTTTCAAATAAATGCATATAGGATTCTGCTGTTTAAGTCCTGAGTAACTCAATGGGACTTACAGCACATCTTTAGACAGGTTTACTCAGAAATATGATTTTCAGTGGGGCTTGTTCCTGGGTTAGTTGTCATGGAACTGCAATCTTTAGAAGGTCTGCTTTGTTTTCCGGGATTGGACCCATGGTCTTACACTTTGCAACTACTGCAATAGACAGAAACGGGACTAAAAGTACAACACACAATGATAATCATGCCAAACATTTACAGCTGTTTGGCATTTTACAATGTAGTAACCAAAAGAAGAAGAAAGTATCAGCAGTTAACTATACCTGAAGTATCAGACACTAAAGAATTCTGGCTTCCATGTGGTTGATTGAGGTAAAAAGGGTAAGATGGCAAAGCAGCAGCAGAAGGTTTTGTCTGTAATTCCATAGAAAGGGGAGAAAACTCAATGATTTATAGACCAATACATGGAAAGTTACAAAACTCATAGAATACAAAAAGAATAAGTATACAGCAACCGCAAAAGCAACATTGAAAACCAAATGCAAGCAAATATTTATTGCCATTTAACCAAGTTGCCCTGGATTCCATTAGCGGCATAATCCGATGCATGTCTCCTGAGAGGCACCACTGACTTCAATGGTGCTTACCATGAGGTAAGTGGGCATATGACTGCAGCATATATAAGCTCTGTACAGAAATAGTTGTACAGTCCTTGACTAGGCCAAGAACTGATGCACCAGCCAAGATCCAAAGAACCATGCACATAATTCCATACACCCAAGAGGCGTTATGGTTCACAGATCTCGAGTGGCAGTACTGCAGGCTGCATAGCAAGCCACCCCTGAAAGGGAAGGGAAGATGGCTGTGAGATGAAAGAGGGGGGAAGCTAAAGATATGCCTGGGCGCGCACACAACTGCTTTAGCCATGCCTAAGTAGAGCTCTCTGGATCCTTGAACGATATGTAATCCCGAGTGTTATGACTCAGAAGTAACTTCCCCCCCACCCCAAGTTCAGTGGGCCAGTAAACGGGCAGGGGATGGCAGCCAAATGAAAGAGAACAATTATAGTTCATTTTGAAGAAGCATTTAGGAGCAACTCACATCCTCCAGTGCGAATGCCTGGGTCTGCTCTTCCCCCTGCACAGAAGGAGCATCGCCTTCTTTTGCATTTGTTCTCTTCACTTGGTTTTGTTTCAGCTTTTGAGCCCAGGATGTTAAAGATTTACTGCAGGAAGGGAAAAGAGAACAAAAGCAGAGAGGGGTTGGTCTTTTTGTTTTTTTGCCAGAGTGGTGCAAGTTAAATTTATTTAAAGATTTGTTTCTTGCTGTGCCCTCCTAGGTATTGCATATATTGAACTGTCCTTGGTCTAATGCGTTGTTGGAAAGTGAGGGAGGAAACTCAGACACCAAATTGATTTTCCATATTGTGGTTTTCAGCAAAGGAGATTGGCAAGGAAGCAATTGCTCCCAGGAGCCTAACACAGGACATCCTGTAATTTGGTTAAAATAAGATCTGTACCAAAATGAAAAGATGCTACTTACTGTTAGTTCTTCTAACCCTTCAGAAACTCATATATCAGAGCAATTTTTAAAATCTACATGCTCTTATTGTATAAGTTTTATAAATAGTTTTATTTTATCATAGAAAAATCAGGTTCCAGAATACAGATCCCTTTTAAAACAGAAAAATGTTTTAAAAGCAATTTGTGCTCAGAAACCCCACAGATGCTCCTAATGAATGGTTCATATCAGTCAGGGTACATGGGCTACCATAAACCCACAGTTCAGAGCATCTGTGGTTTACGTGATCATGATCAAAGCAATGGAAAGTAACAAGTTACACTGACGATCAGGTTAGAACAATCCATGTTGGTTTAAGAGCAACAGCCTCTCAGAATTATGTAAGGGACTGCAAAGCTCTCATTAGTCAGACGCTCAACATTAGAGTACTTCTGATAGTAAGGAAACTGAACATCGAGCAAAGCTGAGAGAAAGTACAGTGTTAGTGAGGTATTACCAAGTGCAGTCCTGCTGGATAAATCCAGAAAGTCCATCTACTCTACCATCACATTTCCAGTCAAATGCCCTTAGGAAGGCCATAAAGGCAATAGGTTTTGTCTCTGAGCAACTGGTATTCAGTGGCCTACTAACCCTTTATAGAGATCTGCACTGACCTCACGTGGCTAAGCACAACCAGTTGGCCTACCCTTTAGGCCTTTATCGAATTGTCCTTCAAAGTCATTTAAGCTAGTGACTATTACCTTACCCTGGTGCAGCTAATGCCTTACATTAATTCTGTACCCTGTGGAGGACTTTTTCAGCTGTCCTAAATCAACTGCCGATCAATCAATATCACTGGATGACCTAAGTTCTAGTATTAAGTGAGAGAAGGAAGCAGCAGAGAAATCCTCATACTTTTTCTACACAATGCATACCTTTAATGTATTTAAAAATATTTAGGTTCTGTTATTCATCTTCCCTCTTTCAGCCATCAGTAGTTCTATGCAGGGGTACAAGTAGCATTTTTGCTATTGCCACAGGCTAGGGAAAATGCCACGGTTTGCATAGGTACCCACTCCCTTCTGAGCCCTGTTGGCACAGATGACTGAACAGTTCACTTTAGAGATGTCCGTTGTGCGTATGCATGCAGGCACTCTGAAAGAACCACCACATACTCCCATTGCTGCTGCCTTGGAAATAAATGTGCACGCAGTTCATTCCTTTCAGTGAAATGGCTAATGATGTGGTGAAAATGCATCCCTGAAAAATAATGGTCAAGCCACATACACTATAATAAGCTAAGTGGCTGACAGCAAAAAAACTATCACATTTTAGTTCATCCACTACTAAATGAATTTCTCACACCAACCTCTTTACTGCGGGACAAACCTATTGAAGCATGGGTTCATACTTGGATTCTGTATCTTCAGGTACATTTCTTACATATGGATTGCTATTGTTATGTATACGTTTTAAACTGTACACGGCCCTGAGAGACCTGTGGGGTATAGGGCAGTACAGAAATGCGATAGAAAAATAAAATTGTTAAGCTCCTCCAGGGCAAAAGGAATAACGTAATAATTTCTTTCCTTGGAAGCTCTAGGGAGAGCAAGACCGAAGCTGTCCATATAGGTGATCTACAGCAGTCTTTCCCAAGTTCCTTCAGATGTTGTGGGCTTCAATCTCCATTAACCTCAATCAGCTTGGTCAAGTGTCAGGAATGCTGGGACCTATAATCCCAAACATCAGGAAAGCACCAGGTCGGGGAGGTCTGCTTTGTTGAAAGGGGCTGTAGCTCAGTGGTATGTTGGGAGAGCAGGAAATGCTGGGAAAGACCCCTGTCCAGAACAGAGAGAGATGCTGCCAGTCAGCATATATAATAGTGTTGGATCAACAGATGGTCTAGGCCAGGGGTCAGCAACCTTTAACACTCAAAGAGCCATTTGGACCCGTTTCCCACACAAAAGAAAACACCGGGAGTCACAAAACACTGCATATATTGTTTTTCACCTTAATGCTATGTATATCTTCATTATGATTTAGCTGCAGCTCTTGCTCAGTCACTAAAAACTTATTTTTAATCTTACATTATAAACTAGTAGGATTCCTTTATTTTGAATAGGAGAACAGCTTCCTGAAGAGTCAAAGTCAGTGCTAAAGGGCTGCATGCATTAAACAGCAAACCCCATAAGTTTGTCAGCAGTAAAAGCAAATGAATCTACCCACGTACCATTAAAGTTTTCTTCAGAAACTTTTCTTTTCTTCGATTTGGCCTGGGGGAGCGGGGAGGGGGCAGGAGCTAAGTAAATCAGCTGCATTCCTGAGTGGAGCTTCGAGCAGATCAGCGGCTGTGCCGGCGCATGTTTTGAGCGACGGAGCCACAGCAGAGGGGTTCAAGAGTCACGTGCGGCTCCAGAGCCATGGGTTGCCGACCCCTGGTCTAGGCATAAAGCAGCTTCCTATTGTGCCCCACTCCTCACAATTCGACAGCAATGTAGCAACTAGTGTGCATCAGGATTTTGAAATGCAGGGAAGTACCAAACACTGGCAACATTTCTGCCTATTTAGAAACAAATCTGAGAACTTTTCAGGAGGCCCAGAATGTTTTTTGAATAATGTCACATCAGCAACATTGATTCAGATACCACCAGAATGAGGAATGCACCCTTTAAAATATCCAAATAAACTCAAATGCATGTTATCCAGAAAATATGTGCAGCAATTACTAGTGACAAAGTTGAGAAGCAGGAAACTGGACATACAAAGAACTTACTAACCGTAAAGATAAATCTAAATACACCAAGATTGGTCACTTACCAATTTGTTTTTCCACACTGACCTTCATTAGTCATATGTTCAAACTCAGCAGGAAAAACTATATCATCATCCTTTAGTAGTGGACAATGTTCTACAGTTGTTTGGCTACACTCTGTGTTTTGAATACTGGCTGTGACTAAATTCTCCTGCACGGATGATGCAGCCTTCGGGCCTTTGGTGACCTCCTCTGGGTTTTCCACGCAGATCTGAATGTCTTTACATTTGCCGGGACTCATTTCCACAGCAGAATAGGTGCCGTACCCACTGCTCATCGAAACACTATTCGCAAGGCACTCCTGATGCACGGCCGATGCTTCTGGCTGACTCTCCGTGTTGCTGCACTTGAGCTGGTCGCCAAAGAGCTCATTTTCTTCAAAGGTTTCAGACTGCAACCCCATCGGACTTTCTAATGAAGAAAAACTGCTTTTAAGTTTGACTGGAGAGCTTTGCTTGGTGCATGAACACACATGCTGGCTTTGCTGTTTCACCAACTGCCTGATTTCATTCTGTATGTGCTACAAAGAAAAATGGCAAGTTTTTAGAAAAGAAATATGGAAGCATTTCAGAGAGTTGCACAAGAGTCAATTTTTGCCATCTTGTCACTGCAACTGCTGCAAGACTTTTCACATACAGACATAACATGCAGAAATGTGTTATGGGACACAGATGAATAACCAAACAGTTGCTCGACTTTTACCATCAAAACACGTGTGTGTGCACATCCAGCAATGCCTGGCTACACTGATATTAAACTCTAATGCAACCTTGCAGTAAACACAAAACAATGCATCATCTCAGAAAAACTGAAGTGAAACATGGTGACCTGAGTTTTGCAAGCTCTTTGGCCAAGGAGGTTTTTCAGTCACCCTACAGGGCTGATCTAACAAAACATTTATGAACAGATTTCAGACCATGGGTGTTGAATGTAACATTGAAAGGAAATCCATAGACAAACTTGGAGGTACACCAACCTAATTAACCATCTCCAATTTGCTCTGTACACTTGTCTCCAAAACAGACTCAATATCCATCTACTATGGACTACATAAACCACCCAGACCACTTCACCTGTAAGATAGTTATAGAAATGAAATAAGTATCTATAATTCATATGCATCATCTTTTCCCTCCAAAGCTAAGGCCCAGTTACTTCTACCTCTCCCAGATGTTGGGGGCAGCCTATAAGCAGATGTCACAAGCCTCCAAAAGAAGCACTGATGTAAACAAGTGATTGCTAAAGTAGATTTAGCAACCAAGCCACACTTGCGATATGAAAGTTTTTATTATCTTATTTTACATCTTTTCTATATCTTCCTGTGAAATACAGCTTAAAAAACACTTTTCCAGCATCATGGGAATGAACCAAGTATGAATAGAAACAGCTTACAAATACCAATATGGAGTACAAACTGAAATTGCTAATTTATCACATTTTCCTACACAGTCGCAATCAATGAAACCCTTTTTATTTTACCATTTTTAAAAGATGCTTTGCCAGCCTCCAAACCTAAGAAATTCTAATCAGATGTGACCAGTGTTTTTCTGCATTCTTCACAAAAGCTTTAGTGCATTGGAAAAGGCAAATTTGAAACAGGCAACAGCCCTTTCATGGGGTTAGTTTTGAAAATGAACAACCCCAGAACCATCACTCAATGAGCAGTCAGGGTTCTCCACAGCAACACATGACTTTAGATATCTATACACAGAGAAGAATTAAGAACATGAATGACAAAAGGTGAGAGACTGGTGGGTGGGGGGGAGTAAGAAGGAAACAGGAAAAGGAAAGAGAACAAAAAAGAACAATACCTCTTTGTTATTTGTTTCAATTTCAGGAACTGTTGGTTACTATTAGTTGAGAGGGTCATCGGGAAAGGGAGAAAGTGACCAAAAGGATGTAAATATTAAAATGTACCAAATACATACATTTCAAACTTATCATATAGCTACTTCACATACAGACACAGATGAATATTTTGTTTTTACTGTGGGAGGGAGAATTTAAGTTTCTGAGAAAGGGAAACTATGCTTATTAATAGCGTCCACATATTACACTCCAGATTAGAAAAATCCCAAAACAGCTGGCTGCCTATATATATGAATCTGAAATGGGCTTTCAGTTGTGCAGAGCTAATGTCTCAATATCTACAACTTAATAGGAACTTAAATACTTTTATTTTTATTTTATTTATTTATTTATTTATTTATTTATTTAAATATTTATATGCCGCCCCTTGCGACAGCCTCGGGGCGGCTCACAATACCAAAAAACAAACAAACAAACAAACACAATATTAAAAACATATACAATATTTAAAAACTGGCCCATCTCAGATTAAATATAAAAACATACAGCAAAAAATAAAAACGAAATTAAATTAATCGTAAATTAAACATAATATTAACAATTATTTTTATTTATTTTATTTATTTACAAATTTATAGGCCGCCCCTTGCCACAAGCCTATTTTCTTGACATACTCATAGTGGCAGTGATACAATAAGCTCCACACACTCTTGCACAACTGGAAATCCCCAAGGCTGAAAATGTACCATTGTTCCTAGGTAAGGACCTCCACAAAAGGCAATCAGCTGGATTGGACTACAATCGACAGAACTATTCTAGATCTTATGAGATAGCAAAATGAGAAAATTTAACTTCATACTGTTAACATAAGGACAAGTGCTTGAATGTATGTTTCCCCCTGCACCGATACTTATTAAAGATGCATGCACAGACCCCTGCGCTAAATCAGGGCATCATTTTATACCTGTAATGTACTGGCGGGGGGGGGGGGCGACATCAGTATCCTTGGCAGCCGCGCATGCCTCCGTAGCAATATGAGCCTGGCACTTTTGAGAACCACTGTTTCTACTGAAAATAGTGGAGGGAACCAAAATACTTACATGGATCTGATGACAGAAAACTTTCTGCTGGGCAACTATTTGGTCTTGGCATTGTTTCTCCACCAGTCTGAACAATTGTAACCACCCGGCCTATTAAAAATAACAGTATTTTGGGGAAAAACATTTCCTTCTTCATTTTTATTTTCCATTTAGCTCAGTAGGGGCTCAGTTCCAGACACACTGGCGAGGAATCTACCATGCTGTCTAGCAGTCCCATCTGATAAGTTAACCTTTGCCCCAAGACCCCTGCGGTGCTCCAAGCAGCTCAGTATGGAATGATGATTTTCAAAAATAGGAGAAAAAGCGAGAACTTCCATCTGAAGCATGATTGTAGCTTCAGTGCATTTAAGTCTTCCTGTTGCAAAGGCTGAAACATCTGGCAACGTATAAAGATGCTAAATTGGATTCTCACTTTTAAAGCATAATTGTCCGCCAGCAGCAATTCCAGCAAGTTATAGGAATGGGAAAGGGAGGCAAAGCAGAGCCAGTCCAGCAGGCTGCGGAAAGCAGACTTGATTTTTTTTCTTCCCACCCCATCTATCCTCTTTTGAGTGTTGCATCTCTTCAGATCTGACTGCACTTAAGATGTCATTTTGGCTGAGGAGGAGCACAGAAACGTTTTAAATACATAAAAGAAAGTACAATGCAGAGCCACAAGCAGCTTTGCACTGAAATAGGGGCATCAACGCTGCTAGAACTGGCTGAAACGGCTGTGATAACCCTTGGCTGAGAGATGCATCCCAACAGCACCCCTTGAAAGTGGACAAGGCTCACCAGGTGTGCTGGGTAGCATTCTGATCAGATACGGTGGCTTTGGCCATGGTGGGACACCTGCTAAACCATGTGATATCCGGGTTCTCCAGCAAGCTTGGATCTCAGACATGGCACTTGGAAGGAGCCATAGTTCAGTGGTAGAACACACACACTGTGCACACAGAAGGGTTTGATTTAAGTCTCTTTTATAGCAGCGTAAAAGAGGGAAAGACCTCACTCTCTAGACGCTGCTGTCTGCCAATAAGGCAGTACTGGGCTAGACTGACCAATCATCTACTTCGGTATAAAACAGCCTCTTATGGACCAACCTGAAACAGGGCTGCAGAGCATACCCTTGGCAAATTAACAAAATACACAGTTTTTCACATAGTGGGGGCTGCCTCTGACATGCAGGTTGGCATACAATTTTTCTTAATAGAACACTTTCATGGGTTTGTATACAGTTTAAGTGTTCATAAAGCACTGAGAACCCATTTTTTTAAAAAAATTACATACCTCACAGTTCAATAATTCTGAGTCTCTACTCCTCTGAATGTCTTGCATGAAGGAAGGCAGCTGATCAGCCTCGCCAGGTATTACAGAAGGGCTAGCTTTCCCTGAGTAACTCGAGATGCCATTTGGACTGGGTGAGGGGCTGCTTCTGTTGGGAAAAACTGTGTGAATTATTAATTGAGCCAAACATCAAAACAAAGCAGTGTCTACAGTGCAAGGCTAGAAATCCAACTCTCTTTGCACTTAATAAAAAGACAGAAGAGTCTACAGAAAACGTACTTGGCACAACCCACAAAGTGGTTAAAGAGTTTCCAAACCCTGAAGAATGAATTGCTCATCCATGATAATTATAGTATAATCACATATGTACAATTCTTTTTGTATTATTGCACCCATTCATATGAATTCCTAGACGAATAGGAAAACTAACCTTTAGGAAAGTAAGTGGCTGTGAAGTGAATACATCTTACTGAAATGAGATGTATTATATTAGATTTTTGACTTAGGTGCCCTGTTTTCAGAGTTACAGAAATGCCTAAGAGGATCCTCTTCCTAGTGCATTTTTTCTTTCATACACTTCAAAATCTTCTTTAATTTAGCAGCTGCAAACATAAGCACTAGCCCCTTCAGATTTATCCTCCTTTGAACTCCTTCTCCACCACTCTTAGTTTCTTCTAAAAGTGGGGAGAAATCAAACGTAAATAAAAATAGTAATTATTAAAATAATAATATACCATTTTCCACATATATATCAAAATGGAGAATAACGGACCCTGAAAAAGCTGCATCCTTTTTTTTTTCTTTCAAGCTGATTCTTACCTGGAGTTTTAAAAGATTCAAACAGGGTTGCATCAGCCTAGATAAGTCTGGCTATGCAAAAATCAGATACTGAAAGACTGCTAAGAAATGCTTTAAATAAATTATGCAGTATCTCATGTTTACCTGTTATTATTTAAGTGATAGTCAAGAGAGTTTCGAGCATTTCTGGTATCAATGTCTACAGAACAGGACTCTTGCTCAATTTTCACCAAGCCCGGATTTTCCATATCTCATGCTTGCAAAGACTGTAGTTATCCTTTCAAACAAACAAAAAATAAAGGACAGAACGTACTTATATCAAAAAGGTAACTCAGGTTCACTGTTTGAAAACAAAGAATCTCACTGGGCTTTTGTGGAACCTAAATTTCAGAAGTTCATCTTTAAAGCTAAAGAATATTTTCTGACATAAAAACTAAGCTGCTTCTTGACTGAATCTGGTCAACTAGTTCTCATTTTTAACATACAATGGCTAGGATTAAGTAGCTGTTTGTGCTTGCCAAAGAGAGTGAATCCAGAAACAAAATAGCAGAACATAGTTACTATTTTCATTCTATAGATGAGGCTGAGAAATAGTTTAAAAGGTTCCCTAAATCAGACCCATTCTTCCTTTGGTTCTTACTACGTTCTCTTGACCAGTCAACATCTCCAGAGACAATATATACACATATTCCTAGGTTCAAATTCATGGGTACAATTCTACCTGTCATGGACATCAATAACACTCCCCCATTGCTTTTCCACTCACATTGTTTACCAGTGCAGTCAAAGCCAAACCCAATTCTGTGTTATCAACAAAAGAGAATTCCCAGTTCTTACAAGACCTCATTGAAATACCAGGAAATAACCATTTTTCAGTGCATTATGCTTGACCTACTTTTTCCTTTCCCCATTTCCTTGTGCATGAATTATTTGTACTACCTCCTCTGTTTATTTTCCCAGCACAGTTAAGATTTTCCTTTAAAAGTTGTTAGATTTTTTTAAAAAAAATCCTGCAATTTAACATTTTCTTTCCAAAATATATAAAATAAAAGCACTGAACATAAGCTTGACTAAGAAATTAAAATATAAAAGGAACAACGTGAAAATCCTTTAAGTTAGTTTTACTAAGAAAAGCCTTCTACCCTTTCCTATACCTCCAAAAAAAAAAAAACAGGAGCAGAAAAAAAACATATATAGCCCTGTTGAACACAGTAGGTAACAGTCATGTCATTACCATTATATTAGAAAAACAAGATGGGGAGAAGTTATTGAGGTTCAGATATCAGGGGTCAAAACAGGGGGTGGAGAAACAGTCAGTGGGATCATAGGAATGATTACAAAGAAATATGACATGAAAAAATCCATGCTTTTCTTAAAGAAAAAGCATCATAATATGCATAAGAAATTGCTTTGCTGACTTAGCCAAGGAAGGCTCAGTGTCAGTCAAATCAACATGGACGAACTAATGTATTGCTCCATTATGTAGCTTTATTATATAAAATCCTGTATAGGGAAACAGTAATAATAACTAAAAATCTTTTCTTCAAATGTGTAACTAAGCAACTCAATTTATCGCCGCAGTGAAGAGGGAGAAATTATGACAAGTCACTCAGGCACAAACACCTTTGAAAAAGAACTTTCCCATTGATGGCCAAAGGATGAGACCACCATCTAAAGAAATCGTCTCTCCCCTACCTGAAGTTTTTGTTTCTCCTATACTTTCCACCCTTCTGTTTTTCTACCCAACTACTTTCCCTGAATTTCAAATCGTCCCTTCAAAAAATCCAGCCAAGCAGGAGCAATTCACCAGCACACCGGCTAAGGACTCGTAAGCAGCAGTCTCAGGCCTAAGTCCAGTCTCTTGAGAAGTACTGTGCCATGTCAGAGAGGAAAGCAAATGCAGAAGGCAGAGAGAGGGCTGCAACATTTCACTGATTAACTGACTGGCACAACTGATTACAGAACATTTACGGTGCAATCACCCACCCTATTCTAGACCTCATAGCTATCACCAAGTATCTAATGCAACTATTCTTCAGCGGGGTTATTGACAAGAATGAGGGGACAATGCAGTACCAGACCTTTGGGCATTTTTGCACAGACACATTAGATACACACACATTGTATTTTTCCATTTAGAAATATGGAGATTTATCAAGGTTTGAAATCCTAAACACATAGTCCAGGCCTCTGAGAAGAGGACCGAATCTTTCTGATTTCAAATGCTTTAAGCATGACTAACTGCACAAGAGCAAGTCTTACTGAACACAATGGGGCTTTCTTTTGTGTGAATATGCAAATAAAAGCACTGAAAGAAAGAACACAATGTAAGAAATGGTGATCGTTATTTCTATAACTATCTTTAACTACAGCTGCTGCTTGTCTTGTCATGCTTAATTCTACCCATGAGAATGTCATTAAAAGCATAAAACTAGAGCATTTTAAACTCATCAAGACTGTACATCACAAGAGCAAACTGAGGTAATTAATTAATGCAATATAATTCACTCTTAATTGAGAGAAAATTCCAAGGAATGTATTTCTGAATGAACAATCATGAACAAAATACATGGTTGGACAAGCCTCTCCACTTCAAAGCCCCATCTATAACATGTGGGGGGAAGGGAACTGACATTCCTTAGGGGATTATTTAAGGAATGACAAATTATTTATATGGTTGTTTTAAAGATGATGGAAACCATCTAAATGAAGTATTTTAAACAAACAAAAATATTATATAATCATTAAGCATTACAATATACATTACCTTAGCAACCTCCAAAATATCAGCTCTTCTGCTTTCTTAAACTGATATTACTTATTTGATTTCCTCAGCTTAGTAAATTCTTCTTTAGATTGTAAACCTCTAAAGGCACAATCCCATGCAAGTTTAGGAGGAAAACCTACAACTCTCAGCATGCTCCAGCCAACTTCTCTTGAACTGTGTCCTAAACAGTTTCTTCATTTTACTATTTATCTTACAGCACCTCATGTTTGAGGTGTTTCATTTATTAGCCTCTCTCTTTAGTCCCTCCCACTATCTCTTATCTATTTATCTATTGCTAGTTATTTTCTATCTTGATAGACACCCTAATCAGTTTATACAAAAAATAAGAAAATGTTCACACTTACATTACAGAAATTACAAAATCAATTACACAACTTCCCCTACCAGTATAACATCCCAATTCTTTTTCGGTATTACTTTTCTTTTTAAAATCCTATTCTCCTTCCAAAGAGTTCAAGGAAACATCTAAGGCCTTACCCTTCTTTTACCCTTTGAGCAACCCTGTGAATTAGACGAGGCTGAAACATGCTGCATTACTTAAATTTATCCAGTGGGGTTTTGAGGCAGGGGAAGAACGCAAACCCACCCACCTCCTCCGAATAACCACGAGCCCATCGTCAACCTGGTGCCCTCCAGGAGCTTTGGCTTACAACTCCCTGGACATGCCAAGATTGGGCGTACTGCAAGTACAGAAGGCGGGACTAAGCCATAATTCCCCGCCAGGGCTACCGAATGACGAATCCATGTCTCTTCAGCCTCACTTCCCAAGAATTTCCTCCTCGGCCCCTGTCCGAGCCCAGTTCTCCACTTCCACTTTCCCCCACCCTTAGTGGCCCATTGCAAAAGGGAGACAGGTAGGCCGGCCGCTGATTGGCTAGCCAAAACGTCACTCCAGGATTTGGGGGCGTAACCGATGCTGGAATTGAGGACACAGAGGGCCCAGTAAAAACCTCCCCTCTCCCTCCCATCAGGCACAGCAGCAAAAACCGTCACGCTGGAGTTGCTCCCGGCCTTTTACCTGCATCTCGGCTCGCGGGCCTAGTCGCAGGACATACGGAGGAAGCAGAAAAAAGAAAGGTTTCCTCGCCTCTGGCCCCTCAGGCGACGCCGGATGGTAAACAGGCTCGAGCGGAGCGGCCTCCCCTTAGGATTGGCGGTTGAGATTCGAAGGTTTCCAGGCCGTCGCAAAAGGTTTGCGCAGCAGCCTTTCGCGACTGGTGATTGGCTGCCCCGGGGCCGGCCTCGCGCCGCGATTGGCCACTGAAGGGGAACGATGTGGGCGAGTCGAGCGGGGGGGGGGCAGGGCTGCGTGGCCATTGGACCTTCCGAGCTCGCGCCGCTCGAGTCCGCTGGACGACGATAGGGCCGCGAGGGAGGAACCGGCCCTCGCTCAAGGGTCGGGCTCTGCGATTGGTCCTTGGGGAAGGGGACTCGTTCTATTGGGGGTTAAGAGGAGGATGTCCTCCCCCCCCGCACCCCGGGCCCTACTGTCAATAAAGGTACTACACGGCCGCATGCGCAGAAGGGTCAATATCGAGGCCTGTTCTGTCCAACGCGACCTGCCTTGCCTTGAATAGGGAGGTAAGAAAGTGACCGGAGCGTCGGATTTCCCTCCGATCAGGGCGGAAGAGGCAGGCAGTCGGGACTCGGCCATAGAGGAGGAGTCTTGAAGCGGCCGGAGGAGAAATCCGGGCGCTCCGCCCCTCCCCCACGCAGCCAGGACCCAGGAGTCCGGGTCCGCGGCCCTTTAAACAGCCTGGGGAAGAAACCTGGGAACGCCTGCAGGTGGAGCCCGGGGCCTTACCTTCCCCTCTCCTTCCTGTGCCTCGAGCCCAAGATCGGGCTCCTGACGCAGCTCTTGGGCCCCAGGTGGAGGCAGCATTGCCCTCAAGGGCGCTGGCGCTGCCTTGCGTGCAGGGGTGGAAGCCAGGAGCCCGTCCCTCACCGCGGAGGCCAGGCCTGGCAGCCGCGAAGATGGGCCGCAAACCCAGGAGGGCACCCTGTTTTGCTCGCCTTCTGGATGTAAAACCAGAAGGGAGACAAGAACTCCCAGTGGGGGCAGCTGTCTCCGTACTGCAACATGGAGACAGATCTATTTGAGCATCCGTTGACCCTCCCTCACTAAGGTGGTGCCCTCACATGCCTTGGAGCATGTGAGTCATGGGAGTCGCAGTGCAAGACATCAGGAGCCACTGCACAGCTTGGAGAAGGCTGGCATAAGCGATGGAGGATGTGTCCATCTTGATTCTACTGCTCAGATAGAAAGCAGTTGAGCCAAGAAAGCCAAAGTTATGTTAGAAGAGGCAGTGAAGAGTTTTTCCCTCTTTCCCTGGCAACCACCCCTACCTGCTTATATGGCCCTCTGCCTTGCCTCCCATTTTGGAATCCCTAATACTAGAGGAGAAAGACTTCTTCTGTTCCCTGCCATCATGAACGGTTGTCAGACCGGGTTTAATCTTGCTCTCGGTTGCAATGCAGCACAGCCTTCCTAATAGATCCTGCTGTGGAAGTCATGATCTGGATACTTTCTCCCTGCTACTTTAATTGCCTGGCAACTGATATGGCAAGCAGTGGATTGTGACTTCACTGCAGAGTGAAACTGGAGGGTGGGGGGAAAAAACACACTGGAAATGCCTCTTCACCCAGAAGACTGTGCAGTTGCAATAAATAGCCTGAATTTCATGCTGCAGCTGTTGGAGGTGTGCTGTTACATAAGAGTGTTTCTCCAGAAAGCTTAACTCTGAACTGGAAATGCTTTGCATCAGCATCTTAGGGGCTAGAGGGAGCACAGTCTCATGAATAGATTGTTGAAACAGATAATACCTCCAGAACTAAATGGACATGGATTTTATTTTTTAAAATACCCTTTTATTTTTTGCCCTCAAAGCTATACTTCCGTTGTGGCTTTGCACTGCAGAAGATGAAAGGTTTTTGGTTTTTTTAAAACTCAAATGCACTTTTACATTATTCCAATATTTCTTTAAAATGGCTTATTTTGCCCTTAAAAAAAACCTGATTGAAACTTTTTCTTAAAGGCAGCAAGGCTTGCTTCTCTTCCATAAAAACGTTTCCTTATTGACAGATTAAATCATTTGGCCTATTCAGCTAATTTTATGAATAGTAACCCAAGAAAGAGGTATGTACTTGGTATGCAATAAGGTTTCCCATCTCTCTTGGCTCTTATTACATTCTTCCATGCCTACCTATACACCTAGAATCTTATTACAGAGGAATGGGCAACAAAAAGGGGAAAACAAGCCACTGACTCCATTCTGCTGCATTGTCAGGAAACATAAAGGTACAATGCAGTTGTCCAAGTTGTAACCTGAAAGCCTCATGGAAGAAGTGACTTCCTCAGCATTAGGATATCAAAAGTTCTGCTTTTGTAAGGATAGTCACAGTGACGTACTCCCCCATTCCTTGGTTGCTAGTGCCACCAAGTGATTGTTTTCATACAAAGATGAAAACAAACTTACTGTTAGTGTATTCTGCATGCCAATGATTTCAGCAGTTCTGAGGAATTCTTTCAATAAAGTATTGCCTTCCTTCAGAATCTGTTTTGTTCTGGCCTCTTGTTCCAGAGTCGAAAAGCCTCTGCACTCTGATCATTTGGAAAATTTGGTACCTTTACACACACCGGTAGATTTGCCTGATCTGTCTGCTTGTAACATATGGACTGTCAAAATTTCATCTGGATTGTGTTGGCACAGTGGCTAGAGTCCAGCTGGCTGTTAGCCTTCCTTTAATCATACATAGTGGCTCTGTTCTTAATGAACAAGACAAAAAACTGGCATGGTTGGTTTTCAGTTGTCTCTTTGGCCATTCTGTGCCTCCGCTTTTCAAGAAAAGATACCATTGGGTAACAAGGTGGGTAGTGCATGTTGAGGAGGAGGAGGAGGAATGGGAGAGGAATTCAGCCAGTGGGGGAGACTTGGAGGAGATGGTAGGATGGTAACGATGCCACAGTCCCACCCACATTCCATGCCGTGTTTGTGTCATTTGGTGGCAAGGGCGGGGTTAAATCACCAGACATTATATCACTTCTTTCAACAGTAAATCCACCCCTGTCAGCCTGGAATGTAACTGTGTAATGCTAAGTCAGCAGAGTTAATGAAAACAGACAGCTGACATTCCACATGCGAAAGTTGCTGGCCACAAATAAAGATAGGTCCCCTCCTCCTCTCTGCCCAAAAGCACAAAGCCGCAGTGCCATAGAGTGGGCTGATTGTTGTGTCATTTTGTCCTTAAGCCATCTTTAAGGAATGCTACTAATGGATGCTTTTCTGCCTCTTCCCCCTTTGCATCAATGAGCTGTCTTCCAGGATTAGAAGAATCCTAGTCTTTTTTTTTTTTTTAAATGCCTCCTTCAAGTTTACTGCTCCGGGCAAACTCACTGACCAGATTGAGCGGTTTCCCTTGGACACTAGAGTTTTGGGAGAAGCAGCGCTTTTTATTGCCTCGGTGGCCTGCACCATTGCGCCTTGAAGCAGGAAAGAAGAACTCTACCGACCTCTTTCTTCTAAATGAAGCAGATCTGCAGGAACAGTTTGTACGTGGCTTTGGACCTGGAGGCCAAGCGACGAATAAAACCAACAACTGTGTGATCCTGAAGCATCTTCCCTCGGGGATTGTAGTAAAGGTGACGCACTTGAGTTGATTCTGCTTTTGCAGCAAGGGTCAGTTGTCTTCTGCAAAGTTCTGCTGTATATCATACATATCATATTATGTATACTGAGGTCAGTACCAGATTTAGTCTCCTGTCACCTGTGGTAATCAAAAACCACATCCAGACGAAACAGGAAACTTTTATGCCCTAGATAACTGCAGTACATATGGATGATGTGTGTTTATCACAGTCCTGAAATTCTCTGTATCTGAAGCTCAGGCTAGGAATTTCACATCAGACAGAACAAACAGGCTCTTCTTTGATTGGATTCTCTCAGTCTAATGCTTCAGAGATGCCAATATGTGGTACATCAGTCAACAGTCTGTAGATAATATTGAAATGATCAGCAGCCTCTTAACAGGTGGCAAAGACACCCTTTCAGCTAGAGGAGGTGGAATATTCACATCCTCAGAATCTGGCAAGATCTTAATGGACCCACAACAAAATTTAGCACAATGTGGACTAGCTACTGCTGCACTCTAATGCCCTTCCAAATTCTCTAGTCCAGATAAAGTCTGGAAACGAAGTCCAGATAAAGGTGGAAAGCAATGGGACTTAGCCAGTGGTGCCTTTCTCTTTCCACACACAAGATTTCTGTACCTTGCAGCTTCCTGCATTCCCCCCCCCCACTACCCCATATACACACACCTGATTGATTGGCTTCTATAAAGCATCTTTGGAACTTCTGTGGCCCCTTTGGACCCTTCTTATTTTCCCTCTTCTTCCATGTTTCTGTCTCAGGACAAATGTATTTTCAGTTGCGTTCTTATCATGCTAGGCTTGCATTACCATTCCTAATCTTCAAGACAGGGCAAACTGTCATCCCCCGGCTGAATTAATTTTCTTTTCTCTAGTGCCATCAGACAAGATCGATGGAGCTGAACCGCAAAAGAGCCAGAGAGATCCTCCAGGAGAAAGTTGACGTTTTCTACAAAGGCGAAGACAGTGAGGTGGTTAAGGAGAAACGGGCACTGGTGAAGAAAAAAGAGGAGAAGAGAAGGCAAGCAAAGGAAAACCTTGAAAGGAAAAGACACTTAAAAGAAATGCAAAGATTGGATGGCAAATAAGGATTTAGGTCATTTTAGTCTGTAGATGGTGGGGAAAGTATCGATTTCCAGGTGTTTTTCCTGACACTTTCTTAGTTGTCATTTTGAAAATACTTACTTGGGATCGAAAGATGAGTGTTGCAGCTGACAGCTGTTAAACAATGATAGTCTGCCATAATGTCCAGCACCAAAGAACTGCAGAACATTTACAAAGCCAGGACTTCCACAGCCTCTGCCTTGCCAAACTGACATCTTTTCCTTCCTTTTTTCTTTTCTTTCTTTCTTTTTTTTGTTCCTCACAGTGGAAACAATAAATCTGCCTTGCTTCCCTTTCAAATAGGTCCTGCATCAAAATAGGTGTTTTTGCCCAGTGCAAGCTGAATCTATGCAGAGCATTGTAGGTAGTCTTTCCTTCCAAGAATCGCGGTATCATTGCACTACAGCAGCTGCTTTTTTCTAGAAGGCTGGAGTTCCACAGGCAAGGCAGGCATGAAGTGGGCACGCACACACAGGTGCCAAGAGCAAATGTATGACTCCCACGCCGAGTTGCTCGTAAGCATGTCAGGCCAGCATCTCAGGCTTTGCTTACAGAAGGGCTGGGCAGTGTGTTGCCCTCTGGATGTTTCGGCCTGTGGCTCATCCTCCCTCCACAGCAGCTCGGCTGGGCTCTGTAGCTCTTTGCCTCCTGCGGGTAGCATTATGCCAGTCTTTTTCTTCTGTGAATGGCAGGCTCCTTTTGCGATTTTCAAAAGACTCATATAGGCTCACGGTTAGGTGATGTCATTCAGAATGAACCACCTTAAAGTTGTCCTTACACACACATTGTGAAGTTGCAGACCGAAACATCTTGTGGGCCACAAATTGCCCACGCCTGCTTCCTGTGGTAAGTTGGAATGGTGCATTACCTCACTAGCGCTGTAACTTGAACAGGAACTCCTCTAACCAGTTCCACTGCTGCTACCCTCGTGATGGCAGAGAGCCAACTAGCTGGATTCTCCTTTTGTCAAGTTGCCATGGCACACAGGATCCCTGCCACTTCAGAGAGTCTGCAGTACCCATACAGAAATGGTTGTAAAGGTTTCGGTTCCTACTCAGGATCGTGGGCTCCAAGCTGTTCCCTTTATGTTGGTGTAGCTGGAGGCTAGGCAAAGCTATCCCCGAGACTTTCCTTTTGTGGGTTATGTACACTCTGCCCAGGTAGACACCTTCAGTGCAACTTACCAGCAGATGAGTTGGGAAAGGAGATACATAAGAACAGTAGTTTTGAAAACATGCTACCTACGCTTGAAGTTTGAATCTGGGGAGACCAAGAGTCCTCAGAATGGATGGATCGTTCTGATACTCAGTTCAGCATTTCTTATTTTCATCAGTTAACCTTCAATCGCACCAAGTCAGACTGGACCTCTTGTGGGATCCCGCATTATGTACCCATGATTGCGTACTTCAGTGCTGTTTTTGCGATATTGGACCTCCATCTCTTGACAATGTGAATTGTTCTGAAAATAAGCTTTATTACATCACGTAATAAATACATACAAAGATGAAAAGTTATCGTTTAAATCTGGTGGGGAGCAGAATTACCTTTGGGGTTCTGTGATAGGTTTTTGTAGAACTCATGCACTTTTAGTGGATTCCAAAACTCTCATGGCCATGCAAAGGTGGGATCCTTTTGAGCACAGGAAGGCCACTGACTAGGAAAAATAAAAGGTGATTTTGTCCGCGTGGACATATCCTACAAATGCTTTAATTGTGAGACAAGCTGAATTTTGGGATTAAGGACAATCGGTTTCCAAACTTGCTAACTTTCAAGGAACCATTTCTGCACTGACTTTTCCATTTAAAAAAAACCAAAACAAAACCTCACGCATTGCAGGGGATTCCGAAGTGGGTTCTTTCGCAGACCTTCGGACATTATCCATGTGGGGTACTGGCCAGCCGCAGCCCATATCCCTCATGGACGTACAGTGCAACTTAGAACATGGCTAATGCTCCCTTATCCATTGTAGGCAAAGATTGCTAATGGTACAGAAACTGCCTGGCAGGGACCCTATCAACTGATAGTGATCTCTCTCATCAGTGAGGAAGCTCAAAAACACTTCTGAGGCGCCCATCCCTATAACGCAGTCTGAAAACCACTGGCTTTTATGAGATTCCTGTCATGAGACAGGAGAAGAACGACAGGGACGAGAAAGGACTCTATGCAGGAATTTTCTCTTAAATCTTCCAAACTAATTCAGGGTGTGTCCCAACTTAAATGAAATGTTGCAAACTTCATGTTTAATGGGAGGGTGGAAAATCTTGTTCTTGACTAAGGCCAGGATCCAAAAAACCATGATGAGTTCCACTTGCTCAAGGGGACTTTGGACTTTCTCAAACTGACGCTCACCAAGCTTGATAGTGAACCATTTCTGGGACCACGGGGAGCTTGGACATGTGTTTGCAGTACAGCACTGGGGAGATGTATTGGGGGCGGGGGTAGAATCCAAATTGCCAGCTGGGTAGCTCCAAGTAGCTCTTTGGATTCCAGCCCATGATCTTGAAAAGGCCAGCGTTGCAGGACAGGGAGAAGTAGAACAGTCAAACAAAGGGATTTGTCCAAATATTAATGTCGTCTCCAGAGGAACTGGTGGTCTCTCTCTTGTAAAAAGGGATGGAAAACCTTGCAGCCTGGACTAGGCTAGGATCTAGCATTCCGCTCAGTCTCTGCCAAACATTCTCGAACTAGTCCTCTCGCGTGAATGATGCCTGCAACATAAATAAAATATTGTAAACTTGGATCTTCCTTACCGACATGCATATATCCTTATTTTGGGGGAGAGTGTGGAAGTAGCTTTTTGCCCAGGAAAAGAAAGCTGCACCAGGAAGTTCCCTATATAACCATCTTGGAATGGTGCAGCTCACATGCACTTTAGCAGGAGAACTACCTTACGGGATTCAACATAAGAACAGCCCTGCCAGTACAGACCAAAAGCCTTCCTGTCCCAACATCCTGTTTCCCATGATGGCAAATGCTGGCTTTCAACAGCTATCTCAAAAAATCATGAATGCAGCAGCCCTATATGCTGTCTCTCATGCACAGGCATCACGGCCAGCATCTGCGCTCTCTCTGAATTTCTAAGTCCCTTGTAAAGCCATTTAAGCTCATGGCAAACCACTAGTAGTTGTGGCAGCAAATTCTTCCGTTTTTCCATGTTCTGAAATTGTTCACCAACAGACACAGCACTTGTGTAAGATTCTCCACAAAATATTTTCTCCCTAGCCCCTTCAAAGCGTGTTTTGGAGGTAGCCAGAGAAATGGGACCAGAGCAAACCATTAATCCAAACACTGAACCTCAGAACAGTGCCTCCAATGATGATCAGAAATTCCATTCTGGGATCAACAGAGAAGGCTTTGATGTACTCCAGCACAGGAATAACTTCTTTTAAAGCTGACGGTCCCCAGGAGGCCAAGAGTGCCAAGTGAGGCTATGACCGCAATTTCTAGCAGCAACCGTAAGAGGATGAGGGGTCTGGCCAGACTACAGAGGCATCAAGCCCATGCCAGCTGCTCAGAATTTGGTAACTAGGAACCAGGTGAGATTTCAGATCCCAACTCCTTAGGCACCCACATCCTTGCCTAAGACCTTCCTTGCCAGTGTGCCAGGCACCACATCAGAGAAGCAGCAGTACAAGACCCCGGTCTTGCCACTTGCAGGACGGTGCCCGCAATCAGGCACAGCCTGAGAGAGGTGGGGAGGGGCAGGCCTGACAAACATAAATTGGCTCAAGGCATCTACTCCCTGGGCTCTGAAGTTGCAAAAATCTCACGAGAATCAGGTTGGGGTAGGACCCTGACGACCTGCTTCTGTGCAATAGAAACCCAGTCCAAGGCGACTCCAACTGCCCACCCCAAAGCACTTGCTCAAACATACATTCTTCCCACCACACCCAGTGTTTCTCTCTGGATAGGCCCGGATAGTCTGTCTTGTGCTGAAAGGCACCATAGGTTGCAGGGAAGATGCTAGGCATGCCCACACACTCACTTGTCGTTCCCTTATTTAAAAAACCACACACACACACACACACACACACACCCCATCAGCCTTCACCATGTCGTGGATACAGAGGCAGTTGCCCTTCAGTCTGCTGTGAATGCAGCAGAATGAACTGGTCCGTTGGTCATGAGATAATGGAGACCTCAGTGTGGTCAGTGCAGGAGCTCCAGACGACAGGAGAGGGGGCCATGGAATCACATTCTTCCACGTTCCTTTACATCAAAAATCTCTAAGTAGAAAACTACTGCTGCAATACAGAGTGTTACATATTACTGCACCCACAGCTCACTCTAGGTTGGGCTTACTTTTGCTTGGATCGTGCCCATTGCAAGGGAAATAACTTGCTTCTGGCTGGGACAAGATAGCTTTTCAGCCCCTCCATCTTCTAGGACTCAGCCCATGGTAGAAGCACTTAACTACTAAACGTCCGGACAGTTCTTGCAAATGACCTTTATAAGACATGATTTGTGTGTTCTTAAACTTCTACACATAATCTTGTAGACTAGAAACCTCATTCCACCGTTAAAAGTACTGCAGCTTAAAACATACCCTCATGCCCAGGCTGTTAGTGTTCTTACCTCGTTTTAGCCTTTCCATGGCACTTTTACTTCCAGCATATGTAGGCCTAATTTCTTTTCCTAATTCTTCTATGATGGCCAAAAGTTCTGCATATTTGCTCTGTGGTACTTGACTGCTGCTAGTTCCCTGTGGACAGGAAGAAACCGCAAGTGAATTAGGCTGGAGCTGTTTTCATCAAGACACAAAACATGACCTGAAATGGATGAGTGCAGTAATCTCAGGAGGAGAGTGACGTGGTTCACACAGCATGATAACCCAGAGGTGGCTTGTTGTGTTGTGTGAAGCCTGTTGGTATAAAACAGTGTGTGTTTATTAAAAGGTAAGTCTCACTCTGTTCATTGGGGCATCTGCTCAGGTAAGTACCAGGTTTCAGCCCAAACTGTTCACTTTAATTAGAGAGTTCCAGTAAGGAAGGATGTTCAGTGCTAGCTAAGTTCCGGTTTACCAGGAAGTAAACACCACTGAACTTGCTTCAAAGAAATCTAGGTTACAGCTGAGCCTTTCATATCCTCCCCTCTAGTCTACATGCTATACTGCAACTAAATCAAAATACATATAAACTCAGGTAATAAGTTATTTTGTTTTCCTTTGCCCCTGCTTCACTGTTCTCCTTCTAGATTGTAGCTCCTGGGGCAGAGAGCTGTCCTCAGATTCTCTGTGTACATAATAAATGGACACATGACAGATTAGGATCTACTGGTGGAAGCCTCTCTGATCTGCAATAGATAGCAAGGATTTCCAACTTCTAATATTCTGACAGCAACAACACTCCCGACAGCTCTTTTCTGTTAAATTATGCCCTCCCGCCCCCTACGATCTGCAGCTGATGCCCTCCTCCGGGATCCCTCTGTGAGAGAAATAAGGAGGGTGAGTACCCGGAGGAGGGCTTTCTCTGCGGTGGCGCCCCACTTATGGAATGCGCTCCCCAGAGAGGCTCACCTGGCGCCATCATTATTTGCTTTTTGGCGCCAGGTGAAGACCTTTTTATTTAAGAAATATTTTAATTGTTAGTTATTAATTTTATTATTGTTATATTTATATATTTCTATTTTTATAAGTTAGACTTTGAGATGGGCCAGTTTTTAAATAGTGTATTGTTTTTAATTGTATTTATTTATTGTTGTTAGCCGCCTGGAGGCTTTTTGCAAGGGGGCGGCATACAAATGTGTTAAATAAATAAATAAATAAATAAATTTAAATTAAATTAGTGCAAAACAAAACATTTGCAGGGTGGAAACCAGGACTGGGTTTTTGTGAGGAAGAATTTGTGAGCTTGCCTCTCAAATTGAATACAATCGGGCAGCCTGTTCCTTAATTCCTAGCAAATATTCTTCACCTAAATCAAGTTCTTGCAAAGTTTCTGGAAACCTATAAAAAAACCCAGCTCTCTTCTGCAAGGATAGTGAGACTACTAATAACAGGTGGGTAGAAGAGGGAACCAATCTGGGTGCAAGTAAACTCATTAGCAGAAGCACATGACCCCTTAAAGTTCCCATACCCAATTACCTCAGAGTAAGGCTCATTGAACTCAGTGGGACTGACTTCTCAGTAAACATATGCAGCATTGCAGTGTAAGTCCTGCACCTGATCCGCAACAACTACCTTCTCAAACCGCACAGCCTCCCAGTCTTAACACCTTCACTTCAAAATATGACTTAAGTTCAGACAACTGAGTTATTTTAATCTATACATTTGTTGGATGAAAGCAAAACCAACTGCTTTTCATAAAATATCATGCAACATCCCGATGTGATGTTACAACTGTTTGGGTTTTTTTACCTGCACGCCTTGCGTGTAGCCTAAAGATGGGGGTCCGTAGTCATTTATAAGTTGCCTATATTGTCCTGAACCTGCCATGCTTGTGGAAGGAGAGTGAACGCTCCCAGCTTTGGAGAAAAGAAAAGATAAAAGAGTGAAACAGTTCCCAGGTCAAGGATAAAACATACACGTTAATGTAAATGTTGGAAAAAATATTGACACCGATTTTCTCCTCCTTTAAATGGGACCCACACAGCTAATGCAGAGATGAAAGATGCTAAAATCTACTCTGTTGTCTCACTCATAGAACTGTGGAGTTGGAAGGGACCATGGAGATCATCTAGTCTCGCCCCTGCTCTACAGTGCAAAGTGCAGTCACTTCTGCTGTTCATTTCTTTTGAACCTAAATACAAAACTGAGATTGCTAGATACACGTCATGAGGAACATGATCTGCCATGCTGATTCCAGAGAACAAAACGGTACCATTGTGTGTGTGTGTGTGTGTGTGTGTGTGGAGGAGCACTTTTCTCCATGGGCTTCCCAGAACAAGAACCCTGTGAATTAGATAAATATTATTCCCATATTACAGATGGGAAGACTGATGTCTATGAAGCTCAGCTAAAGACCTGTCCCCTCAGCTACCATCATGGGAGTCCTTGCCCATTCCTCACACTTGGATACTTAATGAGTGCTGGCACATCAGACCACATATGATGAGCAGCTGTACGCATGGAGATCCTTATGTGCAGGTATGCATTGCAAGCCAAGGGAAAGAGAGGGTGTTCATGAGTGCAGGGGGTGGTTCACCAAGTATTGTCCACCTAGTTTAGAGTATCCTGACTCTGCACTGCTTCAGCTGGGCCTTTCCCAGCCCTACCTGGGGATGCCATGGGCCCAGCCTGAGAGCTTCTGCATGCAAAGAACATCCTCTACCAATAAACTATGAATAGTATCCTAGTCCTCATGGTCCTAAATAAAGGGTTAATTTTAATAGCAACCTAGTAAGCTGCTTTAGACCATGGGTCCAGCTCAGTGATGTCTACACGAACTGGCAGCAACAGCTCTCCATGGCTCTACTTGCAGATGCCACAGCCGGAACCTGGGGCTGCGTGCGTGTAAAACGGGCTCTGCCTCCGAAGCAGCGCATATCATGCAGCTCTGAAGAAGAGGGCAGCAGAGTGAGAAAGGAGGCACCGGGGACTGCAGTGCAGGCAGAGCGGCGCACCCACGACGAGGGAGCCAAGCAGTTGAGCCGCCGAATGGCAGGCTCTCCCCACTCCCCACGCAGCTTCTCCCAGGGAAATGTTCCCCGCAGCACACCAAAGCCCGCACTAGAGGCCGCTGCTGAGTCCTGAAGGCAGCATCTCCCCCCACCCACCCCAAATGCCAAGCCAGCAGGGGCAACTCGAGTGCATTTACCTGTCCCTTTGCCGTCTGCCTCGAAAACGTAGTAAGACATAGCGGCCGTTGATCACAGAGCGCGCCTTCTCAGCGCCGCCGCAGCGAGCCCCCAGAACAAAAGCTGGGGGGTGGATTTGGCTGCAGTGCCAGGCCCCCTTGCGCAATGCAGATGGCCGCGTTCCTAGCCGTGCCAGCTAAGACCAGCTGGAGGGGTGGGGAGGGTGGGTGGAATGGAGGAGATCAACATGTAGCCAGTCTTGCTCACGAATGGCAGGATAAAGACTCCCAGTCGCAGCCCTGGCGCGGCTGGGAAGCAGGGCTTGCCGTCCAGCATGTCCTATGCGCTTCGCGCCGGGGGCATGCCAGGATGCAGCAAGGTGGGGGGGAGTCAGAAGGCTTTGGAGGAGCCTCTGCTGCACTAAGACCACCCCATGAGGCCCTGCTGCACGTACGTTCCCTTCCCGAAGTTCCAGGGCCTTTTTGGTGTTTGCACCTGACTGGGGAAGCCTGTTTCCCAGAGGCGTTTGGTTCTCTTTCAAGTCTAAGGAAGAAAGCCGAAAGCAATTTGATCATGCAGGCACAAGCTGAAACACCCCGATTGTTTGCTTTTAATCTCATAAGTCTTGCTGATAATTTGATGGTGGGTTGCTATTGTTTATAAAGTAGTTGATCTTAGCTGCTCTCTTGTCCCTGTTTGATTTTATGAGGTCCTCGGGCCTGTTTTTTGTTTAATGTTTCAAAAGAGGTAAATTATTTTGGCAAGCAGGTTCTGGAGAGCAGTGCCTATCACTCAATGATGTTAGCATTTGCTGTACACTAAACCTTTCATGGGTATTTGGACAACAATACAGTGACAATAGTTGCTAACATCTTTTCTGGAATGGTTTTAAAAGCCAAACAAAAAGTGGAAATTAGGCAGGCCTTCATTTTTGCCCAGCACAAGTATGTAGATTCACCTTCCAGCTGAGCGAGGCTCAGGAGCCCTGCTAAAATAAAAGATGGCAGCAGCCAGCAGCCACAGTTGCAGGAAAACAAGAACAGAACATGGAAATGTTGTTACCAACCTGTAGTTGTTTTTTTACTGGTGATGCTCATGTGCGGTTAGAGGTAGCAGGATACACAGGAGTTCTGCCTTGCCTGCTGCTTCTTCTATCTACCACAGAAAGGCCTCACCTACTTAATTTCCATGAGTTGGGCTGTTAAAGGCACAGTAGCAACATTCTTTAAAAAGTTGGTAACCCAAATGGTGGAGAGTGGCGGGAGATAATGGTGGGAGCAGCGCTAGACGTACACAAGGGTGGGAGCGTGTATCAAGGACAAATCAGAGACATTCTTTGCAGAGGTCCTACTCCTTAGTAGTATAATACTAATGGTCCTTTTTCTTTCATGTAAAGGTTACAAGAGCTGCTCCCCACCCCTTTGCTAGAAACAGTAAAAGTGAAGTGAGGAATTAACTGCAGGAAGTCAAGCAGCCCATAAAAGCCTAGTTCTCAGAGGCTCCCGCAATCCGGCAGCTGTCCCCAACCTTGTTTCGTCCAGATGTGTTGCACTAGAACTCCCACCATCCCCAGCCAGCATGGGCAAGGAGAGATGCAGACCGGCATATCTGGAGAACGCCATGCTGGGGAAGTCTGCACAGTGACCTTCAAACTTGAGAAACGCGCTTTGCCTGTGCAGCTCCAGGGTAGCAGGAAAGCAGTTCAGGATTCCTCAGTCCCAGATAGTTGAGTCTGAATTACCTCCTTCCATCCATCCTTCCCTTCCACCCGTTTCTTTGAACAGGATTCCTGTTCTTTGACACCTGCCTAATAGGAAGAAATTCAACAAAGGAACCATTCAGGGAATTTTTCTGCAGGCTTTAAAAAAAAACAAAACCTAGGCTAGAAAAGCAGGCAAACAATTGCTCGCTTTACCTTCTGTCAGCTGTTGATTTTAAGGAAAAAAATTAGATGTGGAGCCTAAGTCACAAGCCTGAATTTTTAGTGTGTGTGGTGAAGAAGGAAGCTTTTAATTTGGACTCCTGAGAACTGGCCCCTCCAGCCCTGAACTGCTGTCCACCCCGAGAGCAAGAGCATTTGTAGTCCTATCACTGCGAATCTGATATATTCACTTGCTAGAGCTCCTTTGTCTAACTCCCTTGGCCTTAAGCCAGGGTGCTGGCATTAGTACTAGCGAGAGGAAAGGCTGGTACACAACGCAGACAGAGAAACCATTTTGGAAACGGATGAGCCCTCCTCTCCCGCCCCTTTGCACCTAGAGTTTCTCAATAGAAGGCATGATGGGCAAGAAAGTACGCAGGATAACCAGGGACATTCTGAGCGCCCTTGAACATGGCTGTGCCACAACCTCTGTCTTAAAATATTAATAAACCCTGCGATTATTCCCAGGTATTGTTAAAGAGCAGAATGGATTTGGAGAGACTCATCGAAGTGCCTCAGTCATCTCTTAGATGTGGCAGATGGCTTTCTCTCTCATTCCAAGCACACCCCAAATGTCACAATTACTCTGCCATCCAAAAGGGAGGACAAAAGAAAATGCTGAAGGGTTTTTTTTGGTGGGGTGGTGGGGGGGGAATCGACAGAATTCCAACACAAGATCCAGAGCTGTGGCAGGGTAAGAGAGACGGGCTTCTGTTGAAAACTAAGTTCCTGCTGCTCCCGGGATTTTCTTTCTTTCTCTCAGTGATGTGCATCATCTTTTTACAATGAAAAGAAAATGTTCTCATCTTGGGCCGTTTGGAATTTCCTACAGTCAAGCCAGAATGAGACATCTGGACAGACATAATTGTGTGTTCCCAGGCAAGCAAACACACAAAGTAACTTACACAAAGTAAAACATTTGAGTGCTGCTGCCCAACCCTCAGGACAGGAGGAACTTAAGTTCCTGTCTGTGGGGACATTCTCCTGCACAAACTCCTCCAAGAATGTGCAAGAACCTGAGAAATTGCCCATGAGCTTCTGTATCCAACATCCAGGTATGGCCTAATGCTAGTAACTCTTTTCTACTTGGGACCCTGGAGAGCAGCTGCCAGTCAGGGTAGACAGTTCTGGGTTGGATGGATAAATAGCCATGCTCGATACAAGGGAGTTTCCAAATTCCAATGGAGGCAAGTTGTTCTCGGTCTGATTCTGCCAGGCAGAAAGAGAGCACTTCTCCCCCATCTGGATCAGGAGCAAAGGTTTTGATTGCTAAAATAACATGTCAGATTTTGCAATTAGATATTTCATTCATTTTGCTAAGCACATCATTGGATAGCTATACCTCTGCATCTTGAATGCCAATTGTACAATTGTGTGTATCTTGCTGGACTGGCTCATGGGCTTTACAAGCAGACTGACACAACAAAATGAAAGAGGTCAAGTTTTCCCTATCAGGGCAATATAGCAATGGGGGGGGGAGGGGAATCGCAGGTTTAATTTCTGTCATTAAAGAGATGTTAAAGGGCAACCTAAGGGACAAATGGGATTGTTTCATCTTCAATTTGCCTGTACTTATCCTCAGAGTAATTCCTCTTTAAGTCAAGATGGTTGTAGAATTTAATACAGTCCTAGATATTGGCACCTTTTTACAAGAAGCAAAGTTAAACTGAAAGGAACTTTGCCCCCCTTGAGTGGGAGGATCGATGGAGAAGAGAAGAGAAGAGAAGAGAAGAGAAGAGAAGAGAAGAGAAGGAAGTGACAGCCAGAAAGGGAGGGGGGAATAATACAGAAAGTGAAAGCAAAATGACACAAGAAAGGAAGTAAAGAAAAGCAGAAGTGAAAGAAAAGTATAAAAAGAAAGTTAAGACGACGAGGGATGCTTTATTTATTTATATTTATGTATATATTTCTCTTTGCATAGATGAGAAACTTCACTCATCCTTACCTGGCTAAGTGCCTTCCAAATACAGACTACAACTCCCAGCACCCCCAGCCAGCTTGGCTGGGAATAATGGGAGTTCCTTTCTCACAGATCTGGAGGGCACAAGCTTGAGGTGAGGAAATAACGAGGAGAGTGCAGTCAAAAACTGCATTTTGTAAGGAATCCGATGGCTGCTCAGGGCTGGACATGTTTGCAAATCACCCAAGCATGCTGCATGCTGCATGCGCTACCCTGAGCACCAGAGAATGTGTTCTCCAGGACTTCGCAAGCTCTCAACATGCATTCACATCTGAAAAGATAGATTTTTTTAAAAAGCACATTCTCACGCTGAAGTTATGAGGGAAAGCGCACACTGTCAGAATATACACACATTTCTGCATTAACCTTCATTTTGCACTGTTTTCCTATTCACACAAAACAAAGTTCACGAACATGGTAAACCAGGGACATCAACTCCATTTAAACCAATCTGGGTGCACGCAAAGATCACTTGCTCGCCCATCCTCAGCTTCAGACACACAACTGACCCCTCCAGCTGTCCTGGGCTTGTGTTTCCAGGGCAGATTTCCTGGGAATGTATAGCCACTGATGGGTCAGGGACAGCAGAACGTGTGAACAGCACCTGCTGGGAAGCAGCTTCCTTTTAAACAAATTTCAGCAAATTGGTCACGCTACGATCAGCAGTGGAGAACATGCCAGGCTCAGAAGACTCTACGAAGGGCCTGGGATCAACTCCACTCTACCCTCAGCCACTTCCAGTTAAAAAGACCTGAGGTAGCAGCGCAGGAGATCAACTTTCTCAGCCCAAGTCCCCGAAAAGCCATTTCTGCCCAGAATGCACAACGGGGGGCTAATCTAGCGTGAGCAAGAAGTGGCCCCCTGGATGCTGCCGGGCTGCCCGGCATGCCTCTCACTTCTAGGCCACCTGCTCCACTTCCCTGGAATAACGGCTCAGCTTGGTAGAAGGCCCCTTCCCAGGTTCATGTGGAGGGGAACGTAAGGAGGTCTTTGCTGGGACAGACCCATGCTCCATCTAGTCCAGCTTCCCCCCAGTCTGCATCCTCCAGAAGTTTTGGATTACAGCTCCCAGCATCCCTGAGCATCAGCTCCTCTGCCCAGGACAGGCAGGAGTGGAAGGCAAAAACACCTGGAGGGCACCGGGCTTGGTAGTCCAACAACCAGGTATGTTTTGGAGATGAGAGGCAGCACATGAAGGCTGTCCCAAACATCTGGCATGCAGTGTTATATTGCTTCTGAACCTGGAGGCTCTATTTTCATAGCCCCGCCCCTGCTCAAAGGCCATTTTAAAGCCACCTGAGACAGTCCCCGGGGTCCTGCGGGGAGTGCAGGCACTCGATGCGAGTCTCTTCAGCCTTGCTCCCGACAAAGCCCAAACTGAGAGCACCACAGCAGCAACCCTGGCCTGGAGGTTTTGACTCTGTCAGGCGCAGTCCCAACGTTCCTGACTGGCCGGGCTGATGGGAGTTGGAGTCTAAAGGGCAGCAGGCTGCGGAAGGCTTTCAAGCACCACGGCTACCAGGGCGGGAGAGAGAACACAAGTGCGCGTTCCTGGGCCTCGCCCCACGGAACACAAGGGGGCTTGTCCAGGCGGGCAGAGCGACGCCCGGGCGCGGCTGAGCACAGGCTCTGCTCGTGGCGAGCCCCCAGCGGGCAGCGACGCGCCTTCCAGGGGGCGCCCCGGGCATGCCCGGCAGCGGCCCCCGGCTCTCCCGGCTCTGCCCCCGGACGGCCCTGCCAGCCGGCGCCCGCCACCTCGCCACTCCCCCACCTCCTCGGCGCGCACTTGCGCCCAGTCGCCAGCAGTGGCCCTCGCTGAGGCGCAGCGCGCTTCCCTTCCTTCCTTGATCCGAATCAATCAGCCGCTCTAGGGAGGCGATCATGGAGGGAAGGGAGGCGGGGGAGACGCGTCAGGACCGATCGTCAACCCGCCGTCCTCGACCCCCCCAGCCACGCTCTGCGCGCCCCGGGCCGGCGGCGGGCGCGGCGGGGAAGGCGCGCGGCGGGCGCGCAGCCCCTCCAACCTGCCCGGCGCGGGGGGCGGCGCGGGGGGGCGGCGGCTGCCCGGGATCCTAACTTTGCGCCCGCCGGCCCAGGCGCCGGAGCCCCCCCACCCCAAAAAGTGCATAATGGCGGAGATGAATCAGCTCGGCGGCGCTGACCCGAGAGCTCCGCGCGAGTGGCGCGGCACAGCCGTCCGCGGCGACCTCCCCGCGAGCGGGGCTCCTCGCCCAGGTGGCCCCGAGGCAGGCGGCGCCGGCTCGCCTCCCAGGCTCCCCTCCACCCCGCACCCCCGCGCGGGGGGGGGGACGGCTCGCCGCGCAAAAATGGGAAGCGATGCCGGAGGGAGAGGGAGACGTGGACGCACAAGCAGAGCCACACTCGTCCTCCTCGCGATGCAAGTTTGCAGAAGCAGCCCTGCCCTACCTTGGCTGGCGGGAGCCGCTGCCGCGATGTGCGCGTTCAAGTTTGGCTTGTAAGACATGCCGAGCAGCAGCAGCGACATGGGCGACCGGCGGCTGCAGAAAGCCCCGAACTGCGCGGCGCGTGGCGCCCTCCTCTCGCCCTCGCCCGGCGCCCGCCCGCCCGCCTTCGCGCCCGCCTTCCCTCCCCAAGACTTTGGGGCTTGTTTACGGCGAGGCGAGCGCGCTCCGCAAATATGGCCGCGTCACATATAGCGAGGGGTTGATATAGAATATGTGTCTATAGATTGCCGCTCGCTCGCTCGCTCGCTCGCCGGCGCGGATCATCCATACATCATTCGGGGGAAGAAGAGGAGGGAGGTGAGGGGGGGGAGGACTTCGAAAGAGGAGGAGGAGGAGGAGGAGGAGGAGGGAAAAGTTTCACATCAGCGCAGTGCACTCCGGAGGCACGGATCTCTGTTATTTGCTGCATCTCCCAACTGCTGGAGCAATTCATTCTGCGGGCTGGAGAGGTGCAGGCTTGCCTCTTCCCTTCCCTTTCTTTTTTTTTTTTAGGAAATAGTTTTCGGAGTTTAAAACTAAAGTTTGCGGGAGAAGTTGGAGGCTGGTGAAAGAATGGGATGTGAAGATGAGGTTAGGGGTGAGAAAGTTTTAAAGACGGGGAGGGTTTCGGGGCGAACAGCTTTTATTTTCTAACCAAGATTTAGTTGGGGTTTTTTTTGAAAGGTATTCCAAGGGATTGCAATGAGTAAAAAAATCAGGAGATAGGCAGTGCTTTTTTTAAAAAAAAAGGCAGATAAATACTGCATGCTAGAAATAAAAATGACATTTGCTACTTGTGTGGGTGCTACCAAATGCTTTGCTTTTAAAGACGATTCTTCACTTCCCAAACCTGTCCATTTTATTTTTTTCTATTTTAGTTTCTGACACATTTCCTAAATTAACCAACACCAGAATTTAATATAGAAATTAATGTCTGAAATTAATTAACATAGTATAGAATTTATGTTTAAAATTTAAAATAAATTCATAGTTTGGGGTTTATTTGCTATCAGATATATAGTTCCAATAGAAACGTTTATTAGGTGCTTTTATGAGTTAAAAACTTACCAACTATAATACTGCTTCTGATTTTAAATATAATTATTTCTAATACAAGCATTTGTAATATTAATGATATAAGTGCATACTAGAGGAGAAATTCTCCCTTCTAACATGTTGTGGCTGGGGATGATGGGATCTGTACTCCAATACATTTGGAGAGCACCCATTTGGGGAGGGATTTCTTGTATATTTATATTCTGCCTTTTTCCTTTCAAGGAACTTAAGGTGGCTTACAAAATTCTCCTCTTCTGCTCAATCTTATCCTTGCAACCACCCTGCAAGGTAGGTTGGGCTGAGAGTTCATAACCTGCTTGGGAAACCATTAGAACTATTGTATATTGTCTAATATGCAACTCATGTGGTCCCGATTCATTGATCAAGCAACTAATGCATATGATTACCAACTAAGATATTTAGGTACTGGCTCTAATAAAGATAGCCATTAGCAATTGTGCAGCTTTTCAGGGGTCCAAGAGTAAGATTGTTGTCTGGTTCAAGAAACCTCAACTGATCCACTGATTTTTCGGTCATGATATATTTGCATGATATATTTGCATAAAGCTTCAACCACTTTGAAGGAGAATTACATATTGTCTGTTTTTAGAGGTAATCTTAACTTCTGTGCAAGGGGCATTTTAACTAGAAGGGAGAAGGCCTCTCCTGAGACTCTGTTTACCAGCAGTTAAAGTATTTAGTTACTGTATTTTTCGCTCTATAAGACACGCCTGACCATAAGACGCACCTAGTTTTTAGAGGAAGAAAACAAGAAAAAAAATATTCTGAATCAAATGGGCACATTCCCCATCACTTCCCCATGGGCTGCACATCCGACAGACTTTCTGCACACACATATTCGCTCTATAAGATGCACAGACATTTCCCCTTTTGAGGGGGGGAAAAGTGTGTCTTATAGAGCAAAAAATACGGTATTTAAAATTTACACCCATGGGCACCTCTTTTCACACCTCCCTCCAATCTTTGAGATCTTTGCTCTACTCAGCACTCCCCTTCAGATATCTTTATTTTTGTTGGACTTCTGCAAAACTGGGGCTGTGCCAGACGCTGCTGATATCTGCCTCTTGCAAAGAGATGGTGCTGTTTCAGCTACAGGATTGGCACTCCTCCCTGGACATCAGAAACGGAAGGGGACAGTGACTGTCCACTCTGTTCTGGCATGTTTCCCAATGGGAAGCAGGCAAGCCCAGAATGGTGGTTCAGGCAGAAACAGAACCTTTCTAAGGTAATTCTGCCATGCAACTTTATTGGGAGAGACTTAATGCACACCTGATGCAGAGATGGAGCTGGATTTTCCATCATTGGCTCAGGGTGATTAGGAGGAGGTAAGCCCAGAGCAGTTAATCATACAGAGTTGCGGCAAGAAACCTCTTCTGCAAGCAGTCTTTACTTCCAAGGCAGAAGAAATTGCTGATTTAAATTAATGAAGTTACATAATCAAGCAATGTGTCCATGAGAACTTGCAAAGCTATATTAATCCAGTCTAAAAGATAGAGATAAGAACCTTGTCAGAATTCTAATAGGCAGAAATAAAGGATATCAACTTTGGAGAATTCCTTTCAACTGGGAAGAGCTGGGTAAATGTTGGCCTGGGACTGGAGAGTTAGTCTTAGTCCCTTGCTTGGCTAGGTGGCTTGACTGGCTTTAGGCCAGTCACTGACTCAGCCTAGCCTCCCTCATGGGGTTGTTAATGAGGATAGCGAAAGGGAGAAGGACCATCATGGAAGCAGCCTAGGATTCCTTGAAGAGGACAAAAGTCCCGGTATAAATATAACAGCAGCACCAATAAGAGTATTTCTAGGACCCATCTAATACAAAGTACAAATAGCCAGCAGCGTTGGCCCGAACGTCATGCAGCATGAGGAGGCTGCTTCAAGCATCCGATTCTGAAACATGTTTGCAATCGTTCCTAAATAATAAGTAACTCTTTGGCAATATGGAAACACTAATCTGCCTGGCAGAAATTCTTTTGCTGCCCAAGAGGTGCAGAGCGATGCTTGCCGAGTTTTCTGTCTCGGGTGCCAAAATGGCTGGGCCAGCCAGGGTGGCCATGCGCTGGCACAGTGGCTTTCTCTGCAGCAGCCCCGATGCGTCGGCTGGAGCCTCTTCCCCAGGGCTTAAAGCTTGCAGTGGGTTAAAGGACTGGCCAGAGAAGTAATGCTTTTCTCAGGGAGCCTAGTCTCAGGGGGTAGGGCTGCTTCCATGGCCCCTTCAGGGCTATAAAGCCAGGCCTCCTGCTGCCACCCTTATCCCCACCAGCCACCCCTGAGTCTATCCATCCCTCAGTTTTATTTAACCAGCGTTTTAATAATCAAGGGTATTAAGTTTTTTAAAATTCTCTGTTCTCACAGTCACATTTTCTATTTTCTCTCTTTAGTTGATAATGTTCAGTTTATATGCTTTTAATAATTGTGGTTTTATTATTGTATGATTTTAATGTTATACTATGTAAGCCATCCTGAACGCTTATGTGGAAGGACGGGATTCAAATCTTTGAAATAAATAAATACACACACTTGCACTCTTGTTACGAGTGGCTGTGAGGCCTATTGTGGTGGCAGGGTCAGCTCTACTGTTAGGCATGGCAGGTAGTTTCCTCAGGAAGCAGGATTAGGGGTGTCACAAAATGGCGGCCAACGTTTTGTTATTTAGCTGGCTGAGCATGCTGGGAGTTTTAGGCCTTTTCTACAGGCATAGACTTGCCCCTTCAATATATTCTAGTTTGACTGCCGGGGTGGAGAGATTTGCTTGTGGGATTTTCTGCTGCAAGTGCCCATGTAACTTATTTTTTTTTTAGTAAGTTTTATTTGAAATTCTAATCCTAAAAAACTAAAAAAACTACAAACAACATCCGTCATCAAAAACATCGGGCCCGCTAGGTCAGCCCCCACACCCTTCTTTTTCCATGTATGATAACTTAAAAACATATTTAAATCTATGCGAAGTCCCGTTTCTCTAGCCAATAATAAAGAGTCCCAAGTTTGATAGCAGTGCCCATGTAACTTGTTGGCCAGGCAAAGTGTCTGGCCCGGCTTGGGGACAGGCTGTCGTTCTGTGGGAGAGTCGCTGCTTTTCTTGCCATGGGACCCGGGTTCGGCCCCCAGAAGCTTCCCTAGGCAGGGCTGGGAAAAACTCTTCCCTGCAAGGCTGCAGAGCCACCGCTACCGGTCGGTGTCAGCTGCACTGTGCTAGATGGACCTCCTTTACTCGAGTTACCTGAACCTGAGTGAGTGGAGCAAGAAGTCAGTCGGCTTTTCCCCGTTTGCCTCCAGCCAAAAACTCTCGTGCTGGTGCGACATCAGCAGCTCTCACCTGCCAAAATTTTTACCACAGGACTGTGAATGTTGTGCTCTTTCACCAGAGGTGGGGTAAGAAAGAGACACTGTTTGCTGCTCCACTTCAGGCAAAAATAGGTCTTGTGCAGGTATTGGGGAGGGGACAACACTGTCCCCGTGAACACTAGTAACACAGCCAAGGTAATAGGCATGTTGAAATGAGGTGGAAGTGGAACACCATGGATTTTTGGGCCCTAGCGAGGCCATCCAGTTTATTTTCCCCGAGTTGGTGTGCTGCTACATTTATATCCTCTTCCTCTAGCAAGTAAAAGCATGCAAAATTACACATCTTAAAAAGCTCTATTAAAAATGCTCTACATCCTTTCCAGCAGGGGTTGTCAATTCTTGAAGGGGGACTTTCCAGAAATGGCGACCACACAGGAGAAAGTCCTCATCTCTGGGCATGACAAACTGGCCTCTCTTGAGAATCTTGATACTCAGGCAAGAAACATAGCGAGAGGTGGCTTCTCTGTGAGGGCCCTCCAGCTGCAGCTGCATCACGGAGGCTTTGATTCCTGTGCTAGGGCTACACATGCCCTCCAACACGACCACGCTTCTAAGCTGGCTTAGTTCCACTATGAGTACCATACAATAAATGGACCTATTCATTATTGCCACTCCATCTAAGCCTTCCTCCTGGTCATGTTGGCTTATGCTTAGGGTGAAGAGTTGACAGGAGATGCATCTGCTGCCACTCCCAATGTCCTTCCTACTTAATTCACATTTTGAATGACTATATTAGACCCGAAACAGGAGGTGCACCTTGGGAATGTTCCCTTCTGACTCATACCAACACGTTAATACCGCTCAGGTCCAGCATCGAGCATCTGCATGGAAGATCACCTGCTGGGTCTCACCAACCATCTCTGGGAGGTGCTCCTCTTGTTCACCACTAAAAATTGCTTGTCCATCTACTCTGGCTTATGCCTAGGTGTGGCGACGGTGTTGACAAGCAATACCTTGCTGCAGTCCTAGTGCATAACAACTGGTGGTCTTCTAATGATAGAATGGGAAGCCCAGTTGGGTCTTGGGAGAGTCTGTTGGCTCCAGTCACCTGGAGCCACAGAATGCAGGGATTCTGTCCAAAAGCCTTGATGCATTTTGTCATTGGTTCTGGCTGCCTGGATATCCTCTCCAGCAAAAGCAGTGACTTGCCTGCAGCCAAGCATCATCTTCAGGAAAACCCAACAGACACGACACTCTGCCCTATCTCCTGGAGGTCATTTTCCTGCAAACCACAGCTGCCATCCCTCTATGGTATGACCCAAGTCAAAGGTCCTTTAGGACATGCGTTGCTTTAGACACTCGGGTAACAGAGATGGGGACTCTCTGGCCTCCACTTACAGCTTCACTTCCCCTTTCTCAGATAATCAAATTGCCCACTGACCACCTCTCCAATTCCCACCCTGATATAGTAAATGTTTAATCCCCACCATCCTCTGGGATTCTCTGGAATTTGGGGAGGTCTTGCTGCAGGCAGAGGAATACAAGCTACTAAAGACAAAGTTGGTCAGTCACTGATCTCATTTCCAGGGTGGTATGTGAACGGCCCTTGCACTTACCCGCTTCGCCAGACGCTGCATCAGACCATCTGAGGATTAGGGATGCAAACTTACTGCCTAAAAGCAGTGCCTCCGAGTCAGAAGAGAGCTCCTTATCCTCTCCCTCTTTCTTTGATGCATCATTGGTCATTTTTAACAGTACTGTTTGCATAATCAACGGTACTGCACTGGTAACGTCATTGCAAAACACATGTTGTCCCATGAAAAGAGCAGACGATTCATTTGCAACTGAGAGTAGAGAAACTCTGCAGTGTCATGGGACCAGATTAATTCTCATGGATGAAAGGAGACACCACATGGTTCTGTGACCACAGAAAATTGACTTCATCATAATTTGAATGTTTTGTAAACCACCCTTGGGATCTGTGGAAAGGTGCTGAAAGTCAAAGGCATATAAACCTATAAATTTAGAAAGTGTAAGACACACATTTTCTTTATAAACATTTCTGGCAAATTTCACAGCCAAGCAAGGTTTATGCTTAGCACATAGACAAGTAAAGACCACCTAGCCTCATATGAATCCATCCACCAGCACTTGGAGGCGAGCAGAGACTCTGGCAGAGGCAAGATGGTGGGCACTTGGGCTGAATGATCCATGGCTGATCCAGGCATTTGGCAGAAGTTGAGCTGAAAGAAGCAAGGTCAAAACAGCATCTTGTGCACAATTCAACAAGGAACCTTTTCTGAATAAGTGCTCTAGATTCACAGTAGCCTTTAATTGTTCCATATTAAAGCATGTGGTTTGGGAATGAGTGACTTAAGCTCATCTTGTGACAGACATGAAAATGTTCCTACAACTGAACTTGCCTGATTAAACACAGCACTCATCGCTTGTTAGAACAATAGGATTTTTTTTTAATTTGACACCTACAAGATTTTGGTATCTTGCAGTTCTGTGGACAGGTTTATACAATCTCAAATTTTCAATAGTGCAACCTGTGCAAGCAAGAAGAAAAATGACAAACATTGTCCTTCACTTTCTTATAAACATCTACTATTATAGGCAAAACAAAACTTACCCATATTCTTAGATAAGTGACTATTCACATTTTGTACATTTACAATTTTAAACAGCTCCAGGATAAACTCTACAATGTCTTACAACATAAACAAAAGTATTCAAGTTATGGGGCAACAGAAAAAAAAGATGCAGCAGGAACTCGCGTGCTGCCCCCCTTCCCCCAATTCTAATTTACAGCTCAAGTAAGGTATTCAGTAACAAAAAACAAAATGTTAAAAAAGGGCTGTAATGTGAAATGGAAGTAAATTTGCACTTTCAGTTTCCTGAAACCTTACTGGATAAAGGGAACATCTGCAGGGGTGGGTGGGGGGAGAAACAAGGCTTTTTTAAAGCCATTCTTTCAGCTTACATTATGAACACCATTAATACATTAAAAAAAGAACTTTTAAAAATTTAAGATGTTCTCATCACACGCACGCACACACACGAAAACATGTTGCAGATTCAAATATATAATCTCTAGGAGAAAGCCAGAAAATGCAATCGCTGGGCAGATGCCATTTTCAAAAAAGGCTGCAATGAGATTGTCTCTCTCTCTGTCTCTCCGAGTTGACTTTGCTTGTGGGAGATCCTGTTCATGCCTGATCCAAAGACATGCACAGCCAAACAGAAATGGGGAACACTCTTGAATGCATGGATTGTGAACTTCTAGATTTTCATGCTGTTTCTTAAATAAATGTACTTTTTAATAGGCTGAGACCTCTGTCGCCACCAATATTATATATATATGTCTATATATGAACTCAACATACATGCATCTGAAGATCTCTCCCGCAGCGATGGCACCGATGTACTGCATTAAACCCTGAGCACTGAATGACAAGGAGAACGGACAGCTTGGCCAGGAATTTTCAAGCCTCTTCAAAAACAAAAAAAGTTGTGGTTTGTCACTTGAGTAGGACAAAAACAAACTGTAAAAAGAAGCACTACGAAGAGCACAGGGGAATAAACAGAAAGGACACATGGACCACTGTAAAGCAACGTTTGGCTTTCAGTTTGACCACCCTTCAGGTGCCTCTTTACTTCCGCAGAGTTCGAAAAGAGCATGATGGAACTGAAAGTTTATTCTTTGGAATCTGTCCCTGATATCTTAAAAAAAATGCAATGATATGCTTTAACAGCCAAATACCAAAGACACTCTCATGCGTTGTTGAAGTTGGTGATGCTCTGCGGATGCTGCTGCTGCCATATCTGCTGCTGCTGCACTGCAAGTTGCTGCGACTGGTCCGAGGTCGACAGGAGATTGATAAGCGGGGACACGCAATTTGCAGGAATGATCAAGCCTGCAAGAGAAGAGGGGGCTGGGCCTTATTTCGCAAACACCAGTCACACTGAAACGGCCCACACCGGCCTCTCCCGATTCCCAGCCACGCTTCCTCAACCAAATGCCTGCTCTTAATCTAAACCATGCAGGACATCACTGGTTTTTTAAACCTGAGAATTCAGGAAGGTGAGCAATACCCCAATTCCCAGGTGCAATACCCCAATTTCCCTGACCTGGTTCTCGCAAGATGTTTTGGACTATGATCCCTGCATTCCTGACCAATGGGCTATGCTGTTTGGGGATAATGGGAATGGGAGTCTAAACCACAGAGGCCACCAGGTTGGAAATCGATACTATCTGCACATGCTGCAGAAGGCTACACATTTTCCGAACAAGCAGTGCTGAGGCAGTGGTGTCGGTTGCTGCTAGGAATGTTAGGGGAGCATGGTTCTTCTGCTTGCAGACGGGCCTCCTGGGCACCCAGAACATCATGCTGTCCTCTCGGTCCACACAGGATTTGGCTGCAACAAATGAAGCTTGGCCACTCCTCCTCACACTTGGCCTCACACTTCAGTCACTCTCTCTGAGTTGAGACTGAAGAAGCTACTTTTGCTGTGCTGAAGGGACTGTGTGTACCTAGTAGATTTTTCCTCCCATTTAAAAAGCAGAGTCCTCTCCTTCTGATGTAAGATGCTTCCATGACATAGGTCACAGGTTCAAAGATGCTGTATTTGGGGGAAATGATGCGAAGCGGGGGAGGGGGGAGCCTCTATCTATCTATCTATCTATCTATCTATCTATCTATCTATCTATCTAAAACTTTTATATACCGTCCACTACCAAGGTCTCAGGAGGGTCTTACAATAAAACAAACTGGAGCACAGCATCCAAATTGATTTTCTATAGAATAAAACCCCATATTAAAATCAGACCCAAGCCTCAAAATAATAACCCTCCACATCAATTCAGTGTGCGGAACAATGCTTGGGGTCCTGTCCAGGAAGCCCCCTTGCCACCAGGATGGATCTCCAGCCAATGCCGGGAAAGACTCTGTATCTTGCCACATAGACCCAAAGCCAGCGAGTGAGCAGACTCACCTACAATCCTCTGCCCATCCTCTGTCCTTAGCCGTACAATCTGCATTTTGACATTTGTACCACTCACTGAAGCCAGAACTCCTTCCACCTTCGTCCAGACACTCAAGACTGAACCACACAAAACATAGTAGGTTCGACAGCGCAAGCCCACTTCACAAACCAGACCCAGGCTTGCCTTTTTACAATTGCCTCTCCTGAAAGGGAAATGGAAGATTAAATACTTGAAACACACCTAGGCTGAGTTTCTCTTTCCACAGGCAACACCGGGAAAGCTGGAGCTGCTAGCATTTTGCAGACCCTTATCAATGGCATTTTAGGTACTTACCAGTATGCGTGGGTGCAAGTGTCTGCGGATGACTTGTACTGCTCTAGCCAGTGAGCCAAGGCATCTTCAGAGGGAACCTGAAAGAGAATATTAGACATGTGAAGCCAGAATTGGATACAGGTCCATTTCGACACAATGACAAAGCATGACTGAGCATTATGTGAAGGTGCTGAGCCCCGAAGAACCTTGTCTGTGGTGTGCTATGCACTTTTCAATGGAATTCACACATTAAGGCTATATTTTGCTTTCTACCTCCTCCAAATACACATGTGGTATTTATCGCTTCTATTCGTTATTTCTGTACAGTTGAAACTGATTTTTTTAAATTAACCTTTTATATTTTTTCTTTATTTCTGCAGAGGTTTCCAGTTTCAGCTGTTTTCCTGTATTTGGCCTATACACCAGAAAAAGCCTCTTCTTGGGATTCACTTCTTTCACCAGGATAGCAGTTTTCTTGTTGTTTCGTATCTGGAGAAGACAAAAAAAACCCACACAAAAGAGGTTACCAGGATTGAGCACCATTTTGGCATAGAGTACAGACGTGGATCCATAATTAGAATCTCTGAGAGGAAGTTAAGCAAGCACCAAAGACTTCAGGAAGACCAAAATCCAGCACTACCGTAAGGACCATGCAAAGCCTATTGTGGCAGAGAGTCCTCTGGCTCCTGAAGCACATTAATTCTGGCATGAGCGCTGTGGGAGTTGCTAGGAGCCCATGAAAATTCATGCCGGGATAAATCTGTTTGTCTTTAGGGTGCCTTAGGAATCCTTTTGTGTGTGTATTAAAGAAAGCCTCGCCGTGTTCAGCTTGGATTACTTCTAGTAACCACGCACAAGATTGAAGTCTTAATGCTTTACTACAACAGCAGGCCTATGAAGTGGTTTGCTAGTGACTTGGAAAGCCAGACGCTCTGGGTTGGAGACAAAAGTGCCCTTCTGTGGTTAGAAGCGCACTTCTGTACCCAGCGCTTTAGGCTTAAGCATGCCCTTGGAAGATTACAGATGGGAGAGACTGATGACTATCCGCCATGTACCCAGATGCCTGTGGAAAGATCTGTGGCAGGAATGGCTCTGACTTCCTAATCCAGCCCTCAGTGCTGGTCCTGGATTTTGTCTGAAGGTCCTTCCACAGAGCACATAATATCCTCCCTATCGCCAAGGGAAAGACAGAGCAAATCAGAGCAAATGAAAGGCCGGCTGCTTTCAGGCGTGTTCCATTTTTTAAAAGCTTGGAACCCCAAGTCCCACAACCAGCACTTGGTACAAAGAACCTGCACTTGATCGAGTGTCAATCGCCTAGAAGTCTATTCACAGAGGTGACTTGATTTTATTTCTGTGCTGCCTAATCCAATAGCCACAACTCTCTGGGCAGTATACAGCAGTTCAATGCACTCGCACGATACACGTTGTGCAGAGTTCCGATTGCTACACACCAAAAAAAAAAGTATCACTAAGTTGGAAAAAGTGCAGAAACAGTCAAACAAAGCAATTGGGAGACTGGAGCCATCCAATTCTGACTTGCAAAAAGCTCCGACTGAGAACACTGTCCTACCTGAAGCGATAAATAAAACCCATCCTCTGGTCCAGTCTGTTCAGCCCAAATCTTAGTAGCTTCTTCCCAAGACATTCCTCTTTCCACACTGATCTAGAATGCACATTAAAGCAGAAAGGAAGTTTTGGCATAAGCGCTTCAACCACAAGTGCAGATATCCAACAAGAGGTGTCAGCAGCTCACGACCGGGCTAACCGAAAGAGCCAAACTTACAGTGTACAGTTCAACATGCCCTGAGGTAGAATATCCTGGTGTTAGGAATTTTTTAGCATCTGCCTTCCTCACTTTCTCATCTCCTGAACCCAGATCTTCAAGGGGGAAAAAAGGAGAGTCACAAGATGCACATTTTACAAAACAAAACAAAACACTGCTTTAGTAATCAAATGAAATGACTGGAGGAACCACCCACTTCAGGAACCAGCTTCCACTCAAGAATACAATACCCTTCCTGGAATTGCCAAGGGCAGTAGGGCACTAGTCTGCTCTCATACCTTGGGATGGCCAGGTCTGAGATACTACAAACTACCATCAGCAGAAAAATGCAGAGAAGAGGGGAACTGGCACTTATCAAAGAAAGTCGTCTGGAGGAACTACAACTTCATGGCCCTTGTACAGCATGATTTTGGTAACAACCTACTGATTCAGAGGATTTTATCGTACCTGAAAGGTGGGCTTCATACAGGTACAAGGTTAAGTGGCTGCTTACATTTGCCTCGGTTACTGATTATAAACCTGGAACATCTGAATTTCTGTACTTACCCAAAATGCCCATGTCATATCTTCCATTCTTTTTAGCATTCTGTATTACTGCATTTAGTGTGTCTGAGAAATACTGGAATAAAGCATTTTGCTGATGCACCTCCATACCCAAAATACGGTTCAGGAATTTCCCTATATTGTTGTAATCTAAAAAGTGAGAGGATAAGGCAATTTAAGCAAGAATTCAGGAAGTCCACTGAACCAAAGCCAGAGTCATACAAGCTAGCAAAGACAACACACTAATGCGAATGGACTCAATTTGTATAATCTCGCAAAGAATAGTCATTTTAAAACCAATGGCGTGTACATTTGTCCATGTGTAGCTGCAACATGTGTAGTGTAGCTTTGCCCATACACCCTAATCAATTGGTCCACTATGAAGGTGCTCTCTTAGATCAGCCTTTTTCAACCTGGTGACCTCCAGGGATGCTGGGACCACAACTCCCATCATTCCCTACCAGAATGATCAACAGCCATTCTCTTTCTTATCTGCCACCCCATACTGAGTTCGATCTGTTTAAACATGGAGGTTTGTGATGCTTGGTTACTGATTTTAAGGCCCATAACAATTCCCATTTATTCAGACCATTTGTGAAAATACAGACATTAAACGGCAAGTACCTTTGTCAAGAGTGAGAATCCCTGAACGGTCCTCGACATTTATTAGGCCCACACCTATTAAACCTTGCCGGACATCTGGGAGGAGAAAAGCGAGATTTATTCACGGGAGATGTCATGGGTCCCACCTTAAGCACCAGCTGCAGGTTTATCAAATGCAGTAAAATTTTGAAAGTAATTTAAAACTTGAAGCACATCAGTTGGATACATATAGAAAATTCTAAAATAAATACCACAGCATGAACAGATCTGATGATTCCATAAATGGAGTAACATTAATGCTTCTCTAATTCAAGCAACACAGAATAGATCACATAGTGAGAACCAGAACAGTTCAATCAACTTAGATGAACTCCTGAATGCACATGCAGCTGAACCACTGGATTAAGTAAATGACTCTATTTAAATTCATTCCACAAAACAGTTTCCCCCAAGTTATAAGAGAGCATTCATAAAAATAAATCCACATACCTTTAAAGAACTCTCCTGGATAGTCAGCTGGTGGGGACACTAACGGGGAATCCAAGTTCACAATGGACTTCATTACTATTTCCAAAGCATTTCGACCATACTATTTTAAAGGGAGAGGAAGAAGCTATTGTAACCAACATACATATCGACATCTTCTTTAAGAAAACAGCATGTTCTTTCCCTAAAAAGTGGCTGCCTCTCACATTGAGAACGTGATCTATGTTTAATGCTTGATATCATATGAAAAATGCAAATACAGGATATACTATTAAAATTCAAGAATCCTTATCTAGAAAAGAATGAAGCAACAAACTTTCATTTTCCAAACAGAACTACTGGATGAAGACAGGGATTGATTCGAATGGACTAAAATTCTTACCTTGTTGTCAAAGTTGAACCTACTCAGGTCTCTGGTTTCTGTTGCTCTTCTGTCACCATGAGTAAGAGCTCCCTGTTACAAGACAACAGCTTTAAAATGAAGACAGGCAACCTCTTTTTTTAAAAAAAATCCTCTGCTACACACAGGTTTAACAAAACTTAGAAACATTAAAGGGGAAGGGTAAAGAATACCAGAAACCAGGACAGGACAATGCAATTCATATCACAAATGTACTGATTCTGAATGGGTATTCTAGTTCTAATAATTAAAGTACATTAGCAGAGGGAAATCTCTGGAACTGGCTTCTTTGAACCATTAATGTTTATCCATATCCATAATTTCAAGTACTGCTGTCCATTACATTTCCAAAATGTCTACATAGTCATATGATAGATCCTTCCTCAGTAGTCACAGGATTCTCCCAACACTGATCTTAGAAACATAGAAACAGAGCGAGTCAGAAGGGGCCTCCTGGGCCATCCAGTCTGACACCCGGCTCCAGCTGGCTCCACTCACGACCTGCCCACCATGTGCATGTCCAGCCTATCTTTGAACACCCTCACCGATGGGGCCTCAACGACCTCCCGTGGAAGCCCATTCCACGCCCTCGGGGTCCTAACTGTCAGGAAGTGCTTCCTGGCATCCAAATTGAACCTTGGCTCCCTGAGCTTTGCTCCATTGGAGCGCGTCCTGCCTTCCTCTGCAGGGGAGAACAGGCCTCTCCCCATCTCCATGTGACACCCCCTCACATACCTGTATGTTGCCAACATATCCCCTCTGAGTCTCCTCTTCTCCAGGCTGAAGAGACCCAGTTCCCTCAGTCTTGCCTCATACGGCATCCCCTGCAAACCAGCCACCATCCTTGTGGCCCTACGCTGCACTGACTCCAACCTGGCTATATCCTTTCTGTAATGAGGGGCCCAAAACTGAACACAATACTCCAGTTGCGGGCGCACCAGAGTCATGTAGAGTGGTAGTAATACCTCTCTTGATCTAGAAGCCACACTTCTGGTTATGCAACCAAGGGTGGCATTCGCCCTCTTGACCACCGCATCACACTGCTGACTCATGTTTAGCCTGCGGTCAACCAGTACCCCAAGGTCCCTTTCACAAGTGCTGCTCTCCAGCCACTTGTCCCCTAACCTGTACTTATGACACTCATTCCTATGCCCCAAGTGCAAGACCTTGCACTTATCCACATTGAACGCCATCCTGTTGTCTCCTGCCCACTTCCATAGTCTGTCCAGATCCTTTTGGATCTGGTGTATCTGCTCCTCAGTTGTGGCCACTGCTCCAGTTTTAGTGTCGTCTGCGAATTTGATCAGCAGACTGTTCACCCCTTCTTCCATGTCGTTAATGAAAAGATTAAACAGGATCGGCCCCAGGACAGAGCCCTGGGGGACCCCGCTTGTCACTGGCTGCCATCCCGACGATTCCCCGCTAATGGTTACCTTCTGCTTTCGGTCAGTCAACCATGCCCTAATCCACCGGACAGTGCTTTGGTGTATCCCAAAACTCCTCAGTTTCTCCACCAGGATATCATGGGGCACTTTGTCAAAGGCCTTGCTGAAATCCAGGTATACCACATCCACTGCATCCCCTCCATCTAGCCATCTTGAAACCTTGTCATAGAATTCCACAAGGTTTGTCTGGCAGGACCTGTTTCTGCGGAAGCCATGTTGTGTGGCTGTCAGCCTCCCTTCCCTATCTAGCATCACTAGATCTCTCTCTATTATGAGCCTTTCCATTGTTTTTCCTACAATGGACGTAAGGCTAATCGGTCTATAATTCCCCATGTCCTTCCTACTACCCTTTTTGAAAATTGGGACCACCGATGCCACCCTCCAGTCCTCTGGAACTTCACCTGTTCTCCACGAGGCCTCAAAAATGGAGGCCAGCGGGCGTGAGAGAACCCCTGCCAACTCTCTAAGTACTCTCGGGTGTAACCCGTCAGGGCCTGGCGCCTTTGTAATGTCCAATGCCCTGAGGAGTCCCTCGACTTCAAGGGGGGTGACTCTAATCTCTGCCCCTAAGTCCCCAGCCTCATCCAATCTCCTATACGGATATCCCCCATCCTGCTTTGGGGAGAACACAGAGGCAAAATAGTCATTTAGCATCTGTGCCTGTTCCCTCATGTCAGTCACTGGATCTCCTTCCTCCTTATTTAGTGGTCCCACCACTTGTCTCCCCTTCCTTTTCCTATTTACATGCTGGAAGAAGCCCTTTTTGTTGCTCTTGATATTCTTGGCAAGTCTCAGCTCATAATCAGCCTTAGCCTTGCGAAGAATCCTTCTGCAACGGGCCTCCTCCTCCCGGTATACCCTTTTGTCTATTTCCCCCAGTACCCATTTCCTATGGAGGCTCCTCTTTCGTCTAATCCCCCTAAATTTCCTATGGAGGCTCCTCTTTCGTCTAATCTTCCACACACAGAAGCCAACTGGATTGACAATTGACTCCAGCACTGGGGATGGGATACTGCACTGCATGTTAAGGACCACAGAGACTGGCTTATGCAGCGTAAGAACAGCCACATGGCACCTACGGGCCAGTCCACCCGTGGCAGGAAACCGAGAGGTTGAGAGAGCTTCCTCCCACAAGTGCATTTCAGCATCCGCTGTCTGAGGCAACAGCCTCACTCAGACTAATAGCAGGGCCAGCCCTGTCCTCTGTGCAACAACCTATACCAAGCGTCCCTCTGTTCCACCGAAAATTTAGACTACTCCATTAATGGGTCCCCACACCTGATTCCAGATATTACAGCCTCTCCTGGTGCCTTCTATGGGAGTAAGGTTAACGGATTTCTTCCAACTTTCAGCAGGCACCCAGTTCACGAACCATCTGCTAGTTTCTTACCAAGCTCTCAAGTCGTTTGGCAACAATAGATGCAAATCTCTGTTCTCCTGCCAGTTCGGAAATTAGGAAGACATACTCCGGTGCAGTAACTTGGTTGGACCTGTGAGTTCGGCCTGGAAAGTAAATAGGGAACAGATTTTGTTCAGGCAAGCCATCAGCACCACCAACTCTCAATGGGAAAGCAAGTGTCTGCAGAAGTAATATTTTTTACACTGCTTCCGTCTACAATCTCAACTCTGAATGTGTTCCAGCAAGTTTGTTTTATAGTTTTTCTATATCGTCCTCTTACCGAGAGTCTTTCCTATGACTGGAAAATACAGACGTTTCACTGACCATAGGATTCAACATGTGTACGTCTCATGCTACATTCTGTTTCAGATATACTTGCATAAGTTGTTTTATTTTGCTCTTTATCAAACTGTTTTAAAACTAAATTGTTTCCCAAGCCATATCTTTAACCAACAGTGTGAATGGTGTACAGAATTGTCTTCAAGACAAAGGAAAAATGACAAAATTTAGGCAGAGATTGAAAGCTCTGTTCAACCAAGTCAGTGCTGTCAGATCTCACTATTGCTTGACTCTTGTTCATCTGTGAGATTATCTTTTTATTCATCCTTTCCAAGTCGAGTCGAGTGCAAGTTACTCACCAAACTGCTGTATTGCCCTATCCGCACTCCAGGGCAACTCCAGAGTCATATGCACCCTTCGCTTCTGGTTTTTGGCCCTTCGATCTGCTTGCAATGATATGCCGGAGCTGGCTGCTTCAGAGATTATGGCAATATTCTTTAAGAGGGAGGACAGAAGAAAAGGGAAAGGAGAGGTGACACTTAGCAAGAGATGCAAAGCTTGACTCTTAGTCTGATGGGCTTGTGGACAAATTTCTGAACTGTCAGAAGGATTCTGTTATAGGCAAGGCCGCAGGCACTTGACAAGCAGCATGTCCAGCAAGTTCTTCCTGTACAAGAGGTCTTCTCCAACCAGCCACACAGTTTATAATGAGGAAAAGGTGCCACTGGATGTTCAGAAAATATAGTACTCATATCAGCTGTGATTTCCTTGCTAAAGCACAAAGCAGAATATACACGCCAAAGCATGTATTACCTCTCTTTTCTTCTTGACAAAAAGGTTTCAAGGCAGGGGTCTTTTGATGGTGTTGCATGAATTCTGCAGCCATGCTGGCTTTTAAATCTATATACCCAGGTTTACATATGTGAACACAATATTGAACTAATATGCCATCTTTTTGAATGTAAGTATTGCCAAGAATGTCTGAAGCCTGTGGACTCATGTTATGTCTTTAAAAGACTAAGAGCAGTAGAAATGCTTACCTTATCTCCATCCATAAATCTCTGCTTCTCTGTAATATTTAGGATTTCAACAGGAACATCAAGCTCAGACCTGGACTCATAAGAGATGCTTCCATCATCATTACTAACAACTCTCCCTTTGCGACCTGTCATCTTTGGAACAAATGATTGTTTTAGCATTTCAAATGATGTCTTGAAGCACCTAATAAATATTTCCCATTACTGGCATGTGCTTCTCTATGGCTGTCCATGGAGGAACCTCCCTGAGAAACCTCGCTGCCATTTCTGGCATTCTCTGCCCACTGGCCTGACAAAATGGTAGAATTTTCTTTCACTGTCATGAACTGTTGCGTGATAATGGAAAGGGGCTTTAAACCCGTTTTCACCCAGATGTGGCACAATCAAAGTATCTGCACATACTACTGGCTTTGAGCATGCTCAGCCCCCTGAGCTGATGACTGTCTGTCTTCAGTGATCAGGTTGGGAGGAGCTGCTACATGTACAGCCACTGTGCCGCAGAAGCTGACAGTCTCACGCTTTCCAAACAAACTGGACTGAAGGAAACCCTTATCTGAGCTTGGAAGTTAGCGCTGAAGTCTACTTGAGGCAAAAATGAAACCTACCTTGTGACCTGGAGAGTCAAAATGCACAAGAGACACAGTGAACAATCCCCAGAGAAATCAAGTTTGTTTAAAAGAAAACAGTGCAATAGCAGCATTTCAGTTCGGGCCAAGATTTGTTTCCTTTTTTCCCAAGAACACAGCAGTGCAAAGCAACTTTGGTCAAATTTCCTACTCAGCAGTAAATATGTCCACCACCTTCCAATGATCTGATCACTGAATACAAAGACACTAGGATCATCAGCAAGCAGTAGTATCCCATATAATTACAGCTTCAAACATATTAACTGTGTTTAGTACTTAGTCCATCTGCATGCTAAATAACCCCCATCACAACAGCTCAGATTGCAAACGAGCCCACCCTCCCTCCCCATTCACCCCATTCATCTCTTCGTGATCCAGCACCTACCTCAGCCACGTTTTCAGGGCCACCTAGTTCATCTATGAGCTCATCCAGTGTATTAGGAGGCAGATCTTCTGACAGTTTTTCCAGTTTGTCAAGCAGTTCCTTTTTCATCTGCTGGGCCCTCTCAACAGCATCCTGGCTTGTTACATAGCTGGTATTTGTATTACTGTTAGCTGCAGAATACAAGAAGCAGCATTAAAAGTGTGGTTTCAAGTGTTGCTGCTGCTGCAGCAAGGTTTTTCAAATTCAAAACTCAATCCAGAAATTTCATATTCCACATACCAGAAGTATTTGTAGCAGAAGAGGTAACAGCTGTGGAAGAGAGAGAGCTAGGACGTTTTGATCCGAGACCAGATGCTAGTAAGGCACTCTGAATAGAATCTGGATCTATGCTTTTCTTCTTTTTCTTTTCTTTATTTTTCTTATGCTCTTTTCTTATTAGCCAAGGGTCTGAAGACAACGAAAAATAAACAATTAAACAATGGATATCCTGAAAAGTATGAAATTATGCTCCAAAGCTGTTTATTGTTCAATATACAACCTCTTTAAAAGGTACCACAGCGAACAGACCCTCAGTAAGTGCAGAGAGATGTAACGATTTAAAAAGCAATCTTAAAATAATGAAGACACCCGTATTTTCTCACCATCTTCATCATCCTCGCTTGATTCATCCCTAAACGGGTTGAAGTCATCGTCGTCACCAGAGCTTAAAAACCGGGAGCTCTCATTGTCACTCTCTTCATTATCCGAGACATCTGACTCGCTGTAGCTTTCATCGGAACTACTCCCTGCAAGTCCACCAATTTTTCGAGCTTTCTTGGCTTCTCTGGTTATTTCTTCACCTTTTTTCATATAAAAGAGAACACACACACGGCATCAAACAGTAGCACTGACTTCACACTTGCTCTCTATAACATATTAGCAAAGGCTCTGTAGATACTTAAGCACTGGTAGACAATATAAAATTTCAACACAGAAAATACCAGATTCATTATACCGAATGGCCGATAAGCAGTCACAGCTCAAGGCTTCTCCAAATGAAACTGGGGATGGTACTGGGGTTAATAGGGGGTGGCAACATGGGCAATGGTGGGACCAGGGTGGTCCATCTGATGATGGTGCTGGGATTGGTGACAGCTGTGAAATAAAGGCCACTGATGCACTGTTTGTGGAATGCTGGAAAACCTGATCTACCAGGAGGATTTCTATAGGAAGGGGCAGAATTCTTGCCTTTCCCCCAGTTATTTCTTTGGAAGGACTGCTCAAGAACAGGCCTACATAGCAGTAACACTCTCCAAGTCATGCCTAAATACTCGAAATTAAACAAGTAAAGCTTGCAAAAAGAGCTCAAATTTGCTATTCACAACTCTAAATGTTTACATTTTATTCAGGGTGCAGAAAAGTTAAAGGGTATTATTTATTACAAACATTTATATCTTGTCCTTCCAACAAGTGCTCAGGACAGCTTACATAATATAAAATTACAGTAATAAAACCACAATTATTAAAACAATATAAAACTAAGAAAAAAAAAGGAGAAGAATGGAAAATGCAACTGTGGAAAAGGGGGAAAAATCTAAAACCCTTATTAAAATGATGGTTAAATAAAAAGGTCTTTACCTGGCGCCGGAAGGAGTATAATGTTGACGCCAGGCAGCTCCTCTGCTCTAAGCTACAGATCAGCCTTGCATGCACATTTGTGAACTGAATTCCCCAGACCTTTGCTTAAGCATTTCTTCCATATTAAAAAGTGCTTAAAAATAGCACCAGATAGCTTCAAAAACATCTTGCATCTTACCTTTGCGTTTCTTTATTTTGTCTTCCTTACAAGGACTGTCCCGAGGAGAGTTGTTATTACTTTGAACAGACAAATCTATTCCCAGCAAGCTAAAAAGCTTCTTCCTGTCGGGAGCTGGGAAGTGTTTCTCGATGAGAGACTGAAATACCCCCCTGCAGAATTAGGAAACAGAAAAATGAGCAGGCAAGCTATCATTTTCTTTGCGGAGCCACCCATAAGCCTCCTTCCACCTGCAGTCTTAAGTTCTGCAATGTATGCGAGATACCCTTGAACCAAGCCTGACTTGTTTCAGGCATTATTTGACATACTGCTGAGACCTCAATTCTGCCTGAATCACCGCAACAAGCATGTACTTCAAGAATTCAAAATATATAACCAAGTGGCAGCCAGCTCGCCTTCAGCCATTACCTTTCAACAAGGTTCAGGAGTTTTAAGTTTCCCATATGTTGAATTTGAACTGCAAGCAGCCCCCCACCCCCGGCATGGCTAATGATCAGAGATGAAGAGAACTGTGTATCAGCATCTGCAGGGAGTCAGGTTTCTCACCCCTACCTTTCAGGATGAACCTGCCTGCAGGACTCCATGGTACAGAAGTCCAATGGCACATGCTTTGGGAAATATAAGCCACTAGCTATTTCCAACAAATTCCCAGGCCATAAAGGCCAAAGATTTAGGAAACAGAGTCCCCAGAGGTCTCCATCTTTTCTGTAGCATTGCAACTGCTATAGCCCCAGAATCAAACCAGCATCAGACATGAATGGCAATGCCTCCCTTTCTGGATCAGAATTCCCACCCCTCTTCCCACAGGTCTGTTTCCTGCTTATAAGCTGGAGTTTCAGGCAAAATGAAGTATCTTCTTAAAAGAAACAAAATCAAAACAAAAAAGAAAAAGAAATTCCCAGTCAGAGATAGGGAAGGCATTTAAAATAGTTGTCTTAATATTTCCCCAAGCATTACGAGGTGGAATATTGAAACAAAATCAACTTACACACAGGGAATAAGGGTGCTTTCACTTCAACTAATAAAATTAAAGAGGCTTATGATAACTGCAGTTTGACATTAAAGCTTCAGACAAACACTGGTCTAAACTCTCTCACTGGAAATAATACTATACTATCTTTCCTAATTCTCATAAAAGCAGAGGCTGGTATGACCATTTTGTTTTCTCTGATCTTTAAACTCTTTAAGCTTCAATAAGCAGAGGGAGCTGGATAGCGCATTTAACAGAGGAAGAACTGGTGCCTGATCACAGATGCTACCATATTAAATTGAAGCAGAACTGAGAACACAACATAAGCAGGCATGTAACTGCTGTTTGATGTTGTCCCAGGGAGACTCATTATAGGGTTGGCTGACAACTTTGGCAGCTTGAGGATAAATGGCAAAAAATTCAAACATATTTGGCTCAGGGATCAAGCCACACTTGAACTGAAGGTGAACTTTTCACCCAGGCTAAGATACCACTAAAAATTCCTGGGATGGGTTTCACCATGGCTTCTGTACATCAGCCTGGAATGTGCTGATCTTTCAAATACAAACCAAAGCATGGGCAGGACACGCTTACAGTTGAACAGCCTATTAACATTCATTCATTCAATTTATTTTCAAATTTATATGCTGCTGAACAGTCTGAGAGGTAGTTCTATTTTAATATCAAACTAGAAAATCAATGAATGAACACTACACTTGATTTTTTGGAGCGAAGAAGGGGAAAATACCACATTTTCCCTGGATAGTCGATAGAGCCTTGAAAGAGTTAACTATGCTTTTCAGTAGAGAGCATTAATGCCCACCTCTTCTACCTCCATACTAAAGTGTCCTGCCTTTGTCCCAATTTGAAGACTGCCATGCCTGTGGGTACAAGCTATGCTGGCTTTCACTGTAGACTGCTTCAGATATTTCTAGAACGTTAGAAACCATTATCTTGGAGTAAAGGCCTTACTTTGCTGTGGAAACGAAGTCATTCAGTTCACCACCACCTTCTTCCAAAGCTTCTAAGGTTCTTGCTTCTCCTGTGGATTGCAGCCCGATGACCACACACTACGAGAAGAAATGTTCATGTTCACTACTCAAGTGCTAAGCTACTCAACACACGCATGACCCCCGTCTCCCTTACAGCAAAGGTCACTCTAAAGCCCACTACTCTGAGATAACGAGCCCTGGGTTTGGAAGACCGACGCTTACCTTGCCATTCTTTATTTCTTCTCGTGCCAGCTGCACCACCCGTTTCACTTTGGAGGCTATGCAGAGATACTTGAAAAACCTCTGGTGGGCAGACCAGAACTGTCCCCACATTGACTTTTTCATCCGTTGTTCAGCATCAATTAGATCAGCTGCTTGCTGGAATTTCTCCCGGGCACTTACCCACTAAAAAGGAACATCGGACAGTTGCCCATCATTTTTCAAAGTACCCTTAAGTGAGAAGAACTTGTGCAATGTAACATTACCAGCACAAATATTTTTTTTTACAGGTATTAAAGCTCTGATAACCTGTTTTAAGAACTGATGCTGTATCACAGTAGTATTTCAAACTGTGATCTTCACAATTTTTTTGCACATTGATTTGCCTGCTGAAGCATGTTCTAAGGCGCACAGAATACTGGCACAAAGTGCTGGCCATGTACATATTCCAGAACACACCCAATGCAGAATGCGGCAAGAGAAGATTGATAAAGATGGGGAGTCTGTCTTTCACAGAAGCTCATTCCTTGAGCTGTAATCTACTCATCTTCTCACTAAAAAAGCCCCCAGACTTCCTGGGAACCAATGCTCTTCAGCAGTGATGGAGGAATCTGTGGCTTGCGACTCCATCAGTTCTAGCCAGCATGGCCAGTGGTGAGGGATGATGGGCGCTCCGGGGCATTCACCTCTGCACTGCACAACAATCACTGTTCAAGCCAATCATGATAGCATTCGGACTTTTAATTGCAGTTTGAGGATCATAGTTACGTTGCAAAGTATCTGCAGTTTTAACTTCTTAGAACTACCTCTTATGGGCTCTACAAACAGGCTGAATTGGCTGAGGACAGTCCCAATGCAACAATGTAATAGTAACCCATCGTCATCTGTTTCCAAAAGTGTTCTTTAGGTCTTCACTAATCAAAATGGGGAAACCATTTCTCTAAGGAAATACTGATGATCTCCATACGAGAAGAGAAGCAGGCTGGGAAATGGCAGTCCTGGGTTTCAATCCATATAATGCATTTGTGCTTATCCCCATTTAAATCAATGGGATAAATCAGTCGTGATTAATTCAAGCGCCTCTGATTTCAATAAGGTGTAACTGCATCTGTCTGGATCAGGGCCTGAATTTTTAACTTCAATATAAAAGTCACAAACAAGAAAACTGTGGGCTTTAAATGCTCAGAAAAATTAATACCTGGAGCATCATCAATTATACCAAATATTTAAGTATCCTTACCATTTTCACAGATTTATTATACATTTTCACATAGTGCTGAGAAAGCTGAACTTCATCAATTTTGAAGGTCACACCTGAAAAGCTCAGCTGCCTTGCTATGTACATTCCTCTTAGTTTCATATCCATAGCAACTATTTCCATGGCACCCACACCTCTGAAGACAAAAAAAGGATAAATTGAGGTAATTTTAAACATGGAAATGACTTTCAAATAGGCAGCTACTGAACACATTGGGAAAACCTTACATTGCACCCAAGTCTGATGATAGAGAACAAGCAAGTGATTTCCTGAGATGTCTAAGTCATGGGAAAGTGTTGCTTTTTGCAAGGGAACACAAGACATTTTGTGGGGGGAAAATTGGACTACATGAGCAAGTCAGCTTCTTCTACCAGTTCTATACATCACATTTAAGTTAGCTTGCATAAAACAATTACTATTTAATTGTTCTTTATTCAATTTGGAGAGCAATCCTATGAATGTTTACTCAGAATGTTTAGTGGAGTTGTCCCCAGGTAAGTGTCTAAAGGGGCTGCTCTGAGGATAAGAAGCAGAAGAACGTGCTCAGGGTCAAGCAGAAGGCAAAGGCAGAGAGCACTGAATTTTCTTCCTAGACTCACCATTCTGAGGGGCAGCATGAAGGACTTCTGTCTTTTGATTCCAAAAGATCTGGAGTGAGCATGTCCTTAAACAACTTGCCTGTAAGCACTTCCTCCACAAAAAGCATCCTTTCCCTACTTCTTTCCTTTTTTCTTTTAAATTGCTACTCCCAGCTAAAAACTGGAAGCTGAACATTAGTCTTCTCCACAGAGTCATGACTAGGTGATGGGGTGTAAGTGGAATTTCACTGCCTCTGCCTACTCAGGCTGGTCTAATTATCATTTTGCTGTTGGCTCTGTTCCTCCACTGACGAAGAATTGAGATGATCTTTCTGCTGACTGAGAATCCAGAACTTACCTCCTTTCAACAGCCTGAATAAAATCGCTGAACTCTCTGAATGGTGTTCCTTCACCCCATATCCCAAGGCGATTCATATATGCCATATTGCGTGGTTCAGATGCACCTGAAAGCAAAAATTCAGACTTATTTTAAGCTATGTACCTTTCCACCAATGGAAAGGAACACGTTAGTAGTTGTGATTAAGTAGTTAATCAAGCAGCACATACCTGTGGCACTAGCATAAACAACTCTGGCCTTTGGCAGTTTATTCTGCAGCTCCAGTACAGCCAAGCCTGTCTTAGTTGGTTTTGAAGAGCCAACAGGACACAGATTTTTAGCTTTGTGACATTCATCAAATACTATCTGAGTGTAAATGTTAAGAAATCAACATTTCGTTCCAGCAGTCTTACTGTCCTATTGGGGAAAAACGTTAGGCAGCAAAATTGGTGGGGCTGCCACCCAATTAAACAGATCACTCAGCTCGGTCCTAAGCATGTTTACATGGATGCAAATGTGAACCTCTGCCATTCTCAGACAGGACGGTCGTCATTATCAATAATTGCTTGCACATTGGTCAATCAATTACAGGTTGTACGTTGGAAGAGAAATGGCGCCGAACCAGAAAAACCACAGTTTTAAATGGTGCCATGCTCAGTGCCATTCCTGGTCATCAAGTATGACAAGCTCTGCTACATTTCGGACATGTCTGCTTCCAAACATGTGGCAGCCCTGGCATTTAACGCCAGCAAGAGGCAAATGCTGAAGTGACCCAACAAAGTGGGGTTGAGTATCGGATATTCTTTACAGAACAGTTTTTCAAGGCCTGGGGAAGGCTTGGACACTGCAACAAGCCAGGACACAGAAAAGATACCACTCCATCGAAGTCATCTCCGCACCAGTGAAGAAGCTGTTTCAGCCTGGTTTTGTATTTGCCTCCAGACTGACTTTCTCCAATAAGAGAGGAATAGGTAGCAAATATGACACCTTTCTTCACACTCCCATTATGTTTTGAAGAAATTTTTCCATATTTGAACTAAAATAAAAAATAAACAAAATCAGGAGTAGGGAAGGAATCTTGTGACTAGCACCACTGTACAATCATCAAGCTTCGCTATGGAATACGGCCATTCCATCCCCACAAAACTAATCAATGCAGCATTGGACCAAGATTTCCACAAGGGGCTACGTAGAGAAATTTGAAGCTCATTTCTGGCTTGGCTTTACTAAGCTACACATAGCCCCATCATTCCATAAAATATGCCCACACGAGGAACAAAATTTATAACCTTAGATTTCCTAATTCCAGTTTGCAATTTTGCAGTTTTGACTAGAGGTGAACAAAACTACAATGATCTGCCTGAATGAGCACTTAATTTGTCAGAAACTGGAGGAAAACTGAATCCAAAGCAAAACATGAGTAGTTAAGTATCTCTATAGAACAATTTGTTCAGTTCCTCTAGTTTTAAAGCTATGTAAGGCTAATATACATACGCATGCTTATAACTAAAGGAACTGAACACCACAGAATATGACAGGTTTACTCCCTGCATCCCATACATTACAGTAAGGGAAAAAACTCCACTAATTAGCTTTGCAAAGGGCAGGAAACTAAAGAGGGGTAAGAGTAAAGTGATCAGTGTAAATGCTTTCATCAGTACAAAATCACATTCAATACTACTTCACTTTGTATCAACTGGGACCAACACAGGGATGAATATTGTAACTACAGCAATGGTTTAATACCATGGGAGCTTCTGGATAATTTAGGTTATTGCCCCCTCAACTTTGTATTTTGTCCATGTTTATTATCACTGGGAATTTATTCTAACAATATTGATAGACTTTTTCCTCAAACTGTATAGATAATATGCTATACTATAACTACGAATTGGTATCATTTGCTTATCATTAACAACAACAAAAAGCTTTTCTTAAAAGAAGTTAGGATCAGTAAGGAAGTGTGCACTAGCGAGGCAGCTGGGAAAGGTAATAAACCCGCCCTCGCAAATAAGCTTCAGTGTAACTTCTAAGATACATAAACATCTAAGCACGTCTAATGCTTTTTGTTCCAAGTGTACATTGTTAAAAAATAAATAAAATCCAAACCTTGTTTAATGAGTGTACCAAAATATTTTTGGCTCCAATATCTCTCAAATCTCTTTCAGCATCATACTTCAGATCATTTGAAACACTAAACCTAAGAGAGAATAAACATGACTGTAAAAATTCAACTGAAGAAAAAGAAGAAAAGTGTCAGGATGCTATGTTTGCATTGTGAGTATTCTGCACTTACCATACCGCCCTTTTTCTACCCAAGAGGTAGTTTTCATAGATTATTCCAGCTATGGTCCTTCCTTTTCCTACACCTGCACCATCGCCTATTAAAAAGCCAGCTCTGTCTTTATTGGGTAGGAATGTTTCATGTTGCTGCAGGAAATTTAAAAAAGTGCATTGCATTACAAACGTGAACTGTCAAAAGTCCTTCCTAGCTGAAACCATCCTCCAGCTGCACTTTCTGTAAGAAAGCAGCCTGACACCATGCTTTTTGTAAACCAACCAAAATTTGTTTACTTTCTGAGCCACCCACTCATCTGCTGCTCCATAAAACTATAGCTGTGTTTAGTATTTTCTGTGACATTATCCAGGCACCTTGGCTCAAGAATCCATTGTATCCCAGAAGCAGCATTATGGAAAGCTGTTGAGAAAATAGTAATATTCTGGACAGACGTGCAGGGAATTTCACGGTGGCATCCTCACTGATTAAAGGCAGCTGCTCTCTACAGAACAGGTAAAACCCTGTTTGGCTTCCATCCCATCACCCAGCCACAGAACCCACGAAGATGCCTTTAAATTGGTCCATCTAGGAGAATTCTCTAGGGACAGGCAGTTCTTGAACAATCATCATACCAACTTTGTTTTTTATATGGGGAGCTAATCTTTCCCTCTAATGGCTCTTACCATGTATGAACAATATGCCTTACTCCACCAAATGGCAAGAAACTTCCATAAGCTGTATTCTCATCTCGCGGTTTTGTCAAAACCACCTTTGGGATATAGTCTACTGAGTCTATGCGCAAAGTATTACTGAAGGGTACCTAAGTGGCTTCAGGCTTGCGACCCGTTTTTGAAAAGCTGGGAAATGTTAAGTAGTGTCCACAGCATTCCCCAACTTATCTGTGACTAATCAGGTCCTATGAATTCCCTTTATTCCAAGACCAGGTAATTCTGATTGCTTATGCTAGATTTCTTTTCCTCTCTTCCTCCAGGTGCAAAGTCTGCCATTAGCACAGGCCTTCCGGAATGCCTTGCGAACGCTAACCCCCAAAATTATGTTAAGTTTATTAGCACTAGTATATTAGCACATGTACTATGTAGTTAACATACTAACCAAGCCGTTTTACTCTTTTCCAACATGTATGCATGAGTGCATTAAGATCAACATTTGTAAAACAACCACCACCTACACTACTGAACTTTATCGATTCTGTCAATATCCCCACTTAAGAAATAACCATTCCTCACCACAATGCAGAAGTGCGCTCTGTGCACATTAGACCTCTGGTAAAGGTCCCTTCAGTCCTGTATTCAATGGTACATGTCTACACAGTTGCATGTGAATGAGGATGAGTGGCAACACACCCCGCAATTTTGAGTGGACATTTAAGTGCAACATACCTGGGCTGCGTATGTAATTGCTTCAAGCTGCAGTGCTGACAGCCAGCCATGATCAATGGTCTCTTCAGGAATTGAAGTCTTATACCAAACATCAGGAGGGGTGACACTGGAGAGAGAGCTCGTTTCTACCACTGGATCCGGATGACGCAGACCAATTTTTACTGTTTTGGAGGGGGAAGGTGATTATTCTCAAATATTCTGGGGAATATCTTATTACAGGTTACTTCTAAAGCTAATGACACGTCCAAATACAAGGCTGTTAGTGAACAAGGGCTGCAAGAAGTAATAACAGGGCCAAGAGTTTCCTAGTAAAGAACAAGGTCCAGAGTTTGTTCTTTTCCAACATAACACATAGTTTATGAACAGCTGTGTGCATGTGCTTTAGAATGGAAGAACAATTCAAGGCAGCAACCTTGAATTCTGGCAATGCTCCTCCTGAAATCTCCTGTGGGAGAACCAGAGGCTTTTCCTGTGGTTCATAAAGCTTTAGGAGATGCTAAAAAGGGACTGATGACAAGTCCTGATGCGCGAGTTGACCTCCAGTTGAGTAACTTTAAAAAATACTCGGCAGTATCCAAGGGGGATTGTAATCCCCTGACAACCAACCACCCACACCATCTACAGAGCTGCCCTTGAAACCCACACTGTGAACAGGTTTGAGGAAAGCCAACTCAAACATCCCACAATCATTAGCTACTATCAAGGAAAAGTAATACGCGTGTTGCGGACACAATTTAAAGCTGTGTACTTAATTTAAAGCTCTTTAGAGTTTATCAAACATACATTTTATAGGCATGTATTCTGCATATGTTTCTGCATGTCCCATTTCTTCTTCATCTTCTTCTTCAGGTTCCTCTTCTTCTTTTGCTACTGGCACTTTCTGCAGCAAAGAAACAGAAGCAGCAACGCTTAAGCAGCAGGTAAGTCTTCCGTTTTCTAAGTATTATGTGCACGTCAGAAATTGCAGTGATAGTTATTACACTTCTATGTAAGATTTGTCCTTTGATTCATCCTTCTGAAGATCTTTAAAGTGGTATATAATTTCTATCACGGGTACACAACTACACATAAAAGGATCACTCGTAAAGCCTGTAATCCCAGCTGCAAATATTCATGAATGACCTTTGCAAAGTTATGAAGAGTTTAATTTTCTCTAGTTAAAAATTAATTCTTAGTGGGCTTTCATGTATTTTAGTTTCCTTTCAGTTTTATTCTATGGAGTCACATTTGTTTTTGAAATCTGAATGTCTGTGGAACACTAATACATTTGATGTAGTGAAAAGTGAAAGCAATGTTCAAGGCAATGAAGAACATACAGTGTGGTCTCATGACAGCTCATTCACTGATGGTCAAACCCAAGGACGTTCAAGTTAGAGAACAGGCTGATATGAACTGGCCTTGAGGATTAATAGCTTTGTATCTCAGCTTTAGTTCCAAGAAGTCTTCAAAGTAATGTACAACAGAAAGAGCCCCAATATTGAAAATCCAAAATATTAAGAACAAAGTTTCAAGACAACAAAAATGATAAAGCAAGGTTTAAACAGCAAAAACAGATGACTGTTCAGACACAGACCAAAAGCCTTCCTTGATACGTAAACAAGAATCTCCAAATTGCCCCTGCAATTCAGTAGTACAGGTACTTGATGAATACAGTGAGGGAGGGAGTTCTGTGTGTCCAACAGTTCTAGTGACTAAGCATCTCATTTTTGGATGTAGGAAGAAAAGCCTCAGTGGAACATAAGAGAAACTTATGTTTCAGAACAAAGGCCCTTCCAGTCCACAATTCTGCTTCCACAGTGGCAAACCAGATGCAGAGAGGAAGCCCACAATAGGCAGATGAGCACAACTGCAGCCCCTGGCTCATCTCTCCCAGCAATCTGTACTGAGGGGCATACGAACTCTCATGTCGGAAGTAATAGACATATACTGCCACAAGAAGCCATTGATAGCCTTATTCTCCATCAACTGGTCTAATCCTGTTTTAAAGCAGTCAAGGTCTATAGCCTTTGCCTCCTCTTATGGAAGCAAATTTCACAGTTTAATCATCTGCTCTGAACAGGCCGGCAGTTCTTCATGTACATCAGTCTGCTTTTCAGGGAATTTGAATTTTCAGAAGCATCCGCCAATTACACAGCAATATAAATCCCACTACCTAGGAAGTGGCACCTACCATTGTAGGAGAAAAGCTTCTCATTTTTAGATCATTTATCCATATTCTTGCTACTTCCTTAGTAGATGTTTCCTTTTTTACAGCACCATTGCTCAGATCAGCTGCAAGAAAAACATTCCAAAATAGTATTTACACACAAAAAACTCCCCAAGTGTATAAGCTAATCTCCTTTGCATCTGGGGTGGTAGAAAGCTGCACTGTGCATTCAAAAATACACCAAAGCATGCGAGTTCTTAATCAGTCCTAAACAAATGAGCATAAAAATTCTCCACCTATTTTCTCGCAGGAACAGTGTGCTAGACATTACACCAAGGTTGCAACTACAGAAGCCACCTTTCACCAGTGTTACATACAGATCACCTTAAATGTGTTACATGTGAGTTAAACCGAGGGGGGAAAACCCTTCTCCCAGGTTTAGCAGGACTATTGACCTTACCTGGTCTGGTGGTGTTTACCACCCTTGGAGACACTACAATTATTTCTGGAAAAAAGTCAACAATTTGGGATTTCAATATTAAAATTCTTCAGATGAACACAAGATCGAGCAGCCTTTGTCCCACTCTACCTAAGTTAGTATGGTGAGGCACAAGCGTATCACTGGTGATGACAATCAGTGATAAGTTTAATTCCAGGATTTGGAATTTCCTTGACTAACAAACATTATTTAACACAGATAAGAGGCATCAGTCTCTTGTGGCATGCTGGCTACAATGCACTTCTAAAAAGCAAGATTCATCAAGTCTCTGTAGATCACAATTAAAGGCTTAAATGCAACACATAATTTGTAGGAATTATTAAAGACAAATAATGCTACAGATACTTTTAAGGCAAGAGAACTTAAATTTTGCTTTAACACTTGAGAACAGCCCTTTCACATACAAAAATCTCCCCCAGAGTTTTCTTTATCCATATATTTTTTTATTTTGGTTTTTCTTTTAGAGAAAATGATGCTAAGGAAGAAAATGCTAAATAAAGTATCCATGCAGAAACAGATACTTAAGTTTCATGACACTGGGATATCAAGGTAGCAATCCCTCTACAATGTCAGACACTTACAAGAATAACCTCCCATTAATTAAAAGAGCCACATTAATTAAGCTGACCTGTCATTTCCCATTTGTATGCTGCTCTAGCTTTACATTTTTTAAAAATTCAAAGAACAGTATGGATCTTACATTTTGCATGGTCAAAACACTTGCACACCCATCATACGGCATAAAGAATAAGAAGCGCATTATGAGCATACTGGGTTGTTCCGGATCCACAGGAGAAAATACCTGCCCACCCAACCCCCACCCATGACCCAGTCGACTTCCTGGGTCTCTTACTTGCAGCTGTAGCAACAGGCTGAGCAATGTTAGGCGGTGGCTTCAGCTTCATCAGCTCATTAAGACTATTGTTTTTAAGCAGATCTTTCAGCTGGATCTGGTCCTTGGAGGTTGTGGTAGTCAGGGCATTCCGTGCCACTGGCATTGTTGCCGACGGCCGGGTAGTGGTGCTGGTTTGTATAATTTTTGCGACAGTGATCGTCTGCCTGGTAGTGGTGACAGGGGTTGTTTTTGTCATCACTATGGTCGTCCCCAGAGTAGGAAGCTGGTTTATTTGATTCAACACAAAAGTTGTGGTTGACGGCGGTTGCTTTATTTAAAAGAAACAGAAAAACCATTCTAAGTTTTAAGAAGAATAGAATGATTAGCATACAGTACTTTTTCTTCTTTTTTTTGAAACTGTGGGAAACGCTGAGAACAAACTGCTGAAAACACACCAACTGAGAAAACATGGGGAATACCAAGTCATGACACAGCACCTACCCAATGGTCACAAAGGCCCACAGTTTTCAATCACCACCATTGGTTTTCACAGCACTCTTGCTCTTAGACCAGAAGACGAGGCTTTCGGCTAGAGGCATTTCCAGGCTGCCTTGAAGATGCTGGGGATTGACTCTGGGACCCTGTGCATTCAGAGCATGTGCTCTACTACTGAGCTACAGTCCCCTCCTGAACTGTGTTTTAATAATCTGCCCTTCCCAGAAGGGCACTTGCATGCACAACTCTTCTGCAACCACATTGTTCATTCATGGAACTCCACGCTGTACGCCTCCCATTCTTGTACTGCACTGCATTCCTTGTTTTAATGCTGTAGCCAGTTTGGGATACTTTTAATTGGAAAACAGTTTAAAAGCTTGATAAATTACCAATAAAATTGCTTCTTCAAGGTAAAATTTAGCCTCAGATTTACAAAACCTATGAAACTGCATGCCCTGCAGGACAGTGAACACCAAACTCTTGCCTGACTTTCAGTTGCTTACTCATGAAGCTACCATTCCTTCTAAATAGCACACCTGAGCCAAGTCATTCTGCAACATGTAGGACACATGCAGACAAAATCTGCACTCTCTGATGTCTTTTTACGTTCCTCACAGACACTTTATACTTTGCTTACCCTGATGTTTAAAACGGTGGGAGAGGACGTAGTCTGTGGCTCTGCTTTAACAGCAACTGGCGCTTCAGCCTCCATGCCCATGTCTAATGCATGAAGTGGTACTGACTAAAGAGAAAGTAACAAGAACAGTATATTTATTTACCTTGCAAGCCTAACAGACTCACCTGAGTCTGTTGCCCTTTCTTCCTAAGATGTATCCCAAGACAGAACAGAAAGCACAGCAGTAAAGTTGCAAGGGGCTTATAAGGCCCTCATGTCCAACCCCTCTCTCATTTCCAGCTTAGCAAAGGTGACTGGGCATGCTATCGCGATGCACAGCTAGCTATACAGCACAGCATATGCTTCAAGGAAATGAAATAGTCAGACTGACAGCTAACTCTGGGTCTAAACTGGAGGTATGGATAATAGGATGGATGCGCCGTGCTGATCACTGGCCTGCAGGTTGTCACCATTAACAGAAGTATGACAAACCGAGTGAGAGAGTCTTACTGTGTAGCTCTCGACATGTTTATTCGGAAGTCAATCTCACTGTGTCCAGTGCATCTTACTTCTAGGGAAATGAGGACCACAGCATGAGAGGCTCATATCTTGTAACTGACAGTAGCAGCAGCACATCACAGCAATGCAAAATGCTACAATCTTACAGAAGAAAGTTGCCAAGAAGATTAACTTCATCTCAAAATAATCTATCAAGTTTAAACCTTAAAAGTAGCCCACACCATCTTCAACTTCAGCCCGTCTGCACCTTTTTGCCTCGGACGCGGGGTGATGCTTGCATGGCAAGGCAGAATGCTCACAACCATGTTGCTGCCACACTTCAGCTGTAATCCTACACAAGTTGACAGAACTTACATAGGACTGAGGCTTCAGTGTATATGCTAAATAAACAGCTACTAAAGAGTCAGCCCTTTATTTTCTCAACCACCTAACGATATGAGCGACATATTTGAAAGGTACATAAAGTTAACTCGGTGTTATAGCGCAATCATTAATTTAATTAATTTCTGGACTCTCAACCTGCTGAACAGCTGGAGGTGGGGTGGCAAGACCCATGTCTGTAGAATCAATGTCGAACAGGTCATTTGGACTTATTCCACTCTCACTCAAGGCAGCAAGCAACAGATCTTGTCCTGGTTCCACCATCTCTGAAACAAAGCAAATGATAATCGAATCATTCAAGTGAAAACGACTGCATACACCAGAAGAACTCCAGGGGGTAATATTCGACCTATCTACTTCTTTCTACGAGTCACATTCTTAGGAACAGCTAAAAGATTCCTTGACAGCTCCTATAACAATATCAGACACACATTACATGAAAGGCTGTAGTTCTTGCTAAGGTACAGGCTGCCAACTTAAGTCACTCTTCTATTGGAGCCCCTCCTCTCAGGAATCACCATTGTGCTGCTGGGACATACGTCAAATAAATGTTGGATGCTCCAGTGAGAAAGGTGGAATTTAGCTATTTGTAGTGATTTAATGATTACGCTGTTAGGATGAAACAATAGGATGCCTTGTTTCTCCCAGATTGATAGGTTGCGTTTTGGCAAGCAAATCAAAGACTAAAGTATTAGACAATGCCACCCTAGAATCAGGAAGGGAACATTTAACCCATAGAATCCACTCCCTGCTCAGTTCAGATATTCAGTTAAAAGCATTCCTGAAAGGTGGCTGTTCGGTCTCTGCTTAAGCATCTTCAGTGACAGAAAGCCCTAAGCAGTGTGGTGTAGTGGTTAAGAGTATGGGACTGGGACTCAGACGACCTGGGTTCGAGTCCCCGCTCAGCCATGGAGCCAACTGGGTGACTTTGGGCCAGTCACGAACTCTCAGCCCAGCCTACCTCACAGGGTTGTTGTTGTGGGGATAAGATGGAGGAGATGTAAGCTGCCTTGAGTCCTTTGTAGGAAAAAGGCAGGATATAAATAAATAAATAAATAAGCAGTTGGTTTCATTGTCTAACTGTTCTGACCATTAGGGTATTTTTCCTTATGTTCAACAACAACAACAAACCTGCTTTCCTGTAACTTAGCCTGTTATTTTATATCCTTTGGCCTTGTGTGATACTACCATAGATATTCAGTCCATGCAGTGGATGGTAGGGGCTGCTAGGGTGGTGGACATTCCTGTTCTCATCCGGAAGTGTCAAACTCATGCTGCCTTTGTTGATTCTGATACCTGTGCTTCAAAGTTGGCTACACTGATGCTAGCCAGCTTACTTAAATATATATATATATATATATATATATATATTTACTTCTGCTTTAGCTTAACACAAGGACCACTGCATTGGTCTACTTTTCTACAAACCCTATTCAGTGTGTGCAAAGATACGCAGCCTCGCTGGCAATCGCTGCCAGCCAAACCCTGTATAGTTGCCATAGGCTGACCACATTCAACAATGTAGCTACGTGACACAGGGACCCAGCTTGTCATTTAAGTGTGGCTTGTGTCCTTTCACTTGAGCCATAACAAAGCAAGTGGGCATGTCTCTTAGGCCCATGAGTTTCCAATAATGAGAAGACAGTATCACAAAGTATGTTAGCAAAAAGCAAAACTGTTATTTAAATTTCATCTCCTTCGAGTTTTGAAGAAACGTAACTGGTTCCCGAAGATGCATGTAACCTAGGAGGGCAGCCCAAGAATTCTGTAAACGTGATACAACTTCATTTTCAAGATTTAAACTCTCTCTCAACAGACTTCTTCTTAAGATAGCTTACAACAAGTTTGCGTAAGACAGACCACCCAACTCTTAGACACACAGAACCCTGCAAGCATTAGTTCTCTGGCCAAAGAATGGGGTCCATATTCCATATTTCCAAGTATTCAGAATCACTGTAGTTATACATCCCATTAATGCATATGTTCCAGTTATTATTTGAGGCATTTTAAATCTATATTTTCTGCCAAAATGGAATTCAGAGTGCTATACAGCAACCATAATGCAACACAAAACCACATTCATAATGCTCTAGCCTGCTAATCCGCAGACCAGATGAAGGCAAGACTTTTGCATAGGTATACCAAGATAATCAACAAATTTGGCTATTGTAACAGGCCAGAGCATCTAGTGTCAACCAGCAGTGGACAGCACTTATTCAGGTCATTAAGTTAGATTCTGTAACCATTAATATTTGTTAAATCCAAACCAAGTATCTTTTTTAGATACTTCTTGTTGTTGTTGATAAATAACCCCACTGACAAAAGAACTAAGGAAATTTGTACATATAACTAGCCTCCAGTTTGTTCTTCTTGGAAAACAAAAAGCAGACTATTCCTCGAGAGCTAACTCAGAGGTGTTAGAGAAACATCTTTTGTGTTTGTAGCCTAAATGATTTAGAAAAGTTAAATATGATCAAGATTTGCACATCAGTGTCTATTTTGGTATGTAGTTCATGTTGCTGTTAACTACAGCAAGGTGCAATTTAAGGATATCCAAGGTCTAAGAATCTCTATGAAAATCACACCACTCATGCTTAACAGGACTAAGTTGAATCCAATGGTTCTGTAAAAGCATTACTTATATCAAGTGGAATTACTTTTGTCTTGCAATACATAAATAATTCCATTTACAGAAAGGAGACTGAAATAAGATGTTTAAAACTAAAACTAAGTACAGACCCAGCTCTGCCTATAAATTGTTCAGCTATTATTCTCCTAGTGAATTCTACTTAAAGAACTGATTAAGTTGATGCATTAAAGAGACCATTTTTCAAATTTGACAACTGATGTTTCCCAAGCAAACCTTGACTGATTCTATACATCCATGAAAAGCTTCAGCAATGCACACTGTAATGTAGCAAAAAAGTTCCTAGAAGGGTCATCAGATCTTAGCCTTCCACATGAACCACGTGTACAGGTCATAAACTTCCGGGTTGGGTTAGAAGTGACTGCGTAATTCTCTTAGGCACACATGCTCGACTGATCCCCTTAAAAGCTGCAAGGAGGAGACTGAGAAAGCATATGAGGATGGAACAAAGCTTGTGCTCATAGAAAACCTAAGCTTTCTTGCCGAAGAGATAAGAAAGCTGAAAACACAAAGGAACACGATTTCTGCTTAGTCAGCCAGGAGGAATAATCAGTAGCTCCCCTCTTAAAAGCAGCCCATTCTCTCTAGTGCTTACCTATCCAACAAAACAGCTCCGGGCATCCTTTGCCAAAAGGATTCACATACACAAACAAACTTGCATCACTGCCAGCTCACTAAAGACACACCATCCATAAGCATGGCATGGCCACCGGCAAACTACGCTGAACTTTCTTTCTGATCTCTCATGGCTGAGGCACTGCATCAGCTCACCTGCCCCCAGAAATTCAAAGTATGGAGTTCTGCAGCAAAGGTGAGGGTTGAAAACCACTGTGCACCCTTGCTCTTTGTGTTGCCTCCACCACTGCTAGTATTTAGACTGCAAGCTTTGTGGGCAGGGACCCTTTGAGAGGCCCCTCTCTCTTGATATCCCAACAGCAGACAACATAGGGTTTTAACACAAACCAAGTAAGGACTCAAGTCTATAGACTGGAAAGTAATATGTTAACAGGAGCTTTAGGGGGGAGAGACAGAAGCATTATTTCAACCCTTGCACAAGCAGTAAATGAACCAAGAGAACACCTCAAAGTTGAGCAAAGATGGATGGGGGACGGAGTGCACATGCAGAGAGACGTTCAGAGAAAGAGAAAATGGGCCAAAGGTTCCTCTTGGCGTTCCCTCCCTGGGGCAACCTGAATCCCCCCTCCGGTTTCCTAAAAGATGGGCCAGCTCCATCGGCCTCAGCAGAAGCTGGAGCCCAAAGAAAGGCACCGAGGAGGGAGAAAAGTGCTGGCGGCACGTTGCTGCTGCGATCCTCGCTGCCGAGGCGAGGCGTCTCCAGATGCGTGCTCCGGGGGGCCGGGGAAGCGGGACAAAAGAGGAGCACCTTCGTCATCGACCGCGCAGGCTTGAGGAACGGGCAGCGCAGGGCAGCACCTGGGCGAAGGTGTGCGCCAGCCCAGCCGCGCCGCCGCCGCCGCCGCCTCCACCCCGCGGCGCGCGGAGCCCCAGGCGGGCGGCGGAGCGGGCGAGGTGCGGCGGCGGCGGCGCCGGGAAGCCCCGCGGGGAGGCCGCCTCGACGCGGCTCCCCGCTTCACGCGGGGGCGCAGGCGGAGAAACAAAACCAAAACAAAACACGGGGCAAGCGGACTCACTCCGGCCGTCTCTCAGGCGCTGCGCCGGGGAGCCCTCCGCCGCGTTCCCCTGCCGCCGCCTCTCTCCTCGCCGCCGCCGCTGCTTCAGCCGCCGCCGCCGCCAGGGCCGCCGCTCCGTCTGCCGCTTTCTAACTCATCGCCGCCGCCATCTTTGCCCGCCCGCCTTCCCTCCCCTCGCGCGGGGGGGAGGGGAGGCGGCGCGCGGGGGGGAGGGGGAGGAGGGAAGAGCGGGCGGCGGCGGCGCGCCACGTGACCTCAGCGGCTGGCTGGCTCTGCTGCTGCTGCTGCTGCTGCTGCTGCCTCCAGCGCCTCCGCCTGCCTCTGCCGGGCGACGCGCGCCTCCGCGCCTCAGCCACGTGACCATCACCCGGCTTTCCCCCTCTCCTCCTGCTGGGTGCTCACGCAGGCGCGCGAGGACGCATGCGCGCTGTGCTGTTGTTCCTCCTCCTCGTCCTCGCTCTTGGTTCCTTCGCTCAGCCTCGTCTCGCGTCAGGTGGTCAAGGCTCCTGGCCGACCTCTCGCCGCGTCGCTCGGTCACGTGGCCCGCCGTTTCTTCGTGGCCTCTCCGTCTTCGTCTGAAAGGAAGGCGAAGAAGGCTGGCGGGGGAGGGAAGAAAGGGCAAGTGGGGGAAGAAATAAAAATAAAAAGGGACTGGGGAAGGGAAGTCGCGCCCAGCGTCAGAGAGGCTCCGCAACGGGTCCCGCGGTCGAATCGTTCATTTCTAGAGTAACCCCATCGCTGCCGCCCCAGGCTCGAGAGCTGGTCTAGGCCCGTTTTTTCTGTTGGGAGGGGCAAGGAGGAAGGAGGTCGCGAAGACGGCCGTTGGGAATCACGTGATCCGGCTCCCCAAGATGGCAGCGCCTTGCGTATGCACGCAGGGTGTTGTGCGTCTGCCTAAGTCGCGAGAGTTTGCTTTCCCGGTGCATGACGGGAAAAGATTCAAGGGATCTTGAGGAAGAGCAAGAGTTAAATGATAAAGCGTACTGCGCAGGCGTTCCCGAAACACCCGGTTTGGCGTGAGCGATTACCGCAGCAACTTGCACAACTATTCCAGTTTTCTCCAAGATGCTGCTTTGCGTGCTCATGCTGCAGGCGTGCCTTGAAGCCCGGCTGCTGTGCCTATAGTCACCGTATAGTATGTAATTTCCTTAGGAAATCTATGGAAGTTTAGACAGGAATAAAGGCCTACAACTCCCAGCATACTCCTGCAATACCTACTCTGTAACTTAAATGTAAAGAAATCAGATGGCCGCATTCCAATGAGATACATGTACCAGCCCAGAACCGTATGGAAATAATACGCATCTAAGTAATATCTTGTAACGACTCATACTTTAAAGCTGAATAATCTGCAGAACAAGCTCCCGACAAAATATTTATTTATTTTTTAAACGTTGTAGACCGCCGAAAATCTATTGTAATACTTTCTTGCTGTCTCGTGAGCAACTGCAAAAGCTCGGCTGCTGTCCTTCCTGACGCAGAGAAGTTCCAGGAGGAACTTTGCCTCTTGGATTTCTGTCATTTCAATTAAAAAAAAAAAAGAGGTCGGAACCCAAACCCTAATTAATCCCCCTTTTTTTCTTTTTGTTTCATTCCCCATCGCTCTTTTGCTCCCTCTCCCCCGTGCTGGCCGTTATTCCAACTTTCCTTTGTGAGTAATGCCCGGTACATAACCGCTGCATCTGCCCCCATGTGTGCTCGGAGGACCCACTTGCTTTCTAGGGGACTTAGTCCGAAAGAAGCACGCATGCGGAGCTGCCGCTGTTGGGATATCAACCCGAAACTCACTGGGAAGAAAGCTCCCTTGACCTCCAACGGAGCTTACTTCAGGAATAACAACGTCAGACGATGCCGCTGTCAGAACCGTGCTAAACTTCGCAGCCAGCTGAAAGAAACGACAAGCGGCCCGGTACCCCTCGCACACACGTGGAGCGGCCCAAGCGAAGAGGAGGACCAGCCGCGACCCTTCTCCGCCAATCACGCGCCCCCCTCTCTTCCCCGCCGGCCAATGGCGGCGGCCGGACGCTCATTTCAAACACTCCCTTCTCAGGAAGCTGCGCTGAAGCGCAAACATGGGGATACGGCATGCTTTGCTGCTCAGCCAATCAGCGAGCGGGAAGTCATGAGTGGCGGTCCGGGAGGGGCCAATCGGGAAACGAGCAGAGCTTTGGTTGTAACCTTTTTGGAAAGAGTTGTATTGAGAGGAGGGGAAAGAGTCTCCCCTTCCTTTGTAGTCGATTGTCAAAAAGGAGAAAAGAGATTCCGCCGCGGGGCTGACCCAGCCTTTGCTAGCAGGAGTCATGGCTAAAGGTAATCTCCGCTGCCCCGCTCCCGTCCCTTTCTGTCGGTGTACTGAATAGTGTGGGATGGGGGTTTGGAAGGAGAGGGCCCCGCGGGAGACAGCGGCCCTACATGAATAGGATTTTCTCTTGTAAACGGGGGCATGGCAGGGAGAATGGAAAGGTATCCGAGAAGATGGGCACGGAGGTGAATTCAGACGAGCGAATTCGCTGTCCTTCAGCAGTGGCATGGCTGGGCCCCTTGGGGGCTGTCAACGCTGGGCGAGAGAGTACGGGAAGAAATGATACGAGGACAGACGGGAGGACTCTTAATGAGGTGCACAAATGTCTGTATGGGGAACCTGCAAGAAGGGCAAGAGCACGACAGGAGTGCCCATGTTCCCCAGCAACTTGTATATGTACTCATATTGCCTTTGATATGGGGGGCAATATGGACACCAGGATTAGTAGCCCTGGGTAGATAGCCTTCCTCTACAGGGATTTGCCCTCTTCCCTTTTAAAGTTGCCCATATTGGTAGCCATCACTTCATCTTCTGGAAATGAATGTCATAGTTTAACTGCACTGCCTGAAGCCTCTCCCTCCTTTGATCTACCCTAAAACTCTCAGCAATCTGCTTCAGAGGGTGGCCCCAATGGATTTCAGGGTTTTGAGAGTGGGAGGGGGGAATATGAGAGCTACTGTGACCCTCCAGATGCTTTGACCTACAGCTCTCATCAGCCCTAGCCAGTGAGAAGGGGTGATGGGACTCATGGGCCAGAACCACTGGAGAGGCTAAATTAAAGCTGGGAATGGACACTTTGGGGAAACACTGAAGGAGCGGAGGGAGAGATCAAGGCAGCTATCACCTGCTGAAAAACCAGTCAATGGTATGCCTTCTCATTCACGAATCTACATGAACATGCACGGGATGGTTTAATTTGGCGAACTTGCTTCCCTGCGTGGAGGCTTCCAAAATGATGTTTTGCAAGAAAGAAGGAAGGTGCCTTCTTGGGGTTTGAAGTTCTGAGGAAGATGAGGTAGAGGTAAGGAAGCATTTAGAGTCAGGGTGCTTGAGGGAATGTGCAGCTGAGCCAGTCCATTGGACAATGTGATATTTGTGGGGTGCATCTTCAGGTGGACTTAAGGCTGAAGAGGAGAGGTTAGTGTACGGACAGTACAGAAAGTGTTGTGAACAAGAAGTGGTGTGAACAAGAAGCTTTGCTTGCTTGCTTTTAGAAAAAGTTGGGAGAGCTTGGTGGCTTCATTTGAGCTTGGTTGGAGCAGGTTTATGAACGACCTCGGTGCATGCAAAGACTGCCTTCACACACCACAGAGTTATCACCCTTCCTGCAAACATCTGGCACCCTTGGGGCTTCCACGCGGTCAGATACTTTTTTTAAAAAAAGAATTAAGCACCAGCAGACAGTAAAGTTTATAACAGGACTGGAGAAGAAAGGGATACCTAGTAGTTTAAATACAAAGATTGAGGGTACACCAATAGCTGTACAAAGGCACACCAGAAGTTACCCACAAGCTTTTAATTTCCATGCCAGACAAATGAATGGTGCTCAGCTTGGGGCTCGTGATCTGCCTAGAAATGCCACCCCTCAGATCAGTAATATTGCTTCCCTGAGATTTACACCATAAGTGTATGCGATGTTTTTCAATGAAGGCAGCTCCTTGTCCCGAAGGACCACCAAGCCCATTTGTGCGGGGACCCCATGGATGTAAGAGCTGTGCTGGATCAGACCAGGGTCCATCCAGCGGCAGGGCAGCCTCTTCACACAGTGGTCTGCCAGCTACCTTGGGAAACCCCAAATGCAACAACTCTGTTTCATGCAGGGTTCCAGAAAGTAGTGTACACAGGCATGTGAATTGCTTTGGCTCCTGGAGGTGGCATGTTGCCCTGGGAAATAGTAACTTTCTGTTGTTATTTCAGAGCCTAGGGAGAGACATACTGGACCAGACCAAGAGTGCATCTAGTCCTCCTGGTTCTGTTTGCAGCAGTGGCTTTCCTGCTGGTGTGCCCCACTGCCTGTTCCCGGAGGCAGGCTGCAGCCAGTGGGATTAGCGGCCGCGGATAGCCTTCTCCTGCATTAATTTCTCGGCGCCCTTTTAAAGCCGGCCAAAGCGGTGCCCATCGCCAGGCAGCGAGTTTCGCAGCGCTCGCTCGCTCGCTCTGTAGCTGTTGCGGGGGCGGGGGGATGCGCTCCGCACTTGCTCAGGAGCCCTTCGTCTAGCCTTCGGGCGGCGAGGGAGGAGCGCCCCGGAGCCCTGCGGGGAGGGCAGAGCGCGGCCTCCGCGCGGGACGCCCGGGTGCCGCGGGGTCCTCGGGGGGGCGCCCCTCGCAGCCCCTGCCCTTGCGGGGAGCGCCGCGGCGGCAGCCCTCCCAGGGTGGGGCGCGGACTCCGCCTGGCGGCCGGGCTGGCGGAGTGCCTGCGGCGGATCGAGCCTTTTAAACATGGCGGTGGCGACGGCGGTGGCGGCCGCGGCCGGGGAGGCTGCGGGGACGGCCGTGGCGGCCCCTCCTCCGGCGCCCGCCGCGGCGTGAAGCGGGCCGCCGGGGCCGCCTGCTGACCGGGCCCGCGCCCGCCTTGCCTTGCCTTCCCTCCCTCCCGCAGGCAGGAGGAAGATGTCCAAAGCCAGGGACGCCCGACGCGAGGAGGACGACCCGGCGGAGGTGGTGGCCGGCGCCGCGGCCGCCGACGGCGCCCAGAAGCGGGGGCCCGGCCGGCCCAGGATGAACGGGGTAAGGCGGCTCGCTGCCTTCCTTTCGCCGCCCCGATCGAGCCCCTCCGGCAGGGAGAGCGGCAGCGGGGCGGGCGGTCTGCGCGCTTTGGCTGCAGCCGTTCCGGTGCGCGCTGGGCGCAGCGCAAGCGCGGCAGGCGCGCAGGCAGGGCCTTTTCCAGGGCGCCCGCGCGGTCGCAAAACAACTCGCCGAGGAGAAGCTGGGCTCCCCGGGCTGCGCTTTGCAGAAATCGCGCGCAGTTAAATTTTGGGGACTGCCGCGTGGGGTGGGGGATGACGTGCCACCCTCCCCCTCGCCTCCCCCCCTGTTCCTAAGCGCTTAACAGGGCGTTAGGTTGCAGCTTCCAGCCCAGCCCACCTTGGGGGCAGCAAGCTGAGGGGGCTGTGTTAAAACATCGCGTCCACTCCGATCCGATGCGGTCTGCTGCAGCCTGGCGCCTTCTAGGCCATGCAGAGGCGGTGTTGGAGAGTGGCATGCGAAGACGGGAGCCCAGATCTCTGGAAGGCCCTCTGCCCCACCACCCTGCCATACAGGGGCGCTTGGTGCAAGAGCCCGGATGAAATCTGTGCATAAGATCCCCCTAGATTAGCTGGCTTTTAGCCCGCACGTCATTCGCTTCTTGCCTTGGGTCTCTCTGCCTGAAGCTTTTTTCTGTATTCTCTCTTCCCTTTTGCAGATGGGGGTGAACTGAGAGACAGCCTCCTTTTAAGAGACATACACAAAGATATTAGAGCATCTGCAAATTGGGGGCCTTTTCTTTTTTCTTTTGCTCTTGTGGGCCTGAGCCTCTGATCCTTTCAGTGCCTAGCAACACCCCTGGGCTCAGGGCTGATGAGCCTTCAGGACTGCTTTAAAATGCGTTGGTCTAGCATTTGGGGCTCCTCTGAAGAAGAACCACTGTGTTGCGTTAGCAGCTATGGCGAGCTTGCTTTGGAATGTTACAGTGCAGGGAGATGGTCATGAAGTGCCCTTATCTTTTATGGGCCATATGCAGCTCTCTGGCTCTCTACATGCAGCTCTCTTTGCTGCTTTCAGAATCTTAATCTCATTGTCATAGTGACTTGGCTTCTGGCACGTTTCCCTGCCCTTATGCCTGCCCAGTGCGTCGGAGTGCAACTCCCATCATTCCAGCCAGCATTCCTGACCTTTTGCCATATTGGCTGGGAATGATGGGGGCTGCACTCTAATGCCACCAGAGTGTGCTGGGGCAGGGAATGCTGGTTTGCTGTTGCGTTGCCCTTTTATCCTTCTCGCAAGGCTCCTCGGGCAGCTTGCAGGGCCCCCCTCTTCTGCTCCATGTTGTCCTCACAGCAACCTTGTGTGGTAGGTTAGGCTGAGAGTCAGTGACTGACCCCCGTCACCTAGTGAGCTTCATGGCTGAGTGTGGACTAGAACCTGGTTCTTTGGAGTCCTAGTCCAACATTCGAATCTCTGTGCTGCACTGGCTTATGGTAATACAGTGCATTTCCCATTTCGGTGGTTAATTTTTGCAGCTTAAAAAGATCTGTTCCTCCCTCCTACATGCACATGCAGACAAAAGCACTAAAAATAGCAATCCTGTAAGCTAACTTCCCCAATCTAGTACCCTCCAGATGTGTTGGACTACATCTCCTATTCTTTTCAACCAGTGGTGAAAAATGCTAAGCACAGTGTTCCAAAACATTGGGCAAGTACCATCACTGGGGAAAGCTGATGGAATTGTTTCCTCAGAAATCAACCCCAATTCCAGTCAGTGGGGCTTACTTCCAAGTAAGTGTGCTATTACTTCCAAGCAAGTGTGCATGCACACCTGATCTTTGATGATTCTACTTGCTGTTATTTTCTCTTGTCCACCATCACCCTCTGAAATTTCATTGTGCGTCACTCACACAGTTTCCCATCTTAGCCATAAGGACTAGAATCTTTATCTTTTTGCAAACAGAAGCAGCCCTTCTCTACTAAAGTTTACAGTACTGTTAAAAAAGGAAGGTTTCCCTGAGAATATAAACTCCTGTGCCCAGATATCCAAATTTTTGTCATTCGTGTCTCTTCCTTTAGGAGAACATCTCTTCCTGTCAATCCAAAATCTATAATTACTTGAATCCTAACAAACTTCCTGCAGCCCGACCTCCACTTCAGGAGGAAAACTCCGCCACACATCATGAAACCAATTGCCAAGACAAAGTGACAGATGAAGCACCCAGGAAAGAGCATGGTAAGAAGACTCTTCCATTACATCCCTGTGGCATGGTAATGAGCCTTGGCTCATTTGTCTGGCTAGACTGACCTGCACAGAAAGCCCCTTTTTCAAGAGTGGCACGAGAACGAGAGATGCTACACAGGGATGTGTGCCTATCCCCTTGCTTTATGCTCATAGCAGACCTGTGCACTGGCTTGGGAGGAGGCATGACGATCGGTCCAGCGTCATCCCATCAGCTTTGTGGGTGCATGGGCATTTGAACCCGGAGCCCTCCCTGCACAAATCTGACCCTCTAGTAAGGAGTTGTAGAGGTCAGATCAGCAGGTATTTTGGATGTCACCTCCTAGAACCCCCTGCCTCCACAGTGAGAGACTTTCCTGAATGAACCATTCAAGACAGCTGGTGGGTGGGGGATTCCATAACTAAATGCTGCCCCAGGTTAAGACACTGCTACAGTTCAGAAACCTGCAATGTGATGTTTCCTCCTTGGGCAAGAAAACCATCCCACAACTCCACCACTCTGTTGTCAAGGTGTTCTTCCCCTCTACTGGCTGTCTGAAATAGTTCCTGTGAGCCAGTTCGGCCATTGCACAGAGCTGGGTTTTTTGTTTTTTTGCAACCTGCAAGATTTTTGTCGTAAGAGAAACTGAAGGCGCTGAGAGAATTCCAGCAGAGGAAGTGCTGGCCTTCATATAGTGCTCTGTAAAATGGGCACAGCAGGGAGGGGGTGTCAGTGGCTCACGGAGAGTGTGAAAAAGCACCTGCCAATTCAGCAGTGAGCCCACCACGGAAGGGCACGTCCTGCGTTTGTGACATACGGACAGCCTTCTGCCCACCATGGGCCTCCGAAGGCAAACTTTTTCTTTTTAGCCCTACTTGCGGGGGAGACAGGTTTCTGCAGTGGTCACTGGCCCACCCTTGGGAAAGCATGATGCTGCACTGGAGTGTGCTGGACGGCTGTTGGCCTGGCTGAGGTTGACCTGGGTTGGCCCAGTTTAATGCCTGCAGCAGCGGCAAACAACCTGGTTCCCTCCAGATCTTTGCCGGATGTGATAGCCCTCCCTCGGAAGCCACCGGCTCCCCACTTGTCATTCAGGGAACCCAATGGCGAACCCGATGTCAGTGTCAAAATAAATAAATGCGTGGCATAAAGGTTTGATTGGTCAAGTTTGCCCATTTTAAATCTGAGTCCTGTTAAAGCATCAGTGGAAGGAGGGAGGTCCAAGTTTGGCTCTGCAGACAGTTATGTATGTAGCGGAATGGGGGTGAGGGGAGAGCAGCCGTACCACAGCAGCCCCACTGCCTGCTCAACCCCTTGAAAGAGTTCTGTTTGGAGGCTGGAATGATGCTGGTGTCGGAGCGCTGCTTGAAATGGGGCCGAGAGGAATGGGCACCACCCCTCCCATGCACTGGAATCCCCTCCGTCCTCCCTCCCCTACCTGCAGGCAGGGTGAACATTGACAATGCAGCCGCTGATGGTGCTATGAAATCTGAGGGCCAGAATGACAAAGAGCCTAGGGCTGAAACTCCAGCATCCCTCGCCGACCCCAAACCAGACGCCTCCAAAAGTAAGACGCTCCCGCTGCCGGAGCCCGCTGACCCAGCAAGCACAAAGCAAGCTCAGAAAAAGGGACTCAAGACCAAGCCTGCCCCCAAAAGAAGGTGAGTGTCTCGGCGGCCTTTTACAGAGTCTCTTTGGCTGCCAGAGCTGCATGTGTTCCAGGGCCACCTGCTCAGCTCTGCTGTCCAAAGGCTCCTTCTGCCAACAGGACCGGCCAAAGCAACCAGAAACAAACCAGAAAGGAAGAACGGTGCATTTACATGCAAACTGGAACTCCTGGTTTGTTGGTCCCTGAGCAAGAGATGATGCCTCACTGGTTTCCAGTTCCTGGCATGGTTATGAGTGACAAGCCAGGTGTCCCCATTCAAACAGAACACTGAGCCTTGGTTGCCAGCTTAGATGCTGGTTACTGAATTCACTTGTGGCGAGAGTGAAATACGGGCAATTCAGACGCAAGCACAGTGAGCTGGTCCCCCCCTGCCCCCCAAGTCTCCAGTGAACTTTGCAAAGTTCGGTCTGATTCCACAGAGCTGAATGGGCTAGTCTTCCCCAAACAGTGGATAATGGCTGAAGGAGCAGCTGTTTTGGGAGACAATTCGAATTAAGACTTCTTTGTACAGTGTAATGCCTGCTTATTGTCACAGGGTGCTGCTATCACACACAATTAGATGGTGTAGTGAGATTTAAAAGTCATTTGGTGCTCTTTCCCCAGCCAGTCCCCAGGGACTGCAGGTGGCACAGTGGTTTAAACCGCTGTGCTGCTGGGCTGGTTGATCAAAAGGTCGCCGGTTCGAATCTGCACACGGGGTGAGCTCCCGTGCGCCGTCCCAGCTCCTGCCAACCTTGCAGTTCGAAAGCATGCACATGCAAGTAGATAAAAAGGTGCCACTTCGGTGGGCAGGTAACAGCGTTCTGTGCACTTCGGTGTTTAGTCATGCCGGCCACATGACCACGGAGACTGTCTGCAGACAAACACTGGCTCTCTTGGCCAGGAAACGGAGATGAGCACTGCCCCCTAGAGTCAGGCATGACTGGACGTAACGTCAAGGGGAAACCTTTACCTTTACCTTTACCCCAGCCAGAAGCTAGTCCAGTTAATGCAGGTTGGTGAATGTGTAGTCCTCCAGTTGTTTTTGGACTACATGTTCCATTTGATCCAGCCAGGATGGCCAGTACTTGGGGATGAGGGTTGTAGCAAAATCTTTGTTTGATTTGGAACCGAGATATTCCTGTCACAGAGATGCAGTGCTTGTTTAACAACCAGCTGGGCGAATCCTTTTAGCATTCATGTGGCTTTCTCCATCTCTTTCAGAGCCCAAGGGAAAACACAACAGAACCGAAAGGTTACAGATTATTACCCTGTTAGAAGAAGCTCTCGGAAGAGTAAAAAGGAATTGCAGGTACTGTCTCTTCTGTGGTGTCTCTTGATGCCTTTTCTAGGGTATTCCACCAAAGGGTCACTGTTGCAAAGAGTGACATTGGAAATAACGGTGGCCAATTCGAAATTGCAACCCTGGGCTTGTTTGCTTAGCATCCTGAGATTTTTGTTTGATTGATTGATGATTTGATATATAACCCACCCTTCCAACAAAAATAAAAATCAGGATATATACATTTTGGAAGCAAGCATAGCTGAGACTGGCCCAAAGTAAGGGGACGGGAACTTGACTGCTGAGCCCCATCCAGCACGCTAACCACTATGCCATACTGATTAAATAGACATTGCATGGCCCAGAGGACATGACACATTTTTTTCCCTGACGACGTCACTTAAGATCCACAGGTGCAAGAGGGTTCGAAGTGGTGGTACATTGATTAAGTATTTTGTGGAGGGGCCCATAGGAGGGTCTAAAGCTCCCAAAGCCCCACAAGTTCAAAATGACCCCTGGTGTATAAGATTTCAGCCTCATGGCACGATGCTGTCCATGTTTCAAGAGAAGAAAGCACGACAGAGCTGGCTGGGACATGCTGGAGTTCTAAGGGCTTCTTTGTCTACACTTGCATGGGAGGTTCGTATTCCTCTAATGGCAGTATCCACACTGGTTTACAGGGCGTCTCTTCTTACCTCTTTGCAGATCGAGGAGAAGAAGCAGATTGATGAGTTAATAAAAAGTGGGAAAGAAGATGGCATGAAGGCAAGTGGAGAGGGCTCAGAAGAAATGGTGCTGGCTTTTGCGTACTTTCTGGGTTCCCTCTGGGGCTGGGGAGGGGGGGTTCGTGCGGCTTATTAACTACAAAAACCAAGCAGAATGTGCAACAAACGGCTGCTGTTTGGAATTACCTTATTCGGCATGCCAGCCGGCCAGCCAAGTCCTTTTCTAGAGCACTCCATTCCATCCCTCTGCTCTGCACTCCGCTTGTCTCCACTCCCCCAGCAGTCAGCCGGCATTCGGTGGTTCGTAGGCTTTTGGGGTGGAGGTGCTGCCCTAAGATTTTCTCTCTCTTGTCCTTCTGCAAACTTTCTCTGTCTCTCCTGAACCTGCTGATACCTCCTTGTCCTGCAATTTGTCCTTGTCCTGGATAAGAACCCACAATCGGGCAAAGAGTTTGCTCCTGGTTATTTAGGAGTCCTATCCTGTCTTTCATTTTGTAAATCTACAAGGAAGCAGATGCAAATCCTGACTCCCCCACAACCCCTTTTAGGCTAAAAACAGGGTCAAAGCCCCCACTTCGCACACAAGCAGCTAATCAAGCAGATTAAGACAGCTCGGCAGTCCATGGGCATTTTTAGTTGATGATAGCCCTGGAGCTCCAGAAAGTGAGTCAGTTTGCATGAGACCTGGAAGCCCACAGCCATGGTGCCACTGCAATGAGATGGCCACGGAGCATCCGCCACATCTCAGACAGTGTGGTGCCCTGGAGGGCGGCTTCCCAGCAGGGCTGGGTCCAGAGGATGGCACGCTTGGGCCTCCTGCACTAAGAGGGGTGGCCTTCCCACTGTGCACAGAGTGCTCAAGATCATTAGAAGCAGCCCAAGAGATGCTTCCTGTTGCATATCATAGAAACATAGAAACAGAGCGAGTCAGAAGGGGCCTCCAGGGCCATCTAGTCTGACCTCCGGCACCAGCCGGCTCCGCTCATGACATGCCCACCATGTGCATGTCCAGCCTGTCTTTGAACACCCTCACCGATGGGGCCTCAACGACCTCCCGTGGAAGCCCATTCCACGCCCTCGGGGTCCTAACTGTCAGGAAGTGCTTCCTGGCATCCAAATTGAACCTTGGCTCCCTGAGCTTTGCTCCATTGGAGCGTGTCCTGCCTTCCTCTGCAGGGGAGAACAGGCCTCTCCCCATCTCCATGTGACAGCCCCTCACATACCTGTATGTTGTAAAATCATTTGTTCAGATTCCCACCATGGGATCAGGGCTGGCCCTGCCATTAGGTAGAATGAGGTCGTGGCTCGGGCAGCATTTCTTCCATGCACTCTCATCAGCTTCCCCCTTTAGCCAATATTAAAGTAGCATCCACTCAGGTTGGGATTTTCTTCTTCTTCTTCTTCATCATCAATTACATTTCTATACCACCTGCAGCTGAAGCTCTCTGGGTGATTCACAGCACTGAAGTCTCCCATCCGGGTTTCAACCAGGCCTGACTCTGCTTAGCTTCCAAGATGAGGCAGGATCTGGCACTTCAGGCTACATGGAAGCTATTATCCTTCTCTCCTGGTTAAGAGGACCTTCCAAGATTCTATGCCTGAGGCTCTTGTATTGCCCACACTATCTCCAAAGAAGAGCTTGCTGGGCTGCAGGCTCACTGTAGAAGGCGAGAGCCTTCAGGCCTCCTAGGCCCAGCAGCAGCATTTTGTCTCAGTTCCCTGTGCACTGTAGCCATTCCAGTTCCTGGTACCTTAGCCGTTTTCGGGGCTTTACGCTTTGGCTAAGTCCTGCACACTCCCCAGTGCATCACTTCTGAAGTCTGTGGGAGCCTTGAAAGCTGCCTGGAATGTGTTCATGAGCAGCAGCTTTTCGAAGTCAGAGAGAAAGGAATCCAGCAGGGCCCACGCAAGACCATCAGCTCCTCTCAAGCAGCTCGTGCTCCTCCTGCAAGCTTTGTGCTTTGCTCTCCACAGATTGACTTCATCGATGGCAAGGGGCGAGGGGTCATCGCAACGAAGCAGTTTAACCGGGGCGAGTTCGTGGTTGAGTATCATGGAGATCTCATTGAGATCACGGACGCGAAGAAGCGAGAGGCTGCGTACGCTCAAGACCCATCCACGGGATGCTATATGTACTACTTCCAGTACCTGAGCAAAACATACTGGTGAGCGTCCTCTTCTGTCTGTCTGCAGAGTTGGTCTTTCAGAGCAGGGTGGGCAGAAAGTACACCTCTAGCCTTTTTTAGACCCCATCTCCCAGCATTCTTGCCCACTGGCCATGCTGGTAGAGGCTTCTGGGAGCTGACATCCAAAACAGTTGGAGATCTACTTTCTGCTTACACTTGCTTTTCAGGGTAGCATAAGGCTGATTCTGACAGCTGACACACTTGAGGTGTATTTGTTGGCTTCCTGGAATTAAAGTAGGGGCAATATTTGACCTTAGCATCCCAAAATGCTTACTTCTGCATTGTGTACAAGGGAGTGATGCTGCCCTATTTAATAGCTGGCATTACAGTCAAGCCCACAACTTTTCCAGTGCTGCCTTAGCTTTATCTCCTCAGAAGGAAGGCCTATTGAAATCCAGTGAGACTTACTGTCAGGAAAGTGTTTCGAATTGCAATGTCGGTGGGATGAATCGAGTTGGTAGACATGTTTGGGATTTTGAGAGACAGTTGTGGGCACTCTCACAAAATGGCTACTGTTGGGGTACTTTGCCCATTCATAAGATGGCTGCCTTGGCTGGTCACCAAGCACCCAAGGCTGCTTGTAATCTTCCAACATACAAGGCAGAAATGGGACTGAGCCCTCAAACTCAAATCTGCTCTTTTAATAAAACCCCAAGAAACATGATGTGAGGGGCAGCCCTTTGCTTTGTAGCAAGGCAGCCTCCCAGGATGAAAACCAAAAATTAAGAAGATCTTACGAAATACAGTAAAACTCAGGAAGGGCAGGGGCCTGAAGACCCTTTGCTATACTTTGGGACGCAAGTTCACCAGCAACACTATTGAACTCCTTTTTGTGAATTCGATAAAGAAGAAACGAGTACTTTACTCTAAAGGCTTCAAGTTTCTCTTTCTGCATCTCTCTCTTTTTTAATCAAATCCAGTGGACACCTAAATTCATACATTAACCTTGTTCTGCTGAAGTAGCCCTGGGAGCTTGTATTCTTTTTTCATATTATGTAAGTTGTGCCATAGAGAAACATGCATTTATCTGTTATTTTTGCTCCTCCTACTCAGCGTTGATGCTACAAAAGAGACAGATCGTCTGGGAAGACTGATCAATCACAGCAAATGTGGCAACTGCCAAACTAAACTCCACGACATCGATGGCGTCCCCCACCTCATCCTGGTCGCCTCCCGTGACATTAAAGAGGGTGAAGAACTATTGTATGATTATGGAGACAGGAGCAAAGCGTCCCTAGAAGCTCATCCGTGGCTCAAACACTAGCTGATCTCGCTGTTCCTGGAGTGGACTTTTATCCATTTTCTCTAAATGAAGACTCAGTAGCTTTGTTTACAGCTCTTCTGGTAGATGGCTTCCAGTCTTTACTGTAATTATGATGGAATATGTCAGTTGGGGGAGTGTCTTTGCCCAAAGAGACTTAGAACAGAATGCCAGATTCTTATTTTTTATAAATTAGGATGATCTGGATTCTCCCATTTTTACTCCTCCTTTCCCTTTGTCTATAGATAAATGTATCAGCACTTCCTGACAATGTTCGATTAAGCTAATAGGAACTTTTACAGAGGGGATGGCTATTTGTGAGATTTCTCCATGTTGCAGGTCACCTTTCTGCTCATGGGGTGAGAAGGGAAAGGTGACGATAGGAAAGCAAAGCTCTGGTATCAGATGAGCATGGCCCATTTTAGGAAACAAAAAATGTGAACACCTGGGAATAGGTAGCACTTTTCCTCTGCCTGCAGTTGTGTTTTGGTGATTGTTGGCTACTACTGGGATGTCTCTTGAGTTTTGGGTGACTGCTTGTGAACTTCTGCTTGGATCATCCACATTCATACTTGATGTTGGGCACTCGCTGTTACATATGCCTTGGATCGCTGTAAAAGCAGAGGACGGATCACCCCAGAGGCCTGCCCAGGAAGCCTCTGACTGGCAATGACATGGGCAAGGAAAATTCCAGAAGCAGTGCCTCTGCCCTTTCAGAAGTATCCCATTGGCCTCTCAGCTGCTGCTGGCTGTCCACGGAGAGAGACCGTCCCACGAGTTGACTTGGTAGCTCCCGATTTCTGTAGCGACTGACTGGACCCTTTCAGCTTTCTCTTTCACCAAACACCAGCAGGCCTGAACAAGGCACAGGATGGGATTTCCTGTGGGATTCTAGGGCTTCCCCATGGGGGCAGGGCCTGGGGGTCACAGGAAGGTTCCCTGCTTTTTGCAGCCTCACTCCTTGCACTGTTGCTCTTGCCGTGCCATTCCTTGGCTTCTTTTTAGGCTGATAAAACCGGTCTGCTCCAAACTGCAGTGGCCAGGAAGTGTGGCAGTTCTTGGGACAGCGCTGAGGGGTGGGGAGCGCCTCTCCTAAGAGTGGGTTTGGTCTGGAGTGTTTGATGAGGCTGCTGCCTGGCTTCATCCAAAGCTGGATTGTGGGGAGGAGGAAAAAGCGGCTTGCTTCCTTGTGTCCTTTGCTTGTATCACCCGTCTTGATGGCTTGTTCCAGTGCAGCCTTCCCCAATGCTGCTCCCTCCAGATGTGCTGGTCCAGCATACTAGGATGCTGGAATGTGTAGTCCAGCCAGAGGCTCTTGGCTTAGGAGAAGTTTGCTCTAGTGCCAAAGGCCAGCTTGTGTTTTTCCATGTCTGTGAATATCCAGCTCGTGTTCCTCTGCGCCGTGTCCTTTTTTAAAGAGATGTGAACTCCACAATCAAGGTTGCTGGATATTTTTTTTAAATAAATGGCGTTTTGATCCATGTGGAAATGTGAACTGACATATTAGTAATGACTCTGAAGAATTAAGCTTGTCTCTCCTAGAAACGGAAGGCACAAGCAGGCGAGCGACTAGGAGCAAACAGTGCTTTTGATGCTTTTTATATAATAGGTCTGTCTGGTTGTGGTTGTTGGCTTTGTTTTCGAAAGAGTGCTTTTTTAAGGAGGAGGATTTTTAAGAGCAGAGTTTCACAGGGCATGCAGCTGTTTCCAACCACCTCTTTGCTCTGCAGCATTTGGTTGGTCCTGGCGCAAGTGTCAGATTATTTATTAACTCTGGTTGACAGAACCATGTACGAAACCCTCTCCTTCTCTGTTACGCCTGTGTGCCCAGTGAAGCTCAGAGCTAGGGGTTAACGAAATGCTTGCCAGCAAAGCCGTGTATTTGTTAGGGCGAACTCCCCAGTCGGGGGCCCAGCACTCTTGGGCTTTGGCTGCACGAAGCTTGAAAGGGGCTGGGGGCTTTCCAAAGGAAGGCCTTGCTGGAAGCACACGGGGTGGCAACCGGGATTTGGTCCCGTCTCCAGCTGCTTTGTGTCTTCCAAGCTCATTTCTCTTCCTGAGGTGTGAATTTGGGTTGCTCTTTGGATCTTTTCTTTTTGCCCAAGGGGCATACGTGCAGCGGCAGCTTCATGCTACGGAGGGGAAGGGAGGGAGCTGAGGTTTGTTCACAAAACCACCATGACCTCTTGGTTATGCACTTCAGCAGCAACGTGGGGGCGGATGACCTGGCTGGGTATTGTATTTTTTAAAAGGAAAAAAATCAACTTGAAGAAAATATTTCTCTGTTTAAGAAAATGAGTAAAATGAGGTATTTATTAACTAACAGTCTATTGGTGTTTCTGTTCCTGGGTGATTTTTGCTGTGTGGTCATTCTATGCCACGCACAGAATTTTACAGCCGCTCCAGAGGTATTGCTAAGACCTCTGTTTCAAGGTTTTTCCCTGGAGCACCAGTTTATTTTGCAGAGTTTTGAGTGCCTACTGATGCCATTTTTTTCTTTAATTGTTACAGGCTTCCCACAAATCCTTAACATCAGACATAGTAGAATACAGGCAAATAAAAGCCATACTCCCATATTAATCTTTTGCTTTCATGTTCATGAAGACACTGCATCTAGCTTTCTCCCTATTAGTCTCTGTCTTCCACTGTTTTATTAAGTTTTTCCAGAATGATTTTTAGCTGTCAGAGATCTATGGTCCACTGTTCCTTTATTCATGAAAGTGATATATGGAGATGTGGTTAGCACGAATGGGTCATAGTTTGCAGATGCATGAACCAGTCGAGTGTGTTGTGTTAATCATGCGTCCTAAGAGAGTTCAAATCTCTTTTCCATTGGTATAATCTGACAGCCATGTCCAGATAAGGGCTGTTTTCCTTCTGAGCAGCGAACTCTGAGAAAAGCGCAATTCAACACTCCCAAACACCTTTACAAGTATTACAGAAACCAAGATGTACGAATTGATTCTATTCTTTGCAGACATATACATAAATGCACTTCTGGTAAAAAGTTGATGCTTGTAACAAAAGTAAGTGAGGTTATTACCCTTGGACATCAAGCAGGGAATCTCATCAAGATAGGATGCTAACTTTACATAAAAACATGAATTGTGAAACATCCCTGGGCTGCAGAGAACAACCGCTGAGATCTTCCAATACTGTAGTTTCCGGTATTGGGGGTTCTTTCTTGCTTCCTGTGTGGCCTGAGTCCTCAAAGTGCAGCAAGACTTCCCCATCATGGCCTTTTAAAAGTGAACCTGCATTTGAAGGGGCAACAGGCGATAGTGAAGGTAACAGATGCGAGAGAGGCAAGAAGCAGGCTTCTTGGTCAGTTTAAGACATCCCGATAAGTTTAGGGTACAGTCCAGTGCTCCCACACTTCAGGCAGGTAAGGCTCCAAACTCAGAGGTTTATATGCACCCAGTCCTCCACTAGGCCTCGCACCCTGCCTTCCATCTTGGCAGCCATTTTGGGGGAGGAGGGAAACTGGGTTCCACCCTGGGTATGACATAAGCTGTTGGGTCCTGCCTCCTCCTGGCTCAGCCTCCAGCTCCAGCTCCAGAACACTTCTCCTCCTCTTTGAGGCCAATCTGCGGCTTTACCAAGGCAACCGGCACAGGTTTTTCCATGCTGGCTCTGAGAGGGTGGGGCAGGGGCTCAACTTGTTTCTAAGTCAGGCTCCCATAATCACTGGGCTCCCTCAGGCTGTCTGTGTGCTGCTGATATCTGGCAGCCCAAAATGGAAACCATTGGGGTAGCTTGGGATTTGTATGCTCGGCCTCATCCTGGCCTTGTAATGTCTACTTCAAGCTAATTCAGATAGCTCAGCTATTTCACAAAAGGGGACAAAAGTGCAAAGGGTTCCTGGGGGATCGCAGTGTTGTAGGGTCGCATCCTGCTTCACACTTAATGCTGGCCCTATGAGAGTGAGGTAGCTGTCTCCAGGTGCAGGGGAGAAGCTGGAACGTGGAAGGTACTGAGGAACAGAGCTGGGTGTGCCATGTGAAAACTGCTCTGCACCCCATGAGCCTTCAGGAATAGCAGAGGACAACTAGGGTTTGAAGGCATATTCCACTGCCAGTCTGCTATTGTGTGATCTTTTAGTCTACAGCTGGGCAAATAGTGGCCCTCTAGATGTTTTGGTCTACCATCAGGCCTAGTCGGAAGAGCCAATGGAGAGGGCTAAGGGGAGCTCTAGGCCAACGCTTCTGGAGGGTCAGAAGGTGCCCAGCCCTCCTGGCCTTGTGGATTATGGATCCTCAGCCCACAACAGACCCAGAAGATCTATCAAAAGGAAGCTGTGGGACTCACAGTTTCTTGATGATGGTTTTCTCCCCGCTTCCTTTACTGCAATGGGAAGTGGTGCTCCTGCTCGGTTCCTTCAGAGTTGGCTCAACCCAGTCCTGCTTCTGTGATATTAAGCCACTGCGGGGTAAGATGGGGGATGGAGAGAGAAAGATCTTATTACTATTTCCCGTATTAGACATTACAGAATATCTTTACAGAACTCATTAAAATGGGATTTCCACAAACGAAAAGGTAAGATCCCAACTATGTCAGTACAAAGGCTATTTAGTGCAGCATTCTGTTTGCCCAGCGGTCAGACAAACAATTTTGGGAAGCCCACAACTTGCTCCTCAAGTTCCCCAGAAGAGACTGATACTAGATGTCACCTAGTAGCCTCCACAAATAAATCAAATTCCTTTTCAAAGCTGTACAAATCAGCGGCCTTCAGTAACAAGTTTCAAGGTTTAACTCTAGAGTATGTGATGCGCTTCCTTTTATCTGTCCTGAATTTCCCACCATTCACAGGTGGGTTACATTCCACACAGTAGCAGCTATATAAATTAACCAAATAACTAATCAGGCTAATCTAGCATTTAATCGCAGCCATGAAGCTGAACTCCCAATCTGTTCAAGAGTCCTGAATGTCACACAGTCTTATCATCAAAACTCCAGTGGGCGAAATGTAATTGGATCAACATTCTTACAACCTGTCTTTAAAAAATATTATCTAGCAGTGTGCCCAGTAGTGTCTTGTGACCAGTGGGGCTAGCAGGGCAGAAGGCAGGCAACTGCTCGGAGGAGGTGGAGTCACAGGGCTGTTGCAGGCAGAGCCAAAGGGTCATAGTGAACTACAGAAGCAACCCACTGCAGAGAAAGGGGGAACTGAGGCCATCTACCCAAATCAGCATTTAAGGATTTGCTGCAAGTACCACCTTAGAGGGAAGCTCAAGGGGAGGAGGCGTCTCAGTGGCAGCCCCCAACTGTGGAATGGTCTCTCCACTAAGGCCTGCCAGGGGCCAGGCTTGACATCCTCCCTGTGGTAAGGCATTTAAACGATATCTACGTTTATCTAATGGCTTGAAGTTGTCAAGAGACCTATTCTTTATGCAATTCTATTTTTTAGCTGCTAAATTGCTTTAAACATGTAAACTGTTTTTAAATTCTGTATTACGGAAGAATACGGTTGTTTCGTTGCACTGTGCTCCTGTTGAACAAACCACCCAGAGACTTCCAGCTATTTGGCAGTAGCGCACTTGAATAAACTAACTAACTGGTATCTTGCCTCTAAAGGAAAGAGCCGCACAGCAAGAGAAAAACACTTTTTGTATACACGTTTCCAGTCTATCAACCATCACCGTTGTGCAGAGAAGACACACTGAGGTGCGAAGCTGTGCGGGGCGGGGGGGGGGGAGGTGATCTCTCTTTCTCCTGGTTTTACTTTAAGCAGCAGGTGGCCTGATCCACCCTGGCACTGCCCTTCCCACACAAAGAAAAGTCCCACACCGCAGCATCCTATACCTCTTATAGCACTGCAGCTCTTCTTGCGCGACTAGCAACTGGGCCTTCAGCTGGTTGCGCTCTTGAAGCACCTCCTTCAGCTCCTGCAGCGTGAAACGGGGTCGGTTCGCATCTGTGAGGTCTATGATCATCTGGTTGGGACCCAGGTTTACCTGCAAGACCATATAATAGCAAACTCAGGGAATATATGCCAATGGAAAAGGAGCCAAAATGGAACCACTGAGAAATCGGGGCAAGCTACTGGTATGCTGGAGGGAACCCCAAAGTAACCCCAAGGGGATAAGACGGAGGAGGAGAATGATGTAAGCTGCCTTGAGCCCTTTGTAGGAAAAAGGCAGGATACAAATTGAAAAATACATAAATAAAATAAAGGTTTGCTGATGTTCAAGAAAACTAAACAACAGCAGCGGCAAAAACAAAAGGGGACTCCTCACAATGCCATGGAGAAAACTGAGTACTCAGTCACAGGAAGCCAGGAAAAGCGGTTTAGCGAAGCCAAGGTTTGTAGAGATGCAACACTTAAAAAAAATAGCAGGGATGGCTGACCTCATCTGTCAGCTTCCCCTTCCCTGTTCCCTTTCAGCTTAGCTACATTTCCCACAGTAGCTGGGGACAGGGAGGAATGAATTTCCGAAGCAACAATGTATTTCCCTTGTTGTCCTGCAAAGATTTTGGAGCCTGGCTTGGCCCTCAATGCACAATGAAGACCACAGGCTTTCTAGACAACCTATTTGTTGTAGATGAAACCGCTGGTGGGTTGATGCAGATCACCACAGCTGCCTACATGTTTGCATCCTCCTTGGTGGGGGGATGGTGGCTATGCAGATTGCCATGACGCATGTCTGAGTTTCGAAATTTACTCTATACTTCTGGACAACACGTTTAAGTGCACAACTGAAGGATGAAAAAGCTTGGGAAAATAAAAGGCTCTCTGCTGGATGCCCCAAGATGCCAGTGGGGCTCCAGGTGAGCCTCTCTGCGGATAGAACCTCCACATGCAGAGGCAGTCTATCTGGTGGGCAGCTGGTTGCAAAATTCTGGGTTGACAGTTCTTCTTTTTCTACTCCACCCCACCCCACCCCGAGTCTCTGAAAGAATATTGAACGGAGAATACTCCCCGGTTTTTTTTCAAGGAATTCAAGGCAGCTTACCTCCTCTCAATCTTGTCTTCACAACCACCACCCTGCGGGGCAGGGTGGGCGGAGGGTCTGCGGCGGCCTGTGACCCGGTGAGCCCCATCCACGGCTGAGCGGGGCCCAGGTCGCCCGCGGCCCAGTCCCACGCTCCAGCCACTGGGCCACACTGCCCGCGCGAGCACAGGGTGCCTCTGCGGGGCCAGGCGCTGCCGCTCCGCGTTCCCCTTCCCGCCCGGAGTGCGCCGCGCTCGCGCCCACGCCGGAGCCGGCCGAGCCGGAGGGCGAGCCCGGCACCCACCTCGGCCGAGCCGGCGCGGCCGCCCTGCGCCCGGAGCCCGTCCACCTCGCGCCGCAGGCTGTCGCGCTCCAGCTTGAGGGCCTCCGCGGCCAGGCAGTTCTCGCTGACCAGCGCCTCCAGCATCTCCAGGATGCTGACCACCTTGAACTGCAGCCGCGCCACGCGCGCCGCCACGCCCGCGCCCGCGCCCGCCTCGCGGCCCAGCTCGTGCAGCTCGCGGCCCAGCAGGTACGAGATGTCGTAGACGTCCTCGGCCGTCAGCTGGAAGGCGCTCTTGGCGAAGGCGCTCTCGGGGCCGCCGCCGCCGCCGCCCTCCTCCTCCTCCTCCTCCTCGCCCTCCTCCTCGCCCGGGGGCGGCGCGGCTTGCATGCCGGCGCGCGGCGGGGTCCCGCAGGCCCACCCGCGCAGGGCAGAAGAGCGCGGCCGGCCGAGGCGAGGCGCGGGCCCACTTCCTTCCTCCCTCCCTCCCTCCCTCCCTCCCGCGAGAGTCGCTGGGCCACCGCGCTGCCCGGAGGGGAAGCTCCGGCCCGAGGCGAGCAGCAGGGGCGGCGCCGGGCGCGGCGGGGCGGTCGCCGTGGAGCTGCGGGCGGGGCCGCCCGGCCTCGGTCGCGGCCTCCCTCCCTCGTCGCCCCGGAGCCCCCACGCGTCGAGGCCCTGGAGCGAGTGGCGTCGCGGGGCCCCCCGCCCGCCCGCCCGCCGTAGCCCCGGGACCGCGCTCCGCGGCGCTGCCAGGTACTTTCCGCGGGCCTGGGCGGGCAACGCGGCCCGGCGCTCGCCCTGGGCCGCCGCTGTGCCGCCGCTGTGCGGGGTCGCGGGGGGGGGGGTCGCGCCAGGAAAAGCCGCGGGGAATAACGGGCTTATGCCGTGGCGCTTCGCCGCGGGCTGCGTGTCTCGCATCGTGCAGTGTGCTAGCATCGGGCTTGCGTGTGCGCATTTGTCAGGATGCCGGGCAGAAGGAAGGGGAGGCGGGCGCGGGCTGCTTCTGCTGGCTTGCACCCCGGGCCACGCCGAACCGAGCCTAGCCGGGGCGCTGCGTTCGCACGGCGGCCGGCCGGGGGGGGGGGTGGAGTCCGGAGCGGCACCCGGGTGCGACCACGCGGCCCGATGCGGCGGCTCGTGAACCCCCGTCGGGCCGCTTCTGCCGCGCATCTGCCGAATGCCCCACTGGAGCCACCTGCTCTTGCGAAGAATCCGAGGCAGCAGGCGCAGTCCTCCTCCACGGCCCTTTCTGGCCTCACAACAACAGCCCTGTGAGGTGGCTTGGGCTGAGAAAAGTGAGCGACTGGCCCAGCCCGACCCAGCGAGCTTCATGCCTCACTGAGGACTAGAACCCAGATCTGCAAGGGCCGCAGTCCCCCACTGTAACCCTGGCCCTTCCACTGCCATCACAGCCCCATTCCACCAAAAGCAAGATAATATGTAAGAAAATAGTAACTTTAAATCGTCTATTTACCTGCTTTCCCAGGCATTCCTTTTCCTCTTCTTTTGTTCCCTTGGGGCCACCGTACCTGCTAAGTGTAAAGCCTCATAGATCACAGGAGAGAAAGTAGTAGTAGCAGCAGCAGCGATGGTGCTGCTGGTGGTGGTGCAGGTTTTGACTGAAAAAAGCATCGCAATTCTCAGCGGTCCTCCAGCAAGCCATGCTGGCCAGGGAATGCTAGGAATTGTTGTTGTTCTTCTAAACATGCATAGGATTGCACCCTTAGCATGAATGCTATTTCTTAAATCGGGCGACATACGCAGTTTCTGCAAGCAGGGGGCACCCTTCGGGCACCTGTTAAGCAAATCTGTCTTCATTTTGTTGTCCTGCAGATTCGCACTGGGCTGGGTCATGTGCAGAGGAGGGAGCTCTTGGACAAAGCTGGGCGGTGGGATGGATCCTGCCCTTTTAATACTTACTGGCCGGCCAGATGCCCATGGGAAGCCCACAAGCGAGATTAAGCAGAACACCTCCTTCCTGCCCACTGGTACACACTGGCATCTGATTGTGGAAGTAGCATAAAGCCATCACTTAGCCTCAGCGTGCATCAAGCGCCTGTTCTCATCGGGGGCACTCTCTTTTCTCTCTCCAGACAATGAATGAGTGGGCACCCATCGCGAAGGAGTATGATCCCCTCAAAGCAGGGAGCATCGATGGAACAGATGAGGAACCCCACGACCGTGCTGTCTGGCGGGGGATGCTGGCACGGTATGTGCCCAACAAGGGTGTGTCGGGAGACTCACACCTCACCCTGTTTGTGGCCAGACTCAACCTGCAAACCACAGAGGACAAGCTGAAGGAAGTCTTCTCCCGGTATGGAGATATCCAGAAGATCCGCCTGGTTCGAGACCTCGTCACCGGGTTTTCCAAGGGCTATGCCTTCATTGAGTACAAAGAGGAGCGGGCACTCCTGAAAGCTCATCGAGATGCCAACAAATTGATTATTGATCAGCGTGAGGTCTTTGTTGACTTTGAGCTGGAGAGGACCCTCAAAGGATGGATTCCCCGGAGGCTCGGGGGCGGCTTTGGGGGCAAAAAGGAGTCGGGGCAGCTGCGCTTTGGAGGCAGGGACCGGCCATTCCGAAAGCCCATCAATTTGCCTGCCATGAGAAGTGATTTTTACAGAGAAGGAACCACAGGAAAAAGAGATCGGCCTTGGTTTCGAGAGGGTGCAAGGGACTGGAAGACAAGGGACCGAGATCACGAGAGGAACAGGGAGCAGAGACATTCTGAAAGGGAGCGCTCACGAGGCTCAGGCGAAAGAGACCGTGAGCGGCACAGCAGAGACGAAAGGAACAGAGGGAAGGAGGAAAGAGACAGAGAAAGAAAAGAGCGGAGTCGGGACCACAGCTTGAAGAAACAGAGGGATGAAGATAGGAACTGATCTGATGCTGCTTGACTAGAGCCCCAGTGGATTATGGGAAGGCATATTGGTCCAGCCTCTGGAACAGATGAACCAATGTCTGGATGACTTATTCTGATAGTCTGGGGGAAAGGAAAGGTCATTTTTGCTAGGGCAGTCTTCTCCAAGCTGGACCCCTCCGGATACATTGGATAGCAAATGTCGTACAATACATCTGGAGGGCACCAGCTTGGGGAAGTCCTGAGGAGACTCTGCACTGGGCAAGGGAAAAGGAGGGACTGCAGAGTCGGCAGGAAGGACAGAAGAGAAAAAGAGGCATTCCGGAAGAAGAAAAGGGACCCAGACCGTTCCATGGAAAAGGGCATGAAGGACTGAATTTCAGGCACTGCTGTGAGTGAATTAGCAACATGTTTGTTCAAATTCTGTTTGTTCTTCCTGAAAAAAATTGGAGGATTCTTGTTAATTCAGAAATAGTTTATTTAGAAGATTAAAAAGGTCTACAGTTGACAAAGCCCTATCTGTCGCTCTCGAAACAAACTCTTTATTGCATTGCTACCTTAATCACACCCTGAATCTTTAATAAAGATACTAATTCACTCCTTTTATATATCCTACAGCTGCAGTCAGTCCAAAGTACTATAACTCCCATAGTCCCTAGCCACCAGTCATGCTGGCTGGGGGTGATGGGAATTGTACTCCAAAGTATCAGTGCCCCTGTGCTAGACTTTTCCAGACAAGTGCATTGTAACAGTTGTCACTAGATTATTAGCCACCTCCAGGGATTACTGGTAGGGAAAATAAGACCTCTGTGTTCTTGTAAGCCAAATATGTGACCAAGGCATTAGGGTACCTTCAGTGCCAAGTATCAGTCCAATGCATTTGTGATCCCACAACATGACTGCAGAATTTAGCAGCTAGCAAGAAGATAGTTCAGCTTCCTGAGAATATAAGCTACCAATTTTAAAAGCAGGGTTCTAGTCCTCATGTTAAGACAAACATTTGCAGTACCTCCTATATTTTTAGAATGGAGTTAGTGTCCTTTGTGCCTCGGGAGTGCTTCATTTCCCTTTATTCTTAATCAAAGCAGAATAAATTATGCAAAACACATATATTTGTATAATTTATCTAGGATGTAGAATAGAAACACTTTGGATAGCTCTAGCCACTTCTCCATGATCACTCTGTGGAAAAGAAATGTCTCATGGAGCAAATCTGCAGACATCCATGTTAAGGATCTGGAGGTACAGTTTCCTGGGTCTAACAAAAATGTTCCCAAATCACAAGCAAGTCTTGTGTGTTTTCCAGAACGTCATCGGACTCCATGTTTGAAAAACAAAAGAGCAAAAAGTAGAGCTAAAGATAAAGCTTCAGGGGCTGTAGCTTGTCATGGCTCAAAATGGCGAGGAAGAATTGCGTGGCTGCTAAGAATACACTTTAGCACAGCCTTGTAAACAAGCCCTGAGGCGAGTAGCCTGCTAGGAGTTACTAGTCTGCGTTCCGTGCTTGCTATGGAGGAAGGGACGCTCCCACTTCTGTTGTACGCGCCAAAGGCCAGCTTGCCACTCTCTTAGTTGATTAGTAAAATCGTGCCTTCCACCGCTCCGTCCCCGTGGTGGTGGTGGAGGAAGAGGATCTCTAACAATCTGCAGCCAAGCAAGCGAACCAAATGGACTGGAAGAAACAGGGCAGAGTGATCTACCTGCTCCTACCCCTTCACTTGCCTGCAGTTCCTTGTTGCATAAACATCCAGGAGGCTCTTTTAGGGCTTTAAGATAAAGTTTTACTTGAGTCTGAAGAAGAGGTTGGGGGAATTCAAAACCTTGCACACGACTTTGTCCCGGTTAAGGCATTGGTCTCCTGTAGCTTTCTGATTTTCAGATAGCTTGATCGATGCAGCTCATCAATTTTCAATAAAACCAGACACCAGCTCAACATCACCCAGTGCCAGAGGCAGCAGCTTGGACTGAGGAGTCGGCTGTTAGCTTGTATTCCTGGCCAGGCTTCGGCATCTTCTACAGCTGTATGAGACACTGAAAATCGGGAAGTGACCATCTCACTGCACCCCTCTGTATGTTGCTCTTGTGGGGCAGGTGGGAGGCAGTAATTCTAGCAGGCAGGTGCCCAATGGGACCTTCTTAGCCCCAGATTCTGATAGTGAAAGCGGCAGCTGCTACCTATGAGGTCTGCTGACTCCGTTTGTACTTGTCAAGGATTGTGCTTTGTTCTGGATGTGGCTATTGTTGGCTCTGCAAGAAGCTTAAAACAGAGCTCTCAGGTTTAAACTGCTTTTGGCCCAACTGTCAGTGACTAAGTCAGGCCTGCGTACTCTGTAACCGTGCACCTGGCAGCCTAAAATCGAGCCAGCTGCTTCTAATAAGATAGGATTTGCAGGGGGAAAATAGGCCCAAGAAAAAATAAACTACACATCTTGTTCATTCACTAAGAGTTATGCTTAGAACAAAGAGGCAGAAGTGAGGAGAAAACCTCACTTTCAGCCAGAGGGCTGAGTTCAATTTCAAAAGTGGAACGGGGGACATCCCGGTGGCTGGAGCTGAAGCCATAAAAGGTGGGCCCCAATTACTTTTTTTGTAATAGTGTAAAACTCTTACTAGCTAAAACCTTTGGAGAGGCTTTTCACACCTTTAAAATGGGGGGGGGTGCAAAAACAAGGAAACACTAAACAATATGGAGAAAGGAATCCCCAAAGAGCTGGACTGGCAAAAGGGTAGGGGGTCCCTGTTCCCTGAGCTTGAAATCCTGGACCTCTGGCTTAGAATCAGAAGAGCCTCACATAGAACTCAAGCTTCAAGAGGGGTGAATCCAGGGCCCCCAGAAAAATCAAAAAGACCTAAAAGCAGCTCAAGGAGGAGCCACAATGCTGCAAGTTTGAAAGGGGAGCAAGAAAGAATTCTGTCGGGAGGAGGTGATGGCTGGAATCTTGTTCCCAAGGGTGCACGGCAGAAGGGAGGATACGCTGCAGTGTGTTCTTGGCAGTCGTTCTACTGCTGAGTAGTGGCAACTGGCTGCTCACCAGGGATCAGGACCAAAAGCCTCATCAATTTGGGGGACGTGGTCTGTGATCCCACCCCCACGAGATTCACTGAACGCATGAGGGGGTTCCACAGGTACTCCTTGCACTGGGGTGTGGGCAGACCTTTCAGCTTGTGGCATCTGCTTCAGTTTTTACTGGAACGCCAAGACTCAAGCCAGAACCAGGCGCAAGGCAGCATCTCAGGAAGGTGTAAGTACATTTGCAGGACATGGTGCCTCTCAGCACATGCTCAGCCCAAGAATTTATTTTTTAGTGCAGGAATGAGCTAGTAAACAGGCCAGCCTCGAGGGTGGGCAAGTTTGGGCTCGTATCAGGGGCCCACACCCCAGCAGGGGCTTGCTGACAGAAGCCCCCTAAAGTTGCTCCTCCTCTTCTCCATTGTTCCCCTTGCACAACCCCTGAAGACAATAATGGTGAAAAGGAGGAGTTATGAGATGCCCCCCTTGCTCCTGGGCTCTCTGCCTGTCAGTCAGGCACATGGGAGCAGTGGTGAAAAAGAGGAGGTGGAACTAGACCAGCTGGCGACTGTTGGTGAGAAGACTGACCTGCACTACAGGGTCTTGCCAAAGGCCCTGAAAACTCGGAGATCCGGCACAAGTCCTTTCCTACACCCAAACATATTCCTAATCCCCACATACACATTTTCTTGGTTTCAACCTCCAAATTAAAGTGGAAAAACAAGGAACTTTTTACGTCCCAACCATGAAAGGAACTTGCTTAGAAGCTGACTTCTGTTCCCAAAGCTCTGGAGGAGAAAAGTCCTACATCCTTTCTCAGAGAGAAAACATTCTTGCAATGAAAGAGGGAAGGAGGAGGAGGTTAAGGAAAGTGGTTAGCAGGGGTTTCAGTTTCCATTAGTATTGTCAGCGTTCAGAGCAAAATTCAAGGCACTACCACCTTGTACATGTTTGAGGCACTATAAATAATAAACCAAAAATACACATTACTGACCCATCGGGAGGGTAATCCAGTTCCAAGTATGTCAGTCGTGTTTCCAAAACGGTCCCTTCTCCAAAGGGAAGGTGCTAGTTGAACTGCAAAGAGGACCTGCCTTCCAGTCTGACAGCTAAGCCCAAATGCTGCCTATCTAAAACAACTATTAGAGGAAGAAGAAAATTATAATAGTGTCCTTCTCAAACAAACCAGGCAAGGAGAATCTTCAGCGACAGCAACAGGACCACCATGAATGTAACTCTTTAGTAATGGCAGGAATCTGCTGTTTTGTTTTTGGCTCCAAGGAAAGTGAAGTTAATGTGGAGTCAACACAATCCACAGGCTTGTTAATTTAACGCACAGCCAGACACCTGGCAAAGTGACAGACCCTAAGTATACAAACCCTTTGCTACAGAGGCTTTGATCTTGCTTTTGGCGGGCAGTCATCAGAAGGGAAATACTCTGTGGACAATCAGTCCAAAAATACACCCGAAGCCAATCAAGATGTACAAAACGGGCTCTGGGTCCACACCACAAGTTCCTTCATGACTGAGTGTGCCAATACCCAACACGCCCGGGGTCCAGTCACAGGTGCTGTAGGGCCTCTAGGCCTTGCTCGGTGTATGCATCGTCTTTGTTCGAGTCAGCCCATTCACCAAAGGAACCCTGGAAGGAGGCATTTCTCGGCGTCGCTTGCATCCGTTTCTTGTCCCGGGAGAAAAAACTAAACCTTCCAAAACGGTTGTGGGGAGGGGAACAAAAGCAAAAAAGACACAATAGAAGTTAAGACCTTGAAGCTTAGAGAAAAGATGGATCTGAAGAGTTAAAGAACTTAAAATGTGCCCAAATTCCAGCCGTGAAGACCAGAATCTGGTCTCTTTGGAAACCAACCCTGTGGAATCAGACGTGTTACTATAAAGATCTGGCACAGCCTTTCCCAACTGTGTGGACCTCCAAGTGTTTCATGCGATGACTCCTAGCACCCCTCACCACTGGCCATCCTAGCCAGAGTGCAGGGGAATTTGTCCAAAACATCTGGAAGGCGCTCAGTTGTGGAAGCCTGGCCTAAAATAACTCCACAAAGTCGGGTTTTCAGTTGTTCTGCCAAGTGAGACAATACAAAAATGTGCCAAAGGCAGAATAATTTTCAAGTATAATTTTAATTATTTTGTTGTCTGGGTGGAGGAAAGGTTATCTTTATTGTGTTGATATTACCAGTTCTGAACACAAGGGAAAACGCGGCCAAATCCCCTCTAGGCCAAAATGAGGGGAATTTTGGATGGAATGGCTCCAAGCACGTCACGTAGGAAGCACAGAACCGACTCAGGGTGCTTAGCACGGATTCTGGTTTTAAATTCCCGACTTGACCTTTAGCTCTGTTAATAGCCTTGGGCAAGCTTTCTCTCCGTGCCTCAGTTTCCCCCTGGTAGCAGGGGTTGTGGGGATGAATTAAGCAAAGAGATCTGTTTTATCAAGGGCCCATTATCCCTTTCAGATCTCTCTAGATACATTGTGGGCAGAAGGGAGGAATCCAACCTTAATTCCTACTTTTTCCAAAAAGAGTTTGTTATATAGCAGAGAGAAGAGGAGGTTGTCCCAAAGTTAAACATAATTCTAAACCCCCTGTGCATTAATACCTAGCCACTCGGAGTTTGGCCAACACAATTTGTATGGCGAATAAAAGCACAACCCTACCCACATTTGCTGAGAAGGAAGACCCATTTAGTTCAATGGGGCATGCTTCCACGTAAATGTACCAGAGGCTTCGTTACTGTGAATTTCCATGGGCACAGCACAGTCTATCAGCACCATCAACCTAAAGTTTCCTTTGTGGCAGCCACAATTACAACCTCAATTTAAGACACAGAAAGTGGAGTAGGAGACATTGCGGGTACCTGGTCGCCCAAGTGTCACACGGAGCATTTTTCCAGGCAGGACACAGAGAGAGAAAGGGACCACCAGGTGCTTTAGTGATCACAGCTGGGTCACACCCCCATTTTGGGTACCATCTGTGTCCTTCGCTTCAGTGCATAATGGTCTGAAAGCACTTTGAACCATACAGCAATTGCCAGCTGCTGAATTCTGTAATGCCAGCAACCAATTTGAGACTTCTCCCAAGCTGACAGGCTATGCCAACCTTTGAAGTTTTGCCAGTTAAGCAATAAAGCATGAACTATTTCACCTGCTGAAAACCAAATAAGGTGGGTATTTCCCTTTAAAAAAAACGGCCACAATCTGTGAGTAGGGAGGCACTCAAAAGCAGGATTAAAATACATTAGTGGTTAATGTGCTCATCTTTAATGGGTCAATTGCCTCTCTGAGAAGCACATTGGTAGAACTCCATGGATGTCACAGAATGTTTAAGGGAAAACGCTCATTCACCATGTTATTCAATCGTGTTGGTTGTGTAAAGGCAACACAATGTTGGCTACACTAGAAAAGCCAGAAGATTGCTTGGCAGGCCATGGAATTTCAGGTCAGGGGCTGTGAGTTGGGGAGCCAAGGGACCCGCACAGCCAAAAAAGCAAAAGGCAGGAGCTGAATAGCACACAACTGGGTGACTTTGGGCCAGTCACAGACTCTCAGCCCAACCTATCTCACAGGGTTGTTGTTGTGGGGATAAGATGGAGGAGGAGAATGGTGTAAGCTGCCTTGAGCCCTTTGGGGAAAAAGGCAGGATATAAATTGAATGAATGAATGAATGAATGAATGAGTGTTGACTAGGGTCTCTCAGTCTGAGGGCCAAATTCCACCTCAGAGAAGCTCCCAGGGGTACATTCCAGTGGTGGGTGGATCACGGGCAAAAGGAAGGAGCCCCCAGATCCCAACTTATTTAAGGCTTTAAGGTTGATGGTAACTAAGCCTTGAAAAGGGCTCTTCAGCTTTTATAGAATAGAAAACAATGTGCAAAGAACAGGTAACTGTTTGGGGGAATGAGGATGGGGCCAGTGGAGTAGTGTGGTCACCTAGGGGAACCCCAGGCAGCCCAGATTTGGACCCCAAATCTGAGGGTTTGCACTCCTGGTTTGAAGCAACTAATCAAATGCTGCTTGGAAGTCTCTAAAACTAAGTCCTGGCCTGGAGGATGACCAGTTTAGACAAAATGGGGCAGAAAGGCCTGATAAATAAGCAAGTACATCTCATGCAGCAAAGGAGCATTCTGATTGGCCACCTTTTATTTATTTGTTTGTCTATTAAAGAACATGTTTATGATCCCACAGTCAGCCAATGAGAATACAACCAGGGTTAAAGCGAGGAACAGCAATGTATCATGCAGAAACTAGGGGGAAAAGAACTCCACGATAACCAATTAAAAAACAGAAGTTCCTACAAGGGACATGAGTCTTCTTATTGGCTGCAATGTGGGATCATCAGGGATCAATCCAGCTGCTACCATGGGCATTATTGCTGTAAAAATCCTGGTTGGGAAAGTACAGAAATGAACAAGATAAGAGACTTGAGAAAGAAATTTCAGGCATTCAAATAGACACATGCAGAGAGGTAAATGACAAGAGCCATCGAAACGAGACGGGGGTTAATTTAGGAACATCGCACACAGGATGGCATTAACAAAGTGGAGATGAAAGTCTGCATTGCCCCAGAAAGTCTCTGAAGTTGAGAAGAAATCTGCTGGGCCGGACCTGATCGATTGGTCCACCAGGGGTAAGAATGATCGGGCACCTGTCGAGGACCACTCTGCAGCAGGGCCCACTGGCAATCATCTCCCAGAGTCGCTCCTCCTCTTCACCATGCAGCCTGCTTGTTCACCTGCCTCTTGCTCTGACTGAGACAATGGTGGTGGTGAGAAAGAGATGCAGGATGCTGAGGGATGGAGCCCATGAAGTGTCTTGTCTAAGGGCCCTCCAAAAACTAGAACCCGCACGGCTATATGCCCCAGGGAATCTTGGGGTATAAGAAGAACCCCGCTGAGTGAGGCCAATGGATAGGTCTAGCCACAGCTCTTTGGCATAATGGCCAAAGTGAACCTCCATGTTTAGAGCAGTATACCTTGAAGATTCAAATGCTGGGAATGGCTAAGTGCAGAGAAGACCCAGAAAACCAGGCAGGGAATTGGGTGGAACAGCCTGCAGAAGGGCAGACGGACAGTAGGTCTTGCTGTTAATTGAGGACACGGCCGAGATCCTGCTAATGCTTTTTTTGTTCCGTTTTGCTGCTTCTGACCTAAACACAGCTCTGGAGACATTCCCACCAGAGAGGCTATTATTAGAGCGGAAAACAACACACATGGCTATTATCTATGGTTACGCAGCCAGCGCGGCACACAAGGGCTTTTGTCTCCCTCCTTTTCGAGGACGGCACCAATCGCCAGGGCCAGGTCAGCAACAAACGAGCAAGACCAGCCTTCGAAAGAAAAGGGCGCTTTTCCGCTTGGTGCACAAAATCGGGCACGGCAGTGCTGGCTTTTTAAAAAGCAGGCAGAAAACAAATCCTCCCCAAGGACTGCCCTTTTAAAATTGGGTACCTTGCAAGTTTCTCACAGGCAGCTGGTGCGGGGAGGGGGGACGGGAATTCCCTCACAATTAATCTCCAACCAGTTCCCCCAGTTGCCAAGCTTCTCTAATTACTGGACAGAAAGGTATACTGTATTTTTTGCTCTATAAGACACACTTCCCACCCCCCCTCAAAAGGAAGGGGAAATGTCTGTGCGTCTTATAGAGTGAATATGTGTGTGCAGTAAGTCTGTTGGATGTGCAGCCCATGGGGAAGCGATGGGGAATGTGCCTGTGATGATGTGCCCATTTGATTCAGAATATTTTTTTCCTTGTTTTCCTCCTTTAAAAACTAGGTGTGTCTTATGGTCAGGCGCGTCTTATAGAGCGAAAAAACGGTAGATTGCGACTGAACTGGCAGATGCAAATTGTGACTGAATGATTAATTGGTAACTAAAAGAAGGTTGCCACCCTAAGCCCATTTACTTCAAAGTTTTAATTTTATCAAAATTAAATAAGGCTTGTTTTAGAGGAACCTTGAAAGTATTAAGGCAAAACACTTCTTGATTGGAAGTCTAATGTGGAAAGATAGTTCAGCTCTGACCTACCCTAAATTCACTTCATTCCTTTAGTCTGCTGCATCCATTTTTTGAACCACAACTCTCATCAGCCTCAGCTAGCACCTCCAAGGGTCATCAATGATGGAAGTTTTTTTTTTTTTTTAATGTTCTGAATATTGTTTTTTGGATGTTTTACTTATGGTTGTGAGCCGCCCCGAGGCTTGTTGCAAGGGGCGGCATACAAATTTTTAAATAAATAAATAAACAAATAAATAAATAAGTTGTAGTCCAAAACATACCAGTCAGTACCACATAAGGCGGCTTGTAGTACAGCATGGGAACTGGAGATATGGTACAGTCTCCCTAAGTCTGGTACAGCCTTTGCAGGATATACCATTCTAGAATGCTGGGTTGGCAGGACAAAGAATCTTATCACCTGATCACTTTAACCGACATTTAAAAAAATAAAGAAATCTAATTCTTTCGAGGAGAAACATTCTAGAAAAATATTCTGGGAAATTGTAAAATCTTGTTTAATTGAATAAAATGATTTTTGTAGCTGCAAAAGTGGGAATTATACCTTGAAGAATGTGAAGTGTAAGAGAGGTGGGCTTTGTGATATTATTCAAAGCATGTATAATAGATTGTTGAATCTCTCCTTTAGAGCTTTTGTTTAAAAGCAGTGGCACCCAAGAAATACTGTGGAGTAAGTTTGCCGTATTTAAAAAGATGCACATTTTTAAAACATTTAAATAAAAATATTTAAAAAGAGGATGAGATGCATCCCCTGGGGGCAGGATTTGTGGTTTGTCTGGTTTTGAGAAGGCCTGCTCTCGGAAGAAGATACTACTTACAGCCTTTTGATTCCAGATTCTTGCTGAGTAGATGGCTTTGGATTAATTAGGGTCGTGGGTTGTGGAGGCCTCGTTTCTTCATCAGCCTCATCACTTGAAAAAAGCAGAGGATAACACAGGCACAAGTTGAATGCCAAGTCCTCATACACCTGGGGTGCAAAACCTCAGGCCCAGGGGCCAACTCCAGCCCACCTGAGGTTCCCCAGGCATCTACACCTCCATTTCTCACCCCTCCCTGTCCTGTGCAACCATTGACCATTTGGTGGCTGCCCGCACCTTTCGCACTTTTATCCCCCACCATAAAAGATCGATATGCCTCTCCTTAGTTCCCGACAGCAAAAGCATTACATTAAAATATGCTGGTGTGTTGGCATTGCCCCTTTCACCTTCGGCTCTCCCCACCAACAAAATGTGGCCCCCGAAAAGTCTCTCCAAATTGGACATTGACCTTGGGCTGCAAGAGATTCTGCACCTTTGTCTTATAGGATAAGTTTTACGATCACACCTGTGCACATGTGTACACACACAAGAATGGAGAGACAGTAGGTTGCCATCTCTGCACATGCTTAGTGTGACAAAACGCAACCAGGCAATGGAGAACAGGACCCACGGTTCACACCACAGCTGGAAAGTTTGCCACACGCATCCGGCTGCAGTCAACCTTGTGAACTCAAAACTGCTTTGACACACGTCACCCCATACAGCATTAGGCTGCAAGGCACCCAGATGGAAAGCTGCAGCATACCTCTTATAATACAGAAGCTCCTCTTGCAGCAAAAATACTTTAGACTTCAACTCATTCCTCTCGTGCAAAACATCCCGCAGCTCTTGCAAAGTAAATCTGGGACGGTTGGGATCTTTCAAATCCATGGCCATCTTTTCTGATTCTGAGATGTATTCCTCATTGTTTGGTTCTTCCACCTGAAGCAACGCAGAGCTGGGAGTTAACACTTTGGCTCGGGTGACGCTAAAAGACAGATTTGCTGCTGGAAAAAGTCTGTCATCTTTATAGCGTTGAATAATACGATAGCATGTGTCTGTCTGCACCATGTGCCAGAACCATGAAACCCAGACTTTTGAATCTTGGCATGCATACTGAGAGGGTGTGCGTCTCAGGGTTATTTTGTTTCCAAAATGCATTAATTAGAATTAATTTTAATGCGTCCGTTGAAGCCTGCAGTAGGATCTTCCGTCAGTCGGTGCAGGCTTTCCTAAGTAACACATCCCTTTGCAGATTGCACTGTTTGAAACCTGAGTAAATTAGCAGGCTGAGGGAGAGAACTGTACGCCTGGCTCCCCACCATGCTATGGGGCACCCGCCCCCCCAGGAAAGGGGAGTGGACAGGCCTCCCCACTAAGGACTGTACCACTGCAGGGGCTGTGTCCAGGAATACCCACAAACAGTTTGGACCTGTGCAAAACCAGGTCCGTTCAGCAGAAATACGTAACCCACCTGTCAGGGCCGACTTCACATCTTAGAGAAACAAAAATGTAAAGAACCACCATGCACTGCTGACATGTAGCCTGTTGCAAAGGGCCACATACCCTCCCTCAGAACAAACCGCTTGGTGGACGGCTTGTTGGTTCCTGAAAGGGAAGCCCCAGGGCCTGACTCGGTACATGTTTCCAACAGCCTCTTGCCATTCCCAGAACGATAAAGCCACAGCGAAGCCCGAATTGCCAATTAAGAGTTGTCCAGGAGCAAAAAAGCCCCTGGGGGGAAAATGAGTCTTCCCCAAATTTGCATTTTATTTTATTTCCTGTTTTCCTGGGCCATCACATCTGTACCCTTGGATCAAATCGGCTTGCCCTTTCCTGCTGTTTAATATTGTTCTTCCCCCCTGGGAGGAATCGGCTCTCCCACCACATGCTGTTCAGAGAGTCAGACGACACTGAGAAAAGATGCAGCCAAGGGACACGCCAGCCAAGTGTCTCATTCTGGCCGGGACAAGCGCATGGCCGGTTCATCTCACTGCCTGAGCATGTAATTATATCCTAGCCCGCTTGTTTAGCAGAGAAAGCTGGGAACAGCTCTAATGAGCGAAGAGGAACCCTCTCCCGGAAACTGTCAAATTACGAAAACAGCCTGAGAAGACAGCCATTCTCTCCCCAGGGTACAGCGACAAAGCGAAACTTGCCCCTGGCCTGGGCCCGGCAGAGGCACGGTGCCAGACGGTGCCAGAGTCAGAATTTCGGATTTCATTCATTCCATCAAGAAAAGCAAGAGCTGGTTTTCCCTGTCCTGGCTGCTTGGGAGAGAGTTAGAGTTCGTGGAACAGAATCGTGTTAGATATCTGATAGGGTGTGGACAGCAGTCCTAATCCGCTTCTTCCAGGTTGGCCACCTTAGGGTTAAGGGAGCCCCATTCTGGCCACAGGTTTTATGGCAGGCAAAGTAAACAGAAATAGAAGGGGGTGGGGGTTTAGCGGCGAGCATGAGGACCTCTTTTTGCCAGCCTCCACAGGCAGTTTAAAGGCTTCCCCGTTTTTATTTTACAAACTGAATGGCTTAATTTAAAAAGAAGCAACAAGGAAAAATATTGTTAATAATTTCGGAATATTTCAGCTTCTGGGCAGCCCTGCCTATTTCAACTAACAAAAGCACAACACAGGCAATTGTCTGTTGTTGGCACAACTATGTCTAATTAAATCCCTGGAATGGAAGCATTTTCCAGAGAATACCATGAATTGAACAGTAGCCCTGGAAATCCGAAAGGCGGAAAATAAACCTGCCATTCAAGCAGTCCCAGGAATGCTGATATCCAGCACTTAAAGAAACATAATATTAAGATTCCGCAAGGAGAAAATCTGGATTCTGGAAGCCGCATGAGTGGAGAGATGCTGCAGTTTAGGTGCAATCCTAAGGTTCCTGAGTCCCAGCAATGAGGCTGGGGTTTGGGACCCCCAGAATTGCACCCCGAATATGCCCTGCTCCCCTTCCCACAGAATTCAGGGAATGCTACTTATTCTCCAGCTCCCCCACCTTCTTCACATTTCACTAGGCATTGTTTTCTTTTTCAAACCCAGCTCTGTAAGCTTGAGAGCTAGAGGCTTATTTTAAAAACAATAACCACACAGTAACAAAAGACCCCCCTCCCAAAAATGATCGTCAGGGTTCTATCCAGTGTCAGTTTTAACTAGTATCATGCAACCAAAGCAACTGTTACCTGTGAAAGATTCCCTTAGAATATAAACTGAACCATAAACTGGACCGAACCATTATAAACTGACCCAGTTCTTTTTGGAAAACAGAATTTCTCTAGTTTCCTGCCCACAGGGATAAAATGACCAACTGCAAAATTATTAGGAAAAAAATCATAGTCTTGGCCCTGGGAAGGAATCCTTCAAGCACACAGAGTTTGTGGTTTAATTTTAAATGTTTATTTTTTAAAGAGAACGTTCCTTGGCTTCCTCCTCACACTGAAGCTCCTCCTGAAGCCAGCCCTGATCGTCACCTGCTTCCTTCTTAGCAAAACAAATAATCAGTCTGAACATAGGAAACATTGAAGCAGAACACATAGATACCGAAAGTGTTGTCAAATGTTCTGCAGTCAGAATTTGAGGAGTCTGGCTGAAGAATTTAGATTTGGGAGAATGGAGGGCACTCTGCATTTTGTGCTTAAGTGGCTGTATTTATTTTCCATCTCCCACAATATCCGGAAAGATCATGGCCCACACTTTGTGGTCTCCAGCAGTCCAAACTTTTACCTTTGATTTTCTACCCTAAGCTTCCACTGGCTAGTAACGACTGAGTTCCGTGCCAATTTCTGCAAGGCCCAGACATAAATAAGAAAGGCAGACACGCTTCCCAGTCCTAATCGCCCAGCAGCGCAGAAGGTCCGGAATATCAAATGAGCTCATCTATTTGAAAACCGAAAATTGCATTGCAGGGGTGGTTGGGGGAGGGGTGCCTGAGGCACAATTCTGGCCCAGGGAACACATTCCGGTTTATCCGCTGAGATGCAGCCAACTCCAGTCCTAAAATAGCGCCTGTGGGTTCTTCCATCCATCTAGTTCAGCACTCTGATTCCCAAAGTGGACGCCCGGATGCATGCAGGACTGTGTACCCAGGAGTTGCTGCATCCACCGGATGGGAAGGCCAGCTGCCCCTCTCCCTGGAGACTGGTGGCAACGCTGAGCACGGCCATGCCACTGCCTCCATCCGCCCCAGCTTTTCTCCGTGCTGAAAGGGGTTCCATGCTGCGCTCAGCATGGAGAGCCAGCAGTGGGGGAAGGAGCCCCTCATCCCAGCTCATCTGAATCTCTTGCTCCAAGCGGTGTCCAACCTCCGCCCTGCCAGCACCGTGGGGAAGTGGCGACGGCACAGGACTTTCCAGGGCCACCTCTCCCACAGCGCCTCACACCAAGGGAGGACCCCTTTCCACGAGAGTGGCAGGGCGGTCAAGGCGGCCCCAGGAGTCCCAAGAGCCCCCACGCTGTTGCTGATAGCACCGTGGCAAAAAGCGGGGTGGCAAAAGCAACATGTAAGGCAGAACAGAGGAAGAGGGAAAGGTGCTTGGCTTCTCCTCTTGCCTCAGGGGCCGCAAGGGGCCACCAGCCCACCGGGCAACCTTGTGCTCTCCCAGACTAACCCGCCTGACAGACAAAATGGGTTGGAGGGGGCGAGAAGTAGGATTACAAGCTGGCCGTCCCGTCCCAGGTGCTATTCGGGTCACCCTGGCAGGACTCCCATTAATAGGGGCACCAATTCAATAAACCCAAACGGAGCCGAGCCGAACCAAAATTAATGTATAGGTAACAAAGCTCCACCTACCTGAATGTCTTCTCCGTTTTGGCTAGGTTCTCCCTGCACTTTCTCTCTGAGCTTCCCCAGCTCAGTCCTCAATGCTCCCATCTCCTGCTCCTTGGTCTGTAGATACGCCTCTAACTCGACTTTCTGCTCGATCAGGGCTTTCCCTTGAGCCTCCACAACAGTTATTCTGTGGCGAAGGTCATGATTAATCTTCATCAGTCTGTTTTGCTGCTGCTGAAGCTGCGCGAGGATGAGTGCGAGAGAAAGCGGAGCAAAGGAAGAAAGTGATAAATCAGCACCATCCAATTATAAAGCATTCAAATGCAAAACAATTTCTATTTCACATATAACAAAAGGACAGGCATCCGTCCATCCATCTGTGTCATAGCCTCAAGATCAAGAAACCTAGCCATCTAAAACTCAGCATCCATGCTGACAGGATCCTAAGGGTGCACACCAAGGGGTTATTTTGACTTTTAAATGTGCTAATTAATTTTAGTATGACCATATGGTTGCAACTGTGGGAAATTCTTTAGTTACTAAAGGCAAGGCATCTGTGAGCAGCAAATACACACAATTCATACAGTTCGAAGGTGAAGGACATCAGCAAGCCAAGAGACAGAGGCCTGGAATTTCTTCCCCCTCCCCACGATGGGGCAGCTGCCCCTCAGTAGAGTGGAATGGGCAGAGCCCTCCATCTATGGGGATGCCCCATGGCCAGGCTGTGCCTAGGGGTACCACCAGCTATGCTGCCATTTGGAGAATGTGTCCGTTCTCTGCTGGCACAGCCACCAGCCAAGGGACACGGATCCTGCCCCCTCCTCCCTGAAACAAAATGGATTTAGGGATAAGGCCTTGATCTTAACTGTTGCTTGACATTGCTTCCGCATCTCTCCCAAAGGGGGAGAAAAAGATACTCACTGCTTCAACATCCTCATTTTTAAGTCCAAGTTCTCTGTCCTTTGCTCTGATTTCATCCCTTTGCTTATCAACTACTTCCTTCAGCTTTTTCATTACTTGTCTTTCCCGTTCTGACATTCCTGGTATAAAAAATGAGAGAGAAACAGTCGGTGACAGCAGGAATCGGTTGCTACATCACTCCTTCTATATGAACACCTGGGATGGCTGAGAATACCTAGTTTATCTGGCAGGCTCCAGATAAACCTTTAATCACACAACAGGCAGAAATTCAGCAGGTTTGTTCCTTCCAACAGAGGATCTTTGAGAAAGTTGGCATGTATTGGGATCCAGAACCAGAAGATACTGTGAAGGGAATGTGCAGCCACAGACACTCATTGGGCTAAGCGGGTGTGAGATCCTCAGCTGCCAGGCATTGTGACTGCCTTGCCTCGTTCTTGAGATAAGGACGGTTTGCTGGAGTCACCTGGGACAGCTGGACCTTCTCCTGCCCCCACTGACGGGCTCTGCAGCAGAGAGAAGGGGAGCTGCACCTGATCCGTGTCAAGGGTGTTCTTTGGTGCTTTGCTTGGAGCTCACAAGGTGTCCAAATGACTAGTGCGCCAGGGTGACATTTGTCCCATGGGAGGCCTCAAGGGGACATCTGTAAGCTTTGCTTTAACTTGTCTGTTGATAACCAGCAACTGTATTTCCTCACTGCGTCTCCTCACTACTTCCCCTCTCTACTTTTCCACTTCTTCATTCAATACACTGAATCTCATCTTTGACACAAGACATTTTGCTTATTCCTAAGTAACCTCAAATCAAAAGTGAGAGGTCTTAGCTGAACCAGGCCCCTGGGGTTGAACACTGCACCTGATGAATTTCTGCCTGTCACACAGCAGTTCACAGCACAGCACCCTCGCCAGAAAAAACATGACAGTATGAAACAAAAGCACAGAACATCTTTGAGGCAAAGAAACTCTGCCCGTCCAAAACACATTCACTGTCTCCTCCATTGCTCCAGTCTCTATAATCAAGGGCATGATCCGAAGGCGTATGATCCGGTCACATTCCAAACCTATTTCAGCCACAGCACAAGCTCTATGCTGGGTATGTCTACTCAGAACTAAATCAACAGAGTTTAATGAGACATACTCATAGGTACGGATGCACAGGATTTCAATCTGGGTCACTCTGCGGCTAAGTACAAAACCAACCCAGAATCCAATACATGAAGGTCCTTTCCCCAAACCAACAAGAATTTGGTGTTTTCCCAGCTTTGCTAGTTCTACTAGGTTAAAATCCCCCTCCCAAGGCTAAGTTACTGGCAGTAAGAGTTTTAAGCTAAATTAAGCTGAGATTTTTGGTGACTTGCTACCCTGGACTGCAGAAAATATCCTACATGCTAATGGAAACCTCATTATCCGAGCGCCGATCCTTAGGTAGCCAAAATGGCACCAACATTGTCCACTACTCACTGATGCAAAAGGAAGCACCCTCTAGTTTTACATGCTCTATGCAACAAGAATTTTCTTCCTTCCTTCCTCCCCCATGTTCCCAATTTGGGTCTGTTTTTTTTTTTCCAGGAACGGTGACTGATTCTCAATCCCTTTCTAAAACATCCAACAAGGATTTCTTAGACCAAATCAAGGGTGGCTGTTTAGAAACAATGAGAATTTGAGTATTAAAAGAACAGAACAAAGAGAACTACCCAGGGCTGAAGTCAGCAACTGGGTCAGGGAGGCAGCGCTCAGCATCTCAGAAAGAGAATATCCTCTTTGGGCAGTCCTGCTAAGAAGAGGTGGATGTGAAGGACTCTCTCTATCCAGGTGTGCAAGTCTTCCAACCACATCAAAAGGATGCTCAGAAGCACCTGTGTTTATACAAGCCCTCTAGGGCAAGTCATCTCTCTGGTTTACCTGCTGGCCACTTCCTAAGCTTCTGCTGTGACTCCCAACAGTCCTGTTAAGCTGGTTCGTTCATTTGCCTTTCTCAGCGAAAGTTCTTCAAACTTCCCCGCTTTGGCAATATTTGCACATATATACAGAGCACTCTAATGGACTCTAAATGTGGACATGCGTGCCAGGCCGTAAAAAGCAGTGTTCCAACAAATGCAGTTCCCCCAACAGAATCCTGTTTGTAACAACACAGCAGTGAAGGCTGCGCTCTTAGGCAAGATTAAACAAAACTGAGTCTTACGACCCAACGTAGCATGAAGCGTGTTAGGGAATTGCAGGTTCTTCTTCCTGCCTAAACATGTATAGGATTGCACCTTAATTCATGTACAGACTTCAGTCAGAATTATCTGTAGGGGAATGTAGATGGCAGGATTGGTCGGTGCTCTGCAGCCTGATCCTATATGTGTTTATTCAGAAGAAGGTCCAGCTGAGTTCAGTGGGTCAGGCACTGTTTTTATTTTAAACCCTTTCTACGTATGTGTGTGTGTGTGTGTGTGTGTGTGTGGAGGAGATCAGAAGCCTCACACATGGGTTAATCAGCTCATCAACAAAGCCGTGTCTGTTTTATTACCCAATGGTGATAAACCCAACAGCTTTATGAACAGCCAATATAAATAAGAGGATTATCAACGTCTGTTGTACTTTCTGCATTTTGGTTTCCTCGGATCTCTGTGTTTAAAAATATCGAGTACCTTCGTGTGCTTTATATACGACTCATGATCTCCGTAATTCTTCCTATATCTGGAAGAAATTATAAGAAATTATATATACATGAATTATGCCACTCATCTCCAACTTGGTACCTGCCAGATGTTTTGGGATACGGCTGCTAGCAACCTCAGCCAGCATGGCCAATGGTCAGGCGGTTTGAGGGTTCTAATCCAATATAGCTGGAGGGTGCCAGTTTGGAGATGAGCGCCATAATCAATGCGTTAGTCCTCATGGTGCCACAAGACGTGTTGGTTTGCTACTGCAGACTGATGCTTGGTTATGCCTCTGGAAATTAAAACTCAAGCGATTTTTTGACTGAATGGGAGCAGCCTTAGCTTTTGTTGGAATGTAATTTTGGGGTACTCTCATCACATATACCCAGGAATAAGCCCTACCAAAGCCAGGAAGCCTTACTTCTGGGTAGATATGTATGTATTTTTGTATACATATTGCACTTCATGTTGGTCTGTAGCCACACTGAGTTCTATCGGCCTGAGTTCTGCTTTTATTTCTGCTAGTTCTTGTTAGTTTTTAGTCTAACTTATCACCGTTTTAGCCATGTTTCTTTTAATCATGGTTTTATTACCAGCAGCTGTATTGAATGTCAGTTTTGGGGTGTGTGCAGATGGAGCAGGGCATAAAATCTAAGAAAATATTGCATGGACCCCTTTTCTTCTCAAATTATAATGGGTTATAATGGTAATGTGCGAGATAATCCCGGGAGGGGGAAAGGGGAAAACGAGCGGCACTGAGGATATGCCATTCTAGCCCTCTGTACCTCCTGGCGGAATGAAAAGGCAGATGCGACGCCCACCACTTCGCAAGAAGGTTGTTTCATATAAAAATAGTTAGATGAGAAATACGAGGCCCGGTGGGTGGCTTGCAAAAGGAGCTGTCGGTGTGCCATTAATTCCTCCCTGCAGAAGTTGTTCAGGGATTTGCTGCTGGGAGTGGGGACCCAGGGAGAAGGAAGGTGCAAGCTATCACCTCCCACTCCCCAAAAGTTCAAAAGTAAACCCACAGGCAGCTGCCAAGACGCCCGCACTTGCCTTCATGCTTCTGGAACTCTTCTTCCAAGAAGTTCACGTCTTTGTGGGAGAGGTTGGTCATCAGCTGCTTATTCTCCTCCTGCAGCTGCGCGATCTGAGTGAGGAGATCCTGGGCTTCTCCTCGCCAGACGTCCTCCACCAATTCGAGTTCCTAAAGGGACAAAGAGACGGCGTCTTGTCTCACAACCCAGGCCTCCTTCCAGGCTGCCACAGGCCTCTGATGCAAAAGGCCATGGTCTCGGAGGCACTGGAAGGGAGGCCCTTCTCCGTCCAAGCTAAGGAGCTCTGGGGTTGACCAGTGACCAGAAGCAAGGCCTCCTTGGACCCCACACTGGTGCCTGGAGTCCTCTGATGGAAGCAAGGCAATAGAACGATGTAATAAATGAGCACAAATAGTTTAGGAGCAAAGCAATCTGCCTCATATCAACTGGGACCCCTAGTCCACCTTCTTCAGTATTGGCTACACCAAGAGTTTTGGCCGCCTTCACCTGGAGGGACAAACAGCATTTTGGAGAAGCTCGTGGAGGCTCTGGTTCAGTGGTGGGAGGGGCCAAAGGAGGGAGGCTAAGGATAGTCATGCATTTTCGTTTACGCTCATCTCAAGCTTCCAGAATGGGGGAAATGATGGGTGCTCAGGGGAAAAGGGAATGAGAAAAAGTAACATGTTCGTTGGAAGAAGCCTGGAGGACAGCTTGACAGGCTGGTTGGGCTGGATCTGGCCTGTGATGCTGAGGTCCAACTCTACTGAATGACTGACAGCTGCTGTAAATCGGACATGCTGAACCTGAGCCCCAGGGGTTGAACCTGGGCTCCCCCCTTTCCCCTTCATCACCCACCCTTTTCCCCATTCTAAAATGCTACAATGCCTGTTGTAAAACACAAGACTTCTGGATTTCCCAAGGGGCCTTTCTCAGCTCTTCCTGGAGATGCTACTAGTGTCTCCCTCCCCCAATTTCCAAGGGCTCCGGGTGGTACTTGCAGAGTAAACAGCGACTGAAGGAGGCAGGCAGGGATCTTGCCAACTTTCTAATTAGACTATGCTCCGGTGTCTTTTATAGGAGCTCTGCTTCTGCTGAAGTCACGAGAACATGCGGCACTCTGCTCAGCTGGCACCCCCACTTGGTGAGCCTAATAGTGGGCCCTGCCTTAAGTGCCAATGAGTCTACTCTAAGTAGGACTAGGACTGGCTATAACTCACTGCTTGTCTATAATGGTTCTACTGGCAAGGGGGCGCATTAGATCCACCTGCTCGTCCTACAAAATGAATTAACGAGTGTTTGTTTGCTCTGGGTCTTAACTGGCATTATTGTAAACTTCCTTGTTCCACTTCCTCTGATTTCTGCAAGGGGGGAGGGAGGGATTCCAGTCTTTTGTTCCATTCTCCAGACATTTCTTCCTTTGGTTCCCCTTCTCTCTCCTTGCCTTCAAACTTGCTGAGCAGGGTAGAGTCAAAATGTCATTTCTGCATCGCTCGTGGGGAATAGGCCCATGTGGAGACACAGGAGCAGGCAAGGGATGGGGGGGCACCTATTTCTTCTCCACCCCCACCCTCCCCACAGACACACACACCCGCCCTTCTCAGACTATGCTTGGAAGTGACACACAGGGAATGAGTCGAGACTGAAGGTGCATTCCGAGTTCAGGCCAAGCGAGGCTTACAGCATGAGTGTCTTGGGGTTTTCCTGATCTTCCTCTCAGATTCAGAGTGGTTTAGGCTGCAATCCTACACTAACTGGCTGGGAAATAAGCCCAGTCAAACCCAATGGCACTGACTTCCGCATAGACGTGTACAGGAGGGCTTCATCAGACATTCAAGTCTGCTCCAACAATTCCACCCTTAGCAGAATGCGGGGGGCAGAGTGGCCTCCAGGTCCAGAAGTCCTCCCGGGGCTGCTGCCCTGAGCTAAGGGCCCATTCACGAAGAGCGCAGCTTTCCAGGGCGTGTGGGCCTCCCTGGAACACTCACTCCCCATCCACCAGAGATGACAACCTCGGCTATTGTTGCACAATCAATTTATTCTGGGCACACGCTGAGACAGAGCAGTGAGTCAAAGGCCTGTTCCCTTTGCACGGGTTGCTGACTCTCTCTCAGTCCCCTGTTTATTTCTTTAAGGTGCAACCAAATTGGAGGTTGATGCCAGTTCAGAGCGTTGTTCTAGCAGGGGAACTGAAAGGATGCATAAATCTCTAGAGGTCATATCCGGCTTTTTCCAGATCTCTGCTCTCTATCCTTTCTCCTTCCTTCCTTCCTTCCTTCCTTCCTTCCTTCCCTCCCTCCCTCCCTCCCTCCCCCCCACCCTTTGCCTTTTTTTTTCCTTCCTTTCGGGTCTGTCACAGGGCCAGAGCTGAGCCTGCAAAACCTCAACACCCCAGAACATGAAATCAAAACCAGAGATCAGCTCCTCAAACATGTAAAAAGTAATTCTGAGCACACAGTGCCTGCGAGAAAGCTCAGAGTTTGGCGAAGGGACAACGCATCCCTCCCCAATCTGGTGCTCCCACACATGTGCTGCACTACAACTCCATGCTGGCTGGGAGGCACAGTCCAACACATCTGGAAGGAAGCAGGCTGGGGAAGGCTGGCATAGTGGTTAGAATGCTGAACTACTGGGAGGCCCGATTTAAAATTCCACTCAGGCAGGATGTATGTGGCCTGAGACAGCTTCTCCACTGAGCCGACTTCACAGCATTGCAGTGAGGATCAAAGAATGTTGGGATATACATGTCCATAAGACGAGAATTAATTATTTAATGGGTTGATAGTTAATTATCCGAGAGTCACTAACTCTATTTTGGAATACGGGCAGAAGATAATGGCTAGCCCCAAGATGACAGATACCCGACACCTAGGAGAGCTTCAGGCTTTACCTCCAAGCAAAGGACCGGCCTGCCCATCCCCTGGCCTGTACACTGCCAAGAAGGATGCCCCAGCGCCTGTGTCTCAATCGATGCTGTCCCACCCTGCCCTTCCGCGGAAAGATCCTCCAGTGCACCCAGGCACACATGGGGTTTATCCCAAGATAAAGGGAACGTGCTCTGCCCCTGCCCGGGGGCACCCGTTCTGCAGACGTCTTGTTCTAGAGATAGGAACAAGCACATACTGGGCATGCCCTTGAAGAGGATGAACAGGGCTTTGGACAACAGGGCTGGAGAGAAATAGAGAGGCTGCTTGCCAGCTTCGCTGCGTCTTTTAATGCTTGCTGCCTTTCCAACGAGGCCATCTCTCCTCGTAGGAGGAGGGGCCTGGGCTTTCTGTTGGCATCAGCAAACACTCTGAAATATATTTTTCTCTCTGCATACATGAAGGGAATCCCAACCGCTCTGAGTCAGCAAACCTATGACATGGCTGCTTTTCTGGGGTAAACCCTCTTGATCCTAGACTCGGAGTCAGGCGCACACTCCGTGGGAAGCACGACTCTTTCCCGGGGTTGCATGTGTTTATGTCAACTTTTCCCAACCTGGTGCCCACCAGCTGTGTTGCACCACATGTCCCATCCTCTCCCTGTCCCATCATCTGCACATACGAGGGAGTTACGTAAGCCCAGGAGGCCACGCTGACGTCCTTGCATCCATTCCAACGGAGTGAGGGATGTGTGTGTGTGAGAGAGGAGGAGATCGGGGTCCCTTGCGCTTCGGTCATGCCCCACCAGGTTTCTTTGGGGATCAGGCCCCTTGGGGGTCGAGTGGGGCAGAGCCTGGTTGTGCGGTGTAGCAGCTAGTGCTGGCCCGGGACTCAGGAGATCTGGGTGCGAATCCCCACGCAGGCCGGCCACGAAGCTCACCGGCTGATTCGGGACAAGCGCAGCCGCTCAGCCCGCCCTGCCTCACAGGGTTGTTGTGCGGGCCAGTGTGGCACAGCGCTTGCCCTTCGCCTGGGACAGGGGCCCTGCGTTCTAGACCCCCTTGCGGGGTGGCTGAGCCAGCGTCGGGCTCGCCCGCCTGCCTCACAGGGCCGTTGTGAGGGCGAAGGAGCGGCGGAAGCCGGCTACGCAAGCCGCCACGGGCCCCTCGCAGGGGGCGCAGCGCTCGACCCCCGAGCGCATCGGGAGCCCGCGAGGGCGCGCGCCCCGCCGCCGCCGCCCGCCGCCCGCCGCGCCCCGCCGCCGCCGACCTTCTGGTGCTTGCGCTCCTTCTCGATGCGGTCCGCCCGCTCGAGGCGCAGCCGGTCGAGCTCGAGGCGCAGCTCCTCCATCTCCGGGTTCATGTGGTTGCGGCTGACCAGCACCTCCAGGATCTCCAGCACGCGCACCACCTTGGGCATGAGGCGCGCGATGGCCTCGCAGCCGTGCTGGTCGATGAGGCGCTCGAACTCCTGGCCCACCAGCGAGGCGATGTCGTACACGTCCATCACCGTCAGCTCGGCCACGTTCTTCTCCAGGGCCGCGGACGCCGAGGAAGGGCCGAGCCCGCCGCCGCCGTCCATGCCCGCCGCCGCCGCCGCCTCCCCAGCCCCCGCCGAGCAGCCGCGCCAAGAGTCCCTCATAGGCGGCGGCGCCGGCGCCAGCGCCAGCGCGCCCGGCCGCCTCCCGCCTGCAACGGGAGAGCGGATGGGGAGAGGCCGGCCTTCCCCGACGCGGCGGCGGCGGCGGCGGCACAAAAGCCTGGCGGGGCGATGGAGAGGAGGAGGACGCGCCCCCGGGAAGGGAAGCCGCAGTCCGAGGGCGCCGCGCAAGCCCGGGCGCGGCGCAACTTGCAAACTTCTCTCGGCCGCTCTTCCTCCTCCTCCTCCTCCTCCTCCTCGGGTCTGCGGGGGCTTGGGCGACGGCGCAAAACTTGGCTAGAGCCCGGAGAGGCGGGCTGGGCGAGCCCGGCCGCGGGGCTTTCTGGCGGGCATCTTCTCGCGAAGGGCGGCTGACGGCGAAAGCGAGAGACGGGGCGGGAGGCGGGGAAGGAGCGGGCGAAGCAGGGCGAAATCTCGGCGCCTCTCTCTCCTCCCCACAAAGATCCCCCAAACTCCACCTCCTCGCCGCCTCGGCGGCTGCTCCTCCTCCGCGGCTCGGTTCCAATATAACTTGGGTTTGTTGTTGTCGCCATGCGAGGGGAGGCGCAGGAGGAGCAGCGCCGAGAAAGGCGAGGGGGCGTGCGCGCGCCCCCGCCTGCCAACCGGGCGACCCCCGCGGCGTGGGAGGGGGCGAAGCCTCGTGGCGCAGCCGCCCCGCTTGCTCGCGAGGGAGGGGGCTGAAAGGACGCGGCCCCGCGCTCAGGCGTCTGGTTCGCTTGTTGGTGCGGAATCGGGGTTGGCACGGTCGGTCGTAACCTGTCAGGAATGTAGCAGCAGTTAAGACGCCAGGGCTCTGCTGGATCAGGCCAAAGCCCATTCCCTCCGGCCTTCTGCTTACATCCAGTTGGAGGGCTTGAGAACGTCGGCACCCTCTCACCCATGTTCCCCAGCAAACGGTGTACATAGGCATACCGTCTTTGCCACTGAAGGTGGGATGCAGCCATCAGGACTAGAAGCTAGTGATGATCCCATCCTGTTAATTTATCCGACCTCTTTTTAAGGCTGCCCAAATTGCTGGCCGCCACTGCACCCTGTGGAAGTAAATTCTGTGCTTCAGCCGCGCACTGCACTGCGTGGAGCAATCCTTTAGTGTTTTTGAATCTCCCACCAATCGGTTTGATGGGATGATCCCACTGGGTTCTAGTATTGTGAGAGAGGGAAAAACGTGTCTCCTTCTCCACTTTTCTCCACACCATTCATACGTTGGAAAGCACGGAATTTTGTGTGTGGGGAGCAGGAAGAACAGAAATGTGAGTGAGCTGCTTCACAATGTGGCTGTGGAAAGAAGGGCCCCCATTCGGGTGTGCTGTTTGTTCCACTGAAACATTAATACCCTGCCCCCTGGTCGTTTGGAAAGCTCACAGTGGCAAAGGACAATAAAACACATTGGCATGAAGTGGACTCTAGCTGCAAAGGTAGACCAGCCTTAGGCTTAGCCATCTAGCTGGCTAGGAACTCCTGCAAGTGGTAGGACTGCGTTTGTCTCATCATGCACACGCTGCATCCTATTCCACAAAAGCCTCTTCTGCCGTATCGTAGCCGTCTTTGAGATGCTACAGGGAGCAACTCAAATGTAGCCGTCTTTGAGATGCTACAAGGAGCAGCATACAACCTATGCTGTTTTAGGGTTTTCCCCCCAACTCACATGGCTATTCCTCTGGAAAAGGCAACGGTAAGTTAGAAAGAGATAAAAATGCACCATAATGAAAAGCAACGCAGAGGAGAGAGAACATGGGTGTTAAAACAGAAGAAAGCTACAAAGAAATATAACTCAGTGTAGCCAGTGTAAAGACCAATGCAAGAGCTTAATGCTATTATGCATGAGAGCTACTCTGTCAAGAACTGCTTCTGTATCTCAGCTCCTTGTGCGTATTCAGCAGCCATTCCCTTTGCCTTCAGCCGAGCGCAGTTCTTCGAACTGAAGATGGCTGCTTTGCCCATTTAGGGTAGGTTCTGCTAGCTATAACAGTCCGGAGGCACTGTGCGCCCATTCGGCCTCCACACACCCCTAACAGTTGCCTTTGGCAAGAAAAAAGCCAGAGAGGCAATGACGGGATCAGTGACGCGTCTGCACAGACCCTTCCTTGAGACTCAGCCCCAGAGAAACTCTTAGGGCTTGACTTGCAGAGGAAACACAGTTCAGATGGCTCTTAGAGCATGGCACCTAAGAATACCAGACTCAGAGTCATTCCTAAAACCGGGCATCAGTTCTACTGGATCAGACCTTGTCACTCAGTGTACAGAAGTGGGGAAGGCAGTTACTGGCTCCAGTAGCACTTGTGAAAACGTCCCACTCAGTCATGCTAAATGAAATGCACTGCATTCCCACTGCATGTAGCCAGAAGCCCTTTGGAAATCACTGAATTACACGGATGAGCAGGCAACACAAACAGGACAGTGTGTCTCTTTCAAAGATTAAAAACAAATTCCTCGAGGTTATCCGGCTAAGAGATGATTTATGCGGCTTTTATTTGTTAACCATTTCACAGGCACATTCCTCTACAAATCACAGAATAAGAAATATGCCTTATCCGTCTGTTTATGGATCCATCCGTCCGCATCACAATCCATTCCAAGGACTAAGACAAGCGCAACACATCAGAGGTTGGCAAGTAATACAGTCATATCCTCATAGTAACCTTGTGGAAGTATACCGGGATCTTGCCCCTCAAATGAATGAGCCACATTGAGCCCCCCGGAACTCCCCAACTGGCCATACCGGTCCCCTGGCTTCACCCCTTTCCCCAGCTGCTGGTCATCCTCTGCTTTCCCAGCCTTTGCTCATCTCCCCCACCCCACACTGGCTCTCCTCTCCAGTTTAGCCACTGGCACTTAGAGGTTTAAACTAAAACATGCTATTGTTGGGGCCTCTCTCCTGCGGGCTTTGGACATGTGCACCAGCTTTATGCATCCCCCAACAGCTTCTCTGAAATTCCCTTGGGCTGAAAGAGTGGGCTAAGCACTCTAATAGTCATTTTACAGCTGGAAAAATCAGACGACGATGCTGAAGCTTGCTCAAGTCACCCATACAATAGACAAGGAAGGGCTGCATTCAGCTTCCCTGGATATTATTACATAATAAGGGATTCTGTTCTGAGTAAATATGCATTCGCTTTATACTGTAGTGGCAAAAAAGAAAAACTTCATTATGTGACTGATTGGCTTCTCATGTGTTTATAAAGGTGGACACTGATTTATAAAAGCTTCTGCCATTGTCTGTCTGTCTTAATAATGATTATTATTACAAGCAGGGCTCTGAAACAAAATGCAGTTCCAGTTCATGCGTTCTCTTCTTGCTCCCTGGTTTTCCTCCATCCTGCCCGTCAGCAAGCATTTTTTGCACACTGAGCAAGTTCGTAAGAGTATGACATGGGACAGCCACGTTGGATCGGACTAAAGATCAGTGCAGCCCAGTCCTCAGTGGGTAGTTTTGGGTCCTCTCTCCATTGGGGGGGGGGGATTGTGTGGGTTTCAGGTGGACACACTTGAACCCAGACGCAGCAACCTCAAAATCTTGGATTTCTCAAGTAATTGTTACTGTCAACTCGCATGTTTGTCCTTAAAAGGTAAAGGTAAAGGTAAAGGTTTCCCCTTGACGTTACGTCCAACCATGCCTGACTCTCAGGGGCGGTGCTCATCTCCGTTTCCTGGCCGAGGGAGCCATCGTTTGTCCGCAGACAGTCTCCGTGGTCATGTGGCTGGCATGACTAAACACCGAAGTGCACGGAACGCTGTTACCTGCCCACCGAAGTGGCACCTTTTCATCTCCTTGCATGTGCATGCTTTCGAACTGCAAGGTTGGCAGGAGCTGGGACGGAGCAACGGGAACTCACCCCATTGTGCAGATTCGAACCGGCGACCTTTTGATCAACCAGCCCAGCAGCACAGCGGTTTAAACCACTGCGCCACCTGCAGTCCCTGTTTGTCCTAAGGAACAATGAAAAACAGCTGCTCCCTGTAAAATGGGCACTGAGGAGGTTATTTCTACATTTTTGTGTATTTCTGTGCCCTTCTTCCATCTTCCTCCTTCAGCCATGGCATTCTATTCCTCCTCTCCCTGTTGTCAGTATTGTAAAGCGCTCACTCCATCATCATCTTTGTGGCGGAAGTACAAAAGCACCGTTTAGAATGGTGCATTTTCATACACACAGGATATTTTTCCTTAAGAGCGTTTCTTGGACAAATGCAGAACTCGGGGTTACCCCAAGCCTGCTGATACCTGCTTGAAAGGAGGTGGTGCTGCGCATTTTTCCTCACCACTTTGTGAGGTAGGTTAGGCAGAGAGTAAAATTCATGGCTAAATGGGGAATTTGACCCTGGATCATTCCACTCCTAGCCCAACACACTGATCAGAGGGGGTGGGCAACACTTTTTCGGGCAAGGACTGCACTTCTGCATGGGTAACCTGTCAAGGATCTTGTGTCACCAGTGAACAGGGCCGAAGGCAGTGGCAGGCTCAGCCGAAGCCAAAAATGGGTGGCCCACCCCTTTTGTCTCGCTTTGCCACCTTCACGCTGCCTTCCCACAGTGCAACTGCCAGGGAAGGGGTAAATTACTCTATTAATAGAGATCCAGACTGGTTGCATGCAGAGGCCTTCTAAAACAAGCCTGAGAGCCACCTGCAGCCTGAAGAGCACAGGCTGTCCACCTCCCTACACCGCCCTGTCTCTCTTCAAGGTGGCACAAAACTCTCACTGGGTTTTGCATTTGCTCCTGCGTAAAGACGCTTGAAACTGGGGCCCTAGAAGCAGCTTTCTCCAACTTGACGGCTCCTCGATGAGGTCGGACTACATCTCCCATCATCCCCAGCCCACAGGGCTGCGGTCGTCCAAGGAATCTGTAGGGGGAGCTGAGCCGGGGGGGGGGGCGGGGAGAGGCTGTTAAACTTGGCTCACTCTTTTCTCGCGCGCTGGCCTACGCACCCCAACATCCCCAGTCACGGATGATGGGAGCTGTAATACTCAGGGAAGGCAACAGCTTCCGGCGCACCGGCCGGTAAAGCCACCCGTGCCTCGCAACTGCCTCGAGCGTCGTACGGGCAGCGCTCCAACGGGCCAGGAATGCCCCCTCGCGGCCACCGTCGTTCCGCCTCCCGCCAGCGCTGCGCGCGACGCGCCTCTTGGCCTTGTACGGCCACTGTCCGCCTCTCGTCTCCCCGCCTCCTCCTCCTCCTCGCATCCAATCAGCGCTCCGCGCGCGGCTGGGCACCACCCCTTCGCCTCCTCGCAGAGCCCTCGGCGGCCGCCATCGTGCCCAGCCTGGCCTGTACGTGGCAGCCGGCCCGCCGCTGGCCTATGAGCGAGGGCCCCGTGCCCCGGAAGGGGCGTTGCGCGGGGCCGGAAGCGCCGCTCCGTCGAAGGCTATTCGCTTTGCCCCCTGGCAGCCGCAGTCGCTCGCGTGGGCCGCGCCGCCTCCCCTCCTCCTCCCTCCCCTCCGCGGCCCGCGTCGCTCGCCCGCCCGCCTTCTTCCTTCTCCTCCCCCGCCGCCATGTCGCCGGTGCGGGCGCTGCTGGCGCTGCTGGCCGCGCTGTCGGCCCCGGCGGCCGGCTACTTCGTCAGCATCGACGCGCACGCGGAGGAGTGCTTCCTCGAGCGGGTCCCGTCCGGCACCAAGATGGGGCTGATCTTCGAGGTGGCCGAGGGAGGCTTCCTCGACATCGACGTGGAGGCGAGTCTTTATCGTCAGCCTGGCTGCGAATTAGATTATATGTCTCTCCCGCCTTTGTTTCCTCTTGCGAGCTACCCAGCGGGCTTTGCAAGATCCTCCTCTCTGCTCTGTCCTCCACAACAATCCTGCAAAGTAGGTCGGGCTGAGAGCCCGTGGCTGGCCCACAGTGAGCTCCATGGCAAGTGGGAACTAGATCCGGGCTCTTCTGAGGGCCAGCCCGACACCGAAACCGCTACCCCAACTGGCTCTCCGGGTGTGTTTCACATCGCTTATTTTGGAATAGGCCTTGATCCGCAGCCATGATTTTAGTTCCTCTCACACCCTTGTTGTGAACAGGGTCAGCATACTGCACTGGTTTTTGGATAGCTTTTCTATTTATTACATTTTTATACTGCTCAGTAGGCCGAAGATTGATTGTTGGTAGGATCAGTCCAGCATATGTGAGATGAGCTGCTTGTGACAAGGAGGGAGAGTCACCAGTAGGGTTGTGCTGGGTTAAAGAAACTGAGTGCTGCTTTGCCTCTTTGCTACACTGGGTAATTAGAGGGCGAAGAAGAAAAGGGTATGTGGAGATCCCCAGGTATTCCAAACATCTTGTCTTAATTTGTGGCTCGCTGGCATCTCCCCATTATGAAGCATATGGGATTCTTCACAGTGGGATATGTGGCTGGAAAAAAAGTGCTTTTGAACCAAAATGCACTGTTTTCTTTAAAAGAGACTTGCTGAGCCAAGTGGGGAGGGCTCATCATGCTGGAATATGCAAAGAGGAAGTTAAAACACCCCTTAACCGTTGCAGGGTGCTTTTTTTAAAAAAGTGATTTCTGGCATTATGCCAGGGGGGGGTCATGTACCCCATTTTTCCCTTTTATGCCTTTCCCCCCAGGGCAAAAGGAGAAGAAATAGAGTACAAGTAGTTACAGTAACCTGATATCAGTGTAGAGTGAATGCAAATATCATTATTTCCTGGTTAGTTACAAACATTTGGAAAATGCTATAAGTATAGACTACCCTCAAATCTCCCAGCTTTTACTTGTGAATTAGAAAACAGGACAGAAGGTTTCTAACACTGGAATGAGTATGTTAGTATATTGCAGCAAATACAACAAAAGGTCTTGCAGCATTTTGACAGCACACATATGGTATAAGTTTTTAAGTATCTGAAGAAGTGGGCTTTGGTCCATGAAGACTTGAACCAGTATAGATTGTGTAAGTCACAAGTCTGTAAGGTGTCACAAGGTTCCTTCTTGAGTCTCTATGCCTCCCTCGTTTTTCCTCCCGCAATTTAAACAATGTATATAGCGTTTGGCTTTGGTTACTGGAAAGAGTAGATTGTTGGCTGATTGGAAAGGGAAAGTCTCAGGACTCTTTGTTTGTTTACTTACTAGACCATTGAAGCGTATTTCCACCCAAGGGTACATATGTAACAGAGAAGTGTTCATGCTAGTCATAAATACTCAACAAGAACCAGTAATACCTTGAGGGGTTGGTATGGCGAGGAGGGAAGGGGATGAGAAAGGAAGAGCCAAGGTTTCAAAACCACGATGAAGAAATGCATGAATGGAGTTGGGATGGCAGCTGGCAGAGCCAAGACATGTTGTGTGTGTGTGGACAGGAACTTTGGTAATAGGAAGTATTTTAACTGATTTGTTTAACAGAATACAGCAGTTAGAATTGCCCTTTCCACCCTGGTGCATTCCAGATGCTATGCACTAGAGCTCCCTTCACTCCCTGTCAACGTGTTGGGTATGTAGCCTCACACATGTGGAGGGTACCAAATCAGGGGGAGCCGGGTGAGGTGGTGGCAATTAAGTTTTAAAGAATCCAATTTGGCTTATTTTATTCATTTTTATTTTTGGTTGGGTATTTTTACCCCATCCAATACCCCGTGGGAATGGTTTGGGAATACTTCGGCCAGGTGCTTTGTTAACTAACTTTGGTAAACTGACCAAAGAGGACATGTAGCTCTTTACATGGGTGGGTTGCAAAAGGAATGAGAGATGAGAGATTGTGAAGTATTATGTATGTATGTATGTAGAAGACTTCTATGCCGCCCCATTCACCGAAGCCTCGGGGCAGCTCACATTCATAAATAAATAATACAATATAATTAAATATAATTGGAGTTGCCCTGGCCAGTAATTAAAATAGAGAAATAGCATTAACAGTTAAAATAACGTTTAAATAAAAAGGTCTTCGCCTGGTGCTGAAAAGCAAATAAGGACGGCGCCAGGCGGACCTCTCTGGGGAGCACATTGCATAGATTGTAATGCTGATTGAGTAGAGATGACCTATTACCTAGTGGTAAATTATTATGCTGTGAGTATCACCATATGGCAAGAGTTTGTACCGTTCTCGGCATAGTAAGAGATTGTATTGAGCGTGTTGCATGGAATTCTCAAAGGACAAGGCTGGGAGCATCCCTGAGGCTTGAGAAAGTTTCATTGTCTGATGGTGACAGGCCATGCTTATGCCCCAGTCTTAGATGGTTGTGACTTCTGAAAAAGTTAATTATCTCCTTGAGTCCGCTGAAATTCCTCTCCACTATAGATCAATTTGTCAAAATGTGTCTGGAAAAAGTTCCTGAAGTGTTGGTGGCAGCATCGGAACAGACACAGAGCACCAGGCAATGCTTGGGTTATTCTGTCAGGTCAAGTCACACAGTGCCACCTCACTTGGGTTTGTGCCAGCTGCATGCAGAAAGTCAGGCCAGGCAGGCCGTGTGGCCCTTGGCTGCTTTGCTTTTCAAGTCTGTCAGTTGAAGGTCAGCTGTTGATTTCATGTTTAGATCCAAATGTGTGTGTGTGTGTGTGTCAGTTTTTCAGGCTCTGCTTTGATACATAACACACTTTTAAAAATGCCATTTATAACTTGATTTAAAACAGTCCCAAGAATGTGGACTAGTCAGCTGCCTGGCAGGGTGGTGAGCCCTGCAGAGGTCAGATAGACTGTGTTGCTGTGCAGCAGTAACCAAACTGGACAAGAGCTTTTCCCTCGGGGAATTAAGCAGCGTTCAAAAATGACGTTGCCCATTATGTAGTTGCTTTGGGGAGACAAAAGATAGATTGTGACCTGGTGGATCTCTGGGTGGGTTGCAGTGTGTTAGCAACCATTTCCGATTTCCACTTCTGTAAGAAGATGAGTAACAAAATGAATCTTCTACTGCCATGGAGGTAACTAGGAATGGATTTTTGCATGGAAGGATTTGAACTCTGCTCAAACAAATATCTGGGTTCAAAATGGTTTCAATCAAATTTAATTTTAAGTATTTCTGTTTTCTGCAATGGGCTGCAGCCAGTGAGTCTCAAAGTTGTAGTAAAATAACAAAACAGATCTTGGAACCTAGGAGCCTGCCTGCTCTTTCTGTATCGTGAATATTCCCAAACCAGTCGCTTCTGCAGTGAAGCAAGGGCAGAGCTGGAGGATGACGGAACACTGGGTATATGGTGCAGTGTCCATGGAGAGAAATTATTTTCCATGCTGGGAGTGCAGGATGCTGGGAGTGCATATTTTAATCCAACTCCGCACATCCTGGATCCCTTCAGATGTCTCAGGCTACAAATCACAGCATCCTTCCACAAGCTTTTCTTGCCCAGCGTATCTGGAAGGCACTAGGATGAGGAAGGCCGTCATACCCAAACACAGAGAAGAACCTTTATTTCAGTGCTACTGGTCTGACAAATGAATATAAATAAACTGCAGGTAGATTGGAAATTGCAGGCTGGAGGTGACTGCTGAAGCGGCATGATCTGCTCGGTGGGGCTTTAAGTCAGATGTGTGTCATATCAGCCATTGCCTGCCCAGTCCCAAACAACACTGCGTGTTGTTCTGCAAGGTGTCCTGCTGAGCTTGCCCGCATAGAAGATGCGTGAGGAGTAACAGCTTTCCTCTTTTCTTATTTGTAGATAACTGGGCCCGATAACAAGGGCATCCACAAAGGAGACAGAGAGTCCAGTGGAAAATACACCTTTGCTGCTCACATGGATGGAACATATAAATTTTGCTTCAGCAACCGAATGTCCACCATGACGCCGAAGATAGTGATGTTCACTATTGACATTGGTGAAGCTCCAAAGGGCCAAGACATGGAGACAGAAGGTGAGGTCAGATCCAGGATGTAGCATGTTCTTGGTCACATACAGGGTCAGTAGAGGTCATGGCCCTTCTCCTGCACCTTCAAAATATGATCCTCTAAAATCCAAATTCATTCCCTTTCTTGGATTTCACTGCTTCCATGTGCAACTTCATTAGCATTCTCTGCAACACAATGGCTATTAAATCTGGAAAACCTAAGGGCTCCTTAATTAGAGGGTCATCCTCACACAGGATGGAAACTCCTTGTTGCCTGAATGCTTCAAACGTAACGTTCATCTTAGAATCATCTGTTTTTCTTTAGCTCCCTGCAGAGCTAGCATCTTCACAGGTGGTCGCTGCTGAGACATTCCAGCCAGGTGCCCTTCTCCCCCTCTGCAGGATCTCTTCACTTCTCTCTCTGTTCATATTAAACAGGCCTGACTTTGCCCTCCTCACTGACTTTCGCTCAGTGGTAGAGCGGCTGCTTTTCATTCAGAAGTGCCCGCGTTTGAGCCTCCGTGTTATCGGGAAAGTCTCAGAGGGAACCCTGCTCTTTAACCCTGGAGAGCTACTACCAGCCAGTGTCAGCAATGCTGGGCAGTAACATACAGATTTGAAAAAACGCTTCAATAAAATGTAACAACAAAAAAACCAAAAACAAATTCAAAGCACAGTGATAAAAGAAAGGAATTTCACCCAACCCTTCAGCCACAGACCTGTTTCTATGCAACGGTCTGCCTGAATAAAAACAGCTTTGCCTACTGATAGAAGGCTCACAGAGTTGGCCAACATAGCTTTCCTTTGCAGGGAGTTTGGTCACTATCCTGTCTGGTACTGTAGCTCCTCATCTTCCCCAATTCCTTTCCATCTGTTATAGTGAGGGGATCTCCAGTTGCGCTCCCCACGCAGGGAGCATCTCAGGCTGGAGATGCCTCAGTAGCTTCTTTGGAGCTGTTAAAGCAAGGAGGACGCTCTCTCTCTACAAGACCTGGCCACCCTTGCTGTGTCTGTAGGAGAGAACAGGTCCCGTCCTCCTGCAGTGGTGGCAGAAACACCATCTGGACAGCTGGTGAAAAGGGGCTTTCTGCAAGTGGCAACTTGTGCCTCTCGGTCTTGAACCTGTGTTCATCTCTCGTGCTTTTCTCTAGGTGGCGGAGATACCTGGGATGGTACGTGTTCTGCTTCTAAGGAGCTTGTTAGTCCTGCCTCGCTTCTCCTAAGTTGCTAATGGCTACTGCTCTGTTTGTGAGAGAATTTTGCTAACAAATGTTGATTAGCACAATGGTGTTGTAGTCAAAGGAGGACAACAGAGCAAGCAGCACCTGTCCATTTCAAGGCCTCAGACTGCTCGGATCCAAAGGGTTGTAGGATGCCCCCTTACGCCAGCCGAACCTCAACCCCCGCCAGTGCCAAGCCTGGACTAAGCCTGTTTTCCCATTTGACAGTCTGTGTTAGTTCCAGAGCCTCCTTGGGATGGTGCCAGTTGCTCATTTTGGGTCCTAGCCCTGTGAGGTAGGCTTCCCTAAGAAGATGCAGCCAGTCGTCCGGAAGAATGCAGGCCTCCCCTCTCCTCTCCCCTCTCCATGTCCCTTGTTTCATGTCTGCCTGGAGGAGGCCATGTTGTGCTCAGTGCTTCATCCTGGACTTCGAGAGGCCCTTGTTGCTCTTTGTCCTTCCTGCTTCATGCTGTCTTTGGCTCCCAGTGACCAGTGTTGGAGGGACCCTGTAGGCGTGATCTGGACCAACTATTCAGGACTCTTAAGTGACTGTTTTCTCTTCTCTGGCCACTCACCATCCTCGCACCTGTGATCTGGATTTCCTGCTATGATTCAGGCCAGCAAGGCACCCTCCAGCTCTGGGATTCTGGGATTGCTCTGTGCCATTTATTGCCAGCGGCCTGAGTAGCCCACCCATGAAACCCTGGCAAACTAAAATCGCTGTCTAGGACCATTTACTCTGAAGAGGACCATTTAATGCAAACATGCATGTTGTGGGTGTTTGCATGCTTAAAGTGTGCAAAAATTTGGTTTTACTAATAAGCCAATCCATATTGCATTACTTGTGTGATTGTCTTGATGCAAATGTCAGGACTTCCTGGTTCTTCTCACTGTTCATCTCACCCATCTCTCCCTATCTGAAAGAATTTGGACTCTTTGTGCTGTCTGAATAAGGTGATGATGAAGTAATTGATGCTAGTGTCTCCCAAAGTGGGCCAGTTAAACACCAGAATGTGCAATGGGAATGTGTGTGCATGTGTTGAGGTCAGGGAAGGTCTGTGGGAAAGTTTTTTCACTCCCTAACAGGTATTAGGCACAACCAGGAAGTAGCTAGAGGTTGGAACAAACACCCAGATAAAGAAGTTTTGTGCCTCCAGAAACACAAATTCTTCCCTCCCTTTCCCAATGATATATATTTGCAGTCTGTGAAGACTGAAAACGTGTATGGCGTGGTAGTTGGGCTTTGAATTTGTGCCACAAGTTTGATCTCTTGTGGTCCTTCTGCAGCTCATCAGAACAAGCTGGAAGAGATGATTAATGAACTAGCAGTGGCTATGACTGCAGTCAAGCATGAACAGGAGTACATGGAAGTTCGTGAAAGGATACACCGAGCAAGTAGGTGCTGCTGTTAGGCACACGCGGCGTCTTTCTCTTAGTACTGATAGTAATCATAAACAGCGATACTTCACTTTATATAAGCTTTGTTGCCCAGTGCCCATAGGCAAGGACGTCTCTGTAAGCAAAGCAGCTGGCTTGGAGGAGCTGGGGCAGAGCAGTGGGACTCCCGTCTGCCATGCCGGTTGGTCTCCGTGCTCACCAGCCGGCAGGAGGACCCCCCTCCACAGCCCACACAGGAATGCAGTGGGCCGGGGTCACATGCCCCCCTGGCTTCTCCATCCCTTCTCTGCCAGTTTGCGCGGTCAGAGGCTAACTTTTGCAGCTGCTCCCAACAAAAGAGCACTTGCAGGCTGCTAGTCTCTCTTCACTCAATGTCAAGGCTGGCTTACATAGCACTTTAGAACTCAGAGCTCTTAAACAATGTTATCTTGTTTATCTTGGCCACCTTTTCATCCTCATCAAGACAGCAAGTGACTGTTTAATCACCACGCAGGTGTCAAGGAATCGTACAAACATCCACAGACTAATCAGAATAAAACGGGATTATAAAACGGCCACAGTAGAAAGAAACCAAAACCAAAGGCGCTGAAGTTTTCGATGTCCATCCAAACCGAGTGTATATTTTAAATCATAGCTCTTTGTATTGGGATCTGTAGGCAGTGAAGGAAGTGGGCACTCCAGTCTTTCAGAAGAAAATTCTGTCGCTTGGGCTCTGTTATTCAACTGACCTATCTTATGGACTTACCTTCAAGTGAGATGCAGAGCAGGGCTTCAACTGATGTTGTGAATATGTAGGGTAGCTCTTACAGGAGCAGATGGTCCTTATGAAATCAAGTCTCAGACTGTTTGGTTTCATTAATTTCTCTGTGTTAATCAACCTGTCTTTTCTTCCTGTTTTTTTTTTCTCACCAGTTAATGAGAACACAAATAGCAGAGTGGTCCTCTGGTCATTCTTCGAAGCCCTTGTACTAGTTGCCATGACACTGGGACAGATCTACTATCTGAAGAGGTTTTTTGAAGTCCGGAGAGTCGTTTAAACAAACTCCACTACCCCTCCCTTTCAAATGATCCCAGACTCTCCATTCACTGTCTACCAAACAACTTGGTTGAAAAAAATCACTTAGTTTTCTTTATCCCTGCATTCTGAACTATAAGACTTGTGTTTTAAGTTTCTTTTTAGCTTAAAAGGTTTTTTTTATATAGATTTTCTCTCTAATGGAATATGTGGCTGGGAGTTGTTTGTTGAAATTGGCAGAATTTGTTTCTCACGACCAGAAGTGAGTTCAACCAAAGTTGTAAAAGATAGTTTTTGGTTATCAAAAAATTTGGTTATAGTTTTTGGTTATTTTGGTTATCAGTGTTGGTTATCATAAAACTTTTTCTTGAGTCTTTCTTTTCCTACCCCCCTTTCTGTAATGAAATACTTTTTTGCATAGGGGAAATCTTGCAGGATCCAAAAATACGTTTTTTCACAACACCAATTAAACCTGTGGGAATATGCCTATCAAGGTATTTCTCTCCCTTTAGATGAGGGAGCATTCGTGGTGTGCAGCGGCCATGAGTCTAAGAAATAAGCCAGCATGCCAAGAAACAGGCCCTTTTTTTGAGAGGCACTGAAATTAGCTGCCGGTCCTCTTAGGGTTTGGTTAGGCGGCGACTGTAAGAGTTCGCTCTTTAAGAACTCTTCTATAAGAGTCCTTTCATTGTAATGACACTGGTTTGTTTTCCCTGTTTCTTTTTAATTAGAGATGCAACACTGCTCTTGTCACTTAGCTGTGTCGTCTTAGTGTGCAACCCTGTGAACGGGCCGAAGCTGTCTGTGGGAGCTTGGCTAAACATCATCTCTCCCCTTTTCTGATTTCCGACCCAAAGCTTCTCAGCTGTTTAGCACTATAGTAGAACTAGTGTTCAGGATGCTGGTTCCTGATGCCAAAGGGTTAACTATTTGGAGGGGGGAGGGAGGTCATTACCATGCTATGCAGCCCATATAAATATTTTTTAAAAGCAGCAGGTATGCTGCTGCGGGGTCACAACAAGGAGACTATAAACACCTTTCCTACAAGAGAGTCTCCTGTGCCTTTTACATAGCAGAGAGAAATGAAGCGGGTATCGGTTTTTCCCCCTGCTGGTGAATCTTCCTAAGAGGCTCTTGCTCATTTAATGGCAGCAAAGCAGGAAAATTCAGTAGGTGCAGCTTTCCCTGTTACTGCATCTCCAGGATGAGAAACTGTAGTGCTGAATTCTCTTGTTGAACTGCTGTTAAAGACACAGGAGCCTCCATTGAGAAAGGAGTTGGCACTCCCAATCAGGTTAACTTGAAGTATATTTTCTGCTTTTTCTTCTTGTCAAACACACGACTTCAGTTTTTGTACAAACTATTTTTCTTGCTATCTGGATGGTGGGTTTAAAAATTGAAATGTCTGTCTATGGGAGCAAGGTGCTGATCCAAGATTATGTTGTGGCTAATGTATATTGGACTGATGTATATTGGTTGTAATTTTGGGGGTGGGTGGGAGTGGGTTCTTTTCAGGGGGGGCATTCTATCAGTAACACATAAAGAGTTTTGTACCAAATTTAATTTAATTAAAATTTGTTACAAGTTTCCATGGTCCAAGAAATCTTTTTCAGCCTTAGGCGGACACGTAACAGCAGTTCTTCAAAGGGTATGGCTGGCCACCTCCATCTCAATGCAGCTGTTGTATGCCAACTCCGTGTGTGAGACAAGTTGAATTTGAATTAGAAGATGTACATTAAAAAGTGCTTGAAATATGGCCAGATTGATAAATAAACACCTTCTTTAAAAAAGAGAGAGAATGCATGCCTGATGCTTATAATACATTTTAAAATAGCAATTTTCTTTCTTGTTTTTTCTTTTTTTTCCAGACTTTTCATAAGGAGACTGCTTGGGTTTTATGGGATGATCCCAAATGTTACATGATAAAACCTTTTAACATTTATTTCTTCCCCTGTTTTTGTGTCCCATGGAGAAAAAGTGAATTTAGTCATATCTCAAAGCCTTGAGCAGGGTAAAAGACTGAGAGCTTATTTTAAAAATCTAATAGTACACCTATATCCCACTTTTCTTCCCCTTGCAAGGGACCCAAGGTGACGTACATGATCCTGCTCTCCATTTTATCTTCACAACAATCATTTTATCTTCACAACAATCTAGCCTGCGATTTAGACTGGCCCACTCAGCCATGACATAGGTTAGGCTGAGATTCGATAACTGAGCCCCAATCAGCCATGAAGGACCTTCATAGCTGAATGGAGACAAGAACCCAGGCATTCAAGGTACCAGTCCAACATTCTTAACTGCCGCACCACACCACTTACGAGTTTATTTTGATCTAAACCCCACCTTTCAATCAAATGCTTCTTAAAGCAGCTTGCAGGAGATCATTGTAAAGCGCGCGCGCGCGTGCACGCACACACACACATACACACGGCAACTCTTGGCCTTCTGGCTGATGGACAGAGCCAGGGGACTTCCAGGGCAACCAACTATTGGAGCCGAGTGGTCTTGGCAGGGATGAAGGGACCAAGCCGTGTTCGGCAGCTGCTGCTGCTCTCATGTTTGGATGGGGCCAACCTGGTCTTCAAAGGAGCAGGCGGGGAGGGAAACTTATAGTAGAAACAAGTGAGGACACCAGTGAAGAAGATGGGCAAATAAGCAAAGTGACAAGCAGAAGCATGATTTATTCCATGCATTAGTTCCTGTTCAGGGACACCGACATGCACAAAATGAAAGAAGCCGTGTAATGTTAGAAAGGCGAAGTATTACAAGAAAGGGTTACATGAGACACTCTTTAGATCACAGTAAGCATAAGAAATGCACTGGTAAAAGGGCGTCAAAGGCCTGGAGGGGCAGGGCAGTACTGAAAGCGAGGCTTGAATTCTTAACCACTCTCATAGAGGCCCTGCTTGTGTGCCCACCAGTGCAATTTACTAGGTTGGCGGGCACAAAGCAGGGGCTTTTTGGGGAGAGTTCTTGCAGTTGCGGACCCTGCTTTTTGGTTAAGAACGCAGGACCGGACCGAGGGGATCGGAGTTCCAATCCCCACTCAGCCGCGGAGCTAAATGGAACCCGTAATGAGAAGAAAAGCCGGACGAGAAGGAAGGGCCCTCGTTCAGCTCGAAGAGCAAAGCGTTTCCGAGGTCATCTCCTTGGGCAAAGAGGCCCCCAGGGTGGATGAACCGGCTCCGGGAGGCTTCGCAGCCCCCGCCCGCCATGCACGAAGGCGCAGAGCCCAGCGAGCGCCTTCTCCGACGGCGGGCATGCCCGTCCCATCCTCGCCCCAGTCGGGTGCTCTCTCGAAGAGGTGCGCCGCTGCGTCCGGCATGCCTGGCAGGGGGATGCTGAGCATGGCCGAACAAACCCCTCGGGGGGCCACGAGGCTGGAGAGGGGCAGTCGCAGCCGTACGGACCTCGGGGGACCGCGGGCCGCTCGCGCGCACAGAGCTGGGGGCCTTGGCGCCGCAGCGGAACCGAAGGCGCGCGGGTTCTGTTTCTCAGCCGGCCGCGGGAAGAGTCGCACGCGTCCCATGTGGGGGATGCCGGGGCCGGCGGACGGCTGTTCGCGAGGACGGTTCGCGCAAGATGGAGCGGGTGACCGAGGGGACGTGGGCTTCGCTGCCCGTCAAGCTGAGCCCAGGCGTCGTGCTGGCCTTGCAGGAGCTGCGCTTTACTCACATGACGCCAGTGCAGGTAGGAGTTGGGGGCGAGGCAGCCCTTCCCTTTCAGAGAGGAAACAACGTGGCCTTTCTTCTGCACCTGGACCACAACTCCCAGCATCCCCCGGCCAGCTGTGGAGGGGGGATTGCGGGGGCCTTCCTCTCATTTAATCCCCCGGCCCTTTAATGCTTGTAAGGAAGGAATATGCCCTCGACAAGTTGTTTATCTCTCTCTCCCTCCCTCTCTCTCTCTCTCTCTCTCTCCCTCCCTCTCTCTCTCTCTCTCTCTCTCTCATATAGATATAGTTTTATATATTTTAGGCTCCCAATCTCTGTTATTTTAAACCCTTTGCTGTCATTTAAACTTTGTACTGCTGATAGGTTTTACTTTAAATGTTTATAGTATCTATGGTTTTAATTGTTGCGAACCACTCAGAGAACTTTGGCTGTTGGGCGGTACAGAAGTGGAATAAATAAATCACTTGTATTGCCGGCGAGCATTATCTGCTTCAGTTGAAAGATATTGCTCCTGATAGTGCTTCTGCCTGCAGATTCTTTAAAACAGGGATGGTAGCCTGCCATCACCTGCAAAAGTGCTTCTTTAAAAGTACACTTCTCTCTCTTCCCCTTACAGTCTGCAACGATTCCCTTGTTTATGACAAACAAGGATGTGGCTGCTGAAGCGGTGAGTGGTTTGCTGCTTGTGTTGGTTAACATCTTGCATTTCTGTCATGTGAACTGCTAAAGAAACTCTCTTGTTTCTACATCCCTAGGTAACAGGCAGTGGCAAAACATTAGCTTTTGTCATTCCCATCATAGAAATTCTTCTCCGGCGAGAGCAAAAGCTCAAGAAAATGCAGGTGAATTATCCTCTTCTATCTTTCCTGCTTTCAAAAAATCAATGGAAGACCCAGGGAAGAATTCTGGCTGGTCAGCCAACCATCTAAATATATGTTGGTGGTGCCCAAGAATGTTGACATTTATTTTCTGATTTCTGTACAGGGCTGCTGAATTAAAAGGAAGCATGACTTACATCAGGGTGGGCAGAAGGTTTGAGAGTTCAACTCCCAGAAGGCCCTATATGACCAGTGGAGAATTTGAAGAGTTACTTTCTGCCCATCCCGGCTTACATAACTCATTTTAAAAATCCATCTTAGAGGAAATAGTTTCATTAGGCCAACTCCAGATTGCAAACTAGTGTGTAAACGTTTAATTTCTCCAGAACTTTTCATCAGGCGAGATGGTAAACGAAGCACAAAAGGATATAAGTGAGGTGGGGAGGGAAAACATAGGCTGAAATTCAAGCCAAAGAGTCTGCCGCAGTTCTGAACATCTGGTGGGCACCGTGGAAGTTGCATGGGAATTTAGTACAGACACAGTTCAATTTATTCAGGTTGTTGTTGTTCAGATGTTAAGTCATGTCCGACTGTTCATGGCCCCATGGAGCACAGCACGCCAGGTCGCTCTGTCCTCCACAGCCGCCTGGAGCTTGCTGAAATTCATGTTCATTGCCTCGACTACACCATGAAGCCCTCTCATTTCATTGTATTTCCCCCTGACATTGCAGGTTGGTGCAATTGTCATCACACCCACAAGAGAGCTTGCTGTTCAAATAGATGAGGTGCTATCCCATTTCACGAAGCATTTCCCACAGTTCAGGTAAGTATTATTATTGTTAATTTACATTACAGCTGTACCCTGCCTTCCATCCTTTTGCAAGGAACGCAAGGCTTACAAGGTTCTCCTGCTGACAGGACTCTGACCGCTATACCTCACTGGCTAATTCCAATAGCTAAGAAATTAGGGGTTGTGTGTTGTCTTGCTTGAAGCATGCTTTTGCAATAACCTGTGCACTTTTGTTTCAGCCAGTGCCTCTTAATAGGTGGGAAGAATCCCATGGAAGACGTTGAAAGATTCAAAGAACAAGGGTGAGTTACTTCCTAGGACAACACTGTATGCTCCTGCTACTTGGAGGCTGGAGATTCTGAATAGCTTTGGTGTTTTAATTGACTGTGTCTCCTCCATTTCACGTACAGAATCCAATGTCAATTGCACTTCCTTTGTGCCTGAACAGAAGGGTGAGATCAGTACTACAAGGGCCTGGGTTTTGGTGCAGGAAGTTTCAGTGCAAGAAGGAAGAAGAAGTGGCAATCATTTTTATAGGAAGGGGCTGATATCTGTTAGTATATTTTATTTTTGTAGATTTAAAATGAAACACACAAACCCACACCAAACATCTCCCATTCCTTCATTCAGTCTCTCTTGAGTTTCTTGATGTCAGTTCCAGGAAGGTTTGATTCCCTTGTAACCTTGCAGATGCTATGGTCTCTTCCCCAGCCCTGACAGCTGTTTTTTTCTCCTGTTCTCCCAACAGTGGACATATTCTCATAGCCACTCCAGGTCGCTTGGAGGACATGTTCCGGAGAAAATCAGAAGGGCTGGATCTGGCTACCTCTGTGAAATCTCTGGATGTTCTGGTCTTGGATGAAGCTGATCGGCTCTTGGATATGGGCTTTGAAGCCAGGTATTTGCTTCATGACTGAGTAAGCCTTCCATCCAAACAGGCCTTGATTGCTGACTGGCCTGCGATCTTGATCGAGCTGAGGTTTGACACACGGCTGTTTTCCCCAGATAAGGTCCCCAGTTCAGTCCCTTTCATTGCGAGGCAGAGCTGGGAAAACTCCTGACTAAAAGCCCATAAAGCCGCTGCTGCAAGTCAGCGTCAGCAGTGCTGAGCTATGTGGACCAAGAAGCTTTTACTATTCTTCTGTGATCACCTCCCGTCGTGTCCCAGAAACAATGGCAGCCAGCACATCCGGAGGGCTCCAGCTTGGGGAGGGGAGGGCAGGCCTGTGCAGTCTGTGGAAAGTCACAGGTCTTGGTTTTTCACCATCATGACTGCATTTGCAAGCTGTCAGGTTGTCCCCAGATGGCTTTGCTGACATTCTTCACTGTTCATTTTGCGTCCAGTTTAAATACCATTCTGGACTTCCTGCCCAAGCAGAGACGGACAGGCCTTTTCTCTGCAACTCAGACACAAGAGGTGGAGAACCTGGTGAGAGCTGGGCTCCGGAACCCTGTCCGTATCTCGGTGAAGGAGAAGGGGATGGCAGCGAGCAACACCCAGAAGACCCCCACCCGGCTGCAGAACTACTACATGGTGAGGAATGGGTTCTGCCTGCTCACATCCTCCAGCTGTCAGGAGCTAGGTTCCCCCCTGCACACATTCCAGGCAACAGACCAGCCCTTTGCGGAAGCTCTTCATTCTCCGAAGTAGAAAGCACAGTCACCACGGGATGTGGGCTGGGTCTTTGACGGGGGCTTGGAGCCCGAGGTTCTTGATCCCTGTGGCAAAAGGTTTTGAGGGGGCATTTGAAAGACTCCAGTATTTTGTTCCCTTGCAGCCTGCTTTTTTCCTGTCTATTTATGTCCCTGTTCTTTGCTGTTAGATCTGCAAAGCAGATGAGAAATTTAACCAGCTGGTCCACTTCCTCCGTCAACACAAGCCAGAAAAGCATCTGGTTTTTTTCAGGTAATGCTATTAGTCCTTGTTTGCAGAGATACCTTCTGATCCAGGGCTGGGGGGAGGTCAGGCCTGTAAGAAGTCCACCATCTGGAGGCAGGTGCAAAGCAGTGGCTCACGGAAGCAGACATAGATAAAACGGAGGAACAAAACGCCTCTGAGGACAGAAAAAAGAATTCTTTCTTTTGCTGGGGCTGGAGTTTGTGTCTAGATCTTTTCATGCACAAACCTGCTCATGTTTTCCCCTTGATTTCTGAAGACCAGTTTGTGGGGTGAAGGGAGGTTTTTTTCCCGTTGCTATTATTAAACTATGAAGCACAGGTGATCCATGGTGACTTAGATCCCCTTTTGCCCTCTGCCATACCCTCCTCTAACTGGCCCAACCTGCATGTTACCTCTGTGGCAGGTATGTGGACCCTGTGGGCCTCCAGATGTAGCTGAACGACACCTTGCATGGCTCCTGATCACTGTCTCTGTTGGCTGGGACTGGTAGCCACTGGACTCCCACAAACCCTGGAGGGCTGCAGGTTTTTCCATATGATGAGTGATGGGGTAACCTCAGCAGCATCTGACTGAACAGGAAGGGCATTTCAGATGGAGATTCCTATGACTGCAGAAAGGAAATAGAGGGAGATGGATTTGTTTCAAGCTTTTTACCCTTGCTCTTCAGAAATTTTTTTTCAGCTGGTATAGGATTGCCTTGGGCAAGATAAGCTGCTCACTCTCAGCCTCAGCAACAATGTAGAGATGATAACTGAGAGGTTTGCTTGTCAGAAGGAAAAGAGACACATGTCACCCTAACTGGGCATGGGTTGCTGAGATATCCAAACCCGGCAAGGGTGGGCTGAGGGCGGCTTCCAAAGCACACTGCAAACCATGGCTTGTTCTAAGGTTCCAGGGTGAGAAGGAAACTACCCCATTGCTCATACTCGTCAGGTTCAGACAAGTTGGCAGTCTGGGCCCAGCAAGGGTAATAATGGAAATACGTAGCATATGACGGAAACACATGTGGCAGGGAAGGATGCCCTTGTGCCGCCCTTTCCTTCTCTGAGCGTGTGACCCCAGTCATGTTCTTGCACTGGACTGTTCTGCAAGTATTTTTGCCATTTTTTGCATCATGGTCCTTGGCTGCATAAAGCTCAGATTTATCTGGCTGACTCGTTTGGTGGGGTTCTGTTTATACTTGCAGTACTTGTGCCTGCGTAGAATATTACGGGAAGGCTTTGGAGTCATTGATCAAGAACGTGAAAATAATGTGCATCCATGGGAAAATGAAACACAAACGGAATAAGATCTTCACTGAATTCCGGAAACTTCCAAGGTGCAAGCTTGGGGGATAATTTAGTCAATGGCTAGAAATATATCTGTCAATTTCTCTCTCTTGCTCCACACACACGTCTGTGTATTTGTATACATATACCCCTAGAGTCAGGCATGACTGGATGTAACGTCAAGGGGAAACCTTTACCTTTATCTTTATTGAGCTCCTGCGTGGTAGAATGATTAGAACGTTGAACTGGGACTTCAGTGATCCAGTTTCTCATCTCCACTCAGCTGTGAAGCCTAACTTTAGGCCAGTCACTGACTCTCAATGCAACCTACCTCACAGGGTTGTTGTGAGACCCAGTCATATTTAGAGTATTGGAGTGGGCCTTGGGAGATCCAGTTACTGGTCTCCACCTGGCTGAGAAGCCAAGGTGACTTTGGACAAGTCACAAGCTGTCAGCCTAACCTTTACATGGTTGTTATGAGGCCTATATGTGGAAGAATCTTGTCTATGTCACTTGAGCTTCTCTTAGGAGAGGTGGGATATAAATCTACCAAACAAATACATAATCGCATTCGTTCAGAATCCCACACGTCAGAGCCCAGGTTGTGCAGCTGGGAGGATGGTGTGGTGTAGCTCTTGCCGCCTTCTTTAAACAAACCAACATTCCCCTTCCCCCTTGTAGTGGCATTCTAGTCTGCACCGATGTGATGGCCCGAGGCATTGACATTCCAGAAGTGAACTGGGTTTTGCAGTATGACCCTCCAAGCAATGCAAGGTACCAGCTTTTCTCTTTCTTGTGAATAGAACTGCTACTTCATTGCCGCTCTCTGTATGGCTGCAGAAGCGTGGAGGAAGGTGTGCTTGTCTTCGAGCAACATGGGCTCTTCAGTCGTGTCCTCTTGCTAAGATGCTTTCCCCTTTCCCCACATTTCAGCGCCTTTGTTCATCGCTGTGGCCGCACTGCACGCATTGGCCACCTGGGCAACGCCCTCGTCTTCTTGCTTCCCATGGAAGAAGCCTATGTGAATTTTCTAGCCATTAACCAAAAGGTGAGAGAGACTTTTCGAGGTCCCTTTGGAATCGAGCTTTCAAATGTTGTTGTTACTGTTAGATATTTCTAAATGCCTGCTTTTTTAAAGTACCGAACAGAGACTGACAGTTGAGGCGGTTCTTACTCACAGGATTACAACCTAATAAATATGATATGGAAGGAAAACAGGTGGAGGAAGAGGAGGAGGTTGGAGGAGCAACTCCTCTGGCTGATGGACGAGGCCCATACGGTCTGATAGGGTGGCTTTAAGCCATGGCTAAGGTGATGATGGGGTCAAGTTAGCCGCTTCCTCGCTGTGGAAGCCTTCCTTAGCGTCTTGGCCAGTTGGCAGAAGCTAGAGGGCATCTCCCATCTCCTCCTCCTCGCAGCACTTCTCTGCCTGCTGCATCAAATATGTCAACTTTTAAGCGCCTCCAGAGTTGATACGCCCACCCGACAGGGCCACAGTCTCTGTCTCACATGATGGTCAGTATTCACATCTGTCCAAGAGAAATAAAAGGCAGGTGTGGTTTCCCGTCTCCACCGCAGCTTTAACGGAAGCATCAGCAGCTACAGACATTTTCTCTTCTACACAGTGGTTTATCAGGAACAAAACTAACATTTAGCGTAGAAAATGTGCGGTATCTTCAATGCGTGATGTTTTGAACCAACTGAGAAAGCGGGTAGCACTTCCATTCGTTTGTTTCCAGGATTTTGACCTTGTACTCTTTTTACGTAGTGTCCTATGCAGGAAATGAAACCGCAGAATAATGTGGCCAATGTCCTGTCCAAGCTGAAGTCGCTGAGTTTGGCTGACAGAGCGGTCTATGAGAAAGGGATGAAGGCGTTTGTGTCCTCTGTGCAGGCCTATGCCAAGCATGAGTGCAACCTCATTTTCCGACTAAAAGGTAATTTATCCATTTTTGTGTTTATTTCTACTGCCTGCTGATGATTTCTCAGCTATCCATTGCCCTGAGGCTACACAACTGAGGGAGGTCCTGAACCAGTTCCCTTGACTTCAGCCTGTCGCTAGAGAACCGGGAACTGGAGGCAAGGAGCTTTCACCCCCCTTCTGGAAAGAATTCTGCCATATGTAAATGTCTGATGTAAATTTTCCTTCTCACTCTGATGCACACTTTTCTGTGTACCTTGTCTCATAAGATCTCTACACCTATGTCTTTTATTTTATTTACTTTCAATGCCTAATTACAGGAAACACTCCAGATGAAAGAATAGTAATTTTTAAATTGGCATAGAATCTTGTTGAACAGATAGGCAAAATGAAGCTGTATTTTTTTAATATAGTGAAGATTAACCACAGTTTAGGGTCTGGACATAATGCTTAACTGTAGTTAATTAAACACAGAAGTTAAACCTTTCTGTCTTGTGGCCACACTGGAGAATTGGAAACAGATTGCTGCAGCTAATTTCTGTCATTGTGAAATGATTATTTTTCATGGCGCTGGGCCAATTATGCCTCTGTATTGTCCCTAATTTCCACATAGCTCTTCTTCACTCCTTTCCTTTACTTCTGCAGACCTTGATTTTACCAGTCTGGCCCGAGGGTTTGCTTTGCTAAAGATGCCAAAGATGCCAGAGCTGAAAGGCAAGAGTTTCCCAGACTTTGTGCCTGTCGATGTTGACACAGACTCGATTGCGTTTAGAGACAAAAACAGAGAGAAACAACGGCAGATATTTCTGGAGCAGCGAAAGAAAGGGAGGCTGGAACAGGAAGGGAAAAGGAAAATCATCAAGAACAAGGCCTGGTCCAAACAGAAGTCGAAGAAGGAGAAGAAGAAGAAAATGACAGCCAAGCGGAAGAGAGAGGAGGTGGGCTTTTGAGATTTGTGCCTGAGAGCAGGAAGGTTTGGGGTTCAGTTCACGGGGTTCTGTTAGGACACTGCAGCTAGTATGCATCCACCATTCCTCCAAGGAACTCGGGGGTGCCATATCTGGCTTGCCCCTCCTCACAATCACCTGGTGAGGTAGGCCAGGCATAGCAAAAGCCGCTTGATCCAAGCCATCCAGTGAGCTGCGCGGCTGAGTAGGAGGGATTTGCCCCAGGCTGTGCCCCTGCCCTGAGTCAGGTGGATCCTCGATCAGCCACCCTGCATTTAAGTGCATTTGGTGGGATTTTGGGTGTCTTGTTGCTGCTTGAAAAACAGCTGCTCTTGCCACATCCTGTTTCTGGAGACTCCTTTCTCCATTTCAAAAGCAGGTTTCCTTGAAGCACTGCTGCTCTTAAAGTTGGCATTTGGTGTGATTAAACACTTCTGAACATAGTGTACACTTGTGGGGTTTAATTGCAAGCTGGTCTGAGTGCTGATCTTGGTCGAAACTGTGGGTGCCGGGGGCGGGGGGGAGCAAAGAAACCCTGGGACCATGGAGAACAGTTAATGCAGCTGCTGAGAATAAGCACAAACCATGTACCTGCCCAGCTATTTCTGACCTGTGCCAATTATTATTCCTGCCTGTAGGGCTCTGATGTAGACGATGAGGAGATGGAAGAGCTCCTGAAAGACACGCGGCTCTTGAAAAGGTTAAAGAAGGGCAAAATCAGCGAGGAAGAGTTTGAGAAGAAACTGCTGTGTAAAAAGAGAGGGGCCCAGGCGGAGGCCGAGAGTGGCTCTGACTCTGAAGGCTGAGACATCAGCTCTCTCTCGGAACTGCCTACTGGATTCGCCTGACTGTCAACTCAGCCTTTTCACCAAAACAAGCCGCAAAGAATTCATCAGCACCACTCTGCTAGATCCATTGGCCTTTTGGAACTGGCTGCCAGCAAGATCACATCACCTTCAGCACAGGACTCACGGACAGTTTACAAGTAGAGTTTAATGAGTTCATCGCTAACAGCAGAAGGGGTCAGAACCCCAAGATCTGTAAACAGGAGCGTGATTAAAGATGGGGAGGTGTAATCAGTCCAGGGGTGCTCCTTTGTGAGGGCTGTAGTTTTCTTCAGTGTGTCTGCTTTGTACTGTGGAGACAAAGGGAAGAGTCAAATTACATTGTCTGAGAACAGACAGACCGATTTTTCCCTCGGGGGTGGCAGCTTGACTTGGATCATGAAGACAATCCACCTACCCAGACCAGGAACCGCACGTGTGGTTGGAGTGCGTCTACCCGCCTTCCACGTGGCTGCCTGTACGTGGCCGTTGCATTTTCTGAGTGTGTGAAAGCCTAGGCATCACATGAACCTAGGCTACTCGGTCTGAACACAGGAAGCCGCCTTGATAATACTGAGTTCACGCCTTGATCTGTCTAGCTGTGTATTTCCTGCAACGGTGACGCTGAAACTCTTTCAACCCAAGGAACACATTCCATGTCGGAGGAGCAGTCAGGGACTATACTCCAGTGGTGAGCGGGGAAGCAGGCCGAAGGGTTAGGGTCGAAACTACAGCGTGATCTAACCTGTTGCTGAAAAGGTCACAGCCTTGGTCACGGGCAGGCTTCAGTGAGGGGATTCCTTAACTGGGAAGTACCACTGCAAAGGCCAAGTGGCCGTATTCTAAGCGTCTCTCAGAGGTGATACTCAGAAGAAAGCCTCTGAAGTTGGTTTGCTAAGGTAGATTCAGGTCGGGATGCTGGGAAACGTCCAGGGGAAGTGCTAGTTATACAACCCCAGGGATCAGGCACGTGTTGTTCGGAAGTTCTCAGCCAGAAGCTACAGAATTTTGAATACAGGCTGCCAGCAGGGAGTCCGCATTGTTTCCCCCTTACCTTAAACTTATCCGGGACATCCTGTTGGTTCAGAGGGAAGAGCCGCACAAATTTGAAACTCTCCGCGACCACATAGAAAGGTTTGTTCTGAGCTTTGGCACACACGGCCATCTGATTGGTGCCGATCTGAAGCAGCCATGTAGATGAGGAGAAAGGTTAGAATGATGAGCTGGCAACTTTTTATGTAATTTAAGAAAGAAAAATGGCAAGATCCAGCCTAAATGCCCAGCCGTGACTCAACTCCTGTTCGTTTGAATAACTGTTTGTTTGAATTGAACAAATTTCATTGTGCTGCAGAGGAAATGCCAGAGATTGGCCCTGGTTCGTAGCCTCCCCAAAAGCACGTGGCTGATCGCTAGCAGAAACAAGGTACCAGGCAGGCAAGATGGAGCTTTGTTCTGATCCAGCAGAGTAGTACTGCTATTTCCAAAACTAGGAAAACTCAATAGCAAGGGTTCTACCCCATAGCATCCTACCGCCCATGGAAGGCTCCCTGATCCATCAGAGGCTTCCATCTGCATGACGGAGCAAGGCTATTCTCATGGATCCACTCTTTCTTACTTGCTTGTGGTATTTATATGCCGTCCCTATTGCAAAAGCCTCAGGACAGCTTACATAATAAAATACAAATATCAATACAAATAAATTATAACAAAGTGTCAACAGAAACAAATGCAGCATAACCATAAACTCTTCCCTCGCATGGGGAGGTGCTGCGGGGCAGATGGATCAGCGAAAATCTCCTTCCTGTTCTGTTGACGCAAAGAGCTGTCCATCAGTGGAGGGAAACCACTGGATACTTCCTAGTCATTTAGGGAGCCTGTACAAACCTTCTGCATTCACCTTACCTTGTTAATAATTCCTCCATTCTCCACTACTCCTTCAGCACCAACTATTACCAGGTCTACTTTTTCCATGATATAACTATTTGGAAAAAAGAGAGTCAGAAGCATATGCCATGTTAGGAGCTATTTTGGGGGTGTCTTTTTGCATCCGTACAGCCTTGATGAAAACAGCCTTCCCCAAACTGGCACCTTGCAGATGCACGCGACTGCAATGCCCATCATGCCTAGCTACCAGAGGGGATATGGACTTACCCAACTGCAGCATCCAGGATTACAGTCACCGGAATGCCAAGATTGGTGAGGGCCTCGGCCATCTTCTTCCTGTGTAATTATTAAGATAACTCGTTTTAAAAACCATTCCCCTAAAAAAAATTCTTAGTCTTACCTCACATTACAAGGAAAGCAATCCTGTGTTCAAAAATCATGTTTCTTTCCAGTTTTTATTGTTTTATTTAATTAGTTTCTACACCAGCACGGAAAGGCGCGGTAGCACACTGCATTGTCTAGCGGTTTCTTCTCTGAGGCTTGGCATGAAGCAAGATCTCCTTTCTTCTTCCCGTGCCTCAGAATCTTCTGCCACATGCCGAGGAATTACAACTACAGGCAGTGCGGTACAGTGGTTATGCTCACAGTCCCAGATTCCCACGCACAGCCGGGTTTTTGTGTGGAGGAAATGTGGAGGTGCGGAGAAAAAAGAACTCTGCCACCCCAAGCTTTTAGGAAGAAGGGCAAGATGAAAAATAAATGAAGCAACAGGAGGAGTCAGCAGCAAAGGCCTGCTAACGCTCCCAAATGAAAAGTGCAATCAAAATTGTCCACCAAGTTTTAGTGCAGCTTGGGATGCTTATAAACCACGGTTGGGTCATCCACTAAGTTTGGCAATTCTAAGCATCCTTTCTTAGAAGCAAGTCCTATAGTAATCAGGGCTTTCTTTCAGGTAAGTGTTGGAGCTTGGATTCGTAAAATGACAAGCTTGTTCAGGTATAGGCTGAAGCAAAAATCACCGTAAGGCTCAATCCTGTGCAAGTTTAGACAAGAAAAAGGGCTTGCAGTGCCGAGCACGCCCCAGCCCCGACCGTGCCAATAATGGCAATTACATTCAGGACTCTTCTTTGCACAGAGCATGGCTGACAAGAAGGAAAATGTCCCCCCCCCCATTTACCCTGCTCGATCGGGCCGTGATTCGGTGACGTAGACACTGAAACGTTTCTTTGAATCTGCGGCAGCTTCTAACACTCTCAGGACCACCTTGGAGTATGCATGAGTTAATATTGTCTGTGGAGGCAACGCAGAACATCCCTCAGTGCATGGTTTGCAAGCCGCAGGACACTACATTTTGCAGCCAGTACGCACATATATTGCTGAGCACGCAGCTGAGCCCAGACCCTCCCTGGTTGCTCCTTCATCTTACCCAGCTTGCGTTTACTCACCCCACCATCTTTGACAAAGGTGTGACAGAGTGTGGCAACTTTCTCCCTCGAATGGGAGATTCGCCGGAGGAAAACCTCCCCTCTCTCAATCATGATCGCTTTACATTTGGAATAGTCCTGAGAAACGGAGAAGCAGCCATAGTTAAAAAACAAGATGGGAGACTGAATGACAGAAACAAGACTTTTGTATGTAACAGGTCCCCTCCAAAGTAACACTGCTGAGTCTCATGCATCCCTGACCTAGATGACCCCTCCCCTCTTGTCCCAGTTGTGTCAAGTCTGATTCCCAGTTATTCAAATACTTCGCTCATCCCTAGAAGCCCCTTTTAACCAATACAATCCTTTAATAGTCATGGCTGAGCCCGAGCATCTAAAACTGGTTCCACAGCAAAGCACTCTGAGAAAAAGTGTTTCACTGTAAACTATTTTGCAACTTTTAAGGCATTTCTTTCATCAACACCTAGTAAGATTGCAATAAAAACTCTCTCAAATAGTTTGGGGAGATTGAACCTTTGTAAGCCCAAGATCTGAATTCCCTTTCATAAATGGAAAGTTGAGCAGAGGACTAAAGGAGCAGGGCAAAAATGCCAACATGTTTTGGCTTAAAGCAGGGGTGGGCATCTTGTGGCCCTCCAGAGGTTTTGGCCCAAAAGTCCCAACAGTCCTAACCAGCACAGCCCATAACTAAGCCTTAGGGGAAATGCTTCCTGGAGGTGACCTCTGAACAGGCCAGATTTGTCCCCCAAATCTGAAAAGGGGAGATCCACACATCCCCTTTTACAAATGGCTGAGTGAAACTCACCGGGTTCTCCAAAGATGTGAGACTGATAAATCTTAAGAAGAGCTCCCCTCCGGATGAGATAGCCACAGAGGAATCAACACTGGAAAGTGTTTCTATCGCATTTTTGAGATTTGCTCTCAACCCTTGGATGGTCTCACCTGGCAGAAAGAGGGACAGGGAGTAAACTACAAAGGGTTCAAGGCCAATCTAGTCTTCTGCTCTCTGAAACCCATTGATCTAATCTTCCCACGAGTCCCCACTCCAGCATCTCAACCCACACAGTTCCAGGGGGTTACATGCCTTTGTCTTTCTTCAAAAACTCCAACAAAACACGGATAGCGGCCACTGCAGAGGCAACATCTGGGTCCTGCCTTATCTGAGTCTTAAAGGCTTCTGCCAACTCTGAAAAGAAGAAGAAAGGGTACAAAGGAGACGGGGAGATGGACTCAGTTCTGCTTTAGAACCTCAGAAGCTTTAGTGCCACATTAAAATAGTATGATTATACCATCATTTTCTGGAACTGCAGATAACCAATAGTCCTAATGTGGCATAAAGGAACCTCCTACGGAATGTATTAGCAAACGAACGTTCTTTAGTGAGGCTTTAGGAACGACAAGTTCCCAAATGCACTATTCTATGCTACTTTAGAAAGAAAAAAGGCCCTGCAACTCCCTGCATCTTTAAACGACAATCCTAGCGAACGAGAGAAACCAAGAAACGTGACAGGACTGCGCTACCGTCTCAAATAACCAGAATAAATTATTACAATGTGAACAAGCTATGATAGAAAAGCTAAGCATTTTGTGCTGCTTGGAATGATATTTTTTTCCAGGTCTCCTTGATCGAGACTCTTCCCCAGCGCCCCTTTTGGATGGCAATACGACGAACTCCCCCAGTCAAAGTATTCCAAGAGGGTTCAGCCCCGAAGCCCAAGGGCAACGTTGAAACCAAGTGATGTTACAGATCGGTAAGAACGGGGGTCGATCCGCTGGAGCCTCACCTGCGTTGTTCATGCTGCTGGGAGGCGTCGTGCCTGCAATCCTCGCAAGTCACGCTACTCGCAGGCGGAACCTTTGTGGCAGGGCCAGCTGCCTGCACCGGAGCCCTTTCGCAGCCACTCACTTCCAGCAGGGAGGGCGGGAATGAGAAAAGGGGCGCCGGAACCGAGTGCGTCTGTGACGTCATTTCGGCGCGACGGAAGGGGTGGCTTTTGCCTGGGACGGGGCGCTATGAGCGGGGGTGAGTCTGGGGGCGAGTTGCTCTCTCCTCCCTCCCCCCCCGGGGGCTTCCTGCCGGAGCAGAGGGAGCGGCGGGGTTTGCATTGCCGTCCTTGTTGATATTATATTTCTATCCGCCTCTTTCCTGCAAGGGATCCACGGCCGCTCACACCGTCTTTCTCTTCCTCCTTTTATCTTCGTGACAAGCCTGGGAGGCTGAGGGTCGGTGACCGACCCAAAGGCGCCCATGGAGCGGGGACTGGAACCCGCCCAAGCCGCTGCTCCACACTGGCTTGCAGCGCCACACTGAATTCGGATGCTAGCGCCCTGCGTGCATTCCCGCTGCGTTTGATGGTTGATGGTTTGGGGAAAGTTGCACAAACACGTCAAACCCTTTTTTTTTTTTTGGCACGACTGTTTCTGAGCCTGTGTAGAGTGCGCCCCCTGACCTCTCCCGAGAAAGAATATGACCAATAGGATAAAATAGGGAAGAGCAAGTGAGGGCTTTAATTAATGCAACGTCTGTGGTGCTTATTGCTGCAGGATCTGGTTATGACCCCCACCTTAAATGACTTTAAGAGAGCATAAAATGGACCGGAAGACACGAGTGGGAGCATCTGTTAGCAGCTACTAGCCACCTTAGCTGTGATAGAGGCAGGGGCAGTTGCCACTAAACTCCACTTCGGAGGATGGTAGCAGCCTAAGAAAAAGCATTGGCCTTTATAATTTGCCATTGTTTGGATGCTAGACTTGCTGGGATGTTGGTTTTGTTCTCTGGGACTCTTCTGAAGTTGTGAAAATGTTTCTGAGCGTGCTAAGGGGTGACGTGTTATAGACTATACTTTCTGTATTTCGTGTTTTGGCCTCACTGTTTAGAATTATTCTCCTGTATCTTGTTTTTAATAAAAACTGCTGACCCAAGGGAAATACTTGATGTGTCTTGTGAATGTTTTTGTTATAATGTTGTTAAGTTTCCATTGCCATTTTTGTGTTTTCTCTTTATGAAGGCACTGTGCTTTTCCTTAAACAGAATCAAATGGATGTAGGGAGGGAGTGATTATCAGATAGTAACATTCCTTTTTGAAGGACGCTTTATTAATCAGAACTAAACACACACTGTTCTATGTTTCTTTGCATGCTAATAGGATTTCTACTAATTGGAATATTGTTTTTATGCAATGCGTTGAGTTTATGGTGTACTCATATCTTTTGAAAAGGGCAGAGCAAAATCACAGCAAGAAAGCACTGGGAACTGTCCTGGCAGCCCTTTTATGTCTGGTTCTGCAGATTAGATTCTTCTGAATGTGGATGATTATAGAAAGCAAAGCAAAAAAATAAAAAAATAAAATAAAAGGAATAGAGCCTCTAAACATTGATTCTTTAAAAAAAGAATCAGCCAAAAAACCCAAAATCAGCTAGTGTTTTCACATCTCTAAGGTTTTTTTTTCTTTTCTCTAGATGATGAGCTGAATCTCTTAGTCATTGTAGTAGATACTAACCCCATCTGGTGGGGAAAGCAGACATTAGCAGGATCAGAGGTAAGATGCGCCTCTTGTAATCTTTCAGGTTTATTTGTTTTCTGTTCCATGCATTTTTAAATGTAGCTTGAGCTCCTTGATCCTCACAGATTTAATTTCCTTTTTTGGATGTTTCTAGTTTTTAATAATTTCCTTCCCTCTCCCGCTCTTCCTAGCTTACGTTATCAAAATGCCTCGATGCTACCATGGTTTTGGGAAACTCACACTTATTTATGAACCGCAACAACAAACTTGCTGTGATAGCCAGCCATATACAGGAAAGGTATTGTAACTTTTTGTCAGGTACCTTGGAGAGTGTGGTTGGGGGTGGCTATGAGGTGGATGCAACTGTAGTCCAGGATTCTGGAGATGAGGAGCAGCAGTGTGGTTGTCTTAATCTTGCTGTGCTTTTGTACTTCTGTGGGATACCTGGACACTTCTTGGAAATAACGTGCTGCGAGAGACGAAGCTTTAGTCCAGCGCAGCAAGGCAATTTGTGCATTTTGGCGCTCACTTAGAGGCTTGTGGGTGTTTGCCCTGGGTGAGTTTGTGAGTACGACAGCGTGCAGTTGGCCTGGCCTAATGAGGATAAGTGAGATAAGTAGCAGCCATTCGGTTCCACTTTGGCATAGAGAAAGATGGGAAACAAGGCCACTCTGTCATCTCTGCTAAAAGATCAGCTTCATCAGGTTCCTCCTTTCTCTAAACTGTTTCCTTTCCAGCTGGCCATCATAAGAACTGCTATTTAAGAATTGGTGCCTGAGTTTGCTTTTTCTTGTTCTTCCTCCTCCCTTCTTCCTGTCTTGTCACATTTATTAGATTGTAAAGCTGACTTCCAGTCATAGGCTGATTTGTTTGTGCTGACTATCTATAAACTGGTCTAGAAGCCTTTATGGCTGAAGACCAGGAGAAAAATGCTTTAGCAAACAGAAATATGATAGAGGATTTTATATGCTGAAATGTAAGCTAGAAAAAAAAAACACAACATTGCTTCTGTCTCTTTACCCTGAAATACAGGTTACAAGTCCAATATGTTGCTTGGTGTTTCATATTAACTGTGATGATTGAGTTCTTGAATGAATACTAAACTTAATCGTCTGCTTGTCATCTTCTCAGTCGTTTCCTGTACCCTGGAAAGCACTGGGCAGCAGTTGACCTTTTTGGAGAATCTGGAGAATCTAACATTTTGGGAAGCAAAGATGGAAAGTATGAGTTATTAACGACCATCAATGAAACTATTGCAGAGGAGTTGAAGGATCTCATGACCAACAGTAAGATTAGCCTTCCGTTCCTTTCACTGTGTTGCAGAACCCCTGGGTTGGCCATGCTTGCTTGGGATATAATAGCAGTCCAATGCATCTAGCAGGGACCGGCTTGGAGGAGTCTGTATTATTAAATAACACCTGGCTTGGGCTTGGCCTGCTCGAGGAGCCCATCTTTGTATGTGGAAGCCGGAACCTCTTCCATTAAAGCTCAGTTTAGAGATATGTAGCATAACAGGATTTTTGAACGTCTTTTCGGGACAGATGCTTTAAAAGGCTTTGAGGAGGAGAACAATACATACCTGTTAGCTCTTGTTTCATAATGGTCCATAGCAAATAGTTAGATTTTATTTATTTTATTTATTTACTATTTAAATCTATTACTTATTAATAGATATTTATTTATTTATTTAAACCATTTCTATGCTGCCCCCATTGCAACAAAGCCTCGGGGCGGCTCACAACATATGGATAAAATACAATGTAATATATAATACATTTAAAACTGGCCCATCTTGGTTATAAACTAAAATACTATAAATGCAATAATAATAAATTAGCAATTAAAATAACTTTTGAATAAAAAGGTCTTCGCATGGTGCCAAAAAGCAAATAATGATGGCGCCAGGCGGACCTCTCTGCGGAGCGCATTTCATAGGTGGGGCGCCACTGCAGAGAAGGCCCTCCTCCAGGTACTCACCCTCCTTATCTCACGGAGGGTTCCCGGAGAAGGGCATCTGCTGCCAATCGTAAGGGGCGGGAAGGCATATATGGGCGCAGACATTCCTTTAGATAACCAGGTCCCAAGCCGTTCAGAGCTTTATAGGTGATAACCAACACCTTGAATTGGGCCCGGACTTCAATCGGGAGCCAGTGAAGCTGACAGAGAACTGGGGTTATGTGAGCACAACGCCCAGTCCCTGTCAGCAACCTGGCAGCTCTATTCTGCACCAATTGAAGTATCTGGACCGTCTTCAAGGGCAGCCCCACAGAGAGCGCGTTACAGAGATCAAGTCGGGAAGTTACCAACGCGTGGGTCACTGTCGCCAGGCCGTCGTTCTCTGGAAAGTATTTTCGTTGGTGAACATATACGGTGGAATAAGCGAAACAGCAAAAGCAATTCTGATTTCCTTTTGGTTTTGATTGCAGCAGAAATAAAAGGGCAGCTGACTGAAACATTACTGGCCGGATCTCTTGCTAAAGCACTTTGCTGTATCCTTTTTGAAACCAACGTTTCCCAGATTTTTAAACATTTTCTATCATTTTAAAATCAGAGTGTGCAGATATGTTCCGCAATTACACCTAGAGTCATCACCAGAAAAAATATAATGATAGCTATACTGTGGTTAACATTGTATTGTTACATTTTACAGTTTCATGAGCAAAAAAGAGGGAAATCTTTGTTCTTGTGGAACTTATAATATAAATTTTGACAGTGGAGAAGGCAGCAAAGGGAAGGAAGAGGACAGACATGAGGGAGAAATTTAATAAAATGCAATCGGACTTGGATTTGGATTATCAGTGGGAAGAGGGAGGATTAAGGTTTAAACCAACAAGTTAAGGAAAATTGAAAAGTTATCTGTCCAGTTGAGGGGGAAACAACCCAATTCACCCATAATTAGCTGTCTCCTATCACATCCAGACCAGGTGACCCTGCTATTTATTTATTTATTTATTTATTTAAATATTTATATGCCGCCCCTTATAATGCCTGGGGGTCATTATACAAACCACACTTGCTTTTTAATAGATTCCTGAATGTTGCATGTCTCAGATATTCACAGGATGATTAAAGCAGGAACAGGTAAAGTGTTCAGTATTTTTTCAACAATGTTTCTATTTCCATTAACTAAATAAAACATTTCTTGAAAAGATTTGTTGCAAATTGTGGCTTTTAAGCGTGAATGGACTCACTGCTTTTCCAGTATTATTACTCTGAATATCGTCTTTATTGTTGTTGGAATTATTTCTTAATATGTACATTTGTTTCATCGCAGGTACTGGTCAAAACAATGCTTGATTACATTTAGGGGTAAACAAGATATGTTTCCTTCACCCCTGTTAAAATCCCCAAAGAGGCACCATAACTGTACTACACCCTACACAGCTGAGCCCTGGACCTACAGGACAAGGAGAAAAAAAACCCAGTGACACTTAGGAAGCTACTCAACCTATGATTTACTGGGTGTAGATGTAACACTTCACCATGGTTAATGCCTACTATGGTTTCTAATGCAGCTGTCTCAAATCTGGCACCTTCCAGATGTGTTGGAGTACAGCTCATTTCCAGAGAATGTGGCCACTGTTGGGAGCTGCTGTCTAGCACATCTGAAGGGTGGCAAGGTAGAGAAGGCTGTTCTAATTCATCTTCAAAATCTGAGCTTTTAGATTGTGTTTTGTGGGCAGTTCTTAACCATGATTTGGGAATATGGGAGGCTGTGGTTATACTTTGTCAGAATCTTTGTCTACTTGGATCAGTATTGTCTCCTCAGGTAGCGGCTCTGCAGGCTTTTAAGTGCAGAAGAGTCTTCACCCTCCTTTGGTCCCGGCTTTTTTATCTGGCAATTCTAGAGGATTAATCTGGAACTTTCTGCATGCTAACCTCGTGTGCTACGACTGAACTGGGGCTAAATTGGGATATAACATTTAGGTATAGTTCAGTAAAACAATCCATGAAGTCAGCACAGAGCCCTTGTGAATGGAAAAATCGTAGAAGATAGTATTTAGAGTGACTTCAAAGCAATCATAATTTTCTTTTCTTTTCCTTCCCCTTCCACTCAATATGTAGCCGGCCAAGAAATTAAGTCCAGGATTTTGGTAAGACTTGTCCAACTTCCTTGACCAAAATTTAGGCCCCATTAATTCTACTGAGTAGGTAGCATCTAGAAATCAAGATGTGCTGTTTTCTTTCCCAGGTCATAAAAGCTGCTGAAGACAGTGCGTTGCAGTACATGAACTTTATGAATGTAATCTTTGCTGCTCAAAAGCAGGTGATGACGGGCGCTTATTATAACACAGACATTCGGATGCATGTGTTCTGTGTTGAGTTGCTGTTCTATTTTTAACTGACTTCCTCTGTGTCAGTACCAAGTGATGTAGAAGGAGGAGATGGCAAAAAAGTCATCGTGCATGTGCAAATACTTATCTTTCTTGCACCTGCCTTTTTTCACATTCTCTTGCAGGGAAGCGAACGACACTGTGATCCGCATTTTGCATGTGCAACGTCTAGTCAATGATAGGTTTAGGTTACTATGTGATGTCTGAACCTTAACAGTGTAGGTTATAGAAGCCACAGTTCACCTACAATGTGTTCTTAAATTAACGATAGGTTGCTTAATCCACACTTAATCTGCTGTGTCTGGGTTCAGATGTAATGTAGCAACCTCCACTGGGCCCAAATTGTACAAATTGTGACTTTGTGACTTAACAAACCCATAATTTGCTGCCAGTGTGTGCAAATGGGCCTTCTGAAATGCAGTCCACCCTGCTTGCAACAAACATAGATTCTTTGTGTTAATATTTTTTTCTCCCTCTCCTTCCTTCCTTCTTTCTTTTGGACAGAATATCTTGATTGATGCCTGTGTTTTGGACTCTGATTCAGGGCTCTTGCAGCAGGTATGAAGTGTGCTTTCTAATGATGGATGATTGTATGTCCATGCATGCATGCATATATATATACCTTAATAAAAACTCTTAACTGGTTTTCACATAAAATATTGAAACATTGCTGTTAATAGTGTATTTTAATAAATTACTGCATTGGCAATAACAGGAAGGAATACAAAAATGAGTGAAACGGAGTCACAGCAAGAGAACTGCCAGTGGGAAGGGAGGAGTCTGGGAGGTAGAGTTTGGGAGGCTGCTTGGACAAACAGCTGATGCTGTGAATGTTGCTCCATTTCCACGGCTGGTGGGCGGCCTTTTCTTGAACATGTCCTGCGGGAAAGCAACCTCTGAAAGAGCAGTGGTTGGATGGCAGCAGGAGATTGGGCGTGGCCATCTGGGCAGCCTAGGAGGCCTGGGTTAAGCCCCTGGACCAGATGTTGTTTCACATCTGGGCTACCCCAAATAATAGCTGCTCCCCAGGTCTTCAGGTAGGGAGCTTCCCCACCTTAACTTGAGACGTCGCCGTCTGAGGCCATCTGCATGCTTGGCATGTGAGCTGCACTGAGTCACCCTTTCAGTCTTGGTCTTGTCAGGCAGGCACTGCTGTTTCAACCCAGGGCATGCCATCTTTTCCAGGCTTGCGATATTACTGGTGGTGTCTACTTGAAAGTACCCCATATGCCGTCTCTTCTGCAGTATTTGCTGGTGAGTTCATTTTACATCAACCTCTTGTGCTCTAAAACTGCTCCATAAATTTTTCTCATACAAGAATTACTGCGGTGGAAGTGATGTGCTTATGTGGTATTCTGGAAAGTACCTTTTCCCCTCTTGACTAACGGGATGTCCAAAACCTCCTACATCATTGGATGGATGTTTGACTTGGTGATCTACAGGGCAGTGGATAGAGAACCTCATTTTGTGTTGTTTTAGCTAGTTAGGGTTGGGATTAGAGAGCGCATACCTCAGATTAACAGGTGCTGGGGACAGGCGACAGGTGATGGCCCCATCTGTCAACTTCCTGAGGCTTGGAAGCAGAGTACTGGGTCAGGCAGACCTTGTTAGCTTTTGTTCTTGGTCTCATCCTGGAGCGAACAACCCTTTGGTGTGTGGGTTTTTCTTAAGGGCTTTTTTGAGTTTGACTGGCCAGGGATGAAGTATCTGTGTGTCTCCTGTAAGTGAGGTGAGGATGCAGGTGGGGGCATTCTTAGTGGCAGCCCCCTGTTTGGGGAGTCCTTCCCAGAAGAACCAGCTAGTTCCCACTGAAAATACTTTTAGACATAAGCGAAGGGACATTTCATTGACAGAAAGCGTTTGATTTTGAACTTGTTGTTTTAGATGTGTTAAGGTTAGATTGTTGCTCTTCTTTTGAATATTTCTATTGTATTCCTAGGATTTTATTGTTTTACTGGCAGTTGTTTTAATAAAAGAACCTGGTTTGTGCTCTTTTTGAGGAAGGGCAGAGTGTAAACACTTCAGATAAATAAAAAAGAAAGCAGTATCTTAGGAAGTGGAGTCAGATGCAAAGCGGTGTCTCGTGGGATGAACGCAATGGCCAACTGTATCCTAGAAACCACATCCTGGGGTGCCTGAATACACAAGTGCAAAGCCACACCGAATTTACTATAGATTAGGGACTTCAACCTAACTTAAGGGAAAAACCCTTAAAACAGTTGGGAGACACAGAAACCCTTCCCAATCGATTGCAGATCCTTCTACTAATGCATCCTGATCTCCCGTCATCCTAGAAGGCTTTAGACTAGCAATTTTCTCCTAAGTTCTGAAACCTTTTATCCTTACAGTGGGTTTATTTGCCGGACCAGGAGCAAAGATCTCAGCTGCTCCTCCCTCCCCCTGTCCACGTTGACTACCGAGCCGCCTGCTTCTGCCACAGAAACCTCATTGAAATCGGTTATGTCTGCTCCGTGTGTCTGTCAAGTGAGCTTTATCTCATAGTCACTCTTGGGATGTTGCCTGCCTTCTGCGATCTTAAAGCAGTCAGTCTTGTCTGAATGTACCTTTTCCTGTTCTGTTTTCCAGTATTCTGCAACTTCAGTCCAATTTGCACCACTTGTGAGTAAGTGTCCCTGAGAGAACTTCTGAGGATGTTGCAGGCATGATCATATCTTTTGTGCTGTCTGTTTTTAAACATAAAGCAAACGTCTGGCCTCTGCTCTTACAGAGATCGGGCTTCAGAGACGGCTTGACTGGGATTGGACAAACAGCCCCGGCTGAGCATCCCATAGCCCATGGCGATGATTTCAACATCCTGTCTTTCTTGTCCGCCTGACACTGCTGGCCACCTAACCCACTCTCCCACCCTCATCTCACTGTTTTTCTCATTGGCCTTCCTGAGCCGATTCCTTACCAAAAAGTCTTAATTGCTGAGGGCATGATCCCACGCCTGGGTCGGCACAAAAAGTTCTGAAACGTCCAGCATGGCCCCAGCCAACTATACTGAGCTTTGCAGGAATCTTGGTCTAAACACAGATAGGATTCCATCTTAAGGCAGTGATTCTGTGCAGGCTTACCTAGGAGTAAGTCCTGTCGCCCTCTGGAGAACATCTGTAGCACTGCAATGCTAGAAACCACTCTCCCAAGCTGAAAAATTTGTATGTAACAATGCAGCTATGTGAAATTTAGCTGGATTAGCACCATTGATTTGGGATGAATATTTTAGAATTTCTTATAAGCAGAGATTTTTTTCTGCAGTACATGGAATATACATCATTCAACCCAGGCAAGATTCCTGACTTACTCTCTTCTCTTATTCCAGGACTGCTTTTAAGATTTCCCTGCCTGCTGTCATGAAAGCTAAGAAAAAGAAGCTTAAGTTGGCCATCTAATGGCACTGGGAGTGTCTGTTGCCTTCTGTGTGCAATTCCACGGCTCGGGTAGCAGCCGTAAAACTACCCGTGATACTTGTGAGATGCCAGAACAGAGAGACCCATGTTAAAATGGACAGACAGAGCGAAGCAGCTCATGAAGCTTTGGGCACAAAACCAGTCTCTTGGTGACAAATGGCAGTGCTATAGTTTACCCTGTGTGTGATGAAGTCGTCATACTTCATCTGTGATTGCCTGCAGCTGGTGGAGATAAGAAGACGGAAGCAACCCAACCCAAGAGCCTCCTGTACTAGAATATCCTTGGACCAATGTCTAACAGAGCAAGCTAATTTAAACTTCGATTCTCCTTCAAAAGCCATATTTTGGCATCTAATTCCCACCTGTTCCCCAACGACTGAAATTTCAGGGCTCCAGGGGCTGGTCCTGCAGAGCCGTTCTTGAGACAGAGAACTTCCAGTCGAAAGGCTGCACCAGCATTGCATGCTGGACTGCCCTGAGCTAGGCTCTCAAATACGGTTAGCAAGGAGTTGTGCATGTTTCCAGCTTTTCCCTTTGAGCAGTGTTACCTGCATCTAGTTCAGGTGCATTTTCGATTCTTCTGCACCCATGCCCTGCTCAGCCAAATCTTGTGACAATTACCATCAAACCATCCGGTCTTTTTCCTGTGGAATGTTTCCCAACATCCCGCTGCTGCCCAACAACTGCTTGATAATTTCAGGAGTGAAAATCGGTCACATGCTTCCTTTTCTGGATACAATGAAAGATCTGTTCTGTACCATAAAGAAGATTCTGATAAAGGCAGATGCTCCTTGGAACAGGTTGGTTCTCTTTTGAAAACTAGGGAAAGTTTGGCCTTCCACACATACTAGCAAATTGAAAACTGTGTGGCAGCCGTCTCCAACCTGTTTTCTTCTGGATGTTTTTGCTTTCAGCTCCTACCTTCCACAGCCAGCATGCATACTGATTGGGGTTGATAGGAATAGTAGTCCAAAGCAGCGAACAGGTACCAGGTTGGGGAAGGATGTTCTTGGTTTATCTTTTCCCACATTTGATCAACTGCAAGGAAAGAGCAGATTGATCGAGGCTATTGAGTCTGTAACCATCTCGTTCTCATTTTCTCTTCGTTCAAGAGCAAGCACTTGTCATGTGGTTTTACTTCCTTCAACATTGCCATGGCTTGAAAAGCAGCCAAAACACTGTACCTTTTTTTCCTGTGGTGCTCTTTGGTTCCTGAGCCCAAATCTAAAGACCTGCGTTCCATTTGGCAGTCCAGGAAGAGTCCTTTCTTCCTAGAAACTGTATAATTTATTGATCATCTCTGTGTTACACCGACTCTCTTACTGTTTGCCAGTTAAAGGCTGTTCTGTTTTAACACTGTTTTGTAACTTTTCCTTAATAAATTGTTCATAAGAAAACAGACTTGGATGTGTAAAACAAGAAGAAAACCCAAAAGCTTTTCAGTAGCTAGGATTTACTGAGTCACTTTCGACATGGGCAAGTCCCACCTAGGCAAGTGACCAATCAAGGCATATTTCTAGATGACTTAAAGGGGTGTGTGGTTTTCTGATCTGGTTTCCTCACGCAAATCCCCTCATTTATCCTGGTGCAGTAGTGGGTCTGACCTAGCGTGAACCCCAGTGAAGGGCTTTCGTAAGGCTCTTACGTAGGAGTTCAGGAGTGCCTTTGTATGTCCTAAGCCATGGTTGGTGGATGGTGCTGCTTTTGTTACCTGAACAACAGTGCTCATGGCCTGGATATCAGAGGTAGAGGTAAATATTATACTCTTGTTATTGTTGGTACTTTTAATTATGTACGCCCTGAATGATGCTTCAGAAAATTAGTAAATCTAGATACTTAAATTTGGAGATTTGGTCTAAGGGATTCTCTACAAGAGGTATTCATTGTGCAAGCTTTAATTGTCTATTTGAAATAAAGCAACATTTCCACTTGTGTATGTACACTGGTTCCAGTATACCACAGTGCCACCTAGGGGCTAAGTAGTGGGAACACAGGAAAGGACACGCTGCTTGCAAAGCTTGGGCTTTGGTTCTTTGACCAAACAGAACGTAGATGCAATTGATTAACAGCCTCATGTAGAAGAGCATTGTGGGCCTCTATTATGCTGCCTTCCCCAGCTTGAAATCCAGCTGATATGTGCCAGCTGAAAGATGCTGGTGGTTATAGTCCAACAGATTCGGAGAGCACCAGGTTAGGGAGGGCTGCAGACGCTAGCTGAAAGATCTGACATTTTTTCAGATGGTAAATTACAAGAATAGGATCTTTGGGAAATAGTTTTTATTTTTGCTTTAATTTTAAGTACATAGTGATACATGGGATTCATAGACACTGCCGATAATCTTAGGTGCTTCCATTGGGGGCTCTTTTCCTTTTGATTACAGTGTTAACTTGCCTCGGATGCCACATTTCAAAGCCCCAATTTTCCTTAGGCTCTAAGCTTACTTTGCAATACTTGGGAGGGTGAGTTGCTGGGAGCTCACAGCCTTCGGCTGAAAAGATCCGGGCATTCGGTCTGGCAGAATACTTGGGATCTAGGCTCTTCCAGCTAGTTGCTCTTGAAGGCAGAGAAGAAAACGGGACATTACAAAGCCGTTCTGTGCCAACGTCTCTCTCTGCCGTCTCTCTGCTGATGGTAACCCTGGGAGCTAATTTCTTGATCATAAGCAAACGAAACTGCTTTTTCTCTTCATTCAGTTGTCTCAGTATGCTCAGTTTCTGACGTTCTAGTTTTTTTATGGTCTGAGGGTAGGAACAGAGGAAAAGATTAAGAGAAGGAAGGCAGTCAACTAAGAGTACCCATTTAGTGCATTTTAGGCTCACCTTTAGCCAAAAAGGGTTCCCAAGGCAGCTTAAAAAGTTAGTTTTAAGGCGGCCACTATCTACAGGCTAGCAGTCTAAAAGAGCATAACACAAAAGGAAAAAGAGTCAGGAGGGAGGAGGGAAAATGCACATTCAGGCTGTAGATTCGTAGCTGCGATTTCCTCTTTGGGGTAATAGGACCCTCTTCTGTTCCATCGGTTCACGTAATCTGTGGTGAGGAAATGTGATTCCACCATTCTGTTTCCCGCAGTGGCCAACCGGATGCCTCATATCAAGCAGGACATGAAGGCTTCTGTACACTTAACACTCTACTTCCCAGTGACTGGCACTCAGTGCTGTGTCTTACCCAGAGACTGCGTATAGCAACTGCATTTACTAATGGCAATTTTTCTCTCCAAGTGCTGTTTCTCATGTACTCAAAACAGTACCATCTGCACACGAGGAGGAGGAGGCATCAGCTGGCTTGAGAAAATGCCGACATTTGAAGGAGTTGAAGCACCCTCTCCCCTTCAGTGGCCACAGAACACTGTGTGTTTTGCAGAGTGGAATGGAAAATTGTGGGGATAAGAATGGAAAAGAGTCTCCGGAGTGCCAGCCTCTTTCAGAACAGGACCATTACATGCTGCAATATTTTCTTGCAGCTCCCACCTTCCATGACTAGGCGCCTCCAGTAGCCGTACCCTCATCCTGCCCTGAGAATCGGCCTAAGCTTTGCAGCCATCGAAACTCGTGGCCATCACCGCATCTTGCAGTTGTTTTGAGCTCGGCCCAGGAGATAATTAAATAGGCCACCTTACCACAGTGAGGTTCTTCTGGTCTTTGAGAAATTTATTCTTCACTCCCTGGGGTGCTGTCAGCAGGTCTGAAAGGTAGAGGGAATAGAAAGGGTCATTCTGATATAAGAATGACAGGCAGATCTTTGGATCTGCTCTGACAGTCATTTTTCCCAGCTGAGCTATGTCACCAGGATCATAACGGGCAAGCATCTGTCTGTCTTCTCCCAGAGAGACCCATCCATTCAATGCAGTCTCTTAGCAGATGACCAAAGGGAAACTTTTGGATAGGTGGCGGGGACGAGGGTGGGAGGGAGGGAGTATCCTGCTTGACTAGTTGGAGCCAGTTGGATGTATCCCTGCCGGGCATGAACTGACACCGTGAGCTAAACATTTATCCAGTCTTTGATGAAGGTCAGCCCAGTGAACCTGAATCTTTCTGAACAAAGCTCTGATTATTTCCAGATCCTCCTCTCACCCCCTGCAGCTTTGGCCCCATTACTTTGCGTATATCATCCACAGAAAACACCTTCAAGTGCCAGCTTTGATCAGCTGAGCTTAAATAGTATGTTTTTGAAAAGAAGCAGCAACAAACAAAATAGAATGTGTTACCAGTAGAAAATTCAGTCCCGGGGGAATTAGCCTGCTGCAGGGAATACCGAAAACATTTCTGGGACACCGTAAAGTCGAACGGATTTACACAGCAATCCTATGCCTGCTTGCTCAGAAGGCTGCCTGCTGTGTTGTGTGAAGCGTCCTCGCATGTCTAAGATGAATTGCAGCAGATGCTTTTGCCCACAGATGTTTCTGCTGTGATAAAACTGTAAGGTGGCACAGCACTCCTTAATAGGGCCCACACTTTCCTATCCTGCTTTTCTGCTGAATGTGGTACTCAGGCAGGCGAACAACAGATACTTGCTTTAAAACATACCAGAAACCAGTGAAGAGACCATAAGGCATGCAATGATGAAAGGAACCCAGTAAAACCCCCTTCAGCTGATATGCTGGTATTTATTTATTTTTATATATTGTGATTTATATCCTGCCTTTATCCTACAAAGGGCTCAAGGCAGCTTACATCATTCTCCTCCTCCCTCTCATCTCCACAACAACAACCCTGTGAGGTAGGTTGGGCTGAGAGTCTGTGACTGGCCCAGAGTCACCCAGTTGGCTCCATGGCCGAGTGGGGACTTGAACCCAGGTCACCTGAGTCCCAGTCCCGTGCTCTTAACCACTACACCACACTGGTAGCCTGCTTGAAGAGCCCATGGGTGCTGGTAGGACAGTAGAGAGCCGGTGCTTTCCAAAGAAGGGCCTTTCCCAAGGATCCTAAGACTGGGACAGGCTCATACACGTGAAAGTAGCCTAGGCCCAAGTTATATGGCCTTATAGGTCATTACCAACACACTGAATTACTCCCTTCTTGCAAGTCGTGACAAGGGAGTCCCGCTTTGCCCGTAAGCAGCCCTGGTTTGTCTGCAGTGCCATAGTTTTAGACACTTTTCAAGGGCCGCCCCACAAGGAGCATGTTAGGATTTTCCAAAGAGAGTTCCTCAGCAATGTCGTCTTGAAAAATGAGAAATTGAGGACATTCTGAGCGAGCAACACCTCAGGAAAAAGGCGTTTTCCCTACGTTTGTACTATGTAGAGTTGTAAATATAATTTCCTTGGTGTCACAAGGTGGCGCTATACGAGTTTTGAATCGGAGCTGGCATCCGGATTAAACATTCACATTTGTTTTAAGGGTAGCACAGTGCAGGCAGTGAACTTGGAATGGGTAACAAGACTGCCACGGCTGAGCAGGTACAAGCACATCTTGGTATAAAACTGGAATGTAAGGGGGATCTCCATGGTTTTGTCTCCTAGCAACTCTGCAGGGAAATTCTTTCGAAATATCTGGCATATTCTTGTATCAAAACAGCTTTAACTTAAAAAAAAAAAGGACTTAGAAAAGTTCTGAATAGCATTTCTCTCTGCTCTTCCACACAGGGGAAACGAGGGCAATGCCTCTTGCTATGAAAGTTTAGACAGGAAAAAAAGACATGCGATTTCCAGCATTCCCCTGCCAGCTTGGAAGACTTATATGCAAATAAAAGCAGGTCCAGCTAGTAATGCATTCACACAGGTGTGTGAGGAAAGCAGGAGGAATTCCTGAGCATTTCTTCCTATTCCACGGGTCAAACCGACGAGGTTCGGCACAACTCTTCAAAGAAATCTAGGAACGTCTGCCGCAAGGGATGATGGGAACTGTAGGAGAGCGGAAGACCGAGCCGCGGCTGGAATATACCATTCATGCCGCTGGGAGGGGGAGATCAACCGTGAAAGCAAAGCTTGCGCTCCCCGCCTTTCGGCGTACCTAAGCGTTCTCCCTGCAGCCGCTCTTATAAAATGTCCAGGCCTTTGGGCTGGGCTTTGCAGGCTGCACGCGGGCCTTTCCCCCTAATGTTAGAGCGCGTAATTGGGAGGAATGGTTCTGCCTGGCCGGTCCCATAGCAACCGCGGGAGGCCACGGGCAAAATGGCGACGGTCGCCTCTGAGGCTTGCGGCCCGCCTTAGCAGTGCCTCCGCCTCGCTATGCTTGCCTGGTGGCTCCTTTGGGGGCTGCTGTTGGGCTTCAGGGCTCGGGCCCAGGACAGGAAGTCCGGTGGGTGGCGTTGGGCAGGAAAAAGGCAGCCTGCTTGGTGGGCTTCTGTGCTTTTTACTCGACCTTTCCCCGAGCTGGTGCCTCTCAGACGGGTTGGGCGAGGACTCCTATAATTCCCAATCCAAACTGAGGGTAATGGGAGTTGCAGCCAACCCATCCAGGCAGCACCAGGTTGGAGAAAGCTGCTTTAAAGTGTTCAGCATTAACAGCTGTGTGACAGCCAGGTATCCAACAGGTGCAGATCTTCTCTTTTGTGCCATCTCTGTGGCAGGGAGGAAAACAACAACAAAGCATACCGTAACTGTTCATAATTTCTCTCTGCTACAATTTCTCTCTGCTACATAAAAGAATCCTTAGCAATGTCTACTCGGGTCCTATTAAAGAAGAAATGAGTAATATGTGCCCAAAGTCTTCTGTGAACTTTTGACAACTTCTTTTCACAGTGTAACTCACTCGCTCTAGAAGTTAAACACTGTGGGATGCATGGATTTAAACACGCAGTTCTCTGGCTTCCAGTTTGTAGCTTGAAGTTACAATACTTCATAGAACAACATCTCAAAAAGCGCTATGAAACACTGCGATGCTTCTGTATATATTTTTTAAGTTAAATGGATGCTTGGATTTTTAAAATAAAAACATTTAGCAACTTGCTTTATTCTAGGAATGATCTGAAGTGCAATTGTAAGAGGGGGAAGACACATTTGTTTCTTTATTGCGCGTATGACCCTATTTTTCAGATTTCCAGCCTCCCTTTATATTAATGTCTGGGACCACAATCACGGCTTCTTTGGCTGGCAGCCTGGCAGATGTCTTCTCTCTTGCTGTAGTAGACAATGAAACAGGTAAGGTTTCTTTGGAACCATTTTTCAATTTGCATTCAGGATTGTGAGATACTTTCTGCACAAAAGCTCACTGGAGAGTATACGCGCTTCCCTGTTTGGAAGACTTGCTTCCATCCTTCTTCCAGCTCAGGTGGGGGCGAAGCCAAAAAGAGATACAAAATAATGCATTTGCTAGAATACATATTTTGATCTTTGCTCTCTTCTAGGATTGCTGCCCTCTGAAGACTGTAGTGGAAGAAACAGAACTGGTGACTGGAGTTTGAATGTCACATATCAAGTGGTTAGTTAAAAAGAAAAAAGAAGATTGCATAATTTCAGTGCCAGTTAGTTATCTTAAAAGAGGGCTGTGCCATATATGCCTTCCCAGATGCTGAGCTGCAGTTCCCATCAGCCCTAGCCAGAAGAGCCAATAGTGAGGGATGATGGGGGCTGCAGTCCAATAAAATCCGGAGAACCACCAATTGGCTACCCCATCTTAAACTTATATTCCTTTAAACTTAATTTTATTCATTTCTGAACTGTGGAATTTGCTTGTAGCTTATTGACATGAGACCCATATAGTTACTGTCCCTCATCAGAAGCATTGGGACATACCAGAAAGATTCTGGGCTTTGGCTTCCAAGACAAAAATAATGCACAGTTTTGCATATACTAACTTATATATGCTGTAAAGTTTCTTCTTTTCTGTGTGTATTTTAAAAGGAGCTTGTTCGCTAAGGTCACCCATTTTGTAAAAAAGGATGTATGGACAGGGGAGAGAAGGGAGTTTAATCCTCCCTCCAAAAAAAGGAAGAAGCTCCAGACAGGAAAATTCAAGGTAGGAGGGCAGTAGCCAAAGGCCCAGAGAGCTCAGAGGCAACAAGATTGTCAGGAACCCAGTGCCCATGGTTCTCGGTGATGGGGCAAATTGCGTTCCAGAATTTTGGGGCACCAAGAAGAGTTGTAGGCTTCTTTTTGTCTAAATTAGGTATATGTTTATTGCCAACAATTACATGTGGAATACCAAGTGCTCCTTTCCATGGCTGCCGGAGGACTGCAGTGTTATGTATATGCATTGATAATCGATATAATTGGGTGCTTTTTTTTTTTTAAACAAAGGCTGCAGTGTTAAGCACAATTAACTAAGGCACATTGCCATATTATTCCCTCTGATTTTCTGGACAGGGTCTGGCCAGTGTTCAAGGTTGCTTTACAGCAATTTGCCTTAAAATTTCTGTAACACGTAGTACCTTTATTACCAGCAGTCAAATGATGTGTTTCAGAATGTTTCCAGAGTGACTGTGCACTTGAACAAGACTCCGCACCTGTGCACTGAGAACCTCACCAACTGCTGCACAGAGGAACCTTGTGTGCTGGAAGCTTTGCAAGTCTCAGCTTGTCACAACTTGAAGGTCGTGGCCCGTCTGTTGATCCAAGCTAAAATATATGCCAATACATCCTTGGGAAACTTGACAGGAAAAACAGAAGGTAGTTCAGAGCTTTGCACGCAGCACAACAGCTGTGAACTACAGAAGTGTGTGTGCATGTGTGTGTCGGTCCACCCACTGTGAGGCTTGAATGTTTTGGTCCAGCAGCCCTGCCACTTCAAAACTGATAAATTGTGCATGTGGATGAAAAGCAAATTTGCTTGTATTTATTTAAAATACACATTAGAGTTGCTTTTCAAGTCTGTAAACTTCACAAAGTAGATTGTAGTATATTTTCTCCCCCATCCATGTATCTCTACAGGTTCCCCCCCCCATGCCAATCAAGAAGTGAGGGAGAAAGGAACTCCTTAAGGTTCAGTTCCTTAAGTTCTTCTTTCTTTTCTTTTCTTTTTTTTAAACAGATAATGCGACAGTGATTCCCAATCAAGTGTTTCAGCCTTTGGGCTCTTGTCCCTGCAATCTTACTGCAGGAGCCTGTGATATCCGTTGCTGCTGTGATCTGGTACTAATATTTTGTTTGCTTTAAAAAAAAGTTTAAGGAAACCCCACAAAGGATTTGCAGGAGGACTGTGCATTGCTCTTCGTATTCAGAACTTTGAGATGATAAACCTAACAAAGGCTCGTTTCTGTGGGACTGCTGTTAGTAGAATAATTTGGGAAAGAGGAAAACACATGAAAGGGCAGGGGACCCTCTGGATTGGCAAGGAAATGGAGCCACCTCCAAAGGGCGACCCTTGCCAAAGAACTGGATATCAAGATAAGTTAACATAGCAAGTTGCTTGATATCTTGCCAGAACATTTGCTCGTAGTGTCTATTATGCTTGACAGTGAGGGGTCTCTCTGGGGCCTCAGCTAGAGGCCTTTCCTATCACTTGTTACCTCATCCTCTTACCCAGCGATGCCAGGCTATAAACCTGGGGCTTTTTGCTTGCATGCCACTGAGCCGCAGTCCCTTTCACCTCTGCCTTTTGCCCTTGATGTTACTCAGCCTTGCTAGCTTGTCTAATTCTTTTGCATTTCTGTCTTTCAAGGAATGCTCCTCAGAGATAAAGCAGCTGTTCAGTGGGTCGTGTTTTAGAGGTGTGTTTGGTGGGGACGTCAACCCACCTTTTGACCAGCTGTGCTCCGCCCACCCAGGAAGCAGCGCCCCTGACTGGTTTCCCTTCTTATGCGTGCAGTCCTCACTTAACAATACACCTTTCCTTGGTTATTTCTATCAAGGGGCATTGTAAGTATGGAAGCTCCTCTTGTCTCTGGGTGTGATAGGTGTGTGCAGGCACGTGTGTAACCTCTTTCCAGGAGATTTCTACTTTTGAAAAAGCTAATTAAAACTCTGCTTTCCTTGATTGCATTTCACATAATTCCTCCACGTGTGCAATAAACGACATTTCTGTATGAGTTGTGCAATAAATAGCCTCTGCCATGCTTTTAGTTGCCATCTTCCAGCTTCCTGGCGGGGGGTCTCCTCAGACTTTATGGTGCAGAGACTCTGTGGAGGAGAGATTGGGTTAAATGTGCTAACATTTAACCTGTTGGTCTACTAGATGCCCTCACGTGACTGCGATATATACATGAGCATATCTGTGTGCTTAGCCTCAATTTTTTTGGTTGATTCCTGGGTTCCGGGTGAGCATGTTTGGGAGTGGGGGAAGAGCATAACGGTTTAGCATATGCCTCTCAGGAGATACAACCTGCTCTTAAAAATGGCTTTGCAGATCCTCACGTGAAGTGTCCTCATTTAAGATTCCATTCCAAACCATCCCAGGAAAGCTTTTTAGTGGTTACAAGCAAGGAGATCCGATTCTGAACATGCAAAATGAGTATTTTACCATTCCTCAGGTAACAGCATGAATTATCCTTTTTGGTATGAATTTAGAGCCTATAGGGGAAGGAAGGAGAAATTGTGCAGAAATAAAGCTGATATTCTGCTCTCTCTCTCTATATGATGTAGCAATTCCTAGCTGGGCAATGTGCGAGAAATGCCCCCATCGCATTCCTTCGCAATTTTGAAGCTAAATGTCTCGCTACTTGTAAGGAAGCTGGGAGCTCGTTGCTTGATAGAGCAATTAACAGCGGCACTGGCGGTATGTTGTTTAAAAGAATAGGTTGTTTGCTGATGTATCAGTCCTTTGGTTGATCTTAGGTTTCACATTTTTTGGTAGCTGTGAACATCTCACTGAGGCATTGCTCCCAGCTTAAATTCTCCTTGTGTACTCTTTGTTGTGCTCTTGAAGACAAATGATGCAGGAGGTGATGAAGCACAGCTGCAACTGCAAATCATGCTGAGACAGCCTTCTCCCAACAGTTTTAAACTTCCACTTTCATTAGCCCTAACATGGTCAATGGTGAGGAGTGGTGGGAATTGCAAGAGAGCACCAGGTGGGAAATGGCTACAGTAAGAGCATCCAAACTCCCATCCGGCAACAGATCTGGTTTGATATCACATCCTTCTCCCATTAAGGAACACAAGGTGGTGGATGCCTGGCTCCCAATGGGACTCCCATCCGGGCACTGACCCAGGTCTGCTTAGCATCACTGTGGTTACTTATTACCTGGAAACTATGACCCATCAGCATTTATGGTGCCAGGTTTTGAAAGGAAGAAGTGACTGGAATTAATGCACACACCCAGCTGCCAGTGCTGACGGGTTGCTGGTGCAGGGAATTGGCAATCTAAGCTACAGATCCATCGCAATACCTTGTTTCATGCAAATTACTATCTAAAAACATCCGTGCAGAAAAAGGAATTCTGCACTTGAATCTGCCTTGCTGAGATGAGAAGAGCATCTCCTGCCCTTTCTTTATAGATGGGATGTTTTTAGACCAACTGCACTTAACAATTCTTTTTGTTTCCAGATGCCATCAAGCCACAAGTGACTAAGGAGATAAAACTGAATGTAGGTAGCTGTGCTGGTACAGGTAAATCTGTATTGAGTGTAATTTTACACATATAAAGCAAAATTAATCTGAGTGCAAGCTCTAGCAGTGATACTGAGAGTTCTGTTTTGATTTTTCTTTGTTTGCAGAATGCAGAGATATGACATTTGCAGAAGATTATACAATCATATGGGAAGGCAAGAGAATAATAGAAATTAAAGTCAAAATCCTTACTGGAGTGATATGTTCAGAAGGTACCATCAAATACCTTTTGCTTTGTTTAATCAGAGCGCCTTTCCCATCCTGCCCCCAGCATGTTGAATTTGTGGCATAATTTTATTAAAGAATTGCGAGATTGTGAATGGAAGCAGATTGTTTGGGCTTTTGCCATGTGCCTGCCATAGACAAAAGCCAAAATTGGCTGCTAAGAGTGGTTGAACATTATTGATTCCATGCTGTTTACACCGTATCTTTTAGGTTAGCTATGAGCACTTCATGATGGTTAGAAAATAGACATCAATTGTGCTGCTCATCCAGAAAAAGTAATATCTGGATGGCATCGAAAAATCACAAGGTTCTCTCAGTTTTGACATTACCTTTATAAAAGCAACCTAAACACGCAGCATTTCTGCAAAGTTTCTGGTTGTCAAAACTTAAGTAAGGGCACAATGGTAGGACTTTTTCCTGTGTGATAGTACTGGATGAAAGTTTTAATCAGATCATGTTTTTTTCTTTTTCTTTCTTTTTCTTTAGAGGTACTGATGCAGAAATTCACAGTCAGCTTTGTGAGTGTCAATGCTAGTAGCACAGAAGAATTATCTGGGAATCCAGGTGAACTGCCTCCTTGGCTTAGAAGACGCATGTTTTTATACCTATGGTCAGCAGTCAGTGATACGCAGTTTTCTGTATTTGTTTTGTTTTTGGATTTTTTGGCTTGGTCCCGTCAGGACCTGTTACCCCTCATTGTACAGCATCATGCTACATTTGCACAGCAATATGTCAATTTTCTTAGTTTTTTGTGGAATCCAAAACACTGAAGCATTCTTGTGCATACATTTGTGTTGTAGGCCTTGCAGGGGGTGACAAATGTGACTGGCCTTGGTAGTCCAGCCCAGACTCGTGTTGGCCAGGTTCCTGCTCCACCCCTTCTGGTCTGGCTTATGCTTGGAGGAGGCAACCTTCTGCAGTGACCCGTGGCCTAGGAAGCCGCCTCCCACCTCACCCAGCGCCCTCTGCTGCAGAGGGCTGAAGTGGGGAGCATGCTGACGTGCTGGTTGATGCTGGCCCCCACAGCCAAGGATACCTGCCACCCCGCTCACCAGCAGGGCAGTGAGGCAGGGAGCGTGCTGGCTTGGGCATCTCGCTGTTCTGCCCCAGAGCAGGAAAAGGGAGCAGGGCGTGAGGGGCTTGCCGGCCTGACCTTTCGCTGCGGGGCACTCGGGTGCTGTGGCGTGGCAGTGGCCAAGCCACTCCCAGTCTTCCAGCGGAGGTTGAGGGGTGCAGCCCTGTGCAGTTGCCTGGACGGTGCCCGCCAGCTCCTGCAGCTGAAGGCTGGGTGGGAGAGGGGCAGGGGACTTGCATGGCATTCGAGCTCATGATAGGGCAGGGGCCTCGTGGTTTGGAGGCCAACATCAGCAAGACCGAGACCATTTCTGGCAGTATCGTCAGCATTGATGGGCATCTATGAAACCTCACAAAATCCCCTTTTTCCCTATGTAGGTTATCAAGTTGGCAAACCAATTCGAGCAGCAAATCTGAATTCTTCTGATTTGGTTACCACTTTAAATCTTTGGAAGGCTGGTACTACATTTTTATATCCATTGTTTTGGTATTTCAACATAAATAACCATTTTAAAATCAGGCTTATTACTTTAATGCTAATTTTAACTTTTGGTAGCAGTTGGTTAGGTGGTAATGACATGATCAATTAGTCATATTCCGAAATATAATAATGAAGCATCCTACCCACTGAAAGCTTTCAATTGCTTTTCTGCATCATCTTCTGATGTCTAAATGCTTCCTTTGAATGGCTCCAGAAGAGAAATATTGAAAATACTAGCATTAAAAATCTTTCCTAGGTCAGGGACATTGCCTTAGCTTTCCAGTAGAGCTTCTGCTAAGCTAATTCAATCATGTCACCTTAAACGGCATTAAAACATAGCGTAGATTGGATGTTTAAGATGAGCAGAATTCAATACTATGAGAATCAATGTTTTAATGCATACTTGAGGATTGTTGTTAAAAAGAATATTGCATAAAAGGTCAAGCAAGAACCTTAGAGAGATATTGAGGATTTCTGAATTCTCTTACACAGATGGCAAGGGCTCATGTGTGTCGGCCAGGCCCACGCCACTTTTGTTTGGATTGAATTCAGTCTCTGGGTGCATCGAAGAGGTCGATCTTAAGGACAGCTGTAGTCAGCTGAGGTGAGCAGCGTCTTCTCCCTGCCTACTTGTCTTACTTTGTAATGTAGCTGAATTGACAGCATGACCCTAATCCTAGTGTTAAAATCCTCATATTGTTGATCGAAAGGAAGTCAAGTCATTCATTGAAATACATTGGTTTCTCAAATGCTGAAGTCTGCCTTTTCAAATAGGAATAATATGTAATATCTTGACTGCCCAAAAAGAAAAAGTTCTGAGTTCAGTAATAATATGCACGTCCTTGAAATGAAATGTTAAGAAATGCTACGAGGGCCAGTGTGGTATCGCGGTTAAAGTGTGTAGGACTGGAACTTGGAATATCTGGGTTTAGTCGTCACTCAGCCATGAAGTATATTGGCTGACTTCAGGCTAGTCACTTGAGTGGCATTTTAACCCACCTCATAGGTTGTTAAGATAAAAGGGAGAAGAGGGTCATCCTGTGAACTGTCTTGGGTTTTTGCAAGAGCAAACAAGGTCGGATCTGAATATAATAAATAAAATTTGTTTGCAGAGAGAATGTTGCTAAAAGACTCAATTCCTTGGTGGAAGCTAGCCATGTTGGGAAGAGAGGTAGCTCCAGTGCCAGTGTCCTCGATGACTGGGTGGAGATCATCCGTGAGTAGCAGCATCCCGTAGCAGCAGATTAATTGCTTGACTCCGGACAACCACAACATTTTTTCTGAGTTACTCTCTGACATATAGAATGGCACAAGGAATAAGTATACTTCCTTCATATTAAACTTGAAGTCTGCAGCTGACCCTTGATGTTTTAAGGAATAATTTTCTGAAAAATGTGGAAAACAGTAGACTCCTGTGTATGTTACTCAAAGTGTGTCCACTGTGTTCGGTTTGATTTATTCCCTAGTAAACGTGGCTAGCACTGTAGCCTAAGCAACCTTGTCTTTAAAAAACCAAAAACCAACCCCCCCACCCCAAAACTCTTTCCCATGTAACTTTGAAAAATAATAAATTATTCAGTAACAGATTCATTAGTTTCTTTGAACAATGTTTTACCATTAACAGGTTTAGATACACTTGGTCCCAGTACAAATGAAAGTTTTGAGAATTTAAAAGGCACCTGCCCTGATATTCCTGCACACTTGAATATTCAGATAATAACTGCTGATGTGGGCGCTGTCGAAGGGATTCCGCAGCAGGAGATACTTGGTGTACAGCTCAGGTTTGTAACATCCTATCTCTGTAGCCACCGCAAATGTTGATGTTGCCTTTTTACCTAAAAGCTGATCCAGGTGAGAACTGATTATGTAAAAATACTACAAAGAACACAAGTACCATCACAATGCACAGTCTAATACCTTCACTGTTTCTACTTGGGCTTGATACCTGAATACCTGTTCATAATATTTTCTCCTCACATGCAGCTTTTCAGTGGTAACCTGGCAAGTTCAGTGTCCAATTATCTGTGAAGATAAAACCAGCACTCTGCCTATCTCTGTTGCGGTACAGTTTATTAAAATACCAGTTCAACCTCCTGTTCCAATGACAAGGTAACTCTCTTGCCTGTAGTGTAACTCGCATCAATCGCTTAGTAATAGGGCTTCCTAGGAAAAGGTGGTAGATTTGTGATGTGGATTGATTGGACCTTGTATGCATTCTGGGTGCTTTTAGAACAGTGGGGTATTTATTTAGTAGTAGTATGCTCAGGTTGGAGGAATAAACATAGATTAGAAGCAGAACAAGGGCTTTGCCAGCAGAAGGTTCCAGGTTCGAGCAGGTATCTCCAGTTAAAGAAGCAAGTGGCAGATAAGATCATTGCTGGAGGAGTCTGCACTGAGCTTGATGAACAAACAGCATGACCTTCTATCAGACTGTTTTCTGTTAATATTGGCCCTTTTCTCTCTCATTTACACTACAGAGAGAACATGTCTTAAGTTTCTGTTTTGAACTGTTCTGCAGATTTCAAATCAACTACACAGAATATGACTGCAGGAGGAATGATGTTTGCTGGCCTGAGCTTTTTTATCCCTTGACGCACTACTACACTGGTAAGACACTGGGAACCTGTTGTGAAGACCTGGAGAATAATTTTTAAAAATATAATTAAATTTTCTGAAAAATTTATAAACCAAATCTATTCAAATTTTTAAAGTGATCTCTTCTGAAATTATGAGTACAGTTTAAATGCAAGCAACATAGTGTCCTGCTATTAATTAATTTTTATTTTAAACTTTCAGGAGAGCCATACTCCCACTCTCTCGCTAAAGGTTTGGTGCTGTTATTTTTCATCCTAATTGGAGTAGTGCTGAGTGTTCCTTGGAGAAATGACAAAATATGACTCTTCAGTTTACCAACAGCAAAGGCAGCCATTTTGATAAAGCTTTTAAATACTTTTAATAAGAAGGACTTTTCAAGAAAAATTATGAAAACATATTTGTTTTTAATGTATATTTTTCTAAGGTCAAACAATAAAATAAATATGTATTTACAAAAGCATAGCAGCATTGTAATTCTGTGAAAATAAGCCAGATAATTCAAGTTTAAAGAAACCCTTGTTATTTATAGCACCTTCAACCTTGTTCTCTTCAGCCAAAAAAACTTCCAGAGTGACTTAACTTATGTAGATTAATAAGACTGCCCCTGCCTTCAGGTTTAATTGAAAAAGCATTGCACAAAAGGAAGAAAACAAATCAAAACTCAGTATGACCTGAGATTTTGTTTGTAATATGACTCTCATTCCAGATTAATTTTCTTCTACCCAAACTTGTCGATCCTCTTTATATCAAATTCCTCCATTAATTCGAGCGGGGCGCTTGGAACCAATAGGAGGCTTCCCGTCTCAGCCCCCTGCTCGGAAGAGAAAGAAGCCCGCGCCGGCTTCGTTGGCCCTGTCCGGCCTTTCCTGCTTATCCCTGCCATGGAGATGCCATAGAGTTGGAGGAGGAAGTCTCCCAGCAGCGCGTACGCGTCCTCTGTACTTCCGGCCTCCGCACGAGCTCCATGGTAGCCGAAGAAAGCGGCCATAGAGCTACTAAGGGTAGGGCGGCGCTAAGGAGAGGGTCCGTGGCGCGTTCCCTCCTGAAACCGGAAAGGCAGCCGGCGCGTCGTTCTAGCCGGCCCCTACTCGAAGGCTCCGCGACGGCCTCGTGAAGGCGGAAGGCGGCGGACCGCGGCCGGTGCGTCGTCCTCCGTCCTCCTCTCCATGGGCTCCGGGCGCGGGGCACTGGGCAGCCCTTGCAGGCAGCGCGGCGGCGGGGCGACGAGGCGACGGTAGCGCCGAGGGACCGGGGACGGGCGCCGCCGCCGGGCGCGCCTCCTCCCGCCGGGCGCGCTTGCCTCGGCCATGGGCTCCCTGTTCCGCAGCGAGGCGATGTGCCTGGCGCAGCTTTTCCTGCAAGCCGGCTCGGCCTACGAATGCCTCAGCGTCTTGGGCGAGCGCGGCCTGGCCCAGTTCAGAGATGTGAGTGATGGGCCGGCCATGCTGCTTTTACTTCTTTGTGTGTGTTTTAGAGAAACCGAACAATGAAATAATCGTGTGTTTGAAAAGTTGTTTAGGACTGACCCAAGTTATAGTAGCAAAAGTCTTGCGGAGGAAGAGTTACCTAGCTCTTCTTATTTGCCTGAGGAGGATTCCTTTTCTTTCCCTTAGATGCCTTCTTTCAGGCAAAAGGCCCGCAGAGACGATAAACTAACATTTTGAGCTTCTCATATCCGTAGCAAGTTTTGCCGTACTCATAGCATTACAAGCGAACATTAAAGTTTTATTGTCTTGCGTACCAGCAAACCGCTTCAGAATAACTATAACCTGTAATCTTTTATTCACAGACTCTGGTTATACTAAGGGTTTAATTCTAGGGCACATACTAGGAAATAAATCCTACTTAGAATCTGTGGGATTAGGATTTAATTCGGGGGTTTTTTTTTCCAGTTATTGGTCAGGGTCTAAAGCATTACCCAGATAGTTCCATGCACTTTGGAATTTATCAAGACTCTTTATTGCAGAATTTTTAAAAGTAAAGTTTGGCATACTCACAGATGAGAAAATATATTTTCGTGTACTTCAAATGTTGCATAACCAGGTGTCTTTAAAAAAAACCCTGAAAGTGATTTTGAATACTGGTGGTAGAATGGCCAGGAGCCAAAATGCTTCCTTTTTAACCAGCGAAATGTTTGTCAGGAGGCCACAGGAGTTCATGTTAGTTGAAAGGAGAGAGATTTTGGCTGGGGAAGGGAAGAAAAAGATTGATGTCAGAAGGTGGTTACTTGACTATGGTTATTGAATGCCTAGTTCTAGCTATTACAGTCATGTGTGCCATGTCTCCAGGACCGGTCCAGTAAATACTAGTATAAAACACACTGTAAGATGAAGCTCGTAGGCAGGCAAATAATGTTTCCTATCTTTCCAGCTCAACCCAAGCACAAGTGTTTTCCAGCGGAAGTATGTGGGTGAAGTGAAGAAATGTGAGGAAATGGAAAGGATACTAGGTAGGTGTGTGGAGGCTTGCTTTACTTCCTGCATTAAGCACTAGACAGGAAAAGCGAAGCATCCATGATTCTCCTAGCAAAATGTTGGGCCTCAGATGATGTTCCTTCCAGGGCTGCTTCATTTGTGTCAAGTTTTGTCTGAGTGAAAAATGTGTCTGCTGCCCACCAGTCTGAACCTGAGAGTGAGCGTCTGTTTCAAGTGTGCTCAGCTAAGTTCTTGGTACACTTGTTTGATTTTGTGTGCTGTCTGTGCATGTACACCCACTTTTCCAGAAATCTGACCTGCATGTTCTCTCTCTCAGGTTGTTAATGCCTTTTGGGGCAATATGATAAGCCTATTAGCATACAGCATAACTGGAGCCTATTGAATTCCAGAATGCAGCTGAGAACATTGGCCAGTGTTGTTAATTGCATTCTCATGCTTCCAAGCTTCTGAATCGATAGCAATAGCTATTGTTCCAAACAACAATTTGAGATTTACTGCCATGTGCCAATGTATTGTGCGCAGGTGGTATAGAAGTCTTGCTTTCAGTTGCTGCATCAAGTGTTTAATTTCTCAAAATGTGCATTTGCAGATGGCATTACTGCAATGCCTTCAATGTGACTCTGTCCTTAGATGGAAAGCTTCAAATGGCTCAAAGTGAGGCTGTGAGGATGCTGGTAGGAACACGTTGGTGAAATCCTATAACTCCATCCTGAACCAGCTACGTTGGTTATACATTTGTTTCTTAGTTCAATTTAAGCTGCTAATTTTGACTTTCAAAGCTCTCAATAGTCTTGCCCTGATGATCCGAAGGGCTGCCTTTGCCCATACGAACCAGCGTGTCCCTTGTGTTCTCAGGTTTTCATTTCTGGTCTCCTTTTGCATCAAACTGATTTGATGAGTACTAGAGGTTGGGCCTTTTCTGTAGCACAGACTTGGGGACTATGTGGCCTTCCAGATGTTGTTGATTTACAACTTCTGTCATTCCTAGCTAGCATAGCCAATGGTGAAGGAGGATTGGTTTGGGAATCCAGTGGCCTTTGGAGGGCCACACATGCTTCATCACTGCTCTGATGACACCTTGACTATGGATTTCCATATTTGGAGAAATCCCTTTGATTTGTGTGCTCTTGGTAAATGGTGTGCCGAAGGTTCCCCATGGAAAAGAAACGTGAAAGCCCTCTGCTCTAGAGTTTTCATTTTTCAGCAAATTATGGCATCGACATGGATCTGTTTAGAACACTCTCTTAAAAGATCTCCCCTCCTTACTCCAGGGTACCTGGTGCAGGAAATTAAGAAAGCAGACATTCCTCTCCCAGAAGGAACTGTTACCCCAGCCGCCCCTCCTTTTAAGCAGATGTTGGAAATTCAGGTAACTTGAGGGAGCAGGGATCTTCAGAATTTAAGTAATGGAAATAGTTTTGTTTGTTTTCCATTGGCTGGACTCAGACCAGTGTTTTAATCTTGTAACAAACCTGTGAGGTAGGTTAGGCTGGTGTATTTGGGCCGCCTTGGGAGCTTCATAGCTTCTCTACTCACTGAGTAGAGAAGATGGCTCTTCACTGTTGGTGCAGAATCTTGCATGATGCCTGGTCACCAAGAAAGGATACCCTAATCGCTCTCTGTCATTCAGCTTTGGGGCTCGCTGGGCTTGTTTTTCACCTGAGGCAAAGGAAAGGGGCTGATGGGAGAGCCTGTGTGTTAGTTCCAGCCGATGGCATCAAGTGAGAGTGCCTGAAACTTACTAGCTGACCTGGTCACTGGCAGAACTGCGACACACAATGGTGTGTGTGTGCCTGTGATGGAGCTGTGAAGCCCCGATCATTTCAAAAGGCCAGAAATGGAAGATGGATGCGGAGAGGAAGTCAGAGTAGGAAAGAGCAGGCAGTGCAGCCCACGGGAAGGGGGAAGGCGGCAAAGAGGAAAAAGCAAGTTATGCAGTCTAGAGAAAGGAAGCAGAGAAGACCAGAGAGAAGCGAAAGGAAGCAAAGACTCTGGAGGGTTGTCAAACCAGGTCAGCCAGCTTGGTATGACCCAAGAAATCACAGAGCTGGAAGAGGCCCAACCTTTGTTCAGAGCAGGATCAAGGGCGGCGTTCCTGACCGCTGGCCATCCAGGCTCTGCTTATGTAGCTCCAGCAACAGTGAGTGGGCTGTGTGTTGAGGCAGCATGGTGTCATTAGGAAACCTCTCCCAGTGTTTATCTGCCGCTTGCTCCCTGGCAGATTCCGCTCGCTGGGCCTAGTCCTCCCCTCTGGAGCAAAGGAGGCAAGCTCCGTCCTCTGCGTGGCAGAGCGTCCTTTCTCTGGAGAGTGCTGCCTTGTCTCCCTTTACTTTTCTCCAGGCAAAACGCGCCAGCTCTTGCCAGCATTCCTAAACCTCTCACCATCCCGCTGAGGTGAAAGGTGGAGGGACACCAAGCAGTAGGGAAGGGGAGTAACTTTTCCTCATAGCCATGGGTGAAGCAGATCCCAAGCACAATGCTCTAGCTGCCAGAAGATAAAGAGCGATGGAATACTGGATCTTTCTTCTTTTCTTTCTGAGCAGCAGACCCCAGAGGTGTTCACAGTGTTGAATGAAAGGGCTGGAATTCTGGTGTAGGGGAACAACATGTGTAGCGGATTCAGTAACCTACTGCTGTCCCATAATGGTCCCACTTTCCTTGTGTTTTGGGGATTAGAGATGAGGTAGGTAGGTATGAAGTGCTGCTCCCACCTGAGTTAGTGACATGGTTTATGAGAACTTGACCCTGAGAACTTGTCAAGCGCCTTTTTCCAGTTACTCTTGGACAGTGTTGTGTAAAGTGCAGAAAAAAGAATAGAGACCATGGCAGTGCGACTGAGCTGTCTTTCTACTGTGTAGGAGCAATTGCAGAAGCTGGAGGTCGAGTTGCGGGAAGTGACAAAAAACAAAGAGAAGCTGAAGAAAAACCTCCTTGAATTGACAGAATATACGCACATGCTACGGGTCACCCGGACCTTTCTCAGAAGAACTGCTGAGGTACTGGGTGTACAGGGCTGTTTCTACTTGCCTGGGCAGAAAGTGAGCCACGAGCCACTGGCCAGTTTCCATTAGTCCTCCTCATCCATGAGGGTGGCTGGCTTGTCGTAAAGACTGTTGGGCTTGGTGGTCCGCTCCTTCAGGGCATTGGACGCGCTCGGATGCAGGCATGTGCAGTAGTGTCGAATGGCCCTTGTTTTGGATTTCCACAAGAACTTAGCGCGACTCTGTAGTTTGATGCAACTAGTCCATTCTAAAAGCCTTCTTTCTAATGTTTGCATTTTAGTTTGAGTCCTGTTTGCAGGCTAATTATGAAGAATTCCCATCTTTGGAAAGCGAGCCTTTGGTGGACTACAGCTGCATGCACAGGCTTGGTGCCAAACTTGGGTAGGTAATAGGAAAAGTGGGAAGCTGAGTGGCACCGCCTGGCAAGGTGAGCAATCCAAGGCACTCCAGGCATCGCTCACAGTGCTGCATCTGGCTGTGAATAGGTGCTTGACATTTAGATGAAAGCACAAGCCATACACCTGTACGCTCCTTTAGAGGGTGGCCTTGTATTTGGCCATATTTTAGTCTCCCTGTTCTGGTGAGAAATGGATCCTGCATGCCATTCTGTTTTATTTAGGTGTTGTACCCAAGTGTGCATGTAACTTGTCTGCATGCATGTGGGAAGTTGCTTAACGTGCCATTTGAAGCATGTTTACTTAGAAGTAAATCCCACTGAATTCAGTGGAACCTGCTCCCGGTAATGGTGCAACCCCCTGCGTATTTGGACGGGCCTTTTTCCTGTCAAACATACATGGAACTTCAGCCTAATCTCTGTTTTCAAACTGACAGTATCTCTGAGGACCCACGCATGCCGTTGAATTCAATTCCGCGTCATGTATCATGCCTCCTTTGTATGCTTGTGGTGAGAGATGCTAGTGGTGTAAATTCTGGGATCACTTAGTCCATTGGGTGTAAATTGGTGTAATTTTAAGGGCTTCAGTGGAGTAGCATTTTAGCTTACAAACCATCCGTGAGTACCTGTTCTTCCTGATAGGATATGATAGGATAACTTTATTCCTATAGTGCATTTTGTCTTTTTTAATGTAGATTTATATCTGGGTTAGTTCACCGAGCAAAAATTGAAGCCTTTGAAAAAATGCTGTGGCGGGTGTGCAAAGGATATACAATCATTTCTTATTCCGAACTGGAAGAAAGTTTGCAAGATCCAGATACAGTAAGTAACAGGATAGATAAATACTGTGGGGCCTTTCCGAAATGTAGTGCTGGATCAGCTCTCCGGATTTAAATTACACAAGCCTGGGACTTGTTTTCCTCCACCCCTTATTTATTTGTTTTTTGGTTAACCTTAACTGGTTAATCTGAAAGTAGCCAATTTCATAACCCATGATTAACAATAGTTTTCTAAATTCCCAATGGAAAAACCAGCTGTGATTAAAAAAAAATGGAAGCGAACATTTCTCAGCTTTTCTTTGTAAGCCCATGGCTTACTGTGGCCTGTGATAAATCCAGGTTTGTTGTGATGTTTGAATGCAGCCACTGGATGAAGATCGGGGCTTCCCATTATTTCTCTGTACAAGTCCTCACTTTTGTACATTTAAAGCCTTTTAAAAATGTATAATATGGTTGTAAAGCACAATTAAACTGAGCCACTTGCGTTCTCTTTTCAGGGAGAACCTACCAAGTGGTTTGTCTTCTTAATCTCATATTGGGGGAACAGATAGGCCAGAAAGTTAAGAAGATATGTGACTGGTAAGCATTAACGTGTTGCAATTGTCAATTTAATATTCATGAATATTCTTTTGAATTTTATCTATTTAGGTTTTTGTTTTACATAATACTGTTGAAGACTTTGGTTGTTGGGTGGTATAGAAATAAACGCATGTATAAATGTTCTGGGGTTGGGTATACATGGGGTGAAACCGTCAACATCCTTCTGAACCTGAGGCTTCCTCTTTCTGTTTCTGAACATTGGCTTGGCGGTGGATGCCGAATAGCATCACATTGTGTTATGACTTGGCACTTGGATGGAGATGGAGATCCGGCACTTTCCAACTTGGATGTTAATCTGTGGGCAACAAGTGCAGAGTTGCTTCGCGAGGGTTTCAGACTTCTGCCTTCCTCTGCGTTGGGACTCTTGTGCACCCATTACTGAAGGCTTGAGTCACTGTCCTCAGGCATACATCCAGGTCTACTTTGGCCTGCCCTCCACCTCCCAGGCAGCTTGGCTTCCTGTTTGTTTGTTTGTTTGTTTGTTTGTTTGGAGTTCTTGTATGCCGCCCCCTTCACAAAAGCCTCAGGGCGGCTTCCAACAAATAAATATTAATACAAATACATAAAAAACTGGAAACATCCTGGCAAATAGTATAAAACCAATAAACAATCAGCAATTAATTAAAATATCGTTTAAATAAAAAGGTCTTGGCCTGGTGCCGAAAAACAAATAATGATGGCGCCAGGCGGACCTCTCTGGGGAGCGCATTCCATCAGTGGGGCGCCACCTCACTTACGCCATCCCACCCTAACTTCCTATTTTGTATAAACTTTTTTTTTTCTTTTTGGCCAGCTACCATTGCCATGTCTACCCCTATCCAAGCACTCCCGAGGAGCGACGAACAGTAATGGAAGGACTCCAAGTCCGCATTCAGGATCTTCATATCGTGAGTAAAGAATTATTCGTGCTATTCGAGGCCCAGGCAGGTGTTTAACTCAGTGGTCTTCCACTGGTATGTCAGGACCCTCCTGGATTATAGTCTGACTTAAGGTGAGTTGCAGTAGAAGCACTACTAGCATGCAAGTCTGTAGGGAGGAGAAAGGGACTGAGTCCCCACCTGCATCATGGAAAAAATTTATGGCATTACCTGCAGTGCTGAGGGTATGCTTAGAAGTACAAGGTAGAGACTATTGTCCTTTCTCAGGGATGCTCAAATTCTTTGTTCTCTGGCTTCACCCTCTACTCTTCCAAGTTTGTGCACTACGCATCCTCTGGCACAGGCATTACATATAAGTATGTATGGATATAGTGCATGTGAGATCCACAAGACAGGTATAGCAGAAAGTGTGGACGATCTTTTTCCTACAGAGTGAGAACATTTTTAGTTAGGGCGCTGAGAGTCAGATGCTTCTGAGCCTGCCATTGAGCTTTTCTTGATATTAATGTTGAGAGAGAGACATGGCTTTACCGCTACGTGTGAGGGACACTCCTGACCTGTTTGTTAAAACTTGCCCTTTGTTAGTTAAATGGCTTTGCTGTATATGCAGCGTTTAATCTTTTGCCTTTAAAAAAATCACAAAGGTGCTGCGTAAAACAGAAGATTATTTGCGACAAGTTTTATGCAAAGCTTCTGAATCCATTTATACCTGGGATGTTCAAGTGAAGAAGATGAAAGCCATTTACCACGTGCTGAACCTCTGCAGCTTCGACGTCACGAACAAATGCCTGATTGCCGAGGTGTGGTGTCCCGTGACCGACCTCCCAAACATGCGCCAGGCTCTCGAGGAAGGCTCTGTAAGTGACGGACCCTGCAGTGAGAAACACTCGAGGTTTTCAATAGGAATCCTCTGTGGGGAGTGGCTTGTGAATTAACAGGTATTGGTCATGTGCCATTTCCCCTCGGCACGTCTGATTCCTCAGCCATGTAATCCAGGCAGCACAGCTAAGGCATTCGTGCCAACCCCGGTGCACATGTGAAATCTAGCAGTCAGCGGTGCAGGCTCAGAGGGTGTGTGCGCGTGCGTGTACATGGGCCTCTGGGGAGGCACAGTTCTGGCCCCCTTGCCGTCTGTACATGGATGAGAGCTTGGGGTCATGTTAGCCACTCTGCTGAAGACTTCTCCCTTGGAAGCTCTCCCCCTTGCCCCATCTGTCTCCCCCAGCAGCTATTCCAGTAGCAGGATGAGAGGGAGGGTTTGGCCATTCCACCAGCCCTGCTAAAGAACTCGCCTTTTCCCTCTTCCCTCCCATTCCTCTTTTCTTGTGTGCTGTGTATTTTTAGATTGTAAGCCTGCAGGCAGGGACAGGCCTCTTTAATTGATGATGCGTAAGCTGCTTTGAGAGTGGCAAAAAATATTATCACCCCCCCCAAGCCCCCCCCCCCAATTACTAGCTCCCAGAAGATGGGAACTGAAAAGCAATGTTTATTTTTCCAGCTTCACAAAATAAACGGCAATTAGTAATAGAGTGTGCAGTTGGCACAGGTGATCTGAGGAGCTCATTAGCCGACTTTGCGCCAGTCACAGACTCTCAGCCAAGCCCAGCTCACTGCGTTGTTGTTGAAACACAACTGCGAGGAGGAAGGAAATCACACAAGCCGCCTTGGGTTCATTGGCAGGAAGAAGGTGGGGTTTGAATGAATGACTAAATAATATTGGTTGTTGCTGTTTAATTCCTCAACCAGAGAACAAGTGGAGCTTCTGTCCCTTCATTCATGAACACGATACCAACAAAAGAAACACCTCCCACTTTGATACGCACAAACAAATTTACCTCTGGATTCCAGAACATAGTTGATGCTTATGGAATTGGGAGCTACAGGGAAGTTAATCCAGGTGGGTAGCTCAGAGATTGAAACACATTTACTGAGAAGAAAATTTATTTTTCTCCCACTGTCCTTTTTTTCTCCTGACTGTTTGTCAAAGTACTTGCAAGAGCCTCCCAAAAAATGCTCAAGAGTGCATGGAAAAAAGTACCTTCCATTTAACACTTTAGAATGGGCAGCTCACAATAGGTGTCTAGATCTTCCGTTCTTCCGGATCTTGACTGCAGCTCCCACAGTTTCCTGACCGTTGGCCATGGTCGCTGGGGCCGAATTCCAAAAACATCAGGAAGGCCATAGAAGGATCAGGAAGACCCCAGTGTATAACGAATGTAGGGGGAAATTTTTCCTCGTTCAAGGCCCGTAAGAGTCTGAATTGCAGAAATGGGTGGGTGGAAGATGTTCCAAGGCTGACAAAGCAGCGGAGTGGACAGTCAGAAGGGAGAACCAGGTTGCACTGGAATGTCAAGGTATAAGATGAAATGGGAGTGTTTCCAGAATTGTTTTCCTAATGGGCTGCTTATTTGCATTGGCACCATCAAGGCCATGGTTATTTATAATGTGCAGAACAACAGGTCTCTGCCCCAAGGAGCTTACCCTTTAAACATTCGCTGCAACCAAGGAAGGCGAGGGAAATGAAGGCAAAGTTAAATGGGAAGAATATTTGAGGGCCATATACGTATATAGACCTGGTTTGCACACAATAAGTCATCAGTTAACCAGTCCATGGGTTCTTGTATATGAACAGGGGAAGAATTAATTGTTAGATTATTGAGTTAAATGAAGGGCTGTTAAGGCCCTAAACTTTTCAGAGGTCAGAGTTCAGATGTGTCACTGCACACCCTACAGAGGAGCTGATCATGGGTTGCTAACGAAAAGCAGAAACATCCCTGACTGCCCGCTAGAGTTATTTAGTCCGCAGGTAGTGATGTCCACCCATCGCACGATTGTAATGGAGTATTGGCACTTGATGGACAAAAGCCCCCATGAAAAAGCTGTCGTCCCAGATGTTTCTGTCCTCCTACGAATGCCCATAAGTCCACCCCACTGGCTTTGCTGGTGCGAGTTGTGGGCCAAACATCAGGAGAAGCGCATGTTGTCCACCCCTGGCTTAAGCATGCCTGTGTTCCTTTCATTCCTGGTGACTTGTCTCAGAGATGGCTTTTTGTCACTGACTTAAGCCTAGGTAGGATGTGGAGAAAGTTGATACGGCATATTATAAAGCGACTGAGGGTAATGCAGAAACTTTGCTCCTCTGTCTTTGCAGCTCTGTTCACCATCATCACCTTCCCCTTCCTATTTGCTGTCATGTTTGGAGACTGCGGGCATGGCTTCTTAATGTTCCTCTTCGCTTTGTTCATGGTATTGTTTGAAAAGCATCCCAAACTGCTGCGGTCACAGGATGAGGTAAGCAGGAAAACTTACTGTATCCCTTGGTTTAGTGGGAGCATGTAGTAATGATTACTTTGCTGTATTGTCGAGAAAAGGCAGAGATCGCGTGTCAGGAGACCTAGTCTTGGTCTCAGTTCCTTCTGACTGTGCCCCTTCTTCTTCCCCGCTTTTTTCCTTCCAGAAGAGGAAGAGGCCTCCATCCTCTCCCACCTTGTTGGTTTGTCTGCCACACAGAGCGTTGAAGTGAGTGGGCACAGGAGAGAGACCTTTTTGGTACTGGCCGCTTACTTTTTTCACTGGGACCAAAGGCGTCTCTATACTGCCCAATAACCAAGGCTCTCCGGTCTCATCTGGCAGGTCTTACATTTTTATACACAAAGCCATTTGTTGTACTTACTAAGACTGTGTTGGGTTCTCCTTGTGCTGAGCTTCTGACCTGTTAGGGTGCTGTGCATCAAGCAGAGTAGTTGTAAATTGGAGTTGGATCACAGCCTGTGTCTGTGGCATCTGTGACAGAGGCTCTTGTCTTTGAAGTTCACCTGGCAATGCATGATCTTCTCTGTTTGATGTCCACAGATCATGAAGATGTTTTTTGAAGGGCGATATATCATCTTGCTGATGGGTCTCTTTTCTGTGTACACCGGCCTGATCTACAATGACTGTTTTTCAAAGTCTTTGAATATATTTGGCTCTCGTTGGAATGTTTCACGCATGTCTGATGAGATCTGGAAGTAAGTGGTTCCCATACAACTCACGGTGATGACAAAAGCAACCTATTGTGTTAAGACAGGAAGATCTGGGTTGTTTCTCCTCAATTCTTGCAGTGTAGCGTATTTGCAAATTTCATGGGCAATTAACATAAGAACCTGACTTCTGCCACTCATGACTTAATTTGCATTATTTCAGTTTGCTTTACAAAATGTTGTTTATCTGTGTGTAAATAATAAATGGTTGACTAGAAAAACAACCAACCACCTCTAATTACATTTACCTGTAAGAGAAAAGTGAGCTCACAGTTTCTTCCCTGCTGTTAGAAATAAGAAGAAAGTGGAAATCCCTCGCTAGGTTAATGCGGTTTCTGCTGACAAGTAAAACCGTGCCTCTTCCTAGAAGTTTTCTTTGTCTGATAATGCTTTGCATTTTTTATTGTTGAATCTCATAACATTTCTTTTTATATTAAGGAAGTTTTAAAGTCTATCAAAACTCAGATGTGAAGCAAAGAATGGAAGGTGGTGGCTGAGGCATGGGAGGGAGAATGAGAAGTTGGGCAAAGTTATTATGCGCTACGTATTCTGTTTTTAGGTGTGACTTTTAAAGTAGGACCTCATAAAGGTGTGACAACCTGTAGTCCTTGTACATTTTATGTCTTTATTGGAATGATTATTCAGTCAGTCAACTGTGTCGTATACCTGCTGGTATACTTTTATTAGAAAGGTGTAGCTAGCAAATAACCGACTGGAGTGAGAGGTATACCTGTATCCAAGACTCCTGAATAGTCCTCAAGCCTGTTTTTCTTTTGCATCTTCTCTCTCCCATTCTCAGTGATGAGGATGTGAAGAATAACCAGTACTTGACGCTGGATCCAAATGTGACTGGAGTGTTTGGAGGAGCGTATCCTTTCGGGATAGATCCGGTTAGTGTTCCTCTGTGAAGCATTTCCTGTGCGGGGGGTGGTAGGCATGCAAAAGTGCCCAATCATAGACTTCAGCGCTACAGCTTGTTAGGATATAAATTTTTATGGACCTTTGCAACCAGAAGGTCCCAGATTCAATATTGACAATGATGGTGGGGCTGGAAAAGTAGAGTTAATGTAAACACGCCAGTCTGGAGTTAGAGGCCAGCTGTCTAAGGACACGAGAAGGACCTTGCTGAATCAAGCCGAGGGGCTGTCTAGCTCTCTGTTCACACGGTGGCCAACCGGTTAATGGTGATCCTCCCTCCTTTGCTACCCATGAGGTAATCAGTCAAAGGTAACCTTCCTCTAAATCCACCCTTCCTGGCTGGGTCTCCCACCAGCTATGTGAGCAGAGCCATTGGCCACCTCTCAAGCGACTTCCAGAGAAACTAACCCATCTCATGCCGTCTCCCAGTTCTGGGCACTGTCCTGGCCTTTCCCATGTTTCTAACCCGCAAGAGATGAGAAGGAGCTGCACAGATTCTTATTTGTCTTGTAGACCCAAATATAGGAGAAGAAACCCCTCTTCAAATTGTTACGCTTAGCTAGGATTTAAGTCAACATCTTCAGAATGGCTTCCTGCATCAACACTTGCGTGTGTATTTTTAACATTTGTTTCTTCAGATTTGGAACCTAGCAAGCAATCGTCTCACCTTCTTAAATTCTTTCAAAATGAAAATGTCTATAACAATTGGACTGATTCACATGATATTTGGAGTTGCCTTAGGGGGATTTAACCACCTGTGAGTATGGAACTTGAAAGTTAAGATTGTAGTAATTGTCTTGTATACCTTGAATGTAGCAGTACTGTCGCGGGCGGGGTGCGGGGAGAGCAGTCTTTGGGGAGGGGACTGTTGGGGTATCCCTTCACTAGCACAGATGTTGATTCATGAGATCTATTTATTTATTTAAAACTTATACGTCCTATGTGTGGCATCTCAGGACGGCTTACAACATTAAAATCAAAAATGAATAACAATTGATACAAATATAAAACAATATACAATCAATAAAAATAAATTAAGTCAAGAGCGACTGATTAAAACTATTAAAATACTAATTTTAAAATAACAAATAAAAAGGTTTTGACCTGGCGCGAAAAGAATATAGGCTCGGCGCCAGGCGAACCTCTCCAGGGATGGGTGAACTTTGTTCCTGCTGGAACGCTGTGCCTGTGGTATATTTATTTCGCAGTATATTCTTGTTAAAAAGTGATTGAACTTTAATTATACAAAAATAAACCAGCCCCCTTCTTATTTCATCAGGCATTTCAAGAAGAAGTACAATATTTATTTCGTTTTCATTCCTCAAGTTGTGTTCATGCTGTCCATCTTCGGATATCTTGTGTTCATGATCATCTTCAAGTGGCTGACTTGCAATGCCCAAAACTCCAAGACCGCTCCAAGCATCCTGATTCAATTCATTAACATGTTCCTGTTTCCTGGCAGTGGAACAGATGACTTTTTCACAGGGCAGGTTGGTAATCTTTATAACCTGGAAGAGAGCGACAGAATTCAGAATGCCCTCCCTTTGCTTAAGTTAAACTTGTATTTAAGTGAGATGTTACATAGTGCACTTATTCAGCAAAAAACAGGCGCATGCCCCATTCCTTCAGTGTAACACGTGGTCTGTTGCATTTAGAACATCTCAATTGCGACGAGGCATATGTTTGTGGTTTTAGCTTGCTAACGGGAGTAGTTGAGCGCTTTGTAAAACAGCTTTTTCTTTTGTTTCTTTCCTTTTTAAAACAGAAAGTTGTACAGCAATTTCTGCTGGCTGTCGCTGTACTTTCCGTTCCTGTGCTGCTTCTTGGAAAACCACTGTATTTATTCTGGTTGAACAATGGAGGCCAAAGCATTGGGGCATACAGAGTATGTATCAGAAGGAACTGTATGTGGTAGCGAGTGTAGGGTCTACACTTGATTGGCAAAAATCTCATCCATCCCAAAAGTACAAACGTTCTTTAAATTTGTAGAAGGATCTTGATAAAGGTAGGAGTTGGAAAAGATTGCTTTTTTTTAAGAAAAAGATGATCAGTGTAACTCAACATAGAATCACAAAGTAACACTGAGTTCATATTTTTATGTTAAAAGAAGAGATTCTGATGTTTCATTCCATCATCGGGAATGGAAACAGGTGAGGGTGTGTGTACTGGAAATCTTAAATTGCTGTTATTTAAGTGCATTAGGTTTCTGTAAGAATCTTTTATTGGCATAATATTATATACAAATGCTAAACATTATTATTAGTTAAACTTAAAAGCATGAAAGCAGCATTTAATACTTTTTCCTTCAGAAAGGTTACCGGTTGGTGCGAAAAGAAAGTGAAGAAGAGATTGCTCTGTTGCGAACTCATGACATCGAAGAGGGAAGCATCTCTTTGGAGAGCAGGCTCAAAGATGAAGAGAAGGAGGAGGTGAGTGTATGTGTTAAACCACTGTCTGTAATTTGTAGTAAAAAAAGTAATGTCAGGGCAGTGTGTGGATTTTTGAAGCTCATGTTTTGTGACTTTATCTAACTTTTAGAAGCATCTTCCCCAGCCACTTTTACTAGGCTTAACGTGTTAACCCCAGCCACCCCTACTGAAATGCATATTATTCTACTTACCGTTGTCTCAAAATCATCAGACATTCTGCCTTGAGTGAAACCTGTTCATTTCAACTTGTCTGCCACAGATCCCTGTGCCCATCACCATATTTATACAATCTTTTGCTTCAGTTTAATTTTGTAGATGTGTTCATGGATCAAGCTATCCATACCATTGAATACTGTCTAGGATGCATTTCAAACACGGCTTCGTACCTGAGGCTCTGGGCACTTAGTCTGGCACATACACGTGAGCATCCCTTGTACAATCTCAAACACTCAATTTTCTAGCTTCTGCCTTAGTCTTCTAAGTGTTTCTCTTTCCTCTTTGATCTTAAAAATGCATCAAACAATTATAGAGCATGAGTAATTTTGTTGGAAACATTGAACATGCACATTTTTACATTAATCCAAGTTAGGGAAACAATTACTCTTCTAGCTGAGGAGATTGGAAACATCAGTTATCGTATTTCCATGACATCTGAACCTGGCAAACTGGTTTGTTTAAACTATGATATGAAAACAAGTTAGAAACTGAAACCTTGGTTTGATCCTGCTTTGATCTTACTAACTAGAACTTAAGTAAACTACAGTTCCCTGAATTCAGATCTCACAGGGCACTGCAGTTAGTTTAAAAGTATAGGAAATGCCTCTCGTCTCACAGGTTAGAGAAGAGAGAGGAAGATGTAAGCACATGAGAAGGAGGCTTCCTGCAGCTTGTTCAGGTAGCAGAACATAGTAATTCCCAGTCGCAGCTGTTCCATAAGGTGATTATGCCCTCAGCTATTTTATAACAGCGGCTGGGGTGGGGGCCAGTAAGAAGACGACCTTGTCCAATATTGCACCTAGAAGAATAGTTGGCAATGAACATTACAGATACCTATAATGGGCCCACAGGTAGACTCGATTTAGATAGGAGCTAGGATTTTCTGTTAAACTGAGTTTTGAAAACACAAAACACATGTTTTCGTCTTCTAGAGTTATCAGATGTGCTCTGGGCAATGGTCATGCGAGTAGGCCTTCGTGTGGATGCTGCATATGGGATCATACTGTTGGTACCCGTTTCAGCCTTATTTATGGTTCTGACAATATTCATTCTTTTACTCATGGAAGGCCTTTCAGCTTTTCTACACGCTCTACGGCTTCACTGGTATGTATTTTCCTTCAAAAGTTTTATAGTTTAAAAACTTGTGGCTTGTCAGGAAAACATTTTGGATCTTTAAAAATGTCATTAAAATGTTGGGTTTGAAAGTATTTTTATTGCAGAATTATTTATGAGAATCAAAGCATGTCTGCATGGCAATTGTGAATGAACCGGATATGCATGTATTAATGCTCTTTTTCATAATCTGCTTTGTTTTCTAATTACAGGGTAGAATTTCAGAACAAGTTCTATAAAGGTGAAGGATACAAGTTCACACCTTTCTCCTTTCAGGACATTCCTTTACATTTTAATAGATATGTTGCATAGCTTGGCTGATATTGGCAGTAAGTCTCTGGAAATATTTGGAAATCATGAACTGAGTTGTCATTTTAGCACAGCTCATTGTAGTATAAAAACATCACTGATTGCCTTATAATGCAGCCAAATAACTTTGCAAAATATAACTGTGCACATGGACTTTGTAACCATGGAACCTCTTGTAAACCGGCATAGAATGCGTGTTTCTTTCTTGTCATAAGCACATATAAAACTGATTCTAAACATCTAGTTGCTGCCCCTAAAATGCTCCAGCTATTTTAAAGAGCTTTTTATATTCTTTTTCAAATTCTTACCCTGTGCCCACTTACTTGGGAGGGAGCCTCGTTAAAGCCAGCGGAACAATTCTGCGTAAATATGCATCGTTTCCATTGTCGATCTCCCTCATTGCTACCACTAACATAGATGTTCCTTTGTGAAAGTTCATAGCTAACAAAAAATTGGCAGCAACTTGAGAATGAAGCTGCATTATCTTTCAGTGTTTATAGGAAGCGACTAAGATTTTATATTACATGGTTTTAAACATGGGTTATAAGATACTTTAAAAAAAAAGGAAATTCTTCATTCTGGTTAGAACAAGAACTACATGCTTTTGCCGTTGCACATCCTGAATTTTGAATAGAAGCAGCAGCATGAGGAAAACACTCGGAGTTGGATTGCCTGAAGAACTTGGAGGCATGTGGCCCTGGTTTTGTTCAGGGAAGCATAAAGAGCAAAATAAGGCTTATTCCCAAAAGGAATAAAGATCTGAAATTGTGAAGTTTTAAGTATTTTAGCTGAGTTCTGGTGGTACTCAGGCGCTTGCTTTAATTGAATACATGTCCTTTATGAACAAGTATTTTTCTCCAGTATTGTTGCCTGTTGATCTGCCTTTTCTCAGTCTCTAGTGGAAAAACCACGTGTTAATACAAGTTCTCTTAGGCACTTGTTATACCAACTTTCCTCAGCCTGGTGCCTTTCACATGCCTGAGAATAATGCAAGTTGCAGTCCAACATGTCTGGAGGGCACCAGGTTTGAAGGACTGAGTTTACACACTCCTTTTTATGTAGCATTCTGCTGCTGGAAGTTAGTATTTATAAAATCAGGTTCTAGTTTAACTTCGGCTTCGATTCAGTAACTGGTTTGGTAATGAATGACATCTTTTTAAGTTCTGTGAAGATAGCTACCTTCTAAATGATTTTTTAAAAATGTTAAAAGGATGTATTTTACTTTAAAGAGTGTAAGTGCTGATGGAAAAAACATAATCTTGTTTCTTTCATACTCATTCCAAATAAAAGCTAATTGGTAATTTTGAGAACATAGATTCTGCATGTTTAATTACTGCTTCAATAAATATGGATTGTTCTTATGGTTGTGATAAAACCTCTATGGAACCAAGGTGTGGGTGCAATGGAGCAGGAAGAATATTTTAAACTTCTTAGACCTTTCTCAAAATGTTCTTAAATCCATTTGAATGTTTAAATGGATACAAGATTTGAGGTAAATTATCACATATTCTTTGTATTGCAATCAGGAACTGAACCATGGTGAAGCATTTAGGCTTATCTGTCTTAAATTCCACGTTTTACTTTGATTTACTGGAAGAATAAAGAATAAAAGTAAATTTGCTACTGTTGTACTATCCCAGTTGTGACTGGAGGATAATGATTAGGAGTTTTAATGGGTAACAAGACTGTGATACATATAGGAGAGAGGCCAGATGGGCAGACAGTGTTTTGAGGATAAATTTAAGAAATGCTTTTTGATTGAGGTGACGTAAATGAGCAGGGTTTCTTATGGACAAAGGTTCAGCCATAGAATTTCTTCTTCAATTCAAGTATGTGAAGCTGGCATGTCCTTAAAGACATGAGATTCTTATAAGCATGTACAGGGAACTTTTTAGTCACTGTTAAGTAATTGGTTTAAGGTCAACAATGAAGAAATTGAAATTAAAGATTTTTCACACCTTGGCCCAGTCATCAAGTCAAAGGAAGATTGCAACCAAGAAATTAGAAGACGACTGAGATTTGGAAGGGCGGCAATGAAGAAAGTAGAACAGTTAATCAAGTGTGCGGCTGTTTCACTGGAGACCAAGGCCAAGATCATCCACATGATTGTATTCCTGATCACTGTATATGGGTGTGAAAGCTGGACAGTGGAAAAAGATGACATTAAAAATGGTGCTGGGTGTGAATCCCCAAGACTGACAGAAAAATTAACAAATGGGTCCCAGATCAAGCCAGAAATGTGCTGAAAGCAAAAATAATAACTTTGAAGCTATTTTGGGCACATCATGCAAAGGCAAAGTCTCTCTGGAAAGACAATGCTAGGGAGAGCTGAAGGCGGAAGAAGGATGAACCAACTATGAGATGAATTGATTGCATAAAGAGCTGAGCAGGTCTGTCAAAGACGACATTTTGGAGGGCATTCGGTCATAGGGTTGCTATGAATTGGAGAGTACTTGATGGCACTTGACAAGTATTGGCCTTAGGGTACTCTTGGATTACAAAGGTTCGGAGGGTTGAAATGGCCAAGGCAAAGCCCCAAATTTATTTTCAGTGCCAGGATTTAACGATGCTTCATGTGAAGTAAATATGTAGCTAGTACAATTGTGCCTTAGCATCTCTGGGGTGGTGTGCTGTCATGCATAGGACAACCGAAGGCAAAAGGGCAAAAACTGCAGTTTATTGTTGTAAAGGAAAATGTTTAGGACAGAGTTGGGCAATTTGGGATGCTCCTTTAGATATCTTGGTCTACAATGTCTTTCGCTCATCTGTAACTATACTGTCAAGGGCTGATGGGAGTTGCAGTCCAAAACATCAGGACTACAAAGCTGAAACTTGCTTAATGGGTCAGACAACTCTGCCCTTGCGTTTGACTGAATCTCGGTTTTCAATTTGCGAGGAGGAAATTTATTTAAAGTTTTTGTATGCCGTCCCCTTGCTATATAGCCTCGGGACGGCTCACACAAATATAATACAAATACAGGTAAAACCCGGAAGCACCCTGGCTGCACAAAATAAAAACTCGGGTTCTTAACTGGATACTACTTGGTAAACTGAATTCCTGCAGGGACCATGTAGCGGGGACTGTATTCGACTGAATGGCCTGTCTGCTCCGGCTTCCAGCTGTGGGGAACCAGTGCCTTTTTCTCAAGGCAACAGCAATATGAAGCAGTGCCTCGGCTTGGAAAGCCGGTGCTTTCGCGAAAGAGCGCAGGTTTGGCTTGACAACACACAAGCGCGGATCGGCACCGTTGTCCTGCCAGGATTCGGCCGCGCTTCCAGCCTCCGGGATGCCCGTCCTGAAGGCTCCGTCCGCCCTCCGAGCGCCCGTTGCTAGGGCCCGGGCGCGCGCAGGCGGCCATCGCTCCCGCCCGCCGTTTCCAGGCAAGGCCGCGCGCCGGCCGAGCGCGAGCGCGAGCGCGAGGCAGGGCGGCGGCTTGCTGTGCGCCTGCGCGGGCCCTGCCTCGCGCCTTGCCCCGAGGGGCGGGGCGGGGCGGGGCCGTTGCCGGGGCGACCGCTCGGCGTCGGTTGGCCCGGCCCTGCTCCTGCTCCTGCTCCCCCCGGCGGCGGCGGCGGCGGCGGCGAGGCGCGGCGCGGCGGGCGGCCATGGACGACGTGCGCGTGCAGTGGGTGGGCGAGCGGCTGCGGAGCGCGCTGGGCGGCCGGGACGCGGCGCCCTTCGAGGAGCTGCTGAACCGCGACGACGGCGAGGAGGCCGAGGCGCTGCTGCACTTCCTCAACCAGAGCGCCAGCGCCCAGGAGGGCGAGCCCGCCGCCCTCTTCTTCCGCCCGGAGCTGCGCCTCGACGAGATCGACGTCGAAATCGGTGCCCGCCCGTCCGTTCGTCCCCCCCCGCCGCTGCCTCCAGCGCCTCTGAGCGTGCGCAGAGCGCCTTGCAGCACGGCCTCCCCCCGCCCACTCGTCCTCTGAGTGGCCGCAACCTCGCGCCCGTTTCCTTTGCTCTGGAGTGATGCGTGAAGCAAGGCTGAGGTGCCTCTGAGCGTGTGCAGAATGCTTTGAAGACAGTGCCTTTCTCCTGCCTCTGCGGGACACTGAGCCACCCTGGAGTGAGGCTTCAGGGCGCCCGAGGATGTGCAGAGTGCCTCATTCCTTCCCGCTTGCTCCGCACCCGCAGCCTCTGAGTAACCGCAGCCTGGCTCCCCTCCCTCCCATTCCTGTGCACCTGCCTTGAGCAATTCGCTCAGGTGTGCGGGCTGGATAAGGCTATAGTGCCTCTGGGTGGGTGCGGAAAGCCCTCTTGGGCTTCCTATGAACGAGCAGTCGCAGCTTTGCATCCTCTTCCCTGTATCCTGCGGTTGGACTGTTTTGCACGGCTCCTGGGCTACCCTGCAGGCTGATTAACAGCGCTGGCTCTCCTGGTTGGAGGCAGGAGCTTCTCTGCCTTTCCAGGAGATGCCTGGGGTTGAACCTCGGGCTTCTATGCCTCTCCACTGAACTCTTCCTCTAAAGCTTCCTTAAATGTTACGTGATGGATGAAGCACCTGTGCAGTGTTTGTTTCTTGTTGTTTTGTTTGTTTTTGTTGCCCTTTTACAGAGCACCTAGATTCTTCACCACTGAGAAAAAAGCAACTTTTTACTCTTTCTCTCCCTTCCTTCATTCTGGTAACTTTCCTCATATAGTACGTGGAGTAAGGATAGGAGGACTTCTGTTTGTAAAGAGAATCCCTTGCCTACCATGTCACGGAATAACCACAGCCTTGCGACTTTTCTCCATCCCTGACATTCATCTTGACTATGCAGAGTAGTGACAATGGAAAAGATCTCTCTGAGTGTTTAGCAATGTGTTCCCACCACTTTAACCACAGTCCCAAGTTCTTTCTCCTTGCAAAACTTCTAGGTCAGAATGTATAGTTGTTTCTCCCATGTTGTTAGCATTAGCACCTTATTTGGGAGGCCATGGCTAAAGTTAACCTAGAATTCACAACTGCAGCAAAGGCATTCTGTACATGCTCTGATGTGGCGAGCTTTGCATTGTTTCATTCATTCCATCACTGAACTTTGGCTCTGTAAATGAGTCCCAAGTTTTAAGCCATGTGGCTCTGCTTGTGACCAGAGAGGAGAACCCAACTGATTCTAACACAGCATTCTCTTTTTTCCTTCTTGTCATTCTGAAATAGATGTTCCATATGATGAAGCTGGTGATGATGAAGATAATCGCTCTGAGAGGCTGGGTGTGGGCTCCTCAACCTCAGTTGTAGAAGGAAGTATGTATTAGAAGCAACTTGGAAAAGCCCTTCCAGTAAATTAGCCTGGCATCGGGGACGGCATAGCTAGGCATCTGCTGAGGGCCCACACTGCAGCAGGACCACTGGCAGAAGCCCCTCATCTTGTTGCTCATCTTTCACGTTGCTGTCCACTTCTTCTCCTGCTTCTCATTCTGGTGAGACGGTGGAGCAGTTGATGGCCTTGCCTGCTTGCTCACAAGCTGTCTCCCAGTCAAGCACGTGAGAAGAATGATGAGAGACAGACCAAGGGACTGTAGCAGTGGGCGACACAGCAGTGAGAAGAGGGGGTGGGTCCCTTGAGGGGGTCTTGCCCAGGGGTCATTCAAAACCCTGCTTCACACAGGAGTAAACTCTTCTAAGCCATTGCTGGGCTTTCATGATGGCCTAAATCTGCCTTTCATTCTGCTGAGCAGCAGAGCCAGTCCTGAAGTGCATTTACAGGGAAAAGTAGACCCTCAGGATCCTCAGTGCAAAAGTTTGGGTTGCAATGTCGCCAGTATGCATGGACCTGTTATACCTCTCTCTTTTCCACCTTATATTGGTGGCTGCAGAAAGTGAACCCATGTGAGAGAGAGGTAATGTGGCCTGGGAGCTACCTAGCATAGAAGGTCACGTGAAATTGGTTCTGGATGGGATTGCCCTCCTTGCCCCCCCCCCCCAGACCAGACCAGACCAGACCAGACCAGACCAGACACGACGCATGTCTTGGGGTTGCTCCTTGTCTGAGGAGGCACGGATCATGCCAGCAGCTGCAAGCACCTTTGAGCAGCATAACTGCTTCCAAGCTTGACTGCTGTAATGCATTTCACACGGGGTGTAAAGACAGGACATTTCAATGAATATGAAAGATCTTGAGAAGGGGCCGGGAAGTCAGAATATGTAATGTTGGTTGTGTTGCCATGACACTGGCTATTAGTGCATTTCCAGGATCAGTGCAAGGTCCATGGGGAAATTGTGAATGGTTGTTTGTAGCATAGGTTGCATGCATTATACCCCCAATTGCATTGGCTCATTACGTTGGATACCTTTTTTAGAGAGAGAACAGAAAAGCAAAGCATCTTTGACTGAAGGTGGAGAAAAACCTGTGCCTGACCATTCTGTGGTCTCCTTTGGGGAAGATGTGACTGATATAGAGCGTGAGCTGGGCATGCAGGATCCAAGAGGCCGATTTTATAAAGTAAGTCCGTCTGTCTTCAGTGCTCTTCTGGATTTCAGTAGGCCAGATATGTGCTGCATGTCTGTCACAAAGCGTAAGGCAAACAAGCCCTGCCAATATTGTATCAAAATTATGCAGACTTGAAGATACAGAACTAAAAACAATGTATACCATCATTAACCTCTTCATTTTGTTAGTGTATCCTATGCTTCTTTTGAATCTTTTCTTTATATACTGTCAATACTGAGGCTAACTTTTCCTTTTTTTCTGCCCCGCACTCATCTATTTTTTAAAAAATCGAGGTTAATTCTTTTCTTAATTTTATTAAAGAAGTACACCATTTTGTTTTTAATAAGAGGCTGCTGCTTCAAGGTGCACAAACTGTTGCAATCTGAACTTTGAATAAATGCACAGAGCTGCCGAATGCAACCCTCTCCCCTGAAGTGTCCCCGAGGACTCTCAAATGTCTAGCTAAGGGACCATGAGTCCTACTGGGCTGGGCCAGTCTCCTTGCCTCAAGGGGTGCTCCTCACTCTCCTTGCTCATGAGCTGCCACTTAATGCCAAGCCAGGAGGAAACACTCAAAAGCAAAGGCGCAAGATGGATTTTGGGATCCCAGTCTGACATTTCACTTGGGAGCTATCTGTCCAACTTATCCCATGAGCCCTGTTTTCAGGCCTGCTTGCTAAGCAGCCTGATGAGGCACCTGAAGGACTTGGCTCCACGTGTATCTCATACTCATTGGATGAGTCTAGAGCCTGGTTTACCAAATGGATGTGTGGATGAAGATCATATTATGGGTAATCCATTTGGAAAAAGAGCTACAAATAATCATGCCCTCTGCTTCTTTCTAAGCTTGTTTGTTTGTCCCTGTCCATTTCAGAAAATCGTAAAGCAGGAAGTGTATAACATGTATTATCACATGGCTATGAATGACATTCCAGAAGACTTTATGGAAAGTGAGACTGTGTTTTTTCTCAGAGACACTTCAGGTATTTTATTAGGATGCCTTATGATATAATGTTTTAGCTGAAAAGAAATTGGAGCTAAGAGGGGACCTGGTTCTTTTGACGGGGGCCTTTGGATAGCCACTGAGGGCCTGACGTCCCGCCCTTTGAAATGTGCTGACTCCATTGTTCTCAGTGCAGGGATTTTGAGATTTCAGTATCTCAAAAACCTTTAAAAAACGATGGGCAAGACTTTGCATGGACATGGATTGTCAGAAAGTTTTGTGTTGCTGATGCAGCACTACTCGTTCACTGTTTAGTTCTACAGCCCTAGTTGAGGAATAGGCAGCTGCTCTGCCTCTGCATGTTAGTTAACCCTCAGGTTGCTGGGCATGAGTGGGACTATGCAAGTGCACCATCTCTGGTATGCTTCCATTTTTATTTTACAGCCTATGATTGACCCAGTGACATTAATACAGGAGATTAAATAATTCTGCCTTTGTTATGTTTCTCTTTTGACTTCTTGGAAACAATCAAGGTTCTTTACAAAAATTCTGAAGACAGTAATAATTGATGGAGACCTACAAGGTTTGAAACAACCTTTAAACCAGTAGCATTTTTTAAAGCCCAGTTAAAAAGATACCTTCACCCATTCCTGAATGCAGACAGAATGGAGACCAAATGTAACTCTGAAAGTAGTGCATTCCAGAGTCTGGGTGCAACAGACAAGGAAGCCCTCATCCTGTATGGTTCTCCTAATTGTAGAGTACAGCTCTCTTAGGCACGTCTGCTTTGACTGAATGGTCCCCCACATCACAAGTACAGAATGCCAGGATTGCGGAGAGTGAAAGGGAGCATTCAAATATGCAGGCTCCAGACCTGTTCTTTGAGGTGCTAGAGTCCCAGAAGAGATGCAGCACATGAATTCCTGAACAACCTGTTAATCAAGAGCATTGGATTGAAGTCCCTCCTTAAAACAAATTGCTACCTTCTTTTGCTACCTAGAAACCATTTTCGAACCCAATGACCTGATCGAAGCAAATGATGTTCTGCCAGATGTGCTGGAGTATGGTATACTGAGTAGTAACACCCTGTTGATGCTCAAGCAGCTCTTTGCACTGGTGAGAGAGATCGGATTGTTTTTGAAATAACAGCTCTTAAAAAAATCTCAAAATTCAGTTATATTGAGACTACAGACATTCCCAGCAGAACTGAATAATTCTGGCAAAGTGTTTCTGATGTCAAAAAAACCAGGAGGTATCATTAGTATGTTCAAAAGAAGGAGTAGCTGGGTGAAAATATGACCATTCTCTATTCATGAGGTGAGAAGTGACAGCTTTGGAGGAAATAGCAGATTTAACCATGTAACATAAACACCTAATTCAAGTGCCACAAGAACAGGATTGAGCATTTCTTTTTAGAGGTAGTTCAGAATTCTTAGCAGCATATTTTGCCAAGCAGCCGTGGGTAGGCTTGAGTGTGATGCCAAGGCAAAGATTTGCAAATAATTAAAATTTTGTTCATTTGAAAATATCAGCGTTTACATGACACACAAACTATACAGGCTCAATGAGGGATGAAAAGAGCATATGAAGAACACCAGCTTCTTCACTTCCTGGCTTGTGATGCCAGGAAGTGGGGATGTCACCTTAATTGGTTCAACCCATCTCTAAAGGTGGTGACAAGCATGTTTTAACTGGCTGCAGGCAATACAATAACCCACAATCAAGGCTTATTGTTGAGATTACCGGTCCAATCTTGCTGCCTGAAGCCAGCTGTCTTGGTTTGCTGACTGTGAATGATCCAATGCGTTTTTGGCTTGTGAACTGTGGGTTGATTTCTTATCTTGGCTGTGTATACCCAACACAATAACCCATGGATCATTCTGGGTAAAATGTCCCTCTCCTCTCAGTAACTCCGTATGTGCCCTAAGAAGGCATCCTTGGGCTGCGATTCTGTACCCCCCCACCACCCCCTGGGAGAAAGCTCCACTGAACATAGTTGGGCTTACTCTTATTTTATTTATTTATTTATTTTTCAATTTATATCCTGCCTTTTTCCTACAAAGGGCTCAAGGCAGCTTACATCTCCTCCTCCATCTGATCCCCACAACAACAGCCCTGTGAGGTAGGTTGGGCTGAGAGTCTGTGACTGGCCCAAAGTCACCCAGTTGGCTCCATGGCTGAGCGGGGACTAGAACCCAGGTCGTCTGAGTCCCAGTCCCATGCTCTTAACCACTACACCACACTGGCTCTTAAGTAAATATTCATAGCATTGTGTCCATTACGCTTTTTCTCTAGCGGCCAGTAGGTCTCAAGAAAAATAGAAATAGCCATTTGAAATATCCAACACTGAAATACTGAGCACTTGGGCCAGAAAGGGAAAACGTCAATTTGCGCCTTTTCAAGGTAACAACAGTTGTAATGGGATCCACGTGTGGATTTTTGTTCTTCTTCTTGAATTTTTGCCTTTAACAGTTGGATGCCTTAAAGGTGTTGAAAGAGTCCAAGGCATTTACTCTTGCATTTGATACTGAAGCAAAAAGAAAGTGGTTGAAATAACCCTTGTCTTTTCAGGTCTTTCTGCCGGCAATGTGCCATAACCAATATAATGCAGATTACCCAGAACTTGAAAAGTCAGAGGGTGACAATGCACAGCCTTCTGTAAAGATGAAGAAGTTAGTAGCATTAGACAGTTTTCAGACCATGAGGAATGAGTTCTTGATGAATATGCAGAAGTTTCTAAGCCACATTCAGAGAACCATTCAGCAGATTGAAGGTAAATCCCAGATTGATCTCAGGGTATCCTCATCCTCATCAGGCTCTCTAGGAGGTTAACAGAAGTTAACATGTCCCCCTTTGGGGAAAAATTCTTGCTGCTGTCACCATGAGTGAGAACATTTGACTAGTCCAAGGCTTTCTCTAGCCTCATCGCTAGTTTTGCTTTGAAGATAGGAGAGGAGGCTTCCTTTTTTACCGTTCTTCCTTCAGGCTGCTGTTTCGTGCAGCTGTTTTCCCCAAGCAGTTTTACTAGGTTTAGTTTCATTAGGAAAGAGGTAACTGGAAACCTTTTGGTGTTTGCAGTATTTGCCATGGGGTAACTATGAAAAGAAAAGAAATTTGAGGGAAGATACCTAAGACCTCTTTTTGTAAGGACCTCCATAAAAAGTGTCTCAGAAGAAGAAGAATAAATGGCAACACTTTCATTCTGCAGGAGAAATAAAGTTAGCAATGCCAAGCATATGCTTGGAAGGCCACGTGAGCGACCTTGCCAATGATCGGGATGTGGTCGAGACACTGGAAGCACATGTAAATAATTGGATCGTATTGATATCCTCAGTGGATGAAGGACTGCTGAGAAAGGTCCCCCAGGTAATCCTGCGGGAACAACTTGTATTGTGTGATATGTTACCATAATAATCTCTTCATTTACAAATGCAGAAACTGAGCAGACCTTTCAAGAGGACAGAAGCAAGCACACAGTAGTGTCTTTTTCAAAGTCATACCAGCAACCTCAAAATCCCAAAATTGAAACGGGACTTTGTATAGATTTACATATGTTTTTAAGTTATCATAAACAGAAGGAAAAGATGTGGGGGCTGATCCAGCAGGTCCGATGTTTTTGATGAGTGATGTTGTTTTTAGGTTTTTTTTGTTTTTTAGGATTATAATTTCAAATAAAACTTATTTAAAAAAAGGGAAAGAAAGAAAGGAAAAGAAGAAAATGTGACTATAAAATGTTATTAATTTCTTATTAAAATTATTAATTATTAAAATGATGGGTAAATAAAAAGGTCTTTACCTGGCGCCGGAAAGCGTAAAGAGTCAGCACCAGGTGGGCCTCTCTGGGGAGCGCATTCCATAGTCTTCAGTAAGCACATGTTTGTTATAGCACGTAACAGCAAGCATTTGCAGCTGTACTTCCTACTCCCTTTTCCAGGGCTTTTTCCTTTTTTAACATGGATTTGGCGTGACCCCGCCTGAGCTTGTTCTGTATCAGGTGCTCGAGAATCCTCCCAGTTGTATATCGGCTGCCGGACACAAGACTGCTAAAACAGGTGCCTGGGAAGAAAACCGAGAGCATCCTGAGAGGGGGTTGTGCATCCACATTCCTGATCTCCTTTCCCTCCTTCCCCTCAGGGAAACAGCCCGCTAGCAGAGATTGACCTGTGGCGTGAGAGAAATGCAGCGCTGAGCGCCCTCACTGAGCAGATCAAGCTGCCCTTAGTCAAGAAGGTCCTGCAGGTGCTTGATACCGCCAACATCGGCATAGTGGAAAACTTGCAGATTGTCCTAAACGAACTCAGCAAGCACCACGTGGAGGCAGTGGACAACGTGAGGTTCCTTTCGACTCTTGAACGACACCTGAAGGTATGTCTTGATCAGCCGGAAATCCACCAAAGTCAGGGGTGGGAGGAGACTCCTCTTTCCTGAGGAGACACAACAAAGAGTCTTAAAATTAACAAAGTTATTCTGACATGGTTGGAAGAAGAAGTGGGCTGTAGTCCAACTAAAGCTAATACAGAATAAACGAGTTACCTTTAAGGTAGCCTTTCTTGTTTTTGCTGCAAAAGGCTTATATGGCTAGTTTCTGAACATCTCTCCTAAACAGTATCCTGATCAGCGTGCGACTTGGATATGTACGTTTGTTTAGTTCAGTAGGAGTTGTTCAAACCACCCCTCATCTTCTGGAGACCCTGAGTAGCACCCCCTTCCCCATGTACTCCCCACCCCTCTGCCTTCCTTTCCTTTGAACTGTACATCTGTTTCATGGTCATGAAAATGTGAACCCTGCTTTCTCACACTGGCCTTTATTTGACGCATGCATTTGCTTTCCACTGCAAAGAATTTAACCCATGGCACCAGCTTCAGTGTCGTCTTGGATACAATTCCTTCGCTGATGAATGCCTTGAGAATGGTGTGGATAATTTCACGGCATTACAACAAGGATGAGCGGATGATCCCCCTCATGGAACGGATTGCCTGGGAGATTTCAGCAAGGGTCTGCAAAGTCGTGGATCTACGGACTTTGTTCAAGTACGTGATGTTTCTTCGTTTGAACTAGGGCTATAAGTTTTATCCTTTCCCCCCTCAAGTATGAATTCTCCCCTCTTTCCTGATCTACATTAGCCATCTTTACATCTGCACTGATGGCGTTCATGTTTGAAGTATAACATACTTTTCTCTCCTGTTCCAAAGACTGGACTTTCTAAATATATGAGTCCACTGGTGACGCCCCTGATCCCAAGCACATTTGGGTCTTTTTTCATTTTGGCAAACATTATCTCTGCTCTGCTTTATGGACTCTCAGGGAAGACAGGCAGCTTGCAAAAATGAAGATGACGGATGCCAAACGTACTCTCCAAATTTGGAAGGAGTCTTACTTTGATATCCGTGCCAAAATCGAAGCTTCGGGAAGAGATGCACGATGGGAGTTTGACAGGAAACGTTTGTTTGAAAAAACAGATTATATGGCTACAATCTGTCAAGACCTCTATTCTGTATTGCAGGTAAGAGCATGTTTGGTTTGTAGAAGAAAAGAATATGAGTTTATATAGTTTGTTGAGGCCCAGATTCAGGGATTCCTCAAGTGTGTTGTAGTTCCCAGGTGGCCAATTTTCTTTAATGTCACAGCAGCACCATTCATATCAATGAAGTAAAAACAATACACTAAGACTCAGTCTACCCACTTTGAGATGGCACAGCGCCCAGGGACTTCTGGGACTTCCACTGGGAGGGAGGCGCATTGCAGACTTGGCCTGCCCCCCCCCCGACCCATAAACAGAGTTGCCCCATGCTCTGAGAACAAGGCTGCACAATTTGTGGCCCTCCAAATGTTTTCGCCTACAACTCCCATCATCCCTCACCATTGTCTGTGATAGCTATGGCTGGTGGGAGTTTTAGGCCAAAATAGTGAGAGAGCCCCATTTTTAGAGTCCCAGGTGTTATCTTTTCCCTTCCTAATTGGATTAGAGCACAATAGTATTCAAGAAAAAGGGTCTACAACCATTCCGTGCCCCAGGCAGCATAGCATAATGGGTGGAGTCATGCTGGGAGCTGCAGTGAAAACCTGCAAAGATTTTTCCTCGTTGTCTAGTCAGGTGGGGAAGGCAGTTTTGTCAGCTGCTTCATGTGTGATGTCGATGCCGCTTTATTTCTTGCCTGCATCCTCCAGCTGCTCTGGGATTGCTTTTCTTCCTTCCTGAAATGGAGCCACTAAAATTAACATCTACCTACACTACAACAGGTGATGGAGGAGTTTAACAACATCTTTGGTCCTGAATTGAAAGCTGTCACTGGGGATCCAAAGCGCATTGATGAAGTTTTACGAAGAGTTGATGGCCTCGTCAGCCCTATGGAGGTTCTTTCTTTTGAGCCTTTCAACATCAGATGTGCAACTCAGTGGAAGTTGGTTATGGAAGAGTTTAAGTTGGAAGTTGCGGTAAGAAGCAGAGGCTTTGATTTCCTCTTTCTCTAGCTGTTCCTTAGACTCTCCTCTGCCTCCCTGTGAGAACTCCTGACGTTTAAAGGCCTTACATAGAAGCTGCATTTGGCCCTGTGTTGTGAAAGGGCAGCTCACATTTGAAATGACCTTGTGGATTTTATTGTGTCAGTCCCACCTCCTCTGCTTGTTATCCGGGAAAGGGAATGGTCTGGTATTCTTTTGGCTTTAACTTGCCTTGGTTAATTTTTAGGATATCGAAAAAGAAGCAAAGAGCTTCATTGATGAATCTTTTAAGACTCTTCGCTCGGCAGAAGCTGCTTTTGATATGCTCTTAAATTTCAAGCACATCCGTTCTCGAGAGGCCATTAACAAGCAGATGATGATGAAGTTCAATGACATCCTGGTGCAATATTGCAAAGAGGTAGGGCAGAGCTGTGGCTTAGTGTCCGAATGCAGACTTTATATGCAGTAAGGCCTAGGTCTGATCCCCGGCATCTCCAGGGAGGCCTGAGAAAGGATCATGCATGAAACCCAGAAGAGCAGCTGCCAGTCAGTGGTCCAGCTTGCCCATAATGAGAAGCCACAGAGGATTCGTGTTCCTGTAGGACATCTTGTGGTAAAAGTGCTTGCCATTGTGGACATTTGTCATGAGGGGTGTGTGTGTGTGTGTTGTGGGTTTTCATTGCATGGTGCAATAGCAACCACCTCACCGTCTTAACCTGAAACTTCAGGGGCCAGTCACCTCTTCCCTTATCGCTGCCCCACGTTGCTTTCTCTTGCTGCATCAGGTAGCTGTGCCGCTTGCCATAGTGGTGAGACTGGCCCTGCAGGCACACTCAGAATGAGAATAACGTTCCCATTGCCTGGGGTCTAGGAGCTGGAACGGGGAGGCTGGGAGCTCTCAGCAGCCAGCCTCACCCCCCTCCTTCCAGCACCACCAGTGCCCACAGGCCACTGCAAACCCAGCAGCTTGAGCTCAGTGCTCCAAGAGTGAGACTGAGCAGCTGGTCTTTGCTTTGAGGTCACTGCTCAGATTTCTCTCCCTGTCACCGATTTCGCACTTTGATCTTGACCCCTGCTTAACTTCGACCACCCCACTGTCCCTTGTTCTCCTGATCTTTCTTGGCTGGTTTAGGGTGGGCCCCCTGCTTCTGGCCCACTTGGACTGACAGCCGCCTCCCCCAGGTCCCAGAACTGCCCACCTTTGTCCCCCATTGAGAACTGATATGGAACCTTGAAGATCTAGTTGATGGTAGAGAAGTGAAGTCATATAGCTAGGGAGAGCCTATGGATGATTTTGCTTGTCTGCTTTACTCCAAGGTTGACATCGTTAACAACATCTTTACCAGTAATCTCAACAGCCCACCGTTGTGTAAGAATCATCCTCCAGCAGCAGGAGCAATTTATTGGGCACGGTCTCTTTTCTACCGTATCAAACACACCATTGTTCGATTTCAAGAAGTAGAGGAACTGTTGTCTAGTGAGCATGGAAAAGAGGTGAGCTCGTGTTGCATTACTAGCCAATCAAATATCTGTGACTTCTGCAGTTTGGTAGGCTGGAATATTCCAGGGTCATTGTTGAGGATGGGCAGTTGTTGAATCATTTGACTAGTTTTAAGAATTGCTCTGTAAGTTGCATTGGACTGAGGATCAGGAGATAAGGTTTTCACAGGGCAATGCTGTCACTAAGTCACTTTAGTTTCAGGTCACTCCGATTTCACTTAGCACCAAGTTCATGTGTATCAGGTTGCAGTCTTAAATAACCAAACGAGCAACTGAAAGAGCAAGTGCTCTAGTTTTCATTCATGGCTTTCAGGTGAAACAAAAATACCTTGAAGTGGCAAAGAGGATGAAAGAATATGAAGATATGAAGTATGACCAGTGGAGAGAAAACACAGAAGAGAAACTCCCCATCTTACTGAAAAAGACCCTTCTTGCAAAAGTTCATCCTTCTGGGGCTGTAATTCAAGCTAACCCAGAGTCCCCGGAGCAGGTAATTATGAAGGGTTTTTTTTTTTTTTTTTTTTGGTAGCTCATCATACGTGCTTGGGAAGACACCAACAATGCAGAACAGTTTAAGTTCCATAACTTCCTGTATCCTTTTATAGCGACACTTCTTTCCTTCTATGCTTTTTGCTTTGACCCGCTTTGCTTCTCCCTGTTGTGGTTTGTCTCCTGGGATTTAGACCCCACGATTGGATGAGCTGGACGTTGTAGAGAAGATGATGTCCTTCACAGTCAACTTTTCTCCCATGCTTCGAGAAATTATCAATGAAACAAAGTACATGGAACACCTGGGGTTTCCTGTACCTGAAATAGCAAGGAATGTGGCACTACAGGAAGATAAGCTGCTTCGGTAAGAGCCCCATGGAAACTTGCTCTTGTCTGTGTGGGTGACAAGAAGGAGGCGCTTGGTGCACCATCGGTGTGGGAGCATTTTCTGGTCCAGGTGACTCCTCCCACTTGTGCTGATACAGCTGTGCAGATTAGATTATTTTTTCCCCTTCAAGCAGCAAGAGAACCCACTCAGTTCTAGTCCCAACTGCTCTGAGCTGACTGACCTTGCGGCTGGGCCTTCACCACAGTTGTTTTTTCAGCTTGCCACCTACCCATTCAAGGTCTGGTTTGCCAGGAAAGGCTTTTTTGGGATTTCCAGTTTTCCATTCTTTGAAGGGAATAAAAATGATAGCTTTTATCTGTCACCTGAGTAGAATGTGGCCAAGCGGTGGGCACAGAACCACTGAGGAGATTGTAAAGGCACGACCAATTCCTACACTGCCTCTGCTAAGGAAAATTGGAGGGAGAGCCTGTTTAGAACTCCCTCAGTGGGACTTGAGGTGGTGTGGACTGCATGTGATTTAGTGTCTTTGGAACTACATAAATGTCGTGAAGTTGGACATTTTGAAGTTCTTTTTCTTGCCCATGGTAATCTCAGAACTAGGTATGTAGGGTGGAGGGTGGGGTGAGGCATTCTCCTGCCATTGAAAGGGACATGCGGGACTGCTTGAAATGATTTCTTTCTCCTTCTCTCTCTCTCTAGATATACTGATAACATAAAACAGATCCTGGAACATTATCAAAAATTAATAAGAACACTGAATGAGGCAGAGACACAGCTCCTGGAGGAACATATGCAAGACATCTGGCGAGTTTTCCGATCTGGTCACAAGAGGCTCAACTGGAACTCCTTAGGTAAAACATCTTATATTATAAAAGAGCTAGAAGGTAACAATGTTCAAGTTTCCTTGCACTAATCTCTGTATTTCATGCACAGGTGCTGTTCCTTCTCCCAAAATTTGACACCTGCTCTTTTGGGGAGTGGGGCTCCTGTTCTTAATTAACGCTGAATTTTCTTGATCATACTTTCTACACTTATACAGTCACTCCTACTCATAAAGATGATATTTAGTGCCAAAACAATAAGGCTGTAGCCTTGGGTTTAGATCAGTAAGTTAGGAGAGGTCAGGGATCATAAAGTTTGGGTTCTGTAGAAAAAATGCTAACAAATGGGTGCAGTTGTATAATTTTGAGGACTGAAGTTTAAAAAATGCTCTGATTATGAAGGAGTAGTGAGCCAACGATGAGTCTTTTCAAGTCTAAGATAAGTGGGTTTTGTGTCTATGATGTTACACTCCAGTCCAGAAGATCTCCCAAAGCTCATAGAAGGAGACAATACGAGATTTTCCTCTAGTGGCATTTGGGTTTCCCTGGGATAGAAATAGAAAATAATCAAAGAAATTGTGCACAGAGGAAGTCACTGTTCTCTGGGGTGAGCGTTTATTCCTCTGAGGTCCTCCTCCCATTCAAAGCGGAGGTGGGTGGTTACCAGAGAGGGCCTTTCCTGTAGTGGCCCACTCTTCGTGAACACACTGCAAGGAGGTTTTCATGTGGGACCTTGCAGTCTTTCCAAGCAGCCTGTGTCAGCATGGAGCCCTCCTGACGTACCAGACCAGCTTCCCCACTCATCCCAACCGGCATTGCCAATGATCAGGAATTCTGGGCGCTGCCATTGAACATTCCAGGGGAACATCACTGTGGGGAAGGCTGTCTCAGATACTGTTTCTCCATGATTTAGGCTGAGAACCACTTCTTGTGTGTTTTTACTGCCCTTGTTGGTATTAATTTTCACTGAATGGATTGGATCGCTACCATTGTTATCAGCTTTGGTCTTTTCCTTTCTTTTTTAATGTCATGAGCTGCCTGGTGAACCTGCGAGTGGCAAAGGGTGGGGTCGTGTGTGTGCTGGAGAGCAGGGGAAGTTAGAGGAAAAATAATGACTTGGGGCTCTCTTGTTTCAAAGGTATTGCTGACTACATTTTGCGGTGTAGCCAAGCCATTGGGAAGTTTGAATCACTTATTCATCAGGTTCAGAAGAATGCGGAAGACATGTCCAATAAACTTTTATTAATCGAATCAACCAATCTGTTCAAAAGCCCATCTTCTAAAGGTGACGATTATCTCCCTGGTACGTCTCTCCATTTTTGTAGATTTCTAAGTCACATAACATCATTTTGCTGTTGTTGCATGCTACCAAGTTGCCTCCCAATTTATGGCGATCCTATGAAGAAATGTCCTTCGACATGTCTTGTCTTGCCTAGCCCTTGTAAACTCTGGGTTTTATCCAGGGTTGGGTTTTCTCTGCCACTGAACTCTTTTAGATCAAACCTGAGGCCTATCTAGTTCAGTATATATTTGAGTGCTGGAAGATACCACTACCCCCTGCTTTCTAGGAATGGATCTTAGATTGTTCCAGTGAGTGGGAAGATCCCGAAGAACATTTTCTAATCTTCTTGGTGCAACCATCACTCCTTGAAGAGAAATCAGCTGCCACAGAAAAAGGCATTGGCCCTGTAACAGCCAGATATAACACCGAAGGGGGAAGAGCTTCTGGAAAGATTCCCCTGCTAGCTATAAAAGTCTGCCAGTTTCTCAGGGGCAGTGCTGGGCATATCTTGTCTTTCTTCAGAATTGCTCTCCGTGGTACTGAAAGGCAACCCAACAGCCCCTGGCTTGTGTGTACAGTACTGGCCATGGTCCTGAAACTGCTCTGTCCTTGCTCTGCTCTATTAACTGCTTCCTGTTGGGCTGTCTCACCTGAGTCACCATCTTGAGCAGGAGAGGGACTTCTCAAAGGAGCATGGCAACTTGCAAAAGGTTTTCCTAGCCTGCTTGGGGCTGGCGGAGGATCAGCGTAGAGCTGCTGGGCATGGAAGGAGGCGCTTACGTCCCTCCTCCAGCAGCTGCTTGGTTTCATTGCTGGGCTCAGAAGAGGGGCAGAATGTGCCATCTCTCTTCTGCTCTCCTGCATGCAGTCCCTGGTCACCTGTAGCTACCAGAGTAGTGTTTAAATAAAAATCTAGGCTGCAACCATCCTGAAATGGGGGCTTTTCAGAGCTGTTCTGGAGTTTTACTGGTAGTATGCAAGTGAGACAATCTTTATCGTTCCTGCCTTCCTATGCTATAAAATGTTAGAGCATTAGTTTCAGAGCAAATCTACTCCCGGGTCCTTTTCAGTCTTTGCAGGTTGCAGAAAATGTCTTTTTCCCCTTTCCTCCATCCTGAAATCTCTTCATCTGGCACAGAAAGATGCCTTTATCCTCAAAACATGAATCCTCTTGATTCTACTTCTGTTCTTCTACTCCTTGGAAACTGTAAGGCAGGCTTCTTCAAGCTGTACTGCCAGCATGTTGACAGGAACAACCAATACAGGGGTTATTTCTTTTTTAAAAGGGGAACCATGTTGCTTTTACTTCCTTTCACTGTAAACAGTCCAGGTATTAAAACACTTTTAAGTGGTTTTTAAAACAGTAGCTACTGCCCTTATGAATGTTGCTTATGTCTTAAAGATTAATGGTGTTGAAAGGATTCCAAGCGCTCCTCCAGAAGTCTCTGCTCACATGTTGTGTGAGTGGGCCTGATGTACTGACTGTGACTTTGAAGCAGCTTACCTTCTATGGGTTCACATGAATGTATTTTTTTTCCTAATCAAAGTACAGTGGCTTATTTCATATACTTGTTTGCAACTGATATACTCTTAATTTATCTATCTGGATAGGAGTGAAAGAATACTTTGAGTATATTAAGCACGAAAGAGCCAGGGATGTTGAACACATGGCTCGCAAGTACATTTCCATTGGCCCGCTGCTAACGAAAATGGAGGGGCTGGTTATGAACACGAACACTGGCAGGGCTGCCAGGCTGGTTCCTTATTATGCCTTTTGGGAAAAGAAAGTTTACCAGAGCTTGACAAACCTAGTCCTGAAGTAAGTCTGCTCAAAGACCCCTTTTTATTCTGTCGTTTGTTGGGTTGTTTGCTCTTGGAGGGCAAATGTGTCTTGTCATTTCCCCTTGTAGAAATTTACAGAATTTCAGTGCTGCAGTGGTGGGGAATAGGCCACTGTTTCAAGCCGAAACCATCTTATCTGCTCCTGAAATCATCCTCCAGCCAAACAGCGTGGACATTGAAAAAATGTGTGTGCACTGCATTCGTGATTGTGTGGAAATTACCAAGGTGAGGCTTCTGAGTTGGCTTGGGCCAAGATCTGCGTGAGTGTCTGTTGCCTTGATTTATGTACAGATAAAGTGGATTCTGATGATGAAGAAGATGACTGTAGTGATTCAGAGTTATGGGAAAAGATGGAACTGAAGATAGGGCCACCAATATTCTTGCAATCTAAATAAACATACATGCCTATCTCAAGCAGGTACAGATTTTTAGAAGACATGTCTGTTAAAAGTGGCATATAAGTACTTCTAACAATACATGAATACCCTGGTTCTTTGCCCCATGTATAATGATACATATGGTGTCTCTTAATACATGAAACATTCAATAAATGAATGGCCCATTGTTCAAATCAGCACCACCAAAGGGCACATTAAGACTGCTTTTTGTTGGAGACACGCAGTTGAACTGAACTGAACCAGAATACCATGAAGGAGTTGCTGGAAACTGTGTCAGAATGAAGAGGAGGAACAGAACGGATGGTCAGTTTGACAGAGAGAGGAGGCAGCAAGAAAGTAGCAGAGGTTTGGGTCCCAGTGCAGTGGCAGAGGGAAGGGCAAAGGAATGGAGACGTGGCAGGTGTCTGCATGCAGAGTAGGAACTGAATGGGATGTGCTGGGAGAGCAGCAAGTTCTAGCGTCGCTCAGGAGAAGCAGACGCAGCAACGGGGAGTTTGGGGGACCTGGCGGAAGGCTTTCCTCCCTCCTCCTCTTGCCCTGCCCTGCCCTGCCCTGCATGAACCTCTGGTGCAGTTGTGCCTGCTTTCAGTGCCAGCTGCTCATTGGCCAAGGCGAGTGCTGCAATGCCAGACCCAGCGAGACTTTTCCATCCTCTCTCCATCTCCAATGTAGCTATTTGTTCGCTGGATGCACGGCACCTGCATCGACTGCCCGCCACAGCAGACTGGGGATGATGAGCCCATCATCTTTAGCTTTTACAGCGATATCTCCCAGAATCCTTTAATCATTGAGCAGGCCATCCTCATAACGCAGAACATGCACAAACTTCTGGGCAACCTGACAAAGTACTTGAACCGCTGGAAAAGGTATCGGCCGCTGTGGAAGCTTGACAAAACCATTGTGATGGAGAAGTTTGCTGCCAAGAAGCCACCCTGCGTCGTCTTTGACGACAAGCTGCAGTTCTATACAAAGGTGGCTCAAGAAGTGATGCAGCAGCCCATGTACAAAGATGAGCAGTGCGTCCGCCTTCTGCTTGGGCCTTTGGCTTTCACAGTGCAGGAAAATGCCAAAGGCTGGGTGAATTCGCTCGGGAAGCTGCTCAACGATTCCGCGAAAGAGGCACTTTACGGTCTCCAGGAAAACATTGAGGTAGGGCTTATCTCCCTCTGAGGACAGGTGTCGAGTGTGTGCTTCTCCATCCTACAGCCCAGTTTTCAGTCCTACAGAGTGGGATGTCCTGAAATGATGCCTGGGGGATGCTGGGAGCCGTAGGACCTCTAGCTAGGTTTGCATAGGAACGTGCCTTTAATTGCTTAAGCAGATGGAACATGAATCCCCCCGCCACCATTTCTGTATGAGACAAGCCCATATTTTGCAATCTGTAGGCAATTTATTTGTGTATTTTTACATAAGGTCCTGATGATCTAATAAATCACAAACAATTGATCACTTAACTAACACTATGGATTAGTGAGAATGTTTCCAGGTAAATGTTTCTCTGTGGAATTACTTAAAACAATGATTTGTACTTTCCAGAGGCTATCTCATAACCTCAAGACAACTCCCAGTACCTTGGAAGATCTTAAATTTATCCTGGGCACAATTGCTGAGATCAAGGATATGTCTTTAGAAGTGGAACTCCAATACCTAGATATTCAGGAGAGATACCGTACCCTTGCAATGTATGACTTCCCTGTAAGTGGAATTTTATTGAACACAGTCAAACATTTATGTTAATTAAGTGCAGCGGAACCCCAAGGAATCCGTGCCCTAGAAGACTTTTCCTTATCATAGTGAGCAAGGTTTCTGTGCTCTTTGAAAGGCAGCCGCAGATCTAAGAAGTTGCACTAGAGACGAGAGGTGATTTGTCTAGTTCTTGGTTTATTCACAACACACCTCATGCGTCACCCAAACAAGACTCGCAGAGACATTTACAGCGATTAATTGGGAGGCCACCCCTGTTCTCAGACTTATAGTCTAAAAGACATAACACAAAAGGAAAAGGGAGGGAGGAAGAAGAAACCAAACCAGACATGCCTTCCAGTCCCTCATTTCAGTGAAGAGCAGCCATGAGTGGCCATGGATCAGAAGGAAGAACAGATGAGGGAGGGACAAGAGGTTGCATAATCATTTTCTGTTGGCCTGTTTCTCTGTATTCAAAGCCAAGTGAAACTTCCCCATGAATGGAAAAATAACTGGAGTGCCATTTTGAGAAAAAACTGTAAAGCACCAATAACCGGAAGATGAAAAAGAGAAACACCTTTCTCTCCTTCAATTCCTAGTCACACGGCTCCCGTGGCATCTGGAAGAATGTGACATGCATCTTCCACGTAATGTCTAGCAGTCTGTCCTGTGATTGCTCTGATGAATATGCAAATTAAATAGAGATTCACTCCATTTATCCATGCCCAGCAGCACTTAAGAGAGACATTCCAGACTGAGGCCCAACAGGAATATTGAAGGAAGAGGTCTGAGGCCCCTTCAAGAAGGAGGGCTGTGGTAATGCAGAGGGTCTGAGGCAGCCAGCATGGTTGAAGGAAAGAGAATGCAGGGGTGTTGGCTGACTTGTTTTGTAAGAGCAATACTGAGGTACCTTTTGGAGAGTCGAGGGGAGACTAATGAGGGTTGTTTCTGGGCATGCACATTCTGGGAAAATAAAAGGAGGGCCCAAAGAAGCTATCCAACTCTATTTGAGTGACTGTTCAGAGAAGCTATAGAGTGGCACACTGGGAGACTCAGGTTTAAGATGGACTTTTGACACATTTTTATGAAGTATCATTACTCTACTTTAGACAACAGAAGAAGAACAGAATCTAGTGGATAAGATAAAGCTAATGTGGGAAGCTCTCTTTTCTGATGCATCAGGAGTTGATCACAGCCTTGGAAGTATCAAAAAGACATTTACTGAGGTATGTGTTTTATTTAACTCATGTAGCAGGAACATGCATTTAAAAGCAGAAGAGCCAATCTTGATTTTGGTCATATTCCCTCTAGATCACAAGTGAGCAGATTGGAAATTACAGTAAGGAAATCGATGATTTTTACAAAAGATTTATTACTGAAGGGCCAGGTTCTGTTGGTGAGAATCTTGATAGAGGTAAGGAAATGTGCACTGATACTTGTATTATCAAATAGTTTGGAGAAACAGTGCATAAATGGCTAGAGGCTTTCAAACCCTTCCCCATGACAATACAAATACTATTTGCCTGAAGTCGTTAAGGTATGACGTCGCTCCCTACTATAGACCGCCTTTTTGCCTCCCACTGTTGTCCAGCATATTCATAACCTTTTATAGGTTGCTTTGTAAGGAGAAAGTAAGTAACTTAAGCGGTTGCTGTACCCACAGCGTGGAGGTGGTAATGAAAGCAGACGGAGGCATCATGTCATCAGACCAGTAACCAGCAGCTTTGGCTTTATGGGTGGACTCCAGCTTTAGTGCCACCGTAATTGACTTTGCAAGTGGTTTGTTGTGTCAAGAAACTTGTTAGCCCCAAATTACCTAGGGCTGGGCAGAAAGTACATTATCACATATCTTGGACGTCAACCTGCAGTATTCCTGATCACTGTCTATGTTGGTAGGGGCATCTGGAAGTTGAAGTCCAGAATGTTTGAAGATCAATCTTCTGCTCAGTTTTTCTTTTATGTCATTTGGTTTAACTATGTAACTTTTTGGTGTAACTTGATGCCCAAATATCTTTATTAATGTTCACAGGATTAGAGCTTATGGTAGTTTTTGAAAAAGAACTGGAGAAACATGAGAAAAATCGCCAAGAGCTGGCAAATGCTGAAAAGCTGTTTGACCTTCCAATCACAATGTATCCTGATCTGATCAAAATCCAAAAGGATATGAAGGGCTTGAGGCAGATCTATGAAATCTATAAGCTGCAGCGGGTGAGTGTTTTAAAAGTCTGCACAGCTGGGGACTTCATCCATATCCTGCTCAAGTGTCACACCCACGTTGTGCTGCAGTAAGCAGGGACCTGGTTCACTGGGTTATGTCCATCGAGAGCATTGGATCTGAGTCAGACCACCTTCACATGTACAGTTGCTATGACAGAAGGGGTGCCTTCTGGACTGTCAGTGAAGACATGGGGTTCTTGGGGCGGGAGGCAGAACCCTGGGCCTGGGGGGCCAAATTGCTCAGGTGGCTTTTTCTCCTTCACCTGGCTGCACCCCCCTTCTGCTGTACCCCGCTGTGGCCTGCAGCACCCGAGGGCCTCTTCCAAATGGAATTGGGCCCTCGGACTGAACGTGGTTCTGTGTCCCTGTTTCATGTGTAACAGGTCCTGGGTGTGCCATCTGTGTGTGAGGAAGAAGTGAATTGTGCACGATAAGTAAATGGAAATTCTGCAAAGGTTTATACATTGCATGGCATTTGTATCCCACTTTTCAGTTAACGTTGGCTTCCACAGTATCTTACAAATGCATGGTCCTGGCATTAAATGGATACTTTTATCAGCTGTTTATAAATGTCGTATATTTAAGTTCTTATATTATCTACAGCCTAGACAGTGTTGACTCTTGGGCAGTATAGAAATGACACAAATGACATGTGTGCACACTGCTCTCTTGTGTCCCCTGGCAGTTGGTAGAGCAGTTCAGGGTTCAGGCTTTTCTCTCCGGAGAAAGAGGAGAAGAGAAATGCTTTGCTTGTACTTTTGACAGAAATGTTTCCCTCCTTGTTCTGTGGTTTCAGGCTGCTAAAGAGGAATGGTCTCAGACTCTGTGGGTGAACCTCAATGTACAGGTGTTGCAGGAAGGGATTGAAGGGTATCTGAAAACCCTTCGGAAACTGCCAAAGCACGTCCGGAGTGTGCCTGTTGCTTATCACCTGGAAATGAAAATGAAGGCTTTTAAGGACTCAATTCCTTTGCTGCTGGATTTGAAAAATGAGGCATTAAGAGAGAGGTTTGCATAGAGTTGTATATACTGTGATGTGTATTATGTCTGTCAAGCCTGCCTAAATCTATTACCCCTTCTATTGTCTCACCTGTCTTTCTGGAAGACCAGCCAGTGCAGTTTGAAGGCGTTAGAAAGAACCCACCAGTAGAAACATCTAGGGACGGGGATTTCTTGATGGCTGCCATTCAGAAGTCCTGCAACTGCCAGTTGACTGGGGCATGGAATAAATTAATACATGACTTCATATGGTGCTAGTAATATTCTTGCTGCAGAATTCTCCTGGTGAGAAGCTGCTGGGACTTAGCGACGGCTACAGGATTGTCAAGTCACCTTTGATGCCTTGATTTGAAGTAAATTTTTTGCCTTTGCAGACAACCTCTTGATAGAACAGGATGGGTGATGGTTGGCTTTCAAATGCCCTTTTCACCCTTACATTTCCATTGCCATAGCAAATATGAATCTCTGACCAGGCTTTTGTCGAGGTAACACGTAGTTCTGCCCCAAAGCAATGAGCCTTGAACCCTGTCACCTTATCATTGCTCTTCCAACTTCTTTCAGGCACTGGAAGGAATTGATGCGTCGAACAGGTACAAGTTTCGATATGGCCACAGAAACATTCACTCTGGAAAATATGTTTGCTATGGAGCTGCACAAGTACTCTGATGTTATCAATGAGATTGTGGGATCTGCCGTCAAAGAGCTCAGCATTGAGAAGGTAGATTTCCCCTCTGCTGCCCACTTCTGCCTTGAAGGCCCTTCCAGCCATAATCCAAGTAAATCTATTTTGACACTTGTTTTTCCTCTCCAAGGGAGTAAAGGAGATAGTCGAAACCTGGGAGAACATGAAATTTTCCGTCCAAAGGTACTTCAAAGGCACCCAAGAACGGGGTTTCATTTTGGGAGCGGTGGATGACATAATTCAGATCCTGGACGACAATGCAGTCAACCTCCAAAGCATTTCTGGGAGCAGATTTGTAGGCCCCTTTCTGGCCACCGTTCACAACTGGGAGAAAACCCTCTCCCTGATTGGCGAAGTGATCGAGGTAGGGAAGGAAAAGGTCACCTGTTTCAAGTTGCTGCTGGGTTTCCTGTTATTCTCCCTCTCTTAAAAGCAGTGCTCCATTTCCACAGGTTTGGATGATTGTTCAGCGGAAATGGATGTACTTGGAAAGCATCTTTATTGGGGGAGACATAAGGTCTCAACTGCCTGAGGAGGCTAAGAAGTTTGACAACATTGACAGGATATTTAAAAGGGCAAGTAACTGATCATGTGATAATGAGATTGTTGAAGCACAAGGTATTGATTGTACACATGGTTTGAATGCACCTCAGGTACACACCCGCATGCACACCCACACCGGATGTTAGAACTCCAAGTGTTATCTGTCAGTCATTTTTCTGCTTCGCTGTTTCCCATTCCCTGTAGATAATGGCAGAAACAGTCAAAGAGCCAGTGATAAAGAAGTGTTGTGAAGCTCCAAATCGTCTTTCAGACCTACAGAATATAAGCGATGGCCTGGAGAAGTGCCAGAAAAGCTTGAATGATTACCTGGATTCCAAAAGAAATGCTTTCCCCAGATTCTTCTTCATATCTGACGATGAACTGCTGAGCATTCTTGGCAGCAGTGACCCTCTGTGTGTCCAGGAACACATGATCAAGGTGAATGGCAGACTTGCACTGTGAGTGCTCTGTGGTTTATGTCCGTGCCAATAAAGTCAGGGATTCTACCCTTTCTTTTAGACATATCCAAGGTCATAAATGTGCACGTGTTAACTAGGGTGAAGTGCCTGAATCATCTTTGTTTCTGGAACGTATTTTTGCAGTTTGGAGAAGGTTTCTGAATTTCGCGCTGGCGATACAGTCCATCATTGCTTTAACTTTTACCTCCTCTTGGCCTATTTCAGATGTATGACAATGTTGCTGCCCTGAAGTTTCATGAAGAAGACAATGGTATAAAGATCGCCTCAGCTATGATTTCTGCTGAAGGGGAAGTGATGGAGTTCCGGAAAGCTATCCAAGCCGAAGGCAGAGTGGAAAACTGGATGACTGCTGTACTTGCTGAAATGAGGAGGACCAACAGACTCATTACTAAAGAAGCCATCTTTCGGTACTGTGAGGACAGAAGCAGGTGAGGGAATTCAATCCTTAAAGGGAATCCAATATATAAAGCAGCAGGTTGTGGTGAGCGGGTTTAAAGGAATGCCTCCATGCCAGCTCTTAACTTGACACGTTGGTTCCCCACCCATCTGTGCTACAAGTGGCAGCCATTTCAAGGGCTGCACCGACGTACCATGTCAGTTCACTCTGAGTGGGTCAAGAAATACTTCTCACTAGTACATTACTGCTGAATCGGGAGTATCAGATTCTCTCTCTGTGACATGTAGCATTCGGTCACGAATGACTCCTCCCTGTTGCGAAGACAAGCAGGGTTTATGCAGTTTAAGGCACAATCCTGTACATGTTCAGAAAAGGGACCTACAATTTTCAGCAGGGCCCAGAATGTTTGTCTGGAGGAAGCTGGAAATTGTAACTCCAAACATGCATAGGGCTGTGCTCTGTGAATCTTTGTCCCTCTCGGTTGGAAGAATGGGCACCTTCCAGTTCTAGACCTATTGGCTTTATGGTATCAGGACTTTTATTATAATTTCACAAAACTGAAATATTATGTGTTTTTATTGAGGAGCAGCCTTTCTGCTGATCTAGTCAAGCTGCATTTAAGGCAACAGCTTGTTCTTTAACAGCCTTGATATAAAACAAAAAAGTACTTGCAGAAAAGATAAAAATAAGTGGATTTAGTTACAGGTATGATGCATTCTAAGAAAGAGCCAAATGATACTTGGTTCTAGCCACACTGATTGATGGCACTGATAGGAATTCACCTATCCTCCTGCTTTTGCCAGAATCCTGCAATTCCACTCTTTCAACCATGCTATCAGAGTGATGCTTTTTATCCTTGTTTCTCCTAATCTCTGATAGCTACATGACAAAGGGTTTCCTATGAGTGCAGGCTCGCTCTGAGCTCTGCTTCAGCGGTGATGCCACAGTCTGAACCTGATCGCTTCTTTACTGGACTGGGATCCAGACTGAACTTGGTCACTTTGCGGCAGAGGCACTGAGGCTCTTGGGAAAGCATGATCCTTGGCTATTCCCTGCTTTTCACTTATGTGTATGGAGTAGTCCTATAATTTATAAAGCACTGAACATTAAAATAAAGCAAATGTAACAGAGATTCCAGTTTCAAGGCATCAAGTGGTCGGTTACTTTCAAGTTATCCATCAGTGAGAACCTGTTTTTTCCTCAGAGTTGATTGGATGCTGATGTATCAAGGCATGATGGTGTTGGCTGCCAATCAGGTGTGGTGGACTTGGGAGGTGGAAGATGTCTTTCGAAAAGTGAAGAAGGGAGAAAAGCAAGCAATGAAAAACTATGCCAAGAAAATGCACCAGCAAATCGACTCACTAGTAACCCGGATCACCAGGCCACTCAGCAAAAACGACAGGAAAAAATACAATACCGTTCTCATCATCGATGTCCATGCAAGAGATATAGTTGATACTTTTGTACGAGACAGGTAATGCAGGCCCTAGCAGAAATAGGAGTGGCTATGACTATTGTTTTGTATAATACAAAATCACCCACACTGTTGTGGAATCTGACGGTGTGTCCATCGCCCTGGGTATAAGAAAGCGAGTCAGTATTGTCTTCCTTGTTGCTTCTTTCATTTCCTTTTGCATTTTCCATCCTCACTGCCTCTTTTTATGCCAGGGCAACCTGCTCTAATGTCATTACGTTTCATGTAAACCCATATCTGTATTTCCTCTGCTCTCTTTTTGTAGCATTATGGAAGCTCGTGAATTTGAGTGGGAAAGTCAGCTGCGTTTTTACTGGGATCGAGAGCCAGATGAACTCAATGTGCGGCAGTGCACTGGCACCTTTTCTTATGGCTATGAATACATGGGCTTGAACGGGCGGCTGGTCATCACACCACTGACAGACCGGATATATTTAACACTCACCCAGGTACGTCAGACAAGGGGCTTTTCAGTTACCTTCAGATCCTTAAGCGCGCTTGAGAAAGCAGAGCGTAAACCTGGAGCATGTACAACACTGTAAAGTCTCTACAAAGTATTCTTCAAGAGAATTGAACATGTTTGAAAGCGGGCTGCTGCGCTTAACGAATGCTTTCCTTCTTCCACTTCCAACAAACTGGTTTTGAGGAGTTTTATGTTGTTCCCCAAACTTGATAAATCTACTTGAGCAGAGATGATTGCAGGGCAAAAAAAGGGGGAGTATGTCACAGGAAGTAATCATATTCTCTCTTTCAACCTTTTGTTACTGGGAAGAACACCTACTACAATGGCGTCCTCTCTTTCCTTGCTTCTTATCCTCCAAAGGCCTTGTCCATGTATTTGGGTGGTGCCCCTGCAGGCCCAGCAGGAACGGGAAAGACTGAGACCACCAAAGACCTTGCCAAAGCTTTGGGTTTGCTTTGTGTCGTTACCAATTGCGGAGAAGGCATGGATTTCAAGGTAGGAATATAAAGTTCATAATGTTCTGTTGCCTTCTCTCTTTTTCATGGTTTGAAAATCTACTTGCATACAGTGAGTGACAGAATAGCCACAAGGACACACCACTGCACCCTTGACCATGCTCTGTAGAACGTAGTGCAAAGCCTTTTAGTAAGGGGACAGCATAGAAAAACCTTAAATCAATAAAATAATTAAATAAAAAGAGGCATGGAATGCTTTGTTCATGTTCATGCTTTGTTCTCTTTGGAATTGCAGGCAGTGGGTAAAATTTTCTCTGGCCTTGCCCAGTGCGGAGCTTGGGGCTGCTTCGATGAATTTAATCGGATCGACGCTTCTGTGCTGTCAGTCATTTCCTCACAGATTCAGACTATTCGAAATGCTTTGATGAACCAACTGAAAACGTTTCAGGTAAAGCCAGGGCAAAACAGTGATGGTGTGGGGAAGCCCCCGTCCTCGGATGCCTTCTTTTCACCAGCATGAAAAGAACTGCACCTTCAGGTTCTGCACTGTGCGTGTGATTGGCTTTAGCTGTACTTGTAAGTTTAGGCAGTGGGGATTTGACCACAGGCCTAGTTTTGCTTCTGTTGATGCATTTTCTGACCTTGACATAGCTTCATGTTTCAGTTTGAAGGGCAAGAAATTTCCTTGGATCCTCGAATGGGCATTTTTATCACCATGAATCCTGGCTATGCCGGCCGTACTGAGCTCCCTGAGTCTGTGAAGGCTCTCTTCAGGCCAGTAGTTGTAATTGTGCCAGATCTTCAGCAAATTTGTGAAATCATGCTGTTTTCTGAAGGGTTTCTGATGGCAAAGGTAGGTCACATTCCTCAGTGATACAATACCTGATGTCGAGAATGGATTCCATTTGAAAGAATTCTGCTTGAGATCATATGAGATGAAAATGAAATGCAAATTCTTTCTTTGATGTTGCATATATTCTCGCTCATTCATACATTTAGGAACCAACACATTGTTCACATGAGAAGTTTCAGAGCTTTAATGACAAGTTTGTCTGTGTTTGCAATCTATTGTCGTCCACCAGACTCTGGCCAAAAAGATGACAGTGCTATACAAACTGGCAAGAGAACAGCTTTCGAAGCAGCATCACTACGATTTTGGGCTTCGGGCTTTGAAGTCAGTCCTGGTGATGGCTGGAGAGTTGAAGAGGGGCTCACCAGATCTCAATGAGGTAAACCTACCTGAATCCTCTGTCCTGGGATCCTGGAAAATAATGGATCTGGTAACTTTTCCATTTGAATCCAGATCATCTGGCCCCCAGGGCTGGCTTACTGTGCCCAGCTTCTACCGTTGTCCTGATCAGGCCTCTGAGTTCACGTTACTATTAATAAAGAATTTGTGAATAGTATATGTTAAGTCACTTCAAGGCTGCTTTTTGCGGTGGGAAACAATATATATATTTTAATACTGGTACTACTAATAATACAAACAGTAATACTACTAATAATACAGATAGATGAAGTACATAGTCATATTGACCGCAGAGATGTCATTGAATGGTCTGAGGCTTTTATTCTTGACATATCAGGCAACTGGCCACATCCTTTGACTCAAACCAATTTTAAACCCTTGTCAGCAAGGAATAGCAGCCACCTTTTAGGCTGTTTCCACTATTGCAGGTTGTTCAGCTTCCAAACAAAATGGGCATGTAAAATGTACAGTGTTTGGTCTATTCGAGAGAGAGAAAAGCAAAAGTAGTACTATTGGATATCATTCCTATTTATATTTAGTGTTAGCTGCTCAGATAAAGTTTTATTACAGGGCAGTGTCCCTGTGTCATTGTAATTCTGTGCTTTTTTAAAAACTAGGATGTCGTTCTGATGAGAGCTCTGAGAGACATGAACCTTCCCAAATTTGTTTTTGAAGATGTTCCCCTTTTCCTGGGTCTGATTTCCGACCTGTTTCCGGGATTAGATTGCCCCCGAGTACGCTACCCGAAATTTAACGATGCTGTGGAGCAGGTGCTTGCTGAGGGAGGCTATGTTGTTCTGCCAATTCAGGTGCGTGAAATAAAATAGGAAAGGAAATTAAATGAGACCTGCAGGCCCACATAAGGGAAAATGAAAGGGGACCTTTCTCATGTGAAGAGGAAAACACAAAAGACAGTGGCAAAATATGGTAATTTTCCTGTAACCCACAGAGAAGTGTTTTTACAGGAAACAAAGCACAGATTTTGAGCCACAAATTTCATAAATCTCTGATGCATCTCTGCTTGATAACTTGAAGAAGATCACCAGGGTCATGTTTGATCCCAGATTTCAAGGAGTGGGCCTTTCTTAATCGTTGCCACTGGAAGATTTGCTCCTGTCCTGTGCTTTTCCACCAGGTGGATAAAGTTGTCCAAATGTATGAAACGATGCTGACGCGCCATACTACCATGGTGGTTGGACCGACAGGAGGCGGCAAGTCTGTGGTAATCAACACGCTGTGTCAGGCTCAGACCAAGTGAGTAGGGATTGAACTGTGGATGGAGGGTCATATAGGGAAGCAGGATGCTGGGCTAGGTGGAGCTTTGGTCCGATCCAGTGCAGCACTTCATGTTTTTGCTGGATATTCAGTGTGGCAACATAAACGCATAAGAAGAGTCCTGTTGGATCAGAACAGACAAGCATTAGCTTTACAAAGTGGTCAGCCAGGTGCTTGTGGGGAACCCTGTTCTTCCACAGTGAGCAGCGTACATAGGCCTGCTGCTTCCTGGAAGGAATACGTAGCACTCAGGGCTAGTAAGCACTGATAACCTGATAAGGAGTTTATGCCCTTTTTTATTGTACTGATTTCTACTAGAATGTGTGATTTCACTGTTTTTCTTTCTAATTGCTTTGGTGACGTCCAAATAGACTAGGATTGGTGACCAAGCTTTACACCCTGAACCCCAAAGCCATGAGTGTCATCGAACTCTATGGTATCCTGGACCCCACTACTCGGGACTGGACTGATGGAGTTTTGTCCAACATCTTCAGGGAAATCAATAAACCCACAGACAAAAAGGAGAGAAGGTAATTCCAGCAGGATTAGACCTGTGTTACCCAACTAAGCTTGTGTCGAATCCTTGGATTCCACAGGCCTCCTCTAGGCCAGGAATGGGGAGCCTTTTTCGGCCTGGGGACCAAATTGTGGATGAATGCGTGCCAGCAGGAGGTGGGGCCACACCCGTAGCAGGCAGAGCCATCCCAATTGATAACCTTTCGATCCAGTGAAATAGTACAAAGCAAACCAAATTAGATGAGCACTGCTTTGGGAACTGACCATTGTGAAGTGCTTTTTCGCTCATCTTTTTGCACAGATACATCTTGTTTGATGGAGATGTGGATGCTCTCTGGGTAGAAAACATGAATTCTGTGATGGATGATAACAAGCTGTTGACCTTGGCAAATGGGGAGCGGATCAGACTTCAGGCCCACTGTGCCCTGTTATTTGAGGTAAGCAAGTTCCACGTCAGGGAGGAGCTGTAGCTTGGCCGCTACAGCACCTGCTTTGCATGTCAGGCACAGTAACCCCAGATTGGACCAGGTAAGCATCCTGCTTAAAACCCCGGAGAGCTGTTGCCAGTCAACGTTAAAGGCACTGACTCAGATGGTCCAGAGGTCTGGTTCAGTTTAAGGCAACTTCCTGTGTTTCTAAATGTTGAAGCAAACTGCCCAGGTTCTGGGAAACAGGAAAGGCATTAAAGATCACAGCCCAAGGAAATGTTATCCTCTTGCTTATCTTAATGGCTTATCCAGAGCCAAGAGCTTCTAGCGTATGGTCCTGGAATTCTTACATCCAAACAGTCTATTACTTGGTAGGAGAGGTTAGCCAGGGGTGGGCTGCTTCTCCCGCTAAGTTTGCAGACAAGGCTTTGCAAGTGACTTGGTGTTTCATGCCCTTCAGTTGCGAGAACCGTACCCACTTCCACTCCTGCCTGCTTCAAAGCAGCATGAGCTTCACAACACTTTTTTTTTTTTTTTGCGATGTCCGTCATTACCTGGAATTACTAATTGCTATGAAATAACATCTTGTAAATGTATGAACGTCCTTTCTAGGTTGGAGACCTACAATACGCCTCACCTGCAACAGTATCACGCTGTGGGATGGTCTTTGTGGACCCAAAGAATTTGAGATACAGACCTTATTGGCAGAAATGGTCAAACCAAAGAAGCAAGGTAAAAAAAAAAAAAAAAAAGTGCTCGGAGTGATCGTGAAATAATTCTTCAAAAATCAGAGTGGTGATTTTTTTTTGAAGCTCCTGCTTCTACTTTCTGTTTATAAGGACAGAAATGTTCTTCCCTTCTTTCCCTGGTTAGGATATCACTCCTCGTCTTTCATTATCGCAGTACATCCATCATACATGCCTCATGCATTTCCTGTGTTACTTTTTTCCTGAACAGGCGCCACCTGCATGCTTCAGAGACATCTGGGCTTTGGGGGCCCTGGTTCAGTCCCCTGTGTGCATCTTTCAGATCTACAGTTTAAAGCAAATTGCAGCAGAACCACAGGAGGAGGAAGAGGGTGGAGCACAGCCCAGGGAGAGGAAGGGCCAAGTCCAATGGACATGTTGGAAATTGAATGATGGCATCTTTGTTTTATTTCACTTCTCAGCAAGAAAAACAACTACTAGATCGGCTCTTTGACAAATATGTACCCTTCCTGATTGAGATGATTGTAGAAGGAATTGTTGATGGGCGGCAAGGGGAGAAGCAGAAGACCATTGTCCCACAGACGGACTTAAATATGGTGAGCAATGGTTGGCTTTGTTGATTGACAAAAAAGTTAGAGAAGAACCTCATCCATGGAGCGGCTCAGGAGACGTGCCGAAGTTCAGGCATATTGTTCAGGAGAATTTACTAGGACTGAAGAAATATCCTGGAATTTGTTGGTTTCCATAGGATATGGGGAGATCTAAAAGACAGGGGAAATTTAGTGGAAGATTTCAAGTCATGGTCTAGTGCAAAAAAAAAATTGCTCTTTCAGGATTTCTTTGACAGTAGAAGTGGCTTGGCTCAGTCTAGGAGGTGTGCTTGAAGAACTTTGGCATGTAGCTAAACATCAGCTAAATCTTAGTTAACTGAATCAAATGTGTTTTCACTGAATACCGACTCAATTAAATGTCTACACACACACACACACACACGTATGACTAAAGCAGTAATTTGAAGGCATTCTGCCTTTTAAATGGCACTTGTACATACTGCAGCCCATCTCCTCTTAGGACAGGCATTCCTTCCGGGCTGAGAGTGAACAGGGAATGCCTCTTCTGAGATGGTGCCTGCCTTCTGTGGTTTATGCAAGTATTTGTACTGAAAAATAGATCACTTTTAAAAAGATTGCCTGATTGTTGCCTTTTTGCTCAACTAAAAATTTTAAGAGCACCATCCTAAGCATGTTTACCAATAAAAATGTCCTACAACTCCCAGCATTCCCTGGGCAGCATGATCCCCTCCCCCCCTTTAGACATAGCAAAGCATTTGGTGCTGCTTTCAACCAGGCAAGCTCTTTATCCATCAACACAATTCATAGCAGCATGTCTGGAGAACGAGTGGGAGGGGGAGACTCAAGAATCCCAAAGAGTCGCACGGAGCTGAGCATGATTGCTTTGTGGCTTCGCATGACAGGTGACCCAGCTGAGCAACATGCTAGACGCCCTGCTGGAGCAGGAGATGGAGGACCCTGACATCCTAGAGTGCTACTTCCTGGAAGCGTTATATTGCTCCTTAGGTGCCTGCCTCCTGGATGCCGGACGGGCAAAATTTGATGACTTCGTTAAACGCCTCTCCTCCATGTCAACCGTTAATGATGAGATGGTGCTAGCAAAGCCAGGGGAGCTGCCAGGTAGGCTGTGGCCAGCATTTTAGAAGCTACAGGTGACTTTGGTGATATCACCCATTTTTTGCAGTTAGCTCAAGTATCCCACAATGAGGAATACCTTCACTCCATTTTGTCCCCACAGTAATAATCTTGTGAGGGAGGTCAGGTTGTGAATGAGCCACTGGCCCAGCGCCACTCAACTAAGTAGGGGCTTAGGCCCTGCATCTCCCAGGCCCCAATCCAAACCTCAAGCTGTCCTGCTGCACTGGCTTTCCCTGTGGTACTCTGTAACTTGGGCACCATATTTCCCCGTGGGTAGGTCTGGAAGCCAAAGCCTTGAACTTAGAGAAGCTGTGCAGGGCTGTTGTGGGTAGGACATTTTGGAGGGCTTTCACTCGTAGGGTCATCATAAGTCAGAGATGACTTAACAGTGATTTAGACTGGGTAAATGATGCATTGGAAAAGGAAAGGGGGGCAGAGAGAGAGAGAATATGTCTTTTGTTTCTATCGTACCCATCAGGTGAAGCTCTCTGGGCAGTTTATAACCCCCCTCCCACCTTAAAATCGGAGATTATAATAGCACAGAGCAGAATTCAGTGGGGCACTTCTCCCCTTGCTGATTGTTTCACGACCTGCTGGTCCTGCTGTGCAAGCTCGCACGACAGGTTTCCCAGAGAGAGCCTCGAAGTGAATGGCAACTCTCCCTTCTTCATAGGTACAGATGAGTGGGCTTCTTCATGCAGAGCGCCTTTCAGAAGTGAACATCTTCTGCTGCTTTCTGTCTGCCCTGGAAGTGCTCAGTCTTTACAGACTGCTCCTTGCAGACTGGAATTGCAGAGCTCAAGAGAATCAGTGGAGGCATATGTGCCTTGCTGAATTCTGCCCATTGGAAAGCACTACAAGGACCATTAGGACAGGATAAAACCAGTAGGAACCAAGATAAAATCCAGCAGCAGTGCGAAAATCTAAAAACACACCAATGCGCTTCCATCATATTGGTGCTACCTGTCTAATAATCTTTAATGGCTAATCTTTAACCCATTAGTATATTTCTAAGATTATGTAATGTCTCTCTTTTTTTAGGGCAGCTCCCAACTTTATATGACTTTCATTTTCAAGGGCGTACAAAAAAGTGGGTGCCTTGGAGCAGATTGGTCCCTGAATATGTTCACTCACCTGAAGTGAAATTTGTTGACATTTTGGGTAAGCGTGAACTAAATGTGGCATAATTGGTGGGGGTACGGTAATTAATTACACCAGTTAATCGATTCCAGCTTGCAAAGCTGCATGTACTTTCTGAAATATTGAGAAAGTTTACACAGTGCAATAGGCTACACTGCACAGAACTGAGGAATTTGTTTTGCAGGTCTCCGAGCTGTTAGATGGGCAGGTGATCTCTGGGCAAGATGGGTTTAAATGAGGTTACCTTGGCAAGAACCACAGTAGCTTTTACACTTTAGAACCCATCTCTATGTTCTTCATTGAAAATTACCCATGATTTGATAGAATACTTGTGTTTTGGAAGTACTATCTTTGTTACCTTTCCATGGGATTGGGACTATTTTAAATTGTGCTTGCTTGGTTTCAAGAGAAAGGAATACCAACCATTTCTGGTCCTGTCTGTCCTGAGGCACTGGGGCTTCATGGAATTCTGTCCTTATTTTTCACTTCAAAAGCTTCAGGCTACTTCTTTCTTCCTGACTTCATCTTAGATTAATCAGCTAGGGCAGAAAGGGAGTTGGTTAGACATTCTTTCCCTTTTGAAAGGATCCCCCAGGCCATGTGGTTACATATCCTTTGCTGAATTCTCCTTCTAGTCTGATCATGCACTGTGAATCCAGAGACATCTCTCTTAAACTGATTGGGTTTCTATTGCTCTCTGTTGTATTCCAAATTAACATTTCTCCCCTGTAGTTCCCACAGTGGACACAACCCGTACAAATTGGCTACTAGAAAGAATGGTGAAAATCAAACAGCCTGTTGTATTGGTTGGAGAATCTGGAACATCAAAGACAGCCACAACACAAAACTTTCTCAAAAACCTAAATCAAGACACAAATGTAAGGATCTTTATTTACTTATCTAAATAAGTAAAGGTTCTCTGTGCAGCTTACAAATGCTGAAAACAGCATATAAATACAATTGATAAAACAGATAAAAACAGTAAAATTAATATGTTTTAACCATCTTGCATAATAAAATTATAAAGCTACATAAGGATCAAGGTATTTAAGTGATTGTACTTATATCCACTTTTTCCTTCAAGGAACTCATGGCGGCTTATGTAATCCTCCTGCATCTCTCTATTTTATCTTCACAACAACCCTGTAGGGTGGATTAGGTTGAGAGTCAGTGACCCAAAGTCACCCTGTGAGCTTTCTGACTGAGTGGGGATTAGAATTCCCATACCTCAGTTGCTTTGCACGGCTTTGAAATATTTGCAATTTGAGTATTATTTTCTGTATACTCTCCAAATGGTGACTGATTATCACCTGCTTTCCTGTCCTTGGGCTTGCAGAGCTCTCCCAGCTAAACCTATCTCAGAGTTGCCATGAAAATAAAGTGGGGGGTGAAACTGTGCTGCCATCAGCTGAGAATACATCTTAATTCCACAGCAAATGGAGGGATGCTATTTGGGTTGCTTGTAGCCGCTGGAATTTTAAGTATTTTCTCTGATGAGAAATGCTCTGCTCCAAAGAATTTGAATTTGTTACGTAATGATAACATGCCAATATAACCTCTTTTCAGCATTTCACATCTATCCACATGAGCCTTTCTTTCGAAACTGGCTACTTTTCATCTTATCCTTTCAGGTGTTACTTATCATTAACTTCTCCTCTCGTACAACTTCGATGGATATTCAGAGGAACTTAGAAGCCAATGTGGAGAAACGGACTAAAGAGACATATGGGCCACCAATGGGAAAGCGTCTCCTTGTCTTTATGGATGATATGAACATGCCCAGGGTAAGGATTTATTCATGTTATATTTTATTTTATTGTATTTCATTTATGTAAGCCATCCTGAGGCTTTCGCGACAGGACAGCATATAAATATTTTAAATAACTAAATAAATAAATAAGGATTCAGACAAATGAGAGACAGTGTCAAGGCGCATTACAGTCTTTTTATACAGAAAGTCAGGAGAGGAAAGAGTAGTCAGGGTAGTCAGGAGAGGAAAGAGATGGATTTGGGGTTGGCTGCTGAGTCTCAGCCTAAATTACCCCGAGCTTGTTCTGAGGATAAAAGGGAGCAGTAGCGGAATGGCGGGATGCACTGGTAATGCGCTTGGTTTGCTATGAGTCACAGCACACTCTTTCAGACCTGCAAATCAGTTTGCCAGCTCATTGTTGGAAAAATTGACAGTGCAATAATATACAGGTCTACTCAGAAGTAAGCCCCATTGCAGTCACTGGGCTATACTCAGTGAGCCAGTGTGGCGCAGTGGTGAAGAGCACAGATTGGGGACCCGGGCATTCTGGGTTCCAGGGCCCCGCACAGCCATGGAGCCCAGTGGGTGACTTTGGGCCAGGCACAGACTCTCAGCGCTACCTTAGTTCACAGGGTTGTTGTGGGGAAAAGATTGAGAGCAGCAGGAGGCGAAGAATGATGTAAGCCCCTTTGGGTTCATTGTAAGCAAACAGGTGGAATAGAAATCTCATACATACATGCCTACTCCCAGACAAGTATGTACAGGTTGTAGCCTGCATCATACCTATTTATGTACACATTTGGCAACTAATCTTGTTCTACTATTCCTTTATCAGTGTTGTGGTTAATATTATTTCAGTTAGACTTATACTTGTAAATATTGTTTCTGTTCATTTTTAATTTATAATTTATCTTTCTTGCTGTTGATAGGTTGATGAATATGGGACCCAACAACCCATTGCATTGCTCAAGTTACTCTTAGAGAAAGGCGCCCTGTACGATCGTGGCAAAGAGATGAACTGCAAGTACCTCCGTGACCTTGGCTTTGTGGCTGCAATGGGCAAAGCAGGTGGAGGCCGTAATGAAGTTGATCCTCGATTCATTTCGCTCTTCACTGTTTTCAACGTTCCTTTCCCTTCAGATGTCTCCCTGCACCTGATTTATGCCTCCATTTTAAAAGGCCACACTTCGGTAATCTGAATTATTTATACAGAGGGATATTGATTAAAGGATGGCAGGTAGACCAGAACAGACTGTAAATGCTTGGTAAACATTTGCCCTTAAATGTATCCTTATCCATTTGTTATGAATGGGAATCTATTGGTTGCTAATCCCCATTTGGAAAGGGAATTAAAGCTCCACTAAAGCTTATTAGGTATCTGTTTGACTTGTCAGTGAGAACAATTGCCAAAAGGTGACTGACCATTGCCAGAGACTGTAACCATCCTATATAACCCTTGAAAATATTGCTATATTTTCCTCTGTGCAACTCCTTTCACTGCATTGTTATTATATCCAGATGCCAACCTCCCAATTAATGAGATTCATTAATTGAAATACATAGCTCCTTCTGAATTTTGTTCTGACGAGCATTTGGGTTTGGGTGTCATATTAAAATCCACTTATGAACAGGCCTGGGTGTGCCATCGCAAGGGATTCTCATCTGGCCTTCAGCAATCTCAAGTCCTGTGAGTGATGGTAGGTACTGAAAAGATCCACCACTCAGTCCTAGACACCAAAACAAACAAGCAAAAAGCACACAGGTTCAGGTGCTTATTTACAACAATACCTGTACCTTTAATATTGACAATTGTGGTCACATTAAACAATTCAGTAAGTAGTTCATTTAAGAGAACAAGGATAGCTCAGGAGAAAAAGGGAAAGGGGAAAAAAACTGCAAGGCCCTTCAAAGAGCTGACCCTCAAACAGCCGAAGTGACCCTACCCCTGCCGCCCCACCAGGATCCCATGTTTTGAGTGAGGAGAAGGAACCCTCCTCTCTTTCTGAGGTGTAGAGAAGTTACGTCCAACATAAAAATAAGTGAACAGTTTGTCCTGGATTATTTGTGATGGGAAATGTTGTGAGAAAAATAAGCTTTATTGAAAAAAAGTCTTTTGAAAAGATTCTCTCTTCCATCTTACCTTTGCAGACCTTTAATGAAGCTATAGCTGGAATTGCTGACAAGATGACAACTTCTACGCTGGCACTTTATCAGATGATCGTCCATGACCTACCTCCAACTCCTTCAAAATTCCATTACATTTTTAACTTGAGGGATCTGTCTAGGGTTTACAACGGACTTGTTCAAACAACCCCAGAACGGTGGGCACCTGCTTTTTTGCTGCACTTGTTACTCTGTTCCAACTGTTCATGGGATCCAAGCCTGCCATATCAGAAAACATTATTCCCATTTTGATGGCTCTGTCAGTAGCGATTTTGCATTTGCAAAGTCAAGTTCACTAAATCTCATGTTACTGCGTCTACTGATTCGACTTAGTTTTTGTTTTAATGCAGGTTCCAAACAGTTACTCAGATGGTGCGAGTATGGAGAAATGAGTGCCTGCGAGTTTTCCATGACAGGCTAATCAATGAAACAGACAAAGCTCTGGTGGGTACTCCTCTTTTATTATTGGGAGTTTATTATTCATTTGACTAGTTCAAGATGGCAACGGCTCTAGCAGTTCTACTCTTTTGCAGTGAAACTGTCCACACAATTTCCTCCCTCCCTCCCTCACATTGTGCAGTCATGGGATGGATTTACAAGCCTCACTAAGCCACTCTACGAATAAGCTGTGCAGCATGGGGAACTCAAGGAATGACCCATGGTGCCCCCGACAGGCAGTCTGACTCACCTTCCTCCTCAGTCCTCCACCTGGTGCTCTAGTGTCATTTGTGGCAGAACCCGTCTTGTCTCCCCTGCCTGTCTTCAGTCACTACTCTTTTCATTCTGTTTTACTGTCCTGTTTTTTCAGCTATTTGGAATCTAGAAAATGTGGTTTGTCTCATAGTTTTACATCCTCAGAAGATTGCAGAAAATGTTTTCACTTTCATTCATTCATTCAGTCATTCATTTATTTTAACGGTCTATTGCAAGTGTACAAATGAGTTCTTATAGGTGTCTGATTTATGTGTATTGGCTTCCCCTCCCCTTCAATGGCTCCTTATCAGAGCTTTCACTGCGGCAGTTACTGTGGGTCCTTATTTTAGAACAGAGGTTTTCTCATTACGGCTGATAATAAATCACAAGGACATCTGTGACTGAGGTCTTGTGGGCAGCCTCTCTGTCCCCTTTCTAAGCATTTTGTCTTCCTATTATCCAAAGGTTAATGAATATGGAACCTCAGCTCATGCCATTGCACGCTAGTCTTCTAGAAAAGTGCCTTGCGTGATTCCAGCAAAGATCATGCATGTAGATCAGGCATGGTGGCCTACACGTGCTTTAGATAGTGAAATTATGGCTGGGAAAACCCAGACTCACATTTCTACTCACCATCAAACTCAGGGGTGGCTCTGGTCCAGCAGCTGTCTCCCAGCCTTAGCTGATAAACCAGTGCTAGTCACCTCCAAGTGCCAGTCAGACCTCAGTGGAGACATTGTCAGTAGCAGCTGCGAATGCAAAGAGCAACCAAGGTTTTTTGCCACTCACGACTGTCCCTGCTCACAGTCTGCAATCTAAGACAACACAAGGAAAAGGAAATGGGGAGAAGGGCGAGGAGAAATTAATTATTTCAGCAGGGCTGGTAGAATGGCCCCCCTTTCCTCTCGTATCTCCAATATCCCTCATCCACTGGACTGGTTATTAGGTCCTCACACATGCAAAGCTGGATGGAATGAATCCTGTGGACCTTTGTTCATTTGCTCCATTAATTAGTGTGAGGGCTCTTGGTCCTGAAGAATGAACTTAACTTGTGTGCATTTTCTGGAATTTATTACAAGGTCCAAGGCCATATACGGACCTTGATTGAAGATAACTTCAAAGATGATGCCGAACATGCTATGAGAGATCCAATTCTCTTTGGAGACTTCAGAATGGCTCTGAATGAAGGTGAGCCTCGTATCTATGAAGACATCCAGGATTATGATGCAGCCAAAGCGCTCTTTCAGGTATAGAACCTACATCGGGGAGAGGGTGGGTATTTCTTTCCATTTTAGAAGGTTTGATGATGGTACGGAAAAAAGAGCATAAAACAAATTGGAATTTCCCCCCTCCCCCGCATTCTTAATTATGTGACTGTGCCGTATTATTCCACCATTGGCATTGACTACTATAATTTCATGCTCAGTATTATTTAATTGAAACCAAAAATAGCAGTTTTGCAGATGATTACTTGCCTGGCATCCAGTCCTCTTTATGATCTCTGTCTGGCCCCAAATAAAACACAGTTAACAACTCAAAATTCTGGCATGCTTTTTGTTCACCTTCTACGTTGTGTTTTTAACATGCCGCTTCTCAGGTGATGAATCGTGTCCACATACCGTTTCTCTTTGGCTTCTCCCTTGCAGGAGATCCTTGAAGAGTACAATGAAACAAACACCAAAATGAACTTGGTGCTGTTTGATGATGCCCTGGAGCATTTAACGCGGGTTCATCGGATCATAAGAATGGACCGCGGGCATGCTTTGCTTGTAGGCGTTGGGGGCTCTGGGAAGCAGTCTCTGGCAAGATTAGCTGCTTATACAGCAGGGTGTGAGGTGAGCCGCTTGCTGGTCATCCACCCTTATCCATTCATTCCGATTGTCCTTGAAGGCCTAGGTTTAAAAGTCCCTTAGCTCAGGAAGACAAGTAATCGGTTGCTCAGGGCCTGGCCGTATCAATTGCTCCCTCAGTGCTCTTGGGTCCTTGAACTTGGGGGCTCGCAAGCATCCCCTGCAGAGCGGGAGCAATGGTGGGGGTGACTGCCATTTCCCTGCACCCCCCATTCTGCATTTTAGCTGCACATCAGTTCCACCCCATCTAACTGAGGTACTTCAGCATGGAAGGGATGGAGACCAAAACACTGTCAGGGCGCATGGTATCCTAGCAGCTCCAGCCTCCTCCCTTCCCAGCCTCCTTATCTTCTCTCCAACCTCAGATGTAGGAATGCAAATTATACTATGAGAAAGTCTAGGGGGAGGGTCACAGGATCACTCTCGAATGTGCCTGAGCAAGACGGCCTTATCTTACTCCTGGAAGAGACTGGAGCTCAGACCGAGAAGGAAGGGGATTCTAGTTCAGGTGAATGCAAATCAGTGATTCAGATTACAATCACCTTATACCTCACCTTCAGGTCTTTGAAATAGTTCTGAGCCGAGGATATGGAGAAAACAATTTTCGGGAGGACCTCAAGACTTTGTACACAAAACTTGGGCTCGAGAATAAGATAATGATCTTCCTTTTTACTGATGCTCATGTGGCAGAAGAAGGGTTTTTGGAGCTCATCAACAACATGCTAACATCAGGTAACTTGAGAAGTTTCATCTGCCTCAATTGGCCACTCTCTACCAATCTGAAGACTCGGGGGGGGGGGGTCCTGTGGCCTCATTAATCCAGCCTACTGCTTCATGCTGAAAATCCTACTTTAAAGAAGTATTCACACTGCAGCCAATTTGTATGGAAATAAGGAATTATGAAGCTCTGCCCTGAAAGTGCCATAGAGTTAATAATGTCTAATCTGGAGTTTATCAGGTAAAATACTTTCCTTATTTGGCATGAGGAAGCCTCTCATTGCCCAGAAAAATCAGAGTTGACATGACAGTTTTGTCACAGAGTAGTTCCCTCACGCTCCTCTTCAGTTCATCCCTGTCTTTCACCGAGGCCTGCGCTTCTCTGAATTCATCTTATTGCTTCATTCTTATTAACCTCTTCATCCTATTAGTTCTTACCCTGTTTTTCTTCAGTCTGTGAGAAACGACATATTATAAAGCTAACATGAGATTCTCACCCTTGCATTTGCCTCTTCATGTATGAAACAGCGGGCAGGCATTTCCAGGGGAGAACTGACGGCTGAGAGGAGGTGCTGAAACCCTGGCATTCTTCCCCCAAAACCTCTCTGGACCTGCCGTACCTTTCCCTTGAGCCAGGCTCTGCGAACCGAAGCCATCCCGCCACAGGGGAAGCTATGTGCAGGGATGAGCTGGGACACATGGGAAGGATGGGGCACCAGCCATCCTTAGGGTTCCCTCCTGCTTAGGAGAGGCATGTGTGCTGGTATGTTGTGTGGTTGCAGCCTCAGGTTTCCGTTCTTCCTTCCTCCTCCTTCCTGCTGCACTAGGGAGAAGTGCAGCTAGAAGCGGTTTATGTTCCTGCTGCAGGAGATCAGCCCGTCAGTGGGCTACCCAGCATGAGTGGAGAAAGAAAGGGGGAGCACCAGGAAGTAGCAAATCTTTCATTTTTATTTAACAGGGATGGTACCAGCCCTTTTCCCAGATGATGAGAGAGACAATATTTTAAGCCAGATTACAAGTGAAGCGATGAAAGCTGGAGCAGCACCAGCCAAAGAAAGCGTTTGGCAGTACTTTGTAAGCAAGAGTGCCAACAACCTCCACATTGTCCTTGGGATGTCCCCTGTTGGTGATACACTGAGAACACGCTGCCGAAATTTTCCAGGTACCAAAAAGCCCATTCAGTATGCTTGCAGGTAACCCTGCTCTGTCCCTGAGATGCACAAATGTGAAGTTAATCAGTGGATCCAGTTGGTGAGCTCAGTTTTCATTAGTGTTATCCAGCCTCTGTTTGTCAGCCTGGTCCGGTGCGAGATGCAGTCCAGCACATCTGGAAAGCACCAGGTTGGTACAGGCCAGTGTAGGACAACGGTTGTTGCACTGTGTTTCAAGGAAGCCTGAAGCAATCTCAGAAGCTGGGCACGCTTTCCCGAAAACAGACTGCCCACTAGTTCCAGTGTTCTCCTGCAGAGTTGGCTGTGTTTTGGAAGGTTCAGTTAGTGTTTTGGCTGACATCCATGCTCTCGAAAACCCAATATGCAGGGTTCTGTAGTATCCACACTGGGGGTCCTTGTCTCTATGAAAGTATTACCTGAAGTGGAGAGTTTGAAAACTGCTAGATGCCCGTTCTCAAATTACAGAGAAATCTGTTACAGCAGGGCAATGACAGTGCATTTAAGAGCATCAGGGCCTTGCTAGCTCAGGCCAAAGATTGTCTAATCAGCACCGTGCTCCCATAGCGGACAGCCAGATGTCCATGGGAAACCCCCATGAGTGTAATAGCACCCTCCACTCGCGTTTCCGCGCAACTGGTATACCTCTGCATCTGGAGGTAGCATATAGCTATCCATCGTGACTAGTAGGCATTCATGGCCTCGTTCTCCATGACTGTCTTATAGAGCCATCCAGACTGGGAGCCTTCACTGCATCTTATGGCAGCAAATTCAAATAGTTAAATACCTGCTCTGTGAAGAAATGTGGCCTTTTTTCTGTCCTGAATCTCCTTCCAATGAGCTGCATTGGATGACCCTAGACTTTACTAGTTTGAAAAAAGAAAAAAATTATCTCCGTCTCCTTTTCCCATGCATGCATAATTTGCTAACCCCTTGTCCTCTCCTCCCAAATGTGTAAGTCTGCCTTTAGACTGCATTATGCTTCCTGTGGACTATTAAATGCATGAGATTCAGGCAGCTGTGGTGTTGAGCAACAAAACGGAGGCACATCTGTGAGAGCAGAAGACAGAGGAAGAACTGGGGGTGGGAAGGAAGGAAGGAAATAGTCATTAGTTTCTCCATATCCGTTCTCGGCCGCAAACGAGTTACGTTCTTGCTGTTTACCTTCTTGTAATTTCCCTTCAAGGTCTGGTCAATAACACTGGAATTGATTGGTTCTTGCCGTGGCCTCCTCAGGCCCTGTATGCAGTAGCCAAGTTCTTTTTGGGTATGTAACATCTTTAAAGCAGGAGCTGAATGAGTCCCCGTGGAGCGCACAAAAGCTTGTTTAGGGGGAGACACGTGGCTGTCCCAGGAAATCAGCCTAAGGCAGCCTTCCCCAAGCGGATGCTTTCCTGATTGGTTTGGACTGCACTGTTCATCAGGCCCCGTACACATTGCCAGTGGTCAGGCATGCTGGAAATTGTAGTTCAAAATATCTGGAAGGCATCAAAGTCTGACCCTGAAGCTTTAAATCATACGTGAAATATACAGAGTTTTTCCCCCTGATGTTTTTGTGGGTCAGACTTCTCCAGGCTCAGGCTGCAAACATGCCATTGGGAGAGTGATAGAGTAGGGGACAGTGTCAGACTAGATGGCCCAGGAGGCCCCTTCTGACTCGCTTTGTTTCCATGTTACCCTGTCCACTAGTTTTCCAGGTCACCTTCCCCTGCTTTTAGTCCCATGAGGGAAAAAAAGGCAGCTGCTGATATCTTTTCCTTTTTTATTAATAGTGTTTATGGTGTTTTTCACAAAAATAAAGAAGATTGGGCTCTCGGTGCACCACTCTCATATTGGAGAGTGCAGTCTGAGCAAAATAAAAATGAACCAGAACACATCAGAATGGAGGCTACCACACATGAACTAAAATAACCTTTAGATTTAAACGCATCTTTAGATGGATGAAGGCAAGCATTCTTTAGTTTCTTGGGGACAGCTTATACATTACAGCTGTCTGTCTAGCTCATTTAAACTGGTGCCTCTCTGCTATATTTCTCTGCTGGAACAGAGATCCCATTGACAGCCTTTTTGTGCTTTGATTTTTTAAAAAGTATATATTCATTCTCTTCCAGGAAACAATTCCCTGATCCCCTCAGAAAAATCCGAGGGAGTAATCGAGCACATTGTCATGGTTCATGGCTCAGTCGGGCTATACAGCAAAAAATTTCTGCAGAAGCTCAGACGCAGCAACTACGTCACCCCAAAGAATTACCTTGATTTCATTAATACCTATTCCAAACTGCTGGAGGAGAAAAATCTGTTCATTTTGGGTAATATTGATGTTTTAAATACATTTTACAAACTGTCAAATGACTATGCAAAGATAGAAAGGATTGTTTGACACCAGTAATCCTTTTCCATTACTAGCAAGGCTGTGCATGTGAGGGTATACATATACAGAGAATATGTAGGAGGCCTTACAAAACTCACGCCCTAAGAATTTTGTCTGGTTTGCATATTCACATGAACATCCCAAAGTTTTGCTTTTCAAACAATGAAATGAAATGTTTATCCTTGTCTGGGTTTTGCAACGTTGTTCTCTGAACAAAATGTGTAAAATGCATATATTGGGGAGAAGAGTGTACACAATATATACCCAATACACGCGTTGTTAGTACAAGCACGTACAAACCCAAGATAGCCACCATGTACAACCGCCTCCTTCACTGCAACGGTTTCTCCTCCTCTCCCCCTAAGCTCAGTGCAAACGTCTCGAGGGTGGTCTGGACAAACTCAAGGAGGCGACCGTCCAGCTGGATGAGCTCAACCTGAAGCTGGCTGAGCAAAGGATCGTGTTGGCGGAGAAGTCAGCTGCGTGTGAAGCTCTGTTGCAGGAGATTGCCACCAACACGGCCATTGGCAAGTGTTTCCCACAGCTTTCCTGGGCTACTCGGGGCTTCCACAGGCTTTACCCCAGAAGCTCGGACTGGGCCAGTGCAAACAGTGGGGTGGATGAATTTTGCGAGGTTTTGGTGATGAAGCTGGTGACTTCCTGTCACAAATTTGTACTACATTTTATTATATTTATATCCTGCTCTTCCTTCCTCTTGCAAGGAACCCAAGGCAGGTTCACGGTCTGCCTCCTCTTCATTGTATCCTTACGACAACTCTGTGAAGTAGGCTAGACTGAGAGGCAGTGAGTGGCTCGGTGTGCTTCACGGGCGAATGGAGCACTGGGACCCACATCTCCCCTGAGCACCGGTCCAGCGTTTGAATCACCACACCACCTGGCTTTCTAGTTTTATGCGCTGCCAGTAATTTTTCCTTTCACCCAATCTCACTTTGCAGCTGAGGAGAAGAAAAAACTGGCTGTGGAAAAAGCCATGGAAATAGAGGAGCAGAACAAGATTATAGCGGTGGAGAAAAGGGAAGCTGAGACAGCCCTGGCGGAGGCCATGCCCATCTTGGAGGCAGCAAAACTGGAACTTCAGAAGCTTGATAAATCTGACGTCACAGAGATCAGGTACTTTGGTTGGTGCGGTTTGCATAAAATCAGGGAGGCCAAGGATTTCACACAGGGATGCTGGTGATGCTTCTTACTGCGGCCCACCTATCGCGTCCGTTCAAAGCCAGCAAGCAGTGTGTTTCCTGTTGTGCTGCTGTGAGCGCTCTGTACAGTTGAGTTCCACCGCCTCTTGGGGGAATGGGTAAGCAAAATTGGATTAGTTCTGTTCAGTAGCGAAAAGGGAGGAAAATTGCATGCAAGGAGCTGATTTGATCACACGACAGCATTACTGTTATTAGTAGTATTAATTTAATTCTATACTGCCCCAAACCGAAGCACTGCTTTCAGCTGCACTGGGTCCAGGGTAATATCTCGGCCATTTCAAAGAGCTGTTTTTGACTTTCAAAACCCTGAATGGCTGGGAGCCAAGATAGCTGAAATTTCACCATCTCCATGCAGGGAGGGCAGCAGCTGGCAAATCAGCCAGAGCTGATAAAAAGCACTCTGGGCCAGAGTTTCCACTTGTTTCTCACAACTGTGCCAGTTCAGTAAGCCCCCACCAACTGTGACCCAGTCCTTTAAAGGGAACCTTTTAGAACAGATTCAACACTCTTCCCACCTGGCTAGATGAGCCATGCACCAACAGTACCCAAGTATGGATTGAACTAGCCTCCATCCAGTCCGTTGCAATGCGTTCCCCCACCTGTTGTGAAGGAGGCTAGAATTCCTCCCAGTTTGAGGGATGTTCTGGTTCTCAGGGAAGCAGGAGTGGTGTTCTTCTTGGCCCAGCATAGTTACACTAAGGGTCTGTGAGGCCTGGTATTTCATGGATGGAGAAAATCTATAAAGAAGCCAATGATCTCATTCAGTTGACCATGAAAACTAATATCCTGAGATGTGATTAGTGTGGAGGAATGGAAATGGAAGTACAGTTTGATCTGAGTCAGAAAAGCCTTGGCAAAACACAAAGTGCCATTTTAACACCGAGGGTCTTAACGTTGGTGGAATTGTTGCATGAATGAAGCCTTGTGAGAGCAAGCTTTTTGTCTCTTGTTTGCCCCAATCTGCATTTTTAAAAAATTCCAGGTCTTTTGCTAAGCCCCCAAAGCAAGTGCAGACTGTTTGCGAGTGTATCCTCATCATGAGAGGCTACAAAGAATTAAACTGGAAGACAGCCAAAGGGATGATGTCAGAGGCCAACTTCCTGCGCTCTCTCATGGAAATCGATTTTGATTCGATTACTCAGACCCAAGTGAAATCAGTCCGAGGTAAATGGCTCAGCAGCAGGATTTATCATGCCCTTGGAAATGAATCTCACAAAGGATCCTGCAACTGACACAGCATCCTTTTCTTAGCCCAAGGAAATCTAGGGAACAGGCCCCCCCTCATAGTATAGGATACTCCTTCTTTCCAAAGGCAACAGACCACTGACGAGGCCAGCTTATTAACTCGGATCTCATTTTTTGAGAAATTGTAGCTACTTCTGCCAGCTTCTCCAGCATAACAAACACAAAACTATTATTTTTTAGAGCTGAAAACTGTATGTATTTTTATGAATAAAAATTAGTAGAGTTGTCAGGCAAATTAAGAATTTGAGTTGATCATGTTATTTATCAACTTTTAGTTAATTAATCACCTGCCTTTTAGATACTTACTCAGCATTTTGTATTGTATAACCTGCAACAGAGTTAATGGAAGCTACTATTCCTTGTTAGATGAAAAGGCCATGTTAATTTCTCTGGTGAAAACATACCAAAATGGCCTTTGTTGTTGTTGTTAGTCGCGAAGTCGTGTCCGACCCATCGCGACCCATGGACAACATTCCTCCAGGCCTTCCTGTCCTCCACCATCCCCCGGAGTCCACTCAAGCTCACAAAAATGGCCTTAAGAAATAACAATTCCCTTGACTTGTAGATTTATCCACCAATAACACATTTGTTCTTACCTCATTGGTTAGTAAAAAGTTAATTTTATACACGCTTACTCAGAAACAAGTCCCACTGAATTTAGTGGGGTTTGCACCCAGATAAGATATGATTACAGCCTTGGGTCATTTTAACTTTCTCCTTTGAAAGAAACACTGCCTTTTAATTAACTTCTGACATTTCAATTTGGAGGGCTTCTGAAGAACTTAAACACCACCTTTGAGGAGATGGAGGTTGTCAGCAGAGCTGGTCTGGGGATGCTGAAGTTTGTTGATGCCGTGATGAGCTACTGCGACGTAGCGAAGGAGGTCAAGCCAAAGAGGGAAAAGGTAGGAAGAGGAATGTGGAAGTGGGCAGAATAAGAGCCACGTTAAATGTGACCTGGGAGCTGACACTGGTAGCTCCAGTCGCACCTCTTTTTCAAAAGCGGGGCTTGACTCAGAGGTGGGGGCATTCTGGTACTTTCCCTGTTTGAAGCCAAGGAGGCATCCAAGGTGGAAGTGAGTAATTTTTTCTGGAGGAACCAGTCATAACATGATTGGATGTCGTAAAGGTTCCCATATCAAAAGGGGCCGATACAGCATCTTAAACAGCAGGCTCAGTAAACCCAGAGGGGTAAACAGAAGGGGAACAATCTTTCTTTCATGCAGGTGGCCAGACTGGAGCGGAATTTCTTCTTAAGTAAGCGTGAGCTGGAGAAGATCCAGGCTGAGCTAACAGCCATCCAGAATGAGCTGAAGGCTCTGGGAGATAAGTATGAGGCAGCAATACGGGAAAAGCAGCAGCTTCAGGAAGAAGCAGAGATTATGGAACGGCGGCTTATTGCTGCTGACAAACTCATCTCAGGCTTGGGATCAGAAAATATAAGGCAGGTGCATTACAATTAGCTTTGACATTCTTTGTGGAAGTTTTGTAAGGAAAAAGTGAGGGTTTAATACTGGGGGAGTAATCTCAACATCTTGGCAGATGCGGGCTTCCTAGGGCAGGGGTCCGCAATGGTTTTCCTTCTGCAGACGTACTTTTCCTGCCACGAAGCTCCTCCCAGTGTCCGGCAGCCGCCATTTCCTCATCCAGGTGGTGAGGCGATGCTGACCTCCCATCCCTTAAAGCCTCACACTAGAGGCATTGACTTTTAAATTTTCCCCATTGGTGGCAATTGCTGGATTGTCTCCTAAGCAACAAAAGAATCACCCCCCACACACACACACACACACTTGCAAGTCACCAACTCCAAATGAAGAGCTTGCGTTCATCAGTTGAGCTCGAGTGGACCTGGAGTCCAGTTCCTGCAGTGATAGAAGATCCTGGATCCTTGGCATTCCCAGCATATTAAAAAAAGTGATCAAAAGCTGTACCCTCCTCAGCTCTAAAACCTTAACCAGGGATGTTCAGAATATTTGTCAGAACAATGGAGCATCTTGTGGCACCTCCAGTACTGGAATTTAGTTTGGCATCATCTTTACTACAATTCTAGCCCTGCCACCTCCGCAGTAGCTGGGCTTTTCTGGGGCTCTTTTCTTCTTCCAAGATTGTATATTTTCGGCCGTCCCTTCCCTGGACTAGCTACCCAAGCATGGAGGGCCCCGATCCTTACCTTCTAGATGATGTTTCTAGAAGATGGTTTCTGTGAGTTGCTTAAAACTGATGTGTTGGAGCAGCTGCATTTTCACTCATTTTTGGTTAGGTGGATGAATGATTTGGAGGAATTAAAGAGACGGCAAGTGAAGCTGCTAGGAGATTGTCTGCTGTGTGCAGCTTTCCTGAGCTATGAGGGTGCCTTCACCTGGGAGTTTCGTGATGAAATGCTGAAGGAAGTATGGCAGTCTGATATTCAGACTCGAGAGATTCCTCTGAGCACACCTTTCCGGTTGGAAAATCTCCTGACAGATGACGTTGAGATTAGCAGGTAGGCTGAAACGGTGACCCCTTAAAGCCCAGGAGCCTTTGTCCAGTATTGTGTTTGGCTTTTCATCACTTGGTTTGGTGGCAATTCTGGCACTCTGAAGCCCAGCCTCCAGCTCACTTTCACAGTGCCCCATCAGCTCGCATCTCAGCACAAACATAGATATGCAGAAATTTTTGCACGCACTTATTTTGTTGGTCGATGGTCTGCCCTTGGACTTAGACAGGCTTCTCAAAGAAAGGTTCCCCTTTGTTTCCATTCAGAAACCCCCCTCTCAACTGCTTTCATTGCAGGTGGGGGTCTCAAGGTCTGCCTCCAGATGAACTCTCGGTTCAAAATGGCATCCTCACCACACGAGCCAGCCGCTTCCCGTTATGCATTGACCCACAGCAACAGGCCTTGAATTGGATTAAGAGGAAAGAAGAAAAGAATAACCTGAGGGTGAGGGGAATTAAAGAGTCTGTGGGTGGGCGCATGTATAATACATCATTTTAACCAGAATATAGGAAATGGGCCAGAGTGAAGCTGATCTGTACTCGAGGAGGGAAAAGGTCAATCTGTTTATGGTCAAGAAAAGACTTGGAACCCAGAGGGAGTTCTGGGGTAAACCCAGGAACCCAGTAGGAGTTCAAGAATAGGGAGTTTGTTTGGGGTTTCTTCGATATTTCTTTCTTCAATACAAAGCAGCCTTGGATGAAAGAAAGAAAGCAGACTGTGTTTCTGGAGCATTTCATCCCCCTTCCTGCCCTCTCCTTGTTGTTTTCTGCCCCAGCAGCAAAGCTTTCTGACCACAGGGACATCCCTTCCCTTACACAGTTGTTTCCTTGAACTTTGTGCTACTAAGTTGAGGCCTCTTCTGTGCCAGGGCACAGCAAAGGGGAAGTGAGAGCTGCTTCAGTACTCCTCCAATAAATTTGCAGAGCAGGTTGAAGGGCTGGTTTCTCAAGAAACCAGTGCACTTGGGGACCAGAGGACAGCAAAAGGTGACCCGTGTTTTACTTCAGATGGTTGGCCTACCATTAATTTATCTGTCAAGTAATGAATAGGAAGGGAAAGGTGTTGCTACTGTAGCAACTGAGCTTTGAGAGAACTGTGAGTTTTGCTTGAATTAAAACACTTATTTTGGTAGTGCTGAAGTAAGGCTTGATAGAGGAAGAACTGCATTGATCAATACTGTCAAGCATGTTTATATATACATGTCTTATTCTTTCCTAGATGGCCTCTTTCAATGATCCTGATTTCCTTAAGCAACTTGAAATGGCTATAAAATATGGGAACCCATTCTTGTTCCATGATGTCGATGAATACATTGACCCCGTGATTGATAATGTCTTGGAAAAGAACATCAAGAGTGCCCAGGGCCGAACCTTCATCATTCTTGGCGACAAGGAGGTTGACTATGACACCAATTTCAAATTGTACTTGAACACCAAACTGGCCAATCCTAAATATTCTCCATCAGTGTTTGGCAAAGCCATGGTCATCAACTACACAGGTGAGCAAATTTGGCCACCTGGTAAGCAGTACATTTTTTTCCCCTTTATAATGAATAATGAATTATCTTCAGTTGTATTCCTTCAGCCCAGAACTGTGATCTTTGCCAAACTACAGCTCATGTGCTCTATCTGGCAAATAGTCCTCACAGTAGAGTTTGGTGAACTTAGAGCTGCTTTTGTTTGCCAACATTAAATGGATCCAGTTCTCCGCACTCAAAAGCCAGAACTCAATTGAGAATACTGTTACAAGCCATCTGGATGATGATGATATTTATATTCTGCCTTTTTTCCTCTTGCAAGGAACTCAAGGTGGTTACAGGGTTCTCTCCATTTCATCCTCTCAACAGCCCTGTGAGAGTCTCAAAGCCACCCATTCATGTGCAAGCATGGGTAACATCCCAGTGCTCCCGAGTCTGAGATTAGCACTCTAGTCGCTACACAACACTAGCCGTGGAACAAATAGCAAGTGGCTCTTGCGCGTTTCAGCTCTGTTTGTTTGCCACCTTAGAGACCCTTTTTTGGAAAGCCATGACAGAAGATTTGTATCCTATCTGCATTCCATGAAGCTCCCTGTGGCACGTCCTGGGTTCCCCCTTGCTCTTACCTCCAGGCCCAGTCCTGTTTCAATAAGGTTGCTGCATCATGTATGTTCATCCCGTGTCCTAGAATTGCTCCCGTTGTTAAGTCATGCTTAACTATGACAGTGTAGTGCAGATATGATCCCTTGTCTTTCTCTGCCAGATCAGTCATTTTTGAGTCAATGCACAATGCTTCTTCTGGTTCTTGGAGCTTTACAGAAGTGGATGGAAAAATGGCCCTTTGCCTGCTTTGACTCAGTTTCACTGAATCCAACCAATGTGCTAACAATGCAACAAGCAGGTGCATGACTTATTAAATGGTGCTCAAAGTATCCCAGTTCTTCTTAAGAAAGATCCAGCTGCCATCACATAGTAGAGTGAAGTTCATGCTGGGGGAGAAATGCCCTTGTTGAACTCTCGAACCCCACCCTTCTAGTTACGTTGAAAGGTTTGGAGGACCAGCTGCTCAGCGTTATTGTTGGATTTGAAAGACATGAACTGGAGGAACAGAGAGAACATCTCATCCAGGAAACAAGTGAAAACAAAAATCTGCTGAAAGACCTGGAAGATTCTCTCCTCCGTGAACTTGCAACATCCACTGGGAACATGTTGGACAATGTAGACTTGGTACATACTCTGGAGGAAACCAAGTCCAAAGCTACAGAGGTATGAGCTATACACCGAGTTTTGCAATTTTCTGCCAGATAGCTGGCCTTCACTCCTTTGCAGTCTGATCGACTCCAAGGTCTAAGCTGAACCCTTTTATGAAAAAATCAACATTTTAATGTCTTAATGGAACCAGTTATTCCATATTCCCGTATTCCTAATTAACTTTGTACTGCCATGCCCGTAAATAGAGGTCTGTAGCCACTGGCTGAGCATGGATTTTGCATATAGAGGGTCTCCTATTCAATCCCTGGCATCTCCAGTGCAAGGATCTCCAGTAGTGGGGCTGGAAAAGACTGATGATCAGAGCTTGAAGGGCCACTCCTGGCTGGACAGTTGTGGGCTAGATTAGGAGTGGTGAACCTTTTTTAGCCAAAGGTCCAAATTCACTTTTACAGAAGCTCTCAAGACTCATCATCCAGTGGTATGTGTGCCAAAAATACCAGCTTGTGTAGCTTAAATCTCCTCTTACAAGCCACGAAGCATTTCAGCCTTTTAGAAGGCTGGGGAGTGGGGGGGAAATTGCACCTATTCAAGGAAACTATGAAATGATTGGTGGTTGGAGAAAAGGATTTGGGGCCAGGGGAAATGTTTGTGGCCCTCCTAGGGAACCCCAAAGTGCTGAATTCGGACTCTGGAAAGGCTAGACTGGGAATCTGGGCCTGAGGTTCCCCACACATAGGCCAGATGAGCCAGCAGAATGGCACTGCGTAACACAGATTATCAGAGATACTCCAGAGATGCATATTATTGTGAATGAATCTAGGGCAAATTTTTACTTCCTTTTCACCTATTTGAAAATAAATGTCCATTCAGAAAAACATGATCTTAATCCCGTAGCGGCAGCATAATCAGCACCAAAGTCCCCTCCCCCCACCTCCGGTATGTATATTGACTCCTCCTCTCAATATTGAATCCATTCCCCCATAGCATTATATTCACTGCTGCAGGCTTCATCTTGAATTAAAATTGTTACTTGTCTGGTACAACCAGGTGACAGAGAAACTCAAGCTGGCTGAGAAAACCGCAGTTGACATTGACAGACTGCGAGATGGCTACCGCCCAGCTGCCAAGAGAGGCGCCATTTTGTTCTTCGTGCTGTCTGAGATGGCCCTGGTCAATACCATGTATCAATACTCCTTGGCTGCCTTCTTGGATGTCTTTGGCTTCTCCCTTCGGAAGTCCTTGCCTGATACCATTCTTGCAAAGAGGCTGCGAAACATCATGGACACGTTAACATTCAATGTATACAATTACGGCTGCACAGGTTGGTATGACTGAAAAGCTACCTGAACTCCTAAGGAGAACATCTTCAGAGCAGTGTGCAAAGCTTGTCCATCAATTCTTCCTACGGGCCTCTCTCCAGTGGCGCACGTTCCTTGGCTGTATGGCTTCGGTGTATTGCTGTTTGAACAATATGGCCTGGGGAGGTGTGATGTATGTGCTCCTGTCTTAGCTCACAGGAGAGCTGGCACCTCCACCAAGAGCTTTCCAAATCCTCTTGAATGCTTCCTCATGAATGCTGGGAATGGCCAGAGACACAGGGCGGACCACACTGGGAAGGTGGCACCTGTAGCTGGAGTTAGAGGGTTGGGGGCTTGAGAAGGAGTTGTCAAAGCGAATGCTGTGCTGTGTGCGCGAGGCGCCCCTGCATGAGCACCAGGACACGTATCCCACCAATCAGGGCTCCTTAACTGGAACAGCAGTGCCTTGGACTTTTCAACTGGGAGCATCCTGAAGAGGCTGCCAAAGCTGCTCCTTCAGAAGGAATGTGGTGGCTCTCTGGGCTTAAGCCAGAGGCTTTCTCTGAATTGGCTCAGAGCATGTTCTAAGACTTGCCCCAGACTCCTCATTGGGGTTGCACCTGGCAGGGAGTGATGCCATCCGTGTTTGGGGAAATCCCTCCATCAGTCCGGATTTGTTGATCGAGGCCTTCCAACCAGCCTTCGGGAGCCCCATCAGGAGCCCTAGAATTCACAACGCTGTGCCTGACCCTTCAGTCTTTGAATCAGAATTTCAGTTTGCGCAGACACTGACGGCCTCTTGGTGGTCCGATGGCATCCAGTCGCAACAGTTCTTGTGGTTTGCGTTCACAGGCTTGTTTGAAAAACACAAGTTACTCTTCTCCTTTACCATGACGATCAAGATCGAGCAGGCTGATCACAGAGTCCCTCAGGATGAACTGGATTTCTTTTTGAAAGGTAAATGAATGCTCTCCTGAACTCCAATCAGCTCATGCCAGATATAAAAGCTAGCAGCGTCTTTTAGTTATCCAAGGCCTTCCATTAATGCTTTTATTTATTTATTGGTTTGGCCTTCTAGTCCTCATTTTCCTGCAGAATGGGATGCCGCACTTCATGAAAAAAACATTTTAATGTACGCTATGCTTTGTAAAAATAGATCTTATTGCACAGGTGAAAGAAAAGAGGAACCTGCTGTTTCATGAGCTTTTTTGTAGTACATTGTATGACTTCCATCATTGAAAAGCCATTTTGAGTAAGTGTACCAAAAGTCAGTCCATTAAAATTGCTGTATCAAGCTATCTGAGGATCTTTGGGATGAAAGAAAGATGGATAATTCCATCCTTCAGCAAATTAACGAAAGCTATTTGTTGCTCTAAGAAAATTTCTAAAATATAAATGCATAGCTTATGCATAGATTGTGGTAACCATATTTCCTGTTCTGTCTTTAGGAAATCTTTCTTTGGAGAAGAGTCCCCGAAAGAAACCATGTTTCTGGCTGTCCGATCAAGGCTGGGAGGATGTCATCCGTGTTGCTGAACTGTTTCCCGAAGAATTTGGTTCTCTTCCAGATGATGTGGAGGAAAATCCAAATGAATGGAAAGCTGTGAGCAGGATCCACTATTCTGAGTGTTGTGAATTAGAGCAGGCAGTGGCTGGCTTTTCAGGAGACGCCTTTAGAAGGTCTCCTCCTTTAGAAGCATTGTCAAATGTCCATTCCGCACTGACTTGACATCCTGCGCTTTTTCTACAGTGGTATGATCTTGATGCCCTGGAACAATCCCCATTTCCCATGCACTACCGGAAGAGCCTCACCAATTTCCAAAAGCTGCTGCTCTTGCGTTGCTTCCGGGTTGACCGTGTCTATCGTGCTGTGACTGACTATGTTACCCTCACAATGGGCGTGAAGTAAGTCACGTTCTTCTCTCTTTTAAAAAAGGGCCTTTTTTTTTTTTGGAAGAGAGTCTAAGCTCTGTTTTATCACGACGATGAGCTTAAGCTTCCCCTGCCTGATAAACCCCTCCATGCTGTTCCCTTCCCCTCTTCCCAGATATGTCCAGCCACCCGTGATCAGCTTTGATGCCATCTTTGAGCAGAGCACCCCAAACTCACCAATAGTTTTCATTCTAAGTCCTGGCTCTGATCCTGCAAGTGACCTTATGAAACTGGCTGATCGGTCAGGGTTCGGAGGGAATCGGCTCAAATTCCTGGCTATGGGACAGGGTCAGGAAAAGGTAAGTGCAGGACAATTCAGCTACTCTGAGTGCATAAAGGCAAGTTTTCTGTAGAAGGCTGGGAGTGCTTTCCTTTCATACTTACAAGCTCATTGTGGTGCTTCCAGTTGGATGCCGAAGTCCTAATTTGAAAAGCAGGGAGCAAATGCATGCATTTGCTGGAAAGGGAGTTGCACACATTTCTTTCAAGCGGATCGAGCTGTTTGTATCAACCGTGGTGGTTGTGCGTGAACACAGTTGTGAGCACTCGTAGTGGTCAGCCGGATGTGCTTCGAGTTCTGAGCCCTGCACTCTTTTCCAAAGGGGCTCGCTCTATGGGGCTGCGTTCCTCATTCCTTTGCTCATGGAGTCCTGGATCAGACTAATAGAGTCATGAGCTTTCTTTGTCTCTCTACATGTTTCCAGGTTGCACTGCAGCTGCTGGAGAATGCCGTGGCCCGTGGACAGTGGCTAATGCTGCAGAACTGTCACCTGCTGGTGAAGTGGCTGATTGACCTGGAGAAGGCGCTAGAGAGGATCACGAAGCCGCACCCGGATTTCCGCTTGTGGTTGACAACAGACCCCATCAAGGGCTTTCCCATTGGTATACTCCAGAAATCTTTAAAGGTACAAAACCCATGGCAGGACACCAAGAAGGGCGATTGAGGACCTTGGATCTGGATGAAGACCTGGCCTGAATTTACCTCATGTACCCCTAAGTCAAATACTGAGTTAGAGTAAGAAACTCCGACTCCTTCCTTATGTTTGGGTGCACAGCTTTTATTTGTCGCGGACAGCATAGGGGCTTGGGGATCAAACACTCTGAAATGTGTTGGAATCTTTCCTGCCCTTTTCAGTATCTGAAAATAATCAGCTGATGTCTATACGGAGTGGAGCCTCCTTGTCAGTGGAGCAGACAGTCTGACAAGATAAAGCATTGAACTGCTTCAGAAGTCTGAGACGTTTGTCACAAGCAAGATGAGCTGGTTATTTTTACATCACAAGCTGCAGGAACTCTGCTAATGATCTTCCATCAGCAGCTTGGTTTCTCCTCCTTTTAATTCCGCGTGTCCGCATAAATCATAGCACTGAACAGATGTGCAAGCAGCAGGGTCACACTGAAGTCATTTTTACAAGGCCAGATTTTCCTCTGGGGTGGCAGTCTGCAAAGCACATGCTTCCACATGATCCTGTGGAAGCCACAGGGTCTTCTGCAGACGTGCCTGCAGAAAACTCTCTGCTCTAGCGGCCGAGCACATGTTTTGCCTGCAGAGCGGGCACCTCCAGTTCAAAGGATGTGAAGCAGCAGGCCTTGGGAAGTTGTGGGATCTTGGAGAAGAGGGTCCATGTTATGGGAGTTGTAGTCCAAGCCACGCAGAAGGCACACAGTTGTCTGCCATTGCCCTGGTGAGTTGGACTGGACCGTACTGGAGTAGATGGATCATTGTTTTAATTCTGTGTAAGAGCGTGGCCCAAGTTTAGATAGTAAATATACTCGCAATCATAGAGCTAGCGAGAGAGACTGGTAGAGGTCAAGAGATCAGTGCTAAAGAAAGGAAAACAATATTGGCCAATCATACAAAAACTTAACTTAATTTTGGGAAAAAGGTATTAATAAGGGAGGCTTATTTTGGTAAAAGTTACAAATTTTTGGTAAGGCGTGGAGAAGAGAGTCCTAAAGCACACGCTGCAAGGGAAGCGTCACCTCCGTAAGCGAATCCAGTCACGGATGGTTGTCATTTTCTCCATTGCTAGGTTGTCACAGAGCCACCCAATGGGTTGAAACTGAACATGCGAGCCACCTACTTCAAAATCTCTCATGAGTCTCTTGACCAGTGCCCGCACCCTGCTTTCAAGGCCTTGGTCTATGTCTTAGCGTTTTTCCATGCTGTGGTTCAGGAGAGAAGGAAGTTTGGGAAGATCGGCTGGAACGTGCCTTATGATTTTAATGAATCCGATTTCCAGGTAGGAAGCTAACTCATATCCTCCAAGAATATGCAGCTTAGCATCTCCCATGGCATAAAAGTACCCATGGGTTGGGGAAAACAAACACAAATTCAGGCTGCAGGCCTATACACATTTACTTACACATGTAATCCCACTGAACCCAAGCATCTGACCAGCTCAACTGGCCACTGAGGGGTACCATTCTGGGAGATGAGGGGCTGGATGGCAGCCCTGGGGGAACTGTGAACTGGCTGGGCTGTCTCACCTCTTTCTCTGAAGAAGTCGGGGAGTGGCTGCGAGCTAAACTTTGAATTGCCCATTTTATTTGAGGAACACGATACAGAACCCAAGCAAAGGCCACAGCGACTAACCTTTCCTCCCACTCTGTTCAACAACTGCTTTAGGTCTGCATGGAGATCCTCAATACGTACTTGACAAAGGCATTTGAGCAGAAGGATGACAAAATTCCGTGGGGGAGCCTCAAGTACCTCATCGGAGAGGTGAGCAAGCACTGGGGCTGCTCAGTTATTCTGGAGGACAAAGATGGTTTGCGTAGTGCTTCTGTGGCCAGTAGTCAGACTGTTGCGCCCCTCAAGGCTGGTATTGACTACTCCGGGGGTGCAAAACCTCACGCCTGGGGGCCAAATCCATCCTTCCTGCTGCTGCAAACTAGCTCTCCATGGCCACATTCCTTTCCTCCAACCATCCAATTTGACGAAGTCCTCGTGCTGGTGCTGTTTTTTCCCTGTTCTGAAAGGGCTAGTACTTGGCCGCAAGAGCTGTCCACTAAAAGAGGCTGGTCCTTCTGGCCCCAGTCCATTGCGCCGGCCACTGCAACAAAGCCCCTGGAAGCTTCTCCAAGCAGAAAGTGGCCCTTGGGCGAGGGAGGCCATGCACCCTGGCCTGCTCTCCTGGCAGAGGTTCTACAGGATCTTAGGCCTGGGTCTTCCGTGGGGTCTCCTCCACGCACCCTATTCACTTTTTACCTGGAGTTGCTAAGATTTGATTCCATGGCTTTCCGTATGTAAAGTGAGTGACTGCTGCTAAGCTGTGGCCACTGAAATGAGAATGCCTGGGCAGTGTCTGTTCCATGAACCAAGGAATATGGGGAGCTATGCGCCTCCTTCTGTGAAGATGAACCGCATCCATTTCTAGGTGATGTATGGTGGACGAGCCATCGACAGCTTTGATCGGCGCATCCTTAGCATCTACATGGACGAGTACCTGGGGGATTTCATATTTGACACCTTCCAGCCCTTTCATTTCTTCCACGATGACGACGTTGACTACAGAATCCCTGAAGGGCAAACCAAGGATGAGTTTGTCGGTAAGCAAGGCACCTTTGTATGTTGACTTTCGGATGTATTTTACTGCCTGGTCTCCTAAAACTTTTTTCTTTCCCCACGGTAGATCTTTGCAGCTTGCCCTATTCAGATATTGATTTTCCTAAGGGACAGCCCTGCAGGCTCACTCTGTGCAAACCCCATTGATCATATTCTAGTTGTAGGTGGAGCCCGAGGCAAAAGGGCAGAGCCCGAAACACCAAGGGGGGCAGCCTATTTTAGCTGAAAGCACTTGCTGCTAGTACCTAGGTCCTACCAGTGGCACTTCATCCTTTTAAAAGGGGGGGGGGAGCTGTTCCAAAGCTACTAAATTGTGCAGTAGTTAGCAGTGGGGGAAATGAAGCAGGACCAGCAGAAAGGGTGTGATCTTTTGGGGAAGCCTAGAGGGCTGGATTTGGCTCCCAGGCCTGGGGTTCCGTATCCCTGTTCTGTATCCACCTCCCAGGCCCTTGCGGTTTTGGGAAGGCTCCGTTAGCTGTGCCACGGCCTGCATAGCTCCCTTTAGCAGCAGCAAAAGGATGCACCCTTGTTTGTAGTGGTGCCTGCCGTGTGGCATGATCTCCTCTCTGAAATACGTGGGACCCTTTGCAAATTTAGGTGATTAGTTTGGCCTTCCTCCAGGCTGATAATATTATACATGTATGTTCTTTGTTTTGTTTTTATCAACGGGTTCTGTATTTGTTTCAAACAAGAAGTGGCATATAAATATTATTAATAATGAGTTCGAGGTGTGAAATGTGTTGGCCAGAGAGATGTAACAGCCCTTAACTTTGCCCTGCTGGAACTTTTTAAGGTTGCTCTCTTTCTGTTGAGTTTCCCCTTCAGCACTCCTGGTGTTGTTTTTCTTTAAGGCTCTGATCCATCATTGCTTACAGGTTACCCAAAATAAGGAATACTGCCATTTTCTGTGGGAAACTGAAACTCCTTAGGTGGCAAACATTATGTGTATGTTTTAGATAACAAAAAAGAGACTTACAGACGTGAACTTGCCTTCCGTAACTTTCTCTTTCCCTGCCTCCTTCCTCTTTCCTTTGGGTTTTCATTTTACAGAAGAGATAGAGTCTCTTCCACTTGCGAACACACCAGAAGTGTTTGGCCTTCATCCCAACGCTGAAATTGGATACTATACGCAGGCAGCTCGGGACATGTGGTCACACCTTTTAGAGCTGCAGCCCCAAACAGGTAAGGCTCTCGGTCGCTTCCCACCATTGCTGCAGCTCCCCCCAGGTATTTTGAGCCATTTTGATAAGGCACCAGAGGGTGGGAGAGGGTAACTAGGACACCAGCAGGAATTCTCTCCTGTCTGTGACCCCGGCCTCCAGCACCCCCTATCCCAGGACATCTCGCTTTCCCTCGTCAAGGCCCAGTTGCCACTTTGGAGGGGAGCAGCTGACATAGATCTTTCCACACCAGTTGGGCAGGGCAGGGCAGAGTGGAAGTTTGGTCACGAGAATCCCATCTCTGAGACTTTAGAGCTGGAACTCTCTGCCAAGATTCTTCAAAGAACCCCATGTCCTGCCGGATGATGTCTGTCTGTTCAAGGACAGGCTGGACATGCACATGGTGGGCATGTCATGAGCTGAGCCGGGGGTCAGACTAGATGGCCCAGGAGGCCCCTTCTGACTCGCTCTGTTTCTGTTAGGAGGACATAGGATTAGATCCAAAGTGTGTTTTGAATATGGAGTAGTAATTCGGCTTAGAACATTCTGGGCTAATTAAAAATAAGAGGCAGATGCATTTCAAATGTCAACTAATTTTAAAACTTTTCTTTGGCATAGCTCCCTTCTCTCAGGAATTCTGGGAAAGATGGTTTCATGAGACATCCTCCATACGTTTACTTTATGTGTTTAGAACCTGTGTCAGTTTGTAAATGCAGCTGTGGTCATATATTAACGTAAGGTTTTGAGAAACTTCCAAGAACATTTATTTCCAGAACAGAGGATACTCTCATTTTAATGTACTTGATTATCAGAGCACCAAAATAATCAAAACACATTATGGGGTGATTAATCTGCAGTGATTGATTTTGTGAATATCTCCAGAGGGTTGAAATGAATTAAGGACTACGTGGTTCAAATTAAGTAGTCTTGCAAATGTATCTATAAAAGCAAATGGTGGTGTTCGAAATGTCTTGTCAACAAAGAAAACTGAACTAGAGGAGCTTATTAATAAGGTCCACTAGTAAGGTATGTCTGTGCCATACTGAACTGCCCAATCTGGACTGTTCCAATTTCTCTCAACGTAATCTATTTCAGGTGAATCCGGTACTGGGGTAAGTCGAGATGAATACATTGGCCAGGTTGCTAAGGACATAGAAAACAAGATGCCCCAAATCTTTGATATCGATCAGATAAGAAAGAGCTTGGGAATTGACATTTCACCAACGACAGTAGTGCTGTTACAGGAACTGGAACGCTTTAACAAGCTCATTGTTCGTATGACCAAATCTCTGGCTGAGCTGCAGAGGGTAAGCGAACCAGTTTAGGCAGGAAATCAGCCTACCTTCTCCCCGCACTTTCTGGGCCTCTTCAAGAGATCCTTCTTGGCAACTCTCTCGCCAGGCCTTGGCTGGGGAGGTTGGAATGAGCAATGAACTGGACGAGGTGGCTCGTGCGCTCTTCAACGGGCAGATTCCAGGCATCTGGAGAAAGCTGGCACCCGACACGCTGAAAACACTCGGCAACTGGATGATTTTTTTTAGGAACCGGTTTCTCCAGTACACGTCGTGGGTGAGTGTCAGGTGGCCTTACCATTCCGTTAAATGGGGAACGACCAAAGCCTAGTGGCAGCGCCTAAGGTTTGCCTGCAGAGATTCCCAGACGGTAGGCAAGGTGTTTGCCTGAGATGCTGGTGAGCTGCTGCCACTCAGAATAGCCGGTACTGGTCTAGATGGGCAAAGGGCTTGAATGATGGAAGGTAGCTCCCAGTATTTTCTTCTTTTGGGGACCTTCATGGATGTGAAGGCCATTCTTTCAGTGTTGTGAGAGAGGCGATCTGGATTCTAGTCCCCACTCAATCATGGAGGCAACTGGATGACTTTGGGCCAATCAGACTCTTACCTACATCACAGGTTTGTTGTTGTGGGGATAAGACTGGGAGCAGCTGGAAGAGAATGATGTAGGCCACTTTGAGTCTTTAAAAATGAAAAAAAAAAAAAGGTAGGATATAAATGTTCTGTCTCTAATGAGCTACGGGGTGTGAACAGCATAATCTAACCCCAGAGCTAGATACAGGTAAGCTCACTGATATCAGTGGGCCCACAGCTGAGCTGGATTGTGGGCACAGCAATGTAACATGGGGGAAAAAATCAACCTGTTTTTACTTTGGTGTTCAGATTGAGGAGGGAGAACCAAGTGTCATGTGGTTGTCAGGACTGCATATCCCCGAGTCCTACCTCACCGCACTTGTTCAAGCAACCTGTAGGAAGAACGGCTGGCCTTTGGACCGCTCTACCTTATATACTCAAGTGACCAAATACAGGACTGCTGAGGAAGTCACAGAACGTCCTGGACAAGGTAGGACTTCCTAACAGCTGTCCTGCTTGAAAAACTTTCAAAGCTTCTTGGAAAGGGAACATTTCTTTACCGCTGAAGCTCTCTTGGCGTGCCACAAGTTAAATTTGCAAGCTCAAGGCCACTTCTAGCCTTCCGTGGTCCATCCAAAGGTGGGAACTGTGTCATGTCTCTCTAGGAGCGAGTGTGTCCCCCGTTGTCATTTTTCACTGCAGCACAACACCAAGCTTTTCTTAAGTGACACCTCCGAGGTCTTGAGGAGGATTTAAAATAATAGAGGACTTTCAAGCAGATTCAGTCAGGGATCTTGTCTTCCTCAGGATGCTTTGTGTCTGGCCTGTACCTGGAAGGAGCAGACTGGGATCTTGAAAGCGGCTGCCTCATCAAGAGCACGCCCAAAGTGCTGGTTGTCGATTTACCCATTCTGAAGATAATCCCCATCGAGGCTCATCGGCTCAAGTTGCAGGTACAAGCTGCCAAGAGCAGATCTTAAAACCTTTATTTAAACTGCAAATCAGTTGGCATGAACTGATTTGAGGAATCTTACCTCCTACACAACAAAGGTAATCTGTCTCCATATAGTCTCGGCTGATACACAATTTCAGGTAAGATTCTATGTGGAGTTTTTTCCAAGCTACCCCCTTCTACACTGGGACACCTTTGACATAATTCCTTCTCTTTTTGGCCCCCATGTCACTATTCCTAAGTGCACTGGGACATTACAGTTGGGAAACAGTTCTGAATGGTTTTCAACAGAAATTCAGTTTTAAAAAATCATGAGCTCCTATTCCATTAGCTTCTGCTTCACAAAGGACCGAACAAATCCTTCACATTTGCCCAGTGGTCAGTAAAGTTTATTTTGATAATCTGTGCAGTTATATATATTTTATGGGTGGTGGCTTTTTGTGGGCACATATTAACATTTTGCCTTTATTGTTTGATTATCATTAGAATACCTTCCGGACCCCAGTGTACACAACGTCCATGCGGAGGAATGCTATGGGTGTTGGCTTAGTATTTGAAGCTGATCTTTTTACCACAAAGCATATTTCTCATTGGGTACTACAAGGTGTTTGCCTCACACTGAATGCTGATTAGTGCTCAGATACAAATGTGCCGCAGCTTTGCTGCAAACTCTTGATGGGGAAAGATACAGAAAAGCTAAACAAGGCATTATGTTCTAGTATTTCTTCCAGTGAAACTTTGCTTCCTGCTTCTGAAGACCCATATTATAGATTTGTCTAAAACTAGTTTTTAATAACCATTATTAGAAGTCTATAGATATTTACATACTGTAATTTGTTTGAAAATAAAACTGTTAGTGAGTTTAGCCAGTAGATGAAAAGAGCTTTATTTCTTTGGAAAAAGTCTTACAGCACCTTAAAATGAACAAATTTATCATGGCATAAATTTTTAGTTATTCCATAATAGGAAGGCCAGAAGAAAATGAAATATGGAAAGTATAGGCAGTAACAATTACATGATCAACAACAGCCATTCAGTAAACAATTGTTGCTGATATGCAGTGCCAGGTAATTTGTGCTAGCTAATTCGAAGCACTCTACTATGCAAGTTTAGACTGACAAGCTTCCATCATGGCTCGTGCTTGTGGATCCCTTTTTATCTCAACTTGCCTAGGATTGCACATGAAGACATACAGATCAGAAACCTAGCGACTCCTGTGACACATACTTCCAGAGCACACCATCTCATCCATTTGCCATACCTATGGCAGACACATTGAAACTGATATAATGTGGTTCACAAGTCCCATAGATTTCAGTCCGCCTGTTTGAAGAATGCTTGACTCTGGATGTAATCCATTGTTTACATCAAGTGCTAGGTACAACCTTCTGTGTTCAGACTTGACAGAATACCACCACTTGCTGTCACTTACAGGTCCAAGCTGAGCTGCAAACACATCACTGATCAGCTCGAGCCTCTCTTGCCACTTGATTCTCCTGGGCCTGTGCTTACAAACAGCGTACTCCCCAAACCTTAAAATGTTACTCATCCGCAACAGCAGACCTTATAATAAGAGGAACTGAACCCCTGCAATAAATAGCAGCCGAACAGCCCCTTGTATCTACTCTGAAAACACAGTGAGAGGATCCAACACAGCCAGCCAGCTCATTAATTTATTCATCTCCTCATCTGACAATATGATCTATGCCATTTCCCAGCAATGTTCTGCTGCGTTCTACGCAGGTCAAGCAGGTCAGTCTCTGCAAAATTCTCTCTCCCTCCTCACCCAAATCTAACACAGTGTTCAAAAGCTGAGGAAACACTTCAGCTTTCCACGGCTCTGTGCTGTTGACCTTAAAGCAGCCACTCCTGACCAACGGCATTTAAAAGGTTAGATTAGAATGAGAGAAACTGCTGAGTTACAATTAATCTAGAGGTTCAGTTCAATCTTCTGTGACTTAAATCAGGATAATGCATTTTTAAAGCACATGCGCTATTTATTACGTTCCATATATACCTGGAACTTAGAACAGCACTGCATCTCCCCGATGCAGTTGGTTCAGGTCCACAGAGAAGTATACCATCATAAATCTGTTGGTTTAAGGTGCCACGAGTCTTAGTTGGCTTTGCTGCAACAGGGTGAATATAGCTATCCCATCTCCAAGTTGATCTCAAAGAATATTTTTCCACTAACCATCTTAAGTGTTGATGCTGCGAAAGAGTTCCAGTCAGATCACACACTTACCACAGAAATGTAAGAAAGTTTAGGAACATTTTCAATTTCACACTGTATTTTTCCCAGGATCTTAAAAAGGATGCCTGCCATCCTTCTCGGACATGTGAATAAATAAGTAAGGGAGCCAAACCTGTGCTGGTTAATAGGATACATTAAAATAGAATCCTGTTAAAAGTGTATGTACCAATTAACATTCTTTTAAAGAGGTTCTTTAATGCTTAGTTAAAAATCAAAAGAAAAAACCCCAACATGAATGGAATATCACAAGAGAACCATATGTAGGAAATCCAAATGGGTTAGATTGAGGTTTTTGCTTTTTAATTAATACTACTACTACTGCTGCTGCTGCTGCTACTGCTACTATGATGCGTTCATCATGATTCAGGTGTAGGACATGGGCTGCCAGCTATTCCAGGATATTTTAATAAAGTGCTAGTAGTTAGGAATCAATGTTAAGGAGCATCGGCAGTTCTGAGGCTCCAAAATGCGCACACAGCTTTTTTCTGAATGTGATGGCCCTGCTTGCTCAGCTATGACAAAGCTGCTGGATGAGAGACACTAGCAGGATTGAAAAGCAAGTATTTTCCCATTTGTTGGCAGTGGGGTTTTTTATGCCAATGAAAATCAATTTCAAACAAGGTGTAAGAGGTGGCTTTAGGCATGCAAAAGGAAATAATTGAAATGGCAAATCCCTTATGCATGAAACTAGCTGCAGAGCCAAACAATTATCCAGAACTGGCAAGATCTACCAGAATGATCCAGATCTACCCTTCTGACATCCTAGGGTAAAACAAGTTCTTCTCAGGAGGCTAGCACAAGGGCCAAGCTTGCAGTTTAAAGGCACAATGCAAACTAGCAAAAGGTTGATTTTGCTGCTAGCAGACACGATAACTTTCCATCTTGGTCTTCTACTCTTAAGAGGCTGGTTTAATGCTGTTGGGTGGGTGGTACTGGTTTATTTTGTCAGTGACTTAGACTAAATAGCACTGCGGCTTCTCTGCCTGCCCCGATTAGACATTCAAAGGGAAGAATCACTTAATGAAAAGCCACGGTATCTCTCATTTTCTGATTTGTTTTTCATCCAGCAGACTATGGAGTGCAAAAAAACGGAATTCATGTTGTGCTGTGAACTTGTGACTGCATTCCAGCCTTCAATGGGGGCAGTGATTTAAGACTGAGAGGCCTTCCTCTCTCATCTAATATATGATAATCAGGTTAAAAAATGAACTTCTCATGGAATGACTGTAGGGCCACACAGACATGCATCTGCTCCTCACAGCCCACAATCTCCTCTTTCTGCTCTCCTGCCCCCAGGAAATAGCCAATTACCATGATGGGAGACTCTGCCAAAGACTGAACAAAGGACACAAAACAAGAACAGGCAGGGTTAATAAAATAGAGTTTGTTGGGACTTTAGTAGTAGATAGAAACATAACAGAAAGTAAGAACGCGTGAAGATCGGGAGCACGTGAGAGAGGCCAGGTGGAGAGGCTCACTCAGCTGGTCTTTCCTCATACGCAGGCATCTGCACGGCGGTCAGCGTTGCCCTGCCCTCCAAAAAGAAGAATTTGTCATGACCGTGTGAAGTGATACATACAAGGGGGGCTTGAACCATTAGCAGCCAATGCACATGAGCAGCTGCAGGACTATCATTAGAAGGCTGAGTCCGCCATTGCTACAGATTAATGACGCGGCTGTTGCCTGGGCATCTGCCCACAATTACACTTAGAATAAACGAAGGAGCGTTGGAAGCAAGCAGTCAGGCAGACACCTGAATTTGGCCACAGCGTTTCATTAAGTAGATATTCTGCAATATGAACACAGTCATATTGGGATTCCATTGAAGGACGTTATTCTAGTGATGGGAAGAATTTGGCATGCATGGGGGCATTCGAAAGGGAGAAACAAAAATGTACTGCAGATGCAATTAACTCTATTTGTGATCACAGTGCATATAAGGGAGTCGCCTCCAATCAGTTTGGCTTAAACAGTTCTATCCGTCCCTGAATGCTTTCGGGCCACTTTGCTTCCATTCACCTGATCCACGGCTAGTGTCTCAACCTCCGGCTGAGCCTGGGGTGGAGTAACATGATGGATTCGGTGAGCCACGCCAACGTGGGCCTTGTGCTGCTTCTCCCGTGCTGGGCTGTGTGGCTCTGCAGAAGTGCGTTCGGAAGGAATAGGCGGAATGACTAAAGGCCTCTCTTTAAGAAGGTGCATCTCGGCAGTTTCCCTGGCCAGTAAAAAGGGAGTAGGATCAGGCATCGCGTCGACAGGCTCCCTTAACAGCAGCTTGCGGCTATCTGATCCTAGTCGGTAGGCCTCTTCAAATTCTGGATTGAGCGGGGTGGACAGACTCTTCTTCATCCTTCTCCGTGGAGTCTCTGGGAGCTTATCTTTGGGAGGGGCTGGTTTGTAGTTAGACATCACGGGGCTTCCAGAGGGAGAGCTGTCCGAAGTCCCGCTTGAACTCATAAGCTTTTTCTTTGTTGCGTGCAGTTGTGAGGTGAGGTACGCGATCGTGCTGGCCCGCTGCTCCAGTTCACTAGACAGCATGTTTAACTTATGGCTTTTCATTTTTAGCTCTTCTAAATATTTCTTTTCCCTTTCTTTGATGGTGTTCTCAAGCACCATTATCATTGCGTTCTTTTGCTCCAATTCCTTTAATAACTCATTGTTTTCGGCCTCTTTCACTTTGAGCTGGGCCTCGAGTTCTTCACATTTTCTTTTGAGTTCCTCACTTCTGGAAGTCCCACTGTCTGTAAGAGCAGATAGAGAAAGTTTTACCCTAGGTGCAGTAAATCTTGACCTTTAGACAAATGCTGTTTCTACACAATAAAGAGGAGCAGAGTAGTTCTTCTCTTTGCTAACTTTTCTCTGCAACTGGGGGAAGGCAAACAAAGGAGAAACACAAAACTAAAATCGCCTGCAACTAAGTATTACCCTTAACTGGACGTAATCTACAGCTATACAGCTGGCTTCCTAAGAGTGCACCTATGAAAACATGACTCTGAAAATCGAGTCAGCAAGTATTTGGGAGGGTACAGGGACACTTGGCTATCACTGTGACTTGCACATTAGGCAAATGGTTGGAAAGTGAATTAACAAGACAGTTAGCTTCCACCTGCCCTGGGCACAAAGCCGCAATATTCTTCTCTTGTCTTTTTTAGCCTTAGCACATCTATTTTTCCAGTTGTCAGAAGGCTGCACTGCAAGAATGTTTCAAGAACTCTTCGCAAAACACCCAGAAGGTGTGCGACAGTATGTCCTATCCCTGTATTGTCAGTGCCTATGTATGTATGTAGTTATTTTTTAAATTAACTTTTATTCCTTCTTTTTCCCAAAAGAGGTATTCAAGCCAGTTAAAGATAACAAAACACAGGTTAAAAACAAACAATTAATTAAAACATAAGAAAAAGAGATTCATAAAAGCTCAACAAAACAATGGAAGGAAACAGGCAGCATCCACCCAACCAGAACCCCTTCCAGCAACACATCAGCAATGTCAACCCCTCCCGCCCCATGTTCCATGCCGAGATCCCTCACCTGTTGAGTCTGAACTTTTGAGCGTCAACTCATACGTCAGATCTGAAAAACATACATAGGAAATGACAAAGAGCTTATCCTCATGTAGAAATTATATGGAGAACATTCCCTTTTGTTTAAAGCTAGTGCTTCACGGCTCATTAAGTTAGGAGACCTCAGTGCCTGACCTTTATTTTATTTAAATACTGGAATCCCACCTTTCCATAAAGCGCTCAAAATAGGTTACACACATGAAAAGGCAGGCACAACAGCCAGAAATAAACACTTCGGGCCACTTTAGCTTATTAGTCTCAGGACCTTCTGGAAAAGTCAGTGTTTAAATGTGTGCAAAAAAGCAAGCAGCAAGGTAGATGGCCCTTCAGGGAGGGTGTCTCCACCTGCCTGCTGTCTCAAAAGCATCACACCGCAATGGCATTGGCCTCTCTTTTAGCCCTGCTGCAAGGGTAATACACATGAAGCACATTGAAGCATGCACCGTATTCATCTTGAGCAATCAGATTACTCAAGAGTCTTCCCGCTTTGTTGGAACGATCAGGTCTGTCTGCATACCACTTCCATGCCAAAAAAACTGCCACGGAGGACAGTTCTAAGATACGCAGGGTAAGAGCAGAAGGGCGCCGAGAAGAACTAAGTGAAGCTACTTCCAGGCAAAGCAGTCGGGAAGGGAAGACAGAGGGCACGGGTGCCTGTGTTTTGTCCCGCTACCTGTACAGTGCTGCTGCAGCCGTCGAATTTCAGCATGCAGCCCCTTGAGTGTATCCGCATGCTGCCGCTGGAGAAAGAGAAGGTTTTTCTGGGCACTGTGCAGCTGGTTCTCCAGGTTCGTTGCTGCCATTCTGATATCCAGTGAATCTGCCGCGGGAGGGGGAAAGCGCAAAACATCAGTTCCCTTGAGGCCAAATCTGGTTGTTGCTGTTTTTTCCTTGCGCACGGCAAGACCAGGACAACGTGAGCAGAACGAACTCTGATCAGAGCACCTCCCTCACTTGGCTAAGGGGCAACACAGCCTGTGCAGAGGGCGACAGAAACCCTAGACCTGAAGAAGTCGGGGTCGTCCTTCAGATTCTGCCATCGCCAACGCCTCTCCCTCAGCTGCGGGTGCTAGCAGCTGTGCCAAGGCCTGTGTATGCAGGGCAGCGCTGGTGCGACAGGGTGGAGCGGAGGAGAAAAGGACATGGCCAGGTGCTCACTTGTTTGCTCTTAACACATTTACAGGATTAGTGCCAGACAGACTTTAGGGCACTAATCTCTTTAGGAGAATCTGAGGAACTGCAGCAGTATGTGGACGGCCTTCTTGGTATGAGCTGCCAGCTACCTCCTGGAGCTACATTTAGATAGATGCCATAATCCCCTCCAGACGGGAAAGCCCTTCCGGATAAGTCAAGCTCTCAGAAGCCCAAAGCAAACAAACATTCACACTGCCAGCACACGCTCAGGACTCCAGTACCACCAGGGTACTTGTTTCTGGCCACCTGCAGGGAGGCCAGCGCAAGGAAGCGAGCCTGCATGCGGGATACGGACAGTATTTCCAGCACTTTCTTATTCTGGAAAGTAGGACAGAGCAGACCCCGACATCTCGGTGAAGAGAAAACGTTCAGGACTGCGGCTGCCTTAATACAACACCAGAGTCACAGTGCATGGTGAAAAACACACTCAGAAAAGAATTCCCCAGCACAAAATGGATCTCGAATCGGTAGGGTAGTTCATGCGAAGACTATTGATGGAGGTCAGAAAACCTAACCTCAGAACAGCTTTAGCTGAGAAGACGCCTCAGACTGGCTCCACCTTATGCAGGGTGCTTCTTCCTCATGTGTGTGAAAATGAGCACATTCATCGTTTTGGTCTTTGCAAGACATTGCAGAGCGCACTGCAAGTGTTTGCGCATGTGATGAACACAAAGTCAAGCACTGGTCCCTCTGCCTTGGCCACAGGCACACAGGCTGGCAGCAATGCTCCAGAATGCCAGGAAGAACGAAGCTTTTCCCATCACCTGTTAGCTGGGCTTTTAACTGGGGATACAAAGGACCAAGCCTCGGACCCTACTGTGGGCTATTGTCTCTTCGCTATTATCAACTTTATCGTCCTTTAAGAACCTTCCTATTTTTTTACCTGACCACTTGGACCATAGAAAAGCCTCTTCAGGAGTTTGAGTTGAAGTGTGTATAGTTCTAACAAGTGGGAAGCTTTTGAGGAGGATGCTTCCATTGAACAGCAGTGCTTCCACAAAGCCCAAAGAACCTAGATTAGAATTAGGTTTCCTTTGCAGGGAGCCAGTGGAAAGAAGAATGGAGTTCTCCAATAATTATCTCCTAGCAAGCTAAAGATCCAGCTCAAAAGTTTTCAAGTGGCAGGAAAAACCCTCCATTTCAGGGGTCACCCAGTGTCCAAGTCCACTTGTGGGAATTGACCAAACAGCTCAGCACAGACTTCCAAATAAATGAGGACTGCACCATCATTACCAACGCCTTCCTTTGTACCCAGGCTGTTCAGTAAAGACCTGCAAAACACACAGGATTCCTGGCACCCTGTCAGATGGCTGAAGGCACCCAACTGTCAGAACTGAGCGTTGCTAAAGCATACACTAAAACCATTAAGCAGTCTCCATCAAAGTATATGTTGAATGTATCAAGCCAAAAACATTCAAATTTAAAAAAAAGAGGTGGAGAAGCACTGGACTAATTGTATGGGATGTGGCAGTGCCATCTGACTGGCTTTAAAGTGGCAATCTTCTTTAAAACCCACAGGCCCGGGGGGGCTGTTCACAAACAGACCATTCTGTTCCATTAGTGGCCTCCAAGCTTTATCGTCTGCTTGCACTGTCAATACTTCTCGGCTACATTATCTCCCTCCTGAGCGCGCCAGCCCTGTCTGTACAGCATCATCAGATTCCTTAAGTGCTTGCTAAATTCCCACAGAGAAGGAGACAGAGTGGAAAAGACTGTTCCTTTTCCAGGCATGGCATGACTTACCCATCCAAGCATCCTTAAACCTGAGCCGTTTGCTCTTTGACGGAACAGGCAGAGAGAGGCTTTGAAACTGAGAGGGGTGAGGGAGGAATGTTTCATGCAAGTCACATTGTATTAATTTTGGATTCATTTGCACTGCAATATGAAAGGCCTTGCAGCATTTCTAGTACATGCTTGCACACACAACACTTGCCATGGTTCCACAAACCTCCAGCCAGATGTCCTGTTTTCACTCAGTCTTTTGTGAAGCTCACACATTTCTTTTATTGACTCATTACTGGTTGCCTTGTGGTGGCCCCCAGGACTGTTCCTCAAATTGTTCAAATAGCCAGATATGCGCACAGCCCTAACATGGTGCCCATACCTGCTCCAGATGTTGCTGAAATGCAACTCTCATCAGCCATAGCCAGTGGTGAGGGATGACAGGAGTTACAGTCCAACATCTGGAGCGTTGCACACTGCCTACCACCCCTTACTTTTCGTGTGGGCCAGCTAGCCTAGTGCTGCTATTCTGCCTGGAACAAGGTCTCCTGGTTTCCTCCTTGGCCTTGCTTTTAACTGTAGGAGTGAGGGATCAGAGTTCTTCTGCTTGAACTCTGTCACTGAGTTCTGGTCCTTCCCCATCCTTTCTTGGGGATTGCATTTTTTGGATAGTGATCTGCAAGAAATACACACAAGAGAATTAATAATCTTATTTTTATTTGAGCTAAAACCAGTCTCTAGCACCTTTATATTCTTGGTTGAGGAGTCAAAACTAGTTTTGTTCCTGCTTATGAAATCATTCACCCACAACAACCAGGATCAAAGCATCTCAGAAGTCGCCAGTTACTTCCAAAGCAAAACAGCAAAGGCAGTTCTTAGAGACTCAACAGCAAATAATTCCTTTTGAAGTACCAAAAAATGCAGTGTCAATTTGCCACTTAGACATCACCCATCTTCTCCTGTTAGTTAACCACAAGCTCCTCACACTACTAACAATGCAGATGGGAGACAAAAGCATTATATTTGGGAGACCTACAACTTCAGCATCTCTGATCACCCAGCGAGTATCTTAACTGCAGGGCCTCTTGCAAACATGGGAATCGTCTTCCCTCTGGTAGACAGGAAGTTATCAGGTGCTCAGGAAATGGTTAACTGACAACCTGTACAGGTATTACTCCACAGAGGAGTATATCATACTGTAGCATGATACTGGCATGTAAGTCAGTATTGGAAAGAGGTGCACAAAGACAAGAGTTGTGCTCAACTGATTAAGATTTAAAGGGATGGTGTTTCCTCCAGCAGCAGGAAGGAACTTTAGTCCAGCGACAAAACACCTGCTTTGCATGCAGAAGTCCTCCAGTTTGATTCTTGACAGCATCTTCAGGGACGGCTGGCAAAGCAACCCGACTGAAATTCTGGAGAGCTGCTCCTGCCATCACTGCTGACAGTACTCAGCTAGATGGACGAGAGATCTGACTTGGTATAAGCCAACTCCTGATGTGTCCCACCTTCGTGTTCAGCATCTCTCACCGAATCAATGTTGCCACCCCTGAGCGTGTTTTCCCCCTTTCTTGCTGATCAGACTTATTCTCAAATTTTCAAGAACACAGGTAGGCCAATGTAACTGCCACTGGGAGAGAAGTGAACAGAACTTGAGGTAGTTGCAAACCCTGACAAGCTTAAAACCGGAAAGGCGTATACTGCATATACCCAGGGAAGTACATGGCATCCAACATAGCTAAGAAGCGTCTAAAGCAATGCTGAACCATGTGTGGTGGACTCCAGCCCACACCAGCCTCCATATGACCAGTGCTGTTTGTTTGATCCCCCGCATCAAAAGCCACTTACATCAGCCATCCAGGACTATCTTTAAGGCAAAAATTAAATGAGCAGAAATCGGGTAGCAAGCATAAGACCATCAGTAACCATGCCAGTGACCACTGCTGTGGACACACCATCAATGACTTCTAAAGAAACTGAAATTCGGGGTTCACTTGGAAGATGAGATTACAGAACAGATGATACAGAGGTACAATTGTGGTCATCGGGGACGTGACAGAGACTATGGTTTCTAAGCACACAACAGAGAATCTTAAGGCGCAATCCTATCAAAGCTTGAACAAATGAAAGGCATGGAAACCCCATCCATGATGGCCGGAAAATGCTGGAGTTGTGGGCAGTTCTCTGTCTAAGCCTGTGCTCCGAGTGCACTCTGTGGCCTGTATCTGAGTGTACTTGGAATACACAAAACACTGACTGTTGTGGTGAAGAAAGAAAGAAAAAAACAGGTGAAGTGAGAAGTATGGAAAAATCATGGTTAATGCCTTTAGTTTTAATACTCCGCTGAGCAATCCAAGACGCTTCACGTTTGACAGGCCTTTATGTTTTAAAATTAAACAGGACAAGGCTTGAAAAATCCCAGACATCAGGCCACACCTTTGGTATGGTGCTTCCTGGACACAGGTAACCTCCCCAAAATAAGAAGCTTGGTTATTTTCTGAAGATTACAGAATCTCCTGAAAGTGTTTGTTTTCTATTTTAAAATCGCTGGGTTTTTAAAATGAAGACACACACTCTCCCAGTCCACTTCTCCAGAAGGGCTGCACAAGTCTCCCTTCAGCTGCCCTCTGAATGTCTCAAGTCTTAATGTCACTGTGGAGTTATTTTTAGGTACTGTGACATGTGAATGATGGAGGAGCAAAGAAAGAACAATTAAGAGGAGACCATCTCTACTGCTGCCAAGAGGAACACCCCGAAGTGCTCAGAAAATGAGCTGAGCTACCTAGTAAACACTTTTTTCCTTTCTCCAGCCACTTTCTGAAATGCTAATCCAGTTAGCATTAAATCAGAGAAAAATAGTATCAGAGAGAGGGATACCTCATCATGGGCCAACTTTGATAGCTGTAGGCATCTTATTTTAATATATTTCTTGCCGGGGGCAACGGCTGCAACCTCCATTTTATACAAGGGACCATCAAAGGGCCATCGCCCAGGAGAACATAAAACCCTCACTTGATACAACACTGTGGAACAACTCAATCTGCCTCCCATCCTGACCCACCTCTGGCTTGCGACTCCGACGGCTGTGCCCCAGCGCTTCACTTCTGCTGACTGCATCTCATCAAAGCCGTACGTGGAGGCAAGTTAAGTGTCGCATCTCACTGAAAGCAAGCGGCCGGGACTGAGGGTGAGCTGCACACACTACGGAAAGATGTGGCATAGTCCTGAGGCGGCAGGAGGGAACTGTACCACTTCAAACTGCAGGTGAGTACTGAAGCATTTTATGCTCCTTTGGTTCAAAACACGAATCTCCCTGCAAACACAGTAGCAGTACAATGGAGGAAAATGGTGACCCAGGGTTCTCTCCGTTGTGCTACATTTCTACTTGCAGAGACTTTTTTCGTTCTTTTGGAAGGATTCAGTAAGTAAACCTACATCTGCCATCTGTTCTATCTCCTTCTGCCTCATTCTGTTGTCAGATGTACAGCAGGCAAGACCATCAGTGAAAATGTCTAAGAGCAACGCATACCATCTCCTCCCCTGGAGCTACTCTTTACATGGTGTAGACTGAGCTGGCAGAATTCTAAAATGTGCCGCTTCAGATGGTAGGTGAGGCATGTCTTATTTAGGGTGGGAGGAGACCCGACATACAATTTTTAAGAAAATTCTAACTCTACCTTGGCACTCTACAAATTTCAGCAAGCGTAGCTCTTAGGAGAGAGAGAGCTTCCCTGCATATAGCATGGAGTGTTTTTATTGTGATTAAACGATAGACCAGCATGTAATTACTTTTAAACATACACATTCCAGCCTCTCAGAGAGACAATGTAGTTATTCTGCCGATTTTACCACATGCAAGACTTAACATTTTTTCTTTTAACATAGCACATTTAACCCCCCCAACAACCCTCACCTGCAGCCTAAAGTTGCACAATTTAGAATTCTACCAACTCATCCTGTGTAATATCTGCTCTCGTCTCCCCAAAATTCAACTCCCCAGGAGATAGCAATGCCTTCCTTATAGAAAGGACCAGCCTATTCATTTATTCCATACTTCCCAGATTTGATGGCAGCAGCAGCAGCTTGGAAATAAGCAGTTGGAATAAGCTGGTTTAGTCTCCCCTAACCTGGCCCTCTAGATGCGTTGAATTACATACACATCCCACCATCAGCAGCCATCGAGTGAGTGGGTGGAGTGATGGGACTTGTAGTCGAACACATCTGGCGGGCACCGGGTTGGGAAAACCTGCCTTAAATACATTCTTTTGAGTAGCCGAATACTGACGTAGGAGGTCAAGTAGTGCTAGATCCATCCATAAGCAAATGAAATATAATACTAGAGGTTATCACCAAAACCGCATCACGAAGGAGCCTTGCAGTCTGCAGCCATCTGCACAAACATTTCTGAAAATTTAATCTCCGATGACTTTCATCTACAGGCTTCAGAGATGCAGCAAAACTGCCCCACCCCTCCGCCGACGCTTGCCAGCCGCCCCGAATGGCTGAATTTTTTAAAGTATCTATTTATAGCCCACTTCAAACGTCCTCTCCAGTGCAAGTTACTGTAAGGGAGTGCTTTGCGGAGTAAAGGAGGGGGATGCTGCCATTACAAGCCGTTTTTGGCAGGGAAGCAATAATACTCTTCCCACTGGATCTTCTGCTGAAATACCACCATCACCTGCTCTTTACATTCAGTCAAGGTATGTGCTTTCCAAGACACTCAATGCAGAGATGTGTAGATTTTTGAAAAATTCAAGTATTATACCAACCGCTTGGAGAGGGGTGACAGTAATCTAGATTCCAGTGGACATGAAGGCAGTTCTGAGGATAATCACTCCCCTGGTGCTGTATTTGCTTCCAACACACTAAAAAACCTCTAAGCATGTACTAAACTTCAGAGGAAGGATCTCTGTAAAGACCCAGATAGTAAGGAATGAGTTAATTACCCTCCACCACCCCTTACCTCAGTCCAGATAGTTATGTACAGGTCTTGTCCCCACCACCAGATAAGACTGTTTGGCTCATGAAGCTTCTGAAGGCAAACACTTGTGAGATTACATTGCAAAGTTGTTGGGGTGCGCATGACATGCTGCCTCTGAAAACAGTCCTGCATGTTTTCTAAATTTAAAATGCATCACAGAGCTCATCATAGTGAGCCTGAAAGAAAAAAAAATGAAAAATGGATAGCAAGCTAAACCTACAAATACTTGGACAGACATTGGGTTCATCCACTGTGATCTTGTACAGACCCCATGCATTTCAAAGGTGGATTGCTCAGGTCAAACTCTGGTTGGATTGTGTCTCTATTAAAAAAAAAAAAAACCTGCTTCCCTGAAACAGATGAAGACGACTGAAGACAGGTTCATTGGGGCACTGATATACAATACTTCTCCATAAGCAAAGAGCTTTCAAGCATCTGGGTTGCTTTCAACCAAATACTTTGGGCTGCAGTCTCAAGCCTCAGATCAGGATATTTCATCCCAAAGAAAGATGGTCAGGGCGAGACCCTTGCTTATTCGAGTCGGGAAAACAAATAGCATTTTTCTGAGAAGCGAGTGTGACTCATGCCACCATCATCATAATTGGCCCTTTTGGGCAGTGCTTCAGGACCTGGGAAAGCCTGTTGGCTCTGTTGAACAAAAAGCGAGTGCACCATGGGAAGCGGGAGTGGGGAGAAGAGGTTCCTGATGCCCCACTGTAAACTCTTCTGTAAATCCCTTGCCCACTTTTGCACTGCTGGATCCGTCCAAGGGCCCATCTTGCCCCTTGCCGCTTGGACACAAGCGCTGCACCTCTTGTGCTATGTCTCCAACGGGGCGGACATTCTGCTGCTATGGCTGTATGGCAACCTGCCACTAAGTTACTGCATAGTGCGGACAGGACCTTGGCGAACACCGAATTCCACTATGGGCCCAAGCAGAAAGAATGCAGCACCCTCCCAGGGCTGTCACCAGGGCTGTCCGCCTGGTTTATCCTCCCACTGGCAGCAAATCTGAAAACTAGAAACATACATTCTGAAAACTTTCTTAAATTGTAAGTTTGCGTTCTCAAGAATGTAAGAAAAGTACCCCACACATGAATGTTAATGTCAGTTACTGCCGCACCACAAAGTTGTGTTTGCATTCTTCTAGTCGCATTAGGAATCAAACTGCAAGAGGCAGCCAGACAATGGGCTTCCATTAGTGTTTCTTTTGGCATATTCACCATCTCTACAGGTACATCAACAAGTTCTATTTATTTATTCATTAGATTTATATACCACCTTTTTCCTTACAAAGAACTCAAAGCGGCTTACATAATTCTGTTCTTCCTGCTCTCAGTCTTAGCCACACAATAGCAATCCTGGGTGAGTAAGGACTAGAACCCAGATAACCTGAGTTCCAGTCCTGTTCTCTCTCCCCCCCCCCCAACCCCGCTCTTAGTTACAAAGCTATAGGGGTGGGTTTCTTTTTACCAAACAAAGGGCAACCTGTCTTGCGAAGCCCCACCCAAGTCTACGGACTATTCTGTGCAAGACTATTGTTTACAGGAAAGCAGCAAAAACGGGTTTGAAGGAGGACACCACTGGAAAAATGCTCCAGCCCTCCAGGGTCTAATCATGAAAAGGCAGAGATGTTAGTAAGACACAGCAGGAGTACTGCTGCAATGTGATGGCTTTATTGTCCACTGCAGTAAAGCAAGGGAAAGAAAAAGCCTGCAAGAAGAACAAAATATCAAAGTTAAGCCTCAAGTCATTTCAGAAATCTTCGCCTCTCCTTCAAATTATTAAACAAAGACCAAGAAGGCATTGCAATAATAATGGTGAAAGCTTCTATTCTGGTTAACAAAATCCAACTGTTCTCCTACAGCATCAAGTTTACTGAACAAGTCATTTGAGTCCTTAATATGACAGAGCAATGACATGCACCACATGCGCTGGCTCGCTCGCTCGCTCGCTCGCTCGCTCTCTCTCTCTCTCACACACACACACACACACAGAGGAAGTTAATCATGAACTGAAATACTGCTAATAGCAAGCAAATAAGCAATGTCTTTAGCATTATATATGCCCCCTATTCAAAGTGGGTTTATATTTAAATACAAGCAATCTCACTACTTCAAAACTTTCCATCCACATTTACTTCCAGATTCAATTTTTTAATTCTATAAAAACTATTCCCATTACCTCAATTTTCAAATCTCTGTACCTCTGTATACTTTAACCAGGTACTATAATGACAAAATTCCTATGTAGCCCATAGCACACCCTAAGACAGACTTATTCATCTGTTATTCTAATGCCTTGTATATTCTGTAGTCTTCAAAAGGAGCAGATTCCAGTACCAGTCAGTGGACATGAATGAATTCTGGAGGGTGTTGTTTCTACCCATCCAGCACAAGGTATCCCATACCACTCAGTACTTCTTAAAGGAATATTCAACCATGCACAATAAAATATCCACAGGACAAGTTAAAAAATAACTTAAAAACAAAAACAAAAAAACTCCTGTTCAAAATTATTCAGAGTTGACAAACGAGCACTGTTTTAGATCTTGCCACGATTTGTGTACAAAATATATAATGAGATAGCAATTGTAGAATTATTAGGAAGCTAAATAATTTTAATTGTGAATGTCTAATATGTTCCATATTTCCCATTCTTGTATGTAGATTACCCCTCCCTCAGTCATGGCTGCTCCACCTTTTAAGTTGTAAACAAACAATAAGATTATGCTCACACATCAAATCTTTAAAAGCATCAAAGTGGAGGGGGGGAAGAGACACTGCAATTTAAAATAAAAATAAGGTTGCTTCAAACAGATCAACTAAGTTATGTGCCAAATATGTATAACAAAGGTGATAGGAGACAGGGACAGATGTAAGGAGAAAGATTTCTGTTAAAACAAAAATACACTAACAAATACACTATAAACCCACAATTTCATGCAAGCACTTTACGATCAAACCCGACATACTTAGGAGACCGGAGGCATCGTTGCAAGACCCACTGGAAATCCACCAATAGCAATGCTAAGAGGGACTATTCCTGCTGCGTAAGAACCAAGAGAATCCCCTCCTGCTCAAGTATTGCACTTTTCCAAAAAGCCAGCAAATCTCTTGGATCTGTTCTGCACCTGCAATGCGGGCGACAACCCTACAATCCAGCCCTCAGAGCTGCCAGAACCCGCCGCACTTGTTCCTTAGGTTATCTTTTCAAGCACATCGCTAAGGCTCTAACAATGCACATCAATATACCTCACATTTTCCAGCCAGTGGCGGCTGGGGTGATGAACAAAAACCAAAGACCCACCCACCTTAATGTCCCAGTGTAGGCTTCAGCTGAGCAAATTCACAGCCGCCAGCCAGCCAGCCATCTAGCTAGCTGGGAGAAACTCCATTTCCAGGAAGAAGCTTGGCTCGTCTTGCTACCATTGCCACAAGTGATAAGAAAACCAGCCGGGCTCGCGGCGAGATCGAAGCCCTCCTCCCCACGCATGCCACAGCCCTCCCATCCTCCCTCTCCACTTGTCCACGATATGTGACGGATGCAACTGGAGATGGTGACGGTGATAAGGTGACCTCTTCGCTCCCCACCCCTGTTCAGGCGCAGCCCTGCCCCTCAGAATCTTTCCTCTCTCTAAGCTGAAAGGGAAACAGAATCCAGTGCCAATTCTCCCACAAAACCCAGCAGCAATAGGGTACAGTAGTTCTCTGTTCCAAACATAGTACAACCCTGGAACCAGAGCTTGGGGATGGGGAACAGAGCTTCCGACTTGGATTAAATTATACTGAGTTAAAGAAACGATGCTGGCACTTCTGCAGGTGGGGGTCCATCATTCTGAGAAAATCTGGCAGCAGTGTGTCATCCGCTCCCTTTCTTGCTTGAGCTCCCGAGGGGATCAGACACTCACACACCACAGCAGAGAGGGGAATGGGCTGCTGCAGGGACAACTGGCAGGGAAAGAAACAGCTGCTTTCAATCCTGGTCAGAAGGAGCTTAAGCAAGCCCTTCACTCAGGAGGAATCCAAGCTGGGAGGAAAGGAGGCGAGTGGGAGCCAATAACCTTGAAGTGTGCAAGGCACCGACCACGAAGGCTCCATCCAGTCCTCTCCCGGTCTGGGCAGAGGCAGAGGCTCTGCTAACAACAGAAAGACCTGTTTGGGGCTTGTCTCCCCTCTTCGTGGAAACACGAGTGCCCTGCTTTCCCCCATCTAATGGGGGAACAGGGTGCCTCACACCTTCAAGATAACGCCACTTCTTTGGTACAAGGGGGCAGCCCTATTCCCCTTTCATCTGCAGAGAGAGAACACTTAACCCCTCCCACCTCCTCCCCTTTAAAATCACGCATCAATTTCTTATTGAAAGGAGACTGTCCTTTCCCTAACCTTTCACATGTCCTGTTGGGTGAAGGCCATGCCCTCCCACCTGCCCCATGCAAACTTGTAGGGAAGCACAAATGAGCACTAATTCCGCTTATGGTGGGAGGACTCCTGGAAATTTGCCCTGCCCCAATTCTATAGGAGCATCAGCTTTAATTTTCTCCTTCCTTCTAGGAAGGAAATGTTCAGACATTTCTCTTTCCCAGGAAACATGGGATGCCCTTACCTCATTCATAAACAGCATTATTATCAATATTGAGCCATCGCTGTACAGGCTACTTTAAAGAGGATATAAAGAAGCCAGGTCTCTCTCCGGAAGAGTTTGCCTTAAGTTGGGGTGGGTGCTGGAACAGCAGTGTAAAGAGAATGGGGCTGAGACAAGGATTATGGGGATGACAAGGCACGGCAGAATGTCCTGTGCCAGGAGCTGCCTTACCTGCAAATATGAGATGTTTTGATCTTCCACTGTACCTGCTTGAGAAGCCCATTCTCATAGACCTAAGGGAGAGGTTCCTCATCCTTGAGGCACATCCTACATAAAGCCATGTTGCTCTTACAGTCAGGAGACTGATGTGCCTGATCTGTTGAAGGAGACTTCAAAGATCAAAAGTAATGCCTGCAGCAGACCAGACCTTCAGAAATAGGGTTCTGATGCTTTGGAATGTGTACCTCTGCCCCCTCTAAGTAGGAAGGCAGTCTTCTCGTCTATTCTGCAGAGGATCTTGCAAATATGCCAACACATTTGGTCTTTGTGTCTCTGTCTCTCTTCAATATCCCTCTTGGAAGAGAACCCACTTCTCACTCCTATGAACTTTCTATTGGAGGAAGTAGGGAGCAACTGGCAAAGTCAAGAAAGGTCCATTTTAGAACAATTTAGGGTTGTTGAGCACAGGGCTCTTTCCAAAAACTGTCTTTCTCCCTTGGGGAGGTTGCTGATGTGTACATCCTCATTTGTATGGCAGGCCACCCTCTCAAAATTGCCCAAAGGTGCAAGAAAAGCAGCCAATATCTCTACTGTCTCTGAGGGAGCCTACGGTCCTGAAACATTTTGGGCTGCCTCCCGTTTTTGTCATTAGCACCTTTGAAAGCTAGTTTCCCCCTTCTTGCTTATTCCAGAGGGAGCAAAAGTCCAAAGTGGTTGAAATCCTTTCTCCCAGACATTTTTCCAGAGGAATACCCAGCGCCCAATTATATTGAGGAAAAACTGATCCGCATAAGCCCCTCTCCACATCTCTGAGAAAGCTGCCCAGACGTATGAGAAATATACCCCCTATTGCCCTCCATATTGGGAGTTATGAGTTGCTGGGTACAAGGAAGCCCCCCCCCCCTTGGAGGAATACTCGCTCCCCAGTCATACTGGGGGAGAAGTGGCCTGCCTGGCTGACCATCTCCCCACCTCCCACAGGGCAGGGGATCCTCTCCCCTAGTGTAGGCAAGCTTATGCCCCACGTTTTGCGGGGCGAGGCGAGCTGGCTGGAGAGCGCGGGCGGGGTCCCCACTCTCACGCGCTCCAAGGGAAGCTCGAAGCACCCCGGCTCGCCGGAGGGGGCACCCCTGCTGGGATCCGCGCGGGGCAGAGGCTATACCTTGGAGCAGGGCGGAGGGGAGGCTGCTCGCTTCGTGGGGGTCGCCCCCCACATCTGCAGGGGGCTCCCTGTCGAGCCCCTCCTCCTCCTCCTCCTCAACCGCCACTGCCGCGATCGCCTCCCGTCGAGCGGGGCGCCTCGGCCGCCCGCCCAGCGAGCGCTGCGGGTGCAGCGGCTGCGATGCGGCCGCCGCTGCCGGCACCCCCGCGCCGCCCCCCGCCGCCTGGCGCGGCGCACGCCGGGAAGAACGCGAGGGGGCGAAGGGCTGCTCCTACTCACCCGCCGCCGCCGCGCCGCCGCCGCTCCCCCCGCCCCGCGCCAGTCCTGATGGGGGGGCGGGAGGCTGGGGGGCAGCGCTGCTCCCCGGTGGGAGCGAGGAGGATGGAAGGCGGGAGGGGGGAGAGGAGGGGGCCGGGCGGGGTGACGTAAAGGGCAAAGGAACTACGCAGGCGCGGAGGCGCAGGTGCAGCCGCGGCGAAACAGCAGCGGCGTTGCCACGGCAACGGGGCCGGCGCCTCCCCCATTCCTGCTCCAAAGCTCCGCCCACCTCGCCGGGCCAGGCAGCCGGAAGAGGAAAGGGGAGGGGCCTGCGCGGCGTTCCGGAGCCTCGCGGTGAGCGGGGCCCCCTCCTCGCCGTTTCCCTCCCTACCCGGGCGGGGGGCGGGGGGCGAATTACGGTGCTTGTTCGCCGCTATTTATTCACACGTTCATCATCATTTGTATTACCTCGCCTTTTTCCTTTGAGTGAGGACCCCAACGTGGCTGACACGTTCCTCTTCATTTCATCCTCACAACAACCCTGTGAGGTAGGTGAGGCCCAAAGTCACCCGTGAGTTTCCTGGCTGTGTGGGGACTAAAACTCGGATCTCTTGAGTCCCAGTGCAGCACTTTAGCTACCGCATCACACTGTCTCTCACGATAATTATTCCTATCAAATTACATGTATGCATTTATTTATTTTATTGTAATGCTGTTATTCATATGCAAGTTAATGTCAATGAATGAGCAGCCCACTTCAATGGGACTTCGGTATGGCTATAATTAAGACATTATAACTATTATGGATAGTAATGCCAAACCCCTCCTGAAAACAAGTTCCTTTACCCAGGCCTTTTTTGGCTTGTAATTCATTAGTTATTCACATGCCACTCCATCTAACTGCTCCTTGGGTTTTTTAAAAAAATCTAATTGTTTTTCAAATAGGATTTTAAATGCATATATTTGAACCACTTAGGAATTTTATTAAGCGGTTTGTAAGTTTAGTAGTAGATAAATCCCACTGAGTTCAGAGGGACTTTCTCTTAGGTAAACAGGTGGAACAGTGTAGGTAGGGAATGAGAGTGCATTTACTTGGGAATAAGTGACTGAATTTAATGGAACTGACTGCTGAGTAGAAACAGACATGATTTCAATGTTAGCAAAATATTAAAGCAGGGACATGATAGGGAAGCTAAATGAGAAAAGAAGACATATCTTCTGGATATACACATGGTAGGCATGTCATGATTGGAGCTGGCTGGAACTGAGGGTCAGACTAGATGGCCTAGGAGACCCCTTCTCACTCGCTGTTTCTATGTTGCTATCTTCTATATGATGTAATAGGTAAGAACAGACTCATAGACAAGAAAACTAAATGTTTGTAAATAAATGTACAAAAGCAAAACAATACATTAATGAATGCACTTGTTATACATTTATCACTTTTCATAAAGGATGTTCCAGCTAAATATACATAGAAATCTTGCCAGATTTCCACAGAAAGCTAAAATAAGATGGAAACCCATTTTCCAAGGAATTACCTGAAGAGAAAGGATTAGAAGCTATCTTCATTCTGATGAAATTTTAGCCATTGCTAAAATTTTCCAATCTGCCAAACCACCGATAACAGGGGGAGACTGCTTGTTCTTTCAATGTAATACTAGCTGGAGTTTAGCAGCTGTTAGGAGCATGGAATCATGTTCCTTTCTGATTTGTGGAATTTGTGTCTTTAGATTGTCTTGGACTTAGGGCAATCCTATTAATGAACGCCCTCCAAAATGTTCTAGCCTCAACAGTCCCACTCTTATAAACTGAAGGTTGTAGTTTCTTTGGTGGAATCTATCTATCCTATTGTTTTCTAGAAAAGAGAAACAGAAACAGTAGCCTTGAAATAAAGCAATCAGGGAAATTTTTTCAAGGCTTTTGATAGCTCTAGTTAACTCATTTTGACTGGTAGGATTTGAAGTTGGTGTTGTATATGGAAGTATTAATACCAAGGGACTGTCACATGATCAGATTTAGCTTTTATCTCCTGTTTGGAAAGCAAACAGCCTTCGTTACACTTTCAAAATCTGATTATGTTTTGACCATTTGTAACTAAACAAATTAGCTGTAGTTCCAGAAGGAGAAAGGACATTGAAAACCTTTTCAAGATGTTGGAAGCAAGAATCTTGCACCCCTAATGAAACAGATATTTGGAAAGGATTTAATTTCATATGTGAGAGTCCAGGACTGCTGTTCTGCCCCCAAGCATCCAATACAGAATAATTATTCATAAATGCCCTCTCCCAAGTATTCAGATATTTTGATTCTACAAGAAACAAAACATTGTTCAATCGCAAAGCTTTCTTCTGGGTCATGACATCTGGGGTAATTCCAACAAAGGTTTTGTTATGGGTTTGCCCCCCATCAAATATTGAATTTCACGGGGAGGGTCAGATTATATCTCACTAGCTAAGCTATTAAAGCCTAATAGCTTGTTTGCGACCCTGTTCTGAAACATACTTTTGGTTCCTGAACTTGGCCTGTTCTGAGACTAAGACTCGGGCTTTGCTACTGGACTTTGTTCCCGAATATGTCTGTGCAGGGCTGCAGTTTCAGACTCCGAGATCTCCTTTGCTCCCCTTTGCATCTTCTTTATATCCCCCTGGCTCAGACCCATCAGAACAGCTCTCTGAAAATAGGAACCCTGACACAGCATATTGGATTTTTAACGCAGCAATCCATTTGGGGGTCAGAGGTGCAGAGAAAGACGTATGATTTTCAAAGAATGTTTGCCAGAAGATAATTTTATTTCCTGGCAGTATTAGGTTGACTGTTATTACTTAGCTTAGTGTAGGGCATTAAAAGGGAAAAAGTCAGCTGGGAAGTTTAGGCTGCAGTGGGGGAAGTGTTTGATTGTTTTCCAGAAAGAGAGATTACAAAAAATGTGTTGGTTCTAGCACATCTTTTTTTCAATGAACAGTAGGTGGCAGACAGGTTACACTAAACTCCAAAGCAAGTTTTACGAAGTTTATAACTCAAAACAAACCATAACATGTTATGGTTTAATGCTGTAGACCATGTCCAGGAACATTCCAGAATATCTTATGCTATTTGCATCTGATGATTTTATTTACTGATTAATTTGTTTAATCACATGTTTCTAGTGACAGAACATTCAGTTCAGTTTATATCAAGGTAGCAGCTACTTGGCAGTGGAATGGACTGCTTTGGGAGGTGATAGGGTTTCGTTTACTGGGCTGCCATCTGTCAGAGATGCTGCCACGACATGCGGAACCTGCCCTGAGTAGAATGGATGGTCCAGAAGCTCTCCATAGCCCCCTTCCACCTCTACGAACCAGGTTCTTGGTCCATTTAGACCATGATTATCCTCTCTGACTGAGAGCAAGTCTCCAGAGGTGTAAGGCAGAGAAAGGCCATTCCACTTTACCTGCTACCTGGTCCTTTTTACCTGGTGACAGAACATAGGACCTTCGGCATGTGTAGCCCTACCAGGAAGCTTTGGCCTGAGGGACTGAAGGAGGCTCAGAATGCAGCAACTAGGATAGTTGTTTGATAGAGGCTTGTTTGCAAGGGGGTGGCATACAAATTTGTTAATAAATAAATAAATAGGACCTCCTTCCTGGCGACCCCCCCCACCCCACCATTCCAGAATGGTCTCCCCAACAAGGCCCACTGATTGCCAACATTTTATCTATTTGGTGCCAAGTTAAGACATTTGGCAGCATATGAGAAGGTTTTCAGGTCTTGAATTTTTTCTCATCGATTGTTGAAAATTATGTTTAGATATATGTGTGCTCTCCCTCTCTCGGATGTATGTTTATATGCAACATACTGCTGAAATCCATCCTCAAAAGAGATTCACTAAAATGAAGAACCATGGACAGTTCCTGTAAAGCTCAGAATAAAAACCTTAATGGATAAGGGGTCCTACTGCCGGAGTCACCAGCTTCCACTGCCTCCAGTGAGTACCCTAGTGATCTAAGCTTCCCTGAAATGGTCACAAAGCAGCTAGAAGTAGCTGGTCTTACAGCCTAGGGACTGATGAAGGTAGCCACTTCCCCAAGGTTTGTAATCAGCATTAAACCACAGTTAAAATCCTGGTTAAGTGGGAAACCTGGATAGGAGAGAGATTACTGGTTTCCCCAGAGGATGAAAGATGGCTTGAATGAAGGATTGCTGGCTGTAGAGTGGGCTGTAGCTGTTTATTTTTTAAATGGATTGTTCGGTGGTTGTGACCAATATTTTGGAATGTCAGCTCGGTGTCTGATTTTTCATCTTAGATTCCCAGCACTACTCTGAAATAGCTGGTGCTCTCAAGGTATCCCTTAATATCACCATATGCAATATAATACCTGGGAAGACAATTTACTGTAAATGCGCTTGTGTCATCGGTTGACTTAACCCTGGAGCTGTATTACAACTTCCTCTTTTACGCTTGGTCTTAATTCTGCAAATGATACTGTTTTTGCCTGAGCCCCATGGGTGAGCTGGAACATCTGGATTAAAGAGAAGGGCTGATGTATGATTAGGGACATAGGAAGCCATCTTTGGCTATCACTGGTCCATCCATCTTGCCATTCTCTGCACCAGGCGCTCGGGAACACTGGCTGCAGGACTAAATCTGCTCCTCTGGAAGCCACGCCTCCTTTCCTGCCACTCACCATCATTCGCTCTTTCAGCAGCTTCTGTGCAGGTTGAATACCTCTGCGAGGGCTTCGTTAGGGTTAGGGTTAGGCAGTAAGAGCTTCAAACTAAAAGATGCCGGCCCTTTTTGTAGCTTGGGGCCTCACTACTTTCAGCAACTGCCTTTGCCCTTGCGGCCTTCAGCCGCACCAGCCAATGGAATGTGGCTCCCAGGAGCTTCTCTGAAATTCAGTTCAGGCCTTTGGGCTGAAGGAGATCCAGCATCTCTGCTGACTACTAACTGGCAGTGTTTCCGCAGTGTTCCAGAGAGGACTCACTCACCCTTGCCTAAAGATGACGGGGATTGCTGAAGAGCAGGGTGAGCTTCTAAGGGAGAACATGAAATTAAAATTAAGTGAATGGTTAGGATTTTCCACAACACTAGACACAAGCTGTAGATGGCTTTTAAAGGGGCTGCTGTGTCATGGAAGGTGCCCGTCAAATGCAGCTGGTAATGATGATGGACAGAACCTCCAGGTTCAGCAACAGTTTGCCACTGAATATCCGTTGCCAAGGAACAAGAGCAGTAGCTTCTTTGCTCATGGGCTTTCCAGAAGCCCCTGTTTCCCTTTGGGGACCCTAGAGGCAAAGCGTGGTGCGTGAGGAATCGTAGTTACACAATAAACGCTTCGTGCGGAGAAGCCCTGAATCTCCTCACATTCTTCAGCAAGCCTGAAGCAGCCGGGATAAGTGATGGTGGGGAAGCTGTGATCCCAGCCCCTTGTGTGTGTACGTGTGTGTGTAATGCACTGCACCATCGAGAGGGAGGCTGTGATCAGCCGAGGAAGCCCTGTGTGAGTTGCTCTGTTTGCGGCACTAGTCCTAGCTGTGGACTGGCAACTCCAGTGCCTCTGTTCACGTTCTTTTAAAACCAGAATTCAAATAGACCAGTGAACTATCAGATTGAGGGCTGTTCTTTGTAGAGCAGGACACGTGGCTACCCTCTAACTTCGGGTCTAGCCTTCTCTTAGATACAGCATCGGTTTCCATGTGCAAGGCAAGGTCTTTAACCTCGCAGAGTATTCTTCAAACAACGGATTCCACACCTGTCTGAAGTGGTAAATTTCCACCGTGGAGGCTTGTCACTGAATGGGCAGCTCAGTCTTAAGATGAACTCTGCCTAGGTTTATAGCTCCACTGCCCTGAATTGTGCTCCTGGTAGCCAGACCTCATACCGAGGCAAGTAGTGTCGTCTTGCTCCAGCTGGAGTTCCTGCGACCTGCAGCAGCTTCACTTTACAGTTTTAGCTGAGTTGTGCATTTCTTCTCTTTCTCCAGCAGAAGGCATTTTGTGCTCAAGAAATATGGCCCTGTATATATTCCAGAGCCCTCAATATGTCTTGTCAACCACACAACTGGCATTCTGGAAGCCATCCCAGACTGTAGCTGGCTGGAGGTGGCAAAGAGACACAGCATCAGCTCCTGGCGTGGGCTTGCCAGGGCCCACCTGAGCTGCTGTCCCTCACCTCTGCATCCTCTCCTCTCCTCTGTAAAAGAACTTAAAGTAGGAAGACAGCAGAAGGGTCACACAGATGCTCATTTTAACATTTTTAAAATAGGAGAGTCATTATCCTGTTCTATTTGTGATGTTTATTCTCAAGTAAATGTGTTTTGTATCAGGGCGGCAGGAACAACTTGATTTTATTCTTGTACTCATAATGGTGTGATGATTTGCATGGCTTTCAAATACAAAAGCTAAACATGTAATGGAAACTTCCTTTTTAAAATCAGGGCTGGCAAACTTTTGTTTGGTGTAACATTGCATGACTGTAAATGCAGCTACAAAGCATGGCATGTGGAGTGGGAGAGAGCAGAGGAACTCTAGTTGTGCCTTTCAGAGCTGAAGGCAGAGCCTGGATAACTACAGCCCCGCAGCCTAAGACCATTCCATCCAGGGGTTAAAATTACTTGGCTGCACTCCCGTTTTGTTTGCTTTATAAGATTTGCCTCTTGTTATTTTAAAACATTTGGGTCACCCTCCTTCTCCTTCGTGTGATTCCCTTCCTTCCTCTCCCACCGTCACACCTTGTGTTGCAGGTTAACAACAACATTCTGACAGGTGACACTCTCTTCCTTGAGAAAGTGTCCTTCAGCAGATGTGCTCTCTATGAAAAAAAGTCAGAACCTTCAGCAACACTCCGTGGATGTGGATGGGCAGCAAAGTCTTGTCCAGAACCGCTACCAAATGCGGTAGCCATCCTTACTTCCCATGATGGGCCCTATGCTTTGTTTTCTTAATGCACCTGTCCCAGGTGAATAGCCACTGCTCCTAATTTTGGGGGAATGATTTGTAAAAATGTGTAGTGCAAGTTACCACAAGTGCCATTTTTCAAGCTTGTTTCTTCTGCAGATAACTCCAGTAGCTGAATGGATGTAACTTGTATTGATAGCACATCCCCATATATATATAGATAGATAGATAGATAGATAGATCTAGACAGATACATAGATCTGGATCTGGATTTAGTCCTGCCTAAAGTAGACCCATTGAAATCAGTGGCACTTAAGTTGACCACGCCTAACTGAAATCTCATTGTAAATTTAATTACAATGAGGTGTAGATCCATTTTTCTCTCTGCTCCCCACATACGCACACTCTCATATTTATCTATCTTCTACCCTTCCTCACAAGCTATTATTGATATTAATTTTATTTCTGTACCATCCAACAGCCAAATTTCTCTGGGTGGTATATAGCAATCAATAACATGCAATATAATTGCAATGAAAATAATGAAATTAAAATGTTAATTACAAGTTTAAAAGTAAATGTTAAACACCTGACAGCTAAGACGGGTTCATAAAGCATGGCTTGCTAAAATCCGCTCACGATACACCTGTCCAGTACTATTTCGTGCTATTCAGAGCCACAGCATAGAAGGCAGTCTTACCCTGGTGCTGAAAGGATAGTAAATTTGGTGAGCCTTAGTCAGCAGAACATCCCATAATGTTCTGGAATGAGGTGGCTACCACAGAGAAGGACCTCCTTGTTTGTTCCACCAACTGAGCCTCCCTCAGAAGGGACCGTTGGTGGCGGGCCCTGAATGTTGCTCATAGCGGAGGGTGGTGAACAGCCCATATACAACATAATATACCACATAAATAGTTAAAAGTCAGAATCACAAGTGCATAATGAAATACAACAAAAGCGCCAATGCATGCAAAAAACAGGTGAGCCCTTTACCTATGCTCCAAAAGCTTGTACAAGTAAAAATGTATTTAACTGGCACCAGGATGTCAATACATTTGTCTTATATTTCTTATTTATATTGTGAACTGCTTTGGGAAGGATTTGTCTTTAAAAGGTGGTACAAAACCATTTTGAGATCTTACTAGGGCAATGTTTCAGGCATCTGACAAAGTCGGCTTCTAGTCCAGCAAAGGATTTGCCATGATAAAGTCGTTATTATCTTGGATGCTACAAGAATCCTTTTTGCCTAGAGGGAAAGGGAAAAAAGCAATGTCACAGTTAACAGGAGGTAGAAATGAAGTGCTGAAGGATGTCCTTGTAGCCCTGAGAGGGAGCTGTGCTGCCCGTATTCCTTATTTCACGTTACCTGGCATTGATGGATTATTTTGCCTCATTACCTGCAAAAAGAAAAAGAGAGGAACAAAGCAGGGACCTTAAATGAGCCGTGCAGAAGCCTGTAAAACCACTCCTTTCAAAGAAAGGGGCAGCCGATGCAGCTGTAGAGAAAAGCCCAGGGAAGTTACAGAGTGAAGCTCTCTCCCTTTCATCCTAAACGGGCCCTGACCGCAGATTCTTAAAGGCACATGTGTGCAAACAAGGCTGGATCTTTCTTTGTACAATGCAGGCATGCATTTGGCGGGATGGTGTGTGTGTGTGTGGGGGGGAGGCACCTGCCTTGGCACAACCAAGAGAGGAGAACAAAGTGGGTGCCGAAGAGCATGCCCTACGCTGGCCGCAGTTCAGAGGATGCTAAGCTATCATCCTGCAGCAGAAGCATTGGCTGTCTGGGCAAAGTGCCACTCCAGGCCGTGCCGGTGCCCCTGAGCATGGACCCACCCCCTGGCGAGCCTGCCTGCTTTCCACCAGGGCTGCCAGCTGCTGCTCCTCCTCCTCCTCACCCCCATGACGGCCTGGGCCCCAGCAAGAGGCAGGAGAAGCAGCAGGCTGCCCTGGTGAAGAGAGGCATCTGCCCAGGGGGCTCTCATTCATGGGGAAGCTGCTGGAGTGTAAGCCCTCGGCGGGCTCGCAAGCACGCCTACCCTCAGTGCAGGCCTCAGAGTCACCTGCGTTTGCTGCCTCTGCACTGGCCACTGCGTTGGCTTTTCCATCACCCTGTGGTGCCAGGTTGCTGTGCCATGGGAGCAGGAGGTGTGTGGCAGGTGTTCCGATCTTCGGAGCTGTGAAATTTTAGAGTCCCTTCCCGCCCAGAAGGAACTGTAGATCAACTGATAGAACCTCAGCTCTGCAGGGAAAAGCCCTGAGCTGCAATTTCTGGCATCTGCAAAAATTAAATTAAATTAAATTAAAATATCATATAGTGGGTGATGCAAAAGACCATCTGACGAAGATCCAAGGGAAAGTCAGAAAGTCAAAAGTAGTCAATACTGGGCTAGGTAGGCGGTACAAGCAGGTTCCTAGGAATGTCTGTGCAGTACAAGTTGCCCTTTGTCAAAACTCACCTTCTTTATATGACCTTTGGCACATTTCCTTAAGCAGCAGATCATCCTCTAGAGGTTTTGGACTACAGCGCCTACAGACCTTGACCACTGGACAAGGACAGGTTGGCTGAGGCTCCTGGGAACACCTGTTATATGAAACTGCATTTGCCCAGGTGTTTTCCCATCTCTTCCTTATCTCTTCCTGTTTCTCCCACCTCAGTGCCTCTTCTTGTAAGCTCCTAGAAGGCAGGGACCCGTCAATTGTTGTCTGCCAAGCCCTGTAAGGTGCCACTGGCACTAACGGTGCTGTATGCTTGATTTACTCCATCTCCTGGTGTCCCTTATTCAGCCAGTGCTTGCTGCAGCCTCCATATTAACTGTTGCCCTCATTTTGCCCCTTGCTGGTCACCAGGGGACCAGCATTTTTTAACTGTGTTGCCAGCTCTTAATCTGTGGGTCTCCAGAGTTCTCTCCTTTGGATTTCCCAAAGTTGGCAGGTATGCTAAAAACTATAAATTCAAAATAAACAGTTCCTTTGGCTGTCATTAACCTCTGCATTCCAATTCTCCCAGTTTTTTGCGAGATAGACCTGGAGCCATCTGGTGCATATTCCAAGCTGAAGTCAATTAAATAATAAAGCAGGAGGAAGGAAAGAGTGCCAAGAGTAAGATATTTGACAGCTGTCAAAACATGACTAGGCCAAGATTTGTTGATGATATGTAAGAATAACAAGCAGCAAAACAACTAGCAGTGTGTACCAGCTGAACCAAAGAGTGCAACAGGTTTAAAGTCTCTCCGGAGGCCAGGGAGAGGCAACTGAGAGCAGGTTGCGTTTTCTGTGAAGCTGCATCAGCATCGTTGGCTTGCAACCCCTGTAGTTGTGTGGCGTGCTCCGTCCCTCAGCAGCTGCGAGGGCTTCATGGCATGGGCTTGCCCGTTCCCAAAGCAGGGGACTGGCTAGATGTCCTTCGGATCTCTTCCGGTTACGCAATGTTATGACTACGCCCAATTCACAAATGGGAGATTCCGTGGAATGAACAGGCCTCAGGGACAGTAGCAGCTACTAGTTCCAGCTACCGCCGTTATCGCCTGTCATTTCTGTCTGCGCTATCCTTCCCAGCCAGTGCTGTTATTGCTTGCCCACGCTATCACCTTCCTCTGCCAGCCGGGACTTCCTCTTGAATTCAAACAGCAGAGAGAAACAAGGAACGGTACTCTAAAAAAACAACAACCCTAACCCTAACCCTAACCCATCTCTGAAGGGCTTCCAGTGTCTTCAGTGGCATTGATGGCTGGTGTTCAGTTTCTTCCGCAGTTTCTGTCCCTCATTTACAAAAAAAAGAACAGAAACAAGCATGGTGAGGACTGAGAGCTAGCTGATGGCCTCTAACCCTATGTGCTTAAGAACTGGGTCGGAGCTCCTTCTTCAGGAACCCTCCTTGAAGGAGACTAGGAGGGCGGCTACCCCAAGAAGGGCCTTCTCTGTGGTGGCACCCATCATGGAGCACGCTTCCCATAGAGGTTTGCCTGGCGCCGACACTTTATTCCTTTTGCACCCCCTTTTTATTTCCCCATTATCACTATAGCTTACAACTAAAATCAATGAAAGTACAATGTATTCTATACAGCATAGAGCTGTGTACGGACATCTCTTCTGGTCCAGAGCAGTTGGATTCCACAGGCCAATTTCTAGGCTAGAGGAAGGAGGTAAAAGAAATCGGAGGCAGATGCGAGGATTGGCTGGTGGTCAAACTCTGGGCTCTTGGAAGTGGCCCTTCACTTGAATTGCTATTTGATTCTATTACCTGGAGGAACAGGTTACCTGAAGGACCACTTCCTCTTATGTGCCCTTCTCTGAGCTTGCAATTCAGCATCCGAGATGCTCTTCTCTAGCATCAGTGAGAGCTACCAACACAGGGGCCTTTCTTTGGTGGCCCCCTGTGTCCTCCCAGGAGGTGTACATGGCTCTTTCTTGCCTGGACTTCAAAAATATATTTATTCCAGCGTACTATGCTTTCGACTCAAGTCTTATCACTTGCCATCATATTTGCTATTTTAATATATAACTGTGCTTCCATTTAAATGGGTCATTCTGTAAATGTCTGAAATATGTATGTATACATGCAATGTCTCTATTGCCTCTCTACCTGTAGCCTGTAAGGGTGCAATCCGTCTTAGAGCCCAACCATTTCTTTCTGCTGTCTGCACTGGCTTTAAGTAGAAATTCTTAGCATGGTTCCAGCAAACAGAGCCACAAGCTGTTCTATAACTCATGCCTCACTTTCCTGCCCCCTTCTTTTAATGCACTTGCACTGACATGTGGAATTTGCTATGGCCCATGAGCTGGTCAAAAAGCTGTCAGGCAAACGATTGGATTTAACGCTCCTCATCGTCATCAATTGTTCTCCAAATAAAACAGGTCCTGTGGCCAAGCAAAATGTGTCAGGAGATATTTTTTCCCCTGGATGCATGTCCAAAACAAATACCTCCGCACACACAGTATCCCTTTTCCCTGTTAGAAGCAAGAAACACGCTTTTCTTTGAGGCTTTGAAGCTGAATCAGTAGTAAACCTCAGATAGGCACCGAAGCGTGCGAGGCTGTTGAAAACCCATCTCAACAGTTTCCCATTAAGCTTCCCCTCTGTGCTCATTCTTCTCTGAAACTTTCGTCCTGTTGGAGAAAGACACTGAATGTGCATAGGAGGAGCCAAGAATGCGAGTTGTTTTCATCTTCATCCTTTGGCAAAGCAGGAGAAAGATGGGGAAAGTTCTGTGGAATGAATCATGCTCAAAGGTTGCTCTCTCATCAGTGTATTGGGGAGTCAGCTGAGCCCCCAGTACACCCTCTCTGCTGAGGGCTGGTTCATGATACTTTGCTGCCTGGTGAGAAAGACCAGAGTGTGGCCCCTCCAATTTCATGTGGAACAGGGGTGTTCAACCTCAGGATCACCTGGGGCTTCAGTCTGGCCCTCTGAGATTTCCTAGAGGGCCTTCCCCCTTTCTCCAGCCGTCGGTCATTTGGTAGTTCCCAGATTTTAGAAACCTGTCTCCAACCACTGATCTCCTTGCCTGCTGTTGCAGAGTGCTCTTAAAACAGCTACTAACACCGAGCGGTCCCCAATTCCTGGCTTCCGGAGCTCCTGTTATGGAGGGAAAGAGGCTACAAGAAACCCCAGGTTGCAAACCGTCCATCCTGGGTTTGTCTTGCAGGAACAGGCACCCAGGATCGAGTCTCCGCCTTGTCTCATCCATCAGGCCAAATGAGCACACTGTTGTAGCACCGCACAACCTTTTCTGGGTTAGGAGTTGCAGTGCATTCTTAGCCATAAGTATGCGTGGCTGGCCAGGTCCTTTTGGCACCCGAGACAAAAGTAATCTCACAGTTGCCTCCCCGAGGATAAAAATACAGCGATGATACAAATCCTCCTCTGCCTTTTCTTGGTGAGTCAGCTGCCTGAGGTGGCCACCTCACCTTGTCTTGTGGTAGGACTGGCCCCGTTTCATATTTGAAGGGGTCACTGGCAAAGTATCCCCTGGTTTGGTTCCTGCCTATATCCAAGAAGTCCCAGCTGCAAGTTTACCTAACAGCAGCTAAGCCACCATTTTCGATTTCCCACAATGCCTCCTAGAATACCACTGCTCCAAGGCATTATGGGAAATTCTGTGTGGTGTGTGGGACTCACACATGTCGGCCCTGCTGAGCTCCTCAGCACTGGCATCCTTGTGCCGACATTGACTCTGTTGCCTGCTGTCCGCTACCAAGTCCAGCAAAAGATTGCGATTAGCAGTCGGTAGCACAGGCAGGGCCGAATCGGAGGGAAATATCTTCCCAAGACTCAGCAAATATTTTTTTGTTTGTCAGGCTGCAAGTTGAGCATGGGGCTCAAGGACACTGGGGCTACAGAGTTGAAAAGAGCCTGTTCAAAACCAAAAGGAAACCGGGACTGCTGAGGGCGACTGCTCTTAATGGTCTGAAAATAAACCTAATATTTATCTTGGCTGCCGGAGCAGAAGGGTTACCTTGATTGAAACAGGGCTTTTAATACATGTCTCAGACAGTGCAGTAGACCGCAGCTGGCGGCCATTCTGAGGGAGCCAACGGGTGGAATTTCTCTCGGTGCCCCCACCTCACAACCTGCATGTGCGGAGAACAGTGGGGCACCATGATCGTAAAAAAAGGAGCAGCCGTGCTGATCTGAAACTGGTTACTTTTGGGAGAAATAATCTTTGAGCTTCCCCATCCACTTTGATTGTGCTGCTCCCATACATCGCCAGCTCTCTCGGTGTGTGTACCCACCGCACTGTTCTCGCCTCAGTCCTGCATCTCCAAGGGTCTATGTAGAGATTGTCTGTGTATGTCTGTGTATGATCCCCGATTGGCGGCAATCAGCCTTGTGACTAATCCAGGAAACCTGACGGGAAGGAATAACAAAAGGGGATGGAGGAGGATATCGAAGCAATACCAGTGTCACCTGCTGGCAGGGGATCATGAGAGTTGTAGTTCCTCACATCAGAAGGGCACCAGGTTGAGGAAGGCTGGACGCAACTGAACACTGCTGTCCTACAAAAAAAAAAAAGGAATCCATTCCCCCTCTACTGCTTCTGTAGAATCATGGAATGCAGAAAACACTAAGTTTGACTGTGTAGTTCAGAAACAACATTGTTGGTTTCTTGCCAATAGTCACAGCAACCTATATTTAGAACTGCCCACAATATCTTGCCAGATTTTACAAGCCAACATTTGTTCCAGGTCTGCCTTTTCTTCCCCCTTCCCTTCCCACATTCACTGCTGCTAAGAGGTTTCGTACAGAAAAGAGCCCAGCCTTCCCACATACGGATCAGGGAGAGGCAGGAATTAATTTCACCATCTCCCCCTGCCCCATCCTTGCACCCCACAACATGCTACTGGGAAGGATTTCCTGCCCCTGAGACAATGCCTCTTTGTAGGCGGGTCTTGTAATGCCTTTTGGAAAATCCATTGGAATGGAATTCTTTTGGAGCCATAATCGCCTTTTTATGGCTTCTGCTAGGGTGGCGCTTTTGATGCTGGCTGGTGTAATGCAAGCCATGTTCTCCAGGATATTTCCCCCGTCCCCAGAGTATAAACACGCAGCCTTTCAGCCTGCAGTGTGACCTTCAGAACAGAAGGTTTATTTGGCGGGGAGATTCTTCAATTGTAAAAGTGGAATTGGATGAAAAGCTAAAATCAAGCGGCTGCAGTACAAAACTCTGATGAAATGGACTGTGAAAACTCACTTTTCTAATCCTAACCTTTAGGCATTGGGTTCTGTGTCAGGTCTTGCATTCTGGGGGGTTGTATTAAATGCATCAGTAATGATAGGTAAGAGAAGCATCCTGGAAAGCCATCTTACCCACTTCAGTGTAGCTCATTGTGTTCCAAAGCCACTGGCCCAAGATTTTCTAATGTCTTTGTGGTGGCAACTGCTTTTGGAACATCTCACCTGATTTGCTAGCCTGAATTCCTCCAGGATTTGAAAGAGTAGGTTAAAAACTTTCCATTTAGTGACTGACTCCGCTTTTGGGGGTAAGGGAAGCTTCATTACAATGGATTCACAGGCAGGCTTACCTGGTCAGCTTTCCAAACTTCTGAGAAACAAACAGAATAATTTTTTAAAAAGTAATTTCCTAAAAGCCACAGGAAGCCAAACACATGGGTGGCTCCAATGTGTTGGACAACTCCCATAGGTGCCTCATAGTTAATCTGTCTTCTTATTTTAATTCATCTTTAAACTGGACTTGGATTGGACAGCACTTCAGATAGAGGAAACAGTTAGCTGTCTTCTGGTGGCCCTTCAAATACAGGAGTGACTTCCTTAACATAGGATGCATGGCCACTCCTTGTAAAATGGAGTAGGTTTTCAAATGCAAAATTGTAAAATGGAGGAGGGAGGAAACAAGGCCGGCAGTACGCTCACCTTTTAGAGCAAAGAATCTGCTCAGAGAGGCTTCTATAAAACAAACCGGACCCTACGGAGCAGCTCAGTCTTACTCAAGAGGAATGCTCAGCTTGCATAGCGTCCAACAAGGGATGGCGTTCTAAGCACTCCCTTGGATGCCTTCTACAAAGACACAAAATAACATTGGTCAACTTGATGTTTGGAATTCCAGGAAACAAACAGCAGCCATTGGCAGAAGATGCACCAGCTGGTAGGACTGAGCCCTTTGTATGTGAAGGAAAGGTTTGCTTGTTTTTCCCTATGTGGTGTCAGGAAGGGATGTGGCGGAATTTAGCGCTCAACACAGAAGGAGGGCTTTTGACGCAGGAAAGCTGCAAACATCCAGTGAGACAGTGCGTGTCTTATGCACTGCTTCGAGGTGGAAAAGTAGAGCGAACCAATTCAGCCCACAGCCTTATACAGACTTGCCTGCAGGAGGCCGAGTCCCACTGAATTCAGTGAGATTTACCTCCGAGTACATTTAGGATTGTGATTACAGTTCCTTGCAAGCATTCTGCTTTCAGACAACCCTTCCCTTCCTTCTTGAGGCATGCCACAGAAGAGTGTTGGAAAATACTCTGGGTATTGTTTAGGGATAAACATGGGAGGGCATCGACCAGTTCAAATTGGCCTACCCATGGCCTACATGAAGCACAGATGTTCTGCTCTCCGTTGAGAGATGCAGGTTGCAGGGGAAGATTGGGAGAGGTGGACCAGGTATCATCCCAAGCAAATTTATTTAGAGGGTGGTATCGAATGCAGCACTACTGCTGAAAATCACATTTGTGCTGGGGTGAATGACCTCCAATGCGATGCGAATAGTACAGGCCAGTGCGATGGCTTTCCCCAGAAAACTCAACACACCAGCAATACTACTAGAGGTACAACTATGCAGTTTATGGTGTCACAGTGTCGCCCTAGCTATTGCCCAGAAGTGTTTTTATAAATTATGAGTTACTTTTCTATGCAGACAAGGCTTCCAAGGTGACTTACAATTAAAACTTGCAAGAAGTTTAAAAAAGTCTTTTTAAATTATTTTAAAACTTTAACACAGCACCCAGAAGAGGAATTGAAGGCAAGGAAGAACTTACAAACAGTGCAGTGCTAAGAGATTTAAAATATGAATGGTTCTGTCTTATGCAAGTTCCCTTCCCTTCCTTCCGCACCTAGATATGAGCAATAATGAAAGATGGAAGGCAGAATGAAGAAGAGGCAAATATCACCTTTATTATTCCACCTGCCCTGCTGCATTGGAGGCTTGTGAGTGTCCAAGTTTGAGGTCTTACGAGCATCGAGTGTGCAACCCGTAGGACTGTGCCCGAAATGTATGTCCCAGATTGCCAGTAAAATTTGGAGGCCTTTAGGTGTTTTGGAGGTGTTGCAGCAATTCAAACCCGAGCACCACTGATAACTTATATCTAAGCATTTGATTCACAATGGCAAACTTGACCATATTGCTAAATCTTCAGTAATGGCTTTCATGCATTTAACTTCTTTGACTTCCTGCTGTGAGCGCTTTTGCCCTTTCTTAGCTCAGTCTAGTTGAGAACCTGGGAGCAGTTCCAGAATACTTAACGGATATATTGATTAAATCAAGACGCGCAAAGATTTTGTGCTGAATACCTTGATCTACCAAGACATTGCCTTCTTTAGGTGCTATTCCAAAATTCTCCCAGGGCATCCAAAATAGATGGGGTTGGTGGAGCTCAGAAATATATGCTCCCATGTGCACGCACACATTCCTAATACACACAATGTGCCAATTTTCCAATAAAGAAGCTCGCTTGGACCATCTTGAATGTATCTTAAATGAAGAGGCAAACTTAGAGTTGTGAGCGCCACTGTCGTTGGATGGAGTGTGGATAGACTTTTAAGCAGGAAAGCTGTAATTTTGGTTCTATAGCAGTACACATCTGGAAGACCAAAATAGACACTGTATCTTTTAGGCCGTCTAGCATGGCAAACTCTTTTAATTAAAAAAGAATGTGAACAAATGCAAGGTGTTCTAAGAAAGACTGGATCTCTCTCTCCAGTTTGTTTCTCTGTCTCTGACCTTAGTGGGATCCTTCTGCCGGACTCCCCATACTGGTGAGAGCTGGGAAATGGGGGAGATGAAATTAGGAGCAATCCACTCGGGCTGGAGCCCTCATTTTTCATTTGAAGCCCCAAATCTCTGAGGGGCCATTTTACTCTTCCCCCAGAAATCTGGGGATTTCTGTTGCATCTCTCCCTGGTTTGCTGGTTTCTCTTGCATGTGCTTAAGCTCCTGCAGCAGCCCACCTCAAACCTTTCTGCTGGGTTTCCCCCTACAATCAAATGCATTCTTCTCTGCTGTCCACACATTCCCTTTCACTGTAGAGCAGATATCAATTAGCATATGTGCATTTGTGCTGCTCCCAGAATGACTCCTGGCTCCCACCCCTCCAGCTGAGCTTTGAAATTAATCACACCTTTAAAGACAGTGAGAGCTAAAAGAGGTTGGGGCTGATCTTAACTGGGAGTCCTGCACTGATGGGCTTTTTCCAACTGTCCTAATCAATGATTCTATGACACTTAAAAATGAGCTTTATTTATTTGTTTTTTTAAAAGATTTCTCTACTGCCTTTCAACCACAAACGGAGGTGTCTGGATGGTATGTAAAAAGCAAAATAATACAACATTGGAATACAATAGCACTTTAATACATAAAAACTGAGATGGATAAAATGACAACTTGTCAAGCCAGCCAAACCATAACACAACATTAAAATCAATTAAAATAGCCAGGTGAAAACAAATATTTTAACCTGGAACCTAAAGGAATGTGACATTGAGAGTTGGTGTGGTGGTTAGAATATTGGACTGGGATTTGGAAGATCCAGGTTCTAGTCTTCACCTGGCCATGAGGCTTCCTAGGTGACCAGACAAGCCACGCTGTCAGCCCAACTTTCCTCACCGGATGTCTGTAAAGATGGAGGATCATGTTAGCTGCACAGGCAAAGTTGGAAAGGGAGGTTAATGTCATGGTTTAAATCTACTGCAACTGCTAGAAAACTATATGTATATTATTATGCTTAAACTTTGTGAAGAACTGCGCTCTGCGTGATCTCAGGAGTCAATGCCCACTTGCTGAGAAGATACCTGGGAAGGGTGCTGATGGTATTGTTGTAAGCCATCTCCACAGTGAGGAACTGTGTGCATCACTCTGCTGAAAATTGCTTTTAAGTATTTAGAAATCGTTTTATTGTTCAGCAGAAGGGAGTGAGGGGGATTCGTCCAATTTTAAGGTTTCCCGCCCTTCATCACACTATCCACCAAGCCCTGAAGCAAAATTTTGAGGAATAACCGTGATGTGACCAAAGAGGGCCCTTGGGTCCGTGTTCATTTTTAAAAGGTCTGTTTATGGCATCATTAATTTTGGGGAGTGGGTTTTAACCAATTCCTTTATCTAACATTCCACGACTCCCTCCACATCCAGAAAGTAATTTTGTTTTATAACCAGCATGCATTGCATGTCTCTCCTTGGCCAGAGATACCTTGGCAAGCAGCTGCATAAGCTGCAAAGTTCAGGGAAGCTGGCCATCATCTTTTTTCTTTGCTGTCACCGTGTAATAAACAAGCACCCCCACCTTCTCTCATCTGAACCCTTCCTCTGCTTTTATAGCAGCGTTCCCAGTTCTCTCTGCCGATCATTTCCCTGTCTAGCATGCCAAGCATTTGTCTGGGGTTCTACATGGTCTTTTAGTAAAGGAAAAGAATTATTCTCTCTCCCCCCGCCCCCCCAAGAGACGCACAGTTACTTTGTTTTTGGTGTGCCTGTATTTCAGTGCTTGGTCACGTTCTTTTGAAATGGTTCAACATTTGAGTTAGTGGCTGAGAACCCCAGAGCAGGTTTACTGCCTGCTCTCCTCACCTCATTTTATTACCGGCTGCTTTGTCCCATAATCCCGATGATGGCAAAGCAGATGAAATTTCAGTCCATGTTTCTGCCTTCCTCAGGAGGAAGGGACCTCACCCAAGATGCCTCCACGTGATGTTTAGGGTTCCCCTCAACACACTGCAACGCACCCCATTCAGAATAGTCTTCCGACTATCCGCATAGCATTTTCAGGGATCTGAAGGTGGGGCGATGGGAGGGAGGGAGGGAGGGAGGGAGGGGAAAAGTCTACTTCCAGTAGCCAGGTTCATCAAGTATAAATCTGGATCCGACCCAGCGTGCATGGAGCAATGCACAGGAAGACTTGGCCAGTGCAAGTGGGGGTATCGCCACACATGCCCACTGCCCGCTTCACCACAGGCATCCCCCTGCCATCTGACTTCTGCCACCAATGAGACAGCATTCCTCTTTGCACCCTTTGGAGAGGAATAAGAACATGGATTGCGTGGCGCTTGGACACGTGCGTTTGTAGCTGTGATGGTCAAAAGCCAAGTTTGGATTTTGAGGGGGGTGGGCTACGTGGCCTCTGGGGCGGTCTAGTTGGTAGCCCTCCTTGGCCTTGAGCTTATTTGGTGACAGCAACTGGGCTCAGAAGTGGCCTGCCATTTTAATTTCCCACAATACCTTGGCACAATGCTTGGTGCCCTAGGCCTTCTGGGAAATGCAGCGACATTTAAAGGAAATGGCATGCTTATTCTTGATTTGCATGGGGGTATTTTTACAGTTGTAAATCATTGGCTAGTAGGGCAGTTTATGATTGAGGAAGAGGAAGGTTCCCAAACCCAGCCACTGCCACTACATAAGCTTGTAGCCAGGGAACCGCGGGGTGGGCAAACCGACCGTCTCTTCAGCTGTCAGCACCAGAGGATGTTGCTTGATACCTGGAAACCACCTTGAGGTGCCAGCTGCTGGAATCAGCCTGACCTACTGATCTTCGGACCCAGCATCGAAGGTCAGGAAAGCCGGGCATCTGCTGAGGGCCTCCACTCCAAAACAGGCCCATAGACAGAGAGACCCCGAGAGCTGCTTGTTCAGCCTGAGAGATGCAGAGAACTTGTGGGGTAGCGGTCAAGAGTGCAGAATCCCCACTAAGCCCTGGAAGTCACTGGGTGACTTTGGGTCAGTCACAGACTCTCTGCCTAACCTACTTCACACAGTTGTTGTTGTGAGGTTAAGATGGAGAGGAGGTGAAACTTACAAGTTGCTTTGGGTTCCTTGCAAGAGGAAGAAAGGCAGGATATACATGCAATTTTGTCGTCGTCGTTGTCGTCATTGTCGTCATCATCTGTGAGAAGACCCCCCCCCCACCCGCAAGACTGATAAACTGAGCACACCTTACATTCTTTAATGTAACCTGTGTTGACGGATTCCTTCAAGGAGCGGATCTAGACCTTGGCACAAGCTGGGAAAACTGCATAACCTTCCAGCGTTCTTTTCATGCACTCCCGTCGAATGCCTTTCAGTGGATCAGCTCAATCAGCCGTTCCCTTAACCATCAAACCAGATGTGCACCGGTCATGCACCATCGGCGGCCACTGAATCCATGCCATTGAGAAGCGAAACAAAGAGGAAAGCTGAGATGCGCTCAGAACGCCCAGAGCCTTTCATACATGGGGGCCAAGCGGCTTTTATTTCAAGTCGCATTTATTTGTGTTGCTTCCAAAGCATGGCTGAATTCGCTACAGTTCTGGGAAACGGTTCTGGGGACTGCTGATGGATGGTTGTTTCTCAAGCGAATTCCCAGTGGCGAGTAAAAACCCCGAATTCAGGGCACTCTTTCAAGCTTTCCTGACACATAATGAAGATTTATGGAGGAGTGCAGCTGGAGCGGGCCCTGCCAGTCTCGATGCTCTGTGCCTGGCATCTCCCGGATGCCCACCCTGGGGCCCCTGGAACTGTTTCCCTCTCTGCAGTGCCGCAGTCAGTACTGGCGGGGCTGCGTCAAAGGTAGACACCCCATTTGGGGCCCGCTGCAACCTGCGGGTTTGCCCGCCTTTTGCGCTACCCGGAAAACATTGGTGCTTAGAAGGAGGAGCAGTAACGCCATGGCCTACTTGTCCACTTGCGGGCTGCTGTCAGGCTAGCAAGTGGGAGCCGTGATGAGAAACAAGCTGAGGAGCAGGAGCAGCTGGTGGCAAATTGTGGTGGTGAAAACCGAGGCTCCCTGGGAGATGTGCGAAAGAACTTTCTGGGGGCTCTTCCTAGGTTCTGGAGGTCCAGCTGACCCCTTCCTTTCTGTTGTCCTCCTGCCAGCAGGTAAAGGCACTTTTTTTCAGACAGGTCGTTGGCGCTTAAGCAGGGTCGTTGTTCAGTGAAGGTTCGAACTGGTGGGATGTTCTCTTTTTAGCAATGTGTTTCAGAGTGTGTGTGTGTGTGTTTCACTGCATTTCTGTTTTTAGTGGACTCTCCCTTTTCTTAGCTGCCTTGCATTCTCTTTTGGCAGAGCAGTGGGGCATGAGCTTAATAAATAACGAAGTAATTTCCTCCTTCTCCCGAACCAGGTTGTCTTCAGCCTAGGAAAAGATGGACGTACCACAAGCCGAAGAGCTCTGCAGTTGGTTGAAGGTGGAAGGTAGGACTCTTTAATCTGTGAAGTTAACCTTGCACTTAATTGAGGATTGTTCTGTTTCCTTTGAGAGAGCAAAACTGCGTACTTTACACGTGGCTTCTTCCCTCCGCTTCTTTGCATTCCTCTCTGCTTTATTATACAGCCACAAGGTGGCACTGTGGTATAGCACAGTTGCGGAAACACACACACGGTTGTTTCAGCACCATTACCAAAAGCTCCCTGATCATTCTCTGACTCAAAAACAGTGTGACAATGGCTGCAAAACACAGGAGAGGCTCTGGGGGTGACAACTTCATGCAACGTCCTTGCAAACTGCTCTAAGTAAAGAAACACGCATGCACAATACATGCGTTGTTGAGCGAAGCCCACAGATGGCAGATAAAAGTCGAGGGAATAGAGCCTGTCTCTCTAGAATGGAAATACCCGTGGGCAAGTTGCCATGGCTCAGTCCGAGCCCCCTCTTTGCAGTTAGGGGAAAGGAACGGCCATGATCCACCCACTACCACATTTCCTCCGCACGCAAAATGCCCAGGCTTGCTTCTGGCTTCATCCACTGGCCTGCATCGTGGAATTTTGGCAACTCTAAATGCAAATCAAACTGACAAGTGCATTCACTCTTATCATGGAGAAAGGGAGGTATGGACGGCAATAGCGCTACCTTTTTAAAGACAGTGTCGGTCATCTGTTCCTGATTTTTAGAAAAATTCATGGTGAATGTTTTGAAGAGCTAGTTTCCCTCTGCTTTGAGACGGGCAAAAGAATAACACATGGAATAGTTGTGATGTCAGACTGGGGTCAGAAGTTGGGCTGGTTCTTCCTTTGAGCGGCTCCTGCTGAGAATTTTTTCTTCTTAAACGAACTTTGGTTTTTGCCAAAGGGGAGACATTTAAGTGAGAATGGGCTGGGTATCAAATGCAGAGTAAGGGCCGCTCCAGTATGGAGGCATTCGCTTGACCGGCGGCAAACAAGCCACCGAAGTGGTTGCTGAGCAGGGAGTCTCACCCCAGATGCCCGGTTGCAGTTGCTTCTTCACAGCAATTTACCTGGGAGAATTGAACTCAATGGGCCGACTGCTCAGCGGGTACCTATAGCAGTCACCCAATCGTTTTGGGCCTGTGTGCACTTGGCAAATGCTGAGAGCAGCGGGCGGCTTGTGGAATGGCTGCCATGACTGGGGCTTATATTTCCACTCACAAAACAGCTGCCGTAATGGATGTGAACAGTCACGAAATAGCTAATATCCCGCAAGGCAATCCAGTGAGGCTAAAAGTCACTAGCTCAAGAGTCTAATGACAAGGCAGAGATAAGGTCTGAGCCCTGAAACACAAACAACTCTTCTGAATCAGAGCAACTCTTTCTGCTCCAGCACTGGTTCCACGCAAGACTGACGGTATTTGGCCCGGAAACTGCGGATCTGGCCCCAGGAGACCAATCGAATATTGCCTCCCAGAGCAGAAATGCCCTGCCAGGAGGAGAAGGGAACCTGGCAGGCTCCACTTATTCTCATGGCCTCTGCTTTTGGGAAGGGATCCTGCGGTGGAGGAATATGGACGTTGTACTGAGAATATGGAGGTCATGCTTCTGCCACGGACAACACTGTGCAGCATTGATCTGCCGTGTTTGAACGGCTCGCCCACTTCCTCCCACCTCTCTCCTGGTTTTCAATCCCTCCCACTCCCCCTTTTTGTATCCATGGCTTGAGAGCTCCCGTCTATACCCTTTAACAATTGGTTTAACAACAGCAAAACAAATCATTAGGCTGAGTCAAGGCTAGCACTTGGCCAGCCACAGTCCATATCGAGTTACTCCATCTGTCACTATACATTCTGGCCAGTAATTTCTCCCGAATGATCTGAGAAAGGGCAACAGTGACAATACATTTTGGATTGTTTATGTGTCCGCCGAGGATAATATTGAACCACCATTCAATGGAAAGATATTAGTATGTTCATTCTTCTATTTCTATTATGACTGGTAAAAATATAAAGCAAATAACACTACCAAGAAAATTGGATGCTATCTAGTAATCTATCCTGTACAGCAGTTTGGAATTCTGCTGCATTTAGAACATTAAAAAATCAGTGTTTCTTTTGAAGACGGACAATTTTAAGGGGAGAAAAGTTATCTGCACCTTTCTACCCCTTCCCATCATGTGTGGGCAAATATGTAATAAAAGTTCACCACGACTCTGATTAAGAGTATAGGCAAAAGGGAGCACTTAGCCCTCATGTAAGAGGATTAAAAAAAACCTTATATCAGAACCTTTTATAGTAATCATTTCATAACTGAAGATCAGCTGGAACCAATGAGAAATTTGATCTCCTGGTACATGGATTGAATTTCCTCTGGCTATTACAACATTAAGCCCCCCAAATTAAGTTCGGCTACAGTGTCTTTTCTAGAAAGCATTCCTTCTTGATATGAAAATTGCAAGTGAGTACCAGTTTTGCAGACCCACCGTGGTTTCCTTGGCAGCGAATACCCGTGCATTTTTGTGCGTGTTTAGGTATGTGTGTGCGCGTTCCGCAGTGTGCTTATTGAAGTTTTTTCCCCCAACTAGAGAGATGTCCAGAATGTAAGATTACCTCCCCACCAAAAAAGTCCCTCGTAGGAATGAAATCATTCAGAAATGGAGGTAGGGAGAAGGGAAAGCTCTTGGCACTACGCATTCAAAGTACGGTGCAACTATTCCGTTAAGGAAGAAAGGATGGATTTTTCAGGCTTAAAAAACACCCCAAAACAAAAAACACAGGAGGTTTCTAAATGGGCGATGTTGTCATCATCGGATCGGCTATAGATTCCCTTGAATGGGCAGGGCGATCGTCCCATCAAGGCCCCATCAACGAAGCCCTCCAAATTAGCAAATTCCCTGCTTCTTGAAATCCTCAAAGTGGGAAGGCTCAGCGCCTCGTCGTCTTTCAAGCTCCACCAGAAGCCTTGTTGATGGCACCAAACATGTTTGGACACATCAGGCACATTGGGGAATTTGCTGCAGGGATGTAAAAATCTGACCTGACATTTATGTGAGCGGGATCTTGTGAACTGATCCGCCTGCCTCAGGTACACGTCCTTCTATCAACACCCCTTAATGGCTGCGAAGCACTTCCCTTTTCCTTCTTCCAAAGTATAACAGAGTAGGAAAGCGGTGTGCCGGGGCTCATTCGTGCCGTGACCTGCTCTCCACCTGGTAGGCCAGGCCTTGCTGACAGGGCTGGCAGCTCCACCACAGTCTCCTGAAGGACTTCCAGCCTGGCTCTCCATGGCTCTTCAAATGGGCACGATGGCTTGTGTGAAGCTTTTCTTCCGTCCCAGGTGGCCAGAAGGCCTAACTCTGTGTCTGAGCTAAGCTTTGCCAGTAGTTTTGGCTCTGCCTCTTTTGCCTTCAGTTCCGTCCACCACTGGACTGAGGCCCAGGAGAACTTCTGCAGGGTGAATTTGGCCCCGGGGCCAAAGAGGGTTCAACGCTCCTGAGCAGGCAAGTACCCAATGATGTGAAGTCCTGATAGAAGCCCTGCTGCCTGTCCAGGAATACCAAGGATATCTCCGGGCAGCTGCATTATATTCAACCCCACACACCCCTGTCATATGGAAGGGCATTTTGCTAGCTAACCTCTGCACCGCCCTCCCCAAATTAGGTCTATCCTCTATGATACAATCTCCCCCCTTAGCAGCTCACAGTGAAAGTAAAAATAAAACAAATTTGCTACATCCAAGAAATCTGTTCTTTGTTATCTTGAAACGAAAGGATGTAAAAAATCCAAGCACATGCTTTCTTTTGCTTTTGCTTCGGCATTATCAGTCCTGGCGCTTGATCAGACACATCCGAGAAAAGAATCTCGCTTTGAGTAGAGACCCCTCCAAGAAGGAAAAGATTAAAATGCTCACGTGTTTCTGCTTATGACAGGTAGGTTATGTCCCCTACCACACTCCACCCACCCACAAGCACTAAATCCACTGATAGAGACTTCGTGGCGCTTTGCAAGAAGAATCCCCAAAGCTTGCAGCCTGCACGGGACTTTTCATTGGTGCATATATTTCTGTGCAGTACCCTAAAACAAGAAGGTCTCAGGTCAACTCACACAAGAAAAGCAGCTGAAACAAAGCAAGGACAATCCTAAAAACACTGCTTTGAGATTCTTCCTCAGTTAAATCATTCATCACTTGTGTCCCATAAAATCACTGTTGAAAATCATCATCATCATCGTCGTCATCATCATCATCCTGTTTCAGAAAACAATGTCAAAAGACCTCTTTCAGGTACTCCAGGTATAAGTCTTTAGAGTTCCCCAGTCCATCCATCTGCTTCTGGAAAGCATGACATGTTCAAATGTGCGGTTGCTAAGCAGCTGCCGGATGCTTGTGCTGATCCTCTCTGCTGAAGATGGTTTGTCCTAGGAGCGGACAGCAGTTAGACCAACACGTTTTGGACTTCAGCTCCCAGCATTCCTAGCCATTGGCCATGCTGGCAGGGCCTCCTGGGAGTTTAAATCCCAAACATCTGGAAATCTATCTTCTATTCACCCCCTGACCTAAGCTACTCAAAAGTATTTTGAGCAGTCTACTAAAAAATGCTAGGTTGCACATTTTGGCATCTAAAAAAACCTGATTAAACCCGCCAGCCACATCTGGCTATATCATCCTTCTGCAAGGGAGATTAGTGACTCATCGCTCAGTGGCCAGGTAAATGCCACTTAACCAGAACCAACAGCAGAAAATTTCTGTGCATCAGTGGCAGTGAAGGATATATGCAAGACCTGTGTGTGTGTGTGTGTGTGTGTGAGAGAGAGAGAGAGAGAGAGAGAGAGAGAGAGAGAGAGACTCTGGGCTCAGACAATGTGATCAACACACTCTGGAACATGGAATGAATGCTGGTAGTCACTGGACCATCGGTTGTTGGAGAAAAGTGGGTTATTGTGTTGCCTATATGCAGCTTAGCTAAGAAAGTGTGGATTCTTATCCATGAACAAGCTATGGAATTTTGGGGCAGCGAACAGTGTGTTGTTCGCCAGGGTTTGTTATCTCAGCTGGGTTCAGAAGACACAATAATCCATGGCTCAACAACAGGCCACATTCAACTCTTGAGCGTTCCGAGAGTGTTGTCTGAAGCCAGCGGCCGAGAAAGAAGCAGAACAGCAGTGTGAGGTTTTGGAAAATGCCTCTAAGGGCCTGGAAGTCCGATTTGGAGCCATGGAGTTGCCTATTTGCTGGAAGTTCAAGTTCAGCTATGCTCAAATTGCTCATTGCTAACAGGCACAAATGTCACAGGAATACTTGCGATCCTTACGTCTAACGGAAACCCAACCCAAGGCAAGGACTGTGCCTCCCACCATTCGAGAAAATGCTGCGCGGAGGACAACCTAGCCAAGCAGGAACGGCAGTTCTGAGTTCTTCTGCTGGCGACCCCGAAGTCTGAAGCACATTGCCAGAGGGACTCTCATGGTGGGAGCACCGGAATACCTGGATCAGGTCCTAATACCGAGCAAGGATACTCTTTATCTACTTGGAGGGATAATGTGACACTGTATCTCAAGGCTTTTGCCAAGAAATAGAGCCTTTCAAAGCACAACTGCAAGGCACTGGCTTTTGTACCAGCAGTTCAACATTTGCTGATAAATCAGCTGGAGGAGTTCCAACAGAGTATCACATAACCTTTTAAAGCCTGCTTTTCTTTCTTGCTCTTTTTTTGGATAGAACAGCACAAGATTCATTACAAAAACCTCTGTCAGACAAAAGGAAAGAGCCTCTAAATTCCTTTTCCCATAAAATATTCAATGCTTTCTGGTTTTATTGAGGTAGAAGTTCACAATGGGAAAGCAATATTCTTGCAGTCTTAAGCACTTTGCAGCTTCAGACGGCTGTGGATTGATTCCGCATCAAATCTCATTAAAAACAGCCATAAAAATCAAGTTTATCCCATATTCATTGACTCTAAACCTCGGCAAATATTGGAGACTCAGATGCCATTTGGAAGAATCTTAATGTCCAGGAAATGCCTGATAGAAATTGGTTGCGACTTTGAGTCAAAGTTCACATGAGGAATTATCGACAAAGGCAGTGTAGATTATGCCTTCTGAGTTTCATAGTTTTTTGGCATGCGAGCTTAGCCAAGGAGTGACTTTTAAAATCAGACTTGTCCTCTCCCTGATTTTAAGATCTCCTTCCTCGGCACTTCAATGTTTTCGCTATTATAATCAGCAGCAGGTAGTGGCAGAGGGACAACAGTGTCCATCCGTAGCAGCCCAGCTCGTGGAGATTGCAAAGTTACTGGCAGAGTCGTGCAAAGCTTTCTGAAGCACAGCTAGGAAGCATGTCCAGGACTGCAGTCCGACCCATCCCCTTCTCACAAGCTCATCCATGGGCATTTGCTCCTTGCCCCATCCCAAACCATCAGTCTGTCTAGCTCAGAGATACTCAGACCGACCTTTTGAAATTCTCGAAGGTTTCAGAAGGTCTCTCTCTCTGCTCTTTCTGGAGAAGCCAAGAAACGGATCTCGTGCAAAGTGCTTTGGACACCTGAAATGCAGAGTAGAAATGTCTTCTGGGAACAAGCCAGTATGTGCCTTTTACAGAAATGCAAGCTGACTTCAAGTTGGCCTGCTTTGTTGACACAGTTGCTGCTTGGGGTTCATTGTACTTGCAGATGATGACTGATTTATTTGTTTGAGGGTTGATTGTTTTCGACTTGAATTCTAAACCGTCCTGGAGATGCAGGGTAGATTTTAAAAATAGACCTTAAATATTGTAAATGCATCATATTAGATGCATGTCCTTTGCCTCCACCTGCCAGGAGAGGTCTCCCACCTGGAAAAGCTCCAGAGGTGGTCGAGCCTGTCTTCAAATGAAATGCTGAAGATGAACTGCCTTCCGGGCAGGTTTTGACCCAGCACGTGATGGTGACGGAGGAACAAAACCCTCCAGCCAGCTGGAAATGGAGAAACATACCGACCTGCTCTGCTGCCTGGTTTCTGCTGAACGGCGCTCCTGCGGTTCCTGGGCCACAGCCATGGCTTAGACAAGCCTTTCATCTGGGTTTCCATCACAAGCCATGGAAAACAGAATTCTCTGGGTACAGAGCTCGAGTGGTCCCTTCAACACCGGCATTGCCTTTTTCGCAGCAGTTCCCCGAGTCCTTCCAGACGTTTCGCACCATGACACCCATCCGCCCCAGCCAGCATGACCGATAGGAGTACTGGGAGTTGTAGGCCAAAAAATCTAGACTGGGGAAGGCTGAGTTAGAGAGCTGGACTCAAAGCAGGAAGATCTGAAATTGGGTGATGCGTGGAAGAAGCAAGCATGTAGAATTAAAAATAATCATAGTGGTTAATGCCTGTTAAAATTTCTCACTTATGACTAGAGATTAAAATTTTTAATCTGCACAGTAGATAAAGCAGATTAGAAGTTCTGCTGTATTATTCTAGATGTGTGCAAGCACACTGTTAGTATTCTGTGGAAAGAAGTGCTCTCTGTACATGGTCAGGGGTACTCTTTATTATTACAAATGTTACATCCTTCTAAAAACAGGTTCCAGGTCTAGTATCTGGTTGCAACTGGGTTTGAGCCTTTACTTCTTCTTTGCATCATATACGATGCCCCCACACCTTAATAAAGTTAAAGCACTATCTTTACCCAGTGATGTAGAGAATGAAAAATCCTTAAAAATATTTTAAAACTAATATTTTAAAAGACATTCATTCATTCTTATACAGATTAGTCACACCTCAAACTTAGTTGCAGATTAATTCCATACACACATTTTTTTAAAAAAGAAAATTGTACATCTTGGATGGTAACATTTTCTTTCATGGCTGATGAATTATGGAATAGAAGGTTGGAATGCTATGAATAAAAAATAAGGCATATTAAAGTACTTCTTAAAATCACAGAATTTACATATATCCACACAACATCTAAAATGCAAAAACATCTCACGAAAGGAAAAACACTTCTCTTTATCACACCAAGTGGCAAGAGATCAGGATGAGAGCCAAATGAGAGAACTGAGGTGTTGTACCAGCAGGAACCACTAGATGGTGCTGAATTTTATAAGTCCTTTGTACCTGTAGCAGTTCCTTTTTGGAACATGCAGAGCAGCCATGTTGGATCAAACCATGGCCGGCAGCCTGCTTCCAGAGTGACAAACCAGATGCCCCTGCAAGCATGTGTGACAGCATTCTCCCACCCATGTTCCTCAGCAACTGGCGTACACGGGCATATTGCCTCTGATTCTGGGGGCAACCTGTAGCCATGGGGACGAGTAGCCATGGATTGCCTTCTCCTCCATGAATTTCTCTGACCCGTTAAAGTCATCTAGATTGGCGGGAAGCTCTTCGTTGTGCAAGAGCAAATTCCTCAGTTTAATTATGCACTGAATGCCTCTTAGCTTCATTGCATGGCCCCAGCTTCTGGTATTATTGGGGTGGGGGGGATGCTAATCCTTTTTCTCCATCTTCCCTCCCAGAGGAGTTGTTCCAGCCCCTTCCTCATTCAGATGCCCTTCTTTGCTCCTTTTCCAGTTTGGCAGTATCCTTTCTGAAGCACAGGAACCAGAGATCGCTCCTTAGATCGGTATGAGGGCCAGCATGAGCTTGACAGCTTCATTTTCCATCCCTTTTCTAGCTATGCCCAATATATCCAGCAACTGCACATGAGATCGATATTTCCATAATCACTTTTTCTATGTGACGTTAGGATTTCTATTTTATTTTTGCCCCAGTGGGGGTCCTTGTACACTTGCGGACATTGAACTGCATTGGTGACTTTGATGCAAATGAACGGCATCTGTTCTTTGCAGCGGATATACATAAGATATTTTTGAAGGCATATTCATATTCTAGAAAGGGCCCCATCGCAAATTATCAGTCTCGTGGGATGATACAAGGAAGCAGTGTGACACACAATGCCGAGCAAAGGTGTGGAATTCTCCAGGGCAGGAAGTTGTGGCGAGCTGCCAGCTCACGGGACTTGCGAAGGGACTCGTGCAGGTTCATGGAAGGTGACCCCAGCAATGAGCAGTGAATGTACCAAGTACCAGCATGTACCCACGAGTCCCGCCCATCCCTGCAGAGGCCCACATTCGATTCATTACTTAATAATATGCTACTCACTGCCATCCCGCCAAAGAAGCCACAGCAATCTGTGATAAAAATAAGCCTGGAAAAAAAGGCAAAGATTCGTCGAGATCCAAATCGGTTACGAGAACTTCCTGTACTCCAGTGCTGCTTTCATACTGAGCCTTAAGTCTCACCTTCACACAAGGAACAGTGCAGGCTCCGGGCTGAGGACAAGATGCCCTCTGCATCGTGGTCACCGCTTCATGGGCTTCTGCTTCCTCTTTCTCACTGCCACTGCTTGCTTGCTTGAAGGCCAGGCGGAGAACAAATAGGCCAGGCCAGCTGTGGCTTCCCTCTCTCACCACCATCGGCGTTGTCCCAGCCAGAGGGAGAGCAGGTGAACAAGCAGCTTGCTTTGCAAGGATGGGCAGCTCCAGGGGTCTCTTGCTGGGCCCCCTGCTGGTGTCCAGCCCTTGGCAGGTGCGCACACTTGCTTACCCTTGACGCCAGCTCTGTGTGGGATATACATTTCGCAATATTCAATTTTAAAGTTAACAGTTCCCCTGAAATAATGGATGAGATTACCGGGAGTGACTGAGCCAGGAACACAAAAGGAAAAGAAACAAGAAGATAAGCTTCCAGATCTTGAATCCCGGTTTTTGCCCGGAACCCAATTTTTCGTGAGACTATATCTTGCTCTGGTAAATGGTATTCTTTTATTTTCTCCGCAGGCAGCAAAGCTGTGCTTATTGGAAGGCCAAATCCTGTCCCACGATTCTTGCCGACTGTCATAAACACCCTTCTTTTTCTCCCCATCTTGACTATTCATGGGTGGCCCAATTACCAGCTAATCATAAAGCCGACTCTGCTTTAATTTATTCAGCATCTCGGTTTCTCTGTGTGGGCCAAGCCAGCCTCTTCTCTTTCTTTTCTGAGGGATGAGGGGTTGAGGAGGCAGCAGGGAAAAGTGCAGCTTTAGTCCACGGGCTCTGTACTTTCTGCAAATTAAAAAAGACATGCCTTTCCCTGCCAAGAGCAGAGCCCTTCCCGCCCACCCCAATGCCAGAGAGCGCCTTTCTTCCCCTCCAGCTTAAATAAAACTCTCCAGTTCCAGAGTGCTGCAAGGACAGGGCTGGATTTCAATGCCATTGGCAAAACAACCACTTAGAGGCACACACAGCGAGGGGAGGAGGTGTATTCTTGCTTCCCAGAGCAACTCCAGATGTTCAGAACATCTGCATATCCATTGTCCGCCTGGATGCAGGAGCTGTTTCGTGCTCTCTGACCTGAATTCTGGGCTGTGTCACCCACTGGAGTGATACACCTTCGCTCTTGGCTGGCCCACTTTGCCCTACACTGAAGATCACATGGTTTAATCCTAATCCAAACAAGAGTATTTCCCAGGCAACCGGAAAACTAGCACATCAGGAAGAAAGGAGTTCACCAGGTGACCCAAAGACTATGACAGCAGTAAAAAAGCTTTCTTCATTCCTCACATTTCTCTCTGAATCAATTTTATCAACCTCCGTCTGAGCCCTCCCTTAGTCACCCTTTTTTCTTAAAGTAAGAAGCCCCCAAATTCTGCTGTTTTTCCAACCCCTTGATTTTTATTTTTATTTTATTTTATTTTTTTTTTTGGCTTGTCCTTTCTGTCCTGAAATGAATACTTTTCTATTTTTTCTTTGGTTAAATACCATTTGGTTTTCTTCCTCTCATTTTACTTTTTTGTATATGCAAAGTTTTGTTGACTTTGGCAGTTTCCATGTGTGTGTGAGAGAGAAAGAGAGAGCGCAAGAAAGAAACAGTGGGCAGAACAAAGGAGAACACAATATTTAATATGTATAAGATGCATACTGTCATTCTTTCTTGTATCCATTATGATACACCCCGAGGGAGTAGAACTTAATGCTGGCAAAGCAAGAATATTATTTTTTAAAAGAAAAGTACAGAGGAAAGTGTTCCGTGATGAGATGTCTTTATTTGGTATGCATTGGTTACCTGAGGAGACAGACGATTAATTGTCTGGGAATATTTGCCACATTTGAAAAATATCCCTGTGTAAGGCTGAACCGGAAAACTTCTGTGATTTCTTTTTTGGAAGAAGAGAAAGACAGATGGAGAGAATAAAAATATACCAAGAGCTTCAAAAACACTACTTTACATAGTCTGGCAAGACAAAAGCTGTAGGGAACCATCCCTCGGAAAATAGTTTTGGAGGCGAGTAGAACATCCAGACTTAAGTTACCCCCCATTGCATGTTCAGGCAGAAACACTTGACTGAAAAAGTTTTAAAGCAAATAGCTTTTGGCAGAAAAGATTGTGGTGAAGGACGGCATGATGGTGGCTACCAACTTCTGAGAACTTGGCCAACTGCCCAGGTCTCTCACACAGGTGACCCCTAAAATATCCTTACCATACTGGAAGGACCATTGGCTACTTTTGATACTATCATGCAATGAAGATTTAATGAGGCTTGCCATCTCTGAGTGGCTCAATCTGCAGCTTCTCCAGGGAAGTCCTTCAGTGTCAACCATAATGGGCAAGATGAACCAGCGGTTTCTCACCACACTCAGGAAAGCTTCTCATGCTCCGAAGTCCCTCATTGCTCAGAGGTGTGTGGGCGCACTTGGTTAAACTAAGCAACTTGCTTCCATGAGAGGTAGACGGCTCTGAAAGGGTTTGGACAGATTCATGGAGGAGAAAGCTATCCATGGCTTCTAGCCCAGCATCAGGTAGCATGCCTATGTGCAGCTGCGGCTGGGGAACATGGGCAGGAGGATGCTGCCCCACTAATGCCCGAGTTGTGGGTTCCTGAAGGCAGATTGTTGGCCATTGGGTGAACAGAACGCTGGAGGAGGTGGACCAAGGAGCTGATCCAGCCTGGCTCTTGCTATGTTCTTGCGAGAAGCTGGGCTCCAAATGCCAGGCCCTAGATCTGAGCATCAGTAGTGGAATCAGGTAGGCAGCAGAGCTGGTCTGATCCAGATGGGGGTTTTTTGCCTGCTTCTGCCTCCCATTCTTCTTCCAGATCCGGCTATTCCGATCTAGCCTAGAGTTACCTACTTCGACAGACAGTGGCAGAGAAGAATATTTCCCATTACCTGGCGCCGTGATCCATCTGACGGGGATCACACCTGGAAACCTTCTGCACGCAAAGATCTTGGATCCCTCCAGACAAGGCTCTCTTGGCATGCATTTATACCACCTCTATTTTGGCCTGAATACTTGTGTGCCTGTCCCTTGGTGTTAGTTTTACATAACCGGACATTTCAGCTGGCTTTCCCCACTCCTGCTTAAGATGGGCTAATAAGAGAGCGACAGAGAGAGAGAGGCACACCAGCTGCAAAAGCAGAGCAGCAAATTAAGGCAAACAACTTTGTTTCGACAAGATTGCGTGTTCCCCATCTGTATGAAACACTCTTTTGTTCTGCGCAGCCATATTCCCAGCATGCCCCTGGCCGAGCCAGCCGGGGCAGCAGTGGCAGACTCTGGTGTAACGGAATGCTCATAAATCACGAGGGATTCGGTTTGCCCCTTCTGCCATGCATGCAGCCCGGGCTTCTGCAGCAGCGAGTGGGTGGAATCGTCCGAAAACAAGGAATGTTGTCCTGCGGGGCTGCGGTAGCATCTGTCTAGGAGTCAGCCAGCAACATTCCGCTCCATCCCGCCAGCAATCTGTCCCGCTGCATGTGAAGCAGAATTCTCGAGGGGGAGTTTGCAAACTGAGACTGGCGCGTCTTTCAGTGGGAGACCGTAAGGCAACATCCTGAAAGGGAATCTGGCCCTGCCCTCTATTTTGTCTGTGGCCCTGATGGACAGGTGCGGGGAGCACATTGGGAGGACACGGGAACCTTCCCCGAATCCCCTTTCCCAGTTCAGGGAGCTTAACGGGAAGCAGGGACGGTGCAGATGGGCATTTGGACAGGCTTTTGCGTGTTCTCCATCCCTAGAGAGCCCGAATGGCCACTGCCCCCTCTGCTCATCCCCTTCTCCTCCACTTTTCCATGGCTGACGTTCGCAACGAGATGCAAGGCAACTGCATCCACGCTGCGGCTGTGTGGCCACTTGTGTGGCACAAAAGGCACCACAACTGCCGATGCCCCAGTGCCTGATTTAGCCCTCATTCGGTGCCCCTCGCATTCGCTGGGCTTGATACTACCCAGCTGAAGAGTAAATGACAGCTTTTTCATGTTTGCAGTGGGGGAGGTACATTCCTTTTTAAATAATAACCCTTCATGCCAGCAAACGCATGGCTGCCAGCAACTTGTAATGTCAAGTAATTAATTTCAGATTCAGGGGGCTCTTACGAGCAAACGATTGCCTTTAAACTTCAGCAGAGTCTCTGCTTTTCCAGGTTCAAAATGGCAGCCTGTTCAAAACAAAGGATGTTGGTCTTTCGCTTTGTTTCTTTTTATGTCATTGAGAGCTAATTGTAAGACCGTGCACTTAAAATGTTGACAGGCAGAGTTATTCAGAAGTTCCTTTCTTTTTCAGTCTCGCAAGACAATTCCCAAAGGCTGCCTTCCCGCCCTGGCGATGCTCCCCGACTTGATACCTTCTGCAAACAGGAGCAAAGGTACCATTTTGCTGTCGAGGACTCTGCTCTGGGCTGGCACTGGGGTGCGTCGCAGTTCTTCTCTGTGTTTGGGATTATTCTGATGCAGTGACTGAAATCCAAGGCCCATAGTTCGGCAAATGATGGGCACAGAAGCAAGGGAGCCCGCGTCCACACCTGTGCCAGCATGGCCCTTCTGTTCCCTTTTTGAAAATCATAGCCCTGTATGCAGCTACTGGTGCTCACTGAACTCTCTAAATGCATTTTGCTTTTCGAAAACAAAAGGGTGCTGCTTCCTAAGTTAATATGTTTATCAGCACATCTGAGAGCACCATTATTATTAATATATTGCATTTATACCCAGCCTTTTTTCTTCTCATGGGGCACCCAAGGCAGTTTGGGGTGCAGGGGATGGCTTTCTGATCTCTCCATCAGATGCTATAATTTTGGTACCACCACCAAGAAGGCTCTGTCTCGAGGATTGGAGGCTTTGCAGTCTATATGATTGATTATGTGACAGAATGAAGTCTCATGAATTGGACTGGTAAGACATGCTGGCTGGTGCCCTACTCTACATAGAGTCAGCCTGAACTGGGGAAAAAGAATCCAGGGAAACTCACACTGGACACCCAAGAAAACCAGGACCTGCCGTTTTGCATGTGCTTTACATGCATTTGAATTTTTCCACTGGCAAGTGGAGGCGCTCATGTTTCCTTCTCTCTTGGCAAGGGCTCTTTCGGCGCATTTTCTGCTTCTGGCTTCCGTGCTTCCATGTGGCACACAGTGATCTGAGAAGGGGAAAACTTCCCGTGTTGAATTTGGGCCAGTCACACCGCTGTGCAGAATCCTGCTGGTAAAATGTGGCAAAACAGACGCGTGGCTATAAAGAGAGCATACTTGCAGGAACAGAGCCCGAGAGCCAATCTTTCAGTATTTATAAACACCGCAGGATAAACCACCATGGCAAAAGGCCCACTCCTTCAAGGCATTGGCTTTAATCTGATTTTAATACATGATTACCTGCATGTCGCAGCAATGCGCAACACCCTTTGCTCATTTTTACAAGCAGCATAATACGACTGGGTTCCTTTCAAAGGAGCAACAGGATGAAATGCTCCAAAAGCCACGGGGCGTAATCCCTTTACTAAGACCATGGAGACTGTCAGCAAGTAATGAGCAAGACTTTGGGTTGTCCAGAACATTTCTTCAGGCTGGATATTAAGTGAGATAAGTAATGGGATGGCGAAGAGAAAGAGAGGAGGAACAAGTGAGCATGATGTAAATGCCTTAAGTCTGCAATTTGTAACCGTTTTACAATGGAGTGCAAGCCCAGGGCATTCCGCTGCCTGAGGTGCGAGCACGACGCCGTTCCTCCATTCCACGCACAAGAGCCAGCTGGGCTGGCAGGTGACTCTGCCTTCAGAGCAGAGAACGAGGCGGCAGGTAATGCTGCCGCCTCCTAGCATTTGCCGCCCCAGGTGACAACCGCTTCGCCGTGCCCAATGGCGGGACCGGCCCGGGATGCAAACAGAGGTTGGCTTCTTTAGGGACCTTTTTTGAGGAGGCCTTTACAATGTGATCGCCTGGCCTCGTTCATGGAATTTTACAAGGGCAAGTGTGACCCCAGATGACGATAGGCTCCATTGCTAACTCTCCTATGTTTTTGCACTACTTTTTCTGCCGCCGCCACCTTCTTTTTATATAGCTCCCCCTTCCCACTTTAAGGAGCAGACTAAGTATCTGCACTTTGCATTTTCGTCGGTAGTGCTAGGAGCTATCCCTCTGGAAGCATCTAATCGGCTCGGTTCTTGGCAGATAGGCTAGACCTGCACTGTTACTTAGATTTCAGGTTGAACCAGGAGCTGCTTGGACAGAGGAAGAAGCAGTGACAAAGATATGATATTATACAGCATCAGTCACAGGCCCTCCATCTACCTCAGTATTTTTCTGACTGGTAACAGATCTTCGGGATTTCCAGGCCCTGTTACCTGTCATGATTTAGCTGGAAATGCTACAGATTAATCCTTAGACCTTTTGCATGTTCTAGTATTAGGCTGCAGTTCCATTCTGAGAATTCCTGTTTGCTTACCAGCTTACTTGCTGCATTTCCAGCTCACGTCTGTTTACAATCAGAGCCAATGGTGGCACTGTGCAAAACCCTTATTCCAGAGTAACTAAGATTATCATTTGGCAGTGTGATTATATGCACAAGGCTCTTCTGTTTAGGCTTCCTTTTGTATTATCTTGCTCGCTTGCTTTACAAATAATCTCAAAGAATGCACAGTGGGGAGAGGGGGAGAGAGAGAAACCCAGGCGCTTTCCAGGGTCCCAGTGAAGATTAAAGCTGTATTTATAAATAATGAGAGCGAAGGCAGATTTGATGAAAAACATATAAAAGTATTTGCAACCCTCACAAATGCTTCTAGGCAGCAGCCAAATCAAAACACCTGAGGTTGAGAAGTTACACTTTGCACAGGTGAGCGATTGCACAAGGGCCCAATTTAAAATTCTCCCACCTGTAGGAGCCACTGGTTCCTGCAGTTGAAAGCAAAGAATCTCTGTTTTTATGATAGTAGCCTGTGGTGAGGAAACTTCTGGAATTGCGAGACCAACTAGATAGGACATGATTACTTACATGAAAGCAGGGAACACGAGCATTAAAAAAGGTAGGTAGCTGCTATCAAGGTGTGTGTCTCTGAGCAAGTTTAGGAGACTTGTACTCCTCTGTCCCGGCCCCCACTGTGGTCCTGATCCTGCTTGGAGGGGGGTACCATTTATTTACATGCGAAGTAGCCACCCATGTTAATAGTGTCTGTGCTCTTAATGGCACATCCATTCGGGTCCTCAGCACTGGCTGAGTGTAATGCACTATTCGAAGAACAATAAACCAATGAGATGCTTCAAACCACAGCGCATACTTTAGCAAAGCGAAACGGTGTGTGCGTGAGAAAGACGTTCCTTCTGAGCATTTCTTTTCATAACCTGCAGTTAACTTTGTGCCAAAGCAGGTTTTTTGTTTGGTTGGGGTTTTTTTTTTCCTCTTTTTAGCTGGGCCAATTTGGAAAGTGTCATTGAACTAGGGAGAAAAAGTGTCTACAGGCCTCTTATTAACTAGATTGAGCTGTTAGTCTTTCATGACTGCGATCTACGAAAAGAGGTTCATTTGGGAGGAAGAATCTGAAATGTCAGAGAGAAAAATAAGTCCCACACCACTTTTTTTTTTTGTGGGGGGTGTCACAGATTGAGAGCCTGTCATGAGAAAAGGGGACTTGCCCCTCAAACTGAGGTCCTTTTGTGAGAAACCCTGTTCCGTCTCACCTGCATGGCAGAAAAGCATGTGAGAGAGTCGCAGGTGGGAACTCCTGCTATGAAACACATTAGCAATCAAATCCCCTTCAAATAACAGCCTATCCCAGCCTTCCATCACAGAAGGCAATAGCTCGCCCTTTGTGGCACGGGGGAGATGACGCAATGCAGAAATTTAGGAGAGGGGATGTTTCCGACTTTTTCTCTCTCTGCCTAAGCTCAACTTCCCAGGTTTCTCGAACCTTCTTGAACCTGCCCTCCCCATGTATTGAATGCCCCCTCTCAGAATGCCCCATCCATCCACATGTCCGCGTTGGCAGCCATCACGATCGCTTGTAGTTAAAAACCATATCAATTAACCCTGCCCTGGATGAAGAAACAGTTCCTTTTAGCAATCCTGAATCTATCCCTGGAGGACCCCCCCCCCCGCTTTAATATTAAGGGAATTAAGAGGGAGCAATTTAGATAGGGAAAGTAGGGGGGGTGTTGGGGAGCGTAGACCCTGGGCTAGCGTCAAGGCTTGGCCTAATCGGGCGCTTGCTCAGGGCCCCGCCAGTCCTCTGGACCCCCCGCCTGTCCAGTCTTCCTCCTTATCTTCCTCCTCCCTGTTGCTGCCTCTTTGCTGGAAAGAAGCAGGCGAATTCAGAGAGAAGCCACCCTCCAAAAAGCCCTAGAGCGGGAACTAGGTCATCCCCACCTCATCCCCTGCGCTGCAGATGCACTCCGATCCTTTTCTTCCTTTCCGCCCCCATGGCTGCTTTTAACCTTCAAAAAAGCCATGGGAGTTCTGATCACAGATCTCCCATCATGCTGTCAAGTTTGGTCCTTATTGGAAACGAAAGAAAGAATCTCTCCCTCCGTGGAAGAGTTGCAGGTTTGCCAATATGTCCCTGTTACAGTTCACTCACTTGACAGATCCGGGCTTTGTTTATTTAATTTTACGTTGCATTTCTGTGAAATGAAATCTGCAACTTAATGGCCATAATAGAAACCAGAGCCATTTGTGCAAAACAAATATAGCAAGACATAAATACACTCCTTAAGATGTCATTTTTGTATCCAGTGTTATTTCTATAGTGCGTTTATTTATTTATGCCTTTAAAAAAATCTTCAGTGGATTCAGATTTTTCCCTCTGAGAAGAACATTAAAGCCTTTGCCTTCCACCCGCTACAGCTTTATCCTGATGAAATAATGAGCCTGCATAAAAACTGCTTTTATTAAAGCCAAATGGGTCCTTAATCATACAGTAGCTTTCAATATAATCTATCTGATCTCCCAGAGTAGCTAGAAATTGGTTGGAGAAGGCAGAAGGGAGGGGAGGTTTTTGCTGAGTGCAAATTAACTTGAAAGAAGGGAGCGTTAACCTCAAAAGCGAGCCCATTTCCGCTAAGCAGGCCATATTTTGGATCTCCATCAGGCTCAGTGTATTCCAAGAAACCCTCAGAATAGTCACGTCCGCTCTGAAAAGACAGTTATTCTGTTCTGGGCCGCCACAGCCCTTCCAGAAAAGGGGTCGCCCCTGGGAGCCCCCGGGCTCGGGGAGACCACTTCTGCATTGATAAATGCAGCACTAAAACTGAAGATGAAAGAGAACACACTCTCGTCTGAACATGGCATATGCTAATCCAGATGTCCCCGGCCTTTTTGGGTCGGAGGCCACATTTGGATTTCGAAAGTGCTCTCACAAAATAGCTGCTGCAGGAGTGAACACGCCTGCTCATAAAATCCCTGTCAGGACCGGCACGCTCTGTCACAAAACACGTCTTTCCCAGCGGGCAAACAGGGGAGACGAAAGGAAGTCTATTTGCTCAGAACCGTGCAAAAATGGCAAGGCTAATAGCGAGGCGGGGTCTGAGGCAGAAACCACTCAAAGATGGGGTGGAGGGACGGCCATCACCTGGTGCTGCAGATGCTGCCTCTCAGTTAAAAGAATCTCCTTTTTCTAAGAATTCTTAAGAAATAAAACGCACATTAGGACGAGCCTGGAGCTTGGTCCTCACCAGGAATGGTCGTCCGCTGGCACACTTCGCACCTGGAAGACTCTAGTGCCAGTTTGCATAAAACTTGTAAATTTAGAAATAACCCCTCTAATGTCAATTAAAAAGTATAATGTACCTTGTGCTACTCAGTCTGTTGTCCATGCAATAATTTGGGATTTTTAAAACCAAAACGTGCATGACAGAGTCATGCAAAAGTCCCAAATGCAAAAGAAAACAGCTTTCTGGTTTGTGCAGATCATGATAATTAACTTCAGAATCCAGACCAGACCAAACCCCAACCTGGTGCCCTTCTGTTTTGCACTACAGCTCCCATCACTCCTGACTGGCCATGCTGGTGAAGACTGATGGGAGGTACAGCCCAAAACATCTGGAGGGGGGGCAGTTTTTCTTTGGGGATCCTGCAGCCCCACGGATTTCTTACGTCTCAGATAGCCCTGAAATGTTCCTACAAAGAGCAAAGCCCTTTTTTAAAAAGCTGGAAAAGAACGTGGACGCTGCTCTTTCTCTCCCCCACCTCATTTTCCTCCCTTCGGGGTGGTTCTGCACTATGACATTTGAGCACCAAAAATTGGTTTATGGGGCTGGGGAGGGACTAGCTTTGAAGTCTGAAGGCTTGGCACTGCCAACTATGAATTAGGACTTGAAAGCCCGCCACCGCTGGCAGCCTCGAGAGCCTTCCAGCCCCCAAGTCTGTCGAAAAGGAGCTGAGCTTTGCTCTCTCCGGCTCCAAATGGAATACAGAGGCCGTCATCCGCTCGAGGGCTGAGCCACAGATGTGCTTAGGAGACGGCACTTTAATGTTCCACTTGACCCAGCAAAAGCTCCACTGCGTGAACGCAGCCCACTTCCCTAGTATTTCCAGGCTTTGTTTAGCAGCGCCTTCCACTTAATTGCTGCCCTCGGTCCTCGCTCTGCCCTGAAACGAAGCGTAAATACACAGCACGGCTTTGGACCACGGCCATCCCTCGTTGAGCACCTAATGGCAGGCTTGCAAGATCGGGGCAGGGCCATGAAGAACAGGAGACGAGCTTTGCTGGACGCACCTGAAGGCACATCCAGGCCGGCCTTCTTTTTGCACAGGGGCCAACCAGATGCCTGTAGGCACCACTGCTCCCCATCTCCAGCCTGGGCGTCCGGAGGCCTGCTGATGCATCTGTTGGCGTTGGCGTTTCCCGCTTTGAGTTGATTTAACTCTGCCCGGTTCTGTCCTTGCAAGGTGCCCAAGGAAGCTTAACTGATCTGCGTTTTTTCCGCACAACCCTGCGTGGTACGTCAGGCTGAGAGCCAGTGCTTAGCCCAGATAACTCGGTGAGCTTCTTGCTGCGCGGATCCTGAACGTGGACTCCCAAGTCCCACTGCTGCTCTCACCGCATGGTTGTCAGTTATTTTCCCCACATCCAGTATCTCAACACGTGGAAGGTTTGCATCTCAAGTTCACTTTGTCCAGGAGTCTGAGATCCGGGCAGGGTGGAATAAGCCCCCACAGCATTCATTTTACTGCCCATATCTTCCAATGCAAGCATTTGCAGACTTCGCTTTGTCCAGCCCAAATGTTTATTGCAAGCACCCTTTCTTGTTTAATGCATTTTGTGAATATTATTCCTTTGCATACATTTTAAACTGGAGAATTCCATGGCGACATTCAGAGAGTTGCAAATTTTGAAGGGTCTCTGAGTTCTGCAAATGCCACATCAGCAGCCTTAATATGTTCAGGTATAAACGTAACCTAAGTTTAAGATGCCACATGATTCTTAGTAAATGAATGTGCGTCTCTGTTTTCCCAGGTGAAGGAAAGGAAGGCCCTTTTTGAATAATAATAGGAAACCTGCACCGAACACGCGAGATTGTGCATTTCACGCCAGTGACTGTGCTTTTCAGGAAAAAAGACGTCCTTAATCCAGCAGAATGTTAAAACTGCAGGCAAAGACTGCTGCAGCTAAACATTTTCCTTGCCATAGCCACCCTCCCCAAATATAGAAAGCCAGGCATTCGGAGAGTGCTTTCCCTGATCACAGCAACTCTCCCTGAGCACAGAAAGCTGACAGATCTGGGAGACGCTTTCTAGTCCCCAGAAACCTTCCCATCACCTAGGAGGCGAGCAGGCCGGGGGAGCCTTCCCAGCACCCAGCTGAGAGGGACGCTTGGAGGAAAACGCTCTGAGTGGCCCTCCTGTTTGTCACGCTCATCGCCGCGTGTCCTCTTGCCCTCTCCTCCTGGCCATTCAGAGGAGGGTGCTTCACCTTTCCTCAGCCTGCTCTCCGTTCACAGAGTCCGGCCTGGCAGGTGCGTGGAGCAGCCTGAGCAACGAGGAGAACCAGCACTGGGTTTCGGGAGTTGGCGGTGGGGCCCCGCAGGGGCGTGGGCCCTGGCAGATGCCCAGCCATGCCGACCTTGACGTTGGCACCACAGGGAGAAGAATTCAGCTGCAGCCCTTTTCCATTCCGCAGATTTGGGGCCTGCAGTCTCTCAACATTTCACACGCTTCTGCCGCCAAGTCACAATGCCCCCCTTCAATGGTCCACAGTGGTCTATTGATCCTAAAGGGCAGCCCAGCTAAGAAAATACCAGCTTTTAAAAGCTTGCCGTGTCAGTTTCAGGGGGGCCGAGGACACGAGGCCACGGAGGGCATTGGCTGAGACTAGAAACAGCGCTTTTATGGGAGAGCCCCCAACTCGCCCGCCTGAAACATGCCGAGCTGGCAATTTGCATCCCGCAAACAAGGCCGTGATTATAAGATTGCTGAAAAGAGCCCAGTTGTGCACAGATGGGTGGGCAACTTGGGTCTGAACCCTCACTCGGCCACGGAGCTTGCTGGGTGATCCCTCCACTTGTCCGGATTGCTGTGAAGGTAAAAAGGGGAGCTGAGTACCTCGTTCTGAACTCTTTGGAAGAAGTGTGTGGAAGAGGGAAAATAGCAGTATAACAAACAATTATGCACTCTCCTCTTTACCCGCCAGGTGATGGATGGGCAGCGCTAGGAAGCCATGAGCTCACCTTTCCAAACATTTCTTTTGAATTCTTAGCTTTGCAGGCAACGTAGTATCTGACCTCATAAATTACACCTGTTTGCAAAATCTGATTGAACGAGGGAATCTATGGCTGGCCAAAGAGTGGTCTACATATAATTCATTATTACAGTGCATAAGTCTGATACCACTCACGCTGCTGTGTGTGTGTGTGTTTTTTTTTTTCCTTTCTCATTTTAGGAATTCTCATCTCCTAGCCCTCCAAAGTGTTCCTCTTGGAATGTATTGAACATGGCTGCTGTTGAGGAAAGCAGAAGCTGAAACAGTAAGCGCTACATATATTTTGATGCTAGTTTGCTGTTCGTCTGTCGTTCGTCCATGTGCATGTATGCATGTGTGTATAAAAATACTTATTCTCAGGTCAATGATGCGTTACTCAGGCCTTATTTTTCATCCTCGGGGTGATAACTATGAGCTTTAAACTGTTCTCCTGAAATTAGATTGCTTTCTGTGGTACAACGCGTGGACTGCAGTTTTGTGGAATGCTAGCGCTGGCACCGTGCTTGTTCCATCGCTCAAGCGGCATGCTGATTAGCAGCGTCTGTGAGCAGAAAGAGAAGTCTTCACAGTACCATTAAGCAGAGGCCAAAGCCAGGATCTAAATGGAAAGATGGCAGTTTTACTGCTGCTGCTGATCATCAGCTGCTTAGCACCTGAGGATGCCTGTCGGCATTCGCCAAGAGCAAGGGCAACGGTAGTATATAACATACGCAGAAGATAGCACTCGCCTGTTTTCTTCCTGGGAACTCCCTTTTCCCTCTGAACTTAGCTGCAGACATCACAGTAATTGGGAGCAGGAGGGGTAGAATTAATTTTCCTGGAAATAATATATTGACCCGTCTGGTAATGCGAAGTATTTGGGAGTGGTTTGGTCCTGAATAGCAGTGAAGCCTTTCCGAAGCTGGAGATGGAGAGTGGTCCATGTGGTTTGTCGGTCATGGACGCCTGCAGTTTCCCTGGGGTATAGCTATGGGAATGACCCTCATAAGCCCCTGCATGTCGGAATTTACTGTTATACCACCCAGGTGTAGACAGGCCTTTGGGACGCCCTTGGTTTCATTCCGGAGGCCTGAGTCCCACGACCTGGAACCTGGTAACGTGGCAAACCAACAGCTTTCAGGAGGCACCGCATGCAAGCACGCTGCAGCCAGATATTTATCCCTCTGCCAAGCACCGGGACAACATGCAGCTGCAAGAGTAGCCCCATATTGGATATGCCCGATAAATAATCGGCCTCATCTAGAAGGGGCAGGAATGGTGGCGCCAGTTCCGGGGACTGAACTGGGACCTCATGCATGCAAAGTGCGTGCTGTGCCACTGGGGGGAAAGGAGAAGCAAGCAAGCAGAGGGGTCGCTCACTTGGCAAACCCAGTGAACTGGCCGGGACATCAAGGGGACGAGGGGCAGAAGGTGGGCAGGCGGCTCCAAGGGCACCACTGAGCCCCCTTGGCAGGGCTGTTGGCCCTGGCTAGGCCAGACTCATGGCATGGAACGTGGCTATCCCCGGATCGGCTCATTCCAAGTGGAAGGGTGACCCTTAAGGGATCTCTTGCTGCCCCCCGCCCCCGAGGCACGATTAGCAACACTGCAGCTCTCTCATAAACTCTGAGCAATTTGGAAAGAATCCAGCCCTGCTTTTGTACCCGCACCTACGGCAGTCCTGGGGACCTGGGTAGGTACACATGCTGGATTAATTTGCTCTTGAACGGAGCTCAATTATATCTTTAGGTGCCTGGCTGTTAAACCAATAATTCATTCACAGTAGCTCAGCCCAGTGTTCATTAAATGGCTGCTTTTCTCTTGGATTTCTGTGAGTTACTGTACTATGCAAACTTGTAAAAAAACAGCAAAACAAACGACGACTGGAAAGAATTTGGTGGAAAAAGCAAATCCTTAGCTCTGGAATAAACATGCTTCCCGCTTCCCTCCTTACTATTGAGGTATAAAAGATATTTAATAAATAAACGAACACATGTTGTTTGACACGGTTCTTTTAGATAGGGTGGGAGGGGCATACTTAACCAAACAGGAGCTTGGATATTGGGGGGTGGGGGGAGCAGCGGTTTCCATTGCTCGATGCACCAGATGAAGAGGAGGCGGATAGAGTATTTCGTGCCAGGAAGCTCAAGTGCGCTGGTTTACAAAAGGGGCATATTTTATTCTAGCCGAAACCATCGGACTTGTCGCAGGTTTGAAGAAATTGTATCGGCCAGGCCCAGAGTAGTAGTATACCTGGATGCTTAAAGACGGCAGGAGGCAGATGCGACGGGCCGTGGCTCCATGGCAGGTCTCCTCTGCAGCGAGAGCGGCCCGCTCCATCCCTCACATCTTCAGGTCAGGCTGGGACTGGGAACGGGGCTGCCCCGGTCTCTAGAGGCTGCTCCCCACCAGTGTCTGGATGACTGAAACAGGCTGGGTATTTGCCTGTATAAAGCAGCTTTTGTGGTTTCTGAGTGAAAGGGGGAAGGGAACAGGAAGATCTGACTCTGGTGTGGAGTCTGGAAGATGGGGAAAGGGGGTGGAGGATTCCTGCTTCCCCAGAGCCAGTGCCTGTGGAATATCGGACACTTCTAGGCTCGGGGAATGTTCTCAGTGTCTCCTTTCGGCATCTGTTCCTGGCCAGCCAGCTCGCATGCAGAAGGTTGCTGCTCTGAGTGGGTGGGTGTCAGCCACCATGGGCTTGATGGGCCAAGTGGCAGGTCTCTCCGCGAGACAGTTTCCTGTTTTCCTGGGGAAGAGCTCAGCCTGTTTTTCTGAGGTATGGTTGCAAGGGATGCCTGCGAGGTCTCTCTCCAGCGAAGCATCCAGCCTGAGGAGCTCTCTGCCCCATTTTGGACATATTTTGGACATTTCTTGATTGAAATGAAAAAGCCAGATTTAAAAAAAAACTTTTTATATTATTGATTGATTGATTGATTGATTGATTAAACACTTTTGTATAATGTTGCACTAAACTCATGGCTCTCTGGACAGTTTATGTAATAAAAACCATTGATGAAGCATAAACTACATAAACAGTCACATTTTAAACTATCAGTATAAAACAGTAATTCATCCCCATCACAGCAGGGCTTAATAATGTATATTAACATAGCAGATTGAATACATCTTAAAAGATAATTAAAATTCAAAAATTCACCAATTAAAATACCAATCAGAGTTCCTATTCTTCAGGAATAAGAAAGCCAGGAAATAATTAGAAAGACAGAGGTGAAAACAGGGAAAAATGAGTGGAAAATGAAACTATTTGCCAAAAATGGACTAAGATTGGAATGACCATGGAGCAGAAACCAAAGTCAAGCACTTGATTTCAGTGGGCAGAACTTGAAGCCTGTGGTTTATTCTTCTCCAGCCCGGCATTCTCTGAATGTGTTGGGCTACGACTAGCAATACGGCCAGCCAGTATGGCTGGGGATGATGGGGGATGTATCTCAACATATGTGGTGGGCAGCAGGTTGAGGGAGTTATCCTAAGAAATTTGACCTTGGTGGAAAACCATGTAGAAACTATGGAGGTCCCTTAGTGGCCATACAAACATGCCACTAATTTCTCCGGCTACCAGCTTAGAGGGAGAGTGACCTACATGGGAAGGAGAAGCCTGTTCAGTTAGAATAAGAAGTAGTCTTACTCTGGTTCACACGGAACTAGGTCAAAAGTGTGCATCCTTCTAAGGAGTAACTTGGGTGCTAATACCCAGTCTCATTTTTTTTTTTTTAAGTCAGACTTTCTCCACACAAAGAATGTCTCGCAGTTGTTTATGAGTTCTTCAGGCAATATTGTGATCCTCCAGTTTTGCTTCTGTGGCTTAGCCAGAGGAGAAGCAGGAAAGGCAAAATTCCTGACTGCATCGCAGTTCTAAGACTAAACCAAGAGTGGATGGCAGCAGGTTAATTCCCTTGCCTTCAGTGTCAACTGTGAAACTAGAATATATAATTTTTAAAAACCAAAACCTTAGCATTGAAAAGAGCATTTGAAATGACCCAGATTTAAAAACAAAGTATCAGAAAAAAGGTCATACTATGAAAAGGTAGTGTTTAAAGTATGTTATCAATATTTTCTTAGCTGAAATTGAACCCTTTGTGACTTTTATGACCTCCTTTAAGGCCTTTGATAAATCTTTCTATAAAGCTTTCACTGAAAAATAATTTATATTAGCAAACATGGTAACTGCAAAAAACTGGAAATCAGATGGATTGCTGCTAATTACAAGATTGGCCCAGGAAATATTTTTCAGTGGCTGAGATGGACAAACTAATTACTTAGATGAAGGGAACAATCTGAGGGCCCCGAAACAGCTTCTTTGAGGATCACAGGATCTTTTGGCGTTTCAGTTCAACACATCTGGAAGGCATCTGGCTGAGGAAGGCTGAACAGGATACATTGCCCCAGCATATGTAAATGAAACACTCGAAACGGTCGTTGTCCGGAAGGCCGTCCCTGCCACCGCAGGTGTAGTGATGCATCCGCCACGGGTGGCGAATGCAGGAAGGCGGCAGCAAGCTGCTGGAGGAAAGCGTTGCTTACCAAGCACCCCGTCCTGTGCTCCCTAACCAGCTTTCTGCCCCCAGATGCGGTTTCGGATGCTGTCCCATTGCCCGAATCAGCTGTCAGCCCAGCTTGAGAATGTGGGGTGAGCTGGGCGCCATGCTGCCCCGGGAGGGAAAGCTCTTGGGACAGCCTTCAGTGGTCATGAAAGCTCTGCAGAACCGAGAGCTCGTAGTTGGTATAAGAAAACCAAACGCCGTCCTCAACAGGCTGGTTTGAGTTGTCATCTGGGAACTTTTTCCGTGCTTGTCGTAGGCCGTCCCAGGATGCTAGTATAAAAGCTTTAAATAAACGAATATCTAAATAAACCTGAGGCTCTCAGCTCTGCAGTCCAGATTTCAAGCGATCAGGACAGAATTAGCTACTGCGGCTCTGCCTCCACCCTTCTTCTTGAGCTGGGTGGAGTGGGAGAGGCGTTACTTCCAGGGATGGCCACTTGGCTGGTGGATCCCCAGGAAAGCAGCGAAGAAAAGAGCCCACCTGGCTCCAGAGAAAGGACCTCGCGTGAGGGCGAGGCAGAAGGTCAGGCATTTGGCAGGTGCAACACGGGCCAATACAGCCGTCGTATTTGCCATCAATTGAGGAAAACTCGGTGCAGAGCAAGAGAGAGACGAAGCTGGCGGAGAGGAGGAGGAAGTGGGGGAGAGAGAGAAAGAGAGAAAGTATGTTTAAAGGAGGAACGCTGCCTCTCTGGGTGGAAATTGCATTGCTTTGGCATGAAGCAAAAAACCACACAAACCACATGAATGTAAAGAGAAGAGCAAAGGCAGTTGTTCCAAACTTCCAATATGAACTTCCTGGCTCAGGAAAGGCAAATGCATATGTAGAAGTGCATGTCTGTGTGTTTTATAGGGCTGAGATGTTTAAGCAGTTTAATTGATTTTAAAAACCTCTCACATTTTAATCAGCCTAAAATGAATGTGCTCTGGTTCACTGGGCTTTAAAAAATAAAAATAATAAATGCGAGTACAAATGACCCTCCCTTGCAGGCAGCAAGCACCATTAAATTTATTCAGTTACTGCATTTATATTCCCGATGTTTTCATCTTGCAAGAACAGCAGGATTCCGCCTCTCCATTTTATCTTCATAACAACCCTGTGAGGTAGTTAGGCAGTCGGTGACTGGCCCGAGGTCACCGAGGTCATGCACTGGGTTTCCCGACAAGTGGAGATTAGTGCCCAGATCTCCTGCATCCCAGTTCAGCTCTCTAACCACTATACCACGCCGCTTCTCAAGAGAAGCTCTCTGCCATTCTCTGCAGGCAATACCTGTTTTCAGACACTGCTTTGCTCTCAGGCTGAACTGTTTCACATGAATTACATTGTTTTAGTGTATAGATGTATTGTTTCGAATATGCTCAATAATTAAAGTTTTCTGTGGAGATTACAAAAACGTATATCATATATATCCATTTCATCCAATTGCCTCTCAGTGCTGCAAACTGTTTTTTAAGAACAATTTTGTTTGTTTTCGTAGGCATCTCTTTAACATATGCATTTTTTACTCAGTTTCGCCTCATCCACACAGTTTTGCTTTTGAGCATTTTTGAGCAGGAAGCAGATAAGAGCATTCATAAAAATCGTCTGTTCAAAGGGTAAACGCATTCCCAACAGCATCTGAGGACAAATTAGAGGAGTTTCTTTTGAAATTTGGGCCAAACAGATTCTCCCTCGGTCTTGCACCACTTTTTTGTATGAATGCATCATACAAAAAGAGCGTTTTCTCTTTCAAGACCATTTTTTCTTCCCAATTTCAAATATATGTCAATTTAATCAATCAATCAATCAATCAACCAACAGATAAATTCTATACCTGTCTACTCAGAAATAAGTCCTATTAAGAACTGGTAAGTGGAATAGAGTCACATCCTAAAACACATGCAGTTTACTAAGATTTCCTTCATTTTTAAATGCAAGTATTTTGCTGAATGTTTGGAGCTGCTAGACACTGTCCAATGAGCTTATGCATCCACTGTCCATATAACAACCATGTGGAAGGGCCTTTAGTGCATGTTCTGAAGAGGAAGCAAGCTGCAAATTGTGTCTTTAGTCTGCAGTGGGGAAAACTTTCAAAAAGCGAACCACTGGCTCTTCAGCCCAGAAAAATGGAAAATAATTGTGTGTGGGTGTGGGGGGTGCATGTGTGTGTTTTTGCAATTTTCAGTCATTGGAAACTTGAGGAAACAATGAGGAGAAAACCCCTACTCTGATGTAATCGTTTTTCTATTTCCAAATAATGAGTGAATTTTTGTTGGAGTACTGTAAAATAATATGGTTACAGCCAATTATGCTGTTGGAAAACTCTTAGACTCAAGATTCAAAGGTAATAAGTAATTTGAGAACAGCTGGTGGTCTTAAGATTTAAATGTGATATCTTGAGGTCCTGAGAATGGACTGTAGGCAATTGTGTGAGAGCGAGACTGTAGGCAAGCCCCGGGCAGGGGGCTGGGGGTGTCTTTGTGAGGGCAGGGATCAAGCCAAGAGTTGGGAAACCAAAATGAAAAAACCCCTGACGGTTGCACAGTGGCAACATGGAAGGGAATAGATAGGCAGGAGAAAACACGTAGATATAGGACATGTCTAGAAAGAACCGACTCATTGCCTGGATAGATCAATTCCTGCATATCACAGGAATGAAATAATGGCACGAAGAAACAAGTCACTGAATGTTGCTGAAAGTGGGCACAAGTGGGTGGAAAGACTTTGGTACCTGGGAAATGTTTGCCATCAAGAGAGGGATTCTGTAGCCCTGTTGGATCTCTACACAGAGCCGCTCTGGACCACAAGGGGACTCCAGATTCTAGCACTGACAGGTCCTGGAGTCATGGGCCTTCCGGTTCCATGCCTGGGGACTCACAGTGCAGTTGGACTGATTAGAAACATAGAAACAGAGCAAGTCAGAAGGCCATCTAGTCTGACCCTGGGCCATCTAGTCTGACCCCCGGCGCCAGCCAGCTCTGCTCATGACATGCCTACCATGTGCATGTCCAGCCTATCCTTGAACGCCCTCACTGATGGGGCCTCAACCTCCTCCAGTGGAAGCCCATTCCATACCCTGGGTGTCCTAACTTGTCAGGAAGTACTTCCTGGCATCCAAATTGATTTCCCTGATTATGTAAGACCTGGTTTATTTATTTAATTTATTTGGGATATTTCTAGGCCGTCCAATCACTCTGCGTGTCTGGATGGCTCACAGCAAATCAAGAAATGCAACAGTATAAATACAAATATCATAAATACCACAAACAATAGAAAAACTGAATAACCCATGACTGAAATAAAAATAATTAAAATCTATCAAACATTAAAGTATTGGGTGGATAAAAAGTTAGCCACGTGATATATGCCTCAGTGGTTTGCTTGGGGTACACAGGTTTGTTGGCTGGTGTTGCTAGGGAGTCGTGCGCACATGTGCAGGCATGTCCTCGCACACACAGCTCTCAGTTTCACACACAGCTTCCGCTGAGATTTCCATTTCTTCACAACGCTTCCCAGCAGCCTCTTCCACATACTGCTGTGTCCCCCCCCCCCCCACAATTGGCAATGGAAGGGTCCAGGAAGTGAATTACATAGAAATCCAAAGCTGAAGCAGTAGAACTGGAAATTATTTATTTGTGGTTGGAAGGAAAATGCCTGCAATGCAGCAACAAGCCCATTCTAGTTGACCTACAACTGTTTTTCTGTTATCCTTTGGATGGGAGATACTTTTAGGAGGGGTGAGGGATAAACAACATGTAGGGTTTGGATGCAGAACTTGGTTTGTGGAGAATGGTGGCACAGAGCTGACTACAGCCACTAACCCCAAACCCATGACAAAAACTCCCCCTTCTCTCTTTGTCTATTTCGAGTTGCATATACTGTTGGCAGGTCAAGGAATCATACAACCAGGAAGGGTTTTATTTCTTCCTCGACTTTACCAAAAATAATGTCAAAGATGGAGATGCAAAGAGTAACCATTTGATTCTAGAACATCCTGGAGAGCTAGAAAGCAAACCATGCGCTCGCTGTTCATGTACAGCCTGATTCCATGCGTATTTGCTTAGAGATAAATCCCATTTATTCAGCTGGATTTGTGTCCCTGTTGTCTGTGTCTAGCAGGGGAGGGAAGCTTGTGGCACTCCAGATATTTCGGCCTAGAGTAACCATGAGCCATGGTGAGGGATCATGGGCATCCTAGAACCTCAGGTTACCTTGCTCTGACATATAGAATCACAACCTTATTAATTTGTATGTGGTTATTCATTTAAGATAATGAAGGTGAGATTTTCCTCCAGAGAAGCTCAGCCTGGTATACATGACGGCAGGGGGATCAGCTCATTAGAGCCTTATAGGCATCCTGTAAAATGGGTTGAACTGAAAGAGGGTGTTTTGAACGTGAAATGTGCATCGTTGAGCACGGATAGGAACTTACACCGCACTGTGTTGCAGAAGGGCCTGGAAGGGCATCTGGTCCAACCATCTGCTTGATCCAGGAAATCCAAAACTAAAGCTTCCCCAGCCTCTGTCTAAAGGCTTCTAGTCAACAACCCTCTAGGTTTGGGAGTTCAATTGTTTCCTTATTCTGTGCAAGCTACCCTGGGAATATGAAAGGGCGTATAAAATGCCTCCAATAAGAAAATTAAATGAGTAGGTAAATAAATAAATCCAAAAGTAAATAAATCCAAAAATTGTGGAAGAGGAATGCCCTTTCATCTTTCTTCGGTTATGGGACTGCTTGACAAGCACAACAAAAGCATGTTTTGCACGTGGACTATTTTGCATATGCAAAGCGTGGCATGTAGGTTTGACATAACTCTTCATCTGGAAGGGGCAAGTCGTAGCAGAAGATCCTCTGCTGTTGAGCGGAGATGCTTCTGCCTGCTTGGAACAGTAGCATAAAGGCTTGGTTTGCTATAAACTTCACTGCGTAATGGTAATTATGCTATGTGTCATTGCTGCATAAAAGGAGTGCTTGGATAATGGAAGGCAGCCAGCATAAGGCCCTCTCTCCATGTTCTTGCTCATTGTAGGGTAAATATTTATAGCAAGGTCAAAAATAAAAATTGCCTGAATTTATTAAGTTCTGAAAATTAACAGGGAACATGGGCCAATTTTCTCTGCATTCCTCCGACACCACTTGCAGTACTCCGTTTGAAGCCCCAACGCAGGACGGGTCTCGGGGACCCTCTCCCAGCAAACGCCGCCAATCGCGATGCGTTCCGCCGTCCTGCCAATGTTGGTTTCTTGGGGTGCATTATGTATCTGGAACCCCTAATCTTGATGATTCAACCTGTGGGTTTTTGGAGACCAGAGTTCCAATCTCTTTTCATGCCTGAGTCTTTCAGCTCTGGGCCCATTCTGGGAATTATGCAAGGCTTGCTTGAAGACTTGAAGCATAGAGAAAGTGCAAGGTTTTAAAATGTTCGTTTGCGAGCACTTTGCCTGGCTTTGGTCCTGCAGAGCACGCGCATGTTCTGGTTGAGTAACCAATCCTAGGCTGGACGAGTGCTCGACAGGGCTTTGCGTTCCCTTTCCTATGTTCCAATCGCACCGAAATCTTTGGTTTGGGCTTCTGTCAGTCTGCGTCATCACTGCTCTTAATAGATTTTTTTAGCCCTATGTGTCGTTTCCATTATTATGCATTCCGCTATGGAAAGGTTCCATCCCTCAAGGTAACCTAAAGCTAATTTGAAATAAATACAACGAATAAATGCAATAATCAACGTAGGATGCCAATTAGATGTTTGGGCAAGGAGATGTGGGGGTGCGGGACAGAAAATCCGATGTGGAATAGAAAAAGGTGAAGAAAGGCGTGTTCCTTGTTTCCGAGACAAGACACGGTCGACAGGTGCCCTCCCTCCATCGCCCGGCCTTCTCACCACCGGGCTTCCTGCTCTTGCTCCTCACCCCGTTTCACATCCCTGCAAACTCCTGCTGGCTTGACAGGAAGAGAGCCTGTCCTTCCTTCTTAGCACCACCATTGTCTGGTCCAGAACAAGAGGCAGACAAACAAGCCAGTGGCAGTGCTGAAGAGCAGCTTCATGAGGCCCTGGGCCCTGGAATGGAATATCCTAGAAACAAGAGCACACCGGCCTGCGTCCTCTTTTACGGCAATGCCACCGCCCCGGGTTGTGAATTCCGCCTTCTTCGGCTCGTCGCACCTCTTCCACTAAGCACAAAGATCAGGTCCCTTGCTTGAAACTGATGGGTGCGGACCCGATTCCATCACGTGCACTGAAGCGCACATGGCAAGCGCTGCATCAGTGCAAGATGGGAAGGGGCGTGCAGCCTCCTCCCACAAGCTTGCCTGGAACAACAGCCGGGGAAGTACCGGGACTGGGAATGTGTCAGTCATTAAACGATCTTTCTAGCTCGAGAGCAGGATCTGCAGCTCTGCACAGGAAAGAAGCTCGACGTTTCTTCTTGCGAAATTCTGTTTATTAAAAAGAAGAAAAATAAGATAGTGGAGGAAAAGTGGTGGTGGGGGTAAAAGGGGCAGCATGCTTCCTTGAGGGAATAGGCTGTGGGTGTGTAAAGGGCAAATTAATATGGATTTTGGCTGCAAGCGTTTTGGAGCGCTTGGCACCCGCTGCGTTGACATATTTGTACCACCCGAAGGTGTATTTTGCAATGCGTCTCATGGAAACAACTAGTAAAGACTGGCTTAATGGGAGAGGGAAGCATGCAGGATGTGCAGCCCGGGTGTGAGGCCTTTTGATGCTCAAGGAAATTCACCCGGAGGGAAATCTGAGATGAGCATGAGACGTTTAACAGAAATGCAGAAAACGTGCACGCTCATCAGTTTGATTATTGCTGCTGGTGAACTCGGATGATGTTAAAAATGCTTCTTAATTCCCATTCCAGTAATGATAGTTTCCTCTTCTGGGGGCAGAGATTTTGGTGGGAAGCCAGCGTGCTTTGGGAAGATTATATCCTTCTGATTCAAGCAACCCGTGTGCCAGATCACAGCCTGGATCAGGGGGCCAGCCCCGTCCCCCCACAGCAGTCTAGGTGGCTTAGGTGTTTTGGGGGGCTGACGCCACAGAATACCGAAATCCTTTAAGAGGCTCTGCCTTATGCAGACAATTTCATTCATGGGGAATGGATGTCTGTGCTTGAGAGCAGAGGAGAGAGACTCCAGCATCAGTAGATGCTGTGTCGTTTGTACTAAGACACACATGCTAGGGTGTGTCATTTTTCTGCATCTAGTAGAGAGGCTGGGCAGAGCGACTGTTTGCAGTCTGGCTGGTTGTGTTTAATTTGGAAAAGGAAGCCCTTGAATCTAGTGGTCAGACATCAATAGACGCTTTTGAATATAGCAGTTTGGCACCAAAGGGAGGAGTTTATTTGGTTGCTGAAGCCTGGAAATTCTAAAACAGGGATGGGCTGAGGAAGATCTCCCAAATGCTTGGACTTCAACTCCCAGAAATTCAGGTTAGAAATTCAGTAACCAGAAAAGTTGTGAGCTGCAACCCCAAATGCCTGGAGGTCTACTTTCTGCCAGACCCTGCTCTAGGTCTAGGATGTAGAAGAATGAATCTCAGATGAGTTTGAGGGCTATGCTCTCCTTCAAAAAGGAGTTGCTGTTTGCTGTTGAACCCTTGGATGAAAAGCCATGCATAGGCCTTACACGAGCAGGGGTCCCTAGTTTTATACAGAGCTTCTGCATCTAGTGGGCCACCAGGACTACAAGTCAGAGGATCGGCCACACCAGTCAAAGGTTCCCATGCCCTGGAGTAACTGCTTCTCTGGCCACTGGTAACTGGCCACTGGTTCTCCTGAACTGGAAGGGCAGGAATTTGGTCTGGAAAAGCTGGCCCAAACCATTTTGTTGCATAAAGGAAGGGAAAATACACTCCCCCCTGCGTCACACCTCAGGTAACAGGCTGACTTAGGGTGAGCCAGGACAGGGCTGTGCAGTACATACAGCCTCAAAGTGAGTGCGGGTATGGAGGTGGGGATCGGTTGGAGTGGGGGATGATTAGTTAAAGGGTGTTCCTCCCGGCCAGTTCTGGATATCTGTCCCCGCAGATCGCATCAAAAGTTAAGCTGCTAGCATGCATGTGGAAGTTCTCAGCCCACTAAGAGGGGAAGTGGGAGCTGGAATTAGTGGCGATGGGCAAATAACCCATCCTGACTGGTTGTGCAATGGTTGCCATGGGGTTCCATCATGTTTCGAATCAATATTACATGATATTGAGACCATAGGGCTACTAACCGATTTTTTAAAAAATACAGAGCAGTCCTATGGCTGGAGTAGGCCTTTCCACTGGCTAAACATGCATATAATTAATTGCACCCTTATTTCTCTTTCAGTTTAGAAAAACTGCCTTTATTTATCCATTTTAACAAAAACTGCCAGGTGAGTCTTCCACAGGCAATTGCCTCTTTAGAAGCAGTTGGATCCTTGGTTTACTTGGGGAAATCTCTAGATGTCTCTTTGACCTGGTATAAGATATTGGAATGTGTTGGAGTGGTTTCTGGCACGTTCCTTCTTTCACTTGTTTTTCTTTTGAGCTGCCAGAGCAGAGGAGTTTCCTTCCCACTGTGATATTTTCCCGTTGGTTGTCACAAAACTAAGTAGGCTAGAAAAACAGAAGTCGGAAACACAGCCTGCGTGTGAGTGAGTGTGTGTGTGTGTGTGTGTGTGTAGCAGTGAGTCAAGCACTCAAAGAAGCCATCTGGAAGAGAGTGGAGCATTGTTTTTTTCTCATAAACTTGAATCTTCCTCAGCTTATTTTTAATCAAAGTGCCACCAATGTACTTTATTAATTAGTATTAATATTGATGCAACTATCCCTATGCTTTGGCAGTGCCCAGTGGCTGCCTCTCTTTTGGAGGAGGTAATCAAACTTTGTCTCAGAAAGCTCTTCGATATTTACCGATAGACATTTTCTTCTTAATTACATACCTCCTTGAAACTTTCACAAACAAAGTCAGTGTAAATGGGTTTTTCATGCCCCTTTGACAATTAAAAGACTGATATCACAATACTGGGAGGGCAAATGATTGTCTCTCTTAATAGGGACTGAGGACTTAATGACACTTTCAGCTTTTGGTGTGCCCCCAAAACTATAAATATATGGATATCTGGTCTGTCTTTCTTGACACCCCTGCATAGCTATGCTTCTGGTTGTTAAGACTCACATTAGTTTGTGGGTGCTGCTCGCAGTGTTGTCATCCTCCAGGGCCTTTCCAATGCTTTGTGTACATTCCTACGGCCTTTTTTTAGAGTGGGGGAAGCGTGGTATTACTTAGCAGAACAAATTGGAAAGAGCAGCTTGTGTATTTTGACTTCCCTGCTATACCACAGTGACACCTTGGTTGTGTAATAGAACAGATACAAAGGCAGAGAAGGAAAAAGGAAAGGAAAGGAAAGGAAAGGAAAGGAAAGGAAAGGAAAGGAAAGGAAAGGAAAGGAAAGGAAAGGAAAGGAAAGGAAAGGAAAGGAAAGGAAAGGATACTTGTGAAGGAGCTGATCATCATTCCCCAAAGCATCTTGAAGTAAAAGCTTTGATAAAGCTTTGATAAATCCTGTTGTTGTTGCTGTTGTTGTTTGTAAGCCGTCCAGACTCTCTAGTATTGGATGGCATATAAAAACTTTAAATAAATGAATAAATAAAATGGCACATTGAAATGCTCATATAGAAAAGTCCAGAGACTCAGGGTGAACACTGTTTGGGGATAGAAATGGAGAGAAAGCAGCAGCAGCGTTGCTATGGAACTGAACCACCAGCAGGAGCTCCGACTTGCCTGAGGATAATATTCCTCAACATACTTAGCATAATTGTTAATCCAGACATGCATGTTGTCAAATATTGCATATCAACTGAAGGTTGATATGCCTTGAGGTTCCTGCCAAAAAAACTTAATAGCGCCTCCCCCCCCCACCCCGCCTCCCAGCTTCACCTGCAGAAAGGGCTAAGAATTTGTTGGGGTTGTTCTCTCTCCTTCTCTCCAGATGGTAACAACCATCCCAAAGAAGCTGTGAAAACAGTGGCAGTCTGATCGATGGGACCCAGGCTGAGTGTTTCCTGAAAGGAGAACGCTCATTTCCCTTTTCATGTGAAAGTCATGTACCTTTCCAGAGATAGGCGACTGAAACCATACCTGCTTGTGTCAGTTCAGCCATTTTTGGACTGGCTTGCTTTTGAGATGGTGAACCGGAATACCTGGAGTCTCGGGTGCACAAAGAGGCCACTGTCTTTGTGGGCCGTCTGTGCACAACGCCTGTGAGATACCAGGAAAATAAAAGTTTGCACAGCTGTGGCTGGAAGCAAACATCTACTTTTAGCTGACCTGAGTGGATGGCTTTGGGCAGTCATCCTGAGACCTTCCAGATGTGTACGCTCTCTCTTACCATGATCAACAAACATTTGAGCCCAAGGTAGTATTGTTAGGGTTTGACCCAAACCTACAGCTTTTCATCCTCCTTCTCATGGAGGGAATGTGAATTAAACCTAGAAGGCAAGAAGGCAAAAGTTAAGGAGAAATCTTGAGGTTAGACAATGAGAACATAAGCAATAATATAACAAGGAATGTGAAACCAAAAATAAAATTGCAAGTGGGATTTCAAAAGAAGTAAGAATATTTTTAAAGTACTTTGTACAACTGTTATAAAGATCACGCATCACCTCTTCTCAACAGTCATTTAAAAGGGGACTGTGCAGTGGAATCAAAGATTTTGGAGGTTTTGAAACAAAAATTTAGAAGGGGACATGGGGAAAATTGGTTTAGAATGACAAATAGAGGATAATCAACTTATGTTTCAACTAGTACTGGGCTGAAATGGCCCCACAATTCAAAAGCTCCATTCACAAAATCAAGATAAATTTTTACGCAATAAATTCAAGGCAGGCCTGTTAAATGATCTAAAACAAACATGATCCAGACAAAACTAGCCAACAGAAGAAGAAGAAGCACATGGAATTAAAAACTTTTAATTAAAAAGAAGCAAGCTTTCTTAAAAACCACAAATGATACCAGCTGAAGATCTCTCGGGAATGAATTCCATTGGGTTGGAGCCACTGAGAAGATTCTTGCTGGTGTTTGACAACCTTACAGGTTGTGATGGCAGTTCCACAAAAAGGGACTCTAATCATACAAGTCAAATTAGCCCTTAAAGGAGCCATTTATTTATTTTACACATTTGTATGCCGCCCCCTTGCAAAAAGCCTCGGGGCGACTATCTGGATCCGTTCCAGTATGATTTCTCATCAGGTTTGAGGAGGGGCAGAAACTGCTTTGGTCAACTTGGTGGATAACTTTTTCTGGGAAACAGACACTGTTAGTTTCTAGGGTCGTTTGATCTTAAGGCAAGTCTTCCCTAATTATGATGAAATCTGGGTTCCAACCCATTGTTTGTAAACTGGCCTATTTTGTAATGGTATTATATAACTACTTAAAGCTCGCCTTTTAAATTTATGCACATACATGGTGACATCCTATCACAACCAAATTAATCAAGGGAAGAACAGAATTGTTGAACTCTGATCCAATTATATCATTGCAAACCTACACGATTCATCCAAAAAGTAGCTAAAGCAGCTATGAGTGTACCTGTGTAACTCCTGATCGTCTCTTCTTGGTTTGCAAAAAGTCGCGGCCGATTGGAATCGCGTAGGCATCTATCCATGGAAAAGGTGTTTTGCTTGAGCAGCCAGAAAATTGCATGGATGGTGGTCACATTATGAAAGCTGTGCAACCTGAGAACAGATATTTACAAACTATGTTCTTGTTACGCGCCATCCCCAAGGGGGGCAGCTGGGATGCGCTAAGACATGAGGCGACATGAGTCTCTGCCCTCCTGTTCTCGCTTACCTGATAGCGGCAGCCTGTCCTGCCTTCCTTCCATTTCCAGCTTGTGACTGAGCGGAAACAGAGAGGCAAGGCCGTAGGTGCTGGTTCTTCTCCAGCTTTGCTGGACTCGGTTTGGCCCACAGGCCGGAGGTTCTGCAGCCCTGATCTAACGCCATGTTGGGCTGACTGTGTGTGGGAACCACTTCCAAAGCAGACCCTGTTGCTCTGTGTAGCCTCCAAGAGCAGAGGCACTGTGCCACTGAATGCCTGTCGTTGGCAGATATGGGCTGTCCCCTCCGTGCCCGGCTTGTGGGCTCCCAGAGGCGTCTGGTTGGCAGCTGTGGGAAACAGGATGCCGGCCTATTTAGGGCTTTGGACTAGTTCAGCGGGGCTCTTCTTAATCTTTTATGAAGCCCAACTTCCTGGTTGCCACCGGGGCCCATCAGAAGCCACTAAGATGTTCGCAAGGGAGGTGTGAAAGCAATACTGCGTTCCTTCGCAGTTACACACTGCTTCTGAGCATAGACGTTCTGCACTCTTGCTGTGGCGAATAGCCAAAATCAGCCCCCAAATAGTCAAGCTATGGCTGGTGGCAGCAAATTCCACAAATCGGATATGCATTTGTGAGGGACCTTTGTGTGCAACATGCATCTACTCTTCTTCAGTTGCTTAACAAATTTCCCAGTGTCTTTCGTGAGATTCAGATTTGAACATAGTTCAAGCACAAAAGCAGAAATTCATGCAGACCATGCAGCTGTTCAGCTTTTTCATTGTCAGGGTGGGGGAGATCAAATTATTGTAAAGAAAAACAAGGGATTTTTAAAGCAACCCCCATTTATGGTCCAGTCCCTTTCTGGCTTTCAGTAGTGCCTACCTGAAGAGGGTCTATTTTTGCTAACTTTACCCCGCCTCCCTATCTCAACAAATCAATGGAAGCGATTTGCGCCAATTTAAAATAGCAAACTAATTGCCCCATTCCATTCGAAACAGGCCAGGTTTGCTGTTTGTCACTCATCACCATTTCTCATTGGTAGCTGACTAGTGGCAGCCATTTTCTGTGTGGGTGTTAAGTCGTGTCAGCAAGCGCACAGCCCCAGCTGAGAATACGAAAACACCCCATTTGTTGATCCTGGATCGCTTGGCTAAATACTACCGGCCTGCCTCAATGAATCGCTTGAGGTTTCCAAAGTTCTCTGAAGACATGGAGTTTGTTGAGTTTCTTCTTTGTCTCTCTCCTCTGCCTGCCAGACCCGCACCCCAATGGCTGGCACATCAGCTGCCAGAAAACCGTGGTGAGAAACTTCAGATTTCCCCCAGAAATTCTCGCTCTGCTGGCAGCAAGAGGCAGTGCATGTAGAGATGCAGCTCGAGGAAAGCTGGGGAATTCTCCAGGCGGCCATTTGTCAAACATTTCACACACAGCTTTAATTGCACCTACTGCCGTTCCCGCTGCTGCAGTTGAGGAGACGGCTTCTTTTCAGCCACGCTCACTTGTGGCTCGATCCCTCATCCGTCTTGCAAGGTCAAGGGGTTGTGCATGGCTGCCCCATTCCGCCATTGCGGCCACATCCCTGGCTGGCAGGCTGAGAGCCAGGGAGCAAGGAGCTGGTGGCATCAGAGGGTCTCTGCTGGGGGGTCTGGGGAGGGGCCACTCCTTGCCCGGCTGCCACCAGTGAGGCAGCGCTTGCAGTGTGGTTTTCTGGCGGGGCCTTCCAGCTGGAGTCTGTTGGGTTGGAGTTCTGCTGGAGGGGACAATTTTCACGGGACCGAAAACAGCTTCATCGCAAAGAGAGAGATCACAGAAAGAGAGTATGCATGTAATGCGCCCACTAGCTGCCCCCTGGCTGTAGAGTGTTTTGTTGAAAAAATACGAAGTAAAGAATCCTGCAGCAGCTGGCCTCCGCCCCAGCGGGTCCTTCCAGCGTCAGCCAGGTGCTGCTCATCGGTGCCCCCATCCGCTGCCAGGCTCTGGGTGGTCATTTGAGCAATCCTGAGTTGTAGGGCCTTGGACCACAGCTTGAGCGGCACCTTTCCAGTGGGGTGGAAGGAGACCTGCTTTGGGGCACCTGGAGGCGTCTTGTCAGCCAAGGCAGGAAATGATGATGGCCTTGACCCAGGATCCTGCCATACTGGGACCTGTCCTGGATCCTAAAAGGCAGCAGTCCTGTTCCCAGCAGATCACGAAGGACCTTGGCATGTGGCAAGTTCTCGCCTTCATCGGTAGCACTTGCGACCCATCAGCCGCTGCACTGATATATTTTGTCCTCTGGCCACACGATGACATCTCTTTACAGTAGCTGACTCAAAATCCGACCAACGGGGTCAGTCGTAATAATTCACTGAGGTTATTGTGTGGGCTGGCTCTTTGACATTTATAAATCTGCCAAACTTTTCGGCACTGCTCCTTGCATACAAATCACCCGAGTTAATTTGTGTAAGGCACTTCATCGCTGCAGAGGGTGGGATGCGGGCACCGCTGCCTCGGCTTTGACCCGGACCTCAATAAATGTCATCAAGTGCACTTTTACTGGCAACTGGGCCTCTTTTAACAACCCCGGAATTGCTGCTGAGCTTCCTCGTGGGCGGGTGGTTGAAATCTGGGACAGGCTTAAAGGAATTGGGCCTGCGTCTGGGTGAGGGGGAGCAGGAGTTCGAGTCCCACCAACAGTGATGGGATGGGGCCTGGAACCGACGGAGGGAGAAACATGAACTTATGGGATCCCTTGTCCTCGCCCAGTGGTGGGTGGTTTATTCAGCCGGATTGATCCCGAGGACTTTGGATGGCTCGGAATTATCGTTATCAAAAACATGCACAATTACCTCTTCTGGGTCAAGCAGGCTTCAGCTCGATCAGGTGTAGGCAACCGTTCTTCCTGTTGAGTGCCACATTTGCTCACAGCTCATGGGTTACCTGTGGGGCAGGTAATTTTGGGCAGGTAATTTGGGGGGCGGGGGGGATGTTAATTTGGCAAGGTTGAAACCAAAAGTGGGTGGGACCAATTTTAACCTCAGGTGCCACACAAATGCAGCCAGCCTTGGGAATTATGGGTGCTGGTGGGGAGGCATTAGCTATGGGCCACTGTTATCAATTTCCAGAGGGGTGGCCATGTTAGCCTGTTGCAGCAAAACAGCCGAGTCCTGCTGGAGCTCACGGACTGAGTTATTTTGACATCCACTTTGCAGCCACTGTCCATTCAGTCAGAGGAACCAAGTTTATAGACCCACCTTTTGGAGTTTAACGCATCGTGCATTGGATGGAAAGGGCAGTGTCCACAAAAGCTTATTCCAGAATAAACTGGTTAGTCTTTAAGGTGCCACAAGGGTCTTTGCTGTTTTTACTGTTCACTGCATGATTGGCAGGGGCGGTACTTTTGCATGTAAATTCCTTCTGAACAGACTTTTAATTCTTCTCTCGCTCCTCTGGCAACTCCAGTGAATGGAGTATGTCAACCTTAACCTCTCCGGTTTAGTGGGCTGCAGTCCACAAAAGTTTATATTCCCACAATATGGGAGCAATCCTAAACTCCTTTAAGAAGCGGGGGGAAAGACCTGTGACTCCCAGCATGTTGGGGGTTGTAAGCCTTCTCTCTCTCTAAAGGTGCTTCCTCGATGCTCTCGTTCGTAAGGTGTCACAAAACGCGGCGCTGTTACTTACGACCACGCTTTTTCGTGGAGTGGTTGTGCCAGGCGGGCGTCCCGGGCGGGGGCGGGGGCTTTGCACACACATCTATGAAACCAGTACACATACTGGGCGGGGGGCCCCGGGAAGAAGTGATGCGGGGCGAAGAGGGTAGGCAGGGCGGAGGAGCGGAGCGGAGCGGAGCGGGGGCCGCGGGCTGGCAGAGGCGGCGGAGCCCGCGCGGCCGCCCGCAGGCCCGGGCTCGGCGCGCGCCGGCGGGGCTGGCTCCGTGCGAGTGGGAGGGGTCTGGCTGGGGGGCCGGGCAAGGCTGTCCCTGGCGGCCGGAGCGGAGCGAGGCCAGACGGCAGCGGCAGCAGGAGGGACCCAGCCCGCCGCCGTGTCAGCTGAACCGCGCGCTCCGGCCGCTCGCGGCGCCGCCGCCGCCGCTGCTGCTGCCCGAAGCCAGCCGGGAGCGCCGCAGCCCAGCGGACGGAGCGAGGCGGCCGCCGGAGCCACGCGAGGGCTCGCCCGCCCGCCCGCCCGCCTAAACGTAAACGGCCGCTCTCGGGTGGGGGGCTCGCCCGGGTCGCCGCCGCCGCCGCCCCTCGGCCCGCTCCGCCGTTGGGAGCGCGCCTCCCGCCGCCGCCGCCGCCGCGATCGCTCCTTGCAGAGGCCGCCTCGGGCTCTCGCGGCGCTGCGGCGGGTCGACCCCGTGGCGAGCGGACGGCGCGCGGGGCAGAGCGGGGGGCGGCAGGCATGCAGCCCCCGGCGCGGGGAAAGGCGCCGCGGAGCCCCTCGCGCACGCCTCTCCGGAAAGCGCGCCGCCCCGCGTGCCCGCCGGAGGGGCCCCGGCGCGTGGGGGGCGCCCGTGGCTCCAGGGGGGCCGGCGGGAGGGGCGGCTCCGCGGCGCGAGTCGTGGCGTGCGGGCAGCGTGGCTGCGAGGAGCGAGCGGCGCGTCCTGGCGCGCTCCCCCTCGCAGGAGCGCGGCTGCTGCCGGAGGCCGCCGTGCGCTCCTCTCCGAGGGGGCTTTCGGGCAGGACGGGGAGGCCCCGGAGGCCCTCCTGCTGCAGCCCCCCTCTGCGCCTCGGGCAAGCGTGGGGAGCCCCGCGCCCTCGCCACGGACGGGCGGGCGGGCCGAGAAAGCCCTGCGCCCCGGTGCGGACGCAGCGGGCTGTCGCTTTGGGGAGGTTTGGCTGAGGCTTGGGGGCAGAGAAAGGGCCTTTGCGATCTCCACTCCACTAAGGGTTTTTTTTCGGGGGGGGGGTCGTCCTATAAACTCTGCTCCCTTACTGGGGGAAAGACTGCCGCCTCCTAGTCGGATCTGTTCACCTTTTGGGGCCTGATGAGTCTTCTTTGGTTCATGCAAAGGGTTACTAACGCGGTTTAAGGAGGGGCGCATAAATCAACCTCCTCCATCGGTCCCTCTTCTTTAGAAATATGTTTCAGCTTCCTCGCTCGCACCCACCGCAGCCTTTTAGTCCAGTTTCTTTTTTTACCCTTATTAGAGTCAAGTGCTAACATACTTGGTTCGTTTAAAGGGTTCCGTAGTTTTTTGGCTGTGCCAAACAAACTAACTAATTGTTAAGGTTTTCTTCATCAAAGGTGCTTTAATGCAGAATTTAGAAGAGCCACTTTCTCTGTCCTTGGAAGATGATTTGTAGTTTTAAAGCTGAAATCGCAGAAGTATTTTCTCAGAAGCAAGTGTAGCTTCATGGCATATTCTGAATGAACAGGCATAGGGTGAGGCTCTTAATATAAAGAGGGGCTGGTGGATAGGATAACATTTATGGCATTATTGTTTTATTCCTTTGCTTTGTAGTTTTATTCATCCTTACCCCAAACAGTGCAACACAGCATATTTGGTATCCCTGCACCCTCTTTTTTTATTTTCACAACAACCCAGAAAGGTAGACTAGGCTGAAAGAGACTGTTACCCAATGAACACCTTGGCTTGGTGGCAACTTGAACCTGGATTCCTCCAGTCCTGTGCTAAGCAGTATGGCATGACCTGCATTTTTTTGCATGTTTAGGGTAAGAGGTAAGAGGCCTTTCCAGTCAGTTCTGCAGGGCTTCCTTAAGGGTAGACCTGTGGAGGGTTGCACCATTGAATCCTGGCCTTATGCGTTTTTAACTTCCAAGTACCTATATATTCAGTTGCCTTGGCTTGTTTTTATTGCAAGTGTCCAATAAAGAAATTAATGTTGCTTTTTAACACAGTCATATAGATCTCAGTCTGTATCTTTACCAAGGTAGTATATTTTAAAGCAAACTTGCATTTTCTTGCTTCTCAGTAAAATATTCCAAAGGTAGGGGACAGCAATAGATTGAATAAAATATTGCAAAAGTGATCTTTTAAAAAATCATAGAATAAGGTTAGTTAGCTTGTGCTGATTGCAGTCAGTGTATGAATGAAAATCCATCCTACTTTCCTTACAGTTTTTCTACTCTTTCTGGCTGGAGTCTAAAATCTGTCCCTGAAACTCTTGCATTTGGAAACTGCCGTGTAGGAGACCATACCATTTGTTCATCTAATTCGGTATTATTTATTCCAAGGTGCAGCATCTTTCTGGAATCCCAGGGCTCTTGCGATTTTCTGCTGGCAGACACGTGTTTTTTCTACCTTCCTCTCCAGAAGTTTGTGAGGAAGCTGCCTTGCTTCCATGTAGCTCAGGTGCTACCAGCCAGGCAATTTGAATTATAAACTTCCAGAATCCCTTGCCACTGGCTGGAGCTTATGGGAGTTGGACTCCAGAATTGCTGGAAGACAGTAGGTGGCTTACCTGGATGTAGATCAGCTGACAGTTCAAGGGTCTTTCCTAGCTCTCTAAGGATTGTTTAGCATGTGGCTCCCTGAGCTATTAACCTGCATTCCTTTGGTGCTCTACTTTCTCTTCTTTGTTCAGTGTAGTTTTGCTGGGGAGAGAGATGGTGGGAAATTTTGCAGTGCAGGTGCTCATCGGAGCCACGCCTCCAAGGAAAGTCCAACAATTCATGCAGCTATGTGAATGCATATCAACAAAGCAGTTGGCGCATTGTTCATCTCCAGCTGGAACGGAGCTTTGGTTAACTATTGGATCTTAGTTAAGAATAGGCAGACATGCAATTTTTGAGTTTATTCAGGTTCTCCAAATCCTCCCAGGAAGCTTGCTTCACCTCTTTTGTGTTTCTAAATCTGTGCATTTTTTTATTTCCTAAATCAGCAAAAAGTATATTTTTAAAATGTGCATTTTTTTTCCAATTGTAGAAATGTATTTTTCAAAAATATGAAATGGTCGGAAATACCAAGTTTTGGGGAAAGTATGCATTTGCACATATGTATATTGTTGGATGAGAACACAAGTTCTGGAAATTGCAAACATTTCCCGAAAAAACTGTTCTTGTTTTTTCACATCTTGAGTTGGAAACAGGACGTCTTTGCATGATTTGCAAACAGGGACACAGTGAACATACATCTTAACTGAAAGTTAAGGCACCCCAAAGTGCATTGCAACAGAGAATGAAATATTGCTGCAAAAATTCATTTCCCTCTCAGCTACTGCGAAGATTGCAGCCACGCTCAGAGGGGGCAGGAAAGTCTGAAGAGCGTTTGTGGTTTCGGATGACCTCAGTTTCCCTGCTAGTAAATGGTGTTGGCACCGTGTCCCCCTGTGAGCCTTGACTCCACCACAGGACGGGAGAGGTCTTTATACTTGCTCTCTCTGGTTTTCCCAACAGGGCCAGCTGGAGCGACAGGATCCAGCCCCGAGACACGTGGAGTGGAGGGAGCCCACTGGAGAGGCTTCTGCATGCTCCACGGCTGTGTGCCTCCCTGCGAGAGAAGGGGGGTTTCCCTCAGCTTGGCAGCCTTGGCCCTCCCCTACCCGCTCAGTCATGGTGGGTCACCTGCAGCTGCAAGGGATGGAAGACAGCCTAAAAGAGAAGAACCGGGAAGGCTTGCTGGATAGCCCAGATTCGGGGCTGCCCCCCAGCCCGAGCCCGCCATTCTACTCCTTGTCTCCAGGCATCTCTGAGAACAGAGCAGGGGGCAGCAGCTCTTCCATGGAATTCCTGGGGCACAGGAAGGATGGCAGAGAAGGGAAACTGGTAAGGCTCTGCCCTTTGTCTCCTAGGATTCCAAATTCATCATTGTTGTCATCATTGACTTAGCACAGCCATAGTTGGAAGATTGATTGATGGTTGGTTTTATTTTATATATTTTATTGCATACATATCCTGTCTTTTTGCCTTTTGCAAGGAACCCAGGTGGTGTTCATGATCCTTCCCCTGTCCATTTTATCTCCACAACAACTCTGTGAGATAAATTATGCTGAAGGTATATGACTGTCTCAGAATCATACAGTGAACGTTGTGGCCAAGTGGAGACTAGAACCTGAATCTTCCAAGACCCAGTCCAACACGCTTAACCTCTACATTACCCAGTCTCTCTGATCACTGGATGGATAAGGGTTTTTTAAAACTACCAATGGCATAACAATTATCAGCTAAACACCAATTTTAATCCCCCAAAATAGCCCTTTAAAATTCTCGACCTGCAGCAACTCAGATGGAGATTTGAATGTGATGCCATAGCATGGCTGGTTGGGATGGGTAAGGAGAGAATTGTCCTGCATATCTCCTAAGCCCCCCTTCTGTGTTTGGTTGGTGGATCTCAGGGGTCTTCTAAGTCTGAACTCTTCTAAGAGTTTGCAAGTCTGAATTCGGCCCCCCTGTGTTTTGGACAGTGCTGTCTTTGCAAGTAATTTATCTTGGTACATGCTGAATTAGCTTATCATTGATAATCTATGAACTCTGTGAAATTGTAGAAGTTCCATTGTGATCCTAAGAGTTCAGTACAGCCAGAGGCAGGTGCCTAAGACATCCTCTGAATTCTTTCATCAGTCTTGTAAATAGATCTATACAAAAATTCTAGCTCACAAAAACTTTAGTAGGTAGTTTATCAACATGTACTCCAGTTATCGGTTTGTAATTCGCCATCAGGCTGATGGAAGAGATGTTCCCCTTGTTTTCTCACCTGCTCTTAGTTTTTATTCACTGTAGGTGATTACTAACTGACTAATGATTACAAACTAGCCTATAGTGTAAGTATTTGTAAGGAGGCATACCTAGGCCTGTTAGAGAGGCTAGATGGTAGGATAAAGCCAGCTCTTTGTAGGTGTAGATTACTTTGTTCTAACAAAGATTGTAATGAGCAGTGAAGTTTGCTTTCCAGACTAAATCATTCTGCAAGTTGATACTATTTTGGGGAGTGTTTTGTTGCCTGAACCACTAAGGAATAAATTAGTGCAGTTTCTGAGCGGAGTTGCAGGCATGATAGTATTTTTTTCTGAAGTCTAGTTAACAGGGGCACTTAGAAGTATGATGCTGTTTGCCCCTAGAAACAGCACGTTTCTTTAATACTGTGTAAGTTGGCACCTAAACATTTGAACAGTTGGCTCTCAGTAATGGGAAGTATTTGCCATCTCTGTGGAACAAAAGTTTGTGTAAGAGGGTTGTTACATAATGAGTGCAATACACTCCCTGCGCAATTGTGTGCATGGTTACTTTGAAGTAGATTTCACTGTACTTAGGAGTGTACACTCAGGTGAATGTGCATAGGATTTCAGCCGTATCCTGCTTTTTAAATTTGGAAGTATGCTCTGATTAGATCAGTAGCTGGAACTGCATGTATGCCAGGATTTTGCAGAAATCCAGAGTATAGGATTGGCAGGGGTAGCATACCTGTGCTGGCCTGAATATTTCCTGTTGCTTGACGCATAGTTGAATGCAGGAGCCTGCCTTTTACTAGATCAAACGATTGTCCATCTAGCCAAGGACGCTCCATTCTGCCGGGCAGTGACTTTCCAGGGGTCTTGGGCAGAAAAGTGTGTTTATAATTGCCTGTTGGCTGAAAACCTTTTAGCTGGAGGAACTGGGGACTGAACCAGGAATTGTCTACATGAAAACAAGTACTTCGTCTGTAAGGGCTGACCACTCCCTGTTGGCATCTATGTGTGTGGGGTGGGTGGGAGGAGGTATATATATTTTTTGCAAAAGTTAGGATTCTGTACTCCTCTTCTTGTAAGTCTGGAATAGCCAAACTAAGTAAGTATCAATGTGAGGCATGCAAACTTGCGTCCTTTTTCCCTGCGGTATGCAGAAAGCATACAGAAATATGGGTTCCCTTGGACCATAGATATTTTTTGCTTTGGTGTATTCTTTTCCCCTTTCTTACATAGTCCATGAATTAGAACAGGACCGTGGGCAAAAATAATAATTATGTAGTGGATACCTAAGAGCTGAGCTGCCAGAGCATACATGCAGGTAGCCTCAGGTGTCCACATTATATTACATATTAATGAGTATCTTTAAACCTGTTAAGATGATTTTGTGGGATATCCAGCAGATTCATCATTTCAGGAAAAGCTGGACATTAAAAGAAGAAGCAGGATGCTAGTCCTCATGGCTGCAGAGGTTAGACGTGAAGGTTAGACGTGATTAAACGGTTAGACGTGAAATTTTATTCATTCCTCTCTTACCTTTATATCTTTAGAAGATTGGGCGAGATATCCAGTGCATTCCTCCATTCTGAACATTAAAAATAAACAGGATGATAGCCCCCATTATAGATATAAGATTAAAAGATGTTGTGACGGGCTTTTATTTATTTATTCTTGTATCCTAGTCTTTCTTTGGGAAAGCCAGAGCAGCTGATGTGCAGCTCCCTGGCAGCCTTCCTCTAAGGCTTTCTTTAAGCAAGCAAACAGCAGTACGTCTTCAAAGCACTCCAGATTTTTACACCCCCCCCCCTTTGCTGCTCCTTTCCTAAATAACAGAGGAAAAAACCCACAGTCTTTAGTCCATCCCTCCCAGCTAAAAAGACTATTTAACCAATTTGTGAAAGATGCACGGCGCCCAGACTGCAGTCTTGTTGAATCCTGACAATCTGCAAGAGTGCCATCCAGGCTGCAAATCCTTGTGAAGCACCGGACAGCTGAGCTTTGGCTCCTGACTCAAGAAAAACCCTTGCAGGGCAACCAACCTGAAGCAATTTAGAGTGCCTGGTTCAGGAGCATTGGAAATCCAGCTGTGGTAACCAGAACATGTTCTGTTCTTGGGCGTGCAGTGGTCTCCCCTCGCCCAATGCCAGATGATGGCAGATAAGCAAGGCACAAGTTCCACCGGTTTTTAAATAGCTCTGAGAGCACAAGCCGGTGTGAGAATGGAGCCTGGACGCTCTGCTCCCACTTACGTAGGTCAGTGCAGCTCAATGTTTATCCCCCGCTTTTCAGTTATCTCACAGGGGACATTTGCAAAAGGATATTTAGGGATAGTTTTCTCCTGCTCAGGGTTCGGGGCAACCATTCCCGTCCCACTCCAGAATATGCCATACGCAGCCATCCACTGAGCCCCTGCATACACTCATTCGGTTATTTTGCCACCATAAGTGCAGCTAACAATCTGGTTTAAAATCTTCACCATGAAAGAGCCGTAAAAAGTCAATACCATCTTGCTGGTAGAATATGGAGAAAGACTAGCATAACAGGTTGAGAAACAATGCTCATAAGTCACTTAAATGATCCCAGGCAGGAACCACTGAAATTGCCGAACCAGACCCGCCTAATCTCTGGGAATGATGGAGACAGCAATGTCGGCACTGCCACACAGAAGGTCACCCAACCTATCTGCAGAGCGGCACCTGCTACTTAAAAGGAACGGAGAGGGGGGACTGAGTGAGCTAGACAGGTTGCTCCGTGTCAGGGCTGCCGTGAAGGTAGGCACATCTGGGCACTCGCTGACGGCCTGCACCCAGCAGGGCCCACTGACAAAAGTGTGCTTGACTTGCTCTTCCTCTGCACCCTTTCCGCTGGCTGGTTTACCTGCTTCTCACCCTGACCCAGGTAGTGAGGAGGAGCAGCAGGTGCCCTGGCCCTGTTGAGCAACTCAGCAGTAATGATGGAAAGCGGGATGAGGAGCAAGAACAGCTGGGAAGAACTGAGGTAGCCACCCTGAGCATGGGGGCCCATGGAGGGTGTCTTGCTGGGGACCCTCAGGAACCCCCCCCTTCCATGTAGGTTCTTCAGGTGCTGATTCGGGGGGTGCCACTTCTACCTGAACAGTGCAGAGCAGTTTTGAGGAAGACTCTCTCAGGGTTTAGTGCAACTTACTCTCTGTGAAGTGTGTTTGGATCGTGCTCTTAATGTAGCTGCCTCACCAGCATGGAAGACACTTGTGTCCCACATTTTAATGCCCGGGTACCATGAGGAATAAACGCAAGTGCAGGAGCAGAACTTTCCGAGATGCAGCACCAGCATTTTAATTAGCAGGAAATCGGTGTTCTCTGCGGTAGTGCAAAGCATTTGGGGTCGTTCAGTCCGGAACCGGCAGTTCAAGGCTCAGAACCTTTACCAAAGACCCGCAGCCAACATTTCGGGACTCTGCGTTTGTGTGTGACTGTGGGGACTGTAGTGATGTTTCCCAGCACTTCAGAATTTTACCACAACACCAGTGACCATGGCTCTGCTCTCTTTGGACAGTCAGTTGTATTGACTCACGGGATGATATGCTTTGCTACACAGTTTAATTCCATGACCAGACCAGAACTTGATAGACGCCCCTTAATCAGTTTAATTCTAAGATCGGCAACTCCACACCTGTTTGAGACACAAGTGTTCATGGGGAGGCCAGAATGACACACACACACACACACACACACACATGCGTGTTAACCCAGGCAGGGATGCGTATGAGCCTGTAAGTTCCACTCAAGTTGGTCGGCAAGTTCAACCTTTTCCCTGAGGTTTTTAGGGTTTCCTGTATGCTTTGCTCCAGGACATTAAATGTGAGGTTATACAGAACTGTGTCAGGAATACTGCAAGAAAAATCCCAAGGGCAATGGAGGGTCGCTGCCAAATTCAAAGGATGGCTCACTGTGCCATCATTTTTTCAGCGTTCGTGTTCCAACCATGACTAGACAAGAGGCAGGATGTTGTGGCTTGTGTGCTGTCTAAATACAGAATGTAGGGCAGAGGTGCGGAACCAGGGAGTGAATTCCAGTTCAGATAACTTTTCTGGGGCCACATTCCAATGGCTAAAATACGAAACGTACTGGCCTATTGTTCTGCCAGGAACTAAGCTTTAGGAGAGGCAGTTCAGTGTTCTAGAATGGCGAGAGAAACCGCAACATTTGGAAAACCACTGAACAGTCCGTGGCTTTGGGAAGTAGGCTGGGCCAAAGAAGGGATTTTGGCCATGCAGGGAATGCCAAGGTCTGGATTGTGACCCCAGGCTGGCTGGCATGGTTTTGGCCCATGGACCTAAGGCTCTGCTCTCCTGATCTAGGGAAAATGCTAAAATCTTGAAAGAAATATCTGGGTCTCACAGTCCTAGAGAAAAGCATGGAAATAGGAGGTCAGGAATTAGAAGGTTATAGGCAAGGTGGAGCCCCTCGACCTGGCATAGCTGAGTATCCCTTTTATTCTTCTCTTGTGCCTCCCTCCAACTGTGCCAAAAGCAAATTAAAATTCTGCAAAACCCGGTGAGATTATGCATTATAAGTAACTTTGCAAAACGTTCTCTTGCTGTCCATAATTTATCCTGAGCGGTGCATTTGTGTTTCCTTGGCGCAGACTTTGGATTCCTTGGCCTGGATTTTGGATACTTTTTTGGGCTGGGAGTACATACAGCTCTGGCACAAGAGACCACGGCTTTGTTAGATTTTCAAGACCTTGTCTGTTTGTGGTTATTGAAAGCGCCGGTGGCAGTTCTGCTTCAGAAATGTGTGTGCGGATCTGTTACCCAACGATGCTTGCCAGACTTGAGATTCGAAAACTCAGAACCTGCCGCCTGGACTCCCTTTAGAGTCTATGCTGGGTGTTACGTCCTTTGGCTTTTAATCGTTTCATACTTTGAGAGCAGCTTGATCAAAGGTACGCTACCAGTTTTATCACCCCAGGGAAAAGAAAAGCCATTTCTTTCTAGTGGCGGGTTGCTAGCTGCCTTTGCTGTTTTTCTTTTGGAGCCATTTTGTTCCTCTCTCTTTTTAGCAGCTAAAAAGAAATTAGTTTCCCTTGGAGTTCTTCTTGTCAGCAGGTGAATGGGGAGACAATAATAAAACAATTCTGGGGGTGCAGCATGTAGATCCCACATCAAAATCCCAAACTGCTTTTTTAAAGGTAAGGAATGTAGAAAATCGCTGTATATCAAGACTTCTGATCTTTCAAGCTCAGTAAACTTTCTACGATGAGGGTGTTAAACATCTTTCAGTCCAAGGGTCAAATTCAGTTTTGGAGAAAGACCAAAAATCATCAAATGTAAACATATTTAGCTTAAAGCTCTCATTGCTTGCATCTAAGCTTTAGAAGAGGCATTTCAGAGTTTTAGAGTGGGGGAAACTGCAAAAACCAAGGAACCATAAAATAATTGATGGTCAGGAACAAGAGAATAGAGTCAGGGAAGCGGGCATGGTCACCTGCGAATCCCAGAGGGCTTGACTGAGTCCAAGGCAGGCTGGCTTTGGCCCCTGGGGTAGAGGTTCCTTACTCCTTCCACAGCGGTGGGGGCTCTCCAGGGTCTTGAACCAAGAGGGACTTTCCTATCATCTGCAAGCTGGTCATTTGAACTGAACCTGTGACTTGAACCAGTCACTGGCTCCCAGCCTCTCCTACCTCACAGTGTTGTGAGGATAAAATGGAGAGGAGATGGATTCTGTAAGCCACTTTTCCTTGCAGGAAAACGCAGTTGCTTTATTTATTTAATAGATTTGCATCTTGCTTTTCTTCTTACAAAGAACTCAAAGCAGCTTACCTCGTTCTGCATTTCTTCCTCTCCATTTTATCCTCATAAACAACAGCCCTGTGAGGTAGGTTGGGTGGCTGGCCCAAAGCCACCCAGTTGGCTCCATAGCTGAGTGGGGACTAGCAGTCAGATCGCTTGAGTCCCCCTCCTGCATTCTTAACCGCTACACAACACTGCATCTTTACCACTGAGCTGCAGACAGCCCATTTAAACGGGGCAAACTACAGTTTCCTTAAACCACAGTTGGCTTTGGATGGAACAATAAACTATGGTTTGATGTTATATTTGAGTTAATGTGTTCCATGTTTTTTCAAAGGTTGCATGGTATTTAGTGAAGTGGGGGCAGGAAGAGTATTTTCAACATCCCGATTTTATTACAGAATACTGTAATGGACATACTAATGTTTTATTTCATTGCGAAGATAATAAACTAAAGAAGCTTTTAGAGATAGTGCAGAAGGCTTGGTTTTTATTGGACTGTAAATTAAAGCAAACAATCACATAAAAATGAAATGAAAGCGATTATTGTATTTACTTTTTTTGTTCATTCTCCTAGTAACGTTTGAACCTAAAAGTAGCCTAAAAAATAAACGTGCACCCAAACGTTCCAGTCTACCAATTCAAATCCCTCCCGCACACCACTTAATTAACTAAAGCACTACTTGATTAAATTACCAATTAAAGTTCGCTGCCCTGAGTTACAAACAGAAATGCTTGCTCCCTTTCTTGCCTTTGCATACGACTGAAGGGTTGAAGGCAGGTCAAGCACCACCAAGCCGGGCGGTGTTTCCCTTTCGGATACAATGCGAAAGGCACATCGGAAAGGCTGTTTTCCATAAGACGGGATGCGTTCCAGCTGTTGTTGATAACTGCAGGGCAGAACAAGTTGATTAAAAACGGCTTGAATGTGCATTTTTCAAAGGAATGGCTCCTGGCAGAAACCCAAAAGTGGCTGATGAGAAAGTGGGGAGGGAAGGATGGAGTCACAAGCATCGAAACACACCCAGTGCTGAGCACAGGTGGCCCATCCCGCAATTCTGGAGCCATCTTGCGGGAGCTGCGAGCCAAGACTCACGCCCGTCTTCAGAACTGGGGACGTCAAAGCAGAGAGCAGAGACAAGAGTGGCTGTTGTTACATTGACAACATCCCAGTGTACACAAGAAGACGTGGCGGTTCTTCCCTGTCATGCACGCCTGTGGGCAGACTGGGCACCCTTGGCTCTTCCAGAGCTTCCACAGCCCCAGGTTCCTCAGTGCAGGGGAACCTCTCCTGGCTTTCGAGGATCAGATTCAAACTTGGTGAATTACTTGGGGCCACATCATAGTGGTGGAAGAGGCAGACTGCTCAGAAGACTGGGCTTGTCTGAGAGGGGTGAGTCCTTGAGGCCGAGTCAGGTAAGAGGCAACCGCTACGGAAGACTGGCTGTACTGGCTGAAACCTCGTGGTCGATGTTGTCACGTTTTCCCTGCTGAGCGAATTCTGGGCTGCCATTTTCCAAGGAAGACTCAGCCAAAAGCAAGCTGACTGGCTGCTTTGAGGCTTGGAGGCTGGCTCAGAGCGGTAGTGACCCACTTTGGCTCCCCAGAAGTCGTTGGATTACAACTACCATCACCCCCCCGAAGGCTGGGAGTGCCTGGTGTTGCAGGTGAACATATCTGAGTTGAGAAACCCTAGATTTAAAAAGCAAGTCAGGAATAGTCTGTACGGTTGAAGCAGTTAGTGTGTTAAGACTAGGTTCAAATCCCCAGACAGTCCAGAAGATTTTCCTTGGGTGGCTTTCTCGGACTAACCTTTGCAGGGTTGTGCTGAAGCTGAAGTGGTTGGGCAGCACCATGAATGCCATCCTGGGATTTTAGAGGAAGGAGTAAGTTAAAAATATATTCAAAGATACCTGGGCCTCCAACTCAACATAGATCCTACTTGACAAATGTCGCAGACAAATGTCAGTCGTAATTGTCACACCTTTCTCAGGAGCTTTCTAGAGGCACATAACTTCCCTGTTGAAATCGGACTGATAGTCCTTTGGTCGGATCCAGCAAGGCAGTTCTTAACATTCTCATGCAGCTGTGCTCTTTCTGTATTACTGCTTCTTTCCTCTTAGCACAGGGGTGGGGGAATAGGTGGCCCTCCAGATGTGGTTGGATTACAGTTCTCATCCTATCTGGCCATACTGATGGGAATTGGAGTCCAACTCTATCCTGAAGGCGGCCATGTCCCCACCATTTTCTTCATCTCATTGCAAGTTCCTGTATGGCATTCTTGTCCCCAGATGTGTTGCCCATATTGTCTTGTTCAAACATCTGTGGGCTCAAGTGCGTCTGATCAAAATAAAAAGGCAAAAAGCAACAATTTGTTTCTTTTGAAACAAACATACACAACCCGTCACTTTCCCGGGCCATGGTGGATTGTGCCCATGCAGTTTTCATTGAAGTAGCGAAAACATCTGTGGAACAGGGATGGGCCTGTTTGCTGAGCTCAGCAGGAGGGAAGCCTGCGGTTGCGCTGGGTTTGCCTCTTGCAGGTCCTTTTTTAATTTTAAAAAGAACAAAACTTGGCTGTCAGAGTGTTTGGGCAGGCTAAACAGATGCAAAGTGTGTGGGGAGCATTTCCAAGGGAGAATGAAACATTCAGCAAGGTATTTTTTTCTGAAAGAAAACGAGAAGGTGAATTTAGACAAGCACACTACTCCAACTGTAAGCTCATATTTGTGCCCAACTCCCAAAAAAAAAAAAAAAAAAAAGCACTGGAACTGTTTGTGTGAAACACTTGTGAGGTGGGTTTGATTGAGACTTCGTGACTGGCCCAGAGTCACCTGTTGCGCCTCAGTGCTGAGAGGGGACTTGAACCCAGGCCAGAGTGAATAGGTTGCTTTCATCCCTACAGCTCAGTGCTTTCACCTCATTTAGCATCCCAAGTGTGGCAAGGTAGGCATATCTTGAACACTGATGAAGAGGATGGGATAGTAACAGATCTCCCTTAATAGTCCACAAGGTTTGGCATTGAGAAACACGCTGCCTTTTATCGCGGAGGTTCCATGCGGACACTGTGCCACCACTGCGGATGAGTGCCAGAAATCTAGCTTGCTGAAGCTTAAAAAAAAGGACTTTGGCATTCAGGGCATGCGCTTTGCATCTAAGCCAGGGCCTTCCCCTAAGGTGTGTCAACAGCAGATTCATTCATGTACAGGAGACCTTCATAAGCCTATGTTCACTGGATTTCCCATGGCTGATAGCAGAGAACAAAAAATATTTCATCCCTATGTTGTCATAGAAAGACTGGAAATCTGACTTGTGGAACACACATTGGGGCTCATTGACAGCATGCCAGACGACAGCCTAGCCCATAATGGATATGGTACTCCCAGATGTAGCACATGTGACCTGCCATGTACACTTTGAGGAATTTAAAGGATATTCATGGGGACTAAGAAACCTCTGTTAATTAAAACAGGTTTGCTGTAATTTTATTTTTTACCAATGTGCAGAGCTTATCACAGATTCTACCATAAACATCCCACTGGGGCCTAGCATCTTTTGATCTTGCCGTTCTTTTCCTCTCCAGATCCCTTATGTTCTCCTGAACGCCTCTACATCAGAAATAAGGCCAAGACTGTACCCCGTGTTTTTTGGAGAAAGCATTGAGGTCAACCCTGAACCAGCACAAGAAATTAGGTAACATGTGGATTCCCTTTTGTTCTTCCTCTCTCCTGCAAAAGATTAGTGGTGTTTATGAATGGGTTGATGGGTGTTTCAGTCAGAGTTGTGGGTGGTGGTAGGGTGAAAAGGACGGCCGAAATGAGAAAGATTGAGTAAGAAAACCTAATAGGGGAAGGGGGAAGATGAAGGGGTTGCTGCTTTGGTTTCACATCAGATTCATCTCGGACTTGAAGCAGAAAATTATTGCCATCTGGGGAACGGCCTGAAATAAAAGGAGTTGATGGGCTTATCTCAACTCCCAGCGGGTATAAAAATCATGGGAAAAGTCTGTTGTTAGACATTCATTTGCTTGCCATGGCAACCTGGCATCTGTAGCTTGGTGGACCACTGGGTTGGTGTGGGTGGGAGGTTTGGCCTTTGAAATTTACCCAGCTCCTTCTGATTTCAGCCAAGCCATGAATCCACCCCCTCCCCCTCCAAAAGCAGGAACTAAGAGATATTCCGAACTGTCACCGGTCAGGTTCTCTCCATCCTTTGTAATTAGCACGTTCCCCTGTTCCCTGAATCTCCTTTGGGTCAACGGCGTTGAACTAGCAGCCTCCAATACATGTTTGTAAGAAGATTCAAAGATTCTTCAGCGGGAAGAATCCAGTGGGGTATTTATGCCCTCGCTGACTTCTTGTCAGCTCCTACCACTCATGTAATGACGATTTAGCCTGTCCAGGGCAATGCTTATTTCTGGAAGAGGGCTGGTTGGCAGCACTTGCTAAGGAAATTCTGCGGAGCTGCCTCCTTCCAGAAACGGGTTTCTGCTCACTTGGGGGCTTCCATTCTGGACGTCTGGAGCCTATTAGCTGACTGTCGCATGGCTGGATGTACCAAAATTTGCCTAAAGACAAGGGCTTAAAGTGACATTCTTGCTAGGGCAAAACTTCCAAAGTATATTCTAAAGGCCGCCAAGGTAACTCGAAACATCGCTCATTTGGGATTCTACTCATGCCTAGTTTGAAATTGCGTAGCACAGCCCCAGTGATAATCCTGTGGCCACCTCCAGGCCGAAGGGTGCTGTCAAAACATGCATGCACACTTTTTCAAGAGCAGCCTGAGAAATCCGGAAAGAGGTTGGCAACCGCTGGCAAGCATGTTTTTCCAATTGCTGTCAAGAGCTCCCATTCGCTCAACCAAACCGTTCTTTGGCCTCTGAAGCTAGCTGTGCAAAACCCATTAAGCAGATCGCGTTACGTGCGCTGCAGGCCTCTTCCAGGGCGTTGGCAAATGCCACATGCCACACCCAGCGTATAATCTTTTTATACACAGAGCTGCAAATTCCCCAGCAGCTGCTGATTGTGCCTCCAAGATCTGGAAGGAACGAACCGTGCAAAACCCTTACGGCAACATGGAGATGCTGTGCCTCCCCTGCTCGCGACTGCTTTGAAGACATGGCTGTTTTTCACTGACGATAAAGGCTGCTGCTTCAAAACGGGTGCACTCATAAGTAGTGTGTGTCTGAACAGACAAGAGGATATCTAGGTCTCTATTTGTGACATCACCGCCAGTTTTGAAAACATTTGCAGGGGTTGTAGGCGAGGAAAGAAATACTTTATTCTGTTTTACTGTCAAACCATCCTGAGACCTCGGTAGCGGACGATATTAAAAAGTTTTAAATGAATAAATAAATATCGACGCTCAGAGCAAACCCACACACTACTGGTCTCCTCCAAATGAGATGCATTTTACAAAAGAGTTCCTTTGTCATCTGTGTCCCATCAAAATATCAAGGGCGCATGGACACCTGTGATTCATGGCTGCCCCTCAGCTGCAGAACTTCCACTGGAGACATCTTTTACAATTTTCTGGCATTCTTGGAATCAGAATATTCCAGAATATCTGGAAATGTATGTTTGCGTAACTTCTTTTTCAGGTGTTGCTGGGCAGGTGTGTGGGACAATTTAAATGGGCTCGTATTTGGGAGGGGACATTGTATCTTGTTGGTTTCCCTGGATTGCACCTTGGGAGTGTTGGACTTTTCTTACATTTATACCTTGCCCGTTGGGCAAGGAGGTCATGGCTGAGCAGTGGTGATGGGCACAGGTTTCAACTGGGTTTTTGAAAGGTGTTTTATATGGGATAGGATGATCAGTGGCTACTGGTTATGATGGTTTAAAGCAACCTCCAAGTTCAGAGGCAGTGACTGAATGTAGACAACATGATCACCCACATTGTGGATTGTTGTTGAAATATGGGTTATTGTATTGTCTGGATAACAAATACAGTGAGCGACCCATAGCAACCAGAAACCATGGTTTTCCTTTGTGGGTTGTTCCTGGTTAGTCAGTGTACCTGGGTTCAGACAACATGATAACCCATCTTTCCACAACAACCTGTGGTGCAGTTACAATCAGCACTCAACCCATCTTTAACCCTTGAGTGCAGGTTATTGTGTTGTCCATACCCAGCTAGCATGTCTCACAGAGTGAGCTGCTAAGAAACAACCATGGGAGAAGGCCAGCGCTTCGTGTCCTATAACTTCCCGGTGATGTCTGGGGAACCAAGTGATGCACGTAAGCTTTTATCAGATTCAGCAGGGTTCTTCCTGTGTTCTTAGAAATGACTTCTTGCTGTGTGGTTGCTTCTGTTGTTATTTTAGGTGCAACTCCGAGATAAAATACGGTTCTGAGAGGCATTACAGGGACGACGTTTTCTACTGCCCGATGCCCACCATCACCACGTACCGAGAGACCGTCATTGCTGCTCCCAATTGCACTTGGCGGAATTACAAGTCCCAGCTCATCTTTGAGCCTCGCCAGAAGCCCCTGAGATTCCAGAGCACAACCATCATCTTCCCTAAACACGCCAGGAACATTTACCGAACGACCCTCAACTGCAGCCTGGGTTCTGCCAAGAAGTGGTTCGCCTCAAGTGTGCAGCTGGAGCTCTGTGAGGAAAACAGCCCGTGCATCGTCTACACAGAGACCCTTTAATGCAAAAGTTTGCCTGCTGGAGAACTCTTGACTGAGGACATCCATTGAGTGGCACCAGCGTCCTTAGTTTTAACACCCAGTCTTGGAGGTACACAATCCAAGTGTTCTACCTGCTCGGAGAAGCAGCCGAGGGAGATACTCTCAAGTGTGAAATGGCTAGAACTCGGTTCTGATACCTCTCAGCCTTGGATTCAACCTGTTTAATTAGCACTTAAACGCAATCTTAATACTTGTTTGCCTTAAAAAAAAAAACAACAGTGCTGCTTTTATAGGATTGTGGGGTGTTCCACATTAGCATGTGGATTGCTGCTGAACAGTACCTTGGAGAAGACTTATTAATGTGGAAGAAGACACTCTCCAGTTTGGGAACTTAGCTTGCAAAGACCAGGTAGATGGTGACAGGCAGTTTTTAGCATATTTAACATTAATTCTGAAAGCTTAACTAGAATCCCAGTTCAGTGATTGTAATGTGCCTGGCATGGTTAACTCTTAGATGCTGCCATTGAAATGAATGGAAAAGCCAGTGGCACCTTTTTTGCAGTTGGTGAGGAGTTGCAGAATCAAGCCAGAAGCCAAGGTGTTTACAGCGCCTTTGATTAACTGCAAAGGAAGCCAAGAAGACGATTCCTTTGGCAATGGCCACCTTCTGCAGTGGATGCAATATATGGAAAGGCTTAGTATAATGTTTGGGAAAGAGTTTACATATGGACTCATTCCTTCAGAAGGCTCAATTTTTTGACAATCCAATTGTAAAATAGTAGCTTTTTATAAGACAGTGTATGGGACCAAAGGCCTTTTTTCACTTTCTGTGATAAAGGACTGTAAAACTCAGGCCATGGTTTCCCAGTTACGAAGCGTGGCACTCTGGTGGTATGAAACAGAAAGCTGCATTTGCTCACAATTGCAGATCACAGACCTAGTATAGGATAACAAGTGACTGGAGAAAAAGGAAGGGCAGGAGCTTGGAAATGGTGATTGACTTGTGCAAGGTGCCATGTTCTAAAATCATGCGTAGGATGCACTGCCAAGATTCGATCTGCTTGAACATCTTTCAAAGATAACGTTTTTGAATGGGGAAAGTTGCATAATTAACATTAATTGTGCAGCTAATGTACGACAATTATTTGATCTCTGTTATGCTGCTTAGAGAGAGTGCTCTTTTGAATGGAGAGCAATGAGTTGGTGACTCTGTTTGTATCCAACAATAAGCCACAAATCCAGAAAATTCCTATCGTGGATAGGCTATTCAGTCCTGCTTAGCTTCTTGGACCAGTGGGAGTGGCTAAACAAACCAGGTTAGTACGTTTTCCAAGCTAGAGCTCTTGGCTTGTTGACCCCTTTTATAAGGCAGAATTGCAAACCAGGATTTGTTCTTGGGAGATTCCTGGTTTTGGGAGAAACAAACCAGGATAAAACTAGATAATGCAGTATGTTTGGCTGTCCCTACAGATTGGAGAAGCCAGGTGAACTGAATGCACGCATGTGTAAAGTGTGCAGCAAGTTCGTGGGACACCAGGATTCTCCATGTTTTGGCCTACCTTTGTATTGCAAATAACCCTTACATCAACTGCGTACGCAGCTTATAACCATAATTCACATACTGGGGGATTGTTGCAGGAAATGCAAACTTTTTTTTTTTTAATTAAAGCCTCCAGAATATGTTATGCTAGTCCTTGGGATGGGAGAAATATAAATAGGGGAATAGGCCCTGAATGCGTTGTCACAATCAGCTATTCTTCTGCATCTTGGACAACTCTGGTCTTTCCCCCCCTGCCTTTTAGGCTGGAAATACAGAGGAGGCCCATGAGCCTTGGGTGTTGCCTATAAGGCAACTAGTGTCTCAAAAGGCCACCTTACTGGATGATGAGAAATGTAGTCCAAACCGTTGTTGTCCTGGAGCCTTTTTACATGGCAGAATGCGGACCCTGACAAAAAGAGAGCTGTCTCTCTCATGGCATGTGTCTGTGCTTCCTGGCATCTTGCCAAGAGATGATGGGCTGCAGTCACATTTGTACATTCATTTTATTTTACAAATGTGGAGGGTGAGAGGAAAGTTTTGGGGTAATTATCTTGATAAGTTAGAAGGACATGATGGTATGAGGGCTTCCCCCTCCAAAAACCTTGCAACATCTGAACATGATTTTCTGCCAAAGCAGTATTACTATGGACTTTAGCCAGGGCAGATATGCGATAGCCCCATAATTATGGCTGACACTAAATTTATGTGTTTCCAAGAATAACAGATAAAAACAAAGCCTTATGTATGACAGAAGACCTGAATACTAAGAATAGGGTTTTAGGATTGCTTTATCTATGCTACGTTGTTTAGGGTTGTTGTTATTTTTGCAAGCAGCAAAATGAACCCCTTTGCAGAGCGCATTTTGTACATAGGTAAGGGAGCTATTTATTCCGTTTTTTAAAAATGGAATGTTAGTGTTTAAGTGACAGATCTTTATATATTTATTTTTGTTCATGGAGACTGACAGCTGTTCAGTCTGAGTAAAGCCAGGATAACCTTTCCAGATCAGCACACAGAAATCTCGTGTCGTGCTCGCCTTAGTTCAAGCATGCCAAATGGTTGTGTGATTGAAATGCTTTAATTCCGAATGTTCTGTGTTTCACAATAGTATACACAAATGGAAAGTTGTAGAAACCATTACAAAAACAAGGTCACTCCAGATGTTTTGGACAACAACTCCCACTGACCCTCAACCACAGACATGTTGGCTGGATTTGATGGGCACTGTGGTCCAGAAGCTTGGAGGGATTCAGGTTTGTGGAAGGATAGTCAGTCTTTGGCGAAGGCGATTTACCAGCATTAATAGCCCACCTGGATTATTTTGGGATGAATCCAGATCTAGGTACATGCAACTGGGCAGATGGAGGATTCTCTCACCCTCCCTCCTGGCCATGGAAGCCTCTGCAACCCCCTGGACATGCTGGATGGCTTGTGCGAGGGTGCGACACCGGGAGGACGTGACTCCTGGAGACTGGAGCAGAATTCTTCCATCAACAAATGGCACATCCTGGATCCAACCCAGTCTTCAGAAGCGTTGCTTTTTTAACCAGGGACCCTCTTGATACAATTGCCACCAAGTTATTCCCCATGAGTGGTTGGTTAGAGCTTTTATTAATGCCTTTGATCCGAAGGTGCCCTTCTGCTTACATCTTGCAGTAAGCTGGAAAGATGATAGTGCAACCTTTTGTGCAAGCAAAAACACGGAAACTGCCGTATAAACTACCCTATTAGCACTGGCTGAATTTGCAAGCATTTGCAGAACAGGCCTAGTGGCTATTTTCCTTCCGCTCATGGTTCTTTGGCTCCAACCGTCACATCTGGATCCAACACAATGTTTCCATCACAGCAGCTCTCGCCGCTGAAGAGCCAAGCCATCCATCTGTGTGTGCAGCTTCCTTAAATCACAGCCTGAATGGACTGTTGTTTTTCCTCCTCCAAAATCATCTTTTGTCTCCACCAGACTTGGAAATTAGTTTTATATAGCAAAGGGATGGGATGGTGAGGGGGAGAATTTCACTGTTTTCATAACAGCCTTGTGAAGATTGCTGTGTGATCAGTCCGCTCCTTCATGTTCTGAGTTTTGCTCATAAAAAATAGTATGCAGAGGACAGCACATGCATGCTTCATGCTTAGGTACAGCCAAATGCATGTGGAAGTAGCAAAGGCCGTGATGGAGGAAAGATAAATGGTTGCTGTTAAAGACCAAATGCACATTTAGAGTAATTGGAGACAGGGCCCGTAAATGCACAGAATGGGTATAAAAGTTTTCGGGGAGGGTGCTTCCCTAGGGTTATTAATGGAAGGGGCTGTGCAGCTATTTTTTTTTTTTTAACCTCCATGGACTTTCTGCAGTAAGAGAAAAGATGCAAGAAGCAGTGGGTACGGTTGCAAGTGGAGGACGACATCTTCTGGACCGTGCCCAGATCCTTGTAAAATTCTATAAAAGCCTGGGTGAGGATGCTATCATGTAGAATCATGCAGTATCTCAAAAACAAGTTCCAAACCTCAACAATTAACTACTTGTATTTTTCAAGGGGTGGAGGAAAGTTGCTAGCCCTAAGATGGCAAGGACAGGTTCTGAGCTGCTTGAAATAATGGTGTATCTCACCTTTGCCATGGGCTTTTTCCTGCCCAGATTCAACACACACGCACCACACACACACGTCCAGCAGAGCCGTTTCTAAAGCCTGTAAACGGGAGCAACAGATAGTCTGAGAGAACATTGTTCTCCAGCTACATTTTCCCTCTTGTTTTCCCTTGTGAGGCCAACAGCCTTCTGGCGTCCTCCAGCTCCACACCCTTCTCCAGGTGGCTTAGATTACAACACACAAGTGTAGGCAAACGAAGGGCCCTCAGCCCTGCCTCTAACAAGGAAGCGGACCAAGCCATTGACCAAAAGAGCACATTCCCTGCATGGTCGCTCCCAGCTTTTTCTGTTCACTACAAGCAGGTATGTTCCCTTATTTGTCTCTGTATCTGCAGCAAGAGTAATTACATGGCTCCATGGGGAATTGGGTAGGATGCATCCAGCCAGTGGTACTGTATCTGCACCAAAAATTAAGGGTGTGACCCTTTGCATGTTAAGAGGGGGGAAAGTCCTAAAATTCCACGTATGGCTTGCTGGTGGGATCCTGGGAGACCATGGGCTTTTTCCCTGCCTAAATATGCATAGAATTGCACCCTACGTTTATTATGTGTATTTCTGTTCCGTTTCCTTCGAATGGGAGTTTCAGAAAAACCTCAGGAGTAGATCAGAAGTCGTGAAAGTACTTTTTGGCATTAGGTTGAACTATTATGACACTTGGACCCAATTTTCCATTCAAGCGCTCTATCTCTGTAAGCCAAGGAAAATTTCAGTATGTAAAGAAGGTAGTGAATGCTGATTCAGTGGTCAGAGGAAGATGGAAAATAATGGCTCTTTGGACATAAATGCAGGATTATTTTTATAGCTGTGCTCTGCTAAGTGCTTACAGATTTTTTTCTGTTTTATATTTTGTGATAAGGTATTTCCGGTGCCTTTATATTTTTGTATCTATAAATATATTATCCCCACTGTCTCCTCTTCAGTATTCTCTTTCTGTTCAACTAATATAAAATAATTTAAGGATTTTTAAAAAATGCTAAAAAATCCCTTCCTTTCTCATTATACATATATATATATATATATCTATATCATAATAAAAAGATGGAATATCCTCATGTGTCTTTATCTCTGATGTCCTTTTCCAAGCATAATCCTGTAATACCTTCAACCACATTTTATTGCTCCCCCCACCTTCATTCGTTGGCTCAGTTGCTTTCTTACTACTTTTTAATTATTTCTGTACTGCATCTACAGCAAGCTAACATGGAGCCTTACGATGCAGATGAAGTTAAGTCAATGCAAAAATCTTTGGCACCTCTTGAGGCTGGTGGGGTGCGAATATGGCAGCCCTGTTTCTCAAGCATTTTGCATTTCCACGGGACGACACCAATTTGCATCTGTTACAAAGGAGACAGAGAACATGGCAGCCATGTTTCTCTGAGGCCTTAAGGTGTCCCGGGAACATCCCTAAAGAGGAGGAAATAAAGGCTTCATTCGAAAATGTGAGCCGCCCCGAGGCTTTCTTGCAATGGGGGCGGCATAGAAATGTTTTGAATGAATGAATGTGCGTTAGGTGGCACGTGCTGTTTTATAAAATATACTTTGCAAATAGACTGTAAGCAGATCCCGCGGGGAGATGCATCGAGGTCCTATTGAAGTGCTTCTAGGCCTGCTAATTCTGCAATATTCTGTAAGCAACTTGTGTGACTTTCCTTTTTAATAATTATGCTAGTGTGGTGTAGCGGTTAGAGCATTTGGACTAGGGAAGTCTGGTTTCTGGTCCCCACCATGCAGCTCACTGGGAGCCTGTGGGGCAGTTGCAGTTCTTCTCAGCCTGGCCTTCCTCACAGGGTTGTTGTGAGGATAAAATGGCGAAGAGGGGGGTTACGTAACCCTCCTTGGCTGACTTGCAGGAGAGAATGTCAGGATATAAACACACTGAACTTGAGGCCTTCCAGGAGAGTAGAAAACGCTTCCCCTTGGACGTGCAAGCGTGTTTCTCTGAGGTAAATAGTTCCTGACACAGGAGCTCAAAGAAACACAAAATAGCTCTGACTGGGCCTATCCCAGAATTTGCTAAGCTGCATTCACACTGAGGATTTCAGAAACTTTATTCTCTTCTGGGTTTTCTTTTGTTTTTTAAAGTGTATCAATCAGTTATTGAAAGTATCACAACTCCTTCAAATACCTTATTTATCATTTTAAAAATAAAATGGCGAGCCACAGAAATAATATGGCGGCGTCAGCTAGTTAGCTAAAGAAGCAATGCTAAAACACGCCCATTTTACCTCTATGATGCTCCACTTAGGTTGCATAAACATACCTTTCCCCCTTTTCTTTTCTGAAGGATATCAGCTTAGAAAGGGCAGCAAAGGTAAAAAGCATATTGGTCAGCGACAAATTCAGATTTATTTTTCAACTTCTTGTGTCTATGTAGCTTCATGCACATGCATTTAATAGGACAGGACCTGTGTGCATATTTAGGATACTTTAGCCTTGCTAATGTGTATGACTTAGAACACATATGCAAAAGCAGAGGAAGTGTTTATTTTCCAGGCAAAAATACAGTATACTTTATACTGAGTAATTGGAATCGTCTTTACTCAAGCACAACATTCAGCAAATTCAATAAGGCTTCGAAGATTTAATTGGCTTTAGTAGAAAAGCTTTGCCTGAATCAAGACGTCAAGAACATGATGGGAATATTGTTTTAAAGCTTCCTAAGAGCCAGTGGGGTGGATGATGTAGATATCAAAGACGGAACAACCTCTGGCTCAAAACGCCATTTGGTGACCTTGAGTCATAACATACTTTCATTCTAACCTACCTTACAGGGTTGTTGTGAGGTTATGATGGAGGGGGACGCATGTAAGTTATTTTGAGCTCCTTGAAGGAAGCTTGGAATAGAAAAAGGTAATAAATAGATTGCATGTGTATAAAGACTGAGTTCAGTATCATTTTAGAGTTCAGACTTAACACTTCCACTGAACTACCTACGTTTGGCTGCTTTTGAAACCATTAGAAAGAAAATTAAAGCCCAAATAAAATTGGGTCCAGGGCTAAAGAAATTCATTTCTGAATACTGGACTTCATCTTTAATCCTGACTTGTAAATATTAAATTCAGTTCTAATCTCTGTGTTTTACATCTCTGCTTTTCACCTTACCTTCCTCACATATTTTCCCTTATTAAAAACAAAACAACTAAAATATAGGACAACTAAGTTGAAAAGAAAGGTAACATAAACTGCTTTCATTAATCCACATTTCCAGGATACAATATCTATGTATTTCCAAACTTGCTGGAGAAGCTGCAAAATCCAGTGTTTTGCTCAGAATGCCACAATTTTTGCTGACTTCGTGGTATTACATACTCCTGTTTCATTGGAAATTCCCTGGTTGAGATAGTTTGGCTAGTAGTTTTCTTAGTAGGGAAGGCAGCGGTTAATTTCTGAACCCCCACCCCAACCCCCCAATCTGCCCTGGTGATGCTTATTCTTGGAGAAATGGATTGCAAATGGCTTCAAGGAAGGATCAAGTTTTGGCCTCATGGACAGAAAAGTTCCTGTGTAAAAAAGGCGAAATTCAGAAAGCAGGACCATTCAGTTTTGCTGATGCGTTTGACTCTATTGCCTCTGTGTGAAGCAAAATCAGTTCTTATCGCTGTTCATACGTTTGCCTCTATTTCCTGAGAAATCTTCTGGGTTTATCTAGAGTGCCTTTCTGTTTGTTGAGGGTCTTGTCCTGACTTCAAAGCACTTATGACGGCCGGGTAGCCATCTTTCCGCTTTGTATCTTTTGGGATAGTACCCGAGCAATTTTTATTCTTTGTCAAGTATATGAGGAAGAGAGAACACCAGCTAAAGCAGAACGTCACATGGTGTGAAGGGGGTCTTTGTGAACTGTAATTTAACCAGTGCTGGCTGCAGGTCTTGGCAAGGTACCCTCCGTGGGCCCCTCGGTAAGTCCACCTTCCCTGGGCTGCCTCCACCTGCAGTGCTACTTCATCCTCTCCACCTGCTTGGTAAGGAGAGCCAGGGAAAGGGCATCTGGTCCCAGGGACGGAGGCAGGAGAGGAAGAACAGCTTCCAGCAGCGTTTTGTGGGCGTCTCTATGCCCAAGGAAGTTTACTCTTGAGACTGGTGCCGGGCTTAGGGTCCACCCTTGCGGATGTTGGGGAAACTTAGATAAATCCCGGCACAAAAACATTGCTTATATGTGCCTTCATGTTATAAAATCAAACCTGCACCTCTTTCTCACATGGCACAGCTTTCAAGCCAGGGGACTGTTGTGGCCTTAAGAAGATGGCATTATTAGCTAGACTGGGAAGCTGCTGGAGGGCTGGTACCTGTGCAGAGCTGAATTAATGGTGCCCATTTGCTTCTGGATGTGAGTCCCACAGAGGCACGCCTGAGTGTAATTCTCAAATCAGACTTCCTAAAAGCTTCCTCCATCAGACACATTTGCATGTGTAAACAGGCTGACCCGAACTGTCAAGAACATGCAAGACCGCAATCAGTAATGTTTTCCATACTATTGTTAACAGTTTTTATGATTGGTTTAGAGCATTATATCATGCCTAAAGACATCAGGATACTCTTGTACTAAGATTATCTGGAAACTTAACACTCTGTACTCGTGTATGTGATTACCAGGTTACAAAAGTGTCTGTACATGGGCTGAGAGCTTGCAGTTGAGTTTGCCTCTGCCCGGTAATGCATTATCGTTAGTGACTGCAGGCATATAAAAGTTTTAATACATACATACATACATACATACATACCTGGGGCTCCACACAACAAAGCAGCAGAGGTTCAAAGGTTTGATCTTTCCCATGAAGCCGAGTTTTTATTTCCTCCCCACAAATTGAAAACCGAGATTCTGTCACGGACCAGATCTGGCCCACCTAAGGACTGGTGCTCTTACAATGTGTTGTTCTGGAATTCCGCATGCTCCCCAGTTGCATGCTGACTGGGAAAGATGGGGGTTTCTTTGCAGCATATTGGTTGGGGAAGACTATGTACAGCCACATGTGTTTTTTTTAAATCGGGTATCTCCTGGCGGGTTGTAGACATTAAGCAGCAGCAACACGGCTATATTTAGGAAGGAGTCCAGACTCAATTGTATCTCCAATTTAGAATTGATTTTTTCCATCCTCCTGCATACACATCCTTTCCTGAAAGATCTGAAACAATTTTCTTTAAACTTCATAAATGGCACCACATGTTACTAGATTAAATATCCCCATTGTTGTTCTATTGTAGCTTTTGTGCAGGTTGCTGAATTTTAACCTTGAAAAGTGAAACACGGCCCTCTAATTGAATTACAACTTTGCGCCATGTTTTCATTAATGCAGGCAGAGTATATGCCCTGGATTTTGAAACCTAGCAGGGTGGGGTGGAACGAGGGAAGGGGGCAGCAGTCTGCATTTGAAATATGAGTGAGATGGAACATGAGCTGACTTGGTGGTCTCTAACTCCAGGTTAATGGATCAATGGCTTGGCTGAATGTGGGGATGCTGTGAGCATTAGAGGCCACAATCCAGAACACTTCACCTGAGGGACCGTGGAAGGACTTTTGAACTCCCCAGCATCCTCTTTGAGGAGAGGAAAAGCTCATGTCGGAAGCCTTGCAGAGCTGTTTCCAGTCAGTGCCTGTCAACATTACGGGGATAGAAAGGCGAAGGCCTGACTCAGTACAAGCCAGCTTCTTTTCGTCAGTATTGTTATCTGTAATAAAAATATGCCCTGTATCAGTGGAGGCGAACCTATGGCACATGTGCCACAGCGGGCATGCAGAGCCCTCTCTGTCGGCATGCAAGCCGAGTCGCCCCCCCATCACCCCAGCAGCCGAGCATCGGATAATAATGCACATAGAGGACTTGAGCATGCTCAAAAAGGAGAATTTCTGTCAGGTGATGACGTCACAAGCTGTGACACATTCGCCGCGACTTGCCTGAGCTCTCGCATGGCCAATCGGTGCACTGCCAATGATATATATTTATATTTATATATTTGAACTAGCTGTATCAAAGTTTTATTGCAGTGTTAGCACTTTGCGATAAATAAGTGGGTTTGGGGTTGCACTATGGGCCTTGCATCTCTAAAAGGTTCACCATAAGAGGATTAAGGTTAGGAAAACGAGGTGCCCTGGCCTGATTCTGATGGTTGGAATGTGTTTCGAATGGGCAGAAATGATGAGTTGTGCAGAAAAAGCTACTCCAGGAGGGCTTTTTCAAAATCGCCCTCTTTTCAGTGGAACTTTTACCTTCTATTAGGGTCAGGGGTGTGCACGAGGGTAGGGTTAGGGTTAGGAAAACGAGGTGCCTGGCATGGTTTTGATGGTTGGAATGTGGTTAGAATGGGCAGAAATGATGAGCTGTGCAGAAAAAGCTACTCCAGGAGGGCTTTTTCAAAATTGCCCTCTTTCAGTGGAACTTTTGCCCTCTATTAGGGTTAGAGGAGTTAACCAGGGTTGGGTTAGGCCAGTGGTGACGAACCTCTGGCACATGTCCCATAGTGTGCACGCAGTCCCTTCTCTCTCTGCATGTGGCCAAGTCGCCAGAGCATTGCTGCAGCAGCCGAGCATTGGATCATAGCCACATAGGGGCCACGCGCATGCTCAGACAGGAGTAGCAGTGCCAGGCAATGACATCATGAGTTGCGACTCATTAGCTGCGACTCGTTCGAGCTTTTGCATGGCCGGCCAGTTCGCTGCCAAGGATCTATATATATATTTGCTTGAACTGGCTTTGAGTTCCTTTTTCTAAACCAAATGCTCAAGGTTTTATTGTAGTGTTGGCACTTTGCAAGAAATAAGTGGGTTTGGGGTTGCAGTGTCGACACTCATTCTCTAAAAGGCTCGCCATCACTGCCCTATATGGTAGAATTCAAGTTTCATCCTCTAATCCTTTTTATTTTCCCATTATTTTAATGTTTAACAGGGTTTAAGGTAGGTTTTATTTCCTGGAAGTTTTGGATGGTGTGCTCTTTTTAATTTTGTGTTGCTTTTATTGTCCCGAAACTCTTGCAGTGGAGGGTATATAAAAGCTTGTAATAAATAAAGTAAAGAATGCAGGAATAGACAACCTATGCCCCCTTGACATTTTGGCCTTCAGCCGCAGTCAGGCCCTTCCGGCAGAGCAGGTGAGGGACAATGGAAGTTGTAGTCCAGAATATCTGGAAGGCTTCCATCAATCTAAAAGTTGCTCCGTCGTGTTTGGAAATGCTGCAACATCCCTAAATGACAAGCCCCTCTGCTTTTAAGTTAGTATGCAAACTTGTATGGGCGATGGAATTGCACAGTATACCCATCTGTTTGACTACTTATATAGGAATTTGGAAGGTAGCATTGTGGCTTCTGAGTGTGCATGCAAGCCACACGCCTGATTATGAAAATGTTTGAGGTGGCCTTATCTCAAGGGAAAATACAATTCTGGGCTACTGTTCTGAGGTTAACCAAGACACTGCAAAAAGTTAGCTCAGTTACCATCACATTTTTAGAAAAGATTTGGTAATAAGTAAAGTAAAAATAGGAGCTAGAAACATTTGGCATTCAGTTGACTTTGGACATCTCAGATACCAAAACTGAAACATATGAGGCATGAGTGTTGAAGGGAGAAAGGTTTTGTTCTTGATAAGCATTGAGGTTTTGGATGCAGCCTGTGATTTGGTGCATTGACATGTTGGGATTAAAAACTAAGAACTTGGCCCCAAGAATTAATTTTAAGGGATGGGAATCAAATCACACGTCAGCCCTGGCAAGTATCCAAGTATTCCATTGAGAATCGTTCTTGACTGTCTGTGCTTGACAGAGATGTCTCCAACTTCACGCATAAGTTTGCATTTCTTTAACAGAAGCAATTGTGGAGGAAGCCAGAAACAATTAACTGTATGTGAAGCTTTTTTATTAAAAAATGAATACCCCCAAAAGGTGAATTATGCAATTAAAGCTGTTCCTAGGCTGGCTTACTCTGTGTGAATTCCAGAAAGATTTTCATCACCTGCATTCAGACATCCCACAGATTTATAATCTCTATTCCTTTCTAGAATATCCTTTTTTTCCTATTCAGGACTGCTCATGTTGTTGATTTCTGACTTGCCCATATCGTACTTGTATAAAATAGTGCAGTTTTATCTCTGGGGCTGGGGATGTTTCTCCCACAAAATAGAAATGGAGAACTAAGCTGTTCTTGTAGAACGTCTCCTGTGTTCCCCCAGAAAATGTGTTACAATATGTTTTTATGCCAACAAAAGGGAGGAATTAAAAAAGCACTGGTCAAGAGAAGATGCATATTTAAATAGAAAGCCTTCACCTTGTAAGAATGCATACAAAGATAGCCTTATATATGCGGGTATCAAGAAACTGTTTGGATATTTATACCTGACTCTAAACTTTCTTATGACTTTTGACACCTTTTTCTGCAAGGTCTGTAGTAATTAACTGATTCTGGCAAACCATGTCAGTAACATGAAATTCTGCAAATTTAGCAGTGGACATCTTTAAAAGTTAGCATGTTCACCGTTTCTTTTCTAATTGTTCGATGTCCAAATGATGAAACTTGGCTTTCCCAGTTCAACATCATGGCTGGTTGTGTCTCTTGCCGTCAGAGAAAGCAGATGGCTAATGTGTATTGAAGGAGAAAGGGAGGAAAGCAAAAAAGAATCCCAGCCAAAAATCAATCTTTTTCTGGCAAGATTTTTCCCTCCTCCCCCACCCTTTTGTAAAAGTACCCTTAAATGTTTCAGGCTCCCATTGTAGCTTCAAAGAAGGGAGCAAAATTCTCCAGATGGAGTTTAGCGTTACTACTAAGACAAAAGGCCTCATCAAATTACACATTTACATGAAGAAAGTGTTTTGATTGTTCCCAAAAGGTGGAATTCAAAGTGGAGGCCCAGCTTCTAGCATCTAAGGTTGTACAGAAAGAAAGGCATTAATATTTCTAAACAGATAGACTACATTTTTAATAATACAGACACAACTCCCTATGGCTTTTGTCCTCTTGCATAATTATTTACATTTGTTCTCTGTTCCTTGCTGTTGAGGGGTGAAACTTGATATCTTGCATCGTTAGGGCACTCCCTAAAAGTCCATCTCATTTGTTGCTGTGCCAGGAAGAATTACCTGGTTATAAGCCGATCCTCAAGTTTTGCTCTCCCAAACTAGATTGCACTGGACTGGGGTAGGCGACTAAAGAAACGCGCTTGTGCAGTTTGGACAGTGTGTTCCCCATGCTTAAATAGATGCAATTTGGAATTATTGAGTAAAGCAGCAAAGACTGAATCCCTGTTTAGTGTGTGCCCCTTCACAATTTATGGCGATGTGGGTATGTTTTGGCAGTCAGGCTTGTATTCATCTCTGTAAAAAGTGCAGACTAGTCGTTGGCTATTGTCAGCGTTGACTATACAGTAGGTTAAGCAACCATTTGCTTCTTGACTCTGCTTTGTTATTTGCAGCCCCAACTTACCTGGCCACCCCCCACCTACCTGCTTGTTCACTTGACCTATCTGCTTTGTATTGCTTGCCCAGTTTGCTTGGCTGGCCACTTCCTCCTGCCTGAGCGTTCACCTCGTTCTCCAGCCATGCAGCTCCGAAAAGAGGGTGTTTGGCTTCCTGTGGAAGCCTCACTGGCGGGGCTCAAGGCAGGAATGGCCAGCCAGGTGGGCAGACGTGAGTCACCAGCCAGCTAGGCTGGCAGGCACCGTGAGTGAGGGAACGGCTGGCCAGGCAACTGACCAAGGAAGTAGGGGGGTGGCAGCAGCTGCCCGTGGTGAGAAGCGGCAGGCTGGTGCAGCCAGCAGGTTGCTAGTTTGGCACTGGACAATACAACAAGAGCAACTCCTAGAGTAGAGCAGAAGGAGCAACACGGCACCTGAGGCACACAAAACAGAACACCAAAGAGATGCACGTTGCTGTCAGCTCTTTTTTGCTGGACCGGAATCCATGGACTGGAAAGTTGCATCCAGGGCCAAGTATTTAAATATGATAATTCAGCTTAGGTACACTGCAGTAGACATCTTGCTGCTGGGATTCTGCAGAGAGACAGAGCCTGTTTTAACACTCGACCTATCAGGGCCGGCCTGGGTCACACTCATGGGCACTGGGGAGAGAGAACCAAAGCCAGACCTGGGTAGGCGGAGGTGTTCCCCAGCTCAGGGAACCTGAAGGCTGCTGCTACAACAGAGCTGGGCAAAGTGCAGCTCTCCTGTTGTTGTTTTTTATTAATGTATGTAAAGTTTTTCCATGCTGTCCCATTACTAAAAAGTCTCTGGACGGCTCACAGAGGAGCTGTTTTCCCCTACAGCTTCTATAATCCTTCACCACTAGCTATGCTGGCTAGGATTGCGGAGGATTGCAGGCCAAATTATCTGGAGGATCGCAAGTTGCTCGCCCTTGTTCTGGAGCACGGACCAACTGCAGGATGTTGTTCTACTGAAGGGAAGAGCAGTTGCCGCATGGGAATGGTTTGTGCACACAAGCCCCAAGCTCAAGCCCTGGAACCGAGAAAAGAGTTTCTCTGACTGGATTCCAACAGAAGCGCTACTAGTCAGAGTAGACAACACGTGGCTAGATACAACATTGTCGCTTCTGATACACAACATCTACCAAATGCATTTGTGAATGCACATTTTCCAAAAAGCGGTGCATTTTCACACATCAGTCAATTGGGGAAAAGGTGTGGTTTTGAAACAATTATGCACAGAAATGTATGCCTGCAGAGGTAGCCACAAATTTATTGGTGGAAAGGGGGGAGGAAAAGCTCTCAGGTGATGCATTCTAATCCTGTAAAGGCCTTGGGAAATGAGAAAGTTGTTTCTGAAAGTTTGGAGAGACCAGATGCGGGGTTTCTCCTAGTATAGAAAACCTCAAAGTCTGATCTGCTGTAGCAACCTCCTTTCAGGGCATCCTGCCATTCCATGGTGTGACCCTTCCTGTTCCTCTAGCAGTTTTCTCTTTGATTAAAATTGACATTAATTGTGGGCTGCTTCTAACGCAACCCTTACAATTTCCAGTTTGTGGCAAGTGATTTATTATGTTGTTGTTGGCTGAATTCCTGAAAAATAATAATTTCATTAAGTATAAATTGTTCCCACCCCACTTCAAAGTGAGAGGAATAAATAAACTTAATACTAATTTACACACACACACACAAATGGGATGGAGGGAGAGAGCCTTCCATGTCAGCTATGCTGTTATTGTGAGCGAAAGAGGAGGTGGAGAGGGTATTGTTGTACTTGTGTCCTGCTTGTGCGTTTTGCATAGGGGCAACTGGTTTGCTGCTATGGGGACAGGATGTTGGACTAAACAGACCCTTACACAGATCCAGCATGGCTCTTTTTATCTTCTTAGATTCCCACCATCCAGCTGGGTCTGTGTACCCCAAAGTCTTCAGCACACTAATATAACAATGAACAGCATCTCACAGCTGCTATAACTTTCCCTCCAGTTTTCTTGCCAATCTCAAAATCCTTTAATGTACTGCCAAAAACAGCTCTTTAGCCTGATGTATCATTATCAGGGATCACATATAATTTCATGGCATAACCCCAGGAACTGATGAATGATTTGTTTTGGATTGCGATTATCAAGGGAGTAGGAAACACATCCTGTTGTGAGGAACTGAACTGATGCTACCTGCTCAGTGTTCAAGCCAAGTCTGTCCTGCAGAATCTAATACCTATTTGAAAAAGGTTCTTCTTTTTCCAGGTTTAGTGACTGGAGAGGGAAAATCAAGACTGCACTGTGTGGCTAACCTGGAGACTATTTCCCAGGCGCTCCTACTGGTCTTGGACCCTGGTCCATCAGTGTTTCCCATGATAGCAGGGAAGGTTCTTTTCAGAATGATCTGGAGAACATCTTGTTTGACTCTGCCTGACAACACCACAAGCTGGAGAAAAAAGATGAGAACAGCTTTTGGACGGGCTCAGGCCTTCCCACTTTCAATACGCCCCTAGCTTTCAGCCTGCTTTCCATCTGCACTTGCTGGCAGCAGTGAAATTTGTGTTGTGGGGTGAAGGCAGGGCTTGGCTGGAGACAAACTTAATAGTGACTGAGGAATGCAGACTAGTCTAGGATGTCCAACCACAAGGGTCTCCAACTACATAGCTCTCCTGGCCCTCAGCAAAGTCGCTGCCCTCCCTGATTGTTCCTGTATTTCTGAAGGTTTTTAATTTGTTTGTTTGTTTGTTTGTTGGCTTGCTTGCTTGCTTTTCTAATGGAGATGTTTCCCAGCTCCATCTTTATTTGGCATGGTTTTGTGTTTTAGAGCTCAGACCCATACGCTCTTGGACAAGCTCTTGGGCACCACCTCCTCCGGGCCTTCACTCTCCCAACCTCCTTCAAGGAGGGTTTCCAGAGCAGGGCCTCTGCTGCAGATCTTAGGGGTCGGGAGGGCGTGTAGGGAAAAAGATCGCATCAGTTGCCACAAGATTAGCAATGCCTTGCAACTCAATGGATGGAGGATTTCATTCCTTATTGGCACCAAAGCAAAAGCGATGGCAAGCAGGCACTTCTGTCTGCCCGTTTTGATTCGCTGCATGGCCAGTTCTGCATGAATCGAGACTGGTGACTTGCCCACCTAACGTTTAGCTTTGGGCTCTTCAGCATGGTCCCTGTGGCCACCAGTGAGCTCGCAGATCTCTCTCTTGGTGTCCACCAGACGTCCTGCCTGCCCTGCTTTTTGTTTTAGATCTTAAGGTTTTAAAAATCTAATTAGATTATAACTAAAAAGTTGAAACAGGAAGATCTAGAAAACAGAAGGTGCAGATCAGGCCAAGAACAATCCAACAAGCGTGAATGTAGAGGAAGGAGTTACATATTGCAAGCGATGGCTCGCCACTCCACAGTTCTAAGACTTTTGACCTTTGAAGGTCAACAGAGGCTCATGGGAAGCTACTTGATACGAACCAGACCTTCCATCAAGTTCTCACTCGCCTACTGTAGTAGGTTCTCTACAGTTTTCAAGAGAGGGTTCTTTCCATTCCTTCCTAGAGACGCTGGCAGTTGAACCTGGAAACTTCGGCATGCAGGGCTCTGTCAGTGAACTGCAAAAGTGCAACCTGACTCCCACCCCTTATGACTCTGGGATTTGTGTCTAGAACTTCTCCCATCCCAGGCAAAATCCGTACCCCATATACCAAGGATGGGGCAGCAGGTGCCCTCTAGCTTCTGTAAGCCTTCTTGATTGGCTACACTGGCCGAAACTGACAACCGTTGGGGTCAAAGGCATACAGGCACTGGATCCAGGAACCTATCTCCCATGGGCTCTGCCTCCAGCAGGTCCCTCTGCCTGACTTTGGGGGTCTCTTCATGTGCCACAGCTCATCCCACTGAGCTGGGTCAGCTGAATTTCCATGCCGTGTTTTCAGGGGCCAGGAGGGTGAAAGCCAGCTGCACAGTTCATAAAACTTGAATCTGGATCCAGCCCTGCAACACACCATCTGCTCCACCTCTGCTCCCGAGCATCAGTGGCCATGCCCTTATTCTGGCATCTGTGTGACAAAGCATTATGAACTGGCTGTACTACCATATGAGGCTGATGAGGGGTTGTGCGTCTATGTTCCCACCACTGTTGTCATCAGGTGCACTTTCCCCCCACCCTCTGTTTCAGCCGTGCTACCTGGCACTTGCTTCTTTGACAGGAAGCAGTGATACCTGCGCTGCTGCCTCCGTGCCCCCCCTGCAGTTAAGGGTCAGAGCCAGAGGCTGGAGAACAAGCAGCATGTGATGGTGAACAGGAAGAACAGCTTCAGGGGGCTTTTCAGCAGAGCCCCACTGGGCTGTGGGCCCTTGGGAGGAGCCCAACCACACCTACTCCTGTGGCGAGGTCATGGAGTCTGTTTTGACGTAGCAGTAGGTGATCCATAGTGAGTTGCCTGTGGGCCACCAGGGCTCAGCCAGTCTGCCTTCTCAGATCTCCAGCCATTTAGTCAGAGTGTCTCTTGCATCTAATCTAGAGCAGAGTAAATGTGAAAGTGCCTTCAAAATATTTTTGATTGCATCAGAGAAGCCATTCTGGGGCTTTTCAGAGCTGCCGTTGTTTCCCATCACCTCGGGCTCGTCCCCCTTTTTGGAAGCCAAAACGCAGCCATGAAAGAAGTAAGAAGAGAGATTTCATGATAGCTGAGCAGCTTTAAGATTCCCCTTGAAAAAATCCAATGAAAACACACTACTGTGCATGGAAAAGGGAGGAAGGGGAAGAGCCTGTAGTCACATATATTCTGTGGTCAAGTGTTTCCTGCCATTTGTTAGCACTGCCAGTAAAAACGAGGATTTGTTTGATTTCTTTCCTTTTTAAAAACTGAACTGCAGGAAATGACAAGCTCAGGTTTTGAAAAGAGAACCCCCTCGCCCAAAGATTACAGTTAAGGAGCAGAGTAGTTCAGCTCCAGCAGATGCATCAGCTAGAAGAGGAAGGCTAATTAAAGCCAAACCCTTTGCTCCCTGATGTCTTGGTGGCTGATTGGCAGGAGGCATGACTTGGCCCTGTACCTTTTTTTTCTTAGAGTTACGAGGTTTTCTGAGCAAGGGAAAATATGTTTGACATTTAGTTTTGGTGGTGGAAAATCGTATTTCCTTGCATTTTTGTTGACAGCTAATCTTGAGGCTTCTGGTGCTCTTCCTTGCCAAGCATTTGGAGGTGTCCTTGTTTGCTTTGTTTGCTACTGAACCCCCAATGGCGAGCGCTCAACTTGTCTCTTGGGTGCCTAAAAAAGACCAGGAGCCATATGAATTAGCCATTCTTTGGGCCTTGAGTCTTGATAGCCAACACTGAAGTTCTGTGTGCACGCATATGTATTAGAGAGGAGGAGTAGGGCCCACCGACGAACTGATTCTAAAAAAGATCCTGGACTGTGCAGAAATGGATAGATTGGCTTTATCATTGAAGGAGAAGGGAGATACTGACTTCTGGCAAACTTGGGACTCTCTTTATTATTGGCTAGAGAAACAGGACTTTACATAGATGTAAATATGTTTTTAAGCTATCATAAAGGGAAAAGGAAGGGTGTGGGGGCTGACCCAGCAGGCCCGATATTTTTGTTGATTGATGTTGTTTTTAGTTTTTCTTTGTTCTTTAGGATTATAATTTCAAATAAAACTTATTTAAAAAGAGAGAGAGAGAGAGGAGGAGCAGGGGAGAAGTGTTGACCAGGATAGATGAATGACATCCTGCCTGTTCTGTACTTCGTCCGAACAGTTGGGTTTGCAGTTTGGAGATGCTTACTGGTCCCACAGTGCTGCTGGGGGGAGGGGGGGTCAAGGGAGCTCCATGGCTTGAAGCACCTTATATCAGCCTTGACTGATGTCAGCTGAAGATCTGATCTGCCCCAGTAGGGAAGGTCCACATGAGACAGCAGCGGGTGCAAGGGGCCTATTACCCCTGTGAGTTGTGAATACCTATGACCTCTGCAGCCTTGTTAAGAACTTGTTAAAAGCACCTTGGTTGCAGGGAGCAGCTACAACATAGAGCAACAGTGGTTTTTCTGGGAGATCAGGTGGGGGATGGGTTGCAATGTGGAGAGACCCTCAGTGTTCCCAAGCGATGGCTCAGTCCTCACTGTGACCCAGGAGGTTCCCTTGAAGCAAATTGTGAATATCCAACAGTCACTGAAGCAAGATATCGGAGTTAACTACCTGGAGACAAAAAACTCTCGATAAAGCCTGGAGAATGATCAAGAACACGTGTTTGTGTAAATGTACATTGTGTGTGTGAGAGAGAGCTCTAGGAATCATTAGCTGTCGCAGAACTAGTCTACCAGTGGCAAGGGCTTTCTGCAGCAGAACCCGGGTAGTGTGGAAGAACCCAGGGAAAGCGAAAAGAGCCATTTAAAGAGTTATTTTGCAGTCCGGTGCGATTCCAAAATAAACCCACGGCTGTCTGTGGTGGCTTTAATGAGGTGGAGCCTCGCTTGCTTATTTCACCTTCCCTGTCTCGACCAGTCTAAAAACAGTATAGGAGAGGTCTCATTTAAGAGCCCCATTTATCAAGACAAAGTTACTCACACATGGACACGTTTCCTCTTGGATGCTGAGCTGCTGGCAAGACACAGTTCCCCAGTTCCCCTCCCTCTTAATTCCCCAACTGAACTTGCTATGGAAGAGTATGAAATCTGTTCTGGACTAGGAATGCCATTCCCTGTTGCTTGGGATGACAGCATTTCGCAAGGAGTCAGTCTAGGGCAGTGGTGGCGAACCTCCGGCACGTGTGCCGCAGTGGGCACGCAGAGCCCTCCCTGTTGGCCCGCGAGCCAAGTCGCCCCAGCATCGCCCCAGCAGCCGAGTATTGGATAACAGCGCACATAGAGGACATGCGCATGCTCAGAAAGGAGAAGTTGTGCCAGGCGATGACGCCAAAAGCCACGACACATTAGCCGCGACTCATCTGAGCTTTTGCATGGTCAGTGCCCTGCCAAGTATATAGATATATTGCTTGGACTGGCTGTGAATTGTTTTTTCTAAACTAAAACCTCAGCTTTCAGGTTTTATTGCAGTGTTGGCACTTTGCGATCAATAAGTGGGTTTTGGGTTGCAGTTTGGGCACTTGGTCTCTAAAAGGCTCGCCATCACTGGTCTAGGGTAACCCAGCCATTTTATGAAAAATGTAAGATCAGGAGCGCCATTGCTAGCAAACAGGGCAATGTGTGGAATTATATCTTGGGCCAGTGATGAGGTGGAGGTGCAGTTAGATTTATGGAAACTGTCAGGCAACCAAGTTCAGAAGTGAAATTTGAGGTAGAGCAGAGTATGTAAGAAATGGACTGTGCCATGAACTGTGCCGAAGTGGTAAAGTTGGAGCTTCTCAGGTGTCTTGAGTAGGGCGAGAGCAGAGGCAGCTGCAGCTTCTCAGCCTTGCATGATACATTAGCTCTGCTCCCATCTTCTCCTTCCGTATTTCTCTACCCCTCTTTAAATGGAGGCCTCGTGAGAAGTGTCGGTTTCCTTGCAGTTGACTTCCCAAGTGCACCGACTGGGGAGGGGGTGGCCTCCCTTAGTTTCAACATTTCGACTAAAGCGTCCTGCATTTCCTTTCCTAAGCAGGACTGCAATGTTGCCGGGAGGGGCCCAGTCTTTTCTCCATCCCCATGGAAAGATGAACTGGGATTTTCATGAGGCTGCTCCTGTGCCTAAAATTCCTGGCGAGGCTGGAGTGTCTGTCTGTTCCTGACTGGGTTGCTGCCTCTACAATTCTCAACTTGTTCTAAAAATGTCTAACAGCTTCTGTGTTGGCTTTTGCAAAGCAACACCAGCCCTAGCTGCTGAAGGCGGAAGAATAAGGCCGAGTTTGGCTCTTGCTGTCCTCCAGAGCCAGCAATAAAATATACATGAGCAGTTAAAAGCATCTTTCTGACGCTTTCAATGGAAATTTTGGCCTGGGTAAGTACTGCCACCTGGTGGGTCAGACCAGAAATAGACCCAAATAGATGATCCTTAATTGGTTGCGATTTCTCATATGCAACCCCATTCGCAGTAGCAGTGAGTGGAGTAAATGGTCCCCCTCTAACACAGAACGTGTTACAAATTCGAGTCTTTTGAAATGAACTTTGGCCAAAGAGAAGACCAAGAGTTCTAGTGTAGAGGCAACAAACCAGTTTTACACATTGGTAAGCTTTCTTTGGTGGCAAGAGGCAGTGTGGGAAACACATCCACTTACGCTGTAAGCTGTGTTTGCATGAGAGAAGTAAGACACTCCTTGTGCAAAAGATTTTCTCATACGTGTTTGAGAAAGGAAGGCATTTAACACAAAATAAATCTTGAGAAGTGTACTGGGAGTGCTCATTGTCATCATGTCAAGGAGAGGTGTGAATACTGGGGGAGGGTATTTTGGAATATTTGCAAAGTCTGTCTTTCACTGCTTGTATCTGCCACATTTCAGTGCTCTGGAGTCACAGCTTCCCAGTTCAGAGAAAGAGAACTTGAAATAAGTCTCAAGATTTTTAACCATTTGACCGTGTGTTCCAATCAACAGCCTTCCCGCTATCCTTAAACCGTTTTAGCATCACACACAAGAATTAGAACAGAGCTGCATTTTGCTGGCAATAAGCTTTCCCCCTCTTTTTTATTATTTAAACAGTAAGGCAGTGTTCTGACACTGCAAACCCACAATGCTTGCGTAGTGGGCATGTAGAGCAAAACAAAACAAAACAAAACCAACAACAGTGAACAAAACTTTGTTTTCAATAGAAGAAAAAACGCCCAACCCTTTAGAGCAAGCTGCATAAATATTTACAACTCAGTATTTTCTATATACAGGCCATTCTATCATACAACTTGCTTTGAAACAGCTATGCACAATTTGGTTGTACAAAAGATAGAGATTTCTTCCCCCGCCCACCCCCTTGTACAGTTCAAACAATAAAATTGTCCTTTAATTTGTGTGTGTGTGTGTGTTTGTACAAATTACAAAGTTGGTAACACTTCAAACTTTAATAGTTTAACATAACTTCCTTTTTTCTTGATTGCACAATTTAAAAAAATCCATAGCAGGTAGCACAATAGAGATCTATATGTCACTATAACCAACACAAAATCAGCGGACAGTTGTGTATGAAGGATGGCTTCCCTCTGAAGCTAGCACACAGTGGTCGGAGCTCGCCTTATGTGGAGCTAACAGTCAATGGGGACGACACTCGTCTGCATTTGGTTGAACCGAAGTGAGTCGGGGTTTATTGAAATCTGGCTTGCGCATGCACGTCTGCACTTGGATCTAGGCCAGGCCCTTGATTCGGGGGCAAGAAAAATGTGTGTGTGTACGTGTTAGACATGCACACACACATGGAATTTTATGCATACACAGAATTCAAGAGTATATATAAACACACACACAGACCGAGAGAGAGAGAGAGAGAGTACAGCGACTGGTAATGTGAGAATAACCTTTTGGAAGGGAGGAAGGGGCTATTCCTAAAACGCCTTTGTGGAATGTACATATGACTTGAACTAACAAGTAAAGAGGCAAGAGATGCTGTGGCTGTGTTGCAGAACTGTGAGCATCTTCAGTCAAGGAAAGAAGCGATGCAAATGGACCATGGTATATAACAAAGGGGGTGGGGGGAATCCTTGTTGGCTGCAAGCGCATCCCAGCGGACCTGTCAAAAGGTTTTGCTGTGGGCAGTTAGAGTTTTGACGGATAGGAAGTGGCCTAAAAAGGGCTCCGCATGGTTCTGAAAATCAGGCACTATTGATTAGAGTATAAAGGAAGTTTGTCCTGCCCTACACAGTATTTTTCTGACAAGGAGAGGGCGTAGCAACAGGAGTACGAAATGCAACAGCAGCATTTGCTTTGCCTTGAGGATACAAACCAGGAAGTCATCACACACCTTGACTCCCTGACCAGTATAACTGGTACAAAATAAACACATTCCTTGCACGCCATACGCCATGGAGATTACCTTAACATAAGTGGAACCACTGTGCAGGAGGCCACCTCTATGAATCCAGCGGCTTGAATAGATCTGAAAAGCACTGGCAGCATCCAAGGAAGGAAATCGCAAAGATAAACCTATTCAGGTGACCTAGATATTGTCAGTATCCATTTGAAATGATAACGTAACAAAACAAATAACTTCCAAAGATACTGTTAGCGATTGTTTTCAAGGAGAACATGTTCTATTTTTCCACGATTACTTGTCTGCAAATGAAGCTGATTGTGCAAGAGTGACCTAAACATTTATCCTAAACGAACTGAAGGCAGAAGAGATGTTTTTCTGGAATTAACACTGATGGCCAATTATAGCAGACAGTCTCTGGTAGAACCTGTATTAGTGTTGCTGGCTATTGCTGACACTGGCTAGAATCCTAGTGTTCGTCAAGTTGTTTTGGCCGCATATTGGGCTGTGAAGGATTAGGAAAAACTTTTGCTAGTCTCACAGGAGTTGGTAGGCCTTTTATCACTGGAAGAGTGACAAAACTACAAACTGCAGCGCTTGGGACACATGATTAGAGGCATTAACTAATCAAGGTGGCAATATGTCAGATCTCATTTCTTGTTGAACAGGTGAGAAAGAAAGCAGACGTCGCTGCCGTTTCTCACGAGAATTTTCCAGGTACATGCAGCCATTGTATTTTAATGTAAAATGGATGAAACACTTTTCTGCTAAAAACACCCCAAAGCACTATGAATAAAACCATGTTTTAAGAAGTGGTGGCCAAGAACTTTGTGCATGCATAAGGTACTGGTGGTAGATGTTTTTGGCTGATATGGCTGGTACTCTTGCCAAAGCCCTGGTCGTGCTGTGGAACACAGAAATGTCCCATACTGGTGGATTCATCATTCCTGGAATACCCAGGAGCAGAGAGCAGTGAAACTTAGGAGATGGCTTGAATGCACATGGAGAAAAACCTGGTATGTGCGTATAACCAGTTGTGTTTGGAGGTAGCGAGGGTGGCAAAGAAAACACTCTCTCACTTCTTGTATTCAATCTGCCTTTTTCTGCCCAGCTGAGCGTTTCAGGGTTGTCCAGGGCTTACCATGTCTCAGTCCCAAGGACATCCTAGGACTATGTGCATTTGCTGCACACTTCCAGGAAAAAAAATCTGCATCCACTGGGACTCGAGACTCCAGAAATAACGGACTGGAATCCGTGAAGATATCCGGAGTGCAGCCTGCTCCACCTTTACTGGGTGAATTTTTGTTGGAGCAACTCAAGACGGCTGACATGGTGCTTGGTCAGGTTTGTGCAACCACGTCTCTCACTGGATCTTTGTTCCTTCTGGCCTACAAAAGCCAGTAAGAAAGGAGCAACTGGTTGGACCAGGGAGGGATGAATGCAAGAGGGAGCAGTCCCACTGCTGTTTCAGAGTCCGCATCTGAAAAGATCCTCCCTTGACCCAGAAGGGCTTAGCAACCATAGCCAGGGAGGCCCAATCGCTTTCCTGGGCAAGGGGTTGGGGTTATCAATCGACTCCAGGCACTCTTGGCTGGGATGGATTATGTGGCTCCATTTCACTCAGAGTTCAGGACTGATGTTGGTATGGAAACAGCTTTGGTTGCCCTGTGTGACGACCTATGCTTGGAGAGAGAGATGGGAGGTGTAAGGCTGGTACTCCTGAACCTCTTGGAGGCTTTAGCTATCATTGCATTCCCCTGGGGTGACTCTCTGACCCCAGGGGGTGAGGGGAGGCCTTGTAATGGCTCTGCTTCTACTTTGGAGGGCTGCCTCCAGAAGGTGGTGTTTGGGGACTACTGTTCAGCCCTGTGAATTCTCCAGCATGGAGTTCCTTGGGGGTCTGTGCTGTCCCTCCTTGCTATTTATCATCTACATGAAAGCAATGAGTGGGGTCATTTGGAGTTTTGAGGCTCTGAAGTATGCTGATGACATGCGGCTCCAATTCTCCTCGTCATTTCCAGCAGGTGAGGCTGTGGATGTGCTGAACTGGCGCCTGGCTGCAACGACAGGCTAGAAGACGGCCAACAGACAGAAGCTCAATCCAGTCAAGACTGAGATGCTGTTGGTAAGCGGTCCCCTTGATTCAGTGGAGGGTGTTCAACCTGTTCAAGGTGGGGCTGCACTCCCGCCTGAAGGAGCAGGTTCATTGCTTAGTCCATCTCTGTCACTTGTGGCTCAGGTGAGCCTCGGAGTGTCTTCTACCATTTTGGCTGGTGGCCCAGCTTCGCCCCTGTCTGGACAGAGATAGCCTCGTTTCAGCAATCTCTGGCAGTCTACTTCAGATTACTACAATGTACCCTGTGTGGGGCTGCCCTTGAAGATAGTTCAGAAGCTGCAGCAGAATGTGGCAGCCAGCTTATTAACTGGGACTCGAAAGTCCAGACACATGAGACAGGTTCTCATTGACTACCTGTATGCTTCCGGGCCCAATGCAAGGTGCTGGTTTTAACCTATAAAGCTTTATATGGCTTGGGATCACAGTATCTGCTGGAGTGCCCAAATGGGACACAAAACTCAAACAGTGAGACCATTCTCCAAGTGACAATCCCAGTAAAGGCTCAGCGGGCAGCAACAAGGGCGAAGGAAGAGCTTTCTTTGTGGCGGCCGCCATCTTCGGAACAACCTCCCTGCTGAGGCCTAACTTGGTGCCAAGTTTGCTATCATTTCAGTGCCAGGTTAAGACAGCTCTTTATGCAGGCACCTTATTTACGGGCCTGGAGGGATTATCCAGGCGATTGTTTTCCTTTGCAAGGTAATTTTGCTGTATGTTTTTCAGCTATTTTAAACTCATTTTAACATTCATTTTAATTTTCTACAGTTCAACAACACTGATATGATATGTCTCCTTCCTGAACGCTGCCTCTACTCAGCAATGAAAACACATCTGTTGTATGTTCTAGCAAAGGAATTGTTGCCCTGATCTTTTCCTTCTAGTGCATAGAACAAAAAACATTTAACACTATTTTATAGCCGCCCTTCAATTTTCTGGTGTGCAAAAAAAGAAGAGAAGGGAAAACAAACGTGGGGGGGGGGGCGCGGAAGGAACACAAAACACTCACGCTTTGAATTGTATCCATGCTCCCATCATTTAAAATCTGACAGTATCACAGAACGGTTTAGGGAAAAAACCCACAGTCACTTATGAATATAGAAAACAAAGCATTGTGGGTCGGTCAGAAAAATACATGTTTAAAATTTCCTATGAGTGTTTCAGCTTCTCTCACTCCTCCCAAAAGAGACAAATTCACTTGGAAACTATTGTCCCCTCCATGCCGGAGTGTTGCAATATGGGCCCTGCAGTTCTGACTATATACTTATATATATATTTATATATATATATATATATATATATATATATACTTTTTAAAAAACCTCTAAGTTAATACATTCTACTGAATTACAGAACCATTTTGTTGGAATAGTTAACCTCTTGACATTTCCATACAATGGACAAATCCATCAAAAGCTTGCACGCAACACAGAAATCCTCTTTGTACAGGAGCGGAGACCGAAAAGCAGCATATAATACTGGTTTAAAGTCCTTCTTTGCGCAAAAACATCTGGCGTAATTTGCCAAAGGTATCAAAAATATACCCTGTAGACCATATACTTAGCAGTGTTTCAAGAAACAACGTACTCAAAACAACCGCCTCCCTTACCCGCCTGCCCTCCAATCTGTAGCCAACAGACTAGAGATCAAGGAACTCTCTTCAAATATGATTCAAACCCAGCATTCCTTTCTCGAAAGGACATCTCTTCTGAGAAGAGGGAAGTCCCCTGACCCCACAGCCTGCACCTCAAGCATTACTGCTTGGTGCTTTCTTTTCTCTCTAAGTTCAGCTGGGCAAGCAACTCTTTAAATTTTTATTGGTGCATGTAAAGAAGAGAACCACCTGATTAATGATGAGAAACAGAAGAGACCGGATCCTTCCTGCAGAGGGGCACTCTTCCCCATTTCCCTACAGCCTGCAACCCACAGGTGCAGCCCCTCGTGACGATGAAACAGGAGGTAAGGGAGCGGTGATTTAATGAATCCTATTTCAAGTACTGGATTAACCGGCCACGACAGCATGCACAAGAAGGATGTGCTACAGAGGTGGGAACACACACAAAAGCACATACCACGGCTTTGCAACCCAAACACACCGTCTTCTCCTAGGGGGCTTCCTCTCTCTCATCTGGACTGAAGGACAGAATTGGTGCAGCAGATGGGAATCCCCTGAGTATTAGTAACTGAGATTTGGTGACTGGCTGGAGTCCCTCAGGGAGCCCTCCATCCCTGCCCCTCCGCATGGAACGGGCAACATTTCTCGCCACAACAGCTCAAGGTTTCAGCACCAACATGGGAGAGACGGTCGGGGTGGGTTCCATTTGCTTGTTGTTTTTAAGGCTTTAAAACTGAGCAGATTCGCAATTACCCCCCTCCAGATGTGACAGAAAGGATCAGCGGACTGGAACAGCGCTGCTCCTGAGCCTGCTCAAGGCCAGCCACGGCCTGCCACAGACGGCCAGTCTCCCAGCCCTGGCTAGCGCAACAGCCACTGGAGCCATCGGTTCGTTGCGACTGGTTCTTCCCCGGCGCCTTGCGTCCTCTCCCCTTTCATTCGCTGTCCGAGAGGGTCTCGTACTGTGAGACCAGCAGCGGCTTGGGCTCCTCCTCCCACCCGTGGTGCTGGCTGTTGGGGTTGCCCTGCGGGAGGGAGGCGGCAGGGGCCGCAGCAGTCACAATGCCAGTTGGCAGCCGCATCGTTAGCGGGTTGTACGGAAACGGCGTCGAACCTGCATCGGGACAGACAGACGGGGGAAGGAGTTGAGAGCTGCTTGACCACAAATCCAGGCGAGGTTCTTTGTGTGAGACCCACTGGCCCCTCTCTCTGAGCTACTGACCTGTCACCGTTTCCCCAGCATCACAGGCCTCACCATCCTTGCCAGTAGGTATCCTTGCCTGTCATACCGGAAACCAGGGTTCAAGGCCCTGATCGAAAGGCCCCCGTGTCTTTGGGAAAGCGACATAGCTTAGTGGGCATCTTCAGAAAGGGCTAGGATTGACTTTGGACTGAAATCCTTTGCCTGGAGACCCACTGCTGCAGCCTATACTGGGCGGTGTGACTTGGTGAAAAGCAGCTTTCTGTGTTTGATCCCTCACAGCCTCTCGTCCTGGATTTATCAGACCCAGCAAGACTGCAGTGTGCATTCATGCTGTACAGAACAGGAAATACCTGAGATGGCTCAGGTCTGTGGTGTTGCGAAAAACACAGGTCCTCCAAGGAGCAGCCATGAAATGCAGGCTGGAGAACAGGGCTGTAGCTGTGTCTCAGAGCGACGAGAAGCCTAAAAAGCCCTTTGCGGGTTGGACAGTTGAACCAGAGATCCAGAGCCGCCATTAGCTGAGTTAGGGTAAGCAGGAGACTCTAGTAGGAAGTGCTATGGACAGTGCAAAGGGAGAACGGAGCCTGTGCTTGTCTCCCTGCCATGAGGTTCCCTGGCTGGCTAAATTGTGGCAAGATGAGGGCCCCGGAGCAGCCAGGGCTTCTCTTGCTGGCTCACGGAGAAGAAACCGCGCGCCATCGGATGGGCCCCAGTGTGAGGCTCCGATTCCGGCTAACATTGTGAGCAGCTGCTAGCAGCATGGCTGCCACGGCTGGGCTGGGCTGGGCTGCAGGTCTTTTGATGCCTGGCAGGGCTACTGGCACAGAAGCCCTGGCTGCCTCCAGCTGCGTCCTTGCTCAAGCTTGCTGCTTGCAAGCCTCCGTGTCCAGCCGCAGGGCACGGCCGACGCAGCCCAGGCAGACCGGCTCGGTTACCTGCAGAGGATGGCCTGTCCTCCCACACCCGGCTGGTGAGCGGTGTCCTCCTGTTGCAGTCTCCCTCCGAGTGCACAGACGAAACCGACGGTGGCCTGTCTGTGGAGGACAGGCCTGGTCCCGGAGACTTGGCCTTGCGACTGTTTGCTCTGGCAGCAATCTTTGGCTTCCCTCCTCCTGACAAGAGAGACACTGTTGAAACAACCCACTGATGGCCAGACCTCTTGAAAAGGCACCCACTGAGGCAGGCGTGACACCCAAACAAGTGGGAGCTTGAAAGGAGACTTTATACAGACAGAAATAGAAGAACAAGGCTTAGCAGGTAGCAGAGTAGATTTAGAAAGCTGGGAAACAGTGCAAATCCCCTTAGCGCCCCCCCACCCCCATTACATCCCCAATGATGGACTTAACCAACGGCCAAGCTGCCACTGCAGCTTCAGCAAACCAGCAACACATACCTCACGGGGCTGGAATGAGGGTGGAATCAGGCAACAGCTGCTAAAACAGGCTGCGTAAAGCTACAGGGAGTGTCCCTTCCTTCTGACATCTCATAAAGACCAGGATTTTATTTATTTTTTTAAATAGTCTCCTTTGAGAAGCTGCATACAAATACCATTTGGCTTTCATTAGTGGCCTTTGGGTGCCTGGCAAAAAACCCGCTCTGTTCTGTCAAGCTTGTGCTGAATAATGCTGCTCTTTGATTTAGGAGGTTTCTCCTTTTATTGAAAGATGGGTATTTTAATCAGTGGAGTGTTAGCTTAGCTTGGAATTGTTGCGTTTTTCTGCTTGTACAGTTTAATTGCAAAGTGCCTCCAGCACTCAGTGAGTGGAGGAGCTGACTGAGAAATAAATAAATTGATGGTGGGGACTGGAGAAATTAATTTGGGCAAGTGAAGTCTCTCAGGGCACCAATTCCATGGCATGCCTAGGCAGAAAAAAGTCCTCAGCCAATCATGCTGACAAGGGAATGCTGGGAATTGTCCTTTCCCCCCATTTTAATATGTACAGGATTGGTCTCTTGGCCTCGGTTCCCATCTGTGATTTGGGCACAGCAGGGACCTAAGGGACATGCGCTCTCCTGGGTCAAAGATGAGCCTGCAGCACAGATGCAACATTATGCACCGCCCTGCTTTCAATGGGCCACGCGCTCAGATGCACGTCCACCAAGCACATGGTTCTGCTGAAAGCAACGTGGTGGAGATGGACAGTGCCTAAACCCGCCCGAGCAGCTAACATGTTTGTGCAGCAAGTCGCTTCAGGGAAAGGCTGCTCCCACAGAGGGGATCTTTTTAGCTTGCCTGGACGAGGTGGCGGTGGAAGATGGACAAAAGTGGCCTCTTCGTTTTCGTTGGAATTGGGACATTTGCGAACCAAACGCACAAATCATGGACATTTTTGCAGGTCATTTGAAAATAGCACAATACCATTCACCGTTGTAAGTACTGAGCCGTACATAAACACATTGCTTTTCCTCAATCTTAACCTTACTTTGCAGCGCCCCTTCTCCCTGTCCAGATGGATCCGCTATCCTCTCCTCCCTCCGCATTCCCTGAAAAGACTGAGGGCTGTGCTTCGCGTTCTCTTTACCATCCCAGCATTTTTAAGCTCCTACCCTTTTTGCCAATGTAGGAAAGAGAGAATCAATAAAAACAAAACAGGACAAAGGGAGGGACAGCACGATTGTCAGTGTTTTAGAAGAAGCAAAATGGCACCACCAAATTAAAGTATTTCTCGAAAAAGGGACTGGGGATGAATCAGTATAATTGTAAAAGGAAGCCCTAAGACACAAGAAAACGCCCAAAGCTTCAAGTGAAGAGAGACAGCAGAGACACAAAAACCACTAGAAAGACACAGAGAGGATTAATGACACAACACAGAGGATGTCAAAGGCGGGGAGGAACTGCAGACCTGGCAAGGAGGAGCGTATCTCGTCAATCCGTCCGTCAGCAGCGGTTACAGGCATAGCAGTGGGCAAGCTTGCACTGGCATTCAGAGGGTTAAAAGCATTGGCACTGAGAGGAGAGCGCTCGTCCCACTGCTCGTCATATTTACCCATTAGGGCCTTCCTAATAATTGCCTCCAGCCCCATGTTGGTACTGGAATTTTCTTGGACCGACTGGCTCCTACAACTGATTAACCCTGGGAGATGTGGGGGGTGGGGAGGAAGGGGGGAAACGGGTTGGGGAAGTGGGGAACCAAGTAAGACATCGGGTGGGGGGGGGGGAAGGCGGAAAAGCAACAAGGGAGAAGGGAAGAAACAAACAGTCAGCACATTCTTGCAAAGCAACGGACTCTGTCGCGGCTGCCTTACTGCTTCCCCCTCGAACCCTGCGCGCCGGGCATCGCCTGGACTGCTCCCGAGGAGGTGGCAGGGATGCTGACGAGAAACAAAAACTACTCACGGATTTTTGTTTCTGGGATGCCCTGCACGCATGCACACACACGTGGCTACACCACACACACACACACACACACACTCTCTCTCTCTCCCACACCCACGCACACGAGTTTCTTCCTCATGGTTAAAGGGCTGGGGTGTTGGGCCAGCTTCAGGTTCGCCTGAGGGGGCTTTGGCCTGGGGCACAGCAGGACTCTTGCTACATTATGCATGGGTCCTGGGCTAGTGTGGATGCCTGAAATGCCTCCAGGTGGAGCGGCTGGGGAAGGGGGCTATCTCCTGGTTCTTGCTTCCTGGGGTCATCCGCATGAGCGGGGAACAAGGATGTGATCCCAGGCTCAGGCAAATCAGCATCAGGCAGCAGCCCCTGGAACCGGCCACGCTGGCCCAGAAACGGAGGGCTCAGCGTGAAGGAAGTCCAACCGTCCAAGCCCAACACGATGGTACTTCTCTTGGCTGGCACTCCTTAACTACACAAAGCCGATTACAAAGCAAGCACGCCCACTCGCAAGTGGAGCTTGCATGGAGAAGCTCTGGGAGCGACATGCTACAGATCAGTGAAGAAATTATGTGCCCTGGGGGAAAAACCCACGTGGAGAATGTTCAGGCTGCGTTCTTGCAGAAAGCTACACTGGCATTCAACTTCCGGATGTTGGAAAGAGGCAAGAGGTCCAACTGCTCTGCTGGAACCCCGATGTGTTACAGAGACACTGGATGCCTGCAGACAACCGTGTCAAACATCCAGTTCTGTGGTGGTTTCTATCCGACCTGTGCAGAAAATGCTTGTTCTAGGCTAGGCTGACTGTCTGTTGGAATGCCTTAATTCCAGCAATAATTTCAGTACAAAAGCTTTGATCCGAATGAACAAAGTAGAAAGAAAATTGAGCAGAAATAAGACATTTGTTAATTTAAAAGCTTCTCTTATCTAGGGAGTTCTTTTTCATTAATGGGATTGTCTGATTCTCCTATAACACTCTTTAAATTGTTGATTCCAAAAAGCTGAGGTACTATTATCTTCGGTAGGTATAAACAAGAGGCTGCGAACAAGTTGTAGAAGGCAGTGGGTTACCCCCAAATTCCATACCCCCAAATGGGAGGAATGGGAAAAATATACAGTGGGAAGGAATTCTTGTTATTCTTGCACATTCTCTTTATCATCCCACCTGAATTTGCTGAGGTCTCCCACCCCGACCCCAAATCCCTCCAGCTCGATTTCTGTTTCTTTGGGCGGAGACTTGCGAGATGAAGAGAGACTCCTAATGGGAGACAAGCTGAGTGTTGTGCGTGCGTGTGTGTGTGTGTGCATGCGCGTGTGCTCTGGTATTGCGATTGTGAGTCATCAGAAGCCATGCAGTTAAGGTGCGGCAATGCACATAGACTGGAGGAGGCCACTATTGGCCAGCTGCTTGCTAATCAATCCCAGGGAAAGAGCAACCAATGAAATAAAATAAAAGATAAACTGAGAGAGACTAATATGGAAGTGAGGTGGTATTTTTGTAAATACTTGAAAATCCAGCCTAGAATTTAGCTCCCACTTCTCCTCCCGAGTTTCCACACAGCTGTCTCAGAGGATGTTGCTGGACAGTCATTCCCAAACGAACTTTGAAGACGCCCCTTCCTGCCACACATTTGGTCTCCTCGTATCCACGGGGCTTAATAGCACAGTGGCGGACTGTAACTTTTAAGTCTAGCTTCAATGCCACCTTGCTGAAAGACTTATCATTGTCACATATATAATGCCTGAATTATTTGAGGGTGCGTGACGTGGCTTACAACATTCTGTGTGGAAGGCAGGGGAGAGTCAGACACACGGTGGAGAGGAAGCGCGGTGGATACCTGTTCCAGTAATGGCCGGCATGTTGAAAATCTCTGTTCCAGGTTGTCCAACATCTGCAGAGGAGGAGGAGGAGGAGGAGGAGGAGGGAGACATCCTAAGCATTAACAGCATCCCATGAAGCATAATTTAGATTCATGAATTTAATTGTGCTCTCCCAAAAGTCTGTCATTCCATATCTCACAACAAGAAGGCTGCAATAGTGTTTATTGTTCCTGACACAACCGAACGTTCCACCAAACAGACCGTTACAAAAAAACAGAATGAAAGCAAGCAAGAGGCTGCAGGATTCAGATGCGAGTCCCTGAAGGAGCTAAATCAAGAGTTGGGATAATGGTGATATCAAGAGGAAGGTCTCCTGAGATGACTTTCCTGTCATGGTTTTGAGGAGGGGTCTCAGATTAGATGATCAGCAACTGCACAGCACTAGGCTAAAGAAAATACAGGCTGACTTATTTTATTTATGGTTGATAAACAGAAGGGAAACATTTATAATATAAATCTATCCATAGCAAATGGGACACCAGAAGTGGGCCCAATTTGATGGAGGGCTGAAAACAGCCACCTGGAGTCAAATTCTGCTCAGGCAAAAGGCACTGGATGGAGCGATGACAATATTAGCAACAGTAACTAGCCAGTGTTGCTACCCAATTACGCTGGCACAAACCTGCACTTGAGAAATAGCCGTAATTATATTTTGATGCTTCCAGCAGGCATTACCTTAGAAGAAGTATTCTGTGCTCACGCATAGAAAGGAATGTCTCTTCTAAGGAAGACACTTGTCACCTGCAGCTGTTGCTATAAAGCGCTACCAAGTCATCTCCAACTTAGCCCTCCAAAATGTGTGGTCCTTCACAGCCCTGCTCAGCTCTTGTAAATGCAACGGCTGTGACTTCCCTTGTGGAATTCAGTCATCTCATATTTGGCCTTCTCTTCTTCTGCCTCCGGCTTCCCCTCACACGATTCTTTTCCCCAGTGACAATCCAGAGTGATTTGTAGACATTCTGTTATTACGTTAGTCGCAAAGTCGTGCCAGGCCCATCACAACCCCATGGACAAGATTCCTCCAGGCTCTCCTGTCCTCCACCATCCCCCAGAGTCCACCTAAGCTTATGCAGACATATGCAGATTTAAAAAGAATTAACGGATCACGACCAATGACTGATGGATAATTCATTCCACATAGTAGCCCTAACTGAAGCAATGGTTGGATTACTTCTGCCCCTCAACCAGTTAGAGCAGTGATGGTGAACCTATGGCACATGTGCCGCAGTGGGCATGCAGAGCCCTCTCGTCGGCAGGCGAGCCAAGTCGCCCCAGCAGCCGAGCATCGGATAGCAGCGCACATAGGGGCCATGCGCATGCTTGGAGAGGAGGAGTGGTGCCAGGCGATGACATCACAAGCCGTGGCACATTAGCCATGACACATCTGAGCTTTTGCATGGCCAGTGTGCTGCCAAGGAGATATTTATATATTCGCTTGGACTGGCTGGGAGTTGTTTTTTCTAAGCTTAAACCTCAGTTTTCAGGTTTTATTGCAGTGTTGGCATTTTGCGATAAATACGTGGGTTTTGGGTTGCAGTTTTGGCACTTGGTCTCTTAAAGTTTCGCCGTCACTGCGGTAGGGTGAGAAAAATGAGGTATCTTGGCATGATTTTGAAGGTTTGAATGTGTTTAAAATGGGCATAAATATTGAGCTGTGCAGAAAAAACTCCTCAAGGAAGGCTTTTTCAAAATCGCCTTCTTTTCAATGGTATTTTAGCCCTATATTAGGGTTAGGGCTGTGCACCAGGGTAGGGTTAGGGTTTGAAAAATGAGGTGTCCTGGCATGATTTTGATGGTTGGAATGTGTTTAGAATGGGCAGAAATGTTGAGCTGTACAGAAAAAGCTACTAAGGAAGGCCTTTTCAAAATCCCCCTTTTTAATGGAACTTTAGCCCTATTAATTGTTAGGAGTGTGCACCAGGGTAGGGTTAGGCCACTGTTGGTGAACCTATGACATGTCCCACAGCAGGCATGCAGAGCCCTCTCTGTCAGCATGTGAGTCAAGTCGCCCCAGCATCGCCCCAACAGCCGAGCATTGGATAACAGTGCACATAGCCATGCGCATGCTCGGAAAGGAGTAGCGGCGCCAGGCGATGACATCACATGCCACATCTCATTAGCCACAGCTCATCCGAGCTTTCGCCTGGCCAGTCAGTGCGCTGCCAAGGTTATATATGTATTTCCTCGGACTGGCTGTGAGCTGTTTTTCCTAAGCTAAACCTCAGTTTTCAGGTTTTATGTAGTGTTAGCACTTTGCGATAAATAAGTGGGTTTTGGGTTGCAGTTTTGGTACTCGGTCTTAAAGTTTTGCCATCACTGAGTTAGAGGAATGAGAGCCCAAACCTCTGAAATCCTTACTGTATTCTGCCTCATTCCGGTTGTTTGTGCCGAGTTTCTTGATGATCTCTTGCTTCTTAGATTTCACCATGGCCGAATTGCTTTCTGTCAGCTTGCTGAAGAAGGCCGGTGGCTGGACATTGTTTCCTGGAGATTTGGAACCCATCCTGCACGATTGAAATCCCGTTAAAGAGCTGTTGCTGTGGGCAACTGGTACCATCACTGCCGTCTAGACAGCCCTGCTCATATAAGGCACCTAAGGACTTCTCTCTAAAAGTGGCCAGCCTCCCAATCCACTGAGAGCTCTGTGCTTGCAGTGTGATACATATACTTCAGGAAGGTTCCTAAGAACTCTGTTGCCTCCCTCTCTCCCCCCACTGCACCATTCAGGACAGAAGCACCGCTGATACTAGGGGAAATAATGCACAGAAACCTAGCATGATGTTCCCGAGTTCCCTAGACACCCGCGGCTGTCCTGCCACCCGCCCGTTTTACCTCTGATCCACCTGGTCTCCTTCCCGATAGAGGATGGGATAGGTGGTGTTGCGCACATGGTCGGCTTCTCCAATCCCATCTGGCGGGGAAATGGGCTCGATGCAGTTGTCCGAAGCAGGTGCTTTGATCTGCTCCGGAGACCTGAAGAGGCAGCAGCAGGAGCTTGTGAGCCACGGCACGTGACACGAGAAAGCGGGTTGAGGAGAGCCGGGATGGCGCAACAGCCTTGCTGAGCAGACTGAGCAGTAGCCATGTTCGACTGGAAGAAACTGAGTGTTTTGGGAGTGGAGGGGGCAGGTGGGGCTACCAAAGATGGCCTAGCGTAAAAATCATCATAGCTGGGATGCAGCGACAGGTGCTTTCTTCTCCGTGTCCGGTCACCTGTTGGAAACCCGCCTGGGAAAAGAGGTCTGCAGCACTTCTGCATGCTCAGAATTCCTCTTCTGTAAGAACGACTTGGTTGGCGATTAGCGCTCTCCATCAAAACCCACACATCACATTTTAGCAGGAATGGGCAGTGAGCAGGGAAAAGAAAGGATGGGAGCTGTTCAAATTATTGTGAGTCCAAGGCAGACAGGGCTTCTGCGGGGTCTAAATCTCTAGAGCCGGTCTAAGGCAGCTCCTCTGATGGCTACTCTGCAGATGTAGCCCAATACTTTCAGAAGGCACCAGGTTGGAGAAGGCTGGACTATGGGCCTGTTGCAGGTAGGCCACTTCAATCAGGCACTCCTTGTTCGCCAGCTACTAATTGGAGCAACACATGCAAACATTCTGACCATATTCTCCAACCCATGGGCTACTGAGCCAGGTAAGACAAGAGCACTTCATCTGTTAATTAATAAAACTTATTTTCTGCTGCCTTTCCAAGGGCGCTTTAAGCAGCAAGGATTACATGAGATCCCACAGCACTAGAACTCCATTATTGGAACGACTCACCAACACCCGAGTCTGAGCCTCGGACTGCCAAAATTCCAGTGCTTATGACGCAGCTCGTATTTTGTAAGGGGTGAGATCTGCGTCATGTAAGAGTGCAAGGGACTCGCTCTCCAAGGTGCCCAATTACATGCCAAGTGGTTCTCCCCGCCTTTCTTGTTGGCAGCTCAGCAGGTTTATCCAGGCAAGGCTTCGCTCCTGCCAACCCAACGTCACTCTCAGAATTCTGTGGGCAGTGCTAAGAGCCCGAGGACAACCTGCAAGAGCAGGACCAGGCCGCTCCGGTCCATGGCGTGACCCGGGGCAGGACGTGAACAGAACAGTTCAGAGGCCGTGGCCTTTCCCTTGGAAACGTCTCGTGTTTCCCAGTGGCTCATCTGTTATTTTTCCTTTCCACACAAATCATCTGTAAAGGAGAGCAAGATGGAATGACTCCATCTCAAAGCCCCTTTCATAGGCAGAGGGCACTCTTTGACTATTCCATGAACGCCTCCTAACCAATTTTAAATTCCATTCCCTTAACAGGAAGGCGGAGTCTATGCCCACCTCTCTCTGTGTGAAGCCAATTTTATTTTATGATTTACTTATTTAAAACTTCTCTGTACCGTCCCACCACAAACGTCGATAAAATAGAATAAAAATAAAAGTAAGAGTAAAAAATACCACAGCATCCAGTATTTGGTGTAAAACCACAAATGAAAACAATCTAACAATTAAAATATTGGGAGAATAAAACGGTTTGCGCCTGGTGCCCGAAGGAAAGAAGTGTTGGTGCCAGGCAAACATCTCTGGGGAGCATATTCCACAGTCGGGGGGCCACTGCAGAGAAGGCCCTGCTGTGGGTAGCCACCCTCCCGATCTTTTCCCCAATGGGACTTAATGGTGTGACTCTGTCTGGATCACATCCCATTTGTCAGCAGGAAATTGCTGGAAAGAGGAGGGCAAAGCCGGCTCACCTTTTGCTTCCTTCACTTTCTGGGGAGATCCGGGAAGCAGGGAAGTGTTCCATCTGCTGCTGCTGCTGCTGCTGCTGCATGTAAGCGTCACTGGGAGTCCGTCGGAGGTCCAGCACCGGACACGGAGTCCCTGGATAGGAGTACACGGGGTTCTGGATATGGGAGTTGAGCTGCTGGGGATGGTGGCGTGTGTAGTCTTGTGTGATGACCTCCTGTAAAAAAAGAACACAGCTCAGTTTGGGGTTGTGGCTCATGTCTTGTGCGATCCATGCAATCTGGCAGGAGGGCCTTGGGGCACGTCACCACCAGGTCCTGCGACTCACAGCCTGCATCTTCCCCTCAAGCAAAGGGCTTATTTGGCCTCCATGGAGTGGTGAAGTCATGACAGAATGATCACCCGCTTTTAAAAAAAATTAGGGATCTTATTTGAAAGTGAGAGCAACGGGCACATGGCAAGACACTCCCAACACGGCGAGGAAAGAGCAGGCTGTGATGCTCTGAAGGGAAGGGCGGCCACTTGCTCACTGAGGAGCCTCTGGCCAAGTCCCAGGCAGCTCCAGTGCTTCCCAGAACACGCAGCCTGAAAACCACTCATGAATCCTCCGTTCTGGATATTTGGCAGTGAATTCCCAATTCTGGACAGGGTTGAAAAAGACTCTCCTCCCATCAATAATTAATTACATTTGGGGTTCTGTGAACAGCTGCTTGAGGCCCACACCGCCCAGCCCTGAGACTCTCTCGGAGTCACTTCCTCTGCTCTTCAGCACAGAGACGATCAATTTCACAGATTGGTCTCTGAGAAAGTTGCATAGATAATTCCTTCTAAAAGAAAACGGTCTGTTTACAGCAGTCATGCCTAACCCAAACCTGGACTGCAAGACTTTGTGACTGGCTCCTTCCAAAGAGCCATGGAATGAGCCGGAACTACAGCCCCCTTACAACATCAATTAGGAAGAAAAGCACTAATTACGTTGATATGCTGAGCTAGGGTGACAACTCGCTGATGGCCTTTGGCATTCTGAGATCCCTGGAAAGGCTGGATTGGCGACTGTCGACCTTCAGGGAGCTGATGAAGCGGCTGCATGTGTGAAACTTCTGTCCCAGAAGGCTTGAGGGAACCTTTAGGAAAACAGAACCATGGAGAAAATGGCCCACGAGGAATTAGAAGATCTGCAGCTCCACGGAGTCTGAAGCTTGTTTTTTTAAATAACCGCCGGCCGGGCTCCTCATCTCATACAGACAATCTTCTCGATTCTCAAGTCAAATCAAAGAAACTCTTGCTTATAAGCACGGAACAGGCAAAGACCCAATGTCAGCCTCTCTAACATGGCTTGTGATTCTACATCACATGCTTTGCCGGGATTTGAGAACCAGCAACAAAAAGAAAATCAACCTTACTTGCCTTGGAGGCCTGCGAGCAGAAAAGGGACTCGTAGGCGCGCATTCATACGAACTAGCTTGTGGTTATTCTGCATTCTGAGTCAGCTGCCTTGACTATGATTGCGTAGCAAGATGGAATATAAATATTAAATACCCTAAATAAATGACAATTCCACCCCGTTTCGGCAATGTTACAATGCAGGGATGGATTGCTATATATTCATGCATTGATGTGCACAGCTAAGCCTTTTTTTTAAAGGTTGCATCTCGAAACGCAATGTGTGAATGAGCCTAGAACATTTTGCAGCGCCGTATCACAGGGGATCAGCACATGCAGGCAAGCTGTGCCCCACCAGAGCCCTGAGGTTCCCTCCACTTCTCCCCACAGCCCAGCTGATCAGAGAGAGCCGTTTCCTTCCTGCCCGTTGGGGAAGTCTTTGGACTTACTCCCCCGTAGTGCAGAGACTGCCCTTTCCTTGCGACTAACGGAGACCTGGCTCAGGGGAGCCGGCAGAGCTTTAACGATCTGGCTGAGGGTCGCATTGAAGCGACCCCCAGACAGAGACTGCTGGGGACGAGAGATCAGGTGGTAAGTATGTGTGAGCCACTGATCGACCACCTGGCACGGCATGCCAAAAGGTTTGCCTTGCCTTGCCTTGCCTTGCCTTGCCTTGCCTTGCCTTCCAGGGGGCTTGTCCCCGGCTGCCCTGGAGGCAGGAAAGCTCCTCACCTGGCTGCTTTGACCTCAGGTCATTCTCTCCTCCACGGCCTTTTTCAATATCCTGAGACAGCTTCGTCCCTTTCTCATGGTGCATGCTGGGCGAGCTCACGGGGCTTAACGCTTCAATATCACTGGGGCTGTAGCTTCCATGGAAAGCTGAGGGGCATAAAAGAGAGCAGGGGTCTTACAAGGGGATGGCACCCTTCCTTCCAAGCAGGCTGCAGCTGCGGCAAGAACGTTGTGCCGGACTCGGCAGACAGGGTGGAAAAACCTCTTTTCCCATAAGAAGCTACTGCAGGCTTCCCTCCCGGTTTGGTACCTGCTAGTCTGACACGATTCATGTGTACGCTCTGAATCACACAGTGGGGGGACAACTGACACTTAGCTTTAGAAAAGCAGGGATAGACAAGTGACGTGCAGGCAATTTATCTGCCTTTCAGTGAGGCTTAATGGGACTAAGCAGAGAGAGTCAAAGCCACCAGCCGACATCCCAGGAAGCGACGCTGAGTAGAGACTCCAGGTGAAATGCAGCTGCTCTTGAGTGAAACGCAACAGACAATAGCGAGATCTCAGAATAAAACGAATTGTCTGTCGCAGCTGGAAGCATCCGCATCCTTCGATCTCAAGCTGCTTTACTGCGAGGTTTCCCACCAATGCTTTTATGTCTTATCCAACTGGGTGGGTGAACCTGTTGGATCCCTACTTGGGAGCAACTGGGCTTCATGACCTATTTATGTCCCGGCTGGATTATGCCAATGGACTGCACAGAGGAGCAGCTCAGGGAAAAGCATGGAAGCATGACTTGCAAGAGGTGGAACTGCGGTTGGAATCGTCCCAGTGTCGTTTCAGCAGCAAAAGTGGCCAAATTACTTCTGGGCTCAACTCAAAGGGCTGGCCCAGGCTTAACAAAGCGGGACCTCCGCAGTGCTGAGTTTCCCAACAGGCTGTTTAGCTCTCAGTTGATATCCTTTGGGAGAGATATTCAGAGTATGCTTTATGTGGCACGTGAGCACTGCCCAGGGCTTGCTCGTTCTGAAATTGCAGCTTTCTTTTTAAAAATGGGGTTCCAGACAGGCTTTCCCAATATGCTGCTCTCCTGGGGGCTGTTCCAGTGCTTCAAAAAAACTGTTGACAAAGTCCCTCGCCAAAGATTCCTGAACAGAAAGCAGAGACAGGACTAAATGAAAAATTCTCTCAGTGGAAGGATGTACACAGTGCAATCTCACCGGGACCTGAATTGGGACCAGTGCTTTTCACCCTACTCTTAAAGGATCTTAAATTAGGTATGAGCAACGAAATGGCCAAGATTGTTGATGGCGCCAAATTATTTAGCGTGGGTGAAACCAGCAGAGGTTGTGGTGAGCTCCAAAACTGGAAGAATGAGAATCAAAATGGCAAATGTGGCTTAATGAGGTATGCATATCGGGAGAAACAACCCAACTGCCAGTATAAGCATGAGTCTTGAGCTAGCAATGGCTGGCCAAGAAGTTTTTGGGATTGTCAATCCAGTGCCTGGTTACCCCGAAAAAGGCAAACTCCATGTTAAAAGCATAATTAAAATAGGAACGGGAAAAAAGCTGCAAAGACCATAATCCCTTATATGAATCCTTATATGCATTCATACTAAGAGTGCTGTCGTTCTCAATGCAATGAAAAGGAAATTTTAGTTGGAAAATGTTCAGAAAGAGGCCACCAAAAAGATCCAGGATTAGGGTAACTCCTTTTGAGTAACGGTTACAGCATCTGGGATTGTTCGGCTTAGAAAAATGGTAAGAGGAGCCAGGACAGAGCTGTGCAGAACTTGCATGGTGTGGAGGAAATGTTTAGGGAAGAATTCTCCCTCTCATACAACCAGAATCCAGTGGGGTCACCCCATGAAGCCGCACAATTGGAAATTCAGCACAGATTAGAAGGAAAGACTTCATCATGCAGCAGAGTGTGTGTGATGAACCAGGGAATTCTCTTGTGCGAGATGTCGCAGTAGCTATTTGTTTGGATTTAAACAGGGAATCGATTCATCCATGGAAGAGAAGGCTGGCGGGGCCTACTAGTCGCGACGGCTATCATAGGCAACCTCCACGGCACAGGCAGGATGAGGAGGGACCCAAAGAAACTGGGATCGCTGTCTGGTGGGCGAGCCCGTTGCAGTACATGCTTCCAACGCGAGATGCCCCTTCTGCATCAGTCTGCCGACCGGCGGTGTCAAGTGAAGTCATGGTGCCACATAGGAATTTTTTTTGTTAAGCGCCTCTCACTTGTTCGCTGATTTTTCACATTATGAGAGGCACTTAACAAAATGGTTGTGTTCATTGTGCATTATGAAAAGGTACCTTGTTGCTATGAGGGCTTCCCATTCACACGCCCCCTCAACGGCCCTCAGTCCCCACAGCCGCCCTCGCCCCCTCTCTCCACTCAGAGCACGTGCTAGCTTGCTATCACAATCACCGCAACACCCCCGGGATGGAATAATACGCACAATGACCAGCCAAGGGAAAGGCAAGCAACACTCCGAAAAGGCATGAAGATGGCGGGTGGGGAAGGACACACAGCGCTTTCATACGGTACAACACCTGGGTCTGCGCATGAGACGGAACAGGCCATCACCACGAATGCGAAAATTAAATTCCAAAAAATGGTGGATTAGGAGAGGGAGGGTCTTTTCAATGTATTCACGAGTGTTTTTAAGGCCACAGACTCGGAGTACCGCCCCGCTCCCCCCTTCCAATTTCTTACCATCGCTATTGGCGTCGGTATTTAGCGAGCTTCTCTCTCGCTTCCCCTTATCGCAAGAAATTTGACGCATGATAATCACATCTATGAAGCTGGCCGCTGTCATGGTGGTCTTACCGAGTGCTCGGAGCTCCTGTTCCTGAACTGAACAGGTTTTACTCTTTTCTCGATTGGGCTGCTGCTCACTGGCCGAAGCGGGGTGCAGCGACTGGTCCAGGGGGGCGTGATGCTGAGGTTGGTTTTCCCCTGTCCTCTGCTAAACGGGTGGGTCGGACCTGGCCCGGAGGGGGGCAAAGTCCTGGACTCCATGCTTTTAATGGGCGAAGGTGACTGTTCTAGGCCTGCCCCAGAGGACAGCTTGGAGGCGAACATGTGGGTGTCGCTCGGAGGCCGTTCTGCTCTGGCATCTGGGACCCTGGACGTCTCCTTCTGTATATGGGCCGCTTCCATCACGGATGCGTAGCTGTCCATGCCACTTACGGAGTTGCGCAACGCCGATGTTAGTGGGAAGCCTGAGGAGCGGACGGGGGATGTGGCGGCGGCTGAGGAGGAGGATCTGAGGAAGTAAAGGGAAAGTCAGAGGCCTGCTGCGGAGGAGGAGGAGGCCCCCAGTAATGCTACATCCGCCACTGCTGTCTAAATCTATCATGCAGCCACGAGGCGACCGCCATTGTTCCTTTCCATAGCAGGTGAGCCGGCTATCTTCAACAGCCACACTCTTCCCCGTGAATGTGGTCAGCTGTGTCATGAACTTTCACATGTACGATTTTATCAGTATCTTACCACTGTTGCTATTATTTATTTCATTTCTACACTGCCCCATAGGTGAAGCAGTGTACAGCAATTAACAGCTGACGTTCTCCTCTGGGGGGGCCCTGAGGATGGTGACAAGAGACGGGGCCTTCTCAGTGGTGGCCCATCAGTTACAGAATACCCTCCCCAACAAGGTGTCGTCAGCACCATTTCTTTCTTATTAGATGTATTTCTCTTCTCTTCTTCCTGCTCTCAACTGGACCCCCACAACAACCACCCTGTGAGGTATGTCAGGCTGAGAGTCTTTGACTGGCCCCAAGTCACCCAGTTGGCTCCATGGCTGCTGGAGACCAGAAACCCTTTTGCCTCAGTCCCAGTCCTGTGCGCTTAACCGCTACACCGCACCAGCTCTAACACCAGGTGAAGACTTTACTCTGTTGCCAAGAGTGCATTTTTTTTGGTCATTGATGTTTAAAGTTTTATGAAGCGGTTATATTTTGACAGACTAAAATTTTCTATATTTTAATTTTACATGCCTTTGTCATACCCCACACCCACCTCAATCCCCTACAAGGCCCTAGATAGTCAGATGCATGTTAGGAAGCGTGTCCTTGGCTTGTGTTTATCGTGCTAGCAAAATGCACAGGGTAATGCAACTCCTTCCCCCCACCCCAGGCACTCAGGAGCCTGTTCATCCATTAACAGAGAAGCAGAGAAACAGAGCGAGTCGGAAGGGGCCCCCGGGCCATCTAGTCCGACCCCTTGTGACGTACCGCAAAACAGCGGGGGCAAGGCACTCGGCGGAGAGCATCTTCATGTTTGTGTTGTGTAGCACACTCGGGCGCTGCTGGACATTCTCCTGGGTGCGGGGTGAGACGGGCGAGTGTTTGTGGTTGTGTGCTGACGAACGGCTGCTACTCTGCTCCGTGCCTGCCGTAACACATGGGGAAGCAGAATCGGAATTACGAGATGCAGAATGCAGAAGGGACAACAACGCGGAACGCGGAACCCACTTTGGGAGCGTCCTTGTTGTGCTTTCCACCAAGGACCCTACGAGTCCACGCAGCTCACCTGGTCTCCAGATAGGGGCATGTTCCACAGTGGTCGTGGATGCTAAGACTGACTTCTTGCGGTCCTTCTCGCGGTCTCGCTCTTGCTCCCGTTCCGAAACGGAAGGTCCGCTCTGCTTGGTCAAGTGTGTGGGGGCCCCTGTGAAGAAAGAACTCCAGTTTTGCGCACGGGCCTAGAATCATGACCCTCGGAATATGTCCAAGGAGGAGGGTGCTTGTTTCGTGGGTTTCTCTTCTCCTCGTCTTACTTGAACAGCAGCAGCAGCTGCTCTGAAAGCCACTCACAAGCCAACCTGCAATAAAAGCCTCTGCTTTAATAGGCACGTGTTCTGCCAGCCTGAGCGGGTAGCCTTATTTAGGCCCCTTGAGGACTCGCAAAGACCAGGAGACTGTGTTCTTGCACACCAGGCAACACGTCCAACCTCTGCTGAGCAGTTGAAAAGTGGCCTGCTGAATCTCTTTCAGCCGAATTCAATTTTAGAGAACCACGCAGAGCTGCGTTACATGAGCAGGAAGGGCCAAAAGGATGCAGCGCAAGGAACTCCAAAAACACCAGTCTGATTTAGCGTAACGCTCTCACTGCCAGCAACAGGAGAGGCCTTTCAGGCTTTCGGGACTGGGGGGAGGGGAGTCCACGCAGAAGTGGGGAACTTTGACATTATACCAGATGAACAGGCGTATGGGGAAGTGAGCCCAGCCACCTGCGGAGTCCTGGCAGGCATGAAGGTCAACCCCCGTTTTCTGCTTTCCTTTCCTTTCTCTCCTTTCCTCCTCCTGCAGCCTTTATTTAAGAATGCAGTAATCGCGAGCGCCATTCCCAAGATGAAGTCAACCCGGAGGCTGCTGGCCCGCTGCCTGCTGTGCTGAGGCACCCCCGATTCAGGGGGTGCTGTGACTCTGGAACTGCCAGGAGACGCGGGGGGGGGGCACCGCGACTTTGCCAGGCCCCGGAAAGCTCTGGTTCTGAGCAACCTGCCTCTTGATAAAGGGCAAGGTGGAGACGGGCTGCTACCCCAGCTACACGCCTGCCCCACTGGGCCTCTCCTGGACCGTATCCTCTGGCAGCAACGAGCCCGACCCGGAGAGGCCCTTCCAGACCGCCTCCGCTGGCAGGGTCTGGCAGGGTCTCCAAATGCATCATTTATGTGCGTCGTGGCGCCTTGTTTTCTTCCTGTGGAAGCCGACCCTGTCCTGGATTTTGAAAAGTTGGTGGAGTGTCCGTATCACGAAGCAGCCTACCTGGGGAGAGAGGAGAGCTGCTGTGTCGGTTGCTGAAGGGCTGTGGGGCACTGTGGATGTACGTGATCCGGTCCATGGAGGCGGTGGAGCTGCCGGGGGTGGGGGGCACCAGCACAGGCAGGTGTGGCACTTGGGACAGGTCAATGATTCCTGCTGGAAGAACCAGGTGACAGTCAGTTCGCAGTGCAACGGCGAGGAGCACAGACCCAAGAGGACAGCGCCCTCTCCTGGTGTACCCCATACTGCAACACGTGTGGCACTCTGGAAAAAAGGGTACTTTTTTCTGCAGAAAATGCGGTATTTTCCCTCTCTGTTCCTCTATGCTCCATGGCTGCCACGATTTCCAGGCAGCCCTTCCCAAGCTCCAGACGTCAAGGGATAACCCACCTCCTGGCATGAGGCCTGCTCTCGAAACAGCCTGCAGGGGGCTCGAAAGCAATGGCAGGTAAAGAGGAGAGCACACCAAGCACCGACGGGCTCACCTAGGAAGGGCGTATGACCCACCAGCCACATGGTGGGTCCTTTGGCTGTTGAGCCATAGCTAGGAGCAAAGGCGGGTTTCAGTCAAGCGGGCTGCACGCCGCTGGAGGCTCCAAGACAACGCAAATGCTCAGCAAGAGGCGTCACATTTGGCGTCCCAGTGCTCTGCTCCACCTGACCCTACAATTCAGAGTCCCAGTGGTGCGCCCTACAATGTTCAGGCTTTCAAAGGCGATTAACCCAGCAGCCTTCACTAAGACAGCCAGCGCAGCTGACAGAGGCCCAAGATGCTCAAAACCTCCTCCCAGTTTTCTGCCAAGGATGCCTGGCATGAAGGGATCCCGAAGGCCGACAAATCGACTGCGCAAGAAGCTTTCCGAGACCTGAACCCCACTTGCTCTGCATCCGATCGCACCGGCATCCACTGAAGGTGCCCGAAGAGGCTCGTGCGTGGCTCAGACAGAATGCCGAGCGGTCCTGAGCGGCGCCTCCATCTAGCCCGGGGATCCCCTCTCCCCCCTGGAGCCACGGTGTGGTTTGCAGACCTGCTGCGTAGTTGAGGGCCAGGGAGGGCTCTCGTGGAGACAGGCCGTGCAGCAGGTCTGCTCTCTGGGCCATCGCGGAGGCGGTCGCAGCGTTGTGGTGCATTTGCTGGGACGTGATGTAGTCGTTGATGATCGTCTGCCGGTTCTCCATGGCAGCGGTGTCCGGGTAGCCGCGGATGAGGTACGGCGGGTAGAGGTGGGGGTACGTTGGGCTCGGAGCGAGGTGCCTCGGCAGGTAATACGCAGCTGCTGGACAAAGCAAAGACAAGGAATGAGGTGGCCTTTTCACATGGTGCACAATTATCTTCAGTGGAGCTCGTCCCCGGGACACTCGGACCCTGCTATGATGCTCTGGACCCCTTCCAGCCTCTCCAAGTTTTGCATTTCTCCATAAGCTGCCCTTGCCAAAATACCTCTTCACTTGGATTATCCCCAATTCTTGAAGGAAACCATGCATTTATGAATTAAAACCTTTTCCATCCCATCTCCTATAAACATCTTGGGACTATCTACGCATGGAGGATAGCTCAAAAAGCGACTGCATCGCATCCAACTGGGTCCTCGCATCTCTCAGTGCATTCCGTCTCTTTTCACCGTCTGGGAAAGTATTATACCCAAAGCTGTTAAAACCTGGACCCCAGCCAACCTCTACGGAGAGCTTCGACTACGTGCAGCTTTTCTAATTCGGCTGGTGCTGCTGCCACTTGCGTCCTGCTCTCTTCCGAGCCCGAGGCGTTTTTACCTGCTTCCAGGGGGATTCCCCTGGGGAGAGCGGCGGGATCGAAGGCCAGCGGGATGTGTCCCCTGTACAGGTCCACCCCACTCACTCCGCGGAGCAGGTGCTCGTAGGGGAGATGGGATGGTGATGGTCTGCCAGGGTAGCGTGAGGAGACTTGGCGCTGGCCGTTTCTCTCGGCGTTGGGGTGATCTTCCTGTCCTGAGAACCTGGCTTTCCTGAAGTGATGCTTCCTATCAAAGCAGAAACCATTTGTAAGAACAGCTGATATGGAAACGTCCTTGCAATCACGGGCCGCCGCCAGGCAAGTATTTTCTTCTGCTACTGGGCCGCATGTGAACGCAGCGCTCCAAAAATTAAGGCAAATACTGTCCTTTAGAAACACGAAAAAATATCCACAGAAATCTTTATTTTCTCTGCAAATAATTCTCTTCCCTGCACTGCTGCCCAACAAAATCTACCCTCAATGCTAAATGACGCACTTGGAATTTAAAACACGCGTGAAGAAAAAAAGACATGGAAAATCTGCGAGTGTTTTGGCTAAAATCTCTCTGCAATCTTGCTTTCAGGACATTAACCGTGCAATACTGAAACATCCGCAAAAGGAATTTGCTGTTCCTCAAAATGAACGAGGCTCTTAGCTCAGTGAACGAGTTGATTTTCAGGAGAAAGGGAAAAATCGTGCATTAATGGGCACACAAAGCTCTGAGAAGCAGGGATAAAAAGCTTGCCAGTCTTTTTCAGATCAACGGAGGTGTTCAGAAGAACACGGACAGACAGACAACGTGATCTGAGTGTCTCTCTCAGCAGGAACGATAGACAAAGTGTAGCTTTGCTCTGGATTCAGAAGACAAGAAGGGCAGGGGAAGCTGACACACCGCCTGCTGGACTGTCCCAGTTGGCACCCAAAAGTAGCTGCAAAGAAACTCAACAGCCCCTTCCTTTCAAAAGCTATCAGGGGAAAGAGGAATAAACTTCCTATCAGCCCTCCTGCCCCTTGAGATCGGCGGCAGAGGCCCTCCTCCGGGAGCCCTCCGTGAAAGATATTAGGAGGGTGAGTACCCGGAGGAGGGCCTTCTCCACGGTGGCGCCCCACCTATGGAATGCGCTCCCCAGAGAGGTCTGCCTGGCGCCGTCATTATTTGCTTTTTGGCACCAGGTCAAGACCTTTTTATTTAAATGTTATTTTAATTGTTGAATTTATTTATTGATTTTATATATTTATGCTGGGATGTCTCCAGATTTTTATGTATTTGTATAGTTATTTATTTGTATTGGAAGCCGCCTCGAGGTTTTTGTGAATGGGGTGGCATATAAGTGTTCCAAACAAACAAACAAACCAAACCAAACCAGGCTCTGGGGTCTCCCAGTGTGTGTCAAAAAACTGCTTGGGGCCGGCTGGCCTCTGAGCCATGGAGGAGCTCCACTGACCTTCGTGCTGCCTGGGGGTTGGCTCCCTTGTGGACACTGGGGACCCTCGGTGCAGGTGGCCACCGAAAGCACTCTGGTGGGCGCTCTGGTGCTCCTCATAGGTGAGCGGGCTGTGGCGGGGCTTCCCCGGCTCAGGCACGATCACGGGGGCTCCCCTGGTGATCGAGCCGCCGGCGCTGGCCACCGGGCTGGGCCTGCTTTTCATGCTTTCCTCGTAAGCGCGGTCCAGATTCCTTGGGTCCTGCATGACCTCCAGAGGATGCATGGGATGGAAAGCCCTGCCTGGGTTTCCAATGAGGGATCGGACATCATGTTTTTTGGCACTTGCGGAAGCGCTGCTGTCGTATTTCAGCGGGGTACCCTGGAGGAACAAAGAGGAAGGTCAACCAGCGGGCAGAAAGACAACATCATGTTGCCCAGCCGGCCTTCTACGGATGCTGCTGGCGCACCCGGCTTGGCTAGGACAGCAGGGGAAAAACCATCTATTTATAACTAAAGTTAATGCCCATTTCCACAGTTTTCCTGCGCCTGCAAGAAAATTCGGATCACAGCAGTTTTCTTTGGATACTGTCCAAAAACTTTCAAACTTTTCACCTTCTGGGGACTCTTTCGTCTCCTGACTTCACAGCCAAGGAAACGCTGCTGTCCATTTAGATTTGACATGATATTTAAATGGAAAAAATTGGTGATAAGCTCAGCAAACTCACAACCACAAACCATGTTTTCCATAACAGTGTTTAGTGCAATAAGGTTGCTTGAACTGACACCCACAGTTTGGTCTACCAAAGGTGGGAAACAGACCCAAGCCGGGTGCATCTGCAAACACAAACCAGGGCCTGGGTTCTAAGTAAGCCACAGTTTGCTGTATGTCTGCACTAAACCAGTTAGTTTATGTGACTGGACCAAGCCTAAAGCAGAGCCAACATTTCTCCTGCAACTGCACACTGCAGGGGAAAGTGAGTGAACCGGCTTTCAAGCAAGCAGCGGACCTTCCCCTGGAGCAGTGATGGCGAATCTTTCAGAGACTGAGTGCCCAAACGGCAACCAAAAACCCACTTATGTATCGCAAAGTGCCAACACTGCAATAAAACCTGAAAACAGCCCGTTCAAGCAAATATATATATATATATCCTTCGCAGAGGACTGACCAGCCATGCGAAAGCTCGGACGAGTCGTGGCTAATGTGTCATGGCTCATGATGTCATCGCTTGGCCCCGCTACTCCCTTCCCCACATGCGCATGGCCCCCATGTGAGCTGTTATCCGATGCTCGGCTGCTGGGGCGATGCTGGGGCGACTTGGCTCGTGTGCCGACAGAGGGCTCTGCATGCCTGCTGTGGCAGATGTGCCGTAGGTTCGCCACCACTGTCCTAGAGAAATTGCTCACACATTTCAGAGGAACCCGAAAAGTCCTCAGAGCACAGTCTGCAAGCTCTTGTTCTGCCTCACAACAGCCAGCTGCTAACCACCTCATAGGTTGAGTAGGTTCATCTGCACTTCTGCTTTTGCATCTGTGTATTTTAAAACTATATCTCTTCTCTGCGTTTTTGAGAAATTGGGAACTGCTCAGAGAGTCTCAGCTATTGGGCAGTATAGAAATAATGTTAGTAAATAAACCTAGTACTTTTATTTAGTGGGAGTCTTGGTATGAAATAGTGCAGATTTTAGTTCTTCTTGGTGGCCTTCTTGGTGGAGAGCCAGTGTGGTGCAGTGGTTAAGAGCGTGGGACTGGGACTCAGGCGATCTGGGTTCGAGTCCCCGCTCAGCCATGGAGCCAGTCACAGACTCTGAGCCCAACCTGCCTCACAGGGTTGTTGTTGTGGGGATCAGATGGAGGAGGAGAATGGTGTAAGCTGCCTTGAGCCCTTTGTAGGACAAAGGCAGGATACAAATCGAACAATAAATAAATAATACAATAATCTGTGAACATCAGAGGGTGGTGAGACCGACTGTAGGGATGAACAAAAACATCACTTCTGCTTGCAACTACCAAGCCCATTTGCAACCTCAAACATGAACACATATTTGTGTGCATTTTTGCAAAAAATCTTCACACATTTCCAAACTTATGAGACCATCTGAAAGAAGTGCATTCTCCGTGCTTTGCTGAACGGGAAACTTGTACATTTTGAGGTGTGCACTTCACAGAATGTGCGCTTCCTCACTGAAAGCATGCATCTTCCTGATTACCATTTTCTGGTAAATGGTGCCTATATTTGGAACTATGAATGATGCAAATGAGGACCAACTCAGAGCAGCACTGCACATTCAGTCGTCCAAAGAAGAATATTCAGCAAAACCGGAAAACGATAATCCACTGAGCAGGGAACAGTGTTCAGAGCATCATGAAACAAGATGTCCATCCTATGGAGGTGCCACCAGCTCATTATAATAATGATAACACTTACAACATTGGGCAGATCCATCCGATTAACTGCACAGCCCAAATATTAAACCTTGTACCACAAGACGGTGATTTATTCTCACAAAAAAGCCACATTATTTAGCTCCTTTCTCTGCTGCAATATGGCCCTTCCAGGAACAGCCCTTCCTGGGTAGCTGGTATGCAAACAGTCTAAATATTTTACCAGCCCACAAGAGGGGGCACAGGCCAAGCACTGGCTCATCCTTTTGGGAATCTGGATCCATCTGGGTATTCTTTCCTCCGAATACTGTCAGAAGTTCAAACAGAAGGGACCGAGAGAACATGGATTTCAATCCCTCGCTAGCTACACGCCTCAACAAGCAGCATTATAACCAGTTGGCTGCCTGTCCTGAACGGAGCACCAAACCACAGCTGAGCATTATCCAAGATGCGCTGGAGCTCCTTGGGGTCCTGAACTTCCCCCAGGATTCCTCTCTGGTTGGTCACCTGGAAGTATCTCTTTCCTGGTTTCAACTAACCAAAGCTGTTACATCTGGCCTGGGCTAAACTGACATTAGCAAAAGTCTGTCTAATTGTAACTAAGCCAAGGTCTGACGGTGGCTGCTGATGGTGGCAAGTTTCAATAAACCATTGTTTGAACTAATGGCAGTTCCCACTTTGGATTTAACTAAAATGTGGTTAGCTTAAACCAGGAATTCAATGGTTTCCGATCTTACCAGCACAACCACTGCATCGTTATTGCAATTTACAACCAAAAATGCTTTTGGTAACACACTAAAAGAAAACTGTGCCGTGAGCTGGATTTCAGGAGCTCCTCCACCCCAGAAGGGAGAAGCACCAAGTGTTTCTCCACAGCGCCCGCCACTCCTCCGCCACAAACAGTGCAGATGATACCTGGGTAATGGAGCCCTCTTTCACAGCCCTGCTCATCAGGGGCACGTCGGGCGTGTGCCTCAGCTCCTCCCTGGGGATCTCGTGGACTGATCTTCCCGCTTCCTTCACGGTGGCAACCAGGCCGTCATGGACCGTTTTCATTTTCAGCGGAGTGAGGCTGTCGTGAGGCCTGACCTTGTAGGCCTCCGGTAAGTCCCTTGGTGGCGGGCTTTCCCTTTTGAGCTGCTTGGCTTCTCTTCTGAGGTAGTCCTCGGGGGCCTCCACATAGGATCGGGGGATTCCTAGGGGCACATATTCAGAGAAAGAATCCATCAAAGCTGAGAAGCGCCTGCAGCTCTCTTCCCCGTCCCTCTGGAAGAAAGAGTCATGGCTCTCCATTTATTTCATCCCGTTCCTTTGAAGGAACTGCTGAGCTTCAAAACCAGGGAAAGTAGTTCAGCCCTGGGCAGCAAACTTAAACCTGCATGTTAGCGCTGGAATGCTCACTAGTCATAACATTTTCTAGACAAAATAGCGTTGCCCGAAGACGGATGTGGTTTATAGCAGCCCCTTTCAAGTGCAGTGAATCGACAATTCACATTACGGGTCAACCTTGGAGTACCAACTCACGGGAGAAGGTTTCTCTACAGCCCGCCTTAAGCTTGCTCTTTTGAAGTGTCTCCACATGGCAGGGCTGAGAAGAGATCCTTCCCACTTCACCCTCACCCACTGGTGTGCGAACATTCACAGCTGCTTGACCCCGAAAACCCTGTATCGGCACACTGCCCCGAAGAGAAAACACAGAGCCGGACACATCACAACTAGCAAGTGACCAGCAAATTCCTCACCTTCCTGAAGTCAGCTGCAAAGAGTCACCCACCCCAGCTAAAAGCCAGAAGGGCAACCTGGACGCGCGGACTGTCACACGGACGGGCCTCATGGCTGGTCTTGCTGCCTACTGCAGTTCTCCTCATCTGCGGGGCACCAGGTTGCGGGGAAGGCTGGCCGACTGCTTCCCTCAAGAGTTGTCCCAAAAGCAAACCGTGACAGAAATAGGACTGAAAATGGGGTCTTGGCATGATGTGGACTGCCAAGGTTCACGGCCAGGCCAGGCTTCCACACGCGCGCTGTGGTGCTTACCTTGTGTGATGGAGCCCCGGATATGATGTGGCTCTTTTAAGCTGAGGGGACTGTGTCTCTCTGGCGGGATGGCCCGGCCCATCAGACCTGGATCGCAACAGAAGGAAGCGGTGACATTTCAAGGCACGTACTTTCGTCCTACCTCAAAACACCGCCCCCCAAAGCAAACTTTTTGGGGAGGCTTTGGTGGCCAGAAAGGCCATGTGCCGAAACAAAACAGAAGCCCGTTCCTGTCCAATGCACTTCCAGTGTGTGTGTTTCCTGAGTTTTTCTGGATTCCAGGTGCTGTCATGGAATAAAGCGTTGATTTACGGAATCTAAAGGATACTTGCTGATGGTGGTTCTTCCCATCATGGAGTTCACTGCTCCTGACAGAAAGGAATGGTCTGTTGTGTGTGTTGGACATCGTTTACCAAAATATAATTTTATAGGAATATCTCATCCTTTTTTAGGATTCACCATATTGTCTTTTCTGACCCATCCTCATCTCATGTCTTTCCAAAGTACATGGAAAAATCCAAAACTGACATTCAAAGAGATGTACTTAGAATCAACTTGGGAAAATATTCCAGGTCCTTTCCTATCACATTCAAGGGCCTGGAAGCCTCTCCACAAAGTGGAATCTTACACAATGAGATGACGAGTAACGTGGATAATGCGACCATGTTAGAAGGCTGACTGCACAAGCCTTCTACTTGCCAATGGCCTCCTCCAATGGGCCACTGACCGGCAGGGGAAGAACCACATAATGGCTGATGGAACCTCTTTTCTCAGTGTACCAAATGTCACGGCTCCGCTGATCTCATGGCTGTGACCAACTATGAATGGCTGAGACCAGCTGGGGCTTGGTCCTTAACCAGAAAAAACGAGATGCCGGCACTCTCCCTTTCTCTGACTTCTGGAAGCCCACCCTCTGAGAGAGGAGAAAGCGTTTCAAGGGGGTTGGGGGGGAGGACAACACGAATGAGGTCTTGCCACCAGGGTATAACTGCTTACAAAGCCCTCACCTTCTATGCCAGTGGAGGACAGTTCACGCCCGGACAGGCTCCGCGGGACCCTCCCTTCCATCATGTCATAGGTCCGCTTGGAGCTGATGGCCTCGTGCTGGCCCGTGGAGCTTCTGCTGTTTTCCTTGGGGCACTGCGCGGCAGCGACACCGCCTGGAGAGGGATGAAAAAGCAAGACAAAGCAAGAGACACGTGAGTGACAGGCAGGGAGTGGACGGACGGACGCGGCTGCTGCTCATTCTCCAAGCTCAGAGCGGGACTTTGGTGAGTTGGTCAGTCCCGTCCCAGGGGACGTCTCTAGGGCATTCGTCCAGCATTACTCAGCAACCTTCGTAAACATTACAGCTCCAGCCCATTCTTGGGAAGCAAGGATTTTTTCTTCCCGACTTTCTTCCAAATTTGGTGGCCTTGTGCGTGGCATCAACCCCCGGCCTCCCCCGCAGCCTGACCGTGACCAGAGAGGCCCCGAAAGCCAAATCCAGGCCTGGCAGAAGGAGCAGAAAGTCGCCCTTTGCTCCTTCACAAAGATGCACAAAACGGGCCTCTGCTTTCCCCTTGTTGTGTTCTCTCCAGACCCCCACACCCAGCCCAGCTTGCTCCCAGCAGTTAAGGGGTGCGGGGAGGCAGCACAAGAAGCCCCTCTGCCCCAAATTGAGTGTGAGGGGGAAAAGTGCATCCCCCTCCCCCGCACCCGTTAATCTGTACTAACTGATGGGATAAAAATCCTTGAAGCTTAGAAAGCCAAAGGGTGAAACTCGAGGAGGAAGAAAGCAGAAGCAAAAAAAAAAAAAAAAAAAACCATCTAGAAAGGCAAGCCAGTGGAGGGAACATGCTGTGCAGCCAGAGACCAGAATAATACTGAGACATTGTCTTGCATCTTCGAGCCAAAATCTCAAATTCTGAACCCACGTCACACAACCGAGTTCATTTATTGATGTCCACATCTGGTACTGGTATGACTGCCTTTGCTGATCCGAACAGATGGGCAGTGCCAGCCCAGTCAAACCTCGACGGCAATTTTAAAAACTTCTCCCGAGAATGAAAGCTTGCTTAGAGCTTCAGTGCAGCACCTGCCAAAAGGGGCCGCGCGGCCACCTGCACAGCACAGGTGTGGCTTCAGCAACGCGCAAGGTGAATGGCCCTTCCATTCTGGGAACTCCTCCGTGGTTGTACAGGAGGCAGCTGCTGATGGAGGAAACGCACAACAGGACCGTGGCATCCGCACGGACAGCATCCCGAACGAACACCCGAGGGACAAAAAGAAACCAACCTTCAACAGCAGTAGGCCGAGCAATAGGCCACGTGGAAGCCCATCTTTAACATTTCCAGGTCAGAATCTCTATCTAAAATTCCCAGGCTCAGAATCAAGCAGACTTTCCCAAGATAGCCGACACTTGCCTTTTGCTTTCTTTCTTTCACCTCCCTCCATCCTGGCAAGCTGGCAGCAAATAGGTCTCACTGTACGCTACTTGGGAATGTAAGAAAATAAATATTTTCCTGCGGCTGAGGAAGGCTTCCCCATTTTATCTTGCATTTGCCACGCTGCCTCTCCTTTCACAGCAATGCGGCAGAACCTCAGGCTTGTGGGAAGCACCCGACCTGCCCTAACTCGGCTCTCCCCAGGCCAGCCACACTCCCTTGGCACTGCTCGCTTTCCATTCTGAAGGGCTAAAATGCCTTTCTTAAGGCTTAGTGGCTGGTAATGAAAGACCGAAGCTGAAAGACGCTGGCATTTTGGGCCTGTCCTGGCCACCGCTAGAAGGACGCCCCAGAAGCTGCGCTAAACCAAACTGGGCTCTTGGGGTGGAAACACGCAACAGAGGTTCAACACACGCATTGCATAGGGCCAAGTCGTGCAGGCCGTGCTGAGAACGGAGCCGCGGTTTTCGAGGCAAGTGGCGTGTGGAGGAGTGCATCCCGTCCTGTCACTGAGCAACATCTGTTCCAAAGCGCTTCTGGTTGAAGGAAGAGCGCAGAGCTCCCCCCCGCCCCCGCCAATCCAAGTACACTTGCAGCAAAGGGTAACAAAAGAGGAAGAAAGGGATTCGGTAAACATTTCCCTTCCTCACAGAAGAGCCATTAGCAGTAAGAATAACTAATCTTGTCCCATTCAGCTTAAAGACGCTGCAAGATTTCGCCTCATTAGAGTGCCTTTATTGGCAAGTATCAAAATGGCATCAACGCGCTGGCAGTGCTTGTGTCTTTATCCCGTCTCCCTTCCTGCCTGCTAGAATTCGTTATAACAGGCTTATTCTCTAACTGCTCCCTTCCCCGATTTGTCCATGCCCGTGGCGAAGATTCCAGAGAGAATTTTAAATTCTAATTCATTTTTTTTCTATAATTAGTTATTGTCAATGTTAAAAAAAAAACCCTTTTGAACATTTCAAATGTCCAAGGTGTGCTTTCTCTAGACATCATGTGTGGACAGTGCAAACCCACCATCTGGAAAAGATGCTCCAAATTCCTATTTTGTAGTGCTGGCTCTGCCAACTGTCTCAGCATCATAGGATCCAAGCTGGGCAGGAGGCCATCAAGTCCTAACTCCCTGCTCAGTGCAGGAACCCAGTTCAAAGCATTCCTGGCAGATGGTTCTCCAGTTTCTGCTTGGATGCATCCAGTGATGCAGAGCCTACCACCTCTCTAGGCAATTGGTTCCAACGGTTAGGATTTTTTCCTCCTGGTAAGCAATCAAAACCTCCATTCCTCCAACATTCCACATTATTCCATGTTTTACAGCTGGATGACAGAGAACAGGCTGCAGCCATCTCTCGTGTGGCACCCTTCAGACCCTTGAAAAGTGCGATCACAAGCGATCAGCTCTCAGTCTTCTCATCTCAAGGCTAAACAGAGAGATAACAGTATCTTCTGGATAACACTTGGCCATGTCTCTGTTCAACATTTGCCGTCCGGGGAAAATTTAAAAGGCAGGCACGTAAGAGAAGAAAATTTATCTGACTGCTCCAAAAGGGTATTTATGTATTTTTAAAAATGTATAAACCAGCCTCATCCACTAGGGATCCCACGGCAAAGAAAAATAATATGCCTGGACAGGCAATTCCTGGTGTGAATCCAGCAAACTTTAATACAAGGCTGAGCAGTGCAGGTGGCTTTTAAAACGGTAATTGCAGCCCTGGAATGATTGTGTCTTAAGAAGGTAACAAGAGCCATGCTCAGCTGGACCAAGGGTCCATCCAGTCAAGGATGGGTGTCCGAGGACAGGCTGGGCATGCATGTGGCGGGCATGTCATGAGCGGAGCCGGCTGGAGCCGGGAGTCAGACTAGATGGCCTGGGAGACCCCTGACTAGCTCACTTCCTATGTATCTATGAGTCCAGCATTCATAGTTCCGTGGTGTCATTAAGGAGACATATTTGTGGATCTGCAACTCCCGCTGCTAGGTGCAAAATCCGAGGCTTTGTTGCGATGGGGCGGCATAAAAATGTTTTAAATAAATAAATAAATAAATAAAAAATCTAATGTGTCTTGAATGAGCCGAGAGAATGAGCCAATGCACTTTACCACAGTTAAGGGAGGGCTAAGACTTCGGCTGCAGTGAATCGAGGCTGCGTTCAAGACACACGTGCAACTCCACCCAAACAGCCTTGCAAAACGTCCACAAGGAGTCAATCCATCCACCGTATTTTACACTGGCTCATTCGCCTGTTTGAAACGAATTATGAATTATGTCCTGCATTTGAAAACCCTCACTCATGGCAGTGCATGATATGGCTTAAGAGATAATTAATCACATGGATGCGCTCTTATACAAACGATTAGCAAAAATGACGAAGTGTGTGTGTGTGTGTGTGTGTGTGTGTGTTGGGCCGGGATGGGGGGAGGAATTGCAACAGCAACAAGCAATCTCAGAAGCATCTGCAGAAGAGCGGGCGGAATCCATTCGAGGGTTATCGAACTCCTGGGGGAACAAAGTGGAGCATTTGTGCTGGGTGTGCACACTCGTTTTCTGTGCTGCACAACTTGTATTTTCATTTTCTCATTAGATTGTGTGCACCAGCTGATTAACTGCACTTGCTCCACAAACATATTGGGAGTAATATGGCATCGCCAGTGAATCCTTTGTCTCTTTAGTGATCTTGCTGCTGCTGCTGTTACTGTTGTTATTACATTGCATTAATATCCACTCCCAACCCCTTTTGTGAGGAACCCACCCGGCTTACATAATTCTCCTCCCCTCCATTTTATCCTCACAACAACAGCCCCGTGAAGGAGTCTAGGCTGAGTGGGGATTAAAACTCGGGTCTCCCAGGCTCCCAGACCATCACTCTAAGCTCCACACCACAGTGGCTGCAAACACTGGCTATGTTGTGATGGCTTTGGCTGCCTCCATTTTTAACTCTTTTTCAAAACAAATCAAAATGGAACAAGAGGAAAACCCAAAAGCTCAGGCTCCTGTCCCATCCCTCAGCGCCTTTCTCTGGACCACCATCCCGTGGAAACTCGCCCGCTGCCTGATCTGTTTTCCGGACCTTGGCTTCAGCCTGGTTTGGCCTAGCTAGCTGCCTCTGGTACTTCGGAATAGGGGCCTGTTGGCTGGACCCCCCAGCACTGTGGGGAGGGGGCAGGTGGTGCAGGTTCACTTCAAGCCCTCCCTGGCGCGTGGGCACCGGGGGGCCTGAGAAGGAGTCCGACTCACCATCGTAGGTCAGGACGTGTCCCTTCTTGCCCTCGTAAATGACATGTCCCTTGGGCAAGGCGTCTTCTCTCACTTTCTCCGCTCGGCTGGGGCTGTCTTCTCCCATTATCCTGGTAATGGTTCCTTTGTAGAGCACTTCGGCTGGGGTGCCCTTGGAAAGAGACCAAGACCGTCTTTAACCGTGTCATAAGCAATTAAGGCAGAAGCAAAGTGCAGGCGAGCAGATGAACACTCCGTTCCTGGAGACAGGCTGAACAAAGAAGAGCGAGAGCAAGCATGCGCCAGCAGGGAACTCCAGTCGTGTGGCTTAAGGACTGAGGAGCGCCAGGATCATGGAGATGGGGATGGAACCGAGGGACGGCGGGCGAAGACGTGCGTGTTTTCTCTGCAGGCTGCCGAGACAGGAAGGGGACAACAGGCACTGCCGGCCAAGGAACCCTTGCGTGTGGGGACACCTTGAACCCTGGCATGGTGGAGGGGCAAGCTGAAACTGATGCAAGTACTTCCACAGACACTGGGCAGCTCCTTGTCCTCCTCTCCATCTCTCCTGGCAGCTCTTTTGGGCTGCTCTTGGCCAACAAACTCTTTAGGATTGTTTGCTCATACACCCTGTAAGAGGGTCTAGTTTTCCTGCAGGAGTCTGTAGAAAGGGTCTAGAACACCCTGTAGAACGGATCTAGATTTCCATACTTGTCTCATAATCTACCTTTCTGCATTTCAAAAAACCCAGACTGCATTAGTTGTGCATCTGGATAGGTGAAACGCGAATGCTTCTTCAAGGAGCATCTAAACTGGATTATACCCAGTTAGACCACTAGTCCCTCTAGGCCAGTTCTGCCGACTTCCACTTGCTGCAGTTCTTCAAGGTCCCTTTATCTGGAGTTATGGAAAATCTAATCTGGGACACAGCATGAATCCTACGATTCGGCTATAGCAGCAGAGGCTCGCACCGATGGATTAACCCCTGGATTCTGGGCTGGGTGCTTCCACCTGCGCGTCTCTGCAGGGTCACACAGAGGGACAAAGGAGGATTTTCCAGTCACAAACTGGAGCACACAAATACCCCCCCCCCATTTGCCCTCATGTTAACCAAGTGTATGCTTGAAAAAATGTGCAATTTTTTCAAAATGTACAACTTTTTTCAAAATACACACCTTTATCCAAATGCACACATTTTAAATACCCACACAAAATATTGATGCTTAAGTTTCTTACCAAAAGCAACTGTGCTAAGGCACTTTGACTGCTGTAGTTTGAGTTGATCTGGATTTATTTATTTTTTTAGCTGCTAGGTAGGTGAGAGTAAAAGAACTGCACTCTGTGTTATAAAATGAATTACTGTTTACTTGAGATCCAGGTTAAAGTTTTCTCCTTCTTCTTTTGTAATAAGTATTAAGTCAAAAGTGCAGTTATAAAATTGATAGAAGTGATAATCATTACTGACTTTTTGTGCAACTTCCCACTCTTTGTGCTATATGAAAGGTCCCTTGGTCCCTTTTGCTTTTACAAGTTACTTTTTCTAGTTTTTTCCCCCTTTTATGTATAAAAATAATGATAATAGCAAGAGAGAGAGAGAGAGAGAGAGAGAGAGAGAGAGAGAGAGAGAGAGAGAGAGAGAGAGAGAGAGACGAACTAACTGCAATCAACCAATGCATGATTTATCTTGTGTGATCCAAGACCGCCCAGTAATGGGCCCTCTAGTGGCACCGGAACGATTTATCCTTCCTGACAGGGGAGAGGAATCCAGAGCGTTTCTAAGCAGCTTTAAAGATCTGAACACCGGCCAGTGAAAACTCGCTTAGGGAAATGGGTTCTCTCTGCTCCGCTTCCAGATAAAGCAATAACTCAGTGGCACAAAGCTATCACCCACTTGGCAGGAATCCTGCCGCTGGGGATGACGGATGAGAACTGGAGCGCACAGCTCTGTGTGAGAGGGTACGTGCGCACTCTCATGTGATGGCCACAAGGCAAGACTCAAGAGAGAATGCCTGGAAGGAGATCCCTGGAAGACCCCGACTCATTTATGTATCTGCTGGTTTGTTTGTTTCCTTTTTAAGCCGCCCAAGAGCCCGAAGGCGCTCTTCTGGCAGCCGGCCCCTTGCTGGAGGACGGATGGTAAAGAGCCGTTCAGCCTTTACCCACTAGCCGCATTGAGGCTGAAGCGATTTCAAATCTCAGCTCACAGCCTGCCTTGCTCATTCTGCACTGAGTCTCAGACCCTCGGTCACTCTTCACGCTGACAGATCATTGGGCGATCCAGGCGGAGTAGGCAAAATCTCCTAATATCTCTGTTAGGAGACATTAATAATGCATCCAATATTAATAATCTCTCTCTTAGGAGATATTAACTGGTATAGCATTTTTAATCTTCTGCTGCCTCCTCGGATTTTCATCAAATCCTTCCAGTAAATTAGGGAGAGGATGGGTCAAGTTAGACACAATTTATTTTCATTTGGGCTACTTCCTCTTCAGAACAGAAATCAAACTTTAAAGAATTAAGAAACCCAAGTCAGGGTTGTGCTCCACTAAGTCATAGCTGTTTAAATTTGTAACATGGCAAGTACACATGTACTTCCAAGAAAAAGTATTTCCTAGAGTTTCTTGATGGTAAATAAACATTATTATGTTGTTTTAATGAATGTGTGTGAGGATAAGCTAAAATTTATTGATTTATTTTAGGCATTCATACAGTGCCATGTTTCCAAGTTCTCAAGATAACTTACAAGATCATGATTTGAGTTGCTCCTGCTGGGAACGAACCTTTCTTTCAGGACAGTTTAGTTGGTGATCTGCAGGAAGCAGTTTCAACCTGGCCTACCTGAACATCTGATTTTGCCACAAAAGCTCTTCCAAGCATCCCATGACAAAAGCCAAGTGCAATTTCCAGAGCGAAAAAGAAAAGCATATTTAATGCTTATTAAGAAAAAAGTAAAGGTAAATGTTGTTGGAAAGTTGTGGGAGCCACTGGAATGTCTTAATTGCCTTTCTTTTGAAAAAAAGAAGACAAATTACAGAATTCTTAAAATATATAAAATATAAAAGAGTTAGAACTGCTTTCCATTAAAAAAACGTAATAAATTTACGAAGGGTGCGACCCAAAGGGACAACTGATTTGGGCTAAGTGTTTTACGCTAAGGACTGCAGCTGGAAAGGCCCTCTCTCTTTTGCTACGGCTGAACACTGTATGCTGGAAGGTCTTGGTGAAGGGACACGTGGCTTTGCTCACCTGCGACCCCTGCACCCGGGTGCAAGACCACGCCCCCGCAGGCCAACGGCTTGCAAACTCCACCCTTCCAGGGCATCCTCTCCCCATCTATGCGTACCGAGGCGTTCCCAGGTGAGGCCCAAAGCATTTCCCGGCTTTGGTGCAGCGCAAGCTCTGCATGAACGAAGAGGCACCCAGGTACACATCCAACACCACCTGCGCCCACGGACGGAAGGAGGCGGAGGAGGAGAGGCGGCAAGTCCGCTGCCCCGTCAGGAGCCTCTGAGCAGGTTTGGGTGAATCCTGGAACCATCTAAGAATCAGAAGACACCTACGTGTGTGATGGATCCACGGTATGTGATGGGGGAGTCCGATGCCGGCCTTGTGCTGGGGATGCCTTTGGTGATGCTTCCTCCCGATAATGAACCCAAGGACGCACCTGCAGAAAGCAGCAGGAGTAGAAGGGCTGTAAGCCAGGCGGCCTGGTTCCTGAAAGCAAAGCCGCTGAGAGGCAGCTGTTATTCAACAGCCGTGAGCAACGGGCTGCCTGCTTTGGGGCCACTCCTGCAGAGTTCCAGTGGAGAAGCTCGGCGCTGAAAACCTCGAACGCTACCCGACACCACGCCAGGCTTAGAATGATCCAGCCCAGCATTTTTACCTTGACATTGTCACTTTGGCTTTTCAGGCTGTTTTTCAATGCCTTGTTTTTATAATGGCTTTTCTGAAGCTTTTGTGACCAGCCTCGGTCGGCTTCAGAATGGCAGGGCAAAAATAGAATAAATGCACCGAATTCTTAGCTCTAGGATGAGGCGTATTCAGACTGGAAATAAAAATTTCTATGAATGCAGCAGCTCTGTAGGTTCTCAGGTGGGGAACTAGCAGTCTCTCTCCTATTTGAACCATCCGCACAGACGGCTCACTGGCCTCAAGCCTCACAATGTCACAAACCACATCATGAGTTTCTTTGTTTATTTACATGTATGTATAGGCCGCCTATAATGGCCGAGGTCTTCCTAGGAGGCTTACAATGCATAAAACACATTAACAGAGTAAAAACACACTGAACCCGAATAAAACATTATGGATTAAGCATCTATAAAAACAATCCAAAAGGGCCACAGCACGCAGGCTAAATGTTAAAAAAAAAATCCTGAGAAGATGTCTTCGCCTAGTGCCAAAAGGAAAATAGAGACGGCACCAGGCAAATTTCCCGAGGGAGGGAGTTCCAAAGATGGGGAGCAGCAGCGGAAAAGGCCCTTCGCCTTGCTGCCACCCCTCTCATCTCCCTGAGGGGTGGTTCTCGCAATTGCTCAGGCCAGGAAGCTTCCTAGGGGCAGCAAAACCCCAGAAACCGGCCCAGTGTTGGCAAAGATACTGGGACGCAACTCACAAATCACACGCAGCTGCATGTGATGTGGGAGAGCTGCACCACCGCGTTCTCTGCCATGCCGCAAGGGCCTGGCTATGAGGCACTCAGACCGTGCGCCGACTGGCTTACCCCGGAGGAGGGAGCTCTCCTGGGACGTCTGCACAGCCAAGCTTTCAGGCTGACCAGCCTGGCTCCGTGGAGAGAGCTGCTCTTGCTTCACTCCCGGGAAAGGCACTGGAAAACAGGAGCACACCGTGTATTACTGCACTGGAGGAGAAGCTTGGCTCGAGCCCCGCTTTGCTCTTCTCAGGCGGATGAACCCCAGCCCCAGCTCTTCCTGCCAAAGTTTGCATCGGGCGCCCAGCCCTCGTTCCTTACCCAACTTCTTGGGGTCCATGGTCAAAGGCAGGCCCATGGCGATGGGGACTTTTGCATGCTCGGAGCTGAACGGAGTGTGGAGCTGCAGCGGCACCCCCTGGAAGCACACCAAAAGCGCCTGTTACGGGTTACAGCTCAACAAAGCAGCAATGCCGTTTCGCCTTCTCAGCTAACGTGGTTTGCTCAATCACGGCAGCCCACCCTGGTTCACGGAAACCAGGGCTGGGACCAGCCCCTCTGGAATCCCTCTCTGCAGCACCTGCGGCCTTCCTCTTGTGCTCAGGCTGGCCCCACGAAGCAAGCTGAGCCAAGAGGAAGTCGTGAACACCCGGCTGCACAACTGGCAACCTTCACCCACCACCATTCACACCAGCCGGCCTTCGTCCTCGCTCACTGTTGCTGGCCAGTGCCCAGTGGGTGCCTGGTTATCCCTGCGTGCACTTGCCCAAAACTCAGCGTCCAGGCCGCTGCAAAGAGGGCCGGAGTCTGGGAAGCTGGAGTAAGAGAATCTGGCCGATTTTCTGCACAAGGGAGATTCCTCTCACATCCTTCCTTGAAAGCACAATTATCTGCAGTGGCCACAGGCAGGAGCAAGCCCACTCATTGCAACCACAACCTGCTGTGTTATCTGAACCCAGGCAGGGGTTGTTTGAAAGTTAAGCACCCCTCAAATAACCCACGATGTGTTGTGGGGTAACCTGAGGGTTGTTTAACTCTCATGCAGTCCTGCCACCCAGGTCTGAATGACACAACAAGCCAAGGAAACCTCCTGCCAGGAGCTGAATATTCCAAATGGCTGTTCTCACATGCAACAATCCATGGTGGGTTGCAATGATCATACCGGTCCGCTCTGAAAATTGCTTTGCTGCAGGGACTGGCCTGAATTCTGCCCGCTAAGTTCTGGAAAGTGCTCTTTATGCTGACGGCATCCACTCCCTCGTGCCATCCTTCCCTTGTCATTAATTGCCTGGGAAATCTAAAGCATCCAGCTTGCAAGAAACGACCTGCTTACCAAAAGCCATGTTTTCAACTCACTCTCTATGCACCGGCATCTACAACTTTACCTGTGAAATGGAGCTGAGCGGCCTTTCAAGAACTGAGGGATGCTTGGTGGAGATGAGAGGGGGAGGGTTGGAGATGGCTGTCAGCCTCTGGAGACCAGGCCGAGAACTTTCATGCACATTTAAGGAGACTGGATGACCTACGTCCGAAAGGAACAGAAAGGGGGGAAAGACAGCCACAGAGATTTCTAATTAGGAGCTATTTTTTTAAAAAAATAAAGATCTTCTTTACTTGGTGTCTCAAGCTTCCTTCTAACCCAACTTACTACTGTAGGCATGTACCATTTGTGTCCCACTTGGCCAAAGTCAGCTCGCCACCCATCAGGGGCCCCCAGATCCTGGTTGGGTTGACCACCTGAGCCTGCTGTTGGGGGCCAGCCACAGAACACGGCTAACTGCCTTTGTCTGGTCGGGTCACATCCCACAGTCCTGATCCTGGGCCATTAACACTGCGCATCACCCTCCCTGCTGCTAATTACAGATCTATGCCGATTAATTTCACCAACGCTCCTATTTCATGGATGTACCAGCACCGTGTCTCCAAACTGTGGCCGGGGCTAAAAACTGAACTGCAGGTGCTCGCACAGTCACATCCCCAAGGGGAGCCCGAAATTAGAAGCAGCTGTGTTGATCCGCACGAAGGAAAAAAACCAGTTTCATCTGCTAGGAACAGGTCTTTGGTAAAGCTAATGAGGCTTAATTGCCCATTCAAGAACAAACTACTGCAAAATGTTTTACATTATGACACGAAACAATATACTGTTGCCGGGAAAATTAATTTGGCACAGCTACTGTGCGCATTTCTGCTATGCTCAGGGGGAACAGGAACGCGGAGGGGTAATGAAGGATGCCAGTTGCCCCGGCTACTGAAGCAGGGCTGGCTTTGCATTAGCCGTGTGCTCTCTGTGTCCAGCTGCTCGTATCTGCAAAGTCAGGCCACTTCGGAGGAGCCCAGGTACTAAATTGGCCAGTCTCACCTGCGGGGTTGTACTGAAACACGTGGGGTTCGGCATGCTGAGTGGTTCTGATCACGTCCCTTGCTGATCCTTGGTAGGGGAGCACGGGGGGCCAGCAGGTGGTGATGCCGGGCTCTCCCAGCTTCTGCGCCTCTGGGAGGGAGGTGAAATGCACCAGCTTGTCTGCAAGGAGAAACAAAGAGCCGACAGCGGGGAGTCAGAAGGGCTGCAGAAAGCTGGAGTGGCGTCGTGCACACTTCGGGTCTCCTTCTTGAACCTTGGTGCCTACACAAGCCCCTCGGCTTGGACAGAGGATAAATCCCAGTTGGGCTGTGGTGCTCACTGCAGGATGCTGTAGAACGATCGGTTACGGCTTCCATGTGACTGCGGGCCATCGCAAATCCAGAGGCACCGACAGAGCTTCTTCTGTCCGCATTATCTTGCATCGCTTGAAAGGAGCTGCTTGACAATGGTCTCAGTGAGCGCATAAGCGGAGGCTATGCTCTCTTGGTCTAAGTGGCCTGACACATTCTTTGCGGCGTGAATGCAGAGGGCTTGGCATGCCGGAGAAGAGAGTCTTCGCCCCCCCACCCCCGCTTCATGGCTTAGGTGAAGGGCAGCAAGAGAGAGCTCATGATCCCTGATGCACCCCCAGGAGAATACCTGCTTCTGACGGAACGCGCTCTTAAAACTGTGCCTTAGGCCGTGCTCACACAAACAGTTGTTCCGCCCTTTCAGCTCCCATGCTCTTCTCACCGCAAGAGCAAAGAAAATGATGCAAGAGCAGGAAGGGCACACCCGGATTTATACTGAAACACGCGCTCTGTCCTCCTTGTGCGAACGCTGCCGTGGCGAGGCTACTCAAACTCTGGCCACCTACAGACCAGGTGAGACGTCTAGGCAGAGGCGAGGCGAGCTACCCGCGCATGCCCTTGTCCAGGAGGACCCTCCTCCTGGGATCTGCGTCTTCATGACTCAGAAGACACCTCTGGAGAGTAAGCCCCTCTCCGTGGCCCAGCACCCTGCTGCTCTGCTCTTGCCTCTGCAGTGCTTGCTTTTGTTCTGTTCTTGGATTTGTTTTCATCAGTTTTTCTGTCCCAAGAGCCGTTTGTGCATAAGGCTGGGATACAAATCTTTAAATGCATGCAAAATCATCTTACGCTGAGCCATAGCACTGGATCATTTGGAATCAGGGTGGACAAGGCTCTGCGGAGTCCCAGAGGTATGTCGTCCCCCCCACCCCCAGTCCTACCTGGGGATCCTGAGGACAGAACTCAGGACTGACCACATACAAACGGTGTACTTGACCGCTGAGCGATGGCCCTCCTCAAGGGGACACAAAGGGCTAAGCATCCGCTCCCAGTGCAGCTGATATAAAAAGGGGAACGCGGTGGCCAGGGCCCCCCTCCAATCCACAGGGAAAGATCACTCTTTGTGTTCTGTGAAGGCAGTTCCTTAGCAGCGTGACCAACTTTGCAAAAGGAGTGACCAGCTTTGCTGGCCCCTGGTAGTGTCTGCTAGAGGAGCATGTGAGCTACAACACCGTACTGACTGGAATGGGGCGAAGTGGCTCACAGTCCAGTCACAGCGCCCTGAAAGTGGGCAACGAAGGGGCCAGGAGCTTGTGCCTCCCCCACAGTTGCTCACTCTCCTCCCGGAGAGCCTGTTGTGTATGTCAGAGAACCCGGAGACTAAATTACCCCGGCACCTCCCTTCCGGCTTTCATGATTTAAGAGGTGAAGCGTGGCTTTTATCTTCACCTTCAAGGACAGCGCGAAAGCAGATGGGAGACACGTCAGAGAGCGGTGCTGCTTACAGGCAGGCAGCGAGCGAGCGAGGGCTCTGACTGTTTGGCATGCGCATATTTTCCTGGTAATTCCCCGTGCTCCACTCAGCAAAAAGGCGGCAGATCTCAGCGCTTGCCTTCCTGCCCTCTCCGTGTCTCTCCCACGGAGACGGCCAGGCCTGAATGCTGCCCCTGCGGCCACGGCCGGCCTCGAGGCAAGGAGCTGCCCCCTCAGCAGGAGGCTCTGCTTCATGCAGGGGAAGCGGGACCTTGGCAAGACGGAGCAGAGATGCATTCAGCTCTGCCTACCTTTAGGCTCGTGTGCGAGGCCCTGGCACAAATTAAAGAGAAGCTGGGCGCTTATTTCATATTTACTGTAAAGAAGAGGAGAACTGTGGACTGAGGTTCTCCTCTGTCTCATTTAATCCAAGCAAAGGTCCTGGAAGGACTACTTGGCTTGGATTAAACTATTTTAAGCTTTGTACTCTCCAAGGAGCGTCACACAGATTTTATGCATATAAAAGCCAACAGAGTGGGTTAGGAAGAGGGGGCTGGGTTCAAACACGTGCTCAGCCATGTGTGCACAGGCCAGGCTAGTCCTGGTTTAAAACTCCGGGAATGCCCTATGGATGGGGTGGGTGGCTTTCCGACTTGGTGGATATTTGAAGCTGCCTTATGAGACGAAGCTTGGCCACCAGTGCTCCAAGTCAGAACGCCACCTGCTCTGAACGGAGGCGCCTCTCCGGCATCTCAGCCTGTCCACCTTCCAAACGGAGGGTGTCCGAACTGAACCTGGGACTTTCTGTGCAAGAACCGCGTGCTCAGGGACTGAACTGCAGAGAGCTCGAGGAGAGCACCAGAGCTCTATGGCCGCTGCCGCCGAAGCCTCAGAAGTCAGAAGGCGAGCGCAGGAGCTCCGGCAACATGTGGTTTTGCTTGCACCGCTGTTGGGAACAACAGGGGATTCCTAATGGGAGGCAAAAAGGCTCGAAGAAGGCCTGGATCCAGGCACAAGCAACTCCTGCTATGCCTAAGATACGTTATTTGTGATGGATCTTTGGCCCCGAGAAAAGCAGTCGGCAAAAGATGCGCACTGCATGTCTCTAGAATGGTATTTCACCTCCACCAGGGATGAAAACTCTTTGAAGTCTAAAACGTGGCTGCTTTGGTCTGGCCTCTTCCCCAAACATGAATTAAAGCAGGGGGGCATAGCTCAGGCTTAAAAAATAAAATAAAATAAAATAAAATAAAATAAAATAAAATAGCACTGATCCCCAGAAAGGGGGCTACTATTACCGCTTATCAATTCCCTGAAACTGGAGCAAGGGAGGCATTGTTCATGCCACCCGTCATCCGAACGAACGCTCTTGGCTTTTGACCGGCCCTTGAAAAGCCGAGCAAAAAGGGCGACTAAATCAATAGGAAACATATTGCGAGTGTGAAGGCTGCCAAGCAAATAAAACCGGGAGAGAGAGCCAAGAGGCCCAACATCGCGGACCCCCCTCTTCGGCTGCTCCCCGCCATGCCTTTGGCTGCGCCACACGGAGGAAAACGAAGTGAGAGCCATCTGTGTGAAGCGAGCGAGCCAAGCGGGCAACACTCCCGGCCCCCCAAACCTCGCAAAAGGCCTTCGTGCCCTGGGGAAACTGTGCCGGGGGTGGGCCTGTGCGGGTACGGTGGGGGGATGCTTTGGCTGGAGTTGTTCCAGGTGAACACAGACGTAGCCAAGAGACTTGCAGGGCGGGAACACCTGGAGCAGGAGGCGACGGCTAGCCTAGGAAGATGTTTGGGAACGGATGCTTGGCAGCGGCAGAGCTTGGTCTGTCGCTCAAGAGGATTCTTCCCCCTCCCTCATTTGCCCGGAGAAGGGCAGCTGTGGGCAGTGGGAAGACCACCCTCCCTACCTGAAGAATGGAAAAGAAGAATTCGTGCTTTCCACGACCACTCGCCTGTTTGCCGAGGCAGTGCATGGATCACTGGGGAGGGATCATTCTCTTATCTCTTCTCTAAGATAGTTTTGAGCTAAGAAATATCATCTTATCTTACAATTAAGAGCATCTTGAGCTAAAAATATAATCTCTCTGCATATGCCCCTCCCCCATCAAGGAAATGGCAAAGGGACAAAGAGGGAATCACGCGCATTAGGAAGGCTTGAGTTCATTGGTTTAATAGGTATCATTCGTTCGGCTTCTCTTTCTCCTACTAGTGAATTTGCTCCTTCCATTCCTCTAGGATTTGCTCAATGATTCCAAACAAGGATTTCTGACTACCACTCGTTTTAAAGGTCAGCAGTTAAAGGCCCGACAATTATACTGCTGAAATGAAGGATGCTTGGGGAAGGCAGGAGTGCGTCCCGAGGATTGCTGAAGCCCCAATCCTATACCAGTCAGTGCTCTGCTTCCTGAGCCTTCTTGGTCCGGGAGCAAGTTCTCCTCTCCTGTGGGACACACCAGCGTGCAGCTTCCTGTGGCCTTATGCCTGTGCAGCCTTCGCAAGGACACTCCAGAGGAGCTCCAGCAGCAGGTGCTCAGTGGCGGAGTACCTGCTCTGCAGGCAGAAGAACACAGGTTCGAATCCAGCACCTACCCTTACACCGGTGTGTTGCTCCTCGGGCACACAGGGCAAAACTCCCTGCTCTGCCCCTGATCATTCGGTAGCTTTGGTCTTCTGTGTATTTCCCATTCTAAGCCTCTCTTAAGGATTAGTTACCATCAGCAACAGTTGTAAGCTAAAACAAGCTGCTAGTTTGGCCCTGCCCCTTGCTGCCCTCACCCCACTGCCCACTGGGAAGCTGAGCCCCAGGAGCTTCTGACACGGAATTGCTTCTTGGCCTGAAAGGAACTGGGGACCCAGACTTAGGTGGGCATGAGTTAGCGGACTGCCAGAGTAGCCAAACAGGGCTATTAGCTAGCCACCAGGTGGAGCATCGGCCTGCCTCAACCCAGGATTGGCTCATGCGTTTTTATGTTCCCACCTGCGACAGCCAGAATAGCACGGCGGTTAAGAGCACAGGCCTGGGACTCAGGCGATCTGAGTCCAAGTCCTTGCTCAGCCACGGAGCTCACTGGGTGACGGGGCCGGCCGCAAATTCTCAGCCCAACCTACCTCACAGGGTTGTTGTTGTGAGGCTAATATTGACAGGAGGAGGAGGAGAACTGTGTAAGCCGCCTTGAAAGGAAAAAAAGGTGGGACGTAATTCGAATAAACGATTCTGTAGGCTAGAGCTCTCCCTGGTGGTGATGTCACTTCACCTGGCAAGATGCAGCGTCTGAGCAGACCATGCACCTGAGAAGACCAGCAGGAGAATGGGGGCCGGGGGGGGGGGGGCAAAAGGCAGCAGCTTCTCTCTTCCGAGATTTTACTCTGTTTCCAATTTTTGTCCCCGACGTCTAGGCACGGGTCCAGGAGTACATGCAGTATGTGCGGGAAAAAGCAAAGATCCCTCGGAGATCGAGGAAACGGGACATCTCCATCTCCACCCTCTTTCATGAGCGCAAGGAATTCAGAAATACGGACCCCCCCTCCCCCATGAAAGGGTTCTGCAAGAGGCATTACGAGGCTTCCACCTGTCACGGCTCCTCAAGTGTTTGGCTATCAATACCCAGGAGGCTCCGGGAGGAAGCAGAAAGCTGCAAATTGCCCATTAGGTGCCCCGGCTGTTTCCACGGCAAGCACAAGAGGCTCTTTTACAGGAAGCCTTGCCCTTCCAGTCAGGACATTAGCATTGATTGTCCGAGAAATAATGGCTCCAGACGAGCATTAAAAGCCTTCTGTGCGAGAGGCTGGCCTGGCAGAGCAGAGCCGCTTGCCCCCCAGCCCTGGCCCTGGCCCACGCCTCCGAGCCCCTTTCCAAATGCACCGGTGGGGACACTAACGAGAGCACTCGGCCGCCTCTCCGGCATCTGATCGGGGCCGAGCGAGACACGGTGTCCCCCCAATTAGCCACGCCTGTCTGAGTCTGTGGAGCGGCGACGGGGGTGGGCTGTGCAAAGGCCCTTAGGGGCTGCTGTCGGAGGCGAGTTCCTACCCCGTCCTGGACCCCCCAACACACTCACCTTCCTTGTCCCCAGCAGCCGGGCTCCTGCTCTGAGCCCGGGGACTGTTGCTCGCGGGCGGCTCCTTCTCGGCCTGCGGCTGCAGCGGCTTGCTCTGGGCCGCGTCTTCCCGGGCAGACTCGTGCGCCATGGTGATCTGCTGCTGGTACAGGGCCAGCGCATGATGAGGCACCGGCGGCTTCACACTTCCGCTCTGCAACGCTCCCTCGAGCAAGCCTTCCGAAATCTGCAGGGAGATGTGGAGGGGAGCAGAACAACAGGGCAAATTGTGGCATCTGCAGCCGCGGCGCACTGGAACGCGCATCTGCCCCGCCAGCCACACCGCAGCTCCTTTGAGCACTTCTTCAAAATCACAGGAACAGCGAGTCTGAAGGGGATCCCTGGCCCCAGCGGCTCTGCTCATGACATGCCTGCCAGGTGCGCCTCCGCACAGCCACATGCCTGCCAGATCGCTTCGTCGTCACTGGGAAGGGCAGAGACCAGCCAATGAAATTTAAGGTGTTGGTGATGACCTATAAAGCCCTAAACGGCTTAGGGCCTGGTCACCTGAAGGAGCGCCTCCTTCCCTATGTGCCTGCCCGCCCCTTAGGATCTGGGGCAGAGGCCCTTCTCTGGGAGCCCTCCCTGAAGGAGATCAGGAGGGTGACTACCCAGAGGAGGGCCTTCTCTGTGGTGGCGCCGATTGTGGAATTCGCTCCCCAGAGAGGTTCACCTGGCGCCATTCCTTTATTCTTTTTGGTGCCAGGCTAAAACCCCTTAATTTTCCCAATGTTTTAAGGTTTGACTGTTTTTAAAATGGGTTTTATCGTTGATGGGTTAAGAATTTGACTAGGATGCTATGTTTTTCTATTCTGTCTTCTTGTTAAACCACCCTGAGACTGTGGTAAGAGATGCTCTAAAAAGTTTCAGACAGACAGACAGACAGACAAACGCATGTGGGACGCATCCCCACTTGACAGCAGGTGCACCTCTGGCTTAGGACAAGCTGTGGCAGCTTCCACAGGCCACACGCCGCACTCCCACCACAGGGGCCCAGTCGCCCAGGAACCCACCCCCGGCGTCGCAGGGTTCAAACGCTGTGGGAGTCAAGGGGAGGCGGCTCTCCGGGGTGCTACTCACAATGGGCGGGATGGCGGCCGCTCTCTGCTTCAGCTGCTTCAGGTCCATCGGCTTCTGAGGCGACGAGCTGAGCCGGGCATCGCTGGCTGTGTTGAGGAGGCTCGGCCGGGGAGAGAGCAGCCTGTGTGGAGACACAAGCCCTGTGGTTGAGTGCAGCTGTTCCACACCCTGACCCGGTACAGAGACCGTGGGCCCTGTGGTTGTGCAGCGATCGGCACTTCCCAGCAGCCCCTCCACTGGCAGAGATTAAGGACAAATTGGGAGACCGGGATCACGCTTAGAATAAACCAGTGCTTTAGAAGCTGGCTTTTCTCAGCCGGAACCTAAACGATGTGTTTGGAAGGCTGCTCCAGGTTGTCACAAAGCAGGGATGCGAAGCGGCTGGCCTTCCAGGTGCTGAAAGACATCGAGTCCTATCATCCCCTGCCACTGGCTATGCTGACTAGGGCTGCAATCCCAGATATGCTGACTTGTGCTTACTGTACATTGCCCTGGTATCCACGAGGATAAAGGGCCACTTAAAAATACTTTCAATGAGGAAGTAAACGGAGCGGGGCCCGAAAACATGGAGCAGTGGCATAGATGGACTTCTGGTGCTCAGACAGCAGCTTCCGTCTTCTGCAGCTTCCCATTCCCACCATCCACTTCACACTTCAGATGGTGCATTTACAATACTGACTTTTGCTTTGTGCATTTCAAATAGAGCAGCACAGAATTTTAAACCGTGCAAATAAAATATTTTTTCCCCAAAAGGAAGGTATGACATCGGTATCTTCCTTCAAGATGCGCAAGGCGGCACGTGTGACTCTCCCCGTTTTATCCCGACAGCAACTCTGTAGGGCCAAGCAGACTCTGCATCTCCACAGAGTGGGGCTTTGAAGCCAGGTCGCCTCGGTCCTAGCCTGACACCAGAGCGCTCCACCACCCTGACTGATATAAGGCAACTTTTGCTCCGGAAACAGAAGCGAGACGTTGGCTCATCTCCCTTGACCTGGTGCCCTCCAGATGTTAGACTGCAACGCTCGTAACCCCCGGGCAGCTATGCTGGATGCAGGATTATGGGAATTGCAGTCCAACACCTCACTGCCGGGCCAGGAAAGGCTGTACTGGATCCATCCCCTATGTTCTCTTTCCTTTCCTTCTCTTTTCTCCACCAAGAAAGAATCGAGCGACTTAGGGACCACCCTGACCAAAGCCAACCACATCGCAACCCTCGTCACATTACAGCCCGGCTCCCCCCACAACCCCAACTCAAGACCTCTGTAGGCCATAAGTGGAGCAGGAGCTTCTCAGAGGGGGACTCAAGCGGACAAGCTGCACACGCTGGCCGGGTTCGTATGCCACAAGGGTGGCGAATAAGCCCCTGTGGCTTGCTGATCACGCCCACACTTGTAGCCACGTGCTTCCCACTTCACCTCATTATCTTCACCAGGCAGAGCTTGTTGTGCTGGCCAAACCCAGTGAAGGTTGTTGGTTGAGGTGGCGAACAAGCCATCCACAACCCACGGCCTGTTCCAGGTATTAACCACACCAGCCGGGTTTGAACATCATGGTAAGTCATGCCATTGTGAGCCGCCCCAAGGCTGCTGCAAGGGGCGGCATATAAATATTTAAATAAATAAATAAATGCCTTGCGAGGGTAATTAGGTGGCCCAGAACTGGCATGAGGGAGAAGGATCAATTGACTGTGGGTTCTTGCTGGGATTCAAGTTGGGCAAACTGCCTTCTGAAGGAGAGGAGGAGGAGGAGGAGGAGGAGACGGAGACGATGCTTGATCAATATGGTGAAGCATGAAAAGCCAAGCACAGTCAAAGGCCTTTAATGCTGAAAGGGGAGCTGCGGCTGAAGGAGCCAAGTGGCCACCAGCTGGTAAGTTTCGGTTCTGTTCTCACATCGTGTCCTGCTACGTAAGAGGAGAGAGATAGGAATCAGGGGTCAGCTGTGGCGAGAGGGGGAGAGAAGGGAGAAGAGACAAAAGGCGGCATGGGAAGGGCATTTGGATCAACTACAGCAGAAGAGCGTGGAGTTCAAGGGCGCAGGAGGAGTCTGGAAGTCAAGAAGAGGCTTCGTGAGCCCGGCGATGGGGTGGAGGCATCTGGCCGGTTTACATGCTCAGCAGCCAAACAGTCAGAGACAAAACAAACCAATGGCTCACAGCTGCATGACTTCTGCACCATCCACTTCACAACGAAGTATTTTCCCATATTAGCAAAACGCTGTCAAGATGATGGGTGGGGAGGTGCGGAGGAGGATTCCTGGCATGGGGGCCGCCCCCACAAACACGCCGTCAGCAACAGCCTCGGGGGGAGGTGGTGGGTGGATGCTGCCCTTAGTGTTGAAACGCACTGCTTCGCTTTCTGCTCTGCGCAGACTTTTACGGAAAAGAAGCCATGTGCCACGGGAGAGGAAGCCAGGCACGGCGAAAGAAGCCTTCTCAAAATGTGCACAGCCCCCTGATCTCTGCCCTCCGGAACAGTTTTCCCCAAGCTGGTGCCATCCAGATGTGTGGCACGACAACAGCCACAACCCCACAGCCAACCACGCTCTAGGGCGGTTTTTGCGCACCGGGGACCGGCAGCGCCTCCTCACACTGACTAGCCAATCCGCCTTGAATCGTGACCCAAATATGAATGGCAGAGAGATTATTCAGCAGAGATAAGACACGTCGAAACGGACAGAAGCAGCAGATGCGACGGGATCGCACACTCTCACTCCAAAAGGCTCCAGCTGACCTGCATGAGAAGAGTCCCTCAACAGGAAACCATGCAAGAATCGCATCCCGCGATTTACGATGATCTGTGGGGCTCCTCAGCGGTTTGGCAGTGCGCGTATGCGCCCCAGGAATTGCAAGGCTCACCCCTTCCCACGGCAAAGCCGGCGCCATGCCCTGTGCACCAGGGCTTTGCGCGGAGCATCTGCCAGGGCAGGGGGCTAGGCAGCTCAGCATTTGCCTCGCTCTCTCGTGTGGCTGACGCCACTGCCATAAAAGGGAGCAACGGCACTAACCTGGGTGCTTTTAGAAGGGGATTCGGTGAATTCAGGAATGATAAGGCTACTCGCTCCAAAGGCTATGGACTACCTTCAGTACATTTTATTTTATTTTTATTTATTGAAAACTTTTTAAAACTTTTTTACAGTGCATCAGAGACAGGTTGCCTAGGTATACTAGCTGCTGGGGAAAACGGGTGTCGGGGGCCCTGCTCCTGTACGAATGTCCTGCTTGTTTGGCTTTTGGGCAGTTGGCTGGCTCCTGCTTGGACGGGATGCTGCGGCCCGGATCCACTCCAGTGTGGCGACTCTTGCGTTCTTACAGTGAAAGTGCAGGGAAATGGCCAGTTGAACGGGGCGATTCTTTGGCAGCGAGTGTGGCGAGGCGGTGCCAGCAGAGACAACGGGAGAATGCCTCATGACCCCACCTGCTTCAAGCTGAACTTCCTGCCATGCAGGTGTGGGCCAACGTCCCAGCAAAGGCGGAGTGGTCAGAGCATCTCTTGCACCATCCGGACAGTGTGCTGGTGCTAAGGCAGGAATGGTGACACTCAATTCCTGAGAATTTCCTGTGCACAGGCTCCCTGGGCTCTTATCAGTCCCTTGTCTCCAAATGGATGAGAAACCAGAATGGACTAAGGAGAGATTGTGTGAGACTTCCAGGTATCGGATGCACTGGGAAAGAGTCTCTAATTTCCCGAGGAGGCCTGCGTCCACATGGGCTTCCCGCAGCCATGGCTGCCCTGGTGGGTGAGCTCCATTTTCCAGCTGCTTCCTGGAGTGTATGAACCGAACCGAACCGAACGAGCCTCCTTTTTGCCCACTCAAAAGCAGAAGAGGAGGGAAAGATGTCTTGCGACATCCTCCACTCCCTCAGAAGCAAGCCCCAGGTGGCTCCGGAGCCGCCTGAGGTGTCTCTGCAGTACCTGTGGGCGAGGAGCATGTGGCTTCTGGCTTGTTTGTGGCCTCTACCGGGGGCCTGGTTTGGAGACGCGGCTGAAGAGGGAAAGGGGTCACAAGGCAGATACGGATTTTATTCCCTTCACGTGGCTGGGCCATGCGTATTTGTCTCCCTGAGCTTGAACACCGAGTGACCTTGAAATTTATAGGCAGTGAAATAACTAGCTAAAATAAACCAGGAGGATGTGAGCCTGGCTTTAAAACCCACTGGTAGTTAAAGTGAGGTAATCTGAGAGCGCACTGGGAGAGGCCCAGCAAAGGGGCCCAAGAGCCAGCAAGCCCTGAATTCTGACTTGGAGCTCCGATCCCTCAAATAGGGAACAGAGGGCAGTTCCGGCGGTCCCTGGAAGCGTGCCCTGTGTTTTCATCTAGGCACCGGAGCCTGAGGTCCTCCTGATTGCCTCAGCAAGACCTGCGACCCTTTTGGCTGGCAGCCTCTTTTCAGTTCCAGGTCATAGGCAGGTCTTTGCCCACATGATGCTAGCTGCCCAATTATTGCCATTTAGCTTGCTTCATTCCTGGATTTGTTTACACGGTGCGGTAAATCCGAGCTTGCTGCAAAAGCGAGAAGTCCCTTAATTCTACAGACCTGGTACCATTCAGACAGGTTGGACTGCAACTCCAGTAATCCTGAAGTGGGAGTTGTAGTCCAGCCTATCTGGAGGGCTCCAGGTTGGGGAAGTATGGTCTAGAGCAGTGATGCCCAAAGTGAGCAGTTCTGCTCCTCCCAGGGGCGGCGACGGGTTGTTTAAAATTTGCAGTAGAGCAATAGGCCTAATAGAAGGAGAGAGATGTTGGGATGGTAGGATTGTTGCCCAAGAAGAAAGGAGGTGGCAGCAGCAAAACACTGGGGACAAACATGACGAACTGGTCTAGACGATCAGTAAATCCATGTTCACCTTGAAAAAACCAGCTGAGGTTTGAACAACTTTATTCCGGAGGACCACTGCAAGGCATCTGAGCTTTTGAGCTACTCCCACTGGGCAGGCCCACGAAACAGCTGGAGACACCTAACCTTGTGGCCCTGTTCCATGGCTATCTGGGCATTCACACATGCGAGCTCAGAGCCCATGTAAGTGACCCACAAGAGACCACAAAGACTGGGCGATCCCAAGTCTTGCTGCTTTGATACTTGTGCTGCTGGGTAACAACACGGACATCACGACTTGAGAATTGATATGGCAGGATTGTCATCAGGGATGGAAACTCAGTCAAGTTGGGTACCTGGCTGAAAGAGTAGCCGGTTCAACTGTCCAAGGTATCTTGGGATGTTTTAAGGTCCCAAGAAAATGGGAAATGTGTCTGCTCGTCTCGCTTGTGCGTTCTTCACCGCACGGCCCCTGCTTCTCCTTCAGCAGTGAAATGATAATAGTTAACTTATGCCTGCAGTCTGGCCTTCTGCCTTCGTTTATATTTAGCATGACCCTCCGCTGAACTTTCATTCCTAGCACTGCCAGCTGCCTTTATAAAATATATATGTAAAGATAATTATCTTTGGGGACTTTCTTTAAGCTGGGAAGAGCTAAGAGCTCTTATTACCTGAACTTTGCCTTGGCAATAGCCAGCGAGACCTGCAAGACGATGGCATGCCGCCAAGGAAGGACTTCCAGTGCCACTCCTGTGACCTGAACGTCATCCCACCGCTCTCCTTGGGGCCTCCTGACAAGGCAAAATGTGCCTGCTCGATTCTTGCTGCTTTCGCCAGGTGGCTCTATGCTCTCTGCCGGTAAGTCTTGGTTACGTCAGATGACAGTGCTGTGGACCCTTCCTGCCACGAGGAGCATGAGGAGAAGTCTTTGCACACCTACTGGCCTCAGGAGCTAAAGAGGACCTCTGACATCAGTGGCGAGATGGGGCCAAGTAGCAGATTTTGGGAACAAACCCACAGAGATTCATGTTGTCTTCAACCCCTGGAGTTGGGCTACTCAAATGTGTTCACAGCTGGCCTTTGCTTCAAGTACACCGGATCCTGGACACCTGCCCTGAACCAGCAGGGCTTTTTACGGTTCTTATGTTTAGAGGGGAAGCCTGGAAGGTAGGTCATCTTATGGGGTGAGCAGGGGAAAGACCTGGATGTAAGGAAAGAATCCTATAGCCGGAGCAGGTAGAACTACAGACCCTCCAGAGAGCCAAAGTACCTGGAATTGATGGCATGGGGCATGCAAGCCATCAAAAAGGGGGTCGTAGCCACTGCAAAGGTGGCGGCGGAAATGTGTCGGACTGGAAGCAGTGGAGGGGAAGGGACTTAATCCTGAAAGTGGCGCGCTGCTTTTTGAGCCAAGCCAAGGGTCTACATGGGGCCTTCTCCGATAGGCTGCCTGGAGGGGATGGATGGAGAAGCGCCTTCCTGCACCCTCCACTGAATGCCGTGGAAGCTCCCGTCACTTCCTGAAGACTAGGTTGCCTCGTCAAATTCCCCGAATCTCTGGATCTTACTGCCTCATTTAAATCAGAGCCAACACGCTCTGTTGCTTTTAAGCAGCGGCCCGAAAGCACGAGAGCTGATAATCTTCCCACATGTTTAAATATGGCTGTTTCTTAGCTGTTTGTTTTTGGTTGCTGGCCCGTTTCCACCATAAGGATCAGAGTGTGTCCCAGTGAACCAGAGGCTTGTTTCTCCTGCAGTGGTTGGCTGTTGCTTGACAGACAGCTGGGTGTGGGGATAGATCCAAGAGCCGTTTAATGGAATTGACCGGGACTGCGCCCTAAACCACAAATCACCTGTCAGCTGGAGAAAGCGAGATGGCTGTCCTCACCAGGAAGAGGCCACGCAGAAGGGACACGGCCAGAGTGGAATGCACGACCTCCTTTAACCCGACGATGGACATTGATCTGAAGAGCATCAACATCAACACCGTAAAGCCGCCTTTTCAATTACTGTCACGACAATGTGAGGCTCGAAGAACCGAGGCTCCACAAGTGATGAAGCACGTGCTAAACTCACTGAGCACAGCCGTGCGATCAGCCAGGAGTTTTTAAGGCCCTGGTCTAAAGAGCGCTGCCTATTCAAAGCGGTTTCCTGCGCGTAAAGGAAACCTGCACACCATTCTGCTGGTGGACAGGAAGCCATATTCTCCGGCAGCCAATAAAGTTCCAGCTCCGAGCAGTGAGATCAAGCGTTTGTCTCTCACTGCTGGATGAATGCAAAGGTTGTAATCCACACGGTTTGGAGGGCAGGGGGAGGAGGAAGCCCACTTCAAATTCCCAGGTACCAAGGTTACAGTCTGAGGTGCCCTAGCAACCAAGGTTTTTCTCTGCTTACACACAGAATGCATTTTTAATTCCTCTAGGTTTTCCACCCCATTCCTCTAGGTTTTCCATCGCCCCTCACTTACTTATTTTTGTCCCCAGCATCCTGTTCGTCCATCTCGTCGGCACTACAAGTGGCACTGGAGTCGCTGTCGGTATTAGTGCTTCCAGTTTTCCCAGTTTTGTGGGTTTCCTTCTTCTCTTCCTTGGGTGCACCCTCAGCCTCAGTCTCTGTGCTACTGTTGCTGCTCTTCTCCGGTTTCTTGTCGCTGCTTGAGTCCTTTCCCTCACAGTCCTCTCCTTCTTCCATTTTGATGTCACCCTTGGTGAGGTCGGGACTTGGGGGTTTTTCGCCCACTTCCTCTGTTTTCACCGCATCACCTGCTTGTTCTTCCTTTGGCTTCTCTTCGCCACAAGCCAGGTCAGCGGCTGCCTCCTCCGCAGTCTCGGTGGTCGGGGCGATGGGATTTGCCTCCGGAGAAGCAGTAGCTTCTTCCATCTTGACAACCGGTTCCTCTCCAGCATCATCCCTGACTTCAGGAATCGGTTTGTGCCCGTTTTCCGTGCTTTCTTTGGCTTCAGGTCGTGGAGAAGGAAGGCTCTCTGTGTCGGAACTGTTATTGACGGCCACTAAAATGAAAGAAAAAGACGCATTTTCCATTTGGTATCACCCGCCATGCACAAACAGTCATGAACAAAACAGAGAGGCCCGTCCCCACCAGAGCCCAAGAAAAGGTTTGACTGAGGAATGGTGCACGGCCTCTGAACAGTTGGAACTGGGCAAGAATTACCGCTCACTCGTGGAAGGGCAACATTTCTCATGTTTTCAAGTCATTCAACCATCCGAAAAGGGGATGGTGCAAAGCTAAAAGATCCAGATTGATAATATCCTTAATTGCTTCACAGGGGATGATAGATGATAGTGCTCACACAGAGAACAGCACCTTGGGTTTTCAGGTACTTAAGGTCGTATTATAGCAACATTTTAGAGAGAGCGAGTGAGCTTTGGATTTTGGCACAAATACATTGTTCACGGTGTGCTGCCATGGCCCCATCCTCTGTACAAATATATTGTTTAAAGTACTGAAGGTTTGTTGAACCAGGATTGTTATGACCCAAGGTAAGCTCTCATTTGTTTATGGATGCTGAGATGGCTTTGTCCATCTATCTCTATTTACTCCGTTAACCGTGCGAAGAAGGTCCTTCTGTTCTTATAAAATATTTTCTGATTTCCACCCACCAGCAATTGTTGCCAAAGCCAATTAAAAAATTAGGTGTACAAGTATGAAGTTAGGCAGATGGAAACCATGTGTTTTGTTCTTAAATAGTATTCTCTGAAATGTGGTGTTTGAAATCTATCACCATCCCTCCCTCTTGCTTGCGCTCCCTCTATCTCCTTCTCAAACTCAGCCAGCCTGCTCAGAGGAATTCTGGTAAGTTTTGTCTAGAGATCAAAGTCTACCCATTAAAAAAGAAAGAAAAAGAAGAGAAAAAAGAATTTGACCTCCTTGTTTGTGCCTCATAAGGCAGCACTTGCGAAGCTGCCAAACAAAACCCATACACACCCTCCATCAGCCCATCTGTGAAGAAATCCAGACAGCCTTCCAGTTTTGGGTTTTTTGAAAACCCTGTAATCAAAGTGAAGTGAAAAACAGGTCAAGGTCAGTAAGACATTAATAAAAGAACCCCCAAAATGCTTTCCAAATCTTATCAGGGACTTTCAGGACAGGATCGGTTTAATAATTAAAAGATCAGAACTCTCCAGAAAACTCATGTTCCCCTAAAATGGAAAGATATCTAATTACCCAAAAGATTGAGAAGCAGGTTGCAAGAGCTGTGTGGAAGAGGGGAACACTGTGCACGGCTTAAATTTCCTGTTTGGAGTGAGGTGGTAAAACCACAGTACAGCATTCAACTGAACTATAAAGACCAAACAGAAAATCATCAGCGTGATAAATGTTTGCACTGCCGCATATTTTAAATGAGAAGCATTTCTAACTCTCTTTAAAGTAAGCTGTGTCAAGGCCCGTTCTCATCCATTAGACCAAGGAAAGCAGCCACTTCAGCCCAGAGACTTTGGGCCCTGAAAAAAAAGAATAAACAAGCAATTGCTTGAATTCACTATTATATTTTTATCACTGGGTGTGTAATCATCCAGTGAGATACTTCCCACCTCAAGCACTGATGCACCTGGAGCGATCTATTTACAATTTTCTGATGGTGGTTAATGCAAAGCAAAAACTGGCCCGGTTTACCCTATGGACAAAGTAGCAACACGGGCACTGCACAGATCTTACAATTATCAATACAGTTCTGCAAAAACATCCCAGAAAGGATCAAACGGCTGAGTGGCAGGGCAAGCCATAACAAACAAACATCTTGCCACGCTGAGAAGCCACTACATGGCTGCAGTTCAAGCCATCTTATGCTTCAGAATGTTTTGTCAAAGCAATCAACCCTGCGCTCATCAGCAGGAGAAGATACAACCATTAAAAATGCACCACCATAGCTCGAACATGGGACAATGAAGAGGCAGAAAACCGAAAGCTGCAACTGCTAGAATTTCATAGGGACAGGGGCAGTTTCTATCTTACAAATAAAGGGCGACTCCAAACGGCGAAGCAAGAGGGCACAGCCGGGGAGGTTGGGGGTGGGGGGAGTCTCCACTACTTTGGTACCACTGCTCCATGTGGCCACTCTTAGACAAAACTGATGAAAACAGAAATACCTGTGCTTTTGGAAAGGTTGTCATTTCTTTAAAAGCTTTATGTTGGTATGGAGAACTCCAGGATGCCCTGTCACAGCCCTGCCATGTTGATATTTTTTCTGTAAAAAGAGAAAGCCACCCCCACTCTCTGGACATGCCTTGTCTGCAAACAAGCTGGATGAGTTGGAGCTTTTTAAAGGCTTCCCCATTCATAATGTAAATTCTATGGGGGTGGTCAGAAAACACTCTTTTTCCAGAAGACAAACTGATTTACTTGCCCCCTAAAATCCTAAGAACTAAGCAGAGATGGTACCTAAGCTTCTAACCACATGCCACTCTTTTGAATCTAAATCAAGATGACGCAGTGGGCCAGCTTCTCAGTGAAGACAACAAGAATGATTCTAAACATTTTAAGACATACAATTTAAACCAGAAGATGTGAGGAGCCTGGAGGTCTCTGAGAGAGGTGCCTACAGGCCCACTGGCATTTGGGGGGGTCTTTGGGGGACCATGCTAAATAGGGCAACTTTGAAGTGACCCTGCCTGCCTGGAGCTTCTTCTCTTATGCGTGGCTCCCATGTGGCCAGGTGAGCATTTCAGTGGCCCAACTGATGGCCATGGCCAAATCAGGTGGGTTCGGCTCAGGGAGATGGCAGCCTGCCTGGAAGGGAAGCAGCGGCTTCCCTGCTGGAGACTCACACTGGGCCTCCCGAACCCACTGCTGGGTGGTTCAGATCTTGCTCCACTGTGGGGAAGTCAACCATGTAGCACTGACGTCTGCAGGGAGGGCCCACCAAGGGCAGGACCTTGTCCTGTGAGAGATGGATGGACAGATCGCAAGAGACAGACGTCCTGCTGCGAAATCCAAGCCCTGCCCAAGAGGAACTGAGCGGGAGGGGCTGTCCAGGTAGGGGCAAGTCTGCTCCCTCGCTCCGGAAGGTTCTCGGCAGGAGCAGAACCTCTGTGTGGGATGCACGAGGACCATGCCGAAAAAACTGCAATTTTTGGCACAGGGGAAGAAAATCTTATAGCGTGTGTCTTTATACATCCTTTCTGGCTCATAACAGGATTTTAAATTCTGGTGAGGCAGAAAGGGGACTGAGTTTCATACTCCACCCTGACTCTGGGATTCCATCCAAGAAAGGAACTGAAAGGATGATGGAGTGAATTTGCGTGTGCGCTTTAAAATGGAGGTTTCAACAAGTGTTGTTGCAACTGGAGGGGAAACCGAGGCACGGAGCCAGAATTCTTGGCTGCTGGGAGGAGGGCGATGACCTCACCATATTCTGCAACATATTCAGAAATTTCCAGGTGTTAAGGGATCTGACTATAAAGGGAGCGTTAGCAGTCTGAGGAGATTTTGGTTGAAAATAAGCTAGCTGGGGAGGGAAGGGAATTAAAATGCATTGTAACAATGGGGAGGCGAATCAGGAATTCCCCACAAATCCTATCTCATGAAGGCAGCAAAAATGCTTTTAGGGGCTACGCTGGACCAACTCAAAGGGGAACAGTATCCACACAGTCTGGGCAAATCTCAAAACATTTCACGTTTTGGCTTCTCCACCCAAATTCCAGGCATGACTGAAGTTTATTTACTTGCCACGAATCTGTGAAAAACAGCTCCCCTCCACCCCCAATTCCTTCCCAAAGCAGACAATGAGGGAGGAATTCACAGTATTTAGACTGGGATGGAATTAGCGAAAACCCTCCTGTGGGGAAAAGTATGTGCCCATCTTTATTTTTAACTCGGGAAAAGGTCACAGGGTTTGGGGTTCAACTCAGCCACTTATTTTTTCAAGGCAGAAACATTCCAGGGTTGGGTGACTGAAAAAATTCCGATATGTGGATCGATTGCAAGAAGCCGCTGATAGGGAAGAATGTAAAGGATGGAGAAACACTGCTGTGATGAAACCATCTCGGAGCTCTGCTAAACACACACACACACACACACACACACACACACACACACACACCCTTGATATTCACCACACCAAATGCCTCCCAAATGTCAAATGATAAACTGCTGAGGCAGAAGGGCTGACCTGACATTTCTGCTCCTGTGACATTTCAGCCACCTTGGGCTCAAAGGTCTGCTCAGTTCAATACCTCACTCTAGATAAGACAGCCATCTCCGTGCCTGGCCTTACGTTATGAGGAACTGAGGCAGCCGCAAGCTGCGAGGCACCCGATCCCGTCAAACGATCCGCCTCGTGGCACACACCCTTGTGCGTCTGTGGGGTGAGGGGATCCTTAAAATCGAAGCTAACGCGACCCACTTTTCCCCACCAGGCATCTCTGAGTCATGCCCGTAGCTTCGGCACAAAAGATGTACCTAGAAACTGCTTTGTAATGAGTCACTTCCAACACTGGCTTGAAAAGATTTCCAATTGCGTGTGCCATGAGCCCTTCTCTCCAGTGCCTGGAGGGGGGCAGGCGGGGGTTGTTAAGTTATTAAATCTCTCCCACAGAAGTTAAATGGGGTGATTGTTATAAATTACATGCATTTTCCCCCAGCCTGTTGGCTCTGCTCCTGAGAAACAGCGATGGCCGACAATATTCATTTCAGCCTCTGACTCCCATTTCTCTCTCCCCTGTCTCTCTCCTACCAGCAGCTCTCTCTGACTCTCTCTTCTCATGCTGAATTCTCATTCTCTCCTCAAACAACTTGTCTGGAATGGAGACACCTCCAAGTACACCCGTGTCGCTGACAAAGGACCAACACGATGTGGTAATGAGCAGCACTCGTGAATGGAGCTCCCCAGCACTGCCTCAGTAACACTCTCTGTGTTGTGTGATTACAGCACCTGGCCTCTCTCCTCCCCTGCCGCATAGTATTCACTGGATGCAGGTGGGAATACATGCCGTGCTGCGCCTTCACTACACGGGAAAGTACTAACAGATGCTACAGCGAGCGAATCGGGGAGCTGGATTCGGGGTTGCTTTTGCTGAGGCAGACCCAAGTTTATCCCCAGGCAGACCATGAACAAGAGAGAAATGCGTCATCGGGAGAGTTGAAAGGATAGCAATTCACAATGGATTGAGAAACAGAAAACAAGCCCAGAATCTGAATCAAGGTGAAGCAACTTTCCCAATGGCAAAATGCTGAGGTGACCCCATCCTTCCCGGGAAGGACGCATGCTCCCTCAAATGGCTGAGCTTCTCCGTGGCTTCCTTGAAATTAAGAAATTCCCAGACAGACCTAGCAAACAAAACAGGTTTCTGTGATCGAGACGGGCTCTTTGCCGTGCCGGCACGACGGAGGGCAGTCAAATGTCAGCTTTTCTGCATCTCTGGCACTGTGCGAGGTTCCACCCTCGCGCACCCTCGGGGCACCTGGTTCCTCTCCGCCCTGCTGGTAGCTGCTCTTGCAGACACACAGAAGCAGTGACATTTCCCGGGTTACGGAGAAAGCCTCTCACGCCACTTCCCACAGCAGGAGACGGCTGCCGATTTACCTCTTTCCCTACCTCAAAGGGACCACGAGTTTCAGCTTTGCCCGGGGGAAGTGTCTTACCTTCCGCCTCCTCGGCCATCTCTTCCTCGTTGCCACTGGTGCCTGACCCATCTGGCCCCATCTCCTCGTCTTCAGCTGCGGGGGGGAAGGCAGGTTCCTTGGTTTGGATGGTGGGGGGTTTTTTCTTCTTTCTCCTAGCGTTCCTTTCTTTTTCCTGGAAAAGCCAAGCAAATGAAAAGGGGTCAATTTGGCTGTAGCGCTTCGCAGCATCTTTTCCTATATTTGTAAAGTGGGTGTAGTAAGTGTGAGTGGAGGGTGGGGGATGGAGAGGGCAGCCGAAAGTAGGAACTACTGCAGACAAATACGGGAGTGGGGGAGTTCCTGAAACTGGCAAACGGCTGACACAGAACGGTGTTCAGGCATCGGCCAAAGCGGATAAAGAATGGGAGTTCACTGGCGCGAAAAGGGGACGGTGCGAAGGAAGGAGCAGGGCTTGGAGAATGTGCAACCGGAGGCATGCTTCCTACTCAGCTCAGCAGCACTACCACTATGCTCAGAGCAGACCAGGGCGGAGAACCACAGGGCCAGAAGCCAAGCGTGGCTCACTTGAGCTCCCCGTTCAGCCCTCTGAGCTTCCCCCTTCCCTTGGATCCATGCCCTTTCCCCAAACATCAGCTGCTTGGAGGTTTCACAGCTGATGTGCAGTTTTCCACCGCACTGCAATTTGTTTTCTGGATGCTTCGGCTGTCTGTTTCCTTCTTCCTTTGCTTGCTTCCTCTATGAATGCCGAATGCCTTTGCAGTACTATGGACTCACATGTAAAGCGACTGGTTTCTCTGTGGCTCACCATCTGCACAGCCTGATGAAACTACCCATGGCTTTGGATTCACACGTAACAGCAACCCATGTTTCAAACAGAGTTCTCCACTCAATAGCAACCAACGGATTATCTTTCGGGGTTGTTTGTGACCGACAAGGCATTCGCACAGCACAACAAGCTGGAGTTCACCAAAGTCTTATTTGAATAAGCCATGGGTGAGCATTATACATGAACCAGGTTGCTTTATCTTCCATGCTGGGAAACACCTGTGCAGATTTCTGAACGCGTGGGAACAGGTACCTGCAAAAAGGCAGCAGCCTCACTTTCAATTACCAACATTTACTTAACTGAGACAATTCTCCCTTTAGAACCAAAACAGAAACATTACCTTCCCGATGATATTGAATGTCAAAAACAGGAACACTGCTGCAACTAATCTTGGTAACAGCTAATACCAAGATAAAAACAGTTTCCTTTTGTTTAATAACCATTCTGACAAACTGTATTTCAGGGCCTAAAGCACTATTAGGGACAGAACGGAAGGCTTTTGCAGGAGTACAAAAGACACACGTACCAAGTCAAACATTAACAACTGAACGGGCATGGATCAACAGCAACTTTATCTTTTAAAATACACTGGGAAAGAATTGGGGCCCAGTCCTAGCCATTTCGAAAGGGAAAGATGCATTTTCAATGTACGGTGCCCCTGTCTCGCCTGTTTATATGTAGCATGTGGCCAAGCCTGCACCTGAGCACAAAGCTTCTCATGGACCTTCTTGAACCCGTGCCTGAGGGCAGGTTGCGCAGCACTGCTCAGGGGGGCTGAGAGGCAGCAGCAAGCAACCCTCTGAAAACAGGCCAGTGCAATCATCCAACATCCTAGAAAAACTTTGGGCCAAGCTTGGTCCTGGAACTGAGCCAGCTTTCCCAAGTTACTCTACTACAGATGAATTGGACTACTACAACGTTCCTCATCTCTGTGGACTCCCGAGCAACTGACTCTAGAAACAAGATAAAACAGGAAAGAAGCATGTAAGCCATCCTGAATTCCTTGCAAGAGGAAAAAAGGCAAGATATGAACAGAGAGAGAGAGAGAGAGAGAGAAAGTAAGATGGATGGATGGATGGATGAACTGGGCAAAATGGCTCTTTTGCGTGTTTTGGCAGGGCTTTTCTTATGCCTCGACTTGCAGATTGGTCCAGGGACTTTGCTTCTTATTGTTAAAAAAAGAAGAATTTTGGTTTAAGTAGACTCCAAGCAGACTGTAACTCACAGAAGGCCCTTGGGCAAGTCTGCATCTTTCGGTTTGTTCCACCCATCAAAAAAATGGGTATATTGACTCATCAAATATTGACTCATGCTGGCTATAAATTATTCTGCAACAGCAGAACAGGTATTAATAGTCCTTGTACACAGGGTCTTTATGAAACACCTGACAGGACAGGACAGGAAGATGGAGACGACGCCTTCAAAGAACTGCTCAGCATGAGTTGCAAGGAGAGAGTCTCATATCCAATCCCATTTTCTCAGCATTACTGCCTAAATAAAAAGAACTAGACGGAGCTTGGCCTTTGCCTTCTTTTACTGCCTCCATGAACACAGTAATGACTGACACACTTGAGTAGGGTTAACATCAATGAATGAAAGGAGGCAACGTTTCCGACAGAAACGCTGGCCGGTCACCTGAGTTTAAGGAACTGTTAGGATCTCCTTTAATGTTCCCACAACTCTCCAGAATTCTTCAAGTAGAACGGTTTCTCCTTCCCCCTCCAGTGTTGTTTCCAATCCGGCTCTTATCAAATACATTAGGACAAGACAAGCTTTCCGGTAAATAAGATGCAAGAAGACTCTCTGCGTGGAGAGTATGTAGATAAAAAGTCCGGACTGTGTACATCTGTTATCTGTCTGCTCTACAAGAGCAAAACCCACTCTTTTCTTCTGAATGCTTTGTCTTGCCTTGCAAAGGCAGCCCATGGGAGATCCACAAAAGCTACTCAAGTCCATATAGTCAACTGGGGTGCAAAGATTGAGCTCGCAACCAGTTAGGGGCGTGTGCACAACCTCTGAAGTTCTCCAAATTCCACTTCAAAATCCGTTCTATCTCACGCCTGTATCAGACCTGCTAACTTTCTTTTGTATTTCACATAAAATTTATGCATGTTCTTGTCAACACTTTTCCAAGTGGGGGTATCAGTTGGGTGCGTCATCAAAACTGACACTTTCGTCTCTCTCCTGGAAATATATGCATTTTAAGAGGCACCGTCCAATGCGCCAGAGACAGGGGCTCCACCCATCGCACCGCAAGTGCGGCATCCAGAGACCACGACCGCAGATTATGTGCGAGTTGGTGTGTGGACCAGGGGATGCCAGTTGGGCAAATTCTGAACAAAAACGAATTGACTGGCCACCTGAAGGCTGTTCCTAGGTGCCAAAGGGAAGTGGCAGGCCCTCCATTAATACAAAATTCCCCTGACTGCCCTCTCTGGAACCATTTCCTCAAACTAGAAGAATCTTGACTGAAAGCAAGCATGTCAACAAGGACATTTTTGCAACGAAGAGAGGGTAGAAAGCTGTGGGGCATGACTCCAGCCCTAAACTAACTCACAGCCCTGTTCTGAAAAATGAAAAGGAGGCAGGGGAAGACAACCAAGGACTGAGCTCCGTGGCATCTGGGCTAGGATGTACACAGAATAAAATAAATCATGATAAAATATTCTGGTTCTGCTCAGCCAGAAGAATGCAACAAATTAGAGATATCTTAAAAGTTGAGGGGGTCCTACACCCCTATTTTAATGGCACAAAACTGGGAACAAAAGCTGCTTTAAAAAAGCAACAAATCAAAATGGAAAGACAATAATATTTAGAACCGTCCAAGTAAAGCAAAATAAGAAAACAACAGAAGTCAGGAATGAAGCAGCAGCGGCAGCAATAGCGGACTGTAAACCACTTTGGGATGTGGCGCGACTGAAAAGCAGAATACAGATATTGCCAATATTAAACAATAAAAGTAGACAGCACGCCAGTAAGGGGTTGACCCCACTGTGTGGTGTGGGTCGCAACACAGATGAGGAGGAAGGCACAGGACACATCTCTAGCACCGGGATGAGAGCGAACTGCAGAGCTGAACGGGACTTCCAAAGCGGGCTCCTGCATTTGGGGAGAGGCACAATTCCCTCCTGCGCCATCCTGAATTCAGGCCATACGGGAGGGCCCAGAGAGGCAGTAAAGGGAGTTTTGAAAAGTCCCTAATGCAGTGATGGTGAACCTTTTAGAGACTGAGTGGCCAAACTGCAACCCAAAACCCACTTATTTATCGCAAAGTGCCAACACTGCAATAAAACCTGAAAACAGCCAGGCCAAGCAAATGTATCTATCTATCTATCCGTCCGTCCGTCCGTCTGTCCTTGGCAGTGCACTGACCGGCCATGTGAAAACTCGGGTGAGTCACAGCTAATGAATCACGGCTTGTGACATCATCGCCTGGTGCTGCTATTTCTTTCCGAGCAGCGCATGGCCCCTATGTGCGCTGTTATCCGATGCTCGGCTGCTGGGGCGATGTTGGGGCGACTTGGCTCGCGTGTCGACAGAGAGGGCTCTGCATGCCCGCTGTGGCACACGTGCCGTAGGTTTGCCACCACTGCCCTAATGCATCCATCCTGGGATGGCTCTATCATTCACCTCCTAGAAGGCAGGCTCTTGAATGCTAGCCACCCATTAGGTTTTTTGGATACTCCTTGGGCCAAGTAATTCTGCAGGGAAGGGAGAAATAAATGCTTTACAACTGCAAGGGGCTGAATTTCGAAAGGATTCTAAAGCCATAACTTGAGTTAACTACAAGCATTTCTTGACAATGCTTAAGAACTGGGGGTTGAAGATATGAAAAAATAATGATTTGGTTCTCTGTCCAGCTCAGCCTTCCAAGCTTGGTGCCCTTCCGATGCACTGGATTACAATTTCCACCATCCCCGGCCAACAGGGCTTTTGCCTGTGATCGCCTCACAAACACTTCTAGAGGATGGCAGGTTGCAGGAGGCTGATCTGCTTGTTTCCCCCCGCTGAGCTCTCCTGGACCAAGAAGAAGAGTACTTTGCACTGCTACAATGTGACTGTGCATATTTGGGCTTTAGGACACATTTGAAGCATACTTTTTGAATGGCTCTTGCGCCGCCTCTGACCCCACAACTTGGCGGCACTCAAAAAATGCAAAGTGGCAAGGAATGGGAAAGCTATGCAAATGAATGTCCTGCATCTTTCAAAGCTGGCTGCCTGCGTGGGGCAATCCCCAAATATATTTCCTTCTGCCTCCATTCCCCTGCATGCTGGAGACCACTTCGTTCTGTCTCCACCGCCCTTCCTGCCAGGCTGCAGCCACTGCGAAACGGCCGTAACAGCAGCCTCCTCTCACAGGCCGATTACGCGAAAAGACCAAATTAAAAGAACGAGAAAGAGCCGGGCAAGAAATGAAAAGCTCCGGCACGTCAGAAGCGCGGCTTCCTCCGCGGAGGAAAAGCCAGGACTCCATTTCCATAAGTGCTCATTATCAGCGGTGGAGGCAGCTCGTCGCCGTCGCCGGGGCTCTGGATGATGCTAATGCGAGCGCACCACGCTCTCGTTACTATGGCAAAGTGGCCCTGGCCCTGCTGCGTCTTACTCGCGCTGTGCGTGACTCATGCGAACTGACGGGGAAAGGTGGCGGCTGGAGCGGCTGCCTCCGAACCGGCCTCCCAGGTGCTCTGCTCCCACTGACAGATGTTCTCCACGAGTGGCTTTTGTGGCGCTGCCGTTTGGAGATGGGGGCGAGGAAACGGAGAGGCCCCCACCGGAGTAAACGTTGCCATGTCATCTGGGTGTCAGGGGCAGGAAAGGACAGCGGTGCTGTGCCCCAGGAATCCTCGACCGGCGGCTTCCGGGCGGCCAGAGTTGGCGGCACGCCGTGCTCCCCTCGCTGCTGCCGGCCAAACATCCTGGGGACCACGGACGTAGCTGTGCACTTGCACAGGATCCAGAGCACGAGAGCAAAGCGATGTGCGTTGACGTGGCAGGGGAGCGGGGAGAACGTGGCAGGGCTTCACAGCAGTTCTGGGCAGCAAGCTGGTTTGTCTTTCACTTCCTTTGCCGGCATTCATGGAGATTCTCAAAGTGTTTGCACCGATTCTCTTACAAATCCATACAATAACCTTGACAGGCCGGCCGGCTGAAGCATCAACTTATGTAACAGAGAGGAAGGGCTGAGCCTGGGGAGGGAATAGCTTTCCAATAGCCAAACGAGCACATTTCAGAATTCTGCACTCCTAGTTATTTAAATCCAGAGTAGGGATGGTGTTGTATTTTTACATATATTTTATTTGTCCTGAGCTCTGGGGCCAAAGGTGAGAGGAAATGTACTTAAACTGCAAGATATATTCCACTGCATCTGGCCCACGTTCAAGGGCTTGTTGCAGAAAATGCTACTTGGCAGTGGTTTTCAAGCTGTGTTAATGTCAATGTTTTTCACAACAATCTGCTTGGAGAATCTCAGAAGCAGACTGGGGGTATCTTAAGAAGAAGAATGGACCAACTTCCCAGAAAGAAGGTTTGCCTCATGCTCTACGTTCAAAGAGGTGATGGACGAATATTTCCTGAATTCTTATTTTAATACTGCTCCCCTTTCGGGGCATTCTAGGAGAAGGTATTCATAAAAGATTGGCTTTGCGCTAGCATATTGCTTTGCTTGGTGAACTGCCTTGAGATAACAGAACTATAAAGGGGGAGAATTTGTCCCAGTGCAGGTTAGAGGTTGCTCTCAGCTTTTAAATAAGATAAATAAATACTGTTTTCGAGGAAGTTCTAAAGTGCACTCTCAGGTTATGTAAGAGTATGATGAGGCCTTACAGAACCAGTCAACATCCCACCCCCACCCCAACCTGTTCCTGCAGTCCAGTTTCCACTGAATTTTCGAAAACTCGTTGTCTGGGCAGTATAATTTTAGATTACAGGGAGGACTCTCATCCGTATGCCTACATTTTATTTACTTGATTTATAATCTTCTCTTCCTCACAAAGAACTCAGGAAAACTAACAATCTATACCACACACAATACACCAAAGAAAGAACACTGAAAGTCACAAACAAATAATAAAATGAAATACAACACGAACATGAACACTATCAATCAAAAGACACTTGTCTGTAACCCCAAAGCCTGAACAAATAATTAGGTCTTTAACTGTTGCCTGACAAACATGACAGACGTGCAGGGAACAAGTGACTCTCTACCTGGAAGACCATTCTATAGTCACGGTGCCCCCACCAAAAAGGCCCCGCCACAAATGGATGCTCCGCCAGCTACATTCTTCAAGTGCACCGCAAGCCAAGTCTCTCTAGTTGATTTTATACAGGGATGGTAGGTAGACATGCCTAAGGAAAAGGCCGTAAGAAGCAAACCATGCCTTCAAACTCTGGGTTATTTAATGCTCAACAACCCTGGGCAGCAGACTTGGGCAAGCCAGGAATGGGATATACCCACCCAGTTTTGGAAATGGGTGGCAAAGTAGACATGGTTAGCATGTGGGAAGCAGCACGCTTGCACGCCCCTGGCTCTGACAACCCTGGGTCCTCATTATGTCTGAACAGGGCCATTATGTTTGACTTGCTGCTGCAAAACTTCGGCCAGCCGGAATCCTCCGCAAGCTATAGCAAAGCACCTAACCATCTACCACCACTTGATCTGCTCTCTCTGCTCCTCACTGAAATCAAACACTTCCCAGGACCATCCGCAACACCAAACCGCCTTCCAACAGAAAATTCCAAGTGGACAGGATTTTGCTGAAGCGATAACTTCCGGCGGGCCCCATCCCAGGGGACCCATGTGGCTATTATCCTGCGCAAGGTTCTCCCTTTGTGCATAGCTAGAGAGAACATGGGCACATGGAGGCCAGCCGGAGGGAGACAAACCGTTCTCTGTGCAGCAAGAGAAGCCTGTCGGAAGGTCTCCCTTACGTCTCCAGGTGAGGTTTATTTTTTCTTTAAACAAAAGGACAGGCCCTTAAAAGCTATAAGCTAAATGTCCAGAGCATGTGGGGTGAAGCTGTAGAAACAGGCAAGCTGTCTTATGCCACAAGAGAGAAACAGGAAGCTCACAGAGGTAGGTCTGTGAAGCCAGATGCTCCTTCTGGCTGCTGATCAAACGCCTGTGCTGGGAACGGGAGACAGAGTCCCTCTGTCACAAGACGAGCCGCTCTCTCCCTTCCTCCCGCCTTCCCCCCACCTGGAAAGAAGGGCTTGGCTTTCACTGTGAGCACTTTGCTGTTGTTTTTTTAATAGCAGTCGAAGCAACAGTGCATCTTTAACATCAAGCCATCCGGCCCTTGCACCCCTCCTGGAGGACTTTTCCCCAGTGTGACAGAGTAGACAGTAAGTTGGACATCTTTCTATTTTTAAACATTATCATTAAGAATGACATTTCCATCTTATCTCCAATCCAAGAAGCTTAGAACAGGGTATACGCATCCCGCGTGCTACATCCTCATAGCAACTCTGCAAAGCAAAGTACATTGGGCCAGAAACTAGCTCCCTCTCCGTCTAAAGGTTACCCGGCTGAGCACCTGAGCGAGATCTAAACCTGCGTTTACACTGGACCAGCAGGACGAAGAACAATTGGCCCTAGATCAGATCGAGGCAGGACTTTCCCCGGGAACAGAATCACAGCTCGGAAGCCGTCATACGCTGGCAGGACTCACCGAGGAGGAAAATAATGTGGCAGAAGACTACAATGACCAATATGAAATGGATCAAAGAAAAGCAAGATGAAGATGCAAGAAAGTAAATCTTGTCTCTCGTCCTTAAGAGCAGTGCAGGAAGCTAAAATTTCCGGGAGAAAAATCCCAGCTTTCTCTGTGTGGGCCTTCTTGTATGGTGGATTTATTCACTTGCGTGAAAGTTTGTATTTAATGCAAACTATGAAAGTTTGTATTTAAACCAAATGACAAGCTCTTAAAAGCTATAGGTTAAATGTTCTGAGCATGCAGGAAGATGTTTCCTGGTTTTTGCTCCTGGCATAAGGCAGCTCGTCTGTTCCACATTCGAGCCCAGTTCACTGTCCCAGGGAGAAGTGGGGTGTGATGGAACTCCTCGACCAAGAATGCTCACCCAACAAAACTTCCCCTGGCAGATGAACTATTTCCCGCGTCCACCCACAAAGGCTTCCCCACAAAACCAAGAGGGATGAATTTGTAGCTCTTCATCTGGCTGTGGCCTTTTATGTATAATATTTAAAATAATACGAAATACAACCATTTTGTAAATATCGTGTATCTTGTTGAGCAATGGGTGCATGAAAAGCAACCGTATTGAGGTCGATCTTTTAACGGTGTTCTCAAGGTACCAAGATTCGAGCATTTTGTAGAATTTCTGCTAATTCTCAGCTGCTGTGGTTTTAAACTTAGGGATTTAAACTTAGGAGGAGAAGCAACAGGGACCCAGGGCACTGAATCTCTGAGGACTGAAAACCTCATTTGGCAAGAGAGCCCAGCCTTTCCCAAGAGGATCCTTTCCCCGCAGATGCTTTGGATTAGCACTCCCACCAGCCACAGCCAGTATGGCTAATGGCTATGGATGATGGGATGTACAGTCCAAGATATCTGGAGGAAACACAGGTTGGTGAAGGCTGCGATCACAGGGGATCAAAGTCTGACTCTGTACAGCGAAAGATGCGAGGGCAGGAGGCCATCAAATAAAAAGAGCTTAATGTAAAACGGTGTAGACAAGCAGAACCCCACAATGCATAGTAATAACAATGGTTAGCCAAGCCATGGAACAACCACTGAGACATAAAAACGTCACTGAGCTTCTGAAAGCAACGCCACCTCTGGGGGCGGCATTCCTTAAGCAGGGCACCATGGCCATGAGGGTCCACACGGATGTGGACCACCAAATTCACAACTCCCAACAGTGGGATGCAGAGAAGGGCCCCCTCAGCAGTCGCTCGCAGGGATACTCATTTCTTTCCGAAGCATCGAATTACCGAGTCGGATATGGTTGAGGCGAACCCTCTGCTCAGTGCAGCAATTCAGCTTAAATCACCCTTGACAAAAGGCGATCTGGTCTCTGCTTGAGCATCCCCAGTGCCAGAGAGTCCATCAACCCCCAAAGCACCTTGCTTCTTTGTCTGACTGCTCTGACCACTGGAAAATGCGTTCTCACGTCCAACCAAAAGTAACCTTTCGGGAATTTACATCCATTATGTTCATTTCCTACAATCTTATTTTATTTTTCAGTCTTGCATGACAGAGAACAGCTTGCAGCTCTCTACTGTGTCACGAATACTTGGAAAGTGCCACCACAGCCTCAGTCTTTTCTTCTCAAGGCTCAACACTCCCAGTAACTGCAAGTTTTCTTCAAAGGACTCAGTTTCTAATCCCCTCATCTCTGCTGCCCTTCTCCGGGCATGTTCCAATTTATCCAAATAATTCTTAAACTGTGATGACCAGAACTGGAATTGGTCTTCCAGGTGCAGTCTGACCAATGCAGAATAAAGGGGAACTGTTATGTCTCATGATTTAGAAACTACACGTCTGTTGATGCAGCGTAAGAGTGTATTTGTCACATCGAACTCCTAACTGACATTCAGCCTGTTACTGACAAGATCATTTGCACACATATTACTGCTAAACTAGGCATGCTTTATCTTATACCTGTGCACTGGATGCCTTTTTGCTAAATGAGAAACTTTGCACTTGCCTCTGCTGAATTGTATTGCTTTTTTTCTGTTCAGTTTTCTAATCTATCAGGATAATTTTGAAAGATGTTTCTGTCTTCTAAGGTATTAGCAAGCCACCAGAATTCTTCCCTTCCACAAGTTTGATAAGTGCCCCCATGCGTCTTCCTCCCAGTCATTAACGATAATACAGAAAAACTTGCTGTTCGCTTCCTGCCTCTCACATTCACTGATCAGGTGCACACTGAACAGCAAGAAATTAGCCTGAATTCTGTTGTTCAACACCTCCACAATTTCGGTACTCTAGTTGAGTGTGTGTGTGTGTGTGTGTGTGTGTGCATATATAAGCAAAGGAACCAATCTTGAGGAAAGCAATATGCTAGATCAACTGTGGCTTGTCTCTCTCCCCTACGTATTCAGCTTCATGGCATCTGTTGTTGCCAACAAACAATAGCAAATTAAAAAAGGAAACTAGAAAAACAACACAAAACAGCTGAGGATTCATTGTTCTTATGCAAAAACCCCACAACTGCCACAGCTTCAAGTTGTTCACCCAAAGAAAATTATCAATCCAGGCTAATGACATAAACTAGAGAAATGGAAATGCTGAACAATTAGCATGAAGAAGTCTAGATACGACATCCGAGAAGCGGATGCTGGGGAAATTAATTGATGCTACAGGGGGTAAAAATGTACATGCAATTAAGATTTCTGAAAGGCAGACATGATGGGAAGAGTACAGTGAGCTGCCCCAAACCAACTAAATCAACTCAGCAGTGCTTTGTGATACCCCTTCAAGATTTTCTTAAGTAAAATGGGAATAAGGAGAAGAAAAAGTACAAACCATATTTCCACTAAGCAGAAAAAGGCAACTAAAATAATCAATTGTCTGCAGCAACACCCCGGTGAGGAAATGTTACAGCATCTGGGGTTGTTTAAGCTTAGAAGGAAGGAGAGAAAGGGAAGAGATCATATAGGTGTATAAAATTAAACATTCTATGGAGAAAAAGCACAAGGCCGAATCTCAAAGATTGGCTGAAACAGTTAGTTCTTTTTTTGGCTGCAGGCCTTTAATGTTTATCTAATGGAAATGCCAGAAGATAGCCAATGCTTTCCTTTCCACTCCTCCTGCAGCAACTTTTTGCTGTAGTTTTGTCTACTCCCTCACCCCTGTTCTTTACAACAACCACAGCGATATTCTCGGAAGCAGCTTTGCAAACTCACATTTCTATTCCCTCCCGTCCTGACCCCTCCTTAGTCCCCCTCAAAAATCTGAGCGGAGGAACAAATTCCTGGCGGGACTAATAGGCTTTTTGCTTGTACGCTCGGAAGCACGCTGGAAAGATTCAGCATTCAGCGCTGCTCTGTGGCGTTTGCAAAGTGCCCCTTGGGCGAGGTGGGAGAATTCTATTAGCACTGAAGCCTGGAACCCCCCACAATGCTTTTTCAAATGAAATAATAATAATTGCAGCACTCGGCAGTTCCAGGGCAGCCTGCTGCGTCTCCAAAGTGCCTGTGGAGCATTAGCAAATTCTAGTCACACTGGGCTCTAATCGACACAGTCAAAACACAATGCTACTCCGAAGGAGGAGAGAAAGCTCTCGAGGTGTTGTGGGCGGATTCCCCGGCACAGGAGTGCTGGCTACTGCCGAGGTTTTGCCCAGCAAGGGCCCAATCTCCTGCTGGAACAACCGGCACGTCTGGTGCCTAACACACTGGCCCTTCAGTGCAAGGGCACAGCTCTGAGGTTTTGCACATGATCCACTTACCATCACTGCAAAAGCCACCAGCAGCTAAGAAGCATAACCAACACCAGGCATACAAAAGGGGCACCGAAGTGAACTCTCTGTCCCCAAACCCCTCTGATACAGCCAAGTTATAACTTCACACGGATGCCCTTCAGATGTTCAGACTTCCACTCCCATGAACCCTAATCAGAATAGCAAAGGGTCACGGTTTGGGGGAGCTGGTGACCCAAAAGATCATGAAGCGCTTGGCTCAGGACCCCTCCTCCAACTCTTCACAATCCAGGGGGGGAGATGCTAGTCTTGACCAACTATTCCTGAATGCTCTGAATACGCAGGAGAGAACAAGGATTATGTGAGGCTGACGCAGACATATGGTGATGGAAAGGCAACATTTACTCCTTCTGCCCTCAATGGCAGATGCCCATCAGCCCATGAGCTATTTAACTGGCGAGTGGCTGTCATACAGTCCCTTCGAGTTAAAAGGACCCTCCCTGCAAAGCAGGGAGACAGTAGCTATGGAGGGACAGGGTACCACTGATGGGCTTCTGCCCAGATCCCCACGAAGCCTCCAGGCAGCCATGCAGATGGCAGTGGGAGAAAGCAACTACAGAGCTGGAGCGACTGTTGCGTGGCTCTCTTGCACCACTGCATTTCTCCATCTTTCTGCTCCTTCCTTTTCCCCTTGTCTGTGCTCCCCTCCTTACTGACATAGTTTTCCTCATTTGATGCTTTCTCTACCTTCCCCCTCCAATTCCACTCTGATCCCAATGAGAAGATTTGGCCCAGAGGGGGGATGAAGGAAGGCATGAGCTGGCACCTTTCCCTCGCGCCTTCAGCAGTGCCTTTGCACAGAAACAGGCAAGCCATTAACAGTGTCACCTGCTTCATTTCTGTGCTTCAGGTGAGGTTAGTGTTAAAGCGCAGCAGAGCAGGACTGGAAAGACAAGGTGGTAACCCTCGTGGGAGAGGCTCACAAATTTCGTTCAAAGGAGGAAGCTCACTGCCACCACCATCAATATCTCCAAATGGAACCATCCAAAGTCAACACGCTCAACACATCTATGTCAACATGACCCAGGGTACTTAAAAATAAGTGAAGCTAGCATCACTAGTTCATGTTGCCACTCTAGGAGTGCAAATAAGCCCTTGGTTTAGGAAAGACTTCAGACGAAAATGCTCTACGGAAAGAAGGACCTCCCCTTCTCTTTTTCTTCTCTCTCTCTCACCCCAAGCATGTAAGAATGCTTGCTAGCATGTAGAAGTACGTCTACGCAGTTCATGAGAATCAACCGCATGTGTGTGCGTTTCATACACAGCTGCACAGTTCAACGAATCTACAAGTACATTCTCTTTACTCTCAAGTGCAGTTTAGAAACACTCTGAAAAGAGGCTGTATCCGACAGGGTGCTTCACACAACACAATTTAAAAAACTTAAAATACAGGTAAAAGAGTAAGACAGCGAATATGACAAACCCTTGTTTTGAAAGCCATGTGCCATGCGCAGGCTCAAACTTGAGAGGATGTGAGGCTGTTCCCAGAAATATCAGAAACTAAACCTGCAGTGGTGAGACTTACCATTTTCAATTTGTGCTGCTGTAGGATCTCGTCCAGGTTCTGTCTTTTCTTGTAGTTGAAGTAGAAATTTTTACACTGTGAGACGCTTTTGGATCCCACCATCCTGGCAATGGCTGACCAGTTGCGCCCATGTTCAAGAAGACCTACAGGTCACAGAGATACATGCAAAAGGGTCAGAAGCCAGATACTGAGCTAAGAAACTGTCAACTGGAAGGAAAAAAAAAAAACATAGGAATTACTGTTTTTGAGAGAAGTGGTGAAAAGGCATCTCTGAATAGCAGACTGCCATTACTGGAGCCTATGGCACTCCTTCCAAGTTTGAGAACATAGTTTGAGAAAGGATGGTATCTAAATGGGTCTTTAAAAACAGAGCTGTCTGTACAAAGAAATTCCATCACAATGTTTTGGCTGAGCTTAATATATATATTTTTAAAAGTCAGAAAATTTCTAGGTCACCGAAGTTGTAACAATAGCTGTAAAGTCTATGCAGTGCCTACTGTTATCTCAGATGCTATAATCTCAGGTGCTATAAAGGCAACGGCCTAAGAATATCCAGTGTTTAAGTACCACAGGGCTCTCCCGATGACTAACAAAAGCAAAATAAAATATAACAAGTTATGTAAAGCAAGAGACACCGTGAACAGTATCACTGACATAATGCACACAGATTCCAGAATACAGCTCTGTTTGTGAAATCATGGACTGCCTGGGATAATTTTAAGTATTTTTAAGTACAGAATGCATGGAGCTTAATTAAGCATAAACCCTCTGTTCCAGGACCCTCCAAAGTATTAAGGGAGGCATGTTAGAGGAGACTTGGTCAGTTTTACACACAGATTTCATTCATTATAACCGAGGATCACTGTTTTGTACACGGTTGCAAGTCAACTTCAGCTATTGGACAGTATAAAAATGAAATAATGTATTATTACTACTAATAATAAATGATGGATCTTTTCTGTTTTATTAATATAGGCTAAAATGATTTTTACAAACAACAGAGAATGACTTCATTGGTACAGATCACTAATAACTGTACCCCATCCCTTTTTGTAAGTTTCTATGATTAAGATATTCATTTCTCTGTCTCACTTTAAATGTTGGGAGAAATGATTATACCCATGGACAATGTACGGCCTGTAACTCAAGGGCAGAGTAACTGCTTAACAAGCAAGATGCTCCAGCTTTAATCCACAGCACCTCCAGTTAATATCATCAGATAGTAGGAATGTATAAGATGCTCTCTGTTAGAGGCCTGGCAGAACTACTGTTAGTCAAAGTCAGTAAATATTAAACTAGACAGACAAATAGTCTAGCCTAGTTTAAAGCTAGACTATTACACCATAAGGGAGAAAAGAAAAAGGAGAAACAAAGACGACTGTAAAAAGGGCAAATGAATTTTTCCCAAAGTTCTTCACACCTATCACATCTTCTGCCATTTCAGACAGGTTTTTCCTAGCTGCAGTTCACGCCTTCCGGAGAATCAAGGCCACTTCTTAAGAAATTGCTCAGATCCAGCAAGAGGACGTCTTAGACTGACAGATAAGATGAGGAGCCTCCAATCCTGCCTTGTCTCCCTGACAAGCCAGAGTCAGCCAGAGCTGTGCAAGGGAGCAGTTATGGGAAGGAAAGAGTCCATTCAAAGGAATTCAACGTGACACACGAGAAAGTATCAAATGGGGACAATCACAAAAGGCTGACTACAAAACCTACATCAGAGCAAACTTTACTAGCCTTTTCATTTGTTCAATGTCATGCGCTTTGGACCGTCAAGATCAACCCTAACCCTTTCCCCCAGCATGGCTTTTATAAAGCGAGAAATATAAGAAAAATGCTAAAGACGGGAAATAACATAAACACGCCAACAAGTTTACCTTAATTCTGGTACAGCTCAGACACCAGAAGTACACCATTAACTAACTTCCTAAATGCCTGAAGTGTCTCGTGGGCCTCCCAGGGAAGGGAGTTGTGTTGTGCCAGTTGTGTTGTGCCAGTGTAAGCTTGATATTCAGAAGATCATGGGATTCTGCTCATACCAGGCCAGACTGCTTGTCCATTTAGCTCAGAAAGGTTTAGCCTGACCAGTAGTAGCTCTCCAGGAGATCTGGCCCATTTAAATTGGAAATGCATTCAATATTAGTACAATCTGAAAAGACAATCAGATTTGCAGATGATACAAAACTGGATGGAATAGCGAGTACCCTAGAAGACAGAATGAAGATCCAGGGCGATCTTGATAAACTCGAACACTGGGCTGAAAGCAACAGAATGAGATTCAGTAAGGACAAGCGCCAAGTTCTCCACCTAGGAAAAAGCAACCAAAGGCATCGATACAAGACGTATTACTTCCAAATCACAAGAAGTAGTAGTTCCCCTATACTCTTCACTAGCCCCATGTTGTCTGGAATACTATGTCCAGTTCTAGACAATTTAAGAACAATGCAGAAAAATTAGAAAGGGTCCAGAGGAGGGCAACAAAAATGATCCAGGGTTTGTAAACACTGCCCTGTGAGAAAAGATTGAGAGAACTCGGCATGTTCAGCCTTGAGAAGAGAAGACTGAGGGGGAGTGTGATATCCCTCTGAAAGTACCTCAAGGGCTATCACAAAGAGGAAGGTCAAGATCTCTTCTTGCTGACGCCAGAGCATAGGACACAGAATAATCAATTCAGGTTGCGACAATCCAGATTCTGGAAAAGCTTCCTCCCTGTCAGAGCAATACGACAGTGGAACCAGTTGCTCAGAGACCTCTGGGCTCTCCCACACTGGAGGCATTCAGAAGGGAACAGGACAACCACCTGAGTGGGATGATGCGACTTGGTGTCCTGCAACAGCAGGGGGTGGACCCCATGGCCTTCATGGCCCCTTCCAACTCTACTCTTCTATGATAGGGCTTCCTGTGCAAAGCATATGTCCTACTATTTAACAATTTCATTTGTAGATTTGATTTGTACTCTGCTTTTTATCTCAAAAGCGTCTGTGTGGTATCACGGTTCAGAGTGTGGGACTGGGACTCAGGAGATCCGGGTTCCAGTCCCCACTCAGCCGTGGAGTTCACTGGGTGACTTTGGGCCAATCACAGACTCTCAGCCCAACCTACCTGAGGAGGAGGAGGAGGAGGAGGATTATGTAAGCTACCTTGAGTTCTTTGGAAGGAAAGGCGGCAGGATGTAAATATAATAAATAAATAAATAAATAAAGGCAGTTTATGGTCTTTCGCTTGAGCGAGAAGAAGCTCATGAGAGAGGAGATGCTCTTTTAGGTATTTGGTGCAGAAGAGATACTCGCCTTAGTAAAAGATGCATGGACCGCACCACTTGGAAAAGACAGGCATGGTTTAACAGGAACAGAAGAGGACGATGATTTAGGCTATAATGTCTGATTTCAGGGGTGCCTGTCATGTTGACCATGAAGCTCCTCCAAGCACTGGAAGATAACCCAACCACTTCTACGCTTCTACAAAGTAAGCAACTCTTAAGGAATGGATTGGGGTATCCCCCCTACCTCTGCTCTGAAGGGGAATCCCAAACTCTGGAAAGCCCCTGGAACTTCACCAGACATCCATCTAGCTTACCCAATAACTGAGGCACTTCCACTTCTTACAAAAACATGCCTTCCCATAGATATTGATGCACAGAATGGATTGGGCACAGACTTAGTCATGCTTACAATGGACGTTAAGTGAGCCACAAATTGAAATCACATTGTTTTCAGCAGGTATACCTGAACGATCCCTATGTCTGGATGAATCCCAGGATGTTTATACTTGGCTTCACCGGCCAGGATGTGAACAGAGATACAGAGGGAGTCACTCAGGCCGCACAAAACAGATTCAAAGTGAATTACAATGCAAATTAAAAGCTAAAATTAAAAATGTGTTTGCAACAATAGAACAGTGAAATGCTACATGATAAAATCATTATACTAACATTGAAGAGAAGCAGTAAAACCGGTATAAAACCAGCAGGAAGCCCAAGATAAGATCCAGTGTAAAACTGAAAATGATGTTGAAAAGAAATTACATGCCCCAGCTTAGTATGCCTTTTAAATTAAACGTTTTAAAACAATCTTGACAGAGAGAGAAGTAGAGCAGAGGTAAAGAGTCAAGAAAGCCTCTGTAGGAAGGCAGGACAGGGGAAGGATTCCACAAAGTGGGTGCCACGCAATTAGCCGCCTCCAGTTAAAAGCATCTGGGAGAACAGGGTTGGGAAAACTCTGCCCAAGGCCTTGGAAAAGCTGCCGGACAGAATAGACCAGCCTGAATTTCATCTTCATTTAGAGCAGCCTTCAATTTCATCTTCAGGTACATTTCCAAACTACCTGACAGCCATAGCTCTCTGGGTTAAAAAGCTTAAAAGCCTCAAAAATACAATGTTGTATATAACAGCAGGAACATACCTAAACCATTTTAACAACCCAGGAGAAAACTCCAAACTTTATCATATGCTGCCAATGCCTGAAAGTAGAGGCATTTTACTTTCACCTGGTGCGGAAAGGTGACAATGTTGGCTACCAGGTGGGTCACCACAGAGAAGGCCCCCTCCTTTGCTGTTCCAAGTCTCCTCTGGAGAAGGCCTTAGAAGTTAAGCATCCTATATGGGCAGGTACCTCTAGCACCCTCCAGCTGTTTTAGTCCACTCCAATTCCCACCAGCTTCACCCAGTGTGGCCAAAGCTCTGGAAAGCTGAAAGCTGCAATCCAGACATCAGCCAGGCACCAGTGTGGGGAAGGCTGTAATACACGTGGCCCAGTGCTCCATCTCAGAGTCAGGCTGCTGAACACGTCTCTCCATCTGAAAGAATGACCATCGTTTGGGGCCTGCACCACCCTTGCCCCCGGGCTCTGACCGGCCGGCGGTATGGACTCTGGATAGTGCAGACACTTTTGCTTTAAAAGCCACAGGTCTTGTCACAGTGGGGATCTGAGACGCTCTGGCGTGCTGAGCGAGTCTTTCCTGGGCTATTTCTCTTAGCAACCCAGAGTGCATGATTTATCTGTTTTACTGATATCTTGTTTCTCATCTCTGGCTCTGAAAAGCAGCATATTTGGGGATTTTCAGCCCATCTCCCACCCAGAAATTGACCGAACCTAAACTAATGCATGTTTAAGATAGAAAAAAAAAAAAAAAATCTACAATGCCTAGCATTTCCCTGCCAGCCATGCCAAATTGTAGGGCTGTTTTTTGTCTAAGCATGTGCCCAGAACAAACCTCAGCAAAACAGTTGTAGCCTGAGCATTCAGAACCATGTGCTGGGACCTCTAATTAATAATCCCAACTGGGGCATGAAAGATGCCGAGCAAGAACCCCTTAGCAGGTTGCCTCTAGGCTCACTCATTATCCACTCCTCCCAGTGCAACTTCGGAACTTCTCTTACAGGTAAAACTCTGAGCAGAATGAAATATTGTGATTCAAATTAGAAGAGTGAGGAGCAAGGCAAAATTGTTCTGGGGGGGTGGACTAAAACGGGTCAGCTGCAGGCCACTTCTGTCCTAAGAGTCAGGGAGATGCCCAGGATCTCATTTAGGGGGCATGTCTTAGTCCTAGATAAAATCTAGGCCTACGCTACACATGGAGGAAAATGAGGTGGTAAAAGCCCGTGGTGGCATTCCTATTCCCTGCAAAGAGAAGCCTAGCACATCAGGAAGTTGTTATAAACTAGCTGATTCCATGTGCAAGTTTTCTACTTGCGGGGTGTTGAATTTCTGCACATATTTGCTTATCTTTCTGAATTTAATCCAGTTCTGTCTACTACAGGAAAGGAGCGGTGCAACATCTGTCAGGTAGACATCTCATTCACTTTCCGTAGCTTCCAACCTTGCCCCTCATAGCCAAAAGCCTGAATCCTTGTTGCTTTTCTATGGAAGGATCAAAAGCTGGCATTCTCAGCATACCGAGTTTTACACTGAATGCCAAAGTTAGCCTTTGGACAGAACTTGTAAGGAAACATACACAGAATGCCCGGCTGTGTCTGTACTCTTATCTTTAGTTCTAATATCAAGAGACTGAAAGAGAGGGAGGGGGGGAGGATCAAAGGAGCATAGGATTGCAGGATAAACCTGATCTTACCTGATCTATCACCCACCCACCCCTGGTCTTTCGCAGAAGTCAAGGTCTCCTATCTTCAATTATTCTTCCTTCGAAATGGAAATATTCACTGGCCTACTTCACAGGGTTGTTGTAGGGCTGAGATCAAGTAAGTGCCATGGAGCACTCCACAGACTGGGAATTTTCAAAGCTGCAGCGAGCCACTGTGCTGGGAATGAGTTGCATTGATGTCTACTATCCTCCCAAGAGCCAGTGTAGTGTCTCAATTAGTATTAATTGCATTTATTTATTTATTTATTTCTAGGCCGTCCGCGCCTCTGGACAGCTCTGGGCAGCTTTTGAATCCTGCATTTCCCCCAAGGAGCTCAGTGCGGCACACACAGCCCGTCTCCCTCCTTTTGTCCGCACAACAACACTGTGAGGTTGGCCTGAGTGCAAGAGAGCAAGGGCTGCCGGGTCGCGCTGGGAGCTTTACGGCTGAGTGAGGACTTGAACCCGTGCCTCCCTGGTGCTAGTCTGCGTAGACCACACTGGCTCTCAGGGAACGTGCGGCTCAAACGCGGAGGGCCAGGTGGAATTTCCCCAGCCTGAACTACCACAGCTGCTGCGGCTAAAAAAGCAAAACAAAACACAACAAAACAAAACAAAACACAACAAAACAAAACAAAACAAAACAAGGGAAGGGACTCTCAACAAGCCACCCTGACATCTTCAGAGGGATCATGAGATGCACGCACGGCAACCAACGAGCACACAAGCAGAAGTCAGGCCAGGTGCGCACACACCTTCGCTCTTGGGGGGCCCGACGGCAGACCGGCCACGGGTGGCGGCTCAGCGCGCATGCCCAGTGGGATCCCTCCCAAGCGGCCTCGATGGCGTTCCCGCACCCGCTGCTCCGGCAGCCGAGGGGGAGCCGCGCAGGTGTCCCGTTTCCCTCCGTGCGGCCGGGCGGCCGGTCTTGCGTTTCCAGCGGACGCACCCGACTCTCCCCTGCAGGAGCAAACTGGTACGTACAGCTGCCCTTATCTTTACAGTAACGAAAACCAAAACACCAGCACCTGCTTCCCAAAACTATAATTATCTGCACCCGCCCGGGGAGGAAAATGTCAGCAGCCACCCTCCGTCTTGCCAGGAAACACCCAGCGCACTCACACCACACAAGCAGGGCCCGTGCCAAGCACAGAGTCTCCCGAATCCCGTCCCTTTCCTATCACCCACCCCCATCTTCCCATAAAAATTCAATTCCTGGCGGGCAGCCTTTGACAAAAAAGCACTTTCCGCTTCAAAAATCTATGGGAAAGCTTCAGAACCTGACGAGCTGTGGCACTTGCGATACCTTCACTGGCGGCCCCCTCAACTCGCATCACTTTGTGGTGTACTTCCACCGTGCACACTTGGCGCCGTGCAGACATACACGCACAGCCCCCGTGCACATGTGTGCACACAACACACACACACACACGGGCAGTCTTCCAACCACAGCGCGCGCGCGCACACACACACACACGCACATCCCATTAACCCCGAGCCTGGATAACTCCCTTTGATGACCCAAGACTTACATTCTCTTCTGGCTTCACCTGCTGGCAAATGCACCGAAAACATGCGGCAGGCGAAGGAGCGAGTTCTCTCCGGAGCCGCGAGAGAGGGAAGCGCAAAATAAAAGCAGAACAAAAAGGCACGAGAAAAAATGGAGGGAGGGACGGCGGGCGGCCGGGCGGGCGGGCGAGGAGAGAGGCGCGGGAGGGCGGGCGGCCGGGCGCGGGCACCGCTCCGCGGCTGCCTCGCAGCCCCTCGCGCCGGGCTCGGTCCCCGGGGGACGCGGGCGGCGGGGCCACGCCGGGCTCCGCGGAGCCGGCGCGGGAGAGCGAGCCGAGGCCGGCGAGGGCAGCGCCTGCCGGATGCCCGCGCGCCAAGTTGTGGGGCGCCGCGCCGCGCCGCCTCTGCCGGCGGACGGGGGCAGCGAAGCCCGCGGCTGCCGGTGCGCGCCCGCCTGCCCGCCCGCCCGCGCGCCGCTCTTTGTCAGGCTCCCACCTGCTCCGCCGGCTCCTCGGAGGCTCCAACTGCCTGCGACTGCAATCTGTTAAGGTGGATCGCAAAGTTCCCCCGGATTGGCTGCGCGCCTCCGCTTCCCCACCCCTCGCCGCCTCGGTCTGCGATCTTCCCGGCCTCGCGCGGCAGCTCCGGGCGCCGGAGAGGAGGCGGCGGCGGCGGCGGCGGCGAGGAGGAGGAGGAGGAGAGGCGAATTTCGGAGATGCTCGGCGGCGGCGCTGCCAAAAACACAGACGGAGGACTGCAGCGGCGCAGCCTTCATTGGCTCATCCTGTCAGCTGAGGAAGGGGGGGGGGGAGGAGGAGGAGGAGGAGGAGGCAGGGTGCCTCCGTTCCGAGGCACAAGGAAAGCGAGCGGTGCGCAGTCAGCTCCCTCCTCCCCGCCTCCCTCCCCGCCTATCCTGCCCCCGAGTGACCCAGAAGTTTTGCTTCGTCTGAATGTGACCTCTAGACAGAGTGCTCATAAGCAGCATGGTGCTGGCCCAAACGACATGGGTGCGGCCAACTTGGCAGCCAAGTCCTCCCTCCCTCCCGCTCTGTCTCTCACCGAATGTCAACAGCAGGGGGGAAGCGATCCAGGAAAACAAAGCTTTTCTTAATAGCTTCCTTTGCTCTGATGTGAATCAAAGGGGTTTTTCTTGGCATGGAAGCGAAGTGATAGCTGACCTGGCCCTGCCTCCTCGCTTTGCCCCACAAGTGGGCCGGAACTGGGGCAAATCGGCCATCTGGCCGGGTCCGGCGAGGACCTGGACGCAGAAAGCACTGGACAGAGCGGGAGCGGGTCAAACCCCTCCGTATTTCATGGAGCACTGCAGGCACAGCGGCCGAGGGACCCCAGACTTGGGGTCACGTCAATCTGACCAGGAGGTCGAAGCAGGATGTGCGTGGACAGACACAGCCACACTGCAGCTGTGGAAACCTGAGCACCGCTTCACACATTCCACATTCCCTGCAACTGGTATGATGCAGCTGCCAAGAGTGAGAACTACTAGGAAAGTTCGTTGGAGCCTCACATCTGGCACAAATCCACTAGGTGGCCCCAATTTGCTCCTGAGGTTGCCCCGTGGCTTCTGCCCCTTTCCCTGGCCCAGCCCCCTTTCGTCTGGTGGTCTCCCAGCCCTCCCCCCACAATTTACTCAGCTTAAAACGCCTCTCTCATAAAGTCTTGTTACTGGCAATAAGAGCTTTCATTTAAAATATGCTTGCGTGGGGATTTTTGTTTGCTTTTATGGCATTTCTAGCCCTGTGTCCTGGCCGACTGCTAGGATTCTGCCCCAGAAAGCTTCTTGGAGACTGGGAGATCCCCCATCCATGCCCTAGAGGGCTGAATCTAGAAAAGAGATGGATTGCTGTTATGCACAGATGGATTGCTGAGATGAAGCACGCCAGCCTCCCCAACCTCTGCACATCATAGAAGTGCCACTTATATGTGCGGTGCCAGCATAGCGCAATGGTCAGAGTTCTGGACCGAGACCAGAGGGGCTGAGGTTCAAGTTTCTGCTCAGCTGTGAAACTCGCTCTGTGACTTTGGACCCAGCCTAACCCACCTCCAGGGATGCTATGAGAATAAAACGGAGAGGAGGAAGACCATATAATCAAACCTCCTTGCGTTCCTTGGGCGAGGAGAGAAGACAGGATGTAAATGTAATAACGTAATAAAATTAGTCTTGAACTGATGTGTCTCCTGAGCCAAGTGTGGTATCCTACACACATCATTTCCCAGCACGTGCTGTAAAAACAAAGAGGCGATTTGCATATTTGGAAGTTCCTCCTGCTCTTCTACACAAGCTCCCTGCATTTAGAAAGCCAGCATGGCAGGGTCAAGATTAGCTTTCTCCTCCATGGTGTGGCGGGGATGCTAACAGGAGCTCTCTGTCTACTCCTCAGTCTCACAAGATGCTTGACAGGCAGGCAGGCCAATCAGCTGAAATTTGCAAGAGGCGATACCACCGAGAGAGCCATGTGGCTATGAGACGGTATATTAAAGTGCTGAATAAACATGGCTAAGCTGCTGAATCCAACAGCAGAACACGACTTGTGCTTTACTTTCCTGCTGGCGTCTCTGGCACAGGGGTTTTGTTGGCAGAATGTGAGACTCACAAGGCATTTGATTCAATTCTGCGTTTCGTGAACGGTGAGTTCTGTGTCAGTGGGAAACTTGGCCACAAAAAGGAGGAAGAGGCAGCTAGAAGTGATGAGGAGGTGCTATTGCTGGGGTGCAGCAGCCCCAAAGAAACACTCCGTCCAAAGGTTTGACAAGTGAAAATAAATTTGAAAATATTTGGAAACCTTTTATTGAATGCGTTTTAATAAAAGCAAAGGGGTGGGAACCACCACCACAGAGTCAGTGCAGTTTAGAAAGTTTCTAAAAGTTTCTAAAGTTTCTGGAAGAGAAGGTACAGCAACCTGAATGAATAAATGATCTCGCATTAAGTAATTAGAATTGTTGGCCCTGGTGGAGGTAGCACTGATGTCGATGTGTTGTTTGATCAATGAAAAAAAGAAAAGAAACACGCCATCCCAGGTTTAAAGTCTTGGCAGGTAAAGACTGGACTGTGTATGGCCTAACCATGGACCACCAAGCGTAGTGGATGGTTTTTTATTTCTTATTTTGGTTTATAGAGGAACATGCAGTCCTGTTAGCTTTCAACGACAGCCTGAGCGCCCTGACCACCTCGCTCAGCAAGTGCCAGGGCCAGGACAAAGGGCAGCTGCTATGACTTAGCCTGGCTCTATTCATTTGCACGGCCCACTACAAAAATGACAATGTGCAAACTTAAAACCACAAGATGGAAACATAAAACTGCAGCAATCGCTAACTACTTCTTCACTCTTCATTCCATGTTCCAACACTTGCTAAACACAAGCCTGGCATTCTTCTCCCGTGGAATTCAAAACAACAACAACAACAACAACAACGGGCAACTCAGCTCTACAAAGCTCGTTGTGCCAGACAGCCAAGTGTGCAGGAGGGAAAGCTACACACTAGGAGAGACCCTGAGAGCGAAGCGGCGCGCCTGCCCGCACACCTCCGACGCATGACTCAGGATGCTGAAGAAATGCCTTCTGAACGAGAATGTGTGAAAACATGCCAGGAGGGCAGAACGCCAGCCTGTCAAGGGTTCTGCTTTGTAAGCTGCCCCGAGGCTTTCTGCGATGGGGGCGCCATAAAAATGCTATAAGAAACAAATGACAAACAGGAATACCACCAAGACCTGGTTCACGTGTCACGTGGCAACACTGTGGCTGCTAGCTGATAGTCTGAGAGCAAGGCAGATGCACCTGGACTGCAGGTTTGCTCAGGAGCTACGCAATCCAGTCATCCAGGTTCATACATGATCTTCATAACTTCCGGATCAAGGTTGACTGGTAGGTCGTTTCCGAAACTGGAATCTGCTCACGCACAGCTTCCATGATCGAGAACTGATCCATCCAGGCTCCTTAGGCACATGGGCCCCATGGGCTTACTAGGACCATGCCGGGGTGCACTTCAACTAGGGTAACCATGTGTCCACCTTTATGAAATACAGTCCTCTATCTGGAGGAAACATGGCAGCATTCCCAGTAAAATGGAGAGAGGTGGTGTTTGCCATGAGCAGCCGTGGCGTTAGCTGTAACGGCACAGTTACAGGTGCCGACGGAATTCTAATAGCCCTGCAGTTTCAGCCGATGGCTCTCTGGTCACCCCGCAACAGTGGCACTGACAGGCACCATTAAAAGGCCAGGAGCTCCCTCTCCTGGCGAGCAGTGATGCTGGAAAGCCCGGGAGCAGGTTCTGCAAGAGTGGCTCCAACCTCAGACCAAGACAGCCAATGGGATTCTACTGGCTCTACGTCACCTGACTCTTGCCGAGATGGAAGCTGCAGTGCCACTCTCTGGCCACTCTACAAGGAGGCGCCGAAGAGCACCTCTGCTCCAATGGCCACCCTTCCCACCCCAACCTGTAGCCTGACTTTCGACTCGGATGAGGCCTAGAAGGATCCCCGAGTGCCACAGAAAAAGCTGTGCTTTGCACAACATGGATTTTAAACGCCAATCTTGCCACAAAGGGCAATGCTGACCTTAAGGGCAACCCGGAGAGGGACACTGTACAGAAGATGGCACTCCTTAGCTGTTGTAAGGAAAAAGGGAATCCTAACTGTTTAATGAATCAAAACCCCTTTTTCCAATTATTTATCCAGCTCCTAGTTAAACAAGCTGAGACCAGGAGGCTAAAAGAAAAGGAAAGGTAAAAGCCTTACAACGAAAGTACCATACTCCATAATTACAGTCACTGCTGTATGTTTTGACAGCCTGTTGAATCAACGGTTTATTCCACAATAAAAGTACCATTAAGTAAGCACTCTCCTCTTGCCAGACTTCTATTTCCTTGCTTAATGTTAATTACAGTGTGCTTCCTTCTTTTGTCTCCCCCTTCGATACATAATCCCTCCTTCCTTTGTTCGAGCATCCCACTTGCAGACTGACTTGCTCCCCGAGATGCTGAGTCGGCTTTGCTCCGCTCACTGTGCAGGAGCGACTGCACGTCACGGAAGCATGTCACGGATCAGGCGACACCCACACAACATGCAAAGCATCCCTGCCTGGCACGTGCCGGACAAAAAGCAAAATGCTGTGCCTCGTTCAGATTCTGACTGGCCCATTTTGTACTATTTAATCTGCCTTTTTAAAACTGTTTGAATTTGTATTGTATCACAGGGGAAGACCACAGAGAGCACTGATGCCAAAATCAGTGGTGGTCTCATGCCACCAGTTCTCTGCCTGGAGATTTCAACAAGAATTACCAACAACCTGTCCAACCTTAAGAACCAGCAACCAGCAAGAAAATCGCAAGTGGAGATTTGTGCAAAACGAAACTCAGATGTCTGTGCCATATTTGGTGGCTTTTCTGCACATCAGTGGCTTATCAGTCCCATAGCCAAAAATGCTGCTGCAGTGGAGCCTCTGTAAGTCAGTCTGAAACAGCAGATGTTAGATATAAACCCCAACCCTACCCTGGTGGTGCACACCCCTAACCCTAATACAGGGCTAAAGTTCCATTGAAAAGAGGGCGATTTTGAAAAAGCCTTCCTTGAGTAGCTTTTTCTGCACAGCTCATCATTTCAGCCCATTCTAAAGACATTCCAACCATCAAAATGATGCCAGGACACCTCGTTTTTCTAACCCTAACCCCACCCTGGTGCACACCCCCACCCTAATAAAACATTCTTAAAGTTATTTACTAAAGGAAAGTCATACAATCAATATTTAGGGTTTTCATTTTTCCCCATTAAGTTCCAGTGCCTTTGCAAATATCGGCCAAAACACTTGGAAGGTCAAAACTGTTCTATCTTAACAGAGCAATCAAACAGCTTCTGTCCTCTGCAGTGTTCCTTCCCTCTCCAAAAATAAAAAGGTCGAGAGATCACTGAAGGGGAGGAGAGGAAGAAAGTTCACCTATGGCGTCCCTGGTTGTGACCACGACTCCACTCAGGTGATCGCAACCCCGTGGTCGACATGCGGGCTGGCCGCACACGCAACCGGCTGCAGCCTCATTCCAGCACTCCGCACCCTGCGAGAGCAGTCAAGCGGTTGTGCACAGAACTGGTGCACAGCATTTTTAGAGTTGCCTAAGATCTTTAAATTCCAAGACAGATTGCATCACTAAAGAAAGTGCTGAATATATCTAATGCCAAACACGCTTTCCTCCAGACAGAGAGGACATCAAAACAAAACAACACAACACAACACAACACAACACAACACAAAACAACAATGGTGTCACCTTTTTTAGCAGTTTCCATTTCCTCCTCTGTCCAGCGAGAACTTTCATTCATCTCTAAAGAAGCTGAAAAACAAACAAGAGCAGCAAGGTTACGGGGGTAAGTGAAGTTGACCATTACAAATGGGGGGGGGGGGAGACTTGGTTTGCTCCTCCTTTACTCTTTCACATGTTCCTGGCCCCACCCTTCCCCTTTTCTGGGAGGGAGCGCCATTCAGTAAAGGAGCATCTGCTTTGTGCCCAAGAGTTCCCATCTCTAATCATCGCTGTTTCCAGGTAGAAGATTCCAGGTGCCAGCAGGGCTGGGAAAGAGTTTTCTCTGAGAACATCTATTGCCACCGCCAGCAGAGAAAACAGTACTAAGCAAGGCGGAGCAATCGCCTGCCAGGATCAACAGAAGGCGGCTTTCCACGTGTGCTTGTATGAAGTTCCTCACTTCTGCCCCTGTGCCTTTTGCACAACAGCCTTGTTCCGGATACACGCTTCCCACACTGCAGTGAAACACAAGTGCTTGTGAGAAAGATGCAGTGGGGAAGGGACTGGCGAGGCTCTGCCCATCCTTGAATGTGTGTGTCCATCCTAAACTGGAACAGCGCCAGGAGAAACTAGGCCCTGCAAAAGAGCAGCAGCCTATACCCTCCAAAGGATTTGCAGATATAGCATGAGACTGGAACATGCAAGTGTGACAAATCACGCTTCCCACCCAAATTTGGTTTCTCAAAACTAGGACCAAAACAATGAAATTCAGGATCTTCAGATGAGAAATACAGCCTCTAGCCAAGCTTGGAAGGAGGAGGAGGAGGAGGAGGAAAGAGAGAAGGACGCTAGTTATATAGCATCGTTCCTTTATAGGTCCCGGATGACCTGCCTATCTCAGTGCGAATCTGCCTGAGACAAGAGAGGCCTTCTGAAGGCTTGCAGAGCCTATGAGAGCTTTCTCCCATCGTACTCCTAAGGTCTGGAACACACTCCCTCCGAGTTACACATTTCGCAAAGGATGAAGACACAGCTTTTTAATTTGGCTGTTAAAACTGTTATGCTTTTAATTGTTTTTACATTTGCATTTGTTTATTATCCTTATTTTCTGAATTACTGTAAACCTTCATTTTGATCCTGTACAAGCTCTTTAAAATCTTCACATCTAAACAGTAAGAGAAGAGCAAGAGAGAATGGATGTGGAAAAAGATCTTTGTAGCCGTATCTAGCTTGTGGAACCCGCCTCTGGGATCCCTTTTTGCCCTCGTTCTTTAGTTTTTCATTATCGGTTTTCATTCTGACAAGCATTTGAATGGTCTCATCAGTTTGTTCAATAGATGATGCCTTTAAGCTGTTTCTACCTACTAAGCAACAGCTTTATTGTATTGTTTTAAATTATGAATATTTAAATTCATGTATTTAAACTAAATAAAAATAATTTTGCTTTAATTTAAATTGTTTTAATTAGTTGTAAGCTGTCCTGAACATTTACAGGAAGAACAGGTGTATATCCCTGCACCTCAACATCCACAAAAAATGGTTTTTGCCAGCTAGAGTGATGCTGGCACCTATTTGGTAGCTAAAACAGATGAAATATGTTTCACACCAAACTACATGGGCCAAAACAAGCTACATGGTGAGACCAGAATCTTAACTGGGATGGCGTGTGCTCCGGCCTGGAACTGCAACTGGACAAGGTGAAGCCTTGCGGTGGAAAGAAGGTTCTGTCCTGTGGACATGGCGTTCAAATCCAACCTGGCCAATCCACAGGCTGCTCTTGTACACCTTTTCTGTACTTGAAGTGCTCTGGAGCGTATTTACCACATTTCCACCCCGCTCGTCAGCCAAAAAATCTCCCCAGAGCAGCTTGCAGAGATGAATATTAAAGCAGCACCTGCCCTCAACCTTACAATCTCAAAGACAAGACACGGGAGAAGGGGATGGAGAGGGAGGATGGGGGCAAGGCAACAAGCAAAAGCAAATTCAGAGTTTTTACAGGTGTTCCTTCCGGTAGGGAAGGACACAGTCATAGGTAGGCAGGTGGCTGGTTGTACCAAGATCTGCCAGACTCTTTCTCATTCAATGCAATAAAGACGTTTTTACTGTGACAACCTTTTAATGTTCAAAGTTCAGGTGCTTTTATGGGTCGCTGCTTTCAGTTTAATGCAAGCAGTATTTCAGTGCTATTGTGTCATTATTCTATATATCAATTTCAGCTGTTATCTTTCTATTGTGTTATTTATCTTTTGTAAGTAAGTTTGAATCCAACTGATAGTAAATATAAAAGCCACAATCTTCCTGCACACACCCCCCGCCCGCCCGCTGTTAGGGGAGATACTGCAACGGCACAGCAGAATGAGTGCGATGCATGCAGAGAATCCCGGTTCAATAGCCTGCATTTCTAACTGAAGCATCGGGCAGCAAGTAATGGAAAAGCTTTCGCTTGAGACTTCATGTGACTTCTGCCAATCAGACAGTTTCGCTGAGGCAGTGGGGTGGGTGGAACACCAGAAGTCTGACCGGGTAGAAGATGGCTTGCTATGTCCAAGCCCCAGACCCTCTAACGCAGAGATGTTGGATGGGGAAGAACTTAATTTTGGAGACGCTTTCGGGAGCTGCGTTCCTATGGTAGGTGGGCCAAAAGCAAACAGAACAAGGTTTCAAGAAGTGGATTCTGCTAGGAGCTAAGCTTTAAAAGCGGTATTCCAATTTTTTTTCAATGGGTGGAAAACTACCTAAATGCTGGGAAAAGATCAAACCATCATGCTTGGGGGTTTTGGTTATCTGGAGAGTCCCAACCAGCCAGATATGTATTTTTAGCCTGAGGCTCAATGCTATAACTTCCAAGAAGCTTAAGAGCAGCTGTGATTCCCACTAACAAATTCCTGGCTGTTGCTTTGACCAATCAAAGGCTGAGGTCAACATCTTCCCAGGGATGAGGCTGACATCCAGTTGCATCCCTCTGGCTCCTGACTTCTGGGGAAGGCTCAGGTACTATCCGAACAAAGACCTGCCAGGATGCGGCTTTGTCCTCTACTGAGCCACAGTGATGCAAAGCAATCTAAGGACCAGAAGGGCAGCTCCTATTTCTGCTTCTGCTGCAGGGCAAGTTCAATGCACGTGTGTTTTTGAGTGTGAGTGTGCACGACACAAAGAAAGAGACATGAAAAGTGTGTGAGAGAGATCTGTTTGCTTCCAAATCTTATTTGTTTCCAATCTTCCACCTTCTACGTGTGCAACGCATTAATTTTCAGGCAATCCGAAATCTAGGAGAAGGCCTACAATAGCAAACCAGAGTGAGTCACTCAGAGAAACGCCCACACACCCCAGTAAAGGAAACAGATTTCCGTTTCAAGGCTGCTACTCTTTAAACAGAGAATTAAAATGTTATTTTGATCATAATGAAAGAAGTTTGGATGGTCTCCTTCATGAAGACAGAAAACAGCCTCTGAAGTTCCTTGGAAAGGAGAGCAAGGGAAGTCGCAACTGTCCGAGAGAGATTTAAAAAAACAAAACCAGAGCGGTAACACGGGGTTACGTAGGAGGCAAGCGGCAATTCCCAAGGCGGACAACCTGCTCATTGTCAAGGGCCTGGGAGGGAGAAGGAGGACTTGGCTCCCCAGCTGGCTGCCTGGGGCTGCAGCTGGCTCACCTTGCGAGCCATCAGAGGCCACTTCCCCTGAGCTGCAACGGAATCCCTGCAGCGACTCGGGCTAACAGGAACGCCAGGAAGAAGGCAAAACAGTGAAGGCCGAGCATGTTAACAAATACTCCTTCCGTGTTCTGCTAAAGTGTAGGCGGAGGAGAAATCGAAAGTCATTCTTCCCCTTCGTAATCAAATGCTCTTCCACAGGGTTCAACGCGGTGCACTGACTCAGGACAGCCCTGCATGGTTGGTCAGTTGCTCAGAGAACAGTCATTCATGGGTCAGATGGGATCGGGGCCAGGTTCCTTCTGGCTCAGGGACTGTCCCCCTGTTGATAGCTTTAAGTGGCACCGTCAGCGAGTGTCTCCCGGGAGGATGTCCCAGAGTACCACCCTCAACTGACTTCCAAGAGAACTTTGAGGGGATCAGGGGAGCCTGTATCTCCCTCAGGATGCAGAGAGTCTGACAGAAGCCAAGCCCCCTCAGCTAGTGCTGGGGAACGCAGGCATCTTGAGGCTGCAGGGTTTGGTCGGCTGAACAGAACTCCTTGCAGTTAAAGGGCTACTTGTAAGATGCTCTTCCTGAGAAAAAATTAGGTGCTCTTGCTGCACCTCTTGTTTGCTTGACAGCCGGAGAGGCAGCCCGAGGGCAGAGGGAAGCTCCTGCGTCTCTTCCTCACCACCTTTGCCTTGGCCGAGCAAGAGGCTGGTGGACAAGTGGGATGCGAGGTCAAGAGGAGCAGCAACTCCCGGGGAGCTGTTTCAGTGCATCCCTGTTGTACAGCGGGTCCCTCAGGAGATTAGATGCCTGAACCCCGCTACCCTGGATGCCAGATCTTGTAGATCACTAAAAACAAAGCCCGAAACCTCTCGTAGAGGTCTTCCTGCTCAGCTCTTTATTTTGATTATTTGGAAACAGAGTCAAATATAGCATCTCCTGAAGCGACGGCACGATCTACGCTACCACCTCATGTTGCTGGGTGTGTGTTCCATGGAATGGTTGCAAGACTGATGTTGCTAAGAAGCAAGGGCGGGAGCCCCACAGCAAAACTTTCTCTCAGCTGTATTTTCCGCTGGCATTCTGTCTCCTTCATAACCTTGATGCAGGCGCAGGAGGGGAGTCTTGCCAATGAAAGCTCACAGCTGCATGTTTCCCTGGCTAAAACTAAACACCCTCCGTGAATGACTGCTTATGGGTGTGTGTATTTCTGTGGCAACCTCAGAGCGTAGGGTTCTGTGTTTTCCCATACTAGCTGCGGACAAAGATCTTTCCCGCCTCTGTGGCCAGGGTGGAAATGCAAGATGTTAGCCTCCGAGCAGGCTATTTGGGGAGGGTGGGGGGAGGTTTTTAACGTCTGTGGGCTTTTTTTTCACAAGACTGTTTTAAAAACTAAGAGCAGATCAAGAAACTTGCAAGATACTGTAATTTAGATCAGTATAAGATGAATTGTGTATATTTAAATGTATTAAATACATCTAAGCCCCGAAATTATTTTGGAACAATAGTTTTGCTTGTTCCCTCTAAGTTGATTGTTGTTCTACATTTACAGTGAATGGATTTGGATATTTTTATATTACAAAGATTTTTCAATAGAACTTTTTGAATAAGAAGGAGCGTTGCAAAAAATCATTTGTAAAGATAATTATATTATTTTTTCACGGCCATAAACTTTGTGTTATGTTGTGTGATATTTGTGTTACAGAAGTATGCGAGAAAGCTGCCTGATGAGGTGTGTAGAATGGAGACATTACACATGAGTATTCAGACCGACAACCAAGGGAAAAAGTTTCAGTCAACTAATCATCTGCTTTTAATCCAAATCAAGTAGTCAGTTCAATTTAAATTAATCTACTTATTACTAAAATCTCAATGCAGGCACCTTCACAAGGCATTGAAAGAAGTGTTAAGATACCTTGTGCTTTCATGACATAAATCTACCTTGTTCCTCGGTGCAGCAGCATTCAATTTTAGGAAACTAAATGCCAACCCTAAACAAATACATTCTAAAATTCTCATTCAGTGGTCAAAGGTGCTCCCCATCAGTTAAGGCACAATCCTAGACAGAAGAAAACTTGCAAATCATGCCATACCCTTAATCAACTAAATCTTAGGTTGATTAATCTGTTAATCTGTCCACTAAGCTGTTAAAATGGCAGTCTTGGTCCATATATATTCCAGTCCAGGCATACGACACACACAGTATCGCTTCCCTGGATCATATTTCTCAGTACTTCAAGGCCACCAAGTGGTTGAGAGGAGTAAACTCTTCCAAGGTTTACAGAGCGAGATGCAAATATACAGTGACAATTACTTTTCAAGACTATTCGTGTCTCCAATCTTCTCTCGCTCTGTCCCACCGAGCCCTCCTAAACTACGAAAAGAAATACGCACCCACACCACAGATTACTGTTTAGAATTTTGTTTAAAAACCTGACTGTATTTTATAATTTACTTTGAAGTCCTTGTTATGTTTCTGATTGCTGTGGGCAGGAGAGATGAGATAATGTTTGTGGTGTTTGCCAAAACCGTGGGAAACCTTCTGAGTGGAGTTCTGTCAGGTCCCATCTTCCCACCTGGAGGAAGCTCACTCTGCATCGGGCTCTTAATTGCATTTTGACATGACTCATTCTCACGCTGCTTCTAAGGAAGTTCTAACTGGCTTTCTCTGATTCTAATAGCATGGACTGCATTAGCTATTCCCATGCCTGCCTATGTTTTTTGGAATGACAATGATGATCTCCACACCACTAGCCAGCCAAAGCTTTGCCTGTCTTACCAGATGCTTTGAATATGCAAAAAATGAGACTGCGTTATTGTCGTACTGAGAGATGAGCAGGGAACTTAAAACAGCAAAATTTGACAATGTTCATACAGAGAAATCGCTGAAGACATGAATAGAAACATAGAAACAGAGCGAGTCAGAAGGGGCCTCCCGGGCCATCTAGTCTGACCTCCGGCACCAGCCGGCTCCGCTCATGACATGCCCACCATGTGCATGTCCAGCCTGTCTTTGAACAAATCTGTCTTTGAATGTTCTAGCCCGGCTGAGAAACAACTAGTTCATTAGAAGAATTTCTGCCTACTTTGATAGATTTGATAGAGACCTGTGTGTGTGTGTGTGTGTGTGTGTGTGTGTGTGTGTGTGTGTGTGTGGACACACCTTCCCCAGAACCGACTAGTTCAAGATTGCTCAGGGAGGCACTGCTGCTTGTGGATTCTTTGAATTTGGCCCACGGGGCATGCACAGTCCAGCACCAGGTCGCTGCTGAGGCATCAGGTGAAGGAAATATATTTGCCCGCACAAGCTTTTGCAGTACAGGTAGGTAAGCGTTCTGTTTCCTGGTGTTGTGGTGATGCACTTACAACTACTGCATTTTGCATATGTGATTTCAGAGTTAAGATTTTAATGTTGCTCATGCGCTGAACTGTCCTTGCATGAGTTGCTACCTGCCCTGGGTTGCTTGCGGAGCAGGATGGGAGATATCTAGACACAGATAAATGCACTGAATACATTAAAATGCAACCACGAGGACGGATCCATAAATCTCCCTTCCAGCACTGGGACGAATCCTTTCAGTGGCTCAGGCCATCTGCACATGGGCTGCCTCGGAAGACCTCGGCACTTACAGGCGGCCTATAAATATGCGTCTAAGCAAGCCAGCCAACAAAATGTGCTGCTTTGCATATGCAAATGACCCTCCCGCCCCACTCCACAGAGGCTGCTGGAACATACCGATCTCCGCGTTCTGCTGTGGCGCGGCCACCTCCTCATTGTTGGCTTCACTGGCCATGGAGCGGGTGATGCGGCCTTTGCGCCGGCCCTGGCTATTGGCCGTCTTGCGCCCTTTGGAAGTGACGGCTTCTTTCTCATCGTTGTCCTCGCCGGATGTGTCTTCGTTCTTCTCCCTGCGCGCACCAGAGTGGGAGGTCCAGAAAATCAGGATCTGCTTTTAAGTGATTTCTCTCCTCACAGCTGCTGCTTCTTGCAAAAAGGCACTTTCTCACTTTACTCTCTTTTTCCTGCAGGGACTGCAATTTCGTAGCTGCAGCTGTTGAGGGACCTGGCAGAGGCAGGCTGAACACCAGGGCCCCCAACCGATTGCGGCTTCCCCTCATTTATCTTCCCAAAAGGGGCCTGCTGACCAACACCGCACAGAGCCTAATGCAGCAAAGGCAGATGCTTCTCCAGGCCGAGCATTAAGCCCCGGTCGTGAAAGGCGAGCAGGCTACCCAATTTCCCTCCCAAGGGCTGCTTATCTCACTTCCCTGTTAGGTGGGGGATGCGATGTGTACCTAGGCACCTTGCAATGCCTACGTGCATGACTGGGCAGGATAGGTGTCAAGGGTCCTTGCCGTGCAGGTGAACACCCCAAGATGCACCACTGTCACACCAGCACAGGACAGCACAATGGCACCGCAGCAGAAAACGTTGCAGTGCGGCTGCGCTGCATGACGCTTGGCAGGAACAACACACGGGCAGGCACAAGAGGAGCTGCACACAATCGTGCCGGAGGCTCCTCTAATCCCACGTCCTGCTATACGCAGCAGACAGCCAGATGCCTGTGGAAAGCCCACGAATACTGTCAACTCCGGTGTGTTACACTACCAGGTTTGTCCCATGTTGTTTTCATTAAGAAGCACAAACACAAGGCCCTCTGGAAGAACTGCCCTGAAATCCAGTCAGAAGCTGACCAACCCAAGCGGCTGCCTGTGTATTGCCATTTTGTAAGACTGAAACTGATACTGTCCACCTGTCTGTAGGTCCACCACAGGGCAGGAAGGTGGCAGCTCCCCAGAGCCTTTCCTCCCCAGCCATGGGATTTAACTGGCTCTGAAGATGAAGGTTCCCTTTCACTATTATGGCCAACAGCCACAGGCAGCGCCGTCCTCTGTGGTCCTGTCCAATCTGCTTCCCGTGGCGTCTAAGCCAGAGTCCACAGCTTCAGGACAGCAGATTCTGTGAGTGAATCGAAGAAGCCCTCATGCACTGCCCAAGTAGATGCTTTCTGCTGTCTCTTCTAAAGCCGCCACCAAGCAGTTTCAAACCAGAGCTAGTTTTATCAGAGGGGACAAGAAAAATCGGGGATGGGGAAGTGTAGCTCCGTAGCAGAGCATCGCCCCAGTTTCTATCCTTGGCATCCCCCCATTAAAAAGGATCCTGGTTAGCTGGAGAACGGCAGCAGCTCAGAGAAGCCAACCCTGGGCTGCACAGACCAATGGTGTGACTCAGTATAAGACAGTTTCCTTGTGAAGGCAGGATAGGGAATCCATGAAGCAAGGGCCATATCCAGATTACTGTATTTAGGAAATGCATCCCCTGCCTTTCTCCTACAATTGCACTCACGGCGGCTAAATATCTCCACTGTATCAGCCTTCTGCGGCCTGGCACCCTGCAAATGTTTAGCCTGTAAGTGTGATCATCGCTGAGTGTGGAGCACCGTCTCTGGGCCTGAAGGTTAGTCCACATTATAGGGGGAGCAGTCGGTTGAGGCATGGCGCACTGTGGTGCTACAAAGCGCCACCTGGGGCTGGGACTTCAGCCTGGATTCCGACAGCCGCTTTTTGGAGAGCGGAGTGCTTCTTCCCAGCACCTCGGAGGCCCTGAAGACCAAGCCAGTCAGTAGGTGCAGTGCTGGCACTCATTGAAGGGAAGAAAAGTATTTATTTGCTGCAACCCACCTGGGGAGCCGTACAGCTAATGGGGTGCGTTAGAAATTAAATACCAAGAGCAAGTGGCCAGACTTACTTTGTCAGCTCGTCTTTGTCATTTTCAGCTTCTGGCTTTTCTTCTTCTTTCTCCATGTCTTTCTCTTTTTCTTTTTCATCTTTCTCGTCTTGGTTGCTACGGGGCATCTGCTGCTGTTGCTGCTGCTGCTGCTGCAGAATGAAAGGACAGACACAGAGCCATTGAGCTGGCGCTCCTGAGTGGAACTGAAGTACCTGGACCATGCAAGACAAATGAGGTCTGGAACGTTTGGAAAAGAAAGGGCCTGGGCAGAATCCACTATCACACAGCTAGACTGACAGTGTTGTTGACACTGTTCTGTAGCTAGCTAGTTATTGTCAGACAGCCAGGTCTGTCTGTCTGTCTGTCTGTCTGTCTGTCTGTCTGTCTGTCTGTCTGTCTGTCTGTGTGTCTTTCAATTTCTGTGCAGCCTTCCTGAACGTCTCAGGCAATCAAACATGATCAAATAAAAGCATAATCATATGTTCAAAGGTTGTTTCACGTTTTCGCACAGGTGGCCCTCCAGATGCCGCTCTGCACCTCCCATGCTGACAATCAATAAAAATATTTTCAGGGTGGCTTTGAAATGAAATGATAAAGACCAGATGACAAAGCCACAGGGAAAGAAGAATTCTTTACTCAAGCAGTATGCAGTGAAGGGATACTCACAAGAAATCCAGTGATCCACGGTTAGACATTATTAAAGAGCTTGGCCATAAGACACCCCAAGGACTTCTGAGGAGCCCTTTGTGGTTCCCTCACTGCCAGTGAGATGTTGCTCAGCAATGGCATGTAAGCAGGTAATCAAAGAAGCGCTCATGCACTGCCCAAGCAGATGCTTCCCGCTGTCTCGCCTAAAGCCGCCCCCAAGCAGTTTCAAACCAGAGCTAGTTTTATCAGCGGGGAAAAGAAAGACACCCAGTCTTTGGAATTTGAACCACATGTGGTTCAAAAGGCAGAAAGCGCAGCAAGTTTTACATGCCTTTTGAAAGACAAACTATGCACAAAGGCCTTCCCTGATATGTTGTTGATACCCTACTTCATTGTTATGATGTTGCTATGTTTTTATATGTCCTTAGGTGCTTTTACTTTCTTTATCCCTTCTGTATTCTCAAAGTTTTAGGGCACAATACCATGACATTTAGACAGGACAAAGGTTCAAAGGTCTCAGCATGATCAGGCCAGCTGGAGCTCCCTGGGACTTGTAGGTCCTCTCGCCTGTCTACGTTTTCTTAAGATTGTGCTGTAAGTGTTATAGAAGTATTATAAACCAAGTAACCAACCCACCAGGAGAAGTTCTGTATAAGAGAACATCACACAAAGGTTGTCTGGTAGCCTTCAATGGACTGCAGCCGTTCAACAGGCGCACGTGGTATCGGCTGGCATCCTTGGGTGGTAATGGACCCCACCAGAATCAAGATTTAAAATATAAATCCTTCGAACGAGGATGCTACCCAGCACAGCAATAAACTTGCAAGAAAGGCCTACATACGGTCACACACAATCTGATACTGAGAGAGACTGTCAAACTGTCTGCAGGGCCAGGAAGTAACAACAGAAGGTGTTCTGGTGCTTGGAAAATATCTAGGTCTACATGTTGGCTTTGCCCGGCTTTTCTAGAAGAGAATGAATTCATTTATTAACTATGCAGTAGAGAACCAAAGTGATGCATCATTCTGCAGTTAGCAACCTGGCAACATCAGACAGCAGCAGCTTCTGCAAGTTACCCACACAAGTGTTTTGCTAGATTCTGTTCATTTTTCTTCCAGGGTTCATGTTTGCCATTCTGAAGCCCCATGACAAGCAAGACGGCTATCAAGAGGGCAAGGATGGTGGAGGAGCACATGGAAATGTCCCCGTTTTTCTCTGTGGCCATGAGGAATGGAAACTTGTTTTTAAGAAATAGATGAACAGTGATGGGGATCGATCAACAAAGTGGAGAGGACAGCACTGAAGACCATAAAGGGGTGAGAGGTGGCATGAACCAGAGGGTAAGATACTCTCACGAAGTACCAAGAGAGGAAGCAAAAAGACTCTGGATTCAAAATACTTCAATTGCCAGTGTGCACCTCCTGCACCAGGGTCCAATTATCCTAGTAAAGAAAAAACCAGCAATCGCGAGGTCCACCTGCCACTGCTTTAAAGTTGCAGAAAGAGAGAAAAGCAGGCTCAATGAGACACGTACATCGTGTAGAAGAGCCGCTGAAAGTGAATCACTGGAAGGTGACAAGACTGCTGGAAGATGTGGCTGTCATACCAATTTACTGTACTCTGAAAGAGCCCTTTATTTAAAATAAATGAAAGCACAATGCTGCCAGAAAACACATACATGCGCACACACTCTTGTCCTTGCGCTCTTGGTCTTATCTTTTTTGTCGAGAGCTTCTTATATTTCTTAGAGACTCTCCAGGCCTCAAATGGCTATTTCTTGATGGAAGTGTTAAAAGGTCAAGAAGCATTATGCTGTGTTTTTAATGTAGCTATTTTATTCTCTGGAAATTTTATTTAAGTCTGTTATCTATCACTTGATTTCTAGGATGTTAACGCTTTCCCTTAATGTACAATTACGTGAATACTATTTTATAAAACAGTTTTTTGTGTTAGCAGAGGCCTTTAAATTGGTTGGTTATATTTTGTAAGTTGGTCAGAGAACCCAGAATAAATTAAAATACTCAGAACCTCCTTGACTCCACACAGCACTGACCACAACAGTTCGGGTAGCTGCTTATGAATCTCCAAAAAGAGACTTGCATCAATAAAAAGAGGGAAAAAATAGAGCACTGGTTTGCATTAGACTTGCATATGCTAATTTATATGCATAATGCAAATTTAGACATTAATCATTATCACCTACATTCCTGCCTGTCCAGCCTGCACCTGGAGCTTGATGGGCCACAGTACCTATGGAGTAAATTGGGCAGGAGCAGAATTTGAGACAGAGAACACCTAAAACACAAGATAGTCCTCCAGCAGCACTTCAAACAGAAGACCATCCTTTGCAAAAGGGTACACCAGGCCATGCTCACAGTAGTCTCCAGAGAAGTCATTATAAGGATCTACATGGAGATACTCATTATTGCGTATGCAAAAATGATGAAATGTTGGGCCAGTTCCTGTGCTGCGGCCAGCCGGAACCACCGAACCTGCCTGCTTACTGTGAACGAGCAAACACACCAGCGGTCAACACTCAGCTGTCTCTGTCGTCCCCCCATAACTCTTCCTCCGACCAGCAGAAGAGGCTATGCAGACTGCGTGACCTCCGTCTGTTGCCTGTTTAGCATCATCTCTGAATCCACCTTGCCTCTCATGGATTAATTTTCTATACTACCCAACAGCCACAACTCTCCGAAAGGTTTGCAAACATTAAAACCCTAACAGACATAAAAACAATGTACAAGAACATCACAATTTCAAAACAATGAACGGTGAATCCCAAGAGCCATTAAAAACCTTATTGTATGATTTCAGCAATCTGGCAGGCGGAGTGGAATGCCTTAAATAGACACCAAAAAGAGGATAACCTTGGTTCCAGGCCGACCTAGAACTGAAGTGGCCCTTACCCCAACAGGCCAAGAACCAACCCTAGCTAGCCCCTGGGTGTTCAGCCAGCTAGGATGGCTTTCTTTAAGTACTACCGGTTGCTCCTACCATAGAAACAGCACCGGTGGAATGCTAGTCGGGCCCTGGGATCTGAACGCTGTGGTACCCTAATTCAACACATGCTGCCCCGCAGCCGGCATGTTCGCATCCCTCATCCATCTCAGACGCCCAAGTTGCAGACTTGAAGAACACGCCAGCAAGCTCTGAAGCTCAGGCTGCACTAGCTGCCGCAGCCGCCCATGCCGTTCTGAATGGAAACCACATGCAGCGGGGAAGGAAGAGGCAGGGGACTCTGACATGCGGCTGCGCCGAACCCTCCGACTCCTCCGTATGAAAAGTGACAAAGACGACATGGACTGAGTGAACCTTGCAGCCTGCCCTCACCTCCTCTGATAAAGCCATGAAGCTTGCAGAAGAGGCTCGTTCTTAAGCCAGTGCTTCTCAAAACGCTTTCTAACAGTGTTAGAATAGGATTAATAGGTTGGTAGGACTGTGGACTACCGTATTTATTTATTTAATTTCTAGGCTCCCCAGCAGCCGGAGCTCTCTGTACCTTTGCATTTTTAAGGTTCCCCCACTGCACCTGTACACAGCTTTGGCATAGTTCTTCCCATGATCTGCACACTCTCTACAGATGGGCTGCATGTCTCTGCCCCCCGTTATACAGTCGAATTGCTACTTTCATGGGTCTGACTTTTACAAATGTCATTATTCATGGGTTTGCCATCCATCATTAAATGAGAGGGGGGTTTTTTGGAGTTTTGTGGCCTACTGCAGAAAGCTGCCCTCAGCGCAGAAAGGGAAGATGCAAGGGGGAAAAGAGGGAGGGCCTCTCAGAGAGACGCATGTATGGGTCAACGGTATTAACTTGACTTCTGCAATGCTCTCTACGTGGGGCTGCTCTTGAAAACGGTCCGGACACTTCAATTGGTTCAAAATAGAGCTGCCAGGTTGCAGACGGGGACTGGGCGTTATGCTCATATGACCCCAGTTCTCCATCAGCTACACTGGCTCCCCATTGAAGTCCGGGCCCAATTCAAGGTGTTGGTTATGACCTATAAAGCCCTAAACGGCTTGAGCCCTGTTTACCTGAAGGAGCGCTTACGTCCATACTTGCCCGCCCGCCCCTTGAGATCGGCGGCAGAGGCCCTTCTTCGAGAACCCTCCGTGAAGGAAATTAGGAGGGTGACTACTCGGAGGAGGGCCTTCTCTGTGGTGGCGCCCCAATTATGGAATGCGCTCCCCAGAGAGGTCCGCCTGGCGCTGTCATTATTTGTTTTCTGGCGCCAGGTGAAGACCTTTTTATTCAAACGCTATTTTAATTGTTAATATTATTTATTAGTTTTAATTTCTGGCCAGGGCGACTCAAATTATTTTTATATTTATTAATATTGAATTATTTAATATTGAATTGTTAATGTTGAATTATTTTTTATGTATGTGAGCCGCCCCGAGGCTTCGGTGATGGGGCGGCATAGAAGTGTGCTAAATAAATAAAGAAAGAAAGAAAGAAAGAAAGAAAGAAAGAATGAATGAATTAAGGTTTGCGTTGGTGGGGGGGGGGGTCTAGAGATATTTCTAGCTTTACTGCTTTTGCACCAGTCAGTCCTGAGCCCCAAACTCCTGCAAATGTGGAGGACCAACTCTATTTATTTGCAGAGAGCTTTTGAACATGGAAACTCATTAGAACAAATACATGGCTTTAAAAAAACCACTTTTCTTAAGTCATGGGGACCTGGGAAAAGTTGGCAGCACCGGCTGTGCCACCTCGTGGCTTATAGTCCTGCCTCTTTCATCAGCAGGGACTTCACTGGCAAGGTTTCAATGGAATCATGCATGACAACATTGCCCTCTGAGATTCTGGCCTCGCCTAGGGAACGGCATAAAACGTGGTCCAGCAGAAGCTCTTACAGCTCCTGGCCTGTAACCTACAATGATAGCCCTGCTTAAAATAGCTATAAAACCACACTGCAGGAAAGCCTCTGGAGCAGAACTATGGTTGCCGGAGTCCTCTGTCCCGTAAGGCCGCATCCAAAGCTACAATCTGCACAAAGCTGGTACTGTGCTGTATGCCATGTTCTAGGTATGTTTTTCCATGCGAGTCCTGACTCAGCTGTGCTGTTCTGGTTAGCAGCACAACCGATATGCCAGGGGGTGTGTGGAGCTCTTCTTGGGCTTGCACCTCTAAAATATTTGGAATCTCAGGAGCACCTTGTTCTAGCTGCTCTTTCTCAGCCTTGGTCTTGCCATCTGTATAATGGGAAGCACAGGAACTAACTTCACTGCAACACTGTGAAGGTGGGTAAAGTGGCTTATTTATATGCAGTTGTGTCTTGTGGGTTTCTTCCAGAGGCCTTCTGATCCAGCATTCTGTTTCCCTGAAGAGGCCAGATGGATATCCCTGGGAAGGGAGGAACGGCATCCCCTGTATGACCCAATATGAGGCTTTCAGAGGTTTTCCCATCTGTAAAATGGGAGCAACAGGAACTAGTCCCACTGTAGACAGACGCCCTCTGTACACGGAAGCTCAGTTATAATGGCTTATAGTCATTCATGGGCCTCTATCCTCAACGAATTCCTCATGGGCCATGAAGAGCCTGAAGAAGCCTTCGCCAGCCTGCCGCCTTTCAGTGACGCAGGACTACAACACCCATCAACCCCAACTAGCTGTCCGTGGGCCATGCTGGTTGGACATGCTGGGGACTGTAGTCCAGCACAACCAGAGGGCCCCAGATTGAGGAAGGATGCTCTAAAGCAACGACAGCATGTTCCCAGGGCAAATTTTAACTTGTCCTGAATCCTGCGCCCCGAGACACGTGGCTTCCAAAGCCTCCATCGGGCATCCAGAGCACCCCCCCAAAAGGGGAGGGCCCAGTATTTTCATTTTATTTCTTTATTAATTAACATATTTGTATGCCGCCCCCTTGCAAACAAACCTCGGGGCGGCTAACCACAAGAAGTATTCCCTTGGGAACGGGGAGGGGACAGCGGTGGCGGCAACACCCACCTATCCGAAAACAACTTTTATGCGCAGCAGCCTGCGACCTTCGGCTTCGGCAGGTGCAGCTGCCGGGCGCTGCCAAAGCAACCTTGCGGCGTCGTTCCAGCCTGTGCTTTCCGGGCTGCAGCTCCCAAGGCCGTGGGCTCTGCCAGCCTGGAGTGCTTCTAGCCATCAGCTCGAGGGCCTTCAGGCGGATGGCAGCATCCCAGCCCTGGCATATTAATTATAAGCAGCTGCTCACCTTTGTCCCGATTTCCAGTTGCATCCTGAGCGGCACACGCTGCCAGCACGTCCCCATGCACGCACGCACGCACACACACAAAACAACAACTACCCAAGCGTGCTCAGGTCTCCTGTCTACGCAATCGCCTGCCCGCCGGCCTGCTCGCGCGCGCGCGCACACACACCAATCACCAGGGAAACACCACCCAGCAGATAGCTTATCTCTAAAATAGCACACTCGCGCATATAAACAAGAGTGCAGGCCGTTGCAACATTTTCTGTGTCAGACTTGCCAGTTCCCCAGGACTGAATCTCGGGACTGTGCCTTCTCTTGCCCGTCTCAGGACCTGCTCCTGGCCCTCCTTGCTCCGCGGCTCGAGCGTGCGGGACACTCGTGCTCCGCATTCCCGAGCACCGACCAAAAGCAGGTTTCCTCTTCTGCTTAACTCACAGTGACAAGCTTTTGGCGGGAAACAAGTACAGAACTTTGGAAGAGGGGGAGAGCAGGGCGCTGCGTCTTACGTTTCCCTTCTCCCCTCCATTCAGAGAAACTCCCCGCACATGCCCCCCAAATAAGCAAGGCTCCCCCTTTTGAAAGCCGAACCCTTCGAAGCAAAGAAGGAGCGGAGAAGCATGTCCATTTGGCTCTCAGGAGCTGGCGGGGGGGCGGGGAGAGGAGACTTTCTTCAGCCCTTGTGGATACTTCCTGCCAAATATTCGCTCACAAGGCCCAGCCAAAAAGGTCCAGAACTCCGGCCAGGCCTGCCTTCCCCTCGGAGGGCGCTCTGCCTCTCCCCAAAGCGCCCGGTCCCCATCCCCGCTCTCCCAGAAAGCCCCCTTCACCTCCTCCGGATGCCCCCGGTGCCTTTTCACAGCTCTGCCATCCCAGGTCGGCGTGTCTTACGCTCTCCGGCTCTAATGGCTTCCTGACGATTTGCATAGTTGAGCCGTAAACCAGCCACGGCATTCCTGTTATGATTTTGCAATCTACTGGAATAACACGGTCGCTCTCAGTCGAGCCGATGAGTCATGAGCTATAAAACCACAGCCCTCGTCACCGGGAGCTCTCAGTGCTGGCCGTGTGTGATTAATCTCTAAGGATGCCAAGATTAACCCTATAGCTTATTCATGTTTCGATTTCTCCACCCTCCCCCAGCCCCAAGTTTTAGCCCTTCAGAGGGTGACAAAGTCGTCCTCAATGCCCCCTGCTCCACACACACGGCTGCAGTAATTTTTCAAGAGAGTCGCTCAGCAACACACCGAAAAAAAATGGAAGAAACTCGGATGTACGCCTGTATTCGGCTCTTTCGTGTTTTTAAACTGCTGGAGCTCTCATTCCTGAGCCAAGATGAAAATGAAAACACACATTGTTCCTGGGTCAAAATAACCTCCTGTCAAAATAGGCTGCAGATTCCCCCCAGCCACAAAATAGGTCAAAACCTGATGGCGGCTCTCCCCTCCGCCCTTGCCCCACCCTGCCAATATGCCTCTTGCTGGAGGAAGCAGCTGCTCGGCTATTTGCCCAGTCTGCTAAGTCTCTGGCCAGCCACTCGAGTACATTCTCCGAAAGGACTACTTGGTGAGTGAGGGGTTCCTGCGTGTGCGTGCGTGCTTGCGTGCATGCACACACGTGTGCACACACATGCACACGCGCGCACAGCATTTCAAGTCCTATCACCCTACAGCAGTCTGTACGCCGTTTGTGCGCTTACAAGGGATGGCACATTTCCAGCTTTTGGACTGTGACTAGTGGCAAGGCTTGTCTTGACCCAAGAGGCCCCTAGGTGCCAGCTCTACTTTATGGGTTCAATTAGATTGGCCAAACGCCACTTCCTATTTATTAATTTTATTTCTTAGTTACTTTGCCCTTAAAGGAGAACAAATGACTTAAGCCAAATCCATTAAACCACAGAAAAGATAAAACAGCTCACAACAGTTTCCAGTAAAATACCAAGACGTAAACCTAAGACAGCAGCACAGATCCGTATAGAATCCACTGATACGTAGAAAGCTTATAATATACCTTCAAATGCCTGGGAGTATTCACTGGTACCCTATCTTTCTACCCCTTGCCCCAAAAAGGAGTCCAAGGCAACTGGAGGAGTACAGGAAAAGATGGCAATACTGGTGACTCAGGATGACCTGCCATCGTCATCATCACCAGCACACCCACCTGAAATATGCACGTTGCACCTTCCACAAACCTTACAGGTGAACCACCCAGACAACTTTGGCTGCTGAGCAGTATAAAAATAAATAAAACAAACAAACCAACAAAAAACCTGGTGTATTCTCAACAAGAGGACTCCTCACTGGAATTGCAACTTGACATAATCTACTCCAGAAGGGCTATAGGGTATCAGTTTGCACCCTTCCCGGTTTAATTTTTTTCAACTGAGTCTCAGCATCCTGTGGCAACTGAAGGCCACTGAGTTTGCACATCGGATGCGGGGGCAGATGGTGTGCGGGGGGAGAAAAGTGGTGTTCTGCCTCTTGTTCGTGTTTAATTTTTTCCCTTAGTTCCTGAAATGTCAGAGTTCTCCTAGACATGCCAATACTTCCCTCTTGTTCCTCAGTGGCTAAACACCTGAGCTGTCTATTGAATGGTTGTCCCCAGAGAGGTCCGTCTGGTGCCGTCGTTATTTGTTTTTCGGCGCCAGGCCAAGACCTTTTTATTTAAACGATATTTTAATTGTTAATGGGGGTTTTATTTGACTGTTTGTACACCTGCCGAGAACTCCAAAATAATTTTAATATCATATAGCTGTTTTTGTAAGCTGCCCCGAGGCGTCGGCGATGGGGGCGGCATAAAAATGCTATAAATAAATAAATAATAAATATTAAGAGTGCTATCAGACTTAGAAACAGCCACACCGTTCGCTTACTTGTGACAAGCAAAAGCAGAGAGAAGTTTGCAAAGAGAAAGATTTGCTTTTAAAAACCGCGCCATGAAGTGTAGTTAGAGGGGCAGCTCTCTTCCTTGGACCCATTTGTAAGGCTGCTCTTGCGTTTAAGGTTAAATCCAGTGACCAAAGGTCACACCGAACAAGAGTAATCTCGCAATACTTCTGAGAAACGAGTCTCCAAGAAACGAGAACTTTTCCACAGTGGGGCAATTCCGCAAGAATGCCCAAGGGCAGCCCGACTAGATCAGACCACCTAGGGATGCATTTTGATTCCTATGGATGCCTCTGCGAAGTCTGCGAGCAAATCACAGAAGCAGAAGCGCTTTTCAAAGAACTTTCCCAGGCAACTCCAAACACAGAGGTACCACTGAGTTATCATGGCTAGTAAGCGCAGATCGACCTTGCCCAATCTGGCACCTCCAGATCCGTTGAACTGTACCTTCCATAATTCCCAGGAAGTATGGCTAATGTTAGGTAAAAAGTATGGGTGGTCTCAGATCAAAACATCTGGAGGGCAATACATTGAGAAGGGCTAGAAAAGACAGACTTTGCTCCCGTAAAAATGGGTAAGCCCCCTTTAACGTTACCTAAACCAGGAGCCACCATCAGCTCTTGCGGCGGCAGATGCCACAGCTGAATCATGGAGTTTGTGAGGGAAACATATATCTTACAGAGTGCCCTCATCCCACAGCTGTTACACCTCACCAATCACTGCCATATGCCTAACCCTAATTAGGGACAGCTCGATTGTAAAAGCAGTCTGCTACAGAAAAGACGAAGGGCATCGAAGCCTAGAGATGGAGGTTGCATTCACAGGAACGTAAGCTAGCTGCAGTGCTGAGAACTTCTGCGGTAGCGTGGAACATCTTTTATCCAAATTCAATCCGGAGAGACACGCCGCAATGTGGGCGAGGGGGGAACAGAAGGGCCTGGGGCAAAGGCAAAAGGGATCAGGCCGAAAACCAGCTTATGTTCGCTCAAAGCTGTTACATGTGAAAAGCATGTCACTCTTCCAGAGGGGAGGAGGCCGCTTTCAAGCCAGAAGACCAGCAAATGTCCAGGTGAGGGGGTATGGTGGTCTGCAGAACTCTGGTGGGCTCGACTGGGACCCCAGACCAGCTACAGAGGGGCCCTTGGCCTGAGGTTATATACGTACATCTGGATCATTCTCAGAAGAGCACAGGTCCTTCACGCTACACCATCCACATGTTCTTTAGAGATCCCTCTTATGTCAGGCTCCTGGCATGGACACTTGGCACAGGAATGGTCGCCGAGCCGTTCCCTGTGCAGATCGTTCGTTCAGATCTCAGCTCAACTACGACATTTCCAGATCCGTCTGCAGACAGGCCCACCTAAGCGCCTTATTTATAGCCATGATGATTAGACTGGCCCAGGGTTCCGGTAGGTGCCCTTTTCTATTTTGTAAACCAACCCAACAGTATTAAGGAAACCACAGTGTTGACCTCGGGACCCACTGGCGGTGACCAAATCACAGTGGGGACACAGAGGAGGGAAAGACACCCAAACAGCCACCTCTGCTTTCAAACCGCCCACCTGCTCGCCCAAATACACAAATCAACCACAAATGAAGCACTAAAGGATTCTGTAAATATATCTTTCATTCCTTAACAGATAGAAGTAGAAACTCCAAACAAGAATAAGCTGTTTTCTCCCCGCTTCACCAGGGTTCAAGTTTCTCTGGGGCAGTGAAATGTTACAACAGATTTTTTTCTACCCCCCCCCCCCCGACTTAATAGCGTGCTTTCTGCAAACACCTCCGTGGTCCTTCTCCAGTCCATCTCTCCTTTTCCCCTTCATGTTCTCCACACTAATTCTGAGACAGAAAGTTAAATCCCTTCACTTCCTCGCATGGTCTTGCTGTCCAACCAGCTCAGTTTTAAGCAGCTATTTGCCAAAGCAAGCAAACATCCCTTTTGCCCAGAGAAGCCAGAACGATACCTGAGGCAGGTCGTTCAAGTGGCACCTGCTCCCCATCAAAACAGACTCACACAGCTAAACCAAGATGGGGCAGAATCTTCAAGGATATTTTCCTACCTGGGCCCCACTGAGATGACCCACACCAGGTCTGCCGCAAGAACAACAGCTGCTACTCCCTGACAGGAAAGGTGGCAGGCAGGTCAGGACAAAACATCTGCCTTCCGGATGGGAAGTGCCAGATGTTAGCTCCCTCGCATCCTCAGTTGAGAGAGAGATGCAGAATCTCTTCCATCCCAACGGACAAATTCAATTTCAGGTAAGTTTGGGGGAGGCGCTGCATTCCAGGGGCAAGAGGGCAGGAGAAAAACAATAAAGACACCAAAACATTTTAGCTCAATGCTTGAGCTCAGTAGCGTCTACACTGACTGGCAGCAACGGCTCTTTAGCATCTAGGCAAGGGTCTTCCTCAGTGGAGCTGCGGGGAGACTGAAACTGGTGCGCGAAGCATGTGCTTTGAGCAACATGGAGCAACTCTGCTCCCCCAAACCTGTCACTGCCCACGCAGAAGGGTAAAAACTTTCCAAAGTTTCAAGTGAGGGCCTCTCCATCCATGCTAAACAAGATCCTTTTAACTGTAGGGATGAACCAAGGACTTTCCATATGCAAACGGTTTCTCTAGCAATTTGGCCCAGTCCTTCCCTTCCTGCTTCCTAACAATTGGGAATCTCGCTTGGCTTGCGGAGCTGACAGTTCTACTAGGTATAACCCACCAGAATGCAGAAAAAAGAAGAAAGGGGGGTATGAAGAGGTTAAAGCTTCTATTCGATGCTACTTTTTTCACAAGGAAAACAAGGAATTGTAGGCAATATGCAACCCCAACCCTAATAGGAAGCAATGACCAACCACATGTGACCTGGCTCTGGCAGCTGCTGTTTTGGTCTGCAGCCACTACACAATCCACACATGACAAAGCCACAGAGACATCCTCTGCGTGGCCTCCCTGTTTTTCTTACCTGGTTCTTTCCACGCCTCCGATAATTCCTTCTCACCAGATTCTTATAGTTCTCATTCTTCTTGGTCAAGTAATAGTACAGGACACAGTCTGCCACCGTCTAAAACAAGCCAGAAGGGACGGAGATTAGCATTATTTTACGCAACAGGGAGACAAAATTCAGTAGACACTGAGCAATGCAATACACAACAACAGCAGGGGCCCTGAAGCACACTGACAACAACAGAACAACCAAGGACCCATGAGGGACTCTGCAGATCGAACCGAAGCGTTCAGAATGCCATACAGGGCTGGAGGGGTGGGGGTGGCACTTCAGGACAGCGAGAGTTCACCTTTTCCCCCTCCTGAAACCCACCTGCAAAGAAAGACACCCCTTTCCTCTCTTATCTTCCTAAAGTCCTGACCGCTCTCCAATATCACATCAAACTGCTCAGGCTCAGGTTGGCTGCTGACCCCAAAGCTGAGTACTGTATTCCCATACGGTCAGAGAGGGGTTTCCAGAAGGTGGGAAAGGAAGCAAGACACTGAGAGCTCCAACGACTACATCACGTTGGCTCTCTAAGCCACTTTTCAGAGATCCTGGATGTGAGTTAGTTAGGCCATTTGTGGAATGTTTAAAAATAACTGTTTGTTCTACTTTGCAAATGAAAATACTTCTGCATTCCTGGGGAGTCCCAAACACATACAAAAACCACTACCCCATTTCACTTCTTAGCTGATGCTCATGAGATCACTCAAGTTGGAGCTTAGTAGGAATCATCAGCGTTGCCATCTTAACATTTATACACTATCACAGTGATCGCTTACAATCATCCTGTATGGCAAAAACGAGGAACCCCTTTCAGCCTGAGGGCAAAACTCAATTTCAGAGAAACCCTTGGCGGCCATATTCCAGAGTGGGCAGGGGACAGGAGGCAATGGAGATGGATCCAAAGGCAAAGGGATGTGGTCACACACACACACACACACAATAGCAGCACACTGTAGCTTAAAAGCTTGCAACTGTGCCTCAGAGGAGGGATAGCAACCTCTGATGGAAAGGTGCAGCAGAGAGAGAAGCCGCTTTACAGGGTTTATTCCATTAATTCATAAGCATCACTTAGGTGGGAATTTGGGACTGCCTAGCAGGCTCTTAGTATGCGGCACCAACTCCTACAAACTAACTGTGCTTCCGTCTGCCTGTCCCACAACACTTTACTGTTCTTTCCACCTATAGGCAGATAACACCTCCTTAACGAGGAGGGCCGGCAGGGGATCAATTTGACATTATAGTACAACTTCCTTCCACAGCTAATGTCAAGCCAGTTCCCCGCAAAAGGCACGATTCCCTGAATTGATTATAAAAGTTAATGTGCCCATTTCAGCAATGGGCCAAAACTTCTTCAGTCATTCCTTTGGCAAGGGTGTTGGTTTTAATTGCCAGTGCTGAACTACGGCATGTTGGAATTATAAAGCTGCTCTTTTGCCTCAAAGTTCCCTTAGATCGCCTGTGAGGCGGCTGAGTGATGTGGATACTCCGATCATCTCATCCCATCGGCTGTGCCGTCTCAGTGACACCTGCAACATCACAACCAAAGCAGGGTCTGAGTTCTCCCACTCCAGGTGCTTACCTTCCTCTCTGTGCAAATCTGTCTGTCTCTCTGCTGACAGGCACAAAGGCCAAAAGACATTATTAGCTGGGTTGCTTCACTGGGAATCTTGCTCCCTTGACCCCTGGAGGGGCTTCCAGGGGAGCCGAAGACTGACAATTAAAGGGGAGGAAGCTGCTCTGCACCGAGAAATTTCCATTTGAAGTGTTAGAGAGCCGAGATATGCCCTTAAGTGGATTATATCCTAGGTTCTGACACTGAAAACCTATTTCCAGCAGTATGGAAGGGTGAGCAGGGAGAAAGACCCCAGATGACTGCAGCTAAAAATGAAAAAACAAACCCCCCTCACCACTGGGAAAAAGAAGTCTATCATCCTTTGGCTGCGGTGGAACGCTACATATAACCTGCCATACAACTGTCAGGGGATATTATTTCCACCCATTAAACTAGCTAGGTGGAACACACTTCACATCCAAGCTGATGCACCGGGTTCTCCACTTTCGGGGGCTGTCAGCTACATTCTAGTTCTCACACACATGAGCAGAGAGCAGGAAGTTGCTACAAGCCTTGCCAAATTACGCTTAGGAAGACAGAGAAGAGGAACAAAGAAGGTTCCCACATCTGGCCAGGTAACAGGCTGGTCGAGTGCCAAGTTTCGTGGTCACACAGATCTACCAGAGACTTCTGGCCAGGCCAAGTCAGGCACATTCCCCGTGATCTTGCGCTTACATTTTGTGCTCTCGCCATGGTATCGCACCACTTGTCTGCTCCCGGTCTTTGCTGTAGTTAAAACTACTGGCCACGGAAAGTCTCGAAGCAGGAAATCCTCCAGACACTGGAGGCCTTGTACCCAGAGCCACTGTGTCCCTCTTGAAAGTCCGTTCTTGCCTCTTCCCTATGTGGCCGGACACTGCCTTTCCCTGCTTGACCTGGCACACACCCAGGCCAGTTTACTAGATGGCTGAACTGTGACGCCAAGCAAAGCCATTTTTTTTGGATCTGATGAGGGGAACATGAAACCGGCTCAAGAAACAATCCAGCTTGGACGGCTGGGCAAAACCTTTCTTTGCTTAAGAGGCAAGCACAGGTAATCAGTGGATTAACAAATGCCAAAGACTTACTTTCCTCTCCAGGAAGGAAGCGATGAGACCGAAGTTTTTGGGATGCTGCATGAACCTGAAAAATGGAAGCAGAGGTCAGGAAGGAGAGCTTCCGGGGGCAACCATGAAGGATGCTCAGCTTACCAATCCCAGTTGCTCCTGTTTAAAGGGGAAAATGGTCTCCCAGCTGGTCTGGCTCTATTCCTGGTCCCAGCTGAGTGCGTATTTATCTTTCCTTGCGTTTTAATGCCATTCTTTTCCTAAACCTTGTACCAGTGTAAGGAATGTGTCCACATTCTGTCCTACGGCGCCTGAAATCCGGCATCCCCAGTACTTCATTCTGCCCAGTGGACTCGGCTTTTGGCTTCAAAGAGGCCACCTGGGCTGAAAATAAATCCAGGCTGCTGCTAGCACAGCAACCTCCTGGGCCTGAACACGATCTCCACAGTCCAAGCCGCTTTGCTGAGCTCCTGCTCCCATTTCGCATCTCAAAGCAGAGCCCTTCGCCATGGACCATGAATATAGGAAAAGTCATGTTGGAGCTGAGCTCTTCGTGTAGTGGCCAAACAGCTCCCTTCACTGGAACTTGCCTTTTTCCTAACTGGCAAGTGCTTCTGCCTCTTTGGATCCTTAGCCTCCTTCCCTGGAACTCGGCCTTGCCCTTAATCGCCCCAGATCCCTTGGTCTTGGCACACAACAGCTGGAGCCAGAGCCCCGCTGATCCTTGACACTTGGCAACTCCAGATGTCGAGAGACCAAGCCTGCTCTGACCTGCCTAAATTTGCCCTGGCTTCTGTTTCTTGGGCTCACTAACATTTGACAGAATTTCAAATATAAATACGGAAGGTTTTGGTGACTTGGAAGTTACTCTTTCTATAGCTGATTAGAAAAAGGAGCAGTCAAGTATAGTTGGACTGAAATTATAGTATTTTAGAGAATGTATAGATAATCTATTGACTTGGGAAGATGAATACATGAAATACAATATCACTCACTGTATCTTTTATCTTGGCACTTTTGTTCTCATTCCCTCATTCGGTCCATCTATTTTCCCACCTGCAAGGAATCCAAGGTAGCTGACTTGGCCCCGCATCACCTGCTTTTATCCTCACAGCAACCCAAGTGGGTGGGTTAGGCAGAAAGTCAGTGAACCTTGCTGTGAAACGAGAACCAGAACCCAGATCGCCCTGGTCCCAGTCCTACATCCTTAACCATTATGCTACAGTAACACATTGGTCCTCTTGTTGGTTTCTTTTGCCTAGATGGAATCATTTTGCATACATGCATTAGCCAAATGCATAATAAATCGGTTCATTAGTGTACCAAAGGGAAGTAGAACCTCTTTCAGTACAAGGGCCAAACTGCATTTTGGTAAACCTCCAAACCTCCAGGTTGGAGAACTGATGGAGGTGGGGCCGAAAATGCTGGAATATTTTAGCTGAAAGCTTTTCCTGCCTGAGAACAGGCCTAGGAGAGGCATTTCAACTATTTCAAATGGGGGTGAGGGGACCGCACAAAAGATGGAAAACTATGAACTGACAGGCAGACAGGAGGAGGTGTGGAACAAAAGGAAGCAGGAGGGACCAGAGTTGGGAGTACAGGTGTCTGGGGAATCCCAGAAAGCTGCATGAGGACCCAGGCAGGCCGAATCCGGCCCACGAGGCTGAGCTTCTGCAACCATGGCATGAAGGACTGAAGGCCCCAGTTCATCTTGGCATGATGTTCATATCTTAGCCAGAGTACGTGGTTGGGAGCATCCCTTCAGCTTCACTCACTTTTCTCGGAAGGCCTCCTTCTCCTGCTCGCTCCACATGTTCATCACCTGCCGGTCCTTGTAGATTTTCATGGGGTCATCCATGAGTCCATTCATGTTGATGAACTTGATGCGCTGCTGCTCGGCGTCATACAGCATGGGTGGAATGACAGCGAGTTGGCGCATCTGTTTTTCTAGATTCTGGCATGGAAAGCAGAAGAGAGCAGTCCTCATCCAGGCCCCAAACAGATGAATTGCCACAGAATTAGAGCGATTAGAACAGGAGAATGTGGGCTTTAGACCTGCGCTTTACTAAAACTCCCCGATTGACTGATTGGAGGCAAATGGAAAAGACAGGGAGTGAAAATAGTCTCCATGAGCAGCAAGCAAGCATGGGCATTTGTGCTCTGTAGCAGAACTGAGTCAACCCCACGGCCCGTCCCCACCAAAATTCCTCCCTAGTCTCCCAAGCTTTCTTCTGTTTCAGCTGTCGACTTTGGGGATGGGTGGGGTAGTTTCATTACAGCCATTTTCAAACCATTCGAAGTCAGAAATCCTTGATGACCTACAATAAATCGGCTGGAAAAGTGCACATTGCTCCCGAACTCCCTTCTGTCCATCAGCCCTAACACGTGGTTCAAAGGAAAGATTCTGGCGATGCGCAAGCGGCAATGCATTAAATCCATACTGAGCACCAACTGCTTCAGCCGGAAGCATCAGTGTCCCCCCTTAACTGTTCTGGGTTTCTTCTCCTTCTCTTTTCTCAGACAGAAAAAATCTACAGATTTTCTCAGACACGAAAACAGTGCAAGCATCAGTGGGAAACACTGGAGAGTGACAAGCAGAGCTCCTCCTGTAAAATTCCACGAGAAAGGGGGATCCCACAGAGTACAGATGGAGTGAGGGATTTTGTGTCCCATGCACATCACTTCATGCTTGCTAACATGAGAATCATGCTTCCGGACTGGAGAGAAAAGGGAGATGAGAACACCCATGCTGGATCAGACCAAAACCACGTAGTTCGGGATTCTCTTCACGGGATATGAATGCAACGGCACCCTCTTGCCCATGTTCCCCAGTAACTGGGGTACACAGGCCTACAGCCATCTGGAACTAGCCAATAATAGCCTTTTGGAGCTCTTAACAATCCGTTTTTGTTTAAACTGCCTGAAATACTTGGGTTTATTTGCCACTTATTCCTAATCTTTGCTTCATATTCTTTAACCAGCTCCAGATGATGAGAGGAGCTCTCTTCTTATTCTGCGGCAGTTAAATTTGCTTAGGGGTCTTTGGAGAGGAACTGTAACAAAGTCCAGTAAACAATGCCTGCCACTTGTTTATTGACATTCTCAAAACATTCTGAAATAACTGTATCGGCTGAGACACATTTATGGAGGGCAGGTCTGCTGATAGCAGCTATACGGGATGTCAACATTCAGAGGTCGTGTTCCCTCTGGACAACAGGAATTCCCTATTGCATTATTCAGAAGTCCCATATTTAAACAATTTTGTGGATCCCTACTGGTTGCTGTAGAAAGCCGAACCTGGCAGACACCACAAAAGCCAACGGAATGGTGTTTGCTGACAGGACCAAGAAGGCAAGCAGGAAGACGGGATGGCTGAGGGAGGAGAGCCTTCCCGAGTTCCCATTTAGGGTCCTCTCAGATCCATCACCGCATCACATTCCCTAACACAAGGCAGTGCTTGCTAAACACAGCTAGGGCTGAAGCTAATGCAATTTGGCAGCAGCATCAACAGCAAGTTTCATCGCCAAGGTCTGTGGCGGCGGCGGCGGCGGTTTCCCCAGAGGAAGAAGAAAAGAGAAGGAGAGAAGGCAAAGGAGGAGAAGAGGGTGACCCAGCCTCACCTCTTGTTCCGAGAGCCCATCAATAATTTCTGATACCTCGTGTTCGCTGCGTGCCGCAGACATGGACAGGCCGCTGCCCCTCTGTCCTACCCTGCTGGGAAACGGCAGAGAAAGCGCTGAAAAATTTATGCTCCATTTTGCACTTGGCATCGCATGATCCGACAATTACTGTGGCCGCTTGCGTGTGATGGAGTGCCACGCAGAGGGAGGCAAGTGCGACACCGGGAGACGTGAAGCGGCAGCAGGGGAACGTGCGTGTGCCCCCGAAGGTGGGGGCGGGGTGGCACTTTCCTGATGCTCCTGCCAAAGAGCCTGGAGAGCTCCCATGCACAGCAGAGGGGGGCTTGCTGTCACTTCCACCCCCCGCCCCAGGTTGATCCGTTTTCTGCGGAAACCGGTCTTGGGAATTCCACAGCATGGGGCAAAATCCAAGCTGCTCAAATGGAAGCCACTGGGTCTGAGGCCGCCTTGAGTTCCGCGACGGGAGAAAGGTGGGATAAAAAACTAAATAAATAAATAGGCCAACGTATCTGTAGAGGCCGCCATATGCAGGGTAGCGGAAGGATCTGTCCGAATGGGGCAGAGATAGCCAGGCCCCCAAAACCCCGGAGTCTGCTACCTCCCAGAATGGTGTTTGGGCGCTGGGCATTTTGGGAAGATAAGGCTGAGCCTGGTCTTGCGTGTGCTTCCCACTCGGGGGGCAGGAGCAAAAGGGCACCCCGCCCCACCAAGGACTGGCACTCCATGGCACTCCAGCCATGCCTGAGCGTGCTCCGGGCTCGCCCCCTTCCAAACCTGCCTCCACCAACCTCTGCATGCGTTCCTGCAGCTCCCGGTGTTTCCGGATCTCTGGGAACTGCTTCTCATAATATTCGCGTACTTTGCTCTCCTTGGCTCGGCGACGGGGGTTGTTTTCGATGCGCTCCACTTTCTTCTCCCAGGCTTCCATCAGTTGGTCATAGCGCTGACAGAATTTCTGTTCCTGAAGAGGTAGGATGGAGTTTGGGGGAGGAAGCAGCAGCAGAGAGAAAGAGACAGATCAAGAAGGGGTTTCTCGACAGCCAAATTCACAGCGAGGTCTCAGAGGAGGATTAATGTACGATTCTGGGGGAACACGCACATGGCCAAAACTTGCCTGCGAGAGCACGTGTCTAGAAGAGCTGGGCAGGAGCTGAATTAGAGGCACAACCATCTTGCCACATGCCCGTTCTGTGAAACGAAGGCTGCCTTATCATGTGGACAAGGTGCTAATGAAATGTGCGGGGAAAGAACAGACCATCAGCCATAAGCAGTGGGCTAGGCATGTCTCTCACCTCAGACTAATCTCAGCCCACCTACAAGCTGCGCATGAGGCACTTTGCACCAGATTCCACTCCTAACCCTAATCTAGAATAGATGGCTGAGCTTATTCAATTTGGTTGAAGGACTTCCTTTGAGTCTGCAAGGAAAGGGAATTTAGGGTGCTACCTCGTGCATGTTTAGCAGAAAGAAAACCTCCACAACTTCTCTACATTCCCCTGCAAGTTTTAGGATTTTTTTTCCTGTCGTGCATCAAACTGCACCTTAATTAACTAATCCAGTGGATGCACAGTTGATCCCCCACAAAGTGATACTTCCAAACCACTGAAGTTGAGGAAGGAGGGACACGAGGTGTGCAAATGCTCTGGGTAAGCCAGAAGGTTATCAAGGCGGGGGCCTCAAAGAGACGCATGCAAGCGTGTGCCTTCTCAGCCCCCCTCTTGTTCCAAGAGGATGTTAGGCATGTCCCCGAGCACACATGTGCTGTGTACAAGGCCTAGCAGACACAGTTAAAGCCCTGTGCACACAAACTGTCCCCAGGACCTCTCAACAGCCGACAAGGGCCCTGGGGGATGTCTTCTGTGAAGGCACAGAATGTTTTCAGCAGCAAAACAAACGCGGAAAACGTCTTCTGAAATATGAAAGCAGTTCAAACATGCACACACAAACAGAACGGGGACCACAGCCTGTCATTTCTTGACTAATTTCCTCAAAAATGCTGCAACATAAAAGAAGATATGCTTTACCACATGCAGACATGAGGAATTGTGGGAGTGTGACTCAGGAAGCAAGAAGCGCTTGTGTGGGGGCTCAGCCCACGGGCTGGAGGAAGGCACGCATTAAAAGCATCAGCATCCTGTGCTGACAACCTTCCACGCCCGAGGAAAAGGCCAAAGGGTGAACAGGCGTGGGGGCTGTTCAGTCCCCAGAGTAATCCTCTTTGGGTCCTGTGGAGTCGGTTCTGGTCCGCTGGGTGCCACGAAGAGGAACCAAGTCTTGTCGCTGAAGAAACGCATGCAAAATTCTTCAGCGAGAAGGGTCACCGTCATTTCCTGACAGGCTTGGACCACTGATCCCTCTCACCTCTTTATTTCTGCAGTATCAAAGCATCGCTATTGCGGGATTAGCTCTTAGCCGCCTGGGACGATCCCCGAGGCCTGTTCAGAAGTTTCTAGACACCAATCAAGCTGCTCTTTTGCCACGCTTTCCTCTCCCCTGAATCGCTTGAAGCCTACATTTCTGAGGGACCTCTCTTCAGCCTACTCTTTTCATACACTTATGGTGTTGTTTTAGTACTGGAATGGTCTGAGAACTGTGTTCCTAAGGGATTATTGTCCCCTTTACTTCTGTACAGATGAGGTGCCATGCGCAGATAACGAACTCCTCGGGGACTACATTCCCCAGGTTATTTACGCCTTTATTGCTTGTAACATTTTCCTCACTTCTTCCACCAAATGGTGCTCAGCACAGTCAACAACACAAATGTAACAGCATTTAAAAAACAGCAGCAATAAAATGCCAAGTGGAAAAATGTGAAAACAAGGCAGGGAAGACACTAATGCCATCAGTAAACACAGCCAGTGAAAACTAATTAAAACATATTTGCAGGGCTGTTTAGAAGGAAAAGGTCTGCCTATGAGAGACTGGCCGTGTTTGGCCACCAACGTTAAGCCAGATTCTTTAAAAACGATTTGGGCTTATTCCAACGTGTGAATCAGGCCAGTCATTTTGCCTCCAAAGTCCGTGCCAGTCAGGCCTGCCCTGGCAGGAAGTCCCACAGCCTGGGGGCAGCCACGAAGAAGGCCCTTTCTTCTTGTCAAAGGAGCTTCAGATGTCGAGGCGAGAGACCAAAGAGCCTCTCCTGCAGATCTTAAAATCCCCGGCAGGCTCACTTCCAGCACAGCCTCATAGTGACTCCAGGACTCCGGAGGATGCTGGACCCTGGTTCCCAGCGGCACCGCTTCACAGCCAGGCTGGCCTTTCCTAAGCCTGCTCTTTAGCTGCACCCCGGAGCCCGAGACTCTGCCCGGAGCTGCTCCGTCATGGCCAGAGGCGGCTTTCTTATGGAGGGAGAAAGACGGGAAGAAGCAACCTCTCACGGCAGACCAGTGGGGTTCTCCGTAAGCAAAGGACTACAGAATACATCGCTGGCTCATTCTTATTTTTATTTTCCCATCATTTTAATGTTTACTTGATTAACTGGAGTTTTAGTCTCTCAACTGTCAGATGCTGGGGTGTATTGTTTGATTCTATCTATCTATTTATATATTTATATGCCACCCCCTTGCCAACAAGCCTTGGGGCGGCTCACAACAAACAAATAAATTAAACTATTTCAACATCTAAAACTACTTAAAAACTGGCCCATCTCGAGATAAGAATTAAAAATACAAAAAATACAATAAATATAATAAATATAAATTAACAATTGAAATAACTTTTAAATAAAAAGGTCTTCTAACAATTAAAATTCTACTCATTTTATTGTAAGCTGTCCTGAGACATTAATGGGGGACGGGGTAGAAAAGCTTTTAAAAGGCAGACAAATTATTATCACGTTGCATGTATGTTTTGCCTTTTCCCCTCTTCCAAGGAACCCAGGGTGGTTTTGCATAGCTCCGTTTCACCCTCACAGCAACAACCCTGTGAAACAAGGTAGGCTGTGAGTTACGAGCCCAAAGTTACTCAGGGAGCTTAGGGGCCGTGCGAGGACTAGAACTGCTCAGATCTCCTGGGACACAGCCCGGCATCCCAACCACCGCACGTGACATGCTGGCTCCCAGGATGGGGCAGAACGTAAAATGGGATTCCCCAGAGCATGCCTAAAATGCAGGGGCCTAACGAGAGTCCTGCTGGCTCAGAGTGGGGCCCATCTGGGCTAGCACTCTGCTCACCGAGGGGCTGACCAGCTGCCCACATGATCCCACAATCGGGGCATGAGTACAACAGCACCCTCCTGCCCATGTTCCCCAGCAACTGGCTGTGCATAGGCATATTACCTGTGCTACCAGTGGTAATACGTAGCCGTCAGGACCATTGGAGGCATATCTCTAATGAATTTATACAATCCCCTTTCAGAACTGCCTAATCTCATGGTCACTACTAGTTCGTGTCAACATGAATTCCATATTTTAACTATATGCTGTGTGAAAACACCTTCCTTTTAGCTGAACTTCCCACCAAACTGCTTCATGGGATGAACCCAGTGGGCTCCACAGCAGTGAGAGAGGCTGAGAGAGAGAGAGAGAGAGAGAGAGAGAGAGAGAGAGAGAGAGAGAGAGAGAGCGAGAGCGCTCTCCCTGGGTCTCACTTCAGGTACGCATTGACACAGCTGCATTGTTCATTAAATTTTACAGGGCGTCCAGATGTTGTTGTCCTCCACTCATAACCCTCCTGTGTTTCCCTGCTGCGTCTTTTGTTCTTCCTTCCACTACAGAAAATTCACACAGGAGGAAAACGAAGGAAGAGCTGCACAGAGGAAGGCAGAGCACGGAGCCCTCTGTTTGGAATCATGTGGGCAGGTCTTAAATAAAGACTTTATTTAAGTCTTATTTTAATTGTTAGTGTTGGTTTGGGTTGATTGATTTGTTTATATGTTTATGATGAATTACTGTTGTTTTGGTGGTTGGTTTGATTTATTTATTGGGTTTATTATTTATGGGGTTTATTAGGGTTTAAGTTATGGTTTATTTTGTTTGCCGAGATGCACCGAGGGTAAGGGGAGGGGGAGGGATAAATTAATATTGTTTATTTCATTATTGTATTTTAATCTTGTTGTAAGCCGCCCGAGGCTTCAGTGCGATGGGGCGGCCTATAAATATTTAAATAAATAAATAAATCTGAAAATGTAACCGGCACTATAGAGTGATATTTCTTCATCTGGGTTGTATGAGTGACACAGGCCATTGTTCTGTTTTGGGAAAAGGAACAGATCCTTTTGCACAGTGCAAAACAAGTCGCCCCTTTTCCTTTTAGCTACCGCCCAGTGGCTTGTCAGACTTCCCGGGAGAGATCTAAACCCAGACAAGAACAAAGCACCGCTCCACTCCAGCTGTGTGTGATGCGAAGCCAGGAAAGGAAACAAAAAGGGGATTGAAGTTCGAGCTCCCAATTAATCTGGCTGAGGATTTGGTGACTTTAGATTCTGATTAGCTCAGCACCTCCGAACACGGAGCCTCCATCTGGCAGGAAGACTGTTCCAGCAAAACGGCATCTTCTCTGCTTTGTTAATAAGCTGTTCTCTAAACTTTTCATCCTTTAGTGGGGTGGTATGAACATCACTTCCAAAGAGCTTTAGGAGTGTCAGGGAGTAGACCAGACGTGAGGTATCCATCTGCCAAAACACTCAACATACTAGCATGATTCTGCCCCTCTCCAAATGGCATCCAAATTTAGGTCTGGAGGGTACAGAAGAGGCAGAAGCTGAAAGAGCCTGGAGTTGAACGAGCTGGGACCTGACCAACAACAGCTCCCCTCTTTGGCCACACCAAAGGCTGCACTTCTTGACAAGGGGGCGAACAAAATGGCCTCAGGCACCAGGCAGAAAAAAGCAGCTTATTTTACCCTTCCATGCTGGAAAGGAAATTTATAAGAACTCTGAAGCCAAGGATTGGTGTCCAAGCTTTGCTTCCTACCCGCCACTTTTCCAATCTGTTTTTCTTTTGTGTGCTGTCTTTGGATTGTAAACTTAAGCGCAGGACTTGTCTTATTATGAATTCCTGTAAGCCACCCTTTTTCCCAGCCTCTTTTGGCTGAAAAGAGGGACTAAAAACACTACTAACAAACAAACACACTGCAGTATAACCTTTTCATATTACAGGGCTGCAGCTATTTTTAAGCTGGCTATTTTGAAGACGCAAACCCCTCTCACCTCTTTGCCCTCCCATTTCCACTTCGTCTCTCAAGCCCTTTCCTTTGGGATGCTCATTACAGCTCTGAACGGGTCTTTGCAACAGCTTTCCTCTTCTGGGGCTCGGTGCTGCGTTACAGTTCCAATGTATTTCTCTCCTAGGCACCCTGTTCCCACCCACCACATCATCCCACCGATGCCTGGAGGTGCTGAAGCAGCATCTTCTAGAGTTTAAGCTTTGCCAGCGGGGCCAATGGGCAGGAATGCTGGGAGTTTAGGTGCAAAACATCTGGAGGTCTATTTCATGTCCACCTCTGGAGGAGACGGCTCTGAGCCCAGTGGCCCTGATCTGAAATGAGTCAAGTGCCCACATCCCTCCTTTGGGTCTATGTATGTGCACTGTGAGTGAGCCAACAGCTCCACCCCAAGCTTTAAAAAGGGAAGCCCACAGAAGAGAACAAGAGTGCTACTTACCCACTGCTTACGGGCATGATTTCTCCTCTTGAAATACAAGATCAGCTTCTTTCGCATTGCCTGATTTCTGCGGAGCAGGAGGAGAGGGAGATGTGAGGTTTTACAGAAACCTGGACACGGCCTTCTTTCACTGGCACCTATACTCCATTTCAAAGTCAGTTTTCAAAGCTGACCTTGAACCGCTTTCTGAACACTGGAGGCGCTTTCTGCTTGGGCTTTACTAACATTTAGCCTCAGCTCACAAGGCGGTTTTTCACCGTGAATGCGCTCCGTGCCATGAGCTTCCACAACCAAATATTGGGTTTTTTCTATGTTTTTAACTGCAGCCAGTGTGGGCCGGGGATTTTATTAATGTTATATCTTATTTTATGATGTAAGCCGTCCTGAGGCTTTTTGCGAATTAGGACGGCATATAAATATTTTAAATGAATGAATGAATGAATGAATGTGGAAAGCAGGGAACCAGGTAAACTGGCACTGGCAAATGTCACTTTTGTGACTGCGGCAGTAAGTCGGGACCCAGGCCAAGCATTCAAACAGCTGCAGCTGGCTACTGAGGTACCCCTAGTATTGCACAGGTGCTAATTCACAAAGAGAATCCTATAGAAATACCTTGCCCCCCCCCCAAAATTAATTAATTAATTAATTAATTAATTTCTGTTAAGAAGATACCCCACAACGCCCGGAACAGAAGAAAGGGGAAAGCGGCAGACAAGCATTTTTCTTGAACAGGGAATTTAGAAAGACAGCTATGCCCCATTCCTGGAATCCTGGCAAAGGCAGCTATTCTGCAGAGACTGGAACTGAGATTTGCCAATGGGTTTCTCAGAGACAATGATTCTCAGACATTTGCTGAGGATTCCAAAGCAGACCAAAATAAAGTCGATGCATATTTGCAGTGTAAACATTTCCGTGCACATGGGAAAAGGCAGAGCCACAGGTCTGCTTCCATGCCTGCCGCTGTGTCAGCTGCTACACAAGCTCAAAGCGCTGCCTGCTCCAGGCTTCCTCTCCAACTGGCCGATTCAGGGCCATACCAGAAAAGGGACGTTCCAGAACGTTCCGAATGGAGTTCGTTGCAGGAAGTGACCAGGCTGGATTTCCTCGGGAAGGAAGCAAACCCCCACTTTATTTTAGACCCTTGTATAAAGTAATACTGAAGGCCTGGAAGTGATCGTCTCCTCCTTTTGGGAACTAGCTGCTTGAGGTGACAAGCTAATGCTGATTTCGTGAACAATGACCAAGCTGAGCTCCAGAGAGCTCAATTTTCTCCAGTCTGGCTAGAAAGGCTTTGATGTAAAAATAGAACTCCATTTTCCCAGGTAGCACTTGGCAGGTGGCAGCCTCCTCTTCCTTTCAAATGGAAATCGGCTGCTAACCCCATGAATTAGAAGCGCCAGCCCGCACTGCATAGGCATGGCATAGGTAGAAAGAGAGCAACAGCCCTCCGCGGTTAGTCCAATTACACCCAGCCGGAACATCGGTGCAGAAAACGTGTGCTGAACTGGCAGATGTGGGTTACCCTGACCCTTCGCAACAGTCCAGACCGTCCTGTGAGTTAAAACAAAAACTACACGCCATCCTGCTGTACTGCTCAAAATAAAATTTGCCCATGCACCTGTGACAAATCCCAGAATGATTCATGAGGCAAGCAGAGGACAGCTCTAGACGGCACAGCCTGTTTGGATGTGTCCTTTTTTGAAGAGGTAGCCAGTCCAAGTCTGGTTTAAAGTCAACTACAGGAAAGGAAAGGAGGCAGTGCCATGAGCTTGCCATCCATGGCTAACATCCAAGTGAGCACGTTATGGTTACCTTTTCTACCGTATTTCTGTCTGAACTACAGACATTACTTCTAAATTTGCACCATGCAAATCGGTGTCCTCTCCGGGGGATTTCCCCCTCTTTTGCATGGGGAAAGGTCTAGCCTTCAGCCCATCTGATTCAGCACTGCATTCCACGCAGATGAGAAACCCACAAGCAGGATTTAAGGGCAAAGGTTTCTCCTACAATTGATCCTCACCTCTGGTTCTGGAGAGAATAAACAGATACCGAAACAAGGAGCAAATCCTATGAATAGCTTCATCCACCGTCGATTTTCCAAATCCCCATGAACTACAAATAGGAACCGGGCCGCTTGACTGATTAAAATGTTTTCCATTAACACAAAGTTGTGCCCTCTAGATGTCCTGGACTACAATCCCCACCACTGTGTGAAAACTGCAGTGATGGGAGTCATACGCCAAATGATGGAGGACATCAGGTCAGGGAATGCGCCTGCATCCATGCAAGAGAACAGCTGGCTGCAAGGAGCATTTTTTTCCATTTTGTCATTGCCAGGGAGCGTGGACTAACCACCTGGGAATTCTCTTCCGCGAATGCTAAAGAAAACGCACAGGAACTGCACAACAGTGCAAGAAGCGCTGCCTCCTACGGCACAGGCCCCTGCGGTTAAAACAGGCTGCCATTTGGAAGCGGCTCCGAAAGTGGGGAAAGGGGAACGACAGAAACCTTCCAAGAGGCTCACCTCCTCCTTTCTGCTGCGCTAATGAATTGCCCTCTTTTCCAAGAGCAGACTAGCAAGGACTTGGGACAGCTGCCTTAATCGGATGACCCATGGAAGCTCCCAGCTCTCCGAGCCTCCCAGATCCTACAGGATTCAGAACAGCAGCCAAACTGATAAACATCTCAGGTTTTGCTTTTTGCTGAGCCTTGAGGAGATTAACTGGGAGGGGCTGGGATGCCTGGACAACTCTTTGCCTCAGGGAAGCGAGCTAAGGGCTTCGAAACCAACAGTGTGGGTGCCGTGGTCGGTGCCATCTTGATTTCTTGCATCCTACCCTCCCAGCCTGGTCTTCAAAACCCTGCGGAGCTCACACGCCTCTTCAAAAGGTCCGTGTGATCTCGGCGTGTCAGCCTGCTTCACAGCCGGTCCTCGCTACGTGCCGCTGCTGTTACTTAGAAACCATTTGCAGGGAGGTAAAACCGGGCCACGTATCGGAGGAAGCACATGTCGTGTTCCCGGGAGCATAGCAGAGCAGAGCAGCAAACAGGGCTGCAAGAATTGTACAGCCGAGCCTGCATAAGGTAGAGAGCTCTCTCGCACACACAAAAGCCCCAGCGGGAGAGGCACACAGCGCTTGCAAACAGCACTTTGGAAAGGTCAGGCCCGCAACACGCCTTCACCTCCCTGGCAGCAAACATCCAACTGTTTGCATCGATTAAAAGGGAGGGAAAGCCACGGATGGCAGAAGCATCAGGGAGCCTCGGAGGGAAGCGGAGTTAAGCAATCAGAGACTCGCCTTCATAAACAAGGAGAGGATATGTTTTTTGCCCCTAATGAGCTCTTCAAAAAGCAAAGCAATGCAACCAAAATCGTGGCCCAGATTGCAGGGATACGCACACAACGCAGGCACCCCGCCTCGCCGTGTGGGAAGGTATTTGCATGGAGGGACGCCCACCTGGCTTGGGCGCCGGCTTTAGGTGCTCCGCTGAAGGCCACCAACAGCACCACCACAATTAAAAGGGGCCAAGCCACGGTGCAGACGATCTGCACAACATCCGAGCTATCGCGCCTCTCTACCTATCCTTTCCCCGTTGCCTACAGTGCGTTGCTACAGCCTGAGCAAACATAGACCTGGACAGCTGGAGGCACCAAGGCCAGGAACGACTGGGCGGCAGCAGGGGGCCTCCTGCCAGAGCCCCCTACAGTCGCTCGGGGGGGGGGGGGTGGCAAACACTGCTGGCAGTAAGAGGCAACAGCAGGAGACAGCACGGCCAGACAAGCATGACGTGGCAGCAATTACAAGAAGCAGGGCGAGGAGCCGTAGCAAGTAGGACAAGGGTGGCGAGACAGGGGGCTCGCTCAGGAAAGGAGCGCACTGTGGGTGCCGGGCCCAAACGTGTTCCCAAACCCAGACCGTTTCAGAAGCGTTGGAAAATTCCACGGAGGCTTGAGCGCCCCTGCTTAGGCGAGTTGTTCCACCTTAAGTCTCTCCAGGCATGTTTCCGGAGTTCCTGGAGGAAGGAGCCAGCAAAAGTTGGCAACTGAATTCTCTGGCCCGCGTCCACCGAAGTATCTCTGGCCTGCCTCCAGGGGGTTAACAGCTTGAAGTATATTGTATAAATGTATGCCTTGCGCGGATTAAAATCCAAAAGGCAAAAGGGAGTGGTGGGCGGGGGGAAGAGAGAGATAAAGGCAGCCGAGATACAAGAGAGGCCCAGCTTTCCTGAGACGCTAGAGCCAAGAGAGAGACAAAAGCGAGTCTGTTCGGTGGTCGAAATCTTTATCACAGGTATTGCATTACACAGGAAGCCTTCTGATTAATCCAAATGCCAGGATCAACAATGACAGAGCGCTTGGCAAGGCACAAGAGGAGAAGGGAACCAAGGGCAGCCGGTGGATCAGATGGCAGAGCTGAAACAGGAGTCGAGGGGCGGAGGAGAACAGCGACCTGCTAGCCTTCGCCCACTCAGCCAGGTAACTCTGGGAAGAGACCTCTGCAGGTGATTCGGCGCGAGCGGGGCAAATCGCCATGCACACCGACACAACACGCAACATCACGGTCTGTGTTCTGGCTCCAAGTTCTGGCTTTTCCAGGCTACTCCCCTCCAGCCTTCCCCAACCTGACATTGCCCAAACGGCTTGGGGGTCAGCTCCTAACATCCTCATGCTGGGAGTTACAGCCCTAGCCCTCGGGAGGACGTGAAGCCGAGGAAGACGGCTGCCTTCCAGCTTCCCATCTCCCCTCAAGAGTCAGCCAGAATTCTATGCTCGATCCTGCCCGGGCTGTCTGAGGGGAGGTCGCCCCCGTCTCCTCTGCCCCGCAACTCTCTGCACTTCTGCAAGTGCTGTGGTTCCCCAAGCACACCAAGACTCCCTTCTCCCTTGACTGTGGCTGCGCTTTCCAATGGATTCATTATCCATAGTATGTGTATCCGTCAGACCCCTGAAAAACTCGTTCCTGAGGTGTCTCGCCCCCATTGAGAAATGGAACAAGACCTGCCATGCGTTGACCTTCGCCAGGCCTGGGAAAGAGCCGCTGCCATGCAGAGACACCCCGGGGGACGATCCCACAGTCCCGCCCCCTGGAAACCTGCTGGCCACGTCCTCTCCGCCCTCTCATATACACAGGCACTTGCAGCAAGTGTTGGGCATGGCTGCATTTGAACCCAGGACCCCGTGAAGGGACCCCAGCTCCCTCCATGCATGACCAGGACTGCTGAAAAGAAGGGGAAGAGTTAAAGGTCATTCTTAGCCAGGGTTCTCACAGCACCTACGGTCTTAATTGGTCTAAGATACCCGCTGATTCTGGAGAGACAATCAAGTGCAGCTGAGGAATGTAAAGGCGGCCGTGGGGGGAGGAGGGGGGAGAGCGGCAGGGGCACTGTGGGTCAGCAGTCGCTCCCCTGTTGGGTTGTGCGTCTCAGCACATAGGCGCACACACAGGGTTGATTTTGAGATTTTAGCAAGCTCTCTTCAGATACTTTCACTTCTAGCTTTGCAGCCCTGAGGGACAGAAGGGAAAATGAACATACCCGACACACTCAACTTTTCTCGCTGCATGGCATAAACGTGGCGTGAACGTGGCATACAGTTGTGGGGTGAGGAGGCCTGCCCTATGCTCTCCTAGCATGTAAATAATTCATCCTTCCTTACACACATGAGAATTCAAAGCCGGGGAAACCCTGAACGTTAGTGAAATGAGATGTAGAGAAAAGGATGCAGGGAGAACCTTCGAATCAGGGTGGTGTGGGGAAGATACAGAGAATAAAAGGTCCATCCATTGTTTGCAAGGATCTGCCTCGCTGGACAACTCGCCATCCCTCTCAGCATCAAGAAAGAGAGGCCAGTTACAGGAGAGAACGTGGGTAGGGGAGGCACAAGCTGCACTGAGCTCCTCAAAGCAAAGCTTTAATAATTGAAAATGATAGAATGCCTTCCTTTTATGTGCCGCTCTGGCCGGCGCAAATTCATTCAAGTCATTTTAGGGGAAGAACACTCAGAACTGCAGCCCAAGGCAAGGCTGCACAAGGCTATGAGGGAGCCCATGGCCTGAGCCCAGCAAAGCCATGTTCCAACCAGCATTTCTGGCTAAGGAACTGCAGGTAACAGGTCAGGCCTCCATCACTCAGAACAAGGCAGACCTGGACTGGCCAGCCCAGAGTTGTGACGTCGCACAAAGCAGCTTTGTGATGATCCAAGAGACAGTTGTGGCCCTTTAAACTGTGATGCGCTTTGGTCTCCCAAGGAGCTGGGTGTGATTTAGAAGCATCTGAAACCGCAGATGCCAAAATGAACTGGGGCATGAAATTAATTTGAACTGTATGCTGTTAAAAGGCACCAACATTAAATATCCGGGCCTTGGTAGGGGATCAAAAGGTCATACCATGTGCAGGAGCAGCAAGGTGGGGGGAACCAACCCTACAGGGGCAAACATTAAGGCTGAGATTTCAAAATTAGACCAACCATCACATCCCATATCCAGGATAAATAGGAAGCAGGATTTCCGGCTCCTTCTGCAGTTTTAAAATGCACGGCACCCTTTACACAAGCTAATTTTGCAGAACAGCCAAGTGACAGAGCTATAAAATCAGGAAGTCTGTGGTTCAAAACATCCCATTGTCATGAACACCTTTCTTGCCCCTTAGGTAAGCCAAAACATCTGACCAAGGATGGCTATTAGCATAACATTGACCTATCTTACAGGGGTGGTGTGCAAATTGACATTTTATTTTATTTGTCCCAACGCTTATCCTTATATTTAAGGTTAGGATAAAACTCACCGAACAGCTTAGAAATAAAAATGTTCAGATCAGTGTGCAGAATTGCTTAACCAGACATATTAAGCAGTTCAAAAGCACTTCTGATAGACCGAGGGTGCCAATTAATCAGGCAGCAGATCTTGCACTCACAGCCCCACCCTGCAGGTGTCCATCTGCATCGTAAGAGAGGCATTGCCTGGCCTCGGACATGGAGCAGGATGCTTTTCCCAAAATAAGAAGGAACACAGGAGCAGCCCTGCTGGATCAGGCCAAAGACCCACCGAGTCCACAAATACCCCTTGCTAGTTAGAGGCTGCTGCTTTCACGAGCCTTTTTTAACGGGCCTTCTCGGGAGAGTTTTATTAGCTGCTCAAAAAATTGCTACCTATTGTTTTATTTGTTTGCTTTACTGATGTTTCTGGGCTGTGCATTAGGCTTTCTAATTGCTGTTCCCTGCTTTGGGAATTATGGCTTTGAAAGGTCGGTTATAAATTATCTACAAACAAATACAGTAATAAAAAGTACTGTTAAAACCACAAGCAGGGTTTGTGACACTTAGCAACGGGCTAAAGATGCGAGTGTCTAGGTATTCTTTTCGTTATTCTTTAGAAGAACAAGTTCTTAGTCCTTATTTTCTTTGAAAGTTGGCCATTTCATGTATAAACCGGCAGATGCCCTCAGAACAGCTTACAACCATTTAAAAAGAATTTAAACAATGAAACAGTGGTGGAGAAAAGATTGAGAAAGTTCGGGGAGTGGAAGCTCAAAGCCAAAGACGGGCAGGCAGAGTGCAGGGACCGGCTAGGACTTCTCGCGTCCCCGGCACGTGAAGCAAGCTTGTGATATCATTTGTCAGTCTGTCTACACAGCCTTTGCTTCCCTCCAGGTTGCTGTGCCAAGTTTCAGCCACGTGGCCACGAGCGCAAATGTAGCCGTCGGTTCTGATTTGATCTCTTCATACACTGGCTTGGGATGACAACCTCCAGGCAGCATGACAAACCTGGGAGAAACTCAGGCGCCACTGCGGCTTTCCCTAGGGATTCCTCTCTTGCTGCTTCACGGCGGCTTTCGCAGGGCAGCGGTGGTCCTCCAAAGAGAAGCCTACGGATCATGTGTTTCCTCTTTGTGTGTGTTCCCAAATGCCAAGACAGCTACTCCCAGCTCAGAAGAGCCATACTTAAGCTGTCAGAGAAGGGAAACCTCTAGGAAGCACACCAGGACTGCCAAGTAGGACAGGGACAACCCAGTACTCTGCCTCTGATAGCTGCCAGCACGCAACGTCCAGGGGATCCGTGGGACCTTTGCAAGTAAGTCTTGGAACAGCCGGGGTGGGGGGAGCTACAGTTCTTGTCAGTGGGGCAGCATACCCCGAACTTCACTGATTTAAAGAGCTGGCATTTACAGTGAGCAAAGAACAGCATGCAAGAACAGGGCCCCCACCCCGAGACCACCTCCATGTGCTCAGACGGGTCCTCTTTCTACAAAGTGGCCACGACTCCAGAGCAGGGATCTGTACAATGAGCCAGCATGCGGCCTTCTCCAAGGCCAGTTAAATCTGCCATTCACTTGCCTGCCTCAGCACCAACTAAAGATTCCAGGTGTATCCAAGTCACATGGCAAAATTAAATCAGGCATTCCTGGCCATGGCATGAGAGCGCGATGGAAAGGAGAACAGTCCAGCCCAGTGAATCATGCAGAGACGCTTCGGCAACTCCCTGTGCAAATGACAGGTGCCTTGAGATTCCGGGAGCATCTACGTATAATTAATTTGTCACAGTTTGAGAATTCCTGAGCTTGAGATACATACATTGCAAACATTATTTTTTAAAAATACACCCTTTCTACAGACCTGACAACCTTTCATAAATACCTACGCTGGAAAGTCATACATTAGAAGTGGGTAAAGGTTTTCAAATATTTCTACAGAGACGGCAGGATGAGGTTTGTGAACTACGGTATTTTGGATTGTTGACAAACAATGAAAAATTCCTGCAAAGGGTAAGTAGCACATCAGGCAAGACCGATTTCGAATTTTCAGCAGTGAGTAAGACTGAGATTCAGGTATTATTTGTACTCAGCCATGAAGTTACCCGGGCAACTCTGGCCCCTCGCCCACTCTCAGTCCAACCTACTTTACAGGGTTACTGTGAGGATAGAAATGCCAAGGAAGAGGGCAGAGTACACAGCCTTGGGTTCTTGGCAAGAGGAAACAAGCAGTGTAGAAATGTAGCAGTGCATTAACTGTCCCACGGATGTGCTAGGTTTCTGTTGAAGCAGCAAGGCTAGCCATAGGTAAGGGAGTGCGCCAATGCGCAGCTGCCGGAGAGGTGCCAGCTGGCCCAGAGCCATCCAGGGAGAGCGCTGGCATCTCCAGGTAGTGCTGGAAAAGACCCTGGCTGAAGCCCACAGGGGCCGTTGCCAGTCATATGAAGATCCCTGGTCTGACTCAGTAGAAAGCAGATGCTCAGCCCAGAGTCCTTCCCTGATGTGTCAGCACTGACTCAAGGAGAAATGCAGGAAGACCGTGAGGCCTGCAAGCATCAACCGAAAGTTTCTGAATACGGAACAGGTCCATGTGGTGCTCAAGAGGCTAGAGGACCGGATGGAGAACAAGGTGTGGAGCCCTCCTCGGCTGGGAGGTTTTCTGAAAAGGCTCGGGCAAGTGTAGGTAGATCCAAGCGACCACGAATCTGCACCTTCCCTGCAGTCAAGTCTCTTCCCCATACCTGGCCAGTCAAGGCACATGAACTCGGGTTGTCTGCATGGCGCAACTTCCGACACAGAATCAGCCTCTGGCGGCCCCTAACAATCTGTGATGCCCTCTAGAGGGTCTCAAGATCCCTTACAACTGGCCATGTTGGCTGGGGTTGATGGGACCTGAAGTGCACAACAGGTGGAAGGCAGCAGGTTCAGGAAAGCTGCTGTAATAGCCAAGAAGTGTCGCTTCCGTGCAAAAAAAAAGGAAGGGCAGCGCCTGGGCCAGGCCAGAATCCCTGTCCGGAGTGGCGAGGAGGAGGCCTCTGATGAAGGCTCCCCTTCTTCCACTCCTCCGGCTGTGCCACCCCATGTAATTCTGATGCAGTGGCCAGCTGTGACAGCCACCCAAGGCCAGCATGGATAGAAAGGTCACTCGGCTCTTCTGGGGAAACAAAATGACAATCAGGCTCCAGCTCCATCACGGCTCCCAGGAAAGGGCATCCCGCAACCGTAGGGTGACTTGAAGAGGCCCATGGATCCGTGGCAGGCAGGGGGGCCCTCGGAGGGCCAAATGCTCTCTCCAGGCACGAAACCCCCTATGCACAGCGCAGGCTTCAAACTCTGGGACTCGGCACAGACGAGCTTCCAAGTCTCCCAGCCCGACAGGCACGCAGACGCACACGTCCTGCACCCCCAACTCCCAGCAGTCGCTTCTGCCCCACCTTGTTCCCATCCTCCCCTTCTACAGTAAGAAACCATTTCACCCACCCAGCTAGCTCTGCCCGGTTGGCTCTGAATGGAGAGCCACTTAAGAAACGTTGCAGCTCAAAGCCTCTGGAGCAAGAAAGACGGCCTCTTTCCTTTCCAGTTCTGGCAGGGAAGAGATCTGAAGCCGAGGAAACTACTCCCCCTGCTTTCGCCTGGCCGTGCACCGACAGTTGAAAGCAGGGACGAGAAGGGTCGGGAGGAAGGCTTGACGGCTGCGTACTTACATTTTAATGTTCTCATGGTACTGCCTCGTGTCTGAAGGCTGGTTGTACAGCGGCTGCAACGAGAAAGGAGATTTGAAGCATAAAGCACCGTGTTGGCTCTGGCATGCCAGAGTCGAGAAGTGCCATTCTTAGACACCTAGAAGCTGGAGGCACGGCACGTCCCTACCGCTCGGAGCAGCAGTGCCAAGGGCCAACGTGAACTATCGCCTCTCCGTACCCTTCCGCCTCCATCGCCTACAGCACTTCCCCTCCTTGTCTCCCTCCTTGCCTTCCCAAGGTGTTGCTTGCCTGAGTCACGCGGATCTAGCTTGTTCAAAAACAAGCCATTTGTAACACAATGCCTCTGAAGCCCATGTGCGACACAGCGGAGTGCAGCAATCAGAGAAGCGCCAGCTGTCGCTCGCTTCTTTGTGGGAGAAAAGATGAGAAGCACACCTGGGAGCTCGGGGCACCGTGTGCGTGTGTGTGCGTGCGCACAAAGGGAAGAAGGACCTCCGTGGCTCGGTGGAACAGCTCGTGCTTTGCTTGCAGACGGTCCCAGGTGTGATACCTGGCTGCAAAACGGTCTTGGGATGGAACAGGGGGAGGCTGAGATGTGGAGAAGTCACAGCTTGTCCGTGTTGACACTACTGAATTGGAGGGTGTGAATGGGCTAACACAGATACTGTTTTAACACAAGATGCTTCGATGTGTGACTTAGTTAGCAAGAAAAATGGTCATTTCTATGAAATTTACGGAGTAAGGGATTCATATTTACTCAGAAATAGGACCTTTACTTAGTAGAGCATCCCCCAGAGTAAATCTCACAGCTTTGGGAATATAAATGCCTTATACCACAATCCTATCAACAGAATTTGCTCAGTGGGAAGCGCATTCAGGCACAATGCCACCAGCCCGCTCTCTGATGGATCCCTGCCCCCCACTTGAAACTTATGGCCTGAAACTTATCTGACGTTTCAGTTGGAGCTGGAGTTCAATGCATCTGGAAGGAAATTCTTCTAAAAGGGAAAATATTTTATAGGATGATTTTTTCATTATTTCCCCCTATTTCTGTTTTCTATTAGAAAAAGCAAAATTGCTGTGATTTCAGAGGGATTTCCAAGGGGAAATCTCAGCCATTACAGCAAAGGCTTTTTCAGCTTTCCCTGGGACCAGATGCAACTCAGCCTTCTCCAACCTGGTGCCCTGTACATATTTGAACTACAATACTCCTGACCATTGGGTACCCCAGCTGGGGCTGTTGGGAGCTGAATTCCAAAACTTCTAACTGCAGCACAGTTGGGGATTTGCCCGGACTCATCCTGAAGACCAGTTCTGTATTTTCCAGACTTCTCAGAAGTTTGGGAAATCGATTTAGTTATTTTGCACCAATGCTTTTGGATGCTTTGTTTAACCCACTCCTCTCTGTCTAACATTATGAATTTAAAATGAATAATTTTCACAATGAAAACAACAATAGAACGGAAAAGAAATCATTATTGGAAAATGGAACAGTTTCGAGCTATATCTAATACAGCAAGACGGAAACAAAAGAACACACAACTTAAAAAATTCTGTAAGGTGCATATTCAACACAACTGGAGGTTCTTACAGCATACAACCTCTATTAAGGCAACTTAACAGGGAACAAAAATATACAAGATCCAAGATCTCCAGAAAACCAGGCAAGGTGCTATGAGACACAGGCGAACTGTGGAAGGAGATGAGACAAAAGGAAGAAGCGGTTTCAGAGATCTCTGCTTAGACAGGAACTAAAGACCGTGAGCAGTCAATTCAGCAGCGCTGTGATCTTCTGAAGTATGAGGCTTGGGGGCACAGAAATCAAGTTCTGGTTTTGTGGGATTTTTGTCTTATTTTTCAGATTTATGGTAAAATTTCTAGCCCATCCTTTCCCCTTCCCACAGGGGATCCAAGGTGGTTTACAGGGTCCTCCTCTTCTCCATTTCATCCACACAACAGCCCTGTGAGGTGGGCTGGGCTGAGAATTTCCGATACGCCCAGAGTCACCCAAGAGCGTCACGCCCATGGGGGGGGGGGAATGAGTATTTATTTATTTATTTGGAGTTTTTGTAAGCCATCCCATTCACATAAGCCTCGGGACGGCTTCCAACATAATAAACAAACACTCATATAAATAGATACATATAAAATCTGGATTCGCCCTGGCTATAAAGCTTTTATCTCTGGAGTCCCAGCCCAACCCGAGCCACTATGCCAGACGATGGGTCCTGGATGGAGGAAGGACCAATTTGCTTCCAGCCATTCCCCAGAAGCAGATATAAAGCAGATGTATTTAAAAAGCAAATTTTTAAATGAATAAATGAATGAAAATGAATAAATCAATCAATGTATTTATGCTATTTCTTTGTAAGCTGTCCTGAGGCTTTTTTGCGATTAGGACGGCATATAAATTATTTTAAATAAATAAATAGACAGACAGACAGAGATCACAGAGAGCTCCAGCTGTTGCCATGGGCAAAAAAATTGGGTGCTGACTCTCTCTCTGCCTTCACAACAGCATTTGGCAAAAGGGACCGACTGCAGCTTCAGACCCCTTTGTAAATCAAGCCTGCCCACCCAGACCTGAAGCCGGAGCAAGAGCTGGAGCAAGCCTCTCCCGCTTCAGCACATCTTGGCCATCCCTGGCTAAATTAGGCCTCCTCGCCCAGGAGACGGCGATTCGCACCCTGCAGGCCACAGCGGCCACTCAGATCCGCAGCCCTGCTTGGTCAGCCATGACTCACGCCTAGACCCATGAATCATCCACTGCTTGGGCCTTTTCCAGATGAGTAATGCAGCCAGAGCCTTTGAAGTGTAGCACCAGTCATCGGTCAGGAAGCTGCAGAATGCCCCTCATTTTATGGGGTCAGCAGGAGAAATTCTCCCTGCCTGCTGAGCAAGAAGAGAAGAGGGAGAGCAAGTCTTCTCTGGAGCTTCCTCAAAATGTTTTTGGGGTAAAAGTTCAGGAATGAGTTGTGTGGGAGGCTGGCATCTTGGGAGTCGGATTAAGCAAGCGGGTGCGAGCGTCTCATCAGGGTACAGGGAGGAGGCTTTATGCTTGAATAACCCCACTCAATCCACCCATTTCTGGTATAAAACCCTACATCGATCGCTTTCCCTGCATGCAGAAAACTAGCAATTCAGGGAGAAGAGTGTGAGCCTAATTTTCTCTCTGAACATGGATATTTTCTATCTTCAGGGAGATTTTTGTACGCACGAGAGGACTTTGAGAGATGGAGACTGTCATGGAAGCTCTTGTGCGTAATGCTTCTACTACACACGAGCGATCAGTCCGGGCTGATTTCCTGGACAGGCTGTCCAGGAACTGTAGGGAAACAGCAACTTCTGGAATGATTCACTACTTTACTTTGATAAATGCAGAAATAGGTCCAGGGGTTGAAAGGACAACTAGACAAAACTAACTGGCCTGCAACTTCAGTGTCACGTGGCAAAATGAGGCCCCTTTTAAACGTTTATGGAGGACCTGCAGCTTCGGAGTCCTTCCCCGCTCCCCATTTTCTCCTCCTGCCCCCTCACCTACTCGCTCTGCTCTGCATCAGTCCTTTTCACGCACTCACCCAAAACGTGCAGCCACGGCTTCTCCATGATTCTATCCCACATGGAGGTGGGTGGAGTATGTGGGCGTGTTTGTAAGGCACAGAGAAAGAGGGCAGGGGCAGGCGACCCTGCCCAGGGGCGGATCCAACCGGGTGACTCCTTCCCACCTGATCGTTTTCCTGCTGAAGGCAGGAGCGACGGGGCAGGAAAGCATCTGCTCAGCCCAGGTGCTTGCGCTACCTGGGAAGGGCGCGCAGCTCGGTGCGGGAAGAGCAGGGACTTTGCAAAACGGACAGGGCTGGACTCAACTCCTTGCCTCCCCAGTTCAGTACGAAGCAGCTGCCGGAAGGACGGTTCCCTGGCTGAGATCCTGGAGCGCCCACACGACGGCAGTGGAGCCCAACGCACGGGGACGCATCAACGGCAGTGTCCCATTAGCACGCAAGCTGCTGCCTGGGCATGTGTGGGACCTTCCTCAGAAGCCCCCGTTCCCGGCAAGCTTGGCTGCAATCCCTACAGTAGCTGGGGAGAAATGGATGTCCCCGGCGGCACTGAGCTAGTTTGCACGACGGGGCCTGGCCTGGCCTATTACACATGAGTAGGAGACAGGCAGAGCACTCCCTCCCAGTTTTGCTCAGCAACCCACAAGCTGCTTCATCGCAGGGTGCTTAGAATGATGTCTGAACCTGCAACAAGGGCTTATTTAGGAGCTAAACCACCTAGCAGTTAACCCAACAACAAACCATGGTCTAATCACTGAGGTTTTGGCCCCTAACCCACCCTGCAGTCCTCGTTCGGATGACTTGCTAAGGGACCTAGAATGGAGCAGCTGCTCGCTAAGTAAAAACAGAAGTGGCAGCTGCTCTCTTACTCGTGTACAAAAGCCCATGACTTGTTTGCCCCATCTGACGTTGTGTGACACAAATAGTGTATCCTGTTGTAATACAAAGTATTTTGAGGGGGCTTGGTCTTGAAATAGGACCCATTCGTTTTACTAAAGAGCTACTGGTAGAGAAGAAAGCTTAGAACTGGTTTATGAATAGGGATCAACACAGCTGTTGGCATTCTGGGACGTGTGATTATGTGGAACTGCCGTAACGAATTCCTGAACGTCAACATTTACTACACCACCACTGGATGAGACACCAATCTTCTGACCTGGCATAAGTATTCTGTATTTTCCTGTTCTGCAATGTAAACACACATGGGAAAGAACCACCACAGACAACCAGCTCAGAGGAGGGAGAGCAACAGCCCCAGCATCTAAAAAGCGTAAAAAATGACAACAGGAACAGGTGGCACTCCTGCTGCTACCCAATCTGGCACTTGGCCCACTGCTTAATGGTACTGCTATAGGATCACGGAGGGCCTCCAACACCACAGCTAGGAGAGACAAGGGCTGCAGCAGGTAGATGCGTTCCTCAACCTGCCACACTCCGCCTCCAAGGTGCGTTGGACTAGAAGGGTCATCATCTCCCACTGCCTTGGTCCCGTGGCCAGACAGACCGAGACATGGCAACGTCACAGGCTTTTGGGTTCAAGAGCCTAAGAAGAGCCACGCCGGATCAGGCAAGGCTCCGCCAGTCTTGCGTTCTGTTGACTCAGTGGCAAACGAGCGCCCCGTCGGAAACAAGCAAGCAACCAGCAGCCATCGATCGCTTTCTCCTCCATTAATCTACCCTTTCAGGATGGCCCAAATTGTGTGACAGGCACTGAATTCCACAGTTGTAGTTATGCACCATGTGAAAGTCCTTCCTTTTATCTGAGCAGAATCTCCCGCTATCGACTCCATGAGACAAGCCCTCTGGGTCCTAGGATCACGAACTGCCTCCCACACCGCGCATCATTTTGTGCTCCAGCGTGGGCACGAAGAACAAGATGGAGGCTCGGCGAAGCAGCTGATCTGTAGGGCGTTCCATGCTTGGCTGCCTGAGCATTTACCCAACCAAAGTGTCATATGGAAATTAATCACAGCCACAGCTGCCAAGTCACTTCCCCACATGTAGGGGGAAGTGCAAACGTTTTTAAAAAGCAAAACAAAACAATGACTTGGTTACTTTGACCCTGGTTGGCGTGGTCCTTCTAGGATGAAAGGAGTGAGGGGGCTGCTTTGGGAAACACTTTGCCTGCGTGCGCTTATGGAGTAATTTCATGAAGCTCTCTGAACAGCGGGAATAGTTGCGCCCAAATCCGGGAATGCTACTCATGGGATCAGCCATTCTTTGCTTCCTTGTGGCTGGGGCCTGTTTGACACACACATTTCTGAAGACGTCCATGGATGGAGGGGCACAGATGTGGAGTGCTGAGCCTCTTTTGCAGGAGGACTGAATCCAGGGCTGGAGGAGCTCTTGGGGCTTGTCTTCCAGTGGCGGGTGGGGGCAGAAATACAAAAGCAAACATTGGAGAGTGTGGACACATATTTCAGCTTAAAGCTGCAGTAACTAAGCCTCAAGGAAGGCTTGTTAATCTTTAGACTGGGATCAAAAATGTGCAGCAGCCAAGAAACCACCAAACAACCGCTGTTTGGGCATGAAGCTGAGAGAAGGGGAAACACAGAGGGCCAGGCTGGGCCTCTGGTGGAAGGATTTGGCCCATGAGCCTCAGGTTCAACACATCTATCACAGATGGAACTTTGACACTGAATGGATTCAAACAACGTGAAAACTCACACTCAAGGGTTGCTACTAAACTATGGGCTGCTGCCAAAGCTTGGGTTATTGGGTTGTCTGAACCCAACCGTCATAACAAACCATGGTGAACAACCCACAGTTCGAAACCCACAACAAAGCAAGGGTTCTCTTTGTGGGTTGTTCACAGTTAATGAGCCATGGTTTGTTAGTGCAGCTGGGTTCAGACAATAACCCGCAATAATATATCCTCCAGATATATCGGTCTACACTCCCATAATCACTTTCATTTTTGGCTTATACTCATTGGCTAACAGCCCTTATCAATTCTGGCTATGCTGCCTAGGTCAGATAGGAGTTGCAGCCAAAAGATACATAACACCCCACAGGAATTTCAAATAGTTCTTAAGATAACCATAAAAGAAAGCCCTGGCCCAACCCAGTCCTTTACTGAGAAAAGCACAATGGAGAAAGAAAACCCACCTTGTTTTCCTTCATAGGGAAATTACCACCTGCATAGCCCAAGCTACCTGCACAGAGCTCTCTGAGCGCTATTTTGATGGAGATGCCCAGGAAGCCACCAGGGGATGGACCTGGGGCAAGAGGAATGGGCATCAGAGGAGCAGCACAGGGCCACAGTGGGGTTTTGGCCCCAGGTCTGATGGGCTGTGCCCTGCCTCGGATCTCTGACCAAGGCACCCTAGATGGATGGTGCAGTCTCAGGCTCAAAACAGGGTCTGGGGACCACTCTGCTCAGGGAAGGTGCTTTCTCCCAATTCTGGGGAACCCGCACCCCACTCTGTGCTGCCCTGTACCATTATCAGGCCTGCAGTGAGGAGGAGGAAGAGGAGGGGTGCGGGGAGGTCTGCTTCCTCCAATCCAGCTGCACCTGCCCCGGTCTGGATCCAACCCACATTTGTCAGCACTGACCAGAGCAAGAGGACACATCAAGAAGCAATTCTGCGCAGCTCCATTAGAAATACACCCAGGGCAGCAAGCCAGTGCTGAAGGACGGCTTCTCATACATTTCCCTTTGCTCCAGTTTGCAGCAAATACTGGAGAGAGTGGGAGGAGGGAGCCCAGAACCTTGGAGAAACACTCCGCCAGCAGGCAGGTGTTCCTGGGTCACTGAGAGCCCCATCCTGCCCGGCATCAGGCCAGCAAGACTCGCCAGACAAAGACTCCTTTGCCAGTGTTGCAACCGTACAGATGTCTGGAGTGAGTCTATCTTGTCCTCAAACATTTGGCTGCCCTCCAAAACCTCAAGGCTGACAGATAAGGAGGGAACGAGGGGCAGAAAGAAAGGAAGACGAAATTCACGCATGCATGCATGCTCACACAGTGGGGGGCCGGGCCGCATGGCATGCTAAGGGGCAGTCCGTGGTAGAGTCCACCCTGTCTCCTTGGCTTTTCATCGTCACGTCCCTCAGATGTCGGAGGGTCGCCGCACTTGCGGTTTTTCTTATTTCTGGTTGTCTTTTGCAAGTGCCTGCTTACTACTGCCTGCTCTAAGGAGTCCTCCCTGATAGGCTTCCGGTGTCATAAAGAGCAGCGAAGGAGAATAAGAAATATACAGGGGAAGTAACAAGAAGATACCGCCTGTCTGCTGATCTGTACACCGTGGTGAACAACTGGGGGAGAAAAGAGAGATCAGTTCACACATATGGGGGCGGGGGGGGGGGAGAGAAAGAGTAAATGCACCCAAACGGCGGAAGGACAGTTTCCCCCCCCCTGGCAACGCGATCCTCTTGTTTTCCAGTGTCAAGCTGACACTTCAGAGTGTCATCCACACTTTCAAAACTTGCCCAACTCTCCAGCTACTTCAGAAAGGGACGGTATTAATCAACCGCCCCCGCCCCCACTTCATGGCTCCTTTCTATTAGTGTAATTACTCCCCAGGTCATTTGCAGCTGTGCTCAAATTACATAACAGGCACCCCCTTCTTGTCAACAATCCTACCTGATAGTCCGAAACACAAAAGACTGACAAAGAAAATAATTTTTAAAAATATGACCCTGACAGCATATTTTCGAGGCACTGAAAAGAAAAGCTGAGGAACAAGTGACAGTCCTTCTGTTTTGGCATCAGTGGAATGACAGTCATGAAAAGTGAGCGCTACGGGCTCGTTTGCAGCTCTTGCTCAGTGGCCTGGTGGCCAGCTGCGACAAGCCGCAGGCAAATAGGTCTCCCGGGTTCAGATGACATGAGGACCTATCATGGGCAAGCACAACCCTACGACAAGCCACAGGTTCTCCTTGTGCTTGTTCCCAAAAATTAAGCCATCCTGCAGAAAGCATCCTGGATTTTGGTGGGTTGCCATGTCGTGCACACCCGGGCTACACATGTTTAGAAAAGCAAAGCCAGACTTACCAACTCCACCTGAGGTCCCAGTCCTTCTAGTATTCTGTGGGCCGCTTCTGCCTTTTTCTGCAAAAATAGAGGCAGACACATGAATACAAAGAGGGGGAAGAAGGGAAGAAACAAGTACGTGGAAGTTAAGGCTTCATGGACCGAAGCATCGCCTGGACTGATGCTACTGCCAGCTTCCCCTGATCTGCCACATACAGGGACTCTCATGCTCCCGCAAAGCGTTTCGCTTCCCTCCCCACCCTTCCCTGAGGCAGGAGGAGAAAGAAAGGCTAGAGGCACCGAGAGAGGAAGAGCGTGTTCCCCGGCCCATGTCACTGGCCAAGAGACGGGTCTGAATGCCTGCCAAGTGGAAAGGAGAGACCACCCACGCTCACGCAAGCTTCAGAGCCATGGGCACGAGCACCGAGGAGCACCGAGGGAGAAAGGTTAGGAGGTACCTCTGCCCATACCTGCCGGGAGCTCTCGTTTTCCCGGCATGCATGCCTGCAGGAGCTCTCCTGGTCCTCTCCTCCTCTCCCTCTGCCCTGCACAGATAAATTCTCTTTCACTTTCAGAGTACTGGGATGCTGTACAATTACCTCAGCTTTGCCATGCCCCCTTTCCAGGAAGAGCTCTTCTGTTGAAATTGTGATTGTTATACTCTGGCCTCTGCCCTTGAGTGATTCTTCCGCATCGTTTGCTCACTGCTCATTCTCTCTCTCTCTCTCCACCCCCCCGCCCCAGCGTCTGCTCTTTTCTCATCCAGCTAATTACATTGGGCCAAGCAGAAAGAGGCACAGAAACAGCATGCCGGAACGGCACATGTCACAACAGGACTTGGATGGCCCATGCTGCAGCAAAGGGAGTCTAAATCAAGGCCAACCTTTCCGCCAAACAGAGACGCACCCCACAGGCTGTGCCCAACAGCCCTGCCACTCCGGGCTCCCAAAGCAGAGGAGGAAAGAAAGCAAAGGCGAGGGCCCAGCTCCGGAAGGGGCGACTCGGAGGCAGCTGCAAATGGGTGAAGGGGCGAGGAACGCACACCAGCAGCCAGGAAGCTGCCCCCCACCCCCCCAAGGGTGTGTATTTAGGAACCCTTATCAGAGCTCTGCTGCCTTGCATGCAGCTTCCCAGCGTGTGCCCCCTCAGGGTCACGATGACGGACCGGCAGGTTCGATTCCCTGCCGCGCCTCTACGCTTATTACCAGAGTTCTTATTGGTGTGGGTGATTCTGAATGTGCAGCCACGTGAGTACGGTTACTCAGAATCTTGCGGTGAGTCTCATGTGATTATTACTGGGGCTGTGGGGGTGTAGCTTAGTCGCAGAGCACATGAATCGCAGGCAGAAGGTCCCAGTTCAAACCCTGGCAGCATCTCCGGCTAAAAGCTCCCAGAGAGTAGCTGCTGCTGGCCAGTGCTGGCAATACAGGCCAGCTGGGCCAAAGGTATGATTCTGCCTGGAGTAACTTTCCTATTAAGCTGATTTGCTGTAAGACCCCAGTAAAAACTCAGGCACCACGTAATCTATAAAAAGACAATAGCGTTTGTTTGTTTGTTTCAAGAATGAGCTGTGGCGAGGCTCGGACTCAGCCGTGCCCTTCCGCAGGACACGCAGGGAGAAAATGTTTAAGCTTCTGCAGCAAGCCATAAGCCTTATCTGGCGCTAGAATGACCCACAACATGTGAGCAAGTGTGGAGACAGCTTGTCTGCCCTGCCCCAGTGTCTCTTCGCCTCCCCACATTGAGCAAACGGACTGAGGTGGAGCAGGGCACAGGAAGCTGGAACCGGTACGCAACCGGTCTGCCGTCTGACCACCTGGAGTTAAGCTCTACCATTCTGCATATGGCAAATTGCTTCTTTAGTGGCCTACAAAGCTCTTCTCTCAAGTCTGCCCTCACAACAACCCTGTGAGGTAGGTTAGGATCACCGTCAGTGACTAGCCCAAAGTCACCCTGCTAGATCATGGCCAAGCAGGGACCCAAACATCTCCCAAGTCCCAGTTCAACGGCTTAACCACTACACCACCTTGGCTCTCTTTGCACACAACGGTGGTTTGTGCAAAGCATGGCTTGCCATGATTGCATGAAATAGCAGAATGGGGAGCTGCCGGTCTCCCTCACTTAAAGGCGGAGGGAAGAAGAGGCGGGAACGTCGCCACTTCTCCTAAGGACAAACCATGATTTATAATTACACCTTAAAGGAGCCAATGAGCCATCCCAGTGACTTACACGCAATAAATAAATAAATAAATAAATAATAAGGGGGGGAGGGGGGGAAATACCTTATGCTGACGCCATCAGTACAAAGTCGGAGGAAAAGGTCCAAACTAATAGGAAACGTAAATCAGAACAACATCGAGCCTTAGTGGTCAGCAGGAGATCCGAGCAACAGTCCATTTGCTCATGCAATAGAAAACCGGCTGGCCACTAAACGTCACAAGGAGGACACGGGTACATCAGCACCCTCCTACCCATGTTCCCCTGCACACTGCCTCTGCTTCTGGAGGCAGAGGAGAGCCATCCGCCCCTGATCTCCTCCTCCTCTATCCAAACCTCTTTCAAAGTGGCCCAGATGGATGGTTGTCGTGACAACCTGGCGACGTCAAACACAAACAACTTGCTAGTGAGAGTGAACGTGACACGCTGTTCACACCCGTGTTCAAACCCACTGCGCCAGTTAAATGGCCCCAGGCAAGCCCTGACCACCCGCAAAATGAGGACAGCCATTCTGGACTACTTTGCAGGGCTGTTGTATGGATAGGTGAGATCCTGTACACGTAGTGCTTTCAACCCACTACAGTAAGATAAAGTAAGAGCAGCACTGCAGGATCGATCCCCACAATGACCAGCCCAATCGTTTTACTTACTGAATAAACCGATACTTAGGTAATGTGAAGTACATGGAACATCACTCCAGACTACAATAAATAACCAACAGCTACACATCTGGCTGTAAGAGTATGCATTTTAAATTTTAAAAAGGAAATGTTTAATGAACTAACAGGTTTGAAAATATGAAACGTTTTGGCATATAATGTCCAAACGAGGGCCTGCCATTGCATGCGGCTTCACGGCATTATTGCCTCATTCATGACTAAAACTGGTGCTTCACACCAAAACCTTTCACGTTTTAAAATCTGTTTGTTTGTTTAAACCTTTGCAATATTTAAAACTGAAATGTTGTGGGGTTTCACAACAAGAGCAATATCTAGAAAAGAAGATGAGTAAGGAAAAGCATCTGTGACAGACAAGGATAAATAAAGAGATTTTCAAAATTTGGATCCAATTGGAAGTGCTGAGGACGAGTCGCTGCCTAGATAGGTTGGACCGCAGTGAACACAATGGTAGTATTTGTCAACAGCTTGGTTTGGCACTGCTGCTTTATGGCACCGTTACTGGAAATACTTATTGGAACTGGCCAGCCCATGTATATGAACACTCGTTATTGCTGAATAAATATAAAATGGAGGGTTCTAAGCTAGAGTGGATTAAGGAACTGGATTACCACATTTTACCTACTCAATGGGCTGACGCTTTGCTGACTCCACCTACTGCATATATGGATCCTAGGCTGCATCTTATTCAGCAAACACTTTTATTTTGTGTCTAATGGACTTCATAATATCCCACTAATACCGGTCTTTCTAATTTGGCCCACTGGTGGACACACAATGCAGCGAATGTGTCTTTTAAGCACATGTTTCGGTAATGTCCAGTTGTTGCTGCTTTTTGGGAAGAGGTTATTATGTAGATAAATTTTGTACTGAAACAGTCTTTAATATTCACCGATGTACATGCTTTTTAAAATTATCCACCTGCTTCTTGGAAATTCATGAATAGTCAGCATAAGTGGATTTTCCATGGCCTTTCAATAGCAAAAAGACTGATATAACTATATAGGGAAAATAAAGGATCAGCTCCCATAATGCAGTGGATGGTAGACCTCATGATGCCACACAGGCACCACCTTGAAATGGGACGCTTGTTTGGCCGTCTAGCCTGCTATTGTTGAAGGCTGTGTGTAGTTACTAGCAAGGTAAATGCTTTTCAAATATATGCAGAGATATGGATACCTACAAATCTAAGCTGCAGGTCCCCAGACCTCAGTCCCCGTGCCCAGCCCTGGCAGAGACTCTCTTAACTCTCTGTACCACTGGCAGAGAGTTAAGTCCTAAGCATCCACTTACGTACTTCTGGTGCGACGTGCTGGTGAGCCGCCACCTCGATTCCATGCAACAACCCCTGAAAGCGTAAGTATCTTGCAAGAGCAGTAAAGGAATGGAAGGCACAAGGCCAAGAATCTCAAACAGCTGAGGCATATTCAACAAAATGAGTATCTGAAGTTTTATTTCTGGGGAGGGGGGAGATGTGGGGGCATAAGATTGTCTGGAACTGAACTAGCAGCCTCTTTGCCTCCCAGTTCCTGCAGGTGTGGCAACTCTGAAGTTACTCAATCACTAGAGATGGAGGTAGTCAGCCTGGTCATCACGAAATGTTTAGAACTTCAGCTCCCATAATCCCTGACCATCGCCCATGCAGGCTGATGAGGCTAAGAGGAGTTGTAGTCCAAAATACCTGGATGGCAGCTGGTTACCTACCCCTAGGCTTGAGAAATGCATTCTGCACTTGCCTAGGGGCACTCCCCCTTCAAGGCCTGGGCTTGAGCTGTGGGAACCGAGCTCCTACTCCAGAACTCCGGCATGAAGGGAAGCATCTAATCCCGCGGTCCTCAGTGGACAAACACGCACAGGATGGGTGGCCGCAGCGGGAGGAAGATGCTACACAGCCGGAGAAGCCACCCAGTGGCCAGCTTTTGCATCGCCGCACCGAAAACACCCCACCGCAGCTGCAGGCTGGCCACACATGGGCACAGGGAATGCGTCATCACCAGAGGCAGGGAGCTAGAAGGGGAAGTGTGAACGCCAGCATCATCACATCGGCTCCGAGTGAAAGGGCTTAAAATGTGCCGAGTTCAAGGAATGACGGTTCTGGGGAAGCGCACTGCTCTCTGGAGAGCGATGTAAAAGTTAGCAGAGGCTTTTGTTACAAAACACCCCCCATCCCACAGGTTTTATCACAGCCCCAAAAAAAGCAGCACTGCCGATCAAAAGGGGTTTTTCATCGTTGCAGAACATCTGCACCAAAGAGCAGTCCGGGCATCGTAGGCAAAGCCCAGCGCCAAAAAAGCAAAACCAACCCGGAACGAGCGAGCTGAACACCAAGCATGGAGTATCCTCACAGGGATATCAGAGGCTGCACTGCACTGGGCCAGACCTTGGCAGACCTAGCCCAGCACTGCCAACACTGACTGGCAGCAGCCACGCAGGGCTTGGGGGGCACGTCTTCCCAGCTCTACCAGGAGATGCTCCAGACTGCTGCACCACCACTTGACCGCAGCCTCTTCCAGCTCTCTCGATTTTGGAAAATTTATGCTTTCGCCCAACAACTAAAACAGTGGGCAACTTTTATTTTTTTAACGGCAGCATTGTTTTGTGGGCTGCCATTCAGCCTGCCAGATCTTATCTGCACAGTGAGTAATTTCACTGGGACTTAAAAGTGTGAGTCACCATCACTAGTTCAGGGCTGATAAATATAAGATTTATGATCTGCCTTCTGTCTTTATTTTGAGTGTGTATGTGTGTGTGTGTGTGAGAGAGAGGGAGGGAGGGAGGGAGCAGCAGATCTAGTGACTAGGGCTGGTCATCAGAAAGACATTTCTGCTGTCTTTGGGCTATTGTTTTTGATGATTTGATACTATTATAAAGGCATTGATTGTGACTTATGTTTTGTCATAGTCTTGGAAAGAACTGAAACCTGAAAGGCTGCATACTCATTGCTATCGATAATGATAAAAGAGGGCCCATGGCCGTCTGCAACACAGTGCTAAGATGATGAAATGCAGGCAACTGAAGCTTGGCGTGTGTACTAAAGGGACCCAGAGCTGTGCACCTTGGGGTTATTTTGTTTTGAAAATGCATTAATTAATTTTAATTATTTTAAATATGCCCATGTGGATGAAGCCTGCAGTAGCCTCTTCTGACACTAGGAGCAGGCATTTCCGCGAGACTGCAGCTTTGCTTTCTGTGCTGTTTGAAGCCAGGAAAGACTGGAGATCTTACAGAAATTGATAGACCCCCCCCCACCACCACCACCTCTCAGGGTGCTCTAGGAATTGACCGTGGTACGTGATGCAGTCGGAGGTCTGCTTGAAGGCTTTGCTGTATCAATTAAGGCCTGATCCAATTTGGGAAAAACCAGGATAATTTGCTAGAAATAGCAGTTCAAATACACAAGACCAGCCCCCAAATCGAGGCAAGTTTTAAACTGAATTTCCTTCCATTTTGCTTATTCCCAATTGCTAAATTAAGTCCTTCTGCTACTCCTGAAGGATGCTCTAGCCAGGTCTTTGGAAAAACTCCAGAAGAAAATAGTTCCGTAAATTCAAAGCGCTTCTTTCAATCTTGGATTCTGGACCTGTTTTGGACTATGACTTGCATCACCCTGACCACTGGCGATCCTGACTGAGGCCGATGGGAGTCAGAAGCCAAAACTTGTTTGTAAGCCGCCCCGAGGCTCATGCGATGGGGCAGCATATAAGTTGTCTAAACAAATAAAATAAAATAAAATAAATAAATAAAACATTCAGAACAGTTGAGGAAAAACAGTCTGGGTAAGCAAATGGTAGGCAAAATTGTAGCAGAAACATTTGACAGTATTTTCCACTCAGAAATTATAATGTATCCAAAATCTGCCAAACTGAAGCAGAACACCACCTCAAAGTTGTATTTCAAGATGGCAGCCATCTCAAATTTTAGAGGCAGATATAATTTCTCCTTAAACTTTTATTTCTCCTTAAATGTATTTCTTGTCTGTAAAATATTCTAAGAAATGTGCAGGACCGGCAACATGGAATTATATTGGACATAATAACCATATTATCTGCAATAATATGTTTGTCCGTCCTATAGCACCAAGACCATGGAACCCACACATCTGAAACTTGTCGAACATACTATGAGTATCGTAGGAGTATACGCCTCATGGTTATTTCGCATTTCCAAATGAATTAATTGAAGCTTGCACTTGCATCTCATAAACACATGGAATATGCTTCAGAATAGCAGAACTGCGTATATTTAACTGATATTTGGCCCTCCTGCCATTACAGAACTCGAAGTGACATACGTGGAGTTCCCAAAACGTCTCTTATTCAGGTACTGACCAGCCCTAGCTCTGCTTAGCCTTGGAGTTTCACAGAGTTTCCCTGCTACTATAAAAAAGCATCTTTTGTCCACAGAGCAGACAGTAAATGAGACATCTTCAAGCTGGTGTCTTCAAGGTGTGCTAGACCAAAACTCTGGCAGTTGTAATCCAACACACCTGCAAGGTACCAGTTTGCAGAAGTTTGCTATATACATTTTGCTAGTAAACTCATTCAGAAAGTTTTCTTACTCGAACCCACGCACACCCAGACAAGGAATTCTTCTTGCACTGTACACTGTACACTGTAATGGAGACTTCAAGCTTTTAAAACATGGCTTAATTTACCTGCCGAGAGGGTCATACGGTGCAGAGCAATCAGCACATCAGAACAGCCCCTGTGGGTAGATTAAGCCACACTGGGCTGTGGAAGTCAAGTCATGAAAAGCAAAACATGAAGCCACTAAAAAGACTTCGAAAAGCCTGGGAGAATTTCTTTTAAATGCCTGGCACCAAAAAGTCAACAAAGTAGGCACCAGGCGGAACTCTCTAGGGAGGGAGTTCCAAAATGAGGGCACCAGCACCAAAAAGGCCCCGTCATAAGCACCCCATAAAACATTAAGGACGTGAGAACGGCCGCTGTCTCGAGCATCCTGTTCACATGGTAGCCGAGTGGCTGCCCAGGGGAAACCCACAAGGAGGGGATAAAGGCAGGAGCACCTTGCTGGATCACGTTTGGAAATCACCCTCCGATTCGGGCTGCAGATTCCAGATTTCCTAGGCAAATGGATGCCTGACGCTACCTCCTAAGGTCTGTGCAACAGGAGGGTAGGGCATGGGAAAGACGTGAACCCGAAGCTGGAAGGGATCATTCCGAGGCTGCAAGCCCTCTGCTGAAAACAGTCGACCGCTGTCTGCAAAGCCTCCTATGACCAAAGATGTGAGCACCCCCTTCATCTGTGGCCAGTGAGACAGCCTGGAAAAATGGCACCGTACAGCCATGGAACAAATGAAATGAATTGCAGGAATCTGCAGAACTCTGCAGTCTCTGCTCGTAACTCCTTTGCCATCCCAAGAGGCTTTTGCTTCCCACACCCCCGGTAGAAATTTGCTTTTAAAAAGTGCTCCTAAAATGTTCAATTATTTAAGAAGCGAGTCAAATTACCCCCTGGAGAAGGTTTCTAGAACACAGAGTCCCTGCTAATCAGGACAGCATGTGACTCAGTGCATTGCCTTTAAATCTTGCACGGGTGCCGTGCGCTGGGTGCAGCGTTGCAGCCGGCTCGGAGACCCCACTGAGGGATGGGGTTCGCTGGACTGGCCCCGGGGAGGCCAGCCGTGTCTGCGCAGCTGGCAGCTCTTCAGGAGTCCTTCAGGCAGGAGACACCCAGAACTGAACCCACAACTCTTCGCGTGTGAAGCAGGGTTCTCCCACCCAGCTGGAGCTTTCCCCTGACCTCCATCCACCCCACATGTTCTTAAAGTGGGGGGGGGGGCAACCTGCAACCTGCAGGCCTTCTGCAGCACCACTGGCCATTTCTCCCCCCCCACCCCCACCCCCACACACATTTGTTGTGATAGTGAGAACAAAACAGCTGCCACTTTGCTGCTGAAATCTGGCAGTAGAGAAGAGGTGAAGGGGGTGGGGTTGGAACCTCACCTCAACTTAGGGTCCATGTATTTGGCTGCACACAGCAGAGGACAAGAAACACAGAAACAGAGCGAGTCAGAAGGGGCCTCCCGGGCCATCTAGTCTGACCCCCGGCTCCAGTCGGCTCTGCTCACGACATGCCCGCCATGTGCATGTCCAGCCTATCCTGGAACGCCCTCCCTGATGGGGCCTCAACCCCCTCCCGTGGAAGCCCATCCCGTACCCTGGGGGCCCTAACCGTCAGGAAGTGCTTCCTGGCATCTAAATTTGCCCCTTGCCCAAATTCCATGGGGAGAGGTTGAACGGACTTCCATGCTGAGGATGGGATCGCTTCCTGCACCACGCCTGAGCTGCCGGGCAGGCTGGATGATGCATGCAGCTCAGTCCTTCGACCCCCGATGCCATTCCCTGCGTTGGCACATGCCACCCCATGTGGCCACCTTTGCCTAATGGCAGGGCCGGGCCAGCTTTGGGCAAACGCAAAGTCCCATTTGGAACCCAGGTTCCATCTGGATGCCAGGAAGCACTTTCTGACAGTCAGGACCCCGAGGGCGTGGAATGGGCCTCCACGGGAGGTCGTTGAGGCCCCATCGGTGAGGGTGTTCAAAGACAGGCTGGACATGCACATGGTGGGCATGTCGTGAGCGGAGCCAGCTGGCGCCGGAGGTCAGACTAGATGGCCAGGAGGTCCCCTCTGACTCGCTCTGTTTCTATGTTTCTAAACTACGGTGGGCGGTGATGCAGGGCATTGTCTTTTGGGAAGCATCACGAAGGCTGTGGGCCTCTTTCTCCAAGACGGTTCTATAGTTCTGCAACAGACAGACAGTGACGTGGGTTACAGTGCAAAGACATCTAGGGCAGAATGAATGTGCTTGTCCTGGGGATGCCACAACGCTTTTTACTGTTTCTTCTTGCAACAGACTAACTCAGCTACCCTTTGGCAATAAACATAGATATTTTAAGCTAGCTAGTTAGGGCAGCTCTCCAACAGTTGCTTGAGGAAGTGTTGGCTTCATCATGGCTGTTTAATATTGCTCATTTGACACACTGCATTGTTTATTTCTTTGTCATAATGGTTTCTCTCCCCACCCCCAGAATGTAAACATCCTTGTAGGTTTACTGGACCAAATGGCAAATGAAGTGGAGAGGGGGCAGGGTGGCTCTCTTGCCCACAAAATCCGTGCACAGCCTGAAAATGGCACCTTTCCAAAACGATGCAGTCCCTTAAGGCTGCAAGCCTTCACACACTTACTAGTGAGCAAGGCTCGCCTAATGCAGAGCGATTTACCCCGCAGCAAACACACAGGGGACCGTGCTGCCTTTCATCCACTGCCCCGGGGATTGTCAGAGGGGGTTAGGCTTTTGCAAGTCAAGAGAGAAGAGAAAAGGAACCAACAGTTATTTTGAGAAAAAGAGGGAGGTATTTTTCCTGGAATTCGTCCAGCTACCCTTCCAAAGAGGCGGCCGCTGAACCATGCTCTGGATTCTATTTATAGCACCTCTCGGCTGGGCTCTGCTGTGTCTCAGAATATAACATAAGCATTTCCATTCAGGATCAGGCTTTCTCGCATGGATGGAGACGAGCAAACATTTAGGAGAGGCCAGGCACACAAACAAGCAGAGCGTTTTGCTGGAATTGCAGCTCCTCTCTGAGGGGCTGTGCTCCGCATTGTTGAATCCAGGCTCGAGATAGGAGGACTCAGCGCAGCCTTTGCAGCCAGCCTTGGGCTTTAGCTGAGCAGTAACCATCTTCTGGATTCTGCTGGGTTTAAGTACAAACACCCATACGCCAGCCTAGCCCAGACAGCCGTGGGCGTGAGTGTCTTCCATCTTATGTCAGAAAGTAGCACAAAGCACAGTAAGCGAAATACACCTGATGCAAGAGGCCATCTTCCCCGGGCAGCTGCCAGCGACTCCCTGCCAAGGGCAAAGCCACAAGCAATCTGCTGAGAAAGAGCAGAGCCACACATTTCTGCAAATAAAAAGGTGCTCCTAGGGAGGGAGAGCTAATGATCAAATCTACGTGATGTGGTCAGAGAGCTGGACTAGGGCGGGAGTAGAGAACTGGCTGCCCTCCAGATATCCTGGACTACCTAATTCGCTGACTACTGGCCCTGCTGGGTGATGGGAGCTGTGCTCCAAAACACCTGGAGAGCCCCAGTATACCTAGCCTCGGACCAGAGAGGCCCAGCTTTGCACCTCTAGTCAACCACACCTCTCTCAGCCTGTGCTACCTAACAAGGCTGTTGTGAGGATGAAATGGCTCTCAGCTCAGCAACAAGAGAGGGGATCCCTATGGGACGCTTAGCAGGATGCACCGGGAAACAGCTGGGCAGGTCTGGCCTGTGGGCTTGGGGAGCTTCACCTCTGCTTTAGAGGACTGCAGCGGGGGGCACCCAGAAAATAAACTCAGTTTCTACAGTGTCTGGTGAACAGGGCTGGATGGAGTCACTGGGGCAGAGGTTGTGTGCTTGGGTGGCCTCCAGGGGACGGTGGAGGACCAGAGCGCCTGGAGGAATATTGTCCATGGGGTCGCGATGGGTCGGGCACGACTTCGCGACTAACAACAACTGCCTGGGTCGGTCATCAGTCCTAGAGGAGATCAACCCTGACTGCTCTTTAGAAGGCCAGGTACTAAGGCTGACGCTCAAATGCTTTGCCCACCTAACGAGAAGGAAGGGCTCACAGGAGAAGAGCCCAATGCTGGGAAGGATGAAGGCGAAAGGAGAAGGGGGCGGCAGAGGAGGAGGTGGCTGAGCTGGGTCACTGGAGAGGTGGGAGTGGGGTTGGGTGAGCTCCAGGGGATGGTGGAGGTCAGGAGAACCTGCAGGAATGTTGTCTATGGGGTCACGGGAGTCAGGCCTGACTTTGCGAATGAACAACCACCACCACCACAACAGGCAGCCCCAGCAAGTGCTTCCTTCATGCACAAAAGCAACAATGCCCCCCACATCTGGCTCCAGCCTCGATTCGTATCACGCTTCCCTCCCTTGAAAGCCTAGAAAAATGCAGGACCAGAACCTCCGTCACGCAGGGGAGCTGCAGTCCGACGCATCTGAAGAGCTCCAGCGTGGAGAATATTGTGCTATATTACCAATTAGCAAGATAGAACTAAAAACAGACATTCTTTTTATCTGCAGTGGCAAGGAAGACGACGGCTGGGCGTTCCACCCAGCAGATCCGATTTCTTCACCGTGCAGACTGAGGACGACCCACCAGGTTCGCAAATGACTAACCAAAGAGGAAACGGGTTACCGGGGATGGCTGTGAAGGCCGTCGCCAAGACTTCCTGTGCAAAGTGCAATGGAAGGACTAGTTTCACTTCCTCTCTAGAATGTGCTTTTATAGCCATCAGAGTTTCCTCCCAGAGGAGCTTCTGAAAGTGAAGAGCCTATATTTTGGTAACGCAACACCACAGACCTAATAGGAACAGAAGAGAAGGAAAACAGAAACATTCTCCTCACTCTCTCTACCTGAAAGAGTTTTTATTAGCAACTCTAAATATATTTTACAATCACGCCTTACTCATTCTGGATGTTCCTACTAGTTTATTGATCAAATTAGCCTTAAAAAGCCCTTTCGATCAGCCAAACTGAGCACTTTGCTCCCCCCTGCTACCAAATGCCACTCTGAGGCCATCAGAGGAGAGCAAAAGGCAACCTCAGCGTGGTTTTTAGATCGAGCCTCCATAGCCTAGTGAACGTGGTAACAGCAAAGCTAGTCTGGCATTGGCTTTTGCCTCCTCTCTTTCAATCCCATTTGCTTTTACATTGTGTCTTTAGCATGCAAGCCTGTAAGAGCAGGGATCTGCCTTGTTCGTTAATTCATATTAGCAAGTGTGTGATGCCTCCATCTACGTACCTAACAGAAAATTCCACTGAACTTTCAAGAATTTATCTCTGAGTAGACATAGAAACATAGAAGAGTTGGAAGGGGCCATGAAGGCCATCCAGTCTACCCCCTGCTGTTGCAGGACACCAAGTCACATCATCCCACTCAGAGGGCCGTCCAGGTTCTTTTTGAATGTCTCCAGCGTGGGAGAGCCCCCACCTCTCCAGGCAGCTGGTTCCACTGTCCTATTGCTCTAACAGTGAGGAAGCTCTTCCTGATGTCCAGCCTGAATCTGGGGCCTACACTCTGACATCAGCAAGAAGAGATCTTGACCTTCCTCTTTGTGTCAGCCCTTGAAGTACTTATAGAGGGGTATCATGTCCCCTCTCAGTCTTGTCTTTTCGAAGCTGAACATGGCCAGTTCTCTCAGTCTCTCCTCATGGGGCAATGTTTCCAAACCTGGGTCATTTTTGTTGTCCTCCGCTGGACCCTTTCTAATTTATTTGCATCTTTCCTAAATCTTGGTGCCCAGAAATGGACACAGTATTCCAGGTGAGGTCTGACTATTGAGGAGTAAAAAGGAACTACTACTTCTCATGATTTGGAAGTAATACTTCTGTTAATGCATCCCAAAATAGCATTTGCTCTTTTGGCGGCTGTTCAGAATTGTGCTGTTAACTGGTTGATCCATTTAAAAGCCGCATGATGGCTCAGTTCATTTGTTGTTGTTGTTAGTCACGAAGTCGTGTCCGACCCATCGCGACCCCATGGACAACATTCCTCCAGGCCTTCCTGTTCTCCACCATCTCCCGGAGTCCACTCAAGCTCGCACCAACTGCTTCAGTGACTCCATCTAGCCACCTCATCCTCTGCCGTCCCCTTCTTCTTTTGCCATCTATTGTTCCCAGCATTAGACTCTTCTCCTGGGAGTCCTTCCTTCTCATTAGGTGGCCAAAGTATTTGAGTTTCATCTTCAGGATCTGGCCTTCTAAAGAGCAGTCAGGGTTGATCTCCTCTAGGACTGACCGGTTGGATCGCCTTGTGGTCCAAGGGACTCGCAGGATTTTCTCCAGCCCCACAACTCAAAGGCCTCAATCCTACGGCGCTCGGCCTTCCTTCTGGTCCAGCTTTCACAGCCATACATTGCAACTGGGAAAACCATAACCTTGACTATACGCACTTTCGTCGGCAGGGTGATGTCTCTGCTTTTTAGTATGCTGTCTAGATTTGCCATAGGTTTCCTCCCCAGGAGCAAGCATCTTTTAATTTCTTGGCTGCAGTCCCCATCTGCGGTGATCTTGGAGCCCAGGAAAATAAAATCTGTCACTACCTCCATTTCTTCCCCATCTATTTGCCAGGAAGTGAGAGGACCGGATGCCATGATCTTAGTTTTCTTAATATTGAGTTTCAAGCCAACTTTTGCGCTCTCCTCCTTCACCCGCATCAAGAGGCTCTTTAGTTCCTCTTCACTTTCTTCTTCACTTTCATATTCCACCGCAAAACCATGATATCTCAGGCACAACAACACTAGCACCAGGCCTAAACTGGAACTAAGCATGTGACTCAGCCTTGCCCAACATAGCATCCTCCAGATGTGCTAGATGGATTTCCCATAATTTCCTGGGAATAGGGAAAGCTTCAACACGGCAACTACACTAATGCATACTCTTTCCCAGGACTATCTCTGCCTTTGCCCCTCCACCAACTTCACTATTGTCTTCCCAATCTCAAATTGTAGAATTCCAAGCTCCTCACAAACACGGAATTTGTAAAACACAAAGATGGACTATACAAATAAATGCCCATATTAAAACTTATATAGTAAATGGACTAAAATTCTTTAGCCAAGTTAAATGATTTGTCTGCACTGCCCAAATTCCTGCTATTCCCATCAGACAGAAAACAGGAGGGCTTACTCAAGCGCAGAAACATGAAATTGCCTTAGACTGAATCAGAGCCTTGGCCCATGTAGTCCAGTACTGCCAACACTGACCGGCAGCAGTGGCTCTCCAGAGTTTTTCCAAGCCCAGTCTGGAGATGCTGAGGATCAAGCACAAGACCTTCTGCATGGAGGGCAGGTGCCCCATAACTGATCCATGGCCCCGCCTCTCATCCTGTACCTTTGAACCCACCTGCTTAGCAACACAGCTCAGGACGGAATGCCACGGAAATAAAAGACAACTTAGCTTTTTGGGAGGCGGGACCAGGGAAAGGACATGGATGATGTGGCTGACAACCAAAGCAGGATTGTGCAAGTCCGGCTAAGCTGTAGGATCTGCAACACTATTCTCCTGGTTTATATATGGTTACCCTCCTTTCCTTGGAGAAGAGCCTAATGCTGGGAACAAGAGATGGCAAAAGAAGGAGGGGGCGGCAGAGAATAAGATGGCTGGATGGAGTCACTGAGGCGGTTGGTGTGAGCTTGAGTGGACTCTGGAGGAAGGTGGAGGACAGGAAGGCCTGGAGGAAAGTTGTCCATGGGGTCGCAATGGGTCGGACACGACTTCGCGACTAACAACAACAACCCTCCTTTTTTCTCTTAAACCCACCAACCAGCCAACCTGGAGTCTCCCTGGATGGCCCCCAAACAGCCTGATCTATGAAAACACTCACAAGCACCAGAAGATGGGTGTCCTTTGCAGTGGACCCAGCACAGAAGATGGCGGAGGGGGATCCTCCTTCCAGATCCAGCAGGGCACCATTCCCCTTGGCCAACGCTTCCGGGGAAGCCCAACTGTTTCCTGGGCGGCAGGCAGATCGCAGCCTTGCGTGCATGGCTCCCCGTCCTGCTGTGCTCCTCAGCCAGCCTCATCCTCCTTAAATCCCCCTTCTTATCTTCAGTCCCGCCTGACAGCTTCAAGGGGCCTTGTCTCAGCGGCAGAGCGCACACTGTGCATGCAGAAAGCCCGACCGACACTCGATCCACACGGCAACACGCTTAAAATGGTTCTCGGGCACAGCAGGTGCCGGGATTAAAAAGCCTTAGAGGCTCTAACTGAAGAAGCTAAAAGCAGGTGGAGCCAACCCAGCCCCCTCCAGATGTGTTAGATGGCAATTTCCATCATCCCCAAGCTGTCTGGGGCTGATGGGAATCGCAGCACACGACACCTGGGAGAATAGGTGCTCTCTTGAGTCCTCCTGCCTTAGAGAGCGGCTAGCAAGCGACGTGGACGGTGAGCCAACGGCAGCCTCACCTGCTACAGTGTGAGCCACCTGCCTCCAGCCTCATTTGCAACCTCTCTAAGTTGGATCCAAGCATCCGGACGAGACCTTCTGTCCCAGATCCACACTAGCACCAATCCTGCTGGGGCTCAGTCTCCGCCTGCTCTGTTGCCGGCAGCTGAGCCCAGACATTATGCAAGACAAAGGTTTGGGGTTTGGACCTCTCTCTCTTTCCTGCCTCCAAAACTGGTAGACTTCCTGCAAGACAGGAAGTTCCCTATCTTGCCACAAATGCAGCAGTTTTCTATTAAGCTTCCCATAAAATATTTTGTGTGCGTGTGAGCGCACGCCTGCGTGCACACACGTGTGTGCGCAGGCATGCATGCAGGCTGCACGGTTTGCCTGTAAGAATTCAAAGCAACACGTCACAGCCATTATTTTCAAAGGCGCGGAGAGGGAAAAGATTTGCTTCAAGCTTCCATTTTTTCAGCATAATGCCGCGTGTATTTATAGACAGCCAGCTATGCCCTTTTGGAGATACAAGTGCTGAGACAGAAAGCAAATTAAAATTTAATCTTATTGATTTCTACAGACAAAGTCCCAAGAGCCAAATAGACATCGCTGCCTCCTTCCACTGGCTGCACCGCATCACATTAAGTTTTTTTCAAAGAGCAGCTCCGCTGCCACCAGCCGTCCACTCCCAGCCCAGTGCCCCCCACAGAACTGAGACGGGGGAGAAAGGGAGGCTTCCGGGGTCCAGAAACGTGGAACGCTGCGGCTTAATTGCTCGCTTCAACAGAGAGTCTTGCCTTTTCTTGACACAGCAGAAGCACTGAAAGGGAAAACACTGCACTGCATGTCCTTGCATGAACTCTCCCTCTCCAGCAAGAGAGAGCCAGCCAGCCAGCCAGCCAGCGAGAGCGTGCGTGCTGAAGAGGAAAAGACAGAGAAGGGGAGGGAGGGAGAGCAATGATGAGGTCAACTCTCAAAAAGGAAGCTGACAGCTCTTTGCTCAAAGGCTCAATTGCATCTGAGAACTGCCGCAGTCGCTGGGGATGGATGAAAAACCAGCCCCCGTCTCCAGGGAAATACTTCTTGTCTTCGCAAGGCCCTGACAATCCTAGCAGAACGGAGTCCTGCTTTCAACTAGCTGGAGGCAGCGAGCAGAAAGACAAGCCAGACACACTAGGTGGGCTGGCACAGGAGGAGGGACGTGGCAGCGGGGCGAGGGCGAGGGCGGGGGGAACTCGGCAAGCCGCACTGGCCACACCCTGAGTCCTTCACCTCCGTGACCACTTGTGCACAGCGATGGGCAACGGCATCCCAGCGGAGCTTGCTTCCCTGGGGCATACTCTGCCCCCAAGCCATTCAGGGCTCCGAGACGGAACGCTCAGACCTTGCACTGGGCTCCAGCATGAGCCGGAAGGTAATGCAGCTTGTGACGCTCCGGAATCTCATGCCTGAGTCAGTCCCGGTTGGTAACCCAGCAGCTCTGTGTGGGCCCAACTGGCATTTCTGAGCCATCTCCGCGCACACGAGACACAGACAACATGCTACACGCAACAGTGCAGTAAACGGATGAGCAGTTCCAAAGCATGGATAGCGGCCTCCAGGCTTCTACTGAGAATGGGGAAAAATCCCCCCATTGAGCTCAGACGGATGGTCTCCTTTCCTATGAGATCGTTTCCCACCTATGGACGGTTCTGCACATGCAGAACACCAAAGGGTGCTTCTCCAGGACCGGCGTTTGGAACCACAAAGTGATGTATGACGTCATACTTCACCACATTATGTGCCTCTTTCCGATTGGCCTTTCTGTGGCCTGCCTGGGTGATCAGGTCATGTGATAGCTACTTGCCAATCACCAGGATGTGGACGAAAGTAGCCGGACCCTTTCCTGCAGTCCTTCTCCCGGGGGAGCCAGAGCCGCGGCGGCGAGGAGGGGAGTGTCCTGGAAACCAACTCACCGAACGCACAGACCCCGCACTGCTTTGAAGCAGACTTTGAAGCCTGTGATCGATTCTGAACGCGATAATGAATTCATAGCATATTGATCCATGCTCGCTACAAACATTAGCATTACAAATGGAGGCATTTCCCCAGTAAACTGACCAATTACAACATTTGGCAGTCTTGCTATTTATGTATTTAAAATATTTCTGCCCCTGTTTGCCATATGCATTGGGCAAATTCCATTTAAAACACCTAATTGGGAGGTTGGCTCTGAACAAGGAAAAGGGTCCTTGGACAAGAGGGGCTGCGACCCCAAGGTCATGCACCTGCTTTGCGTGCGAAAGCTCTCGGATCTAATCCCTGGTATCCTAAGGCAAAGCTCTGGGAATGACACTAACCCAACTTGGCCACCTCCAGATGTGTCGAATGACAGCTCCCATAAGCCCCAGCCCAGATGCCAACAGTCAGTGATTCTGGGTACGGCAGTCTGGCACACCTGGCAGGCCCCAACTCCGTGGGCTGCAATCCTGGAAAGCCACGCCAGACAAGGTGGAGTAGACAACAGCAGAGACACCTCAACACAAGGCGGCCTCCTGTGCTTCTACACAATGGCTAGGTCTGCTTTTCACAATCTCCCAGGTTAGCAAGGACTCTTGTGTTCCCCAGCAGAGGACAAATTCCAGAGGCCAACAGCAGGGAAAAGCAGCGGCTTCCCTGCAAATATTCCAGGAACTAGAAGGGTCTCGGGTCAAGATTTCCACGAGGGCAGAAGAAAGAGGGAGCAAAGCCAACGGCAATCAGCGTCATTTGCTCCTCCCTCGGGGCTAGCCAAATCGGGAGTAACCAATGCAAGACTGTAAACGCTGCTGAATAAAGTAGCCTGCATATCAGAAATCTGGCAGTTGCTTCTTTTGGATCACGGAGACCCGCTAGAGAAGCCGGCAGAAGCCAGGGCTGCCCAGACACAGTGTCCCCACCCAGGGCTCCTCCGCCTTCAGGCATTAATCGTTCCGAGACTCACCCGATTCTCATCGTAGATGATCTGGACAAGGCTGCGGTGCTTGGACTCAATCGGCGGAGGAGAGATGGGCCTCTCGGGCTCTAGCGGTTTGGCTGCTTCCTCCTCCAGCTGTTGCTGTGAAATGTGGAGGAGAAAAGACGAGTGAGTTCTGAGGACTCATTCCCGGAGTCTGCCCAAAATCTTCCTCAGACACAGTGACTTACACATGAACAACGCGTATTTTATTCCTACACATGAGCGATGTCCTAACATCCCAGAAAACCACAAACTCATATGGGGTGGCTCATATATACCCATTCTCCCAAGACAATATCCCAGGTGGTTTTGAAACATTTTTTCCCTTCATATTTGGGGTTGGGAAGGGAAGGGAAGGCGACCGGTCCATATCATTTTGTAGAAAAGTCTGAAAGTAGAACAGGAATTCCGCATCATCTCAGAAGATAGTTTGCCATATAGATGGAGCTCTATGACATTTCTAAAGTGATTAAACCTGGAATTCTGACCAGCAATTACAGGCAAATTCATTTTTTGAGCAGGAAGGGATCAAGTCAAAATTGTTACGTCCTGACAGGGCTACTGGTGAAAGCTGATTTAAAGAGGTTGACTCCAGCCAGCCTTCTCCACGCTCCAGCCACACACAGAACTGAACAACAGCAGTAATGATTATGGTCCAGCTGAAATGTGACTCTTAAGCTTTAGTTACTAGCAGGTAGGAACTTTAAGCTAAAATGTGCCAGTACTTTGGAGAGGTTGACCCTACTCACCATTAGCACATGACCTCTAAAAGTGTCTTCACAATTTCATTTGGCCCCCTCCCTGGAAGAGCACCCCCAGTCCCCTACTAAGACCTAGTTCCAGGCTCGGGTGCCAGCCCGAGAGCTAAGACTTGGTTAAGCCTAAAGGTTTCCCTGTAAATATTCTGTTGCCGCTTCTGGAGCGAAATCAATAAATTTGTTCCTGAGTAGCAGGTGGCCTTCTGTTTTACAACCAATAAAAGCAGCAGCCACAGTCTATCCCCCCCGCCCCCAAAAGTTCTGTGTGTCCTTCCCGAGAAGTAGCCTCTAAGCAATAGAAATATCTCCACAGCACCCCCGCCCCCGAACCAGCAAAGCCCGACCTCGGCGGGACCAGTCAAGCTAATAGTCTGTGTAAGGATTTGCAGAAAAATGTAAAAGGCAAACAGAAAATGAACATAAAACTAGGTCGATGCTGTCAGACAACAGTAGTTTTTACGATGAAGGATGGGGAAAAAGAAAGAGAAAAGCCAGTAGGAAAGAAAAGGGAAGAAGAGGCCAAGCTTGTGACCTTTACAGTCAGAATGAGCCTTGACAGTTTAGCGATGGCACTTCTAACTTTCCATCCAACATCCTCCCTACGACATGCACAGACCCCCTGCTGCGACCGCTCAGGAGGAGGCAACGCTGGGATCTCCCAACCCCGGCTGCCCGCTTGCCATCTCGCTGGAAAGCCTCTGGCAGGTGAATTTCCAAAAGCGGCGCGGGACCAAGCTGCAGCTGAACGCACGCCAGAGGACGCGGCTCGGCTCCGTCCGATGCTCCAAAGGACGCATTTGGAGAACGGTCTTCTTGGACGGAGGCAGGGGTTGCAGGCAGCCATGCTCAAAGGAAGGCCTTGAGGGTCCCAGTCCCAAGCTCCCGGGAGGTTGTGACTTGAGCTGCAAAGCAGGGAAAGGGGCAGAAGGACCACCCTGTTCACCAGGTATGGACAGACGGCCGGGTCGCTCATATCCCCATCCAGTGAGCCCAATGCGGGAGAGTCGCGGTGGCCCACCTCACAGGGGTGCTTTGGACAATGGCTGATGATGAGGCTGATGGGAGCTGGAGGCTCCCTTTATGCTCCCCACTGTGCCGGCCTTCTCTTGAAAATTGCCCGGGCAGCTTCCAGATTCAAAGGGCAAGTCCTCCACACCCCTGATGCAGCTGCATGGAACATGGAGATTAACATGCAAACACATTTCTGTGTGTGCTATAGACAAGACACATTGCACACACGGGACCCCGCGGAATTAATGAGCAGGGCCACGGACATTGGCCTGAGCAAGCTCACAGATTTGGGTACAGCTTAATGTCCACAAAAGAAGGCGATGCCCAAACTGGGGGGGAGGGGGTTGCCCAGGGGAGAAGAGAGGAGATGTTTGAGGCCATCTGTGTTAGCTGAGCTGAAAAACGTTTGCACTGGACACCACCCTTCCATGCTGTAAACCGCAGCCGGCTTTTGTTTCCGCTTCCATTCCTCACTCTCTCTGGGGGTACTGTTTTTGGAAGTCTTGCCCAGCCTAAAAGATCTAATCCATTATTTCCTGGATGCGTCACAAAGAGAGAAAGAAAGAAAATCCTTTCAAACATAAGGCTCAGATAGAAGAATGCATTTCCATTGTTACTGAGAAAGAACAAGTGTATATTTTGTAAATATTGGTCAGTAATTGAAAACCTGTGGAAATCCAGGTTTGAACAAAAACTCTTTCGCGCTTTAAGTATTTCCTCTTCTGACTAAAACACTGTTGTCCAAAAAGCTCCCTGTCGAGGGCGTGCGTGCTTGCGTGAGAATGAGAGAGAGAGAGAGAGAATGGGAGAGATCAGATCAGTCAGTGTGGTGTAGAGATGTCTCTTACATTTTGGACCACAAAACCCCATGCTTGGCTCCACACTCTGAAATGAAGCTCGCTGGACTGCCTTGGGCAAGGCGTTTTCCCTCGGTCCATCCTACCATACAGGTTTTCAAAGGATAAAATGAGGAGGACAGGGAGAATGTACGGAACGTGTGGGTGTTCCTGGACTCCCTGGAGGAATAGTTGAACATAATCGGTATATGGGCTTTCTCTGCGGTGGCACCCAACTTATGGAACGCGCTCCCCAGAGAGGTCTGCCTGGCGCCGTCGTTATTTGTTTTTTGGCGCTAGGCCAAGACCTTTTTATTTAAACGTTATTTTAACTGTTAATTTTATTTATTGATTTTAAGTCTGTTGCCAGGATGTCTCCAGTATTTTATGTAATTTGTACAGAAATATTTATTTATGTATTGGAAGCCGCCCCGAGGCTTATGCGAATGGGGTGGCATACAAGTTGACCAAACAAATAAATGGAGAAAACCTCATTTCTCATCGTTCTGTCACAGCCAAGAATGACCAAGAAAACAGAGTCTATGTGGACGGATGAGCTGATAGGGACCTGCTTGTTACTGTGGGAAGGAATATTAGCTTCCACACAGGAATGCTTCCAAACGTATCCTTAAACTTTATCACAAATGTAAGCAAATGGCTGCCAACGGCTTGTATTAAAGCCCTGCACTTGGGGGAAACCGAGCAGCCTGATCTTAAACGCCGGGACTTCTAGAGACGCTCTCAAGTGGATGAAGAGCTCGGCACATGCCGACATGCCATGCCTCTGCTGAAATTCCTCTCCCCTCTTGCAGTGGAAAGTGGCCCTCCAGGCTCAACACGAACCACTGGTTTCACTCTGAGTGAAAGTCTGAAGCGGGAACTTTCAATCTCGCTCAGCATACGCTCGGCCAATGTATCGCGCGTGCTTCTTCAGATGTGTCAGCATGGTTACAAGAGAGGTGATGGCATGCGGAGAACAAAGAAATAAGGTGGGGAGGAGACTAGGAAAATGCTGCATTTTTCTAGACATTGGGGGGAAATTTAGAGAGAATTTCCCCCCATTTTCCAAGTTTTTTTCCCACTTTCCCCCAAACCCTTCCCATCTCGAATGGTTACGAGTCATACCAAAGTAAATACAGACATAAAGTAAAACTTTTACAAAGGGTTTCTACTATTTACTGGTCCACAGAAGAGTCGGCGGCGAAGTATAAATCCAGCATCCCTCTCCTCAAACTCCCATTGCCATCCCCCCAGATGTAATTCCAGATGTTGCAGCCACTCCACTAGGCCTGGCAGAGCAACTGGTTCTCAAATCTCTCCTCTTTCCACCCCCGTAAGTCCTTTCAATGCTGTCAGAACAGACAGAAACAAAAAAACAGGTGTCTGGGATTAATTAGCCTTGCTCTGACTGGGAGCAGGGAAAGATTCTATGACATGCAGAGAGCACGGCCTGGCTTTTCTTGTGGTGAGGCATCTGCTGCCTAAAAATTAACCTACGTTTGGGGAAACTGCTACCTTGAAAACTGGGCTCTGCCACACACTCTCCGGCACACTGGCTGTGCAGAAAGGGCAAGCGTGAGACTCTCCGCCTCTCCCAGACATCCATTTGCATCTGTGAGCTCCTCTTCACTGCCCCATGGGAAGCCGCCAAGGCCCCACTGGTTGCTTTCCTCCGGGGTGGCTGCTTCCTCACAGTGGGATCCCAGCCACTCAGGGAACCTGCTGTGACCAGGACCCTACTGAGTTGCCAAATACCCTAACAGGGCAACCATCTCTTAGGTCAAACAAAGCCAATTCGGAGTGAGGGCAATGATTTCTGAATCTGATCAGTCTTACTCTGCTCGGGAAGGGAAGAACAGGCCACCCATCAAGCAAGGCAAGGAAGGGCATGCAGCTGTCACTGCCTACTCGCTGCCCCTTGTCCGTCACACTTTACTGGTAACATGAACGACAATTTTGGGACTGCATGCAGGACATTCCCATGTTGTTTGTGTGCAAAACGAAGTCAGATGGTGCCGTTTGGCTCTGCCCTGTTCCTACAGCTGACACTGGCTCCCATCTGTGGCCAGTTGAATGTGGAACTGAGCCAGGCTGAAATGACAGTGATATAATGAAACCTGAATGGTGGAGACAGAACTCGGGAGGCAACTTCAGTGCCCAGGGCAGGAGTTACCTGTTTCTTTCTCAGCTTGACGATCTGCTGTTCCACCATGGTGATCTCACGATCAACCCTGTCCATGTTCTGGATCAGCTCCTCTTTGGACAGCCTGGATGGTAACAGATCCAGTTCGGAGTCAGGATGGGCAGGACTAACCGGAGAAACTGGCTCAAGCTTTCCAGTTATGCCTCGATCCTGAGAAGTAGAAAGAGAGACAAAAGACACATTGAGAACAGGATCTTGTCTGGCCGCTGCAGATCTCAACCAGGTGCCCCCAAGAACAGCCTTCTCCCACCTCCAGGCATTTTGGACAATATATCCAGCGTTCCTGACCACTGGCCAACGTGGTCAAGGCAGATGGAATTTGACATCCAAAACATCTGGAACCTAGGAAGACCCTCGGTCCATCTAGCCGACCACTGGCAATGCTGACTGGCGGCAGGCCTCCAAGACGTCAGGCTTGATTCCTTCCTAGACCTGTCTGAAGAAGCCACCAGGGACCACCTGGACAGGGAGCATCTGCTCCTCCTCTGAGCTGCAGCCCCCACGTCTTGTTGGGGAATGCCACTCCAGAGGTTCCATGGAAGTCCGGAGTTCACCGCTTAAACAGGGTAGCCAAACGCTTCGGTTTGGCAAACCCAGGCCCAGAGTCCCTTCCCAGGCTTTCGACAGGCTGAGACGCAAGTAATTGGACGGCATACAAATCTTATAAATAAATAAATAAATAAATAAATAAATAAATACACACACACACACACACACACACACACACACAGTAGTAGCCAGGATTCACTGCTGCAAACTCTCCAGTCCTTTGAGGCCTTCTCGGCTCTTTCTCCCACAGACAGATGGCTCCATTTAAAACGTCAAACCGCTGAAAAGCCGCAGGGCTGTTGCTGAAGCAGCCGGCCTGCGCAGAGAGGCCCCCATCCAAGCTGGCTCCCTCAATGACCGGTGGCCTCCCAGCCCGAGACAAGGCAGCCATTGTTTGGTGGTGCCAACTGACGTTCCCCCACTGCCGTCCAGGAGGTCTCCTTCCGCTTTTCAGGTAACGCTGGACCGCGGTCAGGCTCTCCAGGCTGCCTGGAGCTCTCCAGCAGGTGGGCTACTCCACCACCCCAGCAAGCTCCCTCCCTCTTGCACACCCATTCGACCCCATCAAACAGTTCCTCAGCCCAAGTTCAACTCTCCGCGTGGATGAGACCTTGTATGCTACGCTCAGTTTACAAGCCAGAGTGAACTGTTGGCACCTTGGGAAGCAAAACACGAATGAATGAATGAACAGACGAACAAACGAACGAACGAACGAACGAACCTTTAGAGACGGAAGAGATTTACCTTGTAACCTCAGAAACCTTGCAGGTGAACCCTCCACAAATCAGGCCAATGGTCCCGTTTGTGGGCTTCCCCCAGGCAGCCGGGGTGGCCAGCGGGTGATCCAGGATGCTGGACTAGAGGAACCCTTGGCCTGATCCAGCACGACTCCTCCAATGCTCTTATGACATGCCCCAGAGGCTAGGTGCCCCCTGGACCATTCTGGCGGGCAGCTGGCTACGTGGGCCTTGTCACCCGAGACTCGAGCAACTAGAGATGTTCAGGATTGCATGAGCCTGGGGGTGTGAGAGGGTGGGAAATGGTGACTTCTGAACAATGCTCTGGCGGCCATTTATGCACTTCCCCTCCATGGCTGGGTGCTTATTCCCCGTTTTAGGATTACGGGTATAATTACGTGATTAGTGAAGAGGCAAGGTGGGAGCCAGAAGCAAAGCGGGATATTCATAAAACTGCCTTGAGCAGCCAGCAGCTGTTGCAGCGGACAATTACGGAGAGAGAAGGGCAAGAGCCACGCTAGTTGGAGAGGGAAGCCGCTTCATCTCTTGCAAGCACACACTGCTTTGTGTGCATGGAAGGACCACGTGTTCCATGAGGATGCTGGCATTGTTTATTTATTGGCTGGAGTGCTGCCCTGTTTTGATCTTCCAACGAACTTTTACCAACTTGAAACCATCCAAACTGGCGTCCATCACTACACCTGGGAGAGTGAATTCCACAGTTTCATTATGCACTGCAGAAAGGACTTCCATGCATTTGTAATTGTCCTCAAGTACTCAGGAGAAACCCACTGGATCAGCCCAGGGATCTGCCTAGTGTAGCATCTCACTATCAAAACAGCACTGAAAGGTTCAAGTTGAGTTGGAGACTATGGAAGAGGAACTGGGCAAGACTGGAAGAAAAGGAGGAGGAGAGACTTTTGGTGGGGGGGTTAGAAGAAAGGAGGAAAGGCGATTGGATAGCTATGGAGAGCTGAAGAAGAACTTCCTGATGCACCCACAAGGGCAGCCGAAGAAGAACGGAGGATCTGGGAGGGCTCCCATTGAACAGGAATGATTTAGTTTTGGGATCTTCCCAAGCAGGTTCCACACGTGCACACAGAGCCCACATGTGTCCTGCACAGAAACCCTGGAGAAGAAACCGAGTCCGACCCTTTCTCCAGTTCCTTGTTGTTTCCTACCAAATTCTGGAAACAAACTTCTAACTTTCCTCCCCTCCCAGAACAACCCCAAGCGCCGCGGCCCAGATTTAACACTGCAGGGAAAGGATCTACACACGCACAAGAAAAATAATTCAGGGAAAAGAACTCTAAGCTGGCTTCTCCACTGAAATTATGCTCCCTTCAAGCCCCACAAGTGAACATGCACAAAGAATCTGACCTGCCTGCAGTACACATGGGTGGAGCTGCAAGTGCGGAGCCACAAAGTGCCACAAAGAACTTCACTTCACTTCACTTCACTTCACTTCACTTCACTTCACTTCACGGGTCGTTATCGGGGCTGGGGCAGGCAGGGGGGTGCGTAACCCCTTCTTTCTCTGCCACAGTCCTGGTGAAGAATAGCTCCCCAGGACCTGCAGTTCCCCTCTGTCACTCCAGCTGGGCGTGTCTGCACCGTGCCTCCTTCTCTAGGGTCTCTCACACCCGCATGGTGCCGAATACTCCAGTGGACGGACGAGGAGTTCCACATGCAAGGAGCACTGAGCCCCAGAAGGTGTTGGCAGGGAGATCTCCACCACCATCACCAGCAAGGGCCTGGGGAATAGGTCCAGGAGCAGAGAAGCCTTACTGTTTTTCGGCACCCAGCGCGAGGCGAGCCGGGGCCTGGCTCCACAATCCTCAGCTTCTGCAGGTTTGGCTTTCTCTCTCACACCTCTGTGGCTGGCATGTTTCTCTCTGAGGTGAGATGAGGGGGAAGTTTGCTGCCAAGTCTTACATATGCTCCTGCAGAGATGACACATGCCTTCACCAAGGCTGAACTCCACCCATGGGGCCGCGCGGCGCATTTCACACCGCGCATGCATGTGGGAGAGGAGCTGTTGCTTCAAAATGCAGTTGCATAACCGAAGAAACGAGGCAAGGAGCCACCCGAACGGCCGGAATACAAGGCCAGCTTTAAGGAAGGAGCAGATGCCGTATTTTTATTAAAAAATTGGAATAGAAGCTTGCAACATAATCTCTCTAACACGGCAACCTATCCACAAGATCCCTTTGCGGCTTTTCTTCCGTGCACGAAAGGAAACTGCTGAAACTCGGTGGCAGAGCAAGAAGGAGGCACACAAAATGTGCCGGATTCAGAGGCATCTCGGCAGGACTGGGAAAGATTTCCACCTGGGAACCAGGAGAGCACCTGTCACCCAACTGGCATCCTCCAGATGAGATGGACTGCAAGTCCCATCACTGTTAGTCATTCAATGGCAAGAAGTGTAGTCCACCACTGATTTAGCCTGGTGTAAGGCAGCTTCCTGTGTCCTTACATTTCCCAACACTCTGCCATTATAATAAAGTCAGCGCTTGTCTGTGTTTGTTAGTTGTTCATTCCAGCTAAAAATAACTTTGTGATCTCTTAAGTGGCTTACATCCGGTTAAAGACAGTATACGAAATATATCAACCAGCATTAAAAAAACTTTTTGATAGATCAAAGCACACAGCCTCCTATCCTCCCGCATGGGCACGAGAGTCCCATTTCTACCGGTTACCTAAGTGGGACATTCTGGAGAAGGAGAACGCATCCTGGATTGCTTCCCCTCCTCTCTCCCAGGGCTTGGCCGGATCCCACAGGGCTCCTCTCCTGCATTTATCACATCCTGATCCTTCAGCAAGGTAGGAGTTCTGCTAGTTAGAGGAATGGAGGATGACAAACTCAAGCAGAGCCTCTGGCTTTCCTTACACCACAGGGGCAGGTGAAGTGGGGGGAAATGCAGCCTGTGACCGGGCAGGTGTCAGCCCCGTTCCGTGGGGCAGGGCTGCAGAGCCCATGGGGTGACTGGGTGACGTAGGGCCGGTCACACACCCTCAGCCTCACGGGGTTGTTGCTGTTGTGGGGATAAGACTGAGGGCAAGGAAGGGGATGGCGTGGGCCCTTTGAGTTTGTTGTAAGAAGAAGAGCTGGATACGAATAACGCTAGTAATTAAAGACTAGCAAATATATCATATAAGCCTTTGGGAACACTGGCTACTCGTGCTATCAAGAGCAGTCAAGCAGGAGCAAGAAAGCTGAACGCAAGAGCAGGAGAAGTGTTGGGCTGGAGGGGGTAGGCGAGCGGCAGAAGTGGGGTGAAACAGGGAGGAGTGGAGTGGGGGAGAAACCCCCCAGGACCAAAATGTTACGTGTGTCAGTAGTTCCGAGAGAGAGAGAGAGAGAGAGAGAGAGAGAGAGAGAGAGAGAGAGAGAGAGAGAGAGAGAGAGAATGTGCGAGAAATGCACCAGCAGCCCCCCAAAAGTTGCCCACACTTGATGCAGCACGTTTATGGTAAGGCAAATTCTCCGGGATCCTGATTTGCCGTTCTGTGCAAAGGGGGCCATTAAATCTGTTAGCCTTTAAGGCTGCATTCAGAGTGGGTGCACCTGTACACGCATCTGTTATCTAACAAACAAACAGGTGCCATCTCACTGGAACATTCCACCTGTAAGCCTTTGTCCTTGTTTTTCTTTATGGAGAGCTGGGGAAAAGCAGAAAGGAAAAGAGCTATTCCGAGCCTAGTTCCTCTCCTATAATCTCATTCATGGGAAGAAATGAGGGTGGGAGAAGCCCCCCAGTGCCCTTTTCGCCATTGCGTTATCAAAGAAAGGAAATGAGATTTCTGAAGCTCACATTCAAAGCAAAGACCGCAATGGGGGAAGGGAATTTCCACTTGAGACGCACTTGAGCCAACAGCTTTTGAAATGCAAATGTCGCTCTTTGGAAGCACTCAAATTTCAGAAGGGACCGGGCGGGCGGGCTGCACGGGGAGGGGGGGGTCACTGGAGCTGTTTGAAGGCTGGCTCCCAGGTGACTGCAGAGGTGGGGGAAGCAAGGAGAGATTTGCCAAGCCATTAATCAGCATCAGCGAAGGGTCCCAATACTGGGGGCATCACCGTGGACTGACTGACGGGCTGGTGAATGCAGGCCGCTTTTCTTCAATCGATTCCACAAATGAGATGGTTTGCCCCCCCCCCGGCACCCCCTTCATTCCACAGCTGTGCCCATCAAGGACCCAATTACGCTATGAACTCGGTCCAGATGAGCAAGTGCTCCCAAGGGGAAAAGAAGCTGCATCCCATCTTCGCCCCAAGTGCATGCATGGGCCCCGAAATGCAACAGTGGAGAAGCCCTTAAGAAGACAAGCAGAGAAGAATAAGGTTCTTCCCCATTCGCTTTAAGACTAATCAAGTTATCGTTATTTCTCTCTGACTTAACGCACGATCAGTGTCTTCCAATTAGTGCTAATGATGGAAGCAAAGAACAGTCACCATTCATATTTCGGAAGGAAGGGCATCATCAGGGAAGTGCCATGGGCCCAAGCTCTGCTTTGCATGCGCAATCCGACAGGTTCTGCCTCTGGCACTCCAGCAGCAAGAGCTAGTTTGCTATCTGGTGAGGCTGCTGCCATTCGGTGTAGCCCCGGGGTGGGCGGACAGTAGATGCTTGCTTTGTTCTGGACAACTCCGAGCATTCCTGAGAGCTGCAAGCCCAAAAGCTCCCCGAGAGCTGCCTTCTGCTCACCCCTCGCATAGACAATACCAGGCTGGAAAGCTGAAGCCTCTGACCGGGTGCAAGGCTGCTTCCTAGACTGAGCTCCGGCGGCTCGACGCAGCCGTTGGCACAACCCGCAGGTCCCCCTTGCGCCTGACATTCTCTCAGCTCGAGGGCTGGATTCCGTTTCAGAGACGCTCTTGAGAGCCACATTCCGAAAGCGGCCAGAGGCAAAAGGAGCAAAGGCAGCTGGGCCAAGGCCATCCGCAGAGGAGAATGGGACCTCAGGTGGCCCAAAATTAGCCCACCAGGCCTGAATTCTGTATCTCTGAACGAAATCAGTGCGGTCCACGTATCACCTCCTCTACCCCATCTTAAAAATGGCGGAGTGGAACGCACGTCCAGATGTATCTCCCCCTCCCCAACTGCCCCACATACTCTTTCATTCATAATAATTTAAATAACCGTAAGTGCAGTAATTGCACACTTTCGCTCTGCTGCGCCCTGTCTCCATCACCCTCCCTTTTCCTTGCTATCCTCTTATGTCATTTCCTAGGCCGTAAGTCCCTTTTAGCACAAACCTCTTCAGCCTGTCATTCCATGAACTTTTCACCTTGTCTTTGTATAACCGCCCGCACAAAATCTGAGAAAGCCGATAGCCTCCCAGTAAAACGGCCTACTTGCTCTTAAATTAAATATTTACTTTTCATAGATACCTCTGACTCAACCATGCTTTTAAATGAAGCCTATTCCACACAGTCTGCACTTAAATGTCAGAGGAAAATCATTTTCAATACCAGTGGAGACAATAAACAGTGTCGCAATGACATGTTAAGGATATTTGTCTCGTTTGTTAAGTTTTACATAAAATGATGTTTTCATTTTTGCATATGTCATCCCCATGTTTTCTAAAATTTTAATATCTGCTACTTTGCATTTCCTGCATTTGCATTTCCTGCCTTTCCCGCAAAGAACAATAGCCTCCTGCTTTCCCTTTTGCCTCCACAACCAACCAGAGAGGCAGGCCGGGCTAAGAGTCCGTGACATCCCCAAAGCCAACATGAGATCTGCATGGCAGAGCGTGGACCAGCCTGGGTCTCCCCAGTCCAAAACCGGCACCCTAACCACGAAACCACGCTGGTTTAACTGATCTTTGTAACAGCTATTCCCTTGCACAACAAACCAACTTCTACCTTATTTGCTTCTTACACGAGGCTTCCAGCAGCCTTCCGTTTATGCAGAGCGGCCGCATCTAAACAAAAAGCTACGCTTTTGCAAAGACTGTCCTGTGCACCCCGTTTTATACCCCAAAAAGACAAGACCAGGGTGCATAAGAAGCATGCAGCTAAAGCCCGCGGGATGGTGACTAAGCTACTCGGCGATGGTGCAACTCCTTGGTCCTAGGCCACCTCAGCAGCCGCTCTCTGCCTTTAGGGTGCACTTAACTCTTTGGCTTACAGAAATTGTACCACTGCCATGCTATTCCTGTAGCTAAGTGAAGCTTTCTCACCAGGATGAGCCGGCTGGTGGAAGAAGAGAGCTGACTCTTCCTCCAATTTACAAGAGGTGGAATGCATGAAGTTAAGGGATTCTCCTTCGCCCAAAGAAGACTGGGTGAAACGTCACCTTGTAATGTTGATGGAAGAGAATGGAAAGGTCTAATTACGTAAATGATGAGACAGGTTTGCTAAGAAGAGGCAGTCAGCCTTAAGGAAAGATTGGGGGCGGGGGGGGGGCAGCGCCTTCCTACCAGCGCATCAGGAGCAGTCATATAGCAGTGGCGATAAGCAAAAATCAGCAGACAAGGAGCAGATAATGCTGGAGTGCCATTTCTCAAAACTGCCTCCGAGGGGGTGGCAGGTAAAACACAGCAAAAGATTTCCCAAGACGCGGTTCCTGGCTCTTCCTCAAGCTCCCGTTGCTGGTAAAGTGGGAGGAGACCCAGAAAGCTCCAGCTGCTCAGACCCCTAACAGAACTCGTTCTGCATACAGGGTCCACCCATTCCTTCCCACCTTATTAAGACGGCTGCGCAGCCTCAGTAAGAAAGACGCATCTTAACCGAGTGTCACAAGGCATTGGCTTTTAGGCACTCCATTTTTGGGAGGGGATCTGTGGGCAACATATATGTACGTGAGGGGGTGTCACACGGAGGTGGGGAGAGACCTGTTCTCCCCTGCAGAGGAAGGCAGGACGAGCTCCAACGGAGCCAAGCTCAGGGAACCAAGGTTCAATGTGGATGCCAGGAAGCACTTCCTGACAGTCAGGACCCCGAGGGCGTGGAATGGGCTTCCACGGGAGGCGGTTGAGGCCCCATCGGTGGGGGTGTCCCAGCACAGGCTGGACATGCACATGGTGGGCATGTCGTGAGCGATGCTGGCTGGAGCTGGGGGTCAGACCAGATGGCCCGGGAGGCCCCTTCTGACTCGCTCTGTTTCTGTTTCTTTGGCTAGGAGGAGCGGGAAAAGAGGATGACTCTTAGTCTGCCCTGGGAACGAGCAAGTACAGCATCCGAGAACCCACACATCTGCTTTTTCATGGCTCTGCTTCCTCCTCCCCTAACGAACGCGTGTATTTAAAATTAGGGGGAGATTTGCAGCGCCAAAGGAGAGCAATGACTCACCAGCACTAGCGACTAGCTGGGACCACACTTGACTCACTCTGATGCCCTCATTCGCACCTACAATATTCACACAATTTATTCGCAAACGCTATTATTACAGGGCCATAAATCAACGCAGGGCCTGTCATAAACAGATCGGCCTCTCTCGCTCTCACTCTCCCGGCAAAGCTTCTCTTTAGCGTTCAGAAAAAAAGGGATGAAAACTGAGATGTGGCCTTGCTGTCCCCCTCAATGTCTTCCTAAGCCGTCTTGATAGGCAGGGAGCTGACGGTTGTGTCGTTCTGCAGCTCGTTTTCTATCTGACCGCCGGGCCTCCCCTTCCGCCGCCACCGGAGCGAGATTACTCAATTAGGGATTAGAGCTCTGCCAGCCACTCCCTGCCCAAGTGGGAAGCCCGCCAAGGTCAGCGAAGGCGCTTGCCAATCGCACTGAAAAGCCAGCGCACGGGGGCGAGCGGGGAGAGCAGGCTCTTGGGTGCTTCGGCCCTGGCAAAGCCGAGCGAGCCCGATTTCCACGGCAAAGGCGGAAGAAAGAGCAGTACGCTCGCTCTTCCCAGTCCAAATCTCCCCACACGGAGCTTCACGCCTGGCGGTGATGCACTTGAGAGTCTTCCCATTCCGTTCACACCAGGTTCTGCCTTCCCCACCATGAAACTGAACGTTGCATGTCCGGAAGAACCAATGGGAGGAAAGTCAGCAAAACGGCCAGGATTGCTCGGGGACAGGCTGTACTGATGAATCCATGCAAACATTGAAGTGGCAGCGGCAGAAAGCGGGAGTGACAGCTAAGCATTTGTGAAGGGACGTACTAGAACGGGACTGGCGATGCCCTCGGGGTCTGGGGAGAGCAGAAACAACCAGCAGTCATGGCAGCTCAGCAGGGAAACACCCCTGGCCAGTTGTCCAAGGGATGAGATTTCCAGAGACTTCTGCCCCTCCCATGGATCCTGCCCGCATCCTGGCACCGGGTAAACTGCAATAGGGCAGGCGGGCATGAGGAGGAGAGGATGCGTTGCTGGGTGCAGAATCCCGATTCCTGGGAATTTCAGCCCGCATTTCATTTCATTTCATTTCATTTCATTTCATTTCTTTTTCTTTTCTTTCCTTTTTTCAAAGAGCCATACACTTGCAAAACTTGTATGGATTTTAGGAATGTGCTTTGGTTACAGGGCCACGACAGACGTGGCATTAAGCGCAGGACTGGTCCGCGTCACCGTTCTGAAACGGCTGGGATTTCTACCGGACAAGCACACCCAGGCCAACCAGTGTAGTGCCTGCTTCCGCCCTCAGGCACCTCAGAAATTTCCGCAGGGTCAGGAACTTCAAATCCTTAAGAATCCCTGGCCACTCGCGTGCCTGCTTCGGCCACAGCCTCCTTGGAGCCTGGATCTCTTCACATCCCTGACTCATGCTAGAGCTTCCCACGGGATACTGACTGAGGACCTTGGCTGAAAGAGCTCTCAGAGCCCAGTCAGGAGCCCAAAATCACACTGAATCTCCTTGTTTCTTCCATTTCTGCTTATCAACCCTTCAGCCACTGATTCTGCCACCCTGCTCCCCTTAGTCCCTTTATCCCAGCTGGCTTCTAAAGTCACCAGTCTTCTCTACCAGCCAGCTGCACCCTTCGGCTCGCAACATCCTCACATTTGCCAAGGAAGGGCCACTGAAGCAAGATCCCCAGTGCATTCTGGGTCAGGCTGAGGATGCTGGACGTTCCCCAACAGCCCTTCCAAGCCGGGCGCCCTGCAGATGGCTCGGATGACAACTTCCAGCATTCCTGACTAGGGATCACAGGGCTGGCAGGAACCGAAGTAAGAAGCACCACTCCTGCCGCAGGAAGGGCTGCCTTAGTCTGCGTGACGATCAGCCAGTGATCCCTGGAAGGAGGGTCCGGATGTCGGCTAGGAGAGGAAATGCTGTGCTAGCTACATGTGGCCACGGAGCGAGAACATTCTGCACCACAGAGACGCTCTTTCAGCAAGGCATGTCCTCCTTGAGGACTCGCTCACAAAGCCGGCCCATGCCTCTCCGAACCTCGTTCTGCACAGCCTTCTCCGACTTACCTTTGACAGGTCCTCTGTCCCTCCCTGCGGACCCTGGCTGAGCAAGGGCGAGTTCCTCAGCAGCGGCTCCTGCAGCAGCTCCAACCGGGGCCGTTTCGTCTCGATGAACTCCATTTCCGACGGTTTGCTCAGGTCAGGAAGATAAGGATGCGTCTCGCCTCGGGTGTGCAACTCCTGCGATCTGAGGGGGGCGGGTAGAGAGGAAAGAGAGCCACCACAAGACAGTGCTCAGTTCAGAAATGCGAAAAGACACCTCCGTCAAGTAGAGGGAAACGGGTGGCGACGGCCCCGCACTGACAGGCAGTGTCAGGACGTGGCCTGGGAGCTCTGCGGGGCAGGCACTCTTCTCCCGATTCTTGCCCCACTAGGGCTGCTAGCCAGAAAGCGGGACTGTGGGCAGTTCAGGCTGAGCTGTTTTCCCGGTCACCCCAAACCCTGCCCGTCCTGAGAACCAAAGGACTACACCAAGCCGGTCCACAAACTCTGCCTGCTAAACAGCTCTGAAGCACTGCTGTTCTCTCTCATTCTGGGCAACCGGCTGCCGGGCAAGCAGGGAGAAGCCTCCAGAAGCCACGGCCACTTCCAAATGTGCTGTGGTTACAGCAAAAGGCAGTATTTTTGCTACCAACTTGGTGGAGGGGCAAAAGCCGTTGGGAGGCGCTGGTGCACGCTGGCTCAGATTATCCTTCTTGTGCCACCTGGCTGTCTATTTTGCCTCTGGCTTTCCTTGTCAGCTCTGGAACTCTGCAACCTTTGACTCTAAGCTTCTGGCACATTGCACCAATTCACATACACGCTGAGATGAAGCAAGGAGATTTGGCACACAAGCTACAATTAAACAAAAAAGCCTCTAATTAACCAGTTCATTCAAGCTGACTAACTGAGGTTACTATCTCTAGAATAAGCCAGGTTCAATCATGGTTTGAAACTGGTTTATTCTGGCTTTTTCTAATGCAGCTATCCTGGCTCATTAGGAAAGAGGAAAATAGGAAATTATGATTAATTATGGTTTAACTCATTACAAAGGGAGGCAGCCAAAGGTTTGCATGCACAGCTATAATGCTTATCTCAGCTTAACAGGCTGAGATATGATTGTTCCAAAGTACGCAGCACGTGTCTCTAGAATAACCACCTCCACTTGCAAAGCAGTCTATCCTCTTTATAACTACCCAGACTGAAGGCCTCTCCTTCCTTCCAAACTTCAATTTTCCACATTCCGCCTTTACGGCAGGACCTGTGGCTTCAGGGCCAACAGAAAACCCGGCACTTTTTAGCTGATCGGTCTTCTTCAGCTGTCGCATCACCCTGGGATTAGTGATGCCCATTCCTGCCTCCTTTTCCATAAACTTTTTTTTTTTTTAACAATTTATATCCTGCCTTTTTCCTCAAAGGGCTCAAGGCAGCTTACATCATTCTCCTCCTCCATCTTATCCCCACAACAACCACCCTGTGAGGTAGGCTGGGCTGAGAGTCTGTGACTGGCCCAAAGTCACCCAGTTGGCTCCATGGCCGAGCGGGGACTCGAACCCAGATCGCCTCAGTCCCACGCTCTTAACAACTGCACCACACTGGCTCTCCAGTGTGCTGACTGGCTCCCCACTGGCTCTGAAGCTAAAGGCCCCTCTTCCATCTCCCTCCTGCTCGCTGGTCCAACGGTTCTTGGCATTTCAGCTGCGAACTCCACTCCCACCTGCCCCTACGGCCCTGGAGCTATTTCGGAGCACTACTACGATTGCAAGTGAACAAGCCCTCCAGAGCAGAGGCCAACGTGAACCCTGAGCCGTCCAGCTCACCTGGATTCTGCCTCCCTCCGTTGCCTTGCCATCAGCTTCTCCCAGTACGTAAAGGACCACCTGGCTTTTGTCAGCCCCTGCTCTTATGCTGTTTACAGGCAGCAAAAGATGAATACTAATGAAAGTGAACACAGTCCACAGCCACAAACAGCCTCCTCTTCATCTGCCCGGCGGCTTTCACTGGAGACCAGCGACCATGTCCTGATCCGCTCTGGCCTATGGCAAGCAGGAAGTTCCCAAATTTGCTCTGCTGGTCTCCCCCAGTTCCTCCCTTTGCCTGAGTCCACATGTCCCCTCTGGTCACCTGTCTGAGCCCCCTGCAGGCCGGAGCCCGAGCTCCCTCAGGCTCTTCCAACAGCAGCCCAGCAAAAGGGACCGGTGGCCATCACTTCCAATGGGTAGCCGCAACAGCTTCCAGAGGTGTCTTGCTGCATCTTAAGCCGGGCAAATCTTTCTCCCGCCACTGTGGCCGGAGTTGTCGTCGTAAGTGCAGCCACCTCCCCAGCCCGCTCACTCGGTGCACACCGAGCTTGTAGCTCCTCAATCAAGAGGATTAATCGCTCTCAATACGAATAGCAATTAAGCTCTCCGCTCTTGCCACACACCGCATGTCTGCTTCAGAAGGCTGTGAGCACACGTCTGCTTATTAACGTGAGCAGAATATATTGTTATTGACAAAAAGACCATTACTTTTCATTACCATGGGACAAATGCTTCAAAACCTTAATTGCCAGGAAGAAAAAAAAAACCAGCCAAGAAACAAACACTCACAATCACCAACTCCAAGAAAGAATGACTCATCGAACTGCCAAAATAATCTCACCTTTTTTCAGAAAATAGTGCCTTTGCTACTATAGATCTGGGGCAAGAATAAGCGTGGACTATCAAGAGCACCGCCATTTACTGCCACGTCCCTTTCTCCCCTCAAGACCGAATTAGAACAATGACTCTCTCCTTGATCTAAAAGCATCACATGCCCTTTCAAATCTGCCCGCACTAGGTTTCCTGAATGACCTGGCAAACATGCCCCGTTTCCCAACCACCACGCCTGTGGGGTAAAGGGCAGAGCACTGGAGTGGCACCAGGAGCACAGGCTCCCTGGGATGTGCCAGAGGACTGAGCGAGGTCAGCCAAGGTCCCCAGCTCAGCTCTTGCACCTAGAAGCTGCTCCCCGGCGCACAGGTAACGGGAAATACTCATCCATGGAGGGGGCTCTTGACCCAACCTTTGGATGGTTAGGGGCCTGGACCCAGGCCATGCCAAGAAATGATCCTGGTGAGCCACTGCTTCCACACAAGGTGGCAATGCAAGGCCAGGAGACCCACGGCTCCGATTCAGTCCACGGCTGCTCCCTAACCAAGTTGCACACATTCGAAAGGGTGCACAAGCACACTCCAGTCCATGGAAGGAGGAGGTGCTTGTTCCAAAGATGCATGCATTTTAAAAATATGCACAGATTTGTGCACAGGAAGGAAGAGAAGCACAGATTCCAACATGAAGTGGACACAGGCAAGGTGTTTGGAGAGCTCTGCCACACCCGTGTTTGCTTGTACGCACATCCCCAGCTGGCGATCCACTGGTGCCGCGCACCTACCCCAGGACACGATGGCAGGGCATCTAGTGCAATGCAGGGAGCAGGCCAAAGGAGGGTGGAGAGGAGACGAGAGGAAAGCGGACCTGCCAGAACATTCCGCTGCAATTACATGTGGTACGACATGTACCAAAAAGGAGATCTTGAAATAACTTTCCAAAGCGTCTTTGTTCCAGCTGGCAGGGCCCAGTGCACGCATGCCAAGGGGAAGCCTTCCAAAATACAGCCCACAAACAATGGATGGGGTGTGGAGTGGCCCCACTTACCGGTTGAGCACTCCATGGGCACCCGAGGATTGCAAGGGCGCCACTATTCAAACATGTCCGTGGGCCAGCATGTACGCTCAAAAGCAAAACGGGACAGGACCTGCATGGACTGAAGCCGCCTTCTCCAACCTGCTGCCTTGCAAGGTTCACCTGCCGCCATCACTGTATTCTTTTCAGCGCCAGGCTAAAACCGTTTTATTTCTCCACTGTTTTAAGATCTGATTGTTTTAATTGGGGTTTTATTGTCAGTTGAATTGTTTAGGACGCTGTGTTTTATTTTACATTGTCGTATTGTTAAACAGTCCAGAGACTTTGGCAAGGGACAGTCTACAAAAGTTTTAAATAATCAATACATGACTGTGTTAACGTGCGGTTCCTGCCTTTCTCAGGTCACACAGCCGATGGCTGAGAGCGACTGCAGTGACAAAAACACATCGGGGAGGGGACCAGACTGAGCAAGAATCTGGAAGCAACTTTTTTCCAACAAGTAGACTCCTTTGCCAGGAAAGGTGACCGAATTTTGGTGTCGAACCCTCTTTTTTTGTGTTGGGAGCCTTGGGAGTTGCTTTCAGAGCCGAAAAAGGAGGACAGAAATGTGTGTGTGTGTGTGTTTATATAAATAACTATAGATATTCCTGCACTAGCTTAAGGGATCCAGGCTGCAAAATACCATTCAGAGTGACTAGGACGGCGCTCTGGGATAATGCAGGGAAGCCCAAAGGTGCAAATGATGGCAATTGTAAAATAAATCTGTAAAATAGATAGATAGATAGATAGATAGATAGATAGATAGATAGATAGATAGCTCTGCCATTCCGAGCAAGGCAGGAGAGTCGGTGTGAGCAGTCGGAACATCCTTCTGCAAACTAGGAGCTGGGGATGAATTTCCTGGGCGGGTTTCCTTGGAAACCAGTTTTGCAGCAGGAAGTGGACAAGAGCCTGAGATGAAGGTAGAAGAACAAGTGAGCAGATATGGCAGCTGATTCGCTGGGAGGGGAGGAGGTAGGCAAGGAGACAGGAGAGGAACTGGCAGGTGGAGAGCTCATGAGTAAGGCCCAAATCTGTCATCTCTTGGCCAATGAGTCATTCCAGTCTGACCTCAGGCGCAACCCGTGGGGCGCACATGGAATTAGGGATGGGACTGAAGAATGCTCCTTTCACCACTGGCTCACCAACTGACAGATCAGAAAGGATTCCGGTTTAGGTCCCATTAAATGCTAAAGCAGAAACTGACTTGGACTAAGTCACACTTAAAAAAAACCTGGACAGCCATCTGATGGTGTGGGATGGTGTAACCTGGTGTCCTGCACCAGCAGGGGTGGGGGGGGGGTTGGAGCCAAGGCGTCTAAGTTACCACCTGCCTCCCTCTTGCCTCTTCAGAAAGCTGTGGCTGAAAATGAAAATAGAGCAACTTTCCAGTAGCCCTCCAAAAATGGAGGGGGGAGGCATTTTCCTGCTGCTTCGCCAAGCATGTTCATCACCATGCAACAAGCGCAAGATTTGCATGAGCCAAGGGGACACCGATCCTTAAGGCACCCGAGGAACTTGGCTGAAATGGTCCCCGGAGCCGCTTCCCTTTCTGGATACGACTCCACAACTGCGGGGAGAGGGTGGGGGGCTCTGCCGCTCCAGGTCAGGCTTGGTCATCGGATGAGAGCCTACATCACTCCCACTCCCTGGAGAAATGCGGAGCAGTTTTGTGTTTCCCCTCCGCGGGCTTCGCGGGCCTGGTTGTGCTCGCTGCTTCTGGCTTCCACCTCCCCGCCGCCAGCTCCAAGGGCCAGCTGCCTCCGCTGGAAGCCAAGCGATCGGAACCCGGGAAGGCGGCCAAAGCTCGTACAGATGCATCTTGCTAGGATCTGCCAAAGGGGACTCAGCTGCATGGATGCCTGCTCTTCCCAGCTCCTCTGGTGAAGGCAGGCAGGAGGCGAGCGTGGGGGGGGGGGGGGACCAGGGAATCGCTGCTGTGCCAGAGAAAAACCCGAAAGTATTTGCTGTGACAAGCCAGCCTGCCCCTCGCCACCAGCTGCAGCCTCCAGCCACCGGGCGATCCAAGAAACACAAGGGGGGGCCATGGGGGTGTGGGAAAGGTCCACAAAAGGTCATCTAAGTCCATCACTGCTGCACTGAAGCAGGATTAATTAGGCCCAAGCCGCCCCCGACATGTGCTTATGCAGTCTAAATTTAAAAACTTCCACTGATGGAGAAAGGAAGGAACTCCGTAGCCTCTCTTTGGCAGCCACTTCCAAGACACATGGTTGGGAAATTTTTCAGGCTATCGTAGTTCATGAAATTGAAAGAAGCCCCAATTAAATGATCTCACCAGGTATATCCCATCCATAAAACATCCCCTCTGTCGACACCCATCCAGCCCTCTGGAAACCTCGAAAGAGAGGGAGTGCCAGCTTCTGACCTGGCTCCCCCTGGTCCTTTCTGGGCACTATTCAGGGGTTCGGTCCCCGAATAACACAGGGGGACTTCCTCGTCTGTGTGATCCATCAAGGCACGTGCTTTTAATGCTACCATTTATGAGCCAGGTTCAGAGAACAATTAACCTCTGAGCCATTCCTATATTTATTATGATTAATTTGATTTTTGTAAACCTCTTGGGGATATTTATTAGATACTGCAATCGCATGTCAATGGAAGGAAGGAAGGAAAGCAGGAAGGAAGGGGGGACCCCTTAGCAGCTGCTCCTAATTTCCAATTACGGAAATCCTGAGCATCTCAGGGAGTACCTGGAGTTTGGTGGCACAGCACCTGCTCTGCATGAGCAAGGTGCCCGGTTCGATCCCCGGCATGCCCAGAAAGGGCGAGGAGAGACCCTGAGCAGCCACTGCTGGGTCAGGGCGTGTCTCCTTTGGACATTCATTCTGAGCAGCTTTGCAAGACCAGGCTATACAGGGGCTCAGCATTAAGCTAGGCGTCCAGCATAAAAAAGTGAATTTGTAAGATTTAATGTTACGTGATGCTGCTGGTGACGAAGAGGCTTTGCTAGGCTTGCCCACCTTCCGGATGGGGTAGACGACAAAACAAATTCAGCAAAAGGCCACATCTTCCACAGAAGCACTGAGCTGTATTATGTTATTTGGGTTATTTTTAATTTATTTACCTCCTGTCCACACAAACCTGGCAATCCAACCATGTCTGACATATTCTTACAGACAAGATGTTCTTCCAAACGTTAATCTCATCGAGGTCATCTTTTTCAGGCTAAACTGGACTTCTTCTGACTAATAATTGACTGCTGCCTCTCTTATCTTCCTTGGCTGCTTGCTGAGGGATGACAAACCTTTCACAAAGACATGCCTCTGTGCAGAGCAAACCGAAATACTTCTCTCGAGACACAGTAGGCAGAAAACCAACTTTTTTTTTGGTTTTTTATTTATTGTTCGATTTATATCCTGCCTTTTTCCGACAAAGGGCTCAAGGCAGCTTACATCATTCTCCTCCTCCATCTTATCCCCACCACAACAACCCTGTGAGGTAGGTTGGGCTGAGCGTCTGCGACTGGCCCAGAGTCACCCAGTTGGCTCCATGGCCAAGCGGGGACTCGAACCCGGACCGTCTGAGTCCCAGTCCCGTGCTCTTCACCACTGCACCACACTGGGTCTCTGTGTTGAACAGTTTCAATACTATTCAACTCACACAAGGGCCGGGTTTCCCCTCCTCTTAATGTCTAATATGTAAGTAGGGACTGGAAAAGTGAAAAGGAGAGAGAGAGAGACGCAAAGGGGAATTGTATAGGGGGAGGGGGAGGTGTTGAGCACACACAGACGGGGAGGGCGTTGTCTGCTATGACTGGAAACTGTGCCCCACGGTCTTGGGCAAACAGCCGCCTTATACATTAATCATCTCACCCAGAGAACTTCAGCTGTTTGGCTGAACAGAAGGCAATACATGGAGCTCCATGGGGTAAGGTTTAATGCTGCTTCTTAGATTGGCAGTAGCCGTCTAGGGCAGGGGCCAGAAATCTGGTGCCCATGGGACCAGTACACCCCCAAGCACTTTTCCTGGTGCCTGCCAAGGTACCCTGTCCCTCCTTTTTCCCACTTTTATTTGAATAACAGCTGTTCTTCCCGGCGGCTGGGACTGCTCTCGAGCAAATGAGAGGCTCTCCAGCTGCTGTTCTCTTCTGTCACCCCGACTTGTCTCTGGGCCACACATGGGGCTTAGGGACATCCTTAGGACATTCCGGTGGTGGGCGGCTCCAGGACCCTGTTTCCATCTGCAGCACACCCATTTCGTGGAGGTGCCCAGAAGAGCTTCCCTCATTGCCGCACATGCCCACAGATCCCAAAGTCTGTGGGTTTGTGCTCCTGCAATCCCAGCAGAGAGCTGCCCCATGCCAGGTCAAACTAGTGGCCCACCCTGCTTCGTGTTATCAGCTGTGGTTGGCAGTGCCTCTCTCCAATCTCAGGACAAGAAAGCTCCTTCCCATAATCTACAACTCACAAAGGTCGTGCCATAACCTATAACCCAAGGGCAGGAAAAGGTATTTCCCATGGCCAAGAACCTGTTCACCTGCAGATGCCAAGAAATGAGCTCAGGACCTTCTGGGTGCAAAGCAAATGTTCTACCACTCACAGCTCTGCCTCCAGCAGAGAGAGGGGCTACACCATCCGAGCAACATCGACAGGAGAAATGCAGATGCATAAGGCCTTCGAGAACCACCACTGCCTCTCACACTGCCAAGGAAAGGGCACATGATCCAGGATCTGCCCCCAGCATCTCTTGCAAAGCTGGGGGAGAACACCAAGGGCCACCCCCTGGGTGGAGCACAGCTCCGCCTCCCCTGCAGCATGGCAAGGAGTTGCCAGGTGCGAGACATGCGACACAAAGCCTTGCGGCAGCAGGGGGCTGCTGGGATTTCTGCTGAAGGTGCATTTCAGTGGCCCCCCAAGAGCGACGCACAGGTCGGCGTTCTGGAGCCTCCCCTTACAGCCCATCTCTATGGAGAGCCCCACACAGCTCTGCACACAAGGGCCTCCCCATTCCCCTTACCTTTCATTTGCAGGCTGGAATTCCGATAACAACGATGGCCTCCTTCGCTGCGGCTGCAAGATCGACCCAGGAGGCAGATGGGAAGGATAGTCCCTGGGGTGATGCTGATATTCCAAGAGCCCCACATCCTGAAACAAGGGAAGGGGGAGAAAGAAACAGGGTTTGGAGAGGTTTTTGTGCTGGTTGCATTTGACTAACACACAACAGCATAGAGCCCTCCATGTAAGCGAGGCCGCATGCACGCCACATTTAAACAATCCAAATTTGACACTGGAAATTCTGCGGCAAGGGAAACCGAATTTTGCAACCTGCCTACAATTATCAAGCAAGCCTGAAACTTTTCATTTGCATGACCCTATTCGGCTGGTGGGGCTCTTTTTCATAATTTTCATTTGTTAGTCACAGGAGAACAAGAAAACATTACCTGAAACCCTTCCCACGACCCCAGAAACCTTATTTTGCCAAACATCTAGCTTTTGAAATTTTGGTTGTTATTGCACAAATATTTTCAAACATACATCTGTAGCCCCTCTGGACTAGAAACATGTTCCCCCTACACCCCGAAAACAGAAGATGAGGGAAAAGCTGATGCTGGCATTGTTCAGAAACTGAATTCTGCATCGAATACTAAATTCTGCACTAAAGTGGAAGGGGATACAAACGGCCAGAGCTTTTTTTTGTCATAGAACACACTGGAACGGCGTTCCAGCACCGTTTTTTGACAGATTTTTCCAAGTGATTGTGAATCGCCCTGTTGGGCATAGCAGGTCGGCAGCAAAAATCATTAACATAGTGCCTGCGGGCTGCTTGTGTGTCGGCGCTGATTGTGAGGGTGCTGCTCGGCTTGGGATGCTGCTCGGCTTGGGATCGGTCGTGTGGTCGCGAGCTGAGTGCTTACTGCCGGCGGTGACCATTATGTTGAGGTGTGTGTAGAGTGACCAGCTACGTGCAAAAGGTAAATAAGTTCTTTATTTCAAAAAAAGTTGGTGAATTGAAAATCTTTTTTAGTATAAAAGGGTGACCCCAAGACGTGAGCTCCGGCACTTTTTTTTTTTTTTACAAAAAAGCACTGCACACGGCCACATGCATAACCAGCCCAACAAGATCTCCCATCCCCTCCATATCCAGAGGAGGAGGGAGAAAGCAAATAAGCAAGAAGAATCCAAGCCAACTGGCTCCAGTCAACCTGTTTCTTGCAAGGCCTAGAAATGGGAACCTTCAGTTTTGTGAACTGCTGTCCGGTGCAGTTCCAGCTTGCATCTTCTGAACAATTAAGTAATCTCATTCTCTGACCCAGGCGAACTAAGAGCTTGGCCCCCTCAAGCAAGAAGGGCTACGAGGGAAAGGGCTTCCGGTGTGGGCACAGACTTTGCCCAAGCAAAAAATTATTCTGGCTGTGGCAAGTTTCTGTGCACCCTCAGCTCGGACTGCGTCACTTGGTCTCCCAGCTCCAACTGCCTGGCAGCAGCTTAAAGCCTTCTCTATTTATGTAGGTCAAGAGTGAGGCCAAGCTAGCAGCCTACCAAAAGCCATACATTCCCTAGAATATGTCCCAGGATCCTCGGCAGCCTTCAAGTGGCCCCAAGGAAATACATCAAGTTATCTGAAGGAAACACGGTTTGGCAAAAGAGCCCCATTTGCCGTTATCTCAATTAAGTCCCTTAAATCATGGCTCCCGCATGACGAACAACAACAACAACGCGGGGACAGAAAAGATGTGCTACCTAGGACAGGTGCGTCCCTCTCGCCCCAGCACTTTCACTGCCACTGTTTAATTAACTAAAAAGCTCTGCCGCCGCAAGGCACAAAGGTGCCCGCTGAAAGCCTTCATGTTCAGCAGCTCCTCATTAACAGATACGGTACTTGACCACAGGGAGAGAGGGAAATGGGGCGGGGGGTGGGGATCAGAGATGCCATTATTTCAGACACAGGTCGAAGCCAATAACGCCGGGAGGACATTCCTGAAAACAGAGGCCTGGACACACAGAAGATGAGACCGTCTGTTTCGAAGGGCCAAAGAGGGTTCAAACTCCTGCAAATTGCTTCAGATAAGAAATTCTAGCAAAATAAACTCTCCAGGAGGAAAGATTACGAGGAAAAGTTAGACTGCTTAGGCAAGTAGGATGGAGGGGAACATGACAAAGGTGTAAACCATTATGCATGGTCGGGAGAAAGGAAGTAAGACGATATCTCCCTGTCTCCCCCCTTCCCCCCCCTCTCTCAATAGTAGAAAGCAAAGATCAAGACGGTCCAGACAGATAAGCGGAAATATTTATTTGCACATAGTTTAAGTATGGAATTTGCAAACATCAACCAGGATGGCCATCAACTTATATTGCCTTAAAAGGGGACTGGACGAGTTCCAGTAGGATAAAGCTTTAATAGCTACTAGTCCTGTATCCATGACTACTCTATTACATCCAGAATCAAAGGCAGGATTCCTCTGTATGCCCATTGCTGGTGAACAGGTGAAGAAGGGTTGTGTCTTCCTGTTGGGATTCCCAGGGGTACGAAGTCAGGCATGGTAGAAAGAAAATGCTGGCCAAGATAGGCTAGGAATGAGAGCTTGCAGCCTTCCAGGTGTTTTGGCCTACAACTCCCACAATCCTTTGCCAGCATAAACAGTGGTGAGGGAAGATGGTAGCTGTAGGCCAAAAATTCTGGCAGCTGCAAGTTACCCACCCCTGCAATAGATGCCCTAGACTGTATGAAGGTTGCTCCCTGGCCCCACTAGAAATTACTGCTGTAAAAACATATACATGTGGAGAATTGCCGCTTTCCAGTGATATTTATATAGAAAAGCATCCGGTGTGACAAGATCCTGGATTACCAGCATTGCTCAATTAAAATCTCCCATCTGACAGTGATTAACGATCTTTCTGAAAGAAACCGGTGATGTCAGAAGAGGCAACGCAACAGCAGTGTAAAATATTGGCTGGCAGTGACTGTACACATGAAACCCTCCGGGATGTGCCATAAACATTTCTCCTCTTGTATGCAGCATAAAGGGAACGTCAATCAAGTCGATGGAAGGAGCAGACAAGAAGCAGACGGACATTTCTGCCCATAAGTCATGACCCGAATCCAGAATATGGTCCATGTGGCTGCACAGGGCTCCCTCTTTTGGCCACGCTGAGCTCCTCGCCTGCTCAGGCCCTGAGTTGCTTGTATGCCAAAATGTGTCTCATTGCTGAGCAATGCAAAAGCCGTCCTGCCTTACCCAAAAGCCCCCTGAAAGACAAACGCGGCTGCAGTTTTAGCCTGTCTTCTCAAGCTTACAGTCCAGATTATTCACCGGTGCCATGTTCGAATGTGTCGGGGTGTCGGCAGCATGCAGAAGAGTTGCACACCCTTGGTCTCCAGAGAGCCAGTGTGGTGTAATGGTTAAGAGCGTGGGACTGGGACTCAGACAACCTGGGTTCTAGTCCCCGCTCGGCCATGGAGCCAACTGGGTGACTCTGGGCCAGTCACAGACTCTCAGCCCAACCTACCTCACAGGGTTGTTGTTGTGGGGATAAGATGGAGGAGGAGAATGAATGATGTAAGCTGCCTTGAGCCCTTTGCAGGAAAAAGGCAGGCTATAAATCAAAAAATAAAATAAATAAATAAATAAATAAACAAACAAACATGAAAGGATCCCACAAGTATTTTTCCAATTGCTACCCCAAAATGACTGACCAGGTTGACTGCGCAGCTGGCCCAGCCTGGATGAGGGGGAAGATACACCTCCTCTTGTTTTGCCTCTTCCTTTCTCACCTACCCACTTCTTCCTCAAGAGGAGGAGGAGGAGGGCAACAACCAAATGTCATTACTTGACAGTGCAAAAGGTTGAGCTTTGCAATTTTCCTGGGGTTTCTGTCTTACTATGAAGTGCCCAGGTGAAATTAGCCTCTCAACGAGGGGGTACACCTGTTCCCTGACCTTTTCCTTTCCTGTTGTTAAGCCTAACCAAAACTTGAACTACTACTACTAAAAAGGAATGATCAGAAAACAGATAAAGATCTACTGGTAGATTTCTGACTGAACTGTTACCAACAGAATTAATCCTCCTCACAAATTTATGATGCTGAAATGAAGACAGCCGGCAGTGGGATCAATCAGAAATAGATTTTGCATACAAACTGCGTGAATTCCATGCTGTTCTGGACTCAAAACAAATTTCTAGTGGGCTCAGAATCCTTTAATTCTAGGTGTCGTTTGCACCAGGCTCCAGTTGCTGGGGCACATGGAGGTTATAGTCCAATGTATCTAGAATGCACCACATTGGAGTGGGTAGCTTAGATGTGGGAAAGGGTATTCCACTACTGAATAAAACCATGTGAACCAACCGTGTGGTCAGGAGTATGTGCTTGGTTGATCCCCAAATTGTGCAAAAGACTCCTTTTAAAAAAAGTAAGTAAAAGGTAAAAACAACACTAAAAAGAAGAAGCGGCTAAGGAAAGCCCCAGCTCATGCGTTATCTGTCACCAGGCTGGCAAAAAAGCAACTTCCCAAAAAGTAACTACCATCTATAGAATAAAACCACATCAACAGCAACCATGCACCCCTACCACCACACAGGCGCTCTAAATCTGCTTGCCAGAACTTCCTTTCTGGTCTACGTGTTTATTAATTTCTTTATTACACCTGCACTTTGGTCTTCCCTTCAAGGAGTGCAGGGCAAGAAGTATGGCTTTGGCAAAACTTGAGCCTGATGGACTTGCGACACATTTCTGACCTGACAGGCAGAGCAGACCGAATCAAAGTTTTTCTTTTGGCTTCTGCAGAATTGCTCAAGCTGTGTGTTCAGATCTGGAATCAAGACCTGCATATCTCTAGCGCTAGTGACACAAGTCAGGGCTGATTGCTTAGATCTGAGCCACTGTTGCTCTTACAGTGTTTTCCCTGAGAAATGTTAGAAGCACCTCCTCTCACTGAACAGGCACCCAAACGACCTCGGCCATCTTGAACTTCCCAGCATGCAATTTGAGATGCATGCAAAACTGGGGACTCCATCATGGAAGCGCACGCAATGGATGGAGCAGCGACTTAGATTTCGGGCAAATGCCCACAGTCCAATCCAGAATGACCCTCTGGCTCAAAGGATATCAGATCTAGTTCGCCCCATGGCAGATATGATGAACACACTCCACGAGGCCAAGTTGAGAAAATCTTTCAGAGTCTTGCCCCCTCCCCCATTCCTAATTTCAAGACATTCCCTCTCTCAGAGGGTCTGGACCAATTTCCCTGTGGCAACGGAACTAAACCATTCCGGCCCTCCTTGATAGCCATAAATCCAGTCACAGGCTAGAACATGCGGGACACTTACTAAGGTGAGTTTACAGTAGCAGAACTGCCACGTAAGTCATCTGCAAAAAGTGATCCGGCAAAGTGGGGTCTGGCTGGTTTTCGATCCCCTTCCAGGCCGTGCCAGAGGCTGCGTGGCTGCATCCCCACCAAGGGCCGGCAGCCCAGCAGGACCGGCCCGCGGAAGCCTCCGGGGCCAACCTGTTTATCTGCTCTTGCTCTGGCCCGGACAGTGGTGGTGCTTGGAAGGAGGAGCTGTAGTTCCTGCTTCCCGGTTGCTCGCTCGGCATTCCCAGGGAAGCTGAATCTTTCGAACCCTAACCCTAACCCGGCCCATACCCGTAAAGTCCTTCAGATGCACCTGTCACAATGGGGATTTCAAAAATTTCTACTTCCTGTGGATATTTCTGCACAACTCATTCTTTCTGCCCCTCAGGCCTCTAAAGCTTGAACAGAAGCTGAATCTTTCGAACCCTAACCCTAAGCTGGCCCATACCCCCAACCCTAATGAGTCCTTCAGATGCACCTGCCACAATGAAGGTTAGGGTTCACACAAAAGGCATGAATATGCAGATGAGCTTTCCCTTTGGTGTCCTCCAGGTGTTTTGAACTACAGTTCCCAGCATGCCTGCCCTTTGTTCATGCTGGCTGTTCAGGTCCAAGAGGGCACCAGGTTGGAGGGTTGGTACCGATTGTAGGTGGTTGACTGTGGAATAGTCAGTGTAACTGGGGGGAGAAGTGACCAATGAATGACCACTGAATTTTTATTAATGCATGAACAAAAGCAAGCAACTCTTTTCCTAAAGAACATATTGTTCCCTTTCTCCTCCAACTTCCTGTCTGACCACAACAATCACATCTTGGATACGTCTCTTTAACCCTGACACATGCACAGCAGCATCTTGACATCCCATAGTAATCGCCTGCAGAGCCTCAACACAAACACTGAGCGAAAGGGGACTGCAACAGATGTTCAGACGTCTACAAGAAGGTTCAGTAATCACAGAAGATGCATTGCTTAGATGCCCAGGGCCAAGGATTGTGACACGTCGCAAAACGATCAACAAGTTCCTGTATTTCATTCCTCCAGCTTCCGGGGTTTCCCCCTCAATAACCCCACTTACTTTGCAGCCGAAAAAGCCATATACCTTGACAAAGAAAATGCCGGCACCACCCACACTGACCTTGTGGGAATGAACAGGAAAAGCAAATAACCCCCACACCCTCAAAACAATGTGCGGAGCAGCGTGGCTCTTATTTCTTCATTAAAATATTTGCGAAAGTATGTGAGGGTCATGCAGCATTTACCAAACGCACTAATATTTCTGATGCTTGTCCACAGACGTGTAAAGTGCATATTTAAAAGCAGTGAGCAATTGTGGTGCAGGAGGAAAGGGGAACGAGATATCCAAACAGGATGCACATTCAAATTGAAATAGCACACAAGGTAAAACTACATTGCAGGAGCTATCTGACCTTTATATTTATGCCATTCCTGTGCTGACAAATATCTAAAGATGCTTGAGGTACTTCATTTGGTCCCCAGCTTAAGCAAACTAACTAGATTTTCACTTCCTGAATGACTATGTGAAACAGAACGTAGCTATGCCCTTTAATTTTTGTGCTTTTCCAAATTCTGCTGTATACTTGAGCTCAGACAAGAGAGCAAAATACGGATAAAGATGCTCATCTTTTGAAAAAATAACAATAATGTGCATTCTTTAAAGTATGATAGACTGATAAAGAAATGGGTCAGAACAAGCTTATGAATGAATGCATACAGAAGTGACCTTGCCTAGAAATAAATTCATCTCTGCAAATCTCAATTTCAAAGTGAGATTGGTTTCTTTTTTCCTTCTAAAGTCTACAATGGTTTCATTTTATGTTGTGTTTCTCCATCACTTCTATCACTTACATAAAGACATATCCTGTTTTCAATGGGACTATATTTTTATATCCACCTTTCTCCAACAAGGCCAGGCTGTTTATTTGTCAAGGCCTTCCCCTTGAGCCTACAATAATCATCTGAGCTGGGCTCAGCTAGGAGAAAGTGACTGAATAAACTGTTCTAGACAGGGGCTGAACGCAATATTCCCACGATAAGTCATACATTTTAGCCATTCTATTATTCTGCCTTTCCATCCAACTCTTCCCTTTCATCCAGCATTTGCCAGTGTCCCAGATAACTGAATATGACTTGATCAATATTTTCCGGATAATCCAAATGAGGCAAGGAAGGACACAAACTGTGGGCGACTCCCAAGTGATAGGCTACTTCAGCTACATTTTGACATATGACATGTGCTGTCCTCCCCAACAATGGCTTCCGTCCTGTATCTAATATGGCTCCAGGGTTCTCAAACCAACATGGTGGACCCACTTAGCCTTGAAACTCATCAACTCAACCCATCTCTCAACATTTAACCTGCTGTGAAGTTAAATGGAGAGCAGAACCACAAAGCCACCCAGGGTTCCTTTCAAGAGGTGGGAAAGAAAAGTTGTAAAACGTAAATTAAAAGCCAGTGGAAACAGAGATTGGGCACACTAAGGGGAATGTCCCAACACGGAATCTGAACTGGAAGAAAAGGTGGGACTGGCCTGCTTGGCAGCAGCGGCATCTGCAATGAGCGTCAAAATAAGCCAAACAGCTGTTGAGAACCAGGCTGCCTCTGTCATGGAAGGACACTGTGGAACAGGTGGGCTTGAGGAGGGGGGTTTCTCAGCCCCATGGTCTGCCATCAAGTCCAATGAGCAGACCAATTAAGTCACCTCCTGCATTTCCACTGTGTGGCCCACAAGCAGCTCAAACCTCCCTGAGGGTGAAGCAGTTCCTTTTTGGGGGAAGGGGTAAGGGAGTAGGGGGATTCAGTTTCGAATCATCCCCTGATTCGGCCAAGAACTAACTCCACAACTGAGCACTTTAACTCAATGGGTGTCTCTTGCTGACAACCTTTTTATTACTCTGTTTGTATCACAAAGCCTGTCCTGGCTAGCCAATTTTAATGCAAGAAAGATTGTAGTTAAACCCTTTCATCATGATCTGTTGGGAAGGGAAAAGGGGAGAGACTGGGAGAGACTGGGCCATCATACTGGATAGTTAAGTTCTGATCCATGAGCTGGTCTGGAGGTCAGTTAGGGGAAAATGAGAATTCTGTATTTGTGTTCAAAGCAGGGGCGCATGCTCACAACCTCAGAATGTGAGATAAATATCAGCTGAAAATATTTACAAGTTGTCAAATATGTGCTATCGCTCATCTCACCCCAATTCTCAGTTCAGCCTCTGCAGATTTCCCAATTTACACAAATTTTATCAGGAGACTGAATCAGCCCCAATTAAATCGATGGAGAACATTTGCAGAGAGCTGCACGAGTCCCCCATTCAGTTGCTTCCTGATTTGCAGAAATTTGTTTCCACAAAGCAAGCAGCGATGACAAACACAAACAGGAGTCAGGAATGAGATTAGTGGTGAGAAAGTGTACTGAAAAGGTACAACAGCTTATATGGACTGCTTCCAAAGCAGGCCGTCTATTTGGTGCAGCTAAGGGTTTGGACAATCTCTATTTTCTGAGTGGAATACATTCCTGGAAGTGAGCCAAATGCAGACAGCACCTGCAATGTCCCAAGGCCTCTCTCTCCTTTTGATTTTTGAAAAACGGTTTTTATTTTTATTTTGCAGCACTGCAAGGTGTTGGGTTTCTTTCTACTCCTTGCTATACTGAGAATGTATCTGGAAAATCCTTTGACCTCAAGAACCTCAGGGGTGCTGGGCTGATTTAGATTCAGTAATTAAACTGTCTTGTCTTCAAAAAACCGCTCATGCAGCCACTTTACAGAGTTGAACTGAGGTGAGAAACAAAGTAGAAAATAACACTTTTTATTTTTTGCTCTCAGCCCGGTAGTGATGCTGCTTAGAAGGTTATAGTACTGGCTGCTAGATTTCTTTTCTCGGAAAGTCTCAAGCTGACATACAACTAAACTGCAACATGCAAAATTTAGAACAGCTAAAAACAATTACCTGCTAAAACACCGCATCCTATTAAAAAAAGTAAAAAAAAAAAAATCAAAGGCAACCATAAACATCCCAACGGATGTATTAAGAAAACCATCACATCCCACCAAATGCCTGGGGAGAAAGTCTTAAGCTGCTGCTAAAAAGAGGACACTGTTGATACCAGACAGGGTTCATTGAGGAAAGGCCTCCCCGCTCGCTGCTTGGCATCTCCTCCGTCAGAGGAGAGCCCCAAATGTTGAATGTAGGACACGGACAGGTGCATTCTGGGAGAGATACTCTATCAGGCACTGCGGACTCTAGGATATTTTGGGTGGCTTTCGTTCACTGTAATTCGGAGGCAACTTGACGGCACGCAGCAAGAAAAACACCGTATACTTGCAAGCGCAACTAGGTGCAGCTTCCGCTTTGGCAGGTGCTTCAGCGGCGGAGCTTCTGCTTCGCACAGAGAAGGTCCCGGCTTCAGTCCCTTGACGTTTCCACGCCAAAGGATCAGAACGGTGGAAGAGAGGCGAGTCTGGACATGGTCCAGCTGTACAGCTGCTTTCCCCAACCTGGTGAAGTTCCACAGCTCTCAACATTTCTGGCAATGGTCTACACTGGCTGGCGTTGATGGGAGACCAAGTTCAAAACATCTAAGGGGGCCAGGGAAGGGGAGTCTGCTGCAAAGGATCCAGGCCTACCTGACTCGCAGAGCAACTTTTCACGGTCCGGTGCGGAGAGAACCCACGGCCTCAGTGCTATACTGTACTGTACACCTATTTCTTTTTAGCATTATCTTTCCTCATTACTTGCACTAACAAATCTGATACAACAAAAAGGGTCTGTCTGCAAAGGACGGGGCTCTGTGGACGAACGGTCTGCGCCATGCTCAGGACAGCTCCCTGGGTCCGTTGCTCCTCAGGACCTCCAAAGCTTCGCTTGCTTTCTACAGAGTGGGCCTGCTTTCTTCTTCCTTTCCTTGTAGCTGGAGGATCCTGTACTTAATTTCTGATCCAGAAAGCAGAGACCAGGGGAAAGAACTGGAAAGGATGCCCCAGCTGCAGGAGAGTTTTTCTTCAGCGCTGGAGGAGGAGGAGATGAAGTAGCAGCAGCACCACCACCATGGCCAAATACCTGCTCTCAGCTGCAGGCAGGGGCCAACAATTAGAAACAGAGCGAGTCAGAAGGAGCCTCCCGGGCCATCTAGTCTGACCTCCGGCACCAGCCGGCTCCGCTCATGACATGCCCACCATGTGCATGTCCAGCCTGTCTTTGAACACCCTCACCGATGGGGCCTCAATGACCTCCCGTGGAAGCCCATTCCACGCCCTCGGGGTCCTAACTGTCAGGAAGTGCTTCCTGGCATCCAAATTGAACCTTGGCTCCCTGAGCTTTGCTCCATTGGAGTGCATCCTGCCTTCCTCTGCAGGGGAGAACAGGCCTCTCCCCATCTCCATGTGACACCCCCTCACATACCTGTATGTCGCCAACATATCCCCTCTGAGTCTCCTCTTCTCCAAGCTGAAGAGACCCAGTTCCCTCAGTTTTGCCTCATACGGCATCCCCTGCAAACCAGCCACCATCCTTGTGGCCCTACGCTGCACTGACTCCAACCTGGCTATATCCTTTCTGTAATGAGGGGCCCAAAACTGAACACAATACTCCAGTTGCGGGCGCACCAGAGTTGTGTAGAGTGGTAGTAATACCTCTCTTGATCTAGAAGCCACACTTCTGGTTATGCAACCAAGGGTGGCATTCGCCCTCTTGACCACCGCATCACACTGCTGACTCATGTTTAGCCTGCAGTCGACCAGTACCCCGAGGTCCCTTTCTCAAGTGCTGCTCTCCAGCCACTTGTCACCTAACCTGTACTTATGACAGCTATTCTTATGCCCCAAGTGCAAGACCTTGCACTTATCCTCAATTATGATTAGCTCTTGCAAAACCAACCCAGAGAGAGCTGGTGGATTCACCCCAAAGGTTGCAAACTCAGCCCTAGAGGGGTCTTCGCATTCAACCCTGGTTTTGGGAGCAGAATACCTCACCCTCTGTGGATATTCTCTAGTGGACTAGTAAGTTGCCATGACTTTAAAAGGGAGACTCCAGCATGAAGCTGCTAAGTAGCAAGTATCTACCAAATTTGATACTGTGAGTCTTAGACTCAAGCAAGACCAAGGGAAGCGTTTCTTGCTGTAGAAAGTTCTTTCCCTGCAAATAATTCCCTACAAATGGCAGAGAACCTGAGTCCCCTTGTGAGCGCAGAAAGGCCTGGAAGGAAGACCAAGTCTCCAGGAGTAACCGTAAAGGGCCTCTCTTACAGCTTTTAATAACCGAGCGAGTGCACAGCGAGACAGACAGTCCCTTAGACAAAACTAATGGATCAAATTATGTCTGCAAAGTAACAGGGGAAACGGCCAGATAGCACGTCCATCTGATCAGTGTAGCTAAACCAGGACTATCTGCTTTGACTGACAATAATTCTCCAGCGTCTCGGGCATCAAAGGGATCTTTGAAATCACATACACCCTGAACCTTAAAAAAAGGAGATGTGGCAGTGAACCTGGAATTTCTGCGTGCAAAGCACAGGTGTAACAATCCTAAAAGCACTCCAAACACAGTCGTACGTGCAAAGTGCTTACAAAATTAAGCTTTATAGGCTTGTGGCAAGGGGCGGCCTATACATTTCTAAATAAATAAAATAAGAACCCACACACTTTTCTTCTCCCCATCCCTTTTTTACCTATGTCTGGTAGCTATTCTTTCCCCTTGCATCCTTCCAACCAGCAGGTAAGCCATTTGCAATGCAAAAGTTTGTCATGCAGCACCCAAGCAATAGTATCTGTGACAAACAAATAGGTACAAAGCCAACATTGCTCCCCGTGAATCATTTATGGAGGCACCAAGTAAACGGAGCTGCAAAGCTCCAGGGCGCACCTGCCTGCTGCGAGGAGCATGCCAAGAAGAAACGTGCAAAGCGGGGGGGGGGGGCAGTTAGGCTCCCCAAGATAAATTCTTGGCGGCAAACGTCTCTAATGGGGGGACGGAGCAGGAAAAGCCAACCAGACGGCCGATCTTTGCTGCGCGGTCGCACTACCGCTTTGGATGCGAAGCGAGCGCGACTGCAGATGCTACTTCAGCTGGGATTGGGTGACTCCAAACAGCCAAGCGAGTTCCACGCGCATCTATAAATGCAGCTCTTCCATTCCATTCTGATGCAGGCTGAGCTCGCAGTCGGTTTGCCCCTGCAAACTACTTGGCCTAGCATCCAATTTCCTAGCTGTCTTTTGGACCATGAAGCCAAACTCAGCAAAATTTAAGTTGCCAGAGGTTGCTCGTTGACTTATATTGCTTCCAAAAGCTCTCTAGAAACTTTATTGCGGCTTCTGGACATGTGAGTTCTTCCTACATCGTGCTTTTCCATTATTGCACAGTGGCTGATACCACGGAGTTATCAAAGAAATATAGGAAGCTGTCCAATACGGAGTCAGACCCTTTGTCTATCTAGCCCAGTATTGTCAACACTGACCGGCAGCTCTCCAGTCTCCTAGCCCTGCCCAAGGAAGCCAGGGTCTGAAGCCGGGACCTTCTGCATGCGTGTGCCGTACTGCGGCGATGAAACCCCTCCTCTTGCAGCCTAGCCCTTCCACATCACAACAGGCCTCTTTCACCAAGGGGTCGCCACCAAGGATGCCAGAGTGACACCAAATTTTCATTTCAGGCTCCAATGCTGACACGTTCAAGTGCCAAAGCCGGCAGCCAACACCCCAGACCATGTTCCCCACCCTGCTGCCCTCCAGAAGGGTTGGACTGCAACTCCAATCATTAATCCCAGCTAACTCAGCCTATGACCACACTGGCTAGGGATAATGGGAGCTGCAGCCCTATGAATCTGGAGAGCAAAAGGGTGGGAAATACTGTTCTAAACCTATTAGCCGGGAGCAAGTTCCTACAAAGAAAAGCACTCCTATCCAACTACTTTTCCATCTCCATTCTCTCTGGCCTTTCAATCCAAGAAGACTTGAATTCTGCCTCCCACAGAACTGCCAACAAGCAGTCAACTGTGCCTTGAAGCAAGCGAATTCTGTTTGGGAGACTGAGCAGGTGGGCAGGTGCAGCTTAACACAGCTTAATAATGCCTGAGATCTGATGAGGGCCAAAGGCTCAAACTGTGAAAAACTTGCATATTGCTCCAATAAACACAATTCCCCAAGATCGCATTTGCTTGTCTGGTACAGTTCACAGCTATGGGGACCTGGGAAAAACAAATAATTCTCGGCATTTGCATTTTCAGAAGGCAGAGACAGAAAGGAAAGGCTATGAAACAAGCAGGTCAATCGGACCCAAAGCAGTCTTGCCCTAGCTTCTTCCCAACCAGAGATGCAAGTTGCAGATTTAAGACAAAACGAGGGTGTTCTGGAGCGGCTTTGTAGTGAAATCTGTTCCTTCTGATAAAGGTCAGCAGTGTAAACGTGGTTGAATTACTCCTCTGGCTCTTATCTGCATGGATGCAAGAGCGGGCTTGCGAGACAGCGGCCTCTCATTGTTCCAATGACATTGTCCCTGCCATCAATCTCCAAAGCTGCTGAGTTGGGTTTTGTCTTGTCTCAGGTGTTGACACAATGACACGTGGGCCAGTTTCTGGGACACACCGCCCGGCGAAAGGCTGCCACTGTGCAATGCCTAAATTACGAAGGGGAGGGAAGGAGGCTCGGTGTTCTTCAACATTTTTATGATTAATTTAGAGGAGGAAGTGCAGGGAAAGATGATCAAAACTGCAGAGGACACAAAACTGGGTGGGGTGACTAATACTCTGGAAGACAGAAATAAGATGCAAGGTAATCTTGCTTATCTGCCCTCCACCCCTTGAGATCAGCAACAGATGCCCTTCTCCGGAAACCCTTTGTGAATATTAGGAGGGTGAGTACCCGGAGAAGGGCCTTCTCTGCGGTGGCGCCCCATCTGTGGAATGCGCTCCTCAGAGAGGTCCGTCTGGCGCTGTCGTTAGTTGTTTTTCGGCGCCAGGCCAAGACCTTTTTATTTAAAACTTATTTTAATCGTTAAACTATTTGAATGTATTGGATTTTAAATTTTTAGCCGAGATGCACCGGGGGGGGGGGGAGTAACTTTTTATTGCTATGTTATTTATTTATGTATTTTGTTTTGTTGTAAGCTGCCCCGAGGCTTTGTTGCGATGGGGCGGCATAAAAATGTTTTAAATCAATAAGTAAACAATCTTGGCGAACTACGACACTGGGCTGAAACCAACTAAATGAAATTCAACAGGGACAAATGCCAAGTTTTGCACCCAGGAAAATGAAACAAAATGTATCATTACAGGGTGGGGAATACTTGGTTCAACAACACCGCAAGTGGGAAGGATCTTGGAAGTGCTGTAGATCACAAGCCAAATGAATCAACAACGCAATGTGGCTGCGAAAAGGACAAATGCTATTTTTGGCCGAATTAATAGAAGTATCACTTCCCAGTCCCATGAAGAACTAGCTCCCCTTTACTCAGCACTGCTTAGGCCTCATCTGGACTTCTGTGCCCCGTTCTGAGCACCCCAATTCAAGAGAGATGCAGACAGGCTGAAAGTGTTCTGAAGAAAGCAATGAGGAGTTTCCAGGGACTGGAAACAAAGCCCCGTGAGGAGAGACTGAGAGAACTGGGCATGTTTAGCCTCGTGAAGAGAAGACTGAGGGAAAATACAACGGCACTCTACAAGAACTTGAAAGGTTGTCACAAAGAGGAAGGCCAGGATCTCTTTTCGATCATCCCAGAGTGTAGGACACAGGATAATGGGCTCAAGTTATAGAAAGCCAGATTCTGACTAGGTATCAGGAAAATTTTCCTGCCGGTGAGAGCAGCACAATGGAACCAGTGAGCTAGGGAGACGTGGCTCTCCCAGACTAGAGGCACTCGAGATCCAACTGGACAGCCCTCTGAGAAGGGTAATTGAAATTGGATGTCCTGCACTGAGGAGAGGGTTGGCCCTGATGGCCTTTGGGTCCCTTCTTACCATAATATTCCATGATTCTATAAGAAAAATGCCTTCCTACAGCTTCCACCAATATTAGCCCAATCTTCCATCCCACCACCTTAGTCTTCTAAAACGGTCGGTATGGCAGCAGAACAAAAGATAAGGGGGAGGGGATCTATTTGTTTCTGTTACTTGAAGTGTTGTCTTCAATCTCTTCCCCAACTTGGTTTCCAGATGTGTTGAATGACATCTCCCATCATCCTCATCTAAACTAAGCTAGTCTGGAATGACCAGAGTTATAGCCTAAAACATCTAAAGAACACCCACTTGGGAAAACAAACGGCCAGATTTGGGATCCAAGAGGTATCAAACCAAGACAACCCAATCAAACCCCATCAACAGCTTTTCCTTTGCCAGACAGGATCAACAATCCCAGAATAGATGGATATTCGCATCCCACGAGGCAGCGTTCTCTGGTCCTGTGACTCTGGCACATTTTCTGGGCTTCATCCCCTTCCAGCTGGGGAGGAACCTACAGACTTGCCTGTAACGCAGGGCTGGGCAAGCCCTTCCCATGTTTTGCCCCATAGAATCATCTCCCATACCTAGTGAGGGGTGAATAAACAACTCTCTGGGTTCCCCATACAAGTTGCAACATCTGCTTTTATCAGTTTTCTTTTAGGGTCAAAAACACAGGCCTTATTGGGGATAGCAATGGCAGTCTTCTTCTAGATATCCCATAGTCATTGCTCTTCATTCCCAGAAGCCCTTTAAGAATGATACTGCATGACAACACTTCATTGGTCCAGTCACATAAGCCTAGTAAGGCTTTGGGATATGGGGTAGTACAGAAATGGAGTGAAATCAATAAACAGGCAAATAAGTAAGATGGCAGCCATCAGCCACTCAGGGGAGATCACCAGGTGGCAGCAGGAGCAAAACTCAGAGGCGACATTCACTCCACCCAAAACTTCTAAGTCCAACATTCTCATAAAGAGCATCCATCTCAGCTGTACTGCAAACCAGACTTGGGGAAATGGAAGCAAATACATTTGTGGACAGGATACCATCTTCTTTTCTGAGCAGAACTATCAGAAGTTCAAATGCACCCAGACTAAGCCCTCTTGCATATGATAAAGTTAACCATGTTGATAAAACAGATGTGAACAGGATAGAGAAAAAAAGCTCACTTACCACATGTGGTTGACTTATTGCCATGGGATATGACATGGCATGAGGAGGATAACGGGGTTCAGTCCCTCTCCAGGTCTGTGCCACAGGCTGAGTAGATCCAGACATTGCAGAAGAAGCCAGAAGGGGTCTTGTTTTTCCGTGTGAGTGTGTTAATACCCAGAATCTTGTGACGCGGAGCACTAGAGAATCCTAGAATTTCTCCTCATTAGGCGCATACTGGCTGTTTCAAGCTGTGACTGGAAGGCAAACAAGGAAGAAAGAATGTTAGAGCTCAGTTAAAACTGTGTGGGGAAAGGAACGAAACCCAATGCTATGGAGGGCCCCAAGTTCAATTCCCAGCATGTCTATCCAGGGCTGTAGAAAGAGCCATCTTACTCCCCAAACCAGCGTAAACCTGCCTTGTGCCCTCCAGAGGTGCTGCCACAACCCCCATCATCCCCACCCTAATGGGAATTATGGGAGCTGCCACTCAATGCTTCAAGAGGGTACCAGCCTGGAGAAGGCAGATATAGACAATACTGAGCTGCATGCAGTCATGGTCGCCACAGCCAAACTGAAACCACGACCTTTTATTTACACCACGTCTACACCAAAATGCAAATCTGCAGCTGCCATTGCCACTTTTTTAGCCACTCCGTGGCTTACAGGCTTATTTTCTCCTCTTGTTCAACCCCCTCTCCTGTCCTCTCCTGTCCTCCATGATATTACACAAACAGAAGGTGGAAAACTCACAAAAAGAACCGTACAGAACCTGCTGAGGTTCTGTCCATCTAGTCCAGCACTCTGTTTCCAACAGCAGCCAGGCAGATGGTCCGGAAAAGCCCCCAGTAAAGACTTAACAGAAGTAACCCTCTTCTGCTCTTGCCTCCAGGCAGCTGGTATGAAGTAGCATTTTACCACTGAATCTGGAAATTCAACTTTGTCACCTAAACTAGTAATTCTTTTGATAGACTGCTCCTCCTCTCGCAGCATCAATGTCTCTAATCGCCTTTTAAACCCACAGAAGGCCTTGCATCTCGTGGCAGCAAATTCCACAAATTAAATATACGCTTGGAAAAGAAGCATTTCCTCCTTTGCCGCTGCTGAGTCTACTGCCAATCAATTTAATTGGCTGAGAGAAAGAGGGAGAAAAAGCTTCCCGTTCTCCACACCATGCATAATTTTCGAAATCTATATTAAACTCAGTCTCCAAACTGGTTCCCTCCAGATGTTTTCAACTGGAGCTCCCATTGGCCCCAGCAGATGAAAGATGCTGTAGTCCACATCATACAGAGACCACTAGGCTAGGAAAAAGCTTTCTTCTGAGTAGACATGGACAAATCAGTTTCCTTTGGAAGCTAAATGCTTTAACCCAGTCCTTCCAAACTTGGTGCCCTCCAGAAATTTTGCTCATCAGCTTCCATCAACCCCAGCCAGTATGATGAACGATCAGGAATGCGGAAGTTGTAGCTCAAGATATCCGGAGTCCACCATGTTGAAGGAAGCTTTTTCAGTCTTTCTTCTCAAGGAAAACACACCAACCTCTGGATTATTGTGGTTCCCCATTTCAACCTTGCTGTTTCTGCACTTTTGCATTTCCACTCGTGCATTTCCACTCATGACCAAAATTTTCTCTTTTTTCCTGAGCCAACGTGGCGACCACCCTGTCCCATGAACGAAGAAAGCAAATCTTCACAACCTGCTGGTTTTTATGGACACTTAAAGCTCCTTTGCTTGGAGATGGCTGCACGCCTCGCTTTGTCAGGATTTCTATTAAAAGTAACAAATGTCTCTGTGCACCTCCTTTGACTGCCAGCTGTTTAAAGAGGCATTAAGCTTAGTTCCCACATTAACTCTTAATTATACAAAGCATAAATTGCCCAGCACTGCCTGGGGGGAGGCAGGAAAGCTGCTCCTGGTGCTCAGTTGCTGCCCACCTTCTCAGAGTCACACCACTTGTTCCTGTTTTTAAGCAGAAGACTTTTTTTTTCTTTTTTCTTTGCAAAGCTTACGAAACAGCCATGGGGCAAGCGGTGGCCCCCATAAACACAGCTTCTTCTGACTTTCTCCTGACCTCCGCCAGAGAGGAAACAAGCCACAGACCTTGGTCTCAACCGACACTGCACACACATGAAGAAAGAGGAAGCACGGCTTCATCCATCCGTCTGGCCTACAAAATCAGCCTTAACCAATAAAGCCATCCTCCACTGACCACAAACATGTCAGAAAGAGCCTGGTCCCAGGTTGGGCTCTGGCCACTGCCTCCGCATGCGTGTTGGTCAGGGAATACAGACACGGTTCGATGCAGCCCTGCCTCCTGCTGTGGAATTCAGAGCCAGTCTTGGCTGCAGATTCTGCCCACTTTGCTACCTGCGAGGGCCCAGTTCCAACATGGGAACCATCCCAAGAGCGGCGTCGCATGTTTGGGAGGACCGAAGGCAGAGCAGGTGGGGCCGGATGTGATTACTGCCAATTTAGCCGTGCTCAGAATCAAGGAGCACAAGGTTTCTCCATCTCCGCCCAGAAATATGCCGGACGGAATCACTCAGCAGCACACGCAAAGTAGCATCCCAAGTAACAAAGCTCTGGACATCCATTCACAAACAAGTGAGACTCCAGCAGGCAAAAGGCATACCCGAGTTCCTTCAAAATGCATACCGCAACTCACCTTTGCAACCGTTTGCTTCTTTGCAGAGTGGGTAGCGCAATTACCTTTAAGAACCCTCTGCTCAGTGACTCACGGTAACTAGACAATATGTTCGTAGGCCGTTTTCCCATCCTCCTGGATGCTTCTGAATAAGTCACTACCCAAGGGAGATGCATCCACTGCAGGAGGGGGTTGGAGGGTCTTCCCGGCAGTGAGCTAAGGGGGACACGGCCACTGCAATGCCAGGGAAAGTGCTCAGCCTGGGCTCTGGGTCTTGGTTCAGTGCTCAGAGCAGAAGAAAACAAGGACACGGCGCTTTAGCACTTGCAACTGGCAGGCAGCAAGCAGCTCCCTGGCTTGCTGCCCCGGCGTGGTGAACAGATCAAGGGCCTGTTTGCACTTAGTGGTCACCCCACCAAAAAGCAACTCCCAGAGATCAACCGTGGACTGTGCACCCTCCCTATACTCCTCCTTTCAGGGCAGGGGGGACTAACAGACCACCGCCCTCCAGCCATGTGATCCTCTGTGGCACGTTTCCCGCTGCACCCAGGGTCGGTTGCCTGCTCCTGCAGCAGGCTACACTGCCTCTGGAGGTGTGATGCATGCTCGGAGGAGTAAAAGAGGTGTTTGGAGCTGTTTCCCTGCAAAGCTGGGGAAAAACACTTCTGAGATCTTGAATAGCAATTTGAGCCCAGCTGGAAAAAGCACCTATGTCGTGCGGAACAGAGGGCGAGGGGCCATTTCACGGAGGCACGCGCTGTACTCGCTCTGGAGGAGGCTCCGGCCAAATCCCCCACCCTCGCACTCCAGGCGAAAGCTATTAATTAAAAACATACATTATCTCTAGCATTACTCCTGCCACTTAGGCAAAAGGGGACTGGAGCAGAAATGGGGGCGGGGGAGCGGTGATATGAAACGCAGCAGCCATTACGCTAAGTACATCTCCCACTAGATAAAGGGTGGGCTGCAGGGGGAAGAGGCTCCCGTTCTTCTTGAATACGGAGGCCAGCAACTGGATCCTCTGGAGCCAAATCCTGATGATGGATTCAGGAGTCCCGGCACTCATTCCCACTCATTTTCCCACTCATCTGCCCAGTCATCCATGCCACAGCAGCAGTGGAAGAAATGCATCAAGAGAGCTGTGCTTTGGGGGAAAGGAGCTGCCATGCTCCACACGGCATTGGCTGGTGCCACTCGCACCTGCTTTACAAAACTGCAGAGCATTTTGATTCCATAAGTGTGGCTTAGTGCTGTTCCCAAAGCTTTCTGTAATCAGGGAATTATTGTGTGCGAGGACGACCATGGCACGTTGCAGTATATTCTCATTTCCTTTTCGGAGCACTCCTGATTCCAGGGGACAGTCACCCATCCAGAGCGCCATGCGACAAGCCAGATGTTCTCTACCTGGTCAACCACTGGAGACCCACTCAGGTGGTCTGCAGAACGGCTGTGCAACGGTTGTGGTGTTTGTGCTTAGCCAGGATTCTTCATTCCAGCAACAGAGGTGAGGGAGAGAGGAACCAATGGGCTTGGAATTTGGATCAAAGTCAGGGCCAGCTCAAAAGAAAAACACACAAGCAGCCATGAATAGCACCTTTCACTTGGGAAACACAAAAGAGGGAGGAACGCACCTAACATCAAAGCACATTAATGAATTTACCATTAATATCCAAAGAGATGTTTACTTGACTGACCAGTGTTCCTCACCGACATTAAAGAGTAACACAAGCCACTTCAACAGCTCAGAATACTTCTTCATCGCAGGTCCCCTGTCTCCCTGCACCCCGTACTAAGATAAGCAATGTTTGGGAAATTTCCCTTCCATTTTATGCACCTGAAGGGGGTATCTCTTGGAGAAAAACAATGCTCATTTGAGTCATCCACCCACCCACCCTTTTCTTAATACACAGAAATTATGCTGGCAGAGACAACCTCCGATGTCCCTGAAATGTCATGGAAGCTGCCCGCCAGAGATTCCTTTGTCAAACATAATTGCTTGGATCACAAAACAGTTTTTTTTTAATGACTGAACAACCTGAATAAAAGCTGCAAAATATGTGCTGGATTGCTTTGAACCTGGCTACATCTCTAAACAGCTTTTGTAGGGTCCCCAATTTCAAAGAACAACAAAAGTCCTCACGTGGTTTAAATTCAGGAAATCCTCCTTCCCATTTCCATTTTGTTTTGCATTTGATATTCCACTGGCTCACGTGTATCTTGCCCTAGAAACGGGAGCAGGGTGCCCTTTTTCAAAAGATTCCCCCATGTCCTGGGGAAAATTCTACTCGCCATAGGTGCTCAGGTAAGTAACGATTCACGAGCTTGGCTGTGAAAGGGCTGCCTATCAACCTAATTATGGCAAAGCGTTTATTGCCGTGCTTTCTTAATCAGCATTTCATTCCAGGAACACGCATGTTTCCCTCGCCACGTTTCACAAAAGCCCTTTCTCCCATTTCTATTTTCTGCCTTGCCTGCTTTCAGTGGGTACAGACTGCCCTTCCAAAGTCTCACCAGCTGCCACAGAAAACAAAGGTGGCTCTCAGCAAAATCTCCCAGCTCCTTTGATAATGCCTTCGCCACAGAACCATCAGTCAGCATCCTAGGGAAGTATCGTTATTAGTTGCTATTATTAGAGAAACCCTAGTCTTCAAAAAAAGAAAAGATGTGTGTGTGTGGGGGGAGGGGTGAACACTTTCACAACATGACTCATTTCAGCCATCAATTACTGGTGATGATGCAAGCGAGAAGGCAGCTTGAGTCTGAGATTTCTTATTGAATTTTAGGAGGAAAAGCTGGGGAAGGGAGCAATGTTCAATGCACTTTGAAAACAAAATGCAAAAAGACCGTGGGTCCATGAGAGAGCGAGAGCGAGAGCGAGAGCGAGAGCGAGAGAGAGAGAGAGAGAGAGAGAGAGAGAGAGAGAGCGAGCCTGAAAGCAAGGATGTCTTTTGGGTTAAAGCAACATTTCATCTGGAGACAAAAACCAAAAGAAAAAGTCAAGGAAGGAGAAAGTGGACAACTAAAAACCTCACGCCATGAGACATAAGTTCTGTTCGTTTGATAAAAAGGATATTTCTTGCGTAAGGCTGTTTTTGGGGTGGGAGTTAATCTTTAGTATTTCTACAATATGTTTTGTTGGACTGAAAGCAAAAAGGACAACCAGGCAGTCAAAGGAACACACAAAAAAGACCCTCGCCTAATCCCTCCTCTACTCTGACTTCTAGTCTTTTCCCCCAGGTAAGATGGAGCATTGCAAGCTTCCTTCTCACTGGTTGTTCTTTGTGGGGAGCAACGCCTAGTCAAAGCAGTCCGTGAGGAAAATTAGTCCATGACGGAGTCCGTCCCACATTTAAAAAGCATGGAGTACAAACTGCCCGGGAAGCATTGGCAAGGACCCACTTGCAAATCTACATTACGGAGAGGTCCAGTTCAGACTTTTCAGGCTCCCAGAACTGCGCCTGTTTTGTTCATACACAAACGAGTAATGAGGTCAAGTGCCCTTCTCCCTTCGCTGATCCCTCCCCTCCTCCTCTTGCATGCTCAGTAGCACAAGACTCTTGGTTTCTTATACCACACTGAATTGTGATGTCCAGAATAGCAAACTGTTCTTGCACAACCAACAAATTAGGCTTTCACACTAAGAACGAATCCTGGGTTGTGGAATTGTTAGGGCTTTGCAAATCAGCCAAGGTCAAGCTTGCCCACGTTTCCCGAATTCCTTCCCGAAGACTGGTCCACCTCTAGTCTTAAATCAGTCTGCAAACCTTGAGGTTTGGTTCTTTGCACAAGCAAATCTCTGTATGCCTCTGCAGGCATTTTTCTAAAGGTGTCTATCAGTTGCGATAATCTTGAAATGTATGCTTTCTTCTCCCACTGAATAAAGCCTATTTGTGCATGTTTGTCAAAAGTGAGGTTTCTCCATGTGTATTTTTTTAATGTACACATGCTGTCAAATGCGTAGGACACAAATCAGACTGTACGCCTAGACACACAGGGACTTCAAAAATACACTGATTGGGCTATTTATGCACAGAGTCCAAAACTGCTTTTCAGACTGCAGGGACCCAGGCATAGCCTTTCCTATCCCTGTGCCTGATTTTTTATGCCGGAAGTGCCAGGAATGGCACCTATGACAGGCTACAAGCAAAGCATGCGCTTGACCACTGAGTTATGCTAATTCTCTTTGAAAAAGTGGTGCTCTGTTAGAGCATGGGCTTGTCCAAGAAGCCAGGATCTCCTGTAACCGAATATAAAAACTTCTATATAAACCAACAAGCTGGTCCCCAAGAACCAAATCAGAGAGAATCTCAAGCTACAGGATGGTACAGAAAGGTGAGCCTTAGATAAACCATGCCTCCTGGAAATTATATCCTTCACAACCATGCTAGTATGTGCAGTTCCAGGGTGCTGCCCACATTTTTTAGTTTTTGAGCCAATAATGGCAAGATGTTTTGAGGCAGCTCCAAGGCTGCCCAAGTGCCAGTGGGACCCTCCTCTTGGGCAGCTCGGAGTCGGTGCTTTGGGCAGGAAACAGAAAGGCTAATTTGCTTTGAAAAAACATTTCCAACGTGTTTCACGAAGCACCAAATCCCTGTTGCAGGAGCTCCGGCTTGTTCACAGGAACCGGTGGGAGCACAGCACCCCGGTGGATGCTACCTTGCGTTTCTGCACTTCTACTCAAGCAAGTCTCAAATACAGAGTTCTGCGTTTGCAGATTCAGCAAAGAAAAGCTCAGAGGCTTGCTTATGATAGCACAAATGGAGGTTTCATGGTCACCAGCTTGCAGAAAGCGGAAGACGCCTCCTCTCTGGTGTTTCATGAGCTTTCCTTTTTTTCCGACCTGAGTCAGCGATCCTGACCATCCTCTCCGAAGCACCAGCAGCTACTCAACAGTCAGTAGGGGAAGGCAGTGCTTAAGAGCAACTGTGGAGTTGATGGGAGAGATTGTGCAAGATCAGATGCACAGGAAAAGAGCGATGGCTGTGTTGAAAAGAACAACCTGAGACTAAAGGGATGTGATATTTTGACTATTGCTCAGCTTCTGCACTTAAGCAAGAATGATATGCATTGGATAAAATCGTTCCTGTTCCAATTGTGAAATAAACCTCACATAAAAGAGGAAATATAGAAAGGAAAATTCACTACCCTGCTTATAATATCACCCGTAGAAGATCAGGCGTCTAGCTCACACAATGCCTCTCCTAAGGCTTTGCTATTAGCCGTAAGAGCTGTAAGCTTAAATACGCTGGTATATTTTGGATCACACTGGATCCAAATCCACTCCAGTTCCCAAGAGCTTCTCCAAGCTGGTGTTCACCCTCACTCTTCTTGTAGGCTCTTAAACAACTACCAAACCTATAAATAGGTAGCCCGGTTTTAATAGGCCAGTAGGCTCTGTGAAATCCCTTGCAAGGCTATTTTAATTCAAAGCATGATTTCTGAAAGTTGGCAGTGTACAGAAATTAGCCTTTCCCTTTCTCACCAGGAGATTCTGCAACAAGAAGAGCCAGAGTCCTGTTTTGACATTTGTGTCATTTTAAGTAAAGCGCAAGATTGAAGAAAATTGGATTAAGTAAAAATCTTCAGATGTTTTGGCTCAGACTCATTTATAGATAGATGTCATTCTGGCCTTAAGTCTCTCAGCTGTTATTTCTACCATATTGTTATAAATCGTGCATGGAGATGAACCTGAAAGAAATCGCGGAGAACAAAATGGCACATTACCCAAAACAGCTCTCCGGGAAGGAGGGGACAGAAGGATAAAAAAGAGATTTGCTAAAATAAGAATACAACAACAGTGTCCTGGAAACACAAATAGCTTGGAGAGAAAAAACATGGTCAAACAAAACAATGAAGTCTTGTGGCGTCACAAGGAATAACAGGATTGCTATGGTATAAGTGTGTGTTATCACATTTCCCCTCACTATCGGTAATTGCATTATTTCATCGTTATAATGACGGCAGAGATGAGCTACAGTTTGATAACTATTGCCACTCATCAGAATATTTTACATTCTAAATTTACCTATTTATGAAACCCAGCCAGCCTGTCACTGGCTCTCACTGCAGCTTACAAACCAACCAGGAGATGAAGGGCAATGCTTTTAAAAATCCAAATAATGAAGCAGACACAATATTCAATTATACAGAAATCGAGGCCTGGCTGCCTGACCGCTTTGTGTGGAAGGACAGGGTATAAATACAGTTGCTCCATTAAGAAGGCTGTTTGTGTCCACTAAAAATGACATCCAGGTAGCCAGGCGGGGGAGCTTTATCTTACAAAGACAGTAAGAGGCCACAGGTCAACGCTTTGCTTGCAAAAGATGTGATCTCTATCCAGCTATGCTTGGAATCCCTTCTCAGACCTTCCTGCTGAACACGCAGAGGTGCCTGGGGGCCCGAGGCCTGCTGCAGCAAAGACTTGGCCCATCATGCACTTCTATCCAGTTGTGTCCAGCCCTAAGGCATGAGCAGGGCTCCGGGTTTATTTTCTGACATGGAGAAGCGAGAGCGTATGTTCAAGATCACTGGACTCAGCTTGGCTGTACAGCTGGGCAACTCGTGGGCACGGTGAGGCCTTCAGTAACTCGATGGCAGCCTGGCTGCTGAGCGCTGAAAAAAGCAGACACACCCCAGACTGGGCTAGGAGGAGCAGTGGGGGCAGCCACGTGGAGAGACCACGGGACAATTTACATGGACACCGGAGCCCACCCTGGCTCACCCAGCTGTGGAGACGGTGACTCCTGGGGCTGAGACTCCCCTCCTCTTGGCACATACTCACAATCACAGAGTGCCCCTCCAATTCGCACCATTATTACAGTGGATTATGGTGCCTGCAGGCATTTCGAATATGCCGGGCACAGAGGGCCGATGGCATGGCGCATCTCGTGCAAACCTCCCAGGGTGTCGTGAGCAACCCTCGCTCAAACCACCCTTGTTCGGTTTGCAAGACACAACCACCCGTGGCGACCGATTCTTGTAGCTTCCGGTCACTGAGAGGGGAACGCTCTTTGCATATGTGTATATACAGGTAAGGGAGAGGCAGGCACTGCTGCCCCCTCCAGCATATAGCCCCCCCAGCCCCCAACCAAGGCTGCACAGAGCCTCTGGGGACAGAACAAGAAAGCCCGCCAGCAGCAGCAGCAGCAATGCCAACTACCGTATTTTTTGCTCTATAAGACTCACTTCCCCCCCTCAAAAGTAAGGGGACATGCCTGTGCGTCTTATAGAGCGAATATGTGTGTGCAGTATGTCTGTCGGATGTGCAGCCCATGGGGAAGTGATGGGGAATGTGCCTGTGATGATGTGCCCATTTGATTCAGAATATTTTTTTTTCTTGTTTTCTTCCTCTAAAAACTAGGTGCGTCTTATGGTCAGGCGCGTCTTATAGAGCAAAAAATACGGTATCTACTCTGCACATTTAATTTATTTCATTCAACGTTTATTCTTTGATTTCTAATCCGCCCTATTAGCCGCGCGCAGCTCCCCGGGCGGGTTGCAACAATAACACCAGATGAAAACAGTGTAAAACACAAACATCAAATAACAATATGCTTTTGATATGCATTGGTGACCACAGGGGTTTTGGGGGGTGGGGAACACGGAATAAGCCCACCACACGAGACTGGAGGCGGTGAGCCCACCCTCACCTTGCCCACCCTCAGCATTGTTCGCAACTCTGGATTTATTTCCCGCATTACAGCTGACTCAACTCCCTATTAATTGTAATTAATTTCAGAGCTGCCACTGAGTCCTAATCCAAGAAAAGGGGGGTGGGGAGGGGCAGGATGCCTTCCATCGGGAGCGGGGATTTTAATACATTATTTAACATGTCCTCTGCCAGCTAAACCAAAGGGCCTATTTTATTTTAAATAAAAACTAATAGAAAAATCGCTCCTCCAGGTGTCAACACACTGATACGGCTTCCTGCTGCTCTAGACATCTTGATATTTCAATTTTAGCAGGATGATGGGCCTGCGGGAAATCGGAGAGGGGGAAGCACTTGTATTCGAAAGGAGAAGCCGAGAAGCAAAAGAGAGCCCTTTCATTTCCAGATAAAGGGCCTCCGGGAACAACACGACTCTCTGGAGTTATTAAGATCTGCTCCGCGCGTGCTTCTGCTCCTTCAGGAAGGCGAAGAGGAACAGACAGATGGGGAACAGTTGCTACATCCCACATGCAGAAAGTCAAATTTAAAAAACTGTGCACCAGGACACCGGGGGTTCTGTGGCCACGCAGCAGAGGGGGCTCGGCCCCCTCACACAGGCCATCCACCCCCAGTCGCCGAGGTCCCTCCCTCACACGCAGCTGACCAGCACCGGGAGCAGCTGAGGGATCTGCACACGCCACAGCTGTTCTCAGCGCCGGCCAGCGAGGCGGGAGGGAGGGAAGGGCCCCGAGGGCTGCGTGGAGCTCGGCCGAGGAGCAAGACCGAGGAGGAGACCTCAGCGAAGACACCGGCTCCCCTCTCGGTGGCCCCAGTTAGTTCTGTGGGGTGAATTCTTGAGAGCGTGTGAAAGGGGACCTGGCGGACCCCAGTTCTTCCAGCCACTGGGTCATCCAGGTCACTGGGTAGCGCGGGGCCGGTCACTCCCGTGCAGCCGGACGGCTCTTGGGATTGTTGTGGTGAGGATGACAAAGGAATGAAGAACTGCCTTGGGGGAGAGGGAAATGCAAGGTAATGGTAACAGGGGCCGTGATCCCGGACAGACGGGCCTTCAGAGGTGCACAAAGCGAGTGGGGGCAGGGTGCTTTCCCAGAGTGGTGCACTCAGAGCCAAACCGCGACAACTTGCGCACAACTTTCATGAGCAGAACCGAGTTTCTACTGGGCCTATGCTGAGCTTTGCCCCCTTTTGCAGGGGCGTCCGCCAAAGGCAGGGGTATCCTACTGCCTCGTGGTGCCCCCGTACACAGCCCCGTACTTTCCCCCACAGGAATGAATGGGGGAAATGGCAGCTGCTGTGGCAGGAGCAAAGCCAGCTGGGCATCACGGATACGCAGGGCTCAGGCGCTCCTCCGGCCCGGGGTGGGACAGGCGGCATGCAAGGCTGCTTTTGGCCGCCGGCACGGGGCGCGAGGCCTCTCTTTCGGCCGGGCTTTTTATCGGGGATCGCTGCCCCGGCTTGGCCAACAAAGCTGAGCATTTCGCTGCAGCGTCCGGCCCTGAGACCCCCAGACTGGAGAAGACAAACGTGGCAGAAGGACAGAGGGCAAGCCACCCCTGTCCTCCAGCATCTCAATCCTCAACATTTTCCCAACAGCCACAGCTCTCTGGGCAGTTTACGGCCGGACGATAAAACCACCGCGGAATTTTCCAAAGTAGAAAATGTGAAAGCGCCTGAACAGCTAAAATGGTATTCAATACGAAGGAGACTGAGGCATGTTATTGAGCAAAGCAAGAGACAGAAGCACCAGACACAGGACTTGGAAGGAACAGTCCTCGGAAGAGAACCGGCACCCAAACCGACAGAACAGAAAGCAGAACGTGTATATTAGCATTGGTCAATACCCAGCTGAGCGCAGTTAATGGAAGCGTGGTCACTAAGGGTACAGACCTGCTGCTCTCAGTCTTATTCCCACAACAACAACCCTGTGAGGTAGGTTGGGCTGAGAGCCTGTGACTGGCCCAAAGTCACCCCGTGGGCTCCATGGCTGAGCGGGGACCAGAATTGAGGTTGCCTGAGTCCCAGTCCCGTGCTCTTAACCGCTACACCACACTGGCTCTCTAGCTAGCTCCGAACAGTGCATTGGGACAGTCTGTCAGCTGTTCAATGGGTCCTATTGTTTGAACTTCTGCTGGCTATTATAATTGTTTAAATTCAGTTCTAAATTTGGCATTTCAATTTTACAGTGAAATTTTATTAGGTTTCCCCCATTATCTGTACAGCACACGATATTTTTATTGTATTTTATGTGCTGCTGTAATCTACTCAGAGAGCTTCAGCTATTGGACAGTACAGAAATTAAATAGATGATCATAATAGCTCATCTTAAAAACACCAACCAACAAACAAACAAACAAAAAGCAAGCAAGCAAAAGCCCACAGCTTTCCCTTAGAACCCCAGCCAGGCTCAACTGACGAACACTTAAAATTACATAAATGTTCTGTTTCTAATGTTGAAGCCAAATGTTTGTGCATTAAGTGCTGCCCCCACTCCATGTTCTGCCACCCCACTTCAGTCCTGGCAATGAGTATGTCTCTCTGTAGCTATGGTAACTCCGGATGCCATCCAAGAAGGCTCCGGGCAGACTCACACAACCAGGGCTCTCCCTTGTCGTTGTTCTTGTTGTTGCTTTACTGCTGTTAATTTAAATAGCTCTGCTTCCAAAAAACAGAAATTCTCTCCAAGTGTTCCCTCCCTGATGGCTAACCCAGCCAAATACGCTCGCTTTTCCTTTTTAAATTATTTGTTTCGTGGCCATTAAATATTTGCTTAACGGACGGGTTTTTATCACCCAGCAAACCCACTCTTTCGAGTTTTGCAGCGATAGGTTTCAAAATGCGACCGTTTTTCCATGCTCGTTAACCGTTTTGGCTGCGTTTTAGCACGAGTTGTTGCCGATTCCTTTTCGGAGAGTTTTCTTTTGGAGGAGGCACCACAGGGCGAATGCTCATCCTCCTGTTTATGGACCGCACTCCCCGAGGAAGCTCACTCGGTGCCAACACTGCCACCCTCCCAGCGCCAGGTGCCACGCTTTCGCCCAGGCCTGCTCAAAAGATCTCCCAAAACCAAGTTGCAATGGGTGCTGCTAGACCAGGACTCAGGCAGCATGGCTTCTAGTCCCCGCCCAACCACGCATTTCACAGCAGGAATGCTCCTATGGCCCCTAGGCCCGGTCTGAGGGGACACAGGAAAGCCCAGCTCCCCAGTTCCAAGAGCAGGGATGGCATTCTGACTCAGAGCTGGGAATCGGAGCTCCGACTCCCTCCCCCTCACAGCTGTCCCAGAAAGAGCCACAGTGGCTGCTCTCCAAGGTCAAGAGGGGCTCATGAATGCAGGGAGGGTGGCGGGAAAGAGACGGGAGCAGCCAAGACACCGAAGCCATGGCTGCCCCTTCCCTCCCACTTGGAGCAAACAAATGCCTCTCTAGTGAAAGCATCAGGACAGGAGGGCAAGAAAAAGAAGGCGCCCTCGCTTCTTTTCCCAATTCTGAAACAGCCCGATGCTGCCGCTGCTATTTCTGAATTTCTTTCTGTTTTTTTTGAACATGTGTTGGTATTTCAGGATTTTTGTTATGTTATTCAGAATTACATTTTCAGCCCAACTTCTTCAACAGAAATTCCATGCAATGTACGTGCCATGAGCTCATCTCTCCCCTTTCCCTTTCCAGCAAAACAAGGTGAAAGGCTTCTAAAATTACAGCTCTGGCTGTTTGAGCCTGGCCTTCGTGTACAGAATAAATAATAATAAAGTTGTTAATAAGGAGCATCTATCAAAGTGGAGATGTCTCTGACTGGTGGAGTTAGTGCTCGTTTGATGCTAAATGAATCCGCCTCGTCCTCCCTTCTCCTCCAAAAGAGACTGGCTCCAACTTCAGGGAGGTTTGCACCGCTTGTGGGCCAAACGACAAGAACATCAGACATTACTCAACTGGTCCACTCATCTGGCTTAATGAAGAACCACTGGCTTGATGAACTACCCCTTTGACCTTCCCTGTTCCATGGTATTCCCCTGAACCACACTGCCTCTGGTTCTCACCAGTCACTCGGCTAATCTTGCTGGTTAACTCGATCCTTTAGTCATATATTCCAGCTCTCCTCCTCCTCACTCACTTTCAGAACCTGGGCTTTCTACTTGAGATGCTGTATTTGGGGGGGGGGGGGACCCAGTCCCTATAGTCTATATAGTGTCTTGTCTCTCACACCGGCCTATTTTATCCTCACAACTATTTATCAAGTGGGAAAGGCTGAGGGAGAGGGTCAGGCCCCAAGCCACCCAGTCGGCCTCAGAGCCAAGTGAGTATTCCGTCGCTTCCGTGTCACTTCCACATTCTAACCAAGAAAGGCTACTAATCGGGGCAAAAGGCTTATGCGTTCCTGGTGCCGTGGACATTCGTGGGAGGTGCGGTTGCACACTCATTGCGTGTTCCCCAGAGGTATCCCGCTGGCCGCTAGGCTAGATTTCCCCATTATCCAATGTGCTTCCGCATATTCATATGTAGGTCCTTCTGCTTTTATTGTGAGCATAAGAAGAGCTATGCAGGGTCGGACCAAAGGCTTACCTAGTTGCGATTTTTGTGCCCAGAGCGACCAACCAGATGCCCATGGGAAACCCAAAACGGGGCTTTCACAGCACCATCCTGCTTTTGTTCCTCAGCAATGGGGTGCAAAGCACACCGTTATTCTGCAAGTTTATATCTGGAAGCCACCCGAGACATTCAGGAAATGTTCCTTCAAACCAGAGCAGGCTGCAGCACACATCGTAGTGCAGAGTTCTTACTTTCACCCAGCCAGCCACCCACGGGATGCTCACACAGGGAATGGGTTTCTCTGTGGCCCACACCCTGGATAAATCTAACGAGACGCTTCTCATTCAGTAGAAAGACCCAGAAGCCGATCCCGACCTGGCCTCTCCCCGTGATGCAACACCGTTCTCAAGTCCTATCGCCAAAAAGACAGCTGGTGTGAGCACGTCCTAGGTGGGAGACCAAGAGAGGTGCTGTTACAAAAGGCATTGTCCAAATGTTTAAAGGCGGTGAGCAGAACACAGTGTTCTTATGGCATAAGATCATAATTACCAATGCCTTTCTCTGTACTCTTGGAACTGCTCCACTTGGCACTGTGAAATCTGTAAGGACAGGGAGGGTGAGGGATTTCCACTTGTCCTCCACAATAGCTTGAGGAAATGACAAAAGTTTAGTCACTCATTAGCCAGTATTTATATCCACTTCTTCTAAGTGATAAAACTACGAGTCTAATAATGCCGTATGACCGATACGTTTCTAAATGTTTTCTTGTTCCCAACGGCAAACTTGGAGAGAGAAAGAGAAAGAATGAGTCTGGAAAGGGCATTGCAAGCGTTCAAAGCTGTAGATAATCAAAGGATCCCAACATTTGCATGAAGGCAATTACACCAATTTGCACGAGCAGGGTGTTATTTTACATGGGGGGGGGGTCAAAAATTAAGATTGCACACAAAAAGGAACCTCTAGAGGGAACGGTCAGAGAAAAGGAAAAACTTTTCACGTAGCCCACAGCTGAAACGACAGAATTTGGTTCTGCTAGATAACAGTCATTGCCACAGGCACGGGTGGCTCTTCACAAGGACTAGGAAAAACCTCGTGGAGGTTGGGGCTGCCACCATGGATGATGATTCTGCGTCACCTGCACTACCAGAGACAGTACCTGTGGCCACCGTGAAACACAGGTTGCGGAGCTGAGCCTTTGATCTGACACCACGTGGGCTGGCTCACTGTTGCGTTCTGAATCCAGGTTTGCTAAACAAACAAATAAGGGACAAAGGAAACACATCCACTTCGGGGAAGTGTGCCACTAAGTTGACACAACATGACCACTACAAATTCAGCAACAAAATGTAGTAATTGTGTGGATGATGAACCCACACACCAACAGAGCTTCAGCTTCTTTCCTGTGCTGACTCAAACACGGCATTTTAAAATTCACATACTTTCGTGAGAACATGAAATGAAAGATCAAAGGTTGTTAATAAAATGTGCACACTGGCCGATCGAGGAAACGCACAAAACAAGACAACAGAGAACCAGCATATACCGTATTTTTCGCTCTATAAGACGCACCTGACCATAAGACGCACCTAGTTTTTAGCGGAGGAAAACAAGAAAAAAAAATATTCTGAATCAAATGGGCACATAATCACAGGCACATTCCCCATCACTTCCCCATGGGCTGCACATCTTGACAGACTTACTGCACACACATATTCGCTCTATAAGACGCACAGACATTTCCCCTTACTTTTGAGGGGGGGAAAAGTGAGTCTTATAGAGCAAAAAATACGGTAAGTGTGGAGACACAAGAACAACCAACATCAACCAGCATTGAACTGGAACATTAGTTTCACTGATAATCTGACCCGTACTTTAATTAACCCATCTGTTTTGTTTCTTTTCTGAAATCCTGGGTTGTTTCCCTCTTCCTTCACCTGTCCCCAGCCCATATCCAGAATGTATTTGCAATACTGCAACACAAAAGGCATCTGAGATTTTTTTTTTTTACTGCTCTTGCTCTATAGACTGGCAACACAGCCCATAAACTACCTACAGTTCTGGGTTCACATGTAATGTCAACCCATGCTTTAACTACCTTTGATTTCACAACCTAACAGTAAGCCATGGGATTTCTTTCCGGATTATTTGTGGATAACTAATCCAGGTTTGTTGGCACAGCTGAGTTGGCACATCATGACAAACCCAAGATTTAAAAAGACATAAGTACCCGGTCTCTATCTCTGTAATGGCCAAGTAGCTCCCACCCCCCTCAAACATCCTCTGAGACCTAAAATGGAATGAAAATCATTTTAGAAAGTACAAATTTAGGTGGATGGGGAGAATCTAAACAGAGGAATCGAAAGGAAATCGGTGTAATTAGCTCACATAGTACCAACAGCAAATTAAATCTCTTCAGTTATGTGTGCTCATAAATAGATTGCTTAAAAGGATTTTTTGTGGTGGCGGGGGGGGGGGGGGTAATGGAATTTCTAACAACTACCAGAGGCAGAATGGTTTAATCAAAATTCTCCCTGACAAAATACCGATTTGGCACAAGCTAAGAATGAGAGGGGTAATTATTAAAATCAGTCACCATGCGGCACCCGGCAATAGGTGAAGTCTCAACCATTATCTTGCACTGGGATTTTTCGCTCATGAGGAGTTGCCTATTCGTACAAACAACATACTACAGTGTAAGTCGCACGTCTGTGAAGCCCTGATGGATACTGTGGAAGAGAGAGGTGCAGAGACGCCCTGTGTGCGGGACTTCTTGCTACACAGGCCACCACACAAATGGCTGATCTGCAGAAGCAAGAGAAGCAACCATGACTTGCGAACATACGCAAAAACATTGTTCTTAAGCGATGGGGTGGGACAGGGTTTCAAATGTGCAGGCTTAGAAGGATTTCTCTTGCGTGGGAAGGATGTTTGTTTATACATAAGAACATGAGAAAAGCCTTGCTGGATCAGACCAAAGGGCCACCCAAGCCCAGCACTCGGGTGCCAAACCAGCCACCACGGGATCGCTCAAGCCGGATGGGGGCAAAGAACCGCCTCCCGCCCAAGCTCCGGAGCAAATGGCCCATGCAGGCAGGCTAAAGGAGGGACATGGCCAGCGAGGCTAGTAGCCACAGGCAGCGTCCTCCCTCCAATCCTCTTTTAAAGCCAACCATGGAAAATCAGAGAATTTCACAGAGAATGCATGGCATGTCATCACCATGTGCACTACAGGAGCGCAAGGTCCCTGGTCCCAAGGGGCTTCCAAACAAACTTTTGCTGTTGAAAGGACTACAAGAAACCAGAGGGAAACAGAGGTAGAGGTAAACAGGAATATACTAATTGCTTTTCCATGTTATACTGGGGAATGGAACTCAAGGGTAAGGATCAATTCTAATCAATGGGGTCTATTTCTTGGTTCATACTTTGTACTCTTAAGAGTACACATTTAATTTCCAAAGCCTTTACAGATCTTCTCTGCTCCTCCTTCTAGGAGCCCAGCAAGGTAGACTGCTACTATACGCATTTTACAGAAAGGGGAAGGAAACGGAGAGGCACTCATAAGTGCAAGTCAACCAAAAAGGTGCAGGCTGTCTACAGGCCTCTCAACCTACAAGATTTGCTCCCCGTTTCCCCGCAGAAGAGCTCAATCCGGTTTATATACCATGCCCAGATTATGCCCAAGGAAAGCACGTATCCACTGGTCCAAATCGGGTCTCAGGCTAGACAGCACATCATTCCTGAACCTCATACTTCTGATAAGCCAGATATCATTGGGAAAAAAGACTGCATGGTGGTTTTCAGGGTATTTCATCCTTCACTGAAAACACGAGAACAAGCCCTTATAAGATAAAAGCGATGACAAAGATGGATAAACACGTTTTGCGGAGATGGAAAATTGGCTAGGGACGTCAAAGCCATTTCACTTCAATATCTGGTCTGCGAGGCATCAGTGCACCCAATTTAGTCTTACTAAAGAGGTCTAAAAATAGAACTAAGAGGTTTATATTCTGTGTGCACTAGCCAAAAATAAAGCCATTTGTTTTCGGTTTTTTAATGCAAGTGATTAAAAACCCAGAAACACAAACAGAAAGAAATTGCTGCTGGAAATGAAGACTCCAGAACTCGATTAGATTTCTGGAAATGCTGAACCTTTTTCATCTGAGTGGCCAAGGTGGCTAACAAAAAAAGGGGAAAAAGCAGAAAGCATTTGCAACTAACCAGCACATGGCGGGGAAGAGCTTGGGCTAAAATGTACAAACCAGCAAGTATCATTAAAGGAAGACAGCAAAATTTTGACACTGCGGGGGGGGGGGGTCAGGTTTGGGCAGGGGTTGTTCCACTCCCCAAGCCAGATGTGAAGAGTGCCGTCCGCGTTCGGGGCGCTCTCAAGGCAAGCTGTCAGATCTGCTTTCCCCAACCTGCTGCCCTCCAAAGAAAGACTGTCTTGCTCAGATTATATTTAACTATTCCATGTGGGACCAATCCCATGGCCACATACCCCATGCCCCTATTCCCCTTCATCTTTACATGACTGAGGACTAAGTAATTGTACACATGCAGGGTGTATTCTCAGGTTACACGGATTTGCTGAGGTCGGGGTCCTGGTGGTCCTCCTCCTCCTCCCGTGAATGCACCAAAGATAAGGGCAAAAATACGTCTCGGATGACAGAGCGAGTCCCAGTTTTAAAACGGAAGAATGGGAGCAGGAAGGGCAGATCTGTTTTAACCATGCTTCTCCATTTCTGCTCCCTTTCAGGGAGCCTCCTTTCAGAAATAAACAAGGGGGGCAAGTTGCTTAATCCCCCATCCGATTATGCTGGTTTTCTTACTAGTTTCCCCCCTGGGCCTTCACACCTCTATGTTGGCTTTGACTGCAGCCTTGATGCCAGGGGAGGCCTACCCTCTCCATCTTGATTCCAGATGGAGATCTGGCGCACACCGCAACATCGCAGCCTGGTGGACAACAAGATCTTGCAATAGTGCAAGGAGGCTGTTCCGTCAGAAATTCAGCCTGGGTAGGTACAGCTTTTCCTTTTCGTTTTTCTGGGGAGTTCTTTCATGGACAATCACGGTTTGATGCCTTCCTTTTGAACTATTTTTAAAGAGATTTGCTGAAACCCTTCCATTCACCTCCAGCGCTTTTTCCTCCCCTTGTACTCTTCTCCCCTTGTTCCAAGCGGTATTCCCCCCCCCCACCCCACACACACACCCTTTTTTCCTTTTTCGCTTCAAAGCTTTTTAACAAAACAGACTGTTATGCATCTTGCAATAACTCCAACTTCCTGGCTCCAGGAAAGACTTTTTTCAATGTTTGTTTTGCTTTGTTTTGAAGAAAGCGGGTTATATTTCAGACATCCCCAGGAGCTTTCCAAAGACAATCCAGGATGAAGGTACTGACAGACAATGAATACAAAAGCAGGCAATAACATCAGGATGCAACTTGCCCCTTCTTGGCCTGCTTACACCCAGGCAGGGATTTTCAGATAAGAATAATTCTGCTCCAAGGAGAGATGCGTTCTGCATGCGTAATCATGAGCATTTGCAAAAACGCACACCAGATTCCACTATTGCTTACGCTTCTTCAAATCAAGGCAAGGGGCTGCACAAGGCCGTCAGAAATCCTGCCCAATGCCAAATGTTGATGCCTCAGATTTATGACAAGCTTCACGGGGAAAGGCTAGGAATTTGGTTAGGCTGGATAATTCCCCCGCCCCCCCCCCCCGGTTCCCGCTGCAAGGCCAGGTGGCTCCAGTGGTGGATCTTGGCTTCTTCCAGCCACAGGAAGTCTCCCCGCCCGCCCCCCCATACACCTGGGAGAGTCCTAGGGAGAGTTCCTATGCTGCAACTCGACAGAGCCCTCCTCCACGGAGGTGGGCGGCCTTCCCCTCCCGGGGCACTGCTTTAAGCCCTTCAGATGTTTGGGATAGCGACCCCCCACCCCACCCCCACCCCCGGCATTCCTGACATTGGCTTTGCTGGCTGGGGCTTATCAGCGCAAACATCTGGAGGACTCCAACTTGAGGAAGGCTGCCAAAGCATTGTTTTGTGTGCAGGAGGGCTCTTCTCTTCCCATCTCCCTGGGGTTACCTACGGGGGGGGGGGGGAATAACAACACCGGCTATTTGCACAGTGCCGCTGGTGAATCGTTTGCATGCTGCCTTGTGAAGCAGTTAGACCTCCTTTTTCAGAGACATGAAGCAGAGGAAGTGATGTGATGTGAAAGCAATGCGCAGCTGCCCAAAGGTTTTTGGGGCCAACTGTGCGCTGAAGACAATGTGGCTACGCAAGCACGAGGCACGGCTCTCTTGATGCGGTGTGTGCGTGAGGCCTCCTTCACCTGTGTCCAGCTTCAGAAATACCACGGCCTTGTACCAGGTCATTTTTTTAAGGGTTTCCGCCAGTGTGACATTTTTCATCATTATGAATTTGCACAGCAGAATCTAAGAAAGTCCATACAGTTGCAAGATGGTTGCTGAGTGACCATATGTAATTAACTTTATATAGCGCATAAATACCATAGTATGAATAACATTCTGTGTTTTGACAGCCAGACAAGTCCTGATTGTGTGTTCCAAGCTAGCCTACAGCTGTAGGAATCTTGCCGTGAAGTACGTGTGGAGTACGGGATGATTACATGTCCATATAATCTTGAAACCTCATTTCCCATGAAGATCCAGGTATCGCTAAAGGTGTATCGAGTCTGAACGCAGTATCAGGTCGAAATACAGTAGTCTTCCAGTAACGAAGCAGGCTAACTAGTCTTCACCAGCAGTTTCTAATTCAGCTAAGATTAATTTTGATTTTCAGAGTAATACTTTATAAACAACATGGTGTAACTCCCAGTCAAATCAAAATGGCTTACCCAATGTTTGCATCATTACCATCTTTGGTTGTGAGGGATTTTTGTAAGAGGGTGCGGAAGACCAATGCTCCCTGGATTTACCTCTCAAAAGGACAAGCCAATGTTGTAATTAAGACTGCAAGTAACTCAGCACTGCCTCTATACAAGGCTGCTCCTGAATTCAGAAGAGTTGCTTTGTATAAAAATGCAGCAGCCGGACTAGTAGCTGGGACCAGAAGGTCTGAAGACATAACTCCAGTTCTGATCCACCTGCATTAGCTGCCCACATGTGTATGTGCATGACTTAAGATGCTGGCCATAACCTACAAGGCCTTATATGGCTGGAGAACATGACACTGTATGGAACGCGTCTTCCAACCACGGAGTACGCAGACACTACACTTAACATCTGAGGCCTTCCCCCAAATGCCACCTGCAAGGGAGGCTCAGTTGGCAGCAACGAGGAGGGGGGTCTTCTCTGTGGTGGCCCCCAAATTCCACAATGATCTCCCCATCAAGGCATACCTGGAGCCAAACTTACTAACTTTTCTGTGCCAGGTTAAGACTGCCCTCTTTACCAAGGTATTTACCAACTCCAAATAGGACACGGGAGGTTGGGGGAGGCACTGCCTGTTGCTTTTAGCAGGCCTAGCAGCGTCAGCATGTCTCAGTTGTTAACCTTTGGTTTAAAATCTCATTAAAATGTGACATTTTTATTTGCATTTGATTCCAGTGTGCACATCACGAAGTGCTACAGCTGGCAAGCAGCACAGAAATAAAAACCAGGACGTGAGCATGACGCTTGCGCAGAATCACAGAGTTGGGTGGAGCAGCGGACAGTGCGCTGGACACAAGAGGCAGCTCCACATGCCACTGATCTCTCCGACTAGCCAGTGCGGCAAAAGCAGGAATGGGGGAGACGGTTACGGCTCATTGGCTAAAAGGGAAGGGGTCATTAACCTTTTAATGAGAACAAATTACACTGAGAAAACGCAATCCTGCTTTATGTGGCTTTTAAACAAGAAATAGGGAGACACAAAAATCTTACGCTTGTGTCTGACAGTTCCCGTCTTTCTTCCAACCCCAGTTGTGGGTTTCCCTAGTCACACATCCCCAGAGTTGTGTTCCAGTGGTGTCTCCCATTCAACCACACACTTTGTTAAAGCCCCCAGTTGACCAGTTGGTCAGGCGTGTTGGAAATGAGGTCTTGTTCGCACATTCTGGCCTTCTACGGAAGGGGTGCCGAACCCCTTCCAACTGGAAGGCTGAAATCTGCTCTGGGGAAGCTCTTGGGGGCACAGATAGCGAGGCCAAAACCCAAGGAGAAGGGCCCAAACTACCAGTGTCGGTTAGCTTCAAGCTCTGACCACCAGTAACTGAACAAGTCAACCTTTTAAACTGAGGGCGAAATATGCACGAGGCAGGAGGGGGACACCAAATGCCCATGGGGTCGCAGAGCCCTGCTGAGGGAGCTGAGGCACTCCAAAATGGACAGGAGTCCAGGAGCCCAGCAGAGTGACATTATTCGCAGCCGGGGCCAAAAGCCCTTTTAAACCTGGCAACCTCCGTAAGACAATTCTCTTAGGCAGAGCCTAAGCCAGAGACCAGATCTGCTCCTCTTGGGCATCGGAGCCCGTAATAAACAACTACCAGGAAGCCCGGAAAGTCGGCTCGGCTCCCCTGCAAACTCGCAGCGCAAATCCTTCTCTTGATTTCATCGGGCGACAGACTATTCCAGGCGCTGCGGGGGAAAGGCAATCGGCATATCATGTACGCCGGTCGTTCCTGTGCTCTGCTGACCTCTGCGTAATTTGCACCTACTACTACCACCGTCACCAAAGACTTTGCTTCAGCTCTCCGGTTGCAGTGGAATCGGCATCACTCCCCTTAAAATCGGATGGGACTGGAGGGCGAATTGCAAAACGGGGACGATCGGCAGGCGGGCCCCACGCTGCTTCGGACCCGGGCCGACACTGCTGCTCTACGGATACTCCACGGATACTCCTTGCCCAGAAAGTCAGGTGACACTAGAGCGCCAATGCAGTGCGAGTTCGGGAGAGCAAGACCTGCAGCCTTGCTGACGGCTTTCGGTCTTAGCGCGGCAGAGCTGGAAGAGGCCCAGAGCTGCTCTGCTGACTTCCCTGCCTGCAGAGAGAGACCTCTCTGCCCTCCACTTGCTCCCGCCAGGCATCTGGCTGCCAGCCTGCGGCCTCCAGTATCTAGAGCGCCTGACCGTTATGTCATAAAAGCACTTTCCACGTTCCACGGCCGTCTCTCAGGGTGCGAGCATGGTCTCGCATTACTTGCATCTGTCCCGGCCCCTGGCACCTCGGTCACGATGTCAGCCTGAAACAGGAGCGGCACTGGAACTTGTGCACAAGCACCGACCGTGAGTTTTCAAGGTTTAGCGTAGGCAGAGTTGTTACAAAATAAATGGGATGCCAAACAGGGAAGATGAATTAAATATGCCAGCGGCTGACAGACTGGAGCTGCTCTTTTTATTATTCATGTTTTATGGGTCCCGGTAGGAGCGCGGGAAGTTTTATCGCACATTTTCGTATGGTTTGACTTTAACGTGGTGGCCCTCGCTCAAAATTGTGGCTCTAAGTGCTCCCTTCCACGATTCTGAGGCCAGTATCTTGGGAAATCACAATGGCGGAACCATCGCAAAAGGAGACCTTATGGTAAATGTAGAACATCACTTTCTGACATCTATGAAGCCAGAGTAACACAAATCAAAAGAAAATGGCCCAGCTTCTGTTCCAGCCGCTGTACAAAAGGGTTTCACTTCACTGAGCTGACAAGGCTCAAGAGTTCAGCTTTCGTCAGCACAGAATTTCAATCTCGCCCCCAGGATCAATGCTGACACCATCCAGGCAACACCCGCAGTATTGTGGGGACGGAGGGTAGACATTTGCACTAAAAAAATTAAAGCTGCTAAATGGCTTCTAACGAAGGTCCTTTGGGCCTTGACCCAGCAGGCTGAGATGAAGGATCTATGAATCAGTAAACTAGAGTTCAGCTAAGTTCTTTGATTTCTATCCCAAAGCTTGCTTTAAATTGCGTCTTTACCTGAACACCATATTTGGGGACAGGGGTCCAGACATGTCCTAACATGAACATTTTTCCAAAGGTATGTATCAACTGTACACTTTTTTGAAATGCATGAGTTTCCCCCCAAAGAGCAAACAGCTAGTGCATATTTTTCAAAAGCACACAATCTTCGATCAGATGTGCTTTTTGTGCCCCAAATCACATCACAAGTTTGGAAATGTAGAGACTTCAAGAATGGATTGCGTTCAGGTCCGGCAGATGCAAACTGGGCCAATTCTGGTGAAATTCTACCTAAAATGAATTTCTCATGAACTCCTAAAATTAAAGATTTCCCAAGATTTTCCGGAGGTAAGACATGTTCCATAAACCAGTTCCAAATCAATTTTGATTTCAAGTGTAGACATTTGCTAGGATGGATTGAAGCATCAATGCAAAGAACAATACTCTTAAAGCATCTTTCCTCCCTCGTTATGCCTGTTACCAGAAGGAGCCTTCTCCCAATATTCTTGATCAATGCACAGCATGCAAATATGGTACAGATACCCAAATAAGGCATTTAAGGAATTCCTTCCGTAAATCTATCCTATTACTTCTAGCTCTTCATCCTCCTACCATAGTCCACTGACTCAGTTCAGGAGAATTCAGGCAGAAGATCACAGGTTCAATTTCCAGTTTACAGCATCTCCCAGTAAGATCAGGGTGCAGGTCATGGAAGACTTTTCCCTCTGTCCAGTTCTCCTGAAGAGCAGCTACCAGACACTGGTGACAATACTGGTCTAGATGGACCAGTAAATGGTGGGTGGAGTACATGGCCCATCTAAATGTAAATCCATTTTTAAGTCCATATTCCCAGAGTATTTCCGCTAGATCTGTGCACAGTTACACAAGGGAAGGCACGAGTACTCGCCAACATCACATTCTCAGCAATCACTTTGCAATTTGCAGTTTTAAACCTGACTTGTTCCAGCTTGCAGTCTTTTTTTATTTATTTGTCGGAATTTTAAAATTAATACATTGCTCTCCTCTTCTCCTCTTCAGAATGGGGGAAACAAAAAGAAGAGCCTCCACATCAGTCCATGAAGCAATTGTTTATGAGGTCTATTCCTACTATTTTTCATGTGTGCGTGTTGCAAACTGTCTCATCGTTTCTATGTAACAAGGGGAAAATACTTAAACCGTGCGCAAAATTCGGTCTCAGCATGTCCAAAAGCTTTACAGGGTGCTGTGAAACACAGTGTAGTGTACAAAATGCACCTTTGCCACACTTTCTCCCAAGTCATGAGAAACATGAAGGGCCATCCCTTACTGGATTTCAGAGGCAGTGAGAAAAAGCCACTGAACACATACCTCCAAAGCTCAGCACAACGCCAGGTATACATTCCTTAATTCACCCTCCACAGCTTTGTGGGTGGAGCAGGAAAGACAGGTGGAAGGTTCCTCTATATTGCTGGGCCACCCAGACCGGCTTTGGGCCAAATGTCCAAATCTCCACCCAGCAGCTTTCCCATCTCGCAACTTAAGCCCGAGAGAGGATCGAGTTATCTCCCCCTGAGGACTTGCCGAGCCGCAGTGCAAAGCAGGTTAACGGCCACGGCGGGCACCACTATTCTTGGCTTGGCTGCCAAAGACAGACCAAACCTCCAAGGCCGCCCTGTACGTTGGACTCAGGCCTTGGTGCCTGGTGGGAACCTCTCTCGAAGCACAGCTGGAAGGCACCCACACCAAGGCCAGTGGGAGCTCGGCACGAAACACCATTCTGCTCACACTCAAAGCAAGAGCCCTCACAGGGCTGGAAAACCAACACATGTGCCACCGGAGTAAGCTCTGCAAAAGAATTTCCACAGCGCTCTCTCTACACTCCGCTCTTTCTTTCCTCTCCAGCAGCTGGACTTCTTCACCGCCAGGTTAGTTTGCTTTTGAAACAGAGAGTCCAACCATAACAAGCAGAACCCAAGGCACGCTTCTGCAGCAGGAGCGAAGGCTCACAGACAACCCCGTCTAGACACATTCGCAACCCCGTAAACACAGCGGCCCCACTTTGGGGGCTGCCACCTTCCCACTGCCAGAGGCGCCAGGGAGCAGTTAAACTCTGCATCGGATCAGAGCTACGGCAATCCAGACGAAGACATGCAGGGAGGAAGAGGAGGGGAGGAAGAGGAGGGCCATCGAGATGCTCCGTTTCTTGTCTCCGAGCCTCACAGCTGCAGGCTTGCCAAAGCAATGTCTGCTTCTGAGTTCAGTCAAGGAACTGGAGCAATTAATGCAGGTGTGTAAACAGCTCCTGGCCTAGTTTTCTGCAGCAGGTAACAAAAGTGCTCCAGGCAACCAGCCATAGGACAATTAACGCAAAATTAAAAGAAGACTGTTCCTCCTCCCCACCTGCTTTTTTTTAAGGGCATATGTTTGCTACAACTGATTGACACGGGCATGGGTGGTCTTGTTCTGAGCTAGTCATTTGCATGGACTCCGTTGCAAGACACGTATACAAAGTGCAGAATTTCAGCTTTTCTTGGCACAGAATGTGAGCAGCTTGGGAACCAACTCTGACTTTTTTCGGAGCAGACGGAGTTTTGAACATACGGCATAAAAATAACAAATGGGAAGGGATGAGGCAATAACAACAACTGTACCATTCATCTCAGACTCCAGGCGGAAGGCGGCTTTTTTTAAAAAACGCCTTGCAAATGGAGAATTGAAGTCTCAGCAAAAGAAAGCCTATCGGAGATTTGCCCCAGTCTTGCCTTTCTAAATGTGAGAGGCTTGGCTAAGGAAGCAATCAAATATGTGACTTTCCCCACCTAGGCCTGAAGCGGCAGATTCCATTCAGCCCCTTTGGGATGATAAGCCACTTTATTTCCATTTTGCTCTCTCTTCACTTTATTTCCATTTCGCTCTCTTGCAGGTCCAGCCAAAGATGTGCCTGGTGTGTGTTCAATTATGCCTCTTGGTCTCCGCTCATCTAGGCGGAGGGAGCTGGCAGACATCAGATGCTTCCTATTTTTCTTGTTTTCTGGGTCATCCTGAATTTCAAAAGGAACCCCAGAGCTCATCCTATTCTGGAAACATGGTGCACCTAGGAGTGTTTTCCAAGGAAAACACACAAACTTGAATATAGCCCTAACCAAGCACAGAGATCCTTTTTAAAAAGAAAGAAAAGGGAATAAGACTATTTATAAGGGGATGTTCTCTAGCAGGCCTGGTACACAAAGCACAAGAAGACTGCAATTCTCTCCTGCTGTACAAGAGACAGTTTTACTGAAAAATGAGATGAAAATGGAACTCTGAGCTATGGCTTTGACTGGGAGATAGTCAGATGCCTTACTCCTTTGAGGGACCCAAGAGATGCTCCCTTCCCGCAAAGATCTGCGGGGAAGGAGACACATTTAGGAAAACAAAGACGTATACAAAAGGCTCCCACCGAAAGAGAAGTGGGGAAGGGAGGGAGAAGAGCCAGGGAACATCTTATTGCATGTAAAATACCGCACACTCAGAGGCAACCCACCTCATGAGCTGCTGCAGCTCAAGTCGAACGTAAACTGGATCCTATCAAGCTTGGGTTCATCTGGGACTAAGAAGAGCTCAAGTGCCACCAACAGGACTGGCCCTTCGTTAGGAGTTTGATGACATTATTGGTCTTCGTCAGGTCCATTACCAGTTAGGAGTTCCTTTCCGACGTCTTTGACGAGAGGATCTTTTGCCCCTTGACGAAAATATTCAGTTGCGTCTGTGCTCGGGATTGCGAAGAGCCAGCTAACCTCTCCACTGCCAGCGCTTTCACCCAGCATCATAAAATTATCCTTCCCCGCGGCCCCAGTCTTTGCCCTTGCTATGTGCTTGTTCTCAGAAGCATCTGATGACTTAATTGCCTGGGAGAGTTTTTCCCCTGCAGTTGCTATGAAGGTCCCCTCCCCACATCAACTGATTACTATTTGGTATCCCTTGCATTTTTGAAAGGGTACTTCTTCCATGCCGCTTAAAATTATTTTTAAATGAACTGGTAAATGATTCACTTGGAACGGAATTCTATGGTCTCTAAACTCCTTCTAGGAGATCCCAAGATTAATGCATAATCCCAGGTTGGAGGTCAGAAAAGATCTTCGACCCCAGAGCTGGGAAACCATCCTCTAGTCTCCGCCCCACATGGCAGATGACAAGAAAACAACCACACCAGGTGCCTTCTCGAGATTGGAAAAGCAACCTTGGAGTCGAAGCACAGGGGAGTTCTGGGGAACAGGAGGGGAAGAAGCCTGGGACTGTCAGCACATGGTGACAGTGCTCCAGCATCCTTCCCTCCCACTCCAAAAATGGCCATCCAGCAGAAATGCAGAGCAGGTGATGCAGGGAAGCAGCGGGTCTCTACTCTTCCTCCTCCTCTGGACTGGAGGCACACAGGCCTCTAAGCTCATGGGTTTGTGGCTATTAAAGGCACACTCAAAAGGAGAGCATGCCTTTTGAGTTAAATCCAGGAAATGCTGCAAGCCATGCAGAACTGACTTGAGTCAGATAAGTATGTTCTTACTCTCAAAATCTATTTTTATGAACAGAAGTAGAAATGTGTGAATAGATCCTTTCGTAGTTTTTGACCAAATTTCAGACATTTCTTTGTGTTTGGGCCAGAAAGCACTTGAGATTTGAAAAACATAATGCAGGAGGCAGAAAAAATAGCAATTCATCCATCCCTAAATGGTAGTAAACCGTCAGGCCCACTCCATTTGTCTATCTTTTAAATCTGACGCGGCAATTTGGAGACTCTCGTAAACCAAGGGTGCACAACCTTCTTCAGGCCAAGGGCTGAATTCTATTTAGGACAAGACCTTGGGGACCACATTCCAGTGATCGTAGGAGACAAAGGGGGGCCAAAAATAGCAGCATATATATGCTAGTTGAGTCCTCTTATTGACATCAACTAAGCCTTTGGCCACCTAATGAGAAGGAAGGACTCCCTGGAGAACAGCCTAATGCTGGGAACAATTGACGGCAAAAGAAGGAGGGGGCTGGATGGAGTCACTGAAGCAGTGGGTGTGGGCTTAGGTGGACTCCGGGGGAGTCAAGGCCAAGCGCTGAAGAATTGAGGCCTTTGAATTGTGGTGCTGGCGGAGACTCCGTGAGTCCCTTGGACCGCAAGGCAATCAAACTGGTCAGTCCTACAGGAGACCAACCCTGACTGCTCTTTAGAAGGTCAGATGCTGAAGATGAAACTCAAATACTTTGGCCACCTAATGAGAAGGAAGGACTCCCTGGAGAAGAGCCTATTGCTGGGAACAATAGATGGCAAAAGAAGAAGGGGACGGCAGAGGATGAGGTGGCTGGATGGAGTCACTGAGGCGGTTGGTGTGAGCTTTGGTGGACTCCAGGGGATGGTGGAGGACAGGAAGGCCTGCAGGAATGTTGTCTATGGGGTCGCGATGGGTCGGACACGACTTCGCGACTAACAACAACAAAGCCTTGGGAGAAGTAGTTCAACCTTTTAGAGAGAGAGAACCCACATGAATGGGATTGGGCCACCTGTGGTGCTTCTGGAAACAGGTAAGAGGTCCTTCTTATAGAAGGTAGCCCTGCTAAGAAGGGGAAAGCATGTAAGTTGCAACTGTCGCATTATATTTTAAAGGGCTCTATTAGCACTGGATAATACTACAGTATGGTGGTCATAAATGAATGATTTCATGCAGTGTGAGATAGTAGAGACAACCAGTGATCAGCAGGTCAAAGCTTGGGAGCAGCTCATGAAACATAGAAACAGAGCGAGTCAGATGGGCCTCCCAGGCCATCTAGTCTGACCTCCGGCACCAGCCGGCTCCGTTGCTGACCAAAATCTTGTTTTCTATTCCAGGTCATCTCAACGTAAGAAACAGCACAGCTACCATTGCGTAATATTTTTTGTCTTCAACGGGGAGTGTGTATTTGCGTCAGTTTGCTTTCTGAAGCACACAAACAACATCCAACTGTTCTGGTCTGGCAGGAATGTAGGGCACAGGGCATTACAGAAACCTTGGGGGACCAGGAAAGTGAAATGCTGCTGGTTTGACCTGTTTGAGAAATAAATTATTATTTCATTTGGTGAAGGGGAATTCTCACCCTTAGCTGAAGTCAGACATGTGGTCACCCCACCTCAAGCACCGCTCCAATCAAACGATGCCAAATGCTTGCGTTTTACTTGCCTCTGTGGGTCAAAAAGCTGGCATGTCAACGTTTTACACCAGGCAGCCCCTAGAAGAAGTGGAGATGGAAGACCGACATTCCATGCAAGCCCCTTTTCGTATATTGTAGGTTTGCAAAACTGGAGCTATTGATCGAAAAAGAACTCCTTGCAACGAGATCAGAAAAAATAAAAATATGTCTTGCAAAGGATTAGTTGCACATCACAATGAGATTCAGTAAGGAACAAAAGATGGCAGCCCTGGATTAAGTTCTTTTCCTCTCTGTGTCATGCCTAGTTTAGCTAAACCCTTCTTCTCAACAACAAACACCTCCATATGCAAGACTAAGAGACCCAAGGGGGAAATACCCATCTAAGCTGCCACTTAGACAAGCAGAGATGGAGGGGGCTGGAGCTGTTTTGTTTTGCATTTTATCACTTGTTATGGGGCAAATGGCGTCAGCAAGAAGGGTTTTAAGGGTATGGGACCTCTCAGGATCCCATGAAATGACGTGTGATGAATTATGGTTGCTTTTTAAAATTAGACCAGTTTTCATATTGTCAGATTTACTGTATTTATTCTTCTACGTATATTGTTGCTCATGTTGAACTTGGGGATGTTCAAACATTTCATGTCAGTTTGCAAATAAGCCAATCTAGCTCTGTTTGGAACCCCACACAAACTTGCCATCACCCTGGGGGGGAAAAGCATTTTCACATTTTAGTCAACGAGGAGAAAATTCATGCTTTTGAAAAAGGTGCACAGGAACACGCTCAGCTCCTCTTCATAAACAGGTTAGCCACAAAAAGCACAGTGAACCAAACAAAGCTTTGAAACGAAGTTCAGAGAATTTCAGTGTGCTCAGACATCCTTATCTGAAATGTTTATAGTTTAAAAAAACAACAGTTCATTTGTTTTTCTGTTTATTTAAGGCAATAAGCAGAAATTGTCCCACTTAGAACAGGCTCCAAATGAAAACAAAGCAACCTTCAAACTGAGGTTTAAAGAAGTTTGAAGAATTTCATTAAGTGTGAGCATGCCTGATATTCCCAATCCTAGTTCAGTTTATTTCCTTCCGGAAGGGGAAAAGGAAATATATACCTTACATGAAGCAAAATTAAAATGTGCTTTGTTTTCCTTTTCAACTGAGCTGATGAATACTAGTTTTTAGCTCAGATCTTAACCACCTTAGGTCTCAGCACAGTGGGATTCGCTTCTGTATGGACGCATACCGGACTGCTCATTTATAAAATTGAAAACTGCCTCCATCAATATCTCAAACCAACATAGATCTTGAGGTTCCAGCAGTGTGCAAACTCAATTAATAAATTAATCACTTATTTGATAATTAGATGTCTCCAGCCAATTGACAGTCCTAATTTTAAAGATGTGAAGAGCACTGATGAGGGACGCCTACTTGCTAAAATAAAGGAGTTGTGTAAGAATCGCAAGGTACACACTTCCACTAATCCTAACTTATGCAGAGAAGAAAAAGAAAATGGGAGGAAGGGAGGATGTAATTCTTTCTGAATTAGAAAACCTTCCATGAACTTGCACTATTAAATTAGAAACTGCCTCATTATCTGTCATGTTTACAGCCTTTATGAAACCATGCTAAATAGCAGCTGCTTTTCATGTTTAATAATTCAGCCATTCATAATTGAATAGCAAAAAGCAGTGTAATGCACAGAGGAATAAAATCCTGCACAGTTTTTGTAAAATCTTGAGAGAAGGAGTACTGGGTATTTTTATTAGCATTACAAATTTTTTAAAAGAGGATGTGCTCACATGCAGAGAAAAACCAGCAATGCGGTTTGGGGCTATCTTGTATAATAAGCAGGTTTCTTCAAATTATATAAGGTATGTGAAGAAAATGGAGGAGGAGAAGGAACAGTGGAAGAGAAACTCTGTATTTTTCAGTATCTGTATGAAGCAAAAGCCACTCTAGTTAACCTCATAAATTTCATCTTGGAGAGGAGAGTCTTGCATTCTCAAGACAAGTTCATTCCCATTTCCCTTCCATTTCTTCCTTCCCAACCTGGTATCCGTTGGGTGTTTTGGACTCCCAGTACTTCTGGCAAGTGTCCATGCTAGCTCAAGCAGATGGGAGCCCAAGGCCAAAACAACTGGAGGACCTGAGGTTGGAAAAGACTGCTGTAGGTGCTGGTTCCTGCCCTATTGTTCGGCCCCCCAACCCCTCATGCTGCTCATGCACAAGCCTGAAGATCCACCATGATTGGTCATTAGAACACTTCACATGGTTGGGGCTTCCCTGAAGAGATGGAATCAACACGGAGCTTACAAAGGATCAGATTAAGAGCAGATAAGATAAGACTGATTTTAAAAGAGATTCGGATTGTCTAAGAAAGTGCACTACTTCACATCTCAGTCTCCTGCAGACTGGACTCCAAAAGAACCAGTCTCCTCAGCTGCAAACTTTGAGCTATGGAGCCCAACTGCACATGCTATTTATGCGGCCACAATCTTCCTAAAGATTGTTTCCCTCAACAAAGGTAAGATGTGCAGCTAACTCTTGATTTGGGATTTTATCTGTTAATCTGGTTTGTCATTCATCATTTGCGCATAAACTGCTTTGAAATATGTTCTTCTTGGGGCAGCGGGGGAGGGAAGCAGAATATAAAATTTAGCAAATACATCACAAAATGAAATACACCCTTGTGTGTGTGTGTGTGTGCGCGCGCGTGCATGCTTTCTCTATAACCGCTGCCTTGTTATTTTGGGAACTTGGCCCAAATAAGCCCCTTTCTCACTCCCGGTGAGGCCTCTGAAAGAAGGCATTGCTTTTAAAAGTTTGTTCAATATTGAGTCATTGCCATCACCACCAAGAGACGAACAATGCGGGAGGACAACTTAATTACCTATACGGAACGGGCTAAAAATAGACAGCAACATGGTGTACCGCTGTAACATGAGACAAAGCCCAAAACACAATTACGCTGGCAGAGGAGAAAAGAACAAACTTCCATCCATAAAAGATATCAAGGACTCCAGAGAGCTGCATCTCTGTGCCTTGAAAATAAAAACGACTCTCCCTTGGGAGAACAAGAGAAATTAGGAAGAGAAAAATAAGCACTTGCTGCATAAAGAGAGGGAAGGGGCAACTATATCTGCTTATCAGAAGAAGAGTCTCAAGGCGGCATCAATGGCAACCCCTTCCGTGTGCCCATGCCCCATCGCAAGCGGTTCCTCATCGCTGGAAGGCCACGTGCACCTGCCGCTTTCTCCTGCAGCCCACCTGGGCACGGAGTGGACGATGCGCCTGGCCCTTTCGTGCTGCTGTCCTCGTAACAGCAGCTCTGGGGACCCAGTCCGCTTTGAGGCTACAGCCACACGGGAGGAGGGCAGCCTTTTAGCTGTGCTAATTGGAAGGGCTGGGACGTGGGCAGCAGCTCGGACAGGGTGCTGCCTGATGCCAGATCCTGCAGCTTAGTAGGGATACAGAGGCTGGTGGCGTGGTCAGCAGTCCAGGGTCAGGGTCGAGGCAGCAGGCAGTCTGGTATTGTTCGGGAGAGAGAGAGAGCAGTCCAGAAACAGTCCAGCGGTCCGAGGCCAGGGAAGCATTCGTGTAAAGGTGGCCTGGACAAGAGGGGTCGGGAGCAGGGTAGGGACAGCTGGAGCGAGCAAGAACACCCAGGAGCAGGGCAGGATCAAACAGGAGTAAGGCAGGGACAGGCTGGAACAAGGCAGGAACAACTGGAGCAAGGCAGAGAAATGCTGACAGATGCTGACTCAGGTGGCGTGCAAGGGGGTGAAGACCAACTCTTGGAGGAGGACGAGGACTGGATTATTAGCCTGCAGAGCAAAAGAGAGCTCCCCATGGCTGTGGGCTTCCTGCCTATGTTTGAAGAAGGCCTATGTTCCTGTGTCTTGCTTCAAGCTAACCCGGTGCATCAGGCGACCCTGGATCCAGTCTCCATGTCTCAGAGCAGCCCACCACGCGGAGCAGGGAGACGCATGCCCCCCCCCCCGCCACCTTCTTACCACATTTCTATGACATTCAACCACACATTTCGGCCTCTCAGCAAAAGCCGTTAAACGCCTGATGAGCTCTGATAACGATTTGTGTTTTTAATGCCCTGCTGCGGACAAAAAAGCTTTCATAAGTATAAACACACCCAAAATGAGGAAATTGCTTGTCAAAATCTGGAACGTCAGCAATAAATCCTGAAGCATCAAAGGGGGAAAACGGATCCAAGAGATGGGAAAAACATGTCTCAGCATTTTTTCCATTTAGCACTTGCTGTCTGTTCGTCAGGGCATGTTAGCTTGGACTAAAGTTCATTCAGGAGCACATTACTGACAGCATCTGCCCAGCCTGTGGAATCGGTAAAGATTCTCTCTAGCAGTGGCTTCCTGGGTCCCACGCAGCCGGTAATGATGCAGGGACAAGATAAGAGCTTTTCACGAAGCACAGGATTTAGTGTTTTAATGGCAGCATGACATATTTTTTCGGCTGTGTATGTAAAAACTCACCTGGTCGCCATTAGCGATACAGAACTGCAACATGACAAACGCATGCAAATATATACAGGCAAGTCAGAGTGATGGCTGGAAGGGAAGAGAAGGGAATCACTCCATTCCTCTGCAGCCAATCTGCTTCGTTTCCATGCTAGTCATGAAACAAGGGAAGCCCGTCCATCATCTACAGGCCTGTACAACGAACTTTTAAACAGAAGTGGAATGCAGCAAAAAGATATATTATATAACCATTACAAACTAAAAAGCAGCAAGAGACTATGAAGCTATAAGCAGACTAGGGACTGTGTAGCATCTATTGTGGGTTTATTTACAATTTTATCTATCTATCTATCTATCTATCTATGGATTTGTATTCTGCCTTCTTCCTACAAAGGGCTCAAGGCAGCTTATATCATTCTCCTCCTCCATCTTACCCCCACAACAACCCTGTGAGGTAGGTTGGGCTGAGAGCCTGTGACTGGCCCAAAGTCACCCAGTTGGCTCCATGGCTGAGCAGGGACTAGAACCCAGGTCGTCTGAGTCCCAGTCCCATGCTCGTAACCACTGCACCACACTGGCTCTCCCAGTGGTTTTATTTAGTCAATTCATTCAATTTATATCTGACCTTTTCCCGTCATGGTGGTGCATTAGGTATTTGGAAGACATCCAGCCATGGACAAGATCCAAACAGGTTTGGAAGAGGGAGCAAAACCATTCGCAGGGGCCAGGAAATCGGTTTTAATTTCTGTTTGATTTCTCCCCATTGAGAATATCTAGTTTTTCAGTGTTGCACATTTTTAAAAAAATCCCTTTCCCCTTTCCTCCTCCAGTAAATCAGGATTTACTTCTATGTTCTAATACAAACATATGCAAGCAAAGGTATTTCTCAAGCATCCCTTATATAAAAATACCTGAGAAATTCTTTTTGTTTCCAATTGGAATTTGAACCACCAGGACATGATTATGATGATTATGATTATGATTTTTATTATTAAAACACTCATATGCCATCCTTTGCCACAGTCTCAGGACTGCTTACAAAAATATCAATATAAATAATAATAAGATAATACAAATCTCAATAAACAATACAGAATACAATAATCAATAAAAATAAATCAAATCAAGTCAAACAAATCAAAAGCGACTGTTAAAAACCATTAAAAATACTAGTTTTTAAAATACCATTTAAATAAAAGGTTTTAACCTGGCGCCAAAAAGAATATAAACTCGGCACCAGGCAAACCTCTAGGGAATGCATTCCATAAACTGACCTCCAAGACAATACAATTCTGTGTGATTTGTGGACCAAAGAAATAAGTGTTGGAAAAGCTGTATATTTGAAATACCTGCATGAAAAGGTACATACTTCCAAAATATGAGTACAAACATCAATGGGAGAAAAACATGTACTTTTCAGAAATGTGCGCAACTGAGGCTTATATTTGGAAAATGCATACCAAAATATGCATGAACTTTCATGCATGAAGAACAAGAAAGAACCGTAGTTCACAACCTGACGTGGACGGTGAGTTTTGAGGTGGCATTTGCGAAATCGTGACAAAACCAACTTTTGCTACTTCCTTAATGAACTGTATGTGGGAACCCAGCAGAGCCTGTGAAGTCTATAGCTCTGCAGATTCCGGAGGAGGGCTCTCCTTTTCATAGCCCCCTTCGAGAATCCTACCGCTCAGCCCCGACCCCGCTTGTCATAATATATAAGAGGGGATAAGCAGATGTTAGATTCCCTGCCCAATTTTTCGTTTTTCAACAGAGCACTGAGCTCTGCCAAACAACCAGACAGAAAATGTTGGCTCCCGGGAACAGGGATAAACCGTGACATACGCAAAGCTGAATTTGAGTTACCAGAGACTGGCGATTCTACTGCAACACTCTAAAATCGCACAGAGGTACCGAGCGCAGCCCGATAGAAAGCAACCAAGTTAGCAGTCCTATTTTACAGATGTGGAACACTGAGTCCAAGAGATAAACCATGGCAGATTTGCTTTTGCTGCCCGTTCTTGTGCTCTCATTGGAGTTCTGGGAGCCAGAAACACAGTGCCCGTCTCCCGAGAGCGCCCACCTGGTGCGTAGAAAGATTAATCTCCACAGCACGAGATGGGCTCCGGAGTGTTGCCCAGCCGCTGCCCTGTGCAAAGGGGGTTTCCCCCATGAGCTGTGCCTTTATACAACAAGAGGCAGAATGAAAATTAAGACAGGCTGGTAATGAATAACCTCCTTCGCTCAGCCAGGCCCCTGCTGCCCCTGACAGATTTCAAGATGAATTTTTCTTCCCCCTTCCCCCCTCCCCTCCCTCCGCTCCCCTCCCCTCCAGATCCCCCTTTGGCAGCTGAGTCAACAGCTGCAAATCACATTCAAGGCCTATTTGACAGGCTGTCTCTGTTTGAGCTCAGAAACCGGGCTCTGGATTCGCCGCTGCGCTACAACCGTCCCGAGGCCACCCTCCTCTGCAACAGCTGTGCCAGCAGCAAGCCGGCAATCGCCCAGATCTAGCTGGGACCCGGCGCAGAAAGACCCACAGGATTCCTGCGGGTCGCTGCTTGGCACTGCAGGGGCAGAATCCAACCACTGACAGACGTCCCCAGGTGGCGACGTCCAGAACCATCCCCAGACACGCTTCCAGGGCACCCGAATACACACTGGCCAGTCAAGAGCAGCCCAGAACAGCGAAGGCACACCATTATCTCTCTCAGAGGAATCCAAGAGTGCCTGCAAGAGTCTCTGGGATATATTTCTGAAGGCAGCAGCAGCCTCCCTACACCGCTCTGATGCTTTAGAATTTGCTTTGAGAACCAGTTCTGCAGAAGTCTCCCTGGTTAACCTGTTTTGCTTTTTAACATATCATCTGCCTGAGTCCACGCAGGGTCTGGAAAGGTCTTCTAACAAGACCCACAGCTGACCCAAATGTTTTTAGTACATCTGTTACAGGCTCCACTGCAAAAGTCGCTCTACAAATACAAGGCAGGACTGCACTTTTGCACACCCATAATGGGAGTTATTCAAAGCCGAATGGCTACAGACACGCTTCCCATCCAATCCTTTGGGATATCATTTCAGCTGCCATGTTACTGCTACTGGAAAGGTCACTGGGCAGCTGAGAAGAACCCATAAAAGCAGAAGCTGCACAGAGGTTGCAATTTCGTTCAAAGTCTATCAGCATGTCATGCTTCACGGGAAAGAGAGAGCAGATCGCATCTCTGTATAGAACCCCAGCAAGCGGCAAGCTAATTTGCCAGGGTGGGCCAGAGCTTCTCTCAGTGACATGCTACCTTTCGGTATACAAGCGAATCTGGAAGAGTCTGCATGGGAAAGCATTCCCACCACACATCCAGGCGCAGCTGTCTCACCTCAACAACACGGAAACACACACAAAACCTTTTTTGGCATTAATACCTGGACATTTCAGCTGAAGATTTTGGTACTAACTTTTTACTGGCACCATTTTTTATCTATCCCCTGCAGCCTCGGAAGGTTTGATAGCAGCTGCAGAACCGCTAAAGTGAAAATAAGCCACGGTTTGCTGGAGGCTAGACAATACAACAAAACCATGGTTAAAACTGGAATAGAACCACATATTTCTGATTCCTTCCCACACCAGCAAAGAGAGCAAGGAGGCTCGTTTTCACAATGTCAAGCTCCTGTTTAGCATTGCATTCAAATTAAGCCATGCTGCTCCACTCCTTTTCTCCCTCCTGGCCTCCTCCTTGCAGACCTACGGGGCCCAGCCCCCCCACGCCCCCCCCCCGGCAGCTGCTCCGCTAGGTATGACCCAACTACAGTCGGCCGTTACGCAAGGGCATCGCTGGCAGGTGCTTCGGCTAAGGCCAGGCAAAGCAGATCCCTGATCCGCACAGGCTAACAATTAGTCTCTAACTGAACTACCAGAGGACAGACACACATTAGTAAAGAATTCTGCAGGCGAGCAACTTTTGCGCCAGGCGATCTGCATTATGCATTTGTTAAACGGCAGGCACTGTGTAAACAGAACCCAAAGTAGCTGGTTTCCTTTTCTTTTTTTAATTAGCTCTGGGAGGAAAAAAGCAACAGCAGACAGAAACATTCACCTTTTCATTTATCCGCTGGAGGCCTCCCTCATGGCTTAACCTTTGGGTTCTCCCAGCTGCCACAGCCCTTATCTTGCCCTTATAAAAGGCCATCTTCCAAAATTCAGATTGTTTGTGTACACAGATCCATGAAGGGAACAGAACTGCTCAGACACGATGAATGATTTATCGTTATGCTGAATGTGAGAGGAGAAAAAGGGTCCCCCAGGTTTCACTGTGCCGGCAGAAATCTTCCAGAACAGCACCAAACGCAGAGCACTCGGCGAGACCGTGTGTGCTCCTCCGCTCTTCAAATCTTCACTAACCCTCGGGGCTCCCCAGAGAGCCGAAACACACATCCGCAGGATTGAGGAGTAAAAATTCACAGCGCGGAACAGCTGGGCAAAGTACTCCCCATTTCATCTGTTCATTTGTTTTTGCTTACAACTTAATAAATAGAAGAGAAGCATGTTTGGAAGAGAGGGAGAAAGAAGACAACAAACACCCACACAATAAATAAATAAATAAGACAAGCAAGGGAATCCTAAAGGAGTCGATCTCTACATAAGGGCAGCAGCTGCTGCGCATCAGCTAAACTGTACTTGCATCCTTTCCTAAACATGTGGCAGCATCTTTCAGCTGGAAGACTTCTTTGATCCCATTTGCAATCCCGGCACTGTGAGTTGCCACCAAGTATTACCTAAAGTGAAACCAAAAGCTTCCTTTTCAGCAAAACATCTCGGGCCTTTCAAGGGAAGACCTTGGTAAGACCAGGTGAGGAGCCACAGACCGTATAGACGAACCAAGCTCATTTTCCTTCCTTAGCCAAAAGAGTGCCATCCATGCCCAGCAGGGCAGTATCCACAGGCCTGCGGAAGCCCCATGCCTGGCAGAACTACAGAAATAACTCCAGGGCTAAAACCAAGAAGGACCTGATGGGGATTGAGCATGGCCACCAAAGGCTGTTGACCACAGAATGGTTCCCTGTGGAAGGGAGAAACACTGGCTGGCGTTCCGCAGCCCTTTGCTGAGATCCCACCATCCACGCAGTTGCTACTCAACCGATACATGTCCGCCTCCCAACTGGACAGCAAGAAAGCTGTCCACACAAAAACGAAAGCGTCACTGCCATTCGGTTGTGTCTAAAGCAATCTTTTCCAAGGTTCCTGCTCTGAAGAAATATCCGTGAGAAGCGGTTCAGATCAAGGCGATGCCTCAAAGACAGCGAGTTCTAATTTTCCCATCCAGGGTCATTGTGCCAGGTCCAGCAACCTGAATGACAATTAGTCGGCCACAAATGAAGGCCGGGTGCTTCCATGTCACGGCGCATGCTCTCCATGCAGGAGATCCGCTTACTGTAGACAAGGGAAGCGTATCATGGTGCCCTCGAGGTAGTTTTCACTAGCAGTCCCATGATCCCTGACCACGCTGCTTGGGGCTACTGGGAGTTATAGTCCAACACATTTGGAAGGCACGAGGTTGCCTACCACTGGTCTAACACACAGTGAATACACAGCTATGAGGATCATGCGCCATTTGTAATTTAAATTAGAGATTGCAGTAGGACCTAGAATGTGAGTGTACCACACACACACACACACACACACACATTTGCTACCTCTTTTTTGTGCAATCCATTTCCTGCACTTCCGGTTTTGCATTAAAAATTACTCAACCAGCAGCGTGGGAAATGGCTGTCAGGATGAATTCAGCCTGACTTGCCAGTTCCATAACACACGGTTCAAACTGTGAGAAAAGCGCTCTTCTCATCCACGGCTGGGACAGACCCAGGACCCTGTGCCATCTGCAGTTAATTTACATGAAATCAGTGGAGCTTGTTAGCCCTTCAAATGTCAGTTGGCCAAGAAGTTTCCATTCCCTGAGACCATCCATTTCTGGAAACGATGCTCTTCAGTTCTGGAAGTTTGCAATTGCCTCCGAAAGGTATTGCCGTGTCTCGCGTCTCTCCAAAAATGAGACCAAGAGGCGAGATTCGTCCTGCCTGAGTGAGCCAAGCCTTCGGACCGCATCTTTTCCCTTACAGATGGTCTCATGCACTGCCTATGAACCGAAACATGATGGCTAGCAACCCAAGGCCACGCAAACTAACAACACCTGACATCTGCAGACGCCAGCAATTACCTCCAAACTGCAGACACAAAGCAGGCTATTGATCTGCTCCTAGAGGAATGGACAAGCTCTCCAGCTTTTTCTTCTTTTAAACAACAGCTACAAATTCTGCCACACCAGTTCATTTTGGAAGGATAATATCATTTCCTCAGAGAGCTGCTATGCACTATCTTTTGGGTGCAGTTTTTACACCTAAAACGGGGGGGGGGGGGGGAGAGCTTGATCAGAGCACCGTAAATTCTGATGGCAATTAGTTGTACATGCTCATCTTATCTGGTGCGCCCCAGATGCTGTGGACTGCAACTCCCAGTGTCCTCTGTGTTTATTGGGGGGTGGGGGAGCTTATGAGAGATGGTCATGAGGAAGGGCTCAACAGCTGTTTATTTATTTGAAACTTTTCTAGACTGTCCCTTACCAGGGTCTCGGGCTGGTTTAACAATAAGACAACGTAAATAAAATAAAACACAGCATGCTAATACAATTTCAGGGCCCCGCTGGTCGTTAGCACTGCTTCCACCCAGGTTTGTTGGTGGGGGCATTTTCCCCTTGGATAAGGACACGCCAATCCTTCTGCAACCTGGTCCCCGCCAGGTGTGTCGGACGGCAGCTGGCCGCCCCACCAGCCTGGCTGGGCTCCAAGCCACCCGGAGTGCACTAAGGCCGAGTGAGGACCCTGGAGGCTTGCGTCTGCATCCCCGTCCACACCTGCAACACGACGGGTGGCCGAGGGCCAGTCCCTTTAATTCCCAGCTGCCGCACTTCGTAGGGTGGCCGTGCGGATAAGAACAGGACAGTGGCTGGGAGAAAGAAGCCCATGCTGTGGCACAGCCCTGAGCTTCCTGGGCGAAGGACGGGACACCGATGCATGGAGAGAATGCGCTGCCAGGGCCACGGATGCACCAGTCTTCCTCCAGCCACTGCACCCTGCAGGAGAACGGACAGCCAGAGGTGCTTCTTCCGGGCGAGGAATCCCCGCGGGGGGTGGCAGAGCGCAGGCAAAAGTTGAGCATCCTCCAGAGAAAGGCCACCTTGCTGCCAGGGCCTCCCTCAGCCCAGCTGAGCCGAGCCGGGAAACGGGAGTCCTTCGCCACGGTGCATCGAGCCGCGAGCGGCCTCAGATCCCGGGGAAGACTGGGCGGGGAGAAGAGCGACCCCCCCACGAGCGTGCTGGAAGCCCCCAAGTGCCTGCCATCATGGGAGCCTAGTGAGGCGCAAGCGCTTTCTCCCCGAGGGCCCCCGGCCTTCATGGCCCCTCGGCAGGACCTCTCAGCCAGCGGCAGGCCCAGGATCTGCCGGCCCGGCCTGAGCCTCGGAGGGCAAACAGCCGCCGCATTGATCCACTTGCCGGCTGGTGGGTTGCCATGGAGACCACCGCCCCCACCCTCCCACCCCCTCGCCTGCACGCCCTTCCCCTGCTGCCACCCGGCTGCCCCTTTCGAGCTTTGGAAATTGACGCGCGGGCAACCGTTTCCCGACAGCACAGAAATGAAATCCATAAAAAGGAGGCACTTGGGTGCATTTTATTTTGCATTTTATCTTATACTCAAGTGCTGCCATTTATGCAACCTTAGTACTTAACTGGGAGTAACGCTGGCCAGGCCGGCTGAACCTGAAGGGCGAATTTGCTGTGCTTGTGATGCTTCCGGAGCTTCGTCTGTGAGAAGCCAGAAGCCCGACTTTCGTTTTTAGATGGCTCTGTCGTCCTCCACCACCACCACCACCACCACCTTCCCCGCCTACACTCACCATGCACCTCATAAAATACATATTAAAACAATTCAGTGAGCCTTCCAAAATGCCGCGGTAAAGATTTTCCCAGGATGCCACAGCCAAAGAGCCATACAAGGGGAACCGAAGAGGTTAACCCTGCACTGTTCAGCACGAGATACGAAAGCAGGGTGCCGCCTGCTAACTCTGGCTGTTTGTTTGTTTGTTTATTTATTTAAATATTTATATGCCGCCCCTTGCAGCAACCTCGGGGCGGCTCACAATGTTTGCGGGGTTTCTGAATGCTACCCGGGCCCTGTTGCTTGCTAACAGAGTGTGAAAGCCTAGTCCAGACACGGAATATAAACCAAGCAACCTGGAATCTACTTGGCATTCTGGGAGCCTTTCGTTTTAAAAGAATGGCAATGTTTATAAGCCAAGATTAAAACAGGTCAGAAACAAGCAAAGCAGTAAAAATGACAGAGTATCTCTTCTAACTGCAGCCTACCTGGATGCTCCGCCACCTCTAAGCGCAAAAGGAGACGTGGGATTGTTAATGTGCTGGCCCCCAAATTGTGGAATGATCTCCCCCCAACAAGGCCCACCTGGCCCCAAATTTTTTGGCGTCAGCTTAGAATTGTCCTCTTTGCTGAGTCTTCTATCAATTCCAACTAGTATACGGGGAAGAATGGAGAGGCTGTCATTTGCTCTTAGAATACCTACCAGTATGGATTTGCTTACACTGTTAAAATGAAGTATAAATCTTAGTGAATTGTTTTATTGCTTCTACTGTTGTTTCTGTTGAGAGCTTCAGCTACTGGGCAGTAGAGAAACGAAATGAAGTGAGCTCTCGCGAAGGCTGTCCCAGCAGGCTGGATCAATTTCCACTACTCTAAGGAGAAAAGCTTGTGAGCTTCTCTACGGAAGAAGTTCCAAAGGGAGAGGGCCGTTTTTAGAGGTCCAGCTCTTCCTAACTACTGGCACAGTTTTTAATGCATAGGAAGGTCTGCACAGGAGCAAGTTTTCCCGTAAAAGTCCCCTCAGAACCAAGCTGTTTACAGTAGCCTTCCAGACACGTTTGGACTGCAACACCCAGAATTGCCACTCAATGGCCCTGCTGGATGGGAATTCTGGGAGTTGTGGTCCAAATGGGGCCACCAGGTTGGAGAAGGCTGGTTTAGAGCTTTAAAAGGGAGCCCCCCCCCCATTAATCTTAGCCATCCTGATATTCCCAAAGATACAACACGAAAACTACATCACCGCATCTGCTAAAGGCGCGGAACAGCGGCGTCTAAAGACAGAACTGCAGTCTGCAATCTAGAAGGAAGGTCGCCCATGCCCTTGACTTCAACCAGCAAACAACTGCGCAGGCACGACCATTCCCCTTGAGACGAGGGTCCCCCACCCCGCACCCCCGTGGGATCATCTCCAAGGCCCACTCCATATCCCTTTTAACCAAATGGCCCTTTCTGTGCCATGCACCACCGGACCTTTTAAGCTCCAGAGCAAAGGCAGAGCGTCGCAAAGGGAGATCCAGAGCTGGAACTCGAGCCAAGAGCCCGTTGCACAGCAGGCTGGGAAGACGGGTCGCAGAACGTAAGGAGGGGCGCCCAGGAACACCGGAAGCCTCAAGCGGACACTGTCGCAAGCATGGCCGCTGTGGTCATTTCCTGAAGGTTACCTTTGCGAGGTGCTGTCAGCTTGCCAAGCACAGGCAGTGCTTTTTATCCACCCCCCACCCCGCAATCACCTGGCATTCTCTCCAAAGAACGGCACAAAGCTGCCCAGACGGCCTTGTTGATCATCAGGATCTGTGACAGCAAGAACTTGCAAAAAGGCATGCAGAGTTGCACAGCCCTGGACCAGGGAAGGGAAGATGTCAGACCTTGGGCTGGGGAGGGAAAGGAAGGGGGACTTCAGTGTCCGGATACAACTGGGAAAAATACAAATAAGAGAAGATAATTCAGAATACAGCTGGGAAAAGAGAAAGAAAAAAAGATGCTAACGCGGCAGGGAGAAGCATTTGTGTTTGGAGGAAACTGCTAAACCCTGTGGGGCAGGAGAGTTTTCATGATTTTAGGATCCTGCTTTTTTTAAAAGGACCGTGTGCATTCTTGCCACACAATATCATCTTCATCGTCATCCCGGATCCCTGACAGTGCAGTACAATGAAACCGACAAAAAAGAATTACCATTAAACAAAACCAATTTAAAAATAAAGCAGTAAGTTCACCACATGGTATATCTGAAGCTCTACCTTGAGAGAACATCACTTTTCTTTTTAAAATTCAAGTTTCTAGTCCCTGGTGCACTCTTCACAGATATCGCTACAGCTGCATCACAGGCTGTACATTCAACCACCCTATCCAATGGTAAATACTGATGTTGCATAAGCATCAAGATTTGTACCTGTAATCAGGAGAACTGGAAGAGTCTAAGTTCCCCAGAGAAACCTCTTAGGCGGCAATAGACGAGACCACTAGTAGTCATGCGGTCCTGCCCATTTCCTGTAAAAGCTTCTACTCTTACGTCCAAATATCTCTTCTGAGCTTGTTCCTGGTTGCACTTTTGCTTCGTGGCGTTCACATGACACTCAAGCAGGCCACAGACCAGGCTGGATGCTCTGTCCAGGCAGAGGTGGAGGTACTATTGATGGAATCCAAGGATGCAAGGACCTGTGCAGAAGAAGTGACACCCACGGGCCAGGGCTGGAAACAGTCGAGTTTCTAGGAGTCAGCGCTGCCTCTTTAGGCAACATTGCCACGAGATGGTTCGATGCTGAGGCAGCCAGGATTTAGGATTTCTCCCCGCACCCCCTTCTTCCAGACACCAGCCGAGATGGATTTCCCACCCCCTGGTTACGCAACTTTCATTTCCAGGTCTTGCAGCCACCGCTCAAGTTCAAGACCTATATTGAGTAAGCCACACTAATCCTCTTAGGAACTCCCTTGTCCCAGCTTGAACAGACCCGCAGAAGAGAGCTTACGGGGTTGCCTCTAGTTAAAAAAAGAAGAGCGAGTGCTTTTATTTATACCCTTGGGAAATGAAAAGCTTGAGATGGGATCCTGCAAACTTAGATTGTGCGGCTGAAAGGCAGAGATCACCCAGCCACTGCCCAAGGAAAGATTCCCCGCCCCAAGGCGATCAAAGCAGTTATTGCTCCTATCTATAGATCCCAGAAGCAAAAGGATGTGCGGACTTCATTCTTCCTGGACATCCCATCCTTGGACCTTACTTTTGAAGGTCAGGCCTATCAAGCCGACTAGTTGTAACCATCACCAACCTGACTTGAGAGGCAGGGAGGGAGGGAGGGAGAGCTGCTCAGGATCGATCTGGATGACAAGGGCATTCCGCTCCATCTCTGAGCTACGTCCCAGCGACGGCTTACCTGATCACCAGCAGACAGGTAAGCTTTTCCCAGGGTATGTCCACTTTCAAAGGCAGGTCTGGCTGTGGAAGAGAAGTGCTTTCTGCCGAAGCAGGAGAACGTTTTTACGACTATCACAGCCCTTTAAAAAAAAGATGGGCTTTGAGAGAGAGAGCCGATCTCTTGCACATTACGGGCTGCTTGAGCAGGTTCGCTCAAATTTGAGGACGAGGTGAAGGGCGAAGTAGGGCAGGGGGGCTGGCCATTTTAAGGTTACCCAGGGAAGGGTCTCAGGCAGAGTCTCTTCCAAGCTGGAGCGGAAGGAGATTCAAGGGAATCCTTGGACCTGGGGAACAGAATGACAAGCGAAGTGAGTGGACCAGTCGGGAAGCGTCCGGCATCTCCCGCTTCCAGCCGTCAAGCAGCAGGAGCTGCCCTGAGGAAGCAGCCAGAATCTTTTCGGAACGGGAGAGCAGCAGGCCAAGTTTCGGTTTAGATACAACTTTTTACATGGGTAGATGCATCTCAAGGAAAACACTTACTTTGATTTATGCTGTACTGTAATCAGCTAAATTTTAATCAAAGAACTGTGCTTTGGAAGTTTTGTTTGATTCTGCTGGAGATGGAAAGAGGGAACAGACCAGATCACAACGTTTTTCAGGGGAAATGGCCTGCTTTACTGCCTTCTCTCTCTCTCCCTCTTCTTCCCCACCAAAACAGTCATTAAGGTTTTTTGTTATCTATAAAAAAAAATTAGAGAGGCTACAACTAAAATTAGAATGGAAGTTTTGAAAAATGGGTACATCATCAGTTGGAGTAATACAAAACTAATTAGAAGACTCTCTTCTTTCGGAAACTAAATTACACCCTGCATGTTGTTACAGTCTCGGGACTGTGCAAAATTGCTGAAAATCGACCCTTCCCCAGATCTAAGATGATAAAAGGGAAACCAGGGATAGAAGGAGAGGATGAGCTATCCCTCTACGTAAGTTTTAATTTCCCGACATTCCTTCCTACTCAAGTGTGGCCAAACCCGCTCACTAGCAACCTGTACGGAGAGGGAAGCAAAGCAGCCACAAGGATAGCAAAAATTTCGATTCACAGTGGCTGGGATCATGGGAGACAGGGACCCAAAGACACCCCATCCTACCTGATCTCCCCAAGGGAACCCCTCTCTTTTCTTAGAAGTAAATAGATGCCATTGGTTCCTGAAAGATAAATCAAGCATTTAGCCCAGATTCGCATAACAAGAACAGAGTTATGTTCTGCAACCCCAAACCTTGGTGACTTGGCTTTAATGGAAAAGTTTGTTACTTAATTATTAGGTGTATATCCTGCTTTTTTTACAACAAACTCAAAGAGGCTTACATCATTCACCTCTTCCTGCTCTCCATCTTATCCCAACAACAACCCTGCGAGGTAGGCTGGACTGAGTGCCTGTGGCTGGCCCAGAGTCACCCATGGGCTCCACGGCTCGGTTCAAAATTCAAGGCTGTGATGGAGGGTAGGAAGATGCAAGGCTTCTCCTAGGAGTCTTTGCGATGTTTAAACCAACCCCTCCTGCACATAATCATAGGCATTGCGCTCGCTGTCACTAAATATCCTTTTTAATCAGAGTTATTATTAAAACAAAAACACGCCTCCCACCCCAGATGCACTTGTGTGCCTGCTTCAATTTTCCGGGCCCAACACATCCAGTCAAAGTAAAGAGCATTACCGGTCTGAACAGTTTGTGTGTCTCGGGGGTTTAATTATCATGTCAGAGACGGGAACTCAGAAGTACAAAAGGGATTTCCAGCTGTTTGGCCGCAATTAGAAGCCATGCCCTGCCAGGCACACAAGTGGCAAACTATTCTGCTCTCATCGCATGCTTTAAAGTAGTCTTTTCTTCCCCCTCCCACCCACCCCTCATCTAATTCAATTTCGTAGAAGCTTGAATATGGCTCTCTCAGGCCCAGGGCTAAGCTGAAGTTGTGTGAAAAAAATCTTTTAAAAATCCAAATGGTGCCCAGCAGATGAGAAAAAGCTTGCAACTCATCAGCTACCTAAATGGCACGAACGTTTTATTTTGGGGAGAGGAGGGGCTGGATGTGCAGCTGAATGGGACAAAGAGAATTACACATACACACACACATATATATACACACACCCCGTTTCTATGCTGCCCCCATCACAACAAAGCCTCAGGGCGGCTCACAACGTAATTAAAAACATATAAATAATACTAAATATAATAAAGATTAAAGAACCTGGTAACATCTTGGCTAAAAAATTAAAATCCTATAAATATATAATAAATTAACAAGTTAAATAAAAATAAAAAGCCTTGGCTGAAAAACAAATAATAACGGCGCCAGGCAGACCTCTCTGGGGAGCGTGTTCCATAAATTGAGCGCCACCGTAGAGAAAGCCCTCCTCCGGGTACTCACCCTCCTAATATCATTCACAGAGGGCTCCCGGAGAAGGGCCTCCCCCGCTGATCTCAGGGGGCGGGAGGGCATATATGGACGCAAGCGCTCCTTTAGATAGCCAGGTCCCAAGCTGTTTAGGGCTTTATAGGTCATAACCAACACCTGAATTGGGTCCGGACTTCAATCGGGAGCCGGTGAAGCTGACGGAGAACTGGGGTTATATGAGAACAACACCCAGTCCCCATCAGCAACCAGGCAGCTCTATTCTGCACCAACTGAAGTATCCGGAATATCCTATAATACAAAATACAGAACTTCTTTGTTAAATGTACTCAACATTTACCTGATTCGTTTACGTTTGCAAAGGCATAAAATATGTGTGGCTTAAAAAAAAAAAAATCCATTCAATCCTTTGACCTAGTTTTCATGCAATGCTAACCATCTATTAGCCAAGCCCTGGGTAGGGCAACAAACTGTGATTTGAATAACCATGGTTATTCAACTCTGAGTTATTTTCTCAGCCCACTGACGGTTTGTTTCTCTCCTCCTTCAGTTACTCCCTTCCTGTACCCCAATGGACTTTGCAGCATGTAAACAGGCTGTGCTTTTTGACCCCTCTCGCCCATTGTCATGATAGCTTGGGAAAACCACCAATGCATAGCCCATGATTCTGAGTTCACACATAACAACAACCCATAGTTTAAACAATCCATAGTTCACAACTCAACATCCAACTATGGGCTCGCTTTATGGATTATTCTTGATTAACCCAGAATTCTGGTTTGCACGTAATGACAACCCATGACTCAAATAGCCATGACTTATTAAACCATGATTTGGAACCAGTTGCCTAGAGAGCTCGTGGGCTCTCGCACACATGAGACACTCAGAAAGAAACTGGACAGCCATCTGAGCGGGGTAGTATAATTTGGTGACCTGCAATAGCAGAGAGTTGGACTTGGTAGCCTTCCGCCCGCCCTTCCAATTCTATTCTATTACTGTTCTTTGCAACAAGACCTTTCTACTCCAAAAAACTCAAGCTCCAACAGCATTCTCCTTGAGACATAGTCCACTGGAATAATGAGTAGTGGTAGATAATTATCCGATAAGGAATTTGGTGTCATTCAGTGCCCCCATCAAGTTTCTGAAGAACCACAAAGCTCCTATGAATACTGTTTTTATACCACTGCTAGCATCTTGACAGTTCAAACAAAACAGAGTCTTGTGACACCTGCAGAACTATTAGTGTAAGTTTCTGAGGACACTGTTCTCATTGTCAGATACATCAGCCTTGAAGGTGCCAGAAGACTCTTGTTTTTGCAGCAACAAAACAACACAGCAATTCCTGAATAGCTCTAGCATCTTCAGCAGGTAATTTTCAAGTCAGATCGTAAAGGCTCTTCAATCCCCCACTCCTTGTTTTGCTGAATGTTTTCTCTTCTTCTGCCATTCAAATTAGATTCATTTTTAAATTGCACTGCCCTCTCTTTCAGAATGCCATGTACACTTCTGGGTGCAGCATTTCAAAACACATACTGCAGATGTAGGGAAAGATACAGAAAAGAGACAAACAAAACAAAACAAAACAAAAGGATCCACGCCACCCAAACGCACAAAGGAGCATGTCCCACAGACATGTTAAGACTGCAACTCGCACCTTCTGCATCCAGAGAAGCATCCTGCCTGGGATGGTGGGAGCTGCATCCCAAAACAGTTGCAAGGCACCAGGCTGGGGAAGCCGAATTTAAGAAATCCTGGCAGCCAAGATGGGGGAATGATAGAGGGTTATAAAATCACGAACATTGTGGGGTTACATTTGTTCCCTTCTCACACAATGACAGAAGGTAGAGCATCCTATAAAGTGAACTGCATCATGGGTAAAAGGAAGTAATGCTTTGTGCAATGCCTGTTTCACTTACTGAGTTCATTATGGGGTGAGATCCTACTGGCTTATGAAAACAATCATATGCATGTTCAGATAGAAGACGTTCCTCTAACTCCCAGCATGGCCATAGGTGCATAGCTTGCGTTTTGTTCTGACCAAACGTGCAAAGGGTTTTCTTAGATGGCTTTGCCAATGAACAGAAATTCATGGCAGACATCCGCCAAAGAGCCTTCAGAGACAGAGTACCTGATGCCTGGGACGATCAAACTAGACAGGATTAATCAGTCAAAAGCAGAATACTGGTCAAAAGCAGACAGCCCTTGGTCAGACTCCTACACGCTTACTCCTTTTTCCTGCCTGCTTGAAAAATTTCTGCCTCCATATGAAAGAAAACTCCCCAGTTTGAGGATTGCCCACGACAAAGACGAAGACTATTCATTGCTGGGATAAAGGCCAGCAAATTCAGGATGCCCACCCCTTTTCAAGGCAAATGAACTGACATGAACCCCGCAGCTTAAGCAGAGCATGGCTTGTGTATTTATATAGATGCCAAATCCCAGAGCTATCAGTAACGATCTCTTTGGTAAGCCCAGATTACAGAGCTGGAGTCTCTAAACAGCCTCCCCTTCCACCTGGAGCTACCAACGGCCACCACCACCATTTCCTCATTACCAAGCTGGGCCTTCTAAACTGACCTGCCAAAAGTGGTAAGTCAGGGCTTAAAAACAAAAACAAAGCACAACGGCCAAAAATCAAAATCCAAGAACATGCACCTATAACTGTTCTGCTCAGGTGGTTAAATTTACTGTACTGCTTAGCTGCTTTTCTACCACAAGTACTTTAAGTGTCATATTATTACTATAACACAATTCAGCCTGTGACCCATCTAACATTTATGGGACAGGACCACCTAGGCCTCCAGATCAAGTGACAGAGATCTATCACAAGATGCTTCGGAATCAGCTCAGCTTTTCTGTTGGCAGAGAGCCCTACATAAACTTCCTGGGACAGGTGGTTCTAGTACAGAACATTATATCCACAAACTTCTGCCAGCCCTTGGACTTGTTACCACCCAAGTTCGAAATGGTAGCTTGTGCTGAAGAACACGAGTTTGGTTTCCACTGAAGACTGACATATCTTCTCCTAATTTATAGCCCTGCTGGTGCCACAAGCAGGGAGACGGCTTCCCAGAATTTTGAAATTAGAATTCTGCCATTAGCTGTATGGCTAACAAGAAAGCAGGCATGTGTTTTCTCAAGAAAAAGATTTCTCACCTCAACACAGCATGGGAAGAGCCCTGTGAAAAAAGCTGCTGTGATGCGTCTTCTACTTGTCTCGGTTCTTGATACTTCTATAACAACTGGCCTTTCCAGCAAAAAACAGAAGTAGAATGAGACACACTGGTCCGGGTGGCTAATACAGGCCAATATCCTGTGTGTCCGAGGTCTGGGTCCTTGCTTCCTTTATCGAACCTTTATTTATTCACCCCATGTGGTATCCAAGGCAGATCTAACCCCCTTTCTCCCCAGTGGACACTTACCCCAACCATACAGAATCATTAACAAGCAAAGCTAGAATTTGCTTTTGCCTGGGTGTCTAATCCTGATCCTTTGCGTTCCATCAGCCATGCCTTTTTAATAGGATCCTCTAATAAAAGGTAAAGGTAAAGGTTTCCCCGTGACATTAAGTCCAGTCATGCCTGACTCTAGGGGGCGGTGCTCATCTCCGTTTCCTAGCCGAGGGAGCCAGCGTTTGTCTGCAGATCCTCTAATAAGTGCAATCAAAAACAAGAACAGACGGGTGGGTCTCCCTGCCTTTAATTTTTCTATGACTTAAAAAGACTCCAAACACTGGTCCACCCAAGTCCCAGCCTCAGGCCTTAAGATCTCCAGTTCAAATCCACATCCTTGACCAATTCTTTTCTCACCTGTAAACGAATCAGCAATATTTCCACTCCCAAATTTCAACTTTGCCATTTTGTTTGAGAAATAAGCCATTTCACGCTTAATAAGCCTCCGTTCATACCCTTCCAAAGGACGAACAACCATTCGTTTCAGTGGCCAAAGGAAATCCTTAATTAACACAACATTGCTTCATTTACAGGACAGCGAGTGAGCAAAACCAGAAGAAGTTAGCTTGGAACAAATACACTGCAAAGCCAACACGGAAAGCTCAGGACTTGTTTGGAGAACTTCATGTCCCACCAAAGTTTCTCAACCAGCCCGGACAGATCTAGTCATAAACATGCCTACACAGGCTGAAGGAAGCAGGCTACCTTCTCAGCCCAGGAAACTGCTGCTCAGAGAAAGTGAAAATAAACCCCGTGCAGCCTTGAAGAGGCAGCGTGTGTGTGCGCGGAAGTGATGTTACTCTTCGATTTTTTTCAGCGGGGCCTTCCAGATTTGCCAAGAGGCTTCTGTATTTAGCCAACAAGCCACCTCCACCTGCTCACGCTCGAGTGCATCACCTAACATCAACATCGAACAACAGCAGGTGCAGCAGGATTGGCCAAAAACTGGGGAAGTAAACAGTTTCCATTGCAAGCAGACTATTAATAAAGGTAGAGGCCGTAACTCCTAGAAGCCAAGGACACATCCGATTCAGATCCAGGATGGAAAGCAGCTTACAAAATGCTCTGCAGATGTATGGAAACCACTCCTCAGTCCTTGGAGAAAGGCAAATTTTACTTACCGTATTTTTTGCTCTATAAGACTCACTTTTCCCCCCCTCAAAAGTAAGGGGAAATGTCTGTGCGTCTTATAGAGCGAATATGTGTGTGCAGTAAGTCTGTCAGATGTGCAGCCCCTGGGGAAGCGATGGGGAATGTGCCTGTGATTATGTGCCCATTTGATTCAGAATATTGTTTTTCTTGTTTTCCTCCTCTAAAAACCAGGTGCATCTTATGGTCAGGCGCATCTTATAGAGCGAAAAATACGGTACATATTCTCTAAGATTTGCATCCTACCGAAATATAAAATTCTGAGACTAAAAAGGCCGAAACAGAAACACCCTTTGCTTTAAGACTCTGCCCTTGTGATTTGAGAATATGGAAACATTGATACATACAATCTTTTACTGTAATTTTAGTGGTGGGGGGAAGCAATCCTGACTCAGCCAGTTCTGGCACCTTAGCTCAGTTGTTCGGATGTGGTGTTACTTCTGTCTGGAGGGGCATAATGTTAACATCACCCAGAAAACTGCAGTACTTTTTAAAGACCATTTTCAAAATTAGTCCCGGGATGCCTGAAAAAAGCAGAATGCTGCTCTGGCATTGGACCTTGCTTGCTGTCCCTGTACGGTTACAAAACATAGGTTTTTCCTCACAATGTTGCTGTTATTTGTAAGCAAATACAAACGGCCCATGGACTGATTTTAAATGAGCAATCTCACCAAAAATATATACACAAGCTTTTTATTTTTAGTCACATTTCAGGCTATGCTCTCACAAAGTAACATGCAAACAAGATCAAAGGCAAGAAAAGATGGCATTGCCACATTAACAAGCATACAGCATGCACTGAATGGCTACTCTAACATAAACTATGTGCAATCTCAGTTAAAGCCAGCAGTGAAAAGAAAAGTCCTTCAGGAATGCCTATACAGAAGCAATAAAGCGCAAGTGAAGAGGAAATGAGTTTTCCTTGCAAATACAGGAATGAAATGCATCAGAGCCTCTTCGATAAACCATACGGGACAGAAAAGTGCTGGCAGTTTTGATACTGGCTCTCTGCAACCCTGCCAGATCCCCTAAAAAGAGCCTAGGGTTGGGAATATCTTGTGGGCTTTATAGGCACTTCCTCCCACCCTCTCTTAGTCCTGATGCTGTGGTTGGCATGACATCACCACCAAATCACAGTCTGCAACCATGCGGAGAAACAAAACAGCGCAATGGGCTAACCGTTGGCCTTGTTCAGTGTGAAATTTACACTAACCACAGTTACTTTTAACTGAAAAAAGAGAAGCAGAGATGCCAGAGGGAGGGAGGGAAAGGAAGACACCTGACCCCAAAAGATGTTCCTGCTTCCACACCATGAAAAGGCACCTGCGCAGTGTTGTGTCCACACAAGCCACAGTGGAGAGACGCCTTGGCCCGGTCCTCACATCACAACCCTGGTTCAAACCAGCAGTGGCTCCTGTTGCCCACTCGCTCCCACTCCAAGCAGGCGGGGCTAAACAACCCAGGAATATGTTGTCTCCGGGTTATTTTGCATTGGGAGCAAGCCTGGAATTATGGTTTGTGGGGAGAGAGACAACCCTGGATTGTCGTGGCATGTGAATCAGGCCACTGTTTGAATGTAAAAAGGCTGCTACATGTTTAACCAACTACATCCACAAGTTTGAAAAAAATACGTGGTTTTCTTTACGTCACATTTCATGGAGAGCAGTCACATTTCCCCAGCATGTTCCCAAATGTTTGCACTTTGTTTAGAAACACCACGGCGATGAGTCCCTTGTTTTGTTCCACTTTCCACACCTGCACTCCCTTAAGTCACCACCACTCGACTTAATTGTTTTCTTTTTGAGCATTACCTTTTATTTCCATACCATTATTAAATAATACTAGTAATAAAAGAGAAATCATCCAGCAGATCATGGGAAAATGTGAACTTGGCAAGGCTGTCCAATTTTGCCTGTGGAGGCAGCAAGTTAATACAGTGCTGAAATCCAAAGCACCAAGTCAGCAAAGCGGCAGCACAAAGCGGAGGAAAGAGTAACCTTAAAGTACAGCACAGATAAATCTATGTTGATGCAGCTTCTACAGGAAATGAAAACTGTTGCATTTGCTCAAGGCATTCGTTTCTCAAAAGGAAAAAAATCTCAGGGAGAATTTTGTCCCAGGGCGACCAGTAATCAGTACAATTTGCCTCGCCACTGCAACTGATGCTCTACTGCAGTGTATTTCCCAATATTTTAGCGTCCTTCTGCTGCTGGAAGACTGCAGGTGTACTAGTAAAATGTCTGAGGCACACTCAAGGTTTGGAACAGGGCAACCTTGCATGCTTTGCAAGCAAACAACAGAATTCTCACGTATCCATACACACCCGTTGGTGAGCACAGGATCAGAGACTGAATGGGATGGTTGTGGTGTTATTTCCCCGCTGGTCCAGGTAGCCCAGCACCGTTTCTGAAGTCTGCTATTCAGAATGTCTTCTGGTTAAGGGAGAGTCACTTCTGGGAATTCCGCTTTGTTCGAGCCTGGCTGAATTCTGCAGCATTTCCAATCTGACAAACAGTGACAGACTGCCCCAGATTGTATTTTGTGTGTGTGTGTGTGTGTGTGTGCCTGCAAACCATTTGCACATTTTTATTTGTTCCTAATTTTCCTGTTTAGCCCTACCCAAAACCTCATTTTAAAACAAAGCATGAGTTTTGACAGCTCCTGTTAAAACCGCTCCCATCCATGCGGTGGATGGCACTTTTCTGCTTTCCCAAGTAACCAGAGACTCAGAAAAGGTGGGAAAAGTTCCAGGAAGTGACACCTGCCAGGTCAGATATTAAAAGCATGAAGATCACACTGGAAAGGGGATGATCTACTGGCCGCCCCTTCTTGCAAGTAATTTGCTGCTTCACTTTCATTCAGCAGCTCATCTTTTGACAGCCGTCAAGGAAAGCCAAGTGATAATTTGACCTACTGCCCTATGACAGAAGTCACTTCCCGCATCACTGCGGGCAAAGCTTTTCATTTTGGCCCCCTGTAATTGTGCAGATGGGCATTTGACTGCATTTTTAAAAATTATTCTTTTCAATCTGCACAAACTTCAGGACCAGTTCTTTCTTAGTGTGCCAAGTGCTGCCATTAAAAAAAAAAATGAAAAATGGCTCAACTACCTAAAAGTCAGATCAACATCAGGGAAGCCAGCAGAAATCAGTGGGGGAACCAGGAAAATCCACCAGACAGTGATCTCCCAAACAGAATTCTCATACATTCCTGTCTCTGGCTGGGGATGAGAGTGATGCATGATGGGAGGGCGCTCTGCCAGCGAGTTACCAGCTCTCCTAGGTACCAGCTATAAGTTGGCCAACAACAGCACAACTTAGGACAGACATCCCAGCCCTGCCTTTTTACAACAGTTTTCTCACTACAGGAAAGCCAAAACACAAATATTTTTCATACAAGCCATGTGTTGGGGAAGCAGGGAGGGGGAAGAGAGAAAAAGCAAGTATTTTTCAAGAGTTATGTTGTACTTGCTCTCCCAAGGCTAACACCACTAAGCCATCTGAACTAACCATCTATTTTCTTTTTAAAGTTCAAGGCGGAGTAGCTCCGAGGCAAACATTCCGGGAGATCAGAGCCTGATGAAAACAGGCAATTAAAATGGAATTCTCTGACGCATTAAGGCCTCACCCAATACAGCAGTCTCCAGTCGAGTTTTTATGCTAGTTTGTGTTAAGAAAAAAAAAAGGCTTATGTATCAAAAGCAAACTCTGTCTGGTTAACCACAGTGGAGGTCTGGGTTTCAGACCTAAGGAAAATTCAGCTCTGGGAGCCAGAAACTTCCTATACAAGTGAATTTAGATACACAGACATTCCGAGTTCGGAGTAAACACAATCATCAGTAAAGAGTTAATCAACTGATTGGAGCGGTTCTCATTTTGAACCAGAAATGGTCAACATGAAATGGCTTCAGTGCTAAGAGACCCTGTTGTCATCCACGGACAGATAAGTCTACATTTAGCCAGCCATCTTTCCGGAGTTTCCCAAAGATGAGGCACAATGAAGAAGAAATAAAAAACAGACTACAAACATGGGGGAAGGGGCATAAAGCCTGTACAGAAAAGGCAACACCGTAATTCACAACACAAAGGACATCCTGAAGAGACAAGTTTCCACTTACTGCCTAAAAACATTCCTATTTCTACCCATGTTTCTTTCATGCAATGAATGAATGGTGTTCCAGCTCCAGACTGGTTCCAACTTGGCTGTGGCATCATTTGGCTCCTGTTTATGCCCTGAGACCCATTCAGGCAGTCCTTTTTCAGGAATAAATTCCAGAGCTCAGGATCATAAAGTTCACATCCCAAACAACCTCAACATCCTTCCTAGATGAGACAGAGAGTCAGGCCTCTCATAGATTTCGGAGAACCAAGGAGACAGATTCTTATGAGCAGTGGCATCTGAAATTCGGCCAGGCCAATGAATAAAAGCTGAGACTCTCCGATGCAGTACCATTACTGGAGTTAAACAAATACAAGGCTGGTGAACAAACTGCATGGAAGGTTAAAGGGAGAAACCTGCGCGTGCAAGGTATATGTGTGTGCATGTGTGTACTTACACACACAGAGAGAGACACCAAAAATTCATTTCAGCTTGGCTTGTTCCAGAATTTGCTCTCTTTGCACCTCTCTGACACAAATAGAATGCACAGTGCAAGTTCATAGATTTCCACGCTCGGGGATACCATTTGCAGACAAAACAAAATGCTTTCAAAATGAATACATTCAGGAAATGCATGTGGAAAAGTTCGTGCTTTGTAAAAAATGAGCCCAAATATGCTTTAACAGATTGGATAAAAATGTGCACATGAGAAAGCTTAACAGATGCACACGTTCCGTCTTTGGTCATACAATGGATGAGGCTTCATGCAAAAAGCATCGCAATCTGATATGTCCAGGAATCGGAACAAGCTCCAAGGTAGAATTTGGAGATTCTTGAGGAGGTAAAGTTTGGCTGATTTGTACAAGCAGCCCAATCCACTGCTCTCGGGGCAATCTAAGAAAATTCATATCATTCTGAGGAGTGGAGTATGTGTGTTTCAAGAACCTCTTGAGGAGAGGAGAGCACAAATCCTGTAGGAATCTACCATATTACCGAGACCAGTGCAGGACTAGTTCCTGAGACCGTGTATTGAGGTACTCCACACGACCATGTACTGAGGTCCAGGTTTGTCCACGAGAACAGGGCCACCTGCTTTCAAGGCCTAGTGTGGGGTTCTGCTCCCCTCCAGCTGTGTCCCCAAATGCACAGCCTTGCATTTCCTCAAAAGCAGCGAATGCCATTAACGCAGAAGGAAACTAGAACGCAGGCGAAACTTCTTTATTCCCTATCCTTCTCAACTACAACCCATTTGGAATCAGATCAGTTCTTACCTGCGCAAGCCCCACCCCTTCATTCACACGGTGAATTCTTGGCCACCTTCAAGAGCAATGAGAAGTTCAAAAGTGGCTTTTATAGAGACAGATCAGTGGAAAAGCCTTTAAATCCCAACTGGAAGACACACAAGGAGACTTCACTGGTACGTAAGGTCGTAAACAAGGCATTTTGCACTAACTCCTTGTGCTAACTCCTAGCACAAGGTGTCACTCTTTGAAGCTCCTCAGGGGCATTGCCTGGCTGCAAACCTTGCAGCCGCCTTGTAAGGAAGGCCAGGATGAGTGTCCCCATCTTACAGATGGCAGAGAGGAAGGAGCTGAGGCAGAGATGCCATCAAGCATATTCGCAGCGGATGCTCATTTCACCACGATGGCGGTGCTAAAGCGACACCAGCTCTAACTAGCACCTCTCCGGATCTCAGCTCCGGGTTACAATTCTACTTCAAACACTGAAGTAGAATGGAATGCATTTCAGCTTACCGAACAGAACCGACTGCCTCAGTTAAAGAGCCTCAAGATATCACCTCCACTGAAACAGATACCGTAAACTTTATTTTTGCACAGTAATTTTTTTAACCATGGTAAGTTTACACTTAGGGGTCTTGACTTATTTGCAACAAGACCCTAAGCACTGGGGAGGAATGAGAAGTAATTAAAAAGTGTTAAGAGATCACCAGCTGTTCCAGGCAGGGACACACAGCCCCATGTGTCAGTTCGGATCTGCTGGTGTGCTACTCTCGTTCCACACACCCACTTTATGTATACCACAAATACTTTCTATGCATTGCACACAATCACTAGAGCAAAATGCCAACTGGATCACCCGTGGATCTAAGGAAGCTGAAATATATACCATATTTTTTGCTCTATAAGACTCACTTTTTCCCCCTCAAAAGTAAGGGGAAATGTCTGTGCGTCTTATAGAGCGAATATGTGTGCGCAGTAAGTCTGTCAGATGTGCAGCCCGTGGGGAAGCGATGGGGAATGTGCCTGTGATAATGTGCCCATTTGATTCAGAATATTTTTTTTCTTGTTTTCCTCCTCTAAAAACTAGGTGTGTCTTATGGTCAGGCGCGTCTTATAGAGCGAAAAATACGGTACATATTTGCTGCTCAGGATCTATATCCCAACATTTTCAGGTGAGATATACATTACAAAACTTAAGAAAACAATGACCCAGTTTGCACACCTTGTTTAACTCAGACTTTGTAGGGAATGAACAGAATGCAAGAGCTATTTCTGGTTTTAGTTAGTTTTCAATTAGATATCCAGGTCAATGAAACACATTTAATGCACACAGGTTGACAATATCCAAAAATGTAATAAAGTAAAATATCATCATCATCATCATCATCATCATCATCATCTAGGAAGGGGAAAGGAACTCACAAGCCATCACCTGGAAAGGAGAACACAGATGCTCACATCTGCCGAAAGATGTCTTGTCCCAAAGCTCCTGAACAAGAGGGCTGTTTCACGGGTCCTGTTTCAAAGGGTGCTGTGCTACTCGAAAGCAGTAACTGCATGGCAATCGGAAACAAAACAAAGGACCCGAAGGCCTGCTCGCCTGAGCAGAAACAATAGGAGACCTAAGATAAGAGGAAAATATTTGGCAGACTGAAGAAACCTCGAAGTTCAAAGCCAGACAGAAGCAGATAAATGCCAGGGACTTACTCAGCAAGCCAGTAATTGGGGCTAGAGACAGGTGAAAGAAAAAGAGAGAAACATCACCACCAAATAGACCTCAACCATACTGAAAAATTGCAAGTTGGAACCCAGAAAATTAGCCAAAGCATTCAGTAGCCCAAACCTTCACTTCCAAGTTTTATCTATTTTAACAGCCATTATTTCCCTGGACCATAAAGGGCATTGGACGCCTCTGTGACTTTTGAGTGAGTCTGCAAGAGCTGCTCGCTCTTCGTGTTGGTTAATGTTTGCTCAGCAGCTTGTGAGAGATGCAACCTTTCCCCTTGAAGTCAAAGGAACATCATCTGCTCAGCTGCCTGGCAAACACCTCGCCTTATTTATTATTTATTTAAGTGCCACAGTTTTGCAGTGCCCGATAGCCCAGAGGCTGTGGCATTTACTCCAGAGTACTTCCAAGGCTCCTCTGCTGCTTCCATTTACTTATAATTATCATAAGATGGCATTTTGTTCGTTTAATTTCCGTATCACCCATTAGTCAAGGTGACTCTCTGGGCAGTTTACAGACTCAATATGCAAACAGAAAATGATGCATTGAAATCAAAAGAGCAACACTGAAATAGCAACAATGGGTCAAGTTAATCCAGGCTACAGAAGCAGTAAAATACCGAAACATGTAATACAGGCAAAAAATTAAAATTAAGAGGATTAAAAATATTAACTGGTAAAATACCGGGTGAATGAAAGAGGTTTTTGCCTGGCGCCAGAAGGAAACAGTGGGTACCTGGGGAGCTGATTCCACCTTGGTAGAAGGCCGCTCCAAGAGGGGAAGAGCAAGCTCTCCAGGCTCTCTAACTTGCTGGCAAATAGCAAGCATTTCCTTAAAAGCCGCTAATGGCTCTCCATACTAGCAATTAACTGAAAATCAGTTATAGAAGAAATCTGAAGACACAGCTACCTGAAAAGTGACAGCTAAAAGGACAGAGTGCAGAATTTTAATATGTTGGCACACAAAGAGAAGGGTATGTATTTTAGGACTGGCAGGGAAAAGGATATCATTTTCCTGAGTGCTTTTCAATGAGTAGCATGCTTAGATTTTGAAGGGCTGAGAGTCGTACGGGTTTGAGTCAAGGAATGGCTGTGTCCAGACATTATACTAAACCATAGTTTAGCGTGACAAGAAGGAAGCTGGCCAAGGCCTAGGGTTATACGCCCCCCACTCCCCTCTATTCTTCAGGCACATCCACAAAGCACTCAGAAACTTTCACTTCTGGTTTCAATTAACCTCTTTACTGTTATAGCCAAACCATAAACTGTGGCTCAGCTTAACTGTTTTACTGAAAGGAGCCATCAGCATCAGGTTCAAATTGGCTTGTTTTACACAAATCATAGTTAAGATGAAACACTGTCTGTTTGCTTCACATGACACTAGTTGTTTGATCAAAAACTTCTTCCAGGGGTTGACACCAGGTTGGAGAAGGCTGATTTAGTACAATATGTGAACTAGGCTACTGTCTGTCCATGCAGAAGCCACAAAATTCCAAGCAAAATGCTCTTTCAACACAATACATACAATGAAACTATCTATATTACACACACCACTACTTAAACCATCTGTTTAAGTGGAGCCATGTTCATTACTCAAACCAAGAAAGGTCAAGACAGTTTTGCAATGACAGAGTTGTAAGTTACATCAAAAGTCAACAATAAATTTGGGAGAGTCCTGACACACCAACTTCTTCCTTTTACAGCTCAAAGGATTTGCCCAGGACTGGGGGGGGGGGGGGCTGATCAGCCAACCATCCTTACAAGCCATATAATTAATACACACATAGCCAGTTCCCAACTTTGTGGCAACCTGCTAGCAAATTCTGTGCCAAAACAAGAAGTCGGAGTAGAGTTCAAACCCATAAAAGCAGATTAGGAATTGCACAATGTGATTTGTGTTTATTTTACGTTAGCAAAACAACGGAACACAAGTCAGCACCAGCACAAAGAGGCCTCCAAAGCATTCCACAGTGGACTCCAAATGACGTAACACAGGAAACAGAACTAACCGTCGCTGCAAGTCAGAAGTCTCCCTTCCCCAGCTAAGCAGAAAAGCTCAGTGGCCTAAAGCAACCCATGCAGCCGACTGCACCTCACCCCACGGCGACAACTCTTGGGCTTCAGGCCAGGGACCAGCCACAGGTAAGCCCCTGGTGCCGCTGCTACAGTCACCCCACCCCCAAATCGAGGAAGAATTATTCTAATTATTCTTGTGGTTTATTGGCATCCCAATACGCCAGTCTGACCACTTTTTATCCTTTCTGCAAGTTTAGCTTCTCCATAAGCCATCTAAAATATCTTTCCATCATCCGAAGGGAAGGCACAGATGGGGAATAGTGCCTTGGGGGGGGGAATGTCACCCCAGGACCCCCAAAGTTGCCCGCCGCTGTTTAGGCCAGACCTGCACCATAGGCCAAGCGGTCTTCCAAAGACTCTGCCTCCCGCCCGCCCCGAGGCATATCCGGGTCGCTGCCGGAAAAACAGCTTGTATGGTGGCTCTGCGACACCTTCCCCTACAATGGCTGCAGGCACGAGGGAAGTACCGAGGTCCGAGACCAGGCTCTGCAAAACCGGACATCCCAAAGCGCTGGCCGTGCTGCTAGGGGAGACGGGGGCTGAAGGCCACAACCTCTGGCAGACAACCCGATGGAGAAGATGGTTCTGTTCCCACGGGGCAGTGCCTGGGCCCCACTGGCACTGAGAACATGGGAGCCCTGCTGGATGACACACAGCCCGTCTGGGCCAGTGTTCTGTCCATACAGTGGCCAAACGATGCCCCCGGGGAGGCCGGGGGGAGGCCAGGCATGCGACAGCAGCTTCTTGCTCATACACTCCAACAACTTTATTATTGTATTTTCAGAATTTTGTACTCTGTAAGCTGCCCTGAGCGCTTGTGCGGAAGGATGGGATACAAATGCTTGTAATAAATAAATAACATAAAAACTGTGACACCTGGAGCTGTTGATAGCAGAGACCCCTCTGCACTGATGATGGTCCCTACCACGAGCTGCCACTTGTCCGTGAGCAACTGCTTTGTGCAGGGCCTGTGCCAGCCGTCTGTCTGCTTCTGGTCCAGATTTGCACTTCTGCTACTGGAGATTAGAATACGCGTGAAAGTACCTTCTGCCTGACCAACACACCTGGCTGTTGACCTCATCAGATGAGGTGCCGCCCAGTCGGAGTCCACCTGAAGCAGAGCTCCTGGTGCGGCGACTCCCCTTTCTGCTGAGCCACCTGCCGGGCACCAACATCCCCTTGTTTCCAACATACGCTGAAGACATCTTGATTTCCACAAGTCTTCTTTGATTGACCAGCCACGACTTTTTATTCGTATTCTGGATCTCGTTTTTTAAGCTCTTGCTTATGTTTTATTCTCTACCACTCTGCAATTTGCTTAGATGTGGCGTGTTATGTAAATACTGCAAATATACAAGGTTCCACGAGCTTCCAAAATACACAAAGGGCTCCAGAGCAGACCCACAGGGGTTCCTTGACAGAGAAACGGTTTCAGGCAAAGAGAGCGGCCTTAACCAAGCTAGGCTGTCGGTCCTCCTAGCTTAACACCACGTGCGGTGCCGAAAAAGGGTTTCCCTCCAACTTTATCTGAAGCATCAGGGACTGAGCCTAGGATGGCAGACCTACAAAGCAGGTTTCCTTCTACTGAACTATACTTACAGTTCACATTCCCTTAAGCAGCTTGCCTTTAATTTAATGTCACTTGGAGTTTCCAAAGTGATATCCAGGGAAGTCTGGAAAGAATGGTGGTGAGGGGGCAACCCCTGGGGACCCCTGTACATTGTCAGAAATCTGGCCCACCCCTTCCACTCACGGCCCACACGGAGAGAACCATGCCCGCTGGCTTCCCATGTCGGAAATGCAACCTTGCAGAAGTTGCTACCCAGGAAGGGGCAGCGCTTCAGGGGCAGGGAGCAGAAGAGACCTGAAAAGAGGCCGCTTCAGAACACCATCACTGGATGGGCAAAAATGTCTGTCCGGTGAAAAATGCATGGCGAGGAGGAAGGACTGCCTCCACTGCTCCTCCTGCCCTGGAGCGCATGACCAGAAGCCTCTGAGATGGCCATCAAGAGAGCTACAGCACAACCCATGGAACCAAGTGAAGAGCTTGTAGAACCATGGAAACTTCTTTTGTGAAGACAGGGCCTCATTCTGGAGGCGTCCTAAGTACCACATTCCAGCAATAGCAGGGCCAGAGTAGCAAGGCCAACGATGCTTCTCTGTTCTAGTTGCAAGCTCCGACTGCCAGCAACTGAGGGGCAACTCAACCTTTCTGGATGGGGCAGGGGAACCATGTAAAAGCTGGGAAACCGCCTACATTTAGCCAACTGTGGAAAGGGCTGGTGGAGCAGATTTGGCCCACGGGCCTGAGGTTCCACACCCCTGGTTGAAGTTCAGGGAGAGAATTGGGAACACAAGGCCAACGTGAGCAGTGGGGTATGGAAGGAGAATGTGTAAGGCACTTTTTCACACTGGTAATGATACGGAAAGCTACGCTTGTGTGTGCAGGGTGGACCTACTCCAAGAAGGGCGGAGGAAGCGTGTAGGGCAAGAAATGTCCTCGGGGACCTAGAAAGCCTCTACTTTTCCAAAGAAAACAACGGGTCAAGCTGCAAGACAAGTGCCGCCCCCAAACTCACGCCACTCTGCAATTCTCCGACAGCCATTTATGCCTCATCTCTCCCAAAATACTTGAAGCAAAAATACCTCCTGAGTAGGAGACATTCCCAAGGTTACACTGGATCGAGACCATATCAGGAGGTAATGTGTGGCCTTAAGGGTATCATTGGCCTGCAACTCCCATCAGCCCCAGCCTTCATGTCCAGGAACATCTGGAAGATCAGAAGTTTCTTACCCCCAGGCTACAGGTTAAAGCAACCATCTCGAATTGGGTGCAGAAAAAGGCTGGTAATCAGTTGAGCAAACAGAACAGGTACAAATCTTGGCAGGAAGAGTTGTGAACACTCAAATATCCTTCCTAATTAATACCCTTGTACTTACTTCATTAATATTATTTTAGTTCTCTCCTCCCATTTGTCTCTCTAAATATACAGTTGTTGTATCATTGTAAGGACTCTTTGGAAAGGAGTCCCAGCAGTGGCTGGGAGTGGAGACCTTGTACAGATCACACAGGCAGGAAACACAAAAAAGCCCTTTGGCTGGCAAGCATGAAGTGTTCTCAGCCACCAAATTAGGTGGGAGAGTTAAGACAGAAGAACACAATCTATTTAGAACTCCTCACAAGGGCACACTAGATTTTCCTTCTAATACAGAAGCCTGGAAATCCAGCACTGCCTACCTCACAAATACTTACACATCCACAGCCCAGGTCAGTGCTTGAAGCATTTCCAGCAACAAATTTTATCAACGCAGGCATCAAAGCTATTCAACCTGTCCCCACAAATCCACCAATGTCTGCACTGCACACACACAACACAAACTAATACAGGAAAATGAGTTTGCTCAGAAGTTTTCCAGTTGCAGGACAGATAAGAGTCTCCCGTCCAACTCAAACATCTCACGCATGCCTTGGAGAGCCTCCCCCTTCACTCCAGGAACCCAAGCTCCCAGCCCTACTGTCACAAGCATGCCATGTGGCCGGTGGGTGGAAAAATAAGCTGGCCAATGGCTCTTTGCCACCAAACCCACATCAAGCCAACTGGACTGCGCAAACAGATGAAGGCACTAGAGGAGCAACCAACTGCCTCAGTTTCCACCACTCGCTTGAGAATTTCCATGTAAATACTGCCTTCAATGAAGGATCGAGTTGCAGAGAAGTTCTGGTTGCATATGGCTGTGACTCAGGCTGGTCTTTTCTGTTCTGGAAAAACCCAAAGCACTCAAAAGTTAGACCAGATGACTTGCAATTCTCAAATCAAAATACAAAAGCACCTTCCTCCCTCGAGTCATGAATCCTGCTCACCCAAGTCGTCCCTTCCCCCTCTTGTGCAGAATTTGGAGGTGGTCATACAAAAGTGCATCTCTGGAAAGAGAGACTCTGGCACATGCCTTCCACACGCAATTCTCTGCACATTTAGCTGAAGGTAAGCCCCGCGGAGTTCACGTGTTCTCACTTTCGAGTATGTGTGTATGGGATGGTCTGCCATCCTTGGAGACAAATCACAGAACTCCGAAAGTAAACAGTGTCAGGATTGGACTGAAAGCTGCATGCTTACCTGGGAGTAACCTCCCACTGAGTCAACGTGCACTGGATGGGGCCCCAATCACGTTTACGAAGATGCTCACGAAGTCATTAAGGCTGGGAGGGAGCCTAGGACTGGGAGGGAGATGCACTGAACTGCGTGGGACTGACTCCCGAGTAAACATGCATCGGCTCGGGTATAAAGGGCGCATGCACAGGACTGCGGCCTTACTCGAAAGTAAACTGCACGGCAAATTACTTCCACAAGCAAGTGTTAAAAGACTTCTAGAGTTCGGTAGTGCAGATTTCCTGATGTTAATCACACACATACACATACAAGGCCAAATTAAGATTACTCAGCAAATCAAACAGTCCAGTTCGTGGGGAATTCCCAGGTCTAGACAATGGGAAATAGATCGCATCTCGCTTGCCACCCTCCCTCCAAGCGACTGCATGCTGAACTAGACACGCATGCAAAGAAAGGAAGCGAAAAACACCAAGGAACAGGAGGCTGTTGTGTGTTGTGAGTGCGTGTTTTTGCAATCCTCCGATTTGCTGGGCTTTCTCTCGCCTCCTTTCTCTCCTTATACGCAGCAACTCATGCCATAAGACCCAATCCCCCCTCCCTCTCCAAAGTCTTAAAATAGTCAGATCTATTACACACGTAAAGCGCAAAGTAACAACAAACAGCCACAAAAAGGAGATCAACATCCCTATGAGAAACTGATCAAGGCGAGGGAACGAAAGCCAACGCCGCTATTCGAAACCCAAATCTACCTTCCTGCCTTTGAGCAATGCGAAGTATTCGGTGCGGGTGGCGGGGGGAGAGAGCACTGGGGAAGGGGGGCAGACGTCCCTCAATATTCCCCCTTACCTTTTTGCAAAACCAGCTCCTTTCCCCTCCACCGCTGCTGCTGTTTGCTGCCTTCTTTCTAACTGTTAATCCCTTTGTGTGTGTGCTTAGATTTCTCTCCCGTTCTAATTTCAGAAAGATCAGCAAAGTGCAGAGGAAAAGGGTCTTCGGGGATGCAAAATGTGTGTCAGCAAAGAGGGGATGCTAATCCAACAGACGCAGATCGGCAGATAATATATGCATATATCCCTTAGATCGATCCAGAGAGAAGCTGTAGAAGGGGCCTCGGAGTGCCCTTCTTTTCCATCCGCCTGGCCTGTTTTGTAAATCCAAAAAAGAGTCCGGATGGTTTTTTTGCTTCGGGAGCTCGGAAATCTGTCCTCTTTCCTAAGATGTCTGATTCTACAAGCAAGAAGAGGAGGAGAAGGCGGCGCAGGGACTCCTGCACTTTCTCTTAAAGACGCCCTTGCAACAAATCAAGTTTGGGATCCCCATTTTTTCTCTGCCTGTCGCTTTGCTGCTGAGGCTTGAAATCGGAGCAGGAACAGGAAAAGCAAAAGCGCCGAAGAGCTGCTCTCGCTCAAACGCTCCCCGGCAGCACCGGCGGCGGCGGCAAGACAAGCAGGCGCACTCCAAACAAACAGCTAAGCTTTTGCTTGCAACAGTCTCGCCTCCCACCCGCCGGCTGCTCTCTTAAAGGGGCCGGAGCCGCTTGCACGCTCCGCACACGCTCGTGCGCGGGGAGAGGAGCCTGCGTGTGGCCGCGCTTGCACGCACAATGCCCTGGAAGAGCAAGCGAAGGCCCGAGATGCGCGCCTCTCCGCAGGGGAGTGGCGAGGCTTGCTTCCCGGCCCGGGCCCGGGCCCAGCCCCACAACTTGCTGGGCTGTGAAGCAAGCAGTGCGGATGTCCTCTGAGCGTGCTCAGAGTGCCGCTTCCTTGCTACCCAGGCGGCCTCCCAAGGGAACGCACTCGCAGGATCAGAGGGCCTGACTTCATAGAAACAGAGCGAGTCAGAAGGGGCCTCCCGGGCCATCTAGTCTGACCCCGGCTACAGCCAGCTCCGCTCACGACTTGCCCGCCATGTGCATGTTCAGCCTATCTTTGACATTTCTATTCTCTATTTTTCAATTAGGTACGATTGGTAAGGAAGGTAGTATCACTACCACGGCACTTTTCCTTGAAAGGCCCCCGTTTGTCCTGACGACAACCCTGCGAAGCTGGCTAGGCTGAAAGGAATGATCCCCCTAGCCTTGGCCCTCCAGATGTGTTGAGCCCGTAGCCATGCTGCCAGGGAATATGGATGCTGCAGTCCAACACATTAGCAGGGAACAAGTTTGGGGGAGGTTAGCCTGAAGTCATCCAGGGACTGGATGCTAACTGAGCATGCACAGGATCCAGCTAACGCCACTCACTGGAGACAGAGGAATTGGAAAACCTGCCGTGCCCAGTTCTGTGTTGTGTGGCTGTTCTGCAGAAGCATGGGGGAGTTCCAGAAAGTGGTACTAGTTATGTTTCTAGTCCTCTTGAAGGCTGCAAATGAAATGCTTGAAAGTGAAGCAGTGATTACCCATCTATGGGAAAATCTAGGATGCCAGAAGAGTGGCTGAATTGATTCACAGTGGATGAAGTGCCAGCAGCTCTGTGGTTTCCCTGCAAAAACTCGAGTTTCGAAAAACGTCCCTTCTGATGGCCTCCTTTATCCGCCTCCACTCTCTTACCCAGAAAGCAAGCTGGTGATAGTGGCTGAGGACTGTCTTCTGCTTTCAGGTCATCCTCTGTTTGCAGGCTGTCCCATCCCGACATGGCCTAAAAGTAAAGGACCCATTAGGAGAGAGAGCACCTGCACAGAGGACACAAGTCAGGTGGTCACTGTCTTCCATACAACGGTGAAACTATGCGCTGAATTTCAAAATATTGTGTAAATCCACACAGAGAGGTAGATATTAACACATGCAAATTTATGCAAACCAGAATCTTTGCTGTGATGCACATCCTCTTCATTGGCCATTTGTAAGTGGCCCCCTTGTCCTGGGTACTGTAAGGTCCTTCTCAGGCACTGAACAGCTGTTGGAGAAGGCCAGGCCAGGAGGTGGCCCTGCCTATCTCCCCTTCCTTCTCCTTTCCCGTAACTAGCAGGAAAATAACAAACGTGACATCAAAGCAGAATAAAGCCATGCAAAATGTGTTGGCAGCGTGTGCATCTCTGCATGATTTCTACCCGCTGCAGAATTCGGCCGTTCCTGTTGCAGGTGTTCTGCTAAAATGCAGGCAGCTAAAATGCAGGCAGCTTATTTTTAAGAACAGACTACATTCAAGTCCTGGGTTTGGCAATACTTCCACACGTAGCAAGAATAGTTTGCTAAGTTTGGAAGGCCATTTGGCATTTCCTTTAACAGGCCTGAAGCTGGAGTCATGCTTTAGCAACTTTTTAGGACAACCTTGGCCATCGGCCACGCTGGCTGGGATTATGGGAGTTGTAATCCAACACATCTGAAGGACCCCAGTAAGCCTGTTTTGGGTACTCCAGAATAAACATTTGCAAATTGGTAAACAATCCAACTTTTCCACTATTGGAAACATTCACACTGAACCATCTGCAACCAAGGACTGCATGTTTACGATGAGGCCTGAGGTATTTGCGAGGCATCACCCTGGATGTTTCAGGCCGAAACCACTTGTGCCATCTGGCCTACAGAGGGTCTGGTGGAGAGCCATCTACTCCCCCGCCAAATTTTCGTTCTGCACCCCCGTGCTGCAGTCTAGCTCTTGCACCTCTCTGCCCTTCTGGACCATGCCATAACATTCCACAGCTCATACCGTGCCACAGAACAGAGCTGCCCGCTCCAAAGCAAGAGAGCAGCAAGGTTCGCCTTCTTGGAGGACTGTCCACATGCTGGGCCTTCTTACTGAGGAATCTCTATTCTAGCAAATCTCTGGGCCCCAAGATTCCCAGCCTATCTCAGGAGGACTCCCCAGCCACCGCAACTTTTCTTTTGAGTTCTTCATAATCCATGGTGCCGAACTCTGTCCCCAAAATTGGTTCAGAACCATGGAGCATCATGGACAACTCCTATGAAGATGAAAAGAAAGGCTGCAAGGATGAAGAGCACACCAGAGACAGAAGTCACCCGCCTCTCCTTTCCAGAACAGACCTTGAAAATTGGAGAAGTGCCTCAAGTATCTTCCTTCTGCTTTCTAATGCTCAAGCAATGGCCCTTGAGTGGTTGTGGAATACATCACACATTTCAAATGCAGCCACGGCTGCAGAAATGTATTCCAAGCTGTGCTTCTCAGCTTCGTGTACAAGATGGTTGTAACATTTCCATCTTGGTTTTCCAGAAAAATCATAGCATAATTTTCTGGGTACTCTTCATTGTATTTGCCTCCACCACTGGGGCAGAGCTGAAAAGGGGGGATCGTTCCATACAAATACTCAGCAATAGCAAAACAAAAAACATTTCAGCTATGTCTTCGAGACTGTCAAAACAATGGAGGGACAAAAGGGACCATCCGCTCCGAATTAGGGCAATTCAGCACAGAAAGGACTTCCCTCCTGCCAGATGAGCTTCATTTGCCATCCGTGATATCAGCACATGCCTAAATATGATTAGCGACATGGCATTATCTTGGATCAGCTGGGATCACCTGAGGGGGAGAAAAGAGGAGGAACCAACCAAAGGAGCAAGATCAGAGTGGATTCGAGGGCTACAACCAGACGCAAATGGCCACAGCCAGGTTGGACGTCTTTGGAAAATATTTCAGGGCCTTGCATACACCACTTTTGTCCTGAAAACGGCATTGTTCATTGTAATGGAAATAGGTTTTTATTCCCATTTTACAGGTGGGGATCCAAGGGTAACAGTAAATAGCTTGCCCTCACCCTCTTCCCCATCTGTCCTCGTCTTGCTGCTCATAGGCCATAGTGGACTTCAGTAAATGCCTTGCAGGTTGAGACGAAGATACTATAATTTTGGCTGCTCTGATGTGAACAACGGACACCCACATGGTTTGAGAAGCTCATAAACAAAGCTGAAAGACAAAAGCCCTCCGTGTTGTTCGCCTTCACAACCCCTGGTATTCTGGGGGACATGCTTCTGGACGGGTCACCGGGCCTTGCAGGTCTGCACAGCCCTGATTGTCCGTGAATTGGTCTGACCCTGCAGCAAACCCAATTCAGCTTGTGCCCTTGCAGTGTGACGTCCACACAAGAATTACCCACTGGGTAAAGAGCTTTCTTCTTCTTCTTTCCATTCACCCAGCCGATTTCACTGGGTGACCCCGAGTTCGAGCCTTTTGAGAGGAGGAGGGGGAGAAACGGATCTCTTGCCACCCTATTCCTATGTTTCGTTAACCTTGATCCCGGCCTTCCTAAAAGAGCCGTCTCTCTGCCATTCCCAACCAGTCCCCATTCGCCTCCCTGCCTGCAAGACACAGATATGGAGCACGGTTGCAGAGCAAGAGCGTCGCCCTCATTCCCAGAGCCAAGATGCTATCCCACGCACCTGGTCTGCAGCTGCCCTTCCCCACGGAGAGGAGGCTGCGAGGGGTCAGAGGAGAGCAGCGCATTTCTCCAGAGGCCTCCCAGGGGTCCGTGATCGGGAGACCGAGCCAGCGAGCACCGTGCGCATTCCTGAGATGCTTTAGCTCCTTGTCTCCTACATCTGCAGGGAGACCTTGCGTGGGCTCTTTGTCTCCAGCCGCGCTCGCATAGCCGCGGCCTCGCACTCCGCTTGGCAGAGTCCACGGATGCCTTCGCCACAGCTTTGTCAGAGGAGGGCTTGTATTCCCGTGCTGAGCTTGCGTGATATGCGGCTTGTCTTTTGGAGCGCTGCCCTCGTGCCTCCAGCGACATCTAGCAAGGACTGAGAGCCAGTCCACACGTTAGGAAATGACTGGCACCTCAGGGTTCCCCAGCTTTTGGGGGCCTGTGGGCACAATTGGAATTTAGAGCATCATTAGCATCTTGCCCATTCACAAATGACTGCCGAAGGGCGGGGGACCAGCCATAGAAGAACTATTTCCCAGAAGGCAGACTAGTGAGACTCGACAATAAAAATAAATACAAATGAGAGAAACTTAGTACAAGGCAGAGAGGGAGGCTGGATTCCAAAACACAAACCCACCGTTTTCAGCTCTAACTAATTTTACAGAATGTGACCGGTAAAAAAAGCGAAGTGTGAGACTAGAGAAATCACACATGCCCAGTGAGAAAGCTTAGGAGTCCAGTGGGCACCAAGGAAGGTGTGTGGGGGCACATTTGGGCCCATGGGCACCATGTTGGAGACCCCAGCAATATTCCATGATGGGGCCATCCAGGGAGGCCATCTCGAGGCGTGAGAGGCGCTCAGCACGGGGGGCTTTTCTACAGCCCATGGCCCAGCGGATGTTGAATAGCAGCCCTTTTAGTTTTCCCAACATGCTCCAGACACAGCATCCTGCCAGGCACTGCCATGTTTGCGTCTAGCGATGCCGTGGATCAGTCCCCGCTCCATCGTGGGAAGATGCTTCGAGCTGAGTCATGCAGTGCAGCTTGTACGGCGAGCTGAATCAGTTACGCAAACACCTAAACAGAACTGATGGGGATGCTAAACCGTGGTTTGGCCAGTGTTAGCAAGTTTTGCACTCACATTATTCTCCTCCTCCACCCATGCGCCCCTCCTTCCCTTGCATTATCCAGTTTCAGGGCCAGCTCCAACATTTCGCTGCCTTGAGGAGGAGCAACAAAGGCCGCCTCTACCCACCCTCGCTGTCCAAGAAAGGTCTCATTATTTTACCTCCACGAATTTTTGTCCCTCTCTACTAACGCGACCATAATAAAATAAGTGACGGACAAGCTGTGCCTTCGTGCAATCCCAAGGCAGCCAGCTCAAGCCACACACCACTCAACCTAACGTTATGGTGGGCCACGGCAAGGTCCAGGGGGGGCAGGCAGCTCACGGAGAGCCATCCCACCCCGCCAGTATACTCCTGCGAACACAAAGGGGGATTGACGGTAGGGTTGGGACAATCCCTATCAGAATCCGTCACTCCAGCATCCACGGACTTCCTCTCGGGCTCCCGCAGAGCATGCTGAGCCCCGGGGAAGTCTGCAAATATTTGCAGAGCCCCAGCTGTGCAACCAGCAACCTTCCCCGTCCGGTGCAGTGCCGTCCCTGATGACTCCAGCACCCAGCCTTTCCCGTGCCTGGTGCAGCCGTCGGTGGCGTCACGGGGTGCGGAAAAGGGGTGGTATTTACCCAGCATTGTGGGCACCATCCCTGGCACACACCCTCTATACGCTGGGTGCGCTCGCCAGGAATTGCGACTCCAGGCTGCCACAATGCAGCCCTCAGTCCAGGGGGTCCACCAGATTCCCATTCCCAAACAGATTCTGAAGTCGGGGAGCAAGGCGTTTTGGAGTAGCACATAAGACCGCCTTATTTTTGGCCAGACTGCTTTTCCATGTAGGGGCAGCACTGTCCCTTCGGACCAGCAGGGCCTCTCTGGGCTGGAGGCGTCTTTCTCAGCGGGACCAGCCCCCTTCTAACTGGCAACGTCAAGGATTAGAACCGGGACCTTCTGCACGCAACCTCAGTACTTCACCACTGAGCGACGGCCTCTCCTACTGAAAGCCAATCCTTGCGTTGCTCTGAAGGCATAGCTGGCATTTCATTTTCGCCCTCAAGGAAAATGGCTCCCTCACATGGATGGGGCCTCTACGCCTACTCAGAAGGGAAAAAGAAAGAATCCTGTGGCTGCTGGCAACTACTTTAAAGGAGTATCTGCTCTGGCCCTAAGAGAGTTTCCAGTCCTGGTGCGGATCCATCCTGCCATTCCTATGCGGGCCAGAAAATGAGGAAGCAATTATACGAAACTGACTTATACCAGGTCAGGCCAACAGCCTGTCTATTTAATTATATGAAATATTTATAAATCACTTTAAAAAACAATAAGGCACATCCAGTCAATCAATTAAAAGCAGAACAGAACAGCCTAAAGAACCCGATCAGCATATTTGCCGGAGGAGAGCAAAAGCCAAAAGCCTGTTCCTGGTTTGGCCATTACCTCTGAACCATCCAGTTTACACAGATGCGAACCCAAGTCTGCCGTCGAGCGCACACCTGATGGACGCAGCAGGCCGCGGCCATCTCAGCCCCTTTAAAAGCACCGTTCAGGATGCATGCTAGGCCAGGTCTTAAGGTCATCGTGCAGCACCAGGGCTGTGTTGAATTAGGGAGCGGCTCTTGGGGAACGCATTCTGCCGGTGGAAGGGCCAAACGCAAAAGGGGCAACGCCAACCTACAAAAATAGAAAATCCCAGGATATTTGAGCTTAACGCTCGGACTGCCAGTGATTAAGTCTTCAGCCTTTCAGAAGGGGAGGGGGCGCACACAGAACAGCCAAGAAATTACAAAGGATTGGTAGATAAGAAAAGGGGACGGGGAAAGGGGGAATGTCAGAAAGCTGGATGGAGACTCCACTGCACTGCATTTGGCCTGTGGTACATTACCCGTTTTAGGCACTCATTTATTAGAAAAACACAAGATGTGTCCTCAAAGGGGGACCTATGAGAATTTTGCTTTTGCTTGCAAAGCATGTGAGCATGCCCTGTTTGCATCCCCAAGCACAGCAAAGAGCACGAATCCACAGCAGATGTTTTTAAATTGCCATACATGTGCTCAGGTTCAATTTGCAGCAATGTTGTGGGTGGGTTTTGCATGAGTTTCCTAATTCGCACAAATTTCTCTGCAGACCGAACCAGCCCCACTTTACCCTCTGGAGCGAATTTCTACAAATTTCTTGTCTGAACGTTGGCCCAATCTGAGCAATCCCCCCCCCCATTCGTTGCAAATGTGAAGAGGAAACGGGAAATGAGACAGCAGCAAGAAAAAAGTTTGACGGATTGTAGCAAGACGGAACATGATTACTTCGCTCATTGCTTCCCAAGGATGTGGGGTGGGGGGGAGAAAGCAGATCACAATGAACGGCTAGATTTCTAGGTGATTTGCCTGGTTGCGGGAAAGGTTTATGAATCCCAATTGTTTAATAAAAGCAACAACATTACTTTTTCCAGCTAAATTAGACTGCAGAAACAAAGAAAGCTTTGGACAGGAAGAAATGACTTATGTCTGAAAGGACTGCAGGCTCTGTTCAGTTTTGGAAAACAAAGTTCTAAATGAGTTCAGGATGGCCCTGATTCTTGGTTCAAAGAGTAGTTCATATACCTGGCTCTGGCTGGTGGATCCCGGCATCTTAGTAAAACAGCGCAGAGCTGGAAATCCTGACACCTGAAAGCAAGCAGCAGTGTCCGCTGGAAACCCCGGGAGCCAGAAAGCTTGCAGCCACACAAAATCCCCAGCAGCAGACACGGTAAGCCAGAACAGCGAATAAATAACCATCGCTAGCCACAAAAATGAATTGCTGCAGCTTTATTAAATCAATATTAATTCATAATCTTTAACGGACAATTACAGTTCTATCTCACAGACAAAACTACCCTCTCTTCAAAACCTCCCATCTGTCAGATTTATAATTAGCTTATTAATGCCCATATATCTGCTAATAACTTTTCCCTGGGCCCTGTGAGGTGAATTAAGGAGAGCTAATAAAGCGTGGCTGGTAATCCATTTACAAGTCTGTCTTACACTTTTGTCCAGGCTTCAAATTAAAAGATACATGATGGGAGGGGGGAGAGAAAGAAGACTATGGCATTTTCTTCCCCCACCCCAGATCCTTCGGTCTTTATAATCCTAGCCAGAAAACTTATGTGCTAAACATGGAAGCAGCAGGCTTCTCTGCCTTTCTGTGATGAGTTTAGAGTCATAGTCAGAAAAGTTGGCTCTCTTTTTCCACCCCATTTTAGGTACAGATGACTAACATAAGGTACATGTAGGCGGACCACCTGGCTGGTAAAATTAATAACTTTTCAGATGTGTTTACAAGGCTGCCAATACACATGTATGCACAGGCGTGCACACACGCACGCACGCACGCACAGACAGACAAGTCACACACACACACAGAGTGTTAATTTCTCAGTATCTGCAAACAAGAAAGGCAGATGCATCTGGCAGGGCATTGTTTTCTGCTACTGAGAACTGCAAGTCTCAGTAGAGACATGGCGGTGTTCCCAAACGCCCACGTACCCTGGCGTGCCACTTCCCATCATATTTTTGATCACCGGCAAAGCCTGGGAGAAGGAAGAGCGAATCCCCAAGAATCACACAGCCCCACACTTCAAGCTATGCCTGGGATGCATCCACCAAACATCAGCCAGCCTGCTCAGCTCTGGGTTGTTGTCATTCCAGCATGCGGAGAATGTTTGCGCTGCGCAGGTTGAATGCTCACTGCCCTGGCTGCTCGTGTATGAGGCCCAGGAGGAAGCCGTACGGTGGGCCAGTCAGAGTCTGTTCAGAATCACCCATGCCACTAAGAAAGAGGGGATTTAAGCACGCTTTTTCACGGTAATCACGCAAGCCCTGTGTGCAGAGCGGGATCAAAGAGGCAGCAAGGGCAGAAACCTTCCAAGCAGCGGCCAAATGCAAAAGAGGACAAGTTTCTCGCATCTTTAAAGTTGTGTACTGCAGAGACTTCAAGTGCAGCAGTGCATTAGAGTTGGATTTGGGGGCCTGCAAATTTAGCCGGACTTCTGCGCTGGTCCTTAGCACAGCCAGGAGCTCCATGCAACCAAAGAGGGTGGCATCAAGCTGACCAAACAGGCCCTTGCTCCGACCTGTTTTTAGCATGAGGAGCCATGGGGGCAACGTCTGGAAGGAGTGACCACACCTCCCTCTCTTTTATAAAAAAAGTTCTTTGTAGACTAAACTTCTCTGATCTGGTTGCAAGCCTACGATCCGGACAAGTTTATAGATGGTCTCATGAGGGTGTTTAAAAGTTCTTTGCCTTGTTTTTAGCTTTTATATTTATTTCTGCCTCATACCGCTTTTCCCACCCTCCTCTGAGGAAAAGGCAGCGGATTGCTCCCCTAATGCCTAGAAAAACACTTTCCAAATCCACACCCACTAATGTCATGAATGAAATCCCGTTTTATAAGTGGGGGATGTATATAAGCTTCTGAGTTTTAAAGGCTTGGTGTGTGTAGTAGAAACTGGGGAAAGATGCATCATAAATTCCACAGATGGAGTCGTAATGCCACAGCTGTTTAGAAGCAACTGGGACACAGTTTGAAATGATACGGGAACTTGGAACAACGAAGCAATACAAAAGTCTTAAAATGCGCAGGAAGTTTAAAACCCATGCTCATCATTTTAAAAAGCCAAGAAGTGAGCTGCCCAAACCCCGGCCACAGCACACACACCATCGGCGTTTTTAAAGTTTCCCTCTTAGCAACTCTCCCAATTCTGCCCTCAACTTTCTCAAATTTCGGCTGGAATCCTGACAGAAGGTTCTTTGGGGCAACTGTAAACACCTGCACATGTACCAGGGTTTCTTCTCTTTCCCCTTACAGTGGGTCATCTGCACACAACATCAAAAAGCAAAGTTAAAATGTCCACGGTTTCAAGAGCGGGCCGCTGTCGGGGGCCTGGGGAAAGACAACACCCTCAGCACACGCGGAACTGCCCTGGCCTGGCATCCTCCAAGGGGCTGCGATCCGCCTCCCGCGAGCAGTAGCCACTGCTTAGTGATATGATTTGACGTCGCTGGGATGTGGGGAAGGTCACAAAGAAAAGGGGCCTGTTCCAGCCATAATTGCATGGAATTAGGAAAGGATTAGCATTTGCATATGGATGTGGACCTGGACACAGATGTGCGTGCATGCACGCACACACACACACACGACTGTGCCCGCCGGAGTAAAGCAGAACCTGCGTGGCTTACTCGTGACCCAAGGCCCAGAGAAGTCACTGACTCAGCCATTTTACCGAGCGGTTGTGAATTGCCATGGGGAGAAGGAGCTGTGCGATGGATGCCAAGGTGCTGCGCACAGTTGGATCGGCATCAGCCTAGTCTCTCATGCGTCGCCTCTGCAGTCGGGTGGGGGGAATACAAAGGTGCCATTATGGAGCCTCATATTCCCCTCCGAGTCACGCGAGGATTCTGACACACGCAAGTGGAGATCTCCTTATGCAAGAGCATAAAAGCTCAGAGGCACTGGAGCACTATAAATAGGGCATATAAACTTCCAACTGACAAGGTTCTGATTTTGTTATTGAACATTAAAAAGAAAGGAAGCGCAGATAAGCGCTGACAAGCAGGGACGTGGGGGGCGTACAGGGAACGCAGGTTTGCTTGCCTTGGCAACGTTATTTATGGCAAATCAGATGCATTTAGAGCTATCGCTTGGCATTTCCAGTGGAACGAGGGTGTGGGGGAGAGAAGAACCCATCTTCCGCGGCATCCCCTCTGCCAATCCTGCAATTGCCCTTGGACAAGACATTTGTCATGAGAAAGGTCATTTGGGAAGGAAGAAAAGCAATTTGAGGAACAAAACAAAATAAAGACTGGAAATATAAACAAACCCCACCCTGCGGGCAGGTGGGATTGGAGGTGCCTGATGGGATGCGGACGACGGAGGAAAGATGCTCACCGGGAATGTTGCTGGATCAACATGCAGTGACAATGCAGATCAGAGGGCTGCTGAAGAGGCAAATCCCTTTGGATTTTTCAGTTAAAGGACTGACAGAGCCTGCAATTACTTTATATAAAACTACAGTGTGGCTGGACACAAACTCACAACGCAACTCACTGAGCATGGCCTGCCATCCACAGAGGCCGTCTTGTACCCTGTTCTCACCAAGACCCAAGGCACACAGCAGAGCGGAGGCAACGTGATGAACTGCAGATCCCACCGTCCTTGGCCATTGGCTGTGCTCACGGAGGCTTTCGGGCCCTGTAGGCCAAAACATATGGAAGACACCAATTTGCATGCAGGTTTCAGCCGTTTTCAAGTTTAAAAATTAAAATAATCACAGTAACTACATCTGGCTGTTGCAGTGCTGCCGTTTGTTTTGTTTCCAGGAGACCAGAACATCATCCTACTCGACTGTGGCTATACCCAAATCCTGGATTTCGCCATTATTTTTCACAGGTAGCTCTCACTTCCACCTGGGGGAGGAAAAAGTAGGTGCCAAATTAGACGTCTTCAATCTTCTAAGATCTAGGACCTGATGTTAGCTGAAAAATGTACCTGAGGACCGAATCACTTAATTTTTCACCATATGCTTTGACCCACTTTAGGTCAAGCGCCAACCCAACGGTGGGTCCAACTGGAAGCCCAAATGATGAAAGCAAACCAGGCCTGCTACACTGTTGTTATTCGCAACAGCGTTGGCATTATAAAATTTCTCACAGTACAAGTCCTTAAGCTGTTTCTAAAGGGATACACAAATATACACAAATGCATTCTATTAGAGGTTGGTCCATGGCTGGGGAAAAGCCCAAGTAACGATTTTTTGGGTGAATTCCTACAACGTGCCAGCGATGAGCTCCGACATATCTCAAAAGTTCAGCGCGATCTCTGAAAGCCACATTCCAGTAGTGGGCAAGGCTGAAGGCAAAGGAAGCAGGGACAAAGCAAACGAGGCGATAACAAAAATACCGGCATATTTTAGCTTAAAGATCTGATTGCCCAGAAATAAAACTCAGAAGAAGCATTTCGACTTCGGGGAAGCATTTGGGGGTGGGAAGCCGCCCAGAATCAAAAAAATCACCAGTCCATGGTTTGAGGAAAGAGGGTGGCAGCAGAGGAAAGGGAAATGCTCATTTGGAGAACCCTGGAGCGCCCAACTGGACCTGCGAGAGGGTCGGATCTTGCCGTTCTCCATCCTGATATGGGGAAACATTCCTCAAGTTCTTTATATCGGTAATATTTTTTCCATTTCTGAAAGCGTAGGAGCACTTCTGCATAAAGTTTTTTTTTTTTTCTGGATACATAATGTTGAATTTGTTTATAGTGGTGCTACAAGTCCCCCTTAAAATTGATTTTTAAAAACCTCCAAAACACCGTCTTACTTATATTTCCCCCTGTGAGATGGAATTTCATCATAAAATTGTTTAATAATTCCTCCTTGCCCTCACCCATAAAAAGCCTTCATTCTCCCTAAGCAGAAGCACCAGGGAGAAAAATATCACTGAATTTGTCCCTGGCTCTGTTCATCATTAATTAGACGTTCTTTGCTGGGAAAGAAGGAAGGACTGAGGAAGCATAATTACAAGCTCCTAGTGAGAACATTCATTATCATGATAATACCAAAAAAAATAAAATAAAATAAAATCAGCCGGCTGCCTTCCTCCGCATATGTGTCTACGTGTGCGCGAGCGTGTTCTAATTACTCTGCAGTGAAGTGTGTCATTTTCACATTTACCTCCACGCTGAATGAGATTCAAAAGTCAAAGTTAAAAATAATAAAGGTTAATCGGTGTCTGCCTCTCCCGTGGATTAGAATGGGCCAGTAGCAGCCAGTTAATATGTGTCTCTGAATTCCAGGCTGGTGGGGCTGCCTAGAAGTCATTTTTCAAGGTGAAAGACTTGGTACCCAGTACCTGCCCCAGGTCCAGCCTCATGGGGCTTGAGAACCAGGCCTGGGGAGCCCAAAAGGTGATCTGTGAGACTACCTTTTATTTTCCAGGCAGGGCTTTCCCATCTGCACACCAAGCAAACTTTAAAGAGTTATCATTATTACTAACAAACAAATTATTTACAGTATATTAAACAAATGAGTCACACCACTGGAAGAGCATGCCTCATTACATCAAAAATCAGTATATAGTTTTCCGCTTCCAAGAAATCTGTTGAGGTTTTATCTTTCTTCTTTTAATCTGACATAATGAATTTTGTCATAAGGATAGATACTGAAATCTTAATTTCAATATGACAATACTGGGTTTAGAAGGCGGCTTCTAAAACTTAACATAGCAAAGATGTGTGGCAAGAATCGTACATGAGATCAGTTCACAGAAACCTTTTGATAAATGTTTTACGTAAGTTAACATAAGCAGTAAAGGATCTAAGTCTATGTTTAACTGAGTGATCTTGCTGTAGCATCTCTGACTAAAACCAATATTGCCTGGAAAATTTATGTCCCAACAGAACAAGGAAATGAAGTCTCAAGGATGGCCAGCGGGTGAGACGGAGAGAGAGGTTTATTCCTCCAAGCAGCCCAATGAACTTCAACCCTGCACTATATATTTTGGGCCCTTTTCAAGGGTTAATTAAAATAAATAACCTGGAGAGATCTCTGAAAAGATGTGTGTCCAAGATGAATCCTTGGCTTGCAGCATTTATCTTGGGGACCTCTCTCAACATTTTTAAACAAATGTAATCCCTGAAAAAAATTCAAAATATAAAGTAGAGGGCCACTTCAAAATACTTTGGGCCACTTCAAGAAATAAAACTGATAATATCATTTTGTTTACCACTTGAAATTGGGTCTCCTTTTTTCCCTGGGTTAACTACCACGTGTTATAGAAACGGTGTTCAATAATAAGAATCATCCTTCCTTCCAACTCAGGTGCTGAAGGCCACCATGTGTAGAGGTCGAGACGGGACCTCTGAGGAAGAGGACCTCGGACAAAGGGTAAGCATCATTGCCAGGCTGAGGATTTTGATGGTCTCAAAAGCCAACAACTTTCTTGGGTCCCCTTCTCCTGTGAGTCGCCTTCTCACCTGTGCCCTGACCCACTTGCTGTTGCTCTTCCTCTTCTTCACCATTCCTTCCTCTTCTTCACCACCTCTTCTGCCACTTGCTTGCTCACCGGGCAGAAGGCCAGAGAGGTTACAAGCAGCAACATCTTTTCCTCCTTCAACCAGGAGCATCACCTGAACCAGAGCAAGAGGTAAAGAAGCCGGTTCGGGAGCTCTTGCCAGTGAGCCCCCTGCTGGCATGGGGGCTCTTAGCAGGCACCCAAGCATTGACGCTGACTTGGGTTGAGGAGGCATGGATCAAAAAACCCTACAGTGGTCCAGTCAGGACTGACCACGCTCATTAGCCCTGGAATGCAGAGTGACGGCTGGAAGGGAAAACAGAAAACAGCAGTATCTTTGGTGGAATGGAGAATCCTGGAATTGGGCATGGCAGGCTGGCTGATTAGAAAGACTCAGGTTAGGAGTTAAAATGCACAAACATTTTGTTGTAGGTTCTGCTTCCTCAGTGCAGGCCACAGAGCTTGCTTCTGCCTCTCTGCCTTCCATAAAGATGGGTGTTTCACTGCATGTTATACAGTCGACTCACTGAACAAATCAGGCATGCGAAAAGAAAGTTTTTGTTTTTCTCTGCTCCTTCATCCCCCACAGGGCAGAGAAAGAAGGCTTACTGTGCTTCATCTAAAAAGAGATGAAACCAGAGTTGAATTCCCTGGGAGGAAACAGGTGCCCTTTTGTTCTGGGAATAGTGGGACTTTCTCTTTCTTTGACTTTATCAACGAACGAACCGAGCACACATGAAAAGCAAGAAGGCAGGAGGCAATCGCCTCTGTGCAGCTTAGTCCCCAGCCCAGTGAGCAGTGAGGCAAAGCGCGAGGCCTGGCAGGTGGGGGCAGGTTTGGCATGAAAGACAAGGGATGTGGTTCCAGCTATTCTGGCCACAAGAGGAGAAATGTGGATTTAGAAAGCCACAGGTCTGGATAAACACCAGTCCTACTAGAGACATTCCATAACTGTTCACACAGAGTGGGGTGGGTGGCAGCCAGCTGCTCCTGACCCAAATATGGTCTCACGGATGTCTGCCAGGAGCCTCTGCCCCCCAACTGTTGCTGGACGGCTTGCGCTGGCTCACAAGAGACGGTCTGTCACGTATGGGCAGAGCACAGACTGCACGGAAAGCACCACCCCACTGTGAGTGAACGTCAGGGTGGGTGGTTGTGTCTTGTGTGTTGCTGTGACATGCCCTCAAGTCCTCTCTGATTTACAGCAACCCTACAACTGAATGCCCTCCACAATGTCCAGTCCTTCGCAGTGCTGCTCAGCTTGTGCAAACTCAAGGCTGTGACTTCCTCTAGGGAATCAATCCATCTCGTCTTTGGTCGCCCTCTTCTTCTTCTGCTGTTGACTTTCTCTAGCATTCTTGCCTTCTGCAGTTGAGTGGACTTTCTCTAGCATTCCTGTCTTCTTGCTTTCTCATGATATGCCCAAAATACGGCAGCCTCGGTTTCATCATTTCTTCCTTGAGTTGATCTAGCACCCACTCGTTCATCTCTCAGTCCAGGGTCTTCCTCCAGCACCATGTTCTGAACACACCCATTTCTTTTCACTGTCCAGCTTCTGCACCCATACCTAGTGACTGTGCAGACAATAGTGTGGACCGTCTTGGCCTCGGTCTCCAGTGAAACTTCCTTACGCTTGATGGTCTGTAGCTCCTTAGCCTTCATTGCACATTAACACTCTCATCTCAAGCACATTTCCTCCAAAGAAGGTCCAATGGACTTTGAAGAAGTTCATGTTCAAGTGATGCTGAGGGATGCAGCCTTATTTTAATTTCCAGTGGATGATTTATTGGTAAAAAATAGCTACAAATAGGAATATTTGATGGTGACACCCCAGATCGGTTGTAGCTCTGGAGGGCACAGTGCTTCTTCCAGGCCCTCCTCAGTGTGGCTGAAACCACTTAATGAGATTGCGGGCGAACGCACTTCACTATCCGGAAAGCCACAGGGTAGGATGAAGACGTGTTCCTTATACCGAGAGTGGACATACACTCAACACAACCCTTGGGAGCACAGCAGCCCAAGCTGTTGCCTTCCGATCTGCACTGGGGAAGGCCATCGCCAGGTCCATAAGCAAGATTCTCAGAAATTCTGCTCCTGTATTGTGCATCCACAGATCTTTCACGGCCTGTGTGATAGCTCGCCTTTCTTGAATGGATGCATTGGCCTTCCACGGTGGGTGTTTATCTTCACCCAAAAGGCATGTGCAAAGCCAGGTCACAGATCTTGAAGCTGAGAGAAGAGCAGAGAGTAGTCTTGGAACGAGCGCATTTGGCAACGCTTGAATCTTACCCCAAACCAGCACTGTTCTGTTAGTACTGGGAAACTTTTCTCAAGGTAACGCCTCATTTTAAGCAACTGGGAGAGAGAAAAAGGCTTGCTGTAGGGATTTAGAGCTGTGTGCACGTACTGTGCACCAAGGGAATTCCAGGACATAGCCGTAGATCTGTGGTTGTGAACAGAGGAGAGGCTGAGTTCGTAGACCTCCTTCAATACCTGCAGATCAGAAGTTCTCTGATTCTCAGTGCAAGATGGGGCCTTAATACTCTGTTTGCACAGCTCTGCTGCTGCCCAAGAAATAACATTTGGGCCACTGGAGGCTTGTCTCATGGTGCCTTTCCATTATATCCGAGCCAAAACATGTTAACCGAGAACATGTCATTTCTCTGTAATAATTCACATGTATTTGACTACATTTTAGTAAACAATAACATCGGCGCCATCAGTGCCAAGGTGCTCCTGACAAAATGAGTGTGCCATTCCCTGAGTTCGTTTTGAGTGGCCTTAATTCATCCTTCTTGATGGCAAAAGGAGAAGGGGATGGCAGAGGAGGAGGTGGCTGGATGGAGTCACTGGGGCGGTAGGTGTGGGCTTAGGTGGACTCCAGGGGAGTCAAGGCCAAGCGCTGAAGAATTGAGGCCTTTGAATTGTGGTGCTGGCGGAGACTCCTGTGAGTCCCTTGGACCGCAAGGCCATCAAACGGTCAGTCCTAGAGGAGATCAACCCTGACTGCTCTTTAGGAGGTCAGATGCTGAAGATGAAACTCAAATACTTTGGCCACCTAATGAGAAGGAAAGACTCCCTGGAGAAGAGCCCAATGCTGGGAACAATAGATGGCAAAAGAAGGAGGGGACAGCAGAGGATGAAGTGGTTAGATGGAGACACTGAAGCAGTTAGTGTGAGCTTAGGTGGACTCCGGGGGATGGTGGAGGACCGGAGCGCCTGGAGGAATGTTGTCCATGGGGTCGCGATGGGTCGGACACGACTTTGCGACTAACAGCAGCAATTTTCCTTCATGGCTGGTCCAGGGTTCACCAGTGAGGCCAACAAGCTAACCACTGCCTCTCTCTCTCTTTCTGCCAAGAACATGATATTGCTCCCAAGAGGGCCAGATAACTTTTCATCAGCAGTGCAAGCTTTGTCTAGGATGTTGTACGAGACTGAAGAATATGATGCGCCTTTAGCACGTCACACTCCAAGGTTTAGTAAGCATTTTTATACTCTCTGTGTGTCCATGGCTATGTCCATTAATTCTAGAGAAAAAAAGGAAATAATCGATATTTTTTGATAAATAAAGGCCCACCTTTAAAAAAAAAAATGCAAAACCTAAAACAAAACCCAAACAAAAAAGATTCTGCTATAGTGAAGATACTGTTAAAGAGAATTCAAAATACACTATTTGAATTGCCTAGTTTCAATTAACTTCAGAACATCACACAGTGGGAGGCAGCTTGCGATCAAAACAACCGTTCATTCTGCTCTACCCGGTTTTGTTTTTGTTTTGTTTGCTTTAATGTTCACAGAAAATGCTCTGACAGTTGTTATTCATGAGGGGATCCTTACATAGGATCCAGTGCAGTTTCCTGGATGGTCCAAATGTGTGTGCGGTGGGATTGTTGACACAAAGTACACAGAACAAGAGAAAAAGCTGTAGATTTGAGCAGCTGACCCAAGCTATATTGGTCGTCCAGCTCTGGTAATATCATATAGCTGATTTCATGCTGCCTAACAGTATCCTTCAGATATTCCTTGCATTTTCAAATCCATGTGGATTCGTAAGTAGTCAAAACAACAGAAGAGATTCCTGGGAAGCTGTTTCCATTCAGTGCTTCGGCTGTGTAACCGTAAAATTGTGGTACACGGACATATATGGAAACCCTTGCACCACTTACCAAGCGTGAAACCCCCTTCATTTAACACGCACACATACAGTTCTGTTGTCTTATTCTCTCAGTCTGGGTTCTGGATTGATACTCTCCTTTTTCTGTCAGGGCCTGCTGAGCTGACAGTCTGGAATTCCTGGCATTCCACAGATGCCTGCCATCTCTCCGCGGGAACAAAAAGGAGCGTTAGATCAGCAATCATTGAGTCCACACAGTACGAGCTCTTGCTTTGGGAAACAAGAGTCCACCTTCTCTTGGCTCTTTTCTTTTCCTGAGCAAAACTACTGCCTGGCCTGCTCATCAGTAACAAACTCCTCACTCCCCTGCGCCTCTTTGGCCACCCTGTCCCTCATGCCTTTCAGGCTTCAACAGTCTGCATTAACCTGAGGTCCACTCATGCTGGTTTCCAGTGCATTTGCAACTCATAGTCTTCCTTCAGGTTCTTGCTAAAACCCTGCTCTCCCGGAAGCCTTTGGCTTAATTCTAATCCTCATCTTTAACTAAAGTAAAACCCATATACAATTTGTAAGGCAGTTTGGTTTCTCTTGCCAATATGAAACTCACTTTGGACAATTTGGCCACTGGCATTACAGATTCTTCTCTTCTTATTTTCCTTGTTGAAAATATCAGTTTTTACAGCCTCGGGCAGTCTAATGCTCCAGTGTAATGTTGTGGTCCTATGTACAGATATTTGGGAATAAGCTCCACTGGACAGGGATGGGGCCTCTTTCCACATAAACATGTATAAGATGTTTGGAGGGATAAGAGTCATCATGCCATTTTCGTTTCATCTGTTTGAAACAAATGTTTGTTTCATTTTTGATAAAGATTTACTCAAATCTGCACATTCCTTCATGCATGCCATAGCAATAACATAGGATGTAAACATTTAAATTAGGAAAGTGATGCTGATTAATTCATTCTGGCAGAGGGCTTTGAGTGCTCAGCTCTGAAAAGAATATGCTTTCGACTCCCCGTATCTTCAGCACATGTGTGGAGCAGAATTAAGGCCTCTGACACTTTCATTTGACAAGCTTTTCACTGGGAACAACTGCAAGGCAAGGAGATACCAACAGAGACGTCTTTGTGTTGAAAATAGCTCTACTTGTTGAATTTGGCTGGGGCAGATAGGTGAGCATGTTGTTCGATTCGGTGTTTGGTGAGAACTTACCAAAATGTGAAGATTGCTTCATAAACAGAAGGCAAGAAAAATATAGATTTTAAAAACTAAAATCCAGCAGAATCATCTTATCTCATAGCTCTATTAACTTGCGTTCATCCACTTGCTCACCCTTCCATTCCCCTCCCTCCTTGGGCTTTGCCTACTGTCAACATTCTGGTTATAAACTCATTAAAGTCTTGCACAAAACAAGGACACGGTGTGAAGCAGCCTGATCCGTATGTTCGACTCAGTCCTTCCTTGCACTTCCCCAGTTCCAACGCTTCTCCCCTTGTTCCACCAGTCTGCATCCCCGAAGCTGTGCTTCGACCTACCATGGAAAATGGGCAGACATGAGACATATGCCTGCAATTTTTTTTTCGGGCTCTGGCAGTCCAATAAAAACTTTGAAGACGAGATGGTTTTAAATCATGGGGAAAGGAGTGCCAGGGAAAGTGTGAAATATTCCCAGTGTTACTGCTCCAGCAAAAAAAAAAATAACCGAGCTCCAAAAATTCTTAACCTCGGGAGATCTGCCCATGTTCTGTATCCTGATGCTATGACTACATACAGGTCTGACACTTCAGGGGAAGTGCAACCCCATCGAGCTGAGCTAGCCATTATGGGGTGAGGAGTAACTTGCCAGAGGGCTGCCGCCCTTTCTCGCCCCATCCTGGCTCCCTCAGGGACATGGCTGTGAAGCGGCACCCGTTTGCAAGCGTGGCTGAAGAGACCCCGTCGCTGCATCCACACTTCTGCATTGCCAGATGTGCGTGCAACTCCATGGTGCATCCGCCTAAAAGTGCAGATCGGGAAGGAGTCCCCGCTTACAGCCTGTATGTTTTGCAAATGTGAGATGGACACGCACACTCTCCGTAGCGAACACATTACTCAACATTCCACATGGGTGAACCAAGAAAAATCTCTTTGGGGCAGGGTGAGGGGGACTAATTCAGAGCTCCACACCCCCAGCTGTGGGCTAGGCAGAGCTCCAAAGTCCCAAACTGCTGTGGCTTTCCTCCCCTCTCCCTGCCAAGAAGCGTCCAGATTCTTAGCTGAATTAATTTTCCAGAAATGTGAAAAGCTTACGTTGATGAATGGAATGTGAACAGAGCAACTGAAACCCAGTCCAGCATCCTCCTGACTTAGCCTACTTTTCCAGGCCAAATACAACAAAAATGGGTGGAATGGGGAATTAGTCCAATTTCACTTAAAAATATGAGTCCAAGCTTCCAAAGTCTGCACAAAGCTTCTCCCCCTTGAATCTTAGCTGGGCGATCGCAAAGCCAGCATATCGATGCCTTTGCAGCACGATCCTACGCCTTTCTGCTCAGAAGGAACTCTTATTAAGCTCTACAAGACTCACTTTCAGGTAATTGTGGCTAGGATTGTAGCCTTACACAGTGTCAGTTGTTGCCATAATTCTGCGCCAAACATGCGCACATCTCCCTGGCAGGAAAATCCCAGTCCTGAGGCCTCTAAACATGATACAGAATATGCATTCACATTTTTTTTGCAAAGTTTCTTCTGTATGGCAGGAAAAACCAAGATCTGATACCTTCCCAACTGCTGGAATTCTTGAATATTACCCATGCATTTGTTTTTCTCCCACGCTTTAATCATAAGGTCTAGAAACCTGCACCTTCTGACAAATGGAAGTTGTTACAATTGTTGTAGTGCGGACACATGCTCTTAATGAGTATGTGTGCAGCATTTGTTAGTCATGTGGATATGATGGGACACATTAGCCCATCGACTCTCAAATTCCCATTCCAACTCAGACACCCTCCTGTATAAATTTGCTGACTTGTGGCTTTGAGAGTTGTATCTGAACACATCTGGAAGGGCACCATGTTGAGCAAAACAGGCCGCTTTGGATGCAAGCCGAGGAAAGCTCTCAGCTCCTGGATCCCAGGAGGCGCCTACTTAACCACGGCCATTTTCCCCTTGTTGAGATTCTAATCTTTCTCAAACTGCTTTGCAAAGCGCAGGAATTTAGGGGCAGCGAATGTCACTGGTCCTGTGCCTGCAGTTATGCAGGCCCTTTGCTCGTGGAGATGTGGATTGTCCTCCTGTTCCTTCCTGGAGGAAGAGTTCTAGAAGAAACAAACTTGATTCACAGACCCGAAGCCCACCTGCCCTTCCTTGCCCCATCATAGATCATGCACAGCCGTATTTTTAAGAAGCTCGGGGGAAGAGAAAGCAGCTGGAATTTGAGCTATGGCTGAATGAGTCCTACAAAAAAGAGGATCCACCATGCCGCCTTGTAATCGCCTTTTGATGCGCCTTGCTCCAAAAAGCCTTCTCCCTCCCTTTATATTACCTTCAGACCATCGTGAGTGTCTTTTGATTCTCCCCCCACAGGCTTTTAGACCGTCAGGTTTCAGCTGAATGCCCTCTGGGAATCCTGACACAGCTGAAGAAATCTCCCGTCAGAAAGATGCCCCTGTGTTCGAAGCACGGCAGGAAAAGCACCACCATGCCCTTTTCCTGTCGGATTCAATTAGCATGAAGCCGAATTCCCCACACGGCGCTTCGGAGTGGAGACCCTGCCATGTTTCTGCTACAGGAAGAGCGCTGGCTCTTTTCTGTCCGTTGCTCCCCCACATCCTGGAGAGCAAGATCGTAGACGAAAACACCCCGCGGCTCGTGGGACTGTTCCAAGCGCAGCCTCTCCGCTCAGGAGTCTCAGCTCAAGCTCTTTCAGGTTTCCATGCTATAGGCTCCAGACTGGATGCATGCATGGACATCAACGTATAGCGCCAGCTTTCTTCCTGGAAAAGAAATGGATGTTGCAACCTGACTGCACGTGAGGCGAGCAGGAATAATTTCCTCTGATCTCACACGCCCCCTTTCCTAATCCCAAATTGTGCTAGTCGTGCGGAAGATCAGAGACCTGTTCTGGGGAAGTAAGCCCCGTCCACTCAGCTCTTGCCCGAACTCCTGTGCAGTTCATTGACCCTCTCTGCAAATAAGAACTTTTTTAAAAAGTGAAGTAAGATATAAGAGACATCCCTCGAATGTAAGCAGAAATTCCTACGTTTGAGAATGTCTTCACAGCCATGAGGACTAGAAGCTTTATTTAAAACAAACTAACATGGGTGTCCACAAACTGGACTTGGACTCAGGAACCACGCTACCAGACAAACCTGGGTTCCAAGCCACATCAGGAGTTCAGCCACACTCTGCCTGGCAAAGATTGGCATGATGGATACCCCGGGAGACCGGGGCAGGCACGGGGAGAGAATTCAAAGTCAGTGGGCAGATATGTAAAGCTAGCGCATGCTGGGACTAGGGAGAACACCCCTGCAGCTCTGCTGCTCACGTGTGGAGGTTCACGAGCAGGTGTATTCTCTGGCCCACCCTTGCGGCGACTGCCCCGGGCTCTTTTCTGCAATCGCTCCAAAGCTGTGAAACCAGAACCGGCCAAAGAGTTAAGAAGGTCCCTGGCAAGGCGCCCCTCCTACACATGCCTTTGTTGGATCCAAGCTCCGGGGGGCGGGGGGGCCTTTCCAAAGGGCTCTCTACCCTTTTTGCGTGCTGTTGGTTGACGTCCTGTCTGTCTCTTTGTCTGTTTAGATTTAGTCTCTAAATAGTGATAACACTGCCAAGCATTCTAACTGTTAAGCACATGTGATACTTTTGTTGCTGGGTCTTTATGTTAGAACTGGGTATTTGTTTTATTGCTTTAAATAGCTTTAAATATTTAGGTGGTTTACAAAAGAATACAAAAACATACACAAAGGTATTTGTATCAGATGCTGCTTCAAAGAAAGCTCTCACTGCCAGGAAATAAATCTTAAGAAAAGGATTTCAAGCTTTCCATGGGGAACTAGGACACAAAGGCCAGAAACTACCAAAGGATCTGTTGTTGGGGGAAGCAGAGGGCCAAGGGAAGATGCCGGGGCTTCTGCGGAGTCCCAGACTTGGGCCTGGCCTAAGATTCTCACCCTTGCTAGGAATGTGCAGGTTCTCTGTGCGACTATGTAAATACAGCCTTAGATTAAACTGTACACCATTCAATAAACACTACCTTAGGTTGAAACAAAAAGGCCTTTTTTTAAAAAAAGGTTACAGCCAAATTCAGATTAAAGATGTAGCCAGCTGATATATTTTTTGTTTTCTGTTACAGTTGGAGGGTGTTAAGATTTTTAATAGGCCATTTCCCCCCACCCCCGCCGAATATTAACTGGAGGTCTTCTCCCACGCCAGCCACAGTGTTATTCCTCCTGCAAACACACACTCACACGGTGCTGCTCGCAGCTGCAGGTGTTTAAAAAAGTCCCTATTGGCACGGAAGTGTTGCAACCACACAAGGGAAAGGTGGAGGGGTATTGCCTGCAAAATCACAGCAAGGGACTAAAGTATTAAAACTCCTCTCCCCACATACAGGGTGTGTATGATCCCATCAGAACTTCCCCCTACTGTGGGAAAGGGAAAAAGCTGCTTCATCTTTGATACCGGCTTGCAGCTTGGCTGTGAGGTTGTACTTCTTGGTTTCAGGTTTGCCCCACCGAGTTGGACTGCTTGCCAGAATGCCCCTTGCAAACTTCCATTCAGCTTCTGACCTGAATGGGATTCTTGCTTCAAGCCAGCCTGCTGGCACCGACCTGCCAGTGCACGGACTCCAGCTCTTCGCAGGCTCAGACAGAACCAAACCCAGCACTGAATCACCCAATGCACCCAGCAGAGGCCTTGCTCAGTGCTACGCCTCATGGCTGGCTGCTGCTCTGGAATTTGAACGTTGTTCCCAGTTCCTTCTTTGCATATTTGCCTCCGAGAGAGAAAGAGCGCTGCCGTGCCAGCCCTATCAACACAAACAAATTTTCTCAAGCTCTCACACTGAGCCTTTAGGCTTCAGCTGTTACTGACCTGATGTGGGAGAAGAAAGAAGCTTTTCATTCTGAAGCTACCCCAGCCAAATAAGAGTGTGTGTATGTGCGTTTAAATAATCTACCACCAGCTGCAAAGCGAGATTCAATGTGACAAGACAAAAGCTATAAATTGCAATTGCACCCAAATTTTCTGCTCCAAGCCCCCCCTCAACAAACAAAACAAAAAACAAAATTAACCGACAGGGAAATAAAGATGTGTGTGTCTCCCATCCCAAAGTGCGCCAGACTGCAGAAAAGTTTTATGTGGTTGCAGGCTATATTCTGAGGCTACGTTTTTTGCCGTATGAGAATTACTGGGCCACTGGGCACTGTTTGCATAACTCAGAGCAACTGGAAAACATAGATAATTTTCCTCAATGGAGCAGAGCAGCCTTTTGAAAAGTTTGATTGTCTGCTGCTGCTGCTGCTGCTCCAGTAATTGCTAGAGAGCTAAACTGCAGTTTTAGGAGTGTGACAGGGCTAAGCACACCGTCACATGCGGTCGACATCGCTAGTGTCAGGAAAAGATGTGGCATCTCTTGAGGAAGGTGCAGTGGTCAAAGTGATAGTTACTAGTGAATCCAGGATCTTTCTGTGATCCAAAAAGATGGAAAACTCAAGATTCTGCAAGACCCCTAGCCGTGATCGTCAACTTTCTCTGTTGACTCATGCAGAGCTCCTGAAATGATTCTCAGCCACGACTTTGCTTCTGCTCTGCGGGTTCCTCTCCAAATTCAGCCCTCTGATCAATTCCATGCAACAGACCCTGGATTGTGGAGGAGAAAAGTCCACAACTAGAGAGCCTTCTGAAATTCTTACCCAGTCATGATTTTTCTAGTTACCCAGCCACTGTCCCTTTAAGGAAGAACAACACCCAAATATTTTAGCAACATCAGTTTTCCTGGTATGTTCAGCCTTTTTATTCTCCCAGGCATTTAAAGACTGCGATTTTAGATCACGGCACTTTTACGGCTGCTGGCTTTTGCTGCCACTTTTATCTCGGTCTTATTATTTGCTGCTGTTATTCATTATTTATTGTTTCTATTTTATGGTTTTAATGTATTTTTCTTGCTCATAGCTCTTGGCTTATTGGAAGGTTTAAAAGTACTACAGGTAAATTAATAAATTACCTTGCTCAAAATCAGTCAGGGCCCACATTCTCAGAATGGGTGAGTCCAGAGACAAAGGCGGGCAGAGCAAGGGGGTTCTGGGCAGGGGGGCTGGTGCAGGGGAGGCACCTGCATCCAGACATTCTCCTTTCCCAACTTGTGCAAGTCTCTTCCCATCAGCTTCGCAGGATGGAAGGTACAGCAGCGCTAAGTCAAAGCTGAGAGACATGGAAGCTTGGCTCCCGCCTAACTCGCAGCTCCAAGTTTCCTTCCCCTGTGATGCTGCCACAGAATTCGGGACATTCATGTCTCTTTTCTCGCATGCACATGCATAAAACAGTTTGCATGTGTATTTCAGCAAGGCATAGTTAGTCAAGAAGACTTGATACAAATGGATTAAAAAACACATCAAGGTGACCTTTTTCTGCAGTGCTTTATCCTTGTGAACTAAACGCTGCACGAGCCATATACTCCACCTGAAAAATACAAGGTGGAACTTCACCTTGTTCTGTTAGAAGAAATGAAGCGCAGAATCTTATGCCAAGGAAGCATCAGTGCATTCCCACATAGCCATCTTTGGTTACTCGTCTTTCTTGCCCTCCCTGCCCTCTGCTATCCCCTTCCAGACCTTCTGCATGTGCTTTACTGACTGCGCTTCAGTGGAGGGAACAAACGACCATCCCGTTCCCAAAGCTCCCGTTCGAGCCCTGCAGCTCCTGCCACATCCTGGTGATGCCCCTCACACATCCTTCCTCACCTGGCTGTGAGCATCCCTGAAAATACCGCCCCCTTCTTTGTGGGGTCAGGCTAGGCCAGGCCGTGCGCTCAACGGACACTGGAAAAAGCGGAGATTGGAGACATATTTCGGACAGATGCAGACTCAAGATGTCCCTCCTCAGACTCTACGTTCTCCTCCGCTGGGGAAGAGCATCGGCCAAAACCCGTCGGGGCCGAGGCTGTCCCTGGGCACGCAACTGTCCGCAGCGAAGAGCAAGGAAGCAGCCCGTCCTCCATTCCATGTGCAGGATCTGACCAGCCGAGAGCTGTGCGTTCCCGCAACACTCTTGCGGCTGATAGCTCTCCCCTTCCACCTCCTGCTCCATCACCTTTTAGAACAGAACCAACTGGAAGAGTTTCTTCCAAGTTTCAGGCATGAGCCTTTGCGAGCACGACTAGCAACACCTCCGATTGAGCCTAGCAGCTCTTCCATGCTACTATTTAAGCACATGTACATATGCACACACCCACAACTAGCAAAAGGGCCGGGGGGGGGGGAGTTCTGCTTGGAATTAAAGGAGAACTTCTTTCAGATCGAGGCTGAATGCCATTCTGGAAAAGCTCCTGGGGCCCACAGTCCAGGGGCCGAAGGTGGAAGAGGCAGGACCACAAAGGCTACCGTATTTTAGCTTAAAGCTCTTCTTGCCGGTAAGCATGCCTTGGGAAATGCGCCTTTCAGAAGGCAAGGAAAACACGTAACAGCCGGAGAATCTCAAAACAACTGGCAGCCTGAGAAAGTGGTGGTGGGGGGGTAGCCACAGGGTTGAATTTATGCACCCCTCATTTTGAGGAGGCACACATGAGCAGCAGTAGCTAAGCATTCCCTCCTTTACATGAGCAGAGATTTATTAAAATAATGTTTCTTTTAAAAAATCTAGGACACCTTTATAGTCTTGATTAAGTTATCCTAACCTGAAGGAATGCCTCCTCCCTTATATGACGCCATGCCCCCTAAGATCTGCAGGAGAGGCCCTGCTCCGGGAGCCCTCTTTAAAGGAGATAAAAAGAACAACTACCTGGAGCAGGGCCTTCTCTGCAGTGGCGCCCAGATTGTGGAATGTGCTCCCCATAGAGGTGCGCCTGGCGCCGAGTTTATATTCTTTTTGGCACCAGGTCAAATCCTATTTATTTAATCGTCATTTTAAAAATTAGTATGCTAACGTTTTAACAGTCCCTTTTGATTTTGATTTAAATTTCATTGTATTATGTTATTTATTTATAGATACGTTGTTTTATTGTATTTCCATTTTAAGGATTATAAGCCGTCCTGAGATGACGTGCATAAGGGATGGCATATGAAAGTTTTAAATAAATAAACATCTGATCTCCTTCTAAGTTACCCCCTAAATGCCATGCTCAGCACTGCCAATTTGCCCTCAAGCTTCCTCAGGGTAAGAACTGATACCACTGTTGCCCAAAATTTCTGGGAAAACGGAGAGAGTGCCGGGGACATGGCTAACATTCCCTTGAAAGATGGCGCTCGTGTCAGCAGTGGCGATTTTAACGCCCTGGGAGTAGAAAGTAAAATAAGATTCTCTCAAGGCTTCCTGGTCCCCTGAGAACAACAACAATTAGAAAAAGGTGAGTCAGCCGGACAAAATAAGCACCGTGAGTGCTTGTAATTCCATCTGGAGCCTCGGATGACACCCGCAGGGTGGGGGGAATTGACTCAAGCTTCGTCGTGGGTCCGAAAGAGGAAGGGACTCTGTCACTGGAAGTACCGGATGGAACTCGGAGGCAAGGTGAATCAAGAGCAAAGCTCCCAGACACTCAAAATGTCTGAGCAGGCTCCCATTAGGATTGTAAAGCGGAGAAGACAAATCATTCAAGGACTTTGGGTATTCCGATCACACGTTCTCTTGTGGTGCCAACAACAACTACAAAGGGCCATCCATTCTGAAGCCCTTCAGAGATGGTGCTATGCAGCACACTATTGATTTGCAGTCCTTAATTTTATTTTATTTTTAAAAAGGAGGACTTTTTCACAAGAGCAGGAACGGGATGCACAGTAAAAGAGAAGAGGTATTGGAAAGGTTTTATGGGGCTGTAAAAATGCTGCAGGTACAGCGACGGGAGCCAAACTCCACTCTGCTGAAAGCAGCTTGAACATAAAATGTGTCAGCCCATGCGGTGAGTGCTCAGCACACAAATTAATTGAAGGCCGGCGTGTCGCATAAAAACCCGGGAAGTATTTATTTTACTTATTCGGATTCAGTCCTCCCCACGCTGCCCTGAGGTCCAGATACTCAGGCTGGGGGCTGTTCCCTTTCTCTCTTGCCCTCACCTCCATACTTTACCGTCCAAACAGCCCCAGTGGTATGGCCTGGGGGTCACGAGTACTCCTGTTTACTAGCACAACGGCAGCCACTCCAGACTGGTCACGTTCGCACGCACATCCATGCACACTCCAGGCATTTGAAGACCCTTGGACGAGACACCCCGAATCCCACCGCCATCGCCGCCAGCTGCTGTCACACCTCACCCTCGTTTGCTACCGCGTGCCCAGTGGGCAGACAGGGAGCCAAAAAGGAAGCGGGCTGGCGCATCCCCTGCCGCTCCTCTCCCCCAGCACACGGGCTCAGAGCAGAGCAAAAGGCCGGCCGACAAGCCGTTTCCACGGGTGCAAAGACTGCTGTTAGCATCTCTGGTCCAGAGTAGTTCAGATGCAGCCTGGCTTTTGCAGAAGCAGTTCACCCTGTGTGGGACTCGTCGCACGTGGCCCCTCTGGCATTGTCTTGCACCCGCCTTCCCACCCACGCCTACCTTTGGCACTTGTGCGTTGCCTCACAAAACCCCGCTTTGCGCCTGGTTTGCGTAAAGCAGATCCTGCAGGCCAGAATCCTACGTGTCTCTGTGCCAGAGGGCGAAGTCACGGCGAGGGCCGCATTTAATGCCAAATATACTGCTTCCGTCGCTCTTGTCCATTTATAACGCCCCATCGAGGCATGTTAGGCTTTAAAGTGCTATCAATGCACATTACGGTTTATAGAGCAGCAATAAAGTCTGATCCTGTGCTGACGAAGTTCCACTGTAGCATTAACTGGTGGAGACTGGGGAGGGGGGAGGGCAATGGCAAATGGCGGCTCCACCCCGCCGCCAATCAACCGCCCAAAGCCAGAAAATCCCACATGCCTTCCCCCCCTCAACAGTAAAAATGCACCTGTCCTTTCATGACACCCAATATTTATTTCTACATGTATGTATTTATTTATACATGCATTGATGCATGTATAAATGTGTTCCTTGAGGCAGCTGCCTCATGGAAGGGCCAGATCTGGCCAATATTCCCACGTAAGCACAACAAAAAAGCCCTGAACACAAACCCACAGCTGGCCTCTCCCGAAACGCAGACTCCGAATTCCCCGCAACGGGCCTTCCAATCCTCACAGTCCAGAGTGGAGCAGCAGGCATCTTTTTTCTTCCTTGGAGGCAGCGGCCGAGCTGCAAAATTGCAGGATCTGCAGGGGTTTCACGAGAGGAAGCAGCTGTGGAAGCGCGCAGGACTTTCCACATACAGGACAGGCAGGGGAAGATTAGCGTGTGGTCACGGGGAAAGCGACACAGGCTCGCGGCGGAAATGCAAAAGCATGAAGGCTGCATCTCATTGCAACTTGACCGAATGCAAGAGAGTGGTCAGGGTGTTAAGAATGGTCACTTTCCTCAGAAGCTGATGCTCCGGGGTCCTGGGAGCTTTGCAGGAGGCACGACTGGCTCACAGGGTCCATTCCTAGTGCAGAGGAACTGGGACTCTTGTGAATATGAGGAGGCACCCCAGGACAAGTCGGACTAACTGTTCAGGGGACCCGATATTGTCTACTCTGACAGGCAAGCTAGTGGCAGCATGCAAAGCCTGCCCCTGAAAGCTCCAGCAGCTGGAATTAAGCTGCTATGCCCACAATGCCCTGGGACTCGCAGCACGCCAGCCCTGGGCACTGTGGGAGAAAAAGGGGCCTATCCAGGCTGCCATGTCCTTCTGCCATTTTGTTTTTTCCACAACTGGCCCTGGATCAACGCAATGCCTGGGACACTGGGGAAAGCGGAACGTGTTTGTTATAGATGTATTAACTGACGTTAATGTTGTGTTTAGGCCCACCGGTAGCAAAAGATTGTTTTATCCTGCAACCTGCCCTGACAAGTTAAACACGCATCAGTGAAATGAAGGACGCAAAGAAATAAAGGCAGCCTTGCGCACCAAGTGAAGATCAAAGTAAAGCTGGAGAGAACAGCCAACCGTCGGGCTCAGCCAGAATGCAGCAGCTGCAGCCAAGACAGGAAAGGTTAAAGAAAGCGAAAAGGTGTTTGCACGGAAGCAGGCAGGCCTCTTGGGCCATGCCATCCTGCCCTTGGCACGTAGCCATCTGCTGCAGCTCGCCTGCAAAAGCACAAAGATCCGGTCCTGGAAAATGCACGCTGGGAAAAGGCAACCCTTCGAAAGGATGCTGAGCACCTGCCAGGAACAGCAGCTCTGGCCCTCCTTACCACGGAAAATAACCTTCCCACTGTGCCACAAGGTAACCTGGGAACAGCAGGGGATCTACCTCTCCTGCCCGCATAAGGGGTCTGCTGCGGGCTTCTTCAAACCTAGGGACAGCCTTGCAAGCTAGAAGCGACTCAGGAGAAGCCTCTTCCTGCACATCGCTTGCACTCCAACTCAGGGTTAAGCAGAGATACCAAGAATCCGAGCCCAGACCTTCTGCGTGTGCTTTACTGACTTTGCATCAGTGGAGGGAACAAACGACCATCCCGTTCCCAAAGCTCCCGTTCGAGCCCTGCAGCTCCCACCGCATCCTGGTGATGCCCCTCACACATCCTTCCTCACCTGGCTGTGGGCATCCCCGAAAATACCGCCCCCTTCTTTGTGCGGTCAGGCCAGGCCAGGCCAGGCCAGGCCGCGCGCTCAACGGACATTGGAAAAAGCAGAGATTGGAGACATATTTCCGACAGATGCAGTCCACAAATGCCCCGCTTCATCCTAGAGTCCATGTTTTATCTCTGTTATGTATTGTGCTGGGAAGTGTAGCACAAAAGACGACTTGTCTGGTCAAAAGGCACTTTGTGTGCGTGTGTATGGGGGGCGGGTATTAATGAGTCAGGCCTCCGAAAGCCTTGCCTTAACGCAGACGCAAAAGATCCCTCTTTGCCCAAAGCCAGGCCGGTGCTGTGGAGGACAGAGGCGTCTTTTGTGCTGCAGCATCTACGCAGCCACGGCCTCCGCTGAGGTCAGCGGGTCAGCGCAACCCTCCAGACAGAGATGCCGTTTGAAATTTATATTTTTTCCACCAAAAAAATCACACGCCCAGATCTGCTCGCCACCTCCTCACCTTCTGTCTTGTTGCTCAGGTGGAACGGAAGAGCTATTCTGCGGGGAGATCACACGGATCCGTGCAGGATCAGGCCACCTATCAGCCACAAGAGTGTTGCGGGAACGCACAGCTCTCGGCTGGTCAGATCCTGCACATGGAATGGAGGACGGGCTGCTTTCTTGCTCTTTGCTGCGGACAGTTGCGTGCCCAGGGACAGCCTCGGCCCCGACGGCTTTTGGCCGATGCTCTTCCCCAGCGGAGGAGCATGTGGAGTCTGAGGAGGGCCATCTTGGGTCCCTCAGGCCCTGGGGTTGGAGTGCTGTTCATTTCCTTGCCATATCTAATTACAGCTTCTCGCCTGAACCGAATCCTGAAGCGATTTACAAAAGGATCAAGAGAAAGCAAGCCACACAAAAGCGGCATCCCCTCCCCCGAATCATGGCATTGGTATGAAGACAGTGCATAGCTGGGTGAAACCCAAAGCAAACAGACGTGTTTTCCATAAAAGCCTCAAATGTCTCAGCACGGAGCCCTGACATACTCTGGAAAGGAGATCACTGCACGGGGCAGGCTGAGGAACCATGCTCATCTCATCGCCACGCAAAAGTCAGCCCTGCTTCCTACAAGGTCCACTTCCCCCACCCACCATCACCACTGGCACGGTTGTGTCAAATGTCACACTGCAGACTCCCAGGGCAGGGCCTTGTTCGCAACGCCAGCCTTGCCCAGTCTGATGTCTTCCTGACCTGTGAAGCTCACAACCGGCCCTACCGTTGGGCAGAGTGAGGTGAGCGGGTCAGGCAGCCAACATTGAGTGTCGTGGCAGGGCAGCAAATTGTGGGCTATTTATTTGATTGCTGGTTATTTATTTTGTCATTATTATTAATGTTGGGGAGGGACTATTGGAATTTCTGCTCCAGGACACAAACGAACGTGACCCACCGTTGGCTTGCAGGGCGGTGGCGTTGCTTGGCCGCCTCGGGCAGCAATCGTGCCAGCCCTGGTCGGACAGCAAGCGCCTCGCCTCTACATCGTGCTGCTAGACTCGCACAGGTGCTTCGATTTGCACTCCTGGCTAGCTTCCCTCCTGCCTGGGCCTCTCGTTCTTTCAGGCTGATGAGCATTCAGGCAGTCGGAGTGGCATGAAAGACATCAAGAATTGACAGGAAATGAGGGAAAGCACAGCTGGAGGAGGGAAGCACAAGGAAAGAAGCACAGTGATGAAGAGGGAAGGTCAGCGCTGCCCTTATAAATTGGCGACTAAATTGGTATCACCACTTCAGTATTTCAAGTAAATGCGGTTTTCTTAGAACCCCAGGAAGTAAGATCTGGCTCTGTGTCTATTTCACTGATCTGAATGGCTGCTAAGGAGAAGGCGAGATGAGCCGGGAGAGAGAAGAGGCTCATCAAAAACTTCTCCTTTATTCACTTCGAAGGTGGGGAAGGCACAGTGGGCACTGTGTGTGGCTGGAGAAGCAGATTTACTAGACTCCGCAGTGACTAAGGCACGGTTTAATTAGAATAGGGAAGGGGCCATTTATCATTTGCCAGAATGAATTAGATCTCTCTACTACTCAAAAGAATGCCATGAAGATGGGAAGGAGAGAGCGAGAGAAATACCACCAACATCCCAAGTTTCCAGTGGCACTGAAAATATTAACCTCAGGCAGACAATTAAAGACAAAACAAAAAAGAAGAAGCTACGCTCTGGTGGGGTCTCATCTGTCTCTTCAGGAAAGCCGTGCAAATTTCTATTGGGTTTAGTTAAAGAAATATTCCCCTCCATGGATCCTGCTAATGCATGTATATGCGGTACATTTGCACCAGCTTTTTGCCTCCACAAGACACCCCAAGAACATACCAGGAACCAGGTGCAGCTGGGGCACCTCTTCCTCCTGTGTCGGTAACTACGGCTCTGCTCCCAGATTTCATGCTGCAATGGCAGTGTCCCAAAAATGGGGGCCTGCCATGTTTGGAGAGGTGCCCAGAGAAATGTCCCCAAGCTTATTTCAGGTTCCTACTTTCGTTGGGAGCAGCAAGCTTTTGTGCCCAATTCCTGCAAGCGTTTCACCTGGGAGAAGGTACACCGACTTGCTGTTCCAGGAACGGAGCTGGCAGGCCACCGTCCAGGTGGGTTTTTGTTTTGTTTTTTTAATGTCCCTTATTGCTTATTTTTCAAATAGACTACAAACAGCTGTGCAGGGAAAGCAAGGAACAAATTAAAATGTAACTAAATGAAACAGCCCTCAACAAAAGGGTTATTTTGTTATTGCCAGCAGTGGGAGCATCACTCAAGGAAGGACGATGCTTTACAATGGGAATCGCACACATAGATTTCAGCCTCGCTGGATATTCTCCTGCATCTGGGAGGCAACCAGCACAAATTACAGAAAACAAAACTTTACTTCAGATGGATCATGCATGAATATCCCTCATTTCCCCACCATTGAACGATTCCAAAGATGAATGTGTGCCGTTTCCCGGTACCAAATTACTGGTTAGCATCTTAAGCGTACTCCTTATGCTTTAACCAGCCTCCCACAGCTGTGCCCTCCAGTTGTGTGGAACCGCAACACCCAACATCCCCAAGCCAATGGCTGACGCATCTGGAAGGCTGGGGAAGCCTGGTGGCTGGGGAAGGCTGCCTTCATTTTCAGACTGTCCATATTACCCGAACAAAGTAAGCCACTATACCTGCAGGCTGCTTTCCTTGGGCTCTGGTGCCTCGGCTGGGACCAGCGGAACATGCTGAGCCTCCCATCTGTCTGGCTGCCAACCTAATCCAGACATCCAAGGTGTACCACAGTTGGCTGTCCTAAAGCCCTCATACATGGAACCATCTTCACATGTCTTACCTACATATTCTCCTCCTAAAGACCTGGCATGTTTCTCCACTTATTTTAGCCTTTCTGGCCAGTCCCCAGACTCCTCCAAGGAGTTCACTGAACAGCTGGTGGTTCCATTTTAATCCTGCCTTAAGTGCTTTGTTGGCCCATAGGAAAATAAGCAGCAGCCTTCTAGGATAGTGCGGCTGACTCTGACTGGCAGCAGTGGCTCTCCAGGCTTCGAGCTGGAGTTGTCCCACTCCTTCCGGGAGATGCTGCCAGGGATCAGGGCCGTGGTCTTCCACATGCAGCCCCAAGGCTGAGCCACGGCCCCTTCGTGACAGGCGTGGGTCCTTAGGAGTCCACTCAGCCACACTTCTGCCTGGATTTTTCCTTACAGTTTCGATTCACGGAGCTGCTGCTGATCTGTGAAGCCCCAAGTACCTTGGGCCCGGGACACCCGAGACTCTTCCCATCCCTTTGGTCTTGGTGCCCTTTTAAGGTCTTCTGAGATGTTCTCAGGTATGCCCCCAAAGCGCAAAGACAGGAGTATGAGAGCAAGCACTCTCATGAGTTCTCATGAGTTGCCCATAAACTTGTGGATGGTTGGTCTTAGCTACCTGGCAGTGCTTCTCCTGAATTTCTGAATGTTTCCCCTCCCAGATATACCTGAATATGCCATGGATTAAACCTGGGGCCTTTTTGCACAAAACAAGTGCACCACGGCTGCGGTTTGGCCGTCCCATCAGCCGTGGGGGGAAGCGTGCTCCACTACCAGCTGTTTGCTGGCTTTTGTAGCAAACATACGAGTAGGAACTCCATCGGGCTTATTCGAGTCTGCCTCCATCCCAGTACTGACCACTTTCCTGGGCAGTGGTTCTCCAAGCTGTTAGGCAGGATATATCCCAGCCCTGAACCTGGAGGTCGTTTTAGGTGGAGCTGTGCTAACCGGTTTGGCCACAGGACAAAAGAGATGAGAGGGGCCACAGCATGGGCCCCATCGTTCCGTGATTGGTGCTCTGGAACACTATTTGCCCTTTGGCAGCATCCACGCTCTGCTTCAGGTGCAGACAAAGCCATCCCTCCCGGGGTTTCTGAGCCAGACCTCAGACAAATGATCCCTGCAAAAGTGCTGAGGCTTCCTTTATCAGACCGTTCCAGCAACTTGCAATTAACGGCTCCGAACATGTAATGTCGGAGCTCCTTCTGTCACCTTGAGAGCGAGAGAAAGCCTGCAACATTTTACTCTTGGCTGAGCAGTTGCTAGACTTCGACCAAATGTTATCAGTCACCCACAGCTGCCCCGTGAACGAAGACTCCCGCTGCCCCCGCTCTCCCCATTCACGCTCTGCGCTGGCTGCCTCGTTCTTTATTTCTCTCCCTGTTCCTCTCACCCAGAGGAGAAAGTTGCCACTAGTTTGGCCAGAAGGCTGGTGTGCGATGAGGTGTGGGAGGCAGTGGATCTGGGCCCATCGCACCTCCTCCCCAAATGCCCACCTAGGTTCATCCCTCCTTCCCCTTGCTCCCCTCTCTATCCTTTCCTGCTGCTGAAATTCCCTGTGTAAAGTCATCAGGGCAGAGACCTTTCGGTCTGCAAAAGACTGCATAATTTGCAAAAGAATAATGTATTCTTAATTCTATATACAAGGAATTTCTCCTGGGAATTCCTCACACCTGCAATGCCCCCCCATCTCAACTCAGTCCTTTCCTGAGAGTCCTTCCAGGGATGAAGGGACAGGAATGTCTTCCTAAAGATGTTTGATGTTTCAGATGAAGGGGCAAGTAACATGCATTTTGGGAAAACCGGATGACTGCCAGGCTTGCCCAAATTTCCTGGAATTCACTCTCTTTGAAGCTCACTTTGCCTTCATCCTATTTTCATTTTTCAGCTGTTTTTCAGCCCATTCATATGGGGGAAATGTGCATTTTGAATGGGAGAAGTACACATTTCTGTACCTATTGTCAGAAATGGTGCCCTTCCTCCCCATTGACTAAGTGCAAAAATGTGTATTATTTAATGTGCATTTCATAGGCACCTTTAAAAATTCATTTTTCAAATGCAATCACGAATTCTAGAATTTTTAAGCATCTCTCCAAAAGAGAAGGCAGCAGGCCTCTAAATACCAGTTGTAGGGAACACAAGCAGGAGACTGAAGTTGCATTCAGGTCCTGCTTGTGGAGAAGACAGCCCTGGGGGACTAAAATATCTGGGATTCACGCCATGGGGGGGGAGATTGCACAGTTGCTAATTTACACATGCAAATTAGAAATAAGCCCACATTATTTAAATGCCACAGAAAGCAAGTTAATTAACCTTTTGCTCGCTTTCTGGACAGAACCGTGCATATACCAAATTGCGCTTGAAGCTAACCTTTCACGCACTAGATTGAGAGGGAAGGATGGGGAATATTCCTTCTGAAGTTCTATGGAAAACCTGTGACTGTCATTGGGAGAATCTGCATCCGATCTTCTGCTGTGGCGATCAACCTGAAGAGGATTTCAAAACCGAGTCCACTGGCGAGGTTAAGACTACAGAACTGCTTCTAAAGGGCCAGTTTCCCAGTCAAGGTGTGGAATCTAATCAGTGCATTAGCACTACCTGGCCTAATGTAGGAACAGCGGTGGGAGATCACCTGAAAGTGAGAGAGGAAGAAATGAGCAAGCCCTCGCATCTGCCTATTCTGAGATCTTATTTATTATTATTTATTAAAATATTTATAGGCCGCCCCATCGCACTGAAGCCTCGGGGTGGCTTACAACATGATTAAAATACAATTATTGTGTAAACAATATTAAGTTATCCCTCCCGCTCCCCCACAAGCAAAGAATAATGCACTCCCAGCCCAGAATAAGCCTGCCCAGGAGTCTACTGTAGCTGCACTGTAAATAAAGGAACAGCCTAAAACATGCCTTGGGAAGTTCCGCATGTCCAGAAAGGTTTCAAGGCTGGCTTAGCATTTTCAGGTCATGGTTCCCAAAAGAGCTCTGGGTAGAACACAGAGCTTATGTGGGATCTGAAATGCTACTTGGTAGTCTCTTCTCAAGGACCCTGAAGTTTCAGAGAGAGCGTCCTTCAATCTTTTTGCAGAACAAGAGGGACTTAGAAGTCTTGTGGCACATTTTGAGATTAGCATGTGGCATTGAAAGGTACTACATAACGGTCCAGGGTCTCCCAGGAGCCATAACACTTTAACCTCTACTTCCGCCAGCACTCTGGATCTTCAAGAAGGCCATACATTCGAGAACTTAAGAGATAAGCCGTCCTCTAGAGCAGGGAAAGACAGAAGGTAGATCTCCAGATGTTCTGGACTTCAGTTCCCAGCATTCCTGAGCACTGGCCAAGCTGGTAGGGTCATCTGGGCATTGAGGTCCAAGCCACCTAAAGATCTACCTTGCTCTGGACTGCAGCGGCAGCCTGTACTCAGCTGTTCTCCAGGGCGACTGTCTGTTTCAGGCTATCCTCCAAGCCACTGGGAAACACCAGATCCTGTAAAGCCCTTGGGCCAAAGCCGCTCACCAAGCCAGCGGAGGGCCGTGTCCGCTTAGGCATCACTTCAGGCTGTGCTTCCCGCCTGTGGCTGGTTTCTCTGAGCCTCTACGGTTTGCCGCTCGCCCAACTACAGCACCTCTGTCGCTCTTGCAGGCCGTAGGACCAGGCTGTTCCGGGCTGATGGGGAGGGTGTTAATGTAGCTGCACTCACACCACAGCCAGCTTGTGTGTGCATAAGTGTGCGTTGGAGCAACGGTGCATCATCTTGATTGTCCTCTGCCTCGCAGTAATTCCATTACAAAAGCGGAAGGATTACAGCCGATATCCTGGGAGCCTTACATGCAAGTAGCATTTGTATTCTATTACCTGAGACTATCAGAAGGGCATGATTAAAACTCTTTTCTCTTAATGTGGGTTGACAGTTGGAACAACACAGAAAGAATTCATCAGCACCACTTTTCTTTTCCTTTTTTAAAATGGGATTCGGTGTGAAAATGAGGTTGCTAGGGGGGGGGGATGTCCCCAAAACCTTTCAGACCATGAAATTATCAAGCAAAACACACACGCACATACACAGGAGCAGCCTGAATTCTTTGGCCTTCGTTCTCTAATGGAATCATTAACAGTAACAGAAAGCCATTCTGCTAAATCGTCTCCAATTTCTGATGCTCCCTGGAGAGCTTAATCAGGTTCTCCATAGTTATGATCAGGAAAGTGTGGCTGTTCCCTCACACTTACTACTAAATTAAAGGCCAATTTAAGGGTTTTCCTTGGCCAGCAATTAGATTTGCGGAGGGACCAGTTTGAGGAGGCCAGTGGGCCAAAACGGCTGTGGACGCACATCGCCCTTGTTCCCCAGCCCTGAGGCCTCGCAGGTAAGCGACACATGACGACATGCTGATTGCTTAAAAAAAAACAAAAGCGAAGTGGCCGTGGAGCAAGTCTTCCTATATGGTGTGTCATGTAGACAGCAAAGACGTTTGGTTTGGGCAAGTGGAAAGACGACTGCGATGTGGTATCCTGTCTTTTTTCCTCTTAGAAGGAACTCTGTGCAGCTCACATATCCTGCCTCCTCTCCATTATATTTCCACAACAGCCTTGTTAGGGTAAGCTAGGCTTATGGTCCGTGACCAAAGTCACTCAGGGAGCTTAACGGTCAACCGGGAACCAGAACTCAGGTCTCCAGAGTCTCAGTGACTGACCACTCAGCTCTGAGTTTCAGAGTCTCAACTCGGACCACTACACAAAGCCAGGGGTTGCCCATTAGAAGGTCAGGGTCAGGTGCGGTGGGGCAGGGGTAAGAAAGGGACCGGGGCTGCCCACTCAGAGTTAGAGAAATTTGCTTCATTTGCTCAACTGAGAGAAAATTGCTTTGAGACAACTCTGAGTGAGGTTGGGCAAACTTTGGGTTTTCAATTTGCTCTACCTCTAAATTATTAGTCCCCTTTCCTGCACTGTCTCCTTTTCTGTACTTTGCTGCAGTCCCTTCTAAATGTTATCATTCCGTACCCTTTACGGCAAGGGCTAGTTGGTGCCCCGGGAGGTCTGTCTTTCAAGCATGGGAATCCCAAAGTTGGTGCGACTTGCAAGAAAGAGGCCCCTCGCGGAACAGACACAGCCATGTTGACAAATTCCCGTGACTTTTTCTTCGCTGATCTCAGCTGTTCATTTCTGGATGAGGTCATTTGTACTGGGAAGATAATTTCATGGTATAAAAGCCTTTTGTTTCTTTCCTTGATTCTGAAAATCATGTGTGCTTAAATGCACTCAAGGGTTGTGCGCGCTCAAAATGCACATATCCGATTTTGCTTTTCCCACAAAAGCATGACTCCAGCAGAGAAAGCATAAAGCCACAACAGTATTACTGAATCTTCCTTTCATTTTCATATTAATTTTCTTCTTTTAAAATGCTCACCTAAAATCACAACACTTCCCCCCCCCCCGGCTTTAGAATCTCATATTAGATCAGGGTTGAGTGAACTGCTGTGCGCCAGATGCCGTTGGACTACAATTCCCATAATCCATGATTACTGGCCCTGCTGATGGGGCAGATGGGAGTTGGGGGGAAACAGCATTTCGAAGGCCACAAGTTTAGATCAGCATTTCTGTCCCTCTCGGATGCAAAGTAAGAAACACTCTGCCCAAATGAAAAAACTCAACATGGCAGAAACACAGGGCATCTCAACGCTCCAAATTTATATCCTGCATATATCACTGAACTGCCATGACTTTGGTCACCCTTTCCAAAGAATTTCTATCCCACAGGAGAGAATGTCGCTCCATGGAAAAGCCCCTTGCTTTGCACACTGAAGGTCCCGGATCAATACCTGGCTGGAGAAACCGCTGCTGCCAGTCAGTGTTGACAGCACTGGGCTAGCTAGCGCCTTACGACTCAGCCTAAGGCGAAGACCTATGTTCCAGTAGCCACCAGCTATCAAAAGCCATTGAACAAACAACTGGAACTAGCCTGAAATGCAAAGCGTGGGTTTCCTTGTTCTCCAGTGTGGCCCTACGCCCTGCCTTTTCCTTTCCCTCCTTCCAGCTTATAAAGAATAGCTGGCTCATTATCAAGAAGGGGGTGCTTATCAGATTCAATTAGAGCCATTTATTTTCGTGTTTCCTGAACGGGTCTGGGGGAATTGCTTTAGCATAATCTTTCCTCATAACGAGATCACTCATTCTTCCAGTCTGACATTTTTATGAGCCCAGTACAGGGGCAGGAGATAGAAACCAAACTCGGTTCCAGAGAGTCGGTCACTGCCGGCAAACTGGTGGTAACCTTCCAGCAAAACCTCCGTCACTCCTCGTCTGTTTTGGCCCAGCGCCGTTCACTTTGCTGGAAGGGAGTGAGAAGCGGCCGGGGGAGGTACGTTGTGTATTCTGCTGCATGTGAAATGGCTTGGCAGCCATCCAAGGCGTTTGACTCAATGGAGAAAAACATTTTTTAAAAGCCAGCTGCTGTTAAGAGAGGGTTATTTCTGGCACCAACTCCCCCCCCCCCCCCGTTTGTGCTGAATGAAATCTTTTCAAACAGATTCCTCCTTGGAGAAAAAAGAACTAGGCCATTTGGTCATGTCGAAAGAATGAAGCAAAGTTTGAAGGTGGCCGGGGGGGCGGGGGGGGATTGTCATCCTAGCACAACTCTCCTCTTTGACCACTGCCTTTCCCATCTGCCCCTAACCAGCAACTGGAATTCAGGTGGCTGTGTGTCCTACTTGACAGAAGGCATCCCACTATCTGAAGGGCCATCAGGAACCTCCCTTTATTAGAAGGCGTCCTCCGTTGAAAGGACTTCCCAGTCCAAATCCAGTTCAGAGATTAAAAAGATATCAAGCAGTTGGGACCTGGACAGACCTGGAAGTGACAGGGCACCTGGGCCCCACCTCCGCACTAAAGTGAGAGGAATTACGTTTCGATTTGCCCCTATCCATATAAATTCGCACATGCAATTTCTGTGCAACTCTTTTGTCCTCCCATTTCTAAATTTGCATCTAGGAATGGCAGCATCAACCTATGTGCAAGCTTCAGCCTTTGAGCATGGCTGAAGAAACGGAAATGCAATTAATAATAGTTATATCTGAATTCTACAGATCGATGTCCCCTTTTGCTCTCTTTGGGGTTTGCAGTCCCTGTTTTGGGGTTACACATAAGTGCCCGCCCTGGCTAAAATCTTATTGCTCTCCACTGCTTACCTAGAGCTCCCTTCTCCCTCCACCTGCTTATAAATAGATGGTCTGGCCTTCAGGTTTAAAAAAGCATAATTTCGTTCGGGCAGTTTGTGCCGAAAAAAATTAGCACGGAATTGGTGAGAGAAGACCAGCTTCCACAGTATCCTCCTGATTGTTTAAAAAAATATTTATACCTGTGTGACATAGTGATCAAAGCACTGGACTTGGGACTCAGGAGAGCCGGGTTCAAAGCCCCTCTTGGCCAGGAAGTTCACTGGATCTTTGGGCCAATCCTGGACTCTCAGCCCAGCCTACCTCACAGGGTTGTGATGAGGATAAAGTGGAGGGGGATTATGCAAGCCACCTTGGGTGTCTTGCAGGAAAATGGGGGATAGAGATGTAATCAATAATATATCTAAGGCACTTAGATATACCCATTCAGTTTACTACTCTAATTCAGAGGGCAAATAACTTATTTGGCTCCACGGCGACATGCGGTGAGCCAGAGACTATACTCACATGCCAGTACACACAAAATTCCTGCACCCGCACCCCCCACAACACACAGGGACAGCTGCTTACACCTCCCTCCCTGGCCACGAGGAACAGGGAGTGCAAGCCGAAAGCTTAAAACCTCTTCCTCAGCCCCACAGCAATGCTGACCAGAGTCATCTTTCCTTGCTCTCCTTGCCCAGAAACAGAGGGGGATTCTCTGCCCCGAGGCAGACGGCTGATCGGCTGTGCGGCGAGGAAAAGTGGGCAAAGCCCCCCAGGGGTATGTGGGCTGCAGGCTCCCCATAGGTCCACTCAAAAGGCAGTCTCCCTCCCTGTCCCCAGTCCTCCTTTGCAATCTTGCCAGCTGCCAAAGTTCATTTGGGGTCAAAAATGACAATCCTACTAAGCCATGGAGTACGGACTTTTTTGCTCCATTTTTAAAAAAGACATTCAGTCAGTCAGAGAAATCTCCTCCTCCTCCAAACAGAAAGACGCGCATACATACGCCCAGGACAGCAAACCAGTATTTCTTTTGCAGAACCTAATACTTAGTGATTTTCAGTCCACGGGGAAATGCTCTCCGTTTCCTTTAGGCATGCGTGAGTTATACATTTAATAAGTTGTGTCGGGCCCAATGTATTTCAAGCTCAGCATGAAACCGGTCGCCTCCTCTTTAGACGGCTAATCTCGGTTGAACATCAGGAAAAACTTCCTAGCAGTCAGAGAAGTCAACGGCTTGGGGAGGCGATGGATTCTCCGTCACTGACGGCGTTCAAGCAGAGACTGGGCTGGAGCAACCTTGCAAGATGGCCCTGAGCCGGGGGCTGAGCTCAGGGGCCTAAATGGCCCCATTCTTGGGTCTCTGAGGCTACAACAATGTTGGATCTTACACCTACCCTTTGTGCATGCCTTTTCCTCCAGCTAAAATGCTCAGAATTCCAACAGGAGCTGCTGCGTTGGAATATAGAGCTGATGAGAACGTAGAGGTCATCTAGTCCAGCCCCTTGTTCTAGAACTAGAATACATGAGACAGGTCAGCATCTCTAGTTGACATGCAGGAGTGATCAGAGGTCCATTTGGCCTGGTATTCTTTCCCCAGCTGCAGCCAGCCAGAATTTATCTAAATTTGCACACTTGACCTCACAGACTAAAATTCAGTTATTGTTCTAAACTTGCACACTTCCCTGAATTTTGCAATGAAGTTCTCCCATTAAAAAAAAAGAAAATACAGAGTAAATGTGCGCATTACATTTCCCTAATGCACAAAAATGAGCATACATTAATTAGTGAGAACTACACTGAAACCCAAAAGGCATTGAATTTGGCCAGTGCCTTTTAGAATATATATATTGGGCCAGATTTCATACAACAATGTATATACTGGGAGAATTGTGCACAAAAATGGACATTAATTTAAATGTGAACTTTGGCAACTAAATTCTCAGAATTCAAGACCAACTAAACTAAGGTTAGAAACATGAGAAACAGAAATGGACAGATTCATCCATTTCTAATTTAAGATGGGAAGCAGCAACACTACAAAGCGTTAAATTCTTCCATATTCCAAGGGAAAGTATTTTTGCCACAGCTCCCCATTTTTGGCCTAGCTGCCAGGTAGCTTTTAGGGAGGGTGAGCAAATGGATTTTGCAAATGACCGTCCGCGTGGTACAGCCAGGAGAGAGATAGCTTCCCCATATGAGTTTGCAGGGGCTGTGAATGAGATGCTCTTTTTCAGCTCAAAAACTCCACGAGGTCAAACAAAGAGAATCCCAGAGCCAAATCCAAGCTTTTCGTGTATCTGCCACCTCAGAAAAATTGTTCCACTGGAAGCTCTCCATCTGATTCCCAGTTCATCAGTTCTGTGGCTCTAACTTCAGACACAAAAAACACCAAAAACCCCCCAAAAAACTGGTTTTGGGAATGGAGGAGCGTTGTCTGTCTTGCACTAACATCAGCATCAGTAGTTCTCATTAGCCATGTCTTCTGGTTATGTCTATCCAGTCAATGGGAGGCCCATCAAATCTAGATGCCTCACCACGAAACGAAGGCTTTTGGAATACCATGGGGCAATTTCAGGTTCCAAAGAGGGACATTTTTGGGCAGGCCAAAATTAGGCGATTTAAAAGTAACCTCCAAGGATTCACAGTATCAGCTCAGCACCGTTTCAGTCAGCCCCTCCCCCAGTAGGGAAGAGGTCTAGAAAATAGGAACTGTTCCTCCTTAACAGAGAAAGGGGGAAATCATGTCAAAATCGGATGAAACGTCCAGCTCATGGAGTCATGAGCAATCAAGCCCTTCCTTTTGTCTCCGAGCAGGCCCAAGATTTATTTCTGCAGAAATGTTTCCGCTGACTCATCCTGCCACGTCCCCTTCTGGGTACAATTCTCTTCCCATTTCTGGTGCTTCCCCCTCTACCCCTGGTGCCCTCGTTGCATTTCAGCAAACATTTAACAGTTATGAATCATCAGCACACTGAAAACTGCTCTGAAATAATTCATCAAGGAGGAGGTGAAAGGGGAAGCGAGCAGATCAGCAACAGATTAAAAATCCCACAGTAACAATAAAAAAATGAAACAGACCATAAATCTGTTTATTCTAAGCATGTGGATAAATCTTCTTCCCGTAATACTCCAACCCATCTGAGAAGGCAGAAGTGTTTAAAAATAAAACACCCAACATCAAGATTATTTGGGGAGGGAGTAAACAGGGAGCTGCCTATTTGATTTGCAGGTCAGAAGTTTTCCTTCTTAGAGCTCGCGATCAAGTTCGCGATTTCAAAAATGTCGACTTTCCGCCAAGATGGTGTCCAACTTAACCATCACTGGAAGTGGACAAATACTACCGAGGCAGATCAGGTGTGGAGAAGGATCACCACATGATACGTCTGCAGCAGGTACAGGACTTAAACTTGTACCGTCTGATGATGTTTCAATGGTATATAGATATATTTAATAAAGGGAACGATTCAAGACATGAAACACTTCCTCCCATGCACTCCAATAGCAGAAGGCCGAATCCGTCTGAGCATTTTGCATTGCTTGGACTCCACAACAGTGGGGCAGCTATGGGTTTGCGAGCCTGGACTCGATGGTCTTACTAGCCCTCTCTTTAGATGGCCATACATGTTCCCTCCACTGAAAGCACCACCACTAACTCCATGCTTGAAATCTACTTCCGCATTTCTGCTACGTTAGAGTACATTCAATAGCTTGCCAGTTCTGCTAAAAGAAATGCTTTGAACACATGCAGCGTAACCTTTTCGATGCGCTCGATCAGGGCACCGCCATGACTACAAGAATAAAACCTGTCCAGCTGCTCCTTGTCTGCCACGGGATCCATCAGCTGCCATGCTCGCGGGGGCCATTTGGGTGGCCCCAGGATTGTGGGGTCAGAGACCTTGGGCCACCCCACTGCCCCCCCACCCCGCTGGCTGAACCTCAGGATGCTTGTGGAGGCTTCCTGGTCACTGGGGAGGAAACAAGGCAATCCCAAAGGGCTTTTGGTAGCGGGGAAGTGCAGATCTGCTTTGGTTCTCCGCACCCCCACTAAGAGATTACCCCCATCCCGGCTTTGCCGCATTTGTCCCATCCCCGTCTTACCGGTATGCTGACTGTTGTTACAATTTGTACTGTCAATTACCCTGATGTATTTTTTGTTTGGTGAAATTAGAGCAGAATGCACATTTGAAAGAGCATGCAGACAAACCAACAAAAGCAACAAACATTATGAGCCAGAACTGGATTTCTTGGTACGGCAGCCAGGACAGGGTCAAGACGACCTACGCTTAAGACCGATTGCTCTCCTAACAGAACACGGATTTACCTAGTCATACCTTTTTGGCTTCCACCGGATTCTGCATGGGGAGATGAATAATCTCGCTCGTTTAATTTTCTTTGGTTGTTTTAAACTTCGGATGGTTAGCCAATGGCAATATTTAGCATAGTTATGTGGGTCAATTTTAAGTGAACAAAAGTGAGCGGGGGAGAGAAGGGCGGCTTGATCTTGTCACATATACACAGCAAATTTGCTACCTAAGCTTGTCCTATATGCTAACTAATATGTACTAATACCAAACTCATTCTCCAGGTGCTGATCCTTGTGTAACCAAAACTGCAGCACCCACACACAAGAGGGAAGTAGCTTGTTGGAGGAGAAACCAGAGTTTCAGCAGAAGTGCAGAAAAAGAACAAAAATATTTTGGAGAAAGCATTTCCTAAGTAGTGTGGGCACACATGAATCACCAAAAGGAAGGACACTAATTTGTGTAAAATGTGCCCACAGTGTTTTATATGCATAGATGCAAATTTGGAGTCAGTATAATTAAAATGGAAATACCGTGCAATTCACCACAGTAAGAAAGATTGTGACCAGACGGTCTGCACACCTAGTTCATCTGCTGTTTGGGTACCGTCAAGGGACGATGGCAAGCCAGTTCTTCCTTCAAATGGATTCTCTCTCTTTAAACCAGAGGCACCTGCCAGCCCTTCCAACAGAGGAGCTTCCGCCGTAAAAGAGGACGCATGGCCAGCCTCAGCCCGAAACAGGTCAATGAGAGCTGAACACACTCAGCACTTGTGGGACGCTGGCTGAGTTTTGGAGGGAACAAAACAGAAAAAGGGGATAGGCCGGAATGGAGTCTCCATAACAAAGGCCTGTCTGGCTGGGTTGCACCCGAAAGAGAAATATTCCATGCAGCATCTCTCACAAGCAGCAACATTTAACCATGACAGAACAGAAACACGTTCCCCACTGCCTCAAATCTCAGGGGATTAAATTCCATTTGCCTGGGAGATGGATTTGAGATTACTGTCAGGAAAGGACTAAACCGACACAGTCTCCACTCTGTCAGTCTTGGAAATGACTGGAAAGGAAGTTCAGGAATTCAGACTGGAAATGAAGGAAATTCACAGCATGCACCCAGCAATATTTTGAAATAAAAAATAGAGGCAGACTTGTGCATTTATAACAGCTCCATTTGCATTGCAAGAATGAATGCTTTCCCCCGTTGCATATTTCTGAAGGATCTTCCCTGGAAACATTTTCTGTGGAACAATAAAACTAGTGGCACTCTCCACATATGGGTGTTTTGCAAATAACAGGTAGGTTCCTGCCCCAAGGGGCTTACAATCTTGAATTAGACAGAGAGGGGAAGAAAATGGAGGTAGGAATAAACAGGGGAGTCAAACACATAATATGGCCTCTCCTCCTCTCTACATCAGGAGTGTAAAACATGGGGTCCAAATCTGCTGCCTTAGGTCCCAATACCCCCTTTGGGTTCCGCATGCGGGATGCCTCCTTCCTTTGGCCCACCAATCATCCGGTCTTTTCCAGGCTTTTCTGCAGTTTTCCCTATTCTAAAAATCAGAAACACTTAGTTATGGAAAATAAAAGCCTTAAGCTAGACCCAGCTGCTATTTTGGCCCACTCTCCTGGACTTTGGCCTGAGTAACCCCAGCGCTGAGAGCTTGCTCAAGATGGAATTTAGCCACCTGGCTAAAAGAGGCTTAGTCCCTTTGCTCTACTTGTGCTCATTCCGTGATTCTGTCAGTGATTCCATTCTGTAATGATCCTGTTTTCTGTTCTTGTGATTTCTCCATGGGAAGAAACCCCTGATCTCAAAGGAAGGGTTCGGTGCCCTTGGCACCATGCCAGGCCTTTGTGCCAACTGAGGGGAGGCACGTCCGGGCAGCAACTGTAAGCCCTCCCATGTCCTGGCCCCTCCTCTCCTCCGGAGCATCCCGTTTTCCTTCCTTCTGAGGCCGCCTTTGCCTTCTCAGGAAATAGCCAGCAGCGTTCTTTCCAAAGCAGCTACGAAGGGCAGAGGACCGACCGGAATGGGAAGCCAACCCCTTTGGCAGCAGTGCTGGGAAGGGCCTTCCGCAATTCGAAAGCCCCCGAGCCACTGCCCCGGAAAACACAGGACGGCTTTCTAAAGCTTTTCATGGACATCCTCAGGCTGTATCCTTTTTAAAGCTGGAGAACATTCTGGGATATTTTTTTTAAAAAACCCTCTCGCTCTTGAGGATGTGCGCTTACTCATTTCTGAACCGCCACCAAAAAATGCATTGCAGGTTCAGCGAGCCTCTTCTATGAAATTGATGTATAGGTTTATTTAGAACATGGTAATCCTAACTAAAGTCATATATTCAAAATAATAATCAGAACAGTCATGACTCATCTCACAACAGATTTATTGTGAAATTCATCTGGCTCGGCGCCAAACAGATTCATTGCATCTTATTAACATGGGAACAATGCATTTCAGGATGGTACAACTTGGCGTCATTGTCTCTTTTGTTAAGGCTTTGCTTCTCTCTCTTGTTCTCTCTCTCTGTGGATATACGCTTAATAGAATTTGTAAGCAGACTTTTTCTACCTCTGCAAGCACTGGCGTTTCCCCGAGCCTTGCTGACACCCGTCACATGCATGGATGGAGCTGTTTTGGCTGCAGGAGGGCTCACACTTGGAGAATGAGTTTGCTATTAGTATACACTAATAGCTTGGTAGGCGGTGAGGAAGGACACAAAAATGGTTAGGGGAGCATGCCTGTGGTATACAAGTCGCCCATCTGTGGCATACCAGATCGGAGAAATGTTCCAAGACTCCATTTGGTCAGAAAGAAAGCCATCTTATAAAAATGTAGAAACTTCTTGGACAGGGGTAAGAGGCTCTGAACTGACGCCTTGCCAGGCCCTTCCAACAGCGCAACCACAGGCTGGCATCTTGCTTTAGAGAGCTCCCTGTTACACCCCCCCCCCCCACACACACACAGAGCCTATGCAAGAGCGAGCATGGGACTTAATTACCCTCTTGAAGGGAAAAAGAGCACGGCTGATGTGCTGTTTGCCAAAGCCCTTGGCAGGCCGGAAATGCAGATTATTATACTATATTTCTTGAGCGCAACTGAAGCAGCTGCCATTGGCTCAGTTCTAGTCCTATATTTTGGCCATCTTTCTTCCACTGCAACTATCAGATGCGGCCAAACAGGGAAATGAAAGAGAGAGATGGTCCTCCTTTGAGAATTCTCTTTTTCTGGAGGGGGTTGATTTTGGGAAGCGCAGCTGAGGCAGCTTGCTTTTTGGATGAGTTTCAAGTTAAATCAGCCTTGTTCCATGGGGATTTCCTGCAGCGACCTTCGGTTGACCTTTTCCACCTCAAAGAACTGTTTATTGGTTTTTCTGTGCACCCTCCGGTGCTGTTGACGGGCAGGAAGGCACGGCTGGGGGGAAAGAGGGTGGATGCTCTGTTCTTCCTTTGTTCACTCCACAAATTGGTTTTTATAAGGTGGGGGGGAGTCGGCCTTCAAAGGCGCACGGCAATCTGATCCAGAGCTGCTCGGGTGCCACAGGGACTAGGATGACACGCCTCTTCACGGCCCTTCTCCCTCACTCCCGTTACACTTATCTGTAACCTCTTCTTGATAAACTTTCAAAGCCGCTTATGAAAAATGAGGATGTTTATGATAAAAAAGATGAGACGGCTATAAACACAACCACCTCTCGTCTGGATAATTGCCCCTCCTGGCTTATAAAAGCCAGCCAGGAAGGGAGCGAGTCATCCCCGCCTGCCAGGGGGACTGGCCCCACGGGGCTGGCGGTGGTGAGGCTGCTTCTGAGGAAACCCTCCTTTGGCATGGAAGACCTTCGTGGAAGACTTTAGGCCCATAGAAACGGATCCTTTGCTGGGCAAGATTTTCTAGTGGGTGCCTGGAGCGTACCCCCCTCCACACCCTCTTGGATGGAGCCGATTGCCTGGGTCCATTTCAGCTGGGGCCCAAGGCCAGCATAGGAACGACGATGCGTGCCAGGACAGAGAGAGGATACTCCCGCACTTCTCGGTACTTTGCATACCATCTGGCATGGTATCCTTCTGAAGTAACCCTCCAAGCTGGAGGTGGAAGGAGTACTGTTTACAGTGGTTCCACTCCTACATGGATTCTCCAGCATGGAGATCCTCAGGCTGTTCCCCAGGCTGTTGACCATCTAGGTGGAGCCACTGACTAGGCTCCTTGGGATTTTGCTGATGGCATAAAGCAATTTTTCTCCAAGTAAGCAAGTAAGGCTTCGGAGGTGCCTGGCAAACGGAAGCTCCATCTTGACAGGGCTGAGATGCTGACAGTGGACAGTTGCTCTGGCTGGGTGAAGGGTGCTCAACCTCCCTTGGATGTGGTTGCGTCCCCCCCGCCCACCCCCCCAAAGCATCAGAGCAGCTGGAGGTACTCTTTGATCCATCTTTGTCACTGGCCCCCGTGACACATAGAAACAGAACGAGTCAGAAGGGGCCTCCTGGGCCGTCTAGTCTGACCTCCAGCACCTCCGACACGCAGTGACTTCTGTCAGCGTTGACTGATACAGTTACTCTATTTGAGTGATGCTGTCCTACAAGAAATGGAAGCCGCCACCAAACCCTAGAGGACCATGGCCAGACAGGGCTGAGTAGGGTGGACAACCTGTGATCCTCCAGATGTTTCTGCTTGAACTTCATCACCCCACCCGGCTGGCTATGTCGGCTCGGGCTGATGCTTCTCGTGGGCCAAAGCAAGTTGCCCACCTCTGATGCAGACAGCAGGGAGCTGGAACTGCATGGATGGTTTGATAATGTAAGGTATCTGCTGATATTCTCTCTCTGAAGCCTTCAAGACAGAGCAAGACCGGGGGAAGGAGACCGCACCATGACGGAAGACCAGATGGCGGCCACCCACAGGCTTCATGTCACCCACAAATCACATCTACCTACTAGGTGTGCAGTGTTCCTATTCCGCTGGAAGTGTGGAATTAGTCCAGGACTACTGCTGAGGAAAAGCAGAACAGAGCAATCCCTCCTGACAAGACCCACATGCTGTCAAGCGATTCCCAAATATTTCACATTCCATGGCTAATCTTCAGTTTATGCATATGCCTGTCTTCTTAGGCAGGTTTGGGACTTAGCTCCATGTCGCTCCCTGTCCAGACCTCCCTCCTCCTGGAATGCCTCTGGCAGCAAGTACCATGCACCATGTTCACATTTTTGCTGATCTTTACTCCGGAGCAATTCAAGATCCGCAACTGGGTTTTAGCAAAAATAAACTCATGATAAAAACTCATGTCTCTCTCAATGGACAACTGGATGCAGAATGGCCTTCTTCAACCTGGCGGCTTCCAGGTGTGCCAAGTTCCAACTCCCATCATCCCCAGCCATACATTGGAGAGCTTCAGGTTGGGGAAGGCTTACACAGAGACCAGAGACTAGCTGTGTGATGCTAGGCCTTTTTACAGTCTGGTTGCCTTGTGGCATATTGATCTATAAGATAACAGATCAGACATACAAGATAATGGTGAAGCAGTATGGTGTAGTGGTTAGAAGGTCCGCCATTGACCGGGGAGCCCCAGGTTCAAATTTTCACTCATGGGATGTCTTTGGATAAGCCAACATTTTCAAGGTAGCCTTCTTCACAAGACTGCTTGTGCGGATTATATGCAGTTTGCATATGCTACCCTGAAGATGGGTGAGATTAAAGAAGAGAAGGATTTGATAGCAACACTTTCCAATAAGCAGGTCTTCCTCCATCTGACAAGCAACACCGGGATGCTGAGGAATCCTGCAGGTTTGAGGAGATGGTCAAAGTGCTCTCCTTCCAGTTTAGTGCGTTCTAGAAATTTATGCTGGAGAAAATTCTGGGTCCGTTCTACTGTAGTTGTCACCTGAGAGCAGAGCATTTGACCTCACTGTGGCTTGAGTCAACATTGGTCTCAAGATGGATTGCCGACTTGTAACCTTGGGGACCAAGGTCTCCTCTGGGCACTGCCCTGTACCCCATCGGGATAGCACTACACTTTCCTTAGCATTTAATTTGGATTAACCACATGAGAGCCTTCGGGGTATGGGATGGTATACAACTGAGATAAATAAATGGGTGATTCCCTGAGCCATATATAAAGAAGGGGATGGGGCCATGCTGGTTGTGGGGAGGGGACCCCCCCACTGAAACGGCATCGTGCGTTCATGCACCAGAGGCAGCGCGCCACCCTACAGCATAAAAAGTGGGGAGGCAAATGGGGAGTGACAGGATCGCCAAATGGCACCAGCAAACCCTTTTGCGATGCAATTGTCAGGTTGTTACACAGTGGTGCTTTGGGATTCCTTTCCTGAGATGCACGAATTTCCTTCTCCACCAATTCTAATGCATTATCAGTGAAACATCTGATCGAAGCAATTCAGAATTTAATAACTGATCTGCAATCAAATGTGTCGATAAGTATGTCACAACACCAGAATGATTTTTTTAAATAAACAGAAGGTTACCGTTAATATAGATTGATGTGTCTCAAATGAACCAGAAATAAATATGATGAAATTAAAAGATGAACAAATGCTTAATAAATAGAGCAATGAAATCTCTAACTATAATTCTAGAGAGAGTTGTACCAACAGTGAATAAGAAATTTGGAGATGAATGTACAGAAATGCTTCCCATTTGAAACAGAAATAGGAAAAGTTTCTGTCATTATCTGGCTAAAACCAAGACGTATGTATTTATCCAGTCCAGGATACAACTGTGTTTTTTTTCAGCCAAAGGGGCTCTGATCAAAAAAGACCCTGTGTGTCTATTGCCCAGCCAGAACTACCATTGCAAATAATAGAACAGATGAACCGGCACCATGACAGTCTCATCTCAGAGCTTTCTCTGAGATTCTAATTTGCCCCTGAAGAGCAAAAAGGTTGACTCTCAGCTTCATTCATTCATTCATTCATTCATTCATTCAATTTATATCCTGCCTTTTCCCCCAAAGGGCTCAAGGCAGCTTACACCATTCTCCTCCTCCATCTTATCCCCACAACAACCCTGTGAGGTAGGTTGGGGTGAGAGCCTGTGACTGGCCCAGAGTCACCCAGTTGGCTCCATGGCCGAGTGGGGACTCGAACCCAGGTCGCCTGAGTCCCAGTCCCGTGCTCTTAACCACTACGCCACACTGGCTCTCAATAGCTTGCAGACAATAACTCCTAACCACATTCTAGGTAGTTCCTTCTATGATTATAGCAAACCAAGAATCATTTTCAACCAGAGTCCGACCCAATTGACAGTGAAACAACTGTGAAGACGGAGGTAGGGTGAGCTATCAGATCGCCTGAGTCGGCCCTTTGGACCCGCCCTCGGCCCACTGAGCTCTCCCGGAGGCACATCACCCAAATTATTGCTATCAGCAGTCTTCTGGCAAATCCCAAACGCTGACAAAGCATCGTCGCAGGACAACTCCCAAGGAGAGCCTTACTCAGAGGCACCTGCTGAGAAACTCTGAGAAGCGTGAATGCAACACATTTGATGTACAACACAGTGTACTTTTGATAGAGGGCTCTGGACCCACTGGCTTGGCGCCAGATGTGGAACCTTCCTTCCTCACTCACATATATTCATCTTGATTCGGGAGGAACTGGCAGCTACATGCTTGTTTGTGTGTCCCCCGCCCCCCCCCCCCAAGTCCAGGAGTACAACATGTAGGAGTAAGATCAGCACGTAGCTGCCGAGATAGCTCTATCTTCAACCTCAGGCCGAACCAGCCCCTGGGGGTCTAAAACTGGCTCTCCGGGGTCCCTCTGAAGGTCACACCCCCTTCCCCAGACCCAGCCCCTTTCCCTGAGCCACCAAAGCTTTGGTGGTTTCCTGCCTTTGTGACCCCCTCCCCCCCAAAAAAAACATTGAAAATCCTCTCCTGTGACTTAATTACCGTACTGGCAAAAACAAGCTAAAATAAGAGCATACAGAATTATGCAGGATGTGAAGTGGATAGGGAGATGTTTTTCTGCCTTTCTCGTAATATTAAAAGCCTGGCACATCCCACAAAGCCAAGCGGTCAAAGGAAGGGCCTCTTCACACAACGCACGGTTCAACGGTGGGTTTGGCTTCCGCAATCGGAATGGTTTAAAAAGGCGTAGGGCAAATGTGTGGAGAATTAGGCCATGGGATGGCTGGAGGTGACTTCCCGTGTCAGAGAAAGGCAACCCCCATGCCCCAGTTGCTGGGGGGAGTGGGCGAGGGGGGTGCTGTGGCGGGGGGTGCTCTCCCCTTGGGCAGCCGGTTGGCTCCTGTGCCAGCAGCAGGCTGGACCAGGTAGTCCTGGGGACGCTCCAGCAGGGCAGTTCCTATATTGCAACCTTCTCGTCTTCCTCTGCAGCATCCTAAAAATAGCTGCAGAGAGGCTGTGTGAGCCTCTGCTTTAGGAAGCGGCAGGGAGACCGCCTGCTAGGAGAGGTGTGAGGAGATGACGGCCTGCTTGGAGCAGGAAAGCCCTCCGCGCAGGAAAGGTGACGCATCCCGCTTCATCCTGACCGAAGGGCCATGCAGCCCGCTTCCTGTTTCCCACAGTGAGCAGTCCAAGGGGAATGGGCTTCTCCTGATGCCCCTTCTGCAGGCGATTGCCTTAGAGTCAGCCAATCCTAGAGGAGATCAACCCGACTGCTCTTTAGAAGGCCAGATAGTGAAGATGAAACTCAAATCCTTTGGCCACCTAAAGAGAAGGAAGGACTCCCTGGAGAAGAGCCTGATGCTGGGAAGGTTGAACGTGAAAGGAGAAAGGGGCGGCAGAGAATGAGGTGGCTGGATGGGGTCACTGGATGGGGTGGTGGGTGTGGGGTTGGGTGAGCTCCGGGGGGGCAGAGTAGGACAAGACTGGCGTGGTGTGGTCTTGTGGTCACAAAGAGTGGGGCACGACTTTGCAGCTGAACAAACAGGCACAGCTCCCTCCAAGCCCCGTGGCTGCCTCCTCCGGCTACGGAAAGCAGCAACCGAGACACAAAATAGGTGCACCCCTCCTGAGGACCTTCCTAGCAGCTCGTGGACAGTCTTTGGGACCGTGGGGCCCCCAGAAGTTTGGGGCAGAACAGTGAGGCCCATGCCACTGAATGTGCAGGAGGGCACCCAAGCTCAGCTAGGCAGGCTCAAAGCAAGTGAAGCTGCACATATTATGGTCTGGGGCACAGCGGCCCCGTTCCTTCACTGCATTTCTACATGGCACCAAAGCTGAAGCATTCTGAGCAGTTTAAAAAGATTACAACCTCGAGGGCCTTTTTTAAGCAAAGGCAGAAGTCCTACAGCTCCCAGCATCCCCCAGCCAGCACAGTTTGCTGTGGCACAGTGGACCTTTTTTCTGGCTAAACATGCACACAAGCGCACACTCCAAAACAACGGTGGTATACTTGGTATAAAAGCCACCCACATGCAAACACATAATCTGCATCTATCAGGAATTTTCATCAACAATGAGAACACAAGACGTAGTTAAAACCTTTTTCTATGCTGGCCACTGTCTACACAGAAAGCTATATAGCATTCAGTATATAATACATACATAAAAATAAATATCAAGGACAGGGAAATAGCAGGGAGAAGGAGGAAAAAGAGTGGGTGACCGGAGCATGCTGATAGGTTCCCTATTTAAACCCAGTCCATTTATAACGCCGCCGTTCTGAAAGCTTAAGCAGAGGAGGAGTGTGTGGGCGCATCCGTTTTTGAAATCCAGAAACATTTGTAATTCTACTCACAGTACCACTTTGAAACCCGCTGATCTGAATAGAGGGGAAAAACACCACCAACAACATTCAAGCGATCTGTCTTGGTACTTTCATGTTAGTTCACATTTCCCGTAAGCTCCGGGAAGGGCCGCTTCTTCCAAAACAAAAAAAAAAAAAAACCAAACCCAAATGTCTTCACAGCCCTGCCCCAACACATGATGGCCAAACCATCTGGAAAAATACAACCTTAGCTATCATCCAACTCCAGCAAACATCCCTCAGCCAGTGGATCAGCTTTGTTCTGCTGAATGGAACCCCCACGTCAAAAGCAGATAGAGGTTACTTGCCCTCTTCTCCCCGAATCTAAAGGAAGGATTCTGCAAATGTTAGCAACAGCCATGCAACATGTGACTAGCCAGGCTGAAACGCCGAGATTGAAAAGACAGTGCAGTGAAGCGGTTAGAAGGCTCAGTGCAGCAAACTGGACCAGTCACTATTTCAGGGTGTAGCTTGTCTCACAGAGTGGCTGTGAAGAGAGAATGTTTGCAGAGGGAGACCCATGGGGATGATCCAGGGCTCCTTAAAGGAGATAGGGGTGTGTGTGTGTTGTTTGTAGTCTACCAGCAGCACACAGAATCTTGCTGGATGCTTGAACTGCTCCCCTGTTCTTGTCAGCTCAGCCAGGCAAAGAAAACAACAGGTCTGTGGAGTCTTGGAAGGGCTGGCGCACTGAACTGGTGGGATTTCTTTGGCTTGAATGCCCACAAATTTAAACTTTCAGCAATGCCAATATTGCACTTTCCTTTCCATTCAGGATGGAAGAAAGTCTCAGCAGGTGTTGCTTGTTAGGTAAAAGACACCTGCTGAAACTCCTTGCTCTACAAAATTACAAAAGCAGCAGAAAGGTTTGAGTTATGCTTTCCCCCAAAATTTTCTTTCACACTTAGCCATCCTGTTTTCCATTTGCCTCGCAACAAACCTTTATACTGTCAAATATTTCACTTGTGTATTTGCAGCCCTCTTTTAATCTTTGGAAAGTTGGATTCCATCCTTGCAATTTTACTCTGTCAATTATATTTGGAACAGGTCAATAGAGACTTAGATTTCACTAAATTTCAGTGTGCTAAATAAATAAAGTGACTCTGCATGGGAACCAGGGATTTTACACAAAAAATGGTAATGAGTTCTAATCCTCCCTAGATGTGCGAGGAATCCAATAGGGAGGGACGATCCAAAAGAGGTCCTTAATCTAGCCCCAGGGTTCTGGTTTGTTAACCCTGTACTGGCACCATCCCCCAGTAGCACAGGTTAAACTAGTCTGCCAATTATCCTTTGAAGAACAACCAGGCACTTTGCACAAGTTGTGGGTTTATGTGTATTAGGCAGCTCTACGCAAACTACTCAAGAGTGATGTCCTAACCTTTGTAAGCCGTCCAGAGACTTAGTAATGGGATGGCATGTAAAAACTTTGAACAGATAGATAAAATAACCTGAACCCAAGACCTGTGTGAAATCCATACATGCCTAGAATGTAGACAGAAAGACACGGTTTTAGGATTGCTCACTCTTTCTGCCCAGTCAAGGGCACTTGTACATGGAAAGAAACCCTGGTTTTCCTAGCCCTGCAGCCAGGCATAGTCCTGTCCATTCAGACAAGCTGCATAATAGCAGCAATCAGGGTGTTCTTGCTGACTGCTTACCCTGTTTGCCCGATTCGGGCTCTTTTCATGTCTGACAACACCCACAAGGTCCCCCCCTTTTTTTACCCTATCCTGAACCTAACCTGAAGCTTATCCCAAACCTTATCACCAAGCTATAAGCCCTATATAGACAGCTTGCACAAAAATAGCATTGAGGGCGGTCTTACTGACCTCTCATTCCTTCTGCCCCCCCAAAGCCAGTTCCCTGCCCATGCATACAAAGGGAACACACATGAAGTAGAACTCCCAGTGTTCTTTTTGACTTCTTGCTTTCTTTGTCCAACACACAGCATTACCCATTCTCTGCACATGTGCAGAGTAATCCTAATCCCAACCTGCTACGTAACTTGAACCCTAAAACCCGTGTACAATCACGGCACATTTAAATAGCATGCCGTAAGCAATACTAGAAGGCACTACTCGGTGTGTTCTTTACAATCAGACATGTCTTTCTGCCCAAGCGAGGCTTTTTCCAGGCCCTGGGAAAGCACAGAGACGCAGTTTAAAAACATGCAAATTGTGGTCTGTCTTTGAGATTAAAGTTGGGGGGGGGGACCTCAACAATCCCACTCGTACCCCTTCCTAGGGTCAGACTGGAGAGGGACAGAACATTGGTTGCACTCAGCCAAGCTCTTTGCTCCCGTGAAACCCTGGCTATGTAGCGCACTCTGGCCAGTCACTAAGTTTAACTTGCCTCTTCGGGTTCTTGCTGTGCGTGTAAAATATGGAAGCAGAAACAACTCTAGGGAGCTTGCAATAGTGTGGACCCCCTGATGGGGGTGTGGACCCACAGCAGCTGCCCAGTCATGCTTACCCCTGCACTGCCCCACCAGGCAACGAGACTCCCCGATGTGCTCATTTGCCAGCTTCCTTTACTCTGGACTTTGCTGCTCACCCTTGCAATGCCTTCTACTGTATAGGGAAAAGAACGATGCACCATAAGCTTTTCTGCTGGTTTCTGTGCTGTGATTGCATTGCTGCAACAACAGCTGCTTAAAACAACAGACCCTGCTAAACCCGCTTTGTGAACACCAGCAATCGGAATCCGGGGCTTGAGAAAACCTAATGGAGGCCTCATGCTTTCATCTGGCAAAACAAAGCTTACCTAAAGAATGTGGAACTGTTTCAAGGTGGCTCAGTGTTCCGTTACCGGCCTGTAATTAGCATTCCGTATTTGATCAATTATACGTCTGACCTTGGAAACACAGGGTACCGCTAGCATTTTTCCAGTCCTGAGCACCTTTAGAATTGGGGAGGGAACCCCGGAATAGGATCTTGTTTAGCTTTCATTTGAAAGAGGTTTTGAGCATTGGCAACTGGGGGTGTTTTAAAACAGGAAGGGGAGGTTAGTGGATGTAACCAAAGGTCACCGGCATCTGAGGAGCCAGACCAGGCGGGTGAATCGGTCAACTTACTGGTGCTTACAAGAAACATTAAGGTTGAGCTTCTGCAGTACATTTAGGATATCTATCATCTGAGAAGCTTTTAAGGAAGTGTTCGGGGGCTGGAGTAACACACGACACTTAATTACATTAGTGAGAAGCCGCCTCAGCTTTACAGTTTGAGACTGGCTGTCTGAAAGAGGCGATGCATTGTGAACAATGATTTTCTAAAGAGCACCTTATTTTGAAGGATTCGCAGCTGTGATCTCCAGCAAGTCGGGGCCAGTGCAGTGCAACGAGAGCAGTACAAAGAGTTGGGAGCTGAAGTAGGCAGAGGCTGCGTGAATTGTGATGCCCACGAGAACCAGTCAAATGTTACATTCTCTAGGCCTTTGGACTTTTAACAGTACCACAGAAAATTGGGGGAAGACTAGGATCAGACTGCTGCTCCAGAACGTCACAGGTCTAACCTGGCCCACATCCCACCAGGTAGCTGGCAAGAAATTCCAAATTCTGAACGCTTCTGCCATGACTCGGTAGGTTGCGGCCTGGTTCTAGTCCCGATTCTCCAAGTTCTGTTCTGATCTCGCCTTCATCAAAGGATCTCTCCAAGCTCCGTTTTGACCCAGGGAGATGCATTCTTCAAGTCTGTATGGGGCACGAGCTGCTTGAGGGCTGATGGCAGCCCGCAAGGGGTCTGACTGGCTGGGACTGGTTTGGGGAGGACCACTGGCACCAGCGCCGTGGATGGGCGCAAAGGCCACGTGGGCAGCGATGCCATACAGGTTAAGCTTCTCGGGTGCCAGTAAGAATTCTTTTAAATGATTGCAAATAAAAACGAGCCTATGCATATACCTGTCTTTATTATCTATTCTTGCTTTAAGCAGCAAATATAATACGATGAAAATTTTTCACCTGGCGTATCAAATGACCCCATCTGATTTTTGGCCCGCTATTTCTGTTTTCAAGGGTTGTCTTATATGCAGATACGGTAGTTCATTTCAGGCCAGTGTGTTCAAACAGAGTGCCACAGTTTTACTGTTGGCAACATAAAAAGTAAGAAGGCGACAGGGTGCATTAAAAGAGGAGACCAATTGCCTCCAAAGGTCATACCAGCTTTGGGGCAGTAAGAGGGGGGGGGCAGGACAAGAGCCTGATGAGCAGTACTTAAGAGGTAATGACATTTGGCACTTAATGAATTAGTTTGTAAATTGCAAGGAAGCAGTTAACCATTAAACTGATCAGTATGGCAGGAGTGGATGGGGAGGGGCCCTTTCTGTACCATTCCTCAAGGAATATTCTTCAGATTCCTGCAAAACTGTATGCCAAGCAGGCCTGAATATAATTCGAAAAATGTACTTTAAACATTTAGACATTGGCGCTGTCTTCCTTTTGTTTGATTATTTTTCAAAGAAGAAACTTTATATCCTGTCTTTCCTATACAGATCAAGGCAACTTAAAAAAATACTGAACCCACTTCGGAACAACTAAGAAAACAGGTAGCAATAAAACAATTTAAAACGGCGAGAACAACCTTATCTTCACCATAAAGTCTAAGAACCAGTTGGGCAGTGCATGATTGCATGGGCAAGCCAGAAAATTCCACCTCCAAAGAGCTAACACCTTCCCAGATTGGACGAGCTTAACTCTTTCCTCCCTCCACACTGTGCCCTTGCGAGTCTCCATCCCTTAAACTGTAAGCTGATCAGGGCAGAGAACTTTTTGTTTACTTTCTGCGGTAAAGTGCCAGATACACTGATGGTGCTGCATAAATAAGGCAAAATATTAATTTTCAATAGAGTTGTATACTAATTAAACTGCGCCTTGTCAGTTGATTAACTTTCCACCAGATGACTAATTGCATCTAAATATTCTTAAATATTGGCTCACCCTCCCTAGGAGGGAGTCATTCCGGAGCCCATGAAAGAAGGAGTTTACTTCTCATATCCTACCATTCAGCTGAGGGCTTCACAGTGTTTCAATAATGGCCAGAAAGAAGCGTTCAGCTTCTGATGGAAGGATTTGGAAGGGTTCAGAACGACAGCTGGGTGGTTGCGAACTGTGTACACACACCTAATTCGTATAGGCATTATCATGTTAATACCAGGAGCCCAGTCTGGCGGTAATAATGCCTTTATTCTTTGCTATTTCCTCTGTGGGTAAAAGATCATGGCACATTAAACACAACGGATGTGCCCTTTGAACCCAAAACTGTTCCTTGGGCAATAAATCAGAAACCTGCCATTGGAGCACAATGGCTCTGAAATTAATTACCTGATAAGGGTGTCTGTCTGGTCTTTCCTCCCCCCACCCCAAAACAGAAATCACATGGGTGCATGCGAGCCCAGACACAAAGCGGGGCAGGAGAGATCCTTCCTGTAACAATTATGGCATAACTCCGAGAGGCAGTTCGGGCATTTGCTGGCGCCGTGAATGCCAACGGCCATGTGTGAATTTGGAACTCAGGGGCTCTGAAATAACGGGGGGACACGTCTGGTTGCAGGAAGTTATCCGACACACATGGTCTGCTGCCATGGCGACGGCGGTTCAGTTGTCTGTATCCCAGCCATCCATCTTTATAGGGCTGCTGCTGCTGCTCTTTTTCAATTGGCTTGACAGCGTGACTAACCTTCAGCAGTGGAGGAGAGCCGATCCCAATCTCCTTTCCGTCTCTTCCTCGACGTAATCCCTTCTTATCCCCCATTCCTTTCCCGCATGGTGTGTGAAAATTGGACGGACCCAGGGTTGCTCACTCCCCAAAGGAACCCCAGCCAGGTCCCCACTTACGCATTGAACGGGGCTTGGCAAATTAAGTTCTTCAAAGGACGGAAATATACCTTGACAGCTGTTAAAGTCTGGTTTGCAGGACACAGGAGCAGGGCTGGTACAAAGAGGCCGGCTATTTTTCAGAGCGAGCTCAGACTGCCATTTGAAAAAGAGGTAGAACATGCCATTCTGTGACTCTGCGCACACACGCACACAGCCTGCACTGGTGCCAAAATGACACAGTTCTCTTCCCTGTCTGCATTCAGTACCTAGACGCACCCCATGAGGTAGGTTATGGGGACACCTAATGCCCATTGTAGGGCCACCCATTCAGGGTCGTTCCCTGTCTCAGTCCTCCTAACCCTCCACTTGAAGAGCTGCCAAAGGACCAGCTTCTATCTGAGGGACTTTCCTCCCCAGAGACCCCAGGGAAGGGAAGAGAGATGCTTTAATGCTATCCATTGACAGTTTGCACCCTGGTCAGTTGACCACAGCGCTCTTCACTGGAATTATAGCCATGCTGTCCACTTGTACATATATATGCATAAATTAGCATATGCATTTTATGCAAATAGGTACCCTCTATTACCTTCCTTTGTGATTGGTTTCCTCTTGGGTGGTGGTGGGTATTTGGCCACCGTAAGCCCAACTGGCTCTTGTTTAATAGAGGGATACGACTTACTCTTACAGTGGGATGCTGTACTGCCAGTACTCTCAGCAGCCGAACTTGGAGGCTCGGAAACAGCTGTGCAGGGTAAGAGCAGCAGCAAAAGCTACCCGGGCCCACCTCCCTATCCTTGCAGCCGGCATTGTGAGAGAGGGAAGGGGCTAGAGAGGCTTCAGGGTGGCTCCTATGCTGCTCCAAAAGCTCCTTCCCAGCCCACCTTCTCCTCCCCTCCAAGGCTTCACGCTCAGCCTTGGAGAGGCGGCTGCTCAGACTCTTCTGGCACTGGCCAAACGGAGGAAGGGCCAGGGCATTAAATCTCAGCGCACTGTCTCTGAAGAATCCCACGGCCCTCAGAAGTTGTCCGGGGGAGCAGAGTTAACCAAATATTCCTTTATCCTATCCGCAGCCTTGCCTCCAGCCCTAAAAGGCACTGTGCAAGAGCAAGAAAAGTAGCAAGATCCACTGCCAGGCAGCCCCAAAACATTAACACACATTATTCAGTCCTCTATTTCCATATTTTGTCTCGCTTCAGCATGAGAAAGTCATCAGTTCTGCATTCTGATGATGGAGCCAGGAATGCCAAGGGACAAGAGCAAGACAGGCAGCCTTGGCGTCCTTCCAGGAGTCAGAGCAAGAATACATTTTTCTTTTGCAGAGACTCTTCTACATCCAGGAGATTAAAGAACGTGGTGCCACAAGCAGGTGGCTTGAGATACAGAGCGAAGGGCCCTAATCGCTGCACAAGGCCGGGCTGCCAGTCTTCGAGAACGGTTCCGTTTAGCTGCCACTGGTTTCTTTTCAAAGGTTGTATTTCATTCTACTATAAAAACAAACCAATCTCAATAATTCTCCAGCAAGCAAAGCTGAGCCACAAATTAAAATGCAAACCACATGACCCACAACTATCAAAATCAGAATAGACAGAAGTGAAAGAGGACTGCTTCCTGGCATCCGAAGTTCAAGAAGGGCGTCAGGCAATGAACTCTGGGAAGAGTTCCAGAACAAAGCCACCAACAGAAAAAGGCCCTGTCTCTGGTCGTCCTCTGCCCATTGGAATGACAAAAGTCTTCTCATGCTTTTAGCTGTCACACCTGTGGGACAAGGTGGCCCTCTGGATACTCTGTAAGCTTGTGTGGCTAATAGCAGGTAACAAATGCTGTCGTGGGTACACCTGTCCACCGAGCTGCCACCATTTTTTAATTTCTCCTCCCAAACGTTTGCCCCCCCCCCCACCTGAAGTGGTTTTGTTTTGGTCTGGGTTTTGTACTTTTGAAAGCCCCGGGGATTCCCAAGATGTCCAGGCAATCCCACTCCTGTGGATCGCTTACTTGCGAGCAGGTGGGCTGCCCACCCGTGGCAAGGGTCGCACTGAGCAAAGCCCTCAGCTGCATGCTCGGCGTCAGGGCCCGTTTGCTTCTAAAGCTCACCATGGGCCGTTCTGTGTAAACTCACAGAACTGCTGAGCATGTTGTGCAAATTTGCCTATTGAGTCAACCACAGCTGTAGTACAGAACAGCCTTCTCCAACCTTGTGCCTTCCTGACACATCTGGACTACAATACCCATAGTTCCCAGTCAATGGCCCCACTGGATGGGGTTTCTGGGAGTTGTGGTCCAAATGCCTCTGCGGGCCACCAGGTTGGGGAAGGCCGGTATATAAGAAACAGGGAAGGATTTTTTCTCGGTTCACAAACCGTTCATAAAATTGGTCCAGTGCTCCCATGAGAACCCAACCGGATGGGCCCTGGGCAGCCATGTTTGTTCGTGCACACGTTCTCCTCTTCCACACATCAAGCGGAACGAGGTTGCATGTGGGAAGGGGAGCGGAAACCGTTTCCTTTCCCCACCTCACCTCACCAGACTTTAAGCCACAGGGAAGCAATGTCTGGCCGTGGGGAGGGCTGCTTCACCGACCCACTGCCAAATTTGCCACCCAAAATTTGGCAGGGAGCTTACACCTTATTCTGAAGCGAAATCACACCCCAGGAGGCTTCCACAAATGCCGTTTGCACGCAAGGCGTGTGCTCCTTGTTCCGCTTGTGGCAAGCGGAATACTGGCTTCGCTGGCGCCCCAGGAGCAGAGGCGCGTTCAGAATGGCAGAGGGGATGTACGCGGTTCTCATGGACCTGGTGTGGCTCGCATTTATTTTGCATCCAGCGTGACCGAAACTGAAAATGAACTGGGTGAAGCTAAAATCGTCCGAAGTGATGAAGTGGCTCATGGCAAGGGGAAGCACTTCCGCACAGAAACATCAGATGGAGGGGCCGTGACGCACTCCGTTTGACCCTTGGTCATCTTTTCTTCCTAAATGAGAATATTCAACATGCTTTACCAAAGTACCCAGAAGAATGCTTTCCAAAGAAGGTCACACTGCATGTGGGAAAGACCTCCAAAAAGGCCCAGTAAGGCTTCCGGGACTCATGCTCAGCAATGCCTGTGCCTTAAAAGCATTTAAACCCCAAGCACAGTCAACTCCATTCAAGCATCAGTGCCTTTTCTTACAAACGGTATTTCGCAAAGCGCTACCCGCGTTCTCATTTTTGAGTGCCACCCATTAACGTTCCGTCTTTTGATTTAAGCTTTCATTAACATTTAAGTCTGAGGGAACACTGCAAGAAATCAACTACCTTTGTCACAAATCACAATGTTATTACGGAAAGAGACCAAGGGCGATAGCAAGGACTGAAAGGGAGGGCGGCGGGCATGGAAGCAGACAGGGGAAAAATTACCAGCAGGTTTCCCCCGCCGAATTAAGCAGGGCATGAATTTAAACTACTTGAGGTTTACATACTCCTCCAGCAATATATTATAAACTTTTACACTTGATGATTTATATTAGAGGATTATTTTACTTTTTTTCAGAAGGAAACAAAAGGATTGATTTCTGTGTTATCAGCCAGTCAGAAAGTCAGCCCAAATTGTTATCAGAGAGTTTGCTGTCACAGAAACACTTACCCCAAAATGTCTGTCACAAAATCTGATAGTCATGACAAAAGAAAAATGATTAATAATCTGCGTCAACCATTTATAATTGGAGCGACGTCCTTTTGTGAATTTAAATAGCTTCCTTTGAATTACAGCTTTTGACATTAATCTAGAGGGTAGACTTACTGCTCTGCTCCATAAAACATGCAGAAACTAGCGAACACGGACTGATGGGGATTTACCAAAGAGACACGGTGACTATGGCCAAGTGGTTGGCATAGGATTCTGCAAACTCCAGTTACAAGCCATTCTAATCCACTCCTCCCTCTGATTCACCTTCTACTCATAATGGGAAAGCACTAATTTTGCTGTTTTAAACCAATATACTAACCAAAATTCCATTCTCCTTCAAAATTTGCATGTTGAATTCTGCACTGGATTTTCTTAGTAAAAAAGTATGCGGAATATTAACATGAGGGGAACATGCACACAAAGCTATGGATATTAATGAAAGTAATATTAAAATGCATTACAGTCGGGAATTTGTTGGGGGGGGAAATCGGCAAAATTGCATATAAAAATACCTGTACTAGGAGAATGTGCACCAAAAATGTTCTCAAATACCCAGCAACCTAGGGTCACAGTGCAGCTCCTCCGGTTTGCTTAGATAACCACATTCCCTTCCTTGGCTTGATTGCTTTCCGCTACAACTGCCGGGTAGTCAGCAGCTTCCTGGTTCTTGCACAGGTTGTTCCTGTTCCAAAGTATTCAAGTGCGTCTCCTAAGGCTAATTACTGGCATTTTGAGCATAAAGCTAAAATATGCTGTCCTTTCAGTATTTCTGATATTTCAGCCCCATGTCTTTTGTTCTCAGCCACACGCACTGCTGGAACGTGCACCCCCTCAAGAAGTCTTCCTCCAAAACTGAGTTCAGTCTTTGAGCTGACAGGGGTCTAATGCCCCCTGATTTAAAAGCAGGCCTGATACCTGAAACACAAGCTGACTCGGGAAGGGGAAATCCCATGTCTAGAACAAGCACTTTAAGAAAAAAAAAGACTTCTTGTAAACACAACAGCAATTAATATCTGGAACCCAGTTCCTTTCCACTGAACTCAGTTCAGGTTTACAAGCAAGGCAGTTCAACAGATCAACATAGAATCTAAGTCATTCCAGTTCAGTAAGAGGTTTCTCATTGTAGGGTGTAATTTCCTGATAAGGCATCCTTCCTGAACAATGTGAAGAAAATATGTTTTTATGCCATGGTTTGATCCTGGCTCTCTCATTTCTCTTAGATACACAAAACCTTTTATAATATTTTAGGTAGCAGATTGTTAAATCCTTTGATTTTTTTTTCAGGGGGCAGGGTAATGGGTAGAATACCTTTGCCTAAAGCAATTCAGAAAAGCTTTTATAAAAGCCACATCTTTTAAAGACAGTTGGAAATTGTTTTGTGTCTTGGAGAGAGGCGAGTTGCTGATACACAGGCACCAACTACAGGTCTCAACAGCCAACCTTTCCCCAGTTCAGACTGACCCATAATACCAGTTTGTAGGACTGATATTTCAAAGCTGGCGCCTGCAGAGAAAAAGGTTATTTGTACTGAGTTTGAAGAAGCTCTCCAGAGAGTGCCATAACCTTGAACATATTAAAGGTTTTTACCTTTGAGTTTCGTACATGGTTCCCAGCCACCCAGAACAGCGGGTTTCAATTCTAGAAGACTTGCCTCTTGTCCTGTCTTTGCTAGCTGGCCAAACCACCTTGGTTGAATCCTATGTACTGAAAGGCATCCTTGCTGTGTTCCTCGTGGCCAGTCAGCCGCTTATTCACAATTCCAAATGTCCCCAGTACATCTGCACAAGCAGGGCCTTGTCCCAGGTATCCTTGCCCTCTACCAGGAGTGCTCCAGCTGAATCCAATCAGGCAGCCTTCCCCTTTTCCAGCTGGCACTCAATATTCTGTGTCTGTTCAGAAATCACTAGGCTCCTTCTCAGTGGTTTTGTCTTTTACGTTTTTATTTGCTCTTCTGAAAACCTTGGAACAAGCAGTACTTCCACTTGGCCCTTTTGACTCCAATCCAGTCAACACTCACCACCTGAGGTTCTCGTGAGAGGGAGTGATGAAAGCTAAAACACAGGTGGACAACTTGTGGTCCTCCCAGTGTTTAACCCTAGAGCTCCCATCAAGCTTAGTGAGCACGCCCAATGATGAGGCATGGCAGGAGTCGTAGGCCAACACATCCGGAGGGCCACATGTTGCTCACCTCTGCTTTATAAACAATCCCCCCCCGAAACTTTGTATTCTCAGTTTATAGCTAGACATTGTCCTTCCATCAGACTAAACAGGTGTATACAATGGCTATTTTTCATCTCTTACAACCTGGATATACACTGGGCAAACCAGTTTAAGTCTTTGCCTAGCCTGCAAATGTGAGCCACAAGGAATCTTTGGACAAAAAACATACTAATTGGCCATCAGTATTCATTGTCAAGAAACAATCTTTGTCAAGCTTAGGGAGGCTTTGCAGAACAAAACAGCTAGGCTCACAGAAATAGTAATTCCATAGAGTATTCAGATCTTGATTTTGCTAAAACCGTATGTAAATAGGACTGTATTTGGAAGCTTACTAATTCCCTTTGAAAAAGGTGGGGGGGGGGAGCAAAAAAAAGGGAAAGCAAAGCAAATCTTTGATTAAATTATAGAGCAACTTCTGCTGAAGCGAAGATATTATATGAGTGACAAATTAAGCTGATGGGTATACAAGGCTTTGCTTAAGAACCATTAAGGCCTAAGCTTGAAGATGATTAAGAAAAATGTAAAACTCGGGTGCGTGACCCAGTAACAAAAGTGTTCGGAGATGCTTTTGTCAGAACCATTGCTAAACACATGAGAAAGTGACCTCCTTCCTGTCTGCAGAAAGACCAAGTGAAACCTACTCTTCTCTTCACTGTTAATTAAATGAATTTTCTGCATGAAAGCCTTTTTAAATACACTTCCTGAAGGCATGGAGCTTGGCTTCCTCCTCTGGAAACCTCTATGAAAGATGAATTTGCAACTTCATCTTGCGGCAGGTGGGCCTGAGGACCCGTCGCCCAGTCAAGCAGGGGTGCGCTTAGATCATTCTGGACCATAGATGAATGGGTGAATAGCTTGGGGAGGCGCTCGATGGTGACGTGAATTACTTCGCATTTAAACATGTAGAATATGCCACGAGTCCTGTGCTCGCTGGGCCTCTTGCTCATGCTGCGGAGTGAGATCCAAATTTCTACCCTGTGCGCAAACATGCTATCCGTCAGTGTTGCATCCCCTCACGGAGATGAATGAGGGTGGCTTCAGTCCCCTCTTGCAAACAAGCAGGGAAACTTTTGTGAATGAGTGAGCGAGCCTCTGTGAGATTTGTGGGTGTTGGAGTGGTGGGTGTTCACATCTGAACAATACCTGGATCCCACACATGGCAATTATGTGCATATCTTTCTGAGAATGTGATGTCCTATTTCAGGCAGGCTGGGGACCCCCCCCCACCCCCGCACATGCAAATGCCCTTGAGCAGGAGTGATTCAGAGAGAGGAATCAGGCAAGGGGACTGAGACACTCTCCCAGAAGAGCATGGATTATTCGCTGCGTGGCTACAAAAGGGTACGGCTTGAGGTGTGCAGCATTTGACTAGGATGTGATTATGGAATCCAGACAGTACCTTCCATATTCTTCAGTCAAGAAGACTCCCCAGGCAGAGAAGAGAGACAGAAGTCCAGACAATGAGGCTGTGAACGAGGAGAAACTGGTCCTACGAACAGGAAAGGAAGAAGCAGAGTGGTTCAGACAGTCAAAGGAGCTTCTTGTGGCTCGTTCCTGAATTCCAATCTGCATGAAAGTCTGAAACACTCAGTAATTTAACAAGGACTTACAATTTATATATACCCATATCCCAAAATAAGAAGCTTTGGACATACACATTTGGATATTATAAATTTCTGGAGTGTGGCTGCTGATGGTAGATGCTGAGTGTGGACAGAGGGTGTTGTTGCCTGTGAAAGCCATTAGACTGGTGAGCCGAAGGGACAGGGCCCTTTTGGCACCCGTCCCCCGTTACTGGTACTCTCTTCCCATTTATGTCTAATAAGTCACATTATTACAGGCATTCATGCAAGCTCTTAGAAGGTACATGAATTGAACCAAGAGTTTCATGTGTGCCATCGTAACTATGCGGCGCTATCTGGGTTTAATAGTTGATTTTGATTGTGTTGATTTATTGTTTTTTGTTCTACACAATTTTAAGTTTTGTATACCACCTTGGAAGGGGTTTCCTGAACACTCGGGTGTAGAATATCCTATAAAGAAAATGATCAATCAAAGCCAGGGATGTCAAATCTCTTTTAGTGCAAAGGCCAAATTCAATTTTGGATCTGTTTTTGGGAGAGTGGTGGGCAGGGTTGCCAAAATGCTATTTTTGCTTGAATTTATTGCTCTCTTAGGCAAAGCATTTTAGCCTTTTAGGGTGAGCAGAACATGCGCATAAGCTTGTAACCACCAAAGCGGGTAGGACTCGTGACTTGTACATCTTAACAAACTGTTCCACTTCTTTTTCAGAACTGTAATGGGAAGTTTTACCCTTTTAATTAACTTAGTCACAAGTGCTTTGAACATTTTAATATAAATGTTATTTCTGTTTGCTTGGTTTTTTTTTTTAATATACAAAGCAGGACTTTTTTCCGAACAGGCAATTTTTCATCCCTTCACTCTGTCACACATTCCTTGAGTAATCTGTTTCATGCTACTGGCTGTCTACATGGGAACTCTCGCACGGACGAGTTTGCTCTAGCAAAGAGTTATAGAAGCACAATGGAACACTGGAATACAATGTTCCACGGTTAATCTTACAAGTGATTACATCTTCTTTAAAGGATTGGCGTTAAGATAAAATTCCTGTCTGCAGCAAAGGAGATTAAAGATTTAAGAGAGAAGTGAGGTGTTTCTTGGGAAAGCGCAACAGAAGCTTAACTGAAATCTATCCAGATACATTTCCTTTTAGCTGCTGCTTGGAACTAGTGTGCCATGTACCACGGTGTACCTAGGTGTGCACCAAAAATGCTTTGAAGTACACTCCTAAAAGCAGAACTGATGACCATGACAGGTGCATCTACTGAAACGGGTGTCTCATATAGCGATGCCAATCAAGAAGCGGGGGTCACCTGAAACACCCTTACTGCGGCCGCAAACCTTACAAGGTTGTGTTTGCAGGGGCAAACTCAGATAAATCCCTTTGTATAACGTGTGAAATGAACCCTTGAATTTGCCTGTTATCGAGCATTTGGGTGATATGAAGAGTTATGCTCTGACTTAGTACTTTTAAAGAACTCACTCGGAGAGTTTTCCAGGCTCACAGAGTCAAAGAATGGCATCGTGCAGTCCATTAGCAGCATGTGCCAGGTTCTGTACAGTTGTGGCTGTTAGCAGAATGTACTGCGTGCCTAAAATTGCTTAGTATTGTGCAAAAGTAAGAAACCTCACAGGTCCGGCTCACGGCCGGGCTCCTTTGTCTACACTTCCTGACTTAGCGTCTACCACCTTCTGATCGTCTTGCACAAATTCCGGGCAGCTCGGCTCTCTCTTTCTTGCTTCCCAGACCTTTCTTTGAAAGCCTACCAGAGAACCTCTCCCAGTTTGCGGTCCAGTTCCTGCTTAAAGATGCAAAACCTGCTTGGACAGGCAGACGCATGGGTAGTTTGGCTGCACCTCTCCACACACTGTGGTGAGATGTACAGTATTTTCGCTTCATTATTTCCAAATTTGCCTGTATATGTATGTATACAGCAGAAGATGCAAGCAGCATGCAAAGGTGTCCTTATTCTTTCTGGCAACCCAACTGCATGCTTCCCTTCTCTCACCACCACACACAAACTATTCTGTCTTGACCTCAAATCTATACTCCGTGCATTATGTCTCAGCACTCCTTCGCCCCATGATCTCATTCTAAGATAAAAGAAACATGCCTTGTAGTAATATTGCAAATAGCAGCGCTTTTTTTCTTTCTGCTTAAAAAAAACACACACACACAAAATATTTTACTCGCCTTTGACTGAGAAAAGGCCCGAGAACTCTGCTAGAATAGCAAAGAGCAAGGGCCGTGCATTTGAGAGTACGACCTTGAAAAGCTTTAGGAATGCTTGTCAGCCACAAACTAACCACAGTATTTGCCGAAGCCCCAGGATTTCAATAATGCAGACAAGAAAGCAGGCAGAGCAGTGACCAGAGTACTAAACACCGAATACATCAGACTTCGCAAGGCTGGGTTTGTCGGGGAAGTTCATCTCTAAAGCCCTGGGGGACCACAGCGAATGCTGCCAACTTCCAAGCATGACCAAAGATTTCAAATGAGGCAACTTTTCCCATTAAAGAAATCAAACCGCTGCAATATGGGAACGCTTTGCACTTGGACAGGCTGTAAAGCGCACGCGTTCGCAGGCGTGAGATTAATCTGGTAGGAGCGCACGGTGGATGGAGAGGGCAGTCCCCAGTTCTAATGTCCACCCTGCCACAAGCTCACTGGGTGGCCTTGGGGAGCCGCTCCATCATCCTCAGCCCCCCTCTGCAACACGGGGGAATCGTAATTCCAGCGAAACGTGCTGGGAGGGCTGGTGTCCGAGCTGACCTGGAGTATCATGAAAGGGAAGCAAGCATGCGGTTACTTAGCATGCGATCCTATGCACGTTTCGGCGGAAATATACATGGCTGACTGGGGCACACTGGGAGCAAGCGGTCTTTTTGCTGTCTAAATCTGAACGGGATTATGCCTTTCTTTTGTCATTGTTGTGTTTTTAGGGCTGGGGCAAAGGAGAGGCACCTGTGGGACTTTCTGCCTCGGGTGTTAAAATAATTTGCCTGGCTTTGGTTGCCGTGTGCCTTGGGGAGTGCCAGTCCGTGTTTTGCCTCAAGCTAAGGTTACTCTTACATGTGAAACATTTTGAATGCTTGCACGCACCACGGAAATATTAAAGTATGACTCCTACTGTAGTTACGAAGAAAGCCGGATTGTGTAATGGGTAAGTCTCCGCTCAGCCACGGAGCTAACTTTGGGCCAGACTCTCAGGCCAACCTACCTCACAGGGTTGTTGTTGCTGTAAGGATAAGCTTGAGGCGGCAAATTGTGTATGCTGCCTCGAAAGGGCAAAAGGCAGGATATAAAAGACTGCAAATAGGAATAGTCCTAGAAACAGCAACGAGGAGGAGAAGCAGGGCTGTGTTTGCAAACGTGCATGTGCTACATTACGCGGTCCCCCGGGCCCCTCAAGCCAGTTTCTAAATGAGTGACTCCTTGCAATAAAATTAGCATTCAAGACTAGGAGGAGGACTAGCGCAGGGGCGAGGAGCCAGCCCCTCTCTGGCCTGCATGCGGGTCAGGCCCACAGAAGCATCCCTGCGACGGCCATGTTTGTCCGTTGCAACGAAAACGTAAACAAACCAACTGCTGCCAGGCTAGACCCCCGTTAGCCTTTGTTGGAGGCTCTTGGGGCTTCTCGGACTTCGGCTTTGGTGCTTCGGCAGAGGCGGGCGGCCCGCGAGGGAAGAGGCCTTTCCTCCTGAAGCCAAACGGGTTTCCGGGAGGCCTTCCGGAGGCAGGCCTGATACCTGCTCATCCCAGAGTGTATATAGGAATTCCTTGGCTTGATTTCCAGTCATACCTGATGCTCATGGCTCCCTCCTTTATCTGCTCCGGCTAGCTACACAACAGCCCTGCGAGGCAGGCCAAGGTCGCCGCCTGCTCCAATGGCTGAGTGGAGGCTTGCGTTATTTCGCCGCCGTCCCCTCCGCACGGCATTCTTGCCCTGCAATCTGAGCCAGCCAGCCGAAGCACTACTATTTAGAGCGCTGGGTGAGGTTAGCATCATGCGAGGGACAGAACTATTTCTAAACGCTTGCCACAAGCTGTGCTGGAGGAAAGGCATGCGTTCCCCACCCCTTAACCATTATCCAGGGAAGGAGCAAAAGATAAACAAAGACCCTGACAGATGAGGCATGAGCAAACAGGCCAGATGGTGCGCGGCAGGTCCGTCTGCTCCCCAGCTGAACAATCGGACAGTCCCTGGGCCTGTGTTTGGGTTGACCAGGCATGCCAAAGCATTGCAAAATTTATTAAGCTACGGAAAGAGTTTTGCACGGACGTTTTTACGATTGTTGTTGGAGAACGCGAGCAGCCTGCGGGGCACAGCTGGGCTGTGTATTTAGTGTGGTGGGCAAGAGCACAGGTCTGGGGCCCAGGCCAGCTGGGTTCTAGTTCCCGCTCAGCCATGGAGCCCACTGGGTGGCTCTGGGCCAGGCACAGACTCAGCCCACCCTACCTCACAGGGTTGTTGTGAGGATAAGACCGCGGAGAGAATTATGTGAGCTGCCTCGAATTCCTTGGAAGGAAAACAGGCGGAATGTAAATATAATACATACCACACATACAATATTCAAGCTGTTGTCCTGCCTTTAAGGGTTCCTATGGCCCAGCAGTTGGGAAAAATAACGATAAATATAATACATACAAGCAGTGTTCCCATTAAACATTCCATTGCATGCATATTTATTTATTTTTCCATTTATATCCTGCCTTTTTCCTACAAAGGGCTCAAGGCAGCTTACGTCATTCTCCTCCTCCATCTTATCCCCACCACAACAACCCTGTGAGGTAGGCTGGGCTGAGAGTCTGTGACTGGCCCAGAGTCACCCAGTTGGCTCCATGGCTGAGCGGGGACTCGAACCCAGATCCTCTGAGTCCCAGTCCCGTGCTCTTCACCACTGCACCACACTGGGTCTCCCAGGTGTTGGCTTCCAGACCTGGGAAGACCCTTGGGCAAGATATCCTTCGAGGGACCCGCCACCTCCCGTGCATTGGCTTTCACACTGGCATCATCAGCAGCTGCAACAGATCCTTCTCTTCAGCCACCTGCCTGCTTTCCCGGTAGAGAGTCCATGTGCAAGCAAGCAGCCACACCTATGGCTTGTCCCTTCACACCACCGCCATCCTTCCTGGGGCAGAATGAGCATGCAGGTCCCAGTCGGGAAATGCAGGTCGAGGAGGTTCTGGCCAGGGCCCCCCTGTTTCAAGAGGGCCCCTGGCCGGTGCCCGATCAAGCCAAGCTGTGAATCTGAGACTGATTTGATGCAAGAGGAGCACTACAGACCTCCAGAGAGGATCCGTGAAACGGACGGCAGTGCTGTTCCCCAAGCACACAGAAGGCCAGTGTCCCTGCAGGAGCCCATGAGAAAATGTGCGTCGTTAAAATACAGAAACTGTTAGAGCTTGGGGGAAAGTAGAACACTTCCTTCAGGCAAGAGTGTTATGCTAATATTGACTAAAAAAGAGAGAGAATGGGAAAGGGAGGGGGAAGGCCTAAAGCTATTCTAATCTATTATCGGAAGCTAATTAGAAGTATCAGTATTAGCCAACACATTTATGGTCATTAACAATCAGTCAGAGAACTAATTTTAAAGATGGATGATGCAGCCCGTAGGTAAGTAATCAGTTTTGCACTTAGGAGTGAGTGGTGGCATGTACTTCCCACGGTTATGCCAGGGACACGATCCCTCCCCCCTCACACGCATCGCCCAGGACCAAGACGTGGAGGGTGAGAGACGAGACTGAGGCCGTGGGACCAGCGCAGAAGAACGGGGGGGGGGGGAGCAGCACAAAGTCCGAAAGCAACACTGAAGGGCAAGCCCACGTCATACTCACGGAGTAAGCCAGGCCGGGGTCAGGAAGCAGCAGTATGGACCAGGGTGGACAAGGGGGTGGTCAAGAACTGGAAGACACACAGAGGTGGACGTACCTTGAGGCAGGATACACAGCAAGTGTCCGGCGAGGTGCAGGCGCTGAACGATGCTACGGCCGCCGAGAAGACCCATGTGGGTGAGATGAGACAGCCAGGCAGGACCTGGGTTAGACGAAAGGCCAGTTCTGGAGAGAACAGGCTCCAACTGCAGCACCGAAGGCACTTCTGGAGAGAGGAACTGGCTGTTACGTAGCTCCTCCTCCAGGGTTCCCAGCTGGTGCTCGTCAGGAGGCTGAGTGCTACAGCAGGAGCTGGGACTGATCCTGACACTGCTGTGGTGGTTCTGATTCTGCCTGGGTTCGGACATGCATACAGACATGGTCAGCACAGTTCATCCACAGCCCGGCCATACAGAGGGATCCTGACTCAACCAGCTCTGGGCCACTTCCCACTTGCACGAAATCTACCAACCCCTGGGCCTGCTTTCCCAAACCCCTGCGGACTACTTTGCATATTTGCAAGCTACAACCTTCTGGAAGCTTTAAAGGAGGATCCTGTCAGGAAGTGCTTCCTGGCACCCAAATTGAACCTTGGGCTTGGCTCCGCGGGAGCGTGTCCTGCCCTCGCCTGTGGGGGAGAGCAGGTGTCTACCCACCTCCTCTGACACCCCCTCACATACCTGCATGTCACCAGCAGATCCCCTCGGAGTCTCCTCTTCTCCAGGCTGAAGAGACCCAGTTCCCTCAGTTTTGCCTCATACGGCATCCCCTGCAAACCAGCCACCATCCTTGTGGCCCTACGCTGCACCGACTCTAACCTGGCTATATCCTTCTTGTAACGAGGGGCCCAAAACTGAGCACAATGCTCCAGTTGCGGGCGCACCAGAGTCGTATAGAGTGGCAGTAATACCTCTCTCGATCTAGAAGCCAGGTCCTCGACCTTACGAGCGAGGGAATAATCTAGAGGTATACATATCCCCTCGCTCCTAAGTCAAGTTTGATTAGTTTTTCACCTAAGCATACCCACTACTCTGGCAGGAAAAAAAAAATCCTGCCTGATTTCCCACATTTATTCTTAATTACTTGGTGAACTCAGTTTTATTGACTAGAATGTATTTGATTTTTGTTATGGGACAAAAGAGGCAGCTACCAAACATTCGCCTTCCAATAATCCTGCATATTCCCTCCGCCCACCCCCATCTCCATGAACCTGCAGAAGTGTCAACAGCCACAGCCACTAAGCTAAAATTAATTTTCATCTGCCAGCAAACCAAAGCAGCTGACAAACCCATATTTTATAGGGACCATGGATTTCCGATCTCCACTGCACGACGCGAGGGCTATGGATAGTTGTGTTCTCAGGCATCCTGCAAGGGAGACATTTTAATTTAAATCAATGAGTTATTGATTCATTTTTCATGCCCAGGAAGATAAAGCAGAATGTGTTATTTCAGCCTGTAGTTCTAATGACCTCAGAACATATAGTGTAAAAATGCTGTAAAATATTTCCTCACCTAATAAGAGTGCGATTTAAATAAACTCAGCCCCCAGTAGGTCAGATGAACAGGGGCAGCATCAGTGCTGAGTTGCTGCTGATACAAAATCAATAACCCAAAGTTTGTTTTCAAATCTCGGTTCTTCCTGAGATGAAATTTGCCTGCCCTCTTGCTACGAAGTCTTAATTCAAGGCTTCTCTTCATTGTCCAAAGCAGTGAGCAAGACTGCGTGGAATTTTTATAGGGGCCAGTGGGTGTCGCCTGAACGGCTCTTATTATATTATTGTAATATAAAGAGTTTAAACACAGCTCCCATAAATAGTTTTTAATGTTACTATTACAATATTATTAAAAACAGCTTCAAATACTATAGCAGTGCAAAAACATTTAAAGTACACAATTTAAAACAGTTTAAAACTGCAATTACAACACAGAACAATACAAGGTACAGTCAGAGGGAGAACATATAATTAATTCCAGTTGTTTACAAGCATGAGAAGGCTTGAGACTGGATTAACTGCTGTGCCTTCTGCCCCCAAAACTTGGGGATGTTGTTTAAGGTGTCAATAATTCTGTTAGAAACCCTCATCCTTCCTAGGTGTCTTTGGCTGTGTTTTAGACAGATTTAAATGTTGTACTGGGCTTGTTAAAAGGAAGACCCTGAGGAAAATAATTTGGAAGAGCAAGTCTTGCTAACACCATCAATTAAAATACCCCTTCATGCATGCAACCTTTTCAAGGCTTACCTGTACCAGCCTGTGTCAAGCTGGTAACTTGTCCTGCCGGGGAAAGAGTCGTAATCCTGTGTTTTCCAAGAAATTGCTTCAGGATCCTTCACACACAGAATGGTTCACATGTAACATTCACTTTTAGCGCATGAATTGTCTGAGCCAGGTAAGGTAAATTAGAAAGGGTCCGGCAGAGGGCAACAAAAATGACCCAGAGTTTGGAAACATTGCCCTGTGAAGAGAGACTGAGAGAACTGGGCATTTTCAGCCTTGAGAAGACGGGGCGGGGGGGGGGGGGATGAGATCCCTCTAGAACAGGGGTCCTCAAACTTTTTCAATAGGGGGCCAGTTGAAAGGCAGGGGTGGCCGGCACGGGCCAGTGAGGCAGCATCAGGCACACGCAAGGCAGCATCGGGCGCGCAGTGGTGGCTCTCGTGCTTGGAGATCTCCCAGCGAGTCCAAAACCATCTCCGAGTGAGCAAGCTACTGCCTCCCCGCCTGTGCAGTGCAGGGGTGAGCATGCGGGCGGGCTGCGGCACGGGCCAAATCCATCCCGCGGACCGTAGTTTGAGGACCCGTGCTCTGGAAGTACTGAAAGCTGTCACAAAGAGGAAGGCCAAGATCTCTTCTTGCTGATGCCAGAGTGCAGGACACGGAATAATCAATTCAAGTTGCGACAACCCAGATTCAGGCTGGACATCAGGAAGAGCTTCTTCACTGTCAGAGCAATAGGACAGTGGGACCAGCTGCCTGGAGAGGAGGTGGGCTCTCCCACACTGGAGATATTCATAAAGAAACTGGGTGGCCCTCTGAGTGGGATGGTGTAACCTGGTGTCCTGCAACAGCAGGGGGCTGGACTTGATGACCTTCGTGAACCCTTCCAACTCTTCTATTCTATGATTCCATGGAGGGAGGGAATGCAACCTTCGCCAAGAACCAAGGAGCACCCTGTTAATGTAAGCACCCACTGTTTACGATCATCAAGGACGGGGCATCAATTGAAGTACGCTCTCAAATGCATACCCGGTGTTGCTTCTGCAGGAGTATTACTAAATTCTGTTTGCATCCTGCCTTTTTTTCCTCCTGCCACGAGGAGCGCTTGCACTTCAGGGCTGAGGACGAGACCACTGTGTACACCACCAGGAAAGGGGTGGTGCATTGCTGAGGATTTTGGGTGCAGGGTCTTAGCCCAGGGCACGTTCTCGGTTCCAAGGCAGATCCGGCCATGTGGGATCTGCCCAAGAACACTGTGGCACAGTAGCAATGCTGGAGGGAGCCAGTCATACGGGTACAAGTGGCCTGTTGCGGACAGTCCGTTCTCTATTACTGAATTTCTCAGTGCGGAATCCCCAGGAAGGTTTCCCTGGCACACAATTTTAAAACCACCGAGCCATGCAAGGAAATGAGAAGGAGTGGGGAGACAGCGCCTGCCCGCAAAATAAGGCACGGTTTGTTAGGACCTCTCCTCCGTGATGGATGACAGCCTCGTATTTTCCATTGGGATAAATGAGACCTTCTGTGATTTGCAATTTTGGAAAGAGCTACCCACTTGGAGCAAAGTGACTCAGATGAATCTATCCTCTTGACAGAGCGGCCCCCGTCCTCGCCAGCTCGCGCCGCGGCATGTTACGAGTTTAATTTGTTAAATGCCGACACGCAGCATTTCCCTTTGCGTGAAGGGCAACCTGTCTGTAGGCACCTGCCATCCGTCTCTGTCAGGAGCCGTCTCCCCACCCGCCCTTGCTAGCGCCCCCCCCCACCCCCAGCACCCTCCTCCAGAACGACGTTTGATCCATTGCTGGCCACCGGTCGCCTTGGCTCAGTCTCCTGGCCAGTCGTGTAGAGCCGGAAGGTCCCCCTCCGGCCCGTTATACTGAACGCTCTGCAAGACTACATGGGAGATTCTCTTGCTTATAAAGCACAAAAGGAAACCTTTAGACACGGGGCAGCTTGTTCTGGAGCAGGGAAGGCCAGCGTAGCGTGAACACTGCATGCCGGGGTGGCCAACCAGGGCGGTGGCTTGCCGTGCTTCCTTGCCAGTCACCACCGGTCACCTGCTTGCCGCTCGCCACTCCCTGTGGGCAGCAGCTCATGGCTCTCAAACACCCGACATTTACCGCACGTGGCTCTTCCCCACTGAGGGAGCCTGGCCGCCCCTGCTGGATGCCACGGCCAAGGCCAGAGCAATCCAACCACCTCGGTGCTTCGCTTAGCACAGGTGTAGGGGGAACGTCTGGTCCTGCAGGAGCTAGACGACCTGGATCCCTGGTTGGCCATACAGGCTGATGCTGATGGGAGTTGGAGAAGAACGTGAAGAGCTGCCGAGATCCCCCAGAATTCTTCAGTGGAGGATGCAGGGCGGGGGGCGGGCATGTTGGGGAAAGCCCAGATCTGCAGCTTGTCATGGTCCCGGAATGAAAGAGGAGCTTTGTGACCTTACTGTGCAATCCTAAGCATCTTTCAACCACACAAAGTCCCAGGACGTAAAGTTGGATCTACTCTCTGGGAAATGGGCCCTAGGACCACCACCTTTGGCCTGTCTAGGTAGTCTCCAGCCCAACAAAATAGACCCTCCCACCCCAGAAAAGCAGCAAGGCACGCCGGAATGAAGGCTCTGTGGCATCGGCTATTCAGACCTGGTCGGTGCTTGGCAAAGACAATGGTTTTTTCCCTTTTTTGGAAGCTTGTTCATCATCGATTTCAAAATAGGGTTGTACTTCCTTGGAACCATTAAGCTGGTTCTCATTTCCCCCTCCCAAATCCTTGCTGGCAGGCAGATCTCAAAGTTTCCAAATCTCCCAATTGATTTTGAAAAGATCTGATGGGAAGTCAGCCCTGGCTCCTGTATGGGAAAGAATTCCTTTGGCAAATCATATCCTCTTGTCTGGGGCATTCTCCCTTCTCTCCCAACAGCCTCAAAATGAATTTTGGGGCACCGTATTTCAGGGACAAGATTTTGGATACGATCTGCCCTTGAAGGGCCCACTCACACATGCCGTCGAGGGCCATTCGGCGTGGTGGACAGGGACGCAGGAGGTCTGGGTTCTAGCCCCCACTTGGCCACGAAACTCACTGGGTGACTTTGGGCCACTGAGTCTCAGCCCAACCTACCTCACAGGGTCGTTGTTAGGATAACATGCCAGGTTTTCTTTCCCTGGTATGGAAAGGAGACCGAAAACCAAGTTCCAGTGATCCCAGCAAAGCAGAAGCCGCGGTGGAAACAGGAGGCCATCAGCTGGATTTGATTTGGGTCCTGAGTTCCCATGTCCTCTTGGGAAGGATCGCCAAATTGCTGGCCATTCTGGCAAAGCCACGACTGCATTTTGGCCATCAGATGGCGCATACAAAACATTCAGAACCTTAAAAACCAGCCTGAACCTTAAAAACTAGGGCTGGACTTAATTCCAGGGATTTTGGTTAAATTGGGGAAATTACACCCAGGTTTGCAAGTCCCCTCCCCACTTAAAACTCCATCCATACCTTCTGTTTGCCCTCCACGAATATAAGCTGATGCTTTGTTGCAATGTGTTGTTTCTCGAACAAGCTGGTTTCATCTTGGATCCCAAAGCAAGCCTTCCCAGTGCATCCAACTGTTTCCCCCCCACCCCGCGAACAGAACTGGGCACTCTTCTCGATGGCTCAGTAACTCGTCCATTTGCACGGTCATGTGAGTGCATTAGAGATGGCCGCCACGGAGAAGCGTTCCAGTGAACGGCGTGCGAGCCATTCCAAGCACAGCAGAAATGCCATTTCATCCATTAACCCCTCGGTGTGGAATTTGGGATACATTCTGAACGGGCTTGCACAGCAGGCTGCCACCTGGATTCCGCACACGCTGGCTCTTACGGTGCCCCATCGAAGCTTTCGTGAACTTCCTAGGGGTTCAGTTTCGCTTCGCTTTGCATGCCTAGAAGACACTCTGTGTGTGTGTGTGTGTGTGTGTGCGCGTGTGTGTGTGTGAGAGAGAGAGAGAGAGAGAGAGAGAGAGAGAGGCCATCCTCAAATTCCGCACTGGGCTTCATTAGAAGAGGGATTGCAAAGTCACACTGTGACTTCCGCAACACCCTTACACAAACACACTGGGGGAAGGTTTGTGACCAGGCCAGGTCCGGACATGAGCACTCCTGCCTTCACGCATCTTCTGCACTCTTGGCTAAGCCTCACCTTCTTTCTTGGTCAGGAAAGCCAAGCTGGACCCGAGCCAGCTTGTGGGAGGGAGGGAGGGAGGGAGAGGGGAAAGGAGTCATGCCACCGTTAATGATCCGTTCATTCCCAAGATTTATAATGCACTCCAAGCATCCCCGAACATGCCAGGTCAATAGCATGTTAGCAAGAATGTCATCGCTCAGCGATACCCAACCTCTCCTCTGATCAAAACGACACCGGTGCAAACCCATCCGTCAGCCGGCTTCGGAGGAATCTGCCAGGGACGATGGCTTGGTGAGAAAGCAGGCAGCCACCACTTGCCTCCCATGCGGCCTTGTTTACCTCACGTGCTTCACCTCGACATTTGGTTAGCAGCAGGAGACTATTATCCTGTGACAGCTTCACACTGTCGGCATTATTTCTACCTTATGAGGGATGCCGTGTGGCGGATCAGGGCAGGAAGGGAAGGAAACAGCGGCACCTGAAGCACCTCTGCTGTTCGGAGGGCTGGAATATCGGGGAATGGATGCACAAGGGAAAGGTTTCTGCTATTCCGTCCAGGCACAAGCAGCCTCCGTAACGCTAGAAAACACCAAGGATGTTGACAGCAACAGCCAGGCATAAAATGGCAGCAGAGGGGTTAAAGCACACTTGGCTGGCCTCTACCTATGTATAAATCTGAATCCGACTTACTACAGATAACCTACTTCAGATGGGTTGGGGGAACCATTTTTTGACTGGAATTCTTCACCCTTTAGGATTCAGGCATCCTTGCCAAGCTACGTATCCTGATCTTTCCTCCACCCTTCTAAATGGACAGAGATCTATTTCTTCATCACCCTCCTGCAGGACAAAATTACTTCCAGGACCAAACGGCAAGCTTTGAACCTTTCCTTGCAGTTTTCATTGCTGGAATTAAGAAGCACAAAGTAACTCCATAACAGAACTGAAATAGGAGAGCACCAAAAGATTTGGGGCAGCAAAGAAGGACGGAAGGAAGGAAGGAAAGATCCTTTGGGAGGTGTTTGTATATTCTTTTGTCAATGCTACGGCATGCTCTGATGGTTTGCAGGCATGACAAAGTATGTTCAGCTAGCCGTGTTTTTCAAGGGTTGTTTAACACATGACTCAAGAAAACCAAGCGCATGTGGGCGGCATGAAATGCCAACTCCAAGCAGCCAGACCTCATGGAACCCTTTTGCTTTCATGCCAAATGTTTTAAGGTTAGGGGTCAGAAAAAGAGCACAGGCTAACCTGTCTTCGTGCCAAATTAGGGATGGGACTGGAGGGACAGGTCAGGATGAACAAAACAAAGAAGATATATATGTTTCTCTTATTCCACTCAGGATTGAGGAGTAGTCAGAGTTCCATGAACCCCAAAACAAGCCCTGTCCCCACTTCAGCAACAGTAGCTAAGGTGGGACAGGAGAAGCTGCTGCATTCCCCTTTGGCTATGGAGAGCCTTTTGGGGAGAGGCTGTATGGTACAGTGGTTAGAGCAGGTGTGGGCGAAGAGTGAGATCTCAGCCTCAACTGCTGTACATACTTGTTGGATAAAATCGCCCGGGAGCGGGGTGGGGGAGGAGACCCACCCCGTAGGGCCCAGAGCAGCTTGAGGCAAGGCAGGGCACTTTCAGGAAGCCGGAGAAATGGCTCCCAGGAGGAGGGGGAGCTGGGGGAACGTGCCCACCAGCCCAGTGCCTTTAAGTGGGGGGTGGGCAACATGACTCTCCCTCTGGATGCTGGCCTGCTCTTTCCGCCACCTGTGTAGGCGGGGAGAAGGCACTGCTTGGATCCCCTCCAAAAACAGATGCTGTACCGCACGTTTGGGAGCGCCCCCGGGGAGAACCCAGCCGCTCAAAGGCACGAACACTGGGGGCACCTTGGCACCCAGGTTCAGTCCATGCAAGGGAACTCGCTGCCTAAAATACCCCTGCATCTCTCCTGGCTTGAATGCTAATTCAGCAGCTCCCACCGTGGAGCAAGAGCGCCACCTAGTGGCCAGATGCTGCCCATTCAACGGGTCTTCCCAGCTGCTGGAGAATTTTAAGGGGACTCCACTGCAGAGGGAGGGAGGGTATGCCCCCCAACAGGCTCTGGGAGTGGGGGTGGTAAATCGGACTCCTGGTTATGGCGTAGCTCTGGTGCAGAAGGACTGTGAGCTGTGCTCAAAAAACATTCGTACTCTCGGCAATCTTTGATTCTAAAAGGGTTAGAAAGCTCTGGTTAAAACATAGAAACAGCAAGTCAGGAGGGGCCTCCCGGACCATCTAGTCTGACCCCCGGCTCCAGCCAGCTCTGCTCATGACATGCCTACCATGTGCATGGCCAGCCTATCCTGGAACGCCCTCACCGATGGGGCCTCAATGCCCTCCTCCCGCGGAAGCCCATTCCACACCCTGGGGGTCCTAACCGTCAGGAAGCACTTCCTGGCATCCACCCTAAATCCTGGTGCCCTGGTTGGTGGGCTCTTGATGGGAGGTTGAATAAAAATGGCAGCAGTGGGTCCTGCAAGCCAGCCCCCTCTCTGACCCACCACATGGGGCAATTGTAAGGATAAAGAGGGTGGGGAGGCGACCCGGTGTGCTCCCTTGACCCCTCCAGACCATGCATTTAATCAATGCATTGCTTTGGCTGCGAGTCCATTCTGGAATCCCGTGTTCAAAATCCCAAAATCACCTTTGTCGCTTGAAGCAGGTGGTTCTCTGGGCAGCTACCACTTAAACCCACCTTATGGGAGGTTGTCAGGATTATAGTTCTCCATGTAATCGCCAATCATTTCATTTTCTTTTAGCTTTTTTACATGAAAAACTCACACACATAAGCATTGTTTACAGGCATGCTAAACCAGGAATTCTGATACACGTGATCTACTCCATCTGTGACAGCAAGGAAACATCCTAGGGAAGGGTAGCTTTGGGTTTGTGTCTGAACTTGGAATTAAGCTAAAGTAGGCTTAAAGCAGCCAGGATTGGAAGCCAGGGTTTTAAGTTGGCTTACCCATCCTGGCTTGTTTGTTCCCAGGTTTGAATGTAATGTGAAGCTATCCTTTCCTGGATGATGGGAGAAGCAGAATTGGAGCGAATGGACCACCTGCATCCGTGAGATGCTAGTTCCCATCATAGTTTAAGCCAGGATTCCTGGTTTAATGTGATGCCAGAAAGTATCCACCAACATCCGACAAAACTCTGCACTGCATCATTATCTCAACAGCGAGTGTGGTCCAGTATTCACCGCGTTTGACTCATGAAATCCTGGTTCAAGTCCCAGCTTGACCATAAAACACACTGGATGATTCAGGGCTAGTCACCAACTCTCAGTCTGACCTATCTTGCAAAGCTGTTGTACGGATAAAATGAAAGGAGAGTTACCAAATAAGCATCTTTTGCCTTCCTGCAAGAGGAGGAAGGGTAGAGTATAAATATAGTGAGAAATAATAGCAACAAATGCATATTTACAACATCTTTCCCCACCGCACCCTTCTGACAGCCCAGCACCAAAATGCTTCTCTGCTTCTTTCCCATGCAACTCTGCATTGACACACAAGAACGCGTTTCAAAAGACTGAGTGTTTTAATTTTTCTCTTGGGCAAACACTGCTAGAATTTTTCATGGTACAATTCAGAAGTGGAAGAACAGACAGGATAGTAGTTTGGCAATAGTTTTTAAGAACAACCCCCCTTTCTGAAAGCAGCACAAGAATAAAGTGCAAAACCCACGGAGAACCTGAAATGCAGATTGCTTCTTGCAGGTTTCAATTTGGAGATAACCATAGTGGAGAAAAGCCGGGCTATTTTGGTCCCAGCTCTGAAAGACCCGCAAGAGAACGGCACAGAACGCCTTCTACCTCATTCCCTCCATTTTGTACCCCAAAACTTAGCACCTGATATCACTAGAACCTGCAACGAGATAGACCTGGAAAGAGCCAATGGCTTTTCTGTCCTAGGCAAACTATTAAAAATGCACGCAGAAGCATCTTGTTCCCAGGCAGTTTTCAAAAACCATAGGAAATGAGAGCAATTTATGCATTCAGGGGCGTGCAAAAGTGTTCTAAAGAATTACAGCTAAGAACTGGATTAAAAGGGAGCGCAAAGGAGACTCTTGCATGTACCTAACGCGCTTCCGCGGATGACGTCTGCTTTCCCACTCTTCCCGGTGCTCCCTCCCATTTTCGGCTGCTCTGCCGGATGCGGCTTCCGAGGTGTGCAGTCCTCCAGAAGCCGCTTTGGGTGGGTGCTACGGGAAGGGGAGGAGACCCAGTGCATGTAGGAAAGCCTCGTAAAAAGGAAAAAGAGAGCCGAGAAGCTCACCCAAAACCTAAGGCAGTTTGGAACCACAGCACCTCCGTGTAGCGCTGGCAGAACAACTTCTGGCAGGATCGCTCACCCATCCCACCGAAGACTAGCCAGCATCTATTTCGAAATTTACCTTTAGACTTTACAATGTGAAAGGGTGAGTTTTGGGGGAAGAGGCGAAATGCTGCCAAGGCAAGAAATAACAGAGGCAGAGATGCCCCATGGTCTTCGGGGCTCGAGGGTTTCTTTGTTCCTTTGCACAGGTAGCTCTTTGACAACTCGCCATGGACTCGAGGCGTGTGGCGGAGGCCTTGCGCTCCACTTCAGCCCGGCCACTGTGAACCGAGGGGGATTCGCCAATCCTCTTGCAACCACCCCTCCCCTGAAAGCTCATCGGGATCCTCCACGAGGAGGAACCGGGATTTATCACGTGGTAGACATATCATCATAGCGAACTGTCCCAGAGTCTTCTTGCAAAAGAGGAGAAGTGTCTGAAGCACCATCCTGGAGGTCTGGCATTTGTGGGCTGGCTGCTCGAGCATCCCTCTGAAAGAAGCCGGAGAAGCCCAGTTAGAACCCGCATGTGTGTGTGCTGAGCTGACTGGCTGTGAGGGTGCCGAATCCTCTTCTAGCCCTTGCACCATGCCCAGTGTTGACATTTCGTCAGAATGGGACTCGGTAGGACCTGGGTGTTCATGCTTCCGCCCCCTCTCCCACCTCCACTTCCACACGGCTCACTCAGACGAGGCAATTTCATAAACCATGGTGTGCACTTGGTTTGTTTCACTAAACTGGGGGTGGGAAAGCGTTCTTCCAGCCTGAGGGCCAAATTCAACTGGGGAAAAGCTTCCGGGTCCACATTCCAGGGATGGGCAGGATTGAAGGCAAAGGGACCAGGGCTCCGGAAATCCGCACATCGGAGCTTCCATCTCTTGCTGCCAGTCATTACGCTTTAAAAGCAGCATGTCAATCTTCTAGAACGGGTGGAAAGTCTCAGGAAAGCTGGGAAACACCAAGCAACTAGTGCTTGAGTACAGTGGGAGGCCCACAGCCATCTAGGAGGCCCGGGACTGCTGGGTTTGGTCCCAAGGCCAGGCATTCCCGACTCTATGATAAACCATGGAGAGTGACGATGGCTGATCTCCAGCTCATAAGAAGAGAGACAAAGCTAAACCGGTGCTCTCAAAAGCAACACCCATGTTTTGCCCTTCCAGGGTGCCCCGAGTTTGCCAGAGAACGGTGGGTGCCTTCTCCCCCCACATGAGGGCGCCCTTGAACAAGGTATCATTGCCGGAAACATCGAGGTCTTCATCCATTTGTATAAGAACAAGAATAATTTGTATATGAAGCTCGTTTCCATTTGTATAAGAACAGGCAAGCTAAGTGAACGTCTAAAAGCAACCGTTTGGTCAGCTTTAAAAATGGCCGTGTTACCCTGTTTTCCGCCGGATGATGCTAGAATTCTGGATTAGTCAAAGAAGCAGACGGGCCGGAGACAGACACAAGCCGATAATGCGTAGGATGCATACATTGTGCAAGGAAGGAAGTCCCACGAGTTAAAGGATACTCAAGCTGAGGGTACAGGCCCAGAGGTGCTTAGATAGAAGAGGGGCCAGGAATTCCCCTCCAAGCGACTCCCCATGTTGGCCGGGACAGCCTGGGAGCTGCAGAACCTGTTTCTGTCTGAACGGGCGTAGGATCGTGCCTTCCGATGGCATTAAAAGCAAATGAGCTCCACGTACAGGAGTCTACGCATCCAAGAGTTGTGTGCAGGCATCTGAGGAGGCGACTCTCACCTTAGTTCCCACCTGGTTGGGACTCTGAAAACCGCACCAGAGCTTTGGTCCCCTCTGGAAAGTAAGGACCACACGGGGCTTCCAGCAAAGCAATAATCCCTAAAGCGTCCAAACTTCAGTGGATTGTATTTCTTTTAGGAGAAGAGGTGCAAGTGCAGCAAGAGAGAAGGGAGCTCAGGCAAAGGGGCTGGTGACGTGGACAGAGAGCATTATATAGAGGCACGGTTGGGCCCTCATGCCCCCCAACCCACTTTTAAGCACCAAGCCATTCAAACGAAGGTTTAAAACCTGGGCGGTTTTAAACGAAGAGAAGCTAGGCCGGCTTTGTGATGTTACCTTTTCTCGTCCACGTACCCACCTAGAATCTCGCTTCCTTCTGCAAGGTGCTGGAATTTTCCTTGGAGGCTTGGCTGGCCTCTTTAGGTCCTGACCCCTTATTACTACTCCAAAATAAAAAGCACTTTCCCTAGAAAATAATCAGTCTCATTTAAACAGCTTATGCCATATTTCTCGGACAGTTCATTTATTTCTTTCAACGTAAATTTAAGTTTAAAAAAAAAAACGAATGAGGGATGATTTTTGGAAGTTTAATTGTCGTTAAAAGAGGTATCATCGTAATCACTAGAGCTAATTTACACAACCTACTTTATTAGAGCATTGTGTTCCAGAGGCAAGATGATCTAGCTGTATTAGGAGAGATAAATTTTACTTAGAAAAAGTTTAGGAATCAGTTGTCAAGCCAGATTCGAAAGGGTTTGTTCACATCTGTGTTTTTTCTTGTCTTTTCTTTTTTAAAGCAAGGTTTCTGGGACTCAAAGTCCTTGTATTCCCTGGGGAATACAAGCCAACAATTACAGAACGGCATGCTTTTATCTAGAATTCACAAAGTACTGTACGGACTATTCCTCCCTTGGATTAATTCGTAAGGGAGCTTGCTGCTTTAACCTGCAAGCCCAAGGGCAGGTGGTTAGTGGGGGGGAGGGGGGAAGAGAGAGAGAGAGAGATCTTGGCCATAACTCATGGCCTGCACAGGCATTTGCCGCCCTTTGGATCCAGGCAAAGGGGCTGCGGCTCGAACGGCTCGGCCCTCGGAGCTTTGCGTGGTGGCCCAAGGAGGCAAGAAGCAGCGAGACCGCTGCCCTTGCATGCCCGGCTTCCTCCAGGTTAGAGTGACCCCTCTAGGGGTCTCTTACCTTTGGGCCCTGATAACTGTAGACAGTGCCGGATCCGGGATTATAAAACTTTGAGGCAGACAGGGTCTGAGTCACAGTGGACCCCTTCCTCTGCCGTGCAAGAGTCAAGTTCTGTTGAGAAAACGAAGATTTCATGCGAACGCCATTCTAAGCTGGCTTGAGCAACATTAGAGGTTCATTATACCAAGGTTTAAAATGTATATAAATATGCATTTAACAATCTGGCCTAGGAGTGTTGGCAAGCTGCAACATTCATTTGCAAGGAAAGATTTACTTCTGTTGCTATTATCATCATCGTCGTCGTCGTCATCGTCACTTCAGAGCAGGTTTTAACAACCAGGAGGCATCGTTTATGTGACTCGGATGCCCAGTTGGAAAAAGAACTTCAGCTTCATGTTAACACTGCGGGACTATTACTGACGACGAACTTCCTCAGAAGTCGAGAGAACATCCCATTGTCGGCGCTGTACTGCTGGTCAACAGCCTTTCCTGAACAAACGGCCAGGTGACTCGCGGACAAGGGTGTTAAGCCCAGGCCCATCAGCTTGGGCACAGAATGCTTTTTAAAGGCTATGAAAGGGCAGGGCAGGGAAGAGGGTACGAATTAGTGGGGCCGAGGCATCTTTCCTGCATCCTCTCTGCTGCTGCCTTGATCCAGAGCGGTCCCTGGCACTGTTTTTACTTTCTAAGGAGCTACTACGCGAACAGAATTCGATCTGAGCTACTCCACACTTCTGTGCCTGCCAAAGCTGGAAATACCTACAGGGTATGAATAGACCAGAGTGTGACACATTTCTCTTACTCTCGGATGTGCGAACGAGGGCAAGCGGCAAAGAATGCCATCGACTGAGGCCAGATACCAAAAAACACAAAGGTTTTAGGAGTTTGTGCCATGGAGAAGTATTTGTAGGGCAACCTTGAGCAATTTCTTGGCCTGTAGCCACGAGGAAATGAAATTGGTGGTTCTGTGACCCCAGGAAGAATAAATATACACAACAAGGCTTTAAGCTGGGGTTGGGTTGCAGGGACACGTGGTGTAAAGTGTTTAGAAAAGCATCCTAGGAATTTTGCTCCTATTGTCTCCTCATACAATTGCAGGAGAGGTTCATCCATTCCACCAGCCCGACCCAAAGCTTGAAAGCCTCATGTTCCCGTCCCCAACCCCAGCGATTTCCACTCTTGTAACTGGTTAGCTTAAGAACAGTTATGTAACTTGGGAGAACCGGAGCCAAGATGGCCGCTTCCCCTTTTGGTCATCTCTGCCGAAATGGACTGTCGCATTTTCATCTGGATGCATTTCCCAAGACATTTTGGTGCTCAGAAGCAAAAACAGTTCCATCAACTTATACCAACTTCTACCACGGGTAATATTGACTCGCGTGAGAAAGTCTGCCATGAAAGAAATTATGGGGTTTTTTGGAGCTAGGTAGCTGGTAACAAGCACTAGAAAAGATTATTTTTAAAAATTATGCTAAGCCATGACTATCTTGAGATTGTCTTCATTTGAGCAAGGTTCAGTCGGGAGGGAACACTGGCATTATACAAGAGAAAATATTTGAGTATTTTGGGAATTTTCTACAAATATGCAAAGAAAAATTTCAGAGAGGTAAATGGATGAAGGCTTTGAGATGCTAACTGTTTGCTGCTTTAGCCCACAACCTTATATACTCTTATTTGGGAGAAATATCGACTGAATTCAGTAGGCTTCCCACTACATCCAGGGGTTGTGCTGTTATTTTGGCAGAAACTGGAGTGGACTCCATTAGAAACATTTAGGAGTGAGTTCTACATGTATAAAAGCTTCTGCCGTAATCCATTTAATGGGTTTTAAGGTATACAGTAATCTTGCTTTTGCCAGGAGAACACACACAGAGAAATCATTGGCTGGATGCAGATTAGTCGTAATTTGAGTAAAACCAAAAGGACATGGCAAGAGGCATGCTGGATGAGACCAGGGGGTTTTGGTCCACTGCTCAAGCAGCAGCTGGCCAGCCACTTCTAGAATCCCTCAGGTAAGATGGGAATGCGGATCAGCCATTTTGGTGACGATTCAGGAGGAAACACTTGGTCACCTGGACTAGCAGCAAGTATCTCCCGGTATCGATCCAATCCCCTTTTCAATCCATCCAGATGGGCGACCATCACTACAACCGGAGAATTCCACTGCAAATTCCAGAGTTTCTCTCACTTAACACAGTTACGACTAACTTAAGTTCCACTGATTTGGGTGGGTCTACTCTAAGAGTAACTACACTTGGATCCAACCCTTTGTCAATGTCGTGGGCTCAACAGTTTGGATTGTTGGCATAACTGCAGTGATAGGAACAATGCTCTAGTCTATTTGGTTTTGTATAAGCTAAAAGCTACATTAAAAATGGGATATATTTTTGAAAATACAGAACCGTTCTTGGAAGAACACATTGCTTGAGAGCCTGTCCGATTTCCATCCTGAAAATGCCTCAACAATAACGATAAGTTTAATAAATCAATCAATAACTAACTAACTATGATAAATAAATCAAACTCTTCCCAGGGCAGGCACGTACGCAGAGCAAATGAAGAGCGGACAAAAACCGGAGCACTTCATCAAACAAAGACAGGGCCTCCTCTTTCGGCAGGTACAGGAATCTGTCCGGGGCTTTGAACACAGACAACATGGAAAGCTGATGGCTCTTACAAAGCACAAGAGAACCCGTGGTCTGGAAACTGGCAGAACATGGAACATTTTCTCTCCAGACCCCGAGCTGGAGAGAATGTGCAAATAAGCAACACGCCTGAGAGGACACTTTTCAAGTGGGGTCGGTTCAGCTTTTTCCGCAAGAGTCTGACTTTGCTCATTTCCTTCCCAGCAGAAAACTCCAGCATTGGCCCCCCAACTCATGCAGGCCCATTCCAACCGCTCTGGGCTCAGGTATCTGCAGGCCTTCCTGACCTTAAACAAAGGAGCAAGTGAAAGGGCTCCATTTGTCCATTATCACCTCCTCTGCTAGCCAGCAACCGCTCAGAGTCTCAGGCCTGAGACCAAGCCTGGTTTGGTTAACCCAGGAAATGCCGGCGGGGGCATAGGGGTGAGTGACCACCCCCTTCCATCCACTTGCTGCATCTGCTTTCAGTGAACAACTCAGGAGCACCCTGTTCCTGGGTTGTTTTCCTGACATGCAGACCCTGAAATGCTGGGTTATTTAGGGGCTAATCAACCCAGCATTAACCCAGCAACCAACCAGTCTTGGTTTCAAGGCCCCCAGGGCTTCCAGCTGATCCCTACACTGCACTGCACCCCGCAGAAGCAGAGAGGATCCGACAGAGACAGCGAGAGCTTTTGGTAAAGCAGGATGGAAGGCATGCGTCAGCTTCCTTCTCCCAGCTTCTGGCTGCTCATTAAAAGGGAAAACACTTCTGCAAGAGAGTCCATCCTCAGACTGCCAGGCCCCAAAGTACTCTGCGCTGGACGGGTCACATGGAATCCCCCAAATCCCGCGGGAGTGTTCCGGATGTTCTGTACCTTTTGGGAAGCCTCCAATTTGCGCAAGGCCTGCAGCAGCGGTGCCCAACCTTGTACCGAAAACATGTACATGTTTGCTTAGCTTCTCTCATAACAACACTAGCAAGAAACTACACAAAGCTGTCTCCATGCAGCCAGCTCACATTCAGGACTTCCTGATTTTCCTCAGAACACTTTTAAGTGCTTCGTGTCTAATTCAAGGTGATTCTTGAGCACCGGATTAAGTGTCTCTAACTGCAGGACTTGGGCTCTGCAGCCAGCTCAGCTGTTCTCCAACCTTGAATAGGAACATTCTGTCAGTCGAGTGGGCCCTGTTCTGAGTAGCCTTGCTTACACTTACAGCTCAAGGCCAAACAGAAAAACACAGGGAATAATTGCTGTTCTAGTTTAAACTAGTAGAGAAAATAATAAAAATTTAAAACTGGTCACTGGAAAAGTGAAGAGCCACCCACCGACGAACTGATTCTAAAAAAGATCTTGGACTGTGCAGAAATGGATAGACTGACTTTGTCATTGAAGGAGAAAGAAGATACTGACTTCTATCAAACTTGGGACTCTTTTTATTATTGGCTAGAGAAACGGGACTTCGTATAGATTATGTTTCTATGTTATCATAAATGGAAAAAAATGTGGGGGCTGACCCAGCGGGCTCGATGTTTTTGATGATTGATGTTGTTTTTAGTTTTTCTTTGTTTTTAGGACTAAAATTTTGAATAAAACTTATTATAAAAAAATTAAAACTGGGAGAAAAACACAGGGACTAAAGACTTGGCTTCTGAAAGCTGGTACCAAAAGAAAAAACGCACAGATTCACAGGGGTGGGATGCTATGCTTGTGGTTCCACACAGGTCTGGTGATTACCTGGTGAGAATCAAGCCCCCAAAGTACCTTTTCAGAGCGAAATCTCCTCCCTACAAGAAAAGGAAACGGACAGAAGAGCATCCCTTATTTAACTCAACTGCCCAAAAATCCTGAATGAGCAGTGAGGCGATAACATGAAATACGAACATTTAGACGTTGCTTTGATCTGCCAAGCCATGTGCAAGGTAGCTGCGTCCCAGCAAATGAAAACCTAACAGAGAAGACCCACCTCACACATTTAATTGACTTTAGGAGTTCTGTTATAACAGGATGCTTAAAGCTTCCCTCCTGCAGCAGGCTTGCTCCTGCTTGATTTTCCAACAAAGGGATTAGGGCGTTAATCGGCTTTACTCAATTATGCACAATGGCAAATACTGGATCGGAGCCAGTCTGTTCAAGCTTTCAAAAACGAAGAACAAGGATGGCTTTGTTTCCAACGGCAACTTCATCACCCCATCCCAACTCTATGTCAAAATTATTCTTAATGCAGCACACAAAAACAGTTTCGATTCAAAAAGGTACTCCTAGAGGTGCGCCTGCTTAATTCAACTCTTTGGGTGGACACAATTTACCCTGTCAGGACAACTTGTAGCCACCAGTGTTTTGTACTACAATTCCCATGATCCCTCACTGTTGGCTAGGTGGGCTGGAGCTGATGAGAGTTTTGGCCTTCTAGATGTTTTAGCCTACAAGTTGCTCACTCCTGGAAGAATAACAGGTACATGTTTTTTAAATAAAACAAATGTAGTTTCAGTTTTGGGGGGAGGGGTCCTCCTTAAGGAAAAAAACCCCCTTTTATTAGGTTGTCATTATCTAGTTCGCAGACTTTGAGTTAGCATTGCAATATAGATCAGCAAAAAGCAGCTGCAACAAGAGGGCCCACACACATCTGGAAGCACACCAAAGTGGTCAACACAATATACCTACAAGGAAATCTATCTAAAAAGAACGCACACGAGGAATTGTCACTCAGATCGATGGTGTTGCATGCATCTGCGTGTTTAAAAGGAAAAGAGCTACCTGAAACTAAGAAAAGCAAAAACAGGACCCAGCTGCATCCTGGATGATCAAGATGCGCTCTTTTTATTCTAAAACTACTTGTGACCACGCTGGGTTACATTTGGGAGTCCCGAGGATCTTTAAGGATTAAAAATCGATCTTCTGTGGTGTAGGTGTACTTGCTCTCTGACATACTTTGTCCCATGCAGCTGATGAAGCATCTAAATTCGGATCTCTCAATGCTGGCTTCCTTTTGCCATCGTGAACATAAAATACAGCACTTGGCCATGCTTGCAAGCTGCCACCACCCAGGGCTCTGCAAGGGCTCGGAAGTCACCAGTGAAGGAAACACAGCTGAACAAGCGGAAACTTGGCTGCATGTCCACAGGCACTGACTGCTGCTGTGAGGGCACAATTCAAGTTTCTGCGTTGCAAGCTGAAGCAAACCCACTCCCCACCTCTCTCTCCCTGGACACAGGCTCTTCCGCATTAGGTGACTCTGGACTGCGTGAAAATAGGCTGAGCCAGGAGTTTTCCAAGGTTAGAGATGCACAGCTGCCTTGGACAACATGGCGCAAGCTGTGGGTCATTTAACCCAAGAATTGCTACGGCGTGTGCCACCACTCTCTGCATAATCAACCTCCAACCACAGGTTGCTTTGTGACGTGCGAATCTAGACACTATGGGTTGCTCATGAGTTAAAAGAATCACAGGTAACCCAAGAATTAATAGGCCACGTTCCACCATCATGACCATTCATCCTGGGAATATATATTTATTTCTTAGATTTATATCTTGCCTTGTCAGGATTAATTAATTACCCGATCGTTTGCCACCACTATGTCCACCCCAGGTGAGAGTCAAGTTCTTTTCTAGTTTCTGACCCTGGTCTCCTGTCCCACATGGAAACTATTCTAGGTGGACTTGAACGGCCCCCTGCAAAGGCAAAGCTTTCACATCACTTTGTATCACTTCCTATGGCAGGTGGAAAAATTGTACGTTTAACTGACTCCACTTAAAAGAAAACCAAACCAAAACAGAAGCTGTAGAAATAACAGCTTTGGAGAGGTAAAAGACACTTTGCTTAACCTTCTCTTCTTCAGCTCCAAGTTTTTAAAACTGTCAGGAAAGGTTTGAAAGGGAAAGCGAGAATTTCACTGCAACAGATGCGCATTTTCAATTTGTTGATAATCAGAAGGCAGTAAATCATGGCATGAAAGAGAAAGTACGCTCTGTGGTTCAGAGGTTGCTTTATTCCTACCTTGCTTTTGAGGCCCAGTATGGCCGCGATAATGAGCAGAATGCCTCCCAGTCCCACTAGGAAGTACTGTCCATATTCCAGCAAAGCAGGGAGAAGCACCAGGTTGTTATAAAACTCAGACACGATGTCTCCTTCAACCTCCGCACTCTGCTCAGAAAACAGCAAAAATTAATTTCCCTGTGCCCACCAAATGGTCCTAAGCTTTTCTACATGGGGCAGTTATCTTGTCATCTCTTCATTCCGCTTCAGGGCAGAACTGAGACCTCTTTTACTCTTTCCTGCTTCTCAGCTCCGTAACTTCTAAAAAGTTTACCTGCTCTAAAAAAAAAAAAAAAGCCTTGCCAAAAGTGATCGTTAGACACAGAAGCAAAATGGGCGAGTCGCAACGTCATTTAATGACCCCACGAAGAACTCTAAGTGGGGAAAGACAAGTGTGAAAAAGCTGCATGAAGAATTGATGTGCAGAACAGACATCAATGTGGAATTCCTGCACGCTGTAGGGTTTTGAAAATCAGGAGTCGGTCATGAGATTGCTTCTCTGCACCGTGTTGGTAGAGGAGAATATAAGAAGCTGCCCAGGTGCAAGGGAGAATCCAGGTGTGGTGGCTGGAAAGGAAGGAGGCCTGTTTGGAGACCAGGGATCGGGGAGAAGGCACAAGCCAACAGCTGGCTCTTGATTTTCAAGCAGCCGGCCTTCCTCACACTGGGCTATCTCAGGGCTAAACACTACAGGGAGATGATGCAAGACTTCAGCCTGCATTACAGCCATGCCTTCTCACCCAGAGGCTTCCCCTCCTACTTCCCAGATTGCCTCGGGGGCTGGCTGTTGCGGGTTCCCTGGCAAAGGAGCCCTCACGCTTGCTCGGGGGCATCCGTTTGGGTCTGGATCCTCTCCCTTTTGCAAGAGGCAGAGAACACTGGTAGGGAAGGGAAGAGGCAGCTGTCCTTGGCAGGCACTTCAGGGTGACGCCGACTCTTCGGATGGGGAGGGCAAAGCTTGGGAGAGGAGGCCTGTGGGGATGATAGAAGAAGCGCTTTCTTATCTCAAGGCCGCTGCCTTCAGGTGTTCAGGGTGTGGAGGTGCTGGGAGGGGACTTGGGAGAACGGATCAGTCTGATCCTTGACCCCATGATGCAGCGTCGGGGGACAAGGGCCAGCCAACCAGAGGGCCTGCTTACAGCTCCAAGGCATCTGCACCCATCTGCAGAGGGGTGAGGTCCAGGGGTACTCAAAAGGAAAGGTCTTGGAAATAGTTTCTCGTTTGCACTCTGTGCATGCTCAGAGACCCTTTCTTTGCTGGCTCTGGCTTGCTGGATATACATTGGAAATAGAGAGCCTTTGCCAAAGAACTGTCTGTTGGCTGAAAAAGAGGAGCGGGAACCAAGCTCCCAACTATAAGCTGTTGGACCTTTTCTCACGTGACACCCGCTCCCCAAAAAAAGCAACCCCGCATGGTAAGTTAGCTGGCAGGAGTCATGGCCTGAAGCTCAGCCAGCAACATGGTCCAAATCCAGTGTTTCGCTCTCCGCCCCCCCCCAACCCACCCACCCACAAATATGAACCATGGGAAAAAATCTGCAAAGGAGATCAGTGTATCTACCACAAGCATGATTCCTTGCCTGTCGGAGAAACAGGTTTGTTCGTTTTCTCCAAAAATAAATGCCAATTTTGCCTTGAGGGGCTTTCTTTGCACGGCCGCTTCAGTCCCACTGCCCCCTTGGATTTCAGCCCCACATCTCCTTCAGCTCCCAAGACCCCCTTTCTATGCAACAGAGCCAACCCAGTTTCTTCCAGCCCAAAAACTCCGAGGGCTTTTCCTTTTCTTTTCAAGCGGCTATTTCAGCACCAGGTATTTGATTATATTCTGTTGCTGACGCTTTTTCCCCAACATGCTTTAGTGTGCCTGGGCCTCTTGTGATGCATCAAAGCAGGTCAAAACTGCAGGCGGACCATTTTGAGCCTCTTTGAGATGGTGCAGAAAATGGCAGAGAGAGAGAGAGAGAGAGAGAGAGAGAGAGAGAGAGAGAGAGAGAGAGAGAGAGAGAGAGAGAGTTTGCAAGTTTTAAACAAACTTTTCTAGAACACAAAGTGACCTCTTTTGGGGACAGAAGCACAATTCATGGCAAAATTAATCTTTACAGCCTGGTGTTAAATAAGCCATTGCAAAATTGGCTTATACATGTTATCACGGTTGAGAACGGAACACTTAGGCAACCCTCTGTCTGTCTGTCTGTCTGTGTCTCTCTCTCTCTCTCTAACGAAGTCACAGAATTCAGTCTGAGACACAGTGACTCACTCGACAGCAGAGCTGCAAAACCTCAGCATCATGGGAGTTCTGCAGTTACTCCCCTTTTGATAGGACTAGGTATTGGCAGGTAGCCTGAAGTGAAAACAGGTTGATTATTTTGGCCCTGCCTAGCTCCTGAGAGCTTTTCTGAAAGTATTAGCTCAAAGAAGTTCAACAACTCCCCTCTACATACACACACGCGAACTAGAAATGCCAATTTTGCGACTGCACACTTGAACTCACCTCAGAAAACCACAGTATGGGGAATACAACTGGCTTGATAGACCCCGTTTGCCTGCAGGATTAGAAAACAACAAGAAAGTTAAGATGCAGTGATGGGAGCAATACTTCGAGTTCGGGGCAAATGCAGACCTACCTGGGGGCTTTTTTGCAAAGCTCTCTGGGGAAACATCCCTCTAAATTGAGGAAATGCAGAGGAAAAGGAGCCCAGGAGGCATCAGCCCCCTTTAAACTGCAGCCCCCAGTTGCAAAGACAGAACAGAGAAACCCCTCCAATTAAGAGCAATATTACTTACAGAATGCCAGTGACTTGCTTCATGAAAAGATTCATCTGCATTCTGATGGCACATGAAAGGGGAACTCCAGTCAGCTGCATTAGGAGACAAAAGGGCATTGTTTCTTTACACACACACACACACACACACACACACGCGGGCACGGTTATTTTTCATGCCATTTTCCACCAGGCAGCCTCCCAGACGGCCTCACAATAATAACGCACGAAATCCTACGAAATCCTTTTTCCAAAAAGCAGCAGGAGAGCAGCCGTTGAACCAAAATGACCAAGATCACGTACCCAAATTTTAAAAAGGTGGCTGCTGTCCCAGGAGAGTAAATCCAAGCTTGATAAAAGGGCACTGCACATCTTTTGCCCGAGTGTAATCAACTCAAAGCCCCCATGTTCTTTAAGTCCTCACAACGACCCTGAGAGGTAGGGCAGGCTGAGAAAGCGTGTCAAGGATTTCATCACTGAGAAGGGATTCGACTGTCATCTCAGCAAAACTAGGTACTTCCTCACTCCAGACATGACGGCTGGGAAAACACTGGCTGGAAAATTATGATGTGCATCAATCCTTCAATATATCTATCTTTTTTACTGTGGCCATTTAATAAAGTTGCGATAGCAGCGGCCTTTTATGACAAGGACAACAGAGAAGGGAAAAAGTGATGCAAGATTATTGTCGCTACATTGCATTTACGCCCATTTTTTTCCTTCTTGTAAGGAACTCGAGGCAGAGTATGTGAGCCTTCTCCGCTCCATTTTTATTCTCACAACAACCCTGCGAGGTAGGCTAGCCTGAGAGACCATGAATGACCTAAAGTCATTCAGGGACCTTCATGACTGAGTGGAGACTCGAACCTGGATCTGCCATGTCCCCAGTCTAACTCCCACGCCACGCTGGCTCTCTTCCAACACATCAAGAAGTCCATTTACCCCTAAAACTGAAAAGCAAAGGCAACAGAGCAGAATACAGAAGAGGTGCTATCACGAAAGTCAAAGAAGTCCCTGAATTGGCCTGGGATTCATTAGTGAAGATGGTCTGAGGCGCACACAGTGGGCTTACTCAACCCATGCTTGGTTGCTCTGCCCCAGGCCCGTCTGGCAGATGAGCACGCAAACTCTGATGTGCTGCCTCAGACTTCGGGCGGTTTTTCCTCTCCTCTGCCTGCTCCCCACCTCGGATGAGGTGTGTTGCTTGCCTGGGGCCTGCCCAAGCCGTCATTTGCCTCATTACCAACTCGCATCCAATCATCTTGATTAGGTGCTGGCATGAAACCTTCTATCGCATGGCATGATGCAACCGCTCCTCTCACCTTTAAGCACTAAAAGAGCTTCGTCACAACTGCCCCTTGAAAGGGATCTCCTTCTCTGCTTCAGGGTGGGCCTGTACCATGTAGCAGACATCCCTGGTACCCTTGAGGAAGCGAGATGCACAGCCTCTCCAGTCACAAGCGGTCCCCAACGCTAGCCCAGCTCCCCAGAGGAGCCGGGAGCATGCTAAGCACAAGAGAGGGTCTCGCTTGCCTCTCTCCCGCACAGGGGAACCTCTCTTGGACGTCTGCCCCCTTCCCCCGGTCTCCGCAGCTTCTTCAAACTGGTGACGAAGTGGCAGAACAGTGGAAGGAGCATTTTGGGGCTTGGATTATTGCTAGGCAGCGTGGCAGGATCACGGACAAAGAGTTCATTGTATGGCTGCAACAGCTCCATCTCTTGTTCTTAGAATAAACTCAGGTTAGCAAGTTGCCTTTTAGCGCTGCAGAGTCACAAACCGCTGTGCTCTTGCACAAGACGCAGTCAAAGGCTTGGCTGTCGGGGTGGCCGGCGACGCTTGTCTCCAACGAACGGGAGGGCAGGAGCTGAACGGCACAAGCTCACCGGGTGCTCGCAGCGGTATTTCTCTTTTCGGAACCCATCATTATGTCCCCGTCCCCCAGGCATGTGTGGTTGTCTTTGGAGTCGGACTCTATTTTGAGAACGGGCTTAAATGTTTGGCTGAGACAAACTCATTTGGAGAAGTTTAAACATGTGGTCCTTGCCAGGATGGCCTAATTTTTATTTATTTTATCTAGAACTTTTTTTTAGACAGTCCCTTATCGTAGTCTTGGGACCGTTTCACATTAAGACAAAATAGAATAAAACGCCAGCATCCTCAAGACAGGGAGCTTAACGGGAATAACTGATGCAGGATTCATGCAGGGCCCTACAGGATTCCTATTAGTTTTGAATGGCCACAGGGGGAAGCTGAATCTAGAATCTTCTCTTCTAGGGGTGCTTAGTGCAGTATTTTTTTTCATCTCTCCAAGTCTGTTCCCTGATGTCAGAGATCAGCCAGAGAGTGCCCATCTTCCCCTCATGCTTGTCACCTGATTGGCAATTAAGCTAAGCCAAAGTAAGAGTACTTATCCATTGGAAATGGTCATTGCAGGCTATCAAGAACTCAAATGCTCCAAATCCATGCGTTCAGGGATGGATGAATGCCCTGTTATATAAACTGACTTTACTGGGACGGAGAAATGAAATCCTAGTGGGGTGATGGGAGGTCCTGGCAGGTTATCAGCAAATTGCTAATTTTTTAAAACCTTTTCCCTGGTCCCTGGACATGCTCTCTGTCCAAGCAGAGGCAGCTGCTACGGCAGCAAATGGAGAAGCGTGACCAAGGAATGAGCAAGGATTACCCATAGCTTTAAACACCCTAGATCAGAGAAGTGTTCTAAGATCTGGATTCATTTTATAAGTCTCCGGGAGAAAAGGAGGTTGAGTTAAGTAAACAAAAGTGGATGGAGCTGGGTTTGGTGGCAAGACAACAAGGTAATGTCATGTTTTGGAAGTTGATCTGTCCAGTGTTACATCCTTACACACTGAAAGCAGAACCCCAAATCGCTGGCTCATTATGGAAGCAACACTTTGAAGATATTTTCCATGTTGCCAGTGGGCCACTGGTTTCACTTTTGGAGATCAAACATTTACTCCGCTACTTGGAGTAAATATTGTAATACTGTAATCCGCTTAGAGGGTCTTTGGACTAGTACAGCAAAATATACATTGAATGAACAAACAAACAAACCTTAGTACCTGGAAAAGCACCCTGGGAGAATACACGCCCTTTTAAATTATGCCAAGGCAACTTTGCCTCCAGCAAAGTTTGTTTTACACACTTTAATCTGAACTGAATCATCCCAGGAGGGTTGGGAGGGCTAGTAAAATTGTCCTACTATTATTATTATTATTATTATTATTATTATTGGAAAGGGCAGGGGAACAGACCCTAAGAATTACTGGCTGGTTAGCAAGAATTTCAAAATGCACGGAAGATTCCAGCTGAATAGACTGGAATTACGGGCAGAAGCAAAAAACATTTTTGCCAAGGAACAAGCATGTTTCTGGAAGGGAAGGCATGCAGGTGACGCTGGTTTGCCTTCGCCTATCCGATTCATGAAAGACTGGAATGCGTTTGGCTGATGCCTTCTTGGTGACACTCGCAACTCCCTCACTAAGCATGAGAGAGAGAGTTTCTGAAGCAAGTTAGAAATACAGAAACAGAGCAAGTCAGAAGGGACCTCCCGGGCCATCTAGTCTGACCCCTGGCTCCAGCCAGCTCGGCTCACGACAGAGAAGTTGCCATGAAACTCCCCTGACTAGCCAACACCCAGCCATTCTCTTTTTTTAAAACCATGGTCGAGGGAGGACAATCTTAATACCACGATTCCCAGGGTTCAACTTTTCTGCCTCCCAGAAAGGTTTTCACAGCCCTCTGTTTTCATGTGATGCCGACAATTTATTCAGCACGATGAAATCCCCTTTTTCATCATTGCTGCATTTGGGGCTGACTTAAGGACGACTATGGTCATTCAGGTTGGGATCTTAGTGTTTTCTAGCAGGCTCTAGTCTTCTGTTTTATTGTTATGCATTTTCGTTATGCACATGTTTTAATTGGCACCCCACCCTGAGGTCTAGAGGGCAGCACAGAAAAGCTGTCAATAATTAAAGCAAGCTGCTTACAGAATACTTTTCAAGATGTGATTGCTTCCCATGGGACTGGATGACCCGTGGGCTTTTATATTTTCTCAGACTTACAGTTCTCAGTTCAAGGCCATCTCAACCAGTGTATTGCTACACTTGGCCCAATTTGAGAATGGTTGCGTAACAAATTCTGCTAAATTAAAAGTCAGAGCACAGCCCGAAACAGTCCAGGACTTGCTGATACTCCAGGCCCCGGGGTCCCTGGAAGGATGGACTGTTCCCAGCAACGTTTATTAGATGTTTGCTGCACTAAATCTCTGTTTTTGGAAGAGCGTATCTCCTTCCTGTGAAACATCACTCCCTCTTCCCAGGGGACTGTTGTTCTTCCCAGGGAAGGGCGGCTGCCCTACTGCTTGACAAGACAATCTCCGCACCAATCAACATATGGTTTTATAGTTGCTTAATCGGAATTATGTTTTAATTTTGAAAGAAAAAAGCAAACCTATCTTTGTACTATAGAATCCATGGCAAGATACAGGCCATAAAAGACACAGCCTTTTAGATATGATTAGATATGATTCGTGCCAGCTTGGATAAAAAAAACTGTTGCCAAAGCAGCCCACTGAGGGATAGAACTGCAGATCACAAGGCGGGTATGGTGGTGCTGGTAGGGGAAATCTGTTTTCTGCAGAAAACAGGAATTGTCCATATGCTGACTGCACTACCTTGTTTCCCTGTCTATCCGCACAGCGCAGTGAGGTCACAGAGTCCAGAAGTGATAGAAAGGACTGTACCACTTCAGGGGACAATCATATACTTAAATACCCCTTTATGCAAACTTTGACATCACCCCGTGTAGAGAAAAACAGAAAAGCGGAGGGAAGACTGAACTAGAATGGATATGCTCTACATCTGTTGTGAACTGCCCAGAGAGCTTTGGCTGTTGGAAGGTACAGAAAATGAAGAGAAGAGAAGAGAAGAGAAGAGAAGAGAAGAGAAGAGAAGCAATTACTGACCTAACAAAAGCATGTTGCTTGGCTAAGTCGCGTAGCCCTAACCCTACAGCTAAGGACCAGAAAGGACAAACCTAACACAGCTTTTCAAAAAGGGAGCATTTAGGAAATTACAGACTGGTTAACTTAATATTTATTCCAGGTGAGCTAGTGGGAAGTTTCACTGGAGACAAAAATCACCAAGAATTACGAAGGACCACTCTGGCTGATGATGGGTCACTGTTGTTTCAGCAAAGGTCAGTCCTGTCTTGCTCAGCTTTGAGGCAGGACTCACCTTTCCAGAAACACGACTGAATAATCTTCTTCCAGGCATGTTCAGATCATATACAGATCAGAGACATACGTGTGACACATTCGGAAGGCTTTCCTCTGATTAAAGGAACAGGCGTAGTAATTTATGCTTGTTGTGATAACATAATAGCAAAGCAGCTCAGGATTCCACCCATATTTCTGTCCGAATGGATTTAGAAAGGCTCGAGCTGGAGCAGCTCTGTTATGAGGAAGTTACAAAAGGAATCTTTTGTTTAGGAAAAAGCAGATGTGTGGGGCTGAAAACCATGTCAGAAGTACACAGAAGTACTCCTAGGCTGAGATGAGGCACCTTCTGAGCCATCGAGCTTGGGGGCATGAACACGGATCTGCAGCATGGAGAAAGGGGACAAGGAGAGCTTTTTCGCTCCTCCTCTCATAGCTGCAAAACCTGGAGAGAATGAAGGTGGCGGTTCAAGACAGACCAAAGAAGGGACTTCGTCATGCAGCTCCAAGCTAAAGGGCGGCATTTGCTATTGTGAGATGTGATTCTGCTGAACGAAACACCTTTGCAAAGAGTTAGGGAAATTCACGGGGGATAAAGCGCTCTGTGCTGCGGGCTAGAGAATCGTTGCCCTCCTGGCCTGAAGAGGATGCTGGACAAGGTGGCCTCTGGCTGGATGGAGCTGGGTTCACACCTTCTTCTTGCTCTAATGAAGAATGGTTTTCTTTTTCCAAGGCATGGCATTAAAACTGCACTCCTGCTGCAATCTGAGGTGACCCGGGCACCACCAGCCAGCGGCATCCTCCCCTGGGCCACATTCCTTGGTCACCCTCTGCATTACTAAGGGCAGATGTTGCAAAAGAGGAGGAAAAGCAGGGGACCGGTAGCGTTACATTCTAAGGCGTGAACACGTTTGCCGGCAGAGTTCAGCAAACACAGGCTGTGCAGCTGATCCGCCTTGGGCTGCTGTTGCTTCATTCCCTCAAATGATTAAATGCCTCGCAAAATAAATTTCTCTAGGCTCTATACAAATGGGTTTCAAACACAACATGCAAAGCACAACAAAGACCAGAAAAACATCTGACATGCCTGCACCATTAAAATGATAAGAGTGCAACACGAAATCACCATCAGGCACAACTGGGTACCGTGATCTTAACAGCTGATCTTCAACATCAGGAACACCGAGATACTGAAATACCCTGGGAGAACAGAAAAGTTTCACATGGATGCCACAGAGATGGCTGTGTGGATGCCAGGAAGCCTTCCTCGAGAGAGGATGCCAGGGCTGGGAAGCAGGCACAGCTGGAACAGTTCTGTTGCCATCCTCCGCCACCAGCTTTTCAGGACAGGAAGGCCACAAGCCTCACCTCCCACCCACGGGACTTGGAGCCAAGCCAGTGGTGATGCACAATGCCTCCTGCTCCTCACTAATTTGTTGAAAGGGCTCTCTCCAAAGGCAGTTTTGCGATGTTCAGTCATCCCAGGAATGCCCACGTAAAAGGAGTAAAGGACTGGGTGCTGTAACTCACCGGATGCATGTCGACATAAAATCCATGCAGCTCTTCGCTGGGATGCAGGCCGACCACCGTGTCCAGCAGCGCAGGGTCGGCGTTCAGGAAGTGTGGTTGAGAAAGAAACAAGGACACATCTTTATGGAAGAAAAGACAGGCGAGAATGTAAAGGGAGTGCGAAGAAGCTCTTTGAGGACTCTCTGTAGGATCGCCTCCCTAGGTGTACCTTTCCCATTTTTCTCCCACTGTGCTTTTATTTTAGACTTTGGAATATTTTGGCTGGGAAGCTGATGGGTGGAGGGGAAGGGGCACCTTTGACAAGCTTGGGGGACCACTAGGATTAGAAAATTGCTTTTTAAAATAAACGAGATGATGATCTGGAGCGCATTTGGGATAAACATGGTTTTTCCTCCCACGAACCAAGTGCTGACGGTGGCGAGAGGCTTCGGCAACCTCGAAAGAAGGGCCGGTCGCAGGCTGCAGGGGCTCCCACTGCCAGTCCTAGCAGCTGCTTTCCTTGTCTTAGCAGAAGCAAGAAGAAATGCGCAAGAGGTACAATCCTATGCAGGCTTAGACAGAGAAACACCCTGCAATTCCCAGCATTCTCTATCCAGCCATGCATAGGATCGCGGGGCGCAGGTCTGACGTAGCGCATCATCCAATGTGGCTACTTGGTACTCGTTCGGCTAAGGGGGCTGTGGACATGCAACTGATCATGGAAGAAGCATGCGGATGACAATCTCCATGTTGCTTCTTCTGACAGACCCTCTCTGCAGCTTATGTCTTTAGCCCTTGCTTGCAAGGACGAGGGGCTGAGACAATGCTGGGATGCTTTTCGTGGCAACGCAGCCTCATCCCCGCTCTCCAGAGGCCCCAGAACTGCAAATTGTGACTTTGAAGTTGCAGCTGGTGCCCACCGTGTGGCCAGAAAGCCGGCGCTTTGCGGCCTCAGCCCCGGCTCCAACCTTGAAATGCACTTGGGGGTCACAGCATGGGGACCGACCTCTCCGACAGCCTCCTTGGTTGTGTCCTTGACAAATGAAGTGTCTGTACAGTAGTTGTGTGCCTGAAGGCAGGCGATCTATGGAAGTGGAAGCAAGGGGGCAAGATCCAGCACACGAGTCCACGTGCCACATCCGTCCCGAAGAGTGCCAGGCCTCCTGGGAGCCAAGGTCATGCTGCCGGCGGCAGGGCTGGGCACGAGAGCACCACCCGCCTCCGTTTACCTCCCTGGCCCCTAATGCTGCTCCGTGCCTGCCTCTTCCTTAACGGCAGCTTGGGATTACTTAAGCTAATACTGGAGGGCAACGCAGGCAAAGGCGAATTACTGCGGATATTTGCAGGTTTTTTTCCACAGGGCTGAGAAGAGGGAACTGCCAATACATGAAGGGTGGAGGAGAAGCCTCTGGTGTGTTCTCACACGCGTCATGCTCAAAAAAGGGGCCAGGTTATGGCACCCTGCATGAATCATGCAAGGTTGAACTGTTCAGAGTGCGACCCTGCGGGATTTAGGCAGAGCAGAGGCACAGAATCTCCAACATGCTCCAGCTCACCAGGCAAGTTGGGGCATGTTGGGGATCGTAGTCCTTTTTTCTGTCTAAATACGGCTAAGGTTGCAACTTTATTTCCCATCTGCTAGCAAAGCAGCTGTGGACTACATAAAGCTTTGCCCTGCTTGCCACAGGAAATCTGAGATCTCACCAGAGAGTGCCTATATGCCTCACAATAAGGACTAGAATCTTTGCTAAACAAAAACAAAAACAAGACCACCCTAGCCAGCAAATTGAGATTCTCATTTTGAAACTGAAATCCTATTCTCAGCTTTCCCTATATTAGCATAACATTCATTTCTAGCGTACACTCATCTCGTCCCTCTCCCTGGAATGGCTCGAGCAAGCGCATGCCATGTTCCCCACTCCCCTATTTAATCTTCCCTGCAAACCCACGAATTATCTCAGAGGCCGACAGCGAGCAAGATAATCCAGTGCACTTTGAATCTAGGTCTCCCCAGCCAAAGACCAAAGGACCAAAGAGCATGTGTACACACAGACAATTTGCCGAATGAGGCCTCACACGGAGTCCGGGCTGGGCCCTTAGGCCGTCTGGCCCAGAACGTCAGCAGCCCGCCGGTGAGGGAACAAACCCCTCGCCCCAAGTCTCGGCAGCAGCTTTTCTCCAGCCCTATCTGGAGATGCTAGGGACTGAAGGGGGACCCCCTGCATGCACAGCGAAGGCCTCTCTGCTGAGCTGGAGCCTCTTAACCCGCGTAACAAACCCGCTGCTCAAAATATTTCAAGGTCCCAGGGGCTGGCACCGGCCCTTCCCCTCCATGCCTCAGAGCTTCAGGACGAGCAAGGGGGGTAAATTCAGCACGGAAGCGGGTGTGGACTGGGCTCAGAGCTTGTCCTCTGGGCACGTCGTCCTCCATCTACAGTCTCTGCCGTGCCTCTTCAGAATCTCCGGCATCAGAGCTGGGAAACGCCCCTGCCCGAGTCCATTTGGCACACTTGCCCTGGGCGAGATCGGGCAGCGGAGGGATCCCGCAGAGCGTAGACCAGAGAGCCACCCTCCCGAGCCAGCTCGCCTTGGCTGCCGCCTTTCTCGTCACCAGCCTCGGCGTACAACGCCCATCAAAACAGTGAGCACAGTCGTCTGACGCGCTCTGTGGTGAAAGTGTCTAAGTTCTGCAAAACCCAGCAACGAAGCCACAGAACACAGAAACTGAGTGAGTCAGGAGGGGTCTCCTGGGCCACCTGGTCTGACCCTGGCTCCAGCCCGCTCCACTCAGGACGTGCCCACCACGTGCATGGAGGAGACAGGCCCCCAGTGAAATGCCACCAGAGCGCCGAAGGGGAATTTGCAAAGCCAGCAAGCACCTCCCTTCCACCCCAGTCCCCTCTGAGCACCTTTTGTGCCAATCTACTAAATGCGAGTGCTTAGGAGACGTACTGTATCGACAGGAGCTGACGTTCTGGATTCCGGACTGCCGGCAGGGGCAGAAGCCTTCGTTGGGTGGATAATCCGTCCCGTTGGAAAACAAGGTCTTCTGGGCAGTATACCGGAATGTAGGGATGCCTTTCAGGTGTCGCGTATGAACATACTCCAATGTCATTGATCTGAATGGGGGGTTAAAAAGACACAGGTTGCCCAGGAGGGAGCGGGGCCTGAACACGCCGGAACACACCAACCCCCACAGCCGAACGGCTTCCCTCGTGGCTTTTCTGCTCTCCTTCGCCTCCTTCCTCCAGCTGAGCAGCGCTTCTTACTTTCGAACGAGGGCGCAGAACCTCAGCTGGGCGCCAAGCGCGGCCCCCGGGACTCCCCAAGAGGGCCACATCCCTCTCTCGGCCCCGCCCCCCGTCACCACTCATTGGCTGCCCTTTCAGAACTTATGCGCCTTTTTTCCTGCCATTCGAATGGACTGGAAAGCCTCTCCGGAGGCTTCAAAATGGCAGTAAGAGCCTTTAAGCTGCACTCGGCCGCGACCCTTGGCCAGCACACTGCCCTCTCCAGCCCCCGAGAGCATCCCTGAAGCGGAATGTGCCGCTCCTGCCGAAAGAGGCTCAGCACCCGTCCCTCACAGAGAAGCCAGGGCATGGGTAAGACGACCCAGGGGTTCTGGCTGCGTCAGAATCTGAACAGGTGAAACAGAGCAGAACTTCAGCGAGTGGCTAGGAGAGCCACCAAGCCATCAGGCTGTATCTGATCTGAGGAAAGGAGAACTCGTCCGGGCCTTTTTGGGCTAGGAAAAGGGGTGACTGGGACGGCAGACGCGGCAGCGGTGCGGTGGGAACTCCGAGGACCACCGATATTTCCAGAAGCTGCGTGTTGTGCAGCAAGACTGTTCTCTCTCCAGTCTAAAGTTCTGGCTGGCCCAGCCGCCTTTCCTGGCTCCCTCCGCTTCTTCCCAGAGTCCGTTCTGTGTTTCGAGACTGAACGACCGAAGCAGGTAGTTGATAAGCCTCTGACAAGATCTCAAGGCTACTGTGTTTGGCAACTCTGAGCCAGCCGGGATGACGCTATTTCCACTGGCTCGCTGCCCAGCGTTCTCAAAAGTTGCCTGAGCAGTTTCAGAACACAGATAGGATGAATACGAGGTTGCTCCAAGGCCTGAGACGCTGGCCGGGTGGGATCTCTGTGCACCCCAGTCTAGAAAGATGCTGCATTGCAGGCATCCTGTCCATTGGATAGGGGCCCAAACCTACTTCCAGGGATGCTAGGGATACACTCTTATGCTGCTATTTTGTAGTTGCTTGCTGTCGACATTGTATTGCACTGCTCTGCTGTCATACATGTAGCCTTTACCCATCGATGTATTCATTGTGATTCCAAACACACACACAAACACAGAGCATTTGCTTCTTGGAAACACAAGAGGTTGATAGAATGTTGCATGGAGTGGAGACAGAAAGAAATTTCGTTTACCTCCATATACTGCTAGAATTCAAAAACAGTGATGGACTAGTTTACAATATATTGGACTCCAGCGATTCACAATTATAATGTCTTGGTTTGACATATAGAGTCTGGTTCCGCCTTCTGAATCCGGAGCTTACTTAATTTGCTCTTGAATTTCTTTAGTGAATGAAAAACAGGGTAAATCGTCTATTTGCTGTTTCCTCTAAAGAACTGATTAATCAGTCTATTTCTGGAAAGAATCCCATTAGATGGCACAGTTTACAATTTAGTGGTCTTGCAAAGTTTTATTTGTTTGGCTTTGTTTGCTTGAAAATTTAAGAGTTTCAAAGTGGTGCTATTAGATTCCAAGATCATCCAATGCAGTTGATGGTCAATAGATTCAGGCCAGGCAAGAGATAAGACTTCTTCACAGAATACCATCTATAGCTCCGTCACTGGCTTAGATGGGCTGCAAGATTAGACTAATTCATTTGTGAGGAGGCTTCCTTTCAGTGACGTCTTAATCCCATGATAGCAAAACAGAGCTTTAATGATTAAAGACAGCAAATGGCCCCGCAGTTTATCAGCAGGGCATGTGTGGTGAGCAGAACACAAGAAGGGCTCTGCTTCATGTCCTCCCATGCTGAAGCTGCGAAGTGGGAGATTCAGGAAAGATGAATCCATATGGCACATAATTCAACAGTGGAACTCACTGCCACAAGATGTGGCAACCTGGGTGCCTTTAAAGGGGAATTGGCCTAATCCGGGGAGGATAAAGAGGAGGTATATAGCTTCCGGGAAGTATGTTCTGAGCACCAGGTGTGAGGGGAGACAGCAGGTAAGAGCTCTACTGCACTGAAATCCTCCTGAGAGAAGAGTTTAAAATGGCCCCTAAATCAGTGCACAGGTCCAATTTCACCCTCATTATGGCACTATGCTACAATTGGGCTCCCTAAAGAAAAAGAGCAACATGACTCCATGTAAGAAGAGGTGTGGCACAGAGGACTAGAACCTTGCTTAGCTTACCTGCAAGCATCAGGGCTGTAGAGCTCCACAGGTGTGGAAGGGGTCATGAACGGGGGCCAAATCTCCCCAGCGGTTCCATTGATCATGTTGCATTGATCAGACCTCCAGTATGACAGCTATGGAGGAGATGGAATGCTTAAGACATACAGATGGTCATACATACATACATATAGAGAAACCTATACCTCCCCAACTCCAAGATGACTTATATCCACTGTTTCTCACAGAAATTCTCCCTCTGTACTCCTGGGCGAAGACTCCTTGCACTCAAGGAGACTCACTTCTGTGCAAGCATCACACTGACGTGTCGCAGTCCCGAAGGCTTGCTTGCTTTAACACAGATCTGTTTTGCTGGCAAGTTCGTGCCAGTCTTGACTTCTTTCAGTGCAGAATTTTAATATAAGCAGTGGAAAAATAGGGCTCTAGGAACGAGAAGCAGCACTGAAACATCTCTTGCCGTGCCAAGCCTCTTTCTCAAGACATGCTGCCTGTGGGCATACGATGGTGTGGAAGACAGCCGTGGAGGACTTGGAGCACCATCTACCCACGCAATCGTAGGAGGCTCCCCTCCTCAGAGAAAGACAGAGTTTTAAGGACAACCAGGGCCTCTTTTACCTTTTTCAAGCCGTTCCAAGAATCCACCATATGGATTTTTGAGATATCATCCCTGCCCGTGAACACCGTGAAGAGCCCCATATTCGTGTCATTCAGCTGTAGCAAAGAGAAGAGGGGATCAGCTCCAGCTGCTGAGGGTCCCAAGAGGCCTCAGGACCCCCTGGGAAGCCCCTGCCACGCCCAGCTTCTTGCTTCCGCCACGATCTCAAGCGTGCCTCTCTCCCCAGGGGAGATGCTTGCTTACCTCAGTCAACAGGCCAAATTTCCCTTTGAACGGAAGCATGCCAGGCTTGATGGTGTTCAGGAACTCGAGGAGTGGGTCATTGTACCCCCACAGGATTTCTCCGACTGTGCGGTTCATGAAAGCCTTCTGCCCAAACAAGGCCAGGGCGCTGGTGAAGGAGAGCTTCACCCCGAACGGCATGTTCTCCAGCATCAGCGATGCTCCCTTTTGTGGTGGTGGGACAGAGAGGAGAGGAGCCATCCCAGAAATGAAGGTACGCAGTAGAGGACAAGGAAGAACAGAGGGTGGATGATTAGGGACATTTCGTGGAAATATGGATGGAGGTCCACAACGTCGAACGGAATTCTGCCATGGCAACCCGAAGTCTATGAAATGGTAACAGAACGGCTGTGCCTGATATTTCTATCCGTTTTGTACTTCTGACCTGTTCTGCTTTTTATAGTGAGCTTAAATTACAGCATCCTGCATTTTCAATATTAGACCTTAAAAGCTTTGCTTGACGGGTGGTTGGTAACTGTTGTCAAGATATACCAATAAACGAAAAAAAGAGGGTTGTTAGGAGTTCTGATCCACTTAACTGTTTTACCGGTCCTACCGAAATATATTTTACTATTGTATTGTTGGGATTACCTATAGATAATAGATCTCTCTTTCTCTGCTTTGCTTTACTGGATTTTTTTTTTTTCATTAAGAAATTATCCTTTTTCCTGTTTGTTCTCCATTTTGGAAAAATCTCCATTTCATGTTCTAAGAGAGCTGGAGAAAAAGATCTCGGATTGAAGCATTAAGTTGGAACAACTGACCATTTTGTCTTCTGAGCTGACTTTTCATCAATTTAAAAAATATGACTACGTATCTGGTAGATCTGACCTTTCCCAGAATTAGCAAACTTTTAGTTGTACAATTTCAAACATGGTAGATAGATCATGACGACAAGTATGTAATTGGAATTCCCCCAAAATGGAAAGATCTGACACATGACTTGCTGAGTGCGCCTGTACACGCATTATGCTTGGGAATATGAGTTCTAACCTGAATTGTATTATGAAATACATACCATTTGCTGTTGGGCTGAGAGTATCATATGACCCAACCAGTTGGCGTATTTTTGTCTTAGCAGCGTCAAAAATTCATGCTAAAGTCCCAAAACCCATTGCAAGTACAATTGCAATGTGTAGGGTAGAAGTATATTTATAAAGAATTATTCTTTAATCACTTCATGATTTTATCTCACTAATACAGTTCTTCATGTTCTCTAAATCATTCATGCTAAATGCAAAGCTTTGTTAGTAGTGGCGCTTAGTAGAATTCAGCCCTACGTAATATTAGGATAATAATTTGCAAGTTAATTTAATGTACTAGCTAAATTTGCTAGTAGGAACCAGCACTGTTACAAAAGGAATCCAACTAAACACTATAAAAAGATCTCTCAAATATGACCCTTTCAAGGAGCTTGGATCCCATCTTTCCTTCTGTAAGTATAGCTCTCATGAGGGAATGGGGGCAATTTTACATCCATCTGGTGCTGCCCCACCCCCCTCAAAGTCCATTCCCAGGGAGCCTGTGGGAACATGATGGGGAGGCTGCAGATGGTGGGGAAGTTTGCAAAAATGCGCCCCCCCATACAAGCCAAAAAGCAGCTGAAAAATGGAGCCAAGCCAACACATCTAAGTTGTACCCCCTCTAACTCTCAGAAAGTAATCTACATTTTAAGCATGTGATAAATGGTCAAAGGTGATCTCCCAAATTACAGTGAATGACTTTCCTGCTGTTGTCCAGGGCTGGGCAATCAACATTGCTGCATCAATCAGCAAGTAGGAAAAGCAATTCAACATGCAGCTCTGAATACTTGCAAGCATCTTTTCTCAATCACAAGGACTAGGACCTTAGGAGCGTGTTTTTTAGGCTGATAAAGAGCAAGAATTTAGGAATCTGAATTCTGCACTTACCCTGTGCAGGTTTTTTTGCACCTCTCACCAGACAATAATATTTTTGATATTATTACTGTTGTTAAATACATTTATATCCCACAGGTCTTCCTCTTGCAAGGAACCTCAGGTGGCTTCAAAGGTTTCCCTCCTTTCAGCTGAACAGGCTGAATTTTGTAACTCAGAAGCAGGTCAAATTGGGTTCAACAGGGCTTACTCTCAAGCAAGTCGAATTCCTAAAGAAGCTGCTAGTTCACTTACCATTACTATGAGATTTGGTATAACAATATAATCTGATTCCGACCCATTTGACTGATCCGGCAGGAAACTGAACCGCCGGTACTCCAAGAAGGAAACTGTTCCGTTGTCATGGAAAGTCACATTTTCTTTTTGTCGAGTCTCGCTGACAAAGAGAAGAAGCCAGGAGTTACATTTCTTACCTGCATTTACTTACTCTAGGAAAAACATTTCTAAAAGACTCGAAGGGGATCAGAGCTCCAGCAGGAAGCAAAAAAAGCCGGAAACATGGAAGATTTCCAACGGCGACAAAAAAGCGAGCGCTGCTTCCAAGAAAGCAGGCAGGGGCCAGCTCAACCTCGAAGAACGGCCGAGCTGACCCAGCTGCCGACACAAGGAGCGGATTCCAACCATCGGCCAGGGGCGAGCCGCTTTCCCCAAGAAGCTGCCCTTGCAGGAGGCCTGCCTTCATGTGACAGCTCGGCCACAAACCTGCACGACACCACTGCTGTCCAGCAGAAAAAGAAACCCTCCCAGGTTTACATGTTCACGGGGACACGGCCCAAAGCATCCGGAGGAGGAAGAGAGCAAAAGAGCAAGGTGCTTTAGAATATGTCAGCACAGAAGCAAGCCTTGTGGAAAACAGTGCGGTTTCCTCCCAGAAAGCTGCGGGTGCAGCCGTGGTTTTAACATTGGAATGACCCTGACTTCAGAGCGGGGGAGTCCCCAGAAGTTGCTGGAATCCCAGCTCCCATCATTCCTGCTGATGAGCGTTGCTAGCCAGCAACATCTGGAGGGGCACATACTTGGTTTGGGACTCGAGCAGCTAAGAGAAGGAAAAGAGAAGCAACTAGGCGTTCCAGGTCTAAAAACCTACAGAGTTTAGCCTTGTCCTGAGAGGCTCAATATTTACTCCTATTAGTCTGCTGGAGTTACTGTAAGGAGGCTGCTGTTACTGTTACAGAACTGGATTTGTTTATGACCTTCCTGGGACTCAGGAATTACAGTGTTTTTCCAGCCCAATGAGTACACAGGGTACTCTGTAAATATAAACACCCCCTCCCCTCCCCCTTGCACATCTGGCCCCAATTTCTGCAGGAGAACAAAGTCAAAACACATTTGGTGTGCAAAAGGAGTAGTTTAAGGCAGCAACGTGGTTTGAGGAGCAGCTTGCCCAGTTCTCCAGGCAAAGGACCGAGAAGCCTGTAAAGGATGTGGTAGCCACATGGGATTAACCGGAGAACTTCTGAACATTCTCGCCGGCCGCCCACTGGTCGCAACGGAGGGAAGTGCTGAGCGCACGAGAGTCCTTGGAAGGCCCCCACCAGCCTCCCCCATGCCAGGAAATCAGCAAGGCTTGCAGGAGGCCTCCTGCGCCCACTGCAAACGCGAAGGACATGGGAGTGACAGCACCTTCCCCAACAGAGGCGGCTGCACTTTTCCCGGCTGTCGGGCAGGGAGTGGCTCAGCGGAGTGTGCTCCTGCTTGCCCTCCCGTTGTGCGGCTGCAAAGATTGCCCTCAGCAGCAGGGCGAGCGGTTAAAAGGGGAAAGGCGCCTCCGAGGGAAGGGGAAGCTGGCAGCCCTGTGCAGGGGATCCGAGGCTGGCGGATTAAAGCAGCTCAGCAGAGGGAGCCCCCAAGCGACGTGACCCTTAAGTCCTGATGCCTTGCGCCTAAAGCAGAGGGGAAGGAGAGTTTTGGTTGGCCTTCCACCTAATCTCGGCCGGGAAGGAAAGAAAGACATTTAGGCTAAGCAGCTTTGGCTGTGCCTGCTGCCTTTGTACAGCACGACAATGCGGACATTCAGCTACCCAAGTGCATTAAGCCACCAGAGGTGCAACATGCACACGCTCAGGACCGGCTGGGTGTGATGCCAGAGGCTGAACCCACGAGGAAAAATGAGAACGCCAGACGCTTTGCAAAGGATTTGGGTTACTATTCCATCCTAGAAAATCCTCTGTCGATGACACCCTCCGCTGATCTCTTGCAGTGGCTTTCAAACTGCATTCTAGGCTTGGGAGCTGAGCAAAGGATCCTTGATTCCGGGACCCATAAGGGCAAGCAAATGTTCCAAAAATTCAAGCCTGTTCACCACGGCAGAACTTGTCCTGCAAGGGACCCCGGAGGGCATTCTAGGTCGCATGCTGAATCCCCACAAGGCCGTCAGATCCAGAAGGTGGGGCCAAGTTGTCTCCTAAAGGATCTAGAAGTAGGGCTAGAGCAAGCTTGCCAACCTATTCAGGCTGATAACAACAAAAAGGCATTGCAAAGAGCTGCAAGGCGGACACAGGTACAATGGCTCGTGGGAGTCAAGTCATTCCAGAAAAGATCTGGGAGAGCCCATTGCACCACAAGGACCATGCATGGTCCAAAAGGGGAAATGAAGAGGCCCGGAGCTGTGCCAGAATTCAGTGGCACCCTCCCGCATTTCATCGCAGTGTGCGGAGAAGGTTTTCTGGCACACTGTGCCACGAAACCTTGCACCTCTTAGCACATGCTACAGCTGCTCAAGGAAGTGACATGAAGCTGAGTTGGAAAAGCTCCTACCTGTACACATAAGGACCACGTTGGTTCAACACCGGCTTGGCTCCAAGCAGAACTTCCTTCGAATTCATCACCTCGAAAAGATAGATGGACATGTGGAAGGGGAAGGGCATGTCCTTCCACAAGCCAAACATCCTGCTGTTGGGTTCCAATATTACATTCTGTAACGACAAGTGAAGATAACATCATTGGCAAATCCAAGCTGGGCTTCACATGCAGTGGCTGGTTGTGCGGAACCAATTGCAATACACACATTGACACAGTAATGAAGCACACAGAAAAACAAGCAATGATCGCCTTGTAAAGACAGTGCCCTGCTGGGGGCACTCATTCCCATGCAGCAGAACTGGGCTTGCCCACTTAAATCTATTTTTAAAAGGGGGCATGCGAAGAAGTGCTTGGGCTAGCAAGGAACACGCTACCGACGTGGGCCAAGCGCTCGGCGCTCTGCAGATCCGCTTCGTACTGGAAACGGCAAGGACAAGTTACGGCGAAGGAAACCCTGGGTTGGATGCATCTACTTTTGCTGTGCCCTCTCCTGGCAATAAAGGGGGACAAAGGACGGATCTTCAGGGGACTCCACTTTCTTGTCACATGCATCCTGGTGAAGTCTAAAGAAATTGCTTCTGTTCCCAGTGCATTGCTCCCCAATGGCCACTGGAGACCAGGGGCCCTTAAGTGGTGCAGCTATTAGCACACAAGGGGAATAATTTAATATTCTCTGAGGAACTTTGTGAGCTTCTTAGTTATTAATCCAATGAGGTATGCTCCATTAACACCACCTCAGGTTTAATTTACATCCTCACCCAGAGAGAGAGAGAGAGAGAGGGAGAGAGAACGGTCTTCTGAGATTTAGCAGCAAACACTCCCCACCCTCAGAGAAATTCACCTCTTTGCTTTTCTGCCCACCTGGAAAGAAGCATTTTCAGGGCATTAAACTCATGCAGATAGCAAACCCCTTGTGTCAAGGGGCGTTCTGGGTTACTGGTGTCTCTGGACCCCTCTGCAAGCACTGAAAAATGAAGGGCGTATTCTGGGAATGAACAAGTTGGACTTGATTCACTGGTGAGGGCTCTTTGGTCATTCAGATGAAGCGGCAGGGGCTCCAATCAGCTTGCCCAAGCCAGCAGGAGCAGTGTCAGGGATGAAGGGAACTGCAATCCAACGGCCTCAGGTCCACAATGCCTCTGCATATCCTCACATTAAGCAGACAGATGCAAACAAGTCTGGATGTCTAGGAATCCAGCCTACATATATCTCAGCAAAACGCAACAGCCTGCCTTCCGCTTTCGGCTGGGATTCACAATAACTGGCACCAATGCAGAATTTCATCTGTGGAGTTGCATATTAGTGGCAATGCGCATAAACTAATGTGCACTGCACATGTGCACTCATGCACACTCGTTAATTCACATTTGTTTTCAAAAACCATCCATTTCATTTCCTTTCTTACATGCTTAAACCACCCAATAGCTGACGCTCCCTGGGCCGTTGGCAAAGATTTTCTCAATATGCCAATGGTGGCACAACAGAACCTGACGACAGGCGAAACACTCGTTGGAAGTGCATTCAACCGATTCAGGACACACCTAACAGACAAAGGGTTGATCCAACCTCCAAAGTAAGAAGTTGCCCAATATCAGCATCAGGAGGCCGTAACTGAAGTTCAAAGATTTACGAGCAACAGTCTAATTCTGAAGCGTTGACGGGGTTGCCTCTCCCAGAACAGCCGTTCGCATGCTGTGCGCAGCAAGAGGCTGATGCGCTGTGAACATCTGCCCTGCTGGACCAGCTGGAAGGCCGCTCCCGCAGCGTCTGGGCACTGGAGAAGCACGATCCTTGGGGGCAGGTCTAGTCTTGTGTAATCTGGATTTTATTCAGTGAAAGGACCTAACCCCAGTGCAGGGAAGTGAGGAGCACAAGACCAGGGACCCGAAGCAATTGTAAGGGTTGCAACCCTTATGATATAATGTATTCATAAAAATAAAAATAAGAGCAAGCAGTTCCAAGGTTTTTTTTTTTTTTTTTAAGAGATAATGACGTCCACGGTGGGAGCTAAAACTCCAAAGCTCCAAGATGCCACGATTCGGCTCAGAGCTGTTTGCAGGCCCTGGAGTTCAGCTGCAGGCAGGCAAACTGGAAAAGGGAATGCAGGTGTCAGGGAGATGAAAGGACAAGCCACTGCTGGAAGTAACTAAAAACCTCAAGGCTGCAGTTTGCAAAAGTGCTAAAATGGAGCAAGAGGAAGCAGCACCCAGATGGGGAGCGCGAGCTGCAGCCAACTGCTTCAGAAGGAAGGCCCTCCTTCATTGGTGTGATGAACGGCGCCGCTTCAGAGAGAAAAATATGCCCGGTGCGCAGAAAACTCTTGACTGCTGCGAGAGAGGAAAACAAAACAGGAAGCAAGAATGACAGCCTTACATCTGAAAGTTTATGAGGAAGCAGCTCTGTGCAACGACCTTTGCTGGCAATGCTAAACTTCAGGTCTGGAAGGCAAAACCAGTCCCTGGTGCTCCGGTCCGACTTTTTGGGGCTCCCCAGTTGACCATGTTGGATTGGCCCCCGTATAAAGCAACGCATACACTACGATCCAGGTCCGTCTCCTCCAGTGTTGGTTTGAAAGAGGGCATCAAGAAATAGGTCTTTCCAGTGGTGCCCCCCCCTGCCATTTTGGAACACTCCCCCCGTACGCTCCACTGGGAGATCCACACTGCCACTCTTTCAGTCCCCTTCCACTACTCCCAGGCATTTGGCAACATAGGATCATGTTTTAACTGCTCCGGGAGTTTCGTTATAGTTTGGTTTTGCATGTAAATAGGGTTTATATTGTATTTACACTGTGTTTAAAGGTTGCAATCTTTTGTCAACATCCCAGAGAGCTTTGCTGATGGGTGGTATGGAAAAGAAATAAAGTATTATTAGCGACTGAAGAGCTGAGAGGTTGGGGATTACAGGCAAGGGGTCTGTCTTTCCCTTCTGCTGAATGAGTTTACTCCCGGGCATGTACAGAAGGCCGGTCACTGCCCCAGAGCAATGCCAGAGGAACGAACTCCTTTTGGGAGAACATTTCAGGCACACATTCCAGTGGCGCCTGCAGCAAAAGCCAAAAAGACTCCGCCGGATATGAAACATACCAACACGTCCTTCTTTTACCCCCTGCACTTTGTAGGGCTACTTTGCAACAAGCTCATGTTTTTGGAACATGCAAAGCTTGTGTTATTTCTGCTGATGCTTTGACAACAGTGACTCAGCTACTAAAGGTCAGTCCACCAGGACATGAACTCTCCTCCCTTGACCCAGATGTGACAGATCCATGCCCAAAAGCTGGATGCAGGCAATTTAGGACTCAAAGAGGCCTCTTCCACAGAACCAAACCGGGCCAGCCCCAGAGCTGCCAAGAACGGATCCTGGCCATCCTGCCACACAAGGTGGCCCTCAGTCTTCCCCTGCACAAGTGCTCACAGCTCTCTTCTGGACACTCCTGTGTGACTTCCAGCCGTGCTGGGCAGCATTTCGGCCATGTGTAGCTGCTGTTCGGATAGACAGACCTTGTTTTATTGTGAAATATCTTGGTTTAGTTTAGCTTTCTCCTCTGGAGAGATTTTTTAGGTTCCTTAGAGACTCTAGTTTCCTGGTATTTGGTTTCTGTGCTGAAAGTGGCTGACCTTGGCTCAGCTCAAATAATTACTCCCCTCTTCAGCCTCCCCTCCGCTTGATTGAGGGGGGGGGGTTCCCTTTTGCTCTTAATGACAAACTTAATTTTCTTTCTACTTTACTCTGCCTGACTGATAAAACATTCCTGGAGCTTGTTTAAAATACCTGCAGGGTATGTGAATTTTTGCCTGCTGTTTTGCGTTCTTGCTTTCTCCCAATAACGACTATTTTGGCTGTTTTGATTTGAAACACCAGGTAGTAATTATCATGCCGAAGCTTTAAAATAAATTGTGTTTTTGCTTCTCCCCACCCCCGGCCTGAATTTAGTGTAATTATCATTTATTATTACTTCATTTTATATACCTTATCACATATTTTACCTACTTTTAACGCAATTGAGTGTTAAGGAAGAGAACAAGGCTGGTTGGGGTGTAGCCTGTCTAATTAAGATCTTGATGGATGCATCTCAAGAATTCTGTCATTAACTATTTCATTGTTAAAATTTGTATGTGATGGGATTCTTTGTTATGTGTTGTTATACTTAAAATGCATTTGCTTCTTAAGTTCTTCCTTCTGCAAACTCACATTGGTTTCTGTTACTCTGGCTGTGAAGTTGAACTCTTTTGCAGCACATCAGAAATGAGATCAATTGCTTAGACATGTAAAGGTGACACCCCAGGCATGTTTAGACCAAAAAACAGCCTGGCGTTTCCAGCATGCATGACTACCTGGGACATGCTAGGAATTCTCCTAAACGTATGTAGGACCATGCCTTGGGAATTAGGTTTGTCTCTCACCATAATTACCAAAATAAAGGTAGTCAAGATCTACCTTTCTAAACCATGTCATGTATACACCTCCCCAGACTCACTTTTTTAAAAGGAACTGACACACATGAACTGGGGCTTGGTTTATCCAAATGGGACAGAATGACTTCTGCTCTCTGAAAGGCTAAGCAACTCACTGCAGCATCGGAAATGGGTTTATTAAAACCAGCAACCCACTGCATGAAATATGCTTGCGGGCACACTTACAGAAGCCGAGCATTGGAAGGGACTTCGGAGGTCCTCTGGTCCGACCCCTCCTCAACCAGTACCAGGAGTGGCCTGTCCAGTCTCTCTCCTCCAAAAGGCCAGTGAGGGGGAAGACCCCAGCTCAAGACAGCCCTGCTCCACTGCCAGACAGCTCTTCCCGTTCTCCAAATGTCACCGCAGTCTCCTAATCTGCATCCCTGCAATTCCCAGCTCCGGGTGCGAGCCCAAAGGCTTACCCGCTGAAGCGGCATGTCTGTGCCATCTTCCACATGACGGACCTTCAGATGTTGAACGGCAGCCCCTCCCAGGGCTCCCTCCCTCTCTCCCACCCACCAGGCCCTTCCCAATGCGGGAGCGTATCATACCCCTGCCAATACATTCTGCGCAGACTGTAATGGGAAACAGTGCTGCCAAAGGCAACGCAAGAAACGAGGGACAGCCCATGAACCTCCGAGGCAAAGTCCAAGACTGTATTTGCAGGCAGTCATTGTCACCAACACTGTATAGCCTTGTGGTATTAACATCTTTGCATTAAGAGCTGAGCAGGGTCCTGTGGAGGCAGCGTGATCCAGACCCAACCCTTAATAAACAGGAGGAGGAGATGAAGAGCACAGCAAACTTTTTACACGCCCCATCCTTACGCTTTCAAAAGAAAACACTGAAGGGAAGGTGCACGGGAGAATCCCTCGCAAGTTCTCACCTTTCTAATTCACAACCTCATCTGTGCCTGTACAGAGATTTCCTTTGGTTGTTCCACTCTTCTTTTTCTGCAGCACAGGTCAGAGAACACACTGAAACCTCCTTCTTATCTGTTTGACCCAGCTGCCTCTAAAACACTGGTGACCCTGGAAACCCTAATGACAAAAGGTCACTGTAAATCAGATAAGATTAAAGCACCTTGAAGGGACTTTCTGACAGGGACTATTTGTTTATCTTGTGAGCTCTGTGTCACAATTTGATTCTCAATTTGCCATGCAAGCTTGTGAGATAACTGACCAATTAAAAAGAGAACTGTCCTTCCCCTGGGGTACAGGGCTGGTCACCACCCGCTTTTGGCCTGATCCACCACATGACTTGCATTGCAACACAAGAACCCTAGTTCTGCACTCGGTGCTCCTTCTGCATCTGGGAACTGCTCAGTTCTGCAGCCGCAGGAGCCCTGCTGGACTGGAGTGAGCCTTCCTCTAGGATTTCCTGTCCAGTGTCCACAGGAAACCCTCATGTGAAACCAGTCGAAGATGAAGATTGTGAGTCAGCATAATATTAGCTTAATATCTTAATTCTGCCTCCTCTGGATGGGTGATTCTAGCTAATTAGTGATCACACAATCTGCAAACTACTGGCTTGTTCAGAGACTGTGAACATCCTTTCCGGTTGATAATACAATGTAGCCTGGAATACGAGGCTTGGAATAAGCACCAAGAGAGGAACCCAGGGACAATGCCCATGGCTTACACACATACCTCAACCTCCCTCTACAAAAACATCTCAGCCAGCCTGCAGTCCACAAAGTCAGAGTATCTCTTGCTCACTGGCAAGACCTCTCCTTACCTTTAAGCCTTGGTCTCTTTGCATGTGCCCTTCCATCTGACAGGTAGTTAACCACCCACATTTGGGTGCATATTCTGCAAAGATCTTTAAGAACAAACATGCAAATACCCCCATACATCTGACAAATGCCCAATCTGATTTACAACCCTGTGCCCAAGGCATTTTTTCCAGTTTTGTCAGGGTTCAGCAGTTTCCTTAGAAAGCAAAACAGACTTTAAAAAAAGGTCGTAAGACTATTGCCACATGAATGAGGGATATGAGACTGTACTGTTATGGATCCCATCAGTCTCTTTTAACCCAACTGCAGATAAACCATAACTAAGAAAACACATACACACACTGAATGGCAGCATCTAAAAGGCGCTTCTTTAAATAAATTTCCCCTTTTTGTGATGCCTGTGCAGCTCAGTGTTGACTGACAATTTATATGCATGATTTCATGCAAAAAGATGAATTTTGCATCCATGGTCTCAGCCAGTTTTCCACTCCCCTCCAAGTGGCCAAATTTCCTATTAATTTAACCAAACGAGCAGCAACGCAGCACAGCCCTCAAAAGTCAGCACTGCCAGTTTTACAAACAGAGATAGACTCTTTGCACTATAGGTTTTCTCCCAACCGCAAACAAGAGACTCACTCATTTCCACAGACCATCTTCCAGGAAAAGCCAGGTCTGATTACGCATCTCAAAACAAACATCAGGAGCGTTTCTATTTTGAAGAAAAGGTTTTAAAACTAAGGTCTGCAGGGAAATTAACTTTCAGGTGATCATGAGGGCTGTATCTTCATGCAGATGTACTGAATCCTTTTCATTATATGCAGAATACAATTTGGCTGGGCAGAAGGGACCTGCTTCAGCAAACCATCAAGGGCTCCTGCTGCTCTTTCCCCGTTCTCCTCCTTGCTCTCCAAACCTTACCAGGTGGTAACCAAACTCTGAAAAGGGCTGAGCTAATTTCTTGGAGAAGCAGGTTCAATCCGCACCAGGTGTTCCCATGAGAGTGCACCTGAGGAATGATAGCTAGAACTGCCTAATTCCAACCTGGGGCCCTGTACACACATTGGACAGCAACTTCCAGGACCCCTGGCCATTGGCTGTGCTTCCTGGAGCTGATGTGCATTGGAGTCCAAAACTGCATGGAGGGCACCAGGTTGGGGCACCAGGTGAGCAGGGGTGGGGGTTCAAATCCCTGCTCCCCAGTGGGGGATGAAGGGGGTTTGGACCAGTCTCACTCTGTCAAGCAAACACACACTTTATCACACAGACGTGCTGGGAAAAACACAGGAAAGCAGAGAAACATCTATACACCACTTTAAGCTTCATGTTGGGTGAACAGAATTACAGATGAAATATTCAATCATAGTTCCTCCTAAGGAAAGCCATGCTGGATCAGACCACAGGTTCAACCAGCCCAACTTTATACGCACATGATGGCCAACAGCACCTTTCCACCCATGTTGCCCAGCAACTGGGGCACATGGGCATGGTGCCCTGATGTTGGAGACAGCAGGTAGTTATGAAAGACAGCCTTCTCCTTGTGCAAGTGCCCAATCCTCTCTGAAAGACATCCAGATCGGTACATACCCACTGTTTACTGTTCTAATTATTGCCTTTACTTACTGAGTTTAACTGCTTGTTTTTATTGTCACTGGTATGTCATGTCTTTATTTGACTGTAATCTAATTAGAGGGCTCTCCGGCCAATTTAGAGAAATATAAGCTTAATAAATAAGTGCATCCCACATGCTACATGTAAAGTTCTTCCAGTGATCTTACCTAGATCTCCCACCAATCAGTTTTACAGAATGACCCCATGGCCTTCTAGTAGCGTGAGAGTGATTTCGGAGCACTCCATGGCCAAACTCTAACAATTCAGTTACCTGTTACCTCCGCCTACATACACCTGGGAACACCAGTGTAGCAGGGAAACCAAAACTGGAGATGGTTTGCTGGATTTAGATGAAGCAGTGCAAGGAAATAGGAATAAATTAGCAGATGACACAAAGCGGAGAGAAATAGCAATACCCCGGAAGATGGGGATCTTGGTAGGTCAGAATGCTGGGCAGAGAACAGAATGAAATTCAATAGGGATACATTAGGAACTTGGGAACAAGAAACCAAATGCACTACTAAAAACAGGGAAAACTTGACTCAACAATACTGCCAAGGAGAAGGGTCTTGGAGCTGTTGTGGATCACACACCGAACATGAACCAACCATGTGATTACAGCTGCAAAAAGGACAATGTTATTTTGGGCTGCATTAACAGAAGCATTGCTTCCAAAACTCATGAAGGGCTGATGCCCCCATACGCAAGCACTAGCCAAGACCTCACCTGGAGTCTTGTGTCCAGTTCTGGGCAGTTTTTAGAAGGTTTAAGAAGCTGCAGACCAGCGAGAAAGGGGGCAACAAGGGTGATCCCGGGACTGGAGGCAAAGGCCCCTGAGCAAAGATTGAGAGAAGCAAGCACGCTCAGCCTGAAGGAGAGGGGGCTGAGGGAAGACGCGACGGCGCCCCCCAGGTGCCTGAAAGGCTGCGGCAACGTGGAAGAGCAAAATCTCGCGCGTTCCGGAGCGCAGGACATGTGGAATAACGCACTGGCGTTAAAGGGAACCACTCTTGGGCGAGGCACCCCGAGGAATTCCCTCGCTATCGGGGCAATATGGCACCCTATCACCTGGGGAAGCTGCGGGTCGCCCTCGCCGGAGACCCGATCGGGCGGGTGCAACTTCGCGGGCGGGGGACCCAGCGGCCTTCCGGCCTCCTGCACCGCCGCGGTTCTGCGCGCCCACAAGCCCGGGACGCTGCCGCTTCGCCAGTCCCGGGCGGGCCGTCGAGGGAGGGACGGAGGGAGGGACGGAGGGGACCGCCGCCCCGCCGGCCGCGCGGAGCGGAGCGGAGCGGGGCTGCCCGGGACATCCGCGGGGCGGGCGCCGTGGGGAGCGGGGCGCCGGGCTCGGGGGCGGCTCGTGCGCCCGCGAAGCGCGCTCACCTGGATCACCTGCTGCCTCACGAAGCCGGGCGTCGTGAGGATCATCACGACCCCGCAGACGAGGCTGGCCAGCCCGGCGACGCCCAGGCCCACGGCCGCGCGGCCCGGCCTGCAGCAGGCGCCGCTCATGGCGAGCGCGCGGGGCACTGTCGCCGCAGGGGAGCCGCTCGTCGCGCAGCCGCCCGCTCCTCCGCGCCGGCAGCGCACGACGCCGCGGCCGCCCGCTGCGCCCCCATTTACGCGCCGCGGCCGCCGCGCTCCGGCCCGCCCTTTCGGCGCCGGGACCGCCCCGGGAGCCGCCCCGCCTGGGCGAGACGGAGGGCGAGAGGCCGGCCGGGCGGGCGGGCCGAGGGCGGCGGCTGCGCGTCCGTGGAGCCGGCGCCACGCCCACCCCCCCCCCCCGAGCGGCCAGGCCCGCGGGGCCCGGCCCGCCGGCTCTGCGCCTTGCCCTGGCGGGAGCCCCCGGCCAGGCCCGGCGGGCCTTCTGGGCAGCGCAGGGACGCCCCCGAGCCGCGCGTGGCCCCGCGTAAGGCCCTGCGCCGCGGCGCCCCAACTCCCCCCTGCCCCGCCACCGGCTGTGGAGCCTCTCCCCGCTTTGCACCCCAAGGCTCGGAGCGCGATGCTGAACTTCCGCCTCCTGTACCAAGTCGTGCTCTCTCCCCTCAACCGGTTTGTAGCATTTTGCCCAACGAAGAGATCTGCACAGTCTGGGGACGGAGGGGTGGGGGGACCTGTGAGGCGGCCCCATAAAGGTACTCGGGCTAGTCCAGAATTTGCCACTTCCGTTATTGACAGCTGCCTTTTAACTTGGTGTGGGAGTTCTGAGTACATGTGGAAAGGGTCAGGCTTCATCGTGACCATTTCAGCATGTTCACACCGAAAAATCAAGGCAGCCCTGTTGGCCAGAAGAAATACTCCAAAATCCATGTAGTGGAATACTTTAATGAGGATCCAAGGCAAAACTGCAAGAACTCAGAGATGGCAAAAAAGGCTTTGCAGAACTCTTCATGCGAGAGATTGCAACAAGCAGCCTGGTGCGATTACACCGTGTGGGTTTTGAAACCATTTTCACAGAACTGTCGTTGGAACAGATGCTGGTGCATTCAGTGAGGGGGAACCTGCAGCCCTGCAATATCTTGGCCTACAGCTCCCATCATCCCTCACCACTGTCTTTGCTGATGAAACTGCAGCCCCCCCCCCCCGCGGTTGTCTTGGGTCTCCAGCCTCTGCTCTGCAGAATGCATTCACAGCATCCTTAAGAGATGGCTATCCAGCAGCTACTGAAGTACCTCCTGCAAAGAGAACAGGCTCCTGAGGAAGACTATCCAATCCCCCCCTGAACAGCCCAGCTGGGGGGGCCGGTTCACCTCGTATTTTATCAAAATCGGCTTCCCTGCTACTTCTAAGCAACTCGCGTAGCCCTGCCCTTTAGAGCCACAGATAATCCTGTTCTGTCTTCTGCTTGGCATGGTCTCCAATATTTGAAGATCACCCTCCTGTCTCCCCTTAACTTCATCTTCTCCCTGTCTTGGGAACAGCTTGTTTTGGAGCTGCTCAGATGGAGCTTTGGTCCCAGGCCTTGCAGAAGACTAGACGTTCAGAACCAGCATTTTGAATCAGGCAGATGATACGTTGCAGCCTGGATGTGCTCGCTTATCTCCCCATGTCCACTCTTCTGACACACAGGCACATTTCACAATCTCGGACCCTCCCAGTTCATCCTGGGACAAGATGGTACAGCAGAACATCTCCTTTGACAACGTTATCATGTACCATTGGTTGAAGTCCATTTTAACTTGGGACGGTAATCGTGCCCTAGATTTTTAAGCGGTGCATTTGTCTCTTCAGCAATGCAAAGTGAGCCAGCGAGCATCACTCACGGTCAACATTGGCGTGACTGGCTGCTTCTGACTGGCTGCTTCCAAATGGCATGATCTCGCTCACATAACACATGAATAACCCTATAGCAAGTAGGGTTTTGCAATCCAGGCAGGCCCCGTTAAGTGAAGGCCAGGCATGTCTGTTAGTAGACCGAGTTGGCAAGTTTCAAACTTGGTTGTTGAACAGCAACAATAGATCTGCCTATAAATTAGGCTGTCAGAATCCGTTTGATTGGTACCTGTACCCAATTTGAATCCAGTCATGTGGCTCATGGAACCGGTTCCAGGCTGTCCCACAACTGCCATTATGGGTTCTTCTTGCTACCTGCTAATGTAGGCTTTCCCAACCCGGTGCTCTCCAATGGGGTTAACTCCCATCAACCCCAGCCAATGGTCAGGAATTCTAGCAGCTGCACCCTACAACTTTGGGATGGTGTCATGTTGGGGGAAGTATGTCCCAAGGAAAACCAAAGCAGACCAGAGACCTGAACTCTGTGCTCATCTATTATGAATCCCTGTCATGAGTCATGAAGAGCACGTTCTAGACGAGAGTTGGCCAAAGCTCATAGGACGTGTTATCGGCCAAGTTGCCCTTCTGCAGGGACACGGCTGTAGTCTGCCACAGCGCTCCTGTGTAACACAAGAGGGCCAGGGCGCTCGTTCTTGGGAGACATGCTCTTCGGCAGGGGAGATGAGCACTAGCACACGAGGTGGCACATGGAGGCCGGCTTAGATGGGAAATTGGGAGCAGCGCAGAAAAAAAGGACAGGAATTCGATGGAGGGAACGCATCGGACCAGGAGTGGTCACACAGGTAAGTTAGGTAATGGCGTTCCCGCCAGGGGAATGCTTGCTGTGCAGGATTCCAGCTTTTAGGGGGAAATGGGAACTGGCCATGACCCTTGCCCTTTTCAAACACGTGATCGAGGCCCCCGTGCTCTCCTCTGTACTGAATCCGTACCCTTCTGATTTCTAGTCAAGTTTGTTTTTATGCACTATTGCTGTGCATAGCTGAGCAAAGCAGCCCACCCAAGTTAAGTGTTTGGGAAAGGGACAACCAAAAAGCCACCTACTAGACCATCATCAGGCCCTGTGTGGAACACTGCTGGGGCATGGTTGCCTGATGTTCAGGGCTCCTTTTTTCCTCTTGTCAATGTGGGACAGCCTCCAGCATCCCCTACCACTGGACATGCTGGCTACGGCAGGAAGATGACCGCTCTTCATCTTGCAACTGCACAATGACAGCTGAGCACAAATGGAGGAAAGTTTTCCATTAACTACCTTTGCAGTACTCTTGTTTAAATACCTCTACCCTTGTTAATGGAACATGCAGAAACCCAAGCATTAAGTTGTGAAGGATCTTATACTATTATTTATTTAGCCTCAAGCCATCCAGAATTACTTAGCTTTCCAGGTTCAACCAGCTCTGTTAAGAACTTTAATTACGAGGGATTAGAACTACATATTGCCTCAATATAATGCCTTAGCATAAGGACCAAGTTGAAATTCTGCTATGTCATTCTGAATGAACTTCAACACTCTGTATAACTAAGCAGCCCACAATTCTTTTAACTGCTCCCTGCGTAATACTTATGATGTAAGAATTATGATCCATTTAACCGGCACTGCTGTAACTGCATTAGGAATATGGGCATGTTAATGACAATCTTTTTACCATTCTGAGTGAAAAGTCCAGCTGTTTCCCTTGACAAGTAATTGCTATTTTTTATTTGTGTATTGTTAACACAACCCTCAACCCCACCCTTAACCAGTCCTATTTTAGGGTATTTCACAAAAGACAAAAATATTTGGGAATGCAACAACTTTATTGAAACAAAGTGCAGTGAAGTTTACTTGAGTGGCTCTAAGCAAGCAGCAATTTTAAATACCACCCCTCAGACGCAGGACCAGATGCAAGGTGGACTCCTTCTGGATGTTGTAGTCGGAGAGGGTGCGTCCGTCTTCCAGCTGCTTGCCGGCAAAGATCAGCCTCTGCTGATCTGGGGGAATGCCTTCTTTATCCTGAATCTTGGCCTTGACGTTCTCAATGGTGTCACTGGGCTCCACCTCCAGGGTGATGGTCTTGCCAGTCAGAGTCTTCACAAAGATCTGCATCCCACCTCTCAGACGCAGGACCAGGTGCAGGGTGGACTCCTTCTGGATGTTGTAGTCGGAGAGGGTGCGTCCGTCTTCCAGCTGCTTGCCGGCAAAGATCAGCCTCTGCTGATCTGGGGGAATGCCTTCTTTATCCTGAATCTTGGCCTTGACGTTCTCAATGGTGTCACTGGGCTCCACCTCCAGGGTGATGGTCTTGCCAGTCAGAGTCTTCACAAAGATCTGCATCCCACCTCTCAGACGCAGGACCAGGTGCAGGGTGGACTCCTTCTGGATGTTGTAGTCGGAGAGGGTGCGTCCGTCTTCCAGCTGCTTGCCTGCGAAGATCAGCCTCTGCTGATCTGGGGGAATGCCTTCTTTATCCTGAATCTTGGCCTTGACGTTCTCAATGGTGTCACTGGGCTCCACCTCCAGGGTGATGGTCTTGCCAGTCAAGGTCTTCACAAAGATCTGCATCCCACCTCTCAGACGCAGGACCAGGTGCAGGGTGGACTCCTTCTGGATGTTGTAGTCGGAGAGGGTGCGTCCGTCTTCCAGCTGCTTGCCGGCAAAGATCAGCCTCTGCTGATCTGGGGGAATGCCTTCTTTATCCTGAATCTTGGCCTTGACGTTCTCAATGGTGTCACTGGGCTCCACCTCCAGGGTGATGGTCTTGCCAGTCAGAGTCTTCACAAAGATCTGCATCCCACCTCTCAGACGCAGGACCAGGTGCAGGGTGGACTCCTTCTGGATGTTGTAGTCGGAGAGGGTGCGTCCGTCTTCCAGCTGCTTGCCGGCGAAGATCAGCCTCTGCTGATCTGGGGGAATGCCTTCTTTATCCTGAATCTTGGCCTTGACGTTCTCAATGGTGTCACTGGGCTCCACCTCCAGGGTGATGGTCTTGCCAGTCAGAGTCTTCACAAAGATCTGCATCCCACCTCTCAGACGCAGGACCAGGTGCAGGGTGGACTCCTTCTGGATGTTGTAGTCGGAGAGGGTGCGTCCGTCTTCCAGCTGCTTGCCGGCAAAGATCAGCCTCTGCTGATCTGGGGGAATGCCTTCTTTATCCTGAATCTTGGCCTTGACATTCTCAATGGTGTCACTGGGCTCCACCTCCAGGGTGATGGTCTTGCCAGTCAGAGTCTTCACAAAGATCTGCATCCCACCTCTCAGACGCAGGACCAGGTGCAGGGTGGACTCCTTCTGGATGTTGTAGTCGGAGAGGGTGCGTCCGTCTTCCAGCTGCTTGCCGGCAAAGATCAGCCTCTGCTGATCTGGGGGAATGCCTTCTTTATCCTGAATCTTGGCCTTGACGTTCTCAATGGTGTCACTGGGCTCCACCTCCAGGGTGATGGTCTTGCCAGTCAGAGTCTTCACAAAGATCTGCATCCCACCTCTCAGACGCAGGACCAGGTGCAGGGTGGACTCCTTCTGGATGTTGTAGTCGGAGAGGGTGCGTCCGTCTTCCAGCTGCTTGCCGGCGAAGATCAGCCTCTGCTGATCTGGGGGAATGCCTTCTTTATCCTGAATCTTGGCCTTGACGTTCTCAATGGTGTCACTGGGCTCCACCTCCAGGGTGATGGTCTTGCCAGTCAAGGTCTTCACAAAGATCTGCATGTTTTCTAGAAACCAAAACAAAAGGGAAATGAACACAATTCAGGTAGCAGAAACAAGAAGTCACGATTGATCTTAAGAGAACATCTCTGATGGAGCTCACCGAATCTGTAAAGCGAGCAGCGATCAACCCCCTGGGAGAAGGTCTTACGGCCTTGGGACCGGTAACCTCGGAAGCTTGTTTTCGTATTAGCCCACGGCAAACAAGCAGCCGTTTCCTTCGGACCCGCAGGTCAAAGAGGAGGGGACAGACGTGCGCGCGCAGCTGTACAGCAGGGCGCGCCACGCCCACCTGACGTCACAAAGAGGGTGTTCCTCCCGCCAGGATGGGCGGGGCTTCGCGCCCCCCCCCCCGTCCGCTTCTCGTGGCCGCCATTTTGGGCCGCAGTCCCTCTAGAGCCGCTTGGCGGAGGCCGCCGCTGTCCGGACGATCCCAACTGTCACACCCTCCCCGATAATCCTTTACCAGCTCCCTCTTTTTCCAGCTTGCCCCACACTTAACGGAAGCACCTCCAGGCCTCGATCCCCTTCAGAAAGCGGATTTCCCTCGGTGTCGTCGGTCGCGCTCCCCACCCCCCCACCGGAAGATTTCCCCGTCATAAACTCCGCCATGCCTCAGAAACAACCTTCCCTCACGGCTTAATAAAATCAATAGCACTTGAGATGGGAAGGAACAACCACCCCCACCATAAACGCTCACCACCGAACTCGAGCCGGTCCTAGCAGACAATAAATCTATTGCTGAGAGGCGACTTGGTCTAACTGCGCCGGCGCTTGCACCAGGCTCTTATATAGGTTTCCGCGGTAAGATCACTCCGCCAAAAGCTGAGGCGCTCGAATCGAAGGACGTGAGAAAGAGGAACTATATCTCGTCTCGCGCGTGCCTTCAGCGTCTGCGCCGCCAGCCAATAGAAGGGACATAAACTCCGAAGAGTGTCACGCCGCCCACTTTCTCTTGGAGATTCGCGGAGGGGTAAAAGCGCTCAACTTCAGTGATGCGAACACGCATGACAGTTGGAGGAGGGAAGCGGGAAGCGAGCGAAGGTGGGTGGAATCAAAGCCAGGAATGGACTACTTGCGATGGCCTGGAATGGCTTGAACCAGGGAAGAAAAATAAATCTTAAGAAAAACGGACTTTAACCGCGCTGTTTATAACCGGAAAGGGGTGGGTGGGAGATGCGGATGTAGGAGAGAAAGGCGCGATCACGATCTTTCAGCCCGACTTAGCCTGCAAGTTGGTAGTGGGGATAAAATGGGCTGGAAAACAACGATGCACGCTGCCTTGAGCTTCTGAAGGTGGGGGCCGAGTATAAAAGAAATAATAAAATAAGAGAGCGGCTAAGAAAATGTATTCTTCCTGTGCATCACTTGACCCCTAATATGTGAAAACAGAAGCAAATCAACTTAACTAGCATATATTGCATCATTTCAGAAAGAAGCACAGTTTTACAGCACTTCATTTACCTCTAAATGAGAAATTAACCGATTGTGGCTCCCCAGAGGCCTCTTCCTACAGTTCCCATCAGCCCTGGCCAGCATAACCAGTGCTGAGGCATGATGGGAGTGGCAGGTCAAACATCTGCAGGGCCACAAGGTGCCTGGACTTGCAGAAGTGGGCTCGCTGCTCAATCGGAGGGGAAAAAATGAATGACAGCAAATGCCACAGTGCAAAACTGTTTTAATCCAAAGCACGGTATTGGAGGGTTGCAGAAGACGGCCCTGGGTGTTGGCCACCTGCTATTCCAGTCCTTGCATGTAAATCTAGAAATCCATTCAAAACAGGGCCATGTGTCTGCCCTTGGCAATAGGAAGTAAAGTATAGCAGGCTTCAGGATGGAATTATGCATTATGACAGATGTTACAGAGTAATTGACAGACATCAGCCCTATTGAGGTGCAGGGCAAATTGGAGGAGGAATACTAGTTTTCAGGGTAAAAGAAGATTATTGCCTTTTTGAATTATTCTTCATGTAAGATGGGTGTATATAATTTTGTATATCTTTGTCACATAAGGGAAGACATGACAGAAGCATGGAGAAAACAAGGGACATTTTTCTCCTTCTAGACTAGGACTGACCAGTGTCATCCCATGAAGCGGATTGATAAGATTCAAGAAAGATAAAAGGAAGGATTTCTTTAACCAATGCATGGTTAAACTGGGATTTGCTATCACAACATGTTTCAAGGAGACAAGTTTCTCACAGGACCTTCCCTCACTCTGCTGCAGGATGTGGTAACGCTTTCCAGTGCTGGTGGGTTGTATTTCTAAATGTTCCCCTTCCACAGCAAACCGCTTGCAAACAGAAAGCAAGCAGAGCAGATACAAGGCAGAACTAGAGCGCTTTGCTCAGGTGTACTTTCCCCTTCTCTGAGTGGCAGGGAGGGGTTTTTCCTTTCAACGACTTGGAAATCTTTAAAAGGCTGTAAAGTTAATCTGACTGCTGGGAATAGGCCGGGGCACAGACAAACCCCAATCTATTGTTTCGATTATTCCCAGGCAAGCCATTTCCTCTTAGCAACCTTCCTGTGAAATCCTGCCTCGCTTTTGCATGCATCCAACAGGAACTGCTGCAGAAAGGACTCTGCAGGCAAGAACAGGACGAAAAACAAGGAGCCAGCCTCAGCAACAGCCGTGGCATTGGTCTGGTGGATGGGGACCTGTTCTGTTTTTCTCTCTGCCGGTTGAGCAGGTTTCTTTGGCAGCAGTGCAAGAAGAGAGATGCCAACTTAGACCAAAGGTCCACCAAGTTCCACGTGATATTCACGCAGCAGCCCGTCAGCTGAACCTCCAAGCGGCACTTCCTGTAGCCTCCTTCTCCCCTATACATTTGTCCAATCCTCTTTTCAAGCCATGCAAATCGGTGGCCGTTGCCACATCTTGTGGTCACTTTCCAACCGTGATGTCAGGCCCAGCCATGTCCAAAGTGATGCAGAACAGCGATTTTGATTGTTCAAGTATACACGGTGCGGCAGAAAAAGTCCCTGAAATCCCAGCATTCCCCAGCCAGCATGGGGGATGCTGGGATTTCTCTGCCCTTTTTCTAAGCCTGCAAAGCACTGTGATCTACACAAGCCACCCTTCTGAAAAGGAGAGGGACTGGGGCACCTCTGTCTCCTTGCTTATCAGAGCACCCAGTGTATTTAGTACAGCCTTTTGAATAATAACAATGGAGCACCTAGCATTGTGTTGGCTTTGGTTCTTCCAACACAGCCTGGGAGAAAGCAGATCCATTCACCAAGGAATGATGGGCTTTTCAGCCCATCGGCTGCAAAACGACTCAACAGGCCTCATGATGCTGACAAAATTACGCTGGAATTGCAGGTTCTCCAGCAGATGAAGTCATGGATTTTCTTTGCAGGGGTGGGGGGAGATGCCTGGGTTCATGGGATATGATCAGTCGGCCCCAGACTGTGCTGATCACATGGGAATAACTTTCTCTTGAGATCACTTATAGGAAAAAGGGACACTGAAGAAAGAAAGCCTCTCCCTCAGTCATCTTGCAATTCTGTCTTACATGCTCCATTTAGCATGCAAAGCACCTTAAGAAAACACAGAAGGTGGAAAACAGGAAGAGTTACAACTGAATATTTCCCATTTTTATTTTCTGAAGGGGCATTTTAGTGGCTCTGATCCTTTGACAAAGGTAGCTGTTCAACTCCTACATATTCAGGACAGTCAAGCAAAAAAAGCTTTCCTAGATGGCCTGGGAGGCCCCTTCTGACTCACTCTGTTTCTAAGTTTCCTGGACCACTTCTGCAGTACATACAACTTTCTGTGCCTACAGCTAAGTCTGTATATTCCAAGTATCAATCTGGATTTTCTACCAGCTGATTCTGGCAGGGGTCAGATGCTTTATACATCTGACCGTTGTTGGTAGCCAAGGATGCTCCGTCGTCCCAATTATATTTCAAAAACTGGAACCAGCTGGGTTTTAGAATGAGAAAAGTGCAGAGCTGTGACCTGCTGGAAAATTAGGGAAATATGTCAACTTCAGAAAGCAAACCACCCAACACAGCTCCTCAAAATAGTTTCTCACTGCAGGGGGTGGTGCTTGGGAGCTGGAAAAAAACGTATGTTTAGGGAAGAGGAGGACATGTGATGGGGGAACAGGCAGAAAGATTTGGAGGGGAAGCAGGAGGTGAAGCCCATGTGGGGGGAAATCTGCTAAGGACCCCCCCCCCCCCAATACAGCAGGGAGAATCAGGGCCTTTGCCCCTTGAAGCGCCCTTGGCCAGCACAATGTGTGTGGCAGGAGGCGAGGGGCGGGGGAGCACATGGCCTTCCAGAGATTCGGGGCACCAATTGAAATTTTTGGGGACCCTGCCCTAGTGGGCTGACAATTGATACTACTCCTCTGCCTAGCTGCGATATTTGAGCTTTTTTCCCTCGTGGTTGCAAATATACTTTTTGTCCGTAATAAATGAGCTGGTAAGTGTTGTAATGCAGTGTTTTTTAATACTGAATCAGCATAGAACAAAACCTGCTGATCCAGTATGAAGGAATCAAGCAGAAAAACGTGCAACAATGCACGGTTTGGGGGCTTAGGAGTGATCTAAATATAATTAGGAAGGCGCAGATATTAACGAGGGTTTATTTCGGCAGGCAAACCGCAACCGCAAGCAATTCTAGACAAGGGGGGGAAAAAAAGAGTGGAGATGCCGGGGATTGAACCCGGGGCCTCATACATGCAAAGCATGCGCTCTACCACTGAGCTACATCCCCGATGCGGAAAAGTGGCTACCGCGAAATCAGATATCACAACCCCGGAAGACCCCAGGCATCCACAGAAAGGGACTCCGAGGGTGGGCGGGCGGATCGCGTCTGAAAACGGAAGGGAAGAAGGAGGTGCAAGAGGAATGAAATACACGCCCAAGCGCCACGGGGAGAGGCACATTGCACGCACAATCTACGACTTCCTTCAGTTTGGATCTCTTCCAAGGCATAGCACTACAGCCAATACCGTATCTTGGAGGTGCAGACAAAAATGCCCCACTTCAATCCGTGCAGAGTATCATTTCCGTAAGCAAAACGTATATTTGAGGAAAAGTTTAAACATCTACTGAGAAAAAAAAAGATGCACAGCCTCCCCGTCGGGGAATCGAACCCCGGTCTCCCGCGTGACAGGCGGGGATACTTACCACTATACTAACGAGGACGAGCCATGGCAAAGCTTCGAAAACACGTCAGTTGAGACAGTAGCGCGGCATTTAACACTCTGGCATTCAGACGTGGAATTCTTAGCGCTCTCCTTTTCTCTCTCTGCCTAGAAATTTTGTTCCTTGCCCTCTTTCAAGAGCCTATGGCTAACCACGAATACAGAGGCAAACTTAATCATCGCTTTGACAATTCCGGGATTCAGACGTGCAACTCTTCTCAAAAGGAAGAATGATGGGATAGAACGACCTTGAGCGACATCCAGCAAATTGGACTCTTTCTGCGTTTCAGGCAAGCAGAAATCCGTCACTGGACGCAGAAGCGCATCAGGCTTCTTTCCGGGCAGGGTGTCCCCACCCCCCTGCGAGAGCCCCGCTTCTCTCAGTGAATCGCTGAATGGGGAGCGGGGCAGCCTTCGCGACCTGCCAAATCAGTACCACGAAATAGCATGTGCCGAAAGTCGGAAAGATGTCCTGCAAGGGGCTGTCGCCTTCCTTTTCGCAGTTTGATACCACGCGACCGGTAAGGGGAGGTATAAAGAAAGATGCAGGGAAATCCCGATCGCTTTTCCGAGATTTGCGGACAAAATTATCTGCCGAAACCCGGGATCGAACCAGGGACCTTTAGATCTTCAGTCTAACGCTCTCCCAACTGAGCTATTTCGGCTGATGACGAGCATTGTGCTTGGTCAGTCTTACTTAATTGTATGACACATTCCAGGGCGTGTATTGTTCAAGTCATCACCCAATTCTTTTGTTTCGTGAACGATAGTTTGCCCTGGGAACCCGACTCCAAAACATTTCCCTTTTTCCTATCCAAACAGGCGTACACTTGTGCCCTAAACCCCCAGAACGTTTCGCAAGCTAAGCAATGCTGTTGCTATTGTTATTATAATTATTATAATTTTAAACAAGAGGTGATATTCACCCCCCCTCCCCCGAAAGCACTTCTGGAAACCAACGTTTCTTATGAAAGAGCGGGGAAAGGACAAAAAAATACAGAATTCATTCAACTTAGTGCGAAGTTATTCACGAACCTGCTCTGCGGGGTAGGACTGGATGAGACCGAAGCACACGCGCTTCCGGAGACTCGGTAACAGCTCCGGACTGCAAGTCCCATGATGCACGTCCGCAGCGGTCTCAGGCCAGCACGTGCGGCGAAGGCGTCCTGAAAACGCGGCAGGGGAAGCGGGGCGAAAAGGAAGGCCTCCCCGTCGGGGAATCGAACCCCGGTCTCCCGCGTGACAGGCGGGGATACTTACCACTATACTAACGAGGAAGTGCCCGGCAGCGGCCCTGGCAAGACGTCTGATGAAGCAGACGCGCCTGTCTCCCCTCTGATTCCCGGCTCGGGTCTCTCGCAAAGCGAAGTCGCCGCAACAGCCCCCTCCTTGCAAAGTCTGGTCCGGCGGTTCAGCTCTGCCTCTTCCGGTAGGAGAGAAACATGGCAAAAGTCGCAGGCAACTCGAGGTGGGGACGTCAGGCGATGAGCAGGGGGCCGATACGGTGAGCAGTGGGGTTCCTTATGCACGGCGGCTTTGATCCCGAGCTTTAGAGGAGGTATCCCCGTATAGCTTTACCAAGATGGAGCACCGTGCATGGCTTCCATAAAGCCAGGAATAAAAGCAGCCGTACGTTAGGAGGGCGCAAGCCCCAAACCAAACCCAGGGAGTGCTTGCGTACCCGCAGGAGAATCCGCCCCGCGCAGACTCCCTCGGCATGGCCTCCGGCACCCGCCGCACTGAATTCGGCCTGGAATTCAGCCTGGAAACAGCCTGGAAACGTCGCATCGCCCGGACGCATTTGCACGCTCGGCAAAGCGGCGTTTCCCGCAGAGCGCTCGCCTTTCTCAGCTCCAGGTTGGAGCGTAAGCAAAGCTGATTGCGGGTTCCAGCGGCCAGAAAAGCCGGGGCGTCCTGCTGAATCCGAGGAGCTGGAAGGAAGAGGAGGGAGAAGAGAAACCTGTTGGGAAAAGCGCGAGGATTAATCCGGTGACTCCATACCTCCTTTTGGAAGCGGATCCGCCGGCAGGGGATGTAGCTCAGTGGTAGAGCGCATGCTTTGCATGTATGAGGCCCCGGGTTCAATCCCCGGCATCTCCACTTTTTCCGCCTTCACCCCGAAAGTTCAGACCCCAGAAATGAAAGGACTTCCGTTCTCCGATTGCCTTCAATCCTACCCGACCTCTTCCCCTCTCGCCGCCCCATGCAAATTTTGCTTCTATCCTTCCTTGCATAAAGCAGTTGAAAATAAAAATTTGTTGCTTCTTTAGAATACATTGTGTCCTACTGCTGCTTTTATTGTCAGTTTATTTTGCCCATTACCCTCTAAAGCTTGTTTACAGGGTGATATAAATCAATAAGATGCAATATAGTTTCAAAGAACTTCGCCTCTTCAAGTTCTTTTGGTAGGACTGGGGAACTCAGCACCTTCCAGGTGCTTTGGACATCTGTAAACCCATCCAAACTCCAGCCAGTATGGCCAATGGTCAGGAATGCTGGGAATTGCAGTCCAACAGCTGGAGGGCACCAATTTGGGAAAATCATCTTTAGATGGTCTTGGACTGCAACTCCTCCAATCCCTAAATGTTTGCCCATCGTGGTTGTAACTCATGGGAGTTGCAATCTGACATTTGGAGTGTTCACAAGCTCCGTATCGCTGGCCTAGCGGCTTCAGGTGAGAAAAGTATGGATCTGATAGCGAGCTCTCCCTAAACCTTTAGTTTGGAATGAAGCTCTGAGATGAAAAAACCATACAGGCTATTTGGCAGGCTTGTACATCACACACAGCAACACACAGGAAGGTAAAAGGAAGATCAGTTTATTCTGGAAAACTGCCTATTCTCATACCAAAAACTATGTACAAGCTTATGATACAGGGCGTGTTAAAAACCTGCAATATTCACACAAAAGGATCTGCGGTTATTTCAACCGAAGAGGCACTTCGAAGTCTGCTCACTTAGCCGCTGTAAGCACCCTTGCAGAAGGAAAGACGCTTCCCTATTTGAAGACAGCTTTTCCACAAAGTTGATGCATTTCTCCAATGCAAACCAGGACGGTAACACGATCTTCAGCGACTCCCTCCCAGCTGGACAAGTGGATCAGAAAGAAACTGCATGGACTGGGGCTGTTGGGGTGGCGCATTCTGTCACTTATAGGGCATGAGACCCCAAAGTGGCACCTACAACCATGCTGCTGCCAGTGGAATTTTAACACAGTTTTGTGGGAGCAATTTAGAAGCTGCATCTGTTTCTCTTCTAAAATTACTTCACCTCCAAACATTACTGAAATGCTTCTACCACTTTTTGTTCAAATTAAAAATCTTCTGCACATGTGCTCACATGAAAACGAGGGTCCATACATCACACAAGGGGACCAAATAAGTATGAATCCTAATTTATGGGGCTGGCTTGTTTTAACTAAGCACAGTTGATTAACCACGATTTAGTCTGAATGAGTCCTGGGCCAGTTGTTCATGATATATTTTTTAACAAATCTTAAATATAGTATCACAAGTTTATTCTAGTTAAGCATTTTAGATTTTGTTCATGTTGTACTTGTCTTACATTGTTATTGTTACTTTGTATGTGAGTGAGCCAGGGCAAAAGCAAGAACAAAATTAAACCCATTTCATTGACTGTGCCATGGCTGGAATGGCCCACAGGATTGGGGTTCTGAAGCCTTGTTCCTGGGTAACCAGATGCAAAAGGAAAGGCTTATAACATTTAAGAGTTGGATGGAAAAGGCTGTTTTGGCAAGCCAGGAATGCCTCTCCTACCAGAATCTCTCTTCTACTGATCTGTTACGAAGGATCATTCTTCCTGATCCAGCCACATGCTTGCATTTATTTTTGGAGAAAAAGGAAGAAGCAAGTAAAAAAATAGTGAAGAGATGATCCAGGTTCAATCTGGAGACAATCTTCTTGGAAGAGGAATCATAAACTGGAAGTTTATTTTGTTCAAAGCATTTTTCTGCTGTTCTTCAGACCCAAATGGCTCCAAAACAGCCAACAGGTATCAGCAGCAAGACAGTCCCTGGGTCGTACAGGGATTTTGCTTCCTATAACAAGATCTCCCCCATAAGTTTCTTCATCCAGCCCAGCGGCAGGCGAGCATCCTTTGCACGCATGGGACCACTTCTGTTTGTTTTGCACGCACGAGAGCTGTTCTTTCTCATGGCTGGCACAAGTGCCAGGAAGGTGTTGGTGCAAGGGGGAGCTGACCAAGGGCTCAACCGAAGGACGGCGTGCTCTCCATGTCACAGGACCGGTGGCCAGATTTTCAGGACCTCCGCATGTGTAACTTCTGGAATCCAGTGGCAATATTCTTTCAGTAAAACTAAAACAGAGAAGGTGAAAAGAGAGGAGAGGTGACTGAGTCAAATGCTGCGATGGAACTTTCCTTTAGGGGTTTTAAGTCTCCTTGGTGTAATTACGTGCACGGACATGCTCACAGACCACAGTAGATGGGATGGAGTGAAAAGCAGCACAACTCCCTCAGCCCTGCTGAAAGACTGCTTTTTTCTTCTTCCCTTCCCATCCTATTCCTCTTGTGATGTGTCTTTGAAAACTGTAACATGCAGACTGTCTTCCAGGAGGTTTCCTTGGCCAAGGAGTGCAATGAACAAACCACACACATAGATATTCCTGGCTCCCATAAATAAGCCAAATACATAACAAGATGTTTAAGGCAGCAGCAAATGCTGAAAAGGGAAGCTATGAGAAACGAGTGCTTCCCGAGATTTATTTCTGGTGCTGTGGCAGCTCTTTGAAGGTTCCACGGTGACCTCAGAAGGAAAAAAGATCATTTGTTAGCTTCAAAGGGAACATTCTTGGGCCTGGAGTCATCCTGTCCAGAAAAAGACCAGCATCCTGCCCAAAGAGCTGCAAAGGTGGGACAGCTCCACCGCGTGTGTTTAGTTTGAAATTCCGAGGCAACAGGAGTCAGGATTGCCAGCCAAGTCTTCCTCACGGGGTTCTGAGGATAAAATGGATTGGGGAGGAAGTCCATCTAAGCGGCTGGAGATTCTTTGCAAGTGGATTAAACTCCAGGATACAAATGTCATAGGAATGCTTTAAAAAAGGAATCCACAAGCTTCTACACAAAACATAGATAAACTTACATTTAGGGTCCTTCTTCCAGGCGATAAGCAGAGCATCCCGGTTGTCGACATTTTTGGAGATGAGCGCTTGCAGCAGGAATTCTGTCCTCGGTTGCAGCCTGGAAGAAATCCCAACACGGAAGCTGGTCAAGTGCACAAGTTACAACGGGCAAAGCACGGAAGGGCAGGGTGCTTTCATTCGAGGGTCAGCGTGCCACGCTTCTTCCAGGATGCGCCATTCCCTCTGTCCTGTGGTTTTCTGGCCCTCTCCACAACCAAGAAGCATTTGAGGGACTGATTCTGCAGTTCCTGTGCCCCCTTTTCATGTGAAGACTTCTGTACTCTGACAAACCTTGGAGTAGCTCTGAACCTGCAGACACCAGGCAGAGCAACTGAGTGGCTGATAGGACCAAAATTATTCATTACAAAATATTTTTGTAATGGCACAGCTCTCAGTGCTGCCGAGTCTTCTCTCCAATCACTTACAATCTATAGGCAGGAGACCAATTCCTGTGAAGCAGCCATAGAAGACTGGTACTCATCTGGTCACCTGTGGTGAGTAAAAAAACACTCCAGGTGGCCAGACAGGACGGAGTTTGCATTGCGTGGCAACTCATCTCCCAGGCCAGGGAAACACAACTGTGCATCATACTTGCTGTAATTCCCCCCCCCCCCCATTTTCTGGTTGACAGAAAGATATACACATGAGCAAATAACTCCAGCGAAAACTTACTTGGCCCAGGCTTTCAACATTGTGACTGGACTGGACAGTAAGCAGCGGCTGTAAGTGGCCAGCTTTTTAATGACCTAAAAGAAGAAATATTAATGCCTGTGTTAATACATTGATTTTGAAGGGATGCTACCAGTGAGAGAAGGAAATGGCAGCCTACTCCAGTATCCTTGCCATGAAAACCCCATGGACAGTATCCAGAGACGAAAAACCAGCGAATTTTACTCTAAGCGTACAATCTTATCTCAGTGTAGATGTAACAAGGCCTACAGCTCCAGCACAGCTTGTGCGTCTCAACATACAGAGGACGGCGTCTTACATTAACTTAACTCCTCCCGCAAAGATATACCTACTTGCATGAGCCCGGTCCTTTTCTACAATATAGAAATGTTATGGTTGTCCTTGAAATACTTTGATTTTAATCTGAGAAGTCATTGTAGTGGAACTCTGATGGAACCAACTTTGGAAGATATTTGCCCTGAATTGTTGGCTTGTCCATACTGCCCAAGGAATGCAAACAACAGCTATGAATTTATAGACATCTGAGCTGCTTCTAGCAATACAGAACACAATCACAGCTGCTCTAACTCTAGGCACACTTCTCTCCGCTCTTGAATTCCCAGGGTGGCTTCAAGGCTTAATACAGTAAGGGAGTGATCCTACATCCCCTAGACAGCCTTCCATGGAATACTTCAGCTTCCCAGGTCAGAGACAGCACTGATGCTGAAACTGGTGCTCCAACGCATTGAAACAGTGCTGGCTACCAGCAGGAAGCACGCTGGCGAAGCCTCTGGCAGGTGTTAATGGGAAGCGGCTGAGGCCGGGGTGTGATTATCCTGTGTCCCCTGGAGTATTTCTTCCTCTGCTCCAATATGTCACCTGGGGGAGGATCTCTGCCTCCCGCTCTGCACTGCAGGATCACCACCCTCTGACAATCGTCTAAGACTGAACCTTAAGTTATTAGAACCCAAAGAATCAAAACCACAAGACCCCCACAAGAGAAGAGGCAGTATAGGAGAAACTTGCTTACCTTTCCTTCCAATAAAAACTTGGCAAAATATTTGTAGCGTTCAATGCCTTCGGGGTAATCTACTTCTACTGCGGGAAGCTGCCAGCCTATTCGATCTGCAAAACAGTTATGGAAGGAAGGAAATGGAATTAAGACTCTCTTCCTGCCTGGTCTAGCATTGAACATGCAACTGCCTTCATTCTGTTTTCCCGGAAAAGGGGAAGACGAAACAGGCAGGAGAGGAATGTCGCGCATTGCCCAGTTTGTGCCCTGGTTCTTGCTTCCTTCCAAAGCAGGCGGGCAGAACCGTCTAGCCGAGGGTTGATTATTCCCAACTAAAGCACAGCCACTGAGGCCAGGGAGTTCCAGTTCATTTTCCTCCAAGCTTCTGCTGCTATTCCTGGCAGCAGCCAAGTCTCCCGCAGTCCTGAACGCCAGTCTCAGATTGGAGACACCATGGAGGTGTCTTCCAGGTGAAGCCCCAGAGCAATCTCGGAGGCTCAGCAGGCCACTTCAGGCCCGCGAGCCAAGCGTTCTGCACGTCTGCTCTCTGCCCCACCACACATGGCCTGAGGGAAACAAATAGCAGCTGGAAAAAGGCAAACACAATTCCTATTTCTGACATATGTTACAAGGGATATGGGAAGTACAGACTTTGGTATTACTTCACAAGAAGAAAAAATCTACTCCCTTGAGATAGCAAAAACCCAAGCCTCAAATATTTTGAGAAACGTACAGAAAGCACTTGGTCTGTGGCATCGAACATGGCCTCTTTCGGGGCAGTAAAATGGAGGAGGGTTGTCCAGGGGATCTCCGAAGTGGCAATACGGAGGCAGAAGAAGCGGGATCCATTCTGGTTCAATTACTGAAACGCCTTCAGTGGAACAGAAAGAAATAATTAACTGGGAGAGAATGGGAGTATTTTATTAGGAAGTAGGCAGGTGAGTGACGTTACACGAAACACTGCCCTGCCAGAAGGAAGGGAAGAGAGTCGGTTTTACCTTTCATGTACATTTTGGTGGTTTCCACAATCTCTTGATACACCACGAACTCTGGGAGTTGCTTGAAGAGGACAGAACTGGGGTGAATGAAGACCGGATCGTCCAGAAGCGGTGTCTGATTGAAGGTGGTGTGACAGAGGAAGAGGAGGAGGCAAAAGCAAAGCCCAAGGCGTTAGAGGCCAGGAAGACTTCAAAGCAAGCTGCTGTCACCATGATCACGCGAGGAGCAAGAGAGTCTTCGGCACCGGGCACAAGGAACTGGATCATCCTTGATGCCAAGATGAGCAGGAGAGTAATTTGTGCTGCTTCTCTCCATGGATCAGGGCTTGCCTCCCACCAAAAGCTAGTGCAGAGTGGAGGCTCATGGACTGGGGACTTGGGAGATCTGGATTCTTGTCTCCCGCTTGGCCATGAAGCTCAGTGGGTGCCTCTTGGCCTACCTCACAGGGTTGTTGCTGTGTGGATAAAATGGAGCAATGCACGCTGGCTTGGGGTCCTCACAAGAGTGGGATATAAACACAACAGAGCAATAATACCCAAAGAAGCCTTCTTCTGTGTTCAGATCTAGAAGGAAGACTTCAGGGAAAAGTTAGAAGAGGCCAATGTAAGGGATTCAAAGCTAGACTCCGCAAGCCCACTCACCCTGCCCGAAACCTGCCTTCCCCAACCTGGAACAGTCTGAGTGTTTTTGATGACAACCCCCAGGATTCTGGATTACTGGCTATGTTGGCGGGGCTGATGGAATTGGAAGTCCTAGTATTTCCATGTCATAGGCTGTCTTGCGCATGAGAGCCATTAGCTTTTTCAGAGCATTCTGTGAAATGCGCAGGATGAAAAGTGAGGCTGAACTGCGGAACAGTAAGGGACACATCAGGGGCTTGGGGAGCATGCACTGATCCTGGCAATGGTACCCCAAGCAGAACAGAGTACCAAGCAGTGGCAGTCCAACTGCAGGAAGACCTGAACTGGAGGAAAATTAACAAGGTGGGGGGCGGGGGCGGAGACAGAGATGTGTAGCTGCTGAAGGGTTGCTGGAATTGGGAGGAGAGGGTGGATTTAGAATAGAAGCGGAGAAAGCATCACCTTCCACATAGCATTTGATTGCAGTTCCCATCAGCCCCAGCCAACACAGCCAGCAGTGAAAGATACGCAAGTTGTTGTTCAAAGCCATCCAAAAGGCCAGATGTTCCCTGTCTCTGATTTGTAGCAATGAAAGCTGCCATCAAATGTTCAGACCCAGCAGCAAGACTGGTGCAGAGTTTGGAAAAGGTGATCCGCATCACATTAGGAACAGCTCCGGTGGAAGGAAACAGATAAACTGGCACCTGGCAATGCCACACCCCTGGGATGATTCAGTGGATGTTTTGGGACAACAATTCCCAGGATTCCTAGCGACTGGTCACTCTGGCCGAGGCTTATGTGAGTTGGCCTCAAACTTCTAGAGAGGCCAGCCAGCTGGGGAAAGCCATTGAAAGTTTCATCTATTCCAGCAAAGTAGTTTATTTGTAACAGAAAAGTGTTTAAATATCAGGTTCGCTTTCCCCAATGTGGAACCTTCCAGATATTTCAGTTTTCAATGCCCGTCAGCCCCTAGCCAGCATGGCTGACGCTCTGGAATACTGGGGGTTGTCGTCCAAAATGCCTAGCAGGCACCAAGTGCCGGACACCCTCGAGATGATTACACTGAAATACGTGAGAACAAACTGAGAAGGAAGAATCCCCTCCTTGTGTACCTTGTAGCCGTTTTTCCACTTCTCATCCAGAAGTTCCTCAGCCTGGATCCTCCGGGCAACGTGGTCCCCCAGCCCAGCCAGGACCACCTGCCTCAGGAAGGTCACCTGCATCTCACTTGGGGGCTTCATTTTGGGGTCCACGAAGAGGCCGGCATCAGAGCAGATGGAATTCACTAGGGGGGCAATGCAAAAATGCCCCCGAATAAATGAAAAGCAATCCCAGAAAACAGGAGGCGGGAATGAGCTGGTCCGGGTTGTTGCAAGACTTGGGAAAATAAGGAGCACGTTGGATTGATGGAACGGTTTCCTGAAGGCCAAGCGCCAAGACCTGATCCTCACCTGCGGTTGTCAGCTGCCCACGCAGGCGCCTGATCTCCACCATGGCTTTGTAGCGCAAGCCGTTCGCCTGGCAGAACTCGGTTGTGCACCCGGCATATTCACAGCCCCCGACGGCTCCTGCAACAGAAGGCAGGTAAGGAGCCCAGCAAGCTCACTGGAACACAGCCACCCACCCCAGCCTCGAGCCGGAAGACGTGCGCACCTAGCATCACCATGAGATCGCCCAGCTTCTGGGAGGGCCCTTGTCCTGCCCAGATCCGCTGCATCTGTACCACTCTTGCTCGCTTTCCCTTCAGCTTCTCCTGCTCTTCTTTGCTAACGCCAGGTCTGCGGCAAAAGAGAACACACGTGGTCCTGCTGCACCCGCATCCTTGGTACAGGCTACAGACTGAACGAAGAAAGCCGGGTTCTCCTATAGCGCAGTTCACGTGGGGCGCTGGGCATCTGCCGAGCTCCCCAGAGTATCCCGGTTTAAATCTTCCAAGCTCGCAATCCTGGGTGTGCAAACGGGCTCATACGTAATGCCAGCCCACGGGCCGCCTAATCCACGCTGTGCAAGGCCAGCCTGAGCACTCTTGGTACCCCCACTTTGCCTCTGTGGCATAAACAACCGGAGCTGCTTGAAGCGAACCGCAACATCTGGGTTGCTGAAGAATAGACAGGTCGAAATTTTAACCCAAGGCTTGTTTGCAGTTTAAAACACCTGGCTGGCTGGCTGGCTGGCTCTTTTGACCCAGAAATTTGGAGTCAGACACTGCATCGAAATGAGTGAGGTTTCCAAAAGTGAGTGCAAAGCGGAAGAGGCGAGAGGCCAAGAGGCCTTCACAGGTTACCGTGTGGCTCCAGCTACGCACTTGCCAAAGAGTCGTTTCCACTGTTATGTTCAGCACAGGACTGCAATGCAAGGTGCAGCGCATGCCGTACACACGCACATGTTCTATTAAGTCTGACACACGTCAGAAAGGCCACTGAAGGCGGTGTCCTTACCTGTTCACCTGGAGGCTGCTGTTATTTGCTTCAGGTGAGCGGAGCTTTCAAGGCTATTGCCAGGCCAGCCTGGCTGGGGCCACCTGAGCTCACTGCACAGAGAGGAAACCGACACCTGGAGAACGGAAGCTGTTTCCCGCTGACGCTATTTTTACCTGGGCTTGTTCCTGCTGGTGGATCATGGCCAGAGGGAGGTAGCCCTCTGGGCCACCACTTTATATAAAGTGGCCCAGGCTGCAACACTTTCGTTTTGCTTCTTCCTGCTGAAACTGCAGTGAAAATCGGGCCTTGCGGGCCTCACTCAAAACTCTGTTGTCTTCTAAATAACTGGCAATGCCTGATCAATTTTACTGTTTGGTGTTTTACGCCCATTTGAATGATTTTTTACAAGCGTGATTATTTCATTTGTTAAGCACCCTGGAAAATTGGGATAAACCTCTTGTAAAAACAACAAGAGGCGTGGCACTGAGGCCTGAGAGTTGTGGGAGAACCTCACCTGTTAAATTCTTCAAAGAGCTCCCGAACTGTCAAGGCCGACACCAAGGTGACAACGTAGGGCAGGCAATTGTGCTGTCTGCTCAGGGCAAGCATCTTGGCATAGCGGGGGGCCACAGGGAAGGATGCCATGGTGGCCCCCAGAGGGCTGATGGGGCTGCTCAGCTTGGCTTCCTGCAGCTTCCTCAGCCTGGAAGAAGGAAGGGTGGTGGTGGGTGGTGGGGGGGGGGGTTACTCCTAGAAACAGAGGCGCATCTTTTAACTGCTGTGCAGTACATTTCCCCGTGGGTTTACTTGGAAGGAAGGCCTGTGCTCCATGCAGCTTACCCTGTATGAAGTGTAAATAGCTTTCAATCAGTGGACCCGCAAGCAAAACTTTTGGGCTTAGATACACACACACGTGTCTCGCTCACTCTCACACACATACACACAACAGAGGCCCTCCACTCACATTTTTAACCTCTAGGTTTAATATTATTATTAATTTATTAAATTTGTATAAAAGCAGCCCATTAGCATCATTGCTGTCCGGGTGGCCAATAATATATGTTTAGCTTTTATTTTCAAAGCTATGAGAATCTCAGCTTTATAACTGCAAAGCAACATGAAAAAGATGGCTTTCTACACGTGTGTGAGGATCTGTTTATAAAACTTTAAATCCTCTCATGCATCTTTCAGTATCTCTAAATGCTGCAGATGCTGAGGTTGTGGCAATATTTGCCTGTATTTAAGGGATAAGCAAACAGATGGTTCCTTCGTTATCCTCATGGGAATCCTTTAAATTGACCGACAAACTTACTAGAAATCTATCAACAGCTCCCCTGGAAGCATAGTCCAATTGGTGGACTTACAGAGATCAACGCTGCAGAAAGAAAACCTTAATCAGCCTGAAGACTGGATACCAGAAAGTTTGCGAAGGTTGAATACGGACTTGTACCTTCCAGTTTTGGGGGGTTCCTGCAGGGCCCCCAGAGCGATCAGCAACTCCTCTGCTGCTACAAGGGCATCAGTGGATGGTGGTGTAGGAAAGGGGAAATTGATCACCTGGTAGGGGAAAGCGATAATCACAGGTCAGATGAAGAGGCAACTCCGAAGGACACCCAAGGCCCAAGGTCAGCCCCCAGGAGAGTGAAGGTCAGGGCCCACGGAAAGCCACGCTTCCAGCCCCGCTTCCACCGCGACTTCCGGGCTTTGGGATAGAACTTTATCTCACAGAGACTGAAATGCCTTCCCCAAAGCTTAGTTCCCGGGAGTAAGAGCTGGTGACTGAGAGATATGGATGCTTTTCCCATTTGGCTCGTCCCTTCTTGCCTTTGGCCTGCTTGCCACTGGAGCACATCTCCAAGACGGCACCTGGGCTCTTGGACAGGAGGAAGGACACCACCTCTGGAATCACTCTGACCTGGCCCCCACTGTCTTCTGGCGAGCTCCCTCAAACCAAGGCCGTGATGTATCCCAGCTCTGGAAAGCACTCAAGCAGATTCCAGTATCATGCCTGAGACCTCAACGGCCAGCGGAGGCAGAATTTTGGAGAAGCTGTCGCTTCACAGTGTCACACTGTAGACGGAAGCATCCGCCGAAGGGACTTAGCCATATAAAAGGCTTTAAACCAACAGGTGTTCTCCCTTCTGAAGCAGGGGCATTTCAGGGCGAGGTGGGGGACCAAGTGGTGCAGCAGGATGGGGGGCCACAAGCCATGCCATTGTGGAGCGCCCCCGGCCGGGAAGACTGCTTAGAAACAGACGCCCACCTTGTCTATATTCAGAGCTTTCATCTGCAGAACTAAATCTTCCACAGGTCTCCTGGTGATCTCTGGAGCAGAGAACTTTTCGAAGTCGCTGAAGACAGCCGAAGAATACAGCCTGGAGCAGAGCGAGAAACACGTGCAAAGAGTAGGTGAAGCGCAGGTCCCAAGAACAGCCATACAAGTGTGCTGGACCCGGGACTTGCGAGATCCAGGTGCTAGTACCCCCTCAGCCATGAAGCTCGTGGCCAGTCACTGACTCGCCGCTCAGCCCCCTTACAGGGTTGTCGCAAGGAGAAAATGGAGAAGAGGCCTATGCATGTTGCGTTCTTTTCAAGAGGCAAAAAGGCGAATATAAACACAATAGTTGTAATAATATGATTATGCACCAGTGGAATTTGGCAGCTTTTTTTGCCACGGACTGTCCATGCAACACGACTCGCCTTCCTGGTGCAGACCACACGGGCAAGAAGGCTTTCCCAGAGGTCCCTCTTGAGGGGAAGCTTCGGCGTAATTTGAGGGCGCCTGCCTCCAGAGAAAGAGGGCCAGCTGACCTGTAACAGTGCCCAGGCTCGGTCCGCCCCGCTCGGCCCGCCCGCTGGTTGGCAGAGGCCTGTGACGTCCAAGTGATTTTGAACGAAGAGACGCCGGTGATTTTGTCATAGAAGCGCTTCTTGACCTTCCCGCAGTCCACCACGTACTTGATGCCGGGGATTGTGAGAGATGTCTCGGCCACGTTGGTAGCGACAACGCACAACCTCGTCCCAGGGGGAGGGGCCCTGAAAACCTGGGGCAAAGCATGGTGTTTTGGTCAAGGGGGAAATCACACTGAGACCTACAGCCAAGTGTTGTGCCATCAGGTGCTTCTGCTTCATGTGCCAGCCAGTCCCCGTTCCAAGATACTCCATTCCAGAGTTCCAGCCAGCCACACCCTCTTCTAAGATACTCCATTCCCTTGCTTGGCTCAGTTGTGAAATACAAAGCAGCACTCGACTCCCCTCCTCCCCACTGCCACTATGGCCAGAAGGTCCTGTAATCAGTGGAAAGATCAGATCAGGAAGCCAAAAGCTTATCCAACTGGCTTTTGGAAGCCACATAGATGCAGGCTCTATGCAAGCCTGCTTAGAGGGGTGGGAATCAGATCCAAGGGTGAGACTTCAGATAAAAAAGGAGGAAAGCAAAGTAGCAAGGAGCGGCCTTCACTGGCAGCGTAGGGGGCCACCACTGGAAAGACCTTGACCCTGTGGACTGCAGCAATCAGATTCTGTGTCATCCAACTTTTCTCCAAGATTAGAGATCTTGCATTAAGCCACACTTGTGGCACATTTGCCTCCATGGACCGCATGCGATACAGACTGTTGCTGGAAGCAAGATTTGCTTGTCTGCAACTTCTGCAGGCGGCAGCACGCATGGTTCCATTTTCCTAAGGAGCTCCACGTTTCTGGAACTCTAAATTCTTACCTTGGCTTGCTTTTCAGGTGCCAGCAAGGAGTAGAGGGGCAGAACGTAGAGTGGGAGGGAGGATTCCTGTCTCTCATCTGTACCAGAATTAAAAAGGAAACTAAATTCAGTTAAGGAACACCCTACTGGTCTATTCACTAGGCTTCACCACCAGAATCTGCTCCAGGGAAGCCAAAAGGCTGGTCTGTTGTTGCAAAACGGGCAGAACAGACAAGTACATGGAAGGGACTAGGACAGAAAGTACGGCACTTTTTAAAATATTTGCTGCTTCTAGTAGGGTCTGTGCTCAGATAATGTGCTTTTGTGGTCTGGAACTGGTAAGCAAAGCTTGCTTGTTTTTCCCTTACCTCTGCCCCTGTTATGACCGCAACAGTGGCTTTTCAGTGGTGGCGCCACCACTGTCCTACTGATGTTCCATTTTAACATAGAAAATCTAGCCAAGAAACAGGATTTGGTGTGTTCCTACGTTACACGAGAACTGCGATCTGTAATTTTAGAAGAACGGAATCTTTTATCGGGCAGCAAGAGCAAAATGGATTTCACCCATTTTGGCACCCTATCCCGGTCAATCAACTGTATGGCCACTTCTAATGTATTTATTGTATTCGTTTAAAACATATATATGCCGTCCTGTATGCACGGCATCTGGTGGGATATAATGTCAACACTACTCAAAGGGCTGAAAGGTTTTCTAATATAGTTCTAAGGCTCAGACCAAGATGCTTGCAAATGAAAGCCTTTGATCTGGTTTGCTGAGCATTAAGCACAGGGTGAAAAGGGCTAATGGGGCGGGTTAGAAATCTAATAAATAAATAGTAAATAAATTATCTCCACTATGCACTATTACAGCTCTGGGGGAATTAGAGCATAGTTTAAACTCTCTTTACACAAATCGTGTCATTTCTTTGGCGGTCAGGATGAATCAGGGCGTGTGAACTACTTCACTGTCATGTCAACAGAACGCCAGCTCGATGCATCATTGGTGGAGTTTGCTCCCAGCTCACGTACAACATTTTAAAGAGGCAAACCTTCATCTAAACCATTGTCCCCCAATTCTAAGTCAAGGTCAGAGCCCGCCATGTCAACATCTTCGTCGTCTTCTCCTGCTTCTCTGTCCTCATCTCCCTCATCAACTGGCAAAACGGAGTAGTTGTCCAAATTAATCCTGGGTAACATCTAGAAAGCGGGGAAAGAAAGCTCCACCAGTAATGGGAAATTTAGAGCATATTTGGGCACTGAAGGCAGCTTTTCTTCCAGAACAGTTTTCAAAAAGAGGTACATCCTGATTGGTTATGGTAAGGAAGAAATGTCTCCAGTCAGACAGGTATGGTTCTATGCAGTTGGTCCTTTCCTGCTTTTGGGAAACTAACACAGATTCAGGATAGTAATGATAAAATTTTAGGGTGGCAACAATTCCCAGCATTCTGCAGCTAGCATAGTTAGAAAATTATACCTTTATGTGCAAGGCTATTTTGGAAGTTTGCTGAGTATTGTTTACCAAGGTTTGCCCTTAAGAGCTGCATAGCTGGAAAAAAGGGATTGCTGAATTACTAGAAGCACCAAGGGCAACTTGAAAGATGCTAAATTCGTCCAGTTCTTCATCCTTTCACCTGCCAAGTGTTGCCCTGTGTCCAAATCAATTATTCCATTCTCTTGGAAGGCTGCATTATGCCAAGCAGAGAAAAGGAAAGACAGATGCTGAAGACTTTAATGGCCATGCTTACCGCTTGCTTTTGCTGCTTGGATTTCTTAAACCTTCGCATTTCTTCAACAGAATCTTCCTTATCTTCGGTACCTGGAAAGAACCAACTTTATCAATAAACCTTGACAGACAAAATAGCGCAGAAAGCAGAGATAAGGACTTGGGTACGGGGAAGCAGGCCAAGGCAGGTATCTCAGCCAGGACAATAAAATACATGAATAGAGTAAGTCTAAAGGTATCATTCCAGATAAATGCATCGTGTTTCAATGCAGAAATATCAACACCACTTTTGAGAGCAGCTGTGTACCTTGAGATAAGTTTTTGTGGAAAGGGAACATTTTCCTCAACCTTCGGCACAGCGAGTGCACCTCAGCCTGGCCAGTGAGGAACACCAAAATACCCCCTGGAAGACAAGAATGGATCTTAATTTGCATGAGGAGCTACGAAAAACACTGGCTTAGACTCTTTAAAACAAAGGCTGTCCTAGCTAACTCCCAGGTGTAAGAACCATTTCTGGTAGTTGCAAATTTTTGCAGAGCCTTTGCTAGGACTTGCACATAATAAGGACTCTCGACAAGGAGCACATGCCCAATTCTGGAATTCCTTCCAAAGACGGGACAGCCCGTCCTTCCCTGTCTGTCTTGAGGGCAGCTGAACACAAAAAGCCTGGACTACAGTAGGCGAAGAAGATCGGTCCAGTTGCTAGTTTGAAAATGTCAACACAGAGACATCACTCCATCGTCCACAGCTCACCGGGGGGTAACATTCGGTGAATCTTGCAGACTTTCCGGAAACATTCCCCACTGTAGTCGTCCAGCGGGGTCCTCTTGTTAAAATGAACGGCAACAGGAAACTGCCTTGCATCCACCTACAGGCAACACAACACAGTCAACGAAGAGCAATCTTGCCCTGGCCACCAGGCAAATCCGTGTACTTGTGGTGGATTCGAGTACAGACTCGAGACCAGAATTCTGGGACCCCTGAGAAGTATCCAAGTCAGGACTTTGTGTTAAGTCAGGAGTAACACTCCCACTGCCCTTCCAATCTCTACTCCCATTACTTCTGAAATCCATCCATACCAAGTTGGATTTTTAATTTACTTTCTTCTTAGGAGTTCATTGCCAAACCCCTCCACCCACCTGCTAATCTGGTTGTGTGCTGTTTGGCAGCACTTTGCAGAAATATCAGCATCTAGACCCATTGGCTCCAAAACACCTTAGTGGGAATCCAAGCCAGGTCTAAGCGGGAAAAGTGCGGGTGCAAAATGTGAGTGCCATGCATTCACACCTGGGACGAAGCCAAGTGGAGCGCTCCAGATGTTCTGAGTGACAGCTCCCAGACAGCTCTTTTACCATCGGTCACACTGGCTAGGGCTTCTGAAAATGGTGGGTAGATTGGCTAAGCGCATGGCCGAGTGGGGACTGGAACCTGGATCCCCCCTGGATGTTCCTCGCCACTGCACCACGATGGCTTTCTGTCTAAACGATTCTCGCCCGCCTTTAAGGGTGCAGCTTGTGACACCGGTGATCTGAGCAGGGACTGACCCAGCCCTCCCTGGCGCAAGTATACCTCCTCCCACTGCTACTCCCCATGTTGGCTCTCAGCTGGGCTACCTGTATGACAGGAGGAGGTGTGGAAAACAGTTTCTGGTTGGCGGTGAAGTCTTCCACACGCAGTGTAGCGGACATGATGATCAGTTTCAACGGCTGCCCCTTCTGCAAGCGGGAAACAGAGGCAGGGAGTTAAAATGTCATCTGGCTGCAATGCCAAAAGGCTTTTTTTTTTTTTTTTGTGGGAAAAGTGGACAAGGAACGTAACGGGTAACAAGAAGCATCTAAAACTTAACGTTCCCTTGCTCTAACCCAGAGAGAGTTTAAAGCAAATCCGCCAAGTCCGGGCAGAGTTTCCGTTTTTGTGCGTGTCTCTTGGGCCCAGGTCTGGCTTTGTCCTGGCCCTCTTAGTTTTAGCTCGAATTTGATGAGAAGCAATCAAGCATGATTAGAAGCAATCAATCAAGCACAATTAGAAGCAATCAAGCAGTCTAGGCCCTTTCTCCTAGACTCTGAGCCACAGCAATTAGGGTTGGGAAACCAAATTGTCATAGGGTCTCTGATAAGATTGCCATTACTAGGTATACAATCTTGTGATAAAGTTCCCATAGCAATAAACGACCTGCTGTATGTTTGCTTGCTCAGGCCTCTAACCATTAAGGCTTTGTCATGAGATTCTTTGTAATAAAAGCTGTCCTGGTGATTCAGTGTTTCCAGCATCCGTGCATGCAGCTCCTAGCACCAGATGGCCTCTGCTATGTTTGGACTGCTGATTTGTTAGCATTTCCACCTCCAGCCTGCTTTTTAAAAATGCCAACAGGAAAAACACTAGAACAGCCATCAATAAAACAATTAGAAAGCAGAAAAATAAACATAAAATAAAACCTGATGAGATCAATTAGGCACCAACAGACCTAATCACTCCTAAAGGCTCAGGAGAATAAATGAGGATAAGTGGTACTGAAGTGGTAGCAAACACTACCTCATGCCACTTAAAAAAAATAAAGTTCTTGTTTCAGAATCTGTCAGTATGAACAAAGGCCCTAATCCCCCTTCCTGGCAGACTGGACTAAGGGTGAAGCCGCTTCAGCAGGGCAAACAGTTTCTTTTTCAAAGCAAGAGCAGCTCTTATCTACAGAACGACTAAGGGAGGCCAGCCGCTCCAAGGCAATTAACCTCTTTCCTAACAAGCTGGAGGCCATCAGACTTAATAACCTCCAAAGCATTTTTCCAGTAAAGTTTCCTCTCCAAGGCACTACCCAAGTTTAATTACCCTTCCTACTTTTCTTACCTTGGTCCGAAGAGGTACAATGCGGGATAAAAGGCCAATCAAGATATCTGTGTACACGCTTCTCTCGTGGGCTTCGTCAAGTATGATGACTCGGTACTTGGAAAGTAGGAAATCCTGAAGAGACCAGAAAGGGGAAACTGAGGAATTCCATATTTCCCTGTCAAAATGCAGTCAAGCTCATCAACCTTGATTTGCTCTTTGAAGTTTAGCCCCACCAGTTTTCACATAGTTCTGTGTGAATTTAATTGTCGGCATTTGCAAAGCATATCTATGGTCACCGCACCTTCCAAAACAACCTCCTGGCTTGCACATGAACAAGATGAGCTCTGCCAGAGTTGAGCTGCTTTGTGAAAACGTGAGCCTTGCAAGGGGAGAGTTGCTCACCACTCAGGAAGAGCAATTCAGTCAGGGCGGCGGAGGAGGGCTAGCGACATATCCGGTGCTTTCAGAGCCTGGACACGGCCACAAGCAGGATCTTATCTAGTGCATCTGAACAGGCAGGAAGGAGGCTTTGACTAAGTGTTAGGAAGAGCCCCTTGACAGTGGAACAGACTGCCCTGGGGTTGCTTCTGCTAGCGGTCCCTATGGAAAAGCTGCCTGGTCACCTATTGGTGAGGTTGCAGTAGTGAATTACCTGCACCGGAAGGATTAGGTACACAACCACTAATCAGGGAACACCCGGGAATGAACCTGCTAATTCTGCATACAAAGCACTGCCACCGAACATCACATGCCCCAAATTGCCAGTGGCAGAGAACGGACAGCCCTCAAAGGCAGGCTGAGGTCTTTCCTCCCCATTCCTGAATATGACCGGTTTTGGGGAAGGGGGCCATATTGCCTCATTCTGGTAACCGAGCCACTGGCAAGCCCCTGGCAGGGTTGGTCACCCGTTCTGCCTTCCTTGGTCACATTACTGCACTGCATGAGACCAAATCGCGTCTGGGCTTTTCCAAGAGTAAAATTCTTACTCCAGCTCAATAGGAAAAACTTTTACCTTCTGAATCTCTTTCAGCAGCACACCATCCGTCATGAATTTGATTTTGGTGTCTTCGGTCACGTTCCCTTCGTAACGGATTTGGTATGAAACTACTCTGAGCAGAGAAAATGGAAGAAATGTCAGAATCAGTCCAAAGGCGCAAAGAAAAACAGTAGTTGAGCTGCAAGCCCGGTATTTGGAAATACGTTCTGTCAAAAGCATTTAGGCCAATGTCCTGCCATTGTCGGAAGGAAGAGCTATTCCGCCTGGAGAATTTATTTTTTTTAAATGATGCGATGGGAGCTATCTCAATTCCTTTCTCAACTCACTTCTGCTTGTGGCCCAGCTGCCAGCCACAGATGGAATCCCCCGTCACAATCTGTTAACCAGGATGATCTCTGTCCATATGCTTACAATGTAAAAAGATGCAGCATGAAAGGAAAAGGAGAAGGGGATGGAAGAGGAAAAAGATGAGTCTTGCAGCAGAACAGCTGGATGCTTCTCCTCGTTTCCCTGTGCTACCTCCTGCTGGAATGGCTGCAGGTGGTGCCAACTGAGAGAGGGGAGCACATCACACATACCTGGGCAGAACCGTGACCTGGACTGCAAGCGCAAACTAAGAAACAGGCTCCTGACAGACCACACCCGTGCTAGCTGGGAAGGATGGGCTTTATAATCCAACATGTCCAGAGGGCTCCAAACCGGGGAAGGTTGTCCCAACAAGTTGGATGCCACTCGTATTTCTTTTTGAAGCCTCCCTGTCAGCCAAAGGTTCAGGGGCTATCAAGGCTGCTCACCGATGCGACAAGCTCATCTCCACTGCAACGCGCTGCGACATCGACACAGCGGCCACACGCCGAGGTTCCGTGATCCCGATGATGCTGCCGGAGCTGCGAGAGAGAAGATTCTGAGAAGGGGCTGCGGCGTCACGGGGCGGGAGTAGAACTGCCCTACAATGCAAGTTGTGCCTCTTGCGTTTTGCAGGGCACGGGGGGCCAGACGCTTGTTTTAAGCCCAAGGGCTTGGCCTGGCTGTCACCTTGCTTCAGATCTGAGCATACTTTGCAAAAACAAAACCACCTGCGTCGATGAGGATAAACAAGTTACTGACTGCACTGAGCAGTGAGACAGGGTTGCAAATTATCAACAGATGAGGGAAAGCGAAGCTTGCAGATGTCTGCCGAGTCACAGGGCTTCCGATGTGACAGACGTCGTTCCAGGGCAGCAGTAACATGTACACCTTGTGCGCTCCCCTTCCAAGCAGAGCGCCAGGGAACACCCCTGTCATGGATCAGGTGCAGCGCCTCCTCTCTCCACTGCAGTATCTGCAAGTTGGTTCCTTCTTGGGGGGTCGGGGAAGTGGGAGTAGGTCCAGCTGTCCCAGGTGAGTCCAGCATCCTTATCTCAAGGACGAGGCAAAGAATCGCAGTGCCTGCCAGACGGGGATCTCACACCAGCTCAGCCCAACGAGCATCTGTGCCTGGACACTGGCGTTGGGCTGGGTTCTACCACCCGCTTATCCTCAAAACTCACCAGGTAACTCTGTCAGCCTAAACTGCCTCACAGAGTTGCGAGGATAAAATGGTTTGGGGGGCGACTACGTAAGCCCCTTTGGGCTCCTCACAAGAGAGAAAAGGCAAGGTATAAATGTAATGGCACAATAATTATACACGTGTTTGTCTTCCCCCTTCCTCCTTCTGGATCATACCTTGGAAATAAGATAGCAAAGGAACAAAGCCATACCTGGCATATCCCGCTTCATACAGAAATTGAGGCACTTGTGTGGTTTTGCCACTGCCGGTTTCGCCACACAGGAGAACAACCGGGTTCTCGTTGATGGCTTCCATGATGACTTGTTCTTCTGCCAGAATTGGGAGCTTCAGCCTGGCTGCCTTTTAAAACCAAGATACATCTTTACTGCCCGCAACACTGAGAGGCAAGAGTTTTGAAGTTATTATTAGAGACGGTCTGTGAGAATTTCTGCACTGAGGTATTACAAGCGCTCCATGAAGGGAACGTGTGTTGTTGGGTGTCACGCGGGACAAAATGGGCTGCCTGCACCCTAAACTGACCTGAATCTCGGGGGTTCGGTCCACTGGGATGAAGACCACAGGACTGGACGCTGGCTTGCCGGTTGGGCAGCTGTGCTTCGGCAAGGCGGGTGCTGCCGCTGCAGCTTTCGCTGGCTGCGTGAGTGGCGTGACAGTGCCAGGGGCTTCTTGCGGGGTCTTTTGGATTTGTTCTTCCGCCGCTGCCGCCACCTCCTCCTCCTCACTCGAACTTGCTGTTTCCTCCTCCAGCTCCTCCAGGTCCGGTTTGCGTCTTTTCCTGTTTGCACCACCGACACTTCTGATTTTTTCTGGATTAGCAACACTTGCTTCTTGGATGGCCCTGAAATGTCAGCGCTACGTTGATACACATCCACTCACCCCAAACCGACCTGCAGTTCCCCAAGCACGGTCCTCTGGTCCCCAGCCGAGCATCCAGGGACCACAGACAGACCCCTCTGGGGTCAGAGGCAGCCTTCCCCCGGAGGTGGGGAACCGCAGCCCAAGCCCTGTCCTCTGCCACAGCCGGCACAGGAAACCCACGGCTGGAAAAGGGGTCGCAGAGGAAGGGACAGGAGCATGCCAGAGACACCCACATATGAATGATCCCAGAGACGCCTCTCCCGGCTCAGAGCTACCCTTGCTAGATGAGCTAGCGGGCGACTCGGAGGGATGGAAGGCGAAGATGCTCTTGCAGCGACTGGGCCTGCTTCTCCCAAACTGCAGCCTTGCTGCTTCTCATTCACCTTGGCATTCCAGCCAGGCATCCAACTCAGCCTCTCCTTCCAGTTCGGATTCAGGGTTGGGGGTTTCGGCCTTGAAATGCTTGGCCTGGGAGAAGCAGGCCCAGTCTGCACAGCAGCGGCCCATGGGGGGTTAAATTACTCCCCCAGGACCCTGCAGTGGAACCGCAGGCCCCCTGCTCCTTCCCATGCCATGCGAATTCGTCCTGCTATCTGAGGGAAGGACAGGGTGGTGCAACGGTTAGACAGTCGGACTGGGGACCTGGGAGATCCAGGTTCTAGTCCCTGCTCGGCCAAGAGACTCACTTTGGCCCAGCCACTGACTCTCAGGCAAGTCTACCTCACAGGGTTGTTGTGAGGATACACCAGAGAGGAGGATGAAGACCAGGAAAGCTGCCCTGGGCTCCTTCCGAGAGGAAAGGGGCAGAATCTAAGCGTGGCATTCCACCATGGGCCATGCAGGACTTTGCACAGTGTGCCGCGGCTACCCCCGGGGAGGGCTTGTGGGTGGCACGTGCTTCTTGATGGCAGATTAATGCTTGATAGGCTGGCATGTCGTGCAAACCAGGTTAGTGAGGAAAACCAGGGAGATGCACAAATGTTGAGTCACTGCAGGCGAAGACCACGGTTAAGCAAGGGACTCACAGAAACTGTGGGCTTTGTGGAAGGGCCTGAAAGGCGAGAAGCGGGCATCGCACAGCACTGCACGGGGATTCTGGGAAAAGGTGCCTGGCTGAAGGGGGCAGTGGCAGGGAAAACCGTGGATTGAGAAGAGGCGGAGCAGCGGGGCTACACTAGCTCGATGTGGCCACATCCTACCGTTTGACCTGGTACATCCGCTTTCCTGTCCCGAGCTGAGAAGTGGTGTACAGCAGTTTCATTTCGGCCTCAGGTGCCTGGACTTCGCTCAGCTTTTTCAGCAACTCAGCTCGCTAGGAACGAAACAGAAAAATCAGTAAGGGGCATGAAGCATCGTTTCCCCTTGCCCTCCAGAAAGGAAATGGGTTTCATTTCAAAGTGATTCTCGGCTCACAAATACTGGAAATTAGGCTCAATTCTGATGTTTTCATTCATTGGTAATGTGCACATCTGAATGCATCACCCCTAATCTAACTCTGGGGATAGAAACTTCCAAGCACCTTGTGTCCACTCATCAACAAAGATAGTTTCCTGCTGACTAATAGCCAAGCATGTGAACTATCTTGGTAATATATAGATGTGTGATGCTAAGTAATTCGGACAAAAAAATGATTGGCAACCAGACCAGCATCTCAAGCATATACACAAAGACTGACTGGAAAACAGTGTTGTTTTAAATGTCCTTATCTTCTAGATAAGTACAAAGCCCCTTGTGAACATCACTCACACACACACACAGTTCCTCCATGTTATTTCAGCTTCTGTATTCCACAGCGCACCTTTTCTTTCTTGGCTTTTTGTTCCAAAACCTTCTGCAGAGTTTTCTTCTGCTTCTTGCTCAGGGGCTTCTTTTCTGGGCCCTTTTCATAACTTATTTTTTTCTCTTTGGTTTTTCGCGATGGCAGGACCAGAGCGTTGCTTGCATCCACACCTTTCATGGGGGCTCCATCTGCAGGGAGAGAAAAGGCTAATTTTAGTCCCTGTGATTTTTTAAGCATTTTCAGCTCTGCCCTATGCATGCTTCTACCAAAGTGAGAGTCACTGATACTTCTTCCAAGGTTAACCAGATGCGGGATTTCATTCTTAAAGAATAATATCACCTTACACAATCCTCTGACACCTTTTCAGATTTTTCTGTCTTTGTTGCAGGACAAAAGCATGGGGTGTTTTGATGTGTTCGGCCATCTCAAAGTTGCTTTACATATCATGTGTTCTCAAGTGCTAACCCAAGGAACCTTTTAAAAAACATATGTGCCAGAAGATATGGTGTATAAATGCTCCCAAATACACTTCTGGAAACATATAGTTCAGCTTTCCCCAGCGTGTTGTTGTACTATACACCCCCCTGGTCAGGAATGGTGGAGCGTATAGTCCAACATATATAGAGAAGGGTGAAATAACTTTACAAACATTACATACTACAAAAGTAGGAGTAACTACAGCGCCCTGCCATGCTCATACTCTGCCCTGTGTGTGCATTTCAGGTCATGGATCAGCTTATTCGGATACAGTGCTGAACTGAGGCTTCGCACTGTGCCAAGGGGCCCGTCTGGGCTTTGGGTTTGTGTGCTTCCCTCCTCTTCCAGCCCAGCCGCAAAGAAATTGAAAGCCTTTGCTTCCATCTGGCCCAGCGTATTATTTTGATTGAGCCCAGCAAACTGCAGTTGACTTTAACTATGATCTGCTTTCTGAAACAAGCCAATTTCAAACCTGGAGTTACGAAGCTGGTGTCAGGCCTTACCTGGAAGAGGAAAGGGAGGAAAGCCAACATGGCAGGCCCAGCCAGAGCCAGGTGGAAAGCTGGAGGTTTTAGCTTGTCCTAGAAGGCTCCTCCTAGGCTACTTATGGACCTCTCCAAGTGTAGAAACCAGAGTTGGAGGCAATTCACCCCTTAGAAGATACAGGCTCAAGCACGAGCAGCAGAACCATAAACTGGTTTCCTGCTCTGCCATTCTTGAAAATCCATCAGCCTTGACCAGGTATTTAATGCTTTAGAAGCAGCACAGATGCCTTGTTTAGTAAACCAGTGATAGGGAATGTGTGATGCAGCCCTTCGGCTGATGGGACTGCAGGTTAACAACACGGAGAGGGCTGCATGCTCCCCACCGCTTCAGTAGACTATAGTTGGGATTAACCACAGCCTGTCTGTGTTTGGACAAGGTGTGTAATGCCAGAATACCTATGAACGCAAAAAAGAGACCTCCTGGATCAGACCAAAGGCTGACCTAGTCAAGCATTCTGGTCACACAAGGGCCAGCATCCCCTAATGCTGCTGACAGGCAGTAATTTCGTCACACCGTTTGTTTGTTTCAAGCGTTTTAACCTATCCTTAAGCCAGAAAAAGCTCACCCTGTTTTTTACATAAAATCCACAAGGAACAAGACTTTAAAAAAAAGATGAGATAGGGAAGAAAAACAAGCCAGCCAACTCAGGCACCAGTTTCCTAAAAGTTTCAGATCCTTATAAACAACCAGCTTGAGTGAAACAAGTTCAGGGACAGGAGAAGCCAAACAAAGCTGTTCTGTTATGCAAACCAAACACAACACCATCCACCAGCGGTGCTTTGGGACATCAGGCACAGAGGAAGAAAACGGGGGCTACTGCCTTTACCCCCTAATGCTGGGCTTTGCAAAACGGGCCTGACGGGCCGCTCGTGGAAAAGAAAACTGACCAGCCCTTCGCCTACAGCGGCCACCCAGCGTCCTCCAGAGGTTTTCGACCTCCGGTCCCAGCGGCCCGGCCTGTCATAGCCAATGGCCAGGAATGCTGGGAGTCAGAGGCAAAAGCAAGGCCAGGCACCAGCGCAGGCCAAGCCGCAGGCCTTCCTTGAGCACCAGGTGCAGGCAACACCGGGGGAGTCTTCCCTCCAGCGGGAGCTGAACGCGGGGACTCCTGCCTTCTCCGCCCACTGACCGCGCTGGCCGGGGGTGACGGCGGCAGCCCACCCGCCTCGGGAGGGCGGAGGGCTTTCCCGCCCGGCCTGAGGCCGTCCGCTGTTGGCGACGGGGTGCCGGGGATGCGGGCGCCGCCGCCCCAGGCGCCCACCGCGAGGGAAACGCGCCGCGCCGGGCCCAGCTCACCGCCCAGCTCCAGCTCCAGCTCCGGCTCCGGCTGCACCGGCTCCGGCTCCGGGGGCGGCCCGCCCGGCCGCCGCGCTTTCCAGTTGCGCCTCCGGCGCGCTTTCCCCATCGCGGCGGGACCACGTGGAGGCCCCAGAGGCAGCCCGGCGAGCGACGCTTCCGCCCCGCGGCCAAGTCTCGCGATAACGCGCGTCACGGCCGCGTAGCCGGGCCATACCAAGGAGGGGCGGGAGGGGAGAACGGCGCGGAGCAAGCCCGGCGTGCGGCGAAGCCGGGTCCCCTCGCTCCGTTGACGTTTGGTAGCGCTCCTGCCGGCCTGCGCTTGCATTGTGATTCCAGTGGAGTGCGCTTGGAGGTTGTGTTATCATCATTCTGTAATATATAATGCTTATATAATCATTTGTTCTAAATGTATAATACATGTGTTTATATTTTCCTGATTTCTGTTTTTCCTGTATTTCCATCATCTGTTTCTATGCACTGTGTAAATCAGCCAGAACGCTTCAGCTATGGGGCACTATAGAAGCGAAATTGCTGCCCCCCCCCCGCCAAGGTTGATTATAGGGCTCAAAATGATTCATTGATGCCAAGTTTTTTTTTTAAGGGCGCATCAAATAGCGTTGCAAAGCGGGCAAAATACTAGCTCGAGGATCAAGAACACACCACGTGCATATTCACTTTATGCAACACAGATTGAGGATGCGATACCGTTTTTAAAGGAAAAAAATCCAGATTGGGAATAGTTACAAGCTTGTAAAAGATCGAATTCCTTTCCTTTCCATTTCAAGGCACGCTTTGTCTGCATGTAGTGTCAGAAATCGATTGGAGGGAAGAATTGGAGCCAGAAAAAAATGCCACTTTATCTAGAATCAATGTTTGGGAAGGTATGACATTAATTGGTGTGAAGGGAATGGGGAGACTTCTCTCTGGATGCCCTGGAAGTCATTTTATGGAATGGATTGTCCATGTCACCTGTACGTACAGTGCATTACTTACAGAATCCATCACAATTAAGATGCAGAGAGTCACTACTGTTAAAGGATGAAAGTATAGGTGTATTAACTGATCATCGATAGGTGATGGCTAAATACAGGCTCCTCAGGCTGGGAAAAAACATGGGTTACCAGAAGCTGGAGAGGATTGCAGGGGGGTGAGCGGCTCTTCCAATCATGCGCTGCTCATCAGCTTTCAAGCAAGCCCGTGTGGCTAACGGGTGACGGGTCAGGCAGAGGCTCGATTGGATCATTGCAAAGACCACTTGGATCCAGAAGGCGTTATAAGATGAACTGTTGCTCTGTTCCGAGAATAAACTCGAGGGCTGTGACTGGTCCCGTTGAAATGGAGGGGTGCGGAGTCTGTTCTTTTAATAGTCTCAGGCAAACTTTTCCGTTCTGATAAGGCCGCCAAGGAGCCCAAATTGCTGACAATGGTTCTGGATACATTCTCTTGGTGGAGGCCAGGCCGGCATGGCCGCCCCAGTCTCTCCTGCTGAAATGCACCAAGCAGTCTTCTGCGATGGTGCGTGGCATGGTGGATCCAGGCCGGGCTGGTTCAGTGAATCCGGCTTGCTGTGTTTGGTGTTCTTATTGTTTGAACCTTCTCCCAACATGCCAGCCATGTTCCCCAAACACCATCCCAGAACCAGTGGAATTAAACCTTAAAAGATGAACTCCAATTGCTCCATTGCAGAGATATGGCAAACATTTAAGCTTTAATTGGTCACAATACCGTAATTCAGTTGTGAAATCAGTCTACCAACAGTTCACTAGATAGTAGTACATTGATCAGATAATAAAGACATGGACAGCTGAATTTAGAAAATAGCTTTGAGATCTTCATGGCTACTCAACATCATCAGAACGTAATTCCACTAAAGATCATAGATTAAAATAATACATACATTTTCTTCTGAACAAAATCATTTTTAAAAACAGAACACACCATTTTGATTTAGAGTCTTTTAAAAAAACTACCTAATACTTGAGTTCAGATGTCCAAATAGGATACGAGATCACTATATTCAGTGCAGATAAACAGTGTTACACTCAAAATATTTTTCTGCTTTACAACAGAAAAGAAGAGGTTTCTAAACATGGCACTTGGCATCATAGCTCAATGGACTCATTCAAGAAGTTTAAATTCACATGCAGAACACAGGACTTCATGTCCTCCCCAAAAAGGAAAAGATGAATGGTAAAGATAGATCATTAGCTGCCAAATACAAACTACTGGGATGGCCCTTGAGTCACAGGAAACAGAACTTACCTTCATTAAAAAAACAAAAAACAAAGCTACAGCAGAAACAGACAAATCGTCCACACTAACTTTGCAAATAAGCTTTTAAAATGCTGATTTACACCCAGGAAGACAAAATATGGCATTAAGATATAAGCTATAGCAGGCTTGCTTAGTACACGGTACTCAAACAACCAGGACTTCTTTAAAAGCACTGCATTCCTAAACCAGCCACTCTGTTCTGTTTCTCGACAAGATGGAGACACTGGCCAATGCTTCTACTGTATTTGTACCGATGGGGGAACAACAGAATTCTGCACAGGATTCCGTTGAATTTTTAGGTAGATGGAAGAATCAGAATGCTTTCATGGAAATCCCCTAGATTGCCAAAAAGTCATCTCTGAACAACCAGCAAGATGAGGCGTCCGTTTACATCAAGTGGCAGCTCACAGGTTGTGAGGATCCGAGGATGGCTCAGCTATTAAAATGGAACCCAATGGGTAGACAGGTTCACAGGCTGTTCACACATCGGACATGTGCATCACTCAACAGATGTTGGGCCAATCTTGCCATGGGCAGAAGCTACAGAGCAGGGGGCATGCATGCTACCGCCTCTCTGGGACATGGGTAGCTTGCTCCATTTCATGGGTTGCTTCGGCGACCCTACAGCAGTCTCTCTCCACTGGCACAAGCCTTGGGGGACGCTAATCAGGGTTGCCTTGCAAACATGGCTACGAGGACCACCTTCATCAGCACTGCCTAGAGTTGGTCCTGCTTTACAACTGCAGAACGAAGGAGAGTGTCTCCTTCCTTGCCTGCAGTGAACTAAGAGGCATTTTGCTGCCTGGAACTTTGACCAAACGAATACAAGATGTCACAGAAGAAGAAACGATCGTATACCCCGGTCATGCTCAAGAAATCCCAGCAGGTAAGCGATGCTGAACTTTAGGTAAAGGTCACAGGATGAGGCTGGCAAACACCCAGGTCTGTGTTTTATTCCTGCCCTGTCTGTAACCCAGGGCAGTCCCTACAGCTAGCTGCCTCAACGAAATGCTTGTCTCAGTGTGTTCCCCAGTTAAGTGACCATGAAGGGACTCTCCTCTCTGCAAAGCAGTTCCAGACACTCAGATATAACCACAGCACAAAAACAGAGAAGTCTGACTAATTCCCTCAGGATGAAGTTATGAAAAACAGAACAGAGGAGCCAGCTACAGAGTGCTTGCATTTTATAGCACTTAAGAAAAAGATTAATGCAACATCACATTTACCTCCCAAAGCATAATAGCTGTACTATGCGGTAACAATCAAAACATTTTTCAAGTACAACGGACAATAGTTTGTGCTCCTGTCTAATTTTAAAAATAGACCATACACAAATGAAGAGGGGGGGCTAGAAAAACACACTGGGTTAGCCAATTTTACATACACCATCCAAGCGGAGTGCGAAATATTTACATCAATAGTTCTCTCAACAATAACCTTATACAGTGATACATTTGTGTATAAAAATATATATATTCTTCCTGCATAACCACCATGACGAGCTGCTTTTGAGCAAAAGGGGCAAGTTGCACGTAAGTTTTCTAACTAAAAAAATCCAGTGATTCACTTGTTTCCCCAATAGTATTTGAAGCAGTTAACAACAGGGGGGGTTTGTGGTCTCTCTGTACATGCATTTAGGAAGCAGTTCCATTTTAGATCAACTCCAGAACAAGCAAGTAATGGGGAGTAGGAAGGGAAAGACACCCCTAAGCCTGTAAGATAACTCTCAATACATGAAACCCTTTTTAAAAGGATACCTAATTGTTGACATAAGTAGCAAGTTCTCTCTCTCTCTCTCTCTCTCTCTCTCTCTCTCTCTCTCTCTCTCTCTCTCTCTCTCTCTCTCTGTGTGTGTGTGTGTGTGTGTGTGTGTGTGTGAACACATGGCAATTCTGGTGTCATCTAACCCTAGCAACCAAGCTGTTCTGTCTTCTGTGCACGTTTGGAAACTTGCAGACAAGATTTGGCAGAGCATCTTCAAGTTTCCTTGATGTTTTTCCAGGTTTCCCAAAAATCATGCTGTTGAGCTCGATTTTTTAAAAGGAAGGAGTGCAATGGGAGCGTAGGAGCGACTTGATTCTGAGGCAACGGCAACTAAGCTCTAGGTAAAAAAACCCCAGAAAACTACACCCTACATCAGTGCTTTGTGGGCACCTTTCACACAGCATGAATCCCATATCACTGTTTCGGTTAAGTATTACTGTGTGTGACTCAACGCGGGTTTTCCTTCTGTCTTGGCAGGGTCCCCCCCAGACAGCTCTGTGGAAGGGAAATTTGACTCCAAGTGGGAAAAGCACCAGATCTTCCTGAAGGAACGATGTATAATTTTGCTTAATTTATTGCCGCTTATTGGTCCTGAGAAAGATTTTAGGAGTTTTTTTATTTCCTGCTATTTTTCTTTTTAAATGAAGCTACTAGGGTCCTGAGGTGGGGGGGGGGCTTTGAGGTGGGGGGGTCTTTTCGTTAGAGACAATACATTTAACATTACTTCTGCTTAGCAGTATTTTATTTTATGGCAAAGACCAACTCCACACTGCCTGTGCATTAGACCATCCTTTCTAGCGTTTAAATGACAACTCTGATTTTGTTGTTCAATAACTCCTGTTCAAGCACTGCTAAAATATAGGTATTTCATAGATCGTAGTGCAGAATCCATAGATCCTTTTTGTGATGAGACGGCATTTGCAGCTTTACTGAAACAGCCAAGCTCTTGAACATGTGGATTCCCTGAATCAGTGCCCCAGACTAAAAATCTTCTCTGTGTGCACGTACACATGCGCGTATGTGTACAGAAAGGGCTATTTCCACTAATGCAAATAGGAGAAATTCTTATACAAAGTGCAACTTCTGCTGTGCATTGGAACCTGCTCATTAGAACTTTTATCAGGATTGCCTCTCTCCAGTATGTCTAAGGACAAATACACAAAAAGTACTTCTTTGTAGCTTTAACAGGTACCTGGTGTTTCAAAGATGCCCTCTCCATTTAGGGCTAGAACAAATGCCTTCCCTTGCAGGTATACAAAAAGGCAACTTAAGGCAATGGACGTCACCAGTGAAAGCAAAATAAATTGAAAATAACACGAGACACTGACCCCCACAAGTTATCTTTCCCAGAAGCGTTTGGTAGAATTATTTTAAGCTTTCTTCCTTCTTTTAAAACGTCGAATCTGCATAAAGCTTACGTTGAACTGTTAGTAATTTTAAATAGACTACTCAATATGCCTTTATAAAAACATTTTACAAAAAATGTTTTAAATGCTTGGAAAAAAGTAAGCGGATAAAATTCTACTCATGGAGGAAAATCTCTGAATATACAGCTCAAGATTATCTTACAAGTGTTATTTTTGCCTTCTTTCAGAATGTGGTCTAGATAAACTACTCTTAACATTTAAAGACTTAATGTTGCACGTTGCTGACCTCAGAGTCGGTTTGTTGCTTTACTAACTTGTCATGAACGAGAGACAGTGCTTAGCGATTTCCTAAGGGAGCTGGTGTCAAAGATGAGCTAAATCTTGCTTCACTGGTCATTGCCTCTGTCCATATTCTCAATCACCCTAGAAAGGCGGATGTTCAGGAGTCTGATTTGGCTCTCGAGGTGGTCGATCTTCTCCTCCAGGGTGCTGCGGCTATTCCTCCTCCAGTAGAAGCCAACTGGCCCGGTCATGAAATAGACGGCCACGACAAAGCACAGGGGAAGGACCGCATTCTCGGGCTCACCTTCGTACTTCTGGAGGATGTACACGCAGGAAAGTGCGAACAGGGCCACCCTCACGATCCAGAAGAATCGGCCGCAGAGCATGTGCAAGAGATAGAAAAAGAGCCCGAGTAGGAGCGACAGCAGCCAGTAGGCGAGCAGGACAGCACCGATCAGCAAGAGGGCCCGGGCAGGGCTGTTGGAGAGGGCCCCAGGGCTGAAGTAGTGGGTCAGGTTGGAACCTGGAAAGGAACAGAAGAGAGGTGCATCAGATGCGGCCCCTTCCTGGAGCTGTGAAGAATGGCAGCTTTGAACAGGGAATGGGAGGACACACTGACGACAGCAAATGGTTACGAAGGAATTATTTTCCACACGCACATGATTTCATTATGGGAATTTTTTGCTGGGACGTCACGCAGGAATGTCTTTGCCCAGATCCATTCCTGATAGGGTCAGATGACGCGCTTGTTTTGCATCGGAAGAAGGCGACGTGTAGCGCTCCTGCTGTTCTGGCCTACAACTCCCATCACTCTTGCCAGCCTAGCCAATGGCGAGGGCTGATGGGAATTTCAGGCCAAGGCATCTGGAGGGCCACTTGTGGCCCACCCCATCATACATGCATTAGTTACAACTTGACTGGACAGCTATGCATGCGTTATATGGGGCTACCCCTGAAAATGACTTCGGAATTTCAGCCGGTGCAACGTGGAGAGGAAAGCTGGAACAGACCTTTCTTAAACAGACACACATGAAATTAGCTCTTCCTCTTTTCCCTTGAGCAGTTCTAAGTAGAGAAGGAGAAACCACAAGGTAGATGTTTTCCTCATAACTTGCGAGGAAATGCATTCTGTCAATGTTATAATACGGGCTTTCAGGTAGGTCTTAATTTCTGGGCAAATGCATTCCAGCTTGAGTTTTAGGCATAGTAAACTGATCAACTGATGCATTCAAACCGAGAATGACCTCAAAGCACCAATGGCTATTACTGATCATGTATCTACAAGGGATGACATCAGAGATTTAATATTTATTTAATTTATTTAAGGCATTTCTATCCTGTCCATTAGAAAAGTCTCAGGACGGCGATACAACAGCAGCACACAAAAGTAGAATATAAATATCCAATAAAATGGAATGCGCTCCCCAGAGAGGTCCGCCTGGTGCCGTCGTTATTTGTTTTTTGGTGCCAGGTCAGGACCTTTTATTTAAACGATATTTTAATAAGTGTTGATTGTATTTATTGGTTTTAAATTATTGCCAGGATGTTTCCAGATTTTATTTATTTGTATTTGTATAGATATTTATTTATATGTTGGAAGCCGTCCCGAAGCTTATGCGAATGGGATGGCACACAAAAATTCCAAATAAATAAAAATTAAAATTGATATTAAAATAACATTAATCCTTAAAATACAGGGAAAATAAAAAAGGGTTTGTCCTGGCACTGAAACGACTAAAGCATCAGCACCAAGCAAGCCTCTCTGGACAGCAGGTTCCAAAGCCGGGGCGCCACCACAGAGAAGGCCCTTCTCCAGGTAGCCACTCTCCTAATCTCCTTCAAGGAGGGCTCCTGAAGGACCTCCGACCCAGATGGTTCAGCACCAGTGTTCTTTGATCACATCTGCCGGTCCCTGTCAAAAGCTGGGCTGCTCCGTTTTGGACCAACTGAAGTGTCCAGGCCATCTTCAAGGGCCGCCCCATACAGAGCGCATTGCAACAGCCCAGTTGGGAGGTTACCAGATAGGTGTCTTCAAAGATGCTCTTGGGTTTTGCTCATCCTTTAGCAAAGGGTAGGTGCAAAACATGACGTGGACTGGATCCACTCAGATGCGAGGCTGCGAGTCTTTTCCCAATTTGGCTAACTGAGGTTGACGGAAGTGCCAAGCCTTGTGGATGGGAGGCAGTTGTGAAGGCTTCTCTGAGCAAGTATAGAGTAACAAGTGCCTTAAACGAAGCTGTGGTTAAAGCGTGGTGAAGATGTCTCTTCCTGGCTTCCGGTGGCTTAACGACCATGGCCTGCATTACAGTTACTGCTCTGTGAGTCAGAAATTACATGCAGTAACAATGCCACATCCCCTGCTGCAATTCCCACCACTATTTCTATTGTGTGTGCATATTTACACTTGTATCCAAACCTCGTGATCAAACTGTGATGCATTTGCAATTGTCCGTGGTCTTTGCTTTATTTATTTATTTTACATATTTGTATGCCGCCCCCTCGCAAAAAAGCCTCGGGGAGGCTAACAACAATAAATAAATACAATTAAAAATGATACACTATTTAAAAACTGACCCATCTCAAAGTCAAACTATAAAAAATACAAATATATAAATATAACAAGAATAAATTAATAAATTAACAATTAAAATAGCTCTTAAATAAAAAGGTCTTCGCCTGACGCCAAAAAGCAAATAATGACGGCGCCAGGTGAGCCAGAATTTGCATATGCCATTAACTTGTTTATCTTTGTTGTGTCACATGGCTTTGTTGATTTTGCTGCAACAGACTAAACTAGCCATCCCTCTAGAAAAGGCAGCTACTGATTTTATTCAGGACACCTCTGAAGCCAACTTGGGAATGCGCTCCTCAGAGAGGTTGTTATTTGCTTTTCGGCACCAGGCCAAGACCTTTTTATTTAAACATCATTTTAATTGTTGATTTTATTTATTGATTTTAACAACTTTGGCCAGGATGTCTCCAACTGTATTTTATTATATTGATGTTATTTATTTATGTTGTAAGCCGTCCCAAGGCTGAGGCGAATGGGGCAGCATATAAGTCTGCTAAATAAATAAATAAAATAAAAAAATAAACTTTGCTAATTGTATTCCATGCCTACCATCAATCCCAAGGACATCCAGGATATCTGTCCACATTCTCCAGAGCGTATCCACCAGAACATCCACACCATATACAAATCGCTCCGTCAGTCTGGAGAAAAACTGGGGGAAAAGATTAATATTTTTTTAAAAAACAGAGTGGAAAGATTCTGTTCAACTTGTAACAGTGGCAGCAAAATAAACCAAAACCAAAGCCTCCCATGCCATGTTATGAAAATAATGGCCATGAACTAGCCTGCTGGTAAATTTAAGAAAATGGTGGGTGGCAACAGTTCTGTGTTATGTAAATCATGGACGGTGAGCTAGGAGCACTGAACCCTACTTCAATAATCGGATTCTCATTCGGACAGCCTTGATCTCCATCACCAGAAAAAATAAGCCAAGCATTCCAGACTGTTCTGTGAATTTTCTGTGACGAGGAAGCAAACTGGGTATCTCTACCAGCATTTATTTTTACACCGACTGACAGCCGGAGTTTCAGACCAAAAGGTTTCCGAGCCTCACCTGAATATGTCAGGAAACTTTTGCATGGATTCTACCACAAACCTCCTCACCTAATGCTAGCTTTATAACTCCGTGGCCTCTCCGAAGTTCATTTTCCTCATCTGCCAAGGTCTCCCTTTACTGCTTTCCCCATTTCCAGCAGGTTTTCCTCAGCTGTACTGCACAATATGTCTTTTAAATCCCCAGCATCTGGACACAGGCTGCATAACCTTTATTTCTGCCCACCATGCTGTCAGCGCTAATTGGGCAGGCTGCTAAGTAACTACTGAACAGGAAGGGGGGGGGAGGTACATGACTTCAGAGAGAACAAGCTGGGAGCCAAAACCCACACAGTGGCTTCTAATCCCAAGGATTCCTTAGCAAAGCGCACGGTCCATTCTGAGCACATGCAAAGGAAGGCACAACACCAGACTTAATGCGGGCCCTCAGCTGCCATAAACTTGCATTTTAGGACATGCACCTCCAAAAACAGAGCCAAAGCTTCTGGCTATGCTCGCTTTCAAAGCCCTGGAATGCCATCAGAAAGCTTTTGTCTGCAGTTCAAAGTGCTGCGATGTGCCGTTGGTTGAGTCATTTCTTCCAGAGTTGCTTTTTAAGACCTGAGCTTTGAGGAGATTCCCAGGCACCCGTTTGTGGCAAATGGGGAAAGGAGAAGACAAGAAGCAAAATAAGAACGAGCATGTTTCTCTCCCTTCTTTTCACTTCCCTTGCCAATCTCTACAAACCGGCTTTATTTTTGGAAAGATGACCTTTTTGCTGCGGTTTCAGAGGGCAACAGAAGAAGAGAGAGTGGGTGGCTGCATCTCTGGATGGAATTCCAGCACAGAGCTTTGCAATCAAACGGCGGCATCACTCAGGAAGGGAGGACACTGAGGAAAAAGCATCGATTTCTCCACTTCCTTGGCAGACAAGCACTTCCAAAGAGCCCAAGGATGGACAGCACAGGGACCCGTCAGAGAGAGAAACAAGTCTTGGCTTAGATTTAAATATGTTTTTAAGTTATCATAAATGGAAAAAGAAGGGTGTGGGGGCTGACCCAGGGGGCCCGATGTTTTTGATGATGGATGTTGTTTGTAGTTTTCTTTTTGTTTTTTTTAGGATTATAATTTCAAATCAAACTTATTTTAAAAAGAGAGAGAGAAACAAGTCATCTAGGTCACAGTAAGGCGACTAACTCAGGGGTTTTGATCAACTTGTTCACCATGTCCTAAAATACCTCCATTCCGATCCCTCAAATTCAATCAAAACCATTACTCTTATGAAGGCACAAACACACGACCCAGGAAGTTTCAATATTCAACGTGACTATTGAATCTACATGTGAAATGGTGCATGAAGCAACATCCCGCAGCTGCTTTGCTTAAGCTTACCGTGTGGGAAAGCATTTTGGCAGGTGCTCACCGGAAAGCATAGCTGAGAAAAGCTGCACTTACTAAAATTCTCTCCTCCCTCTACAGGACTGTTGAAAGGGAACAGAGCCTTATTGTTCTTGGCAATCTAATCTCTGAGGCAAAGAGCATGTTATACAACCGTCAGGATAACCCGAGAGGTTCCTTTTGCTTGGAAAGCTCTTGGAAAGGGGAAAATGGGAGAAGAGAAGGGGCACAGGCAGGGGCACCCAAATGCCCTCCGCACAAGCTTCAAGGGCAACTTCCATTGCTCTGCTTTGCCCAGCCCTTAAGTACACATCCCTTTTGCAAAGAGAAAGTGTGGCTGATGCCGTACTGGTTCATGGAGCGCAGATGTGCACTTTGGCCCCCGCACATGGCAGCGTGAACCTTAAGGTGGCGGATAATGCCGGGTAACAGGCACACCACTGGCTTCCAGCCAGTGTGGGCCACGGATTGCCTTATATACCCCTTATATACTCCAGCTCTCTCTTGCACGGTTTTCAAAGGGTACTGAATCAATTCGGAGAGGCAAAGGCTATCCATGGCTACGATCCTGGTGGCCATCCATGTGCCACCTCCAATGCCAGAGGCAGGATGCCAGCACGGAAACCTGCATTTCAGCATACTGGACCCGACGCCACGGGGGTGTCTTCATGGGCCGGTGGCAAGACAATATGGTGGCCCCCCTTATTCCAGCGAAGCCCCTTCAGCCACCAGGCGAGGAGCGTCTTCTTTTCCCAGAAACGAGCCCCCCAGCTTCTGTCGCTCGTGCTCAAACCCTTCCAAGCCTCTGCATCTCGGCTGGGCTTCCGTGGCATTTTGCACTGCGGGATTAAGCGGCTACGGCTTTGGGGGGCTTCGGGGGGGGCAGAGCAGGTGATGTGCCGAGCGAGCGAGCAACCTAAATGGGCAACGACCCTTCCCGCTCCGGACAGGGACCCCCGCGCCACTCCACGGCCCCCACGCGCGGGGGGGGGGCGCCCGCGCCTTCCCCAAGGCGGCGCCCGCCGCTCACCTTCTGCAGGGCGCGCACGTTCTCCTCGCCGAAGAGGCCGCTCACGCCCTGGTAGACGCCGCTGGCCGCCCGCCGGAGGCTGTTCTGCTTGTCGGCGCCGCGGCCCCGCGCCGCCCGCACGCCGGGCCCGGGCCCGGCCAGCAGCAGCAGCCCCAGCAGCAGCAGCAGCAGCAGCGGCCCCGGCAGCCCCAGGGCGGGCCCGCGCCTCCCCGCCATCGCGGCTGCTGCGGCCCGGGCGTCAGCGGCAGCGGCGGCCGCGGCCGGGGTGCTCTCCCGCGCGCGGCCTAGAGCGCCCCCGCGGCGGGCCGGCCCGCCGGGACAGCGCCCCCTCCGGCCGGCGGGCGCAGGGCCGCGGACCAGCCCGCGGAGCCACGGGGCTCCCTCGCGCGGCCGCCCGGCCCGACGGCCGCGGGGACGGTGCGCTGCCGCCCGGCGGAGGCGCTTGGGCCGCGCTGTGCGCAGAGGTGCTTAGCCTCCCCCGCCGCCCGCGCTCTGCGCCCTGTGCGGGACGGGCCCCCCGAGAAGCTCGCCGGGCAGGCGCTGTGCGGCGCAGCGGCGCCCCCTAGTGGCCGGACGCAGAGCGGCCGCCGCGTGGTTGCTGGGTCCCTGCCCCGCAGCCGGCTCCTGACGCGCTCCAGCTGGGAGCCCTGCGGGACATCATTCCGCTGGGCGAGAGACGCCCTGCGAGCGAGGCAGTGTTGCTCAGCTCCGCTCCGCTCCGCTCCGCTCCTGCAGCCGGCCCGGTCCCGTTCCTCCCTTGCTATGCCTTTTGCTGCTCCTGAGCCTGCCTGGTTCCCCAGTCCCAGGTACTTCCTCGCTCTGTTTTTCGTCCCGGCTCCGGCGTTTTACCCCGAGTTTGTTCTGTTTCCTAGCTTTGGCCTGCTTCCTGCCCACTCCTGTGACCCAGCTACCAGTCTCCAGGCGGTGGGCTGGCTCCTGCTCTCCGCCTCAATTCTTGCCACCCATGCCCTGGCCCTGACAGGCCTCCCCTTTGAGGGGCCGGACTCTCGCTAGGATGGGGTATGTTATACTAGTCTCTGTTCACCTGTGCATTGGCTGCTGTCTCACCATTGGGCAGCCCCCCATCACCACTGCATGCTGGCTTCTGGCCCAGGGTACGGATGCCAAAACCCTCTCCGGGAGAGGAGGGCCTCAGGTTGGTACCCTGAGCATCCTACCTAGTGAGGAGGGAGAGATTTCTTTACCACAAGCTTCAAGTGGCTCTGGTGTATATTAAAATGGCTTATTGCGAGTTTGCATGGCTCGTTTGTGCTAATGATGTCACTTGAAACAAGCAGCAGAAGTGGTGGTTGTTTAGTCGCAAAGTTGTGTCGGACTCTGAGCAACCCCATGGACGACATTCCTCCAGGCTCTCCTGCCCTCCACCATCCCCTGGAATCGCCTCAACCCCACACCCACCGCCCCAGTGACCCCATCCAGCCACCTCAACCTCTGCCCTCCAGTTCTCCTTTTGCCCTCAATTGTTCCCAGCATCAGGGTCTTTTCTAATGAGGCCTTCTAATTATGTACTCCAGTCCTGATAAGAAAGACAAGAAATCCATACAATTGGCCATTTTCTTCTCTTCAGCCCTACCTCAAGAACAACAAAAAGTGTTGTTCACAAGGGCTCCCATGTCAGCATGGCAATGTATCAGCTCTGGATGTTGTTCTGAACTTTTAAGGAGAGCTACATGGTGCCCAACCACAGCTCCTTTGAGTTCAGAGTAAAATCCAGAGTGGATATGCAGCCCTGCCGAGCCTGGGGCTGCCAGCTTCCTTTCGGGGCCATCTTATGCCTGTGCAGGCAGAAGGAAATCTCATTTCTCTGGGCCTCCCCAGGCAGCAATGGCAGCATGTGGTTTAGTTCCTTGCAATTGCATGAATTTGGATGTTATGATTCCTTCCACCCTCCTTGAAGTTTTCCTCTCAAAAAGGGGTCCGATAGCCTGACAGGGAGCTCGGCCCGCAGTTAAGGGCTCAAGAAGTCTTCTGCCCTGTTTGGGTGGTAGAACAATGTCCTGGAGCCCCTCAGATTGGGAAGATGTTTCCCTGAAGGTAGGGAGCTCAAGTAGTGACTAATTTATTGCTGCTATTCTGTGGCATTTTAATCTTATTTGTTTCTTACAAGGAACTCAAGGCAGGTCAGGCGGAGGAGAGTGTGTATTCATGGCTAGAATTTGGATCTCTTGCCCAACACACTAGAACTGGGGGTGCGGGTGGGGGGGGCTCTTTGTGGTTGGCATTTTTTGCAGCAGGAGCTGCTTTGGGTCCAGAGAAAATTTATTTTATTTATTTAAATATTTATTTATTTAAATATTTATATGCCGCCCCTTGCAGCAGCCTCGGGGTGGCTCACAATATTATTGATTTTGTCTGCTGCTAAACTTGGCTCCGGTTGTCTTTGCCGGGGCAGCTGCTGCCAAATGGACCGCCGACAGTTGACCTAGGCCGCCGTCCTCACCTCTGCTGTTAACGCTGTTGACACAAACGGGTTGTTCCACATCTCCCGTGTTTTGTGTGCGCCTTCAAGCGATTGCGTGGCTGCAGCTGCCAACGTGCTTGGGAAAGCCTCACTTGGGCTCTTGGGCATCCGCTCCGTGGCGGTGTGGCCAGCCAGACACTGGTGCGCTTGCCACCCTCCGCATGAGCACAGAGCTCCCCTCTCTGATTGGGCACGCCTTCTTTTGGTGCGCCCAGCTCATTGGCCTTCCCGGGATGAGCTTCTTCTGTGTCGCAGGCCATTGGCCGGGGCCGGCGTCAGCCTTTCCGCTGCGCGCTGCATGTTGAGCACCGTGCGCCCTGGGCTGATGTGGAACCAGCCATGCGTCAGCCAATGGCTGTTTGCTCCGATTGTGGTGTGCTGGGAACCCGGGGATTAATCCGCCCTTCCACCAAATGACTGAACTGTTTGCTGAGGAGCCCGAGTGCTTTGAAAAACTCACTGCTAGTAATGGTACAAGGAGATGAATGGACCTAAGGCAGGGCTAACCCCAAGGGTTGCTTCTTGCATCGCGCCTCTGCGAAAGATGCCAAATGCCTCCGATCCCCCCCTTCTGCCCCCCCTTTCTTCAGGGAACGCGTCAAGAAGCCATCCCAGTTCACAGGTGGGGTTCTTCCCAACCAGTCAGACCTGCCAGGAAGATGTTCTTTGCTCCAGAAGCCAGAAGTGGAAATGCAAAACAAAGCTGAGCCAGTCTTGTTGACTGTGCAAATGAGTTTGCTGGCTGGTTGCGTGACTGTGCACCCAGAAATTGTGTGGGGCGCTCTGTGAGGGATGGGTGCCGTCCAAGAGAGGTGAGGTGTGCGAAAGCAGATTCTGCCAAGAATTGGGTATGTCTGAACCCACCATTGGTATTTCTCCTATAGACACTCCCTTTGAAAAACAAACTGCTTGGTGAAAGGGAACTCTGCACATGCTCAGAGAAAGTAATTCCTAGGCACCAGAATAGTTAGGTATTGGGGAGATGGAGAGAGCTGGAAACAAAGATGTAGGAACCTTTTGCAGGTCCCCAAATGTTGCACTGAGCTGGTAGCATGAGATGATCGGTGGAGCTTTTGTTAAAGAGATTCCATTTTCAGGGTTCGAGAAGGTCCTGATTTTTAAAAAATCTCCTGGTTTGGCTGTTACGCTCTGTGTGTGGGGGGGGGGGCGGGGGCAGAAAGATTGGACACTGAAGCAAAGAGGAAAGAAATCGTGGTTGAATAAGGCCAGTTTTCACCAGACACCCAAAAACTCCTGCTCCCAATCTCCCCTTGTGGGGTTTAAATTGGTTGTAAAGAGGTGCCCCCAAAGCTCTGGATTTGTTTGTCAGAATTAAGCCACGGGACAGGGACACTCAGAACCAGCACTGATTCCAGATAGACTTTCTTGGAAGTAAACCTCATGGGTTTAAACATTCCCCCGCGTGTGGTGGCCTTGGTTGAATTGGGGCCCCACTTTCTTTAGCATAAGAAAGGAAGATCAGTTGCATGCTACCTATTTAATCATATCATGTAGTCTGATCCCAAGAAGTGGGTAGCAATGAAGTAGGGTGGCCATATGCCCACTTTACAGTAGACAGTCCTCTGTTTGAAACTTGGTTGCAGATTAGTCTCTGAAACTGCCGGCGGATGATTCTCTGTTTAAAAAGCGGTCCAGCCCAAGTCCTGTTTAAAGCATAATAAAAAACCAACAAACTCTTAAGAAAGAAAAACAGGGCAATAAATTTAAACTATAATAATTATTCTGAGATTTCTATCAGTGCCTGTATGAATTTATAGGCATATTTCAGGCAAAAATGTATTCTCACGTAGCTTCTTTTTTTTTGGCGCTGAATGACTGGGCGGGCAGGTTTGACAACAGTATGGAAAGAGATCAGCTCAAGGCAGAGAGTTGGGATTGCTTAAAAAAGAACATGGGCGCATCCAGGTTTTGCCACCTCGTCAGCTGGGTGCCACACCTGAGCTCCAGGTGTCTAGCTTGCTGTTCTGAGCTCCAGGGAACCTGCCGCCGTGGTGGTGGTGGTGGTGGTGTTCTTTCTCCACATTGCTTCCTCTTTACATTGGCTGCGATCCAGTCTAGATCGCAAGGGTGTGTCTGCAGCCCAAGTTTTAAAATGGATTTAATATCTCTGCCTCTGTGTGGTCGGTAAGAGTGTTGGATTGGGGCTTGGCCATTAAGCTCACAGGTACTCTGGGCCAGTTGCAGAGTCCCAGCCAAACCTTCCTCACAGGACTGTTGTGAGGATAAGATGGAGAGGAGGAGAACATTACAAGCTGCTTTTGATAAGAGGGAAGCTATTACTACGTGTAAATGTAGTAATAAAGGAAGCTGTGGGAACTGCTACTCCAAAAGGTGGGCCGTGGCAGACCTCTGCATCCTCACTGGGAGCAAGTCCTGGTGAGGTTACGTCTGGTTTACTTATGAGGTCTGGTCCTTCCCCTTGTGGTTGAAAGGAGATGAAGCAAGCCGTAAGCCTGATGGATCGGCCCAAAGATGGGCCAGCCAAGGTGCTCTTGGGAAGTCCAGACGCGTGGCATGAAGGCAGTAAGTTTTCCTTCCGGTTTGCCTCCCAGCTGCGCGTCTTCGGTGGCACCGCGGACACGGCATGCTACCAAACCCTAAGAAACAGAGCAGATGCTCTTGATGAGCTGGATGACCTCCAAGTTCACCCTGGCATTTTTGATTTGGCATTCCTGTGGTTGGGTGGCCACATGAAGTTCTCGGCTAGAGTCCCAAGAGGCCGAATGGTTCCCTTGTTGTTGATCTTGGGCATGAAGGGTCCACCTTGTGGCACTGCAGTGGGTGATGCAAAGAACCTTAGGCAGAAGGTGCTGCCTTAGTCCCTTGTATTACCAGCAACTTTTAACCCTCCCAGTGTTTTGGTTCCAAGCTCCCATCCACCTTAGCCAGCTTAGCCAGTCGTGAGGGATGATGGGAGTTACAGTCCAACAAAATCTGGAAGCCAAGGCATTGCTCCTTTTCATGTTTATAAACTGTCACTCATTCATGGATTCATGCCACTTCTATCCTAGCTTTCAGCCAATCCGGCAAGGCAGCGCTTTCTCACATGCCTTACAGCAAACTGAGCTGTGCTGACCGGGGGTGATGGGAGTTGTAGTTCAGGCAGGACACCCACTTGAGAGAGGCCTGCTTTAATGGGGTGTTTTTGTTTTTTTTTTTGGGGCCATGCGCTGAGCACCCAACTACAACTTCCAGCATCCTTGAAGGGGCGCCCCCGCTCCAAACCGATCAAAGAAATCGCAGTGCGCTTTGTGACCCCCCCTTTCCCGCTGGATACCTTACTCCCCCCCCCCGCTCGCGGCACACGGCCGTGTCACGTGCCAGCTCTTCTGCCGGGGGGGCAACGCGCCCCCCGCCCCGAATTCCCGGCCCAGCGCTCGTCTCGCGGCGCAGAGAGCGGGTCCCCGCACTCCTTTTCGCGGGGTTCCCGGCTCCCTCCTCCGCCCCGCGGCGGAAGCCTACCTCCGCGCGGGGGGCAGTGAGGCGGCCTTGAAAAGCCGCTTGCGGGAGGCGGAGCCCCGCAGTCCGCCTGGAGCCGAGCGAGCGGCCGCTTCGTCCGCCGGCGCGTCGCTGCAGCCTGTCGGGCGCCCGCCCTCGCCATGTCCGGGGAGCTGGAGATCATGGAGTCGCAGGTGATGTGGGAGCCGGACTCCAAGCGCAACACCAGTATGGACCAGTTCCGGGCAGCCGTGGCCGCTGCCTACGGGATCCGCCTGGGTGAGTCCCCGGCTGCGGGAAGTAGCCCGGCTCGGTGGCAGCGCCGGGATGCCCTCCTGCCTGCCCGGCGGGTGGTCGCGCGTCTCTCTCGCCGCGCATGCGTCGCCGGAGTCGGCCCCCCCGCCCCCCGGTGCTGCTGTGTGCTGCTGTAGTGCTCGATGCAGCGTGCCGACCTGCAGGGGGAACGTCTGAACCCCCGCCGGGCTGTGGCTGGATGCGCGCGGCCCGTGGGTATTCCTGGCTGCAGCGCGCCGTGGCCCGAGCGCAGGTTGCGCTCTGCCATCCCTGGGGCTTTCGGTGGGGCGCCTTTTCCGCGCTGCCTGGTTTTAGCGGCGAAAGGGCCATCGGGGATGGGCTGCGCTGAAAGGGAAGGAAGAATGCCCCTGTTTCTTGGGGGCTGGGTTTATCTTGCTAGCCCTAAGCATGAAATGGGAACGTCAGAACTAGGTCATGCTGGCTAGCAGCCTTGCTGCTCCGGGTTCGGGGCAGGGATGCCTCCAGCCCTATCTCTGGGGCTTTCCACGTGCAAAGCAGCTGCTCCGCCGCCAGGGAGTTGCTTTCTCTTCCAAACAGAGCCTCCATGGTCAGTGGCAGTGCACCTTCAAAGGGAGGGATTGCTTACTGGTGCTTGATTCACAGGGCGCCTTGGGCCATCTGGCTGGCTTCTGCAGGAGACAATGTGTATTGGCACTGCCAAATATCTATTTTTTCTGGCCCCAAGCTTCGCAAAGCAGCTTGGCATGTAACTAAGTCAGTGCAACTCTATTAAAAAGTAAACATCCAGTAAAAACTGCCACAATCACAAAAGTATTTGTAAACGGAAGGAAAAAAAGACAGGGATTAGGCGGATCCTTGGAGGGTCGAACTATAAATGCCTGCAAGTAAAGATGGTTGCACACTGCCGTGGGGGGCGGAATGTCCTTGTGTAGCCGTGGCTGGGGAGCGTGCAAAGGATTGGCCTTGCACACGCGTGGACTTCCTCTTTGGGCCTCTGCAGGGTTGGCCGCTGCAGGAAGTGAAGGGCCAGGTTTCCCAACCTGGTGCTCTCCAGATGTTTTGGGCAAAACTCCCAGGCATCCTGGTCATTGGCCTTGCTGGCTGGGACTGACTGGAAGAGGCATCCAGAGCCTTCGATGTGCCCCAGGCTGGGACAGGCTGTGGCTCTGAACAGAGTCTAAGCAAGCATGTAGTGGCTTAAACAGCAACCGGGTCAAAAGGCCTTCAGATGCTGAATGAACACGGCGGATGAGGAAAGCAACTTCCTGCAAGCCCCTGAGCGAGGCTGGAATGGAGGGGGGATGCTTGGGCATGTGCCAAGGTCCCTCTGCAGCTTTCCTCCTCTTCTGCACGGCAACCGGCCTGTGCAGTGGCCCCGGAAAGGGTGGCGTAGGGAGAAGCAGGTGAGGTCCCAGGCGTGGTGAGTAGTGGTGGGAAGGAAGTGGAGAGAGAGGTCAGCAGGTGGAGGTGAGGTGGTGAGGTGGAGGCTTGCTGAGGGAGGGTTTGCTTGAGAGCCTCTTGCTCAAGGGCCATCAAAAAGCTGGAACCCACATTGCCTTCCGGACAGGGAAGTTCACCCTGGGGACACAGCGACAGAAAAGGTTCCCTTGCAGGTTGTCACCTGCCATGTGCCGGAGGGCAGTGGCGTGTGAGCCTAGGGGATGGGCAGATTCGTATTAGAGGAGGCTGTCCTGAAGTTAGTCTGATCCCCAGCCCAAAAGAGCTGCACGTCGTGGAGCGGGAGACCTCCTCGTTGGATGGGTGTCTTGGCATTTGGCAGGTTGGCTGGTCTTAGGCGCTCTCGGCATCGTGGTCCTTCCTCCTGTAATTAATTTATTTAATGCTCTTCCATAATGCCCACTCGTTGCAGCTCTCACAGCAATTAAATCCAGGAAGTACAACACATTCAGCACACCACAAAAATGTGAGGCTTTAAAACTTGGATATAAAACAGGAGTGAAGAGCAAAGATCAAAATGCAGCAGGTTTAAAAGCCGATTTAAAGCAGAAACAGAAAGTGTGTTTGGGAAAATTGGAAGACAGAGCATCCCGTAGGTGCCAGGTGGACATCTCTGGGAAACGTTTTCCGGTCGAGGTGCCACGACAGAAGAGCTTCCAGCCTCACTTCCCTTGGCACAACCTGAAGGGTGACCACCGAGGGTGATTTTGGGGACCGGGCAAGGGAGGAGATTCCCTGTCCCTTCAGGTTCCCTGTCCCTTAGGTAAGGACGGAGTTGTCCATGAGCCTGAGCAAGGTGTTCCATGCTGTTCAGTGTCGGACTCCCAGGCCCGCCCAAACCATCCGCCTGGATCCTGCTTCCAGGACAGGTTGGGGGAAGCCACCTCCCTCTTCCCGTCTGTTGCGTGCCCAGGCGCTGTTTCAGACAGTCGCTCTCTCCCCTGGATTTTATGAAAGGGAGTCATTAACTAGGGGAACATTGGCTGTGTTTGTGTTTTGTGAGGGCCTCGGTTTCCCTAATGAGAGAAGGGCTCATCTACCACGTCTCAACTAACCAATATGGTGGCTAATGATTTACAAGCGAGGAAGCTAATGGCTGCTCCTGATGGGAACAGGTGGCTTTCAGAGCTGATGGAAATTGTTGGGCGATGTGCTCAGAGATGCAGAGCTCTGGGGGGGGGGGGATCAAAGGACTGGGAGGAGGGGTCAGAATAAAATGGGGACCTCCTATTTTTCCCCCGGGGATTTTTAGAAAACGTGAGGGAGTCTTTCTGGTTCCTTCTTTTCCTGGCCTTCACATCTCTAGGGTGCGGTGTAAGACAAGCAACAAAGGATCGGGACCAAGAGAAATGCATCTAATCAACACATGTGCTTTGTCCAAGAAAAGGGGCTGAGCCGCACGTGCTGAGCAAGGGTGGGGAGCGGGGAGTCGTGCAGTGCAGAGATGGGAAAATGGTTATTATGCCCGTCCTTTTCCAGCTGCACTGGCTGCCAGTTGAAGTCTAGAAGCAATTCAAAGGGCCAGTATTCACATCCAAAGCCCTAGACAAGCTGGGGCTCAGTTACCTGAAGGAGCGCTTCATCCCATATGTACCCACCTGGACTCTAAGTCCACCTTCTGGGGTCCTTTTCCGGAGCCCCCTCCGAAGGAAGTAAGGAGAGTGGCTACCAGGAGAAGGGCTTTTGGGTTGTGGCACCCCATCTATGGAATGAACTCTCCAGTGAGGTGTGCGGGCACCTATTCTGTATTCTTTTCAGCACCAGGTGAAACTTTACTTTCCCAGTATTGTAATAGTCAACTTTTTAACTTTAGTTTTAATATTGCATTTTATCCCGTACTGCTATTATACCTCTGTGCTGATTCGGTTGCAATTACTGGTTTTTTTAATTGGCCTATTAATTTTTATTGTCCTATTAAAATCTTCCCCTCTTTTTCTGTGTGTGTTTAATTTTTGTTCACCACCCAGAGAGCCTCAGCTATTGGGCAGTCTAAAGATGAAGGAAATAATAAGGTGATTACAGAATATCCCTTGCTAAAATGGGATATGAAGGTGTGTAATTAGAAAACAGAGAAATAACATTAAAAGGGTAAAATGATAAGACAAGCTCACGTGCAGCAAATGTTCATCCACAGGCTTCAAGCACCTTGTCTTCCTCTAGACCATAACTGAAATATGTTATATGTTAAAAATACATTATGTTTAACTTACAGCCAACTACAGCGAGTTGTACCACTGGTCAGTAGAACACTATCCAGATTTCTGGGCAGAATTTTGGAATTTCAGTGGGATTGTCTTCTCCCATTTGTATGATGAGGTAAGCCATGCCGGATCTAATCCTTCGACTTGGTTTCTCTATGTAAACATACAGTTGTGTTATAAAGGGCACATACCATTTTGGGATGTATTAGTAGAAGTATTAATTCCAAATCACAAGTAGTAGTAGTTCCTCTATACTCCTCACTAGTCAGTCCTCATCTGGAATTTTGTGTCCAGTTCTGGGCACCAAGATTTAAGAAAGATGCTGAAAAATTTAAAGGGTCCAGAGGAGCGTGTCAACAATGATGCAGAGAAGAGACTGAGAGAACTGGGCATGCTCAGCCTTGAGAAGAGAAGACCGAGGGGGGACGTAAGTACCTGAAAGGCTGCCACAACGAGGAAGCTCAAGATCTCTTCTTGCTGACACCAGGGCGTAGGACACGGAATAATCAATTCAAATTGTGACAACCCAGGTTCAGGCTGGTCCGATTCTGACGGGCAGCGGTGGCTGCCCGGGATTCCAGGTTTGGTTCTTGGAAAACACCTTGGATTCCAGGTGTGGTTCTTTTCTGAGTCCTCCTCAGAGATGGTGGGGCTTGAATCGGGGCTGCTTCGCGCAAGGCAGGGTCTCTTCCCACAAAGAGTTGCAGGCTGCTTCCCTAAACGGATCGGAACCTGAGGGGGTTCAGGGCAAAGAGAAACGGCCATGGCCGCTTGCACTGGATTTGGGTGCATTTCGGGGGGCAGGGAAATGAGCGACGCATGGCCAAAGGGGAGAGCCAGCAGGATGGAGCCTTCTGGGCGGGGGGCTGCTCTAAACAGCAGCCTTCCCCAGCCCGGTGACCTTCAGGAGCTGTGGGTTGCAACTCTCGTCTTCCCAACCAGCATGGGCAGTAGTCAGGGATGCTGGGAGTTGTGGTGCGAAATATTGGGAGGGGGCAGAGGGTGCAGTCCAGGCAATGTGGTGGGGAGGCTTTTGTGTGAGCTGTTCATTGGGCGCTCTGATAAAGCGGAGGACTGCCCGGCCTTCGAGGCTTGCTCGTTCCACCCTCTGCCATTCGTGCCTCTGCCGTCTTGGGACTCCACACCTTGCCTAAGGGTGTCCAGTCTTCTTCCTTCAGGTGATCGACCCTTCCAAAGGCATCGCAGATGTTCCGGAGTGGTTTACAGGCAGCCGGTTGAACTACGCGGAAAACCTCCTGAAGCACAAAGAGAATGACAAAATCGCGCTCTACGCCGCACGTAAGTAACCTTGGTGGACTCGGCTGCCACCCGAAGTTCTGCACATCTGGACGTCAGCCGAGGGGGTGATGCGAAATGCAGTCCTGTGCAGTTCGAGACGGGAAAATGGCCTGCGCTCCCAGCATTCCCGTGGGCCAGGTCGTGCCACCCCACAGTGCTCCCAAGATGGAGAAAGGGAGGCCCAGCTGGTGCCGGGAGGAGCAGCTTCTGGCGCCAGCCGCCTCCTGGGGCAGCAAGGGGCACGAGGAGGAAGAGCCGGCTGGTGTCTGAAGGAGCACCCGCCCCTGCCAGGCCCTGCCAGTTCCTCCCCGCTCACACCTCTGCTGTCCTCTCCGACTGGGGGGGACTCCTCCTCCTCCTCCTCCTCCTCCTCCTGGGCAGATTTCTCCACTGGGTGGAGCTTCGAAACTGAGTCCTGCCTCCTTGGGAGAACTGACGCAGATCCCCCTTGGGTTGCGTTAGGCTCGCCAGCCACGGGTTCTGCATTTCCAGTTTAAGCACTCCATAAAGTGAGCCACCCATGAGCCCAGCTTCAGGAAGAGGCTCATGTGGCACTTGGGGATCCCGAGCGAGGCAGACCTACCCTAGACTCCCCCGTGGCTGCAGGACACCCATTCAGTCCCACTGCAGGAATGCAGTCCTGCCGTGCAGCTTTTAGCGATTGCAATCGATCCCCAAACCAGTTTGCACGGCTGTCTGCGAGCCCTTTGCCAAACCCTCTGGATCTTCTCCAACCTGCCAAGGCGTGTCTTGAGCAGCCAATGCCCTTGCAGAACTCCGGTGTCTCTGCTCTCTCCTCCCCGCCTCTCTGTGGGTCCTTCACTTTAACTCCTCGTGGAGAGCTAAACGGTTTTGAAGAGTAAGCCAGAAGCCTGTATTAAAGCAAGCGAATGAGCCCGCGGAGCTGCCTGTCCTTGGACAGGCACCCCGAATAATCCTCCTTGATACATAAGAACAGCCAGCTGTGCCGGATCAAAGCGAAGGCTGATCTCGTGCGGCCTTTTGCTCCCGCAGAGGCCAACCGGAGCCCCAAAGAGGGAATTCGACAAGCAGTGCTCAAGCCCCCGGTCCCTTTGGCCCACGTCCTCCAGCAGCTGGTTTGCACTGCCAAGCAGAAGGCACAAAAAGAAGAGCCCCCCAGGTCCCTTTCACCTCCCCGCTTGGGCAGTTTTCATATTCCCGATGCCATGGATAATTGCGGCTAATTAGAAATGGACAGGCCTGCATCTCCATGCGCCGATTCCCCAACTCTGACCCCACAAGGCAGAGTGGGGAGGGACTGAGCAGAGCCACATGTGGGAGTCCCAGGAGGCTCCAGGAAGGTCTTCAGGAGAGGAGCGCTAAGAAACCTCCTTGGTACTCAGAGTGGGGGGTGCAGCCCCCCCAAAGTTCCTCTGTGAGATAAACCACGCTCTTCACCTGCAGAAGGTCCTGGGTTTGTTTCTTTGTCTCTCCAGTTAATCAGCCTGGCTGTCCAGGGGCTTGCGCTGCAGTTCCCATCAGCCCCAGCCAAGTGTGCAAGATGGAGAGGTATATCCCGAGGCATTGTCCTTCCTTCCTCCATCCCCCCTTTATTCTCCTTAAGGAGCTTAATGGGAACTAAGCTGGTGAGGGCTTTTTCTGGCTCCTGGATCAGAGCTTAAGGAGTCTGGCACCGAGAAGGGCCAGTGGCGCTTTTGCCGAGCGTTCAGGACCGGGCGATTAAAAACCCCACAGGGCCCGTCGCCGCTGCCTCAAAATGCCGAGCACACAGGGCCGCAGCGGCAAGCGGAAGTCAGTCCTTTCTCAGCAAAGCAGTCGGTGAAAGCGCTGTGCATCTGCCCCCGGAGAAGCTGCCTCCAGCCGAAGCGCGTCTGGCAAACCAGTCAGTCTGACAACTTGTCGCGAGGTTTGCTTCTGCCCCTCAACACAATTTGTGTATTACTGAAAATGTTGATACTGGTTCCCGCTCGGTTTCCCGTTTGACCCTTGCTTATCTCTCCGGTGGTGACGTTGTACATTATTTTGATAAAGTACCGCTCTCCTCCGCCAACGTGTCAGCTCTTTCTGGGTTCCTGGCTCTGGGGTGGTTTTAACTGGTCAGGAAATGATCGGGGGGAAGAGATGGGGGCAGATTTGGGGCACTTGTGTGGTTGCACTTTGCGTCCGCGTAGGAGCCCTGCGTGGCCTAAAAATGCAGTTTAAGAACATAGGAAGAGCTCAGCAGGTCAGGACAAGGTCTGGTGGTTGCCCCCAGGAACCCCTAAGTGGGACATGAATGCAACAGCACTCCCTCACCCATGTTCCCCAGCAATTGGCATATATAGGCATTCAGCCCCTGAGACTAGCGTATGCCCAGCAGAGCTGGCTCCTGTTGATTGTCTTCTCCACCGTGAATTTTTCTAAGTTTCTTGGTGTTCGCCTACATCCTGTGGAAGCAAATGTCCTGGGTCTCCCTGTCCAGTTTTTCCTGGCTGGGGATGCTGTGAATTGTAGTCCCCCATGCCTGGACGCTGCAGGACTGGGGAAGTTTAGAGTGTTCATATTAATTTGTATTTCTCTATTGCCCTTTAATAAAATTCACTGGAGGTGATGGGGAGAAGGCTGACAAGAACAAACCGGTGTTCATTTAAAAATGGCCGTTTAGTAGGGGAAACAAAGAAATCTAGCTGAAGACAAGAATTATAGCTTCAAAATTTGGAGTGGGGGTCATTTGGTTTTGACCGCTTTCCTGACTATCATGTTGAAAGTGTGGATTTGGTACTGACCTGTGTTTTCCGGGGCAGAACAATTTGGCCAGAGTGATCCTTTCAAAGGCAGCGGCCCCCAGACTGGCTGGAGTTTCGGTTCATCGCATCTTTAAAATGAGGTCTTTAAAATGAGGTTGTAAAAATCCCTCTGTTTGCACCCCTTGCAATTCATCCTTCCGGCAACCCTGTGTGGAAGGAAAGCTCAGTGTTTCCCACCGTGCTTTTTGGATGTTTTAGAGTCCACTTCCCATCATTCCCAGCAAGCATGGCCAATGGGCAGCCATGTTGGGAAGGGTAACGCAAAACCCCTGGACGATACTAGGTCAGGGAAAGGCTTGCTTTGCCCACACTTGGGTAGAAAGTGGAACCTGAGCTGCCTTGCATCACATCTGTCACTCTAACCACTAGGCCACACTGCACCCAAAACTGACTTGTGGGCCCCACCGAAGGTTTGCGACGTGCTTCCCCCTGAGGTGTTGTGTGGATCTGGTCCTTCCAAGCACCCCAGTGAAAATGTTCCCATGTCACTTATCCTTCAACCCTCTCTCCACAGAGGAAGGCAAGGAGGAGGTCCTGAAGGTGACGTTCGAGGAGCTAAGGAAGCAGGTCGCGGTCTACGCTGCGGCCATGAGGAAGATGGGCGTCAAGACTGGAGACAGAGTTGTGGGTGAGTCTGCCCCACGGATCCTTTAAGTCGGGCTGCTTAGGGGATCTTTGGACCCCACTTCTTTTTAAATGGAGCCCTAGGACCTGGCTAGAGTGCCAGAATGGAACGGAGCTCACTGTTAGTGGATCTTTAGTGCACGCTTTCTCCATTTTAGGGTGGGCAGGAGAGGGGGGGTTGCTACAATGTAATGGGGGGGCCCAGAAATCCTTGCCGCTCTCCCGTGAATCACCCAGAGGCCTCCTGGTTGCTTCGGATCTGCCCAGGCCCATCCCTGCCGAGCCAACCAGCTCCTGGATCCTCGGTAACGACAGATGCGCTCCTTCTTGTGCAAACATTCCAATGAATGGGTCTTAGTGCTTCGTGTTTACCCTGGGATCAAGGGAATGGTTCTTGGAGGGATCCCAAACTTCCGCCTCCGGAGGGAAAAAACCAGCACTCCGTCAGCAGCCTCGACCGGGGGTTGTCGCTTTGCTTTGCTTTGCTTTCGCTCTCCTTCGACTCCAACTGCTGCAGTAAGAGTGCAGAATGGGACAAAGGGAAGCGTCTATCCAGAGATTCGTCTGCTCAAAAGCAGGGGCTGCGTCGTTCGCTGCGGGGCCAGGGTTAGGGTTCATCTTTTTGGTTTGCTGCCCCCAACTGTGGTTTGGTGTCACGTCTGACCAGAGGCAATGGCCGCCTACCCGACTTGCGGCTTCTGAACCTCCCACCCCGATCCCACTGCCTCGGATACAGTTTCAGGGATGGGATAAGGAAAAGATGTGAGGAAGAGGATGCTGGGCGGTGGCTGCTTTTGAACGGGTGAGGGGGCACGGGGCACTTGGGCTCTGAGGCATCCCCCCGCCTCTGGGCAGACCTTTCTTGAGCGCGAGGGGCAAATTGGCAGCCTGGCAGGACTTGGGTGGCATTGCCGTTTGGGCTCTGCCCCGCCGGGCGCCCGGCCACTCGCGAATGCAGCACGCAACACTCTCACGTGAGCAGCTGTAGCTCAGCGGCGGTTCTGCCCACGGAGCGGCCGGGCTCAGCCTCTGGCGCCCCAGGTGGGGCTGAGGAGCACTCCTGCCTTGGCGCAGGAGCAGGGGGCCCTGCTGACTCGCCGCACTAGCCGCACTCGCGGAGTCGGACCAAGGACTGGGCTCCGAACGCTGCCTGCTTCCGGCTTTTGGCTTTTGGCACTCGCGTCCCTGCCTTCGCCCTGGGCAGGTCTTGAGCAACGGGTGGCATGAATCAGAGCTGTGCCCTCCGCCTTGCTCAGCGAAGGTGTCGCAATGAGGGAGGATCCTCCCGGCACTCTTGAGCTGAGCTTGGTCCGCGTTCAGCACAAGGGGCGGTTCTGAGGGGCCGTGGCAGCTTGGGCCTGGCCGGGCCGGGCCGTCGAGTCGCCCTGCTTTCTTTGGCTCGACTGGGGTCTTGCGGGTGTCTTCACACGGGAGGGCAAAGCTTGCATCCCCGAGTTGCACAACTGCAAACGTGGATGCTGCACCAGTGTGATACAAATGCACATTTCGTCGCAGGTGAGGTCCAGTGGATTGGCTAGGACAGGTGTGGGCAGAGAGTCGTTCTGTGGGTGTTTTGGATCTCAGTTCCTAGTATCCTTGACCATGTGCTGATGGGAGTCAGTGCAAGAATGAGATTTACTGCCTGCTCGTGTCTGGATCAGGAGCCTGGAATTGTGCAGTTGCGCACGATTCTGTGCCTGGATGAGGAGACCAGGAGAAGCCCCCTGCAAGGGTGGAGCTGGGGGAAAAATAATCCCGTATTTTCTGGGTTTCCCATGTTGCCTCAAGCTTTCAAGAGGAACTTTGTCCACTGCCTCATAAGGCCCAGAAGCTGTTCGGGTTGCAGTGGTGGTGAGCGGGCCTTGCTAAGGCGAATCTTGTGCTCAGCTCCTTGTCGGAAAGCGAGTTGGTGCAGCTAATTCCACTGACAAGTTTTGAAAAGTGCTGCAGAACATGAAGGGTTTTCAAAAAATGCACAAAACCATTGACGGTGCGGAGGAACTGGGTGGTCATAGCTGGAGGACATTCTCTCGCTGGCTCTGCATGGACTTGTGGACCTCCATGTGGTGGATCCACTTCTGGGAAGCTCTGGAGATCAGAGAGAATCCGGCACGGCGTTGTTGTCGGCGCTTGCTGCAGGCATCCTCGTTCTGGGAAGCCTTCCTTGAAACCAGCCAAGGTTTTGACGTCATCCTGTGTTCGGTTCTTTATTTGTTTTGCCTTTCTATTGTTCGCCTCGCCAGAGGCTTTCTTGATATGGAGAGCTGTTTATGCTGCAAATAAAAGATCCGCTCAGCCATTGGGGAAAGCCCACGGAACAGAACGCTGGGAGATTCTGGAGGGATGGTTGTCATATAGCGCCGCGCAGTTTGCCAGCATGAGCTGCAGCAAAGTTTGCCATGTTGGATGGCTTTAAAAGGAGCTAGATCAGTTCTGGCAGGATCAGCCTTGCCCTGTTTGGGGTGCCTGTGCTACCCTTAGTAGGGGAGGCAACACACTTCCTGGTGCCTCTTGCTGGGGAACATGGGCTGGAGGGTGCTGTTGCACACATTTCCTGCTTGTGCGTTTCCAGCTGGGATTCTGGTTGGCTGCAGGGGGAACAAAATGCTGGGGTTGATAGGCCTTTGGGTGGATTCACTGTGGCACTTTTGCATTTGAGTGTAGCTGTTTTGGGCCACCCCGTCACCTAGTTCTGGGCCTGTATTTTATTTTGTTTGTTTAAAGTATTTCTATCCTGTCCAATATTCAGACAGGATCTCTAGATGGTTTATATAAAAAACAGAACAACAGGAACAAGGACAGCAAAATCCCGAACAGCACTTGAATAAAACCACCACCAACAGCATATAAAAATGGGTATTTAAGACCATGCTAACCCCTTTGGTTGTTGCAACTAATTGTCGGATTGCTCCAGGGTACCTGCCAAACGGCATCCATGCGGTGGAAGCCATGCTGGCCACGGCGAGCATCGGCGCGATCTGGAGCGCGACATCGCCGGACTTCGGCATCAATGTAAGTATCTGTTTGTGACCAGGATTCGGAGGAACAGTCCTTGGCCCCAGCGTGAATGAGTGTTCTTGGGACGCCCGAGCGCCTTCGCTGAGAGCAGCCAAGTCAAAATTGATCCGTTCTCTAATGTCTGGATTACGCTCCCCTCCCTTTCTGTCTCCCTTTTCAAATCTTTTTCCTCTAGGGTGTCCTGGACAGATTTTCCCAAATTCAGCCCAAGTTGATCTTCTCCGTCGAGGCTGTCATTTATAACGGGAAGAAGCACAACCACCTGGAAAAGCTCCAGAACGTCGTAAAAGGTAAATGACCTGCTGATGGGAACAACTCCAGACGAGTGCTGCCTTTCCTTCTTGCCGCGCTCCCGCCGCCCCAGTCCTGCGAAGCCCTCCATAAACCGAATCGAGGAATGAATAACACGAACCCCGAGCTGTCCAAAAGTGTCCAGCGGTTTGAGGAGAACGCCTGGCAGTGGCTGCTCTTTTGCTGCTCCTGCCTGTCTAGTGGACATCTTGGAGTTGTCGTGGGCTGTGGGTCTCCAGCGCCTATTGCTTTTGTTTTATTTATTTAAAATGTTTATATCCTGTCTGCTACTGAGGTCTCAGGACGGACTTACAATAAACGGGGTGGAGCACGGTGTCCAAATTAATTGCTGTACAAGAAAACCCCACATTAAAATCACACTGAAAGCTTAAAATACTGGGAAAGTAAAAAGGTTTTGGCCTGGCGCCGAAAGGAATAAAGTGTCGGCGCCAGGCACACCTCTGTGGGAAGCGTGCTTCACAACCAGGGTGCCACCACAGAGAAGGCCCTTCTCAGGGTAGCCGCCCTCCTAGTCTCCTTCAAGGAGGGCTCCTGAAGAAGGAGCTCTGACCCAGATCTTAAGGGACAGGCAGACACATAGGGAAGGAGGTGCTCCTTCAGGTATCCAGGTCATATGCTGTTTGGGGCTTTTAGCTTATCACCAGCACCTTAAATTGGGCCCGGAATTCAATTGGCAGCCAGTGTAGGTGGTACAGGACCGGTGTTATACCTGCTGGTCCCTGTTAGTATCCTGGCAGCTCTGTTCTGAACCAGCTGAAGTAGAGTTGTGCGGCTGGGCCAGGAATGGGGGTCTGTGTTGTGGAGATCTTGCACAGAGGACACGGAAGAGGGTCAGCTTCGGTTACTTGTGGCTCTGGCCTTGCTCCCCAACAGATTAGCACTCCAATAGAATACCCCCCCCCCATGGGGGTCAGACTAGATGGCCCGGGAGGCCCTTCTGACTCGCTCTGTTTCTATGCTTCTACCCTGAGGGGATACAGCTCTTGGTTTGGTTTGGCCCTGTGTGAAAAACTGCCAGTTCAGAACTTGGGGGAAACTGATTTCAGAAAGCAGATCCTCTCGTTGAAGCCAGGCGTGTGAGCGGAGGGAACGGAGGAAGCCCTTGTGCTTGTTGCTGCTCCAGGAAACTGTGGTTTGTTTAGAAAGGGTATTTTTCACCAGAACTGGGCCTTAGTATTAGGAAGAAGCCTAGAGTGAAAGCATTTGCTGTTCTTGCCACTGAACTCTGCTTGCTTCCTTCCTTCCTTTCAGGACTTCCGGACCTAAAGAAAGTCGTGGTGATCCCCTACGTTTCCTCGAGAGAATTGATAGACATTTCCAAAATTCCACACAGGTATAAAGCGGTCCATACAAACATGCTTGTTGCGTACAGAATATGTCTGTCGTTTTTTAAAATGGAAACTTTGGCAAAGATCCGTGGCTTCTTTGGGACTGACAAATGTAGCCCGGCGTAAACTCTCGTGGATGTTACTTCTTTTGGTTTGATGCATCTCACGGAGTGCAGTCCTCAAAAGCAACATGCCAGAATACAATCGCTTCATCCTGACGTTGCCACTGGTCTCTTGGCTGTTTCCGCAGCACTAGACTGACACAGCTACCCTTTTTTCCCAATTTGATGCCGTTTCTGTTTTGAAAACGGTTCCCAATTCACGGGGCTTGATTCTTCTGGCTCACGAATTCACTGATCAGACTGGGGAGGGTTTTTCAGGGCTTTTGAAGATGAGGTCATCTGGGTGTGCAAGATACTTGTGGTAGTTGGAAATGTTGTCCGCGTTTGCTCACACTTAAAAACAAACGGTGAATAATTTACAGTGGCTATTTTGAGCAGCTCAGCAGCTAGTTGGGCTTGTGTTTTCTTCAGGGTTGCAGTGCTTAACAAGGATTGATAACCAGCAAGCGTTCTGTGCCGATGGGTCGAGCGGGTCCGGTCCTTTTCTCACTCCTCTGAACAGTTCCTTGAGTGATACGGGATTCGTTTGCAAATCAGCACTAAATTTGGGTCTGAGTTCTAATCCATTTGGTACAGCGGGGTCTTCCCCCATTGAGGACATGGCTGCCGTTCCATTTCCCCCACTTCCCATGAGAGTGTCAAAGTACCTAGGAAAAAATGGTTTAATGCAGGTTTCCTCATCCCGTTGCTTTTGAGACGCATTGGAGCAACTGCTCCCATCACTCCCAATCACGGGAATGCTGGGATCAGCAGTCTAGCACATCTGGCAGGCCCCAGATTGGAGAGTTGGGCTGTTTTAAACTCAGTCCAGTATTAAAGCAATGGTCAGTGGATTAAACCAAACCAGCTTAATTGACGGCCAGCTGCCCTCATCAGGAGGGGCGCCTGATTCCTGGGACTAAAAGTATTTTAACTCGAAGGGTATTTGAGAACTGCAGACAGGATGATGCCTCTGAGACTCCGTCATGGTCTCTCAGTCCTGCCCCTGATGTCTGAAGGGGGTGCAGCTCCTGAGTTTCCCTTCCCCATCATGGGGTGAGACATGTAGCATGTTGCTTCCTCTATTGCCTGCAATGTTAACTTTATTTCAAAATGAAATTCGATGTGATGGTCAGGATTGGCGATCTGACCGCACCGATCCAGGCATCTGGAACTGCGGTCCGCCTCGCACGCAGGCGTGTCTGCGAATTTGAGCGTGACATCCATCCTCCCCAGTTTCTCCTTCCTATCCTTTTTTCCTCCAGCGTCTTTCTAGAAGATTTCCTGGCAGCGGGCAAGGGAGACCAAGCTCCTCAGCTGGAATTTGAGCAGCTTCCCTTCAGCCACCCTCTTTTTATCATGTATTCATCCGGCACGACGGGGGCTCCCAAGTGCATGGCGCATTCTGCGGGGGTAGGTCTTCTCCACCTGGCGTGGCAGACTCTAAATATAAACGATTTCGGGACTCTGCTGCTAGAGAGAGGGAGGGTGCCGTCCAGCCTGCGAAAAGGCGAGTGCATCGGGGCAGCAGATTCTGACCACCTGGGCTTGGCTGGCTCTCTGTCGCCAGCGGGATGCGGAGGCAGAGGCTGCGGGGAAGGGAAGCACTGCAGCACTTCAGCTTGGGGATCGGGGCGGAATATTCATTACGTGGAAATAAGACAAGTTGCCGGGAGAAGACAACCACGGCAGGGCAAGATTGGGCAGCCATCTCGCATGCTCGTGGGGCCGGCTTGCAGTCTGGAGAGTGGCGTGTTGTGGCTGCAGCACAATAAACAGGTGTGAACGCGAGCTCAGTGGCAGCCCATCGGTATTATACCCAGACAGTCTAGTCCCCACTTCAAATCTGGAACATCCACCCACCCACCCACCCACCCACCCAAAGCTTTTATAGACCACCCATCTACTGGCATCTCAGGGCAGTTTACAACAAGCAACAGATAAAATGCCACAGCATCCAGTAATTCAATAGTATAAAGCCACATTCAAACCGATTAAAATAATGTTTGTGCCTGATGCTGAAAAGGAAGAAGGGTTGGCGCCAGGCGAACCTTCTTGGGGAGCGTCTTCCATTCCAAAATTGCCATCTAAAAGGAGCAGGTAGAGAGTGGTGAGCGAATCTCAATTTGTTGGAGAAACTTTGCCACTTGTACATATTAAAAGCGAGGCGGCTGGCAAGATGGCGGGTGCCCTCGCAGTTTTATGTTGTCGCAGGCAAGGCGTAGGTAGCAGCGCGGGCGAAAAGCTGCAGCGGGAACGCAAGATGCTCTACTTCAGAGCGAGTTTCTGTGATCAGAAGGAGAGCTGAGCAGCAGCCAGTTTTTTAAAAGCGTACAAGCTGAGACGAAAGACAGGAAATGGGATTAAATTCCTCTTGACTGCGACATTCTCCTCCCTGTAGTCCCAGCAGAAATCACCCCCAACCTGAGCAGCAATTAGTGTTAAGGAAGACACTTTTCCGGTGCTTTGGGAAGGCAGCTGCCATGTCGTGGTGGGGGGTGGAGTTCACTGGGATTCTCGTTGGGGAGGAAAGGGTTGGCTCTCCCCTCCCTTTGCACTGTGATCCCGATCAGAATTGAACCCTGTACACCCCAAGTATCATGCAAAATGAGACATCACGAAAGAGGTGAATGGTAATCTTGCTGTCCAGGTACCTCCCCAGTTTGGCTCTTGCTAGAACAAAGATTCAATGCAAAACAAAAATTCTGCTTCTACAAAACAAAAATTCTGCTTCTGCCACTAGATGGCGGCAGGACATTTCAAAACAGAAGCAGAGGCTCCAGGGTCTGGTAAGAGAAAATACAGGTTCTGCAAAGCTTTTCCTTCTCTGCTCCTGAATTTACACATACCCCGGAGAAGGAGTGATGTACTTTTGGATATTTATTTACAAACAACCCCACTCCATGCCAGGGGTGCAAAATGCAGTTCTAGGGGATCAAAGTGGTGTTTCTTTCTGTCCCCGTCATCTTTCACACAGCCATGGACAGTTGGGGGTTTAGAACTGCTTCCCCTGAGACTGACTTCATTGCAGTAAAATGTGACGGCATTTTGGCCGAATCCTTTTTGCTTTTAGCTCTGCCCCCAAAAATGCTGACTGGAAGTGGGATCAAGTGCAGCACCTTTGCTGGAGCCTCTAGCCGCTCCCAAGTTGTCCCTCTGGCTATCACTAGTTCCCATCTCCAGCTTCTCTGGATGCTGGGGGTGCCCCTAGCTTTGCTCAAAGGGTGGAGCTCTTGAAGCCTTTGCTGCCCAAGGACTCAATTCAAGTTTGGAAAGGCTTTGGGGAGCCTCGTCCCAGAAAGGGGAGAGTTGAGCCCATGGCCCTAAACATGGCTGGAAGGTCTTGCTACCTGTAACAAAACCGTTGCAACCTGGGGAGGGGAGTGCACAACAGGCAGGGGTCTGCCAGGTGTGCGGAGAAGGGCAGCAGGGAGAAGCGGTGCGGTGTTCCAGGGGATCTTGATGGGCAGGATTGGGAGCTCTGCCTCCTGTGTGAAGGCGCTCACGGCAGCATCAGCGGTCCTCCCCGTTTCCCCCGTTGGTGCCCACGGCAATCCCACGAGGTTGGCCTGGCTGTGAGAGACGGGGATGAGTCCCAAGGGCGCTGGCTCTCCCTACTTGGCTTCTTCTTTTCTTCTTCTTTCCATATGTCTGCCTGTGCCCACCCAGGGAACACTGATCCAGCACTTAAAGGAGCACATTCTCCATGGCAACATGACCAGCAATGATAACATCATGTACTACACGACGGTAAGCGCCTCCTCCTCCTCCTCAACGTCTTCCTTGTCCTTCAATTCCTGCTTTTTCTCCCCCTCCCTGCTGTCCTCCTCCTTTTCATTTTCCTTCACTTCCTCTTCTTCCTTTGCCTTCTTCTGTTTATCATTTAGCAAATCGGAAGCTGCCCCCTCCACATAGCAGCCCTCGGGTAATGCACAATAAAGATTGTTAAAAGTTCTTATTAAACAGGTCAAACCAGAAACCTTGAGGGAAAAGGGCCATAAAATGGAAGAATGATGTTAGAATTGAGGAGCAACCAAACAAGTTGCTGCCCTCCAGATGGGCTGGACTACAGCTCCCATCAGCCCCTCCCAGTGTGATGGGGATGAAGGGTGTTGTCCAACACATTGGGGAGGAGTACTGGCTTCAGGGAGGCTGTGATAACTTGTTAAAAGCCTGATTGACTGATAATAAGCTAAGCTAGCAAGGCAGTGCAGGGCCATTTAAAACAATAACCTTACCAATAAACTGAGAAATGAACCCCCAAGACACACACAATACCATTAAAAACACTGAACAATTAACTCTGTGTTCCATTTCTAACTTTTTAAAAACTCATTCGTGATGCTTAGAATAATCCCAATAATAAATGTTCTTTGGGCAGATTACAAAGGACTTCAATTCCAACGTACATTTCCTCCGTCCGTCCTTCCGTCCTTCCGTCCTTCCTTCCTTCCTTCCTGAAATGAGTTTTCAAAACAGTTACTGCTGCTCTTGCTTTATTGTTCGGATTCCAAAAAAGAAACCCCTGCGATTTACAGAGCTATCCTAAGCACGTCTGCTCAGCAAGTAAGCCCCTTTGAGTTCAGTAGAGTTTACTGCTAGGAAAATATACAGGATCCTAGCCTGCTTGTGCAATCCAGTATTGATCTTTGCAGATTCACTGAAGGTACAATCCCAGGAATGTTTAGGCAGAAAGAAAGTCCCATAATTCTCAGCTTTCCCCAGCCCACATCATTTGCAGCCACAGACTGCCTGGGATCGCGACTTAAATCAGTTGCCTTCCGCTTCACTTGGACACTGTTGGGGCCATAGATCAGCCGTGCAACGTGGACTGTGCTTTGCCGTTTTGTGACAGCGCGACAGATTTGTGTGCACAGCATTGTCCTTGAGAAGGAAGTGCGAGATTGGCTTCTCACAGCTCTGGAAATAGGTGACGACAGGCGGCTTCGGATATGACTCTGCCTCTCGGAAAGAGAAACGCTCAAACGTGTTTTTCTCCTAGACCGGCTGGATGATGTGGAATTGGCTGGTGTCTGCTCTGGCCGTGGGTGCCTCGGTGGTCCTCTACGACGGCTCGCCCCTTGTTCCGAGCCCCAACGTCCTGTGGGATCTGGTGGACCGGCTGGGGTAGGTGGTCCGTGCGGAACAACGGGCCAAGCACCCCTTGGCTTTCTCAAGGGGGCTTCCGTTTCTGTGCACGTCTAGACAGAAAAGTGGCCAGCCCCTTCCCACCAGGTCGCTGACAAGCCGTGATGGCGGATGAGAGCTCGATCTGTGTCAGAATCCAGAAGGACGTTCCCTCGCTTGCGGGGTCGCCTCGATTTGCTCGGCTTGTGCATTTCGAGAAGCTGCTTTCCAAGACTGGTGTCACGGCATTGGGTGGAACTCCGGAACAGCATAGTATATTGGCCTGTTGCAGGGAAATGGTCCTTTGTCCGTTAAAAACACGTCTTGGCCGGAATCCTCAGCCCGGATGGGTCACTGGGCAAAGCTGGGAGTTTTGAGTGTCTTGAGAACGCTAACAAAATGGCTGCCGCTGCTCATTGAGGCTCCTGGAGATGCGACGGAAGGGACCTCGTCCAAAACCTTAGCTGCAGGGCAGGGGTAGCATCCGCGCTCCAAATGCAACCTTCACCCCCACTCTGGTGAGGTCCGCGGGATGGCCACACTCTTGCCGTGCCGACAGGGTCTCTGCAACACCAGAAATCGACGGCTCGGGGCAGGAAGCATCCTCACGCTTGCATTCAGCGAGCCCAAGTGTTGGTTTGGTGTCCACTTGAGGCGTTGAAGAGCTGGTGGCAGAGAGCCGACCCCCTTCAGGAAGGCCTCGGGCTCTGGCAAAGTCTTCAGGAGCTGCTTCTGGGGCGGTGGGGGTGTGGCAAGGAGGGTTGTTGTTTTCGAACATGGCCTTGTGGCCACACTGGAAACTGCCTTGGGCAAAGCTGGGCCCAGAGTCCAGCCAGCCCCAAGTTGCCGGCAAGGACCGGCACGGGGTCTCCCGGTGTTTAGGCGGGTCTCTTTCTTAGCCCTAATGGGGGGTGCCCGGGACTGCATCCTGGGCCCTCCTGCAGAGATGTGGCGGCAGCAGAAGGGGGACCAGCCAGGGGCCCAATCCAGTGTTCTCCATGCATGCATCTTTTTGCAAACAGGAGGGCTATCAACGAATAAAACCCTGCTCTAATCAGGCTCGTTCCTTTTGCTTGTAGGATCACTATCCTTGGGACTGGCGCTAAATGGTTAGCGGTGCTGGAAGAGAAGAACCTTAAACCTTGTAAGTGCTCGAGTGCCCTTGAGTCACTCTTGGCTTTGGGGTCTGCTGGAAGGGTTTGCCACGGAGGCTTCGGCTCGGCCCGGGCCCATGCTCTCTCGGGCCAGAGAGGCCTACCTTTAGGAGTGGCCGGGAGCGAAACAGCACCGGTTCCCAGATCAAAGCGCAGAATTAGAACGGAATAAGGGAAGGATGGTCATTCCACTTGGAGTGACTTTGATTTTTACGTGGTGCTTTCTCCCAAGGTGAAACTCACAACCTTCAGACGCTGCACACCATCTTGTCAACCGGGTCACCCCTCAAGCCGCAGAGCTACGAATACGTCTACAAACACATAAAGAGCAGTATTCTTCTTGGGTCTATCTCAGGTGAAGACTTGCTAGATCCCATCATTAAATCTGCTTTTACCGCTGACTTTGGCATCCGGGAGCTATTCTGTTCCTTGACATCCGAACAGGATCGCAAACCCCTGCAGTGGTGTTTCATGTTCATTGCTTTACCGGATTTAAATATGACTTTCTGTGCAATTTACACTGTGTCGCATGAGTACGTCATGGAGCGGTGTGTGTAACCCAGATGTGTCAGACTGCAACTTCTGACATGCTTGGGAAAAGTGCTCATTAGTATTATTAATTACAATAAAAATATTGCTTATGGGCTGTTCTCATCTCGATGTAGGTGGCACAGATATTGTCTCCTGCTTCATGGGTCAGAACATGTCCATTCCGGTTTACAAAGGTGAGATCCAGGCACGGAATCTTGGAATGGCAGTGGAAGCTTGGAATGATGAAGGTATGCAGAGTTCCAAAAAAGCTGCTGTTATTATTTATTAATAATGTTATTAATATTGCTTCCTAGCCCACTCAGGTTCTGAAACTCCCTGGGCAGTTCCCAACAATTCATAAAACTAAAAAGTATGACTATATAGATAGTAAAATGCAACTTCAGTATGCAAAATGTGGGGAAAAACCACTAAAATTTTGTGCATTCTCCTTTCCATTCTGAAAAGCTCACGTGTCTTTCTTAAGGCTTAATTACTTGCACTAAAATTTTAGTTAAAATATGTTGGGTTTGTGTGTGTGTGTGTGTGTGGGGGGGCTACCTTTAGCCCCATGCACCTCTAGAACGAGTGTCCCCGAGACTTCTCTGAATCAGCAGAGACAGTTTTGCCCATCGTTGCAGACTTTCTATTTCATGATGAATATATTGGTTGCATCCTAAATAGTGGAGCAGAAGCAAAGATGCGTCTCCCTTCGTTCCTTTCAACAGGCAAGCCAGTCTGGGGGGAAAGTGGAGAGCTGGTTTGCACCAGGCCCATGCCTTGTCAGCCGACACACTTTTGGAATGATGAGAACGGAAGCAAATATAGGAAGGCGTATTTTTCGAAATATCCAGGTAAGTAGTGAGATAATTTCAGTGCAGAGCTCTTTCCCCCCCTGCTGTTGGTTGTCCTGAGCCGATAAGCCTGCAGAACTAATATTTGAACATTCAGGGGAGAATTGCAGTTGGGTACCAATATTTGCTTACGAAATTGTGAACTTGATCGCGCCGGCATGCGAAGCATCTTTTTTGCCTGCCTGCCATCTGTGTGTCTCCCTGCTCCCCCCATTTCATTCCTGAAACTGTCTTTGAACCCACCTGCCCACTTGAAACTGTCTTTGAACCCACCTGTTTCTGGTACCTGTTCACCAGTGCCAGGAATGGACTGGGATCCATCTGTCAAAAAGAAAGTAGGAAAGGAGAAGAGTGTAAGAAGTGACAGCGCAACTGAGCCTTGGTCTATTCAGCTCCGCAAATACTTGCAGCAAGAAGCACTTCAAACAGTGTCCCCCTTTCCCCCCCCTCCGAACAGGTGTTTGGGCTCACGGTGACTATTGCAAAATCAACCCCAAGACGGGAGGGATCGTCATGCTTGGTCGCAGGTAAGCCATCCCCTCGGCTTCGCCATCTGCGGAGGCGGCATCGTGCTAGCCGGAGAGCTGGCTTGTGGCCCACCTGTCGGCAGGTGACCGAAGATGCAGCGCCAGTTTGATTTGGCTCATGGGCTTGGATTCCTGTGGCTGGGCTGGAAAGTTTCACTGGCGGCATCGTTCTCCTGTCTTTCTTTTGCCCTCACACCATGTGGAACCAGGTGTTCGAAACTTCTGTTCTGTGCCTCTTCGCCAGTATCTCTCTGGCAGCTTCCTCTGACCACTGCAGTGTGATGGCCGGAACTGCGGCTTGGGAGACCCTGGTTCTAGTCCCCGCTCAGCCCTAAAGCTCACCCAGTGACTTTAAGCCAGCCGCGAACTTTCAGCCTATCCTCCCTCACAGGGTTGTTGTACGGATCGAATGAAGAGGAGGAAGATGATGTGAACTGCCTTGTCTTCCTTGTAGGATAAAAGGCAGGATATCCTGGAATAAGAAATTAGAATCTCAGCCCAGTGCCCTGCAGATGTGTTGGTCCAGAATGCTCAGAATCCTACAGGGGGAGTGTGGGAATTGTAGCCCCAGATGTGGAGGACTGAGAAGGGCCGCACCCGGAGATGGGGAGTCCTACAGCTCCCATCAGCCCTCGCTACTGCAAATGGCAGCCCGTTCCAGTTAGGCTTGGTTCTGATGGCTGCTAGCCTGGCTTGCAGGCACTCCGGGATTTTATTTGGCGTGCTCTCTATAAAAGGCACTGCTGAACTAGCGTCCCGGAGTGCCGGGGACAGGCAGCATGGCCGTGAAATGGACTTAAAGCGATTAAAACAGATGTTCTCTATGTGGCACCTCCCTGCCTTCTCTCCTCTGACCTCTTCCAAACTCGCACGCACTTCATTCTGACGGGTCTGAATCTTTCGAGAATAACAGTACCTTGAACCACGGTTAGCGCTTTGCCTCGGGGTTCCCTCTGCACTGCATCTTTAATGCTGTTGTCTTACTGAGAAGCAAGATGTATCGCACCCGTTTTGCTCTCCATCCAACCTCGCCTGTATCTTAATGATCCTCTCCGGCATTGTCCTTTCGCAGCGATGGCACGCTGAATCCGAGCGGAGTGAGGTTTGGGAGTTCGGAGATCTATAATATAGGTACGCAGCTTACGTTTCACCTGTGCGTCTCCCCGCCCCCACCCCCCGAATTGTGAGGTGGGGCCACTTTATCAGCTGTACCAATTTCTGGAGGGGTTGCTGTGTGATCCTGTTGTAGCCAAGTGACAAAGAGGCTTGTCACACCTCCGAGGCTGGCCCGTTTGATCTGGCTACAGCTTTCGTGGGCCGTGATCAGAAGCACAAGATGTTATCGAGAGTGTCGGGTCCATAATACGCTTGCACCCTATTAATTCCCCCCCCTTAAAAAGCCGCCCAGAACGAAGTGTTGCTTTGAAGATTTATTGTCGCCGTCGCCTTCCAGGAGCCCGGCGTTTGTGCAACGCGCCTGCGTTGCGAGATTGTCTCGACCCATCTGGCGTGAGCAGTCCCTTCGCCGGGGCGGCTCACTCGTTCCAAGAGACAGCCAGCGCACACAGGCCTCGGTTGTCTCGAGTGAAGCCTCGTTAATAGATTCCTTTGACTGCTCTCTGCTGCCATAATTCTTGCGTGCACACAAAGAGGTTGTCAGCACGGTCCCTGAGCCGGTGGAGAGCCTGCGGTAATGAGGGGCGGGCGAAGGCGGTGGCGCAGAAGCCGCGGCCCAGTGAATCGGGCCACTGTTTGGCTGCAATTCTATCCCCCTGTGTGGGCAGCAGTGAAACTTTAATGGCCTTCCCTTTTCACCCTCTGTTCCCTCAGTTTTATTTCCTTGAAATACTCTCTTTGTTATCTGTTCCCCCCCCCCGCCCCTTTTGGGGAAGGGTGGGAGAGGAAGGACGTGGCTGACATGTTCAAATCCAAAAGGAAGCCAGAGGGAGCGTGGATTTCGTCTCCCACACATGACCTTCCAGGCATCTGTGAGGCTCTGCGTGGGGCCACGACTTAATATGACCCTACTAGCTATGGAGAATGTGTTTTGGTTTACGCACTGGGTACCTACTGGGCTGGGTTCCGCGGGATTCTTGGCCCATTGCACCACAATGGAGCCCCTGCTTGGCATGCTAGGGCCCCAGTCCCAGTCCCCAGCATCCCTGTGTCCCAGAGATCGACTGCCAGCCACCCGATCACCGTACCAAACCTTGGGAACTCAGTCTGAGAGAAGGCGAGTGTCCAGGGACACCCATGGAGTTCTGGGATTTGAACCCACGGATCTGATCCCAGCTCCTACAGGGATCTGATCCCAGCCCCTGATCTGCCGCACGGAAGGCGACAAAGCTCTGGCTCTGGGATCCCATGACTTTTAGCCTGCAGCTCCCAAGTACACCGTGCAGTTCACAATTTAGAGGGAAAAGCAATAGGGCCATGGAGACTTCCTGCCCCTTCCTCCGATGCACTCCTTGCCAGGTCGAATTCTTGAACCTTCTTTTGCCCCGTTTGATCCCTGGCAGCATCTCCACCGGGGCCAGCGAAGTTCCCACAAAGGCAGGTGGTGGTGGTGGTGGATCCAGTGGCCATCTTGGTCACCTGGGCTTTGGGGCTGCGAGGTCTTGGAAGGCCAGAAACCAGGTCTGGCTAGCTACTGCCATAGATTGCCGGCCACCTGTGCAGGGGGCTGAAGGCACCCGTGTGTCCAACCCGGCTGTTTCTCGTTTGGGCAGTGGAAGCCTTTGAGGAGGTCTCCGACAGCCTCTGCGTCCCCCAGTACAACAAGGATGGTGAAGAACGGGTGATTCTCTTCCTGAAGATGGCCACGGACCAGAAGTTCAGCCCAGATTTGGTGAAACGGATCAGGGAGGCCATCCGCGCTGCGCTCTCGGCCCGGCACGTTCCCAGCCTCATCCTAGAAACCGAAGGCATTCCGGTATGTCAAGGCTGTGTTTTTCTTCTTTCTTGCCACCACGTTTTATCAATTTTTTTCATTGTCACCTTGGAATAGTAATTAAGGAACAGTTGTCATCCCTCTTCAAAGCCCACACATGCCTGGAAATTTTAGCCTCACTTTTCCCCTCCTGAAAAAGTGTATTTGAATTTTATAAATAGTTTTGTCTGGGTTGCTTAGCAACTTTTGTGTGTGTGCATGCGTACTTTTCTTTTTGAATAAGCCTTCTCCTTTTCTTCCTTTTTTGTGTGTACACACACACACACACACACACACACACACACACAGAGTTATTTTGACTCACTCACTCTTCAAGCCCTATTCTCTGTTGAAGATCTGTAGCTGATTTATGTGCTCTGTTGAGTGAGAATCCTTGGGTGTTCTTAATACACACATCACAAAGGATTATTGCTTTTGCTTTTGTCCGTGCCCAAAAGCTGCTTCCCCTCACTCCCCTGCAAAGCATTCCACATTCTCCCATTTTTACAATTTAAAGAAAATAATTTTGCAAAATGTCTTTTTAAAAATCCACCCCCTTCCTATTGTGAGGGCCCCTAAAGGGCTGGTCAGAAAGTCCCTTAACGCCAAGGGTATTTGTCCACTTCCAGGTATGTATGACTCCTCCTCTGACTTATCGCGGAATTCTTTTGCAAGAACCAAAGGAAAGACGCAAGGTGGAGACGTTTAGCATTAGTCAACTCTATTCAAGGTGGACTAAGAAGATTTGGGGCTGTCCTCAGCCGAATGCCAAACCTTGAGATTATCGCCCGTGTGTTCTGACCGCTGTTCCTGTCTCGCAGGGCATCCTGGTTTTGTGAGGCTGGTTAGAGACCTCCCGATTCCTTAGCCACCTCGCCAGACTACAGTTCCCAGAATGGCTTTGGGGAAACTCTGAAAGCTATTCTGGCGGAAAAGTTTGTTCAAGTGAAAGCTGAGGAGGTCTGCCTTCCAGATGCTTGGGAGTATGGCTCCCATTATTCCTCAGCACTGACTGTGGGCTTCTGGGAACTGTAGTCCAAAACTTCTGGACAGCACTAGATTGAACAAGAGAGCTCTGAGGAGCCATGGGTCTGGAGCTCTTAGCTGGGGCTCCGTCTCCTGCAGTGGAAGGCTCCAGATGGAGGTAATTCTGGAAGCCACACAGCATCCATCAGTGGTTTTGTGGTGCTGGTACATTAATTCCCCCATTCTAAAAAAGATTTGGGTTTTGAAAGGAGGTATTTTGGGCCCTGCCTTCAGTCCACACGTGGAAGATTGCCCCGTGAGCTTTTCTGAATCTGAATAGGCCTTGGAATGTGGTCCAACGTCTCTGTTTCCTTCCATTCTGGGTGCCAGAAGCTGCTTTGTAGTCTCTTGCCTCGAAGGGCCTCCGCCTCGCTCCCCCAGCCAACAAGCAGGGCTCTAAAACCTGCAATGTGTGGGGAGGGGGGCACTCTTGACCCCTCTCCTGCTCTCCCCACCCCAACTCTCCCCATGCGATTGGGGATCGGCGTCAAATAGCTCAGCCAACATGAACGCAGAGACCAAAGAGAGCGGCAGTGAGGTGTTTATATGACAGCTGGGAAGTTAGGAACCCTGGTTGAGATGAGTAATTAGCTCACACTCTGGAGGAATTTATAACTGAATTCTAATTATGGTGGAGGTAAAAATGTGCCAACACAGAAGTGATTGTCGCTGTATTCTCGCTCTCTCCAATCGTTTCTGGCCATTCCTTTTCTTTGCGCTGCAGCTCCTGGAAGTATATTTAGGCTTCTCAAAACCATCTCAAAGCTTCTCCAACAGGCCTTGTTTTTCCTAGTAGCCGAGGGGCTCTTGGGAGCTAAAACCCCAGGACCAGGTCACCAGTGCCCCCTCTAAGTAGGTCGCGGTGCAGAACAGGCCTCCGTCTTGGCGGCCACCTCTCAGAGAGGAGATCCCATGCAGTGACCCAGTGCAGTGGACAGTGTGGCACTGGGATGCTCCCAGTCCGGTTCTGGCCTCCCCTTGGCCACGAAGCTCCCTTGGGCGACCTGGACCAGCCGAACCTCCCTCCCAGGGTTGGAGGATGACAGGGAGAGGCAGAGAGGGGCCAGATAAGCCCCCACCCCCCTGGGCTCTCCTTGCAAGGGAACGGAGATGCACATGTAATAAAACACAAGGCAGAGGTCAGATTTGAACCAGAAGGCCCTGCTGATTCACAACCCGGACGCTGAGCAGCTGCTTCACGCTCGCGCTCTTTTCCGTGTGGATTTGAACCTGCAGCAGGACCAGCCCTTCAGGAGCATCATGGGTGTCGTGGAACGGTAGCAAATGTCAGGTACGGATTGTGTTACTGCCGCATCTTCGCTGCCAGGCCGGCCGGCCTGCCTGGGAATTCTCGCAGAAAGAGCTCACCCAGGGCCAAAGCAGCCCCCCCTCCCCGCCATGGGGAGGACCTGTGTCTTTTGCTGCCTTGCCTTTAGGTTGGACAATGTTGCTCCAGGTGGGTGAGCCGCACCGGGAGTGACACCCACAGGTCTGTCTCGCAACGACACTGTTGTCTCGTCCTCCATTTTGCAGTACACAATCAACGGGAAGAAAGTCGAAGTGGCCGTCAAGCAGATCATTGCTGGGAAGGAGGTGGCTCAGCGCGGCATCTTCTCCAACCCAGAGTCGCTGGACCTTTACCGAAATATCCCCGAACTCCAAGACTACTGAAGGAACTGGCCTTCTCTTGGTGCTTGTACATGTGTGTGTCTGGTTTTGTATCATGTATATAATATGTATATGGATCTTGTATGTAAAAGAAACTTATTTAAGTGACGGTGTTTCCTTTAAAAGGAGAAATATGGTTTTGTTTTGTTTGGCCAAGTGTTTCACGGATGGGTTTTCCGGGGAGGAGCTGTGAGGCACCTTTTGGCTCTTGTCGTCATTGCTCTTCCTCCAAACCTAGACAAGCGTTGCCTCCTTTTAAATAACTGGATACTACACAGACTTTTTATAACATACTAAATGCATGTCTTCTGGGTTGACTTTTATCGCGAAAACCTAAGGGAAGAGGGTGAGATGGCCACACAGGTAGTAAGCCATATTCCGTTTGGGTAGAGTTACTTTTTCGGCTGTTGTGCCAAGGATTCTGGGAAACTTGACTGCCTGCTCAGTGGGAAGGCCACAAAAGGGCGGACGTGTGCTCTCGGATCAGGAGCTTGCACACTACTGATCTTCAGCCCGAGCCGGCTCTGCAGGAAAGCTGAGGGCGCATCCTGGACCACATCCCAGAATCCTTTGCAACACGCAGGGCCCTGTGGTTGGCACTCTGTGTGCAAGATGTTTCCCGAAGCAGGGAGTTCCGAAAAGCGCTGGCTTGAAGTCTCCCATTCAGTTCCCAAGATCTTCACGTGGCTTTAAAAATAGACAGCTGGACCTCTGGTCCGAGCTTAACCTTTTTAAAAAAGAGAAAGCGTGAGAGAAGCAGTGCAGCTTTGCTTTTTTCTCTGCTGCCGTGCTAAATGAGTCTTGCCACCCACTGCTAAGTGTGAATGGGGTCGGCCCTCATCAGGGTCCGTCACGCCAGCCTGCCCTCGCGATCTGCAGGACCAGTTAGTTGCGGCCTGCCGACAGGCCGTTGCTTCTGCGCGGGGGTCGTGTTTCTCCCTTGGACTGGCGTCCGTTTTGGCTGCTCCATCAACCCAGCGCCGAATTTGGAGGCGGGGAAGGAGGTGGTGCCGAAAGCGTGGCTGCGGTTAGTTTTCTGATGCGTGTGTGTTTTTAAAGGAGCTTGTTTATTTTTTTAAGTGAAGAAAGTAGGTCTCCTTCCACGTGCACGAGTCACTTGCACTATCTAGAGCCTGGGATAGGAATTACAGGCCCATCTGGAGGGCGTGGGCTGGTGAGCACCAGTCCTTTGCGGGAGCCATATTATCTGGGCAGGGGCCAACTCTGCATAGACTCTGCCCTAAACAACGGGTGCGTCAGCTCTCTTTCCTCAGCTCCAGCTTCACGGGAGCTTTGACGGAAGAACAGATTCCCTTGTGCCCGTATGATGCATTGCATGTCAGAGATGCGAGCGCTCCCCCTTGTCCTCTGGAACCCGTGAGTTTTGTGTTTTTGCCAATGTGTGTAACCTACTTTTACTTCCTTAACAAACAAACCTAAAGCTCATCTTTGGTGGTGACGAGGGAGGTGAAAGATCTAAAACAGTTTCTTGGTGCTTTTCTTGGTCTTGGTTTTTAAAGGGATCCTCTTCCCACCCCTAGTAATGCAAACAAGGTGCTAGAAACATAGGGAGTCATCACCGTTGTGGTGCTTGTGAAGAACGGTCCCATTGTGAGAACCATGCTGGAAAAGGGTTTGGTCTTCGGGCAACCCGTGTGTTACGGTGGGTAGAGGCTGTTGGGGATCTTTTTCGAATCATGGTGTTGCACAAGTTCAATGCTATTTCAAGGGATTTAAATTTAATAAAATGCGGAATGATTTCTTGCTTTCCCTGGAGTGAATTGATTACATGAGTACTGATATGTACAGAGCTGAGATCAATACACTTGAAAAAATTTTGCATTGGGAAATGGTGTCCTATCAGGGAAGCAGCGTGCAAAATACATGCCGGACTGTTAATTTTTCATGATTCCTGGGAGGTAGGCACTTACTAGTTCAGGGGGTTTTATTGCTTGGCCTTTGTAGCGTTTCAAGGAACAGAAAATAAATTTTGGAAATACAAACCCTTGGAATATCAGTTTAGAGAGATTTATCTGCAAGCTAAAACTTCAGCTGGGTAGACACGTGAGCTTATCAAATTGAAAGGCTGCCGAAACAATTGCCTACCAATTGGGAAATTAGTCTTGCTTGGAAGATCAGAACTGCCCAGGTGAAAAGGGGGATTCTGTGGGTCAGAGGAGCGGCTTGGGTTGAACTGTCCGAAAAGGAACTGGACTGTGCGTGGCTTAGATGGCAGCAAGGAATGAAGAATGCAGTTCGAAGTAGAAAACAGCACAGGGGGATATAATATGGAAGGTCTTTCCACATAGGTGCTCAGTGTGTTCCCATGTGCCCTGATTTCAAGATGGCAGACCTAATTCACAAAGTCAGTTCCCATTTCTGAGGCAAGTATCTCTGGACACAACTTTACAAAATTCTTAAATTTGTTGGGTATTTTACTGTTGGTTTTATTGGAACACACCTGAACATTTCACTTGGAGTGGGACCCATCGTGTACAAAAAGTAAAAGGAAATGATAATCATAGGAATATAGAAATCCACCTCAGTCCATGTAAGCCAGTGTGGTCAACACTGACTGGCAGTAGCAGGATTGAGAGCAGAGGTATGTGCACATGTTTTTACAATATGACAACAGGTATGCAGTAGCGACTTGGTGCGTCAGCGCAGCGGGTTCCTCCTGGGGGACCATCAGCACTGTGGCTACTGCCCCAACCCCTTTCCTAATTTTTAAAGTTCCTCTAAGTTCTAGTGTCCTAGTTCCCCTGCCGCACACTGCACACAAATGCTAGATTAACTGTGTACGTGTGTTCATTAAAACGTCATAACACATTCTTTAATTCATGCAAAATGGCTGGAGTTTACAAAGCACTCGGATCGTTATTAATAAGTAAATTTGGAATAGTTCATTAATTAATGCCAGCTGGTTCTGAAAGCAGCCAGTTAACAGAAAGAATGCTAAGATTTAGCTGAAGTGGGTCTATTTTTAAAGGCTCTTTTTACCAAATGTGGCAGAACTTTTAGAATTGGTAGCAGCTGTGTTCCACATCCTCGTTTCATTTCCCGTATGGCCCGAACACATAATCTTTAATGCATACACCCCCAAATAATTTGCTGATGGAGTTTCATGTCTTGGTTGTCACGGGCGATCCAAGAATTCCAGATTAGGTTGGTATAATAATGATGGGTTACAAATTAATGCATTCCAAAGATTGCAACCTGTCTTCTGTCTGCAAGCGGGTGCTTGGAGCTTCTTCCATAACAATGCCATTGGCTCCCAGGATGCATTTGGATACAATTCAAGGTGTTCTCTGTGTTGTTTTGTGTTTAAAGCCTCCATCCGTTGTCAGGATCCAAAGTATCTTTGGGAGGAGTTTGGTATAAACCCTGTAATTATGGTATGGAAGTTGCATCCTAAAAGAAGATTCCGGAGGCCAAAGGAGCTTAGTGGGCTCAGGTGTCTGCTTTTTGGCAGATGAATTCATGAATTGACAACCTTGGAAAAAAACCCAGACATGACCACGATCAATTCAGCAGCATTAAACATCAGTAAGTGCATAAAATTACTTTTTTTACGGGGTAGGTGCCATCTCAAAAGAGGCTTTGTGTTTCTTTAGAAAGGAATGCAGCTTCTGTGAAGGCACTGGCTCCAGACTCGAGAAACGGCGTGTTGGAAACACCAGTAAAATGTGATCCGCACATGCACTTCCTGAGCAAAACATGAATGGATCTGTGATTTCTTCAGCTGGGTGGCTGTACCACCGTCTCTACTCCCATAATGGAAACTTCTGTTTTGCAGGCAACCCTAGGGAACTGGAGCAGCGAGGCAGTCTTGCCCAGCTGGGTTCCCGTCCGACATGTTGGCCAGTAACTCCGGTCATCCGCAGCCAGTGTCCTAAGCTGTGACTGCCGACATTCTTCAGTCAGCAGGGGTACCTGAAACTGGTACCCCTCAGCTGGTACCAGGTTCAGGATGCAGCTGAGCTTTGGGCTTCATCGCCCATTGTCGTTTCAAGCATGCCTTCTGGACCCTGAAGACTAGGACCTTGTCTGGAAACCAAACCCACACGCAGATTCCAAGGCCAGTTCTGCAGCCTGTTTGGCTTTGCTCACAGAGAGCATGGGAGGCACGGCGCCAGGTTTTCGTGGGCTCTTGGGCAAGACACCCCAGTGGGCGCTCGACCTCCGTGACTCAGTCTTTTCACTACCTTGCTCCTGTTCCTAACCTTCGTTCTCTTCCTGGCTACCGCTTGCATGTTGCCGGCTGGGAGCAAGGAGGCACGGAGGCTGTCTGCGGCTCCTCGCCTTTCCTGTCATTGTTGGCCAGGCCAGGCCAGGCCAGGCAGGAGGCAGGCAAAGACACAGATGGCAGTGCTGAATCGGAGGGACGTGTTGAGCAACCCTTAAACGCAGCCCCTTGCAGGGTCATGGATGGACCTTGGCAAATGCCCAAGCGTGCCAACCCTTTGCACTGGCCCCGATGGAAACCACATAACCTTCACTGTCATGATGCACTGCATGACTCAGTTTGGACCTCTTGGCCGTCACCAGAATGTAAGTGGGCCAAGCGTCAGTCCAGGGTCGCAAGCTTTCCGTAAGATCGTCTTAGACATCCAGTCAACTTCTTTCTGAAGGGTCCAGTCCTTCTTAATAATGACTTCAAGACCTCATGGGAAAGGGCCAAGCAGTTCTTTTCCCACTTTCTAAGCGAACAGAGCTTAACCTTGGAAATGGTAACAATTCAGCTTGCTGCCTCCTCCCTTTCTCAGCAGGCATCTTCCTTTAAAGTGCGAAACCGAGTACTGGGTAGAGATGTGGATTTATTGCGTTTGCCTACTTTATTCTTTAAAAAGCTAAATTGTATGCAAATATATACGGGGCTTGAGTCATGTTCTAGCACAATATGGCGACCGCTGAGAATTGCGGAGTGTTGATTCTCTGCCTTCCTGAGGCTCCGGGGCCTCGTTTAGATTCCAATCATGAGATCATCAACAGCAGTTGGAACGCCTCGAACGACATGATCCGCGTGCAGATGGAAGGAATCGGCTATGGAAAGCAGTCCCCAGAAATGTCATTAGCCAGCCCAAAGCTGGGCCTCTGCATGATCCACCCCCTCCCCGCCCCCACCTGGCTGTTCCCTTATTTATTTTCTCTCTGTGGTGCCCCACAGCTAAGCTATAAGGAATGTGGTTCAGCAACAGCTGTCTGCACAATTACTCGTCATCACTTCGGATGTTCAGAAAGGTGCCCCCTTCCGTGCCCACACCGGGCCACGAGCCAGCCAAAGGAGCATTTCGAAGTGCACAAAGTTCACCCATTAGCATTGGTATGAACACAATTCCCCAGCATTTCCCTGTGTAACAAATTAGCGCTTTGCTTCTGGTTTTGAGTGACTCTTGCTTCGTAGTTGTCGTGCCTTCTTAAAATCCTGTTTGGCGTGCTGCTCCGTGGCAAAGCTTGAAGAGCTCTTGGTGAGTGGATGAGCTGCTCCAGGGGTTCAGAGCTTCAGCAGTCCACACAGGGAATCGTCTGTCCGATGACCGACTGGCGGTTGTAAAGTTGTTCCAAAAGGTTGCGATGTCTTTCTGGAGGCAGCAAGAGCCTCAGGCTAACATATGCTGGTATTTTGGTTCTACCTCCTAGGATGAGCATCTGAGGAATTGCCTGAAATGGGGGTTTTTTTGCCCTTGGCACAAGTTAAGATTGTGTGAGTGAGGCTTACTAGTTTATAGCCGTTTCCTCCAACCTGGTACTTTTCAGTTGCTTTGGATTCCAGCTCTCACGTTTCTTGACTATTGGTCGTGTTGGCTGGGGCTGATGGGTGTCAGGGTCCAAAACTGCCAGAGGCCATCTGGGTGGGGAATGTTGGCGAAGAACAAAAGCGAAACAAAGCACAATTTGATGCATTTTAACGCAGCAGCAGCAGCCCCTATTGCATATTGAGACGCTTTTGCATATAGGACGGGGTATAAATATTTTAATTAATGAATTAATCTCTGCACCGTGAAAAGCCAGTAAAGGGACAAAGCTGGGTTTTAAAGGAAAGTGCACTGCAGATGGGTACCATGTGCTGGCGTTTCTTGTTTCCATGTATGTATGTATGTATGTATGTATTTATTTGGATATTTTTACCCTGTCCAATACGAGTCATCTCTGGATGGGTTAAAAAGGTAAAGGTAAAGGTTTCCCCTTGACATTACGTCCAGTCATGCCTGACTCTAGGGGGCGGTGCTCATCTCCGTTTCCTAGCCGAGGGAGCCAGCGTTTGTCCACAGAAGGTCTCCGTGGTCGTGTGGCCGGAATGACTAAACACCAAGGTGCACGGAACGCTGTTACCTGCCCACCGAAGTGGCACCTTTTTATCTACTTGCATTTGCATGCTTTCGAACTGCAAGGTTGGCAGGAGCTGGGACGGCGCACGGGAGCTCACCCCGTGTGCAGATTCGAACTGGCGACCTTTCGATCAACCAGCCCAGCAGCACAGCGGTTTAAACCACTGTGCCACCTGCAGTCCCGTATACCTAATGAATAAATAAATACCTAATGAATACATCGGACCAAGACAAGATAAAATGCGACTGAGGATCTATTGATAAAAACATAATTAAAATATTGTTAAACTTTGAACTATTGGGTAAATAGAAAGGTCTTGACCCGGCACCGAAAAGCATATAATGTCGGCGCCAGGTGAACCTCTCTGGGGAGCGTGTTCCATAGTCAGGGCGCCACCACAGAGAAGGCCCTCCTCCGGGCCTTCACTCTCCTAACTCCTTCAAGGAGGGTTCCCAGAGCAGGGCCTCTGCTGCAGATCTTAGGGATGGAAGGACGTATAGAGAAAAAGACATTCCTTCAGGTATCCTGGTCCCAAGCCATTTAGGGCTTTATAGGATAACATCAGCACCTTAAATTGCGCCTGGACTTCAATGGGGTGCCAGAGAAGTTGTTAGAGAACAGACGTTAAATGAGAATAGCAACTAGCCCCCGGCAGCAATCTGGCAGCCCTGTTTTGGACCAGTTGAAGCATCCGGACTTTTCAAGGGCAGTCCCACATAGAGCCAGTGCTTTTTTTGTAAGAAAAATATTTTTGTAAAATATTTACCTTTCATCTGTAGTCAATCACTGTAAACACACCCACACATGTCAGTTGTGTAACAAAACATAATGGTTGCACCTGCAGTAAGCTCAGCACGCAACCACACGACCAATCACAAGCCAAGCAGCGCCACAAGCTGAGCAGCGCCATCACAACCAGTGTGGACGAAGTTCGCACGCATCAGATTCGACACACAAGCAGCCTGCATGCACCGTTTTAATGATTTTGCCACCAACCTGCTATGCTCGGCAGGGCGATTCAAATCCACATGGACCAAACATCAAATTTTCAAAAGTTACTTTTAAAACTTGGAAAATCTGTCGAAAAAAAGCTGCCGGAACTCTGTTCCGGTGCGTTCTATGACAAAAAAAGCACTGCATAGAGCGCGTTGCAAGAGTCCAACCGGGAGGTCACTGGAGCGCGTGTCACTGTTGCTAGGCAACGCTCGTCCAGGTGGCGAAGGCCAGGCCCGAGGCCCAGGTGTGGCCGGCCAGGTACACGCCGCAGCGCCTCCCCCGCAACTGCCCCTGCCCTGGCACAGCTGCCCCCTACGCCGTGAGTCCCCACGGAGGTGGAGGGCGGAGAAAATGGCGGCGTCTCTGCCTCACGGAAGGGAAGTTTCCTGCGGAAGTTCCCTCAAAAATAGCCCCAGGCAGGTGAGGGGATGGCCGGGCCCGGTGAAGACTGGGAAGTTGACGGCCTCGAAGGAGCTCAAGGGGACGTGCAGCCCTCTTTCTCTCCGTTTTGTCTGTCTGTCTGTCTGTCTGTCTATTTTATTTATTTAAAACTTTTCTAGACCGTCCCATTACCGAAGTCTCTGGACAGTTTAACAATACAAAACGTAGAAAGTTTAAAACACAGCATCCTACAGTTCAACTAATAATAAAACCCCAATTAAAGCAGCTAGGTCTTAAAATATTGGGAAAATAAAAAGCGTTTGGCTTGGTGCCGAAAAGAATAAAATGATGGCAACAGGTGAACCTCTCTGGGGAGCCAATTCCACAATTGGGGTGCCACCGCAGAGAAGGCCCTTCTCCAGGTAGTCACCCTCCTAACCCCCTTCAGGGAGGGCACCCGGAGAAGGGCGTCTGCCCCAGTTCTTAAGGGATGGGCAGGCACATATGGAAGGAGACACTCTTTCAGGTAACCATGCACAATAACCCTGTCAGGTAGCCCAGGCTGAGCGTGACTGGCCCAAAGTCACCCAGTGGGCTTCATGGCTGAGCAAGGAGTTGTGCCCCGTGCCTGTCATGCCTGGGCCAGCCACTGCCCAGAGAGCCTTCGCTGTGGGGCAAGCAATGAATAAATCAAAGAGGCCATTGTACAGCACGGGTTCTCACCACTACCTCTCTGCTGGGCAAGTGAATAAGTTGTAGGAGCTACAAGAAAGAGGATTAGAAGCTGCTGCTGCTGCAGCCGCCAATGGCAGTCGGAGGTAAATTCCCCAATGAAACAAGCCCTACAGCAGACCTAATTCTGAAGTTGGCGGTCATGGTGGACTTGAATCGATGCAGTCCAGGCTCCCCCAAATTCCCAGCTGCCTCAAGGTCACCCCAATTGTTTTCTGACCCCACGGAAAGCCAAAAGCGCTCCCTTTTGGCATTACTTCTAAGCTAACCAGCAGGTCTGAGATGGGCTTCAGTCATGTCTAGCAAGATATACTTTGATAGCTAACATTTCCCGAATTAATGGAAGACTGCGGGGAGCCCTAGGAGAGCTTCTCTGTTGAGATTAATCCGTCCAATGCAAACATACGGAGAGTCTTTAGGTGACCTGGCTGGTTAGATCTCCAAATCTATTTCATGCTCTGTTCGCTTCAGAGGTTTTGTCTCCACACTGGAACGGTTTCACTGCCCCGTCGAGGTGCGTCTGGGTGTAGCAGAGGGGCAGGCCGCCTGCAAACGTTAAATACATCTAGGAGGTGCAGGGGGAAATAATTATTTTCTCGTGCTGCGATTGTCGGAAGGTAGTTCGGAGAGACAGCGATGTGTTAGATTGCTATCCTTCGTCTTCAACAAATGCGTCGGTAAAGGCATTATTAAACTCCTCTGGTGAGAACTAGATTAGAAATGTGTGGGTTGCAGCGAGAGGGAACGGAGAGTGTTTAATAGTCCTGGGTAGTAGATATTCCACTTTCGGAGATGGCAAGAATGCAGAGAGAAAATGTGAAATAATTTTAACATCAGGCAAAAAGCAAGTGACAGGAAAATGCCTGTGTTTGTTATTCCTGTGCCTTTGGCATGTTCCATTCCAAGAAATGCACACTTTTGATGGGGGAAGAGGTGCTGATCAAGGGCAGAAGACTTCCTTTGCCACGTTCACTCCCTCGATTTTAAGAAAGATGCTTCCCGGCCTGGGACCCTGAGCTGTGGCCGATTTAGGGAGCAATCTTATGCTTGTTTAGGGAAAGGAGAAAAGTCCTTTACCTCTCAGTACTGGCTGAGGAAATGTTGGGGTCTGTAGACTCCCCCTTTCTCTTCTTTTCTGGCTGGAGACATTTTCCTTTGGAACGATGTGGTTTGGGCAGGATGAGAACCACCATCCAGGGCAGGTCTACTCAGAAGTAATTCTCCTGGCGTTCCATACCGCTGCAACTTTCAATGGGTATTTTGTCGCCTGTGACTAGCTACATCTGCTGTGGCAGCCATTTTGCGGTGGTTCCCATGGCAGTTTCTCAGGTACCTGCGTGTCGGTAGACTCCCCTTTTCTCTCCTTTTTCAATGATTTTGCCTGCTGTCTCGACCCAGCCCTGCGCCCCTTGGGTTTAAGACATATTTATCCCACCATGTTTTTTTCTTCCATTTCCATTATTTCGCTCCCTTCCTCAAGGTTTTATTAAGCAACCACAAGGTGGCACTGCAGTACAGTGCAATTACAAAAAATACACAACTTGCTTTGAAATATTAAACAGCTGGATAGACAATAACAACAGACTTCCCCTGCTCAAAATAAAATAAAATAGCAAAATATAACAATGAAATAAAATAGCAAAATATAACAATAACATAAAATAGCAAAATATAGCAATAAAATAAAATAGCAAAATATAGCAATAAAATAAAATAAATAAAATAAAATACAGTAATAAATTAAATAAAATAAAATAGGCCACGTAAACGTTGGAGAAGCCCTGGAGGATGACGCTGTTGTGAAAAGGATCCTCAGTGTTTTGGGACGAGGGGATCATGAACGTTCAGTAAATGTCACAGAAGCTCTTAATTATTCCCCCCCCCCCGCCCCGAGTCTGTGGCAGCCAATGCAGGACAACCCCTGCCTGTTCGTCTTACCGTTTCCCCCCACCCCTCTGCTGCTCAAGGCAGGTAGTTCTCTTTGCCTAACAGAAGAGCCGGTCACCCAATTAGCTGACCATGTTGTCCAGTCAAGAGGTACCCTAAAACGCCTATTTTTAGTCACAGGGCTCCAAAATGAAGAAGGAAAGCAAGAAAATGGTGTCTTTGCTCTTACCTTTAGCAACTCTTAAGATGACAGATTGATTTAACAGCAGTGGAAGAGGCAGGGAGAGGGGCGGGGAGAGAAACAAATCAAATTCCACAGTCTGCTGGCTGATGACATGTATTGATTGCCACATACAGTTTCGAAATCTGTATTGATGGGTGCCGTATTCTCGGCTCTGCCTGGTGTAACCTGTGATTGGATTTGAGCAGGGGAGGGGGAAGGACCAGTCGATTCCTGTGCCATCCAAATATTAAAAGGCTTTGTTGCAGGAATGGAACTTCTGAGGCCTGTGGGTCTCGTTGAGATTTCCAAGGAGGCAGGTTAAGCTATCATTTATCAGCCCTTAAGATCACAGCCTGCTCACTGGTCCGGTGACGTGGCCTCTTTAAGGAAAGCTGTGCAAACAGAAAGGGGGATCGTTCGACAGGGAGACCAGAGCTGGGCTCCCATCTCCAGTGGTGCCTTGGACCCAATGCTTTTGTGATGGGCGGTTTTCATACAGTGCTTCAGCAAAGGTGCCAGCTTTCCGCATACACTGTGCCTTGTTCTGCAGGGCATGAAGGTGTGATGGCAAAAGGAAACCAGTATTTCCTTCCACTGAGGCCTTGCTATGGAGGTTATTCATCTGGAAGCTTCCAGAACGGGGAATTGCGCAATGCCGGTTTGTTAGGAACTCAGGTCTTTAAAAATGTGACTTTCTGATGCCTTGTCTGCAACTCTGATCAACACTGCAGGCCTTCTTCTGAGAGAGGTGCGGAAGGTCACAAGAGGGGAGCAGGCCTTCTCAGTGGTGACCCCCTAATTTTGGGACACGCTTCCCAGTTGTGCTAATTTGGCACCAACACTGTCATCTTTGGGTTGCTGGGTTAAGACTGTCCTCTGCTTCCAAGCATTTGACAGTGTAGGATGGAATCTTCCGACAGTTATTTCTGACAGGTGTACCTGTAAGTGGTTTTGCTCCTTAAATGGTTTATCTTAACCATTTTATATTAATGTTCATCACCTTGAACTTGTAGCTTGTACTTTTGGTGAACTTCCTGGCAGCTTTAGCTATTGCGTAGCTTGGAAATATGACAAGGCAGTGATACTTAGATATAGGCTGTCACTGCTCACCATGGGCCTCCTTTGCTCCTTCACAGGGCACCGCTCTGCCACGAGGCCAGCATTAAGCTTTGCTGTCACTGTTTAAAGCCCCAAGCAAGGAGCTTTGTCAGTTTTAAAGCTGTGGGATTGCAAGGACATCGTGGAACGGAGCAGGGCTGGCACTCAGCACTCTTTATGACACAATAGCCCTCTGCACGCGCGTGGAAGGTTGTCCCACAGAGGGGGATCAGGGCCTCTTCATCATCTAGAGTGCAGAACACACAACAATGGGCCCGAGTTCCCCAAAGCCAGATTCTGGCTGACCACCAGGAAGGACTGCCTGATGGTTAGACCAGTTTGAGAAAGGAGCCCATGGCCTAGGGAGCGGGTGGGCTCTCCCACACTGGAGGCCTTCAAGAAGCAGCTGGGCAGCCATGCAAGAGGGTTGCTTGAACTTGGACCCCTGCACTGAGCGGGGCTTGGACCTGGCGGCCCCCTGGCCCCTTCCACCTCGACTGTTCTGCGGTTCTATGTGTGTTCAGCTACCTCTTGCTCTCTTGGTGAGGAAGAGGAGCACTCGCTTCTCTTGTGTGCTGGCTCTCCGCCTGACAAGCAAGCAAGGGCTAGCAACGTGGGGAAGGAGCGGGGGAGCCACAGCAGCTGGGGGCGAGGGTGGCGAGTAGGGGGAGTTGCTGAGGTGGGAACCCCATGGGGATACCCCTTGGGAGCCAGCTGTGGAGCAGAGCAGGGCAAGTAGGCATAGGCCAGCGGGGGGGGGGGCGGGGGCACGCAGAGGTCCAGACTGAAGCCTGGCACCCCGCTTTTGGCCCACGAACTGGAGGTTTCTCATGCCCACTTCCTGTGGAGTACAGAGGAAGCTGCAGCTCCCGTGCTTTTCGGATCACCCATTCGCTTGGCTGCACTGCTTTTCCGTTCCTCGTCCGAAGCTTTGAGGTCTGCCAAGCTCCATAACACATAATTACTTCCATGTCGAAATGTGACGATTCTGCACTTCGGCCATGGTTCGGATTCTGATGTGACAATTCCATTTGGTTACCCGCTTGACCCCGTGAATTGAATGCCTGGGAGGCTGCCGCTTCTCTCTCTTAGCCCCTCTATTCAATTTGCTTCTCTCAGCTTGGGCAGGCAGGAAGAAATAGCAGAACAAAACTTCATTTAAATCTGACCAGAGACGGGAAAGCTATAGCTTTAATTTTTCTTTTATTAGGCTTCACCTCTCTTCCCACCTTTTTCTCCTTCTTGTAACAATTCTATCAGAAAACCATGCTTTTAAGAAAGAAAGAAAGAAAGAAAGAAAGAAAGAAAGAAAGAAAGAAAGAAAGAAAGAAGAAAAGTTTATACCTCCCATTTCGGGCTCCTGAAGGTAAAAATATAGTATTTGCTGCTGGAGTGAGAGATTGCGCTGTCAAGATTTTGTGAGCTGTTCTATCACAGTGGCCAGACCTTTTTATTGTCCCTCAGGATCAAAGGACTACTTTATGGCACACCTTTCATTATAGCTGAAGTACTAAGATTTTGGTTCAGGGAGAGGCCGTCGCTGCGTTCATGTCATATCTCACCATCTTCCTGGTGGGACTAGACTTAAACCATGTGAGATCTCAGACCAGGAATAGCATCCTATAACCCATCAAATGATTTTAGGAATGTAGAACACTGCCTTGTCCTGGATCGGTTCACAGTCTGTTACAAGCTGCAACTGGAAATACGGATTGCATCTGAGCAGTCCTACTGAGCCGCTCTCCATTTTATAAAACTCAGTCAGCAGTGAATAAAGATGCTGCATGGGATCTTAAGCAATAATGGAACAATGGATTGAAGTATCCCAGTATGACTAGTCGATAACTGGTATCTATCTTTGTTGGTCTCTGTCTCAGAAGAGATACTAGATCTTAGGTTATGTTTGATTCAGCAGAAACTGGGGTTTTGTGTGTACTGAAAGCTGCAGCATCTTTTTAATAAGGATTTACCTGAATCGGCCGATGGTTGGAGGTATAATCCAGCTAATATGTCTCTAGTCAAATGTTCTGGCAAAGTCCAGTGGCTGCTTCTTTATGGATAAACTTTGTGATGGAAAATTCTTTAATATTTCCAGATATGCTTGGTTATAACTATCTATACAGTTGCTCTTGGATCCTAACACAAGGCCAACATAAATGAATTTTCTGTGCCCTTCAGACAGCTAAAAGTCCAATATTAGAGCACCGGAAGGGCAAACAGCCACCTTTGTTAACAATGTGTTGGAGACTTGACACTTTTGATTTTTGAATGTTCCTCTGGATTATTTCTTCATTTATTTAAGGCTTTTATATACTGTCCAACTCCCAGTGTCTCGGATTACATTAAGTCTCCGCTGCCACAATTCAAACCCTGAAAGCATGAAAGCCACAGTTCAGTCTTGCTGGCATTCTGGTTCACATCCGTTCACTTTCTGGCATTTGCAATTCTTTCTTGCCCTCACGGCAGCACAGAAATATTCCAGAAAGAAAGCTTATTAGCATGCATTTGCAATACTCGCTTGCTGTTTGCTATTTGTTCTCATTTCGTCTGGCTTAAACTTTCCAGAAGTGTGTTAATCCTTGTTTGCTACATTTTTCTTTTCTTTTTTACAAATTGTTCTCCACGATCTGACAAGGTATTAAGGGATAACTGTGAGGTCTGGGTTTCTTCATGTTATTTTGCATATTATACAACAGGATGCATTCCTATCTTAATCCCCAATTCTTTCACTTCTGCATGGTGTTCACATAGGATGCTTCCTCTCCAAAGTATCCATATAATTGCTTCTAATCTAGTCATAAAAAAAGACTAGGGAAAAAATTCCTGGGTCTCCTGTACATGTGGCATTTAATCTGGTGCTTTTACCACAGCTTCTGCCTCTGTTGTCTTTGCATGAGGAAAACCTCCTTCTCCACACGTCTCTTTCTCCCCTGGGGTTTTCCTCCCTGGCTTTCTAAATGTCTCCTTACTCAATACAAGGTCACACCGCAGTTTAGAGTGGAATTATACACAATTATAGATTGTACACAAGGCTTCTCTAATAAATAACGTTGTCACCCAGGAAAACACTGCATTATCTGTGCGCTTTAAAAATGCCACAGAAATGGCTGCGCAACACAGGAGCTGCCTGGGAGGAGGAGGAGGAGGCGTAAGGCCCATGTGCGCTTTTGTGAGTCAGGGATCGAAATGCCTCTCGTGGAGAAGCGCCGAGTCTTTGTCTGCAGGCCAGGCGCCCCTGTCCGGGAACTTTGCTTCACCTCGCCAGTCCTCAGCTGCTCTTCCGGCGGCTCTTGCTGCACTCTTGGCTCAGATGTGCCGCCAAAAGCCCGACCAAATGTGAGCCCCCTCCAAGGCCAGCCCCGCCATGAGGCATGGTCTTCACTCAGCTATAATACATAATACAGTGAATAATAGCAATAATAATAAGATATAGCCATAATCTCCCCCAAAGACAAAGTCCCACCCAGGAGGACCCTAACCCTAGCCCCTAATGTTCTCAGAGCAGCTTTGGGGACAGCAGCTGTAGCTTTTGGGGACCACCCGTCCGTCCCCACTCTTGGAGGATAAGCTATGCTGTGTCTCCCAAACTAGCTCGCTGTCTTCCATACACTCTCAGGTAGGAGGTGTGGGGGCTTGTCCTTGCCCCCAGGCAAACACAGAACATAGGAAATTGCCCTAGATTGAGTTATGCCATTGCTGCCCTCAAGCAGTCACTCCAGCAAGTTGCAAAGCTATTTTGAGGTCTTTATGGGTAGGCCGAAAAGGAATTTGGTCCCAGTTCAAATCCAAGTTGGAAAAACCATCTAGACTTTTCTGCTGCTCCCAGCCTCCTCCTCCTTCCCCCTCAAGTATCGTGTAATATTTCTGCACCTTAAATATTTTTGGGCCAGGCTCTTTCCCAGGCAGCTAATTATAAACTTCATTATAATTGTTCATTATATTCTTCTATCGTTCAATTAGTTTAACAAGTTGCCAAGTGGAATACAAACCTGGCAATTAGCTTGATCTAATGGCAATGAACCCCTGAAAGGGGCTTACTGAAAATATCCCTTTATAGTTCTTTTTTTGCATTGTATAAAAAGAAATGCCAATCAGTGAAGAACAGCAAAAAGTAAAATATAACATATCCGGATCTTTTCCAGAAAAGTTAATAAAAAAGAAGAGGTCTGGACATGTCATGTGAACACAATCACTGTGGTGTCAGATAAGGGTTTTTCCCCTTCTTCCCCATACAATATGGTGAGTAATGCTATTGCTATTTTCGTTTTAAGAACACTTGATGGTTGAATGCATAGAATGGGCAAAACAGCGAACTTTGACCCTATCATGTATTTGTGACTTTTGCTTGCTTAGATGGGCAATTTCAGAATGTGGAGCAGTGCTGAAAAGGAGGCAAGGGCCGGCAGGACGATGTGCAAGGACATTTTGATGAGCAGGGACCCCGGCCTCAATTGCTGCCCCTCAGATCCCCGTGTTCCCCCTCTGCTTAGCCGCAATCCCCACAACAGCTGCCAGGAAGTGAATTTTCCCAGCTATAGAACATGAATTTTTTCCTACCATGCCAAGTATTTCGGTGTGCCGAGTATTCTGAATTGGCCATTATAGCTCATTGACTCGGTTCAGACCATACGATAACAATGGTGGGTTTCTTTTAATGGGTTGTTCACGGATAACAAGCTATTGTTCAGACCACGTGACAACCCACATTTCAACAACTCACACTCGGCCCACACAGAATCCCTGAATGGGCTTATTGTGTTGTCAGAACCCAGCCACTAGCTCTGCAAAAGTTGGGAAAGCTCCTGGAACTGGTTTGTTGCTATGGGTAATTTTTAGACTCTCTTCTGGAGCCTTGTTTTGGCGATTGTCACGAGGAGCCCCTGCACTTCCAAATGTGCCACTGAGTCCCTCTTCTGGACTTGGCCACCGCATAGGACCATGGATGCGTCTTATCTTGGCCCATCCAGCCCAGGATTGGTGGCACTGACCAAGTTTGCACAACATGAGGCCTTGGTGATTTTTAAATCGCTCCCATGCATCCTGGCCGTGTTCTGCCCAGTTTGCCAAATTACCCTTGCAGCTACTTGTGTGAACCTGGTGAGGGTGGGTGTGGTCGGGGTTGTTAACAAACTACGTACAGCCTGTGGCCTGTTCCGGAGTTGGTGGGTGGTTTGTTCTCTCTCTCTCTTTCTCTCCCCCCCCCCTTCTATATCAGCTGGTAGCCAAAGTTCTCTGGGCAATTACAGCAACCCATGAAAAATAGAACCCAAGTCCCCGTGGCTTATTTCCCCCTCTGTGATTGTGCAACCCTTGTCTATACGCTATGCCAGGGGTGCAACGGCATCTCCATCTTTCATTCCACCCTTCCACCCTCAAGTCTGGCTTTAGGCTGCGGCAGGAGGTGGGCTCCCTGTGGATCCCGCCCCCCAGGACCTTCTCCCCAGTGAGTCTGGGGTTCTGAGAATTCGGTGCAAACGCCGCAGAGGACATACACCCTGTTCCGTTTCTCTCCAGTGCAGCTCCTTGCTTGCTTGAGGGGCAGAGAGCAGGGGGCACCTGAACGCTCCTTTCCCCCCTCAGCCCCAGGAGGTCTTTCCCGTGGGTCACTGCTGAAGAGTGGAAGCGCCATTCCTTGTGCTGTGCCCAATTCAATCTGAGCAACACCCAGTTTGCGTAATACGTTTCTCTCAAGAAATACTTTTTGACACCAGTAGCCAAGAAAAAGTCAATCCCTTTGGAAGGTTTGGCCTATTTTCCACGCTAGACGTTTACCAGGTTTTATCCCCAAATTGCAGGCCTGGACTTTCTCTGCATGTGCATGTGATGCTGAGACTACAACAACTTGGCTGCAGCACAGTGGCAAGCAGAGGAAAAAAGAGTTAGAGGTTAAAAACAATTTCTCCAACCGACTCTGTAAACAGAATGTGTCGCTGAATCTATTTGGAGTCACAGATTTTATTTTCTTTCAGTTTTTGCTTTGCAATCTTTGTATGCAACCCTCCCATGGATGTTTCATGTTCAATTAGAACCATAAAATACAGCTAAGCCAATCTCATTTCAATTACAACCCTAAAAATAGCTCTCTGAAAGTGCTATCCAGCCTCGCACAGAGATGCAAAGCAAACTTATTAAGACTAAAAAGAGCAACACTTTACACAATTAAATTCCCAGTCCAGCACCTTAGTTAAAGGACGACAGAAACAACAGAATGGATCAGATCCCATTTAAGGGTCTCAAAATGAAAGGGGGCAGCTGCATATTCCTTGGAAGCAAGGTCCAGAAATGTGGGGCCACCACTGAAAAGCCCTCCGTCTAGGACCTGGCAGTCTAGGAGATTTGGATGGTGGTTCTGCAATTCAGTGCTGATTCTAAGCTCATGAGGGCACATAGGCAGCGACGCAACACCTGTGGGCATTCTTCTGGACCACCCAATGCTCAGCCTGGTGCTTCCAGATATGTTTGGGGTGCAGCTCCTCTCGACATCCATCAGTATCGTTTCTTGGCCAGTGTGCTTGGAGGAAGCTTTGTTTATGAAGGTGGTTCCCAGCAATGGAAAAAGGCTGGGTAGAAAGTTCCAAAATGGGGTGGTCCTTGTTTCCAGTGCTCCCCCCCCCAAATAGTGAGAATTCTCCTGGGACAGGACACACAACACTTCCTGTTCACCTGGAATGGCTGTTTTGGCAGAGGAAAGGGGGCATGGGGAAGGCGTCCCTTGTGCTTGGGCAGGGTCTGAGGAGATAATGAGAATGGATGCTCATCTTGCTTCCCTTCCCAGCCACACGTGGGCTGGGCTGGGAGGACTGGCAGGAAAAGAAGCGCTTCCCCCCACCGGTGGGGAGCTAGTCCTGCAGCGTGCCAGGTGTCGATCCTCTTCCTGATGCACGGCTCCCCACATCACCTGAACAGCAAGGTGTGTGGAAGGGTTGGCTTGGGAATTGCCCCAGAACCCATGGCTGGCTTGCATCCAGAAGACCCTCTGGGTCTGGATGTCACAGGCAGCCATGCGCCGAGAGGGTAAGTAGGCAAACGGAGCAGCATGCATCCGGCCTATGGGGGTGGGAAAAAGATGGCTTGGGGGTTGCTTTTCCCTTGAACACGTGCCCCCAGTCATAGCCTGTCATCCTGACAGTGAGCAAGAAAAGCATTCTGCATTGTGGAGCCCAGTATGGAAGGCCTGGGACCCAACCAGGTGCTGCATGCCAAGCATCCCCCCCTCCCTCAGCAACTCTTTCCATCTCGACAATTTTCATCTCAAATTTGGGACATCCAACTGAATGCCACACGCATGCAATTTTCCGATTCAGCGCCACTTTTCTTCCCTTCAGTTCCAGCGTCGCCATCTGACAAACGCATCACTTTGACTGATGGATGGGTTTTGTGAAGGCCTTTCTTAATGCGTTCCCTCGATGCTCTTACAGAGCTTCCTCCCAGGGGCTCCGGCTCCCGGGTAGCAAGGCAGAGATGAAGCGCTTGTCTTGCGGAAGAGACGAGGAGCCACACTCAGCATGGTCCGTGCGCGTGCGGTCCCTCGCGTCCTCCTCTGTCCCTCCCAGCTTCATCCTTGCAATGTGCTACTGCACCTCTTCCTGAGTTGCAATTAGTCTCTTTGTCAGCCAGAATCTTGGACAGGTGTCAAGAATCTTCTCCCTCAACCGGCTGAGATGAAAGATGCCACTCCCACCAAAGCCGAAGCATCTTGCGGAGCGAGTGTGCACGGGGCAAGCAAACGCAAGGGACACACTCTTGTGACTTCCCAGGTCCCACATCACTTATCTGGATCCCAGTGGAAGGCACCGCGCAGCTTCATGGGCATGCATGTTTTGTCAGAGGTTCGGTGTTGTGCATCTCTGTTTCTGGAGCCCTTTGCAGAGAGCTGCTCTCCCTTTTCCGTGATCATCCCTTCCCAAATGCCAGAGAATCCTAACCAGTGAGAAGAAGCATTTACTTGACCTTTATCCATGGACGAGGTCACGCTTTTGCAAAAGGGTGGCTGTTGGAAATGCCATCCTCCAAGCAGGTTTGCCCACGTGAAGCACCATGGATAGCTCCCATAACGCTCAGAATAAAAGCTTCAGGCCCCACCAACCTCAGCGTCATCACCTTTCCTCCAAAGTGCAACAAGATTCCACCCGCCCGGCCCAGTCCTAGCGGCCCACCAAATCATAGTAAAAACCTCAGTTTCTCCCTCTGTCTCTCTAGAAGGAAACACAACAGTTCAGACTTTCCAAGCACCCTCCATCTGGCTGCCATGCTGTGGCAAGGAACTCCTCCAGATGGTATCCTGGCGTCCTCGCGGATGGCTCGGCATGGTAATGTCTCCCAGCTAATTCTTTATAATGACAGAGAGCGAACATCTGGATAGGATCAGGGTGCCTTATTAGGGTTTGCTCTCCCTGAGCTCAGAAATCACAATTACACTTTGACGTCTGGAGTATCAGAATTAATCGCACTACACCAAGCAGGGCGATCCACCTCTCAGGGGACTGTGGGGGACAAGCTGAGTCCCCTCTCTTGGAAAAATGAAAAAGCCCTCCTGGAACTCTCTGCTCTTGCTTTTTCTGAGACCAGTGGAACTCTTCGGGACCTTTCGGGAAGGCCTGCAAGAAGACGGCTTGGCAATTCATCCCTGTGAGATGAACAGAATAGCCTGTTAGGACCAGGTCTTCTTGCAAACCTTGGGATCCCTACTTTGGGTCCCTTGCCCTCAACCCAGCACCCTCCTTTTGATGGCACCCCTGCAAAGCAGGAGATGAAGGGGAACGTTTAGAAGAATCCTAAATAGAAGGTGTTATCTTCTGAGAACCAGTGTGGTGTAGTGGTGAAGAATGCTGGATCGGAACTCAGGAGATGAGGTTCCAGTCCCCGCTCAGCCTGAGATAATGAGCACTGTCCTGGCAGAGGTTCATTAAAACTGAGCATATCTTTCCCGTGGTGGCGCTGGGGAGCACAGGATGAGGCCCTCCAGCTTAGGACCAGCTCAAGATGGGCTGCCTGCTCCAGCCACAAGGTTATTTTGGAAGGAGTTTCCCCTTGGTTGGTTCTGGCCGAAGGCAGTGCTCTGCCGTGCCGTGTTCCGCCGTGTTGTGATGCATTAGAGCCGGGTCCTGCCACTCAGGCTGGGAAGGGGACAGACAGGTTGTTCTTCCAGCCCTGCCGAGCTTTCTGATGGCCCATGGATAGTCTGGCGCTCAGTGCTGCGGAAAGCCATGCTCCACCCACCCACGCACGCTTTCCCGCCTGGCTGCTGAGCTGTCTTGTCACACAAATGACCCCCTGATGGCTTCCTCCTTCCAGCATGTGGCCGCTGCACATTGTCAGCCAGGTTCACCTTCCACCTCAAAATCACAGAAGCAAATCGCAGGATGCTGATGGTGAATGCTTCACAGCATCCATTTAAGGAAGGGGTCAGCCGGAGGGCGAAAGAAAGCTTTCTTCATCTATGCACTCATGAACACATGTGAGACGGAGCTGTGGCACATGGGCCCTCCGTGTGAGCTTCCCAGTGGCATCTGGTCGTCTACTGTGGGAACGGAATGCTGGATTCAGTACACCTCTGGTGTGATCCTGGAAGCTCTTACGCTTTTAGAATCAAGGGCAGCATGTGCCGCAAACCTGTGACAACGTGGTGGTTGTCACAGAACACAACTTCAGGAGGATCTGATCTTCCCTTAAGAAGAAACGTAAGTTTCTAGTCCTTATTGTTCCTTTGTAACTTTTTAAAGTATGATGAAGATGGACTTGAACACTTTCTGGGTAGCTCCAGATAAACTCTCCAGATCATTACACATGCCACTGTAGAGGTTGGTTTTGTGTCCCTGCTCTCCTCCCAGTAGGAGTTTCACCTGTGCCGGAAACAAGCAGGTTCCCTTTCATGGGGTCATCTGTGCTTTTCATGGAGACCTCGGAATAGAACAGGGCTAGGGGGACCTGGGCACCCATCCCCAGCCAGCCGCGCCTCTCACTCAGCCACGTTAGGGCCATCCGTGTCCTTTGGGCCAAGCTCCTGGCACCACTGTCGTCAGGAGAAACAGAGCGTCAACCTTGCAAGCTCCATCCAGCCCTACTGGAGGTGTGAAGGGGCCAAATCATTTCTAGCGGGCAAAGGCCTCCCCTTCAACCAGTTTAGTTAGCAGGCTCACTGCATTTCAAGCAAATTGCATATTGCCCAAACCTGGCTGACAAACCCCCTTTGCCTTGTGAATCGTTGCGAACGAGCCGGGGAGCTTTGATTATTGGGCAGTATACAAATGAAATTGTTATTGTTAATCATAATAAATTGACCAATTAAATCCATTGCAGCTTAGCAGTTGTGATGCCCATTAGAATAATGTCTTGGCAAGGGCCATTCTTTTTACAGGAAGCACAGAATAAACAGAAGAGAAAATAAGTTGGCAGTGGTGACACGAACTCATCCCTTAAGGTTGCTGCCGCCTTTTCTGGCCACACCAGGACTGTGGACTCTGATTACTGGAATGACAGCTCCTAGCAGGGTCTCCTTCTGTTCTAGTTGCCATTACTTTCTGCCTCTGCTTTGCCAGCCTACAGTTTCTAGAGATGGGCCCCTCAGTGCATGCCCTACAGCTCCCATCACTCCCAGCCAGCATGGGAAATGATCAGGGATGATAGGAGCTGTAGTCCAAAGCTTTGGGAAGGTATCACTTTGGGAAGGCCTCCCTAGATTTAAGGAGCTCCCTACATGTCCAAAACTCATTACTTTGGACCCCACTGTTTATTTTATTTATTTATTTATTTATTAAAACATTTATATGCCGCCCCATCGCAACAAAGCCTCGGGGCGGCTTACAACATATTAAAATAACAATAAGATCACTGTTGAGCTCCTGTGTAAGCTGTTGCTGCAACTCTCCCTTTTATCCATGTTTGGATAATCGCCGTAGCATAATGGTGGTCAGCATGTCATGAGCGGAGCCGTCTGGAGCTGGGGGTCAGACTAGATGGCCCACGAGACCCCTTTGGACTTGCTCTGTTTCTATGGTCTATATTTTTATAACAGAAAAGATTGCAGAAAAGTGCTCGTATTTTATTCTGCTGGCCAGGTAATCCTATGTGTGTCTACTCAGCAATTAATCCCACTATACTCAATGGGGGTCCTTTTCTTGTAAGTATGCTTGAAATTTCAATCTGGGGATTTTCTTTATAAGGCCTTCATCTCGCCATTTTACTAAGGCTTCTGCTTCCAGATTCTTTGTGAAATTAAGACCAGCTCCTTTATACATGCTTTTCCTCAGGATTTTTCTGTTTTTCTTTATAATTCCATTGCACAACCACTAGGTGGCACTGTGACAGTGTAGGTTTGCACAGGTGCAGGCTGGTTTCGGTTTCATGGGGCCATTCACTCTATCTGTCTGTCTGTCTGTCTGTCTGTCTGTCTGTCTGTCTGTCTATCTATCTATCTATCTATCTATCTTATAGGAAAGATGCTAAAATGGTCCAAAGAACAGGTGGGGCCCTGATAGGAGCTGATTGGTTGGACTATTAATTACAATGACAGAGAAATGCTCAAGGTGCCTGTGCAGGAATCTGACACATGGTCCCTTTCTGTGTCCAGTTCCTTTCTGCTGCCATGTACAAAAATTTACTTCTCCATTTGAACAGTCCCTGTTTGGATCCTAGCGTGATGCTCCATGTCACAATCGGCAACTTCAACGCTTCTTATCATCATTTAATTAATTATTAGTAGCAACTCTCTTTTTTAACTTTGTAAAAGAAATGGGCTGTTGAATGGAGTGTATCATAGATAATTAAACTTACTTTTGCTCATTAAAGCCAAGTTAGCTGCTAAATGCGCCGTGACGTTATTTTAGTATGGTGAGCCCGAAAGATGAAAAAGCACAAGGTGATCTCGATTATAATCGCAGCGAGTTCTCTTTAATTAATCTTACGTTTCCTTCAGGAAATGTAAGAAGTGCAGCACTCTCCCCCCGCCACCTTCCCTATCATTTATCTCATTCCCCCCGAATGAGTTCCACTCGAAATCTATCACCCTCAATTGGATAATGTTACATCTTTTCCCCCTTCAGGAAAAAAGAAAGATCAGCCTTTGTGTGCATCTCACAACTGGTGGTGGGATGTAAGATTTTAATTTTTTATGACAATCATAGGAGCAGTTAAGCAGACAAACAAGATTACCCCCAGAGTTACATAAAAAGCTAATGCAGAAGCAATGGGGGAAACCGCAGACATGCACACACAAAACCGTGGCTGTATCCTGGAAGCTTTGTGGCAAAGGAAAACGTCTCTCCACATTCTTGCAATCGTATTTACAGCTTCTCTGGATCTGGAGGAAGCGTGGCTGAATGCCAGTTCCTTTGAGGCGACCAGCAAGGAAGGCGTGTACCTTCACGCCTTGCTTCTAGTCTGCCGACGTGTTTACTCCCGTCCCCGGAAGCTGCAGCCTTTCTTGTAATCTGCTAGGGCTCTTCCCGGACCTGGCGAAGGGGATTGAGCCTGGGGTTGAGACGCCGGAGATCCAGGCTGCAGGCCCCACCTGGGCCAGGGCATCTACTGGGCTTTGGGCCAGCCACAGTTTCTCAGCTTCACCTGCCTTTCAGGGTGACTGTGAGGATGAGTGGACGGCTGCAGGACCATCATGCCCCTTCCAAGAGGACAAGGACAGGAAAGAAATGGAAGACGTGCGTGGCCCTGCAGGGGAGCTGGGGCTCCCTTGCACCAGCCCCTTTTAAATCGTGAGGATGCTGACGTCCTCGCCCAAGTCCTCCCTCCCGTGCCCCCTCTGACCTCCCCTGGATGAAAGCCCTGTTCCTGGTGGAGCTGAGACGAGGACTGCTCGGATTGGCTGGTTTACTGGTGTGGATCCACACGGCTGCCTGAGCTTTGGGTCATTCCTTAGGGGTGCAGCTCTGGAATATCACCTGCACCCCATATCACCGGTCCTGAGGGTAAAATGAAGAGTCCATGGGGCCCAACACACCATATTAACTGACACTGAATGGCTTTCTTAAAACAAAAAAGAACGACTTTGGATTTGCTGTCTGAAGTTCTGATTTTGGTGGAGCCAAGCACTGCGGCAGAAACTGGGGGGCTGTGCCTGTGACCCCCTTAAAAACAGCAACCGGGATTTGGGGGTGCTGCTTTTTCAGGCGGCTCCTGCTTCCTCCTTCCTGAAGGATGCAGATGGGTGATCGCCATAAAGGGGATGCTGTTTTGGCTGTTACACCTGGACATGGTGATGCGGTTGGGTGGATTGGCAGGACAGGTGGACATGGGTACAGGATGTGGTCAGGGAAGGTGGGCCAATGAAGAGGATGCAATGCGATGTGACAACGCGGAGACTGAAGGCAACTGAGAGCGCAGGGATGGCAGGAGATCTTGGCAGGTGCCCTCAACCACCATGAGAAAGTGGCCAGGAGTTCCGGCTGAGCACTAAGAGAAGGACGCTGTTCAATTATCTGCTCCTCTTCTATTTCTCAGTCGTTAGCCAGCCTGTTTACCCCTCATTCCCTTGAAGGACATGAGTTGTTTTTATCGAAATTAAAACCCATTGGAGTGAGTGGACAAGAATGGCCGCGTTATTCACCCCACCCATGTCTTGAGTTTGACAAGTCGCTGTCCTTAAAAATGCCCACCCATAAATCACATTTTTCTGCCCTGCTTTCTCGCTTAGGTGGGTTCCCTCCCCCCGTCGATGCTGCAAGAGAATTAGTAGCCACGAGGGGGCAGTCTTGTTACTGTTTTGTCAACAAGTTGTGGGTTTGGGAAGAAATGAACAAATGCTGATATAAGGGAAAGACGGGGCACGGAGTGTGCAGAATGAGAGAGGTTGTTTCATTACCATGCAGAGAGCCTTTTAAGGAAAGTCTAACTAATGTCCCTTTAATCATTTTAACAATATATATTTAAAATTGGGGTGGGGGAATAGAGCTCTGTCTCTCTTTGGCAATTTACCAGGATAATTTATTTTATATGGGGAAAGAGCTCAATCAAGAAAGACATCCGCTTGGGTAAACACACTTGCATGGTGCAGACTAGGGGTTGGTTCATATGGGATGTGTTTGGAAAATGCACATTTTATTTCCTTCAAAATGCATGTCTAAAAGCATGTGCAAATGAGCCAAATCTTTGGATGCAGATTGAGGTCATGTTTTCTAAAGTGCGGCATGACCTTTGGTTGTCATCCAGACCAAAAATACGGATCGATCCCTTGGTGTTTAAGTGCCTGGTCCTATATCCAGTTACTTATGAGTATATTCTGCTGAACTTTGTGGGTTTTACTTAGTGCACCTGCTTTGGATCGGGCGACCTGGTTGCAATCCTTAAAGATGCTTACTGGAGAAATCCTGTGCATTTCTACTTTATAGGCAAAATTTATAGAAATTTTGCCTATAAATTTCCAAATAAATAAATAAAAATAAAATGTTCATCTCACTGGGACTTGCTGCAGTGCATGCTATCGCAGGATTTCAGCTTAAGTCCCAGCAAACGCAGCCAGCCTTATTTTCGAGTCAATGTGCCTTAAGCAGGGATGTGTGAAAAATCTGATAGAGGTGAAAATCTGATGGTTTTTTTAAAATTCAGCCTTCTGGATTTCGGTTTGCTAGTCCTGGTTTGTTACTCAGTGTGGTGCAAGTTATGCCAGCTCACAGGCTTCTGTCTCGAAGGCTGAGATTTGTGCATGGAAAAACAACAGATTGGTAGCCACCAGAAGAGAAGTCGGGGTGGGGTGGGGGACCGGTACATGTTCCTCATGAGATTTTATGCAATTTGCACTAGAGTTTCATGGGTTTTGCATGCTAGTTTGTGCAAAACGCTCAGCATCCCATGGTTTGTGCAAATTTCATTAGCATTGTTTTAAAAATGCACAAGCCAAAGCCTGTATTAGAGATGAAAGTCCACAAAACAACCAGCCAACCAACAAAAAGAACTCTGACTAGATTGGAAATGGGCAGCAAGTTTGCTGATCATAAAGGAGCCATACTTTCTAACATTGTACATCCCCAACACACTCCATATTCATTATCTGTTTTAAGAGTAAGCTTTCAATTTACTCCAAGGACTAGGCCACTGGTGAGACAAAATGGAAGCCGTAATCCAAAACATCTGGAGGGCATCAGGCAGAGAAAATTGCTCTAACCACTGTGACTGGTAGTTCATCTGAAGATCAGACAGCTAAGCAGTGAGACCCATTGAGTTCCGTGGGATTTATTCCCAGGTGCGGTGGCACAAGATTACAGCCTAATGCAGGGTTTCTTTTAGTGAATAGCTTCTCTTCCCGATTTGTTCCTTTCCTCCATTTCTCAGAAGAAAGCAAGGAACCCGATGCATGTTGTCGTGCATCCTTTGAGGGGAACACCAGACCACAGATGAAGACAGAGGTGGCTACACAGGCCAGATCATCTAGCAGGACCGTCCCTCCAATGCAGGCAACCCCCTTTTTGATCTTCCTTCGAGACCCTGTTCTTAAATTATGAAGCAGCCCTGATTCATGAGCGTGGCCCATTTGCAACGGCAGAGCCATTCCTGCACAAGACGCTTAATGGAAGATGTAAAATGTTGATGAGCTGGGTTCTCCCGAGCTCTCTGCTCGGAGATGCTGCCATTCTGTCTCATTTGAATAGTCTTCCGTCTTGTGCACTGCCTGCCTAAGTGGACCACCCGGTGGAGCAATTAACCACAAAGCGACAACGAGATTGTAATTGTGAGCGAGGCGTGAGCAGCCCCCAGGTGAGGCGCAGGGATGTCTTGCCAGCCGACCAAACACGGCCCATGGGGGGATCGGTGACCAGTCCAGGCTGCCAGCTTCTTTCTCAAGCTTTCCCCTTCCCAGCAGGCGAAGGCTCTTCTTGATCCGCAGCTCATTCCAACCAGAGGAGTCTTTGTCCTCCCAGCACAGCATCTTTGGAAGCGAGGTGGTCGGTTTGCTTCCTCCACTTTGGGGAGGATCCTTCAGAGCATCAAGGGGCCCTTTCAAGTCCAACCGTTGTTTGTCTGCAGAGGAGCTCCTGCATATTGCAAAGGAATGTGCAAAATATTCAAGTGAACAGAGATGGAATTACGGCCAGACCTACCTGATGCCTCTTTGGGATGCTGGAAGGTCGTATCTCAGGAACTTCCAGAGAACAACATAAATGCATTGAGAACATCTCTTCCCTTTCAGTCTTTGGGGTTGGAGAGTGGGTCTGAGAAAGCCACACTCATGCCCCAGTGATCTTCCTTAGGATGCAAAAAATAAGACCGTGGACTTGTATCTCAACATGCACTGTACATCTTTGCTCCACTCCCTTCACCATAACAACCCGAAGCAAAATGCACAGATATGTGCGTGTGGAGTTGCGGCTGAAATGTGCCCCTTTTGAGCACCCCCTTGGGGCATGAGGCCCCAGGGACGCGGTGGCCCTGGGCAACGCTGCCTTGGCGCTGCTCTGCCGATTCATCAGGGAGCAGTGGGCAATGCAGAGCGGAGGGTTGGTGCTCACAAGCCACGCTTTGGGACCCACCATCTTAATGTTCCCAGAATGCCAAGCATCCTGGAGAAACTAAGCCGGAGCATTTGCATTGTCCCTCACTTCCCATTGAAGAGACTTTTTTTAAAGGATGCTGACGAGAGGAGCAGGTGGAACTCTGCAGTGAGGCATTTCCTCACCATCTCAACCACAGGCCAGGCCTGGGCCAACGGAGAGAAGAGCAGGTTGGGGGAACATCATCCTCAGTGCAGTTGCTGCTTCTCCACTCCTTCCTCTCCCGAGGCGTCATGGAGGGGAGATGCAACAGAATCTCTGTGCTGTGCGAAGTGCTTCTGGTTTCACGCAGCTCAGCAGCAGCAGTGGGTGCCTCTGTTGTTTTGGGCAGGACAGGAGTATTGACCTGAGACTCAGGGGATCCGGGTTCTAGTCCCTGCTCGGCCGTGGAGCCAACTGGGTGACTCCGGGCCAGCCACGGACTCTCAGCCCAACCTACCTCCCAGGTGTGTTGTGAGGATGAGATCGAGAGGAGGCGATTGCGAGGATCATGCAAGCTGCCTGGAGCTCTTTGAAGGGAAAATACTGGCACAGAAATATCATACCTACGTAAATGAATACGATGCAAATGTTTTGCAGATGTGCCATTCCTGAGACATGATGCTATCCCTGATTAATACGTCTTTTCTTTCTCCCTTGAGTTCCACTTTGCCTCTCACTCTTTCTTTTTTTAAACAGGGGCAAAAGAGATTACGAACAAAGAGACACCAAAGCAGTAATTTGCTTTCTTCCAGCAATGGCTGAGTGATTGCAGGTGAGTTTTATGTCTCCGTAGTTCTGCTGGAGATTACACTGGAGATCTAAGTCCACTGGTTCAGCAACACAATGTACCTCCCAGCCCTTAATTTCTCAGGCAAGCAGGTGGTCTGAAGGGTAGAAAGATCCCAGAATACCCATGGAGCAAGAACAAAGAAGGAGAAAAACATACCCCTGCTCAACTTTTAAATCTCTGTCTGGCACGGCCCCCAGCTGGGTCAAAGCAGTGGTCCACCTTCACCACCGAAGCAGTTTCACCACCTTCTCATTCTGGGACTATTTTATTCTGCTCATACGGCTCAGTCAGGCTCAAGTGACTTGTTCTGGGAAGCAGAGATTGGGCTGGAGACTGGGTCTCCCATATGCCCTTGTGACATGTATGGTACAGTTGACCGCCGGTAGAAGAAAGCAACTTTGCTTCCCCTAAGACCTTCCAGTGGAGATTCTGATGCAGGTCAAAGCTTGCTGACAAAACGCTGCAAAAGGGGGAACTTCCTGGCTTTCCCTCTTGCTTTGCTGTGCAAGGTGGTGCTTGTGCCATGCCGTTAGTGCAAATGACAGCAGCGAGTGGGTTCCAAACCGTGCACAGGAATGACGTTTGCTCGGGTGCTGTTGTTGCTGCAAGCAGGTTTGCGACGGGGGTGCATCATGCTTGTGCAAGGGGCTCCAAAGCGGCTGGGGGGAGGGAAGGCTTTGGCAGAGCTTGGATAACGCTATTTGAGTTTGCAGAATTGACCGGTTGGACCTTGGCCAGGCTCTTCCTTGCGAAGGGAAGCTGTGCTTTATTTAGCGGCAGTGGTGCAAATGTTGTCCAGTCCCCTGCTCAGTGGTCTGCACAGCAATTTCCCCACTGGCTTTGTGGGCTGGTCTGTCCTTGTTCAACTTTTGCAGTATGACCCTGAAGTAGTTGTGGAGATTTTCTCTCCCCAGGAAAATAATCTTGGCCACCAAAGGAAACGGTAGTTGCAAAGAACAAGGTTGGCCTTGTAAGCGAAGTGTGCAGCAACACAGCAAGTGATGTCAACGTGAACACAAGCTGGGCCGCAAAGGCATAGTTGTGGGCATGTCTAGGCCGAAAGACGTCCTACAACTCTCAGGATGCCCCAGCAGGAATGCTGGGAAAGGTAGGACTCTCTTTCTGCCTACACTTGCATGGAATTATGGTGCTTCAAAGCATTTTGCAAGTAGAAAATAAATTCCAGTATTGAGATGAAAAAGAGTCGTACTGTGGGGAGGAAGGAGGGAATTGTGATGCAGCAGCGCAAGCCATGGGTCCTTCCTAATTCCTAACAACCTGACGGAGACAGGAAATTGACGAGATCAGATCTCAAGGGGATTCTGGTCTAGCTAATGTTACTCCTGAACGCCGCCTCACCTATTTTGCTTATCTTTAGTGGAAGGGATATATAAGCACATGTGAGCAGATTAATGCCTCCGTCGTCCTACATACTTCAAAGAACTTTTTCAAAAATATGTATTTTAATACAGTTTGAAAAGTTGCTCTGGATGTTTGGAGCATGAGAACAGTTGAGTGTTACTTTTCATGGGCAACATTTTATCATCCATAAATATTCTAATCCCTTGGATTTTTATTCTCCTGGGTGCTAGGAAAATGTACAAAACTAGTCAGGCCAGAAATCACAGCAGAAAAAAAGTATGTGTAACCAGGGGCACCACGAGGTCCAGAACATCGCTTCCAAGACTTTATCGTGATTAACCTTCACCAACCTGGCATGGGCCAGACATGCCAGACTACCATGTACCTCATTGGGCATGCTGATTGGGGATGATAGGAACTGTTGGGCAGCACCTCTAGCAGGCTCCAGTTTGGAGAAACCTGAACTGGACTGTGTGCCTGGTTGAGTCAGAAATATGGTCCAGGTTATATGGAACAAATTGGCAGCATTTTCAGGTTGCACCACTTCAGATAGGACAGTAAGGAGACTGCACTTTTTCCTGTGTTCCCGCACAGCAAAACCACTCTGCACATAGACAAGTAGCAGATCAGGGCATGCCTCTTCTTAATGGTTTAGCTTGCTACAGGCAGGGAGATCTATTATTAATATGGGTGAGCACCCAAAGCATGTTTATTTGAGAATATGTATTCTAACATGCATACTCTGCCTTTTGCATGGCAGCTTCCACTCTGCGTTATCCTCACAACCAGCCTGTGGGGAAGTGTTGGCTGAGAGTCAGTAACTGGCCCAGACTTTCCCCGGGAGCTGGAGGGACTCAGACCCGGATCTTCTGAGACCCACACCAATGTCACACCGGAGTTCGAACTCATCTGCAGTTTACAGTGAAGCAACTTTCTAGAATGCTTCCAGCTCAGTTTTTGTTGTGCTTCAGGTCTTGGCTTGCTCTAGTTTCGGGTTCTGAATGGCAGTGGATGCTTCAAAGATGCCACTGCAGTTCTGGGCACAGCAAAATGGAAAAGCCTCTTAAGAATTTATGAAAGGGGAAAAAAAGGAATACAGACAGAAAGAACGAAATTCCACTGATGAATGAAGGTGCGTCACTGGATCTCCAAGATACCGGGCTTTTGAAGCCAAATGATATGTCCAGCTGAGTCTGTGAAGGGAAGGCAGTAGGTTTCCAATAATAGCTGTGGCAGAAAAAATAACATCATTGCTATCTGTTCATCTGCTCTAAAAGCACCGCCATGCAGTGGGCGGCCATTAGCTCTCTGCCCGCACCTGTTTCTGCTGCACGCGGTGGGCAAAGTCATTCTGCTTTCTCCTTAAAGCCCTAATGGTGCACTCGGGGGCCCTGCCCAGGGTCTTAGCACCAAAGCCCGGCTTGGCTTGCTCCTGGCACTTCACTTGTTAGCAAGGAGCAAAACCAGGGGCTGTGGTGCTACCTTGCAGGGCTGTTGTGGTGTGACTGGCCTGCAGCTTTGCAGCCTTCTAAGCGGAGCTGTTCCAAGACCAGGAAGCAGCCAAGCCACCTGCCCAGCTCCACCTCTCAGGCGCTGCTGGCCCTGCAATTTCAGGGCTGACTCTGCCATGCTTTTCCTCCCCCCTCCCCCGAAATCCACTTCCCTCCCAGCATTCCCCTCCTTTGCTTGAAGAGCAGCATGGAGCCCATGGATCAGCAGGATCTTTGTGCCCTTCTTCATAGGAGTCCCACGGTCCAGAGCGTTACAGCTTCCACCTCCGAATAGGGCAGATCGAGTCCAAGGTTGCAAATGTGGCATTTTTGATGCCCTAAAGGTGAAATCCGGGGGATCCAGCTTCTGTGGAAGGGCTCCCTTGAAGCCGGCTTACTCCCAAGTAGACCGCTGGTCCCTCCAGCCCAGGGCTGCATCCTCTGGTGAGTGACCTGTTGAGTCCTGCATCACACTCGAGTGCTGGGCTGACGGCAGCTGTGGGAAAGACAGGACAAAAACAGACTGGGTCCCCCTTCTCTTTTCCTGCCCCCTCCTTATCCCTCCTCCCCATGCAGTGGCTTGGCAGGAAAGGGAGAGATTACTCCTGTCAAGGGGCTGAACTGCCTGCTTGTGGGAACTTTTGCAACTAGGAGGGCTCCTCAAGCGATGGCCACCCAATACCATTTATTCTGACTGTCAGCTGCTCTCCAGGAACTTAGATGTCTTTCCTAGGGATGGAGGGACTGAGCTGGGTGCTTTCTGTATGTGACGCATGCACAGTGTGGCAAAGTTAAGGGCCTTCCTCTTCCTCGTGTGCCAGGGCGTGTGTGTTCTCTGGGAAAGACAGTTGTCCTCATGGCCAGTGACATAAAGGCTATTTCTTCACAACCTTTCCTGATTTAAACCTTTAGGCAAATTACTGCAGCTTAGTGATTAAGTAGCCACACTTCCAGGAGAGTGGGACTCCTGGAACTCAGGGTGACTTTACTTCGGGGAAGAAATGGAGGTAGTGACAGATTTTATTTTCCTGGGCTCCAAGATCACCGCAGATGGGGACTGCAGCCAAGAAATTAAAAGACGCTTGCTTCTGGGGAGGAAAGCTATGGCAAATCTAGATAGCATACTAAAAAGCAGAGACATCACCCTGCCAACAAAAGTGCGTATAGTCCAGGCTATGGTTTTCCCAGTTGCAATGTATGGCTGTGAAAGCTGGACAATAAGGAAGGCTGAGCGCAAAAGGATTGAGGCCTTTGAGTTGTGGTGCTGGAGAAGACTCCTGCGAGTCCCTTGGACCGCAAGGCGATCAAACCAGTCAGTCCTAGAGGAGATCAACCCTGACTGCTCTTTAGAAGGCCAGATAGTGAAGATGAAACTCAAATACTTTGGCCACCTAATGAGAAGGAAGGACTCCCTGGAGAAGAATCTAATGCTGGGAACAATAGATGGCAAAAGAAGAAGGGGACGACAGAGGATGAGGTGGCTGGATGGAGTCACAGAGGCGGTTGGTGTGAGCTTGAGTGGACTCCGGGGAATGGTGGAGGACAGGAGGGCCTGGAGGAATGTTGTCCATGGGGTCGCGATGGGTCGGACTCGACTTCGCGACTAACAACAACAACAACAAGCCTGAAGCTGTAGTCTTAGGTACAATGAGCAGGGAAGAGGGATGGTTTCAGGCTTGTAATACCAGTCAAAAGATATTGCTCTTATTCCATGTGTTGCTCCTTCCCAGCTGTGCATGGATGTATGAAAAAAAGAAATGGCTGTAGGAAAATGCAGGAGGGTCACATGTAGAGCACGGTATCATGTGGATCCAATTTAGAGAACGAGGCAGGCTGATTGCACAATAAAACCCTCACCTGGAAGTAGCCAAATCTTGCATAACTCCGTGGGAGTCACTTTGGAGATGTGTCTAGAGCTACATTGTGAGTTGTGAACCAGAAAGTTCCCTGTGCAAATATGAGGGTTTGTTGCTTTTTTTACTAGGTATTTTTAATTCCGTTTGAAAAGCTGGTCGAAACTGCCCTGGTAATTGTGTAGTGAAGAAGAGGCCCAGATATCTAGCTAGCTGCTTTTTAGAAAAGGTTTCTCTCCGGGCCTCAGTCTGCCTGCCTAGCTGCAATATGGGGGCAAGATGACCAGTCAACCTTGCCAGGTCGTTGTAAGGCGTAATGAGACCATGTAGTGAGTCCCACTGCCTGCACAGTGCTGTAAAAAGGTGTTTAATGGGCCTTATGCGCAGGTAGGATTGGTGGCGCTGAAGCGCCCTGAAGGATGTTGGGCCAGCTTCTCTCACCTTGACCTACCTCGCAGGGTTGTTTTGAGGGCACAGAGGAGAGCTGGCTCGCCCGGCGTGCTGGTTTTGCAGAAGAAAGCCAGATGCCGGAGGAGTCGAGGGCCGGGCCGGGCGTTGCTGGGGCAGCGGGGCTTCCTCCTGGGCAAGCTTGCCTCGGATGGTGGCCCCCTGCTCCCCGTCGCGGCCGCATCCCGGGGCGCTTGGGAAGGCGCCCGCTTCGACCCCGGGGCCGAGGAGAGCCGCAGCTGCCCGCCGTGGCCGCGCACGGGGCTTGCCTGCCCCGGTGTCGCGCAGTCTACTCGGAAGTAAGGGCTGCTCCCCCCTCCCGTAAGGGGGCTGCTGGCATTTGCGGGGCGGGCAAGAAGCAAGCGCCCGCTTCGACTTTAAAAGCGCCGCAGCCGCACTTCGGCCCCTCCCCGGCACCTGTTCACACGAGCGGGGCAGCGCCGCGCCCCCCCCCCCCGCGCAGCAGTCCCGGAAGCGTTGGCGCCCCCCCCCGCCCAGCGTTCCTCCCGCGGGCGGCCGGATCCGGCGCCGCGCCAGGCTGGCCCCCCTGGCGCGCCCCCGGGCCGGCCTCCCCTCCCCGCCGCCCCTCCCCGCCCCGGCGCGGAGATTGGCTCGGCGAGTTTGTCAATCGCGCGCTGCCCTCGCCCCCTCCCCGCGGCGCGCCATCCCGCCCGCTCCGCTCCGCTCCGCTCCGCTCCGGCGGGGAGTTTGGCAGCCGCCTGGGCGAGAGCCGCGCGCCCGCACCGCGCCCGCGGCCCGTCCGTGCGTCCGTCGGTCGGTCGGTCGATGCGGGGGCGCGCCCGCGCGCGCTCCGGGAGCGGGGATGGGGCCGGCGTGGGGGCCGAGGAGGGGGCGTCCGACGCGCCGCCGCGCCGCCGCGCCGAGTCCCCCGGAGCGCGCCGGGGGGCACCCGCTCGCGCTCCCCCAGCGCCGGTAGACGCGCGCCCGCCCGCCTCCCGCCGTCGCTCTTCGCGCAGCCGGGGACGGATGCCGCGGAGTCCCGAGCAAGCCGCGCCGGGCGGGGAGGAGAAGCCATCCCACCCAACCCCACAGCCCCCTCCCCGAAAGGGGGCAGGGACTGCGATGCTCGGAGGCGATCTCGCGGGCGGGGGGCGCTCCGCTTGAATTTGGGGAGTGCCGAGGGAGGACGCGCCCCTGGTCCGGGCGCCGCTTCGCCGCGGGCACGCTGATCATTTTGCCATGATTATCAATTTCGCACAGATTCCTCTGCTCTTCGCCTGCCCTCCGCGGAGAGCGACTCCCGGGAGCTGGCTTCTCCTTCCCGGTGCCCACTCGCGTTTTCCCCGGCGAGGGAAGGAGCCCGCGATGGCTTTCCGGGGTCGACTCGGGCGCATCTGAGCCGCGGCAGAGGGAAGACGTGTCTTCAGCGGCACGGGGAGTTTCGGGTGCCGGACTGCGAGCGCCTCAGACCTGAAGAACTGCGGGAGTCTTGGCAGGTCCCGCCTGAACAGCAAACCCTCTTGGCAGCGCTTGCCTAGAGGAGAAACAAGCCAGCCCTTGCGCTGAGCTTCGGCCGAGTCCAGCTCCGTGCCTAGTTTCATTTTTGTGGCTGCTCTTTTGTTGTTACCGAAAATCTGGGGAGAGATCAGGAAGACCCTCATCGACCAGCTGCAGGAGTTTTCGAATTTTTGCTGCTCCAATTGTCTCCTCTGTGTCTACGTGCCTCCAAATTCTCCACCATGACTTCCGCCTGCTATGGAACAAGCCCCTTCGATGGCCTGTGCGTGCTTCTACTTCTGACACCGCTTTTCTGCACAGGTAATGTTTCAAAGTTTCTCTCTCCCCGTCTGCAAGTTCCCTTCCTGTCCCCTCGTTTGCAAGCCGAATGATTTTTAAGGTAGGGTTGTGTCGGTGAGGTGAGCATTTGTGTGTGTGTGTGTGTGTGTGTGTGTGTGTGTGGGTATTTTTCCTTCCCTCGCACAATGTCACCTGCTTGGCTCCTCTTTTGGGAAATTGTTTTAAGTGGCACCTTGAAGTGTCCCAGAGGCGAGTCTCATTCACCTGAGGGTCCTCCTGACATTTCGGACCACGGTTCTCGTTTGTCTCAGGTGGCCTGGATGGTGGCTGGGGAAGATGGGAGTTGGGGGTAAAAATTTGTGGGGAAGCTGGTTGGGCAACTGCCCCATATGTAGAAGGCAAAGTGGCATGGTGTGTAGGTATTTCTTTACATATTTAAAGGGATGCAAACCCACGGCTTGTGCACACATCCAAATGTAGATTGTGGCTGTGTGACTGAGCTGCTTGTGATAAAAGGGGTACCCTTTGCACATGCTCGAGCTGCTCAGATCCTCACATGGGATGGGTCTGAAAGCAGCGTCTAGGCAAGGCATTTTCAAGATGAGGAAACGAAGCCCTGAATCCCCCCTCAGTTTACGCCACAGTGCATCTGTCCGTCTCTTCAGACCCTGTTTGTTTGTTCCCGATGCGTCAGCATGCTTAAAGTGCCCAGGAGTCCTCTCTGTACTTGTAAGGCAGGCTGGTTTGATTCCCCTCCTCCCCCCGCTGCTGATGGAGGATGGAAGCGGTGAGTGGAGCCGAGCTTTGAACGAGAGGCTTCCTGGCTCTCACACTCGTCTCTGTGTCTGCCTGTTCCTTCCCACCCACACATGCGAAATTTGCTGTCCGGGCTGCACCACACCCCCTGCAATCAACACTGCCACTTCTGTCTGCCCACCGCACCTGTGCCTTGGGGTCTTGGTGTCTTTCAGCGGTTCAGGCACACATTCAACAGGTGAAGCGTTCTTGCTCTTTGGCTGCAATCCAAAAGAACACTAGGCTTGAGTGACCTTGGTCTGAGTCCACAGGTCTTCTATTTGCACTGGAATGCCTGCAAATTCGTTCAGCATTTTTGCCGGCCGGGCTCACTGGTGCATGACCACCTGAAGGACCTTGTGACCCTGTTAGATGTCTGAGATGAAAATGGCATTGAGACTACTCAAGGGTGTGATAGAGGATTCTGGTGCATTATGCACTCATGATCCCTTCTATAGCTTTAAAAATGCTTTTGACCCAAGTGTGTGTTTGCCACACTGTTGCAACAGCCTATGTTGCAGTGTGTGGTCCCATTTTGCAGATGGGGAAAACTGAGGCTGGGGGACACTATCCTGACTCTGAACTCACTGATGGACAGTAGCATCCTCAACATGTTTGCACAGAAGTAAGTGCTGTGGGGCTTATTTCCTGGTATGCTTAGGAGATGTTGGAGGTCTTGCAAACAAAGAGCAAAAACCGTGTGTGTGCAACACAGCTGTGAGGCTCTGCCTCAAGGAGCTTACAATTGAAATTTGACAGAAGGGGAGATTTAAAGAATGAGACAGAGGGGGCTGGGAACGAGCAAGGAATGTGTTCAAGTGCGTGTGCAATTCTGTGTGTGCATGCTTGGAAGCAAGGCTTACTGGCAGACGCATCGAAGGCTGCAACCAGTCTGTTCAGCGGGGGATAAGGATGGGGGTGGGAGGGAGTGGAACCAAACTTAGTAAGTGCCATCTCAGGTGGGAGCATAGTTCAGTGGTGTTGCAGAAAGCCCCGGGATCAATCCACAGCATGTCCAGGTAGGGCTGGGACAGACCCCTGCCTGGAGCCCGGGAGATGCTCCACAAAGCAGAGCATAAGAAGATCAGCGGTTCAGCTGCCCCAGCTTCTCGTTCATGTGGTGGCTGAGCCACTGCCACCCAGAGCAGCACCCCAAGGACGGCCTTCTCCTCACTGAATTCATCCCCCACACCTTTGGAAGGCATCCAGCTGGGTGGCCATTACTGCCAACTTGTGGAACCGAATTCCATAGCTTAACTTGAAGCCACGTGAAGAAATGCTTCCTTTTATCTGTCCTGAGTCTCCTCACTGATTGGATTAATATGGATAAATACGATGATCCCAAATTCTGGTGTTATGGGAGAAGGAGAAGAATGTCTCCTCATCCACCACCTCCATGCATGATTCTGCACTGCTTGATCGCGTCTGTCATGTCACTCACCCTTTTTCTAAGCTAAAGCATCTTAGCTCTTGGGCCAATTTTGTAGCCCATTTATTTATTTATTTATTTATTTATTAATTATTAAATTAGTTGAAAAACGAATGCCTCATGCTCTTTGGGCAGCTTTTCTGTGCTCTTTCCAATTCTACAGTCTCCTTTTTTTAGGTGTAGCAACCAGAACGGTACACAGCATGCTAGTGATGGTGGCATCATAGATTTGCCGAATAGCAGTATAATATTGGCAGTTTTATTTCCAGTTCCTTTCCTAATTATGCATAACATGATGTGTGCTCCTTTCATAGCACCCACACTCTGGATTTCATGAAGCAGTCCACCACATAGCCGAGATCTCTGTTTTGATCAGTCACCGCTCGTTCCGATCCCAGGTTCGTAACTGAAATGGGGATGCTTCAGTGAACCACATTCTCTGTTTGATGCCAAATCTTCCAGTTTGGAAGTTCCTTTTGGAACATTGTGTAATTGCTCTTTGGTTTAGCCACCCTAAATAGTTTGCTGTCTGTAGCAAACTTGGCCACTTGGCTGCTCACACCTAATTCTGCATTATTTATGAATGCCTTGAAAAGCATCTGTTCCAGTACAGTTTTCTGCAGGACCCCACTATTACATCCCTCCATCGGGAGAATTTACCCTTGCTTTCTATTTTGGGCGTTGTGTTCTTGAGCCACTTAATGAGGTTACTTCTAACTGCTAACCTTGCTCAGGAGGCTCTGGTGAGAAACTGTCAAAACTCTTTCAGAAGTCCAAGTTAAAAAAAATAAATCCCCGGTTACCCCTCTCTACATGTTTATTAACACCTTCAAAGAACTCAAGAGTTTAGTGAAATGGGGCTTACCTTTTCAGAAACCTTGTGGATTCTTTGTCAACAGGGCTTGTCCTTCTGAATGCTTATTGCTTTTCTCTTTCATAATGTTTTTACCTGGAGCACATGTTAAACTAACTAGCTTGTCATTTCCTGGCTCTCCCCTGCATCCCCCTTTAAAAATTGGGGTACGAAAGTAGGCCCAGGAAAAACCTGTTCTTTGACCTCCGTGTGATGAAGGATTGGGTGCTTCAGCAGTACTTCTGTCTGTTGTAGGAAAGGGCATCTTTCTTGCCAGTGGGTATCTGGTGGCCAGTTTTGCTCTCAGACTCCATGTGGGCCTTAATCTTATGGTTCCCTGGTAGCAAAACACACACACAGACAGACGGACACACATCTTGCTGTTGAAATTTCAGTGCAAACTTTTGTAAATAGGTCACATTTGGACTGCTCTCAAGCTAAACTTGACCCATATACTACTCTGTGAGTTTGGGCTTTTGCTTTGCCACCACCATGAATTTTGGCAGCCTGGATGTGTCCCTCCATGGACCATGTGCCGCTCACCTTTGTCCTGTCAGGACTGACTGACTGATTTAATTGCACTGATTTAAAAACAACACAGTTTACAAACACTGACTTCCCTGAGAAAAAGCTGCATGCAGGAATGGGTGAAGTTTTGGGACTTAATGTGGATGACCTCCTAAGCTTGGGTTACTCTTGTTTGCAATTGTCTCTATGCTCGTTTTGTTCTCAGGGAGCTCTGAACCAGTTTGGGTACAGCTAGACTAACAGCAGCAGCTTCATATTCTCCTAGGGCAGCGGTGTTTCCTGGGCCTTCCAAGGGTCAAAGTATGTGTTCTTCTCCAAATTAAAAAAACAGAGTCCTGTTTTCCTTCTTGCATTCAAGGAAAACAAAAAGATTGCCTTAAAATCAGCTCTCCTCACTGGCTATTTCAGGGTAACTTGCTTTTATGGGCATGCTTTTGCTTGGTGTCGCAGCAAGGACTGGGGCAACCCAGATTCAAATCCCCGCTTGGTCTGAAGCGCCCTGCAATCGCTGGATTGCCCCCAAACCTACTTGTGAGGCTGCTGTTCGGATGCAGTGGGTGGGGAGGGATCCATTACATGCCACTTTGAACTCTGTAGAGGGAGGACGAGTGAGATCTGTCCATTAAGTTTATTTCTTTCTGCTCTCCGTAACTGAATAACTCCCGGTCGATGCATTTTGTAAAAAGCAAATCCCCAGTTCACATGCTCTCTTAGTTGGCAAAGGGCAAAGTTGATGAAGAGACCTTAAAAATGCTAGATATGAGCCAATCTTCCCCTTTGCCTTTTCAGACCTTTTCCATAATATCTCCGTGGAATTGCATCAGTTTCCTAAATTGATGTTGCCGCCTTCCCTGCACTCTCCCTCTGTCGGGTAAAGAATCATCGTGTTGAAATCCTTGCCGATGTCTGTTGACGGGCTCCCCCTTCTCCCTCTTTAAAGTAATGAAACTTCAGAAGCCAACTTGGGTGGCGAGAGAGCCATCACGCAGCTTTCTGTGGGTTTAATCAAGTTGTTTAAGGCATAATGGGTTTCTGTGCTTACTAAATGCCAACAGGGGAAGCCTTTCGAAGAAAAGAAAAGATTGGAGGCCTATATTGGCTGGCAGGTCTCTTTCCTTCCCCCCAGCAGATCGGTTGTTAGCTCCCTTCCTCTTTGTGGGCTCAAGGATGGCTTATTTTTGTGTTGCTTCCTGTAGCGACAGGTACGCCGTGACCTCCCGTTGCGTTCTTTGCCGAGGGATTCTATCAACACAGGGTTGGGAGGGTCTTTCAGCCCAAGAGCTAAATGGTTCTGGGGAAGCTGTGTGGAGCTGCGTTCTAGAGGTGGGCCAAAGGTACAAAAGTATCAGCATATTTGCACCTGGAGTGCTGACTGCCAGGCGCACGGTCTCAGGAGAGATGAGTTAACCTTTCAGCTGGGAAACTGCATACAGCCATTCAGGAAGGCCATTCTGTTTGGTGTTTGGAGGAAAGAGAGAGGGCTCTGGTGAAGGGCCCTCTGGGGAACCAGGTTGGCTGAGGTTCCTTACCTGTATATGGGACAATTGCATGCCTCATGCCTTGGTTTGGGCTCTGAACTTTTAAGCTCAGCTAGTTTGAAAAGTGCCACATCAATGTTGTGTGTATGCAAATAGATGTGTGCCAGTGCAACGGCAAACCTAAACACTATTTTTCCAACTTCAGCGCTCTTCCTGCACTGAAGTTCATGCAGGATTATCTTTCATGAAAGCTTAATTTGCAGCTTAATCTCTAATAGAGATAAGTCCATTGGGTCATTGCTCTGATGATGCAGCATGGCTTTTCTTCGGTTCTTATGCTCTTGTGAGGCTTGATAAGGTTGGCTTTTGATTGCCTCCATGTATTGTAGGCTTAGGAATTGATTAAGAAGTGATTAAGCGGAAGTACGTGTCTAGTCCTCATGATTGCTGGAGATACTTTGAAAACATGATGGCAGTGACTGTTGAGGAGACTTGTGGCTTGCTTGGGGGTTGGTATTTCAGTAGATACATATTCAAATAAAGCTTGAGGACAAAATCTAATTTGCTGGTCACAGCAAAGGATTGGTTTACAGATACTTATGCTACTATGGCGTTGGTGAAAGCCATCTCAATATGTGCATTAAAAAGTCTCCACATGAAAGGTGGGTTCAAACAACATGGAAACCTAAAGTCAAGGGCTGAATGTGGGTTAAGGATGGGTTGTGGCTGAATTATGGCTTGTTGTTGAAATGAGGGTTATGGTGGTGTCTGAACCCAGCCATGCTAACAAATCACAACCACCCACCATTCCCAACCAAATCAGAGAGCCTGGGTTCTCTTCATGGGTTGCTACAGTTAACCCAAACTTCAGTGGCAAACCCCACTCCTCCTCCTCCTCCTCCTCCTCCTCCTCATCTGTTGCCTGAACCTAGTCTCCAGCTTATTCCCTCATGCAAGTTTTCACTTGATCTAGCAGTCAACATTTATGTATGAACCACTGACCGGGGGATGTACGTCAACAGAAATTGCACATTCACTTGCCAAGTTCCAAATTTCTCAGTCCAAACTCAGATGCAAATTCTCCATTTTTTCGAGTTTTCATTTGGTGTAGGCAAGAGTCTACAGCAGTAAAATCTCTCTGCTGCCTGCCCACTCCAGTTTCATAAATTTCCTCCTGACCTCCTCCTCCAACACACTGGGAGCACACTCACTTTCAGCAAACCAGGCAGTACCTCTGGCGGAAAAAGAGTTTTTTCTGAAGCAGCGAGGACATTAGAAAAGCCCCTTTTGTACTTGTAGCAACAGGCTGGTTGAGTCAGGCAAAGTGTGAGCGGCTGATTGTGGGTGTCATGAAAAGAGAGCTGGGAAAGAGTACTTTTAGTGACAGGCTCATGTAGAGCTTTCTACCTCTGGAGGCAAAGTACACTGACTGTGGGGAGTCTCAGGTTTGCATGCTCTGCCTCTCCCTTCTTTCGCATCAGTGAGATTGAAGCCCTTGCTTTCCCCCTTAAACAAATCCCAATCCATTACTGTGTCCAAACCTGGCAAACCATGGTTTGTTTAAACCATGGTTAGTAAGGGCAAGATGGAATTAGACCATGGCTTCAGAACCTAGCTTGCCCTGAAATCGGGGCTGGGAATTGGTGGCCTTCCAGAAGTGGCTGGGTCACAACTCCCATTCTCTCTCAAAGTTGTCTGCACTAAGGCTGATGGCTGTTGGCATCTGACCATAGCTACCGATTCCCCAACCCCAGTTTAGACAAACCCAGCTCAAGTTGAACATAGCACATTTTAAAACCGGAAGCACCTTGTCCTTCTTTGATCTGATCTGTAGTGCATGAACCCGAAGGCAAGGGCAGTGGTCCTGTGTAGCCAGCTCCATGCAGCAGCGACCCATGGCTGCCAGTCTGGTCTGGACTGGACGACAATTTTAATGGTGTCCTTGTGTTCTGCCTTGTCCCATGCTGTGCCCTTGAACTGCCCTTGGCTGGCAACAGCTAAAGGGTGGCTCTGGAGCACCATTTCCTATGTGCTTCATAATGTTCATGGCTTCCCAGAGAACCCTCAGCATTGTGGCTTTGTTGATAGGGCATGACTGGAGGCCTGGCATGGGACCTTCTCCCAATGTGCCTGCGTCTTTCTTTCCCCACCCCGACACTGGTATGCTGTAGGGTGCCAGGGCCCCTACTGTGGGAAAACAGACCTGTAATTCCCTGCAGAGTCTTGTCCATCCCCCCACTAAATGCACGCATGCACACCCCGGTCCATGCTTTCTGCTTATTTGGCAAAACCGACTGTATCCCTGTGCGTGAAGAGAGTGGATAGGTGAGAATGAGAGTGCCGCACAGGGACTTTTCCCCTCCCTAATCATAAACCCTCCTGGCAAATTCACAGATCCTGAGCTGCAAATTACATTTTTCTTCCTCCCAGTGGAGCGCTCAGGTTGGTGTTTTATCAAACTCTCACTGGGGAATGTTGCAAAAGGAATCCGTACACCAGCCCTTGCCAAGGTTCAGCGAAATAAAATCAATATGGTGGTGGTGGTGAAGGGGGACTCGATGGAAAGAGAAGCCAGCCAGAGTGTGCAATGGTTGGGTTTTCTTTGAAATCCTGGGGGAACATCAGGTTGTTTTCCCCTTAAAGAAAAATGGAAGGAGTTAGACAAATTCACGGAGAGCTGGTCCTCCGATAGACTGGTGTTTCACAGCTGTCTTCCATATGCTCTGGACCACATGTCCCATCAGCCCCAGCCTGGCAAATGCTGGCGATGATGGGGGCTGTGGTACAAACCTCTGCAGAATGCCTCTTGGGAGAAGACTGACCTTGCCCTGTTCTTGCAGCGAAGGTCGATTCCGGCCTTCTCAGAAGCTGCTGGTTTAAAGCAAGGAGCTGTCGAGCAAGACGTGCACGGGGCGAGGGATCGTTGCAGCAGGCGCTGGACCCCGATGCAAGATGCGCTTGCTACGCCCCTTTCCGGCTTGCCCTCTGTGCGTGGTCAAGAGCCTGCGGAGAGGTCAAGGGTGTTGAAGGGCGCTGTGCCTTTGGCTCCAGGCTGCTGCTCAGACCATTCCGCCACCTTTGCTTTGCTCCGGCGGGTGACCTGGGAGGGCCTGGAAGCCAGAAGGCCTGCCTGGACCGCGAGGAGGGCCAGAGGGCCAGCCTTGCCCTGCAGCATGTCGAGCCTCGGCCAAGCGGGCTCTGAAACGGGGAGCTCTCCATTCCGGCTCGTCAGACGTAGACCCGGAAGGCCTGGCTCGAGCGCCTCGTTCGGCCCGTTTTACCTGGGGACAGTGCGCCGATTGCCAGCTGATTCCTGGCTCATCCCGCCTCGTAGGGTTGTCATGGGGATGAAAAGGGAGGCCACGGCGGCGACTGCCACTTTGCTCTCCCTGGAGGGAGGGTGGGAGAAACATCTGAGGGGTAGCGAGGAGAGAAGCCGGCTTCTCTGCCCCAACCAGGCTTGTTCTCCAGACCTGCTTGAAAGAAGACAAACCTTTCATTTTAGGCGAGAGTTTATACCCGCCCCCGGCTCATTATAGAAATCCTGTTTCTGACATTCTCCGGTGACTGCTTCCCAGCAGCTCTGGTGTGGGTAGCGGCTACCATGGTGAGGATCGGCTGTGGGTGTAGTTCTCTGAGCACTTGTGCACTGTTGGAAATGAATTTTTGAAACGGTTCCTGCTACTGCAGATCAGCTCTCGGAAAGAGAAAAACGCTCTTTTACCTCTGCCACTTTCTACTCGATGAAAGAAACCTTTGGGGCTCTGGAAACCGAGCGCCGTTTGCAATACCTGGCAGTGATTATGGTGGGGCTGGATTATTATGGGCTGGTTTAGAGGCTGCTTGTTGCAGCAGTGGGGTAGACCTGGCAGGCGGGCCCTCGTCGGCCCAAGTTGTCCACTCTTGCACGAGGGTGAAGAAAATCCTGGCTCTCTTGCCATCGGCAGCTTAAATATTAGGCTTGGCCACAGGCATGTTGGTTGCAGAGGGTCACAGCTGTGGTCAGGCTTGATTTTTCTGCACTGAAAAAAATCAACATTTGGCATGGAGGGGACCTGATTTCCTTGTCTTTAATGCAACTTTAGACAATTTTGAACTCATTTGCGCTGTAAAATACAAGGACAAGGAGATGCTTAGCACATTTAAACCATGTTCCCCCCCTGTCTCCCCCTCCCATTTTCAGTAGCCCTTTCCCACATATGTTGATGTTGACATTGTTCCTCTTGCTCTTGAGGGCTAGAAACCTGTTTTTTTTTTTTTAAATGTGATACTTCAAAGCTTCCCTGCATCAGGTTCTTAAGGTGGTATTACCGAAGAAAAATTAAGGAAATTGAACATCTCAAAAAACAGAACAAGGAATAATTTCTGACTTAGTATAGCATCAAACCTCAATCCAAGTCAAACCAACCAACCAATTTCAATTCTGCTAGAGAGAGTGAATTTTGCCTCCAATCTCAAATTCTGTTGCTGTTGCTATGGCAGAATAGTCTCAGGCATTTGTATTGCTCAGGGGAGATAACAGTCATGGAATACCAATAAACAGCATCACTGTTGTGAAGAAAGTGAAAGGTCAGGATGGATGAATGGAAGAAAGGATTATGAATAGTTGTATGCTGCTAATAGGAAGCAAGAGTGCTAGTAATTAGTGGGGAAGATTCCCTCAGGAAGTAGGGAGGGATTCATAGCTCAATGTGAGGGCCCCTGCTTTGCACACAGAATCCCCAGTTTGAAGTCCTGGGGTCTCTAGGTAGGGCTGGTGAAGGCAGTTGTCCAAAATTCTGAAGAGTTACTGTAATTCACTACCAAATGCTAGGATAAATGGATGGATGGTTTAACATTGTTTAAGAATCATATCGTTGGAAGGGGCCGAGTAGGCCATCTAGTCCAACTGCCTGCTCAGGGTAGGACTCATGTCACCCATCCAGATTCTAACCAGGCCTGACTGTGCTTAGCTCCCGATATTTGACAGGACCAGGCACTTCAGGTTATACAGAAGAGCTTCTTCCATTCCTCGGTGAATAAGTAGATGAAGAACTCAGAGGCACATGGTTTTGGGAAGGGATACTGAATGGTCAGAGCGCTGACAAAATGCAAGAATGAAGGATCCACGGAGGACCTTGAAGCCTCAGGGGCCACAGGAAGTGAGGAAAGCAAAGAACAACGGAAGTGCCGATCTGGAAGAAACACTTTCTGCTTTGTGTCTCTTTGATAAGGGACTTCATTAAATTGGCCAGTGGATGGAGGTGCTATGCAGCTAATGCTTCTGCATCTGTTTTGGCAACGTCCGTTGGTTGCTTCCGTCTGGGAGGAGATAATAAATCTGATGGAAAGTGTTTTAGTCTTTAAGAATACACATATTCTTTTGACTTACCTGCCCATCTCTTGGAATTTAAGGCACGAGCAATGGTTATGGACTTTCTGTACCCTTTTGACAGCCAAAAGACTAATATTACATCACTATAAGGATAAATAGCCACCTGTAATCAGACAAGGGGTGGAAGATTCAATGAAACCTTTGATGTTTGAACAGGGGGCCTTTAGGAGTAAAGTACAAATGGCGGAGGACAGGAAGGCCTGGAGGAATGTTGTCCATGGGGTCGCGATGGGTCAGACATGACTTCGCAACTAACAACAACAACAACAAATGGCACAGCAGATGGATATTTGGGGTGCCTTCGTTGATATGCATGATTCTCATTAATATCTGTAGAACGTTTGGTCACATAGTATCAGGATATGTAATGTGCAATTAGTGTTACAAATCTCTTAAAATCTTATCCCCAAAATATGGGGGCAAAGAGGCGGTGGCATTGGGGGTGAATTTCACACATGCACGCATTTAAAAAATAAGCGAAACAGACAGATCTTCGTCTGAAGGTCTGTTGAAATGATAGAACGTCTGCAGAGCTTCAGTGTTTCAGTTTTTAATTATCATCTTCAATTTGTCAGGCTAAAGGCCTTGGACTGTTGTTTGCCAGCCCCTGAGTCTTTAGCTGATCAATATTCCCTCTCTGGATCTTCGGCTTGAAAATAGTTACATAAAAAAATCATGCGATCCAAATTGGATTGGGTGTATCTTATGATGGTGGATGATTCGGCTTTGAAGAGGCGGCTTTTGCTGTGAGAATCTTGCTGTCCGTGCCATTAGGATCCTGTGATCAGGGGCCAGGGGCTTTACCCCCCACCGAGCCTCATCTCCATATCTGTCAGTCTCCCTCCTCCCCATCCCAGACTTCCCATAATCTGTGCCACCTCGTCTTTAGGCGGCACCTAGGCCGTATCTTGGTAGCAATATTAGCTCTGGTGACTGTACACTCATTAAGGGCCCAACCCTATGCATGTTTTGGGAGAAAAAAGGCCGAAGGGTGCAGTCTAGTCTGGCTGCTGGTGACCTCTGAAGCAGAGGATGATGGGCCTCCTGTGCCTGGTGGGAAGAGGTAAGGCTAGACTTCAAGCTCCTTCCATCCTGCAAAAGACACAGGCAGTGGATTCATCTAAGTGCTTGTCCTGGTGCATGAGAAAGGGAGACTGAGATGCCACCAGGAGTCCTGAGGGAACCTGATGTGCCCCCCTGCCCCAGTTCCACTCTCCAGAACGGCCCCCCAGACCCATATCGGAGTTGTTTGTGCACAGATTCTTCTGCACTGGCAGAAAGGCGTGGTGGTGAAAGGCGCCCCGAGCTCAGTCACCCAGCGAAGTCAGAACACACCTCGGAGAAATCCAGTGACCCAGTCCAGTCTCCCATAGAATTGTGCGGTAGGTTAGTCATGGAAACACTGGGAAGGAGGGAGCCCATTCTCTGGCTTTGTATGTCTAACTCTCTGCTGCCTGGTATGCTTTGAATGCATGAGGTTTCATCCTTTAGGAAAAGGGGTATATTGGCAGTCTCTCTCTCTCTCTCTCTCTCTCTCTCTCTCTCTCTCTCTCTCTCTCTCTCTCTCTCTGTACATACATGTGTGCACAAGATTTAGGAGCCAGCCTGAGTGAGTCAGTCAGAAAAGGAGAGATTTTGTTCTTGCTGGCATCTTATGGCCTCTTCCTGTCACTGCTCCCACATTTCTTCCAGATGGATGCTTAAATATATCAGGGCTCAAGCTAAGTGGCAGTGAGACTCTCCAGCCTGGGAGCCTTTGTTTTGCTGCTGGATGTTGGCCAGAGAGCATAGGAAGGTCCATGGCTTTATGGAGACTGTCCATGCAGATGGTCCCCAGTTGATCTCTGGCAGCATCTCCTGGAAGGGCAGGAAGGAATCCTGCCCTAAATCCTGGAGAGTTGCAGCTGCCAGTCTGTGTTGGCCGTGCTGGACTGGATGGACCAAGGGTGCCACTCCAGATAAGGCTGTCTCTGAGGTTCTGTCTTGTCCTTCACTTCAGGCAGCAAAATATCACAGTTTGACCCTGGCTCTAAGAGCTTGCTTGCTTGCTTGCTTTCTGGTGCAGGGATGTTTTCTGGCAGAAAACTTTTTTAAAAGCCCTAATACCTTTAAAATAAACTCAACACAGAAAGAAAAATATAGAACAGCATAAACCCAGATTACAGAGACCAATCTAAATGGTTTTCCCTTTTGTGCATTAAGGGGTTTGTCTCCTGGTTGTTGGATCTGATCCTATTGCATGTATTCCATCTTAGCTAAACAGGCTTCCTTGGGGCCTCTTGTGAAGGAAGAGAGCTTTCTGAAGGCTTGCTTGCCATTTTGTCGTGGCTCTTCTCCTCTTTGCAAAGCTCTCCTCTTCTCCATCTGACCAGCAAAACACTTGGCTCTATTCTTGTCTCAGTGGTTGAGTTTGTTTGGTGTATGATATAATTAAGCTGCATTTTGCAGGGTATTATGAGTTGGTTTTTATTGTTTGTGTTAAAAACAACATCAGACCGGATTACTCACTGTACCCTCAGTTTGCTTGTCATTTAAAAAGTGTTGATTAAACCTTCGTCTCTCACCACTTCAGGCGAGAAGAGGAGTGACACGAACCATCAGGTTTCACTCTCTTCTCTCTAACTCTCAAAATATTCCCAGCATGGCTGTATTGTTTGGGGTGATGGTGGACGGTCTTAATTAAATGGTCGACATTTGCCCCCCCGCCTCCGGCACCTCCCCTGGTCTACCATGAACTTAAAAAAATTACCTTGAGTGTTGGAAGTGCTTTCATGAAATTCACATGCATTATCTTGTTCTTGGCCTTTCTAAGAACCCTGTAAGGTAGGTGAGGATTCCTTGAATTGTGGAATGGTAACTTCCAGTGATGGACCTACAATGAAATGTGTCACTTGAGCATCCCTGGGAGATGGCTGTCTAGCTCCTGGGTTCAGCACATCCTGTGAAGGACACCCCATCACCCCCCCCGAGGCAGACTGCTTCCCTGTCAGGAAGAATCTCCTCATCTTTTGGCCGAAATTTGCTTCCCAGCACCTTCTACTCAGCCATTCCAGTCTTGTCCTCTAATGTCAGAGTGCAAGTCCACTCCATCTTCTTCTTGACACCCTCTGGAGCTTCTTTCAGCTCAAGGGCTGCATCCCACTTCAGAGACGCTCTTGAGGTGTGCGTCTGTGCATTCTAGTAGCAGATGGGACGGCAGGCAAAGGGGGTGGGAAAGAATTACCACCCTCTTTCGGATGAACACTTTTACATTAGGCATCCTGTATAGCAGGAACAACTCTGTCTACTTCCAAACACTGGACGGTGCTAGAGAATGTGTTGCATTGACGACTAATCATCATCTCCCTTCCCCTTGCAGTCCTGTAACTTGAGGGGTCCCTTTCTCCTACTCCTTCCCCTTCTTCCTTTTTGCCTCCGCAACAGTCACCATGTGCTCCCTTCCCTGTGGAAGCACATCACCGAATCTCATGCCTTTGATTATTTACTAATCCATGCAGTTGCTTGTAGTTAAACGGAGTTCACCTCCTGCACGGCTGTGCATAAAAGCATGAAAAAAGTTGATCTGAACTTCCTTTAAATTAGATTTAGCCTGCGTTTACTCCCTCTAATACTAAAGCAGCAGTGTAAATGTGCTGCTTCTATGTGGCGCAACTCTGTGGTAATTTGCACCAGGCTTCCAACAAGGAGGACCTTTTAGAATGAAGAAATCTGCCCCGAAGGTGGGAAGCCAGCATGCAAAGGGTGTGAGCCAGGGAAAGGGACCACCATCTGTCTTGGAAACTCCAGGAGGGTGCAGAGCTTCTCCTGGGTATGAGCTTTTGCATCCCTGAATTATTCATATATATAGTTGCAAATTTAGAAATAATGTCCATAATTTTAAAGGAAATAAAACATGCATATGTATTTATGGCATTCTTTCAGCACTGAATAGCTGAAACTCTTTGGTTCACAGCAATTAAAACCATAAAATTCAAGATAAAGTTCGGTATGCAAGTTTAAAACAAGTGCAGAAGCCAAAGGCGAAGTAAAAACCCAGTGGCTGTACCAAGAGAACTGGTGTGGGGGAGGCTGGGACTGAATGACGTGCCAGTTCTGCCCTCCCTGGGGAGATGAATGGTTTCTTCTGGATCTCTGGGATGGCGGTGAAGCAGATGCTGGCCGGCATGGGAACCACACGGCATTCCCTTGCATACATTTCCCCGCTGAGCCCTCCATCACGGGTGGCATGCATTTTTACCCCGTTCCCCTCCTGCTCGTTTGGAAGCCTTTGCAAACAGATGGAACAGCAGAGATTGATGTTCTGTTCTGAGTGCAAGGGGGTTGGTCACAGGTCCTTATCTTCTTGCGGGCCTGGTAATAAACCTATCAGCAAGTGATTTAAGCCTTCCTCTCCCCTGATTGGGACGAACAGGCTTGTGGTTATTTACAATCGCAATGCACATCGCAAAGATGTTCTGGAGCGCGGCATCATAAAAGACACACGGGAGAAGGTGGGGCTCTCTTTCTTGAGAGAGCTTCTCTCCCGGGACTTTGGAAGACACATCACTGAGGCAATGGAGAGAAAGCTGCCTTATCCTCTTCAACCCTTGGTCTATCTACCCCCGTGTTGTGGATTCCGAGATCCCGTGACTTCTTTTCAAGGTTTCAGGCAGGAATTTTTCTGAGCCCAACCTGGAGATGCGATGAATCCGGGCGTTCTCTGTGCAAAGCATGTGTTCTACCCCTGAACTGTAGCTCTTCCCACTTTGTTGGCCTAGGTCACATCTTCCAAAGCTTATGGTGTTTTTGATGGCTGGGGATGATAAGAGTTGTAGGCAGCACATGGGGGTGCCAAGTTGGGGAGGTTCTCCGAAAAGGATGTTCCTGTTAGTGGATAGAGATAAGAACATTTCAGGGTTCCCAACATCATTTTTGTTGCTATGTGCCATCAAGTTGTCTCCAGTGTATGACGACCCTGTGAAGGAATGCTCTCTATATGTCCTGTCCTTGACGGCCTGCTTGGGCATTCAAGGCTGTGGCTTCTTTTATGGATTCAACTCATCTCATATTTGGTTGGATCATTGGATGATAACAAAAAAGGAGACTGCAGGGGCACAGGAAGCTCTCTAGGAATGAGCCAAACCAATGGCCCATCTAGTTCAATATTATTTCTGGTGGCATCTATCCAGGGTTACTGGCAGGAGGTCTTTCGACCCCACTAGAAGTTGGCGGGGACTGAACCAAGGACTGTCTGCATGCGAAGTGGGTTCTCTTCCATTGGGCTATGCCTCCTCCCAGAATTTCTAGTTGGCCTGTGTGGCCCTTTAGCTTTTCAGAACTTAAGAAGAGGCAAGCTGGCTCGGAGCACGGTCCCCACACTCTGTACGCACAGTAGCCAGCAGGGAATGGTAGCCCACAGCCTGTCTTCTGTCTTGAGGGCTGCCATCCATTTTCGATGACTCTTTTCTGCTACGAAAGTGTCTGGGCGGGAGAAAAGAACTGCATGGCTGGAGAGGAAATGTTGCTTTGTATCTTGGAATGATTCCAATGGCATGAACAGGCAGAAAGAGAAGAAACCCAGAAGAAAGAATTCATGCGTAGTAAACCCTTGAGTAGCATTTCTCACAGGCCCACTTCCAAGTCTGGTCAGACCGGTGAGTACAAGGAAGGGGGTCTTTTTAGTGGTGGCTCCCACATCTCTCATATCAACTCCCATCAAGGGTTTGTTTGTCCCCCTATTTGGGAAAACTCTGAAGACCTATCTTTTCCTCTGGCTTTCACTTAAATCAGTCGTCTTTGTTCTTATTGGTGAGTGCCGTTTTTAATGATATTCATTGGAAATCTCTCTTTTATGTATTTTGTGGCATTTCTTTTATTTTGTGTGTGGTTTGTGTCAACAGTACTGGATTGGATACACTTCTCATCTGACCATGTATACAGCAGATTCCTGTGTTCCTACAACTTCAAACAGAGGACTGGTCTCTGTAAATTAGGACATATGGCCACTCTAGCACTCCATAAAAATGTGATTCCTTTGGTAGCGATTTTGAATTCATAGAGTGCATAGTTGCTAGCTATATTTAAATTTCTCCCCTTTGGACAGTCATTAGGATTTATACTAAAGAATCCATCCTTTTGAAACAAATAGCCTGAATGCTCTTATTCTCTGAGTAGGCTTCATCTAAAAGTAGTCTGTGCTTTTAAAAAATGGTTAGCATAACTGGATTTTGTCCAGAAAACTAATCTCCATTAGAAACTTCAGTATATCATAAAAGAGAGTGCTAACGCCACGTGAAGCGGAAGTCCTGTGTGGAATTTTTGGTGCACCTAATAAGAGAATGCAGACCTTGGCTGGGAGTTTGTGTGTGTGCGCACCAGGAAATTCTCAAAATCCTCCAGGACACGTAAGGATGCAGAAGATCCCCTGTCAGTTCTCTTGAAACATGGACCAGTATCTGGATGCTGTGATTCCCTTGTGCAGGGATGCAGAACACCAGGTTTGAGGGCCCACTGGGTGTCTAAATCTGGCCCCCCGGGCCCCACAAGAGCAACTGGTTTGCTGTGTGCTGGTGAGGGGCCCCAACTCGGATGAATTTAAAAGAATGTCAGACAAATCCGTGAAAGTCAGGCTATCAATGGCTACTAATCATGATGCCCATGTGCTGCTTCCAAGATCAGAGGAAGCATGTGGCTGAGCAGGACCTTCATGTTCTGACTGTGGGCACCTGGAGCTTTCCTATACAAGGCGGTTAGTCTGCTGCATCTACTTCTGCTTTCGTTGCAGAACTGAGATCCCAGCACTTTGTGAAGTGTTTCTCTTCCTGCTTTTCTGTAACCGAACCGCTAGGTGGCACTGTGGTATAGCAGAATAGTGCAAATATGCAAGAAGAAACCATACTTTCTTTTGATTTCAGAATTAAATCCTACATTTTCCCTGATCTAAAAGAACGAATCACTGGAAGTGCTGCTTAGATGCAGAAGTGAAACTGGAGAGTCACAATGTGACCTAAAGAACCTGCAAGGCTCAGTAATCATAGAACAGTAGAGCTGGAAGAGGCCGATAAAGCCGTTGGGTCCGCCCCTGTGCTGAACGCAGGACTTCAGGTTAAAGGATCTGTGCCAAAAACCCTTGCCTGGCCCCTATGGGAATACATTGCTGGACTACACAGGAGTTTAGCCTGATCCAGGCGGCTTTATGCTCCTATTGAAAGGATTAGGAGAGAGTCAGCGATGGCGGGCTCATCTGTACAGTCTTTCTCATTCCTCCTCCTGCTGAAGTTGCCCCTTTCCTTGGATCTCTAGCTGTGGCTGCAGGAATGGGCCAGCATCTGGGAGCACATGGCTGGAGAAAAAGACCCCTGCTTTGAGCATCTCAGGTACTTGGGAGCCCTCCCCCAGCAAGAGAACCAGGTGGCAGCTTGAAGGGAAGATGTAAAGCAGGTGAAACCTGCCAACCTGATGGCTCTCCTGGCTGCCAAGTTTTCATACTGTAACAAATCTGAAAAAAGGGCAGGAGCGGGAGGGAAGACGAAAGAATCCATGCCTAGCAATCCATCTGTCCACTTGGTGGGTGGATTCCTACGGTTCCTGAGTCCTCAGCCTTCCCAGCTGGGCTAGGTGTGTGCATATGTACCGAATCTGAAGCACACTTTTGTGCTGAAAAAGCAGCAACCCAGAAAGGCATGTCATCTCTCGAATTTATGTTCTGCTAGGCCTCTGAGCATCTGTGGTTCCCTCTTTCTCACACCCTTCCTGACACAAAAGTGAGGAGAATGATTGTCCAGGGTTGTGCCGTGAGGTTCGCGGCTGAGAAGGGCCTTTGATCCGAGTTTTCCGGTCTGGAATTAGCATGCTCTCTTTCTTAAGTAGCCTAACATGTCTTGTGTTGCCTGTCATTGCTAGGAACGACTGATGCGTGGTTGGCCTGTTCAGGACAATTATAATATAAACGTAATAGTATACCCTCAAAAGAAAATGCTGTCCTCAGAAAAGCAAATTCTTGCATTGTGTCTCCCAGAGGTACAGAACCTCAGGTCTGGGGGCCAAATTATGCTACCCCACCCTCTTCCTCTGGTCCCTTCCCACCACCTGCCATCGAGTGCTTTTTCCTGCTCTTTCTTAAAGGTTGAAATGCTCTCCCAACCTTTGTTACTGGCCATAACAACTCAGATAAGCTGGTGTTCTCGCCCTTGTGTTTCTGTCCCTTTCACCATTTGCCCGGCCCATCATTCAGATGCTGTCTCAGGAGCTATTCCAAAATGGATCCGAGTCCTTGAAGTGGAAGAGGCTTTGCATTCGGGCTGCGTTCAGTGCAGATCTAACTGTTGCCTGATGTGTGTTCCTACAACACACAGGCTAATGCGCATGCGAGTCCTGTGGTCCAATTGGGGATTTATTGGTCCTGAAATGGCGCTGTGAGTTCAGCCTGCTTTAATGGCATTGCACTGTTCAGACGCACCTTTTGCTGTTACAGTCATTGTTATGCTTGTTAGCTTTCATTATCTTTATGGATGGCTCATTGTGCATCGAGGTTCTGCTTCGTGGAAGCTTGCCTGACGGTGTTTGCCTTAAAAGGTGGCCTGAGCATAGCTGACAGGTGCTGGAGGGCCTTTGGGCAACACACCCAGGGGATCCTAGAAAAGTAGCGTTGGAAGGGGCCATGAAGGCCGTCAAGTCCAACCCCCTGCTATTGCAGACACCTCGCTACACCACCCCACTTAGATGGCCGTCTAGTTTCTCCTTGAATGTCTCTAGTGTGGAAGAGCCCATCACCTCTCCAGGCAGCTGGTTCCACTGTCCTATTGCTCTGACATTGAGGAAGCTCTTCCTGATGTCCAGCCTGAATCTGGGTTGTTGCAACTTGGATTGATTATTCCGTGCCCTACACTCTGGCATCAGCAAGAAGAGCTCTTGACTTTCCTCTTTGTGACAACCCTTGAGGTACTTACAGAGGGATATCCTGTCCCCCTTCAGTCTTCTCTTCTCAAGGCTGCACATGCCCAGGGAGTCTCTTCTTTCACCACCATTGTCAACTGCCATCCTTACTCCTTTCTCAGCATTGCTCCTGCTCGCTCGCTCTCCTGCTCATCCTCCTCATCACCACCATTGCCTGGACCAGAGCGAGAGGCTGGGCAACAAGCAGATTGCAGTGGTGAATAAGAGAAGCAACTCCAGGGGGTTTGTCACCATGGGCCCCTGCTAGGATGTGGGCCCTTGGCAGGCACCCGACTCTGCCTACCTTTGGCCTGACTTAAATCAAGCCATGCCAACAAGGCACAGTTGCATCAGGTTTCATTTTGCACGCCTTATTCTGCGATTGCACCCATCGCGAGGCCTGCCTGCAGGATTCGTAGCACCCAGGCAAGCAGTCAGGTTTGGAGTTTTATGTACCACTGGTGGCTTATTGCTGCCTTCCTTGGGATGCTCATCTGACGTGGCCAGTGAGACATCACAGAAAGGACCCAAGAGAATAGAAGAAGAGCCAAGCCACTGGCCGCTTCTGCTCAGGTTACAAGGCTGGCCGATGCGGAAGGCAAGGTATACTCCATAGAGCCATGGAGCTTTTCTCTTCCACTTAACAGCAGATGCTTTGTTTTTGCAAACAACCATTCGTAATTAAAACAACTTGCCAGCAACCTGATTAGATTAAGTAGTTAAAAATTAATTTACAATACCTTTCTTCGCCTGCCCCAGGCTTCCCTTCCAGAGCTGTGCGCTTATGAACATATGATACTTACATTAGCTTGGTTAAAAGTTTATAAGGATTAATTTGCATCTCAAAGCCATCTCCATGAATCAACCTGTACCACAAGCTGAACTGATTCAGTTCTATTGTAATACTGTGTGAGCTGCCTGTATGGGACTGGTGTATAGGAAGGGGACGTCCAGCCCCAGAGAGGATCCTGAGTGTCTTACACTACCCTTAGAAGGGCCCTGGTGTTTCTCAGGGTGGGTATAGGAGGCAGTAGTTTGGGGGAAAACTGGTGGACTTATAGCTGCTTTGTGCCAAGGCAAATACTGGTCCAGTGCCATATGTATGTAGGACCTCAAGGATGGTGGCCGGGTTGCAGGGAAAGACTCTGAGGGGATCTGTTGGCAACATATAGGTATGTGAGGGGTGTCACATGGAGGTGGGTAGAGACCTGTTCTCCCTTGCAAGGGAAGGCAGGACGCGCTCCAATGGAGCCAAGCTCAGGGAACCACGATTCAATTTGGATGCCAGGAAGCACTTCCTGACAGTTAGGACCCCGAGGGTGTGGAATGGGCTTCCATGGAAGGTGGTTGAAGCCCCATCGGTGAGGGTGTTTATGGACAGACTGGACATGCACATGGCAGGCATGTCATGAGTGGAGCTGGCTGGAGCCGGGGGTCAGACTAGATGTCCCGGGAGACCCCTCCTGACTCGCTCTGTTTCTCTGTATTATATGAAGCATGTGCATGTAAACCAAGTGACCTTCCCTTTGCACAGGCTGTTACTGGCTAAATGTGCCGGTGGTTTATACCTGGCTTCTGGCGGCTTAAGAAGGAAGCCTCATAAGCTGCAGTTTGGGCAGGGAGGCGTCGCATTGCTTCCTTTGGAAGGAAGAGGGGTGGGCGTGGGGGAATCCAAATGGCAGGAGACAGAGAGAATCCCAGGCTCAGTCAGACTTTTTGCTTTTGCTGTTGCATGTGATGGCCTGGCTGTGATGGAGCGCCTGTACTTTACATCATTGCGCTAGCCCACAGTGCCAGACGACGCCAATTTTATTATCACGTCGGATCATCCATGAGGTTAATTTGTCTGGCCTGGATGCTCGTTGTGTTGCATGGTGCCCTGTTTCTCCGAGCCATGGCGAATTTCGGGCAGCTGCTCCTGCGTCTGCCGCCTTCCGTGGAAGCGTGGTGCTCGGGTGAGGACTGCCTTGCTTTCCGATGTACAGGCTGAACATGGGGGCGGTAGGAAGGCGCCCAGATGGGTTTAAGCAGCGTCAGTTCCCCCCAAAGCAAGTAGCGTGAGCTTCTCAAGAGCGTCCTTCCAGCTAACTAACTCCTGAAAACTAAGGCTGCAGTCCTCTGTCCGCATACCAGGTGCCCTTCCAATGTGTTGGCCTACAGCTCCAAGCTTGCCCCAGTCAGCTGTGCTGGCAGCTGTAATGCAGATCCCCACATCTGGAGGGGACCTGGCTGTGGAAAGCTGCAGCGGGGCTTCTTCCTGAGAAGGCATGCGTGTGGTCCTGTGGCATGACATCTCTTGCCCCCTGGCCATCCATTGCTTCTCTCTGTGCTTTGCCTGCACATGTGGGGTGCTTCTTAACTGGCAAGAAAGGCACATGTGTGCGCACACACACACCTGTGCACAGCTATGAAAAGTGCGAAGGGGGAGGTGGAGGATAATCTATGGCCCACAAACTTTCTGAATTTAATGACAGTGGAGGCTGGTGCCTGCAATATTACTGGGGCTGTGTATTCACTCCAGGTTTTACTCTGAGCTAAAGATGTATTGTGGGGGTAGGGTCCAGTCCTATGGATAGAGCTTCTAAAGTTCAGAGCAAAGCCTTTTGTGCTTTAAGGCTAGTACATGTAGAGCCTTGGCTGGCCCTAGGCCATAGCTGCCGCCAGGAGTGACTTCTTGGGTTCTTGTTTTGCTGTGCCTGCTGTTACACCAGCTGGCCACTAGCCGGAGCTTTGGTGTGTGTGAGATTTGCTTTGTTGGACCACTGTGAGTGGCCCCTGGCAACTGAGGGCACCGTCAGCACAGTCGCCATGTTGGCTTCACAAAATATCTGACCAAGTCTTGGAAAGGCAAATAGGTGCCCAGTTGATGATACTTAACTTGCTTCTTGGCAGGAACACCAACCCTCCAGTGTAGGGATGGTTTGTGTGTCAACAGAAAGAGCCTTCCTTAGCAATCCAGTTAAAATATTACTTGAGTGTGTGTGTGTGTAGTGTGCAAAGCCGCCTTTGGCAACCTGAAGTTGTCCAAATATTTTGGGCTTCTACTCCCATCAGCCCCAGCAGCATGTCCAACGATTAGGAATGATGGGAGCTATAGTCTGAAACACCTGGAGGGCCCCAAGTTGGAGAAGGTTGGTGTAATCTGCATGTTTTGATGTTTGACGTTAGGAATGTGCATATTGATTCTATTTTTCTTTAAAGCAGTGATGGCCCATTTGGAACTATTTAATATACGAGTAAATATTAAGGCAAATAAAATTATCCTTTTACATATCGCTTCGTAAGTACTACTTTGTTAGCATATTTCCTCTTTCAGATACACAAAACATTAATCAAGCATCGTGTTGGTAGCACTAAACATTTATAAAATGTGTTCGTATCAAAATTGCTTCCAAAGAGAACCCTCTGAGTCAAAACAGAGCACAAAAGCCCCATGGTTTTGCTCCATTCCACGTCATACCAATTTAAAACTCTTCACTTAAGACGGTGCAGACTTTTTTTACCCAATAAATGTGTATTTTACTCAATATCTTCTTTGTGAAGAAAATCAGTTGCTGGCTTTCAGGAACTGAGTGATGTTCCCTAACATTACATGTCAGTAATTTTCACATGGCCGCTTCAGAGCGAAACGTGTGCGTCATTTGGTTTTTTCGCTTTTCTTTTTATTAGTAAGTTGTGGAGGAACTGGAGAAGCCTTACCTTGGTTCAAATACAGTTGTCAACTTGAACTGGGTATTTCGAGAATTACTATAGTAACCAGTCCTCATTGGTGTAAAAAGGAGCCTAAATAAGATTCTTTTTGGTCTCCACCTGAAGATCAGTGCTTTCTAACAGCCACCAGCCCTTTATGCCCATTCAGGGGATGTCTCCTAGCCAACCAAAGCCACTGGACTGTCCTCCGGAGTGCTGCCTTTCAACTTTTGGGCTACTGAGGGCATTTTCCCCAGCTGTGCCGTCACCAACGGGGTCATATTTGGTGGAGAGGCAAAGCAGAGGCTTCTTGAGGGCCATGACCTGATGTTGGAACTCCCAGCTACCTTAATGGACTCTCATGGCCATTGGCTTACCTGGTGGCAGTGGCAGGCATGGACTATCATTTTAAAAACCCAGAGCACCCATCCGCCTGAGACAATGTGGGGCACTTTAGAGTGGTAGCTCAGAGGGTGTTTGTCGCTTGGCATGGGAGGCCCAGGGCAAGTGGGCAGTTGCCCCAAGCTGCCACACTCTGATGCCAGCCCCTGAGGACAGCCGTGGGGGCAGCTTTGCTCTACCAGAGGGCTTAGCGCCAGAGGAGCCATGATGCCTGGGCACGGGGTGTGCAGTGCAGGCCAGGTTTGCACTGTGGTCTTGGGCAAGTCAGGGTGGCAGGCAGGCAGGCAAGGTGAATGGACAACAGCACCACGGAGAGCTCCGAGCAGAGAGGCAGGCTGGGCTGCCTGCTCCTTGCAGCGACATCAGTGCGCTGTGACTGGTCCTTCACTAGGATGAGTTGAGGCTGATCTGCCCCAGGTCTGCCTGACTTCTCTGAAAGGGAAATGTTCTGGCAGCCCTAGGCTGTGATCATGTGGGGTGACTGAAGGGGGGTGGGGTGTCGTGGGGTTAGTGGTCATCATGGGGCGGGCCCCAGCATCTTCTCAGGGAGAAGATGCCCCTTGCTGCCTTTCTGTGCTGGGCCCTCCCCCCTCACCCAGAACTGTTACCCTCTGCAGAGAATGAGGGTCAGATCCTGGCCCACAGCAGCAGTGAGGTCAGCTCCTCCACCCACTCTGATCTGCCCACTTTGGACCCCTCAGAGAAGCTTCAGTGGTACTCCAGGCATCCCTGGAATGCAGGTTTGAAAAGCACCCGTCTGGAGGACGGAGCGGTCTCCTGCAAAGACAGGAACTGGCCACCTCCCCATTTGATGGTCTTTGCACTGTGGATTTCACAGGTCTGTTTATAGCCACCGAGCAGAGCCCGTTGTCCTTTGTTGCTAGGTGAGCTGTAGCTACAGCTCTGGTGGAAGCTGAGCTCTTACACAGCCATAAATGCTGTTTCCTTAAATATCTGCTAAGTGCTTGTGTGCAGTATTCTAGAAGAGGTGCATTGGTGTATCCTGATGAGCTTTCTTGAGTACCTGCTGCAAAACGTCCTTCCGTCCTTCCTTCCTTGGGTATATGACTTGAAGGCTAAGCTTTTTGTGGGCGGCTCACCTCTCTTTGTCCTCCCTGATGCTCTTCCTTGTGCTTTTGAAGAAGCTACTTGAAGGCCATTGTGGGACAACCCCCACCTCCCAATACATTGGACCTCAACTTCCATCAGCTTCAGCAAACGTGGGCGATGGATGTGAATACTGGGAGTCATGGTTCAGAACAGCTGAAGGGCCCCAGGTCAGGGAAAGACTGCCCTAGAATACCGCAGGAGCAGCGAAACCTGTTGACATGGTGGTTAAACCTGAAAATAGCTCTGAGAAATGGCTTTCCCAGTGTGAAACTCTTGATTAGCCACATTCAGATGTTCCTGCCAAACACCTAGGAAAAGCCGAGCTTGCCTTGCCTTGCCTCCTGCACACAGCAGATGGGGAAATGCGCTGCTTTCCATGTAAACCAGCGGCTGACCATCCGTCTGCTTCTTGCACCATAAGGACAGAGCTGGGTGAGGAGGCCACTCCACCGCCTCCCCCTTTGTTGACTTTCCTTCCAGAGTGCAGATTTAATTAGCGTATATTGTCAACTAATTAAAAAGCCATCTTTTTAGAAAGGGCGCTTTCTAAAGGGCAGAGGTCAGGACTTTGTCTCTTTCTAGGCCTGCGGTGGAGAAAAATGGGTCGAGGCGAACATTCCTGGAATCCAGCAGCGCGGAGTATCCCAAGAGCACCGCAAGGGCCACATCCTCTGGAAACCTCCTCTGCCCAGTTCCTCTGTTGCAGACGGCGGGTGAGGGAACTGGGCCGGAGAAATGCTGGCTGGCCTACGGCTTCCTTGGAAGCCCCCACAGGGCTGAGATTCAAAGCAGAGTCTTTCCGCTTTGTATCTTGGATCCTGTGGGCCTGATCCTGTGCTCCCCCGACAAAATCTGGGAGACTTTAGGTGGCTTGGCGCTCCAGAGATCTTGGAGCAGAGGCTCTGAAAGCCAAGCACCCACCTGCTCCCCTTGCAGCCCTGGCTGGAGGAACTGCACCGGCTGCCGGCCCAACCTGGAGAGGGCAGAAAGGGCCAGCGAGGTAGTCCGTCCTGCGAGCCACGGTGGGATCACCATGGCCACGCCGTGTTCACGGCACAGGATGTAACCACTGAATGAGTGTGTGGACTTTGAGACTCTGCCTTTCATCTCTATTCCACACAGGCCTAGCCTTATTCCTTTCCCCCTACTTTTTGGCTTCTGGGATTTCACCAGGCATTGCTATTTCCAGGCCCCATGTCAGCACCATAACGTCTAGAACCTTGCCTTGTTTTACATGGACAGTCTGCATGGCAGGGAGCTGAATGGAGCAGCGGCTCCACTCCCCGCTTCAGCCTGCACAGTCCGGCAGAATCTACGGCATATGTTCTGCTCTGATAATATCCTTCAGCACCATTAACAACCACCTTCCTTAAGCATCTGCTCCTCTTCTCCTTCTTATTTTCTTTTAGAAAAAACAAACCAACAAACACAAACAAACCTGTTGAGCCTTAAACAGAAAAGGACCTGGACGCCTCCCAGATCCTTTCACATGCTCCTTAATTGCTTGCCAGCTCCAACTGCGGTCGGGGTCCAGGACGTCCCTCTTGGCTGGTCGGAAGCTCTGCCGGCTTTTGTTTCTCTGCACCACCCGTTGGCAAAAGGAGGGTCCTTGCTTGAGAAACCCATTGGGCGAGTGTGGGGAGCCGCCTCTTTGGTGGTCTCTTAGAAAAGAGCGGCTGGTACTAATGTGTCCTTGTTTTTCTGCTGCGTAAATCTCTCCAACCGGCTCTAATCAGGGGAGTGAAGGTTTTGAACTGGATTATCCTCTTACGCCAGGAGGTGGCCCTCTTCAGGCTGGAGATTAGATGTCTCTTGAATGGTTTGCTGCCTTTCACCGATTCTGGTTTTGTTCCAAGCAAATCCTCCTGCTTCACAGGACTTTTCTGACAGGGAGTCTTTCTCATGAGATCCCTGGGTTTGCTTTCTCTCTTCCCGTTGCTGAAGCCCTTCCAAAACGGCCGCTTGGAAAATATCTCTTTAATGGAGTGGCTGGGGCAAGGGTGACTGTGGATCGGCTCTATGGGGCAGAGAGTGCGTGGGAAGAGGGCACTTTCCTGGGTCCTTCCCTTTTGTTTTGGGGGCTCGAGCCAGGCCTGCATGGTCACTCCTGCTGCCCACAATCTGTTTTGCAGGGCCACGGTGTTGGCAGAATACATCCTGGGGCCCTTCTGGCATCTAGAAACCACAGCTCTTTCACGGCCCTTTGGTGCCTTGTGGTTATGGGACAGAGCACACTAATCTATGTTTTTAAAGTTTCTGACAGCTGGCTGGACACTTGGCTGATTGACAACAGCTTTGCAGTGTTGTCTTGTGGCATTGTGTTCCCGTTGCAGGTTGGGAGGGCCCTGCAGTTTTCTTTCTTTCTCTTTATCTCCACACTGCAATTGGGGCAGAAAGAGTCTTATACAACAGCCCTGCAGGGCAGTCCCGTGCTCCACCCTGCTTGCTCATTGGAGGGCTGGGTTGAGGCAGCCTTACAGAAGCCTGTGGTTGTTGGGTTCCCACATTCCTCCCCCCCTCCCCGTTTTCCTCCGAAATCAAGTGCTCAGGTGCACACAGATCCCCACCCACCATTGATCCAGGCACAGGCTGGTTGCGCCACTGGGGATGCTCAAAAACATGGTTGCACACGAAGCAACTCCCAAGGAAGAGCAGGGAATTGGGCACTGCTTCCTAATGTTAGTTTCTTCCTCCTCCACAGCTATGGCTTACACACGCCCTTCTGCGATTTTGTTCAACAGCACCACTGCGTATGGGCTAGTCGGGTGGCGCACCGCTTCAGGACTAAGGGCCGAATCCAGCCTGACTGAAGCCTCGATCCAGCCCCCGAGGGTTCTCAGGAAGGGCATGTCCCTCTCCCTGGCCACATCCCTTCCCTCTGCCCATGGATTGTGTGGGGCCTCCCTGGCTTTCCTGCAGTCTCACCTGCATTCCTGAAGCTCACATTGCCTGCCCTCCGGCTCAGTTGCTGGCACTAAGAGCTGTGAGTGAAGCAGCACACATTGCATTATGCCCGCTGCTGCCTTTGGTCTCGCCCACCCCTCGAATGTGGCCGGTGGCATCTTTTGGGATGCAGCCCTCAGGCTGAACATGATTTTGTCCCCCTGCGGAGACAAGGCAGCTCTCCTGCCTTTCCCACCGGGCCAGTTCTCCCCTGAGTCCGATCTTCCTTCTGGCCCCATTTAAGGTGACCTCTGGACCATGAAAAGCATATACCGCCACACCTGTTGCCATCTTAGTCATTGTCTTGCACTGGAAAATTTTCTCTGGAGCATTCACTGTGCACCACCCACATGGTTTGGCACCTTCGGAGCAGCTGACGTGGCCTTGTGCGGGCTCGCGTCACACGTGATTAACCGGAACACTCAGCCTGGCTTTCCTCTCCGACTTTCCACACCCTTTTGCACAACTCCGTGGCACTTGCAGCCTCCTGTGGGGATGCATGTGGCCCCAGGATGCTGCACCTCTTGCTTCTCCCTCCCTACTTGCCACCTCCCCTCCAAGGGGCAGGTTCACCCCGGGAGGGCTTAGCCCAAACGTGCTCCCATTCTTTTATGCTACAGCCCAAGCTGTCTGGAGAGCACCAGGTTGGGAATAGTTGGATTGGGCAGACTCCCAGAAAGCAGCACAGGAGGAAAGGGTTAATGCAGCCCTTCCCCAGCACTCCAGTCCTGGTTTTCACCCTGCCTGCAGCTGACATTCAAGCATGGGGGGGGGGGGGCTGCTGAATCCTACATCCGTGGGGCTCCTTATGCGTTGCAGCTTTTATTTTGAGCTTTGTAGATGCTATCCTTGGTGCTCCATGGTGGTTAACCCATCTTAGAAATGGGGGTCAGCAACAAGGAGAACTCCAGAAGAAAAGTTGGATCAAGAATGGCAACGGCATAGGAGTCATCTGCCTCCCCTGCATTTAATCCTCCTCTGGGGGTCCCCAACCAGTTACTGTTTCCCTCTACTTCAGCCCTGAGCTTCCTGTCTGGAGGATGGAGACAATCAAACCCATCACTTTTCAAGGTGGGTTTTGTTAGGATTATTGAAATAATATATTTGATCAAATAATGTATTTTAACCATTATTTGGTGCTCAGAAACATGATACCAGGGGAAGGCAATGCAGTGCCTTCCTAGAAGTCTGGACTACAGCTCCCATCAGCCATCACCACTGTGGCATATCTGAGGTGGTTGCCCAAGATATATGGGGTGAGGGCACTGGTTTGCCTAGCCTTCCATCATGGGATTATAAGCATTTAGCATCGTTCAATTTGGGAAGATTTTAAAGCGTTGTGGTGGCATTAATCATTTTGCTTGCCAGGGTGGGGGCATTCACTCTTTTCCAGGAGCCCTCCCCCCACAGTCCTCCGCTCATCCTACATGGCATGCTGAATCATCCCATTAATACATATGGAAAGCCTTTAGATCAAGTCTCACTGCTTTTATCCAGAGGGGCACTTTTGTGAAATCAACGCAAATCATTTCAGTTCCTCCTCCACACATGGCTCTGCCGTCTCATCGAAAATAGCACAAAAGCTGCAGGTATCGCACTGAGAGAGACTTGTCAGCACCCAAAGTCTTTTTAAAAAAATGGTGGTGGTGGTGTTGGGGGGCGTAATCAAGCACAGGGGATGAGAATATGTTTGAAACATTTCCATGGGTGGCAGGATTGGTTATGACTGGGCCACCCCTTAGCTGTGCCCCGGCTTTTGCTGGTGGGAAATGAAGGAGAACCCAGCTCTGCTTTCTTTGGTTGTGTGGAGCCATCTTGCTTTATCCCGCATGAAGTAGCCCCTCTTGGATTTCCTCTTGGGACTCCTTTGGCCACATGGTGCTTTCTTTAGCTTGTGGATGGCTTGTGCTGTTGTTTCTTGAACAGTAGAATAATACTAGGAGAGGGAAGGTTAGATAGTTTTGCATGTATCAAAACGTGGTCCCAAAATACTTTGGGTTGCTTTCCTCTTGGCACTGGGGTGGGGGTGGGGCATTAGTTCCTTGGGAAGGGTATTCGTCATTTCTAAAAGCATTCATGGAACTCAAAAAGATGCATTTAGTGTGTACAAGTTTTGTGGTCCAACTTGTGTGCTCTCAAGAAGACCTTGAGAGTACTTGGGGCAAGATCCTAATACTAGAAGAGGCTTGGCAAGGGAATTTTAAATACTGGACAGTCACTCTTCTTACAGAAAAAATATACCCCCTCCAAACAAAACCACAAGGAGCTTTAACTGTCTCGGTCTTGCCCAGCAGATGGTACTTCTGTCCTTTAAATACAATGGGTTTTCATTTTGTCATACCCATCACTGTCTCAAATCAATCTTTGCTAGAAGTTATTTCAATTCCACATGGAAAACTTAGCAATGTGTTCTGCCAGGAGCAAAAGAATATATTATCTGCTTACTTTCCACAATCCAAAGGATGAAATTGGCTCAATATATTTACCTATTGCAAACTGCTTAGCTGTGTGTGTGTGTGTGTGTGTGTGTAGATCAGCCACTGATGTGCAGCTGAGTTCCTGCAATTTCAATTCAGAGGGTTGCGGTGAAATGGCCATTTATCCCCACTCATAAAAAGAGGCTGGCCCTCTTGTTAGACTCCCACAGTCCAAGGAATGCTTTTAGAGCTGAGAAATATATTACAGTTCTCCTTGCCGCCTACCTTGACAGCATCCTTTTTGGCAGGTGGGATTTCATGTTTGAATCCTCTGCCTTCAAATAAATTACTTGCATGCAGAAAAGTAGCTCCGTTTGGAGGAAGGGCTTTGTCCTGCTTAGTGCTCTTCAAGATCCCCAGGGAAGCAAGCAGAGAAGCAAGCAGAAGATTTTGGTATGCTGAACAGATCTATGCTTGCTGCTCCCGCAGGAAGAGCTGTTGTCTCAGCAACAGGAAGAGGTCCTGTGACAGCAGTGATGTCTGGGCTTGCTGTTATCTCTCCTCTCCTCCAAGGAATGTGCTCTTGATTATCTGATTTGCTGGGTGTCTTGGTATGGAGGTGATGAGGTCTGCACTGCTGGAGTAGGCGGCCCATACCTGCAGTCTGGAAGGTCCTGGAGTGGCAGACAATGGGCTCCTGGTTCCGTTGAACTAAATGGGGTGGTCCAGGCTTGGAAACATGACCAATTCCATCTGGAATCTACCTCTCCAATGGGGGTGGATGTGTGCAACAGCAAGGGCAGGAAGAGTCAGTGTGGCCCAGGAAAATTTCCCATTTGCATTGCAAACTTACGAAAGCAGGGCAGTGCTAGGAAGTGAAAAGATCCGGGACTCAGGCCAACAGGGCCAAAAAGGACCACACATTTGGATTCTACAGCCCCACCTGTTAAAAGGGATGCCTGGACAGGGAGAGGATGGACTTTGATTTCAGAAAAAGAACCGGTGGATTCCAGGCAAAAATATCCAAGGGGGGCGACAGGAGGTGAAGCCCCTGTCAGCAAAGAGCTGGCTAATCCAGGGGACTTCAGCAGGTGTACCTGGGCAGCACAGTACGGGGCTGGAGGCCTCTTTGGGGCTCCAAGTGAAAGATTTTGGTGTCCCAGCCATCCTGGGCTGGCAATGAGCACCACCTCTGGCTGCTAGAAACCACATGCAGTGAAAGGACTGCGAGGCAGAGCCCGGGAAGATAGCTATGCTAACGTTAACAGGACTCTCTGGGAAGCACCGACTCGTATTGTTTTGCTTTGCATATTTGCCAGCATTTATATGCCATCTTTCAGGGCAAAGCCCTCCCCAGGTGATTCTCATAAACAAGCAAACATCTAACATACGGCTAAAACAAATCTTGTTACAATAGCAGAACTAAAAACAGTAATGTTAGAACAATACACAGCCCAGCACGGCAATTCAGACAAAAGAGATTAAGTCTGCTCTGCGCTTCCATGCACACTTTCCTGGAGGTAAGACTTGTTGAACTCTGTAGATTTTCCTGGAAGTTTTTTTTTCCTGTCTAAACATGCATAGGATTGTACTCTGAATTGTGGTAATTATTTCTAAATATGCACCCATACTTCTCTATCAGGGTGTGCAAATATTATGCTTGGGGCACATGGCAAGGAGAAAGCAAAACCTGCAGTCACCAGCTAGGGTTTGAAATCTTTCGCTGTTTTCTGTTTACGCTTTTCATGGAAGCTGCTTTGAGATCTGTGCAGGCCTACTTTGCAAGGCTGTTGTGAAGGTGACTGGGGGCTGCTGTACCCCATGTTCAGTGCCCCAAAGACTTCCATAAAATTTTCTCAATTAAAAATCTCTTTTGCTTTACACCATTGCAATGTCAACTTCAGACTCCGTGTTTAATCCATAACTTACAGTGATCTCCTCTTATCCTCTTTCCTGGTACACTAAACTGTACACATTAAAGACCACTCAAAGTATGACTCTTTAAATTCTCTCCACTTAGAGTATAATTATTGGGAAGGCTCCCCTGTACTTTCTCCTCTTCCCAAAATGTGCACGGAAGATATTTCTTCCACGCTAAGTTCTGTGCATGCTCATTATGGCCTCTGAGCACTGTACTTCTTCCTTTTTAAATTTCATGTCTGGAAAGTGTTTTAACACTCATTAAAAGATCATTTTTAGATAAATTAATGGCGCTGCTGCCAAGGACAAAGGGGTTGTGTGCAATGCTGGAAATGGCTTCACCCGCCAGAGCCATGCCACATCTCCTGGCGTGGGATGCACGGAAAAGAAAGCCCAGTCCTTCCCGTTGTGTCAAAAAGTCGATTGCAGCCTACCTGGCAAGCAAAGGGGAATGATTTTGTAGCGCTGCAAGCCACCCATCTGGTAGCTGCTGCGGTGCTGAAACTACTTCGAAGTGGCAAGCACAACGAAAGCCCATGATGAGGATGTGTGAACTGGGGTTTATTTATTCCCTCCAGTTCATCCGAATCCCTTTCTCCTTGTGACAGGATAGGCTGTGACCTGTGAAACATCCTCCTCCATCCGGACCCCTCATTCGAGAGTTGAGAAGCATCTTCCATCTGCTCAGACCTTCTGGGCAATTTCTAATTTTTGCTTTCCACCAACAAAAGTCTGTGTCAGGCCTTTTTCCAAGCTGTCCACATTCTGCCCTTGTCACTGTTCCTTCAGCAAAGCTGATTCAGACCGTGTGCTGGTGCCTGGAATCTCGGTGGAATGCCCAGCTATTGCTTAGGTGCGTTGGACTCATATGCTTTTTGCTTTCCAGGCATATTTTCGGGATAGACAAGCACCCCTGCCCCCCGGGCTAGAAACAAAATGGGATGAACTACGAGGCTGCTTCAAAGATTTGTGACCTTTCTTAATGTGGAACGGCACAGAATAGAGGAACGGCCTGGCACGTAGGCTGAGGTTTCTGCTTCTCAAGTTAAGTGCGAGAAATCCCATTTTGTGTGAACCCTGTCTTGGGTTTAGGGTGACCATATATCTATGGGCAAAGGAGCACAGCTGTGTGGCAGGCAGCTGTGCTCCCACTCTTGGGGCTTCTGGCCTGCCTGCATGGACCAGTTGCTGGGGAACATGGGCAGGAGTGCTCTTGCAGGAGGACCTCAGGCAGTTGGTTGGCCACTGTGCAAGCAGAACACTGTGGTCCCTGGACTGTAGGTTTGATCCAGCACAGATATTATGTTCTTGGGAACTGTTCTGCCAAAGGCAGGGGTTCCTTTGGATTTGGAGGCAATGAACACGCCAGTAGGGGAAGGACAAGCAATGCTTTATTTAAGCAGTGATAGTATCTGCAGGCAAACAAAACAACATTTACACCTTGCAAGAGTATGTTCTCCCCTTCAGCTGCCAGGAGCTCCAGTTGGGCAGCGAGAGAGGCCCCAGGCCACTAGTCACATAGCATCCGGCACCTGATCTGCGTAGAAGCTCCCAACCCAAACTCTCAACCCCCTGGTTTTATAATGGAGTGATTGAGTGCATCTGGCTCACAAACCTCCATTCTACGCATGCTCGACCCCTGGCCCCTGAACCAACACTGGGGTAGACGACTCCAGATAGCTAATCTAGGCTCCTCCCGAATGCTCTGCGCCCGGGATGCAGCACTCCCTTCTGGCAAGGGGAATGTAGAACAAGATATGAAAAACAGAACACATTCCGTTGTATAACTGAAGACTCAACATACTTGATAAGGGCAATATGAGGGGAAACGGTACATGTCAAACCTAACTCCTCGCCATACAATAATCTTCCCCATGTTTCCAATACAGGAATCCTGTCTTCCCTCAAGGGGTCTCTCTGGGACCAACTCAATGGTTTTATTGCTTATTTTATATTATTTATTTATTTTTTGATTTACATCCTGTCTTTTTCTAACAAAGGGCTCAAGGCAGCTTATATCATTCTCCTCCTCCATCTTATCCCCACAACAGCAACCCTGTGAGGTAGGTTGGGCTGAGAGTCTATGACTGGCCCAAAGTCACCCAGTTGACTCCATGGCTGAGTGTGGACTAGAACCCAGATCACCTGAGTCCCAGTCCCGTGCTCTTAACCGCTACACCACCCTGGCTCTTATTGGGTTGAGTGCCGTAGGTCCTGTAGCCCTTATTTCATGGGCGGGTTCCTCTCTCATGGGTTCGACCTGTTTTTGCTCTTTTCAAAATAAAACTGGATGCTCTGGCACCACTTGGATCCTGGATGCCATCTTGGTTGGCACGCCGTGCTCTGGAGAGAAACGTCTTCCGGCCTCCATCTTGGGTTTGCTGCTCTGCAAATCGAGTCTTTCGGAGGAATTTAGATGTCTGTGGAGGGAAGCCAGGAACTGCCAACAGAAAATCAAACTGGACTCTCCAAAAAAGGGGGCCTGGGGCAAGCCTCGGAGAGGTGTTCCTCCCAGGTGTGTAGCCCTCGGCCTCAGCTCAAGCCTGCTTTCATTTGCACAGAGCCCGACTCTCTCTCGAATCTCTGATCAAACGCCCGCCCAGTTCCAGAGCATTCTCTCAGCATCCCCTTGCTCCAAGGCCTTGCTTTAGCAGAGCTCCCCTCAGGTGTCCTCCTTTCTTCCCCTAGTCGGGAGTGCTCTGCCTTCTTCCCGCTTCCCACATCTCCACCACCCACGTCAATTCAGCTCTTGTTTGTCAAGATGTTCTCTCTCCACGGGTGGATGTTTAATGTGCTGCCAGAGAGGCAGCTGCTGCTGTGGAGAGTGGTGGAGCAATTAACACTTTAGGGGGCTCTGGGGTGAACGACCCCATCACAAACCCTCCAGACTATTTTTATTGCTGTCTGTAAAAATCTTCTTTCTTTCACTGCAGCGGAGACCTGCACTGCTGTTAAGGGCATCCACGGTCTTTCTCATTCAGCCAGGCAGAATCAGTTAAGTTTCTTTCTTCTCCTTTTTCTGCTCTGGTGCTGCCCGTCCATTTTCAGTGAGCGGAGAGGCCTTCGTGAACTGGCCCGTTCAGCATTTCCTTTCTTTGGAGCATCGCGACTCCAGTGAACGTTGAGGTCTTGGAATGAAATTTGGCACACGCATCCGGGAAATGTTTCTGCACCTTGATTTCAATGGCCAGCTTGTAGGGATGAATAAGAAGCTGGTTGGCCATTTAAGGTGTATGTGACCTAATGTGCAACTGATACTTCTTTGAATTGTGCAGTATAATTCTTCAATGTAAACAGAAAAATGTGCATGAAGTGCAATATACTCAGGAAAGATGGACCTTGGATGTGCTTATCAGTGACAATATTAAATAATGCATTCAGGAAACTTGCAAAAAAAATTGAGATGGACATTCAAGCAAAAGCCATGTGTGAGGAGACGCATTCTCCATTTTCACGGAGACCTTAGAATGAAAGCTCTCAGTGTCTGGAAGAAATCAAATGTAAGACTGGGGAAATGAGAAAATGGCTTTGATGGATCTGTCCTCCTCTAGGGTCCCATGGCCTCCGCACAGGTGCACACAATATGGAGCCTTCCTGGCATAAAGGGTGAGGTGGGCACGTCCGGGGCAGCATCCCTCGCTCCAGCTGTGAGATTCAGCTTCACTTCCTGCAAGACAAAAAGGAAGTGAAACGTAAGGCATGTCTGAGTCCAACTTGGGGACAGTCCATCTTTCTGTGCAGGAGGGCCAGCATCCGGTCCCCGACCTTTCAGGGAGGGCTGGGAAAGCTCCTGCCAAAACCCTGCCCAGTTGCTGCCAGTCAGTGTTGGTGATCCTGGCTAGATGGGCCGAGGGCCTGACTCTGTGTAAGGCAGCCACCTCTATTCCTCACCTGGGTGGGGAGCATCTTACTTGCATGGCTGAAGTTTGCATGTCAAGCCCCAGACTCTCTTGGATAAGGCCGAGTGTGCTTAGCCCAGTTAAGGGAAGATTAAGGAGAGACAGGTTTGCTTTTGTTGATTATCACAAGGGCTGGTATACAGAAGGTCTTAATGAGCACAGACACACATGGGATGGATGGAAATTGCAGCAGAATTTAGACAAACATTTAGGAGGAACGCACTGGTGGTAAGGGCTCCCTTTGGAGGCAGCAGGCTTGCCTGCGCTGGAGGCACTGAAGCAGAGGTCGGATGGCCATCTGCCCAGGATGTTGTGGTCGCTTGATCTCGCACTGCAGATCTGTGCATGGATTACCTCCAGGGATCCTTTTGTGGTTCTGCTTGTCCTGGCGGTGCTAGAAAAGTCTGAGTATGTGTTGCTTAATGTACCTAGCAGAGAAAATTCAGAACATGACATCTGCCTCTTGGTGGAGGCCAGCAAAGGCCTGGCCTACCTCTAGGTAGAGTGAACTGGTTGTCCCAGGCAGTGGATGCTGGGAGGCAGCCACAATGGATTGGAGACGAGAGGGGTGGGCCGGGTGATGGTCCCATCCTGTTCTGCCTGTCCCCAAGCTCAGCTCCTTCCTTTGGGCGTTAGGGAGGCTGCAGTCTCGGTGGCAGAATTAAAGCAAGTTATATGAGAAGGGGGCACCATCTTGGGGTTTCTTTTGGCCTCAGGTGGCAAAATTTCTTGGGCAACCCAACCCATTTCTTGGGCCAGCAGAGAACAAACAGAAATATGCATGGATTAGGCTGTCGGCCATTGCTGTACCTTTCTATCCTTGAATCATTTTGGGGTGGTGATGGGGAATATACTCCTTTAAAAATTGCCAAAGGAAAGCAAAAGTTCCTAGCATTGTGTTATATCTCCATCCCCTCCTCTCCAATTTCTTTGCTTTGGGTGCACGGTCACATCAGACTGCATGGGTGGGTAATAGCGGACTGGAACGTTGTCAAACAAAGAGCCTGCCAAGCTTCCCGTGTTGGCAGCAGATCTGTGTTTGACGTGCAACTGCTTAACACCAAAGAGCGCATTAGTCTGGGTTTATTAATTAACTGTCCATTTGCGCTGGGGGCGCTTGCGCATCCCCTACCTGGGCAATCTGGGTGTTGTGATCTACACAGGGACAGCTGGGTTGTGCTGTCTGCACTTGTGTGTCCAGTGGAGGCATCCAAAGATGCAGGGTTGACAGAAAGGCACTGCTGACAAGGAACCAGACTTGAGAATTGGGGAGAGCCTGGGAGATGGCAGGATGCGGACCCGTCGAGGGCTCTGCAGATCCTTTCAGTAGCTTGATGTTTCAGTCACTGTGTGAATTTCATACATGTGTGAACGCCCTTCTGACTTGGTTTGGATTAAAGCAATGGGTGGGTAATTCTCTCTGGACAACTCATCTGTCTGGAGTCACAGGACTGCTTGGCTGTTTATTTCTGATTCCACCTTATGTCTGGCCCACATTTTCTGAAGTGTCGAACCTCTTCCCATCTCCCTCTCTTGGAAGAGGTGTTATCAATATCTCCTCCCCTCTATAGATAGTCTGACTCTTGCTGTTTTAGGGGTTAGGGACACGGAGGGGAGAAGCAGGTTAGAAATAACACGTTTGAGCCACACAAAGCAGCTCCAAAGAAGTGCGGCTGCTCTTTTTGAGTTGCTCTAAAAATAGCCCGATGGAGGTCACCGTTTTTTTGTCTCTCCGCAATGTTCAGATCAGATTGTTACAAGTGGGGAAAAAATCTGAAAAGCAAAAGGAGGGAAATGGGGGAGGAAAAGAGATGTGTGTCTTTCCCCCGGCTTAACTGACAGCTCCTAAATTCCCTCTGGGATCTAAACTTCCAGCTGAGTGCTCAGACTTCGCCATCAACACCGCTAATAAAGATTTTGTAGCTTGCAGGCAAAAGGTAGATGGCAATCGGGAAGCGAGTGCGCAGGTTAGGATAGAGGGTGCTTTGTTTTGCTTGTTCTCCCTTTTGCCATCTGATGGGCTTTGAGCTGCATCTGTGATGTCAAGACAAATGCTTTTTTGGTTTCCCCCATTACTTGACCCCGTAATTCAGAGAGGGAAGGAACCTGACCAAGGGTCATAACTCAGTGAGGGAGCAGCTGCTTTGCATGCTGAAAGTGCCAAGTTCAGTCTCCAGCATCTCCAGGTAACAGGACCAGGTAACACGTGACGGGTGAAGACCCCTCTTTGCCCGAGACCTTGTGGGGCTGTTGCCCATGAAGGCTGGTGGTTCCACTGCCAGCAGGATGGTGCATCTGCTCTGAATTGAACCCTGAACTTCAAAGGAGTGTCATAATCAAACATGGTGTCATATTTAGTTTGGGGATCGTTTTCAGGACCATGGACAGCTCCTCTAAAGCACCAGCTCCAGTTCAGAGCGGATCCGTAGCCCTTCTGTTACCAGTCGGAGCAGGAAAGGCTAGATGGACAGGAGAATTTTTTGGCTCCTAGGCAGCATCCACAGGGGCACAGCGTGCTTTGGGTCTCAGATCCCAGCCTGGAGAAGCTGCTCTGACCTCAGACTGGAGGTCCGTACTCGGGTTCCACTTGCCCTGCTCCTCACAGCTGGGATGCATCTCTGAGGCCCTACAGCTGACCTTGCAGATGGTCAAGGTGGGTGTGAGGCCAGTCCACAGAGTCAGAGAGTGGGGCTTATGTGAATCGTGTGTGCGATGGACTGCAGGCTGGTTCTTATACTCTGAGAAGCCGTGTGGCTTGGCTCAGTGTTGAGGGCATTGGACTGGCCCTCAGAAGATCCAGGCATTGGGTCTTACTCAGCTGGGAAGCTCATTGAAGGACTTTGGGCTAGTCACTGACCCTTGGCCCGACCTCCCACACACAGTTGTTGAGGATGAGATGTAGGGGCAGCTTCCTCAAGCTGCCTCTGGGTCTTTGTGGGAAAAGCCAGCATATAAATACCATAAATACGCAAGTACCCAAGTACCCTGGTGTGATTGTCATTAGAGACCTTGGTCTCTGAGGGTTGGGTCTTGGGCATTCACACTTCTCCCGCACAAGGCCCCTGGTGTGACCCCCCCTCCCCCCCAGTTAAAAGGCTGTCTGTAGCAGGGCTTGGAGTGAAACTTCTACTCAGAGTAGACAACACCAGGCCGAATGCAGCAGCCAGGCTCAGCTTAAGGAAGGTGCATGTATGGATAGGATAAAAGCATGCATTTGTCAGCAAAGGTGCGGATATTCAAGTCAGGCGTCGGGAGTGTGAGCCTGTGAGGATCTCTCTGTTATAGTATTGCTGTCTCTTTTAGTCAAGAAGTGTGTATGATCCAGCAATCAATATAGTTTTCCGTCCCCCCACTGTAGTTCAGGGGAAGAACTCTCTAAAACTGATGTAAACAGACACAGATCTAAACCGTCACCTCCTGCAGTGATGCTGTTCCTTTTACTGTGCAGGAGGAGCTCAATGCGAAAAGCTCCCTTTAGTCTTCTCTTTTGCCTCTATGATTTCATCCTTTATGGGGAAGTCCTTTCATGTCATACATTTGGAAAAAACAAGCAAAGGTCCTTTGGCTTTATTTATTAGTTCGACTGGAAGCCGTCTGGGCGGTGAAGCATCTTTGCTGCACGGCTGCCGGTGCAAAGTGGGGAGACCCACAGAACTGCATCTGGCTAGTGTGGTTTCATGTGCCTCTTGCTGCAATGAAGAATCCAGGGCAGGGAAGCAAGTCCACACTTTTGAGTTCCCCTGACCCCTTTGCCAGAATGCCACCAATCCAGGAGGATGAATAATGCCACTGAAATACCCATAAAAATATGGTGTGCATGAAAACAGATGTCCCATGGACTGAAGCGGTAGTCCTATAGGGAAGGCAAAGGGTTCCTGCACTCATCTCTTCTTTCTTCTGCACTGTCTTGCCAACTTTTCCTTCGTAAGAGGCCCTGCCAGGTCAGACCAAAGGCTCATCCAGTCCAGCTTTGTGCTCATGCTGTAGACAACCAGCTGCCCCGCAAAAACCCATGAAGAAACATAGAAATGTAACAAGTCAGATGGGGTCATCTAGTCTGACCCCCTGCTCCAGCCAACTCCACTCATGTAATCCCCAGGACTAGTAACTTTTTCTTATTTAAGAGCATAAGAAGAGAAGGCTCCACCAGACCCAGACTCCAGGACTCCATTCACACGGTGCACAAACAGTGTAACGGCATAGTCGCACTAGGGTCGAGAGAGCAGGTGCTTGGATTCCTTGATCATTATCTTGCCACTTGTGTTGTGTCTGATTTGGCAGACAGTTTGAGAGAGAGCCACGTGCTTGCATCCAGGGCTTCCAGAGGGGCCAGCTCCTCTGTCTGGCAAGCAAGGGCAAAATCTGCCCATCCCCATGTCCCACTTGTATTCTCCAGCAGGTGGTGCACATAGGCTTTGTTTCCTCCATGTTTGGAACCATCTGTGAAGGTGGCTTTCCGAACATCACATGGTAGGAAAATAGAAACCATTCCTGTGTTATTTAGATTTCCAAATTTGCAGTCCTGCAATACGTTGCTGTGTTCAGTATTACATTTTTATTCCACTGTTTTCCCTCCAAGGAACCAAAGGGAGCTTCTGAAATCCTTCTCCCTTTCCCTCTGTCCTCACAACATCCCTATAAAGTAGATTAGAATGAAAGGAAGTGGCTGGCACAGTGAGCTTCATGGCTCAATGGGGACTTGAATCTGGATTTCCTGGGTCCCAGTCCAACACTCTAACCACCTCACCACCCCGGGTCATGAATGTGGCTGCTCATGCCGAAGGGAGACTTGGCGCCTGAGGTACTGTGGTTGAAAGTTTTGCAATCCTCTTTGTTCCAGCTTAATTGATTGCAGAACTCTTTCCCTGTTGCTCATGCTGGGAAGCCTTCTTACTCCCTCTGAGGGTTGTCTTGGCAGTCCTTTAAACAACTGTTTCCAATATTCCCCTCACATTTTGCTACTGCCCCTCCTATCTCCTTCAATGGGCTCTGCCCACCCTTGTCTTTCTCAAATGCTGCTCAAGGTGATTGTCAAAGGCATTCTTTTCTGAAAGAATGGTGAAAATCTTTTGCAGCTGTCTTCCTGGGCTTGGCAGTCTTTGCCATCTCCCTTTTTAATCTTCCCGTAATTGTCCCCCTTAAGATCAGTCACGTGAGCCGAAAAGGCTCTTCTCTTTTTATGTAGCGAGTTTCAAAACCAGCATATTCCACCCATGTCTCCGGGTCTCTCTCTTCTTCCCTCTTTTAATTTCCCTTGTTCCTCGGCTTTCTGTGGGGAAGACCTTGTTGTCAGCCCTGCGGTTGCTTAATCCCATAAAAAGAAGCGCTCATCCTCCCAGTCCCAGTTAAAGCAAAACAAGACGAGGCAGGAAGTCCCCAGCAGTGCTTGCTTTGCACAGATAAGATTAGGGCTGCCAAGGGGGTGGGAGAGGAGAATGGGGAGTGAGACATCTCTGCCATGGGGGAAAGAGATGCCACAGTCCAAGTGCCGTCCTTTGCCCGTTTGGACAGGAAAACAAACCTGCAACTCCCAGAATTCCCCGGCCAGCAAGAAGGAATGCTGGGAAGTGGAATGCTGGGATGCGTGGGAGGTTTTTCTGTCTCACTGGGGTAGGCTCACACCCCAAGGGCATGCTCATCAAGCTTGGTCTGCTTGTCCAAGTTGTCATTCACATATTCTTGATGAACACAATTGCCTGGCAGCTCCTGGTACCTTCCCACAAATGATTGCGAACTGTTGTGTTTGTTTTAAATAGTGTTATTTTCTGTATGTTAAAGGTTTTTAAAATTATCTTTCTGTGATCTTGGAATCCATTCATTTATTCTTTTATTTATTGTAAACATTTCTGTACCCTCCAATAACCCAAAGGCTCTCTTTTTTGTGTTAATGTTTATGAACTATCACTGCTGGCCTGTATAGAAATGGAATGGATAATTCTAATTATTTCTATAATGAAATATGCAGTTTCAGAGGAAAAGGAGACAGCTCTGACAAAAGTAGGCAGTGAAGTAATTCATGGTGGAAGCAGAATCTCTAGTTATAACCCTACAAGGAAGAGGACTCAACTTTTGGGGTTTGTAATTTGTCTGTGGATTGTATTGGAGGCCTACTAATTTTGGCGATCATATGGGCCATTGATCCTGTAAATGGAAGTTTCACCCCAAGTGTTGAAAAATGCTTGGCATTACTCTTGGTTTAAGGGAAGCACCATCTTCCCTGTTCCTCCATCCCTCTCACCCTCCATAATTACTTAATTTATTAAGCCCAAGAGATAAATCTGCCTTGGTGGCATCTCTGGTGTGAAACGAATGGAAACCAAGACAAACAAGCCTAGATAACCACCCTTGGAATGCATGAATTTTCATTGTTTAACCGAGGAAGGAAATGTCATGTTGCAATTTATGAATTGTAAATTTGATTGCCTGCATTTCTGTTAAAAAGAGAACTCTAAAAGTGGGTAACTTGCACATACATGCAAAGAATAAAAATCTCACAAGAGCAAAGAGTTTATCTGTTCATCAGTTAAAACAGACCTTAGAAAGGACGTGGATCTCAGACACCCATATCGGGGTCAGTGCTGCTCTGTACTTGCAGATAAGCTCGGTATGAATGACTCAGACAATGAAAGAACAAGTTCTCCAAGGGGCTGTTTTTCGGGCTTGCCAGAATGATCCGCTTTGGAGAGGGGAGCCTGGTTCACTTCATGGGTACCTGGGCCAGTATTGTGGAGCTCAGCCTGGACAGATGCAGCTCGCTGTTCTTCTCCCCCCTGGAGAAAAGATGCAACAGGGCCAGAAACAGCTCTGCTGGTGAGAGAGTACCATTTCCGGACCAAAAGGGCTCTCTGTCTACAGATGCTGGAGGCTTTTCTGCAGTACGAAGTCTGTGTCATGGCCTGAGCTTTCTATGCTGTCTTGGCTGCTGCTGGCTGAGCCCTGCACAGGTGCTCCCGATACCCAAGAGGCCAACACAACTGGCAGCCGGTGCCGTACGGGCCGAGAGGGTTGGAGTGGGGACCTGGGAGGTTCGGGTTCCAGTTCCTTCTCAGCCCTGAAGCGCCCTGGAAGACTTTGGTCCAGTCACTTACTCTCAGCATAACCTACTTTGCAGGGTTGTTGTGAGGTAACATGGAGCTAGCTAAGTTGCCTTGGGCTCCTCCCATGAGGAAAAAAGGTGATATATAAAGACAACGTGTACTGAAATAATACAGATGATGATGATGGTAGCTGCCAGAGGCAGGTGACTCCTGGGTTTCTGAATAGTCCTGCCACCACCATAGGCCTAGGCCCCTTGGGTGATGCCTAGCTTTGTGAAACTGCACACCGGGGGGAAGTTCCTGAACTCTTGTCACCTGTTAATGATGAAGGACAATATAAGCTTACAGCAAAGGAACTGCTAATTGCTGAGCTCCCGTGGATTCTTATAATTTCTCCTTTTTAAGCTGCGTTGGCAACGGATCAGAGAAGCACTGCGGTGCCACAGTGCAAGGGTATTTTTATTGATATCTGATTCACAACTGTCGCCATGGCGATGGGGCACACGATGGCAGAGGAAAGAAATGAGTTTTTGCCTTATTAAATGACTCCACTAAGGGTGGGAGAGCGAGCCAGAGAGCGAGAGTGTGCAAAGGAGGACTTGAAGGATTAATTGAACAATGCAGGGGCCGCCTAAGTCATTTTCAATTTTGTGAAGGATTCATTAGTATTTGCCCAACTTCAAATGCGTACTGCTAATATTGTTATTTCTCGTAGATTGTAACATGAGGCAAGCTGAAACTCGGCATGTTTTTGTTTTGGCGGTGCAGGAAGTTTTCTGGGAGCGGGGGGGTTTCATAGAAAAAAACAAACAAACTGAAACCTAGGACTGTTTTCTGCAGACAGGGATGTTAGAGAAGTCTGCCTCGGATACGAGCACCTCTGGATTTCTGTGAGGCGACCCCGATTTTTTCTGAGTTTCCACAGGCCTGAGGATCAGCTTTGCACTCTTTCCATCAACTGATGTGGGTTAATGCATTAACGTTAATGCAGTTGCGTGTGGGAAGACTGTGTTTCTGTGGGTTTTTTTTAATTCTAGCAATGAGTAGATGAGAGAACAGAAAATGTCTAATTAGGGAAACCCAGATGAAACAATGTGGTGGATTCTAAATAGAAAAGGCGGGAGTTTCTCTCTCAACTCAGCATCTTCTGCCGATCTTCCAGGCACTAGGAATCAAGCCATGGCCTGAAGACCAGCGGGTAGAAGATACTGCCCTGTTGAGCAAAATTTGGAGTGGGTGGGCTTCCAGCATCCTGCGCGTTGCTTTCGACAGGGTGCCTCAGCATGGCTTTATTGCCACCTTCCATCAAAATATACCAAAATGCGACTCTCAGGGATGGGAGAGCCTGAGCCATTCAAGGTCACAGAGGTTCTCCAAATTTCTCTCCACAGCTCTGTTTCCTTCACGTTCCTGAACACGGGGGGCTTTTTCCCATTGGGAAAGAGGTGTGTTTTCAACCAGGAATCATATATTTTCAAAGGTGTGTGTTTTCCTCCCTGCCAGGGGGCAGTCCCCAAATTAAATAAACGAAATCTGGGTCCACTTGGTCTTCAGTTTGTGGGCCAAGGCAATGAATTGGTCCCTAACAGCACTTCCACCTTCTTTGTGGAAAAAATCAGAACGCAGTTCTTCGAGTGCCTTGCCTGAAAGGTTGGTCCTGGATCTGAAAAGGATGAAACGCAAAACCCATGGTTTCCCCTTTCTCTGCTCCCCTCGGCAGATTGATCCCACGTGATTGATCTGCCTTGTCAGGGACTTGTGTCTAACTGTTTCCCCCCGATGTTTGAGACCTGCCTCAAAGTGGCCAATTTATCTGTAATAATTGAGCTTTTGCATTTAATCCTATCTGTTGCTACTTAATCACTCCCCCTCCTTCCCTTTTTGGCTCACTTCTCTCTCTCTCTCTCTCTCTCTCTCTCTCTCTCTTTCTCTCTCTCTCTCTCTCTGTGACACCTTCCCTTTAGGTTGCCTCTAAGAGACGCTTTGCTTTATACATTTAATTGAATTGTTGTCATGGAAATTTGCTTCTTCTCAAGAGAAAGGCATTTTAAAAAGCAATGCCATCCTGAGCTCTTGGCGAAGAGCGTGAAGGGTTTTTTTTTTAACATCTCTGCTTTTAAAGTTGCCTTCTTTTGTCTGGTCTCCCATGAGATTCTGGGGTGCCAGCACAAAATGGCTGCCCCTTGGGATTTGACACCTGCGGTCCTGCTCCGTTGCGATCCCTTCATGGCTCACATAAAATCCAGAGCAGCTCATGCAGGGGTGGGCAACCTCTTTTGGGCTGTGGGCAGGCTTGGTAATTTGAGAACTGACCTAGGCACCTCCACAAAATGGCTGCCATGGGAGATGTGGCCAATGCCAAGCTGCCTGTTCAGAAGCCTGAGTATGAGGTGGGAGCTGAGCCCCCAGAAAAATAACCACTGCTTTGATCCTATAGTGTTCCGCTCCAACAGAATTCTAGTCCACAGCAATAGCAGCCAACCGAAAGAAAACAGGTTTATAACAATAAGTGGGTGGATACCCTGGGGCTGCTCCTCCAGCTTGACCATTGGTTCTGCTGGGTGGGATTGGATGTGCAGCCAGATCTAGAGGCCATCCATCTTCAAATCCTCGCCTCAGAGGTCTCCCGGAAAGGTCTGTCTTGTTGAGCATCCCCTTGGCAGCAGCGGCCAGCCAAGAGGCTTCTGGGAAACTCATAAAGAGGGCGTGGTGGACTCCCCTTCCTGGGTGCCCATGGCTTGTGGAACTCAGAGGTGTATAGTCTCCTCCCATGGAAGTGCCGCCTGGTTATTGGGGCAGTGCCATCTAAGTAAGATGTGAATGCAGATTTATGTAAAGCATGAAGCCAATGAGCTGGATCCAAATTTAAGTATAATTGGGGTAGATCTACTGAAATCAGTGGGTGTTAAGGTAAGTGTGCCTTATTGAAGTCCGACTGATGAATGACAAAATTTGGATTGGATCAAATGAGTTTAAGCATTAGATAGCCTAAACCTCATCAGGTCAGTCACTGAAAGCTGGAATCTCCAGGTCACTGACCTGGGAGTAAGTCTTTTTGAACTCAGCTGGATTTACTTCTGAGTAGACAGGGAACAAAGCCTGCTTTCTGATTCTGTGAATCCATGAAAAGGTCACTTGAGTCAAATTGGGGGATATTTCTTAATTTTCCAAAGCATACCCAGCAGGCTGCCAAGAATTGCAGTGAGACCCCTTTTAAAAATGTAAAGCGAGTGCAGAGGAAACGGGAGGTGAAAAAGTCCATGTGGACCAGAGCTGGGAGGAAGAGAAGCTGTCCAGGAAAGAGGCCTTTAGATGCAAAATTTCTGGGGGATCACAGAAATGTAGTTGGGGGAAATTTGGGGACGTGTGCGCTGTTACAAAATGGGAACCTTGGTCTTCTTCTCCATCCTATGTTCCAGTCGAATTCTAGCAGTTGCTTTTACTCGTGCTTTTCCAGATCTTGCTAAAAGCTGGAAATGATCAGGGAAGCATTTTGAGCTCTGTGCCTGCCAGCAGCTCAGGCCGCAGTAATAACGGGGTGGCGAACAAAAGCGCACAGAAGACAATGTGGCGAGCCCTCCTCTCTCGCGGGCCACATCTTGTCTTAAAAGGATGGCGCACTCTTTTTCTGTGTCCAGAAGGAGGCCGTGCGGCCGAGCCGGCAAGAGTCAACCTTATGAAGGATATAGATTTCAAATCTCTCCGGCAGGGCTGCCGAATCCAACTCAGGGCTGGAGCTGAAGAGGTTTACTTTGGCTTTGTTTGGATAACGTGGAGAGGGGTGGCTTTTTGTGTGTGGGGTTGTGGTTGCCATGGAGACAGTGGGAACCTGGTGTTTTCATACCTGCTGGCATTTCCGAGCCCAAATCCATAGATTTAAGGGGCCAAATGACTTGCTACATGGGTGTGCTTAAAGGGGAACGCCGCTATTCACTTGAGCGACGGAACGGGGTTCAAAAGCGCCTGTCTTTCGAGCAGGGTGCCATGGCAGCATGCTTCATGTGGAGATGGTTGAACTTCTGCATCCTGGACTGTTAGGTACTTTGGCTAGGCCTGATGGGAATTGCAGTCCAATGGCAGCTTCCTGCTTTCTACCATGCTGCTTTTCTGTGTTGTCTTTTATTTTGAAAGGAAGCTTTAAAAAACAAAATTGAAGGTAAGAAAAAAGGAAGAAGAGCATGCATAAAATTATAACATGCTCATTAAAGGAACTCACTGATTGTAATTGTTAGTCTATCACTAGTATGCTTGTGGAACAGCTAGAGTAAAACAGCTTAATTAGAACCTCCCAGTCTAATGAACGAATGAAAACACACATTATATGGCATATCCAGGAGTATGTGTGCGTTTATCAGAAAGCAAATAGAGACAATGGGTACTCAGTTGGAATAGGGCAAAAAGTTTGAAGGGGTTCCATGTAGGAAAGGCGGAGAAATCGGGGTGCAAAGGTGCCACAATACTCTAGTGGCATTGCCCCAGAGGTCACTTAGGTGAGGGTTGTGTCAGTTGTGTAAACGGACTGGCAGCCCATAATGCCTTCTGCTAAATTAGGATTCCTTGCTTGCTGCACTTTCTGAGCAAATTTATATGTATTCACAATCTCCTTTTCCTTTTCTGAATCAGCCCAACACCGAGACGTTTGTAGGGGACGGGATAGAAAAGCTTGTAATAAATAAATAGGTAGATGGGTAGATGGTTGGCTGGTTTAGAGACTTATTACAGCTGTGTGCAACCACATGAGTGGGCTTTTTGCAAAAATCCAAGTTTAATACCCCGGGAGGTCGGAGAAATCCACAATGGATTCAAATAAGTTTGGACTTTGATGACTCCAGCCTGCGGATTCTGCAGTGGTCTGGCTGTTTTCCTAGTTGTGCAAATTCCATGGACGTGTGAGCTGTTCGTTTCCCATGGAGGGGATTGGCACGAGTGCACATTGGTCCACTTGCACATTAGTGCAAGTGTGCTTTAGCACCAATGTGTACTTTTGTGATTGCGCAAATGCAAACCAGAATGATGTTCTCATATGTCCTTAAAAATCATGCCATGCTGTTCCGGAGCCTGCTGGTGGAATGGAAGAATCAACACAAAACACAGGTGGAATGGATTTATAGAATCTGAATTTTAGATGCAATGCTGAGGAAGCTTAGCTGTAGGCATTCTCATTCTACTCCTACTCGCAAGCATCCTTCCCCAGCTGCTTTTTGTTTTGTGGGTTGAAAAGAGGCCGCTCTTTTCGTTCCCTTGGATGAATGGAAGGGAAAGCGTTTTGAGGCGCATGGTTTTTGAGGGGGGGGGGTGTGACAGGAGAGGAAAGAATCGGCCAGCTTTCCCACTGCTAAGGAATATGGTGGCAAAGCGACTGTGAAGGAGGATGGAAGCAGGAGTGAGCGGGTGGTGTGAAAGTGAGTGTTGTGTGTGTGTGTTCATGAACAAATGAGCAGGTGAGTGTCGTGTCGCTTTTTCCCCATGGCTTGCAGGTCTTCATTTCTGCTCATGTCAAGTGGCTGGAACTGAAATGCCATCTTTTCTGCTTACCTGGTCGTGTCATGTATGGTTACACATATGACCTATGGCCATTCAGACAACATTTTCCAGACTCCCAGCATTGTTTTCTGTCCCCCCAGTGTTTCCTGGCAGCCATTCAGAGCGGTCCTAATCACTTTACTCTTTCCATTGAAAATCGCTTCCTGCTAAACAGGCTGCAAGGACGACATGACACGAGACGCTACGGTACAAAACTGGTTAAGCCATCAGGCCTGTCAGTTTCCTGAACCAGCTTTGATGGAGTGACAGTCCCATTCGAGGCCGATCCTAAGTTGTCCATATTATGTCCCCTTTGCATGCACAAATCCTTCAATTAAAGAAGCAAAGGGGACAATCTGCATGCAAACCTAGTTGCCAGAGGCTCATTTTTCCCCACAGAGGAAATGCAAGCGCATCTTCAGAGCATGAGAAAGTCTTGGGGAAAGTTCCCTGAGGGTAAATAGAAGTGGCTGCGTCTGAAGGGAATATCACTATTTATCTTGGCAGCCATCGCGGAATAGCTTGGGGCCATGCCCCAGAGAGCTTTAAATGTAGTCCATAACAAACTGCCTTCTTTCAGCCCAATGTGACAAAAGCTGGAAGAACCTGATGGAGAGATTTCCTTATATGCATTCACTGCCATGCATGTTCTTTTGCTCCTGTGCTATGGAAATGCAGGCCGCATGTGCGAGAAAGGGCTGGGTGGGGGCTCTTTTTGGTCCTGCTTGATTCTCTAAGGACCCCTCCCCTCTCCATTTGCAGGGGCACAGAGCCTGGCGTGGTGGCAAGCGCTGAAGTGTAGAAACTTCTTGTGTCATTCTACGTACCCGGAAGAGTCATTGTTGAGTGTTTAAGGGTATAAGAGACGAAGCCTGCTGCATCAGACCAAGGGTCCACCTAGCTCAGCCTTTCGTTCACACAGCGGCTGATTGGCTGCCCAGGGAAACCCCACAAGCAGGGCCCGAGGGCCACAGCACCCTCCTACCCCTGTTCCCCAGCATCACGCACGCATAGCTATTCTGTCCCTGATGCTGGCGTTAGCCTATAGCCATCATGTCAGGTAGCCATGGGCCTTCTCCTCTTCTTCCACAAATTTGTCCCATCTCCTTTTAAGGCCACCCCAGTGGGGGCCCGATGCTACATTTTGTGGGATTGAATTGGATAGTTCAATATCTATGAGCTGTGTGAAGGAGGCCTTCTTTTTCTCTGTCCTTAATCTCCCACCAATTAGCTTCCTGAGATGACCCTGAGAAGTTCTGAGAGAGAGACAGAGAGAGAGAGAGAGAGAGATCTCGCTATCCACTTTTCCCACCATGCATTGTTTTGTACACACCCCTTACTCATCTCTAAGGCAAAGAGTCCCAGATCCTTACTGAAACTTTTCCTCAGAGGAGAGTTGCTGCATCCATCCATCCGTCCGTCCATCGTCTCCCCCAAGCAGCAGGACATGCTGCAATTCCATCGAGTAGGAACACTTATGAAAAGTGCCACTTTTCCATTGCACTTTTCCTGTTGCTGCAGCGCCACTTTTCCGTTCCTTGTTTGCGGCGTTTTCCCACCACTCCTCTGCATCTTCGCTTTCGGAGGCAGTTTCTCTTTGTCTCCAATTTATGTCGGGGATGCTGTAGGCCTGAATTCCCACCATGGACCTTGGGAGGCAGTGGTCAAACTTTACTAGACACACATGTCTCTTCTGCCTAACTTGAGGGGTATGTACAGCAGTGTCCTTGTCCTTCAAAGCGTCTCGATGACAGCCAGTCAAGCCCAGCATGATGACTGGGGGTCACTGGCAAGGTCAGAGCAGCACACCTGTGGTCTTGCTTTAGCAGTTTTGATGGACAGGTTTGTACTCCTCCGCTTAGTTTGCCCTTCTGTGTTTGAGCTCCTGTCTCACACATCTGTCGCTGAAGGCTTGGATTGGGGAGAAATTTTTTTTTTGTTTCTAAACACACATAAGAAAAGAGAGAAAGAGAGTGGAAAAAAGATTCATTTGTACCCTTGTGCCAATAAATATTTGCTTCTGGGTGTTTGCCTAAAATTCCCTGGAGATGGTGTGCAAAATACATCTTCAAAGGGTTCAGTCATCTCTCAGTTCTTTTTCACCAACAAAAAGAGAGTCCCTTCTTTCTTTCCTTCCTTCTTGTTCTTTGAAAGACGCAACAGGCCCAGAGTATTTTCAAACTGGGTAGCTGGATGTGAATCATTATCTTTTAGGAATGTGTGCAATCAGAAACTAGGAGAATATTCTGTAGGGCTGGAGCCCTTCTAGAAACCTTTCTCCAGTGGTGAGAAGTCCCCTGGAAGCCCGCAAGCCATGATGTAGTGAGCGGGGGCTTTCAGGGATGCAGCCCCATGATGCCCTTATTAGCAGGACTCTGACATCCCCTGCCACTTGACTCCCTCGGAATTCTCCCCCTCTTCCCCAAGCTTGGTTGCAATCCTCACGGCACCTGGGAAGAGCTGAATTTCCCCAGTATATTCCTTCCTGTTGTAACACAAAGTATTTGGGGGTGTCTTGGTCTTAAATGGGAAATTAAGACCCATGAGTGTTTGTTTATTCATCTGAAAGGTTAATATACTACTCCATAGTGCAGAATGGAGAATCTGGAGTGCTGAACAATGTAAGATAAATGCAAAATATCTTGCAAAAATGCAAGATAAAACCAATAATATTATTAAAACCAAGATTGGTAAAAACAGTGCTAATAAAACCTTGGCTGATAAGGTCCTGGAAAGCTTCCTGAAATAAAAGTGTCTTCAGGAGGCACCGAAGCCAATACAATGCTGGCGTTTGACTGGATTTCCCAAAGGGAGTGCAGCCCCATCCAGAACGGGCGACAAGCCTTTCTCCGGGAGGCAGGAACCACTTGTTCACAAGTTCTCCATCTGGCTAGGATTCCGCTTCAGTTTGTTTGTTTGTTTAGTGAGCTTCTATGCCGCCTCATTCGCCGAAGCCTCGGGGCGGCTCACAACATTGGCCCTCCTCCAGTCCATCACGGAGTCTGGACCAAAGACCTGCCTCTAGCGGAGAGGACGGATGCTAGAAATTGTTTGTCGATATAGATCCCACAGCGGTCTACTCTGCTGGACTTTCCTCAGGGGCACAATTTGGGACATTGTCAGGGTGAGCTCCTGCCCTTCAAAATTGATCACTACCACTCCTCTCTTGTATGATCTCCTCCCCATGGTTCAGTGTTCAAGCATTTACTGTCGCTGAGCATGGAGATCCAATTTAGGCCGAACCAATGAGATCAGCAACAGAATCTTGGCGTGCTTGAGCTGAGATTAATTATGCCCTCCAGCAGCATATTCCATTCCATGTTCACTGCGCATCCTCAGTACTCTACCAAGCTGTTTTGGTATTTTCCTTTCCCCCCTAATTTTTCCCACAAAAGATTTTTTTTTGGGGGTAGTTCTACAAAACTTGGAATTTCCCGGGTCTTTTTGAGCATGAACAGTGCCATTTCTGACTATACATTGAATGAACTTTGAATGAACTTGCTTTTGACCTTTGGAAGCAGAGCTGATAGCACTGTCTTACCCAGTGGCATCAGTGTGTCCAATACCTTTTAGAGGGAGTGAATGTTGTTGTTTAGTTGCAAAGTTGTGCCTGACCCCATGGACAACATTCCTCCAGGCTCTCCTGTCCTTCACCATTCCTCGGAGTCCACCCAAGCTCACGCCTACTGTCCCAATGACTCCATCCAGCCACCTCTACCTCTGCTGTCCCCTTCTTTTTCCATCAATCATTCCCAGCATCAGGATCTTCTCCAGTGAGTTGGTCCTTCTCATTAGGTGACCAAAGTATTTGAGTTTCAGGGAGAGAATACAGGAAGTTAATTCTGTATCACATGTGGAAGCACTGCCTTGTCTTTCTTGAATCTGCCTTTGATCAATTTCACGAAACGACACTGTGTTTTCGTATCAGCAAGAAGAGACACAAATGTTGGTATCTCACCTCTGAGCATATAATTTTTATAAACCCTTTTCATGTCCTTCCTACCCATATTTTTCTACATTCAGATGTCCCAAACTCTTAAGCCTTTCCCCATAGGTGGGGTGAATCAATCTCTGGAAGTTTCTGGTGGCTTTTTCCTTTTGAGCTCAGAACTGTACATGGATTTCTAAATATGGCTGCACTGTGCACTGATATCTAAGGCTGCATGCTTTCTAACAACCTGAGCCTCACCCCGCAGAAGTTCAAAGGGGTGGAAGTGAACAAAAGGAGCAAGGCAGAGAAAAGTAGTTGTGACTTCAACCATCTCATCTCATCATATTTCATTTCATTTCATCTCCTCTCCTCTCATCTCAGAATGTATGAGAAATTTGGAGCAGTTAGTTTTTGATCAGAATTTACCCAATTTGTACCTTCTGGAGTGGACACAGACATATCGAAGTCCATACATTTCCAGTCCTGCAGTGTGATTTGCTAACCAAAAGAAGCGCATACCAAAGCATGCATAATTTGAAAAAAAAAATGCATGAAAAACATATGCTTTTGACAAGGATGCTCTAATCGCTGGGGATTAATGTGTGCATTTCAAAGATATGGACAATTGATGTGCACATTTGGAAAACTGTGCAAGGATTTTTATGCGAATAGGAAAAGGAAAGCTTTTATGCAAAAGAGAAAGCGCAATCTGATTTGGGCTCATGTCAGGAAGCACTTCTGTATCTCATCTCATCGTCCAATACAGAGTGTGAAAAGGGGCCGCCTGTAAAGGCAACCCGCAGGCTGAGCTTCCAGTTCAGATCTCAGCTTGGCGTCCACTCCAGGCTGTCTAACTGCCAGCCTTTATATGGGGGACAGATGTGCGAGGAATGCAGTTGCGGGACCGGGTGGTGGGGGAGTAGGAAATCAGTCATTTTTTTCCTGATGCAGTTCCTCCAGATTCTGGTTGGTTAGCTCCATGTCGGTGCTGACTCACTGTTGCGCATGCTGACCCTGCTCGTGAGCGTCTGTCTTGTTCTGCAGGTTAAAACCAAAATTCACTGAGGAAATCTATGCTGATCACACTTTTGCAGGGCTTGTGTAAACTGGAAGCCATCTGCTGTGCATTTCTAGTGCAATGTATGCCTGCCCGCCCCTTGAGATCAGCAACAGAGGCCCTTCTCCGGGAACCCTCTGTGAAGGATATTAGGAGGGTGAGTACCTAGAGGAGGGCCTTCTCTGCAGTGGCGCCCCATCTGTGGAATGCGTTCCCCAGAGAGGTCTGCCTGGCACCATCGTTATTTGTTTTTCAGTGCCAGGCTAAGACCTTTTTATTTAAAACTCATTTTAATTGTTAAATTATTTGTATTTATAGGATTTAAAATTTTTAGCTGAGATGCACCGGGGGGGGGGTTTAAGTAAATTTTTATTGTGATTTTATTTATGTATTTTGTTCTGTTGTAAGCCGCCTTGAGGCTTCATTGCGATGGGGGCGGCATAAAAATGTTTTAAATAAATAAATGTGTGCAAATTGAACTAGGATGAGGTAGCATCAGCTCACGATTTGCACAACTCAAGCCAATCATGCAATTTGTGCAAATTTCCTTAGTGTTTAAAAACATGCAAATTGTGGCAGAAGTCTGTGAATCCCCCCCCCCCCCCGTTCCACCAACTTGGTTCCATTTATCCCTTGGGAGTGGGCAGTGATTCTGGGCTTCCCAGGATCATCCCTTTCCTATCACATGGTGTAGCTCCTCCCCTTCCCAACAAGAGCCGAGGAGGCACCCGGGGTTCTTCTGAGTCCTAGCTTCTTCCCTTTCCCATCCAGTTGCAGCACGGTTTGATTCCAACAAAGCACGTGGCTCCTGGCCGTTCAGCCACAGGATTGGAACTCGCAGCATCTTGTCAACCAGCCATCAGGTAGGGCTGTGTGCCAGCTCTTTCCCCCGATAGGCCTGTTAGCAACCTGCCGGGTGGAAATCTTAGTCAGAGAACATTAATTTAAAAAATGACTTTTGCTCCTGTCCCGCATTTCCTGATCTTGGAAACTATCCCATTGGGATAGTACAGGTTTCTACTACCTCGTTCCTAGTACTGTTTAGATTATCTGTTGTGGTGGAAGAATTTGGGACAGAAATCGTGAAATGAGTTCTTTCTGAAGCAGGGGCACTGAGTTTGTTTCTATGCAGCAGCTTTGATGCATCTGGTGCCCTTCAGAAATGTTGCACTATAGGCTCTGTCAGCCCCAGCCAGGATCATGGGAACTGTATTCCAGAATATACGAAGGCTTCTGACTTGCCGAAGGCTACTAGATAATCTCTTCCTCCTTTCTCTGTGCATATATACCAGGTCTTGGCCCCACAGAGCTTACACTTGGGAAATGTAGAACATGTAAAAACGAAAAAGTGAGAGCTTGGGAGATCACTGAAGCTGTTGTATGCTCAGTGACCCCAGCGAGGCAGAGTTTCTTCTGCCAAGCCAGAGCAAAGGCAAGATTCCCCTTTCTATTTTTGCTTTTTTTAAAAAAAAGAAAGAAAGAAAGATGTTAGAAGTGGCCCGGATTCAGTGAGCTGTGAATGCCTGAAGACTTCTGGAGGCCGTGGCCGCCGCTGCCGAGGAAGGCTGACAGCCCTTCTCCAGAGGGGGAGAATCGACTTTCTGAATCTGAGGATCCGCTTGGCGGGAGAGCGAGCTATCAGACGTGGCAGGCCCTTGGCTCATGCGCTCCCTCCGAGCCGCAGTGCCAGGCAAGCTCCCTGGGCAGGGAAACTCAGTGGGACATGCTTCTGATGACACAGGTGTAGGATTGTGGGGCAGCCGAGTGCAGGTCCTTCCAGTTTATTTTACCTTCTCTCTCTTTCTCCCTCCCTCCCTCCTATCCTCCTCCAAACCCCTTCTTTGAAACAGCGCGAAGATCTTGGCTTAATCCTTCAGTCTTTGTCTTCAGCTGAAGCCATCCCTCATTTCCCTGGTGCCTCTCTTACTCCTATTCTCCTACTTGTCCGTGGCCCAGACACAACCCTCTTTTTACTTCTGTATAAGGAAAGGTAACCTGTAGTCCTCAGGCAGCATGTGGCTTTCAGACTTATCTCATGTAGGCCCTAGCCAAACTTCTGATGGCCCTCAGACTAAATTTAAAAGCTTCGGCATGTCGGGCTGTGTGCAAACTTTGTTGTGCTTGCAAACCAGTTAAATGTGCCTTGTTCACAACCTTGAGTCTGGGCACAAAGAGGAGGCTGTGTTCTCCCAAAACGCTGAAGAATTCTTGTGTGCTTTTGAAGATGGTGCAAATTCTAAGGAAAAGGCAGTTCCGAATAGTACCACCGCCAAGTAGAAGTTCTTGCTACCGTCTGTGGTGGAAGGTTGTGCAGCTTTGAAAAGTACGCATTGCTTGATGCAATTTCCCTTGTGTGATTGTGTTTGATTTGCTCAATTTTCCTGTTTGCACAAATCACATAGATTAGTCCCAGGGAAAGAGGGATGAGATTGCAGCCTAAGCGTTTAAGAGGAAAGCCAAGATTCCCGTTACAGCATTTTTCCTCTTCCAAACTCACCTGGGATTAGCTTCTTCATGGGCACAGCACAAGATGCAAGACACAGTAGTTGCTAAATGTTGGCCTTTCCCAGGGGGCATCCAAATCCATCCCCTCATGCAGCCATGCAGCTCACTGGGTAACCATGAGCCATTCTCCTTCTCTCAGCCTGGCCTACCTTACAAGGTTATTGTGAGGGCAAAAAGGTGAAAGCAGAGCGAGAAGAACCTGTGCACCACCCTGAGGTCCTGCACGGAAGGGAAGGATAAGGAATGGGGCTCATCATCATGGCCTACCTTACCGGGCTACTGTGCTTAACCCCGAGTGACTGCATCTGGAGTGTGTTTGAACATTTCAGAATATATTCCTCGGGAAGTGCTTGTTTATCAAATCCCTGATTGGCCATGGTAATGCCTTGGGAGAGCAGCGCCAGTGCTGACTGAAGCTGAAATCACTAGAGGCTATTTCCAGGGCTGCAGATGTGACTCTAATTTCACGGTGGCCCAGAAAAAAAGAATGCAGAATGTGGCACTAAGTGGTGCATTCAACTTCTTGTGAGCGTCAGCGTTCTCATCACTTTCCCCCCCCAATAAGCAAGTTTCTGCCTGCGCCGAAGGCATTCTCGAAGGATGTGAGTGGGTGGGCTGGCTGAAATCTCCGAGGCCGGACAGGAAGGGGAGCTTGAGAGGCAGAGATGTCTCATCGACACAGCCCCTTCGCTCCTTCTGTGGCAAGGCGGCCTGGTTGCCACGGAAGGCGATTCACGCACTGATTCTCACCCCTTGCAGAACTTCTGGGGTCGGTGGCGGTACAGAGAGTGGGCATTCTCGGTATGATTGTCTGTTTGTGAAAGGATTCTCCCTGCAGGGATGTTTTGGCCAGGCATGCCGAAGGTAGCAAGTGGTCAGGACCATGGACGGCCTTCTGTTGGGCTAGGAGTGAGATTGGGCAGCAGGCAGACTCCTGACAAGTGAGGCTGGAGGCGTGTTGCCCAAGCACTGCTCAGGAGCAGGGTGTGAAGGGTGTTGCAGTGAGATGCCCCTGAGATGCTCCTCCCCTGCAGGTGGAACCTGCCCGAACCCTGCCCTCCTGCAGGGTCTGGTTGGTGCCTGTCTGCGGCCGGTGGGACTTTGGTGTCAAAGCATGGAGGCACACTTTTCTCGGCCTCGCCGTCCCAGAGGCCTTCTCTGTGGAAACATCTTGCAAGCTGGCCACCTGTCATTCTGTCGATATCCTGCTATGGTCCAGGAAGTCCTTCTTTGAAGCAAGCCAACATTGGAAGCTGCCTCTTACTGAGTTGGGCTCTTGGTCCATATAACCCAGACTGGCAGGCTGTGGGGATTGTGCGAGCAAGACAGGACTTCTGCCGATGAGCCACGTCCCTTTCTTTTGAGCATCCTTTGCGCATCCTGATGGGAGCAAGGACAGAAAGCGGATTTGCTGGGGTGGCCTGCTGGCATCAGAACACAGGAAGCGGGGTTCAAGGTGCTTGATTTTGCTTGCTCAGATATCATCAGATGTTGGAGATTTTCTGTCCCTTGTGCTTTTGCAAGGGCAATAAAAGTGTACCTTGTTGACAGATATTCCCCCCCCTCCCCACACACACATATACCTAAAATGTTCCTGGTGTTATTTCCTTGGGATTCCAACAGCTGACCTTGTTTGAAACCTCTCAACTTTTCAGCTGCCGCTCTGTGCTAGAGCCAGGTTGCCAGGGATATATGTGTGTGTGCATATGTATGAAAATGCCTCTGTAATTGAGTCCTTCCACACTGATATTGGAGTGCATCCCTGTGAAAAAAGAAAAGAAAATGGATTCCACGCACAGTTTCTGGATCTTTGGCAATGCCGTTGAAGTGCCGATTTCAAATGTTAATGCAACAAACAAACGCTTCAAACCAAGTCACTCATCATGCAGAATTTTTATTTTTAGGTTGAAGCACCGGGTTTTATATTTATTCCATGTCAAGGTAAGGAATGAGGAAATCAGTATATTTTCTTCCTGCTCTTCCCAACCCTTCTGCGTTTGGCAAATTTATGCACCTCAGCAATGACCATGGATTTACATTTTGCGGCAGTTTGTTTTCACTGTGCTCTTCAGAAAGGACCACAAGGGGTCAAGGCATGCATTCCCCACAGTCAGAGCTACTCTGGCAGATTCATATTTCTGCCTCCCCTGCCTGGACCCTGAGGCTGTTTTTCTCGGAGGGCCTCCTTTGGCTGCCTCGCCAACTGCGGCACTTGCAGGAGGCCTCTGCTTCAAGCGAGGCAGGAAGCTTCTAAGGTCAGAGGCTTTTTAGCGGTGGCACCTGATTGGGGAACGCCCTGCCCGGAGAGATTTGGCTGCCATCTGCACTGTAATTCTTGCAGCACCAGACAAAGAGCTTTTATTTCCCCCGTAGGAAATTGTTTGTTTTTAAAAGCACTCCTGAGTCATTCCCCCCCCCCCCCGCCACCTTTACTTTGGTTACTTTGGTTTTATTTTCTTTTTAAAGGTAAAGGGTTTCATATGATGCCTTATGTTGAATTTTAGGGCTTAGAACTGCATCATAGCTAGAAAAATGAAAGCCTGCAAAACTTCTCACTAAGTAATATTAGGATCCAGCATGGCCCAGCCCTCCTCATTCTTGAAAAACCGCTGGAACAAAGCAACACAAAGGGGTTATTTTTTCCCTCTGGGTTTTCCCCATGTTTTCTGGTTTCTTTCTGGGCCTTCACATCTCCGATGTTTGGGGAAGTGCAGGTCTGGGTGGGTAGCTAAGTTCCGGTTTGCACAGTGGCGCATGAGGCAGCATCGTTGTGGAATTGAAGCACATAAAGTCTAACAGCTTGGGATGTTTTTGATTGGCGGGCAAGAAATCCATTGCCGCTCCCCTCGGGCTGCTCTGCTCCCTCCAAATTAAGCTGCAGTCCTTAGTGTAGCACAGTACAGAAGTGCGTGTGTGGGTGAATTCCTCGGCTCTGATACAGCTTTCCCTGTTGTAATAGCAAGTACTCGATTTCTGCATGTATTGCTCCGATATCTCACTTTTTTCTCCTCTTGCAAGGAACCCAAGGTGGTCTTTGGTGAGGCTTATGTAGTCTTTATCCTCATCACAATCCTCTGAGGTAGGTTAGGGTCAGTGACTGGTTCCAAGGAATCCCATGAGCTTCAGGTCCATGTGGGGATTACAGTTTGCCCTTGAATTGCTGTTCCACACTGGCTCACAGGTTGGCGTGGCTCATTCCGGAATGGCCCATGAAGATCCAGGAGCTTGACCAAAGGGTCACTCCTGGTGGGGAGGAGCCCTGCCTGAACAGGTTGGCTAATGTGGTGCAAGAGAGGTGCCCGGGCTCTCCTTGGAGTGTCGCTTGCGCTTCATCGGATCATAGGATGGTAGAGCTGGAAGGGGCCAGAGGGCCCTTGGGTCCAACCCCCTGCTCAGTGCAGGACACCAGTTCAAACCACCCTGCCCAGTTTTTCCATGACTCCGCTGTTGGGAGGGACAGGGCAGCCCAGCTTGCAGTGGCGTTCAGAAAGTCTCGCTTTTGCAAGCGGCCCTCATTCAGATGCAGAGGGAGGGCTTTGCAGTGGTCAAGCCATCTCCGGCAGCGAGGTCCTTGGGAGACGGCCACCTGGGCTTCCTCCGGATACCACTTCCAGGCTGGCTTTGATGACTGACTGGTTCTGCGTGCATGATACGAGTTGGCCTCTTCCAAACTCTGAGGAAAGAACCTGTCTGTCAAAAATTAATGGGGTGAGAATCCTAACATAAAGCAAAGCCTTGAGTGAAATTCCATGGCTTCATGGACTGTTAATTCTTTATTAGGTTTTCCTAAGGCTGAGATAAAAGGCATTTTATCTTTTTTAAGGTTTGCATTAACATGTCATTGAGTTTTATAGGGGCATTGATCTTCATTTGGCTAATCTGGAAAGATTAATAGAAATGTGTGTTCTTTGCCATGGCTAAGACAACTCCTCAGTTCCTGGGACAGCGAGAGGAGGGATGGGCAGTTATATTTCGTCTCATAGTGGTGTTTCATGGCATACCTCTGCTGGAACGGCTCTTGAGGAGATCCTTGAAGAAAGGAGTTGAAGGTAAAGCCAAAGAAGCTATTTGCTCTGCTGGTGATATCCCTGGGACTTCGACCTGGCTTTTTAAGGCTAGAAACTAGTGATTATTTTTTTAAAGAGAGATTTTTTTGAAAAAAATCCATGAATTCGTCTAATCCCCCTTTAAAGGTATCCAAGCTACTAGTTCTCATTACACCACATTGCAGTGATTCCATAATTGCCCCTGAGGCAACAAGCTTAGAGGGATTTTGATGCACTAAGATAGGAGTGGGGAACATTTGGCCCTCCAGATGTTGGTGGCCTACAACTCCAGTCTGGCCAGGTCAGCATGGCCAATGATCAGGCATGATGGGTGTTGTGACCCACAACACCTGGGAGGTGAGACTTGGGGCAAATCAGGCTCAGTGGCTTCTGACAAAACAGGAGCTGAGTTTCTAAGAGTGAGAAGAAACAAAGCACCATGGGGAGCCTTCAGCGATGCGGTGATGGAGGCACATGAAGCTTGCTTGTGTGTTGCTCCAACGAGCAGTAGATTGTGACTGAACCTTAAGTATGTGTTTGGCTTCCTTTAGGCCATTTAGCTCTGGTTCCATACTGCCTAAAGCCTCCTTGCTTAAGGAGAGGATTTCTGGCTGTGACAGCTTTGAAGTGGCTGAGATATAGAGGCATTCTTGTGGCTGGAATCCTCCAAAGAAAAGGATGGTGACACCGTTTTTTCTGGATAAAGAGAGAGCTGGTTTCTGGGACCATCCTACAGAACTAGGTCTAGAGCCTCAGGTGATCTCTCTGCACGTGAGACCTCCCTCTGATCTATCAAATCCACCAGTTGATTATTAACTCCGAGGATGAGGAATCAGCATCCTGGATCATGATCGGGATGCTGAGCGTTGCCGTATAAAATACCTGGAGGGTACTAAGTTGGGGAAGACTGCTCCATTCCCCCCCCCACCCCCAAATCAACAAGGGAGCTGGGATTTCAAGGAAGCCAGTCCTTCAGGTGAGACATCTAAGGCAATTCTAGAACACAAATTTGCCTGTTATTTATTCATTCCATTAATCCAAACAAGATGCGTTTTCTCCAACAAAATGAGCATGTGGTAGATCAACTCAAACCCCCAACACATCTTGTGAAAGGTTAACATTTGTTATTTCTAAATTGGTCTTACCACTGGTAAATGCTTCTGTTTTTAATACATCGCATCACAGATCTGTTGAAGGTTTGAACTTAGTTTTCTGTTGCATGGACTGGTTGGACAGCCCCTCCCCCTTTTGATTAATGGTCTGCGAGGCTTTGTAGGGGCATGTGGGTAACCTTGCTGCGTTACCTATGCATGTGTATATTTAAAGCATTTTAAAATGTATTCTGCATGCTAAGCATGCACTATACCGCTCAGCAAATGCCCCAGCCCTAAAGTTTCACTTTCTTATCTGACAGCAGCGTGACATGTTCCTGTAGAATGTGCTGCTTTTGAGGGTGAGAATGGAGGTTCCAAGAGTTTCCAAAGGAGAAGAGTAACGGTCCCTGGACCTTAAAGCAGAAAAAGTCCCTCCTCCCCAGAAGCAAAATGTCAAGTGGAGAAATTGTTATTTCCCACTCAAGGGGAGTCATTCATGCCATACATAAATGGCACTTCTCTGCCTTTGATCACTGCTGGGGAAGACGAGCTGCACCGAGGGAAGCAAGTCCTGTCCTTCTTGACAGCCTCTGCCTTCCATTTGTAAAAGCTGTTGAGCACGCCTAGGAAAGAAAACAACTTCGCCATTCATCTGGGGGATGCGGGGGATAGAAGCGCTGCCCTGGGCAGTTTGATATGGGGTATGGTCAAATGAGCAAGTGTCTGGAAAATTGGGTGTGAGTTCCCAAAAAGGCGAGGTGTTGTTTCCCTGCACCCAGAAATATTTAACAAAATGGCCAGAGGCTATTATTGTCTTCAAATGAAGTTGCGGGGACTGGGAAGCCGCGATACGCTCGTCGACGCCAGTCTAGGGACGCTGGCTGCAGGAATTAGACTCAGGCGGCCATCCTTTGGAAGAAAAAACTGGTGTGCTTCAAATTGCTCTTTCTGAAGAATGCGTCCCACGAGGCCCCGTTCTGTGACAGAATATTATGCACAAAATGTTCTTCAGTGTGTGTCAGTGTGTTTGGGGTATGATAATTTTTATGCTTGGAGAAACCAATACAGATCCTGAATGCTAATTGTTCCAGGGCTCAGCATTGACTCCCAGCGTTTTCGCAGTCCAGGGAAAGCCCAGGGAGGTGGAGAGGGCTGTTGCCTTACCTCAGGCCTCAGCAGGAGGTCAGGCTTCGCTGGGGACTGGGAGTCAGGTCCATCAGCCTGGAGCTCGGAGACGGTGCGTGGTCCAAGCAGCCAGCAACCCCATCTCCTTCCAGCCCTGCGTACCAGCTCCTGGGGAGGTCCAGGTTGGAGGTGGCTGCTCCCTTCAAGTCTTATTGTAGGCCTGTGTCTGGTTGGCCTCCATAGGGATAAGGTTGCCTGAGCCAGCCTTCCACAAATGTGTCCTCTGGGTCTTTTGGAATGCAGCTCCCGGAATTCCTGGCCACTGGCTATGCTGGCCAGAATTGTATCTGATAAGCATCAGCATTGTAAGCTGTCCTGAGACGTTCTGGAAAAGCTTTTAAAAAATAAAATAAAATAAAATAAAAATCTAAAACAAGCCTGGGAAAGGCTGGACACAGCGCAGAGCAGCTCATGCATCTCTGTCCAGGGTGCTGAAGGACCACAGGCTGAGCTGGCTGCCGGTGCTGAGATTCCAGTTTACTTGGGCAAGGCTTTGGAAGTTCTGGGCATTCGTTTCTGATGGGCATCCTAGAGCTGGCATGCTGCAACTGATGCCTTGCACTTGTACCAGTGACTAACTTTCTGAGAGATGTTGGCATGCTGTGCTATTCAACCTTCGCTGCTTAGATCAATATCTGCAGCAGGAGACTGATTTTAATAAAAGGACTCTCTCGGCATTCCTATCTCTGTGACAGATAGGACCGGGCGAACATAAATCCTCGCTTTTCTGCTGTCACTCTCCTTGCTTACTGTGACACACCATGTTGTGATGCTGAATACAAAATATTCCAGAAGTTGGTTAACAGTTCTGGGCATGCTTTTGGGAGACTTGTGATGTTTTGTCTGTTTGCTCCTGGAACTTTGAGGTCCTCCGTGTGTTGGAATAACTCGATGGGAACAGCTTGGCAGAGTAACCTTGAAAGTATACCTATTTAAGGAGGGGTTCTACCAGATCAGAATGATGAGAGGGTGAACTAATTTTACCACGGAGCTCTGGATCACTGTGTGGAGTCCAAGAAGCCTGTGGCACTCAATCTTCCAATCTGGCCCTTTAAATTGTGTAAGCTGTAGTCAAAGATTGCCCGCAATATTCCACCTGATTGCACAGTGGAAGCACTAAACTTTCTCTCACCTTGGCTGTTCAGGCCGGGGAAAGCAGAGAGACTGAAAACATGATAAGCCTTGGGCCCTTACTTGGAAAGGATGCAGAAGGAAATAGAATATTTGCGGGCAGAGAGTGCATTTCTCGCTCTGTGTAGGCTGCTCGGATAGATTCGCCTCATTCTGAGAAGGACGCCGCATTGCAACCAGCTCATTCTGCAGCAGGAGAAACAAGCTGCCCAGTGAGGGGGTCTCTGGCATTCCTTCCATCCCACCCTCAAGCAGCATGAGCCATGCTGAGGGTGGAGTCAGAAGCTTCACTGAAAGGGAGGGACAGAAGGGAAATTTCAGTTTGAACTCAACTCTTTACACAGCCAGGTGCTCCTTTCTCAACTCTATTAGAAGGCCATTCTGTGCCAGCCAGGCTTCAGTAAAAGAAACTGCAGTTCAAAGGGTTTGCTTTCAGTTTGATGAGGAGAAGGAAAAGAGGCACGGGACCAGCTCACAATATTTGTATTTAATATAAAACTTAGGACATATTATGCTACCAGTACCTGGTTTCTGGGGGTTCTGCCTTGGTCCCCTTCGCAGCAGGTGAACTCACCCAACATGGCCAGCTCCATGAACTTGTTACTGTTGATGGTTGGACTCGTTACTGTTGTTGGTTTGCTGTGCCATCAGAACTCCCGTGTGATATTTCAGTGCTGGCGTGTTTGGTCTTCAGAAATTGTGAAAGCAACCTTAATTAATACATGATTTTTGTTTCCGTTATTGGCTACTTTTTGATTCTGCTTGGGAAACACAATGAGGAAGGAATGGCTCTGATTAATGGGTATGAACTGAATAATGACTCTCCTGTCATGTTTCATGAATGTTTCAGTAAGCTGGTAGATAGCGAGTATGATTGTGTGATGCTGATGTGGCAGGGGTGGAGGAGGGGGAGAATTTGACCAGGATCTTGGTCAGGCAATGATGAGATCTGCAGTTCGGGCCTATAGGGCAAAATTTGGCCTCATTGACTCGTGGAGAATAATATATAATCTCTTTCGTCCACATGCATTTATATAGTCTGTTCACTATAATTGTTTCCATTTGGATTATTTTGGCTACCACATCCTTGTTATGTCAAATCAGAGGCTGTAAAATGGAGACACTGGTAATATCAGACTGTGTGCCACTCTGTTTGGATTTGCTGCTCAAAAATAGCTACAGGACTGCTGGCCTTTGGTTCTTTAATGTTTCCTTGTTAAACGAGGAGTCTTTTAAAAACAGGATTCTTGCTGAGTTACAAGAATATTTTGAAAATAATGAGGGTACAGCCAACTCGTGCTCCACTGAATGGGATGCTAGCAAAGCTTTCATCTGGGGTTGAATTATTGCTCATGCTTCTCATAAAAATAAAGGTAAAAAGTATCACCACATAGCGCTAAGTGATAGGCTGAAAGCTCTTAGAAGTCAGTTTGACATCTCTCCAAATCTGCAACTCCATCAAGAGTTGCAACATGTTAAATATGAGTTGGAAACATTTTTTCATGGCAGGTAGAATTTGCAGTATCTTGTTTAAGACAGATCTATTGGGAGAACGGTAAATGTTCTGGTAAAATATTGGTAAATTGCCTTGACAACAAGAACATTGAATGATTATCTCAGCAATAAAAGACAACAGAGGCAAGGTATATACCCATTTTAAAACTATAAAATTTCAAATTTAAATTTTTTAAAATTGTACAGTAATATCTGTGAAAAATCCGATCACAATATTCATTTTTTTAGTTTAATTTCCCCTGTCTAGCTATATTTCAAGGCAGTTTTTAATGTTGCCTTTGCAGATCAATGCAATTACTAAAGCAATAACTAATAATTACAGAATAACTAAAGCAATTATAAATTCCTTAACAGACAGAGGTAATACCCTCTGTGCTCAATATTGACTTATTTCATTGATTTCACTTGATATTAAAATGTTAACTAAAACTTTGGCTGACAGACAACAAGTTATTGCAATGTTAGTCCACCCAGACCAAGTTGAATTTAAAAATTAAAAACAGGCAAGGAACTGATGCTCTTAGATTGTTTGTTGATCTCCTTGCATTAAAGACAGAAAGGAGACAGAGCTGCTATTAACAATTTTGATGTAGAGAAGGCCTCTGATGACATTTATTGGAAATTTATCTTTGCCAGATGGAGTTATTTTAGTTTTCCTCCAAAATTTCAGAAATGAGTTAACATTTCTATGCAAAACTCCTTGAATCAGGGAGCAAATGTGAAGCACTGTGTCTCCAGTGAGAATGGAATACTGAGGCAGGAGACCTCACATTGCTTACCGGTGGAGAACATCCATGCCAGACTTCTGCCTGACCTTCTCCCAGACTCATCCTCATGGACGGATCTTCAGCAGGCAGACAGGAATTGCTAGCACCTTCCACTTCCTCTCCTCCTTCCCTCTTGGGACCATCTGAAGTGGTGCTCACTCACTGCAGCTTTGCCCCGCTGTGATGGCAAAGGGTCCCCACAATGCTTGCGAGGGCTTGGCCTTCCTCCTGTGAGCAAGCAATCATGGGCCTTAATTAGGCGAATCGGATCTGTGGCTTAACTTATAACTTCTCCACAGTTCAGTTCATTTAGCTGAGGAACTGGTGACCTTTTGGTCTGTTTTACTAATGTTGCTAAGTGTGATCGGCAGAGCAATTCACTTCCTGGTGTTGCGCAGGGTAAGAACAAAGCCCTGGCAGAAACACATCCTCGTTTCTTAAACGCTTTGGAACCTGAAGCCAAAGACTCGGCTTCCTAGACCGGCCTATTAAATCAAGTGCCTCTTCTTTTCTTTGCCCTTTCTTACCGGTGTTCCCTGTCTCATAGGCTCTGCCCCTCAAACCACATCTCCTTTCCCCAGGCTTCCTAGGTACTTGGGGTTTTGTTTTTGTTTTGGAGTGTGCCACAGCCTTCCATCTTTTTCAGCAACCTCTTTTACCTCTTTCTTTCCCTGCCCTTTTATTTGGTCTGTTTTCTGGGATCTCTTTCCACGGCTCACAAAAGAACGTTGAACCTAGGACTTGTGTGAAGGTTGAACCCCAGGCAAACTGGCAGCTTTCACTTTCCATGCAGAAGCTGTATCACAACCTCGCCACTTGTCCCCCTTCATACTTGGAATGGTGGTGAAGTTTACCTGACTGCTCTCAGCTCAGCCAATCAGGATCTCAGACTCTGTCACAGCTGGGAATGGGCAGATCCCAGGACAGCCAGGTCAGGCCATCCCCATGTCAAGCTTCTTGGCACTTGATGGCTTCATAGTCATGTTGCCATAATTAGCACAGCCACATAAGAAGCTGCCTTGCCTCAAGTCAACCCTTGCTCAGTCTAGCTCAGTATGGCCTGGCATGGACCGTATGTTCTGTATGCTGGACATGGTCCCACCTGCAGATGCTAGGGATCAAAGCTGGGACCTTCTGCATGCAGACTCTACAACTCAGCTACAGCTTTACCTCTGCGAAAGTTTTTCCCCAGGCGTCTGTTCACCTAAGCAGAAAGTCAAGCTGTGGTGACTTAAAACTCGGTGCCAATTATCCTTGGAGACCATTTAAATTTTGAGAATGCAGCGTGCTCAGAGTCTGCAAACTTAGCCTGATATTAGCTATGTATCTGCCTTACCTTCTGGGTCTTAAACCTTGGCAAGCAGCAGAGGGAGAAAAGGAAGACGTTAATCCCCAGTCCTTCTGGGCGTTGGATTACAGTTCTGCCTCGCTTCTCCGAGCGGGGAGCGTATTTCCGCTAACAATGCCGGAACTGGCGAGGGACGGTTAATCCAGCTCTGCTTCTTCATGGGCTTGCTGAAAAGGGGTATGAGCAAACAAATCACTGGCCTGAGTTTAAATTTAGTTTTTATTTAAACAGAGTTAATTATAAGCTTCGAGTTAAGTTTCGAGTGATGCCTTCTTATCGTACGCTTATTATGGCAGAGGAAATTAATTTTTTTTTTATTCTGTGGGAGAAGTGAAGGCAGTAATCTGGGTTCAGGGGAGGGATTGCTTTAATAAGATTTATAAGTGGTATATTTTTTAAAATAGAAGGTGGGGTGGGGGCTTGCTTTCAGAATGTAGCTTTTCCCACCATGGTTGTCTGTCTGGATGGGGAAGGAGACCTATATGTCTGCTTCCTCACTGTCATGGCTGGACACAGCACTGTCTCCCCATGTCTTTCGTTCAGGGTCATTTGCAAAAGAATGGGAAGGACTGATATGCATCGGGTGCCATGCATGAAGAGTGTAAATTAGCTCTGATGTCTGCTGCCATTCACGCTCTCCAAGCCTCACTGATAAGGGCAAAGCTTGTCATAACCAAGAAGCAGAGAGTCTGAAGGAATCGTGTCTTGAACTTCACAGAGCATAATCCAGGAGAGAAGTTGGACTAAGGGGCCATATCTTGGTGATGTCGCATATACTTTGCCAGCAAAAAACCCGAATTCCATTCATCTAGGGCTTGAGTTCACAGAAGCAGTAAATCCAGCATATGGAGACTTCCCAAGGTGCATTGAGCCAGGCTGGTTGAAGTCAAATCAAGCAAAGCCTAGTCAATGCAGGTCTCTGAAAGCCAGATTCAGGACCCTGGACTGCGACCAGCGGGCTCTCCTGGCTAAGGTCTGAGGAGCTGTTGTCTCCACAGAGAACTCAGGCCAGCTGAAGCCTTCTGGAAGCTGGCAAGGTCTCAGGTCTGGCTGCTTGAAGGAGTTGGCTGTGCTGTCGGCCCTCAGTATTTCTTCAAACACTGGCTTCTGTGGTGCATGGGGACATTAGCCATAGCTCATCTTTTGAGAAATGTTTTGGGCTATGTCCTTTGGCTAGGAGGCCCCCGGGGATGTGTGGAAGTCCTTTGCTGAGTGCGGACTCTTGCAAATCCTTCTCACAGGTATGTTCCTCAGGTTAGAGGTGTGGTTTGTCAGTCATGTGACCTCTTGGTGTGCCTGAAAGGGCCAAGCATCTAGGGCCATGTGTGATAAGATTTCAGCTGGGCTGGAGAGTTTGAGTTCTGTGTTTGCTCCCTCCCTCCCTCCTCCAGCCTTCAGTTTTCCTGGGCAAAGAAAGAAGGAACCCCTCCAACTAGCTGTCATCTCCTGCACAAGGCAGCCCAGCCTCAAAAATGGGCTGTATGTGGGTTGCACCCCCTTGGAATAGGACGCCATCGTCTTGAGAGCCATCCCCTTTTCGGGGAGCTTGTCACAGAGCACCGGAAACAACCACCACGAAGCAGCCAAAAGTGGCAGGCTGGAAGTTTCTCCTGTCAAGCTCAGGAAGGCTTTCTGTTCTCATCCGCACGCTGCTGCCGTGAAGTGTCACACGGGGGAAAAGATGCTGGCAAAATATCTAAGGACACGGATGTGGCTTGCATGCATTTTTCATAGCCACATGAGCATTGGCAGAGATAAGCAGGCGAGAGCGAGAACAAAACTTCTGCGGGGGGAAGGGGGCATGCACTGTGCCGAGGGTAAGGGCGACACGCTTTCAGGCTGAGTGACCTGGCGCGTGGAGGATCCTCTGGGGTAAACCGGCCCCATTGTTTCTGGTCTCCCAAAGTGTGAGCAGAGTGGCTGCAGATGTTCAGTCGCCGTCATGAGCAGCATCAGCCTCTGACTGCTGTTAATCATTGTCTTTGTTGTGATGATGACCCATTAAAGAAATGCTCATGGATAATCTAATTATTTTTAATCGAACTATTCTGCATGTCCTTGCAGAATATAATAGTTCTGAAGGAAAAAAGAAGGCTTGCACTTGTCTTTCTATATTCTGTCACCACAAAAGAGGTTCTGAGAGGAGAATGATTTTACTAAGGGGCCTGACAGCTTTTCTATAACTTAAGAACTTGGACAACAGAACAAAGATGGTTGCTTGGCGATTAGTTGGGGATACCTTTGTAGATGATTAAGAAAGGGCTGAAGTGCTCGATCAAGCTGATGCATTGATTGGGAAGGCGCAGCGCTCTTGCAATTCTAAGAAGGATTGCTCCCCAGGAGTGTGCGCGGCAAGCTGGAGGAGCGAGGTAGGACTTCTGGCCTGGGGTTCCGATTCAGTACTCCTGTGATCCTCAGATTGCCTCCTCCCCTTCCTCTCGGCCTGCTCCCCTTCCTCGCCCAACAATCGAGCGCTTTTCTTTATTCTGAAAGGATGAAATGTCATTGCTAAGGCTTTGCTGGAGCCTGTAGTGTGAGCAGAAAGACAGGTCTCTACTCCTTGGGGCTTACCATCTGAATTTTGAGAAGAAGCAAGGAGGGAAAGGGCAGGAAGGACCCTGACTCAAAGAGAAGTGAGACTGGCATGCGCAAAGATCTTAACTGTTTCCCGTAAAAGGACGAGAGCAATGGGCCACTCCCTCTCGGTCCCTTCCTGCATTCTTACGCCAGTGCCCCGGATGCTTGGTGAGCTTTATGGCAGGCAGCAGGAGACTGGCTTGAGCTGCCCATACTCTGGCAACCTGCAAGTTAGAGTACTGCAGTCTGGCCCAGCTGAGGCTGCCCTTGAAGGCAGTTCAGGAACTGCAGCTTGTGCAAAATAGGGTAGCCAGATTGATAGCAGGACACAAAGATCAGAACGTCATATTAGTCCTTGCTAGTTTGCACTGGCTGTCTATAAGTTTCTGATCCTGATTCAAGATACTAATTTTGACCTATGAACTCTTATGTGGCTTGGGACTGCAGTACCTGAAGGAGAACCTGTCTTGGCCTAGACCTGTCTGTGTGTGCCGCCGGTTATCTAAAGCCAGGTGGCTCATCTTAAGGGATGTTTGGGAAGTAGCAACAAGGGGGAGGGCCTTCCTGGTGGTGGTCCACGATTCTGAACCCCTAGTGAGGTCCATCTTGTGCCGACACTGTTATCTTTCCAGTGCCAGTTTAAGACCTTCCTCTACTCCTAAGTATTCGGAAGTGCATGATAGGTCTTTAGGCATATCGTGAGATTTGGATGCATGTGTTTGCTCTATTTATATCTCTTTAGCGAGGCTGTGTTTTAAAGATTTTGAAACTTCGTAAACCACACTGAGAACGTTGGATATTGGGCAGTGCAGAAGAGTAACACACGAAATGAAAGGCATGGTCTGGGTTGGTGTTAGGTGTGCTCCTAAACCATCCATCCTAGGCTTGATTGGAGGTGGCTGCCCCCTCCATGCTGGTCCAGGCGCTCCTTGTGCCAATGCTGTTAGCATGAGCCGGGATGGAATGGCCTGCGCATCACATGCTCATTGGCCCACCCGTGCTTCATTTCCCATCACTCCCAGGCTGAGATGCATGTGGCAGTTCTGCATCTGGGCATTTGAAGCATGTGTGTGTGAGAGAGGTTGTGAGTGGTGTGTTGTCTGTACTGGGAAGATGCAGTGGAGGCCGAAGGCTTGAGCAGCACTGTGGGCGCTGACCTGACTTGCAAGGAGCTGTCCATTGTCCTGAACTGGGACCCCAACTTTCGGTTCCTCACCATGGGCAGCTTTTGTAGCTCAGGTTAGCACTTGGTGTGGTTACCCACTGACCCTGGAAGCCCGGTCTCCGCGTTTGGGCTCTCTGAGATGTTCCTTAGCCTTGCAGAAATTCAGATATCATGTTTAGTGGCAGGCAGAGTCTGGAACAAACTTTTTCCTGTCACTCGGGTTTTATGGAACACTGCAAAAGCCCTCAAAGAAGAAGGAAAAAGAGCATAATTTGCCTTGAGTTATGGCAGGCTGGGATCCTCGGTCTCATACCCATTTCCCCAAAGAGGATCCGAATTGCTGCAACTTGAACTGAGCTGAGATGGGGAAAGGGATATCCCTTTGTATATGACCTTGCAAATGAGGGAGGCAAAACGGTCTGAGCAATGGGAGGAAGTGAAGAGAACAAGCAGGGGGCCTTCAGGGCGGGTTTTTCCCTAGCAGGGGCTCAGTGGTCCTGGGCTATCAGGGCAGCTGGTGAAGCAAAGAATGCGCTTTCTGGAGGTGAGGCACTGAAGAGACCTGGATGGGGATGTCTCACCCTTTCTCACAAAGGGCTGATCAACAGCACGCTCACCACATGCAGAAGAGGAGGCTAATTCATGCAGGGTCCAACTAACTGCAGGAGCCCCTCTGCCAGGAGAGGAGGTGTGGGGCAGCAGCTTTGAAAAATGGAACAGTTTCTAGGGCAGGGGCTTTGAACTTAATGCACCGCAGCCAGTGCCAGATCGCTTAGCGTTGCCAAATACCAGCCCCCCCCCCCCACTTTTGCTTAAAGTGACCACTGCCAATTGCTTGGCTGGACCAAAGTTGGACCATTTAGAATGGGACCCCCCCCCCACTGCAAACGCTGGGAAACCAGCTTTGATTCTGAGAACAGGGGTCTGTCCTGAGGCCCAACACCCCTGAAGGAATGAGTGCAGCGTTGGATGGAGATGTTGGAATTGGATGGCCCCAAGGCACCCTCTGCTGACATAGCCGAAGCAGTGGTATTAACCCTCCGAGACTTCCCCTCCAGGAGCTCTACAGATGTTTTGAGCCCTGAGTCCCACAATTCCTGACCATTGGCCATGCTGGTTGGGGTTGATGGGAGCTGAGGTCCCAAACATCTAGAAGGCATCAGTTTGATCTAGAGCAAAAGGCTCTGTGAAAGGCATTTGTATCAAAAAAGAGGGCGGGGGAAGTAGAACTTCTTTTGAGTTCCTTCTCATTAGTACGTCCAAGAAAACCATGTCTTATGAAAAAGTCGGGGTGGACATATGGAAGGTGGTTTGTGTAGGTTTGATAGAACAGAACACAGAAAAGGGTTTAAATAAGATGTAGGTAATGTCATTGAAAATAAATGCAATTGAAAATAAATGGGCTGGATTCATATACATATATATATATATATATATATGAGAGAAAGAATGAGATTGGAGCCAAATCACAATGACAGATCTAGCAAGCAATTTGGCACAGAAAGCTGAAGAATGTCAGTTTAATAAAATAAAAGCAAAGCGTTCTTGAATGCAGCCCGAATATTACGTCGGCTTTTCTCTCTGCTAAGTATTTGCAGGCACTGTCTGAGTCATCCTTGCTTGTAACAGGTGCCATCGCAGTCTTAATTGTTTCAGGGGATGGAGCAGCATACATCATCTCTCCCCAATAATGATGAGTATTAAATTGGCACTTTGAGATTTAGAAGCAGACAATACTAAGTTTGACCTTAATCTGTCGATGTGCCTCTGTTATTGCTCCACAATATGGGATTGCTTAAAAAAAAAAAAAATCAGCTGGCTTCTGAACATTTCTGGTTCAAATCCCCGGGGATTAGCAGTGACAGGAGGCTGATGACTCTGCTGGAGAGCTGGATGCATTTGCTCCCATGGACCGGCTCTAGACCACTGCTTTGTAGGGTTCCTGTTGAGTTGGAACAAGCAAGCGGGAGGGCAATTCCTTCTCCCCATCATGAGCCCCCTAGAAGATGGTGCTGCAGGGTTGGGGGCCCTCTGGGACAAGGTGTGAGGTGCCACTTGGGGCTGCAGGGAAGTAGAGAGATTCCTCCAGTCCAACGCACTGTGAGTCCTCACAGTTTTTGCTTGTCTTTTTGTTCATGGCGGGAGGAGATCAAGGGAGCAGTGGCCAGTGTGGACTTGCAGTTGCTCATTGCGTGCACCTGGGTTTGGCATGGGGCTCCTCTTCTCAGGTGGTCTCATGCCTTTCTTGCAGAGACAGTATGCTTTGCCCCAGGAAACCTTCCCAGTGCTCTGCGTATGCTTGGCAACACTGGGCACGCCACTCCTTCGGATGGGCCTCCGCGGGAATTAAGAAACAGTGCTCTTAGTTACATTTCCCCTCCTTCCCTGTCTGTTGGTTGCAGTGGTGGAGTGCCGAGGAGGCGTCGTAGACAGCGTGCAACGATTTGCGAGCTTACCCGTGTACCTCCCTGTGAGTTACCGCACCTCCAATGCCGACGTGTCCTTCTTCCTGAAAGAAACCAACCAGGATATCATGAGGAACACAAGCTTGCAATCCCGCACAGAGCCTCTCCTTGTCTATAAAGCCACTGGCTTGCCAGTATTAAATGCAACTTATGGCCCATTTACAGTGGAGCAAATGGTGCCCCCACACCTCTTGCAGACATCGGTGCTGCCCAGTTTTACAGACCGGTTCACTTTCAACTGGAAGTTACAGTCACGTATCATTGACAGTTCCATATATTCCAATAGGCCGAAGGTGCAAGTTTTGTTCTACGTTGCCGGCAAAGACTGGGAAGACTACGATCCCGCTGAGATCCTGCCCTGCGTGCGGATGATGGCCTTCAAGGAGGAGCAGGTAGCTGTTGGCAGTTGTCGATTGAAAGGTCATCTGGGGTCATGTGTTGCAGAGGTAGAGTTTTCGCCCAACTGGTTCGACTCTGCGTTGACTTCCCCTCAGCCACTGCTGGCTGTGCAGGAGCATCAGGCGGTAGATTCCATGGAAGGGATCCCTGTGGAACTTTTCTATTGGGTGTTTGCGGTGGAAGGGGAGTGTTCCTCCGAAGGCCCAAACCTGGAAGGTTTTCTTCATCCAGAGGGCCAAGAGGAGACACAGATGCCTTTGGTGTCCATGGAGAGGATTGGGAATGTTATTCTGTACCCAACTCAAGACAAGCTCAAGAAGTCCTTCCTGAATCTTGACGGGAACCTTGTCATCTGCCTACCACTCAGTCCGGTCAAGGAAGGAGACCTTGTCATGTTCCTTGTGTCTCTCACCAGCGGCTCTCTCGCAGATCAGTTTACGCTAAGGTAAGTGTTGCTACTTCTGAGTTTCTGGTTTTGTCCTTTGTAGGAAAAAGGGAAGAGTAGAGGATGGGAGCCCATTACAAACCACCAGCCTGGGAACCTGCGTGGCTGGCTGCTTCTTCCCCTGGTGCCACCAAAAGCGCTTGTGGTGGGTGACCGCGGACCACGCGGTTGCTCGTCAGGCTCTGGAGCCCTGATCCATGTCTCCAGTACATTTCAGATGCAGCTGGGGACAGGCTCCTGCTGAAGGTTTTCAGCACTCCGTGCTCCTTCCCAGCTTATACAAACCTCAAGGTTTCTTACTCACTGGTTGGCTATGCAGAAATGTGTGCACACACATGCTAGACTTTGGGTCCTGTCACACTCAGGCACACCCAAGAAGTGGGAGGGAAGGTGGGGGCACTGAGGAAGAGGTGGAGATACGGGATTGAGGGGCTGGAACTGGTTCAGTTTTGAGGGGATCTTGCGGAGCCCTAAGTGATGAAGGGAACAACCTTCATCCCTTATGACCCAACAGGAAACAAGGGGAAACCATTTCCTGGACCAGGGGCACACTAATGGCAGGCTTACCATCCCCCTCAATGGTACGCTCCAGTTTGCCCCAACCTGGCTTCCTCCAGATGTGCTAGACTGCATGCCCATTGCTCCCAAGCGAGCAGCAGCTGGCTGGGGATGGTGGGAGCTGTAGTGGAAAACACCTGGAGGTTGCCAGGCTGAGAGAAACCTTTTACTTTCTCCCACACAGCCTGAATAAAATTGTACTGATTTCAGTCTGCGTGCGTGCCGTAAAAGAAGATGTAATTTTATTATATCCAAACAACCAAAGCAAAACTGAGCAGAATATATTCACTCAGATAATACAACATAACGATGGAGTTTCTCAATATATAAATAAAATGCATGCATGTGTGGGTGTTACACTTAGTTAAGATGCCTGGATTCAGCTTCTTTTAATATCTGCAACCTTGCTTTACCGGCAACAGCGAGAAATGGAATGGCGCGCCTGCAACCTTGGTGTTACCGCCTGGCCTGGGGGAGCCTGTGCATTACAGCACTGGAAAGGCTGTAAAAAGGGAAAACCCCAAAAAATCAGAAGTAGAATTTCCCCTTCATTTGTCCAAATGTCTCCCTCTGCCCCCTCCCCCTGCCATTGACTAGCCCTTCACACCTCTAAACTTGCCTTTCCCGGTTTTTGACTTCATGGGATGACCCTGATTCTAATGTGACTTTCCCCACGCACATTCTTCACCCCACGCATAATGTTGCGCGCCCCTCCCATCGGGATCCCTTCCTCGCTTTTGCCCCCTCTGCACATCATCAGAGGCTGCCAAGAGCCCTTTGGAGCAGCTGTGCTACAGAGCCGGCAAGTGTTGTCCCACGAGGGTTTTCAAATGTCGGCACGCCTGCTCAGGAGAACGTACTCAATGCAAAGTTTATACATTTAGCACAGAGTTACATAGAGGGAAATAAAAATCACTGTTGCTCCGGCATGTATTGTCTACAAGTTTCCTTACAGGTTCACCTTACTTTTTTTTTAGTCCATTAGTCACATCCATAAAGACACAGGAAGTGCTTTATAGACAGAATTTCTCTGTCTTTCAGCTGGACAGATATGCAGCTGTATGTTTGCCCCGGGAGATCAGGTCTTTCCTTTCCTGTGAATAACTGATTGTTTTTAATCAAGTTGCTTGTATGAGCGGAGTGGAATATCCCATTCCAGGGAGCACAAGGTTAGAGGTCAAAACAGAGGTTGGATGAGTCTGGCATTTCTCTGTCATTTGAATGTGATCACTTAGCCACATTCTGTATATTTTTTTGGAGTGAAGCAACTGATGGCCACACTGTGGCTCAGGAGCTGCCAAAATAAGTAGAGAAAAAGCAATGGCAGTTCTGTTACGCACGAAGGGAAAAAAATCCATATTGCAGAACTAGGAAACCTCAAGCCAGGGACAGGGGCAAGGCCCCCTTTCCTTTGCTCCAGTTTACCTCACAGTGGCCTAGTAGGTAGGTTAGGCTGAGAGCCCGTGCGTGGCCCAAAGCCACCCAGTTTGCTCCATGTTTTAGGCCTGGCCTAATGTTCCCACCATGGCACTAAGCCAGCTTTTTAACCATAGGCTTTTCTTGTCATTGCTGCTCTTGATTTGTTTTAGAAGGGGTTGTTTTAAGCCAAGGTTTCATGCATGTCACTTGGTGTCTTATTTATTTCATTTCACTTCATTTCTGTACCACCCCACTGCCAAAGTTCCCTGCATAGTTCACACACGTCATAAAAACAGGTGATAAAAATATGATAAAAATGTTAGAAAATCAGAAAAAAAATAAAATGTTTAAAACATTTACAACAGATATAAGAACAGACAATCACAAGGCATAACAAAGAAGAGTGGACTTCCCTTGGAGTTGGCCCTTGGAGGAAGGCCCCAGAGGTTGAGCAGAGCATCCAGGTTTATTCCGGTTGGGAGAGGCACTGATAGGTATTGTAGTCCTAAGCCATGGAAGGCTTTATTCTTTTTACTGTACTCTTGGCAAGAGCAGTTTTGGGGACCGGGCTGAAGATGCAACAGTGTTATGGCACTCTTTGGCTTGCATGAAGGCAATTTCCGTGCCCTCTGTCATGTGCCTGCTCAGAACGGGTCTGACAGGAGAAAATCTCCTCCTGGCATGGAGATGTGCCTGACGTCAAAGAGGTCAGTCCTCTCTGTGAAGCTGTCTTCTGGTTGCAGAGCGGACCAGTTTCGAGTCCAAGGGGCAGCCTGGGGCAGCGTCACACAGCTTGAGCCCCTCGAAATGTGTTGGGTGGAGGCCCTTTCCCGGGTCTGGCAAGCAGAGTGGGCAGGCAGGCATTCCACAGGAATGTTGCCCCAGCAGTGCTTCCACCAAGCGTCTCAGTTGGTTCCAGATGCTCTGAAATGCAGCCCAGCTTCCCTGGCCCTGCAGCTGGAGCCTGTAGGAGTCACAACACAATGCAGTGCTACCAAGGGGCACCCGCTGCTCTGACCTTAAGAAGAAGAGGCGGCATCGCTTCCCACACATGCCGGAGTTCTGATGGCGTGTTTGCGGCAGATGGCAGATGTCAGTCTTTCCGCTTAGTGATAGGGCCTCACTCAGTATTCTTCTCTTGTATCAGTTGCTCCCTTTGCCCTTCTGCTTGGAGCTCTTGGAAAAAGCCCCCACTTCTGTCATAAATAAACACATAGAAAAACAAATCTGCTTTAAAAACACACATGCCCCAAAACATTCAACTTGCTGCATGAATGGGAAGGGAAGCTTTGAAAAAATATTAACTGTTGCTTTCAGTGGCATGGATGCTGCAACCATCCGGCTGCACCACTGGCTGCTGGACAATGTCATCAGCAGGATTTTGGCTTGAGGATTTTTGGCTTTCATGAATAAGAAAGAAAAGACATGCTTTGTTAGGGGTCTGAGAAAGCCAACAGTGGGTGAAAATCTGATGAAGTTCCTCAACTCAGCATGGCCAGCAGTCAGGAAAAATGGGCATCGTGGGCAGAGACTTCTGGAGTGCACCAACTCTATGATGCCTTTCAGGAAACGAGTGCTCAGGATTTCTAGCTGTTCTCCCAGGTAAGCTGGAATCTCAGTGAGGGCAAGCAGATCATTTGAGGCCCTTCAGCACCATGGACAGGGATACACAAGCAGTGCTGCTCCCTTTCCCACCCCTGGTGCCTTCCAGATGTTTTCATATTTCCCTTCTGATAGCCCAACCAGCATGGATTAGGACCAGGCATGCTGGGAATTGTAGTCAAAAGCATCTGATGGGCGGTGCCAGGTTGAGGAAGACCTTGTTCGTTCCTAAGGCTGTTAAGGTAAATGTCGGAAAGGAAAGGCGTGAGATAAAGGTGTGAGCTGCCCCGAGGCTAGGTTGCAATGGGGCGGCATACAAATGTGTTAAATAAATAAATAAATAAATAAATAAGAAAGAATAAAATTCCGTAAAACTTTAGGAGGCCATTGGGAGGTTCAGAAAGGTCTCCAGCTAAGTGCTTCTCTCTCAGATGTGGGGAACGTAGTTGTGATGGTGAAGCCATGCAGGTTGGCATGGGAGGGGAATCAATGGTACACTTCAAGGGCTGGGGCTGCTATATCTCAGTGGCTTGCAAAGGGAAAGTTTTGGTGCTGAGTAAGGAGAGGCAGCCGGAAATGTTCAATCATTCTCCAGTTAAGAAAGCTTATTTCCCCCTTTTGCATTCTTTCCCCTATTCTCCCGCCCTCTCCTGCTTGTATAATAGGAATAATCTATGGCATTGTAGCAGTTTCTCAATAAATGGCTTTTAAGATTGATTAATGGCTGAAGCAAAGCAGAGGCCCTGAATCAATCTCAGCAGACATTTATTGCTTTGGTATGCCGCAAAAGTGGGCAGTGGGGATTATGTCTTAATTCACCGGTGTGCATGTGAGCCATCAGAATGCACAAGTTGGAGGGGGAAAGGTATAGCACGCAAAACAGCTCTCAGAAAGTCTGTCCAGCAAAGCTCTGGCAGCAGCCTTCCCCACTCTGCCACCCTCAAGACGTTTGGGAGCAGAACTCCCAGCATGCCTGGCCATCAGCCATGAGGACTGGAGCTGAAGTCCAGGGGTCAAAGTCTGAAATACCTGGAAAGGTGGGGAATGGGTGTTTTATGAGGCTGCACAACCCCATTGTGAGCCCTGCAGCCTGAGATGGTCACGAACAGTATGGGGCTGTCTTCTGTGGGACAAGCCTTCATGAGTTTGAAAAGGGCTGTCCCATCCCCATTCTGTCTTCTCATCTCGAGGCTAGGCACGCCAGTGCCTCCAGTCATTCTTCACGGGGCTGAGCTTCTAGACCCTGATCGTCTTCGTTCTCCTTTTCTGAAAGCAGCCCGGTGTTCCGAATCCTTCTGAAAGCGGGGTGGCCAGTGAGACGCGGGAGCAGCAGGCACTGCACGCAAACAACGCCAAGGCACTGGGGGCAAAAGGCAGTGTCCTGCTCATGGGTTTCCTCTGAGCATCTGTTGGTCCACTGGGAAGAGGAAGCTGGACTGGGTGGACAATGCTTCCCATGTTCACGGCAGATCATCCCTTGGAGGTGGGGTGGGATCAAGGCCAGCAGTGGGCAGGGCCGGAGATCCTTTCCTCCTCTTCCTCCTTTTCGCTTCTTCTGGCCCAGCTGGCTGCCAGGGGAGGAGCAGATCCCTCTTGCCAAGGGTCGGAACAGGACTGATTGGATCGGATCGCATGCACCAGGTTTTGGGGCATTGGCGGCTGCTTGCAGTGACTCAGATGGCCCCACCTGGCCCACCGGTGTGGCAGGCCCACCCCTGCATCAGCACAGCAAGGGACGCTCCTGTGGGGCGGCACTGATCCCCAGGTTCATGGGAGAAGGTGAGGTCCCCTGGGGTTGTATGCCATTCATGTTTGGCTGCACTTATTTACCTCTTTAAAAAAAAAATCCCAGAAAAATGAAAGAATCAACTCATGGCAGGAAGCAAAGGTACCCTCCGCCCGGCAACCAAGCAGGCTGTGCAGGGATACATTACAATACATGAAGTCTATTAGAACACTCTGCCGCGTACCGAATAATAGTCAAATATTTGTAATGTTAATGAACATGCCGACGTGGTTTGTGAACTTTCCTTAGCTGAACCTATTCAACAGTTATAAATATATAATGTGACATGCATGCCGGATGAGGCGAGAGTGGAGACTATAAAAATGCAAATCGAGTCCTGGGGGGGCTGGGGGGGTTGTGGGGACGGGGCTATTTTTCAGGAGATGTAACACAGGAATTGTCCCCTTGCTATCGGCTGCCAGCGTTGTATAAAACCATCTGAATAGCGGCTTTATGTGCTTAGAGGATAATTTATTATCTTGCCTGGGATGTACAAAGAGTATTTAACTCCATTAGGAGATGGAAGGGACAAACTTGAAAGCGAAGGGGAGGGAAGGAGACGTTTTGTGTTGTATGACAAAAGGGAATATTAATGAACATTGCCGGCAGATTCTCTCTCTTTTTTATAATGACACGCTCCAAAAATGCTTGTCTTCTCAAAGCGACGGACACACATGCAGGGTCAAAGATCCAAGGCAAACTTCCTCCCTCAGATTTTCTATTGTGTTTGCAGGAAGCAAAAAAAATTGTGGAATATTTTGGGAACGGGACAAGTTTTGGGGGGCTCCCATTCCTTCCCCTCCCCTCCTTTTTCTTTTTGCCCCTGAGGTGATGCTGAGAAACTGGTAGGGGGCATTTTCTAGGCAAAAACATTTCACCCCCAAATGCCCTTGGAACGGCACAATGTTGAGATGCGGCATCTTGTTCTTGTGAGGTTCTTGGGGGACAAAGGAGGTGGCCTCCTGCCATGAGCACTGGGAGACTCACCCCCAAATTTCTGTCTCAGTTGCATGTGCCCATTTTGCCCTCCCTGACTCCAACATTCATTTCAGCTCCAACACACACTCGTGTGTTGCTGTGAAGGCAGAAGTGCCATGGCCTTTTCGTTGGTGGCCCCGGATTTCAACGTACCTGTATTACTTTTAGTCAAGGAGCTCAAAGCGGCATGTGCTGCATGCAAGTTCCGTTAGGCTGCGGGAGAGTCTCCCTGGAGGGATCTCAACTTGGTGCCATCACTGTTGGAAGGTGATGGCACCGTTGCCTGTTGGAAGGACATCAGCAAATACTTCCTGTGGATGAGCTTTTTACATCACCGCTTTTAATATATGTGGCTAATGGTTTCGCTTTCAATGGCTGTTTTTGCCTTTCATGTTTTTCCTGGTATTTGATACTTTTTTCAAATTGAAGATACATAAGGGTTTTTTTTCCCCTGAACTGCCTTGACTATTTTAGTAAATATTGGGAGAAAACATCCTAATCATTGTCATTATGGTTATAGCTATTATTCTAATTAGTGTTATGGTAGCACTTTGCAAAATAGAAGAGGAAAGGTCCCTGTTCCAAGATATTTGGAAACTGACTTGAAGGAGAGAACAGGGGCAGCAGAGGGATGGAGAGGGGCCATTCCAGGAAAAGATGTACAGGGATTCCAGTTACAATTTGGAGGTCTGAGTGCAACTAGTTCCCAGGGAAGACTGTGTGACACTGGAAGACGTTTCACCTGATGTCCAAAAGTGGGCTGAGTTGGGTTTCTTTTTTCAAATCCGGTGGAATTGTTTGAATATTTGTGCCAATTTAGAGCCAAGAGCAATGCAACATTAGTGCAATTTGCACAAAGTGGGGCTGATTCATTAGATTGCAGGCATTGTTGTTGTCCTTGTTGTTGCAGGAGAATTGTGCCACCTTTCACTGCACACTCCACCTTGAACAGCTTAAACTTTCTGATGGCTAATGTCAAATCTGGGCCTCTGCTGTGAAATGGGTGCAAACCCACGCCACTTCTGCAAATTTGTGTAATTTGTGCAAATTGTGCAGTGGAGGCTGGAATTTTGCTCAGATTTTCAAAAATGTTCTTTGTACCTTGTTTTAAAACTGGAAGTTAATGAGCTGGCTTGACTTATGTCATTACTAGTGAGACCAGAAATGGGTTGCCAGAAGAAAATCGGGGGCTGACTTGAGAAAACCGTTTGGATTTTCTCTGCTATATTGGTTTCCTCACACGTCCCTGGCAGCACGCCTACGATCCCAGGAAGGTTCCTCCAGGGGAGATGAGATGGAATGGATCTCCTTGTTGGCCTGGATCCTTCAAAACCTGCTCATCTTTGCAGCTCCTGTGCTGTGGCCAGCAGTGGCAACGGCATAAGGATCATGGCATTGTGCAGGCAGGTCAGGGGAACCTTGTAACCTTCCCTTTCTCACCCGCAAAGGATTGCAATGCCCATTGCGTCGGGGCAGCCTCCTCAGAGCAGGTGTCTAGGACTGCAGTGCCCTTGCTCCCGGCAATGCTGACTGGGGCTGATGGGAGTTGTCCAAGCCATCTGGGAGGGAGGCAGGTGGGATCAGGCTGGAGTGGGGCATATGGAAGGGCGGCTGTAATCCTGCCAGCCATGGGATTTATGGAAGGTCTGGCATGCTCTCTGGGGCCGCATCCCAGTGGTGTCTGGGGACGAACGGCCACGGAGCATGGCTAAATTACCAGCATATTTTAGCTAACGCTCTTCCTGCCAGCAGGAAAACCTCAGGAGAGAGGTTTCACTCCCCTGGAATGGAGAAGAACCCACTGAAAATCCAGGAGAAATTCTGCTAGGGGAGGAGAGACGAGGAGCATGGCCTTCTGGGGAGGGCCCAGCTGGACCCCCAGACAGGCCAGATTTAGACCCTGATCCTGAGCTGATGTTGCCAGCAAGGGGCGTCCGGGGAGGTGGGCTCACGCAGCACTGCTTTTCAGGCAGCGGGCAAGAAGAATGGCGCTTGGACTCAGGCGCTGCACGAGCGTTCCGGCTTCTCATTTTTGAAAAGCTGGACAGTCTGTGATGATCCCTTCTCCCCCCAGATTTTTAGGGCCAGTGGCAAGCTCAAGAGGTTTTCAGCAGGGAGATTCCATGATCACTGCAAAGGTTTTCCAAGGGTGAGACTCACCGGTCGCACTTCGGGTGTGCCGTGCCAGGCGTTTCCCTCAACACAACCACAACCTTTTGCAGGGACTGCATCCCGACCTTCCCCTCTTCAGGATTCGGGGAGGGTGTGGCTCAGTGGCGGAGGCCCTGCATTGGCTGCTGGAATTCCCAGGTTCGATCCCCAGGTGCATCAAGTGGATGGCCCAGGTCAGTCCATGGCAGCTTCCCATGTCCCTGTTAGCCTTTTGCAGGGTGTCCATGCACAACTGGCAGGTTGTGCCTAGATCCGGGGTCCAAAGTTGCCCACACCTGCCTCATATCGTGCTTCTGAACATTTTGCACTGCTGTGTAATGAGCCCCTGTCTCTCTTCTGGCAGAGAAATAGGCAATTAGCCCTTGGGCACGAGGTCACGAAATAACACGCCGGTGTTCTCCTTTTTAGCGCCGGAGCTGGCACGGAATTAGGATGGGGTGTGTCTCATCGGGAGGGTGCTGCCTTGCACCCGTCAGTGTGCCTGGCAGAAGGGGTGATATTATGAATTAATATTCACAATCATGTACCAGAGTGCCAAGAGGATAAATATGTGTGGGAGGCAGGGAAAAAGTTATTACTGAGAACGTAAAAATGTTGACTCTCCATTTCCGTGCTTTTCTTTAATAATATGAGGTTGGTAGTGATGCAGATGGGCATGACCGCTTTTTTGTTGTTGTTGGTAAAATTAATTCTTTATTGCATGTGTTCTGGTGGTTTTAACACACACATAAGCGAGAACAAATTCTTTATTAACTTGTGTGGAGGGGAGGGAATTCTGTAGATGTTCCTGGTTCTCTGAGAAGAGCAAAAACACAGTTTTCATGCAGTTGAAAATGTGTTGGTTATCTTTTCCTCGACAAATTGTCATGGAGATGCAAAGGTTCTTGGGTGATACTGGGCCGGCTGTGCTTACTGCTAGCTCTACCTACCTGGCAGGGCTGTAGAGAAGATAAACAAGGTGCAGGTAAAGAGGCTTGTGCTTTTCAAGCAAAAGGTGGGATGCCACAACTTGACGTATAAGGAACTGGTGGAATTTGGTGCCATAAGAGAAGTTACTGGCCTCTATTGAGGATTGCTTTGAAAGCAAATTAGTCCCGTTTGTGGAAGAGGAGGAGGAAGCGTCCTTTGGTGTCTCTTGGCCATGATGGCTGAACTTGAGCTTCCAGGTTGAAAGGGGGTCTACTTTGCAGAAAGTCAAGAGGCAGGGCCACCAGCTACAGGCTGGGGAGATCCCAAGATGTGCCATAAATATCGCATCTTAGAAAAATGCTCACATGGTGGAACCTCCTTAAAAAAAGAAAAAGCATCATTTGCTGGCCACAAACCACTGAGAGACACTTGTGGGTAAGAAACAACAGGAGGGGAATGAGGGCAATGAAGGAGCACCTGACTGGAAGAACCCAGGTGCTCCATGCCACAGGATCCTGTGGTAGGTCCCTCATGTTGGCATGAGTTCTAGGAATGTGTGAGGAATCTATTTGGAGGTGGGGGATCTGTTGGATCCTCTGGGTTCAGTCCCCTGGACTCCAGCCTGCCTTTTGTGGCCATGAGTCTGACTTCCTGGCCTTTGTGTGGGTGCCCACTGGGAAGCAAGGGTTTCCCCTCTTCTATGCACCCTTGCTTGTGCTGTCATGCAAGTTTTCTTCCGCGAGTGCTTGCAGATTTCCCTTGGGCTCCCTTTCTGTGTGAGGGCTGAGCATGGGAAGAGATTTGAGACAGGGAAGAGACATGGGAAGAGATTTGAGAGACAGGAGAGGGCTGGATCCCAGCCTCACAACCCTGCTGAGGTCCCCTCAAGGGACACAGAACGGAAGCTCTGCCTCCCCCAAGCCCGGCTTGCGGGCCACTGCCTGGCCACCATCAGGAGCTGGACTCAGCCAGACTCGGGGGCAGCACCTTGGACTCATGGGCCTCGTCTGGCACCTCTGCTTCCCCCAAGGCTTGGTCCTGGCCTTTTTCTGTCCATTCCTCCCTCAGAAAGGCTGACGTCCATAGCGAGGCACAGTAAGAACTTTGCACGCAAACCTTCTGGCATTTCCGACCCCCTCCATGCTGCCTTCTGCCCTGAGACACTGCAATGTGGTCCTGAACATGTGGCCCTTTGTCTGAAAAGGGACCGTCAGGGACGGATGCCAGTGAAATCCAGAACAGACACCAATGCCTATGGATGTCTCTGAGTCTGCTTTGAAGTCTCTGTAGCAGACTGGCCCGCCTGGTCATGCAAATCCGTGGCTATTGCCCGCCGCTTTTTTCTTTTGTGCTTTTGGGGTGCATTTACCCTGCCATACGTAAGAGGCAGGAAGCGTGAAAACAGCACTCACTGAAGGTCTTCCTACTTCAGAAGCATTATGATAGATGAGAAGACACACCAGTACTTCCAGGGCAGGGCAACCTGCCTTCCAGCCCTTCCAGAAAGCCTGCTTGGCAGTCCGAACATTTAATGACTTCTCCACCAGGCTTGATTTCCCTCCTGACAATCTATTGAATTTTTTTTCATTTCCCGTGTGTATTTCTAGCTTGCAATGGCATTGATTAATCCCTCCTCTGTGGGTCTTCATTAGGCCAGGCAGGTCGTAAGTCACACTTCCCGTTTACACAAATCAGATGGGCTGAAGGAGTGGAGGGTCGCCATGCAGCCCCCCGAAGCCTCGGCTGTTATCGGAGTGAACTTCCGCCCCACCGATCAAACTCCGCAGCCCAGGTTGAAATGCAGCTTCCTCTGCATTCCAGTTGATTCGGTGAAGTTTGCTTATAAGGAAGTCTGTGAGCTGTAGTATTAAACCTCCTTCCCACTGAAAATATTCCTTGGAGCCAAATCAGCAACTCTTGAAAAAGCTAAATACTTTCAGCCACTCCGGTGCAGTGGCCAAGGAGTTTGGCTTGGGCTTGAAAGATCCAGGTTCTACTACCCCCTTGGCCATGAAGCTCACAGGGTGACTTCGGGTCCGTCCCTGACTCCCAGCCTGGCCCACCTCACTGGGTTGTTGTGAGGATGAAGTGGTGAGGAGCATGTGAGGATTATGCCTTAGGTTCCTTGCAAGAGGAAAAAAGGTGTGTGTATGCAGGGGTATAAACAGAACAAATAAATATCCTTCATGTTTGCTTAGGTAGGGCTAAATCATCACAGAGACTGATGTGTTTGCAGAGCCAGCCCTCCTCGGCTCGATAAATCTACTTTGCATCACTTGCAACCTCCACCAACCTTCAGAAATCAAAGCTTGGACTTCTGCCACTGGGTCTCAGCATCCCGCACTCTGCCTCTCTCCTACCTGGCTCTCCCTCAGCGTTCACACAGCAGCCTACCCAACCGGGACGCCTTATCCTGGCCTGGGCAGCGCCCTGGGCAAAGCAGCTGGTCATTCATTCATTTATAACATTTGTATGCTGAGTATTTCAGCCCGGGCATCTCTAGGCAGCTTGCATCAGACACTTAAAATCCACTCTAAAATGATAAAACAATAACAGAAGTTAATATAAATATAAAACCTAATAAAATTACATTAAATTAATACAATTGGAGGGTTAGGTAGCGACTAATATATATTAAAATGTCTTTTAAGGAGGTAGGTCTTTGCCAGGAGCTGAAAAGAGTATAGAGAAGGCACCAGGTGAGTCTCCTTAGGGAGAACATTCCAGATGTGGGGAGCAGCTGCAGGAAAGGCCCTCCTCCCAGCGGCCACCCATCTTGCTTCCCTAAGTGATGGCTCACGCAAGAGGGCCCCCTGCTTTGGCCTTAAAGGCTGAGTAGACATATGGATGCAGGCACTCCTTCTGATAAGCAGGGCCTAAGATGTTTACGGCTTTATATGGTAAAACCAGCCTTGGCGAACTGGGCCTGGGCCACAATTGGTAACAGGTGGAGCTGTTTTAGTGTAGGTGTGGGTATGGGCCATTCTAGGTGTTCCCATCACTAGCTGAGCAGCCCGATTCTGTACCGCAGGGAACTGCACTGGGTTGGACAAGGATCCCATGGTTGATCAGGAGGCCAGGTAAGCAGGGGAACAGCAAGGCAGAGATGACTGGTGCCTTGGACAGTGGTGTGGAGACTGGGACAGGAAAAGGAGTTCTTGTTCCAGCAAAGGCCCACCAGCTACTGAAGGATCAAGTAGGTCACTCAGCTCAGGTGCCTCGGAAGCTCCACCTTCTCCTGCAGTCAAACAGCAGCCCTGCTGTCCCCATGTTCCTTTCTGTAGATATAAGCTCCTCAGATGCACTGGGACGTCCACCCATGGAGGCTGAGGCTGATGCGAGGGCTGGGCCCATTTGGGGTCTGGCTCCACCAATTTCTGGCATGCCACAAGTTGGGAGGCAGCATACGTGAACAGAACACTGGTCTCATGGATCTTGGCCCTGATCCAGCATGGTGCTTGTGTCCTTAAAGAAGGAAAAGCTTCTAGTCCTGATAGCTGCATGTTACCTCCACTTCCAGAGGAGCATGCCTATGTGCCCCAGTTGCTGGGGAACATGGGTGAGAGGGTACAGTTGCCCTCCTGTCTGCTTGTGCATTCCTGTGGGCAGCCACTTGGCTACTATGTGAACAGAATGCCGAATGAGCTGAACCCATTCTGCACGGGCTTTTGTATGTGCTTATGAGAAGGCTCTGGGGAAGATGAGTGGGAGAGTGCTATTGCACTGCATGTGGGCCTCGCACTGGGACAACTGGTGGGCCACTGTGCATACTGGATGCTGGGCTGGACGGGCTCTGGTGTGATCCAGAAGAGTTCTCCTTATGCTCTCAAACTTTCACGGTGGCCAAATCAGGAGCGGTGCGCGGTTCCCGGTCTCACCAAACTCACAAGGTTGGGGAGCTAGAAAGGGCCTGGGGAAAGGGCAGCCAAGCACTCCGATCAGAATGCCTGTACTTCGGAGCAGTGACAAAATTAAAAGCTTGTGACAGCTCGTATTGTACTAGATTGAACAGATTATGGGCTATGAGATTTCAAATGAAGCACTGAGCATATTATTAAATGATACGGAAGGGAGCGTTGACAGAGCTGATGCTGAAATGATCACGCTTGTGTTAACCACAGCTGAAGTGTGTATCGATATGTATTGGGAAAAGAAGGTGGAATTTGCTTGGCTGGCCAGCAGTTGGATTGCTGTTCTACATAGTGTGCTCAGGTTCAAGAAACCCACATATATGAAAACCAGTCTTGAAGGAAGTGGTGAAATTGTGTTAATTTCTAGAATAAGAATGCTGAAGACTATTATTGTGTTGCTGCTGTTGTACCATCTAATAGCTGAAGCTCTCTGGGCAGTTTATAGCAGCACATAAAAATGATATAAAATATAGGTAACAATAAAAACATTGTGCATTTCACTTCCAAATTTAAAAGCGGAATTTAAATGCAGATTTATGTCCTTGTGCATTGACATTTGGGTCACCCATCTATCTTTGTTTGTGGTGCTTTTTCTTTTCGGCCTTCCTTTCCTGGGCCATTTGGTGCTGGAGTCGGCCTGCCACCACGGCTTCCGACAACGCAGCAAGGATGGAGTCTGGCTCACGATTCTGTGCTCTGCTAGAGGAACATGCCTCCTGCACCAGTCCGCTGCAGCTTTTAGCCTGAGCTTCCCAGGAGGCCCTGAGCTCCGTCGCCGGCACCGGTTCACCACCAGGGAGCACCTGGGGAGCTCTGGTGGAGCTGGAGGGAAATGCTGCAACACGTTGGCGAGGATCCCACTGGCGTGGGCGTGTGTCCTGCTCCTTTGGCCTTTAAGGCATTTCGTTGTCTAGTTTTTAAAAGCAGCTGCAAACTGCAAAGAGCTTTGGGTGCCCGGTGGGGTGGAAATGAAATAAATGACAAATAGCAGTAGGAGAAGTAACGATGGTAATAGTAATACTACCATTGGCCATTCCCAGCTTTCCCTGCTGCTCTGCATAGTGGAGGGGAAAGGTTTTTGTTTTTCAAGCCGTGTTCCCCCTCGTCTGCCTGCCTGGATTTTAAGACCAACATCTGAAGCCCTAGTTTCATGTCCACCTAAAAAATCAACCTGGCCAGTGGGTGCAGCAGAGTCTTTTCGGCAGTGGCCCCATGTTGAGGGACTGCTGTACCATTTGGGGTACATCAGTCCCTTTACTGGCAGGCCTTTAAAAGAGCCCTGAAGACTTCATTTATTTTCCACCGCTTTTTTCTAACAAGATTTTCTTTGAGTTGCTGGTTCTATGAAGTGCTTTTAGCTGTAATTATTTATAGAAATTTAGCATTTTAGGTGTTTTTATGAAAGTAAGTGCTCTGGCTGGGTTTTAAATTTAACTATTCCACTTAGTATTGTGTTTTTTATGGATTTCAAATTTTACTGTTACACTCTTTGTCTTGGAAGTCACCTTGGAGGGCTTTTACCCTAAAATGCAACCCCCAAATTCTTTAAATCCATAATGAACTTTGTGGCTTCATAAGCGAATATCTCAAAGGTGACCTGTCATGGTTAGAACTTGGAAGACACGGGCTCAAGTCCCTGCTTGGCCATTAAGTTCATGGATGGCTTTGCACCAGTCGCTGGCACTCTGGCTAACCTACCTCACAAGGTTGTTGTTGTGATGATAAAATCAGGGAGAACAGGAAGAAGAGGATGTAAACTCTGAGTTGCCATTAGGAAAAAGGGTAGAATAATACATACATATATACATACATTTTTGGTCCTGGAATCAACGCTCCAAAAGTTCCTGCCATTCCTCTCCTGCTAGAAAATTTCTGACTGCTGACCCAAGTTTTCTGCCCGATCACAGAGCAGTCATCTCGGGCTGATCTCTGACTTTTTGCCATTGCTTAGGAACTGTCTCTTGTTTACTCAGTATCTCCGAACAGGCCCGAAAGTGTGTTTTATGACAAGGCTGTTGCCTTCTGCTCTCTGCAAGATGCCATAAAATGTTTTATAGCAGCCTGTAAAATGTTCAGTAGTAATCCAGTATTTTCAGGATCACACTCCAACCATCTCTATATTTCAAACACTGGACATGCATGCCCTCGTAGACGCCATCCCCGAATGTCCCCCTCCGGCTAGTTCAGCTTGAAGCTGAACCACACTGATTAAAAGTTTAAAATTGCCAGGAGATGAGACATCTATTCCTAATGCTATTTATCTTTCCCCCTTTTTCTTTTTCAAGAAAGAAGAGGAAATTAAAAATGCACAGAACCGCTTTGTGCAAAATGACCTTATTTACTGAAGCTAATGACTATTCGCCTCCTTTTAAAAGAAAGAAAAAAAATGAACTGAATCTGCTTTTACCAAATGGAGATGGAGGCACACACTGTTATTAGCTTTAGGTTTTGCTCAAGTGTTGAACTTGTTACTTTTATTAGTTAAACATCTAGCCCATCCAGGGAGCTCGGGCGGGCGGGGGGTGTTTGTTTTTCCTCCCCTGATTTTGTTCCCACAACAACCCTGTGTGAACTAGATTAGGTTAGGCTGCAAAGTGGCCCCGAGGCCAAGGTTCCCCAGGGAGTCATGAGGTGCTGCCTCCACCCTTCCACACAGGAAACCCAGCTTTCTATGAACCTTGTTTCTGTACCTGTGCTCGAGGGTTGAGGACAAGTTTCCAGGGTGCAGGAAAGGCCAGAGGGCACACAGTGGGGCTCAGGGACAACCGGTGCCACCTCCCAGCATCTGCTGCCTGAGAGGGCCGCACCACCTGATTACCTGGAAGGGCCGGCCCTGTTTTTTGTGGTTCCAGGCTAATGGCAGACAGTCCTCTCTGTCCCTGTCTGCTTCCCCCACCCCCCCAGGGTCTGCTACCCTCTCCTCATCACACGGGGAAAGCACCTTCAGTGCTTACAGTGAGCGGCCTACATCAATGGCAACTGATGCTTGCAGGCGCATCGGCTAGTGATCCACGTTGGGCTCCAGGCAACTGCTGCCTGTCTAGCCAGCTGGGATTCGCTTGGGGAAGTTTGCCTCATTCGCTCTTGACAGACTTCCTGCCCTCTTCTAATTCAGTGGCCAGAAATGGGCCAAGGTGGGATTTTTCCCCATGCACTTCCAGCTCTATGATGGGCTTCAGGTTGCACATCCATGCAAGCACTCTAGAGATTTGTGCAAATCATGCCATTTGCACAATTCATGCAAATGCACACAATCTGTGCAAATCATGTCTCTCGTGCACTTTGCAAAATTGACACCTGAAAGACATGCGGTTCTCATGCCAGTAGCTGATGTTTGGGGGTGGTGCTTGTCCAGCGCCACTTCTCACCCAGTTTCAGGCGTGTGTCTCCATGTGATGTGTTTTGCTTCTTCCGTGGATTTACAATTTAGCCCACAGGAGGGTTTAGGCATGTTGCTGAACCTTTTCATTATTTAGGCAACAGTATTGTATGCGAAAGGCAGTTTTGATCATCTGCTTTGGGAATGTTGAATTTGCCTTTTTAGTGGCAACAACGGAAAGAGCAAATGGATGACCTGGGGCACAGCTAATTTGGGGAGAAAAACAAATAGCATTGGTGAGCAACTTGATGCCCTTGAGGGTTTCTTCCTACGCATTAACATGCTTAATTAATTGAAATGCCTTTTAAAGATGTTTCATAATGGGCTTTGAGAAAAAGACTGATATTGCCATGCAAGAAGCAGATGTGCCAGGGATTGCGAGTCTGGGAGGCAGTATGGGAATATGTGTTCGAAGGCTTGAAACATGGCAGAAGAGTGATGCTTGGAGCCAGGTTCTGCACATTCCTGCTCAGAAGGGAGTCCAGCTGAGAGCAACAGGGCTTACTTGCAGGTAAATGGGTACAAGATGGCATCGTTAAGCTACAGTCCTAGCTATGGTTACTCAGGAGTAAACCCTGTTGAATAAAGTAGGACTTCCTTTTGAGTAGCATGGTCAGGCTTTCATTATCAACTACCGTTATGTAAAAAGCATTTCTGAATTAGATTGATGTGACAGTCTGCTCCATGGGATCAAAAGGGCCTTTCACAGTAACTTCTTTTATATTAATCCCAGCTTTCTGTGTGAAGAAATGATCAGGGTGGCTTGTAGTCTAAATACAGAAGTGTGAATCAGAAGAACGGACTCAGGAGAATTGAAATTCTCTGAAATCCATCTTGAAACTCACTCCAAAATGAGTCCATATCAGGTTAGAACCTTTGTTTTTTCTTTTCTTTTCACATGAAAATCCATGCATATTTTAAGGCGTGTTTTCCCAAGTGTAAGTATCAACTGTGCACCTCTTTGTGATGTGCACTTTCTTCTTCCTTGAATTAAAGTCTATTTGTGCCTTGCTTTTTGATATTTTTCATGATCATTCTCCAAATGCTGTCAAATGCATGTATTCTCATTGTGAGTTCAAAAATGTACAGCCTGAATTGCAGATCTGAGGATGCGTTTGGTCTGGGAGATGCAGACCAGGTAAATCCTGATGAAAAGTAATTCATCATTCACACACTTAATTAGGGGAACGGAATCTTTGCCTCTTGAGGCCTCTGTGACTCCCAGAAGTCCTTGTTCTGGAGTTATTTGGACTGGGAAGAGAGAGAAGTTTGCCCCCTCTTGCATGGGCACAGGTGTTGCTAAGCCCAGAATCTCCCTGGTGGCTTTTCTTCCACTCTTCATTGGTGATTCCAGACACAAGCCCTCCCCATTCCTGCTCACTAGTAGCACTTGAACCAGAGCTTAATTACAGGTAATTATTGATCACGGAGGGATCGCCAGTTGACAAATCCAATTTTCATGCTCTTATTGAGCATGGCTGACATTAGACCAGTGGGAATAAGCGATGAGCACAGCATGTCATGGAAACTGGCGATGGTGTACGGCTAGGGGAGCACGGCAGCTTGGTCTACCGCCCCCCAGGGACGGCTGTTCCCATCTTGCAGAGGGACAGAGAATTCAACTGTGCCACAGCTTGTTAAAACTACCAGGTGTGAGCGGAAAGGATGCAGCACAACATTGCCCTCTGGGGAGCTGTTGACAACCCCGGAGCCCTGGCCCCTGGGCTGTAAATCTTGCTGACGCAGAGCTGATAGACTGTTAGTACATCCTTTCTCATTAGTGGATGAGTCTTACAGGCTGCAGTCCAATGCACACTTACTAGAAGTAGTAAAAGTGTCCTGGATTTTATTCATAAGCAGTCTAGTCAATTGCCCCAAGGCAACAAAACATAAGTAGACTATCTCATACATCTACATAATGTTCCCTAAGCTGAACCATAATATATTTAATCTGTACATTTAATATATAACACCAAAATATTCAGTGCTCTGGACAAAAGTCACTTTGATCTTATGAGGAACTGAGCAACTCAACAGCTATTTAACCACATAGGTTATTGAATTTTCATCTTGCCTATGAGTTATGGATGGTGCTATGAAAAGGAAAGGTACCACACCAGCCCTCAGTTAAAAAGCGACAACATCCCCGAGGGTACCTAAAATCCACAAGTCTGGCAATGCTTGAGGGGTGTGCATTACTCTGGGATGGGACACAAGCCAAAAGCAAGAATCCCCACCTTGGACATACCTGGGCTACTTCAGAATCAAAGCTGGCTCAAATCTTTGGTGCTTTGGGTCAAGGGGGGCTTGCATCAAAGCTTTTGAGCTACCTTAGACTGCCAGAAGGGCTTCTAAGGATTTTTTTAAAGCAATACAATCAGTACACCTGTTCAGCTGAAAGTTGGCAAGCTTCACACCTGACCAGGGATTACTATGCCTGCATATTCCTTCCAGTTTGGCCATTTTTAAACATCTAGGCTTTTGTTGATTTTTAAAAGTTTAATCCATGGGGAAGATATTTGTGTCTGTGGAAAAAGGAAGCAAGGTGAAGCCACATGTCGGCTTAAACTGTCAAGCTGAGCCAGTATCTGAGCCCATGTGATGGATTTTGAGTTCAGGACCCTGGACAGCTATGAGGCCAAGACTTCAGCTGACTGACTGTTCAAAGTCTACCTACAACCAGCTCTTGTCCCAGCTTAACATGGGTCACAATAATCATATAATTATGGCCATGTGATAGTAATAGCATTTCTACCCCCTCCCATGGCTTGCTTTTCATTCAAGATGAGCCCCCACAACTGCACAAGGAGGACCTGGGCAGCAAAGCTCAAGGCAGGTCCCTTGAGGTGTGAGCATCCTTGCCAAAGAGGAGCTTTTGCAAAACACGAGCCAGGCAGGCCCCGATCTTGTGCACACGTGTCCTGCCTGATTGTCCCACTCTGAGAAATTGGCCTGGGAGTAACCCAGGTGAGGTTAAATGGCTGCCAAATGCATTTGGAGGGGAGGGGCCAGAGAAGGGTGCTTCATCTCTACAAAGAAGCTTTGGGGTGTGAGCGTGTTTGTGGATATTGCGATGGTGGCAGAGAGATGGCACCTGGGGGGGAGGGCTGCCCGCCCGTTAAAGCCAAGGAGCCCGTCCAAAGCAGATGGCAATCATAATTCTGCTTCACAACCAGGCAAAACTACCCGACAACTGGCGCCCAGATTTGTGTTCTTCTGCATTCAGAACTTCTCTCGGCTGCTGGAGCTGGGCTTGAGGGAGAATGTTCTGTCAATACGCTCAGCTGTGGTGCTAAGAAAGCACATTGTAGCAGCTATGTGAGCTGGACAAGCAGTGATAGATTGACTATAGGATGGCCACTTAGGCATGCGTCTTTGATTGCTTCATGTATGCTTGGTTTGCAGGGTGGAAAGCCCTGAGCTCTGCCAAGCTGTTAGCTGACGCGCCGTTCCCACCCCGTCACCGAAGCAGATTGCACTTGGTTTGCACTCATTTCATTTTGCTTTTGAAACATTTCTATACCATGCATTGGAGGAACACGTTGGACCGAATGCACAGATTGGGCGCATGTGTGCAGATATGTGTGCGCGAGACAGAGAGACAGACAGAGAAAGAAACAAAATAAATTGATGTTGTCAGTGGCAAGATTAATAGACGGCGTCCCCATACAGTATTCCCAGCTTGAGGCAAGCTAGCTCTGTTTTAACTGATGGGGTTAAGGGTAATTGAATACTGGGTTTAACACATGAGCCACCGGTTCTTGGCACAGTGTGTATTCCGACAAGCCTCACTTGGAATCGAAACCTTAGTGGAATAGACAAGGGACCAGTCACTGTTGCTCTGATATGATTCTGTCATCCATCACTGCTGTCCACTGCCCTGTTTTCACCGAGCCCTTACTTTGGATGTTGTTTATCGGAAGGAAGAATGAGCCCAGATCAAGAGGCGATCTGATGGCTTCCCTTTGATGAATGACGCTTCCTTCCCCTCTCCGAAGTTTCTACTTACAAGGGTACAATGAGAAGCCGCATGGGAGGGGGCTTCTTTCCCTGGTCTGGACTAGCAAAGGGGCCATCTTTTTGGCATCCCCACTGAATTCCTCTTCCTGACTATCTTGCAATGCTCAGGAGAACACAAGCACATCAGAACGGCCTTGCTGGCTTGGAGCAAAGGGCCATACAGTCCTGCGTACTGTTCTCATGACATCTGGGGCATGTGTCCAGTGTCTCAATTGGCAGAATACACAGGAGAAACCCAAATGCAGCGGGGTGGATGCTGCAGCTTCTGAAGTCAGTGAAAGGACGCCTCTCACCCTGTAAAGCAACCTGCGTCCTCCAGATGGTTTGGACAACAGCTCCCATCAGCTCCAGCGGCATAGCCAGGGGCCAGGAACGCTGGACGTTGTTGCCCCAAACATCTGGAGGGTTGGGGGACAAGGCGGCAGCAGGAAATCAGGAGCAGAAAGTGTGTTTCTGAAGCAGGGGCCTCTTACCAGTTTTTCTGCATTAATCTTTCATATTTCTATCAATGAATTTGCAGGGCATTTGGACCCCTCTGTAATTGCAGGGCTGGGAAAGCCATTTCCATCGTTTCCTTTTCAAAAGAGTACAATGTTCACAGGGGAGGGAAGGCCGGCCCTTTTCAAAGTTGTGCCTGAACTGTATTTCTGAAGCCCTCTTTTCAGGAAGGAAATCTTATGTACCTTTTTGGATGGACTTAAAAAAAGAAAAAGAACAAGAAGCCTTGCGCTACTTGTTCTCTGCCCCAGTCCCAGCACCTTGCCATCCTACCTCCCATAATAAGGCATATCAGCATGAAACATTTTCCAGCTCTTGTATTCTATGGGAGATGTGAAGAAATCCACAGGCAGGGAATAGCTTGACGGATGCTTCTGCCCGCAGGTTACCTGCAAACCCACTTTCGATTTCTGACATGTTTAGCACCGGAGCAGCCAAAATTATTCAATGAGGAGATTGGGGTTGAATTGCAGTTAAAATAAATAAAAAGGGCAGTGACAGCCAAGCCTCCTTTGAGAACTTTGGCACAGGCCATTACTAAAGGTAGGGAGTGCCCTGATATCAGATCAGAACAGCAGCCTGTGCATGTATTATTGCTTTCTTTTCAGTATTTTCACCACACTTCAGCCAAGAAGAAGCCACCTCATAGAGCGGCTTAAATGCAATCAATAAAGCAAGACAGTCCCTGTCTGGAAACTTACACTCTAAAAAGACTTGACATACAAGGAAAGGGGGATGGGAAGGGAAGAGGAAAAATAAAATCTTTTGGTAAGAATGGCATCATTTTCCCTCTCGCATCCCTCTGAATGACCTTCTGGAATGACTAACTGCTCTTGGTGACAGTGGAAAGAAGGGGCCCATGCATGTAGGAGGCCTTTTTGCAAGACTGTTAAGAAGTCCCGCTTCCGTCACTACGTTGGTGGCAAAATGGCTGCAATCTGGAAGCCTGCAGAGTCTTGTCCCTCCCAGACATTTTACGGAGCATCCTGCTCCCCACCGCAAACAGCAGGAACTTGTGGTCGTCCTGACTTTGGGAGCTCTGCTGCCATCTACCCGCTGAGCCCAGGCCTGGGACTCTGTGTGTGCACAGAGAAGCCATCAGGTGCAACAGGAGACGCTGGCAGGCTTTGCTGCCTCACTGGGAAGGCTCAGTGCAGGGGAAGTGGGAGGCTTGGGGGGCAGCTACAAAACGTGCCTGCGCGATCCCAAATCTTGCAGGGCTGGGAGAGCAAGGAGCTTTTCTGCAGGACCCTCCCTCCGGTTCTCCCACCTTCCTTGGAGACCTCCCAAACCCAGTTTTTGGCTGGGAATCATGGCAAGGTTTTCCTGGATAGAGCGGGGCATTTGTCACCAGTTTCTGACTTGTGACATTGGTTGTGCTGCTGCTGGCAGAAGTTCATTTTCATCCTGCCGTGTCATGTGTCAGAAAAGCACCGATTTGCATTCCGTTGATCGGAGGAGATGGCATTTCGTTTGCACCAAGCTGAAGGCGATGGCATCTCATGTCCCTGATATCAGGCGTTCACGTTTGACACCTTTAAGATCTTTGGGACCTGATCCCATTTATTCCTCGCACCCTATTTCCTCACCCGTTTCCTCAAAAGAACTCAAGGAGGAGCACACAATCCCCCTTCTCTGCTCCCTGTTGTCCTCACAACAGCTCTGTGAAGCAGATTACTAGCCGGAAGTTGGCCAGAGCCCTTCATGGCCAAGGAGGGTCTAGAACCGGCATCTCTGGAGTCCCAGTCCAACCCTCGAACCAGTCCATCATCCTTGCTGCTTTGCATATTTAGAAAGAAAAATCGCCTTCACCTCTCAGCGTCCTACAGGCAGCCTGACTGGCTGAGGGAATGCTGGGAACTGCAGGGATTGGCTGGGGAATGCTGGGAACTGCAGGGATTGGCTGGGGAATGCTGGGGAGGGTAGGCCTTTGGTCCACCTCAGCAAACTTAGGATCGCACCCTTCGGCCGTGCTATGGACACGATGGCATTTCCAGTCCAGAGCCATCGCATTCTCCGCTGCATCGTTTGCTCGCCTCCTTGACTCGGCCTCTCCTGAAATCCTAATCTCTCTCTCTTTTTAATTGAATGCAGCATCGGAGTTCCTAAAACTAATTTTGCTGGGGTTGTCATGTTCAATGCAAGGGCAAAGGATGTGGTGCATGCCACACTTTGAAAACTCTCTGGCAGGAAATCATATTACACTCAGTGTAATTACATTGTTCTAGAAATGTGATTATGTGTTTCAACGACCAAGCTCCCATTAAATTACTTCAGATCAGTCTCAATCTGTGGGACGGAATCCTCCTGATTTAGATGTTAAAAGTGTAATAAATCCAAGAGGGAGTGATCTGCATTTATGCTGCATGCGGCCACTTGACGCTGTCTGTTCCGCCGTGCCGTCTCACCCAGCTCCCACAGCACATAGCTCATCTGCTTAACTGGCTGGGAAAAGCATGGGCCTCAGCGTTTCTGCAGGATTATGGCCCACAGTTTTGCCATGCCGAACATCAAAATGCTTCATCCCAAGCGGTGAGCTGGGAGAGCGGTTGGGGGCGCACGTGACCGGCTGGCCAAAGGCAGCTGCGAGATCCAAAGCGATGAGCCCTGGAGGAGTCAGCCTGCCGCCCCCCTGCAGGATTCCCTGTGCTGCTTCCGACTCCTCCCCATCAGCCTTTGCCTGGGGTGAGTAATTATGCCCCATCTGGGCTGTGATTGGGCCATTTAGTGTGAGCAACCCCAGAGCACATTTGGAGCAGAGAATGCTGGCATTGCAAAATTGAGCTTAGGGAGTGGGGGGGGGGGCGCGGTGCTGTTGCAGCCCATCAGCCAAATTGCCTTTGGAAGATGCTTTGGGAGAGGGGCTAATTCAGTGGTGGTGGAGGTGGTGGGGAGGCCAAAGTGACAGGGGCCACAGATTTTAAAAATGCTGGAATTTTGGAGCTGGGAGCCCTTAACCTAGAGCACATTCCCACAAGACATCAGCAGCCTTCTGAGCTTGGAGATTCAGAGGTTTTGCCCACCCTCTGTGCCTCGGTGGCCAGTGCTGGCTAGTGGCCACTTTTTGGAGATGGAGAGAAGGAGGCTCAGCAACATCAGGATGCCTCTTACCTTGGCTGCACAGGTCTTCTCCTCTCCCTGCTCTTCCAAACACCTGTGATGCTCTCCTTTGAAGTCACTTTGAAGACTCTGGAAAAACATCCAGCGTGGCAAAGTTCAGAAGGGGGGCACGGGAAGACCCGTCCCAGATGCTGGAGCCTTTCTCCAGCTTCAGAGATGGGACTCTGAAAAACTCTTCCGGCCCTTGGAGGGTGGGGGGTGCTGTAAGTCTCTGGAGCAACATCTCAGCCTTTTGTGCTGCGGGGGAAAGATAGGAAAATCAGGAAACCCTCGAACTCCTGGTGTTGGGGAGGAAAGGTGCTGTCTGAGGAACACCAGAGGGTCCGTTTGGGACCTCAGGTGTGTTCTGCATTACCCCTGGCCTTGTAGTTCCCCAAGCATAATTTAGTTTGTTGATCAGTTAGATCCCTTGATTGATTTAATAAACTGTCGGGTACCAACAACAGAGACAGATTTAAAACCATCATCCTAAAATGAGGTATGTGTTTTCCTTCTGAACACACACACACACACACACACTTATATATTTATACATAGGAAAAGTGTTCAGATCTAGGAAAAATCTCACACTTCCAGAGAGGCAGCTGAAGGCCTGCCGGAGGTGTTAGGATTATTCTCTTCTCCATCTGACGCTCTTCTTCGGGCCTCCTCACTGCACTGGAAACAGGTTTGGTGGTCGAGAGAGACAGAATTGTTGGGGCAAATCAAGGGAGGACCAGCATCAGCTGGGCTCAGACCCCACGTTCCCTCAACATCTCTCCCTCCCCCAGAAAGGGCAAAACATGGCAGCGAACGTGAAGCGACAGGCAGGGAAGTTTTAAGAAGTGAGAAAGAGTGGGGCTCGGTGAAGAAGAGGGGAGAAAAACTCGCCCACATCTCCTGCCCAGGTCAGTGACAAAACAGAGGATGTGGTTTCTTTGCCATGCTACTCTCCCTCCGGCGTCCCGATTGCTTTCTCGATGCAGGATTGCTCCAATCCTGTGCACGCTTTCCTGGAATAAGCCCCACTGAATACAGTGTGAATTACTTCTGAGTCAATATGGAACAGGGTAGAGCTGGAATCCCATTAGTGTCAATGATCGATTAATCTCCCAGTTCCTGCTTCTTTTCAGTTGCTCTTTTTCAGCTCTTGGCCATACGGATAAAAATATAATTACAATGGAAGAAAATGCAACGGTATCAAATCCAATTTAAAAAGGAAGTTTTATGACAACCGCCACAGCGAGAAAGAACCTGTCAGCAGAAATGTAGGAACATCTGAAATAACCAATGTCCAGTTGGCTGCATTAGCATCCAAGTGTTTTTTTCTGGCTATAGTATAGCAGTCAAAGGAACTGCTATTTAGGCGCTCCCTTGTCATCGGCAACAATCCAGCTTCCTATTTTTATTTGATATTTATTCATTTCTGGATCAGTCAATAGCCAAAGCTTTCTGGATGGTTTAAAACAGTTAATTAAAACAACAGCAGCAGCTCAAAAACACTTTGGGTAGATGAGTGAAAGGATAGTCCTTAACTAACCCTTTGCTTCCGCACAGAGGGCCGCTTTCACTTGGAGCTGAAAGGCTGTGTCCAGATAGGCCTCAATGGGGAAATCATTGCAGAACCGGGGGCCACCACTGAGAGCGCCCTGTTTCTTCTTGCTGCCCTCAGAGCCTCCTGTGGAGTTGGCACTTGCAGGAAGGCCCTGGATGCTGCCTGTAGAATCCAGGTAGACTGCATTGGACGGGGCACACTGTCAAGTATTGCAACCCCAGACCATGTATTATGTTGTTTTAAAATAATACATTTTTTATTTCAAACTACCCTTTGATGTGTGTGCATGTGGGCAAAACCTCAAGGGATGAAATATCATGTGTATTCCTAGTCTATAACCACAGCAGACTTTATGCCAAATCTATTTCTGGACTTTTGAAGGTCTTCTAAAAGTCCTGGGGTGTTATAAGTCCCAGCCCACCATCTATCTATCTATCTATCTATCTATCTATCTATCTATCTATCTATCTATCTATCTAGAGCATTTGTATGCTGTCCCATTGCATAGCCTCAGGATGGCTTACATAAATAAAATAAAACTTAATACAGATAAAATCCAGATCCACCCTGGCTGCATATTAAAACCTATAAACGGATATTAAAAGTTATCAAAATATTGTTGAAATAAAAGCCTTTTAAAAGGCTGCTAAAGCTCTGGATGTTTGCATTGTGCCTTGTTCGACCAGTGATAGCCTGGGAAAGGGCTGCATGTCAGAGTTCCCACTGGGGGAATTCCTCCAACACTCAGGTTCCTCTTCAGTGCTCCCCACCCGTAAATTGAAGAAACGCACACATCTGATCCAGCCCTTTGACAAAGGGGCTGTAGCAGGAGCAGGAATCCATAAAGCACTACTTAATCTGAAGTTTTCAGGGAGCTGCATCAGCGCGACGGTGCAGGTATCTATACAGAGTTACTGATATGCCCCAGTGGAGCAGTTTCGCAGTTCTTGGCCGGGGCTGCAAGGTTTGCTAATAAGATTGCAGTTCTGTGTTTGGCTGAAGAGTACTCGCGTGTCTCGGCGTTCCGGCCAAGTCTCCTTTTGCTCGGCTTCGTGTTTGCCAAAGCGCTGCTGTTTGTGCAGAGTGTAATGCTCCGTTAGGCTGCTTCATACCGGCTGCATTCTGGCGGAGTCGATGTGTCTGAGTTAGATAATGCAGCTGGGAAAAGGTTATATAAAAATAGCAGCAGGATAATTATTTTTAAGAAAAGTACACAAGAGCGCTGATGTGCGATTCAGGTACAGTTTTTAACAGCAAAGCTTTGTGGAGAAGTCAAATGGGCAAGGGAATGCGGAGTGGCATTTCTTAGTCTGACTTGCCTGTTTTACCAGGTGCAGATTAACCACACTGATCTACTCCACAGGGGTGTCGTGAAGTTTATCGAGTCCTATATAAATGCTAAAGGATAATGATCCCCTTAATGTCCCATATAATTTTGGCTGGCAAGCTGCTTGACTCCTCGCTCTGTCAGCCTTCCAGGAGGTGATACCATGAGGAACACCTTGTTCCACCTCTGCAGCCTGTTTCTCCACCTCCTTTCAGTCCCTACAAAGGGGCCCAGGGATCCTGGAAAAATGTATTTCCCACGGCCCCTCTTGCTTGGACAGCTGGGTTCCTTCCAGCCGACAGGGAGAAGGGATTCAGGAAAGACACGCAGGGGAGCAGGTGCCTGCTGTGGAAGCAAAACGGCCCTTCCAGAAGTTTCTGGGGACCATGCTTCTGCTTCCAAGTGTTCCCTTCTCACCTCTTTTTCCAGAAAAAAAGTTTTCCCTGGCTTTGCGGGGCATGTGCTGCTGCTCAGCAGAGTGGGCAGGGCTGGTGGAAGGCCGGGCTGCAGAAAAGGGCAGGGCAGGGCAGGGCGAGGCAGGCAGGCTGCAGATGGCTAGTGGCCCAGCGTTGCTAGATATCTTTGCTCCTCTTGCGCCGTCTCTGCCCAGGTGTCCAGGTGCATCTTGGTATGTTTCGCTCTTGCACTGCTCAGCTCAGGACAGTACAAAAGGTGAGCCTCACTTGATGAGATGCTTGGTGTTAAATCCTGATGGGGGGGCAGTAGAGTCTTGGGAAGGGGGGGTCGTAATGTACGAGGCTTGCCGGACACTAAACCAGGTGTGTGTGTGTGTGTGGGGTGGTGGTGAATAAAATCTGCATCCTCAGCAGAGGCCTGCTCTGGTGAAGAGCCGGGAGGATCAGTGCGAGGAGACAGCAGCCCCGTGGGGCAGAAACAAATGGCCAGCTGACGGGAGGAGCAGCGTCAGCAAATCTCCCCTGATGCCCAGATGGGTAAAAATAGCATCGTCAAATGTCCTTGGATGGATGAGAAATGTGTGGTCTCCTTGCCGAAGCGCTGCAAAATGTGGCAGTTGGCTTTCGCAGATGGGCAGGTCAGCATTTCTCGGATCCGGCCCTGTGGGGAGTGAGTAGGGGTCTTGCACTCCGAAGGAGCACACTGGGCCCCAGCCAGAGAGACAGAAGCTTGCTTAAGTTCCTTTGGAGCGGACTCACTTGTGCGGTTCCCTCTCAATGCTCAGTAAAGCATCCGCCTGGAATTCGCTGTTGGGACCGGTGGGTGCATGGCCATTGAGGCAGGAAGGGAGAGGCGGTCTGAGAGCTGTGCTTGGGGTGAGCACTGAGCTGCTTGAATGGAGCAGCTGGCCGCTCTGTAGGGCCAGCTGGAATCCCAGTGGCCCCTAGGATCCCCTGACAGGTACAGAACTGGGAGCTGGAATACCACCTGTGGGTAGGAGTACTGCTGTCATGGACAGGAACGCTTCTTGGTCTTCTTGTCAAGGTCCTGGGTTCCAAGTCCTGTTCTCTGACTCCATAGCTATTGCAGCTCTTCCCAGGAGATGGCTCCATTCCCATCCAGCATATGCTAGCTTCTGCAAAGTGCCTGCATTTTCTGTCTCGGCCACCTGTCTTCCTCCCATCAGTCCTGCCATAAGGTGTCTCCAGACTCACGGGCTTGTGGTTCTTGCCGCTCCAGATGCCCATGTGCCTTCTCATTTTCCATAAAGAGCAGGGACTGGCAACATATGTTCTGCACCCTTCGATACATGCGGGCTCCATTCTCCGCCATGGGCCCTGCTACACCACTGAATTTTAGTGGCAGAGTGGCAGCAGCAGCATGGCCTTTGGGGCCCCCCAGGAGTACAAACCGGCTCCCAGTCATCCCTAAATTGGCCACCTTACTGTAGAGTAAAGGCCAAGATCATCTTCTGCCAACCTGGTGCCTTCTGGAAATTTTGGACTACAACTCTCAGCATTTCTCTCCACCGGTCATGCTGGCTTGGGCCTGCAGGAGGCAGTCCAAAACACCAGGTTGGGAAAAGCTAGCCTAGACCTACCTGGCTATCGGAGTTCCAACTGGAGAATGGTCCGGCATCACGGGAGAGCTGATGTGTCCTTTCTCCAGGCACGGGAGAATGTTGGGCTGGTGAGAACATGTGGGCCACAGCACGTCTCCCTGCACTAGCCACTTCGGATGGAATGACACTTTCTGTGTAGCGCGGGGAGGCCCCTTCCATCTCATGTACTGGACTGGGAGTCGAATCTTCCTTTAATATAATCTTTAAAATTTAATCTTCCCTCAATACTGGCAAGTAATCAATGAATACTGTCCTGCCCTGGCTAACGGAGAGGTTGCTAGGCAGACCGCGGGGCACGGGTCTCTCTCCTCCAGGCGCCAGCTGTCTCCTTCCAGCATCTGCTGCCTGAGGGGACCATCTCACTCTGCCTCACAGGAGGACCGGCCCTGTCCCATCAGGAGCCCCTCCTCCCATGGGATGGAAGCCCTCCTGGTGGCCCCTCAGAGATGTGGCGGAGCTTGACCCAGCGATGCTTCTCCTCTGCCCGTCATGGACCAGCCTTCTCCTGGGTGCACAGAGCAACTGCACAGTCCTGAACACTCACTGGCATGCACGGGGAAACCAAGGTGCTCCTGGGTGCACGTGCGAGGAAGGTGTGTCGCCGGCCGTTCACTGGGAACTTCTGTGAGCGTTCGCCTCTCCTCTCAGCCCCACGCCATTGCTTTGAACTAAAGCCATGTCTGTTGTTTTCCCGGTAGAATTAAGGCTGCCCCAGGTGTGAAGATAGTCGACATCCGAGTCAGTGATCCAGAGCAGTGGGGAGTACAACAAGACGTGGACAATGGACGGACGCAGACCACCGCCACCATTGTCTGTGAGCGCATCGATCCCAACGCAGAGAGCAGGTACGAACTCCCGGCCGTGCCGTTCCTGGCAGTGGCCGCCTTTTCTAGTTAAGTGCCTTGTGGGGCGGGGAGGATGGAGGTTTGTATTGATCCGGCCATTTCTTTACTGAATGGGACCCCGTTGCTTTCTCCCTTCACAGCTTTCGCCGCAGCTTTCTAGCACTGGGGAAAGCTTTCCAGGCTAGTTCCAAAGACACGTGTGTTTTTACCAAGGCATTTTCATTGCCATTAGGCGTTTATATAAATGCTCAAAGGCCATCAGGGCTGAGGGCAACAATTTTAAACTGTTGCACCTTCCAGTGATTAAAAACAAGAGCTTGAAAGCAGCAGTAAGTGCATGAGAGCATCCAGAAAGAGGCAGACATAAAAAGCTCAATTGGAAAGACGCCTTTTAATACCCTTGCTAACAAGCAAGGCGGTGGGTCACTCCCGGGTCTTTCCTGCAGCGGTTAGTACTCAGGTGGGTTTGCAGTGAGATGGGCAGCCTTTTAGCCAGATCCTAAGCTCGATAAGGCACGGGGTGGAGGCTAAGGGAGGTGGTACAGCTGGCCATACAAAAAGGTGGAGCCCCAGCCGTGACCTTGGAGAAGACTTTGCAGCTGCTGCCGGGACGTCTCCTTTGCAGGGCCCCCTTCCACCTTCTCAGCAGGTGTGGCTTTTTTCATATGGGCTTAGCCACCAAAGATGGGAAGACCATCTTCACAACATGCCCAGGGTTGGGTCAAAACCATCAGCTGCCCCCACATCCAGACGGTGCTTCGTCTCTTCCTCCTGAGGATGACAAAAAAGTCCGCCAAATTGGCTGTCTAAACATTTTTGAGTGAGGGGTGCATGGAGGTAATCCAGACCCCCTGGGCTCCTCCCATGCTGAGTGGGACGGCCATAACTCACCCCAAATATTCCCTCTTGTCTTGGGACTTAGCTGCAGATCTCACAGTGAATGGGTGGGTGGATCTTATTCCTTCTTGTCATGCCAACTACTCTGGGGCAGTCTGATCTTGAATTGGCTGGCGAGATTTACAAAAGAGCAGCTCCCGGTAAAGAGGGGAACTCCTGGGACCAGGACATTAATTTGCATCAACACAGCTGCCTCTTCCTGGGGAAGCTGCTAGGGGTCTGGCGGGACGGGTGATTCCCTGTCAGAATTTACCATTGCATGACTAAACTGAACAGACCCGCTTTGATCCGGTGCAAACTCATTTTCTCCCTAGAAAGCCAGGCTTTTCCATAGATAGAGATGGGACAAAAGAAGGAAGAGAGCTTTATTCTGACAAGAGCTTTTGCTGTAGTGCTGAAAACACCAGCTGTGGAAATATGGCTGCTTCTTAATTCTGTCTTAGGTTTTCCCATTTGCTGCAGTTGTGACCCATGTTCCGTTTAGAGCCGCATGAAAGAAAAATCACATTAGGAGAGAAATATTGAGGTTAAAGGAAGAATGAAATGTAATTTTCATCTGCAGGAGAGAAAAATGTTTTAATTGAAGCAGGGTAACTTAAAAAATTTAAGTTAGTCATAAACTTGTTGAGAATGCTGGAAGTTTTGCTAATCCGTGAAATTATACCTGTCACAGTAACTTAGGTTTTATTAACATCGTTTTCTGCTTTGTGTCAGACTTCTAAATTATACAAAAGAAATGAATCTCAAGTTAATTAATACTCTGACCCTTTCCTTTGTGAGATTAGTTTTAATATTTTTTGGATTAATTAAAGTATGCAAATAGAAAACTCCATAAGATCCATTCTAGATTTGCAAATATTGTTGCTCTTGGAATAAATATTTAACTTTGATCATTCTTTTAATTTGCTGTTCTGGCTTACCTTGCCATTAGTTTAGAAAATTCAACTACTCCCTTAACAAAATAAAAAATAACCCCAATCCACAAAACCTTCACCACACTTCAGGATAAAGCTTCTTCCAGCTATCTTTGCACTATGATCTGGGTTCTGGGTTCTAGAGCATCATAGTTTTCAAAAAACACCACCAGAGAAGAGAGTTAGCAACGTTCCATCTCTTTGCCATGGACTGGGCACGTCAACAAGGGTGGCTGGTTTGGAAGGTGAGAAGGCGCCTGTCAATGATGGGGTGCCTCCTGGCCCCAGTCCAGGATGGACTTTTCTGGAAGAGAAAGAAATGATGCAGCCAGCCTTTAGGAAGTCCAAGGAGTTGGTGTGTGTCTGATACTTGGCTTCCGCCATCCAAAGTGCTGGGAGAGATAGTGAATAATCGCCTTGAATGATCGCCTTCTGGGAAGGCAGAAAAACTGTCCAAAACTGACCTACTTAGCATGCTGTGAGTGTTACCTTGGAGTGCTTAGGTGACAGGAATAGGTGGTGGCCAGTCGTCTGGAGCAAAGCAGGAAGGTGAGATCAAACGCCTGGACGGAAGAGCAAGTTGGACCAGAGAGCAAGCCAGAAGGTGCAATCAATGTGCAAGACCAGAAACGCCAGATGCTTCAGGGTTTGGGTAGATATTGTTGCTCGAAGTACACTGAGGCAGGAGGCCCTCTTATTCTCCCTCCTGCTCAGGAAGGGGCCCTCTTGGGAAGATCTGCCCAGAAATTTCTTCACTGCAACGCTTGAGTGACCCAACTCTCCACATAGGATCTAAGTGGTTCTGGAAACTTGGACATGGCAGCAGAAAGGGTTTTGGCAGCTTCTCCTGCTTCCTTCTCCAGTCCCAGGATGGTTTCAAGAGGGGATAGGAGAGTGGTGCCAAGCTGGCCAAATTACCCAGTATTTTGAGTCCTCCAGCTCAGGAGGAGAAGGTTTTGATGTTGAACTGTCAGACCCAGGAGAGCAGTTGGCTCTGGAAGCATTCATCAAAACCCCTCTCTGCTCAGGGGCTTCAGCCCAGAAGAGCCACAGGGCAGAAGATCAGGTATCTACTTCTGAACCTGCTACCAGCTTCCTGCTCCAATTGCTCCATCCTGCAGCAGCCAAAGGCCCCAAAAGCCATCACGGCCCCTTTATGGGAGAAGGACTCAAGCAGTACTTGGAAGGAGCTACCAGTCCTTAGGAAGTCCAAGTCCTACGTGGTCTGAGTCTCTGGCTTCATGTCCAGCTGCACCTGGACTTCATTGTTAGACTATGGATTCTTTAGTTCTCTAGGTCCTGCCCTCCATCCCATCCTGCACCCACTGGCCTGTAATGGTGCCCAGCCCCCAAACAGAGGAGCAGAGTGGGGAGGGGAAGAGAAGGCCAAAGGGAGAAGGAGAAGGGCTGAACTGAGAGACATGGGAGAGGGTAGAAGAGGAGAAGGACAAAGGGTGAAGATGAGACCTGGAGCCTTCTTCCCCCAGTGCTCCCCACTCTGTCTGTGAAATCGCAGCATCCAAGAATGGGACCGTGAGGGCGTGAGGGATGTTCTGCCAGAAGAGCCTGAGGGGCCATGTGGTGCCGCTTGTGGTTTCCTGCCCAGGCCACTCGGTGGCTTCCAGAAAAGCCACAAGCGGCATGACGACACTTGATGGGCTTGTAATGGGACTGTAGGAACATAATGAGAGTCCTGCCATGAGAGAGCGAGGAGCTATTTGGGTCACCCTGTGGTTTCTCATGCTGGCCAGCTGAAACCTTCTGGGAAACTGGGCACAATGGCTGTTAAACAGCAGAAGATCTTGGCTTTGGATGATGTGGTAATTCTTGTTCCCGACGGCAACTAAAAAGAAAAGGCAGCATAGTAACTTCTGTTTCATCGAGGAGTCTTAAGATGAGCAGTGTGGGCATGGAGATGAAGTCAATTAAGCACTCTCCTCAAATATCCAAGAAATGGCCACTGAGCAATCCTTAACTTCCTAAGCACCTTTTCCACCTCTTATGCTTGTTACCACAATTATTTTCTTCTGTACCTGCTGGCCATAAAAGCCACACTATATCTTGAAGTCAAGCAAACAGCAGCATTAGAATGTAATGCATTCATAAATCTACTGTTTTATTCCTTCCCACTTCTGCTATCCTTTGCGGAACTCTTTTTAAATATGCTTACTTTCTAATCTTTTTCCTCCTCCCTTCCATGGTATTATCCCTTATCACCATTTTTTTCATCTCACGTTCTTCAATTTGCTCCTATAAATTGAGTGTTCATTAAGATACTTTAAATTAAGACCTTTCAGGAAAAGTGCATCACATTCTCTCTCTCTCTCTCTCTCTCTCTCTCTCTTGCTCTGTGTAAATTTTTTTTTTAGACAAAACAAAAATCCCTTATCACAATGTCTCAGGCGGCTTACATTATATTCTATTAGAAATCCATTTTGTCCAAGGTTGTTGCAATTGGCAGATTAAAGCTTTTTTTCCGGGTTTTGTATTGTTCAGAATGCATTTACGAAATCACTTCTTTCGCAGTCAGACACATGCCATACATTGGTATTTCAGTGTCTCTTTGATAAGATAGTCCAGAGGAGTGTATTCTTCATTTTTCATAGAAATATATAATTTCGGGGCTTTGTTGAGAAGCATACTTGGGCTTGCAAATGGGTTTGCAAATGCTGTAGGGTTCTCAAAACCCACTTTTGAATAGGGACAGTCGATTCCATCAGCTCTGCTTCCTGTCATATTTGAGTTTTAAAAATCCTCAAGGTTTCTCTGTCCTGTTTTGAAGACATTTTTGAATCTGAGATTCTTAGGAACAGATGGACTAAAGAAATCCTCTATCAGCCTCATTCCAAAGCTACTGCAGGCCCTTTGATTATTCATGTTGTGCACTTCATGCAAGGGGATAGCTGAGCAAATCGAACAAACTCTGAGCATGAAATCTGTGCAAATTTCCTAATTTCGGCAACTTTCCTCCATAGATGAAAGAGGGGCTGAGTCAGACTGCAGCAGAAAGTTGCACAAATTAGGGCATTGGTGCAAAAGCGAACTGACAAGTTGTGAAAACTGAATGTGCACGCATGTTTGGCCATTTTAGGTGGACACATGCCCAGTCTTGGGCAAGGCAGGCTCACAAGCTTTGCAAGCAAAACCAGAATGCTCACACACCCCTTACAACAGCATCTGCACTCACTGAGGTTAGACTCTGGAACCTCCCAATCTGGGATTTGATGCCCATGACTGCATCCCACTGTTGACCAAGAACAGTCACCGTCTTTGGCTCACTGTCCCTAGGAGATCACCATCCCTTCCCCCATCCCACAGATGGCTTGTCAAAGTATAGCAATGTGCATGGATAACATTCTTCCGTGTCCAGTTTTCTCTGCACCGGCATCTCTGGAGTTACATCTTGAACCAGAGGGCTGGGGACATCTCTGTTCTGGTTCAAAGGGTGATAAGAAAGAGCAATTCTTTGAGGATTCGGCAGTCAATTACGGGGAGGTCATAAATCCAAAGCTAAGAGAAGACAGAACACATTTACTGTTAGGGAGCCGAGGTCAGTAGCCATAAATCCAATGTCAAAGGGCAAGGGTAAGGAAGGAGGAGAGCCACAACACAAGCTGCATGTTTGAAAGATAAGAAGCAGGAGTGCCAGGACCTGAGGTTGTGATCCATGGCTCTTCAGTGTGGGCCAGCCCATGAGACAAGCCTTTTACCCAGGCTGGGCTGAGCAACCCAGACCCCACAGCTGGAGGCAGTCTAACACGGCTTGTTGATGTCCTGCTCATGCTCTTGAGGCTCCTGGGGCCTCGGCTTGCAGGTGAGCACCCCTCTTATGGGCAGCATCCGGGCTTCCTGCGTGAGCTGGTGTCGTTCTCCAGGGCCTGGAGCTGGTTGCCGCTCCCACATGCACTTCTGCAGTGAGGGACAATTGAGGGTGTGCTGGGCAGCTTCTGGACCCACTGCTGAAGTTCTGCTAGACATCTTCTGGACTTCTCCCCATACCTACCTCCAGGGGAGTGGAAGGCTCTTGAACCAAAAGCAGGTTCTTCCTGTTTGTCGAGCTGGACTCCTAATCCAGAGGGAAGTCCTCCACCTTCTGAAGAGGAATCTTTGGAGGTAGGCATGGCCATCTCATCTCGGAAGTGCAGGAGGATCAGTGCAGGGTCCATGCATGCTAAGGCACCATGCAGTGTGTACAGCTCCACATCTGGGGCTGCTTTAATTTGGAAAATGCAGCCATGTTGGGCGTGTTCAGATGGGACTTTCACTCCCATTTTCAAGCAGGATCCCTGTCCTGAATAGCTGCAGAGGCAGTCGGGAAAGATGTGTTCCCCTCGACTCTGGCGCAGCTGTGCTTTTGGAATTCGCCCAGAGTGGGCGGGTGAGAATTTTGGATATGATCTTCCTTTAATTCAGAAAAGGCTTTGTCTTTGGGATGAACTGACTTTGAGCTTAATGCTATTTTTTTTCAAAGGAATGTGGAATAGAATGAAACTGTCCAGTTCCTACCTTGGACTACAGTCGTCTTCTACCCAGGCTATTAGCTATGCTGATGGGAGTTGTAGTCCAAAGTATCTAGAAGGCACCAGGTCATGTGTCCCTAGCTCTGAAGTGGGTTCCACCTCAGTGGCTGGAGCACAATCTTGCGGTGGAACTGCTGAATCCCCAGGAGTTTAGTCCAGGGTCTTTCTTAGACCTTCTTGGAGAAGCACCAGGATCTCGGGCGTGTCAGGCCAATGACATGGCTCTTCCCCACTAGCAGCTCCCAACTTCCATCCCTTCCAGGCAGAAGTTTGGTTTTTAAGCCTGAAACCCCTGGGACTAAAAGTAAACACTTTAAACACCTAGACGAGAGCAGATGGATTGGTCTGATTTTATATTACCGGATTCTGGGTTTGGGATTTCCGGTCGGGAGGACACCTGCTCAGGTTAATAGCATCTTAGGGAAGCACTGCAAATGCTGCTGTTTTCCTTCCCTTCTCCTTGCCCTGTTTTTGTTTCCCAGCCCCTTGGAAGGCAAGTACCTGTGGGTGGCCCACACGCAGTTGCCCAGCAACTTGAAACACACAAAAGATGGCTATAGTAGCGGAATGGCAACACTTTGTTCCCATGGACCACGTAGGGAAACACAAGGGAGAATAGGTAATTTTTAAGGACTCTCAGGAGCTGTTTCCCAATAAGCAGGGCTCAGCATAGATAGATGGCGTCGGAAGCCGCTTGGCTGAAACTGGAAAAAGAGAGGGAGGGAGGAAGGCCCAATGAAAGACGAAAATGCTGCTACCTAATCAGTCCAGGGTGGCTTAGGACTGGGCAGTAGGAGAAAAGTAATGGTGGAATAGGAAGAAGATCATTACAATAGCCTTATTCTTAATATCAGCATCAATAATACTATTTCTATTCTGCCAATCGCTGAAGCTTCCATGTTATTTTGATGGAATGGCCCAGCATCCTGTTTTGAGCAGGCATCCTGCTGAGCCAGAAGCTCCTGGCCAAGGTGTGAGGGGTAGAACCCAGCATCTGGCTATTGCAGGTATACTGCTGTTTTATGTGGAGGTTCTGCGTAGCTGTTACGATCAGTGCCCCTCATCAGGTTGCTTCTCCACCTCTTTATCTAATGCTCCTTATGTCCGAAAGAACCTATCTATCAGCCATCTATATATTTATTCCAGTCAGCATTTAAAATATCAACATATACCCTTTTGCTTGGAAAGATTATTTTGTAAATCTGCAGTCAGTGGCATCACTTCTGTATCTCAAATGAACCACCTGTGTATCAATGCAACCTCTTGCTAAGTGCTGGCGAACTAGTGAGATTACAGCAAAATGACTCAATATTTCCCCGAAAAAACATCCATGTTTGCACTTAGAAGTTTTCATTAGTCTGTAATTTTTCTTGAAATCAGGATAACAAAGGCAAATTAGGTGTCGTTCCATCTGTTTATACGAGTATGTAAAAAACAAAACACTCTTGCACTCTAAGGAATTTTTGAGTGCCTTTCCCCAAAGTGACACCCACCCTCTACCTGAAATCAAAGAAAACTTGAGTAAGAATCTACTGTAGGCATGCGTCTAAATAGATATATCTCATTTCAGAAGAGTGTTTCAGGTTCTGAGAGTTTTGGAAATAAGTTGGAAGGTGCAATATTTATGCTATCGTCTGTGTGGGGCTGGGTGAGGGGTGGAGAGGAGGGTCTTGTCTTTGCACTCCTTCTGCGTTCAATTGGATGCCCATCGCCCTCCAAGCATGGAGGCTTCTGGGCAGTGAGACTGAATACTGTTCATAGTTTCTTATCTATGAAATGACATATCCTTTCAAAACAAGCTATTTTTTATTGCACAAGTGAAGGGAAGAAGAGATTTGGATGGTGGTGCTTCTGAGCTGGATGAGAGATTTATTTGGAAAGTTCTCCCTGCACCCAGAACAAAGCAGACTGAAGTCCACTTGGTTCTGACATCTTGGAGGGTAAAATACAGGCATTTTTTGGCAGACCTCTGCAAACCTCATGCACCTTACAGATTCCCTGGAAAGAAGGTGCCCATGGGGTGTGGATTGCAGATGCTTTTCTGAGCTGTGAGGAATGAGTTGTTCAGGACACATGACACCCCCACCAGCCCCAGTTCAAGCAGGTATTCAATTAATTCAGTGCTCCCTGTTGCAGGAAACCTTTCTTTGTTCTTGTTGCTGGCTTTGCTCAAATCTCTTGGGTGCTGTTGAAGGCACTTGAAAATGGGCAGCCAGAAATAAGTGGCGGTGGGGAGAATTGGAGCTGGCTGGTGTAACGTTGGAGGGGCAGGCCAGGACTAAAGGGTTGTGGGCTCACACGGCTTCTCGACAATCAGACTCATTGAGTGAAAGGTCACTAGAATAATGTAACCTATTCTGTTTTAGTCTCTCTCTCCCATGCTGTGCCACGAGGTTCTTCTAACCCTTCCTTCCCTCCTCCCTGTAATTAAGCAGATTTTGTCTTTGTCTCTTTGCTGTGCTCTTTAGTCAAAAAGATCCCGGAATGGCTTACAGGGATCACGCAGCCAAAAACTCCCACCCACCGGGAATAACTGATGGGCGTGAGCAGGTAGGGTTGCAACGAAATGCCATGGGATCCCTCCCTCCAGCATTTGCAGGCTTCCTCTTGTGCTCGGCCAGTCTCACCAAGAAAGCCAAGCTGGGAAGAAGTGCGGGTGATTGCGAAGTCCCGATGTGCCAGGCTAGCCTTTCTGCACGGCAGGGGTGATGAAATTGCTGCCGGGGTGGAGAAACAGGCTGCCCAAGGGATCGAAGAGCTGGTGTCAAGCGGGGGCCCGGAGGGGCTCCCCCCACCGCTTGCAGCCTGCCTCTTGCTCTGGTGCAGACGGTGGTGGTGGTGGGAATGCCACGAACACGCGTTCCCTGATGTCGAGCAAGGGAGGGATGGCGAGGTGAGGAAGATGGTGTGGGAAGGCACCCTCACTGCGGGGGTGGGGATGGGGGCGGTCTCCTCAAGGGTGCGTTTCAGAAGACTCTGGAAGTGCTGCTGGATGGATGAAGAGGGACCAGAGGATGGCTCTGCAAGGATATTTTGTTTGTTCTTGTTTTCGTACTTCACCAAAAGCTTTTTTAATCCCATCCCCTATGGAACGTTTCGGGGTGGTTTACATTAAATTAAACAAACCCCACAGCATCCGGCCATTAATATACTAAAACCCCAGTTAAAATCAGCTAAACATTAAAACAGCGGGGAAATAAAAAGGGCTTTGCCCGATGCCATAAAAAATATGATGCCGGTGCCAGGCGAGCCTGGATATTCCAACAGTGGCCCAGGAATGACAACAAAGTCATTGGATGTGTACAAGCTTGTCCTGTGCCCCTATCTCAAAAGAAATCCGTGATATTGAGGGCAGGGGACTGTGGCTTAGGATGCAGTGGAAGGAGGGCTGATCGGTTGCAGGAGCTGTTTTCATTCTGGGTTAGTGACAATGAAATTATATGGCCGGCTCTTGCTGAGAATCTAATAGCCAGGTAACCACGTGAAGCCTTGGCTGGCCGTTTCCCCCTCTTTCTCTCTCTTTTGTTAGGCCAACCACCGATTCAATAAAATCTCCAGTGGAGAGGGGGCACAGAAAGGATCGGCTGATGGACTCTGAATAATTACTCTACGGCTCGGCTTCCCCAGGACCGGCCCCCCTGGTCATCCCCAATGCGCCTCCTCAGAGAGGGTCAGTCCTGGTTGCCCCCATTCTTCCACCCGTGGAGGCCTGGGCCATTTATGTGCAGCTTTGTTCTTGCTGTGCTGGTTTATTAGAGTAGAAAAGCACATTTGACGAAGCAATAAACCCTCGGGGACTCCAAAGAGAAACCCTTAAGCCCTCCGGAGATACACGGGGGAAACTCCACAGAGTGGAGGGGGAGAACAAAAAGCACAATTATCCTTATGAACGCTCGGGGACATTGCATGATTTCCACTAGAAAGAGAAGCCAAACTGGCAGAATGGCAAACTCACAGCAGCTGCCACTCAGGGGGTTTTTCTGTTGCGTTCCGATATAGATATATCCCAGGGCATGTGCGCCACACCGACGCAACAGTGAGGAAACATAGTCCGGGATAAGAGCCTTCAGAGGACTCTGCTCTTAAGGGCAGGGGACTGGCCATTCGGAATAGGTATGTCGGTGTTCGATTCTCTCCACTGGCTTCCAGTCCAGTCCAGTCCAGTCCAGTCCAGTTACTGAGGGATGGCGGTCAGAAAATGGGTTGGGCAGGTGAGGCTCAGCCTGAGCTTCCAACCATCTGGACAGCTCTTGCTCAGCTGGCTAGACTGGGCTACAAGGAAGGCGGGGGTGGCTTGCCGGGCCCCAGGCTTCTGCTGTCCAAGCTGACTGCCTTCCAACTCATGCTGCAACCAGGAGGTGACCTCAGCTCTGTGGCCCTGATCCTGGCTGACTGGTTGAAGGCACATCCTCCCAAGATGCCTCCAGGTGGCCTGGATTCAAGAGCTTTCACATCTGCCTCAAATTGATTTCCCACTCAGTCCAGAGCCAAAAGTCCAACCGCCCCACCAGGTGCGATCATTTTCATGGCTCCTACTATAGGGCAGGTGATTCCAGGAGACCTGGCTCCTTTCCTGTGCTCTGCCTCCAACTCTTGATGATTTCCCGGCTGTTGTGCAATTTCCTCTCGATTCGGAGAGCTCCAGCTGTTTCTGGCAGTAAGAGCCAGAGGCTGTGATAGGCTGGGGGCTTTTGCCCCACCCCCTTTTCCACTGGCCCCATCCCCTTGGCTTTCCATGCTCTCCCTGCTCAGATGTGGTCCCCTGAGAGTCTCTCCGAGGCAGAAATTGGCTCTTGGGTTGGAAGGGGCGCCCCCACCCCCATGGAGTGAGGGGTGTTTTGAGTGGGCTGGAATGTGGTTTGCCAGCCCGGTGTCACCTCCACTCCTTCTCTTACAATCACACTAAAATGCTGCTCCTTGGCTGCTTGAAGGACAGTCAGTGGGTCAGAGAGGAGAGGGTTAAATGCCTTTGCAGACTCCTAGGTGGGCCGATCTGGCAATCTGCATGCTACCTCTGCCTGGCTTGATTTGATATGTACCATGTTGGTTTGCTGGGGAATATAGTTTAATTTCAGGGTAGGGTAGTCTGAAAAATTAAGGTTGCGAGAACGTATTGGTCTTCTGCGGTGGAAAGAGCTGGGCTGGAGTGGGGATAGGAATTCCGCTGGTTCATTTGCATGCCTAGGAGAGCTGTTCCTTCCGTGCCACGTGTCAAACTCTTGAGGAAGAACTGCCTGGATTTGTTGGCCTGGGCTGCTCCTGGACACACATTGCAAGCCCTGCAGGCTTTGCAGGTGCCATCTTTCCTGAACGCAAGAGCTGCTCTGGGCCCCTAAGAGAAAGAGAATGGAGCAGAAGCAAACGAGAGCGATGCCCCAGGGAATCTTGTGCCATGTAACTGGCTCTTAACGAAGGACAAGCTGCAAGGATGCGGCATGGGCCGTTTGGTGCCCCAGGAGGGCTCCATTTTCTTTCCCAGACTGCTCTGTGGGATGCTCATGGTGGCAAAGAATGGTGGGCCCCCATGGCAGAGTGAATAACCTCAACAGTTCTGTCCCTTCCTAAATTATTTCCCCCAGTTTGAGGCCACATTCACCCAGTCCCCGCAATGCAAGCTGCAAGCTCTCATGGAGAACTCTAGGTGCCACATTTCTCCCTCCTGGGATTTTTAAACATGGTCTTGTTTGGGTTGGTTGGCAAGACACTGCCCTTGGTTTGAGAGGCCTCCATGGGCAGGAGCCTCATCCAGCTTCTGGGGTCCCCAAACTGTGGGCACCACAGACCCCTCTGCTTGGCTCTTCCCTATGTATTTACAATTGTAAAATGATGATGATGATGATGAGTATTATTAAACCAGGAGGGTGGCATACTCCAAAGCAAAGCTCTCTCTTTAGAATATAGAGGGAGAAAAGAGAGAGTGCCCCTCTTTCTAAAGGGAATCCCTTCTTCCTTTGCCCTGTGGGACACTTCTTATAGGGCCCCGGTTATGCACTAGGAGTGCGGCTCCCCGAAAGAGCAGGAGGCCTGCGGGGATGGAGAGAGGGCCCCGTTGCGTCTTGCCACCAAGCTGAGTCTGGGCTGCCAGTGCAGGCTTTCCAGCATTGTTCCTTTGGCGCGCTTGAGGCCCCGGGATGCCTCCTTCGCTAAAAGGTTCATGTTTACAATTTGACTTTTTAATTAGCTTAATGTGGCACAAGGCTGGAGGGGTGGGGGGGGGGGAAGAATTCACATGCAAACTGTGCCTCAGTGTAACAGCAGCCAGGTTTTTTAATTTCAGGGTAGGGTAGTTTGCATAAATACAGGCTGATGAGTGTGTGTTTGTGTGTGTATAGATGTGTGCATATTCTCTCTCTCTCTCTCTCTCATATATATATATATATAAATCTCAGCAGGAAAGTTGTGGGTGGAATACAATTTCCAACATTCCAGCGAAACATTGATGTCTCAGGATTACCCGCAGAGCACTCACCTCCTTTTTGGTGTCAGAGTTTAAAGCAAGTGATTCTTTTGTGGCCTGTTCCTTTATTGGCCCAAAAGCAAGAAGAGAAAAAGCACGGCAGAATTTTCATCTGGCCATGACTGGGGGCCCTCAAAATTGTGGCGGGGCCCTTGGGTCAGGGTCAGTGACAGAGCACGTGCATAGGAAGCGGAAGGTCCCCGGCAGAATTCCCGACATCTGCAGGCTGAGCTGGGAAAAGGCCTCCCTGAAACCCTGCAATTGGCGTAATGAATGAAGGGGTGCAGCTTCTTCCCAGCCAAGTGCTGAGGCAGTTAGAGCAGCTGAACCCAACCTGTTGAATTGCAGCCCTGCAGTTGTCTCTCAGATCAGTTGCTTACCCAGGGGTTTCGAGTGCTTTTGCTGAGAGGCCACCTTCGAACCTCCAGAAAGCGCTGTTCAGAGCTCGAGTGAAGGTGTGGTGGTGGTGGTGGGGGATTTACAAGCCCCCCATAGCATTCCAAAAGTGGTAGCTAAGGGGGGGCACCACAGAAGGTAAGGGGGAAGTCCCACTGTGTTCTTCTGCAACGTGGGCACGGGGGTTATCCTGTCTGAATCTGGTCATGTGTAAATCATGTCAACTCAAGCTTGTCAACATTCTCTGAATTCCATCTCAAAGCTTGTTCTGACTTGAGTCTACACCAAATTGCGAAAATTCCCTTTTTCTTTCCATGCAAAAATGTACACTTATTCCCACGTGTCCTTCCACCTTTCTTTACAGCAGCTTACGACGGCCATTGCGCCTTTCCCTCATCAGCCAATGGCCACGGTTTGCTTTGCAAGCTTCATGGGCTGAACAGGGACTTGAACCCGGGTCTGCCCAGTCCAGGCCAACACTCCTGTCAGGATGGCTGAATGGTGAGGTGGGTGGGAGGGGAGAATCATTCTGAGCTGTGGGCTGTTGCCATGATAAGAACCCGCACTTCAACGGGCTTCATTAATATCTAGCAAATGAATAATCTATTCCAAGTAAGGATGGAGTGCTAAAATCTTTGCAGAAGGAGTTCTTAAGAGCAGGTGCTCTAAGTCAAGCAATGGAGGGGAATAAAAATGAGGAGGATATCATTTCCCCCACCGCTCCCACACACCTGTGTTATCCTCGTGCTATGACGGTTATTGTGCTGCGGGACAGACAGTTCTTTGACGGACTGTTTGGAAGAGGAGCTGCTTTGAAATGTGTCTGGTATTAGACCTCCTCTTTGAACATGGGTCCTGTCCCGTCCCGTCCCGTCCACCCATCTGCCCATCCTATTGTGTTGTTCTGTGGTTTATGCCATTATTCTATGGAAGCTTCTCATCTTGAGAGCTTCTCAAAGCTCCATCCCCTGTTGGGCTACTGCAGCCAGGGCAGGAAAGAAAGAAGACAAGTGGGAGGCCTTTGTCTTCTTTTGTTGCTTGACTCCTCACCCCTGCAGACAGGCTGTGAAGCCCACCTAGCAGAGATGTGCTGGCGAGGGCAGAAGGAATGCCTTCATTGCATGTGGGACCAATGGCCCCTTTCCTATCCGGGGCTGATTCCCGGAATTCTGCAAGACAGTGGCACACCTGGCCATGGGACTTCCGACGGGTTAGAACCTTGGAGGTGTGGTTGTGAGGATGCCTGTTCGTAACCTGGTTCCGTCTCGCTCCTTCTGCTCCTGCCCAAGGCAACACCTCTGCTGGATTTCCCGGCTTCCCCAAAGCCCTCCAGGTTGGCTTTCATGACCTCACTGTGCAGATGCTGAAGATCTCTCCAAGGGGCTGCAGGCAGGCCAGGGATGGAGAGGCAGTGGCTGGAAGAAGATCAAATTCTGGACTCCCCTTTCAAAGCGAGATCAGTTTGCATGGCTGCAGAAGGGAGAGGCTGAGGACGCCTGCCGTGGTAATGCAGCCAAGATGGGAGCACCCTGTGTCAGATGTGTTGAGGCATCCTCAGGTTTGCAGAAGGACAAAGCAAAGCAAAATTTTAGAAGCCCTACAGAGGAGGGGCGATCCTGAGCCGCAAGGCAAGGCAAGGCAAGGCAAGCAAGGCTCTGGGCTCATTCGTCACAAAATGCTTTCTGTTCAGAGGCCTGGATGGGAAACTGGACGTGGAGAAATGGAGCAGAGTATCTTGACCAAGAGTACTTGATCCTGCCTCATTCTGTTGCCGTTCCTACTTGTGCTTTGGAAAGGGGAGGTCAGCTACTGCCCAGAATTTTCCATTTGGGACAGACAGCATGGGGAAGAGACAGACTGACAGAGAACGTTTGTCTGTCTGTCTGTTTTGGTAAGTGTTCAGCATGGCTTGATCACGTAGCTAGCCAAAGTTATGCAGACTATACCCTTGCGTCCACGTGCATTTCCAGGTTTGTGTGTCTCTCTGTGTGTGCATGTGTATATTTCTGCCAAAGCTGCTGCCAAAAGGGGGCAGTGAAAGAGATTTTTCCTTGAATCTTGTTCGTTTGTGGATAGCTTACATTTGTTTTTAGATATATGTTTGCCTCCCCACTCTGCCTTGTATATTTATATCCTTGTATGTTTATGGGTTTTAGAATGCATTTTAAACTTCTTAATCTTTATAAAGTACCCAGAGAGCTGTGGCTATTGGATAGTACTGAAATATAATAACTGAAATGAAACGTAAAAACAGGTAGAGAAAAGAAACCTTCGTGCAGGAAAGGCTGCATTTTGGAGAGCTTTTGGGGGCAGAGATGGAACTTCCTTTTATGGGCCAAAGCTGTCCACCCAAGGAAATTTTGCTCAGCCTTGCTACTCAGAGGAAGATAACGGAGCCCACATCTGCTCTAAGTTGTGTTAGCGAAGGCATCATCCAGGATGCTCTGGATATTCTGTGTGAGCACTCAGAGGGTGCAAGATGGTTGGCTGACTCTCACAAACCATTTGGGCCCCCTAAGCGTGCAAGGGAAGGGGGCTTGAGGTGCACTGTCATGGGACATCTGCCTCCTGGAATGCCCATAAAACCCGTCTCCAACCCCAGCTTGGGGTCCCTGCTCTGACCCCAGAGTGGAGCTGGGCAATGGCTGAATGATGCTCTCTAGCACTGCTTGGATGGCACCACTATTGTTCTGACACATTGGTGGGCATCAGCTTTGGATCAGACTAAACTGGAAATCAGAGGCGAATTGCTTGGGACCAGGTGGAATGCAGAGTCTGAATTGTACAGCAGTTCTGATGGTTCCTTTATGGATTTATAATTTTGTATTCTGGCCTGTTGGGAAGCTCTTGGCCCCTGTTTCAGCATCCATTATGAAGACATTGATAGTCTTGCTTAACAATCGAGGCATCCGCGTACCAAAACTAGCAAGCAGTGTATTAGGCCTTTCGCCAGAACGTAAGCCCATGTGATAATCGCAACATGCTGCCATTGAGAAAGGGAACCATTTCAAAGCTGTTGCTTTGATTTATTTGGGTTCCCTTGGTGCCAAATATATGTTTTTATAAAAGAGCCCAGTATTAACTTTGCATAAATTAATTTTGGCCTGTTGGCATCATCCCTTCTGCTCTGTTTAAAGGTTTGGTTCAAACCGCAACCACTAAAATGGTTATAAAAATAAAAGAAAGGAAGAGACGTGGAGGATCCAAATTAGCTCTTAATGGAAACAATGAGGATTTATGCCTGCCTGTGAAAGCAACCTTATTTAGACAACTGCCAAGCAATGACTGACTGAATGAATAATAAAACAGAAGGGATACCAAGAGGGGTGGGTGAATCTTGTTTTCGAGAACCCAAAGCTGAGGCCGAATCTCCCCTTTAGTTGTGGGGGTTGATTCCTGAAGTTCTATAAGTTTGTAGCCAAAAATGGCCAAGCACAGTACTGATTGGTTAGCAGCTTGGAGCACCTGACACCCACCTGAAGGAATGGGGTGCCCTGGGAACCTTCCAGTTCCCATGGTCCCTGGGACGCTGCTGTTGTGACATTTCAGGTGCCGGCAGGGAACCCGTGATGGCCTTCACTGTCATTTTCCTGCTGTCCCCAGGCTGGAGAAAGGAGGAGGCAGAAAGGCAGTGGTCAGTACAAAGTGAGCCAGAGAACTTGCAGGAGAGTCATAATGTCATGATGATCCTTGCTGGGGAGCATGGGTGTCAGGGTGCTGTTGCATGCAGGCTCTGCTCATGGGGTGCTCATGGGCTTTGGCTTGGCCACTGTGGGAACAGAATGCTGGACTGGGCGGCCCATTCCGGCAGTGCTCTTCAATCCCTCTTATGTTCCTCTGAGCCCCTTTCCCCCATTTAAGGACTTGTTCCCATTGTGCATGGAACCCTGAGCTGGCTGAATATCAGGCCCACTCACAGAGAAGCTGCGGTGTGCCTGAGGCAGGAATCCTTTAAGAGAACCCGAATGACAGGCCCCCTCTTTTCAGTGGAGTCTGAGGTTGCAAACTGTTCCGCGGTTTGTCCCCTCATGTTCCTGCATAAAAGCCAGCTGGCCCCGTTTTCTCAAGCAGGAGCTGTTCTCCCGGGGTCCTGTCTCGTTAGCAGCAAACATCGTCCGTGGCCGGAGGGGTGGGCCATTAAAGAAAGGCTCGGGTAGCATTGTTGGCATGGGAAATGGGACGGACCACCTGTAGAGGAACAGCCGAGGTTCACCTTTCCTGCTGGCCTGCCTGGCTCGCCCAGTTCAAGTGGGAGCACTGGATGCCTTGCAAGGCTGCCAACTGAGTGGTCGTTGCTGGCAGGGCAGCCTGTCCGTGTGAGAGCCCGCGTCCTTTGCCTGGCTGGTTTTGCACGTGGGCAGCCACCCAGTTCTAGATCTGCAGAGTTGGCAGTAGGATTGTGGAAAACAGCTGAAGTTCTCTGAAGCTCTTGAATTACCTGGTTCCCACTCAACTTCATATCAAATTGCAAGCTGTTTTCTTTTTCTTTTTGCACACATAGTTTCCCGAACATATGCATCAGTTGCGTCCATCTTTGAAATGTTTGTTTTCTCCCACCGATCAAAGCAGATCTGTGTGCTTTTTTTCCAAAGTAGGCAATTTAATGGGCCTCTTCCAAAACTAGGCATGCTCTGAGACACATTTGTTGCGGTCTGCAAATCGTACTGCAAACCTGGACACGTGTGGGCTTGAACTGCAGATGGCGTCTGGGTCTTTGTTTAGTTTAGGAGGGGTGAACAGGGTAATTCAGTGTGGTGTAGAGCCAGTGTGGCGCAGTGGTGAAGAGTACAGGACTGGGACTCAGGCGATCTGGGTTCGAGTCCCCGCTCGGCCATGGAGCCAATTGGGTGACGTTGGGCCAGTCACAGACTCTCAGCCCAGCCTACCTCACAGGATTGTTGTTGTGGGGAGAAGATGGAGGAGGAGAGATGATGTAAGCTGCCTTGAGCCCTTTGTAGGAAAAAGGCAGGATATAAATCGCAATATAAATAAATAAAATAAATAAAAATACAATTCCTGATCAGAAATGAATGGAAACTCATTTCTCATACCTGGGGCCCCACACCTCTGCTTTCCAGCTGACAGTTGGCAGTTTCGGCCTTCCCAGCCTGGCACCCTCCCGGTGTTTTGGACCAAATCTTCCAGACGTTGCAGCCATGCTAGTGAGAGCTGAACAAGAGCACGGCAATGGTATCAGCACCAGCCAGACTGGTGCTCCTTCACCCTTTTATTTTTCATCCCGGGGTTTGTGCTGCTGCTTGAGTGCTTTTAACAAGGCTCCAGTGATCAAGTGTAGAGCTTGGCCGTGGTCAAGCTTCCAGATCGGCAGCGGCATCCAGTAAGAACGGTTCTTTCAGTGTTTCCCCAAGAGTTTCACTTTCCAAATCATCCGTCGTGTGTGTTTTCTGCTATGTGATGAGGACAATCGTTGCTGACCCCTTTTATTTTTTAAATATTTCCGTCTTCCTCTGCTCCGGGGAACTCCAGCTGAGATCAACCAGCCTCGTGTGGCAGCCTTACGCTGTAATTCTCCTTCAGCCATGATTATACCTCAGCCTGCCTTATCCCTTAAGTGGTACTTCTTGCTTCCTGCTGGGAGTGGCTGATTAGATTCGGGTGCAGTTCCGGTCCTCGGTGTTAGAGCAATTCTCCTCCTACCCAGCCATGCTGCTGCTTTTCTCTGCTTGACATCTTGGGGAAAAGCATCTCCCGTCCTCCTCTTTTGCATGCCCCCCAAACCCTCCCAGATTATGCAGTGGAGGTTCTTGAGCACAGCTGTCTCCGGACAGATGTGTTGCAGGAGGGAAGGGATCAGCCAAGGACCACCTGAGCCCAGACGAGCCTCTTTGACCCCTGCCCTTATTAGGAGAGAGCACTGCCCACCCCTCATGGAGGTGAGGTACATCTGGCGAGCGAGGGCTGGCCTGCCATCGCATTCCTCGCTCAGCATGCTCCACTTTGCGCGTCACAGGATTCCTAGAAATCCTGCTCTAACGATTGTTTGTTTTGTTTCTGCAGCATGTGTGTCAGAGAGTGAGAGAGTTGTTCCCTCAGCTATACATCATTTGTCGTTTTTAATTGGTGTATTTTAGGGTTTAGGCTACAATCCTAAACTCACTCACTAGGGTGCATGAGTTTGGACTTAAGGATGCTTGGCCTTAAGGATGGGGGCAAAATTCATCTGCATTTTCCTGTCGGTCCACTGAGCACGCAAGCGGAGCCAGGGCTCTCTCTCTCCAAACTTCGTTCTGTACTCCAAAAACGCCTGCAAGATGCCTCTGTGTGGGAAAGCGAGTGCTGAGATGTGTGTCTTAGTGAAATAACACACACGCATGCATTATCTGGGATCAACAGGAGGATGCCTTTCTCTGACGAATGCCCCTATTTCCAGCTTCACCGGGTAGGTGATGGTACTCATAACCCAAGCAGCATCGCACGAGAGGGAGGTATTGTTGGGGTCAGGGGAACCCTGTGATTTGTAGAAGTACAAAAAGCTTTTAGACAAGCAAGGGCTTCAAAGGGAGAGAGAAAGGAGGGCTGAGCATGCTCAGTATGCAAAAGACATCGCTTGACTCTTCGGGGTGGGGGTGGAGGAATAGAGAACTGGGAATGGAATGGAGTCTCCCTGCATAGGGCATGGCTGGCTGGACCCTTGAGCAGGAAATCTGCAGCCATTCCTGCCATTCCGTAGCCATCTCTTCCTCCTGCCCTGATCCAGGAAAAACGAGTCCCATAGGTTTTTCATAGGAAAGGTAATTTAATCACATCTTTTTCCTCCCACCCGCGACTAATTTTTTTAAACACATTGTTGCACTCCTGGAGGCTTCGGAATAAAAAAGTAATAATAGATGAATAAAGAAAATAAAAATAGCCCTTCTGAACGCACAAAAAATGTGAATAGAATGCTCAATTTGGATCCCCTTGCGAGAAAGTGACAGCGAGCAGGGGCATATTTTTAGCTTGCTTGTTTCATTCCTCACTGTCAGCAGAGCCGAGGCGCTTTTCTGCTCCTATCTCTCAGACCAAAAGAAAGGAAACAGTCCCCATCCCTCATCAGTGCCAGCCTCTGCACGCAGCCTGTTTCTCCCGGCTCCTGCAGGGCCTCGCACTCTCTCCCCCTCGGCGTGTGGGTCTCAGCAGGTCGGAACTGTGCCAGGCCTGGGACTGGGAGATCTGCTGTGCCAGCCTTTGGCCCAAGCGGAGTGTCCTTGCACTCCCGCACCCACCCAGCGGTCCTACCTTCTCACCAGCCTTGCCGCCCTCTGTAGGGCTTCTTCTCATCCTCTCTCCAACTTGCCTGCTTGAGAGGCAGAGAGCAACTTGGGCACGTCTGGCTCAACCTCCTTCCTTCCCCAGTGGTTGAGACCGGAATGAGAGCACCCCGACCCAGCAGGCTGCAAGGGGGGAGAGATACAGCAGGTCCAGAGGGCTCCTGGGGTCCCCTTGGTTTCCCAGGATTCAGTTCTGTATTGCCCAATCACCAAGCCTTTCTGGCTGAGTTAGAGAGATGGCCTTAAGACCAGTCCAATGGTCCAGAATGATCCCTATTGCTATAGAAAGTATTATGGGCTGCCTTGGTCTTGCAAAGGCCATGAAGACCCATTGTCCAAAGACCTGCATCTGGTAGAGGTGAGAACAGCCAGACCTGGGTTGCTGGTATGGATCCATACAACTGCCTGGATGTTTGGCCTCTTTGTAGGGGGATGCTCTGGGGAATGTCTTGACGAGTGCTGCCCTTCACAGCTTGCCACTGGGCTGCAACCCCCAGGCAAGGGCACCCTAGACCCATAGAAATCCCCATGGCTTCAACCATGTCAGTTTAACTATGTCATAATTGAGGAAAACGGAGGGAGGAAGTAGCATAGATACACTGGGGGAAAAGCTGTGCTCCAAAGGGCTGAAATGCAGTTGCTTTCAGTTATAGTTTTTGCTTCTGAAAAAGATTTCCCCTGATGGTGAAGTGCTTCACCTGGGGAAACGGCAACCGTGGGCAAGTGTTTGCAGCATGAGACCTCATGCTTCTTGCAACACCAGGCCGTCGATCTCCTCCATCACTCCAAAGCACCACCAGGAGCGGCTCCTCCGGAGCGGAGTGCAACAGCCTCCGATTTGTTAACACCCCATTAAGACAAACACTATCAGTCCTGCGATCCTGGCGCTGTTAATTAATATTTCTATGGTTCCCTCTAATCGCTCTGAACTGGGAGCCGAGCCAACATCAACAGCGGAGACTTCTAATACAATGCATTGGTTTTAATTATTATTAATATCTTTCGGTGTGTGCATGGCTTTCATCGCATGCTTCAGTAAGCTTGGGTGGAATGGCTGGAATAAATCACACACATGTGCACACATATGTATACCATGAGATAAAGAGTTCCGATCCAGCTTTTGCTGGAAGTTAGCCAGAAAGCAGTGTGGGATGACAGGAAGAAGTATACTGGAACCTGAATTTATCAAACTGGCTTGTGGCTTGCCTGCTTCATGGGTGAGAAGTCTCTGGCAGGATCTTAGGTATTTAGGATCACTTAATTTGGTCCCTGGGCCCAGGAGCTCAGGAGGTGGGCCGCACTTTTATCCCACAAGTTGTGGGTGTTGGGGTTGAGCTGCGGGTGGTCATGGGATGGCCACCAGAGGTCTCACTCTTGTGACCTGTCCTCAGAGGAAAATGGAGTTTGAGGACCTCAGTTAGCACAAACTGCTCAACTGGTGTCAATTAGCGATGGGTGGAAGGACGGCCAAGGAGCTCTCCAGGATTCTCCAAACAAGATCTGGCCGCTCTTCTTGAGCCTGCTTCCCGTTCTTGATTTATGGGCATCTTATATGAGTGGGGGAACTTGCACAAACCGAACGGTGATCAAAAGCAGACTTGCGCAGGTCTTCCCCAGCTGGTGCAGTTTTCCCTCATTTGTGCCCACATTCCCTGCATTGTCTGAAATAGGGTAGATTCAGTCATGAGGAGGAAACCTGCCAGAGCTGCACTGGGAACTGAGAATGAGATGCATCCCATAGATGCAATGCTCTGGTTTGTATTCACAGCCAGGCAGGGCAGTATTTATCACCAGACATGGCAATATAAAGACGGAAGACTCAAGATTTGCTCAGGTGTATTTGGGTCCTATAAATCCTGCCAGCCATCGTGGCTCCCACCGTGTCGGGAGCCGATGCTCCCCATCCGTAGTGCTTTGCCCCTTGCTGCAGTCCTGGGACAAGAATCCCTAGAAGAATCGCTTGCTGCGGAGGAAACTGGTTGCACAAGGAATCACAACTCTCTTGATCTCTCAGACGAAGTGGTGAAGGATTCTAGGGAGACAAGCGCACTGGCCACAAAGTGCCTTGTTTTCCTCTGCTGCATGTGAGCCTTCTAACGAACCCCACAATATCCAGGCAATACAATAAGTAGAAAGATGCCGGGAAATATCCTCAGGCATATTGTGCATCTTCGCCTCATTCCATGCCTTATGGGAAAGGGTTGAAGGCTGGTTCTGAGTAAAGGATACCCTGAATTCTTGGGCTGCTGTAGCTGGCACTGCTGACATGGAGAAAATGTTTCAGAGAAATGACCTTTGCAGAAGATCCTTTGGAGACGGGCAGCTGGGGCCTGCACCATCATTTCCCATTAATGAAATCCACACATCATAAAATAAACTCAAGGTGATTCCCTCTACCAGAAAGTTGGGAGAAGTTAGGAAATTATAATCAGAACCTAGAAATAATGACAACCCAAGGTCTGAGTTGCCATTTTCGGCTGTAAGCACGCCCGGCAGGGTGATACATACCACTGAATGGGATGTCCTTTGAAGGAGGGATAAAATCAATAACTCATTCCACGCGCTATACAGAATAGCACTTGGATCATAATGAATGTTGGACTGACCCAAGACCTCTGCAGGAGCTCAGTTGATGACCAAGAACTGAATGCTCCATTTATGATTAGCAATTCTCTTTCTTGTAATGCCTTCCAAAGGCTCAGAGTGGGCTGGTTGGACGTGATTAAGGTTGCAGGTCCAGGCTCCCTTACCTGGGAGCAAGTTCCCTTGAATTCTGAGCAGACCTGAATTGGATAGAAGAGCAAAGGTTAGACATACCTTGCAGTGCAAAGGTTGGGGGAACATTTCTGAAAGGGAAGTGGAAGAGGAGGGAGAAAGGAGGAAATTCTCCATGTCGTAAAGGCCATGGAAGTTGCATAGAATTAGTGATGCTGCCATTGGACCCTTATGAAAAGGCCATTGTATTGTTGGGAGGGTCATGGGGGTGGCATAGAGCTAGCACTGTGCCGGCTTCCTTAATTAGTCAGCCCATGGGGCAAAACTCACCAGTTCGTAACATTTGCCTTCCCAGCAAGCCTGGACTGCTGTTTGACAAATTTGCTGTTAAGTTCAGAATTGATTGCAAATTTCAGAACAAGTGCACTGAAGTTATATTGCTCCTCCCTTCCATTTTCAGTTATCCTACAACCACCATCCCTAAAGTCTACTTGGTTTTGAAAGGGAATTTGCAGAATTCATGGCGGTTAAAAGCTATCAATAGCTACTAGTCAAGATGGCTATATATTAGTACCAGTTTCAGAAGGAGTTTGACTCTGTATGCCCATTGCTGAGGGTAGGGATGTACAGAATATTCGTTTCTCTTACTTTCTGATCAGATTCCGCCCGTCTGCAGCTTCAGGACCAGGGAGCATGAGCTCAGACACAATGTGCAGTCAAGATGCATGTGTTTCTGAGCTTGCAATGCACCATGCAGATCAAACACAAGGCTTCCAATAGCAAGCCTGGACATGTGCAGGAAGGATCGTGTCCTTTTGAAAAAGGCACACGAACGCTCTTTAACAAATGAGAGATGTGGACAATTAATGGGTGCCTTTTGAAAAGACACACAAAAACATGCGTGGGTTTCTGTGCAAAATAAAGAAACAGAGCTCACAATATGGGATGGAGTTTGGAGAACTCAGGCTCATGGTTTGTTGATTTGCACATCTTGATTTCAGGGATGCCCCTGGAGGGGTGGAGTCCATTCTGTCCTCCTCACAGGATTCCCCTTTGGGTATCTGTTGGCCACTGTAAGATAACTCCTCTGGACTGGAGAGGCTTTTAGTTTCTTCCAGTCAGACTCTTCTTTATGTACTTAAATTCTTTTGTCTGCCTCATATCTCTGGAGGAATTCTAGTACTGCAAACAAGGGAGAGTGGATGGAATCATTTGAGAGAGTAGAGATGATCTGAATACTTCAATTCTTGCGGCAATCCATTTCGGAGTAGAAGACCGTATCTCAAACATTATTACATTTTCCTTGAAAATGTGGGTAAATATCCCCCCCCCCATCTCCAGGCAAATGAAGGTTTTTAGATGGGTTCCATAAGAGTATCAAAGCTGCCGCCTCCCGGCCCAAATAATTTAAGAGAATTGCTTGTGTAAACACACAGTTAAAAGCAATTTTGCCAGCCTCCTGATTATGTTGATTTTTGTTTGCCGCACACCTGGCTGTACCAACTCCTTTGATTCTGTCACTTAGGCGGTAAACAAGTGTGTCCCAGTGAATAATGTGACAGATGCAAATGAAGATGACATGCCGCAAAAAAATGAAATGAAATAAAATAAAATAAAATACAGTGTCGAAAAGATGTTGCTTATCAAAACATCCCGAGGGGAAGAAGAAAAGCATTTATTCTTTGCCTTCCCACTCTTCCCCTTGAGTCAGAATCTTATATAAACACTTGGAAACTTTTACCATCTTGAACACTGATTAGGTGTAACTTGGTAGGTTTTTTTTTTTAAGACGCTCCTTTCAAGCATCTCTTTCCCTTATTCTTACATCAAACTGAATAGGTCTCACTGCATCTTTCAGCTAGTTCAGCGTTGGGCAAGTCAAGGCTCCCCAGATGTATTGGCCTCTCCCATCAGCCGTAGTGTGCATAGCCAGTCACAAGGGTTGGTAGGAGTCATTGGCCAACTATCTGGAGTGGCATGAGCTTCCTCTCTGTGAGCTAGCCAAAGAGTTAGTCTGGGCAGGCATCCCTGGTCCCAGCCTTCCACATTGGAGAAGACTTTCCCAATGTCTTCAGAACATTCCCTCTGATTTTGTGGCTTCTGTGTTACACACACTGAGATGGGGAACCCATCAGGAACATTCAAAAACAGTGGCCAAAGGAACATCCAGGGCACGGGGGAAGAAGGTAGCCACCGGCGCCTTTGTCTTCACTGGGGTCCGACACATAAGCAACAGGTCAAGAGAGTGAAGCACAGGAGGACCCTGCTGTTGGTTCCTCTCTCTGCATGTTGGGCTCCTGGGCAGATGCTTGTAGGGTTTAATAATAACAACTCGATCCATAGGGGAGGTTTGTTTGCTATATTTGGCTTGCACATCACCGAGAAATAATAATTGCTGCTATGTTGTAATTATTGATTTTGCCTGTTCTGGAAATAATTGGAAATGCGGCAGGGCTGGTATTTAGTGAAATGAACTTTTTTGGGGGTGGGGGTGGTATTGTAATGATTTACTTATTGCGGTTAATGTATCAGTAAGCGTTCTTTATTTATGCGAGCCACCAAGAGAGCTTCAGCTATTGGGTGGTCTAGAAATACAAATAACAATAGTAGTAATTCAGCAGTAGCTGCTTGAATTCACAGGGATTCAAACCCAGACTTTTGAGGGAAAAGTTCTCACTGCCCTGTGCACGGATGGGTAAATCTGTCCATTTCATAGAATCATAGAATGATAGAGTTGGAAGGGGCCATGAAGGCCATCAAGTCCAACCCCCTGCTGTTTGAGTTTCTTCCACATTCATATCATCCCAGTTATTTTTCTTTCCACCTGAATGGAGCCTAAATTCTTACCCATCACCACCAGCCTTGGAATAAAAAGAACCAGTGGGGTGGAGTGGTTAAGAGCACAGGGACCCATGAGAGCTGGGTTTTAGTCCCCGTTCAGCCATGGAACCAACTGGGTTCTTGTGGGGATAAGATAGAGAGCAGGAGGAGGAGAATGATGTGCGATGCTTTGAGTTTGGGGCAAGAAAAAGCAGGGTATGAAGCTGATAACAAATACATACTAGCAGCCTGACCTTCTGCCTTTGCTTGCTTAACAAAGCATTTCTTTTTCCTTGCGATGCTGTAGGCTCCAGTTCTGAGTTAGTTTAATCGACTCTCTTATGGGATGCTGCTTAAATCATGTTCTGGTCCAAAGCAGGAGTCCATTAGGTTCTGTGCTGCACCATGTAGGAGAGCACCTAGTGAGCACCTTACTCTGACCAGGTTGAAGACCAGACCTGGCTGGTAGGCATTTTCTACTTGCCTCCTGTGTTGAGGCGGCGGGTTGGACTAGATGACCTCCAAGAGCTGTTCTAGGATTCAATGTTAGGGTGGGTGACATCTCTCTATTTCAGCAATTCCTGGCCTCAGGCAAGGTTGATGTGTTGGTCCCGATCTCCCTTTGGCCCTTTGCTCGCTGAGTCCCCTTGGGCCAGTCACGGACTCCCGGCCAAAGCCACATTGCAGGGTGGTTGAAATGAACTCATGGGGGTGGGTGCGGAATCCTCTGCTCCTGTTGGAGGGGCAAGATACAGACATAATAAATAAGCTTTGAAAGGTGGGAAACTTGAACGGCGCGTACTGTCTGCAGTATTTTCACCCGAACAAATAAGAAAGTTGCTATCGGAGAGACAGCTAGCCCACAGTTTTCCATTAACTAAACTAAGAGTTGCTACTCCTTTTTTTGTGTGTGAGCTGCCTGATTTATCAAGTTGCAACATTGCCAATTTTCCAATGTAGCTCCAGTGCTCCAAGCCATTGTGTCTATTATATATAGAGGCAGGAGGTCCAAAAAGCAATTTAAAGTGTCGCGAGCAGTCAAATGATTTGGGAAGTAACTAATTAGCCATGTCGAAACAGTGACAATATTTACCTCTCCACTCGCAGTCCTGCCGAAGAAAGAGAGATCTTTTCCTTTTCTTCTTTTAATCTGCAGCAAAATTAAATGCCTCCTACAAAAGAACCCAGTAGTGGACTTTCTATAATCATAGTCAAGCCCATAAAGCATAACCTAATCATACACCATGGCTGAGTAAATTAACTGCCCATGGGGACTGGAGAAGCAAGGAGAGGAGAGCAAGCTACAATTGGAAATGAACGGTGGTTGGGCACCAGTAAAAGGCAAGGCTGCAGGAACCAGCAACAGCAAGTACATCTTCATGCCGGGTAGAGTTAAGCCACGGACGGGATTCGCTGTGGGCACCCAGCTGGTTGCCTCTGAAAGGGGACTGACCCACTGGAGGAGGCTGCCACTGGCTGCTTGGCCTGATGGCTCTAGGCTGCCTCTCGGAGCAGAGACTGTCCTATGTACGCCCATTCCTGGGGAAGATGGGTGGGAGAGCGTTGTTGCTTGCATATCTGCTTGTGGGAGTCCCATTTGGGGCGGCTGGTTGGCCACCACGTGAGAAGAATGCCGGGGCAGATGGAGCTTTGGTTTGGTCCATCAAGGGTCTTCTGATGTTCTTAATTACAGCTGATGTTTTCTCAGGAACTATCACTATGGTTTTCTTTTGCATTTACGTTCAGTTTCGGTGTTAGGGGCTGAGCAAAAAGCGGCCTGCCCATTACTCCACCCAGAGAATATTTCGCCAGATATTTTCTGTGGAGGAGGAATTCTCCCAACAGTTTCTAGAGCTGGGAGATAAATTCATTTTGTCCACACTGTAATACAAATCAAAGTAATTTGCACTGCCTGAACAAATCTATGACTCATGATGCAATTATCTTTTGATAACTGCACATCTCTGATTTTTTGCGAGGCGGTTCTCTAGTCAAATATGTGTGCAAAAATGCTTACATTAGGGAAAATGACATACAAAAGGGCATTTATTAATGAAAATTGCTTGCAAAAACCTTCTGCATGTTGGTGTCATGTGCACCAACTCCTGTTCATAAGGAAATACAAATTAATTTTCATTCAGGCTTTAAAAGAAACAACCAACATTCATACACTGACATGAAAATGGCTTGCAAAAAGCATACTCTTGGGAAGTACATATATTTTAGGAAATACAACATGCGGATTCATCCATCCTTTCTCATTTTTGTTCATTTCTGCTTGCTGTGGATCAGCCAGCCTTTCTGATGCTTGCAACTTTGGCGTTTTCCATCCAAATATTGCAGCATTTTGGAGACTACTCTCTCCTAGGCAAGCATTAGGGGCAATTTTACTGGAGAGCAAAGAAGATAGAGAGCAAAAAGCTAAGACAGAGAAGCTGAAGTGCTCTATCTTGGGGCTATCTTCTCCTCCAGGAACATGATTCTGCTTCAGTTTTTTCCTGCCGACTGCATCACAGCAGCTCTCAGTCTGGGCCTTTGGGATTCTGATGCCAGCCCTGTACAATTCCTTCTCTGGAGAGACCCGCCTGGCTCCAACACCATTCTGAGATGCCCAGTGTTTCTGTTGCATTTTTTTCTTTTTGAGAGAGAACTTCGGTCTGGTTACAGTCTGCCTGGGAAGTTGTTCTCCTTTCCCATTTTTGTGCCTGGGGCTTGTTTCGTTGTCTTTACCATGGCATTGCTTTTGATGGGCTGGTAGTTATTTTTTTGCTGTGAAATGCAGCTAATCCAGAGTTTTTATTTTTAATTATGATGTGTCAGTGATCTGACTGCTGTAATTTGGTTGTCGTTTGTGTTGCACAAACCACTCTGGTTTTCCTCGAAGAAGTGTGGGATAGACTCCAACATCGACAAGAACAAGTGAACCCAAACAAGGAACAAAAGGAGGTGTAGACAAGCCCGATAAAGCAGTTGCGAGACACAGCAGTAGCCTGGCTCTTTTGGATGTGGCAGTTTTAAGGATAAACCCTCTGGGGCATGGTGTAATTATTTACTTTGCTAAATAACACAGAGTGGCTATGGTTTAATTACAGTAGTTTAGCGATGAAATAGAATTGCCACAATGTTCGCGTCAGCGCATTGCTTTTAATGAGCCTTTGCCAACGCTCACTTTTGTAATATTAGCTAATGTGCCTTTTGTTTTTAAATCATCTTTTTAAATTAGTTGGGGCACCAGGGACAATGAACCTTTCCAATGTAGCATCACTGAAATCATAAGAAAACTATATGTGATGCGGTCGCGCTCTCTCTCTCTCTCAACCTCCCTCTCTCGAGATCTCTCTCCCCTTTTCGTCTCCAGAGATGCAAATCCCAGGGGCTACCAGTGAAATTATGCTACAATGAAGCAGACAGAGACTTTTCTTTAGCAGTTCCGGTCCTGATGCCAGATGCAGCCTTTTTATTTCCTGCATGCTGAGGTGGCACCAGAAAAATGGGGCTTGGGGAGCAGACGGCAAGGGTCAAGTGATGTGTGCGTGTGCCCGCGTGTGCCTGGAGCGGTTGAGCATGTGAAATCTTGTCCTTCAACTATTTCTCCAGGGCCAGCAATGCAGAGATGTGAGTATAAATGTGAGTGGGGGGCACACAGACCATTTGTCTTGGGGGTACATCCTGCCCCCTTTCCCACTGGTGCTGGGTACCAGCCTCTGACCAAAGAAGGGGGCCAACGTTGGAGCTCAGCTTTCCCCAGGCTGAGGTCCTTCAGACGTTTGGAGCTTCAGCCCAGCACTTCTGCAAAGAGACCTCAAGAAGAGGTGGGCTATCGGTCTGATTTAGACAAAGAGTGGGAGGAGATGGCTTGGAGCTCCAGGGCACAGCAGATGCACTTAGGTGGGAATGTCACTGATAGAGCAGTGAGGTGGAGAGGCCAAGCCAAAGCAGAGGGAAGGAGGAGCTGGAATTAGGGAGAAAAGGTCTCAGGGCTAGATGTCAAGTGAGGAGGGGGAGCAGCCTAGGGCAGTGCCCCAGTCGGGGCAATGCTCTGCCCCATGTTTGCTCCAGGAAGGGACCCACCGTGAAGGCAGGGCTTTCTGCTCTTGCAGCTTGCCACAGTTCCTCAGAGTCTTGTGTCACCTCACTCTAACTTGCGACCTTCCATTAAGAAGCTGCCTTTCTTGCCTGCTAAAATAGCTGGAGTTGGTAGCTGTGCTTTGTAACAGGAATGACTGTGTAGCTGAAGTGAAGGCTGGCTATCCAGACACCTGGTGAGGTACATCTAGGAGGCGGGATGAAACTCAGTGGAACCCGTCCCTCCAGCCTTTGTGGACTTCCTCCCCTTGGCTTGGGCTTAGGAAGTGAGCCAAGTTGAGAGAAAGCCTCAAGGCCCACTGAAGGAAGGCTGTGCAACGGGCGATCTTCTCGCGCATCATGTGCTGCAGAAGCAAAAGCCACCGCTGCACCTCTGCAGAAGAGGGATGCGGCTGGCACAGTGTGAGGGGCTTGATTCCTGATGAGCACTGTGTGAACATTGGGTGTGCTCACCAGGAGCTGGGAGCCAAGTCTAAATGGTTGTCTAGGTGTACCCACCTGCTTAGGTACACCTCGATCATTCCTTGGGTGATCGGTGCCATTGTCAAACTGCTCTCACCAACACGACGTTTCTGCAAATGTGTAATGGAAGTGTGCCAACATGAAATGTGAAACCCGCTGGATACCGTTGGGGACAGCATATTTTTATGTTAAGAAGGGCTTTGGGTGCCTACCTTCATTTTATCCTCATGACAGCCATAGCTTTTGGGGCCCAGTGCAGAAAGTCACAAGAAAACCTGTGTGATGTCTGGGTGCACTGAATTCTTGCAAATCTGCTGTGGGATCTGGAATCCAGGCAATTCTGACACTTGTATCCGTGTGTTCTAAGGTGCCAGGTTTCTAGACCCCATGACCGTAAAGGAAGGCCTGGATTGCACAGGTATGATGTGGAACACAGTAATTGCTTTTTATTTTTAAAAGCTCCCAGATCTGTGTACATTTTCAAGATGATAATCTCTTCTTATTTTTGAGTGATTCATCTGAGTAGGAGCACGGGGAATGAATGCAACAGTCTGATGGAAAGGAAAGCATGTGTCCTGTTTTACCGCCGTGTTTCCTGGGGCGGAGGTGGAAGGGAAAGGAGGTAGAGGAGAATTGACAACCATTAAGTTTCCTACAGTCAGTTTGTTGATAAATGACCTTATCAAAAACCCTGTCATAGCAAAATAAATTCATTTAATTGCCGTGGCTAAACAAAATGGCCTATTTTCTCAGGTTACAGGGGGAAAGAAAACCTAAAGGGAATATGATCTAATAACATAGCCCTTACTTGTAGTTCTGATATGTAAATTAAACACATTAAGTGAATAGCAAAATGATTCATAGCCTCCCCAGACAGAATATAATAAATGGGTTCCAGAGTGTTGTTGTTTTTTCCCTTTGGTTTGGAGGGGGGTGGGGAGCTGATATAATTAGAAAGCTGTTAATGTTTCTTTTCTTCTTCCTTTCCCCTGATCATTCTCCCTGAAATGAACAAGCCACAGGGGGCTTCTTTTTCATAATAATTAAAGTTGCAGAATAAGCTTTTTATTATCATAAGTATCAGGTTTGAAAGATAAAAATTTAATTTGGAGTAAATGTCTGTTTATTTTGTAGCACTAAAAGCCAGAGTCCTCTGATGACAAGCGCCACTACGCAATGAATTTGGGAGAGTTTCTGAGGCTGAAGTCCTCTCTGTTAGCCTTCCCCAAGTCTCCGGACAGGACAAATTAGCTGGGAATGATGGGGATTGTAGTCCTACGCATCTGGAGGGCACCAGTTTGGATTGCGTGGCATGTCAAGTTGACAGTAGCTGCAACCCTAGTCACAACTAGCTGGGAGTAACTCTATTGAATGCGAGGGGACTTTTTTCTGAGTAGAAGTGCAGCCAATTTTGCTGAGGTTTGCATAAGGCACCGCTCGTTTGCAGCTTTACAGGCTGAAAGATGTGGCGCAAGCGGAAATGAGAGGTGAGGGAAGAAGAAAACGGAAGCAGTAAACACAGCAGTGTGGCCCCTACGCAACACTGAGGGGCCCTGGGAAACTGGCATTCCCAGCTCTGAGGCTGGAGATGGCGCTCGGGGGCATTCAAACGCTGCCCTCCAAAGCGGTTTTGAAGAGGGGAAATTCGGGCCTCCTGGGGGGTGGAGAGGGTGGGAGCTTGGAGAGCTGTCGTTGAGTTTTTCTTCGCTCCCACTCCGAGGCACGTCAGGGGCATGGGCAAAAAGCCCTTCTGGCCAACTACGCAGGAGGGCAGCAAGGAGAGGACATGCCTCCCTCTCTGCCCTGGATGACCTCTGCAGCCTGGGGGCTTAGGGTCACGACAGCGGGATTGTGCCCTCGTTGCAAAGTTCAGCAGGGTGGACCTGAACATGGTACATGGGGGTCTGCTTCCTCTTCGTCTGGATTCTCCCTCAGTTACAACTGGTAGTGGGAGGCTTGCATGGACGCTTGGCTGGAGCTGTATCCGGGCTTGATGGAAGGACCACCATGACATTGAGGGGCTCCAGGCTTTGAAGGGAACCGAGAATCTTTTGGGTTCCTGCAAGTTGGGCATGGGAGCCGTGCAGGTCAACCGAAGGAGATGGCTTTGCTTCCATGATGCTTAATTTGCGTACATGAGTCCTCCCAACAAGGGCAAAGGGTGTTGGTGGATCCCATCAGGAATGAAAACGCTAAAAACAAAGAGAAGGCCAGGAAGATGGACACTCAGGAAGCAGATACAGGAAGATAATGTTGCTTTTCAGAAGTCCTTGCAATAATGTTTTATGGAGCTTGTAGCTTAAGTTAATGATAAAGAAATAATGGCAGGCTGAAGGCATTGTTTGCGCCCTTTTGGAACATCATAAAATTTAAGACCGTTGTTATTCCTGCAATGTCATTTCATGATTGATGTAGTCCCTGAAATACGTTGGCGCCTCTCTGGATGCACCGAAACGAACAGGAATGCTTGCCCTGAGGTCTCGTATTTTATTTCATCCATAATCAAAGGGAGTCTGGAATCTGGGGTCTCGGAACCATTTGAGGCGCAAGGTGTTTCCATGTCTGCCAGCCTGGAAATCCGGAGAGGTGAAGAGTGTGGGCTGTGAGCCAGGCTGCCTCTGCTTACGTTTTGCCCCTCTGGGGAGGTTTGCTCATTTATTTTTCTAAATTGTTTGTTCTGACCCTAAGTATATCCCACCTCTTCCTCCAAGGACTTGTGGAATACACAGTCCCCCTCCTCTCCATTTTTTCCTCCCTGTGGGGCATTTAAGGCCAAGAGGCAACAAGTGGCCAAAAATCCTCTAGTGAGCCTCACAACCGAGCGGGGCCTCCCGCGTCCCAGGCGTGCGTTCCAATCCCTGCACCACTATGGATTGGGCGCTCTCCCATTGAAAAGTGCCGAGAGATGGCTTGGTGAGTAATGGCCGTTGGCTTGAGAGAGCGAGCGGTGCCCCACCTGCGGTCCGGACCTGACGAGGCAGAAGGTGCCTCCTTCCCACCCCTGAACACCTGAACAGGAAGCATCCTCTTCCTTGGATCCACGCAGAGGTGGGTGAGCCCGGCATGACTGGTCAGGGCACACTTCCCCACGGCGTGCTGCCGTGCATGATCTGAGCATCATTCCTCTCTTGGCCTCGGGGCCACGCGGAGTTCTGAGGATTAGCAGCTTCTGTTTGTAAAGCTCGGGTACTCTTCTCTCAACAGATTTCCTCGTCCCCTCCCTTCTCTTGTTCATTTGATTTACTCAGCCGCCTTTTCCATATTTAGCTCCGAAGGACTCCTTGCGAAGCCTCAGGTTTGCCTAAGCAAACCGCTGTGTAGTTTATTTTCTCCTCAGCCCCCTCCTCTCCGCACTCAGCGTGTCTTTCACAATAAAGAAAAACCAGCATCACGGAGCTCAGGGCCCTACGGGAGCCGCGGCCCCGTCTTGCCCCTGCTTAATTTAGATCACGGGAGAACATGGCCAGTTTGTATTACGTGTCGGGAAGCTCTGCCTTTTGGGGGGTGGGAGACGGTCTTCCACTTTGCCGCTAATGGGGAACAGGTGATTGTTTTGTTTCGTTTAAGCAACAGAAAATGAATTTGATGTAATCTGCTTTACCACGGAGCGTCTGCATCGCCTTCCCTTGCCTGGCGGAGCCTGCTGCTCGAGGTTCAGTCAAGCGGTGAGCCGTGCGTTACATGACAGTTGCCCTAAACATGCTTTAATGTTCACAGTTCCTTCGAAATGGGCGCATTTGATATAACCGAGCAAATTTAAACCCCTTGGAAGCCAAGAGCATCTAGCTGCACTTTGGTTCCCCCAGAACATCTAGTTTGGGGACCAAATCTGGCCTGTCTGGGGGCCAGACGGAGTTCTCAGAGGACCACGCCCCTTTCCATGCCTCGGTTTCCCTCCTTTCTGAAGGGCTGGAAGGGCTCTCCTTAAAGTTTAGCTAAAACATTCTAGCTTCTTGGACCCGACCGTGGGCCACTGGCCCCATCCGAATGCAGCCCCCAGGGGTTCCCCAAAAGGGAACTTGGGCTGAATGAGGTTGGGCACCCCTGCGCTGCCCTTGTGGGTGCTGCCACCTCTCCGTGCCACTTTGCTTCCCTTCTGTCCTGCAGCGCCGAGTGGCTCATTGGCGCAGCCCCACATCGGGCCCAGCATGTGGATCTGTGCAGCTCACCCCCTCGCCCGGCAGCACAGGCAAGTGAGGTGGGGGACGATTGGCAAGCAGAAGTGGGGGAGGCAGGGTGAGAGGCAGCCCTGCTGAGCTGGTCAAAGGGTGCTCAGCACCCTGCAGCTCAGACCTGCTGCCTGCGGGGATGGGTGCACTATCCAGGAGCTAGGATCAGCTTGGTGGGGACGGCTGTCTTTCCTTCATTTGCTCGCTTGCTCACTTGTTCGGGCTTTGGCTGGTTCATCCGTTCCTTCGGTCCTTTGTTTGCTCTTCTGAGCAGTCTGCTTGCTCACTCGTTTGCTTGCTCACCCAATTCATTCACTTGTTTGTTGGCTTTTTTGTTTGTGTATTCATTTGTTTGCCTTTCTGTCCTTCGTCCTTCCTGAGCCCTGTGATCCACCGACCAGAGCCTCCTACAAAAGAGACAGCCACTTTAATATTTTGAACACAGGAATTTGTCCAGAGCACCAGGAATGAATGGAGCTCACAGCCATTCCGCACAAAAATCCATGCCAAATTGCTGCACTTGTTCCTCTTTTTGGCTACATCATCATTTAAATTATGATATCATATCACCATTTTGGGTTTGGTTTTTGTTTCCGTTCATGTTTCTCCCAATTCAGTTGGGAGCCATGGGGCATTCCAATTCCCATGCACCCACCTCAGCTGGAAATGATGCGTAAAGGTAAAGCATAGAAAAATTCATTTCTCTAGCAGTCTTAACTCTGCAAAGTGGAAGAACGGGCAGCACGGACAGCTGTGTAAAACTCCCATGGGTTTAGTATTTCTGAGCTTTCTTGGGGAAAAGAGCTGGCTTATTTGGAGACAGCTTGGGAAAACGGAATCCATTGCTGGGTGAGGGGCTTGCCAATCATCCACTGGAGGCACCCTTGGACACTGATGAAAACCATGACACTCTGCAGGTAGTTTCAGCAGAGCCCCAGTTCAAGCGTGGCCAGTGAAGAAAAGAGAAAACAAAGGGAGAAGAAGTCCTTTCCATCTGTTTCTTGGTTCCTAAACACTGACATTCCATTTATTTTTGCCTTCAATCACCATTTTCAAAATGTATATCCAGGTCAGGAATCCTATTTTCTCAGTAATGCCCAGGGACATACATGGCCACGCAGGAAGCATGCGTTGCAGATTATATAAATGGAACCCAAATGTAATCTTTCTTTGTGTCACTGACAACAGTTTCTCGACATGAGCCGCTGGCCAGGGATTCTTTATGAGTTTATGTCTCAATAGCTTCTTGGAAACCCTTATTTTACAGGGGAGAGCAATGAGCAGGGTGGAGGGGACAGGGGAGAATGTGCCAAGCGATAAATAAAGAGGTTGCGAGTTAGTGTCACTTAGGGAATGAGCAGTTGCGAGAGAAGTGTAAATTTAGGAGACAAAGGGTCATATCGCAGGTAAATAGGAGCTTTATCTAAATGTACTGATTTATTTGAGAGTGGCAAATAGGTTTGGGCATTCAGATCCCGGGAAGCTATTAGGATTTTGAAATGGTCTTGGCTTGGTTGGGATTGTTTGCAAGTGGAAGCTCTTGAGGGAAATGAAATAACAAAGGCAGAGGCCAAGAGCTCTTGTTTATCTATGCTCCCCATTGTTGTGACCTTGGTAGTCCATCGCAAAGTGGATGGTGGGGGGAAACATCTGCAGTTATGGAGGGAGGAGGTTGCTGCTTGTTCTGCGTGTTGATGGGACAGGTTGTCTGCTTCCAAAGATTGACTTCCCGGCTCAGGGCCCCCTTGCGTCTGCCTTGGGTCTCTTCTCCGTGGAAGTGGAGAACACAGTCCAGGATAAACCCTGCAATTCCTGCCATGGCACACAGCTGGGAGAAGGCCAGGAGGTGTCCCAGGAACTTGGCTGTGGCTGCAGCACCGAACTGGGCAGATTCTGGAGCCGAGGGAAGCCTGTGATGCCTTCGAGCTGCAAGGATCATGGGACAGCTTTGTGCATAGAGTGTTATGGAGGTGGGGGCCATGCTGACTGGTGACACATCCCTGATGGAAGACTCCTCCTTCGGGAAAGACCTAAAGGAGCAGGAAGCAGTTGCCACCTCCAATGTTCTGCTGACCAGAAGCTGCTCAGCTCCTTGGGGGTGATGGCCATGAAGGCATAACTTGGGGACATCATGGACTCAGTGGGAGGGTGTCTGCTCACTTGTAGGGGCTTGCTCACAAGGAGAACCTCATGTTGATGGGTCTGTGTGTTCGAGGAATGGCAGCCAATGTGCCCACCATAATATAAAAGTGAAACGGTTCTTGGTCTACCGTGTAGTCCAATTCAGTTTGTCGCCCTGCTGCAATATCCAGGGACAGTGCAATGTGGAGGGCATTCTGGGAAAGTGAAACGAGGGCCAGCAGGAGTGGCCAATGGAATTAGCTCTCTTGGTTCCACCATGGGCTAAGCCCCTCCCTTGCCAGACAAGTTGGGATGAACCTTGGGAATTTTTGAAGCTTGCATGAGAGTTTGTGTACAATTTTGTGTACTTTCCCCCTACTGCATGCACTTTGTGACATGGTGTGGCATAGAGGCTTAGAGTGGAGACCGGGGTTCCAGTCCCCATTTGCTCATGGGTAACTTTAGACCAGTTGCTGACTTTCCACCTAACCTACCTCAAAGGGTCGTTGTGAGGAGGAAATTCATGTAAGCTGCCTTGGGTTCCTTGCAGGGAAAAAAAAGGAGGACACGAACAAATAAATACCTAGTTTCTATGCAGTTTTCCTTAATATACATGATTTTTTTTTGCAAGCAACTTTCTTCGTATGATGTACTTTTCAACATTATTTATACTACTATATACCATGTTCGCTGCACTTTCCCCTAATAGATGCATTTCCATAAGCCTTCTGTCCTACTGGAACACTCCATTGCAAAATCTGGCGAAATCTGCCTTCTGAAGGATAAGTGAGTCTCAGTTTTCAGCTTGGTTTCGATATGCAAGATTAGGCAAGTTTGCTTCAACATTTAAACTTTCTCCCCCATCCCTGCAGCAGAGAGAGATGAGATCCAGGATATAGATCCTCTGCTCATAACCAATGCTTCACCCGGTGCACGTAGGAACTGCCCGGGGTTAGGTTCAGTTCGAGTCTGTGTGTGTGTTACCAATTAAGCTTCTATCAACGTTTCCACTATAAACCCCCCTTTGTAAAAGTGGTTGTAAAAATTCACTCTAGATTAAAACCTGGCATAAAAAAGTTTCCACCTGGGAGAGTTAATATTTCCTTCAGTTTCAGTTACTAACTGCAGGAAGGCTTATGGTTACTCGCTTTGTGGGAGAAATCCACTCATGGGTGAAAACGCCGAGCTTTATGGATGTCTTAGGTTGCAGACTGAAAAGTCCGTAGCTTAAATTACGTTCTGCTGAAAACAGTTGGCCTTCACGCCGGCTTTTCCACAGAGAGCGCCCACCTTTCCTCGTACCAGCTCGAATGCAGTGAATTATTCTGGATTAATTTAGTTCGTCTTGCTTCCCACTGAAGTTAGTGGGACTGTACTGGTGCCAGTTTTTCCCCCTTGATGGGACCAGCAGCCTTAGACCATAACAGGCATAGCATTTTTTAAACAGAAACAGCTCACATAGCAGTGATGTGCTGGATTTCCTCTGATGCATGCCTGTATGCCTGGCCAGGGGCCTGCTGTTGCTGGATAGAAGCCACCCAGTCTGTCTGGAATAGTGGGAGGAATGGGTAAAATGGCTTTTCAGTGGCGTCTTCCTTGCAGGCCCGTTGCAAAGCTTGCCGAGCTCAGGCAAGCCAGGTTCTCCTAAAGTGAGTTCCCAAGTATCAGCCTACAGCTTTCGGGATCCCTGATCCGTGACTGGCTGTGTAGGTTGGGAGTGGTTGTCCATCTGGAGGCTTGGTGTCTGGAAAAGGCTGCGTTAAGCCAAGCCTCTTAAGCACCGTGTGTGTGTGTGTGTGTGTGTGTGTGTGTGTAGGAGCATTGTGGGAATGCTAAGCAGTCTTATTTGTTTGGGCTGGCTTCTGGGAGATTGGGGCTAAATTGGTTGAGAACTGGGGTTGCAGTGTTTGTGATGGTTTAGCCGCTTTAATTGGGTTTAATCCAGGATTATCCCAAGCCTTGGGGAAGGAGAAGGCTGTGGAGTTGACACCAGCAGCTCTGCAGTGGAGCTCCTGCTTTGCATGTATAGGGTTGAGCCCAGTATCTCCAAGCAGGGCTGGGAAAGCCCCACGTGCCCAGGGGAGGGGCTGCCCGTCAGCGCACGCAACCCCAAACTGAGACTGACCCAAGGACTGTCAGTGGGGAGCCGATCCTCCTGCTTCTGCCCTAGATGCTCCACAGGGCAAGAACGGGGCAGCAGGAGGGAGTGCGGCTTGCGTCAGGAAGTTTGCAGTGGGTTGGAGATGCCCACTTGCGTTTGTGCAAACGGGGATTTCCACTACTCCAGATGGGTCAGCCAGCAGGTGGGACTGCCCTGAAAGAGAAACAGCTCCCCTGTGGGCAGATCTGTTAATAGGGCTAATAATAATAATAATAATTCTGATAGAAGAAACAACAGCCCCCCCATCTCAGCTTGGTGCTTTGGTGGTGGTTTCTATACCTGAGGGTTAGATCAGCTTTCAGCAGCCTCACCTCTTCTAAAGGTGGGACTATGAGGCCTGGCTGCTGTCCAGCACATCTGGAGAACATCAGGCAAGGAGATAGACTTTCAAGGTACATGGGGTTCAGAGGTTTTCTTTGTGGGAGGAATGACTAGAAGTGAGCAGTGAGATGAATAAAGATGGGGGGGGGATCAACTTTCTTTGGGGGCAAAAAGAAGACTCAAAACATGGGACTGTTTGTGTATTCTGATAGCTCACTCAAGTCTTATTCTCTCTCCCCCTCTCCCCCTCGCCCCCTCTCTCTAACAACAAAAAGCATTAAAACCTCATGAGACAGATCCCAAGAGAATTAAATTAAATTATATGGAAATAACATTAAAATTCTCACACCTCTGCTGGCTCAATGCCAAACAGTAACAGTCTGCTCGACTGATGAGCTGTGGTTATTCATTTTCTTCTCTCTTTCTTTTTTCCTTTCTAACCTTGCCTTTAGATACAGAATTTCCAAGGTAGTGTACAATAGCAAACTACTCCAGCCAGCAACAAACCAATTAACAACCATAAAACAGACAGACAATGCAAACAGTAGCTTTTGTCCACAGCAGCAGAAACTTCTGGAGCGATCCAAAAGCCACCCAAATGCTCCAGCCAACATGAAAAGGCATTCAAGGATGGAAGAAAATATTGCTTTTCTTTAGCTGATGTCTAAAGATAGTCAGACTGGGCAGCCAGTGTGAACTGATAATGAAAAGTGGCGGTGCCACCACTGGGAAGGCTCTGTCTCTGGCAGAGACTTCTGATACGCATTGAAGTCTTCCTGCACTCATGTGCCTGCAGCCAAAACTGTATCGCAAAGAGGCAGTGTCATCAGAAGGGCCACTAGGGCTGGAGCCCCAAATCTTTCCTTAAGAGCCCCGAATCACTGGGAGGCTATCAGCCCCACTGCCCTGATGTCCATGGGTGCTTGGTGACATGAAGACACAAGGGCCCCAATGAACTCTGTTGATCTGCACTCCCTCAACTAACTGGCTTTCACTTTCTTCTGTCCCCACTTGAGTTTTTCTGCCCGAGGTCTCTCCCCTCTGCAAATACCCTGTCACCCTGTGTACACACACCTCTTTTTACAGGAGATAGGAGTGTCCTTAGAAGTCATGCCCAAAGACACTGTAGCACACATGGGATTGACATGTGCAAATTTTCAAATCTGCATATGCCAATTGGTGCTTTGCTCGTCCTTTGGGCCTGAGACCCAGCTCTTTTCAGTACCTTGCACTGTCGCATGTGCCACTTACCCACGTGAAGATGCCAGACTCGGATTGCCTCTCCAAAGTTATGTTTGACACATCCCAGCAGAATGGGCCTTGACAGCCCGAAACCCCAGTCCAACTCACCGGGGTGAGGAGTGTGGGAAGATGCAAGGAATCCTGCTTGAAAGTGCCCCCTGAGTTAGCAACTGCCTTCCCGAGAAGTTGGTTTGTCTGTTTTTGAAATTGGCACTTGGCCTCTCATCTGCTCACTCTCTCGTTTATGGCATTAAGGCTTCGTCTGTACCAGGTGATCGCATGGGAAGGAGCAGAAAACCCCTGGCCAGATATGCCAAAACAAACAAAAGTTCCAGATCACAGGACAAAGAACAATACAATCAGGCTGTCTTGTATCGCTGACACAGCCTTTAAAATCTTTCCCCCAAGAGCAGGGTTTTGAATGCTAGTCGAAAGCCAGGGTGCCGCTTAGAATTCTGCATTCCGTTAACATTTGGATTAATTGTTATTGCTAATAATAATCAATTTGTATGCAAACTGGCATGTAGGGAATTTGCATGGCGGCTGCTGCCTTGGAAATTTTCATCAGCAAATGGGCCTATAAAAGGTTAGCTTAAATTTGAAGGGAATATTAGGGAATTACTGTTCTTATTTACTTGTTTGTAGATTATGTGGTTTGTTTATGCACGCGAGTGTTTTCCCTCTACAATTAGGGTGGCTGATGGTGGGTTGTTGCTGGCTTTTGTTTCCGTCTGTGTGTAGTCATTTTTGGTAGCTCATCAGCCTTGGCATGCATCAATGATGGGGAACCGTCTCCATTTCTTGGCCTGGGCCCCAATGATGGTGGCGCTTGAATCACAAGGGATCTGCCTCTCCTACATTCAGTGCCAGAGGTCTGCCTCATAGATGAAAGGGGCTCAGAGGGGTCCTCCCTTTTCATGATGAAGAACCTCTGGCCCAGACGCCAAACCCAGTAAGTCACTGGCAAGCAGCCGCTGAAGGGCTCTTCAGAATGGATTCCGCCCTCTGGCTGAAAGAGGGGCCACAGCCTTGCTGTATTGGAAGGGTTGAATGATGCAAAACCCCATAAGGAAGAGCTCATCCTTGAGGTCAGCTATGAACATGAACTGGTGATATGATTGCTGAGTTGCACTCTTCCGTGCTTCTCTTTAAACGAGAGAAATTTGAGCGGTGTTGCATCTCTGTGTGCGAAAATGCCACAGTTCTCTGCAAACAGCTGCCTTCTTTTGTCCTGCTTATGTCCTGCTTTTGTCCTGCTTTCTTAGTGATGCATAAATGACCATCCTAACCAAGAGTTTGATGCAGTGTAAAGCCGCTTCCTGTGTTCCTTCCATGTACGCACAGATCAGCCCCAGACTCAGGGAGCGGGTCACTGTTGTCAGGGCAACCCTCGTGGTCAAGAGCGCAGTGTTGATCCAGATGTAGACATGGCATGTTCAATGAGGCTTGTTCCCTTACCGTGGTATTCAGTTTGTGTTTGTCTTCTTTGCCCCCTAAGAGGAAAGTTTCCATCCCGGGCACGAGCCATTGCTTTGTTCCTGCCATCCCCGACTGGTGCACTCCAGATACTCTGACTTGATGTCCCATCAGTTGCTGCCAACCCACATCTGGAGAGTATCGAGTTGAAGGATGTTGCTATAAAGAGCTCATGACTAAAATAAGCCAACTTTCCTATCCTGTTTCTATTCCTCTCTCCCACTCACTTCTTGGCTCCTGGTTACTAGTGTTGTACATCCTCAGGCACTGGACTCTTTGGGGTAGGGCTGCCATGGCTTTTGTCTACAACCCTTGAGGCTTTTCTTTGGGGTCTGATATCTCCTTCTTGTTTCTCCATGGCCCCATTCCACCTCTTCCCATCAGCATGGGGGCACTAAATTTGCTATTAGAAGGAGTGGTAGGCACACAAGAGTGTCCCTGTTTTCATCTCTGAAATGATGCAGGGCACAAAATCTTGGAGGGCTGGCTTGCTACTCCATCAAGAGATCTGTTATGGATAAGTATAGGATCTTCCATTCAGCTTTGCTATTTGTTTGTTTATTTTGTTTTCATACTGCCCAATAGCTGAGGCTCTCTTTGCTAGAAGCAGGCATGGACTCTGTGACATGTTTAGCACACATTTCCCTCCTGGAATACGTTCTATTCATCACTTTATCTCATTGCTCTTCATTTAAATTGTAAAACAAGAAAATCATTCATATAATTAGTCTTGATCTCACATAATCGTCTTAAGGAACACAGTCTGAACATCATACGGACAGTGCTCAGAGAGAGTGCATAATCAGTTGTGACTCATTGGTTCCACCACTTTTGAGAAGCCGGATCCCATGCTAAGGAAGCTGTATTTTAATTGGAGTAAGAAATCAATCTGCAGTTCGACCCAACGCAAACCAGAAAATATCTCTTTATAGGAAGGTGCAAATCCACTCTTGGAGAGGAGTATATTATCTTCTTGAGAGTTTGAGTAAGTCATCAATGTTTTGGAGTGGGGGTGGGTGAGTGTCCTTCAACATTGCTTGGGAAAGACCAGTGCACTCTGGAAGAAATTTTTGTAGCAGGGAAATATCCATGCCTGTCATCCGAGAGCCAGCGTGGCACAGCAGTATGAGTGTTGGGCTGGGACTCAGCAAAGCAACATCTTATGGAGTGGCTTGGTCTTGACTAGCCAATTTAAGGCACAATAGATTTAGAGAAGACCTGCTTCTGCTGGAGATGAAAACTGAAAATGCCCCTTTTTAATATAGTGTTGATAGGATCAGGCCTGTTTTTCCACTGAAGTGGGACCTTGGCTTCCATTGTAGTGAAGGCAATAAATTTACTTATTGATTCACATATTGATACGCTCGCTGCCTGTATCTCTCAAAGTGGCCTTGCTGGGCAGCCCCAGCTCAAAAACCCGCTCCCACTTTTCAGAAGTCTTGAGGAAAACGGTGTGAGGGGTTACCACTCAGCAACTAGCAAAATCAGGATGGTCTCTTGTACCAATTGCAGTGCAATTAGGAGGAAAGTGAGCATGGGCTTAATTGCAATTCAGCAATTAAAATGGGGGAGAAAGTCCTTATCAGCCCAGCTCTGCAATGCATATGTGATGTAACTGCTTGCATGCCTTCTCTCTCTCTCTCTCTCTCTCTCTCTCTCTCTCTCTCTCTCTCTCTCTCTCTCTCTCTCTCTCTCACCCGCCCGGAACAGAATAATATATTAAAAGGGGGAAAAAGGGCTGCTTGTAATTTAAAAAAGAAGCCAATTTACCCCCGCGTACAGTTTGCAGCTCCGTCGCTCGTTAATCACTCTGTTAAACATAATAGCCATTCTTGTCTCGAGGCCGTTAATCATGTTGTGAATGTACTTATCAGTACGTATTAGAAATACAATACAAGACTTTCCGACACAGGGATGGATGCAATTACTGCAATCAGGGTACATTTAGCTATTGTCTTATCATGCTGCCATGGTGGTTTTTAAGCCTTTAAAAAAATCAGCCCAGTGCAAGAAGAATTTAAATAAGAAGGAAATATTGGATAATGCAGGTTGGTAAAAGAGTTGCTGACCTGCCTGTGGCAAGCGTTGGACTGTAGCTGGCTAAGCACTGGGCCTGTGTGTGTGGCAGAAGGGCAGAGCCCTTCGCCTGGAAAGGAACACAGGGCTGTTTGGAAGGCTTGCACTTCTGTGCACTCTGGAACATGACCTTTGCTATGCAGTCAGCCCCAGGTTCAATCCCTGGCATCTCCAGCAGCAGGGACGGGGTGTGTACCCCATCTGAAACTATGGCTGGATGGATTTCTCTGAATGGTTTTTGCATTTTTTCAAGCACAAATTAGTTCTATTTCTGCATCTTTTTGCTAATCCTACCCCCAAATGTATGTACTTTTTGCATGCATTTTTGAAGCGCAAAGGTTGAGACACACACTGAGGTATTGAGTTACCTAGCATACACAGTTTTCTTTGTAAGCAGCTTCCACTGTTTGTGTGCATTTTGTAATTTATTTTTTCAAATACACATATTTTTGTATGCTGTTTGAAGAGTGGTACTTATTGAAAGGACAGGCTCCTGCTCAATGGAACAGAGCCACATCCAGTAAATCAGAGTCTGTGAGATTACAACAGGCAGGGATGGGATGGGCTCTCAGCGGATCAGTGTGATGCATTTTGGCTGGAACTCACCTAAAGGCAGCTGTTGTCTCAGCAGACTGCAGAGGCTTTCCAAGGCCTCATTCTGGCTGGCTGGGCTGGACCTGCTGTTAACTCCACCACCTCGGAGAATCTGTCTGGATGTTTTAAAAGACTCCTGCAGGATGGAAGTGGTGTGGATTGCACTCTTGAGGTAGCCTCATAGTCCAAGTTTTTCAGTGAAGCCATGGCCTCTGGCTTGGGAAACCCTAGAGTAGCAGAAAGAAGCTCACCAGATGATGCCTCCTTCACTGCTGGGTTTTTCTTTGAGCCAGTGGGGACAGCACCGAGGGTGGACAGCATGATAGCTTGTAGGCTAGCCATTGCAGTTCCACCACAAATGGAAGAAGTGTAAAAAGAAAGAACTTTACAATCATTTGCTATCTTGTGTTTATCAGAAGACTCCCCAACCCCAAGAAAAATTACTAGAATTTGGAACCCTCCCATCTTTTGCAAGAGATTAATAGCCCTGTGAAAATGGGAGGCATCTGCAGTGGTTTGCAGCCTCTTCCTTTTGTGTCCAGAGCTCCCACATATTGATGATATGGCACAGATTCACACACAGACTATTCACTCTGAGAAAATAAAGTGTTCTCACTTCATGTCTCCAAAATCAGGATTTTTTTTTTTTAAATAAAGACAGAAGAGGAATGTTTTCTCCCAGTTCTACCGCCCACTTTAATTGGCACAACAAAAGCCCTGTTGAGAAGCTCTAAAGGCAAACACACTTACTCCTGAACTCTTCACTGAAACAACTGACATAAAGGGCAAAAACAACTGCAACCTGGAGTTGTCATGCCACGCAATGAGACTGATCACAAGGTCTTGCTTTATAATATCTGTAAGAAAATGCCAAACATTTTTCCTGAAATGTTAACCCTGTTTATGGTTGTGTCATGTTGAAAGATTTTTTTTTTTTTAAAGTACTAACTCCTGTTAGAACGGTGCCATTCTGTGGTTACTTGGAGTGTGTAGTATTAAGCAGTGGCATCTGAACAAGGAGAATCCAATTGAACTAGTACATCAGGCAGAGCAGGCTAAGAGAAGGAAGAAGCCCTCTGGTGCAAAGGGCAGCTGAAACAGGACCATGGATGGCTCAGAAGTGAGATTTGCTGGCTGGAGCTATTGGCTGCTGGAGCTATAGGAAGACTTTGTCTCAGCAATAAGCTGTAGCCAACTAAAGCATTATGTAGTGTTTTAATTCTTACCTTCTGGCAGGAATTTTAAAATTCCCTCACTTACTTTTGTAGTCCTTACGCTACATTGGTAGTGCTCGGCTGCTTAACAAGATATAGTTAAAAGTATGCATTGCTAGAATTGTTTTAAAAAGCCAGCAACAAATTCTTTATTAACCGTTCAAAATTCAGCCCAAATGTCAGGCTTAAAACAGGCACACGTGCTTTCCATTTTGTACGAGGAAAGTCATTGATTTGATACTTCTCTCAGTGGTGGCTAACCCTGACCCTGTACTTTCTGTTTAATTGGAATACATTTATTAGATTTTCCAGGCAAGCGCCTACTCAGGGCTTTACTGCCATCCTCATTTAAGAAAACTGACTTTAAAAAAATATCTAAATTGCAGTGAGGGGAAAGAAAAAAGTGGTTTTTAATAAAATGTACTTAGGAGCAGAATTTACATGTAACGGTAGAATGGGGAACTCACCATCCTGAAAAATCCCGCTATGAAAATACTGTGCTCAAAAGAACAGATCTACATTTGCTACAGCTGAATGGAATATTGTTGTGTCATTGTAGGTTTATTTTGGGGTGATTTTCAGTTCTCATCAACAGTATTTCCCTCACTGTATTCCTGTTCTACTGGCTGATATTTCTCTCATTTCCTTAACCATGGTGGTCTTTTGCTTTTCTCATATTCCCATGTCATCCTATTGGCCGTAACATCTCACGTGATTTTTGCCCATGGTTATCAACATGCTCAGCCTGGTGGAATGGTGTTACGGATGCTCAGAGTCTCATGATTCTTGACACAGTCCATGGGACTGAACAGCCACACAGGTGATTGAAGCTGAAGTCCTCAGAGCTGAGATGGAGGGGAATGGCCCCACCAAGAGGTACAGGCCTGTGCAGCCAAGGGGCATTCTGAGCATTGACAGGATGTGAATGTTCAGAAAGGTGGGTGCCCCCCAACCTGATAATCAGCTGCAGCCAATGGCCACTTTCAAAGTAGATGGTTCAATGAGTGAAAGTTTTGCACACCATCAAAATGAGACCCTCAAGTCTGGGATCTGGGGAAAGTTGCCCTGTCTGAACTTCAGAGGGCAGCTTCTCAGAGCAGTTTAGTTCCATCTACCTAGCCTGGCCACTGGATCCTCCTGTACAGAAAGGAAGGAACGTAAGAGGACTTCCTGCTCTAGCTGAACCTGCCTTGAGCAACATGGTCTTGAGTTCTGCTGTCGCCTTGCTTGGCCTTTGCTCCTAACTTCTCAATTGCTCCTCAGTCTTGCCTCCTGGTTTGCTGTTCAGTCTTGGCTGCTCATTGCACTTGGCTGCAGACTTGTCCCACAGGTCCTGTTCCCCATGGCCCAGCCCTGACACCGTAACATCTGCACTTGGATGAAATTGGGCTCTGCAGACCCCACTTTAAGGAACCCTTGCTCAAATGATGTCTGAGGCCCTTTGGCAATGAGAACTGACTTCCCCATGCTGAAAGAAGCAAATAAAAATAATTGAGGCAATTGTCTTGGTTGTCTCCTGGGTTGTCACGATGATGCTGATAAAATCAAATAAACTGAAAGTTATTGTGAGTTGTTAGCAGGAGAAGCAGTGGCGAATTGGCACCGCAAACCAGCTCAGGCTCTTAAGATGTTTTCTCATTATCCGGATTTATTGTTTTCAGGAACAGGAGTGGGGGGGGGGGGGAGGGGAAGTGTTGGCTAAGCAAAAATAAGGTGAATAATGCCTGGTCTGGGGAATGTTTAGTTTGGAACAAAAAATACCAATTTTAGAGTGTTTTAGACTGCTGGGAATTGCTGTGTCACTGTGCCTGTTAGTGGTGCTGGATTGTACTGCAGTGCAAGGAATGTGGGGGTTTCAGTGATAGTCTTGTGTCCAGTTCTGGGCTTAAAGTTACAGAAAGGATATAGCCAGGTTGGAATTGGTGCAGTGTAGGGTCACATGGATGGTGGCTGGATTGCAGGGGAAGCCGTATGAGGCGAGACTGAGGGAGCTGGGTCTTTTAGGCCTGGAGAAGAGGAGACTCTGAGAGGATCTGTTGGCAACATTTAGGTACGTGAGGGGTTGCCCCACGGAGGTCAGTAGAGACCTGTTTTCCCCTGCAGAGGAGGGCAGGACTCTCTCCAATGGAGCAAAGCTCAGGGACATTTTCTCAGGAAAATGTCTCCCTCTTCACACCATACATTATTTTAAGCACCTCCATCATGTCTCCCCTTAGTCATCCTTTTAAAAAACTGAACAGTCCCAGTTCTTACAGCTGCTGGAAAATGCTTTTGAGGCAGCTACCTTGCCAGAGGGTCCTATGGAGGTGACCACCTGTGGGACATGGATATCAGCATGCCTGAGAAACTGGTTGATCTCCCATCAAGTCCTTGTAGACTTATCACCAGAACTACCTGCAATTCTGGGGAGCATACATCCATGCCCCAGGCAGGGGAAAACAGGAGACTTTCATGCCCTGGTGGAATATGCAGAATAGGGTCTGGTCCCCTTAAGTCCCCAGAATAGGGTCTGGTCCCCTTAAGAAATTTTCTTTGGAAAGTGTAGCACTTTGGCACTGCTATTTGCCACAAGTCTACTCCGAGTGGCCTCTTGACAGTGGCTGAAGCAATGTTCTAAGCTCCTTCCATGAGTGTTTGTCTTGAGTCCAGTCTGACCACAGAACCAGGCCTGCACTGAGCTGTCCAGGGTCCTGAACAGCACACCTTGTCAGCTCTTGTCTGCTGAAGAGACAGAACAGCCTTGTGGTTGGGAAGGGTTCCTTATGTCACTGCAGAATGCCACCGTCAGGCAGGTCTGCTTTGAACCTGGCGCTTTCCAGGATCCCTCATCTCCGTGGCAAGTCCCCCCTTGACAATGTATCGCTCTGGCTGCTATTACTGTGTGCCCACAGCCTCCAAAACGGGCACAGGAAGGCCAGATTGATAAGGTCTTTGGAGTGGAATGGTTGCCACCTGCCTGCAGCTGTAGCTGGAGCCCACATTGCCCTGATAATGTGAGCAAGGGAAAATATAGATGATGTGGTTTGTGCCCACAGCTGCCTCCCTTGCCCCTGGAGCACCATGCATTTAGGAAATGGCTCAAAGGCATGCCAGAAGCTGCAAACCCTGGGGAAAATTCTTTAATGGGGTGGGGAGGCAGGGGAAGTGCCATTGCAAGGGAAAATAGGATTATGTGGCTAGCCTTTGTTCTTTAGGCCTACTCACTTAAGGCTGCAGGGAAGCAATAAAACTAAGTGGTGCTTTTTATTATCGCCCCCCCTTCACCAGAAAGAAATATGTCTAATGAATGTCTCATGTCTGAAACACTGGGCTGGATTCATCAAAGGGAGTCAGTAATTACCAAATTGAGAGAATCATGAATCGCTTTTCTAAATTTGAAAAGCACATCAAGAATAGATCAGGAGCAAGCAAAATTAATAGTTACGAACTCATTTCCATAGAAATGGACTTATTAGCAAGCATGGCAGCTGCCTAAAATTATAAGGTCTTTTCCTTCTGCTTGCAGGAAATAATCGCGCGTGTGTGTGGCGTTCTTTGTATTTTATTTGAAAAATCAAACTTCTTTTCTTCTTTTTCAACTTGAAACTCAAGTTTTGCTAGGCTTGCATGAGGTGGGGAGAAGAAGAGCTTTGACTGGGCAATTAAAGATAAAATAAAATGGAGGATCTTCCTATCAGTTCTTGTTAGCTCAAAGCCAGCAAGGAGGAACCGAGCATCAAGGGAGGGGTACGGAGAGCCCAAGCAGAGTTCCAGCCTGAAAAGGAAGACCTCCTGGTCTTTCCTGTTGAGAAGAGCCAACAGTCAGCTGATTCAGCCCCTGAATCATTAGGGCTCTTTTATGGCCTGCTTAGTCAGTAGAAAAGTGGTTGGCATTGTGTAGCTATCCAGATGGCCTACAACTCCCATCCTCAGCTGATGGGGGTTGTAGGCCAAGACATGTGGAGGGTTGTAAGTTGCTTGCTCCTGGTTTAGAATAGATATAGGCTGCTTGTCAGCCGTGTTCCCCAACAAAATGATCAGCCCACTATTTGGAAGACTGTGTCAAGTCATGTTGACGGCAAAAGAAGAAAGGGACAGCAGAGGATGAGGTGGCTGGATGGAGTCACTGGGACAGTGGGTGTGAGTTTGGGTGGACTTCAAGGGATGGTGGAGGACAGGAGAGCCTGGGGAAAGTTGTCTGTGGGGTCATGACGGTTCAGGCACAACTTTGTGACTAAAAAACAGCAACAATCATGTACACAGTAATGTACAACACAAGCGTGAAAGCTCTTCTGACATCCCGGCAAATGGATTGTGTTAATCTTTCACTGGTAGGGGAGCAAGCTTCCCAGAAAGCTTTGGCCGGTAATTCATTTAATAAGACAGAGCCCAGGAGACTGTCTTTAGGAGGGCACCAAGTTACACCATCCCACTCAGATGGCTGTCCAGTTTCTCTTGAATGTCTCTAATGTGGGAGAGCCCACCACCCCTCTAGGCAGCTGGTTCCACTCTCCTATTGCTCTGATAGCGAGGAAGCTTTTCCTTGATGTCCAGCCTGAATCTGGGTTGTTGCAGCTTGACTTGATTATTCTGTGTCCTATAAAAGTACCTTATCTGTCTTTTGGTGATATGAACAACCTGGGTCAAAGGAGATGGTTAGAGAACAAAGACTCTGGGGACAGCCCCTTGGCTGTGGACTGAGAGAGAATGAGAAATGCACTTTGGGAACGTTCTAGCACAGGTTCATTAATAGCCGTGACCTGGGACGAGATGTGGAACAAAGGCCAAACACATCGATTGCCATCTTCTCCATGGGGGATTTGGTGTCCCAGATACTGGAGCACATGGGCTAAATTATCTGCCTGAAAGATGGAGGGATCCAGTCAGGAACAAAGTTAGTGGAGGAAGTGTTGCAATTTCTGAAACTGCCAAGTGAAGAAAACATTTCAATAGCAGGTGGGCTTCTCTGTGAGCCATTTTTCTGGTGCAAAAAGGGAGGGGGGAGAAGGAGCGAGAGGATCTATTCCTAACATGAAACCTAATTAGAACAGGACTGCTCTGACAGGTGAGTACAGCTGTTTTTGCAGCGCTGCTGGAAAAGGGAGATTAGGACAAAGAGAGAACCTTGGCTCTTTTGTTTTCCTTTTTGAAATACTGGTGCTGCTTGGCGTATGTAAATGGGCTGCGGAGGGAATGGAAGAAAGAGCCATCCAAAAGCTGGAGTCATCAGAATTGGTTTGCTCTTCCCCATCTTACACAACCAGAGCCATAAGTATAAAAATTTGGAGGTCTTTCCTCAAAACCTACATCTCTTTGTACGTCATGGAACCTCCTAAAGGGCTGATGGGCTCACAACTCGACACAATCCTCCATTTTGTGTGTGTAGGATCTAGCTGTCTGTTTGTCTGTCTGTCCCATGGCCATTGAGCTACATCCAGCAGCTTTTAAAAGTCCAGTCCTAAAGATACTAGATCTGGTTTTGATGGCCATAGGACCATTCAGAGCCCCAGCTCCAACCTTGGAACAATGCTCTGAGAATTCAGCTTGAATTTGCCCTCCACCTTTGGCATGGCTCTGAAGTCTCAAAAGTGACCTCAGAGCTGATGCTGGGGGATGTTCTAGGGGATGGAGAGGAGAGGAGCAACACTCTGGGATGTGAGGAATCTCAGGGATGCATCGAGAGCTCCTCCTTGCAATGGGGTAAAGTTGATGCCTTTGCCTCTCTGTTTCAGGGGGTGAAAGGAATGCTGGGGGCCCCCTTTTCTCTGTGCTCTTCCCTTCTTCAATTGGATGCCCACCATCTTCTAAGTTCAGAGACTTACACCACATTGGATGGTGCTATCCATATATTTAGCTATGTATTAGAGGCAGAGGGACTGCAGGTGGCGCAGTGGTTTAAACCGCTGTGCTGCTGGGCTGGTTGATCGAAAGGTCGCCGGTTCGAATCTGCACACGGGGTGAGCTCCCGTGCGCCGTCCCAGCTCCTGCCAACCTTGCAGTTCGAAAGCATGCAAATACAGGTAGAGAAAAAGGTACCACTTCGGTGGGCAGGTAACAGCGTTCCGTGCGCTTCGGTGTTTAGTCATGCCGGCCACATGACCACGGAGACTGTCTGCGGACAAACGCTGGCTCCCTCGGCTAGGAAACGGAGATGAGCACCGCCCCCTAGAGTCAGGCATGACTGGACGTAATGTCAAGGGGAAACCTTTACCTTTTTACCTTTATTAGAGGCAGACAAAGCAGAAAACATCTTCACAGCACAAATGCATCATCCAAACATCCAATGAATTAATTAATGGGCTGCAGTGAAAAGCAGAAGATGAATTCAGAACATTTCTAAACAATATTTTAAACCAGAATAGATGGCATTGGAATTGCAGAAGTTGATAAACGGTGACCAATGCAATCATTATTTGTTTCTGTTTTTTCCTCCCTGGTCTCCCTGTATAGTTATAAAACTTAGCCTTGAGGCAATTTAGTAATTAAATCACTTTGACGGCATGATGGATTCTGAAAATTGAGAAGAAATCTGAATTCTCTAAAGGCCCACCCTGAAATGTGTTTGCTGCTGATGGGAAACAAGTGATCACAAGACAGACCTCACGAACCTTCCACACACCCTCTTCCCCATCACTGGAATAGTACTGTGTATCTCATTGCCCTCCATGAATTTCATTTGCAAAGCTCTCTTTTTCTGCTAGTGAGCAGGGCAATCTGATAGTCTCTAGAAAGCATTCAGAAGGTCACAGGATCAGTTGGATCCCTAATTCTGGGGCTGGGAAAGGTCTCTGACCTTAGTGCTGCGGATCTGTATTCAGATTTCCCTTCCCTTGCTGACAAATTGAGAAGAACCACACCGGTTGTTTCTCCAAGGTCAGAAAGGGGGTTTTGGAGACATTCCAGGAGCCAGGGAGGGGAGGAGACTGGCCCTGCCAAAGTAAGACGGATCCTGGTGCAGCCTTAGCCACAGCCTCTTTTCTCTCCTGCTGTGAATGCTAGAAATTGGCCATCTAGGTGCTTGTAAAGAAGTAGAAGCATTAGGGGAGGCGGGGTGACCTCCTGCCCTGTGTAGGACACCCATAAGCTCCCCTTATGGAGGACTACTGGTATCACCACTGAATTGTACCCTAACTAATATTTGTTGTCTTGCTCCATGAAATGTCCAGTTATGAAACACGAGGGCTGTGTCTATATAATTTGTTTAGAAGATCCCATGCAAAATACCCAGTAATGCTTCCTTTCTGTCTTTCAGAGTGAATATCTCTTCTTATGAGATCTTGCAGATGGACTTTGAAATTGACAATAGCAGTGGGCTGGTGGGGGCCCAGCAAATCACCTGGCAGGTAGAATATCCCCGAGATGAGTCTGTGAGTGAGCTGGTGGTCTCTGAGATCTTTGTCAGCGAAGCAACTTTTGCAGGAATCGTTCCGCTCGCAATGGTAAGAATCTCCCTCTCTGACTTCCCTCGTTCGGACTGCAAAACTTCCTTTAACTTTCAAGCTAGAGGGATGTTTGGGGTGCGTGTGTGTCGAGGAGAGAAATACGTTGTGCTGAGTTCTTCGATTGTGAATTGTAAAATCACACAGTGGGAAGGAAGCGTGGCGATCCTCTAGCTGAACAGAATCTGCACCACAAGATGCAACTACTGCTTGAAACAAGCACCATCTCCTGTGTGTGTTTGTCCAAATCCTTCTTCGTATTCCCTTAAGTTGCTTTGTCATGTTTCTTTCTAGCTCAGATGATTCCAGCCAATCAGTGGGCATGTAGCTGAATGGGATGACATCACAAAGGCAGAAAGGCATCCTGGGGGCTGGGGTGGGTGGGGGGACTCCAAGTCATTTGGAGCAGCAGAGCAAGAGAAGGTGAGGCGACTGAACATCAGATGCTTGTGGAGGCACTGCTGAAAAACGGTTGCCAAGCAGTTTCTTTTCTTCTGTTTTTTGGGGTTTTTTTTTTTACACTGATGAAAATGTTCCTGGAGCAGCAGGTACACTCAGCTTTAGCCATATGAATCCTGATTTTCCTTTCTTTTTGTGTGTGCTCAGGGAAACAGGATCTCTCTGCTCATTTACATCTGCAGCAGGAAGATTTAAATGTGCAAAATGCATTTCAATAAGATTTTATTTACCTGACGTACGGTAACAGCTCCTTGGAAACCATTGCTGTCTATTGTGTAAATCTTTTTCTTTGCTTGGGGATTACAGGCCCAGCGTACAGCAATGGCTCTTCAGGAGCTGTTGCCTTCCACTGTGTTAATGGGATCTCCATGCATCCATGCTGTGGCGATATGCCACAATTAGTTATGGCATTTCCGTTGAAATTAATTAGCTGGCTTGGGTTGCAAACTTCATTTCTAAACCAAACAACTGAGCTCTTCTTGTTGTTGCTGCTGCTGCTGTTGTTGGGGAACCCTTCACGTCCCTCCGCCCCCACCACTGCTGCAGCCTTTCCACTTGCTGGCTTTTAATCATAGGCACACAGCACTTCAATTGAGAACGGGATTCAAGGGGATTGCTGAGGCTGCAGCGCCTTTAGTTTTATTTCCTATGAGGCTTCATTTTTATACACCCATGCTCCATCTGCAGAAAGAAGAGCACAATCAAAGGTTCCCAAGCCTCCCTTGAAGTTAGCCCTTCTAGTCTCTAAACGTTTTCGGCTGCTTTTAATACACAATCAGTTGCCTACATCCCAAGCAAAGAATCCATGTGAAATGCACCTGCATGAAAAAGCCACTTTTTAGCAAGTATGCCTAGGCTTCAACAAAGCAGACCAGAAACACAAATAAATATCCATTTGAAGGGGGCATCTACTTGCCATGCATTCAAATACTGGAAGTGTTAGATGGTTCTCAAACCACTGTGTTATAGGCGGTGAGCTTTCATCCATCTACTGTTCTAATAATGGACTTATGGTTAACAAAGGGAATGAATTTCCCTATAGTTATCAACGGGAAATTAATTTAAGCTTATGATTTTGCTAATTTCCAAGAAGCAGGAAAGTAATTTTTTAAAAGGTGTACATTAGCAAATACCGAATACTGTTCCAATACAAAATTTATCCATATAACAACCTCCCTACCACCTAGTGTGTATTGTCAAAACGTATCTTTAAAAACTGGGAACAATAGATGGCAAAAGAAGAAGGGGACGGCAGAGGATGAGGTGGCTGGATGGAGTCACTGAGGCAGTTGGTGTGAGCTTGAGTGGACTCCGGGGGATGGTGGAAGACAGGAGGGCCTGGAGGAATGTTGTGCATGGGGTCGCGATGGGTTGGACACGACTTCGCGACTAACAACAACATCTTTAAAATAGCATTAAAAGATGCATTGTGGTGTGCGATAGTCTCTAAACATGCGTGCTCCACGTTCAGGGCCAGTATACCTTTAAATGCCAGATGTTGAACTTCTCCAGGGAGAAACTCTGGGGAAAGGCAGAGGTCTTCTTCTTATGCTCCTGGGCTACCAGATGCATTCAACTAGCTACTATTGGAAAAGGAATGTTAGATCTGAGCCCCAGGACCTCTGACCCAAGGGTCAAAGCCAGCCTACGTGAGGTCCCACTCTTTCCCTTGCAGTCGCATGCCTTCCCTTGGCCCCACCTCCTTTCCCCTGACTACGGGTCATTAGGTGCTTTCCCAGCTTTTCCATACTCGCCCCATATGGCCAATCACATCTGGCTTGGAGAATTCAGTGATAGCAATTAATGGCAGATGTGAGCAAAGAGAATGAACTCAGGAACATTTTCTCAGTGCGCTAAGAATATTCAATGAAGTGGGTGTTGCCCAGTGTGGGAAATGCCTGACCCCTCCCCATCCTTTTGAGCCATTCTGGCCCATCCTGCTCAACACAAATGGTTGAACAGCAGCATCTTCTCCAGAGGAATTCAGGATGCAGTTAAGGTGCAAGGCTGATTCCAGTTGCTGAACTGATGCACAACAGAGATGGCCAATTGGTTAAGGATGCCAATTTCAGACATTGCTTAAAGATGCCATCTTAAAAGATGCTTTGAACTTGGGAAGTTTCAAGCATCTTGGAGCACAGCAGAACATAAGAGGAAGAGAACTAGACTAGACCCAACTTACTCAGACCAGGGTACTGTATGGACACGTGGACACCCATGGTGAACCGACAAGCATGACCCAAGTTCGACAGCAGCCTCTTGCTCCTGCTAAAGGTAAAGGTTTCTCCATGACATTAAAGTCCAGTCTTGTCTGACTCTCGGGAGCGGTGCTCATCTCCGTTTCCTAGCCAAGGGAGCCAGCGTTTGTCCTCAGACAGTCTCCGTGGTCATGTGGCCAGCATGAATAAACACCCAAGTGCATGGAACGCTGCTACCTTCCCATCGAAGTGGCAAGCTATTTATCTACTTGCATTTGCATGCTTTCAAACTGCAAGGTTGGGCAGGAGCTGGGACAGAGTACGGAAGCTCATCCTGTCTGCGGATTCCCCAGCAGTTAAATTTTGGAGACTTACTGCATCCAGTCCTGGTGGCAGCATACAGGCATCACAGTTTGCAGCCATGGATCATTGGATCCTCCATGAATTCCCCACCTGGTTGGAATAATGTTTCTGTGCTAAACACAGATTGCGCTCACATTACTTGACACAGTTCCTTCTCCTAATAAGCCGCCTCAAGTCAGGAGCCTTGGGCAATGAGAAGTTGTGTGAGATGGCTGTGGCAAAGAGCAACAGCTTGTGTTTCCCTAGCTTCCTTGTGTTTGCCAACCTGGAGTGTTTGTTCATGCAACAGGCATGGAGCTGAGGCGCTGCACCACCAGAGCAACAACGGAATGCCACAGTCCTTTACTACACAGCTACACAATGTGGAGGACTGGTTTAAGCAATGTGCTATGCATTCTATAGCAGGGGTGGGGAGTCTCATTCAGCCTGAGGGCCAAGTTCACTTCAGAGAAGCTTCTGGGGGCCACGTTTCAGTGGTGGGTAGAAAAGAAGGCAGAAAGGGAGGGCCAAAGGAATTTAATTTTAAACAATTCCAGCACATTCCTGCTTAATGCTCATCCTGCAAGTAGCTCTTAGGAGAGGCGTGGAAACCTTTCAGGACGCAGGGAGGGGAAACTGCACAAAAGCTGGGACATCGCAAAACTATCATTAGATTGGGGAAAGGGCATCATGGGAAGGTGCAGTGGCAGCTCCAGGTTTCCCGGGATCCTTGAGCCAGGCACTGCCCATGGGGCCCCTCCATCCATGAGCCTACTCTCTCTCCTCCATTGTCACGAGCTGCTCTTGTTGCACTTACGCTTTCTCATCTTTGCTAGCAATTCCTTGCTTTCCAGCAATGAGCCAGTAAGAAACTAGGCCATGGCCGCTCCTCCTTATCAGCACCTTTAACTGGACCAGAGCAGGAGGCGAGCAGGAGGCAAGCCTGGAGGAGGAGGAGAGCAACTCCAGGGGGTCCTTTGCAGTGGGCATCTGCTGAGGTATGGGCCACTGGCAGGCGCCCGGCTATGCTTATCTTGATGCTAGCCTTGCAATGGGGCATGGCCACCTGGAGGTCCTGGAGGGCTGGGTTGGGCCCCCAGGTAGGCTGGATCTAAGCTTGAGGTTTCCTCCTTGGCCCAGGGCCTCTCAAAATCAGGTCCGTCACAACTGGGGGCTGGGATGAAGGTGTTTTGTTAGTGAGAACCCTTTTAGGAAATGGATGGTGCCTATATATTTTTACAGCTGGGCAAATAGCGTATTTTGCAAGGGAAAGGGAGGAATGGGGTATGTGTAGGTTAAAATAGCCTATCCCATACAGTGGTCCTAATCTAAATAGAAACTCCAGTTGGTTGTCTCCAGGGTAAGTTTAAAAGATGGTAGAGAAAATAAGGTGGATATTAGGATAGGATAAACCCAAACAGCACCATCTGGAAAAAAGATCCACCCAGGATTCTTCCTACGACTGGCTATTTCCTCAGCCGTCCACGTTAACTGAATTAAGAACTGGCCCCTTGTATCAGATGGTGGGAGTGTGGACAGCATTTGTTGCCGTAAATCAAATCCTGTGCTTCGGATGCGAGCTTATCTCCAGCAAAGGGTCAAAAGGAAAGGGTTATATAAAAGCCATTGGAAGAACATTGCATCTTCTGTTCTTGCATGATAAACTCTGGTGGCTCCGTAATTTTTCATAGGTGCTGGAAGCCAAGGTGGTGGCTTGCCTGAAGGCCAGCCTTCGGACAAATTCTCTTTTTTCCATGAAAGGCATAGCCATCTTTTCTCCCTGGTCAGCTACAGGTGGGCTTACCTTACGGCATGACATTAGTCATAGAATCATAGAGTAGTAGAGTTGGAAAGTAGAGTTGGAACATTAGTCATAGAATCATAGAGTAGTAGAGTTGGACATTAGTCATAGAATCATAGAGTAGTAGAGTTGGACATTAGTCATAGAATCATAGAGTAGTAGAGTTGGAAGTAGTAGAGTTGAAGGCCATTGGGTCTAATCTGCTGTTGCAGAAAACCATCCCGCAAGTTGTGTATTCCTGATCTGTGCTGACTGGTCATTGCTCTCTTGCATTGTCATCTTCCCCAGCAGTATGTGGAGATGCTAAGGGGTGTACCCAGGATGTGCTGCAGGCAAAGCCACAGTGGTACAGCCCTTCCTTGTAGGATCTGTATTACTTCTGAGTATACATACATCAGTTACCTTCACTTTGGACCATAGTGGAACGCTATACATTCCTTTTATTGCATCAGTGGGTTTTTCCTATGGATTCGCTGGAATCATCTTATGAAAGTGATTGTGAACAAGAAGAAAAAAGGGAAGGACTGCTTGCATTTTCCTTTGGTTCTCTACACTGGCAAAGTTCCTGGTTGCCTAGGAACAATTGGGGTTGCCAAGGATTTGCTTTTCATGGTGAAAATAGGAGATGCTTGCTGCTGTGCTGAAAACCATCTGGTGATCGATGGCCATCTCGGGCGCTGCTCAATATGAATCAGGGGTTCTCCTCCTCTTGATGAACCCCTGCGGACTCTGGAAAGTATCTCCGGTGGCCTGAATAAGAAAGGCAGCATCCCTTGAGAGAGGGGAAGGGGGTGCCTGCACCATCCCTGGAGAGAGTTTGGAGGTCCTCTTCCCCACCATGCAACAACTGAAGCATCCTAAAAAATGGAAAGCAGTTCAAATGCCAGTAATTAAAGTCCTTTGAGTCTCTTGGTGTGCAGTGGAGGGACCTGTGCAGCCTCACACAACTCCCAGATTCTGTATAAAGTAAAATGCAGAGTTCCTCTTTGAGTGAAACCTGAGCAGGCCTCTAAACTCAGCCTAGAGCAGGGTTGGGGATTCTGTGGCCCTTCAGAGGTTGCTGGATTCCAGTCCCCATCAGCCCACAAAGCCTGGCTGATTGTCAGGGATGGTAGGAGTAGTGATCCATTTGGAGTCCACCCCTGACTTAGAAGCTGGTCTTCTGCCACATCTTGAGGTAGTGCAAGGTGCTTCTCCATGGGAACCAATCTGCTCAGATGAGCTTTGAACGTCTAAAAATGCAGAGCAAGGGCAGAAGAACTTCCTGCCGATGGGGGTTTCCAGGAACTGCTGGTGTCCTGGTGTCCCTGTGAGTTGCTAAGGTTGAAAAGTGGGCTTATTATCTACACATTTAATTATCTTCCCCGAGATGCTAAAAGGCAAGCCCTTTGGCTAAGTAACAATCCATAATATGCCCAACAGCTTCCTGGCCAGTTAACGTGAGCAGAGAAAAACTATTTTTTTAAGTGCTTCTGACACCTTACATCCCCCACCTCACTTGGTTATTTTATTAGGCACAATGAAAATGAATCGCCTTTCCATTTTTGGACCGCTAGCCACACATGCTAATCTGCACACCAGATGTTGAAAGAATCAATTATTAGGGACATTTTCCTGCCAAGATCGAAACAGAAAGAAAGAAAATAACTTTCCCAGGAGCAGAGAAGCTGACATTTTCATCTGGTGCAGGAGGTGGTGTGCCAGAAAATTGTACCCAAACAGCTGATACTCAACAGTTCTTGTGGTCTGAACAGCCCCAGAAGAGGTATTCATAACAATCAGACACAGCTTCTCCCGAAAACAGCAACCCAACCACAAATGAGGTCATTCCAGCCCGACAAGGTACGTTCCATGCAAATCTGCCCTATACAGAGTCAGAACACTGATCCTATTGCTGCATCTTCTGTGTCTTCAGCAATGAACACATCTGTCAATTTTGGGTTCCCTTTGCTTGAAAAAACTCATGTACTCCCAGTACCCATGCTGTCAAATGCATAGTTTTGGTCCAAAAACGGCCTCTGAAATATATGGACTTCAACTGCAGATTGCATCTACATCTGTGTTCAGTTCAGGAGGTGCAAACTGGGTGAAATAAGGCAAAGGAATGGAGATCATAGAGTCCTGCAGGAATCCTCCCGATTCTGAGACCTGTTCTGGTCTTGAAATCTGACCAGGAGACCAGCCAAAGAAGCACAGTAATGAAATGGCAGGTTAAGAGTTAACAGAAACAGTGTGACTGCTTGCAAATGGGATACACATAAACACCCATTATTTATGCCTCCTCAGTATCCCTTAACGTGTGCCTTGCGTGTGATCAATTCCAATGGGAATCTGAATTTCCAGTCCTAGCAATTATCCCATTAACTACGGCAATTCTGCCTTCCCCTGTTTACTGGGCTCTTTCATTATACAACTTTTTGTGGGAAGTTTGTCAATCAATCCTGAACAATCCAAGCTGAAACAACCATATTGGCGGTGGAAGCTGTGATAGCAGAGCAGGGAGAGTGAGGTGAATCTTGCAAGCTACCGCAAATCCTACCAGGTTTTTCCTGGCATTAGAAGTCCTGTGGAATCAGGAAAGAGTTTCCAAAAAGCACTTTTTAGAATGAGACATGAATCATTCAGGGGAAAGAAGAATTGTGGAGAAAGGGCCTCATTACCATATAATTGCCAAACGAGATGTGTTCAGGACAGATTAGTGGGTTGTCAGAGTTTGCCGCATGCATGAATATTATGCAGTCCGATATGTTAAAAACAGAAAAAAAGATATCTTCCTTCTCTCCCCCCCTTTTTAAATTATCGCAGGGGTGATAGGAATAGGGAGAATTCTGATGGAAGGAAAATGCATCAGTTCAAGCCAGTGGATGAAATCCAGCATCTCATCCCAGTTGGTTCTTGGTCTTCTAGGCTTCCTTAGAATCGCCAAATCATGCCGCTCCAGCAACCAGAAACGACGAACCTTCTTGGGTGCATCAGTCAGAATGACAGAAAAAGAATCTTGATGCCATCAGATCTTTCAAAGCAACAAGTTTCTTCCTCAGATTTCTATCTTGGCCTGCCTGTCCATTAACTGTTCTGCACGAGGCAACGATGCTCAGGAAAGCTTCCCTACCCTGAGGAGAACAGGTCCAAATGTCCTGATCTTTGGACAATGGCACCAGGATCCTTCTCCCTAACCACACCAGCTGGGGCTGATGGGAGTTGGAGTCCAAACTGTCTGGAGACCTCAAGGTGAAGGGTGGCTAGTTAAGAGAGTAGTTTCTATACCTGGGATGGGCAACTAATTCTCCCCTCTTGCGAGACTGGAAAGTGCGGAAGGCTTGTAAGTCATCCCCTAGGGGAGTACAAGAGTTTCATTTGTGTTTGCAAATCCTGCACCTGAATGCAAATGTAAGCAAGAGCACCTTCAAGAGGGGGAGAAATGTTTCCATTTTCCTGTACTTGTGCTTCGGTTCAGAAATGTTGTGCTGTAAAAAGACTCATGCTTCAAAATGTGCATTTCCCCACAAATTCTACTCCATAAATGTTATTCTACAAAAGTAACCTGTGGGGGGATCATTTTCCCAATTGAAATGTATCCTTCTGCAGTTCAGGTGAAACAAACAGATGCTTGAAGAATCTTAGCAATTGCAAAAATCGCTGGTTTGCCCTATTAATGCCCCCCGGGGCAAATCCAGTAGGCGATCTCTTACTAGAGATTGAAAAGTTCCATTTGTACATGGTGTTGTGCCGAGAATGGCCGCCCTTTCTTTCCCGAAAACTTGTCCATTGTATAATAGCACAGTAATTCCCAGCCAATCATCGTCTTTAAAGTGGTTCTCAAATGTAATCCATCAATAATCCACCAGCTCAACCAGCCACTGGGTCTGATGCATGAGCGAGTGCATGTGGGGCGGGTGACTTTCCCCCCGATATATGCTGCAAACATTTAATCTATGTCTTTGGAAATCCTATTTTCTCCCGAAAAATGTAATCGTTCAGTTGACTAATGGCTGACTAATGTTGTGAATCACTTAGAACCACAGATGTCCGTATATATATTCACCAGTAAGGTTTCTTTTAAATGGGAGATTGAATAATGGCGTTCCCCAGTTGGCTGCAGGGTGAACTGCTGACAAGAACACCCAGGAAAAATGACCTTGAAAGATGCTGTGATTTATAACTCAGGCTTGAGGGAGGGCAAAATCGCTGAGTGCATCGCTTTGGGTGTAATCGGACAGCATTGGCCAAAGTGTTTCCAGGTCCTGCTGGCGTGAAGTTGAATGCAGAAAACGGGAGAGGCACACCTGAGTGTTAAGCTAGGCAGGGATGTCCTGGGATCCTTTTCCTCCAGCCCTCTCTCCCAGAGGCGGGTTTAATATAGTGTTCCAGGGTCCAGGGCCCTCCAGAGGTTCCACGGACCCTTTCTCACAACCATGGATCACTGGGTGGCATCTCAGCATTTGTGTAGTCTCTCCACACCGTTCTCGATGGCTGAAGTGCTGCTCTTAAAAGACAGTGAGTCGCAATAAGAGCTTCGGGCTAAAATAAGGGGGGATCGGGGGGGGGATCTTGGCCCCACCCACTACCAGAAAGTGTCTCCCAAATGCTGCTCTGAAATGGAATACAGGCCTTGGAACAGGCTGAGAGATGCTCACCATGGGAAAAGCTCAAGGAATGGCGTAGCTGAAAACAGAGACGTCTCCTGATTGTGTTCTTGACGTTTCCCTGTTTCTTCAGGCTGTACGACTGGGAGGTCCACTGTGGCTGGTGCAAGGAAACGAGCACAATTAGTTTTCTAGTCTTGGAACGGTTTTTACCCCACTGCCATAAGCATTTCGCCCTTCAGGTGGGCCAGCACCAAATCCGGGGTGGAAGTAGAGGGCATCCAGGAATATACGGGCGTGTGGCTCTGTGGTCTCTATGGAATGATAGAATCTTCTTTTTGTGGATTCTCGGGTGCCTTTCATTCCACCCTTTTCTGGAGCTTGCAGAAACGCATTCATGTGCACTAATCCAACTGCCCCCCACCCCTGCAGTCCCCTTCCTTCCCCTCCTTGCTGCTTTATCTAGAGACCCCAGAAGGACCATCTCTGCACCAGTGGCTCTATCACATCCCCTGAAAGACTCGGATCTGAGAACACAGCTCTTTAAAGCCCCCTCCTGTTCACCGTGCATTTTATCTCCCTCTTTTTGGTACAGGGGGAGGGATCTTGGGTGAGGGCAAGCTTGCAAAGTGAGGTTTGGAAACATAATGGCCCCCGCAACCCCCAGCCAAGCAAGATTGCACTTAGGAGTGTTTTTCTAAGAGCTGTGTGACATGACAAATTTTGAGAGGCTCGATCAGTGCCATTAATATTTATAAAGTGCTTGAGAAATCAGCCCGTGCGCATCCATCAGGGTTTGTTTTGGCAGAACGGCGTTGCCTGATCCACAAAGGATGGATTTTATGTGCCGCTTTTCGGCTGGCTTGGGTCACTCATCCTGTCGTCCTGCTGGGAAAAAAACACACAAAACCTCAAGTTGTGTAACATGCGATGGAGGGTTCTGTGGCAGGGGAACAGATGGTGCCAGGAATGCCCTCCTCCATATTCTGGATCTGAGTGAATATTCTCAGAACCTCCGCTCCCCACCACCAAGACTGACGGGAAGACTGACTTTCAAGTGTCTGTTCTGAAACAAACGCCATTGCATTCAATGAGGCTTCCTCCCAGGTAAGAAGGCGCAGGATTGTGGCCTGAGCTATGAATCTGGAAGCCCAGATTTAGATCTTGGGTCTTCTGTGGACATATGAGGTGGACTGACGCAGGTGTTCTCCTGCTCTGACGTGTTCCCCTGCTGTCTTCCCATCTTCAGGACGGGACGTAGTGGAGGTTGTCTGAGAATTTTGCTTCTCCTTGCAAAACATGCCATTTATTTAAGGTGCCATTTATGCCAAGGAAGCAGAAATTTGGGAGGTGGGCCAAATGTGGCCCACCTGGGTCTTCATCACTTCCCGAAGCCTTTTGCCCTTTTCTTACCCTCTTTCCTCCCAGCCTCCCAATGTGCGGTTGTTTCCCAGCTTTTGTGTAGCTTTCTGCCCAATCTACATGATAGCAGTGCCTCTAGAGAGACTTAGTTACTGATGCAAGAACTTCAAGCTACAATATTGTAGCTTTTTGAGAGAATTTCACTTTGCCTCCCCCGTCTTTGCTCCCACCCCCTTTTTCCTTCAGCCCCACCCACTTGCTGGGTGATGGCCACCAAGAATAATCTGAACCTTGGTATGGAAGATGTTCTAAACCCTTGAGAGAAACCATAACACTTGAAGTTAAGTAGATACATTTATAGAGCCGGGTGCCCACAAAAGCAAGGAAGAAAGGAGGGCTGAAGGCAAAAGGAAAATAGGACGAAGGGAAGGTGAGAAACTCAGCTTCACTAGAATAATAGAGGACTTGGCTCTGTGTACTGGCTCTGTTGTTGGGCAATGCCACATTTCCCTCTATCATTGAGGGCTCCTGGAATCCGACCATGGACACCCCTACACTTTTGCTAGCAGAAGTGGCAGATCTGGTGGCGCTTTGTGTCGGAAAATCATATACACCAACATTTCCATCTTTGCTGCAGGGAAGCCACTTCTCTGTGACGCTAATTTCCCAGCAAGAAGCTCTCTCAAGGAAAAAGCACTCACTCACCGCCAGGCAAGCTAATGAGTCCTTCCGCATGCTCTCCACACCTCTGGAGAGAAATTAGCAGGGAGGGCAAAAGGATATCGGTGTGATGGGCACCAGTGACGTCTTGGGCTGCTGCCATCCTCGTCATTCCAAATGTCCCGTTTTCCTGTTTGGGCTTACTGGTGGATGCAGGGAATCTAGTTTGCTAAAAAGGCAGATATGGGGAGACTTTAAGTGGGGTGGTGAGCATCAGATATGCAGGCCCAAATCCTTCCCTACTAGGATGCAGGGAGGTTGATGTCCTCTCGCCTGGGCCTCACCTCCTCCTTCAACTGCAGATTACCGGGTCATTACCTGGCTTAAGGCTAGGCTGGTTGTCTCTTGTGGCTAATTTGAGGAAAGAGAAAGAAGGCAATCATTACTCTTCAGGGGGAATGCTTACACTGAATAAAACAGCTGAGACTGCCCCCCCCCCCGCCTGTTTTTGCAAAGATTCCCACCCAAAGAGCATTTTAAACCTGAAAAACCAGAGAACCCTTGGTGCAGGCTTCATGCCTCCACTTCGAAGACATGTGGAAAGCTAGGGTAGAATATTTCTCCTTGATCTGCTAGTTTTCTCTGTGCAGGGAGTCAAGGGCATCTTAAGCACTTTGAGTGCTTAAGAGACTGCCGAGGCATCAACCCAAGGACCTTCCAAAGGAATAAACTCACAGAATGCCCGGCAGTTTGGTCATTTTCTCAAGTATTCATAGTTCTTCACAATTAGTTAAGAGTTTGGCTGATGCTACATTTATAATATTTTTCTCTCTTTCCACCTTCCCAGCGTGGACATTCGTTTTAGTGTTATTGCCAATTAGCTTGGAATTCTACTTCTATGACTGTGCTTGATAGGGCAGTAATTTACACTGAAGCCCTCATCAAAAGGGCATTATTTGTAAAACGGAGAAGAAATTCCAGATACTGTAACATTACTGTTAATTAAATTGGTGCAGGGACGAAATAGAGATGGGAGTGTAAAAATGACATTTCTTCTGCCCTTCGTTTCTGCTGTTCCACGAGTAAGCCTTATTAGTGGGAGTTAATTGTCATCACCAGGAGTGGAAGACGCAGAGCCACTGGATGGGTATGGACTGGGCTTTTGGCAGAGCCGTGGAGGTGGCCAGTGGCTGATGGATGCCTGGGGCCGTGGACAGTCCGGGGTAGCTTTCATGGACGGGAGTTCATCAGCCCCACCTGGTGCTGAATTACTCTTGCGCATGTCAAGCCACTGTGTGGCTTTCCGTTGCTTGAGATGGGCTGTGGTTTGCACTGTTTTTTCCAAAACACAAAGGCCATTTGTGCCCTTCATGCGAAGGGTGAGGTTTTCGCACATCGGGAGGCCAAACCATTTGTAGTTTGTTTGTTTGTTTACATATATTCATAGGCTGCCTATAATTGCCGAGCGCCTTCCTACGCAGCTCACAGTGCAAAGTTCTAGTGTGATTTGCATGCACAGTGCAGTTTCCAGCTTCCGGTTTGTGGGCCTTGTGCAAATCATGTGATTGGTGCCCATTGCATCCATTTGCACAAATGTCTTTTTTATTTTATGTATTTTATTTATTTACGTATTTATATGCCGCCCCCTTGCAAACAAGCCTCGGGGCGGCTTGTTCTTTTAAACACTTGCACAAGCTTCTGTCTGTCTCAGAGGTGGAAATCAGTGGAAATATGCATGATCCTACTCACTTCTGATTTGCGAACGGGAAGTCTCTTGGGCTCAGGGGAGCGGGACTTCTCATTGTCAGCTCACCCCTAGCTGCCATGGCTCACATGTGCTTGATCTGTGGCTGCTGAAAAATGGCAGTTCCTTCTGGCTTCCAGCATAAGCCTTTTCTGAACATGGTACCAACACTTTTCTGTTGTTGATGCTCTAGTTTTTAGCGGTGACATATGGAATGCTTTGGAAACAAACACATGCCTCTGTGTATCATTTACTAGCAGTGGAGAAATTAATAAAATGTGTTTGATTATCCGTAAATCCATGAAGTCCAGTAAAGCGGTCCCTAAGTTTCCGAATGAATGGAACTTCTGTGCCTAGTAGGCTGTTGGAAGAAGACTTGGGTCCAGGAGAGCCGAGCAGTGTCTGCGTGGGGGGCAGGATGTGTACAGAGTCAGTGATGGGCGGGGCAAGAGGGGTTAACCCCTTACTCCCCTCATCCACCCCTTTTGCTCTACCATAGCTCCCAGTTACATGTTTGCTGAGCCTGGGGATGTTGGAAAACCCATCATGGGCTCAGGGGCTCTTGGATTTCTATGCAACTGCACTGCTGGGTCTGCAGCGGGTCGGCCCTCGACATACCACAGATTTGGGGACTGGCTTTTCACTTGGTCCGGGGGGTTTACACTGCGTCACGAGTGTACAATAGCGCCAGAGTGCACTTCCAAAAAGCAGTGACGTTAATGTGCTAATGCATATCAATACTCATGTGCATTAGCTCAGGTAACACACTGATAAAATGAATAAATGAATGAGTCTGATTTTATTGGTGAGCGGATAGAAGAATTAAAAACTAATGATCGGCAGAACACAGAGAGATTGTGAGAAACAGCTGAGAAACCAACTCTGTACATTCTTAACGGCACTTGGGGACTCTGCCTGATGCTTTCCCCCTCTGGACTCCACCATCACTTTGCAGCTTGTAAGGTATCCCTGTAAACACCTAATTCTGGTGAAGCTGCCTGAATCGTCGCAGTGGAATCTACTCCAGGAGTCCAGGAGCCCCACAGAAATGAGGAAAACTCCTCCTATGCAAATGGGTTGAGGCCTTCAGCTTTCAACTGGAAATGTTTCCTCACCACCACTAAATTCCTAGAACAGTCACCTTCCAAATCATTAAGTCACTGAATACAATTATCGTAAAAACATCAGAGCAGCTGTTTCTACATATTGGCCCAGAAGACAATTTCCAATTCAGTATGTTGAAACAGCTGGCCAAGGTTAATGTCCCTAATTACTTATTCATTTATTACCTTCTTTGTGGGGGAGATTTTTTTCTTTTTCTTTTTAAAAATATTGTTCCGATCATCTGCTCTTGGCGCAGGTACAAAAATGGTAATAAAGTTAACTGGGCATGTGACAGAAATAATGTAATTGCTCGACCAACAAATCATGGATGTCTAATCTGAAAGGGATGCTGGGGGTTGACTTGAGCTGGATGCAAGGGCTCCTCTTGACCTGAGATGGACAATATAGGAACTGTGCAGGACCGTCTTCTCTGGCCTGGTGCTCTCCAGATGTTGTAGACTAGATCTCCTCTCTCTCCTGGCTAGTGATGGGTGAACTTATCCCAAATGGATAAAGCAGTGGACCAAAATCCCTTGTGAACACAAGGGTTTTTTCTGATGAGCCTCCTAATCAGGGAATTCAACGGTGTCACTGCCCCTGGCTATTGGTCATGTTGGAAAGGGCTGATGGGAGCTGCAAAGCATCCAAGGGCCCGCCGCCGGGCAATGCTAGTGTTGAGGCTGCCAACAATTTTGCCTCAAGCCTCCATCACTTGTCTCTAGGAAGATCCCACACTAGGAAACCCTCTGATGGTGTGGAGAGTCTTCCTTCTGACACCACAATGACCTCGGAGAAGTAGATCAGAAGGTGCCACCACCCACTTTGAAGTGATCGCTCCCTTCTCCCCCTCCCCTCTCCCCACATGCCACCAAATTTCCAACTCATGTGGGTGAAGGTTCAAGGTTGGTGGGATTCTCCAAGCATCATCTCGCTGCTCATCTCCTACCCAGTTCTTTTTGGCATTTGCAGTTGCTTTGTGTGAACAAGAAAGCTGAGCCAATCAAGAAGCGATTGCGTGGCAGATGGGGGCACATTTCCCCAAATTTGCACCAGTGTCCTTCATGGGCTAAAGGGGGACGGACTCAGTCAATGGAGGACATTTGTTCACATTCGGGAACTGCAGATGTGGCAAATGCAAGCGTAAGCCAACGATTTAGGAAGAGTTTTCGCGCACATGCTCATGTGGATGCACACATCCAGAGCTTTGCTTTGGTGATGCTCAAACTGGAATCCTTGGAGGTCCCTACTGGTGATCATCCCAAGTGCATTTGGGAAGGCTCTGGAGACTGGCAGGGGGAGCTGGGGCAGGAGAACCAGCTGCCAGATACCCCCTTCTGCAGATTTGTTCTGTAGCAGGACCAGGTCAGCTTCAGGCATGCTTTCCACCAAAGCGTGTAAAACTATTCTGAAGCTAATTGGCCTTCAGTGTCTCAGGTCCCATTAAAAAGAGAGCGAGAACGTGGAATTGGATGCATGGTGGGCTCTGGGCATAGGTGCCGGTCTTAGGAGCAAATACCCCCCACCAGCGGCGTTTAATCTCCTGCAGCATTTTATCGTCCGCTGCTTAGCACAAGGCACCTTCCCCCTCTCTTGTCGAAGCCCTGCCAGCCGTTTGCAGCCATTTGTTTTTTGTAAATCAACGTGAGCAAAAGTAGACTCGGACGCCTCGTGTCAAACGTTTGGCCACGATAAAACATGGCCTCTGTGCTACGAAATACCAGGGATCTGGAGAGATGAAAAGTGAAGCTGTGATGGTAAATTGCCAGTAGATAAAAATGATGTTAAAAATAGATGTGGGGAAGCAGATTAACGCCCCTGGTTCCACTTCTCTCTGGCAGGCGGTATCCTCGCTGCTGCAAAGCTGGACAAAATTGCTGCTTTGGGCAAACAGGCTTGCTGCTTAAACTTGTTTGCCCGCCGATTGTCGGCCGTGGGAAAGACAAAGTGGAAATGGCTGGCACAGTTGTACCGCAGCCTCTTATCTGCCCCTTTGGTGTTCCACTCGGATCACTTTTTATATGATTCTGCTAAAATGTAATTTGGAAACGGCTGACCCCAAGTCAGTGTTTCCCGAAGTTCTGGTAGCTCACTCGACACATGCATCTGTCTTTCGCTGGGAGAACAAAGGTTCTGCTGTAGAGTGTGCAAGGCAGCCTTCTCCAAGCTGGTGCCCTCTAATTGTCCCACACTCCGATTCCCAGCATTACCGCCCATTGGCTGTGCTAGTTGGGGCTGATGGGAGCTCAGATCTGAAACATCTGGAGGGGATCAGGTTGAGGAAGGATGGCATAAAGTGGGGACTGCTTGACCAACCCAGTATTCCTGTAGTAGGTTCTGACCTTGAGCTTCACACAGGCCCCATGCAAACTGAAGGGCAGTGGCTCAAGCTTATGGCTTCACCTCATTCTGTGCTGACCCTGTCTCCAGCCTCTGTGAATGCAGCTATTTATTTTTCCTAGATGACACTAATTCTAAGAAGTCTAATAAATTCTCAGCCAAAAATAGCAAGAGAGGAACTAGGAACCTGATTCTTGCGAGACCTACATGGCTTCATGGATCTGTCCTTTGCCTGATTGTTCTTCTTTTGATTGGCTAAACAGGAGCTGCAGTGTAGTGGGTAGCAGATATTTTAGGAAGAATTATTTAAAAGTGCAAGTACAACTTCAATTGCCATCTCAAGAGGCATTCGACCAGTGTGAGCAGGGATGCTGTGGTGTCGGGATGAACTGACGCTGGGAAGTTTGGCTTCTTTGACCTCAACGGGCTTCCCACCTGCTTCCAATCTGAGTGGTAGAAGCTGGCTGAGTCAGGTTTTATTGCACAGACTCCTGCCTCTAAGATGGGCCACGGTTTGCACATTTGCACGCATGCGCACACTCAGAAATTCTAGGGGAATTCGTGCAGATGGTACTATTTGCACAACCTGTGCAGATGGGAAGCCAGAAGTGACACAGTTCTAGTGCCGTTTGTAGCATTGTGTTAGAACTGTACAGTTTTCCTCCTCTAGTTTGTGCAAATAGTGTAAACAGCATGGTTCGTTCAATCGTCCTTCTGTTCTGTAAGGTCTTCATGGGATTCTGCAGGGATAATGAATTTCAGAACTGTGGGACCTACTCAGCCAGTGGTCCTTGAAACATCATCAAAGCCCAAGAAGGTCCTAACAGTGGAGTCTGAAGGGCAGCTTCCCAACAACACTAAAGTAATATCGAAGTTATTAGAGACAAAAAGCAAAGCAAAACAAAACACCAGGGTACAAAGAAAAAAGGATACTGCATAGAAGGAAACAAGCATAACTAAGTCTTTGCTGAAAAATTCAGTCTGGGTGCTAATGCAGAAAGTAGGCCTTGATTTTGAACTTGAACAAAATTGAGGGCATTCTTAATAAAAAATAGGAAAGAGAAAGGGAGATAATCAGATGTAGGGACAGGTCTGAACAAGCAGAGAGCTGAGTGTATGCATTGGGAAAAGGTCTTCCGACTCTAGGAAAATAAACAAGTGAAGGAGGAAAAGAGGAACCCAATCGCCCATGAGATGGAATCTGAAATTATTCTCTTATGTGTACTCTTCAGTGCAGCAATAATGGATGGGAAAAGTTATACCCTGAGAGCCCAGACTCTGGGCCAAGAGAAGCAGGCTTCTGTGCCTCCAAATTCTGGTACTTGCCTTCAGAGTCTCTGTATGGCTTGAAGCTGCAAAGCCTAAAACACCTGCTTTCTCTCGGTTAGCCGGCCCATATATCTTTGAAGGCAACCCTGCCAGTGGGCAAAGAGCAAGACGGCTCAGAGATAGTTCTCCTCCCTCGAAAATACTTCACCCACGGCGGTTCCCTGGTGTCCGCTCTATTACCTTCCCAGCTCCAGACTCCCCATTTGTTAAAATTTCCCAGACTTTTAAACATTTGAATGCCAAGATGAACTAGACTCGATGCTGGTTTTCTATGGCCTTTGATCTATTTTTGCCTTTGATGCAATTGTATTATATTAGCTGTGAAGGGGGCAGAGAAATGCAAGATGTCCCTCTTTTCATCTGCCCCACGTCTCCCAGCGTTCAGTTTCACTGGGAGACTCAGTCATTCTAGCATCGTGATAGAATCATAATGGGTGCTATGAGTGCGATGGATAAAAATGTGCACAGTGTGGAGAAGGCACCTTCTCCTTGCTCCAGAATTTCTGCAGATGGATTTCACCAAAAGCAAGTTGAAAGTCCAAGTAAATAACACTTCTGGATAGCTTGTTGATCATAATCTACAAGGACTCCAAAGGTTAGTGAAGCTGGGCTTGCCCATGAAGACGCCATGAAGACCCTTCTGCTTTTTTGATGGTTCTGTGGCACAAAGGCCAATGTGTATGTTGCATATTCGTGTTAGAAGACCAGCAATTCCACCAATGGCTTCTTGAAGAGTTCTGGGATGAGATGATTTGAACTAGGTGATATGGGCATGCTTAGTTTGTACTGTTGGGTCCATAACTTTGTCACCGACCACTCTTTCCTATATTTGCTCAGACTCTGTCCCTGAAAATTGAGTCCCGTATATTCTGGAGTGAAGGCAGATGCAAAGAATTCATTAAGATGTTCTGCAATCTCTTTATCCTCCTTTAGTACTCCTTGAATTCTGTGGTCCCTCAACTTTTCCAGCTGCTTTCCTACCTAGTTTTTCTGCTTCTGATGCACTTACAGATGTTAAAAATTGTTGGTCATATTACCTAGCTGTTTCTCAAGTCCTTTTTGCATCTCTTATTATTATTTTCCCTATTACTCACTTGGGCAAGGCTTGTATTTCCTGAAAGTAGCTTTTCTAGTGCTAATAAGTCATCCCCTGAAGGCCAGATAATGAGATGAGTACCCGGGAGAGTCTCTTTGGTCGGCATTATTCACTTGGACATGCAACACACTTTTGATGGGATCCCTCAGCAAGGAATCTGGAGCAGGCGTGGAAAGCTTTCTTCACACCACACGTAATTTTATGCACTTCTCTCATGCCTCTCCCCCATGATACTAGAATAATTGGGAGTCCTCCAGTGACACTGGATGTCGGGAGACACAGGGCAGGGGAAAGAAAGTACGTCTTGCATGCCTTCGACGCTGGGTGATTGGCCATTCCTACTGACATGATCCAGTCCTCAGCCAAAGTGCTCTCTAGAGCATTCTCCACAGGTGCTTCAGTTGTGGAGCCAACGTCACCACCTGCAGGTTTTCCTAGCACTGGAAAACTCATGTGCAGTCAATCCAGGTGCCTGGCGGCTGCATCTCTAGCTGGAGCAGCGCTGTGCAAGTTGACCTCTTGGTTGCGGGCGCTGCAGGTTAGACAAACCTGCTAATGCACCGTTCTTCCTTCCACCTGGGACATTATCTCCAATCACAATGCAGAGACAACAGCATGGACCCCTCTCCCTGTTATCCTGCAGGGGGGGTGGTTTGAGAGAAGGGCCAGCCGTTCCCCATCCCTGCTTTAGCAGCCCTCCTCACAGTGCTTGTCAACCATGCTGGGGACATGGTGCTCCTTTTCATGGGCCCTCTCTCTGTGTCTCTCTCTCTCACACACACAAACACAAAGCTGCCCTAATATTGTCAAGAAGATGAATGAGTTTTGCCTTACTCTCCCCTTCTGTGCTTTTCCTTCAGTCCCCACAAAACTGAAGGGCATACTTCCTGCTCCGATTATGCATGGGACCACACAGCATGGATTCTGGGTAGCCTGGATGCAGGAAAATGGGCTTGACTTGATGCTGACCGAGCAAAGACACCGTTTAATGAAGAGGCCATTTTCAAAATAGGTTCTTGAGAGGCGACGAGAGAAGTTCGTTTCCCTGCTGCCCCCCTAACCTTTATTCTCCTTCTCTCCAGCTGGTTTCTTTGCATATTAACTTTTCTGAACTGTACCTTATTATGGAGAGTTATCCATTTTGACAGATGGGGCAGTCAAAATACTGCAGGCTATCATTTCAGAGTTAAAGGTCAGCTTTCTCCAGCTTCACATCTACCTGCAGAAAAGCTTAACTTCCCATTGGGATTCCCCAGGGAACATCAGGTAGGGGAGGATTTATCTGGCATGAGGAAATTAATATTAAATCACATGCCGAGACAGAGGGGGCGGGGGAGGAATATAATTGCACTTCCTTTGTTTTCTGCCTCATTAGAACTTGCAAGCCACATTTAATATTATTCCAGGGGGAAGCTAAAGTTTGGGTAATAAAGATGATCTGGCGGTGGCATATTAGCAACTCATGGATGTTACCACATAGAGACTGCAGGATAAAATAGGATTTCAGTCGTCAAAATTCCGGTCAAAACACATGATGGAGAGGAAAGAGAGATCATCTGGCACTGGTCTCCCATAGGCAAGCAAGGGGTATTTTAAGAGTAAGAGTAGGAGAGTAGGGATTGGTGTCATTTGTTGACGGGCGCTTACCAAATGATACAATTTCTTATCCTTTGCATGAATGGGAGGTTTGCACAAATTTCCCCAAACTTGTCCACATTTCTCCGTAGACCAGGGTGGGGCTGATTTACTCTTTGGGGGAAATTTGCACAAAGTAGAACATTCGTGCAAATTGATCTTGGCATCAGGAATGAGATGAAAAGGAGTACAAAGGCAGTGATTCGCAAGCTGTTTCTGGAGGGTACGTGCTCATTTGCAGGGCTCTGAATCAGGGATGCTCACAGGTGAGCAGGAATCAATAGTAAAGAAGGAGGCCACACAGGTAGGAGGCTCTGGGGACTCTCATTGCCCCACCCCAGGTCCCGGCTCTTGTTGGAGGCCCAATAATGCCAGGCAGAGTGGCACTCCTGCTGGAAATGCCAAGGACTTTGTCTTTAGACCCTTCTTCATGCATTCCTGAAGCACTGCTACCAAATCACGGCCGTTTTTGCAAAATGTTTCTCTGGAGGCAATATCAACAGTTAAAGCACTGCAATTCAATGAACAGTGCCTCCTTCTCTCGTCATTGTGTTGAAGACATTTCTTCATGTTGTATAAATGCATAATCTCATTTATAAAAAAATCTTGGTTATTGGCAATGGAAGTTGCAACCTTTAAAAGGGCTCCTTGGCAGTCCTCCAGAATAAATTGTCTGAGCAGAGAGGCCAAAGTAACAAGATTGTTTTAAAAAAAATGTTATTAACACACACATACTTGAGTCACAATGGCCAAAGTGGCAGAAAATAAACATAGCTTTCACTTGCAATTCGCGCTCATTAATATGCATTTGGATCCTGAAAACACCATTCAGGCTAGAGGAGACAGTGGGTTCGTGAAATTACTGTGGATTATAATCTTTTTAGCAAAGCATCTAATTTAGATATTAAGCGTGTTTAACAGATGCATGTCGCCTTGCTCTTTGAGGGGACGGTGGAGGTGACAGGGCAGTGGATAATTAATAGAAAAGGAGGGGCGAACACAGAGCCCCCAAGTCCTCCAGTATAATTTGCATTTCAAGATTTGGCCTCACAAAGGGCTTAAGTGTGAGTTCCAAAGATTTTCCCTTTATGTTTTGTTGTCATCAGGGCAGGAGCAGGCCGGAAGGAAAATATTCAAGAAAGTCTGTTCTGCAGAAAAAATGGATTGGCTCAGCGCCTTTTTCGGCAAAGACGTTTATTCCAAGTAAATGCCAACAGGCATTTAGCAGCAACATTTGTCAGCCGGATAAGGTGGCCTTCTTCTCTGATTTAGAGCAGCACGTATTTTCTGCTGGGTGGACTGGACCATGGCGTGTTTTTGTTAACTTCTTGAAAGGAAAACTGGGAAGAGGCTTTAGGCATCTGCTTGAGGAGTGGCAGCTGCAGCTTTGGTGCCCTCGCAGATGTAAGAACCGACGAGTGGTCAGGCTGGGTCAGGCCCACCAGACCTTTCTAGGTCCATGTTCTGGATCCTGATCATGGATAGCCAGATATATTAAGAAAGACAGGCTGGCAAATCCATCTGCTGCAAACCGCTTTCAGTATCCATTTTTCAACAGGTTGGCCATCTTGGAACGTGAATGGACTTCTGGCTATCTTTAGATCGCACCCAGACTTCCACTTTCACGGCAGCCTTTAGTGGGATATTCTGTGTCCCAGCAGCCATGGGACAGATGTAGCTGACTCAGACCAAGTCGGATGTTGGTCCATCCGCTTCCATACTGTCTGCAATACTAGGGTTGAACCAGATGGCCTTATTTGCACCCTCTAACTCTGTTACTCTATGAATTGATAACTCGACACCAAGGATGGGCGACCATTGCTTTCTTTTGAAGTCTGCATTCCCTTGGAAATGATCTGTCAGTTGCCACGTAATGGTGGGAGATGCGTTTCAAATCAGCTGTACCCAGGGTTGGAGCCATAAATAGGTGGGGTGAGCCTTCTAATGGTCTCTTTTCTTTCTGTCACCCTCATCTTTCTATGCCTCTCTCCTGGACAGAACCTTTTCTCTCTCTTGTTACCTCCCCACTCAGCGGTCTGAGGAGGATTTTTTTTAAAGCTCATTGCAGAAGTCCCAGCTGGTTGTTGGCAGAGGTCTTCTGAAATTAGGTCAAAGGCGATAGGATTTCGTTTGGAGAGTTGCATGCAGACTATGGGCCACCAGTCGCTCACCACTGGTCTACAGCAGAATTGAGGAGCATGCAGTCTTTCAGATGCTGTGGGACTCTGGTACCCATCAGGCCTAGCCAATCTGGTCAATGGTGAGAGAAGATGGGAGTAGCGGTTGACCAACATGTCAGTGCTACATGTTTCTCATGCTGTGGTCTACGTTATCTTCCAGCCTTACTTGGAGCTGCCAGGGGATGGAGCTGGGAGCTTCTACCTGTGGAACAGGAGCTCTAGCCCTGAGCTGTGGCCCCGTTCCTTCATCTACACTACCAGGAGCCTGACCATCATGCATCTGGCAAAGCTTGCTTCACACACAGCTCTTTCTCTCCACTTGCTCATCAGCGTAGCTCAAACACAGAGTCCACCTTGTTCTGTAGCACTCTATAAGCCCTAATTACTTGGGCTTTATGCCACACTCGCTGATTTAATAGAGTAGCTTCATTAATGTCCCGTTTAGTTGTTGCCGATAATCTCCGCTCTTGGCTGCTGCTTCTTCTGTGTTAACGGAGAATGACAGAGGCAATCGCAATTTGAAATGGATTCTCAACATGCCACTGGTGGACCTTCTGCCCTCAATTGACCATCTCCACCATTTGATCGTAGGCTCACCTTTGGGCTCGCACGGAGACTTAAATAAAGCCATTATTCCCTGCTGCGAGTTGCTGTAGTTTCCAGCTCTTCCTCTGGAGCATTCCTCTTGGCGGTGCCATCTAATCAGTTTTAGGTTTTAATTAAACAGCTGTCATTTGCTTCCTAGTTCTGTTGCGACCCGATGTTGTATTAAATTTTAATTTAGCCTAGGCTGAATAAGAAGTCGATTCCTTCAGACAACAAAGAAACACTATTAGCAGGTTACAGTTGTAATTAAGAAGAGCTTGGCTGAAGTGCTAACTTGTCAACTTCAGAAGAAGAATCTGGAATAAACATGGAGGTAATTATTACGCGGAGATGAAGGCTGCAACACGAGATGCACGCTACAACTTGACTGGGGGGAATTTTCTGTTCCAAGTGTGCTTCTTACTCAAATTACCCCTGGAGCATTGGAAGATGACTCTACTCCCTCTCTTACCTCTGGAGCCTCAGCAATCACCACTGGCAAGATTTGGCTCCGTTTGCTTGCAGCCTGCATTAGTTTTGCCTGCATCGAACTATCCTGAGCCCCTTTACACCTCAGTCTGCATTTTAAAGAAAAGCATGTCTATAAGTAAATATAAATATCAAACTATAAATATATGGAGCTGTCTGCTGGCCCAACAGAGAGGACGGGAGGCTAGAGTCAAGCAGCCAGAAGACCGAGCCTGCCTAGATCTCTGCCATTGGCTTTATCTCTCTTCCCAGCTCGTTGAATCATATCCCAGCACTTTTCAGTTCAATGTAATTGTGAATCTGAATTTTATGCGTGCTTTCCCAAATATAGGCCATTCTCCTAATACTGAGAGGTTTAGAGAAACATCTGTGTTTCAGTACTACAAGGAACATAATGAATGACTGCCTTTCCTTACCCATTTGGAATCTCAAATAGGCAGTGACTGCAGACCTGACAGGTCTCATTGTCTTATAGTACAATCCTATCGATGTCTGTGCAATTGTAAGCCCTGCTGGGATCACTGTGATTTCTTTCCCAGGTAAGTGGGTACAGTGCTGGAGCCTCAGGCATTTTTTTGTCCTGTGAATCACATCACAAGCTCAGATATATACACACTTCAGCCGGAGATGGCACTCAATTCTGGAAGGGATGAACTGCAGTAAAATGCAGACCTGGTTGAATCTTTCATATAAATCTATGCCCATGCATTCTACTGCTCATCAACAGACATGGAGTAATTCTTGCCATATTTTTCAACCCATTCATTCCAAAGGATCTCTTGAAGTCTCAGCCGGTTCTAGAAACCTTGCAAACATTTCATGTTGCTGCAGATTATGCCATGTTTTTCTTATTACAACATTACAAGGGAAAATGGAAACAAGCAAGCAAAGCCAGAAGGCAGCCAGGAATGGTTGTGATCCATTCCCACGTGTCCGTCAGGGAGTGACTCCAGAAAAACGCAAGCGATCTTGGGGGCGTGAAGGGCTGCCAAAGACCTTTTCCAGAAGAGCACACTCACTATAGGATGATACCCACTGTCCCTTAGTGAATGCATATTGCATTTTTTGGAGAACAGCATTGCACACTTTAAAGAAATGTAGACACCATTCATGTTCAACCATGTCCTGCAGTTTGCACATATCCAGAGCCCCTCCTTTAACAGAGACCCTGGATGGCTTTCTTTGTTTCCTCTTACTTTTCCCTTCTAGCTAGCTCTCTGGTGGACAAATACCATATTCCCTGGAGTACCTGCATAATGAGAGTCTCTGTGCAGTTCATTAAAACTTTATAGAAATGCAAATCCACCTTCTTCATGTTTATTATCCTTCTAATCATCTGTGCCTTGTAACATCATCATCATCATCATCATCTGTATATATGAAAAAACTAACAACTCATATTTTGCATTCTTCTTCTCCTTCTTCTCCTCCACCTCCACCTCCACCAACATGAACCTTCTCTTCCTCCATCTAAATTCTGTGCCATTACACTGAACTAGAAGACAGCTGGGGAGGAATAAACCCAACTGGCTTTACGGAATGTCATTCCACCCCCCAAAGAAAGGCATCAGCCATCTGCTTCCTGTCATCTGGAGTGTAGGGCAACAATGCTCATTTCTGTCCTGTAACCTTCCATTTCAGAGCGTATCCCCCACATTTATGGGCAGCTCTTCACCAGCTGTTCTAATCCTTGGGTGATCAAAGGATATCTCAGCAGAAGGATAAGGGTTTGTGGCTTTGGGGGAAGGGGGAGAGAAGGGATTGAGTGAATGGATTTGAGTGCTTCCATGAAGGATAATCCAAGTCTGCTTGGAGTGTGACAATGTGTGGCCTGCTGACAAACATATTTGAAGGATGCAACATCTAGGGTAGGATAAAAAAGAGCACACAGGACAGGAACATCTGCCTCATACCAGGCCTGCCTGTTTTAGCCAAGGTTCCAGCAAAATTTGAGGTTCTCCTCATTCTCCCTTGGAACTTGTTTCCCCTTCTTTGCATTCTGAAGTACAAGCTCCTTCTTTAGTGCTAGGGAAAGACTGCCCTTCTTTCATGATGGGAGAAGGGGTCGAGATGGTCAGAGAGCCCCTCACCCCATGGACTGGATCCATGGGGCTAGAGAGTCCTTCCATCACACAGTCCTCTGCCCATACTCTGCAATGGCACAGTCCAAGATCAGTTCTAGTGTGAGCCATTTGCCCAGATGCGGTGCCTTTCCCTCCTGGATAGATGGGGCATTTCCTCTTTGCTTGGAAACCCACTTGTGCTGGCGTTGCCAGTGGTAGTATGGAAACCTTGAACCTGAATGACAAATGCCACCCTTTCTGGCACATGGAGGTGCTTTCATGCGCCTCCGTAGATTTTTTTCCTTCAGTGTGCATCACTTCCTACAGCAGCTCTTGCAAGTGCAGTAGCAGCTTGGCTGGAGTAATTAATCAAGCGGTCTCTGAGGCAGCTTGCAGATGAATTCTGCGTTAATGGAGTCATTAGTGCACCATGTCAGAGAATGTGTTAGGGAGAAGATGTACATGACTCAGTGACCTCTAAAATATCTCTAGGTGGGGTTCATGGATGGAAAAATAAGAAAAGATTTCTTAAAATTAGCATTTGACCTTTGGCATCCCAGCGTAGGTACTGCAGTGATCCAATGACAGAAATGAAGGCTTTGCTCACTAGGCCAGCGTGGCTATAAAGAAGGAAATCACTTTATAGCAATATCGGCTTACAGACTCTTGAAGGCATTCAGGTTTAAGGAGTCCTACAGCTATAGGAACACACCTGGGGATTTGCAGGCAAGCTAGCAAATGGGGGAGCATCTTGAGAGCCTCCCAACTTCCTCCAGGGCCAACTAGTTAGGCTTAAAGCCCCTGTGTGACCTGTGATGGCTGCTGATTTGGTAGCTGCAGTACCACTACAGGCCACCAGCGGTGGTGGTGCTCAAGGGCAGAGCAGCTCAGAAACCATTCCCTGCCCGACTGCCGAAGTAGAAGGTGAGGTCCAGAGGTGCACAGACCTTCAGTCTTTTTTCAGAGCTCCTCATGCATGGAATGGACAATCTGCACTGGAATGGCTCCCAGAAGGGAAGGAGAGAAAGCTTTTCACTCCCTCCTCCAGAGATCCTTAGATAGATCGCTGGTGTGTGTGGATGTGTATCTATGTGGGCACACACGTGTGGCCCATAGCTCAGCACCATACATGAACTTTAGTGTCACAGTGGTTGCACACTCTCGCTTGAGAGACTCCCAGCACTTGTGATGTCCAGCACTTTACAGATGGGATCATACAGAGAAGTTTTTCTCTCTATGATACTGTAGGTGTCATTCCAGTTTTGAGAAGGACATTCGCTGCCTTACCCACCACACACTCCAGAAGTGAACCAGCTCCTGAAGTCCAGGGCCATCTGGAGCCCTCTCTGTCAATAACTCTTTAGCCGAACTCAAAGGTCCTGTGGATTCAACAGAGCCCTGCTGTTATGTGTTGTGTATTTCTTTTAGGACACCGAAGTCCTTAACACGGCCATTCTGACGGGGAAGCCAGTGTCTGTCCCAGTAAAAGTGGTTGCTGTTGAAGAAGACGGTTCAGTGAGAGATGTGTCTGGTTCCACTGAGTGCAGATCAGCTGATGAAGAGATCATAAAGGTAAGGCTGGTATTCAGAACCCTTGAAGCATCTCAGCATGGAGTTTTGCATGCCATTTCTAAATCTGACCGGCTTCCTAGGTGATATGATCGTAAGCTCAGTGTGGCAAAAGTGACCTTCTCCTGCATCCAATATTCAGAGAAATCTTATTGCCTCTGTGTATGGAGATGCACTGAGTGATCATGGCCAATATCCCCTCATAATATTCATTTACTTATTCAATTTGTGTCCTGGCTTTCTGCCAAAAATGGCACTCAAGACAGCTAAAAATAGTAGTAGAAAAACCAGAGTTTTGATGAAGATGTAAAAAAAAAAAAAAAACCAATTAAACACAATACTCAAGATATAGCAGTGGCAAGAAACACTAGAGTGTATCTTATATGTATCTGCTGGTTCATCGCCACTTTCTCTAGGTGGTGAGTGCTGACAGGGAAGGAACCTAAACAGGGCAACAGAAATGCAAGAGGGAGGCAGAGACATGGGTGGAGGAACTGAAAATTTGGACAAAGAGTGGTCTTAAAACAAAAGGGAGCCGCAGCTGGCTCCTCCAAAGAGTGCAGTGGGGAATGAGAGTGTCCAGCTGTGGCAGAAAGCACATGTCAGCTGGAAAAGTGAGTGGACTATGGTGGCTGGACATTAATTCATTAATTTATTATATTTATATTCCACCTTTCTCCCTTGGGGAACTCAAGGTGGCTACTTGCAGTTCCCAGGTGGTCTCTCCTCCAAGCTCAGGCCAGCCCCAGACCTGCTTAGCTTCAGAAGGATGGATGCCTTCTATGCCATCGGACCACATGCTGGGTAAATAGAACATTCCAAGATGTTGACCATCCACTTGCAATCTGATGTGGTACAGTCCTCTCCCAGGACTGTAGCATTCCATTCCCACCTCAAGCCATGCCTGAAAAGTGCTTGAGCTTTAGTACCTCCTAAATATCTTTGCTGCTCTTGGAAACAGAAATTTCCCTCTGCTAATTACCTCTTCTCTTCAATGCGTTTACGACCTGACATGTCGGCCTGGCATGTCCCCTGCGGATTTCTGTTTGAACTTCCAAGACAAGCAACTTTGTATTTTTAAGTCATCGGTCTAACCTGTTTTTTTCCTTTTTTCATCGACAAGACCAGCCATGACTTCAAAGGCAGGAGAGGCTTTGTCAGAGAATCATTAACTCAGATCTTAAGTGGGCAGGGAAAATATTAGGACTGGACTATAATTCATTCTGGAAGAGACAGCTCGGGTTTTTCACGAGGCCTTGACATTCACCTCCTCGCCTTGCTTTCTAAATGACTTTGAATGAGTTCATTATCAGGTAGAATGAAAGTGCCCGGTGAGGGGAGAAAGCCGGGGGAGTTCACCCGATCATTTTGCAATGGCGCATTCTCCGGAGAAGGCGTGCGAGACTTACTTTGTGCAGACGTTGGGAATATCTCTTCTTCTCCCTGTCACTTCCAGGGCAGGGGTACATGCCCTTTCCCACTCAAGGGTCGCATTCCATTGCAGAGAAACTCTTGGGGAGGGGCTGCTTTCTGGGAATTGGGGAATTGGGGGGGGAGGCAATAGCTATGTGACCAAACACCAGCCCCTGAGCGTTTTCGCATTTGACACCCCTATTACTGTAAGCTTTCGAAGAGGGATTCTGAGCATTTAGAAAGCTGGGGGAACGGCACCAAAGAAGAGAAAAAATGAAGCTATTCATGGTTGAGGGGAGGGGGAAGGCTCAGGGTTAGCCGCGTTTGACCCCCAGCCCAGACATTTTCAGCCCTATTCTAAGGGGTGTCTGATTCTTAAACCAAGGAGCAGAGTAGTGGACTCTTCCCCATGGCTTAGTCTTTCCCAATCTGGTGCCCTCCAGTGCCCAGAATTCCTGATCACTGACCATGTTGGCTGGGGCTGATGGGAGCTGAACTCTGCAATGTCTTGTGGACGTCTTAATTGTGGGTTTATATTTATTATTGGAGGCTGTGGTGCTTTTGTTTTTTATCTTATTTTATTGTTGCTATTGTGAACCATCCCGAGACGTCAGTGATGGGACGGTATACAAAAGTGTTACATAAATAAATGAATAAAACATGAGGGTGGTGCCACCAGGCGGGGAACCTGCTGTAGCCTCTTTCTAGGCTGTCTCATATAGGCCCATGCACACCCATAAATCCATGCCAAGCTGTTTCTGTGTGAACCTGTGGAAAATCATGCACTTCAATTGGATGCTTTCTTATTTATCACCCTGTGATGAACTGCAGCTGTCATAAGCCCCCATAGTTGTATGAGACCATTTGCGGGGGGGGGGCTTCATTTCCCCCACCCCATCACTTCATTACTGCACACAGACATGTGCTAAGGTAGCTTTGTGGTCTGATCTTGGTGTTAATTGAGTTTCTAATATCTTTGCTGAAGCAGTTTGGTGTGACTAAGCATTGAGTTAAGCTAGGTGCAGAAATATCATTAAAAGGGATTAGGTGCCTAAGAATAATATTAGTAACTCTGAGCAGTGCGGGAAGATGCTGCATTTCAGAATGCTGCATTTAAAAGATACATTTGGTGACACAGATATCGTGCTGGACCAGTCTGGCTTACCATGGAAGCTTTTCAATTGTGCAGAAATCTTCCCCATGCACTGGATGCGTGCAGGGGAATCCTGCAATATAGTGGGAGATACATCAGAAGGAATGCCTCCTGCAGTCAGTCACTGACTCAGGTATGTGTTTGCCCTTTATCACCTGTTCTTAACCCAGTAGGAGACATACCTCAGACAGGAAAGCCTGTAGCTTTGCCATCTCCCAAAAGATCTGCTGCGCACCCCAAAGGCGTACAGTGGTAATCCTATGTCATGTATTTAGTTGATTTGTATCCTACTTTCTACAAAGAATTCCACTGCAGCTTTCTTACAGGAGCACTGAAACTGGCTAAACAATAAAGCGATCCATCAGATATGAGAAAGACTTAGCAGTTCCAGAATTAGCAGGGCACGCAACCTGAAGGAGACCAACTTACAAGCCAGAGGGCTTCTTGAATGTAGGAGACTTTGCCTGGTAGCAGAAAAATAGCAGAGATGAGTGAACCTTTGGGAAGGAGTTCCAAACTTGCATCCATGCACGTGTGCGAATGCCCGCTTCTGCGAATAAGCGTGCATGAGCTGACTTGACTTGCAATGAATATTTCCAATGAACATTCACAATGCAGCCTCGAACAGGTGCTGGCTCACTTCTGTGCAAGTCAAGCTGGCTCACACATGCCTATTTGCAGAAGCGGGCATTCACACATGTGCATGGATGCCAGTTTGGAAATGCACAGGCATTCCCTGAGACATGTGCTGCTCCGTATGCTCATGTCTGGGAAGACGTTTGGACTTCAAACTTTAAATTAAAATTTATATTTAAATCTAAATAATTTTAAATTTCAGACTCTCATACTTTCCTGGCTGCTAGTCCATATTGACAATGCTAGGCTAACCCTAGTTGGATTTGGATTGGGATTTTCATCCTCCTGTTGGATTCCTGACACAGCACTGCCATTTGGATTGTCTTCTCCCAGAATGATCTGCTGCCATGACCCTTCAGCCAGGTCACGATACAACTGTGCTTGTCCAACTTTCTCATTTATTTGTCAGTCAATTTATGGTATAAATCATTGTTTCAGACTGCAAGGTGCTGTCATTACCTTGGTGAAAGGGAATTCTATAAATGCAGGAAACTGATTGACCGATCGATCGATCGATCGATCAATCACACAGGAACCTGGGAATGACTCAGTTGCTCAGTTTTCCTCCACATCTTTCATATGCACTATCCGCTTGCCTTCAGAAGCATTGGTCCTTTCCTTCTCCGCCCTAAGCAAGCAAGATGCTACAATACAACTAATCAGGCAGTGCCCGTGTAATTGCCTAATTTTGTGCTTCTTCACCCCATTAATTCTGTCCCTTGTTGCTCTTTTCTAATTGCTGGAATGTGTCATGTCCTGTTGCCCATGATGGATGGCATGGCGTCCTTAACCTCTGAGGCCTGCTCAGTTGATTCTGGTAAAGCAGGTTGAGTAAGATGGCTGATGGGAGGGATGATGGGAGCCCGCCCCAGCTCTGACCTTTCTGGGAAAAGGCTAGAATGTATGGTCATTGCGACGGGAAATTCTGGCATGATCCATGCCTTGGTTTTGAGCTACTTCAAGCCCCTGAGGAGTATTGTGTTCTGTTGCTCTTAACATGGTCAGCAAAGCTGTACAAAGATTCATGCAGAGATTTGGTGAGAGTCTGCAGAAAACAATGGACTTAACGGGCCCATTACCTGGCTCAGTATATGGCAAATATGTCCATACATTCGTGATCACGTTAGGCTACAGTGGAAAGTATGGCGGGTGTGGATGAAAGGATGGAGTACCATCCTTTATGCAGGCCAAGGAAGAAACCGTACTCAATTTCCATTCCTTCTTCTGTTTTGTAAGTCTACCAGTATTATTTAGACATTTACTTAGAAAGCTTATATATGCTGCCCCCTTCACATAAGCCTCGGGGCAGCTTACAATCATGTCAAAGCCAGTAAAAAAGTGCAGGAGTTGATGGAACAATAAACCATGTGTGTCTATTGTTTGAATAATCTTTTTGAATAATCTATGCTTTTTGAATAATCTAAAGCATTATTCCTTACTATCACCAGGCATGATGATAAGTACGAGTCCTAAATATTTAGCTTTCCTGGTGGCTTTCCATTCAGGCAGCTTCAGCAAGGCAGCGACGTCATGTACCATGTCTGTAGAGCAATGCCCTTACAAAAATTAGGCTTTCGGCAGGTGGGAGAGTGAGCTGAGTTGGGAGTTGCCTCCATATGGTGAAGTGTACTTGCTGTCCCCTCTGCCACTTCTTTCACTCCAGCTTCCATATATCCCCAATCTAGAAGTGGGGAAAACAGTGGGAGTTCTGCTGCTGGGGTGCACCAACAGGGGGATCCCGGCAGTTCATCTCTGATTTCAGATCAGAGACAGCAATGAGGATGCTGGGGAGGAGCTTGAAGTCTATCCATCCCAGCCCTGCAGGATCCCCAAGAGGCAGTGGCTGGATTGGGTGCTTCATGAGCTGGAGATCCTGCACTTCTGCAATGCAGTCATGTCCATCAAGGTTGGGTTTCAGTAGGGAAGGCAAAAATAGCTTGGAGAAAATGAACTCTGAATCTGGAAAGCCCGGGCTCAGTTGGTAGATCAGAAACAGGCTAGATTTAGGCATGGCTGGTCAGGACTTTCTCCAGGTTACTAACCGAAGGCTTCTCACCTATATGATGGGGTGCTGGGGCTTCAGCAGAGAGCAAAGGCCTGCTTAGGAAATTAGGCCAGATGGCTCTGTTATCACTGGAGGGCCACCTAAGCTTGTAAAGGGTCATTGCCTTATTGAGCTGCTCTTAGGATGAAAGGCTGCTGGGATTTGCACCATGAGAGAATCTTCTGAATCTGGACAAGCCATGTCATCTGCTCTGGAAAGACCTGGTAAGGGGAATGGAGACATCTCATCCCAGTTGTCACTTCGCTGCCGAACTTTGTTATCTAGCATCATGGAATGCCTTCGCTACCACTATGGTCAATTTAGGAAGGACAAAGAAGTGGAGTCTGGTAGAGAGAGAGAGAATAGTGCCACACAGGATAAAAATCCCGAAAATACTGCAATTGACTTAAAGTAATGAAACTCAAGATTATTTGGCAGAACCCTGAGGATAACATCATACCTTAAATACCACTGAGCTATAATTTTGTATTGATTCTGTGTCCTATTTATGCTTAATCTTGGAGTCATGGCTATTTTTCCATATGGCTTTCCAGTCATCCTGAAGGACAACTTTTTAATAGGTCCTTTTCTAGGGCTGGATGAATTTGTCAATGTTGGTTTCCCTTCATTTCTTGTCTTTCTGGTCTTAAGTTCACATCAACCTTAACTTTGTGTGTGTGCGTGTGTTTTAATGCAATGAAGACATGAACAGTTTTGTGACAGTGGTGCCTAACCCTTGTATTTTTCCTATGGATTTTTGTTTAATTTTCTCATATTTTGCAAACTCCTTCCCTTATATAATGCATTTCTAACATCCTCCTTTTTGTACGGAGCTCTCTACTTCAAAATTAGAAGTGTAGGTTTCTAGGGTTAATGGAACATGAGCTGGCACAGTGTTTTTAAAAGTAAAATTAGAACATTTGCACTAAAAGATAAGCACATTTCCCCCCCATCCTTCCCTTTTCCAAAAAGATAAAAAATATCTGTTCACATTTGTTGAAATACTCATGATATGGCTGAATAATCCTTGTTAGCCTCGCAGCCATTCCATTCCACTTCCGGGATCTTTTCTTTTTCTTGCATGTTCAAATCTCCAAAGTTTGAATTTCATGCTGGCCCTCGCTGGAAAAGGAAGCTGGGTATTTACTTTCCTTTTCTTGAGATGTGTAATCAGCTTTATGCTCCCCCCTCCCCGCCCGACACTTTCTCTGCTCTGTGAGCTTTAATCAGATTTTGCTAAACATTGCTTGAGTGAATGTGTTTGTGGTTTAATTTACCCGCACCTGCCTTTTGGCAATGTGTTCCAAGAGGCACTCCCTGGGGAGCTATAATTGACACTGAAGACAGGGATGATGAGTCTGACAAGGCACTGTCTTTCTGAAGTACCTGCAGTTAATTTATGTGACATAAAAGCTCTTGCCAATGACAGATCCCGTCTCCTTTCTCCCTCAGGTGGAAGGTTCTGAGGATATTTTACATTACTATTGGCTTGATTTTTATTTTGACTTCGGAAATGCAGATGGAGGAACTGCAATGGGGAGATGGCTTCTTGGAGTCCAATCCTTTGCCCCCTTCCATCAGAGGGCGTATATTTCCTTCCAGGGATGTTCAGGGATTTCAGTGAATCAAAAAGCCAGTGAACAAGAATGTGGGAAGGAATGTAGTTCTTGAGGGATTTTCATGAGATCTTGAAGCACCCGTTTAAACTTTTGAAAAGGCACCTCTGCAAAATGTGCGTGTCCGAAAATACAGATTCGGACATGTTTGCCTGCACAGATGTGCCTTTGTTCAACTTCTCCCCGGCTTGCATTTTTATGTGTTGGAACTGTGGGGCAAATGCCCATTTTTCCTTTCTTCTTTTCTCTTCTCTTCTCTCTTAAAAAAGACCAACAAAAACCCCAAACCCAAAACAAAACCTACTTCAAGAATGCAAACACATTCGGTGAAGAATGCAGAGAAATGCAAGCAGCTTGAGCAGTGCAGCCAAGTTGAAATTGCTCCAAGGCCTGGAACTGGCTGTGAACGAATTCTGCAGGGCTCCCCCATGCTTCCCCCCAATATTGACCACGCAGAGAAAGACCCAGGCGGACTTTGTGTCCTGGAATCCAGCCACTTCACGCATGTTGTGCAGCATCCATTTACACGCCCACATTTGAAATGTCCAGAAGCAAAAATACACACAGTTCCAAAATGCTGTTGATAGAGGTGAACCGTTCATATTCAGTGAGATTATTATATGCAAATTTCCCCACATGTTTACATATGCACACCATTAATTGGATGTATTTATTTATGGAATTGAATAAAACCTCCTGCTTCTGTGGAATGAATTTGGGAAAAGAAGGAAGACCAAGGAATGAGCCTATAAAGATTGGACATTCCCTATTTCTAATATACGGTGTGAGCATGCGCGCGCACACACGCACACACCTCTCTTAGAAAGCAATTACAACCATCCACTGCATTTTGCTCCCTTTTTGTTCTTCCAGCCAATACTTACCAAAGGAGTCACAGAGAAGTATCAAAGCGAATTAGCATCGGTCTGATCTCTCTTTCCCCTCCAAAATGTTTTTGTTCGGGAACCTCCCGGCGCTTTGCTTTCTGGGAGAGAGCGAAGTGTCTTGAAGTGAGGCCTGAGCTGATAATCTCTTTGCAAAGGCGCATCCGGTGCCAAGAGGAGATGACTCTTCACAGGCGATCGATCGGACTGCGGGTGCATTGGGAAATGGAATGCCGTCCGGCTGAAGAATTGGTGGCCTAACCCCCAGTCAAATCCATATTGCCATCACAGGCCAGACATGGGAGGCAGCCATGATTGGGAAAGGAGAACAGAGACAGCAAGACCACTGTGGCTTTTAAAAGCATCCCTTTCATGCCCGGTCAATAGGGCTTGCAGCCTGCACAGAGCACGCTTAGAAGAAGCTCCATGCCAAACATGTTCCCCACACATTTTGTCCATTCCCACTTGAGCGGATGCAAAAACTAGAAGTTGCTAGGGAACTTTTCGCACTTTGCACACAGAAGGCCTCGGGTTCAAGCCTTGACATCTCCGGATAGGACTGCTATTGGGCGCTGAAAGTATTTTGCTAGATGGACCCATGGCCCGTACGGCAGCCTCCTAGGAACGCATATTCTAGCTCAGTCTGGTTCAATGGGAAATGAAAGAAATAAAAGGCAGGCTTTTCTGACTATGTGGCAATAATGAAGAGCCAGTGTGTTCTTGTTTTCACCACCCATTGTATAAAGACCAAAGAGACAGATTACGGAGAGAATTTATGAGAAAATTATAGGCATTTACAGAGGGGCTGGTAATTTACGATCCCCTGGCTGATTTAGATGTCTTTGTCAGCTCTGGGACAGTGCTGTGTGCCAAAGAGCTGAGGACTTGGAGATAAACTGCGGAAAGACGGCTCATAAGGAGCTTTGTGTGGGATTGTAGTCAGTGCCAGTGTGTTGGTGTTTCAGTGTAGATTCCCAACCGGCTTATCAATGGCTCCCCTCTTGATTAGGGTGTTGTGATGGGCTGCAGTTGATGTAGATGCATGAAGCTGAATGATAGCATGGTTAGCAAGCGGGACATTTTTCTGTGTGTGTGTGAAAATTTCTGGACTTAGCCCCATGGGTTCCCTGCTGTTTGGGCCTCAGCAGCATGCTTTGCCTACATGGCGCAAATTTGCACAAATTGCAGAGTGGAGGCCTAACTTTTGCCCACATCTGTCAGAAAATTTGAGGGGGCCAAGGAGGAGTGTGTGCCCATGCTATGTGAGGGCGATACTTCCAGACTGCTCACCTGAAATGTTAACAAGGCCAAACAACCCCTCATAGCTAATGAATTGGTCCCAATTTGTGTAGGTTACACTAGAGATATGTAGTTCTTAGCTCCAAATTCAAGCCAATAATTTCTGCTATTTCATGGAATCTGAATCTTTCCCCTCCTTGACTCAACCTGGTCTTGTTCATAAGGTCAGAAATATGCCCAAAGTCTATTGATCTAAGACAAAAAGAGTTTTTCAGTGTCACACACCAGGACCCAATGAGCTTTGTACCAAGTGTGATCTAGAATCCAGTTTTCCCCAGTCTTTGTCTAGCATGGTTCCACCACACCTGGGAATTTGGAGGAAAATTGCTTTGAATCTGAAGGTTGTCTATGTCCATCACGACTAGGAAAGCTTGGAGAATTCATTGCCCACCTCATTCCCAGGGATTTTTCTGGGGAGTGGAGGAAGGTGGGCCTATGAACTTTGGATTGAGACTCGACATATGTGCAAGTTTCACCTAATGAAACACTAATTCTCTGGAACATGTTCAGGCTTGCAATTAAAATCAGTGGGAAATGAGCCAGTGCTGTCTGACTGGGTTTTACTGGATAAACAATGCTTAATCCCAGTTGGGACACCAGCCATTAAATAAAAGCCATATGGATGTTTGCTTAAGCTAACGGTTCTCAGTGCGGCTTAATCTGCAAAAAGTTGAAGGATCAAATGCTTAGTCTGCTCTGAAGAGTGGTCTCAATGAATGGGATTCAAATCCTCTTTCGTTCTTAGTAGGGCTTGGTTGGAACTGGTCTAGCAATTAATTTTCAACAGTTATTAAAAGCTCAGTTGCTGCCCCCCACCCTTTGGCAGGGTTGCGCTCCTTGTTGGGCAGTGTCACTGGTGTTCAACTCAATGGCACATGGTTGGCTATGATGTGGTGGCACCATCATGTTCAGTCGGCATTTCTTAATGACCTTGGGGAGCGTTCATGAGAGAGACGGCTCTACAGACTCACCTTGCCCACCTCTTCCTCCTCTCTTGATCTCCATCTGCCTCATCTGCCCTGTCAACATTCCTTGCCTCATTTCTCTGGCACATTGACTTCATCCCCATCGGCTTCAGAATCTGACTACCATCTTGTTTGGACTGTGCCTGTTCTCTTTCCTTACTTGGATGGCACCCTTTGGTTACCTCATCCCCATCCCCGGCAGCAGCTGCAGGGCCTGAGAGCTCCTGGACCACGTGAGCTCCTGCACGAGTGAAGGCACGGTGAGGAATGGCTTCCCACAAAGAATCTTGTGGATCCCCCTCTCCTGCCAGGGCTCCACTGCCATGCAATGTGTGCTCCTCCCCGCAGGCCCTTTCCTTCAAATTAAGCCCACATTTGAAATTGAAATCCGGGCACAGCTGGTGCGACGCGTAACAGTTCTCTGAGCTGTATGCCCTACATTCCATGTGGCAGGTTTTCAAATCCTCATTGTACGTTCATGGATCATTGCACCTCCTCTAAGCTTCTGCAATTGTCTTTTATTGTTAAAAAACAAAATGTGAATGTCTTCCATGCTGTTCAGTGCCTTTTAATGTGGGGTTGAAAGGTAACAAGAACTCTGGGGGGATATAGATAGATAGATCTATATCCAATGTCAAGTAGGGCTCCTTATCCACTCCAGATTTTACCCTGCACTCTTAAGGAACTGTTGATGCGGCTTCTTTTCATTTAATTTCCCCCCCATGACAGGGAGTGATGCACTGGGGGAGGAAGGATGCATTCCGAGCCGAACCCAAACCTTGGCAGTGTGCTGTCTCGGCTCATAATGAGCTCGCCATTATGAGCTGCCCCATTTCGAATATTGAAGATATCACTGCTCGAAACGATTTTCCTGTCAGCATAAATGGAGCAGGAGATGCAAAAGGAGACTGTTGCTGTCGCAGGGAAAGAATTTATAATAACAGCAATGATATTGCCCCATACTTCCCAGTCTTCGGAGCGTCAATTTTTTCATCACCTGAAAATTACTCCTGGCTCTCCCACCCGTTTAATAGTACAGATACAAATGACTGGAACAATGGAAAAGGCCCCTTGTATTCATAGTTATAATTGTGATAATTGTGGCTATTACATCTATCAAATATCTACCAGCTATTGTGTGGTTGAACTGGGGATGGCACAATTATGGGTTGTGGATGTGGGAAGTGATCAGAGTGTACATGTCCTTAGAACCATGATTTGTGAATACAGACAGACAGACAGAGAGGTGGAGTTAATATTTACTTCAGAAACAAAAATCAGCTCCTTCATAGAATTCTGGTGTATTATTGAGCACTACACTTCGGTAACACAAGGTTGCCGCTGTCAAAGACTCACATAGCCTAGTTTGCTATTCCTGTGCATTTTTGAATGGAAAAATAAAAAATAAAAATGAAAGAGTGGCCCAAAGATTTCAAATGATTTCATGAAACTGAGTGAGATCTACATAAAACTGCAGACAGTCTTCCCTGACAATTAATGAAATCTATTTTCTTAACAGCCACCATGACTGCCAAAAGAACGCACCTTGTATTTTGAGTGAGGCAGCCAAAGGGATTTTTTTTTTCCAGCAGAGAGATTAATAGGAGTTCCTTCAGGGAAATAAACTCTTTTCTCTTTACCAGAAACAACAGCTAAGAATTTGAAGTGGAGGCGGGAGGTATCAGACAGAACTATAAAGGTTGTTGCCTTTTTAATGCATAGGTTGAGATTTTCTTTCCTAAGGTCAGGTACTCCAAGTTCCAGTTTGTGTAGCTTAAGGATGTTGATAGGACGCTTGGACAGGTTCGTGCGACCACATCCGTAGTGGCTCCGTGCTCCTCTTGGCTGACAAAAGCTGGCAGGAGGGGACAACTGCCTGGACCAGGGGGTGGCAGATATCCCTTATGAGAGGACCTGGGCCTTATTGCCTTATTGTGTCTTGGACATTAGTAACAGCTCTTCCAAATTCCCCGGCTGTAACCTGCCTCACTCTGCCTGGATGAAATTGAATAGAATTAGATGTGATACTGGAACAAGTGATGCTCTGTAGCAACGGGATGGAAAGATTCTCCTTGTTGCAACTGTGGTGCCAATGTGCAAAGGAGCAAACTTTTTGGGCAAGAATGCCCAAGAGGTGTGTTTCCTGGCTCCTTAGAAGATCTGCACAAAGCAACAGCAGGGGCGGTCGCCTGGTTAGCTGAACTAGACATTCAGCTATGAGGCCCCTGTAGAAGGTGTGTATATATCTGTGTGGATTGTGTGTATATATTTGCTTTTCTCATCATGAACTCATCATACACTAAATAATACCAGGATAATAATAATACCTGGGCCCACGCAAGGGGGAGGCCACTCATGAAAAGCCCCCTCTGTTAGGCCAGTGCAAATGTGCCCTTCCTGGGTAAGGTGACAGAACGAGAGAGGAGCAAAGAGGAACAAGTGGTGGCAGAAACAGAGTGAGAAAAGGGATGGTAGAAAGAGAGAGGGGGAAAGGAGGGGCAGGAAGGGAGAGGGAAAAGGAGTAGCGGTGCTGATGTTTGGGTCAGGCCCCCCCACAAATATGGGGGGCCCCATGCCAGGCACCCATGAGCCTCCCTCACTCCCGCTGCAGATATTCTGAGGGTCCGGCCTGGAAGCTGCAATGCATGCTTGGAGCATTCCGCAGTTGAGTGCCACGAATCAGACTGAATGCTTCCAGCTCCATGTCCCTTTCTGCTTAGACTGTGTCATGAATGTCATGGGGAATCTTTAATCGCATTAATCAAGGCCATTAATAGGAAGAGTGGTTGATACGCTCCATCATAAAGGCAGTGCTGAGGGAGCGCTGGTCAAATTAAGATGAGACTGAGATAATTAAGGAAGCTCAAAGCAGAGAGAGATCAGCATCGAGACCTGATCTGGGGGCTTACACAACAAGGCAATGTGGAGAGAAGTTGGCATGCTAAGTTGCATCTGTACGTGCTTTTGACTCTTACGTTAACCGAGGCCAGGAGATTTCCAGGCAGGAGGTTCCCATGGGACATGTGTGTGGCAAGTCTGGATTGTCACAACTTTTCATAAAAAGGGTGTTCCAATTAGGCATGGGTCAGTTTTGATTCCTTCCAGGTTCACTGTCAAAAAACCAAAATAAAAATACCCCCAAGTTCTTTCTTTCCTCAGTCTGGCGAGTTTGCAAAGTTTTTCTAAGTTTTTAGCAAACAATGAACTAAGTAAAAATTCTCATGCACCGACACCTGCCAAACTCAATAGGCACAGCTATTCCCAGCAGGGACAGTGCCTGCAGTACACAAAAGCTGCTAAAGAAGAGGAAGAAGAGGTGGAATAAGCAAGTGGGTGCCCAAATTCACAACACAGGTATGGTCGAATGCACGGGGTTTTTCATCTCAACTTTGAACAGCAAGGCAATCAAAGCATCCGCTGTTTTGGTTTCTCCCACATTTTTTAAAAATCTCAACTTTGAATGTAATTAAGATGGAGAATTTCATGAAAGCTGATGAAGCCTTACTAAAACCAAGCAGGAATGGAATGCTCACCTACCCTTAGTTCCAGGATGCCATTTAGAAATTTGCCACTGCGTAACATTCATGCCAGGTGGCTGTTAGAGGAAGTTAGTTATCTCTCGCCTGTAGAGGTCAAATGGAATTGAGCTGTAATTAACCTTCCCTGCTTTTGTAGCAGGTGGCTTCCTCTGATGCCGGCAAGTCATTTGAAAAATTGCCCCCAAATAGCTTCAGAATTGTCTCCTCAGTTGGTTCTAACAGGAAGGCCCTGCAAGCTTGCAGGATTCGCATTTCTAACTCGGTCTGGGTAATTTGGTGCCACCTCCTCCTTTTTATGAAGTTTGTCTTTTTCCTGGCCTTTTCGGACCGCGAGGTCACAGCTGCCATTCCATTTGCTGGAAGGGCTGCAAAGTCTGAATTTCCCATCCCTGTTGAGAGGGAGACTGGCTGCAGCAAGATGAAAATTCTGCTTGCCATCTAGACCTGTGATGGACCATTTACACATTCAGCAGATTGCTCAGTGCCACAAGTAGGCATATGTGACCAGTCTCTGAGATGCCAAGGATTCGCTATCACAGGTGGCATCCCGGCCTTACCTGCAGACCTCTGTGACTGATCCTAGCACACTTCCACTCCTCAGAATTTCCCAGAAGCCAAAGGACTCGAGAAGAGCTCTCCTAAATCTCCTAACGTCCCATTTTGCGCTAAGGCTGCAATGGAACCAGGGCATTCCAGGGGATGAAGTGCCAGCATGGTTCGATTTGCAGGGCATGGGCATCACCTGCCACCTTCCCCAGACCTTCCTGCTCCTCGAGTTCCTTGGAAGGAAAAGGGTGAGATATAAATATAATACATAAACAGGTTTAGCAGCAATGTTCGCAGCAGCTGGTGGAAATTCATTTTCCCACCCACTGAAGAACATTTAGGGTGACAGGTGCTCAAAACCTGTGCGGACTGGAAGAAGAAGCTACTGTGCAGCATCAGCCATGGAGGAAGAAGTAGCCCATCTCAGCTCGGGGTGTCTAGCTCCTCCCAGCCTGAGGATCACATCCAATTTTGCAAGATGCTTTTCGGGCAGCACTGGAGAGGTAGGCAAGGCTGCCTGCAGGAGAGGCTGCTGACTCCCATGCCAGTGGGATCGGCTGGATGCTTATTGCTTTTATTTGGCTATTTTCTTTTAATTGTATTGTTTCATTGTGCTGGGTTTTTAATCTTGCTGTAAACCATTTGGAGAGCCTCCGTCTAAGTGGATGGGATATAAAAGTTTAAATAATTAAATAAGAACACACTCTGGGTCACCCGCTCCCATTTTATGGTCTGTAGACTCTACATGGCTGCATTTTACAATCCATTTATGAAGGCTGTGTTGTGACACATCAAGGGATTGTTGTTTGGCACTAGGTTTTAACTAACACTGTGCATATGGAGGAAGGGAGAGCAGGGGAGAGGGCGAGCAAGCAAGCGAGAGAGCATTTTGTTTTATGGGACTCCTGGTGTCCCCTTTCCTCTCCAATAGTACACACCTCTTCCTCTAAGTTGGCTGTAGTCTTTGATTTATGTCAACTTTGATACCCTGACACATTCATGTGTTTGCCAGAAGGACTGGCAGAGGCTTCCTAACATTAGGGTAAGTATTTTTCTTCAGGAGATGGTGGTCTATAAGGAGAAGTACAGAATGGTCTTGCATTAAAGTACGTAAGCCAACAATCCAAAAGCCGTGGGCATAATATTAAGGAAAGAACGTCGAAAGAACTTTGGTGGATGAGACCAAAGCTCTTTCTCACTGGGCAGTCTGCTCACACCATGTCCAACGGGATGACTCTCAGCAGATATCACCCTCTTGCTCATCACCTGCTTGGTCATGTTCTCCAGCGCCTGTTATTTGGTGGTGTGCTGCCTGTGAACATGGGGACTCCAGACATGGAGGCCTGCCACACATTCTTAGCATGGCCACAGTGCTGAGCTGGCAGCGTCTTCTAGCTACAGGGAACTCTTTCCACATCACTCCATATCCAGATTCTGGAGCATGCTAAGTCAACGCATTCATTTCATGAAGGGCTTTAGTGGACTCTGTTGGGCCCCATCAGCATCTTTGCCCCACAGGAGGTGAGAGGTCAAACTTGGATACATGCTATAATTACTCTCTTGCAACATCAAGAGACATTATAGGGAAAGGTTAGGAGATGCAAAGAGGAAGTGATAATACTGGCCATGTGCCTTTCAGGAAAGCTTGCCTGTTGTTGTTGTTGTTGTCATGTGCCACCAAGTCATCTCCAACTTATATTGACCCCGTGAATGAAAGTCCTCCAGGATGTCCTCTCCCAGACAGCCATGATCAGCTCTTGTAAACTTGTGGATTCCTTTTTGGAACCAATTCATCTCATATTTATAAATCTCATATTTAGAAAGCTTGTCTGCAGATACTGAATTTCCCCCACTAATCTTCTGAGGACAACAATTGGAAATCCACTGTAAGCAAGTCTGGGCAGCCATCTGATTGGGACATTAATCTACACTGTGTCCTTAGCACTGGTTAGACTGGCAAAGACAAGCTACATATTTGTACAACTATTTGCAATGCGTACATAGCACTTAATTTAATAAAATATCTAAGCAGTTCACATATATATTAAACATCCACCAAGGATTATGGAAGCAATAGAAGCCTTGTGGAGGAGTGTACTGGAGAGGTGGCAAATGTTTTGCTCACTGCAGACGTCTTACGGAAGGGCACATAGAACTTTAGAACCAACCTTATTCCATCTGTGATTAATCTTGGCATCTGCTTGCTGTATTTCCCTTCAAGGTTTCTGACAACTGTGATGCCATCTTCGTCAATGGGAAGGAAATGAAAAGCAAAGTGGACACTGTTGTGAACTTCACATACCAGCATTTCACCACCCAGCTCGAAATCACCGTCTGGGTCCCACGACTTCCTCTGCAAATAGAGATCTCTGACACGGAACTGAGCCAGATCAAGGGCTGGAGGATCCCGGTCACTTCCAACAAAAGGTATGGGTTCCGTGCCTGTGAATCAGGCCAGCTATCCTTCCAGCACCGTATCTTGTTAGCCAGGCCCCTTTGGGAGGCCCACAAGGGCTGCATGATGGCGATAGCAGTCACCTCTGCGAGTTAATCCTCGACATCTGGTTGCTGCAAGCGTGCAGTTTAAGTATGGGGTTTGGCAAGGCCGGTTATGAATATTCAGCATGCAAATCCATGTTCATCATCATGAGAAACACCTGCCAAAATGCTGGCCTGGCCTGGCCTGGCCTTGAAGTGTGGGTGGCGGCGTTGCTCAATCATTTGATGCCATATCTCCTGTATTTAATTGTTGCAAGCTACCACGAGGGCATGGTGGATCAGACGACAGACCTGTCTAGCCCAGAATTCTGTCCATTTCTGTTGCCTGCAGGAAGCCATAGCTCAATGGTGGAGCTTGTGCTTTGCATGCAGAAGGTCTCAGGTTCAGTCCTTGGCAGCACCAGGAAGGACAAGGAGGTCCTGCTGGAAGCCCTGGAGAGTCACTGTTGGTCTTTGTTAACAACACTGGACTAGATGGACCTATGGATGGAATTGGCAGAAGGTTCCTAAGTCCAGAATCTGAGTGCAGTAAGCCCCCTTTTCCTCATGTGTCCCTGCAACAAGAACACAGAGGCAGCAGGGCAATTCATGCGAGTCCATCAAATCCACTTGCCCTTGTTCCACTGCTTCTCATGATCTGGATCCTTAAGGCACATCAATTCTTGCTTCCTCCAGAAAACTTTGCATGGCTCCTATTTCTGCCCCCAAGAACATATACCTTCAGTAGAGCTATTGTGGGAAGAAAGCACTGCATTGCCCAAACAAGCACACCAAGAATTGGTTCAGGGCAGAATTACATGGCAGCCAAAGGATGGGAGAAAATCCTCAACGACTGCTATTAAAATTCGTTTGGCTTCCTCAAAATGCCTCTGAAGTTCTGCCCAACAGGGAGGGACATAAATGCAAACCAAATGCTGTTCTTTTCATAGAATTACAAGTTTGGAAGGAAACTTGGAGTTCATGTAAACCAGCCCCCAAGTCAATACAGGATTTGCAATGCAGGTTGCAGCTCCTGGTTAGTTCTAATTCTTTCCTCTGGAGCTACAGAAGACGCGTCTTCTCATCTTGTGTTCCTTTTATTGTCCTGAGGGGTTTCCCTGCTCCATTTCTGTTGAATTTTGGCTGAAATGAGATAATTAAAAATATAATAATAATTCCGGGACTTGCGTAAATACAATTTGCCATATATTAAATTTCCTTCAGCTCCTCCTCTTCCTCCTCCTCCTCTCATATCATTGTCACCAGCAAACTCCATGGAACTGTTCATATGATTGCATCAAGATGTTCTGCTGTGGTGTTTTGCTATTGTGTGCATTTATTTCTGTGCATCGGCAAAGCATCACTCAAAAGGAACCTGATGCAACTGGACCGACAATCGCTACTCGTTTGCTTGATTGTTCTATCCATGTGTTTTAGCATTCCATATACATGTTCATGCAGTGTGCATATGTGTGCGTGGAAGATGGATGGAGGGCACTGAAGGAAGCCGCAAACTGCCCATGCGGAGTGCTCTTTTTCAAATTCCGAAAGAGAAAGGGAAGCAACATCAGTTCTACTTCAAAAGCATGAGCAGCTGATTTGGATGGCAAAGATGTGTGGTGACACTTGGAGAAATTTCAGAAGCGCCCCTAATTGAATGATTAAAACCAGCTAAGAATGTAGGAACATGCCTTGTCCCAAAAACTGTGCAAATGTGTGGCTGATTTAGCCAGGAGAGGACTTCTCCAGCTTCTGGCACCAGGCTGTGGCTTGACCACAGACTCCAGGAGCCAAGCCTGGGACTTCCTCAGTTCGCTATCCTTGAGCGCTGCCCTTCCATGGCTGGGGGTTAGCCAAAGGGTGAACAAATGGAACATGTGCTGGGCTCTAAAGGAACACAAGAGTCTTTTAACGGTTATCACCAGCATTGGCACAAAGAGAAAGAACAAACCCATCCTTCTGCTGATGAACTGCCTCATCTGGTTGCCTCCCATTTGCCGTATTGTTGAGACTTTGCTTGTGCAAATGTCTGCAGAGCTTTTTGTGGCTACAGATCCATTACCGGAATAAACTCACGGTCGCAGATGCATCGTGTCTCACATCCAGCAGCCATTAGCCAGTGCAAATGTTCTGACTTTCAACTCATTATGCTGAGTGCATGAGATTTAACCCCCCAGGTGTCTAGTTCATATTTATTGGGCCAGCTGAAATAAAAGAGCATCGCCCAAGTCACTCTGCTGTTTGCAAGCTGGCAGACTGTCCTCACCATCAGCTATTCCGATTACCACTGAGCCACTGGGCACATCTTTAGCAATTCATTCCCCCGCCCTGCTGCCCCCAGAAAGGGATAGAAGCAGGAAGCCATTTGCTGTGAAAATTGCCTGCCACATCATCTGCCAGCCATTTTTTTGTTGCTGTTGGATGAGGGCATGCAAAAGTTTGTGCTTCTGACAGTGCTGTGAAAAGTTTGTTTTTCAACAATCCACTTGTAGGAGTGACTCGATCGGTCAATTTCTTCCAAAAAGACGAAACCAGGCTTTTACGCATGTGATAAACCCAGGCTCATTGACCAGGAATTCTGCCCTGGGCAGGACCAGGCGTTCAGAAGATCAGGAGTACAAATTCAACATGGGTTGTGGAGGAGAGTCACAGTGAAAAAGGGTAACACTGGCTCTATTCTCTTGCAGGAAAGGAGGTGGACTTTCAAAACCAGGGGACGAAATTCCCTGGAACTCCCCCCACCCTCTCCTCCCTGGACATCATGTTTAGCACCTCCCAAGGTGCTGAGTCATGCTGCGTCACAGTAGTGGAAGCCATCTTTTCACCCAGAATGCCCCTTGGGATGGCACCACCTAGCAGCATGACGATGCATGGCACTGTGAAAGCCAACGTGGCACAGGGGTTACAGTGTTGGACCGGGGCTGGGGCAGCTGGGTGCTAGTCCCTGCTTGAACGTGAAGCTCTCTGGGTGAGTCTGGATCAGGCACTCTCAACTTAACCTTCCGGACAAGGTTGTTGTGAGGACACAAATGGAGAGTAGGAGAACCTTGTAAATCACCTTGGTTCCTTGCAAGAGCAAGGTGGGAGAGAAATTGCATGTAGCTGCAGCAGCAGCAGCAATAATGCGCAACAGGTTAATCAGCAAGGTGTCCAGGAGCAACAGGAAAAGGGCATTTTGAACCTGGCCAAGTCTCCCTTTCACAGTTTACAAATGGAGGTGTAAAAGTCGATGGGTGTTTGCAGTCCTGTGGCTGGGAGGATTCTCTCCCCACATCTGTCCTTTCCCTTTCTTGTTTCTTGGGACCATACAGCTCCCATTTTACTCCTTGCCAATCCTTTTCACTAGGAACATTTCTGGAAGTAGTGCTGGATTTGGAGATGCCACCAATTGCCAGCCACTCCCTGAAGTTTAATTGCATCTGTCCCCTGCCCCCCCATCACTGATGCACACACCCAGGAATGGACTGGGGGAGGGAAGACAGCCTTCTTTCAGCTCAGGGCTGTTCTGCCTAACTCGGATTGGATAATTGGAATATTCTGATCTGGTAATCAAATGCTAAATTGCATTTTTGGTGGGCTTCTGTCTGCAAGAGGGGCCACACTTTCTGCATATTTTAACCACTAATGTATTTTGTGCAAGTAAGTGTGCAAAACTACCGTGGCTCCAGAACAATTTATTTTATTTTATTTTATTTTATTTACACTTGTATGCTGCCAACAGGGATCTCTAGGCAGCTTACAACAATAATCAAAACAGAATTCTTAAAAGCAATAAAGCAGTAAACACATTATATAAAACATGATAATAAAATGGCAACAGCATCATAGTGATTATTTAAAGATGTGGTGAGTTAAAAGGACAATCATATAAGTTAAAATCAGTTGTTAAATACGTAGTAAAGGGAAATGCTTTTGCCTGGCTGCCAATCTGCACAAATTGTGATTTGCACAAATTGCGACTTGCACAAATTGGCTGATGCTATACGAATTGCACTAAAGCCACGTGGTTTGCTGAACAGAATGGAGAGGACATTTTCCAGTCAAGACCAAGTAGGCATGCAGTGTGACTATGTTGCCTCCGAATCATGAAAGCTAGGCTTGTGCGGTCGATTACACCCCCAGAGTCTCCTTGCAGTCTGCCTTTGCCTTTCTTTGCACGGGAAATGAATAGAAAATGTAATCAGCAAGTCAGGATTTGGGTCCCATCTATCTCAAGAGATAATAAAAATCCACAAGGAGGAATGCTGCATAGCAGGCCAATCTATGGACAGACAGGGAACTTTTCTCCTTATTTGCGGTGGATGGGAGGATCATAATTTAATCTGGGTATGTGCCAGGACCAATCTGAGGAGTCCACTCTTCCAGATGGAAGTCTGCTCTCCAGGTAGGCGAACGCTCATGACTAATGCACTGCATGGGACCCTTGAGCAGCACTCTACTCGTGAAATGAACAGTCAAAGAGCCCGCCGTTGCAACAAATGAAAAGAATAAATTTAAATTAAAGTCAAATAGGAGAAGTGAGAGGGAAGGGGAAGTCCGCGCTGGCGGAGACCAATGGTCTTAACAAGAACATTCATTTTGATTGTGCAGCTGGGAAATAATTACCCCGGTGCCGAAGTTCAGGCATTGCCTCTGAAGGTAGACGGCTAGGTGGGAGGTGACTTGTGCTCCTTGCTTGTGAGGAGCCTTGTGATGCAGGGAAGAATACACTGCTAGCTTGTTGTAGCTGCCCCAGGCCTGAAGGCTGCCCAACACAAGCCTGCCCTTGCTTATGTCACCTGTAAGCCTAGTGATTGGCAGAGCTGCTGTGACATCAGGGAATGTCTGGCGATATTCCGTGGCTGCTGAAGGAGGGGAAGATAAGGCAAAGGATGCTGAAAATAAGGACACCTGCAGTGTGGAAATTCTGGGGGAAAGGGACTGGAAAAGGGGGAATAAAAACAGAAAAGCTCTTTGGGCAGGGCACCCTGCCCGGAACGATGGGCACTCGAGGTTGGCTTGTTTATGAAGAAAGGCCAGAGTTTCAGGACCTTGGATAGTTCCAAGTTTTCAATAAGACTTGAAATTCAGTGGAGGCTTTTGAACTCTGTCGGACCAAAGAACCCCACTCTGAAAAGCAAAGGAACTTAATGGGGATCTTCTCTTGCCTAGCACCAAGCACTTCATCAAGTTTCAGTCTGTTCATAGGCCGCACTCCCTGCTCTCCTCCAGGGCTGATGTACCAATTGGAACATGCTCATCTATTGAGTTTTGCTCCCCTACCAATTTTACAGTGGCGTTCTGACCTCAAAATGTGTTCCAAATCGCATATGGAAATGCATAAAATATTTTATTTAATATTATTCAGATTTATTTAAGCTGCTTCTCCACGGCTTGACATCTTTACACTTCCGAGTGGTTTACATAAAAACATGTACAATGCAAAAACAAATATAAAAATGGTATAGAATGATAAGTACCTTTAAAACACTGCAACAAAGACAGTAAAACAGAGCAGCGCCCTGAACAATTACAAATCAGGCAAAGTCTGAATCAGCAAAAGCATTTTAAAATGCACCTCTTGAACCACAGATGGGATACGCTTAGAAATGCATCTTTTGAACGCATTTCTTTTGTAGAAATACATTCAATCATGCCTATTTAACGAAGGATTTTCATGCAGATTTTTTAAAAGTCACAGATTAATGCAGAAATTGGATGAAGCAGACTTTTGAATAAACACATGTGTGGTGACACAGGCCAGAATCAGATGGCTAGGCTGGCTGTACAGTTAGCAAATGAGATTCTACATGATTCAAAATGTAACACAGGTGTTGTTTGACAGTAAACAGGGGCACAAGAAGCTGCTGCAGGATAAGTCAAACTCTTCCTCCGTCTAGCCCAATATGGTTGACCCGAACCGCTGCAGTGGTTCTCCAGGTTCTCCAGCAGGTGTTTTTTTCAGCCCCACCTGGAAATGCAGTGCGGGGTTGAATGGGCGACTTTCCGCAAACAAAGGAGGTGCTCCAACATGGAACTTGCAATCTCCACAAACGTCTCTGCAGAGTTGCAGGTGTGCTATCTATGTGTTTACAGGCCTACCCGAGACAGTGAGGAGGAAGAGGATGATGAGAAGAAAGGCAGAGGGTGCACCCTCCAGTACCAGCATGCCATGGTGCGTGTTCTGACCCAGTTTGTGGCGGAATCGTCCGAGCTTGGCGGCCAGCTGACGTACATGATTGGCTCTGAGTGGCAGTTCGACATCACCGACCTCGTCGCTGAGTTCATGAAGGTGGAGGAATCCAAAGTAGCCAAGCTACATGGAGGCCGAATTCTGATTGGACGGGAGCAAGGAATTACAACGGTTCAGGTACGAAGGTGCGGCTGTATGTCTGTAGAAAGCTTAGCTGCCGAGCTGCTTTGCAGGGAAACTGGCACTTCCTGAGTTCACGCCCTGTACTGTAATTTTCACGGAAGTAGATCTACTGACTTGTCCTTCCGTGACAGTGATTCCCAACCTGGGGTATGTGTACCCCCAGCAGTATGAACCAGGGCATTTAGGGATGCAGGTCATGAGTTGTGAAATTAATTAAACATTATGATGAGGTGCAGAACACATTTTCTTCAGTATATAACCTTGAGAAAAGCCCCTTTCCATTGCTTTGTTATTTTGGTCAATGGTGGGAATTGGTGAGAGGGCTTTCTCTTCTTATACCTTCATAAAAATAAATACCATAGTAAACTGAATGCAGTTCCAGATTTAAAACTGTATCTTACATCAGTTGAACCTGATTTCCAAAAACTGTGTCTCAAAACAAGCTCAAGGATTGCATGAAACATTTGTTGCATCTAAAATATTTGCTCTGTTTTATAACTATCAAAGCATATGACATTTTTCAGTTGTTAATAAATTAAACTAGCAAATTTATTAATTAAAGTAATATAGTTTTTATGTAATCTGGGCTGTATTTACTTGAATTCCTTGTATCTTTGAGTTTTGTATGTAAATATATGCATGTACTGTCTGTTCATCTTATTATTCCATTTTATTTACAGTTACAACACATAAATGTGAAATAGCAGCAACTATATTAATTGTAGATGTTTTGCTAATCTAAGGGATGCAATTTATGGATATGGGCTGCCCAGCCATATCCAAGTTAAAAAAGTTGGGCCTGCTATTCTAGGACCATGGTCATAATTTGTCTATAATCTAAAATGTCCCCAGAATTCAGCCTCTAGCCTTTACTCCCCCCATCATAAACCAAATATGTCTGATGCCCAAACATACCCTAGAGACTTCATAGGAATAGTTCTATATTGTACTTTTGACTTCTAACAATAGGCCCCAAACAAAGGAACACAAGAAAGTTCAGTGCAGCTCCGAGTCTCTCTTTGAACGCAAAGTTTCTTAGCTAAAAAATCCAGCAGGCAGAATTAAAATCCACCCAGTGAAGGCTTGGCTTTGATTTTTTGAAGTTAGTAGGCCAAACTATTCTTATGCAGAGAAAGGGTCAGCGGGCCAAGAATTGTGATGCAGATTTTCTGTGACACATAAGTGTTAGGTGGGACTAAACCTTAAATTATCTGTATTTGCTGAGAGCTGAAAGCTATTCTTAAGCTGCTTGAAGAAACCTCCTGGGAAAAAAATCAGCCAGAACAAAAGCTTTTCATATCCAGCATTTTCCTAGCCTGGGGCGCTTTCATCGGGGGTCAACAGTGACCCCAAATGTGACTAGTGCCAGTTTTCTTTTGTTAATGCAGCACGAAGGGTAATACAGAGGAGAGATCAAAGCAGAGGAGACACCTAGCATGTCCTGGTGGGCTTTCCACAGCTGCAAACTAGATGGACTCCGTACAATATCCCAGTAAGCAAGTTCTTATGCCCCATGACTTACTGCAGATTTCATGCACCGCTTTCTGCAACAAGGGTTGCAGCCTGCAAATTTCCTTACGCAGGATGTCATCAAGAGGGTGACCCTAAGCCAGAGATGGCAGCATTTCTTTTGGCCTGAGGGCTGAAGTCTTGTGGCATGTAAGGCCGAAGGCTGACATATGGGATGTGTGCTTATAAAGCAGGAGGAGGTTGCTTCCCTGAGCAATTCTGCAGAATGCCACCTTCCAATAGGTTCACTTTGGTCATTGGGTCAGAAACAGGTTGCAAGTCCACCAAGCTTAGATGGAACAAATTTCCCATCGCTGCTTGTCCCTCCTGTGGGAATAATGGGATTAGACACAGGGCATCTCTGATCCCTGTTTAGCCACAGCATCCCATCTCTGGCTCTGGGCTGGCTGATGGCTCTTTCATGGGAATCTGTCTTTCTTTTTAAAAGGTCCTTTCTCCCCTCTCTGATTCCATTTTGGCCGAGAAGACAGTGATTGTCCTGGAAGATCGAGTGACCATTACGGACCTTGGAGTTCAGCTCGTGGCAGGCTTGTCCCTCTCTCTCCAGACAAGTAAAGGGAACAGGAGGGTGATCGTAGCGACGGCATCGGCAGCAGATATTCTTCATTCACCAAAGCAGGTGAGAGGGGGCTGGGTTCAAGACTAAAGACTTGCCATCAAAATCAATTAGAAGAGCAGAGTAGCATAATTTCATCAGTGACTGAAAGGCCACGAGATAAACAGAGGATGTCAGAAGGAAGAGAACTCAAGGGACAAGCTCATCTATGCTGCAGGTAAATACCCACAGCCCCCAGTGAAATTGAGGGATGCATCTACAAAGCTTGGCTTGGGTCTAGGGTTAGGATTAGGGGCAGGGGAGCAAAGTTGGAAAGTGGTTTCACATAAGTGCAAGTGTAGCAAGTCTGCATCCGTGTACTTGAAAAGCAGAAAGGTGGGACGATGTAGATGAAGGATTCTGCTTGTCTGTAACGCGGTATATGAGGGCTAGAAACATCAACTTTATTTTTAAGAGAAAAGAATGCATGCTGAGGTGCTTAGGGGGAGATAATCCGAGGTCAGCTTCCTCAGCCTTCCTCCATTTCCACCACAAAGAGTAATTGGATCTCTTGAATGCAGAATCGTGCTTGGAATCTGATCATGGCTACAATCCCCACATTTGGGCCTCAGTTGGGAAAGCAAGGCTTCCCCTTGAAGGGAAATAGCAGCTCCTGAAGACCAAGAAAATGGTGCCAAGGGTTATTCCTCTCCTCCAATGCTGTGATCCCCATCCTAAATGTTATTTTTATTTCTATTTTTAGGATTAATTTATTGTAAACCATCCCGAGGCATTTAAGTTTGGGACGGTATAGAAAAGTTTTAAATAAATAAATAAATAAATAAAACAATAAGCCTTCCCTGCTCTGTGGCTGCCATTTTCTTGAAAGAAAGAAGAAAGAAAGCAAGCAAGCAATTGTATTTTTATGTAAGCTATGCAGAGAGATTTTCTTCAACACAGTCAAAAGCATGTAAATGCGTGAAAGGAATGGTCCCATCGAGACAGTCCAGTCCTCCAAGCTCAGAGGACTTGGGTCATCCCAGGCAGGGCAGAAGGAACATGGAGGTGAAGGTCAACTCCAGACCCTTTGCACCATGCAAAGCACAGCGATAGCCAATTTCGGCCATCCAAGTGTCATGACTTGGAGTGCAAGGCAGGGAATGTGAGGCACAAGTTGGCTATCATGGCGCTGCCTGTTTCCTCGACTCTCTGCACCTCTGAATGCCCCTGGAAACCTGTCCCTGAGGTCACTTTTGTGACTTGAAGGCACCACAAGTGTGTCTCCTTCCGTGCTGCCTCTGACCATGCCAGGGGAGAGTGGTCCAAGGTAGGAGATGCAGCTCTCTGGGAAATCTCATGACTGTCCAGACTTTTTAGTACTGAAAGGGATTGCATCGTAAATTGATACATAAAATCAAAGAAATTTGACCGTCACTTTCTTGCTTATTAGAGCCTTCAGTGATGGCACTATTTCAGGCAGTGCAGCCGCTCAGCTTTTGTGCTTGTATCTCTCCACTCCCATTTCCTACTGTAGGAAGCTGCGGTCAGTGCTTGGATTTTGTTCAGTGACGGCACTGTGACACCCTTGGACATATATGATGCAAAGGACTTCTCTCTCACCATCACATCACTGGATGAGATGGTGGTCTCTGTCCACCAAAGCCAAGAGGATGACTGGCCTGTGGTGGTGGCAGAAGGGGAAGGCCATGGTCCGCTCGTCAAAATCGAAATGGTGATCAGTGAACCTTGCCAGAAGTCAAAGCGGAAGAGCAGTCTGGCAGTTGGAAAAGGAAGTATCAAGGTCAAGTTTGGTCAGAAGGATGCTGACCACAAAGGGGATGCCAATGATGTGGAAGATGCTGAGGCTGGCTATAAAAGCCACGGGGACAATTCTATTGAGAAGTCATTGGAGCAGGAAAGGTCGGGGCAAGACTGGTCCAAGCCTGGAGCCTCCATGAATCAAGAAGATATGACCAACCAAAGCACAACTTCTAAGCCTCCCATCCAGCAGAAAAACACTCATGGAGATATCCAGATACACGGTGGCCCAACCTCCTTTACTAGTTTTCCCATGCAGGTTGATGTCCCTGGGCAGAACAATCCCAGTGACCTCACGTTTGCATCCAGGGGTTTGACGGATCTCGAGATCGGCATGTACGCTCTCCTGTGTGTCTTCTGCTTAGCCATCTTAGTCTTCTTAATCAACTGTGTGGCATTTGCTTGGAAGTACAGGCACAAACGGTTTTCCGTCAGTGAGCAAGGCAACATCCCACACTCCCATGACTGGGTGTGGCTGGGAAACGAGGTGGAACTCCTGGAGAATCCAGTGGACATCTCGCTCCCCTCAGAGGAGTGCACCACCATGATAGACCGAGGGATGCACTTTGAGGAGAGCAATTTCCTCCTCAACGGGAGCTCTCAGAAGAACTTCCACAACCAGATCCTTCGGTCCGCAGAATATGTTTGTGAGAAAGATCTCAAAAATGAACCCATCAATCCTCCTGGGCCCAAGCGGAAAAGAGTCAAATTCACTTCCTACACCACCATCCTGCCAGAGGATGGTGGACCCTACACCAACTCCATTCTCTTTGACAGTGACGATAATATCAAATGGGTGTGTCAAGATATGAACTTAGGAGATTCCCAGGAACTTAGAGACTATATGGAACGGCTGCAGGACAATATGTAAAACAAAGACAAAAACACACAATTATATAAATATATGAACTTTCTTATGTTTGTATTCACCTTTATGCCTTCTGTTTTAAGGATGAGGGTCCAACCCAGCCAGCAATAGGAGAAGGCTCTCCGCATTTTTGGGAGGTCCAGCGATAACAACTTTGTATCCATTTGGTCAAGTGCAGGAAAATACTGGTGGTGTCACCCCCTGTTTCATCAGAGGGTGTACACACCTCCAGAGCAACGACATGCAAACCTTGGAGGGGGTGCATGGAGCCAGCTATTGGGTTGTACCCCTGGATGCCGATCCACCTGCACACGGACTTGGAGAAGATGGGTTGGTGTGTCATGTTATGATGAGTTACTACTTTGGAAAATGAACAATTTTGGGGGTGGGGTGGCAATTTCTTTTCTAGCAAACACTCTTTATAAAAGCACAGTAAATATTCTCTGCTTACAGCCAGAATCTAGGCTCCTCTCGAAGGATCAGAATGAATCGGCCTCATTGAATCTGTTTATAAGAAATACAGGCAGATACATCTTTTTTTTTCTCCTTTCCTTCTCAATAATATATATATTTATCCTGGTGATTAATTTGTTTCACTGTACTATTTATATAGCTTTCTTGATTTTAGGATATATTTACATAATTTCTTTGGAAGAGCCTTTTCCCACTCTGGTTGTACCAAAGTATACTGCAGTAGTTTCCGATTAGGGCTGCATTGTTTGCTGAATAAATCAGATACAAATGTGAATGATGGAACATGTGCCCCATTACTAATTGGGCAGATTTCTCCAAAAAAGTTAAGGACTCATTCCTATGTACTTTTAGACAGAAAAGGTCCTAAAGCTCCCATTATTGGTGTCGGATGCCTTTTTTCTGTCCTGAATTGCATGGGATTGCACCTGGAATGTTTTCAATGAACGTACTTAACAATGCATCTTAGTGAAGGCATTTCCCCTTTTTTCTCACACGTTTGAGCAGTGGTGCACTGGAGGGATACCTGGTAGATGTGCAGCCCCAAAACCCTTTTCAGTGAAAGAATGGGACAGATTCTCCTCGCATTCCCACCTGGGGAGGTTAGAATCCAAGAAAGCCAAACCTGCCAAAATTCTCTGACTTCCACCTTGAAGCTTGTTTCAACACGAGGCCATACCAGACTGCAACTTTGGGTTTTTTTTCCTTAGCCTATGATTATCCATGTGTATTTTTGTGCATATTTTTCCAACTGTATGCATCAAGTGTGTGCATCTTTGAAATGTACACAGTCTTATCCTGTGGATTAAAGCATATTTGTGCACATTTCCCCAAAGTACTCATTTCTTTATGCACATTTTTCAAATGTACACTTGCTGTTGAAAGTGTCTTTTTAGACCACAAATCACTTTGCACGATCCGAAAGAGGGGTACTTTGACTTCAGCGTCCCTAGGGGGCAAAATCAGTAAATCCAGACCAAATATATCTAAAATGTATTACTCAGCATAAAGGAAACCAGAGAAAACGATTAAGCAGAGGCTGGCTAATTCTTACCTTTCCTTTGATGGAGTTTCTTTTTCATGGTAGCTGTTTAAATGATAATTTTTGCAAAGCTGTTTGCCTTATATGTTAAAAATGAAAGCAGAGGCTTAGTGAAAGCTCAACATGTTACACAAGTGGAGTAAAAACTGCAGTTTGCTGCAGTAAAAACAAACTTTACTGAGATTGATGGAACTTACTCCCAGATAGCTCTGCATAGGATGCTAATAAATTGGGCATTTTGCTCAGCACTGCTTCTTTGTGGGGTGTATGTGTGTGTGTGTGTTGAAAGCCGATCTGGATATCTTGGTAGACCACTGGGGGAGAAGAGCAAGGGTTTTGAGAGTTGCTGGCTTCTCATCCTTTAAAAATTGCAGGTTAAGCTGCAAATGTGAGCAGAAATTCTTACCATGACTAATCACTGTAAAATCTGAGAATCAGTTGATTTTCTTTGACCAAGCAAGTCGTTAAGTAACTTTCCTGTCCAGTTTGAGAGCGCTATGCTGAAATGCCTGACCTGTAGAAACTCGGAGGTAGATTTATAGTTGTAAAAGTTTTTGCTTCCTGAATTCACATTTTGAACTTGCTCCACCTCCTTCCTTGCACACCTGGACACATTTCTCTAGGTAGGGATGCACTGATGCTGGGGAGGTCAGCTTAAGTTCAAGAGACTTTCTGCTTGCTTCCAATCCAAGGATTGGAAGTGGGCTAAGCCAGGCTGTTCCCTCCCTCATAGATGTCTTCCTCTGAGAAAAATGGTTTGCATATTTTCTTCTAGATACTACATCAATTTGCACAAATTGCACAATTTGTGCAAATGCTATTTGTGCAAATACCATGTCCTACCTGATTTGCACAAATCAGATGCTGGAAACCCCATAGTTTCATTAGGATTTCCACGAAGCATGCTTGACCTGTATGATTTTTGGCTTCCGATTTGTGCTCATAACACAAATAGTACAATTTCCTCAAATTTCCTTCTTTCTTTTTTTAATATGCAATGCATGGAACATCTTAGGGATGAAAGTCCATCAGCTGGCTCATCTCAGATTCTTCACCCCTCATTGGACTACTTGCATGCCCCTATATCTGGGTTCTAGTAAGTGAAGTTTCCTGCTGGGTATGCAGTATTTTGATGAGCTCTGCTACTCCACCACTGTACAGGAGGGTACCTCTTGTTTAACATACAAGATGCCTCTCCTAAGATGCAAAATTGAAAAAGCCAAACAAAAAGTATGCTTTGTTCTTCTCCACCACTGTGTTTTGCTTATATGCAAATTTATACTGGACTAATCAATTCATTGGGGTGCAGGTAGTGCACTGGTTTAAACCGCTGTGCTGCTGGGCTGGTTGATCGAAAGGTCGCCGGTTCGAATCTGCACAATGGGGTGAGTTCCCATTGCTCCGTCCCAGCTCCTGCCAACCTTGCAGTTCGAAAGCATGCAAATGCAAGGAGATAAAAAGGTACCACTTCAGTGGGCAGGTAACAGCGTTCCATGCACTTCGGTGTTTAGTCATGCCGGCCACATGACCACAGAGACCGTCTGCGGACAAACGCTGGCTCCCTCGGCTAGGAAACAGAGATGAGCACCGCGCCCTAGAGTCAGGCATGACTGGACTTTAATGTCAAGGGGAAACCTTTATCTTTACCTTTAATCAATTCATTAACTGGTTAATCCATTAAAACTCATAGGACTGATTCATTCGATTTTCTTTAAATTATCTGACAGCCCTAATTTGTATGTTTGAAGGTTTGTTTTTGTAGTTGCTTGGCATTAGTCCCTACTGAGATCTCTTCGGTTTCTTTCATTCTTAGAAAAATACAGAAAAGGTGCAAATCTTTCACTAGAGGAAGTTCTATCTTCTTACTGGGAAAGTAGATATACATTTTTAAAGAAAAAAGTGGCTGGGAAGCAGGAGGCTGAGAAGAGAGTATTTTACCAACCATTCTGCGTTTTGACTTTGAATGCATCCCCCAAATTGCTGCTCTCTAAAAATTTTGGACTACAGCTATCCTCCCTGACCATTGGCCATGTTGGCTGGGGCTGATAGGTTTAGGACAACTTTGGGGAAGGATGGTTTACATTACCAAAATCTGATGGCCCATGATGTACCCACCATGTTGGATTAAGCAGGCCTGGCCTTTGTCAATGCCTGGATGGGTGACCAACCACTTGGGAACGCCATGTACATCACCTCAAGATCCACTGTGGAAGAATAGTAATAAATAACTTATAAACACATTAAGCCCATGGGAAATTGAGAAAGAACTGCAGTTAAAAGTGAAACAAGATCAGATTAGGACAACTCTTCATCTACACTATGGTCATAAAACAGTGCGCAAGCTTTTGAGTTGTTCAGAGTACTTTATCACACAAGGTGGTAAACAAAATAAAATTGAAATGTGGGGATGGAAAAATGACTGATGTTTATTTATAGCTGACCATCTTGCAAAATTACAATCACCACATTTTATAGGCTAGAGATAAATTAACAAGGATACTGCTGACATTCAAAATAGGCTATATCAAGAGCTGATGCATGTTTAGCTTGACCCTGGAACATCTGAGTTACAGGGCCAAAATAAAGAATGGTCAGCTGTCCAACTCTGAAAACACAGAACCATCCTATTGTGACCATGAACCTGGGGGACCCACTACTCACTCAGTGGGGCTTCGGCACTTCTAAAGGTAAGCTTGAGTCCTGAACAGGGCAGATCAGTAGAACCTGTTCCACTTCTGGTTATTTTTGGGTTGATTTTAGAAGCTCCAGTGCCACCGTTGGGTGTTCTGACTGGGAAAAGGAGAAAAGCCATTTTGAAGCTGGCTTAATCTAGCTGTCTTAACCTAGCTCAGCATCCCCAAGGCCAAAAATTGTGCCGAATACTGTGTGCTCCAGAAAGCCTGAATGCAGGCCATGACAATGGTTGAGACAAAGGAGATGGAGATATGATTGTTTGGCTATTGTGTTGTATAGACCTGGGGAGAGAAGGAGATGTGTACTGAACGAGGCTCTGGTGCTGTGCAGTTGGAAAGGCTCTTGGTTTCCTCTCTCATGCTCCTCCAGATGTTGTGGGACTATCACTCCCATTGGCCCCGGCCAGCATGGCCAGTGCTGAGAGATGGGTGTGCGTGTGTTGTAGTCCAACAGCAACCCGTGCCCTGGCATTACTTTTCTAAGGATGACCATCCAGCCTATGGAAAACAGCGGGTTCCACGCTGCTTGGAAGGTGGGTTAGTGGTTGGTTTTCCTCCAAAAAGTGCCATTGGGAAAAAAGTATTCATCCTCTTCCCTCATTCAGCACCACAGCTTTGAACTGATATTTGTGAAAATCTGTGTATGTTGTTTTCAAGACATACTTCAATGCACACATTAGGGAACATGATAACCTGAAGAGTCTGATCCTGCCCAATCTTGGAAGCTAAGCAGGGTTGGGCTGGGTTGTGGTCTGGATGGGTGGCTTGAGTCCTTCATTGGGCAGGCGGTTGGGCCTGATGGCCTGCTAGGCCCCTTGCAACTGTTGTATGATTCTGAGCATTTTTGGCACTCATTTTTAAGTTGCACATTTGCGGGCTACTGTGAGCTGTGACGAAGGGTGCCATGTTGTGTGGATTTCAGCTGACTGTCATAAGTTGGAATGAGTTATGATCTCAGAGAAGCCACCGGCATGGTGAGGGAGGGAGACCTAAGGATCCCCAGCTGTGAAGTCAGGGTCATTTTGTGAATAGCAAAATGTGTGAGGTGGACTTAAGGAAGAGAGGAGGAGGACTGGAGTTTGGGGAGCTGTGCTGAGGACATCTGACAGATCTGGACTCCTAAAACAGATTCCTGACACATCCCTAAGTCTGAGCCCCTCAAGAGCCATCCTAAGCCCAGGTGGATCAGTACTTCAGGCAACCTCTGGCACAGGTCTATCCAAATTTGAGCTAGCTAAGTTCCACCACTTTCAGTACTAAAGAAATGCCACCAGGGACAACTATTGTTGTAGGTAACATTATTCTGAAGGACTCCTTTGTGCTTTGAAGCAAGAGGGAGATACGAAGGAGGAAGGAGGAGGGAAATATTCATTTGATAAGCTTTCAGGATATTCAGCCAACAATTAAAAGATCTCTATTTTAACATATTTTTAGACAGTCAAAGCTTTGAAACTGTCAAGATCAAAAGACATCTAGTGCAGTCTCTAGATTAACCTTGCATTTTGATTGCTTTGCTCTCCAGTAGGAGTTCTATTACCCTTTCCCAAGAACAAACCTAGAAAAAACGGCTTTTAGTAGTAGTTAATTATTTAAGCAGTTAAAATAGCCACACTTTGAAATTTCTGCAAACCTAGAAATCAGGATTCATGTCATTTTCACAGCCTACTGTAAAATAAGGGCATGTTGAAGTGTGACTTTGATTTCTTGCAGGGGCTTTTTGTTCTAATTCCAAAACACTGCTGCAAATTCAATTCCAAGCCTGCACCAAAATACAACAGGCATGGAGATTATACACATTCAGACCTAGTCCCAGCATAATAATATGATTGTGTGGCTAATATGAGCCAAGCATATGTCCAAGCAACATCTTTCACAGCCCCACAGCTTGGGAAATGGAACGCCGACCTATCAGAATTCTATGTTGCACCCAGAACATGGAAAAAAAGCCATTTTTAAAGTATCTATGGGTGCGGAGGATGGAGATCTGCTGTATTTGTGCTTTAAGCTGAACCAGCTCCTGGACACTTAAAAAAGAAGACACTGAGGAAATTCGCACAAACTAAGATGTTGCAGAAATCACACAGGAATGATGTAGTGTTTTGGTGTCTGATTTGCGCAAGCCACATGATTTGTGCAAATTCTCTTTGCAGTCTTTTTTCAATGTGTAAATCACAGTCAGTCTTTGACCCATCCCATCTTGGCCCACTTCCCATTATTGGACCAGAAGAGGGTAGGGGATATGTTGGGCCCAAACAGGCTTGAATGACCCCTGTTGGCAGATCTCTTATCTGTACTGTGTTCAGATATGCTGTTGTATGTCTCAGCATTTAAGCTTTGATGGATCCATTGCATCAAAGCATGGAAATAAGTATATTGTGGGGTGCCCAGATATTTAATTCTGTGTGCATTGAATCGAACATCTGTGCTTCATTGATAAGGGGGTGCTAGAACCTCAGACTTGAAGGCCAAACCCTGCCCTCCAATTCTAGGGTTTCTCAAAAGACTCCACACCCTTTCCCAGGCCTCAGCTGTTTCTCGCAACCCCCAAACATTCAATGGTTTCCCAAATTTTGTTGATTACATCTCCATTACTTTTAAAATATTGAAATGCTTCTCCTAAGGCTGAGTTACTGATAGTAAGAAACCTTAAGCTAAAATAGGCTTGGTAGTTTTGGTCCTTCTCTTTTGCCTTTACCTCCCCCTTCCCTGGGATGTGGTCCCCAAGAATCTTCTTGAAATTTGGCCCTCAGGGTTAAAAAGAGTTCAACATCCCCTGTATTGGTGGTTTGCTAAGAGTGAAGGCCTACACATTTCTCTTCAAAGGTCAGTCCCTCTGAGTTCCCTCTGGGACTTTCTCAGAGGATGTGCATCAGATTGTAGTCGCAGAATGTTTTTGGCAGGCATGGATTCAGGTTGGAGGGTCATTTTGGTAAAGTGCCCCATGGCAGGGCTTCTGTAACAATCCCTCCCTCTCATTCCCCCAGGTGCCTCATTTCTCCCCTGGGTTTAATTGGAAAGCACATTGGGGGAATTTTACAGTAGGGTAAAATTCAATAAAGAAGCATGTCAAAATGCATAAATTCAGAGAAGGGAGATACCAAAATACATATGTTTGTGGAAATCATAAACATTCATTATATGAATGCATAGTTTAGACAAATAATATACACAAATGTGTGCACATATTTTAAGTGAATTCAATTTTATTTTTTTGTATAGCCAGTGGATATGGGGATGCAATGAACTAAATTTAAGAAAGGAAAACCAGAAGCAGAACTTGACTGATTCATCAATCTCTAGGAAGGATGTATGTTCTGGAAAATGGTTCTGGTAGTTGTGGTAGGATGAACTCCGCCAGTCCGGCTGAGAGATGGTCCATGGAGCAGGAAACCCATATTATGGTCCTTCCAAATTGGAAAATAACTCAGGTCACCTACCTTGTGTCTCAGAAACAAATTCAATTGAGTTCGATGGGGTTTACTCTGAAGAAACTGGTTATAGTGGGATGCAAATTGTGTGGATCACAGATCCTGCTGGAGGACCACTCCAGTCAGCCTTGGCCAGTATATTCACTGGGTGTTGAGATATAAGAGTCTGTCCCAGCTTGGTGCACTCCAGAAATGTAGGGCTGGAATTCGAGCAGCCCCAGAGAGCAGAGTTCACTGGGGCTGCTGGGAGTTGGAGCCCTACACATCTGGAAGGTGCCAGGTTGGGAATGGCTTCTGTAGAGCAACATCTGCCAGGCCTCTTGCTGGACACTCCTGTACTTCCCAGTGTCCTATCCATGTCCTATAAATCCCATTGAATTCTATGGGATTCATTGTAGAGCTGATCTATACAGGATTGCACTGCAAACTCTGGAAGATGCTTCAGCTCAGCCTTTCCAGCCTGGTGACTCCCAGATGTTTTGACCACATTTTCATGTTTGCTGACTATTGGCAACAATGTCTGGGTCCATATGTGTGATTAAACAGAATGCAAGATTTCTGGATAGAAAGATGAATGAATGAATGAATGAATGAATGACTGAATGAATGAATGAATGTTCTAACCCTGGAAATATGACAAGAGATTGCCAATTATCAACAACACAACAGGAGAAAATCATGAATTACTGTGACTGGGTTTTGTTTTGTTATTAAAAGGGAATATTTCAAAGCTATAAACAGAGATGTGATTCCTGCTTATCATAACCCTACCAGAGCCTCTGTGCCTTTGTGCCACAAAGGAATTACAAACTTATTAAAAATACTGACAAAAGTCTCCGACGAAGAGAAATCATCTTGGGAACAGATGTCACTGAACGCACTGCAGAAATCAAACTCTGTTTTGGGAAACAAAAATAACCCTCTCTCAATAGAAAATTAATTTTGATGGCAGACTTTATTTTATCCTCAATGTATTGCAGAACAGGGTGTTTTATAAGCGCTATTTATTTTAGTTTTGGAGTAAATGAAAGGTAGGAGCCAAACAAACAAATGAATGAGTGCATGTTTGGATTAATCTCTGACACATGGCCAGTAGGAATTCTTAATTATTATAATGTCTGACTCTCTGTCTGTCTGCCTGTCAAACCGTCCATATGTCTGTCTCCATTCTGTTTTTCTGTTTGCCATGCAATTCCAGCCCTCCAAATAATTTAGATGCAATCTCATGCGTGTTTAGCCGGCAAAAAGATCTGCAAATTGCATCATGCTCCAGGCAGCTCCAGGTTGTGCCTTTTGCGACTCTTCTTTGTGGCTTCCACCGCACCACCAGTGTGAATGCATTTACTGAGAAACATGTGGCTGAAGTGAAGGAACTGAAGACTGTGAGGAACCACCCAGGCTGCAGTTGCAGAACTAGGGGTGGTCTGAGAAACTCTAGTCAAGTCAAAATTCTCAGACAATGAAAGGAAGGACAGAGTAAACGAGAGGAGCAATTTAAGAAAATGTTAGGAGAAACCTACCTAATGCTTCCCTTGTTCCCCATCTCTTCCGCGTTTGGTGAATTACCTGGTGGAACATGAAGGTAAAGCAAAAAAGGGATGGGCCACCATTCCATAGAAGAACTTACGCTTCACATGCAGGATGTGTCAGGTTGGATCCTCTCAACTCCAGGTGGGGATGAGAAACCTGGAAGAACTGCTACCAAAAACGACAACTGCACTGAAGTAAGCGAGCCAATGGTCCAGCTTGAAGATGAGCTGCTTCCAATGGAACTGCCTTGCTCATCACCAAATGTGGGCAAGACACACGTTGGATAAAGCTGAATGAGTTTGGCGGAGACTGCTGGTCTTTCTCAGGAGAGCAGGGAAGGCGAGATGGGTTGTGGGGAGCAGTGTATATGTGTGTGTGTCTTTCTCTCTAAGTAACGAGTGGTCTGTTCAGCCAAGGAACCACACACACAGGACACCACGGGAGGGTTCCAGGTTGTGGTGATAAGAGACCCCCCTTCGGCTATAAACAGCCCCCTCATTTCAGTGCAAAGAACTGCACAGTATTGCTGTGCCGGGTGGTACACGGCTCTCAGCCGTTGACCCGTCAGGTCACCGGAAATCTCCACCATGGCAGAGTTGTGGGGGATTGAATTTCCCTAGCAACAATACATCATTCCCTGTTGCAGCACATAGTATTATGGGCTTGCTTGATCTTGAACAGGAAATAGAGACACAGGAACTACTACTACCTGGCAGTAGTTCCTCTATACTCCTCACTAGTCAGACCTCACCTGGAATGCTGAGTCCAGTTCTGGGCACCAAGATTTAAGAAAGATGCAGGTAAATTAGAAAGGGACCAGAGGAGGGCAACAAAAATGACCCAGGGTTTGGAAACTCTGCCCTGGGAGGAGAGACTGAGGGAACAGGGCATGTTCAGCCTTGAGAAGAGAAGATTGAGCAGGGACATGATATCCTTCTATAAGCACTTCAAAGGCTGTCACAAAGAGGAAGGCCAAGATCTCTTCTTGTTGATGCCAGAGTGTAGGACATGGAATAATCAATTCAAGTTGCAACAACCCAGATTCAGGTTGGACATCAGGAAGAGCTTCCTCACTGTCAGAGCAATATGACAGTGGAACCAGCTGCCTGGAGTGGAGGTGGGCTCTCCCACACTGGAGACATTCAGAAAGAAACTGGACAGCCCTCTGAGTGGGATGGCGTAATGTGGTGTCCTGCAACAGCAGGGGGTTGGACTCAATAGCCTTCATGGCCCTTTCCAACTCTACTCTTCTATGATTCTAGAAGCTTGGCCAAAGCTCAGAAGCTCTTGGAGGAGATGAAAGGATTTGTTGATATGGATCAGCAGGCAGCTGCCAAAAAAAATTGAGTCTTGTTGGGCCTGTGGCTATGGGGGCCAGCATGAGGAGCACATGCTCTTCAAAATTGATCACTGCGCCAAATCTCAGCAAGTGGGAAAGGATGGTGGAGAGCCCATCACATCGCTCTTGGAAATGTGGATGCAGCAGGATGGGCCAGCAGGCTCTTTGGGCACCCCAAGCACTCTGTCCTCATTCTAAGCATCCTGCTGAGCAAGGTTAGGATTCTCCCTGTTTCCATTGCCCCCCCTGAGAAAATGCATGGCCTGTCATTTGTCCTGTAGTCACGGTTTAGTGACCCATGAAATCTGAACCAGTTCATTGAGCAGAAGAGCTCAGCTGAAAAACAAAACCCCAAATTAGCAGGAAAGGCGGAGAGGGTGGGGGAAAAAAGGAGAGGAGACAGGAATGCCTCGGGTTATAGCTTTTTATTTTCCAACATTTCTCAGGCCTAATGTTCCTGATTAGTTATGAAACAATGTGTTCGTTTTGTGTTCAGCTCTGTCCTCCCTTCTCGATGTTAAAAGGTCCTCCCTAGGTAGATCTTAAAAATCCCATTTTTGGGGGAATATATTTTTTGCCTTTAAAAACAAGACTCATTGGCAGGGGGAATCCTGTAGCTTGTATCAAGAAGAAAGAAAATGGGGGGCGGGTGTCAGGAGATGTGCGGGGTTTTATAAACTTAGGAAAAGTACAGAGGGGTTTCCTTTCCTCATCTGTGCTGAGTGTTGTATATATTTTATTCCAGCTCTTCCTGTGAACTTCTAGACCTCCTTGCTCCAGTTTTATCCTCCTGTGAGGAAGGCTGGGAAATATTGCCGGGGCACCACATTAGGCTAGAACTCTGGATGGGAGGAAGAGGCCTGGAATCACAGCCAGGGAAAGCAGGGGAATGAAAGAACAAGCGTGCAACATGGAAGAGTGCAGGGAGAAGAGGGTAAGCATTCTTCCCTTGGCTGGGTTGTATTTTAAACTGGGAAAGAAAAATAGAAGCATAGAAACAGAGCGAGTCAGAAGGGGCCTCCTGGGCCATCTAGTCTGACCCCTGGCTCTAGCTGGATCAGCTCATGACATGCCTACCCTGTGCATGTCCAGTCTATCCTTGAACGCCCTTACTGTTGGGGCTTCAACCACCACCCATGGAAGTCCATTCCATACCCTGGGGGTCAAAACCATCAGGAAGTACTTCCTGGCATCCACCCTAAATCCTGGTTGCCAGATCCCCCATTGGAACGTGTCCTGCCCTCCACTGCAGGGGAAAAAAGATGAACCACCTCTGTGTTGTACTCCCTCACATACCTGTATGTTGCTAACAGGTCCCCTCTGAGTCTCCTCCTCTCAAGGCTGAAAAGACCCAGCTCCCTTAGTCTCTCCTCATGTGGCTTCCCCTGCAAACCAGCCACCATCCTAGTGGCCTTTCATTGCACTGATTCCAAACTTGCTAAATCCCTCTTGAGGGGTCCAGAATTGAACGCAAGACTCCAGCTGTGGATGCACCAGAGTTGCATAGAGGGGCAGTATTAACTCTCTAGATCTAGAAGCCACGCTTCTGGCTATGCATCCAAGCATGGTGTTCACCCTCTTGGCCACTGCATCATACTGCTGGCTCATGTTTAGCCTGTAGTTGACCAGCACCCTGAGATCCTTTTCACAAGTGCTGCTCTCCAGCCACTTGTCCCCTAACCTGTACTTCTGACACCCATTCCTATGCTCCAAGTGCAAGACCTTGCACTTATCTGCATTGAACACCATCCTGTTGTCCCCAGCCCACTTTCACAGTCTGTCTAAATCCCTTTGGATCTGGAGTATCTGCTCCTCAGAGAAATATGCCTTCTCAGATTAGAGAAGGATGGGCAATGTGTGCTCCTCCAGATGCAGATGGACCACAATTCTCCTCACACCACACCACTGGCTATGCGAACCAGAACTGATGGGACATTGTCAAAGCATCTGTAGGACCTCAGGTTGCCCATCCTTGGATCAGAGTCAAGCATTGTGAGTGGCTCATGTTTGCCTTCCAACATGGGAATTGCAAGCACTGGCAAACTCTCCATTTGTCTTCTCCCTCATTCTTTAGTGACTCACGTGGTATGTGTGAGGTTCTCTCATCTGATCCCAACCTGTGAGTGAGGTTAGGCTCAGAGGGTGTGACTTTTCCTGGTCCATCCCATGAGCTGGGGTGCATCCCAGATGCCACATGAATAAAGTGTTTGCAAGGTTTGCAACCAGGTTTGGACAGACCAATAGAAATGTGACGAGTTCCACAGTTCCACAAGTCTTCGTACATACACAGGACAAGGGGCTGCCATGGCACTTCCCTTGTCAGGTTTTGTGCTTCCCATATCTCGTCCACCTGATTCTCATTTTCATATCCTTCTTCTGCACAGGTAGCAACATCAAGCAATTTATTGGAGGGTGTTGCTGAAGAGACACCCCTCCCTCCATGCACTTAGACCCTCTTAAGTAAAATACATAAAGCTTAGCTTTCTCTGAAATTTAGAGACCTAAATCAATAATGGACATGAAATCATCAAATTTAATCTCAGACCCCGTGAAACTGAGCTATCGCTTTCCTTGATGTAAAACTAATTCTGCTCAGTGATAAAATGCTACACGCTTGGCTCATAAAGCAATGAAATAAACTTTCTCCATTCACTCTTTGAGATTCTTGCAGGCTTGATCTTCGCCTAGCCAGGAAGATACTGGGAAGAAATTGCCTGTGCTGGCGGTGCTTTGACAGCCATTTTGGCTCAAGAATTGGGCAAAAATGCTATCCACAGGGAAGCTAGAGGGGTCTGATCAGATTTTGCGATTGCTGGTGCAATCTCACCCAATGGGCATCCCTGGAACCAATATTTGGATCACAAGATAACTATCCTTCCGATGCCATGCTTCCTCAAATTTTCTGAGCACTTCAGCAGGGAAGGGGCTGCTGGGTGAAGGACTTCCTGTAATTACAATGCTAGTTTGTGGTAGATATTCACATCTTTCAAATATTTCATTCATTAGGAGGTGCAGCATCCTCATTATCTTCCGGAATCAGGTCAGAAACCTTGGAAGAAGAGGGTGAACTGAATATCACCACCTCCCAGTGAGTTAGGACATGTCGACTTGTTTTGTCATTGGCTAATCAATTGAAAGGTGAGCAAAAGGCAAAATGGGTATCACACCTGCCTGAAATGCACTGTCACTGGCTAGTTGGGCACCTTTAATTGTGCACAGAAGCAGCAGGTGCTTGGGAAGTTATAATTATGAAATTTATGAAATTATACCCTTCACTTGGATTGTCAGTTCCATGCCTGAAACCCACGGTGAGGGTCGGATGCTGCCTCCATCAAAATGCAGATGTCTGTCTGATTTTTTTAAAAAGTCTGGTAAATGGTATAATTCAGGCTATTTATGCTCCCATAGGGGGGAAAATCCCTCTCAACAGAAAATTAGTTTGCATGTGCTAAAGTAGGGATGTGTGAGAAACCTGTTTCAGTTCGATTTGGTTCTATGAGCAACTTCTGGAGCAAATGAAGACTCAGATGCAATCTGAAGCTGAAGGCCACATAGTTTTGAGCTTGCAGAGTGATTTCTTGACACACAAAATTCAAAGATTTTTCATACAAATATGCTGCAAAACATGCACAGATTTTCTTGTCAAAAGAAAATAATGCAGTTTGCAATCTGACACAAATTCAAGTTTGAAAAAGCCGCTGAACCTAAGTTGAGAAGGTTGGGAGGAAATTCGGAGAACTTTGGTCAGCTTAAATTTTGCTAATTTGTATGTCCCTTCGGGCCTGGAATTAGGGGTGGCTGAGGAGGGGCACTCACACACAGTAGCTAAAAAAATAATAAAAAAGAAATCGTTCCTAACCATTTGTTGGTTGACTGTTTGCAGGGTCTTTTTAAAGTAGGAAGTTCTCAGATTTATGATCTTCCATCTGCACCCTGCATTCATCTACTTTGCTTTTTGGATTCTACTCCCTCAGTCTATTATGTGGGTATTCTGGTGTAATGGTACCAGGGTTGGTTTGCCATGTGAGGGGTGAGTGCTTCCCTGAGTTTTTATTGCCTTTAAACATTAGATGTTACCTTGTGCAAGAGTAGAATATTTGTCCTTCTAGCCTAGCTATCTGTGCTCCAACTCCCGCCAACCTGGCAACTTGCAGATGGTTTGGACTTCAACCTCATCAGCCCATATTGCATGTCCAATGATCAGGAGTTCTAGGAGCGTACCAGGGTGAGCAGTGCTGTTCTCTAACTACTGGCATCGCCTTTCATCTTTCCCTGAATGGATTGGATCTCAGGGAGATCCAGATAGAGGCAGAATTTTCAAGGTCACCCAGGGGGTACGTGGGGATTTGGACCTGAGTTTCACCAAAGTCCAGCACCCAGTCCTGACAGCCTGCCCAGCATTTTTGAGTTGGTGGGAGCATTTGGCATTTAGAAAGCCTTTTTGGGTGATCTACCAAAATGGCAGCCCTGGATTGGCTTCCCCATTCACAAAATGGCAGCTCTAATGACAAAGCACCCATTTCTCAGAACACAAACTCAAAAGATCAAAGGGAAGTGTTGCCCAAGATCCTGAGCACAAAACAGCAATGGAGTCCGAGCTTGGAAACACAAGATCAGTCTTTAGAATCCAAATTACAGTGCTGAGGGACAATGTCGGCCTTTCCCTTTAAAGCAATGTATTGAAAATCATAGAGTAGACCCACTGAAATCAATGGGACAAGGTCATGCTTAACTGAACCCTTTTTGCTTTCAGTGGGTCCACCCTGATTAAATCCAGATCCAGCCCATACATTTTTCTCCTCCTGGTTCTCATTCCATGGTTTCAGACTCTGAAGCTATAGCAACTATTCCAGGGAAACATCACACATGGTGGCAGGACTCCTCTTCCATCTTTGTGTCAAGCATCTGTCCCAGATACTACAATAGTGTTGGAGAGATCCAGCCTCATTTGCTAGTCCCTTCCGAAACATTCTCCGCCAGCATTCAGCTGACAGCTGCCACCAACCTTCCTAATGGCCAGCAGAAAGACAAATACAAAACACAGTGCAGGCTTAAAAAAACCCCAACAGAACAACACAAAATCAACAGCCCCTCACATACTCAACCCAAATCATGCATGCATTGATGATTTGATTGCAGCAATTACTGTGAGCAGATGTGCCTTATCTCATGATAAAGTGTGAACTTAAAACACGCGCAACAAAACAAAACCTTAACGGACCAGACGAGTTATGTGGACAAGTTCCAATCTTCTGGTGCGTTGCCCCGATTTTAATTCTGCTGAATGAGAAGCCAGTGGGGATGAGTTTACTTCCCTCTTCTGCTTTCCCCATCAAGGTTTTGGGAATTGTCTGGTAAGTGGGTTGAGATTTCTGACAGTCGCCATGGGAACGGGAGGAAGGGCATGACCCACATCCATCCATGGGGATGCGAGTCCTAACATCTGGTTGAAGACAGAATGGCCAATGGGATAAATGTTTAATCTCAGCAAATTGCCTCTCCCTCTGTGGAAGCTTTCTCATTTCTTTTTCTAAAACTACTGATGTATCTGGAGAAGCGATTTCGGATTTTATTCCATCCATTCCTCATGAGTTGCATGAATTGGATGGAGCTACCAGTGTGTTTTCCAATGAGCCCACAAAGTCAGATTTACTTCTTCTTTCTCACTCCAAAAATTATGTAAATACATTCCTAGCAAAGAATCCATTTCTTAAAGAAGTGCCATCAATATTGCATCTACATTCAGGCAACTTCCCTGAACAGTTTAACAGTTTCTTCTAATTTGCGGTTTTGTCAATGAAATAATTTGTCAATGAATTAATATTTGTTGGGTTTGCAAAACAATACTCCCAACTCCCTTAGTATCTACCATTTGGCCTGGCATGGCCAAGCTCACTCAGTACGGACATTCCGAACCATTTCCATCTATTTCAGATGTTTCTGACTTCCCTACTCCAGAGCTAAGTTCTCCTGCATGGCAGGGCAAATGATCAAAGTTCAAGCACAACCTTTACCTTACTGTCAGCTTCTATTTTTAAGGCCTTTGATAGTAGCAGTAAAGATTGCTTTCAAAAACATTCATGTCAAGTTATCACTGGAGTAGCTAGGCCCCTCTGGAAAGTGATCATGAGCACATAACAAGATGTTTGCTTGCTTGCTCAAGCTCGCCCATCACCTCGCTTTCCCCAGCAGCCAGACGGATGCATCTGGAATGACGGAACTAGCAGAGGAAGGCAGTAGATTTCCTTTGCTGTTGTTTGAAGAGAGGGACTGGGGCTCCGTGGCAGCCCCTGCATGGCATGTTGCACGTTTCCAGTTCTATCCCCAACATCTCCAGTTAGGGCAGGAAAATCTGCCCGAGACCCTGGAAAGCCGTTGCTGCCAGTCTGTGTCAGCAATATTGGGCTACATGGACCAACCGTCTGTGCCATGCAGCTTCCTTAGTGAGTAACTTGAAAGGAAGTATCTTGTTAACTTTACCTTCTAAAGCTAAAGAGGCAGAAAAAGCAGAAGAAAGTTGCAAATAGGAAAGGGAACCTGAAGGGTTGGATGGAGGTTTCCTTTCTAGCTTCTATAGATTTCTCATGTTTTTCAGTCTTAAGATCAGTTTACTCTGAAAACTGACTTTTTAAAAAGTTTGCTTGAATATTTATACTCCTCCATCTGTGTATGTCTCCCAATACATGCATGTCCGAACACACACTTGCCTAATATACAGAGATGTTTTTATAGCACCCCCACAAAAGAACATGTGCATTTTATTTTTCTCAATATTCAACTTTCTCATAGCTTCTATTTGCTTGCTTGTTTTTTCCTTTGAAAGGAGGTCTCCATGGCCAGATTTGGAAAGTGCTAATTAGAAATGACAGCAGTTTCAATTTGAGCATTGGTTCAAAAGTGTGAAAGGCTCTAAACCCTCTTCTTTTCCATTCCCAACTTGTACGTGGGTTGCATGGTGTATCTTGCTCAGTCAAAGTAGGGATGGCCGAACTTTGGTTTGAATAACATGGGAACAAGGGTGCACTTGGGACTGGAAGAACTGGGCTGGGATCTCAAAATGCACAATGGTTGCTGCAGAAACTACCCCTAATAGGTTCAGCACCATGGATACCTCCTTTACAGTTCAGACCACTTTGACACTGGAGTCACTGCCATGGCTTGCAACAGGCATCCTCGCAGCCAGCTTGTTGTGAGGATAAAATGGTGAGTTGGGAAGAGAAGAACCAATCAATGTCTCCCTGAGTTCCCTGGAGGAACTCCATCAAAATACAGCAAAGATAATTATGACTTCTTGAAAGCCTAGTTTTAGACAATCTTTTCTACTATGGCTTATAAAATAGAATTAAAAAAGGATAATGTGATTGTAACACACAGTGGAATACTACTAACAGCAGTGAGATACGAATGTATAAAACAGTCATATTAAAACTCTGGTAGCAATAATCCTGATAGATGTTGCAAGTTTAAAGTATGTGGAAACAACAGTGTCCTCCATTTCTGATCAAAGTCAATCAAGGACAGGAGGCTAAACACTGGTGACTCCTGGGGCCAATTTATTCACAGGGAAGCACTGAAAAAAACACAAGCTTTTGCCAGCTGTATGAACTCCAAGTCGCTGTTATGGCATAACAGCGCCCAGAAGAAATCACAGAGCATCATTTCCCCCAATGAGAACATCGGTTTTGGCAACATCGCTGATATTTGTTGTGGTCACTTGAGATGGACAAATCCTATTTTCTTAGCCTGCACTCCTTCAAGTATTAAGTTCACTTCACCCTGAAATTTGAGTGTTCTCTTTTTAAATGTGGCAAATGAATTCCTCTGATTTTTCGTGCAGATTTCTCTCAATTAGATGCATTTTTCTCAGCAATCTCACATTTCTGCAAGCCCCTTTCTAATATAATTCATGCCTTAACATTCTTTTCATGATGAGAAACAGTTTTGTGTTCTGTTTTCCCCACCTACATATTTTTCCCTCTTTTGCACATATTTTTGGTTTGGAGATGTCGGTTGCAAAATTCGGAGAAATGCACCTTCCAAAGGGTAACTGAGCTTTGGTTCACATACTGGTTTGGAAGAACCAAATTATGCATGTTCCACGATAAAATGCAAACCATTCAAACTGGGCAGAACAAGGCAGTTTGAGTTGGGCTGCAATGGTTAAGATCCAGCAGCTGTGTCCCTGCATCAATACAAGTCCAGAGCCTATTGGAAGATAAGGAATTCATATTTATAATAATAATAATGATACTGATAATGAAGGTGATGCTTTTATAAATATAGCTCCTATTGCAAAATAAAGCATTGGTCCAGGAAGCAGGCATGATCGAGAGATCAGAGTGCAAAGCGGGGAGACTGGCCTTTCGTGCGTCATCACCTGCCCAGTGGGTGAGAACGGACAAGTTCGAGCAAACATTTCCGATACAATTTCCATCCCCTCTCGCAGTTGGCATGTCAAGTGTGGGCTCATTAGGGCACTGCACCTTGGGGCTGTATTTGGATCCCCCTCTGTTCTAGGCTGGCTACCCTAAAGTCTAAGCAATAGAGTCTGAATTCTCCTCTGCATTGGCCTGGACTTGGAGTGTCACATCTACAAGGTTTTGCAGTCATTAAAAGGAACTCTTTCCTTTTCATGCTGGGCCAGTGAGGTTATTTGTCAGTGGGCTCCAGTGATCTTCTCGTAGGCCAAGTGGCTCCCTGGGCTCCCAAGAGTAGGCTTCTGTGGTATGTTTCTTCTCTCTGACACCTGATGTATTGGATTATGTCTATCAGGGAGACCAAACCTTTCTTTAATATATTGTGCAGGCTGAAGGAGGACAATTTGCCATCTGAGTCAGCCTTTATTAGGAATGAAGTGGTTGAAAGCAAACTTTGCTCAGCTCCGTCTTGTCCTTAGAGTCCAGAGGATGGAGAGATGAGATTGGAACAGCCTGGTGATCATGTGTGAATGTGTGCACACATCAATGTTAGTTTTCAAACCGGGCCGACATTCTACTGAGTCTTGCGGGTTCTTTAGCCCACTGGGTGCAATCCAGCCCTGCATTCAGGCCACTGTTCTTGATGGGTTGTAACCTCTTTGCCAATCTGGGCTCAGAGTTTTCAGTGTCTTCGAGAGCTTCAGGCCAGAACCTGGTAGGTGCCCTTCCCTCCCCAAAAGGCCAGTGCAGGTCATCAGTTCACGACTAATGACATGACTGATGTGTCTCAGTCATGGCAGACGAGGGGTGGGAACAGGAGGAATGGGGAAAGGGAGACAGAAGGGGTAGGGGACAGGGGGCAGGTGTGGCAAAGATGGAGGGGGAAAGGGGCCAGCAGAGAGAGAGAGGGGGGGGGTAATCCTACCTACTTTTCACTACAGACCTTAACAGTTCCTGGAGAATATGGCCTAGGATAGGTTGCCCAACCATCATGGGTAAGCAACAGGTGGTCCTTCCAACACTGGGACCTGCATTTCCCATGAGCTTCCCAGACAAAACACCAGGAGGGCCACAAGTTGCACAACCCTATCCTAGATGGAAGGATGAGTGCTGTCCCACCCATCAGCCACAGCGAGCAGGTATTTACTTAACCATACTTTCTGAAAAGACACTGCACACCAGGAAAAAGGAATTGGGGGGTGAGGAGAAGGAGAATGGATTCTTTTTTCAGGATGGTGGAATGCCTCCCTCCCCTTTCTCTTCTCCGCCAGCTCAGCCTCTGGAATGGCTGCCCCGAGTTGCTCCTCCTCTTCCCCAGGATCTGCTTGGTCATCTGGCCCAGACATCTGTGGGGGTGAGAAGAAGGAGCAGGAGATGCCATGGCCACTTTGCTCCCCGGCTTTCTGCTGTGGGGCAAAGAGGTGGCCTCCATCATGAGAAAATGGGTGAAGAATCATTCCAGTGGGTTGCTATGGGGGTGACCAGGTAGATTCACTGAGGGAGCTGGGCCACTGAGAGTGTCTGGCTTTCGAAAATCTGGACATAGCACTGGAAGGGGGGAATGTCCCCTTCTGTGTGAGGTTGATGGAAGTTGAAGGGCATCCCTGAGCAAGTTTGACTCAAGTTTCATGTATAGGTTCTGCCTTTCTCATCCCCTCCCCCCACTCTCTCCGCCTCCCTCTCTGCCTCTCCCTCTGTTCTGCGTTGCTTGCCTCCATTAATGAGATTCTTCTGTCAAGCTGAGACAGAGTTCCTTTTGATTCATCACATCACAAGAGGGGTGGTGAGGCTTTTGCTGACAGCCTAAATTCTACCCATCTCTTCAAAACATGGAGACATTAATATCAGATATAAATAGAGAGCTCTAACACACCACTTGTCACAGGGGCGGACTCCAGTGACATCTTTAGGAGGCCCATGACAATGGAGGACTGTTTCCACTCTCTGTTGTATCTTCCAAAAGAGGGAGAAGAGAAACCAGTGTGGGTGCACACTTTGGGCAGCGATGGAGGCGAGGGGGAAGGGCCGAGCCACCCCAGCCTGCCTGGCAGACGAGTCTCCAAAGGCAACCTGTGAGTGATGCTTTAATGGCTTGCGATCCACCAGCTCAGCAGTGTGAGTGCTTGGATGCTCCTTACGGGATTGCTGGAGGAAGACACACCCTGCGCAAAAGATCAGCTCTCCTGAAATTCCACGGGGGATCAATTATCCCGAAAAGAGATGTGCAAGACATCTGCCGGTTCATTCCCCACCGGATGCATGCGTGTGCAGCACTGCAGGATATGTGTGAACTGGTGAGGCTGTGAGGAAAGGCGATGTGCAGTGGGGACTTTGGAGATCTGGGTTTTATTTCCACCCAGCCAGGAAGTTCACTGGGTGACTTTGGACTGGCTCTCAGATGAGACTACCTCACAATAAGGCTGTTGTGAAGATACAAACAATTGTTTGGACAATAAACCCCATCATCGCCTGCTTCCATGGCCATTGGTCATGTAACAGGTGACTTCCAGTGTCTCCATTCCTCCAGAGGAAGGCAGGATGCGCTCCAATGGAGCAAAGCTCAGGGAACCAAGGTTCCATTTAGATGCCAGGAAGCACTTCCTGGCAGTTAGGACCCCGAGGGCGTGGAATGGGCTTCCAGGGGAGGTGGTTGAGGCCCCATCGGTGCGGGTGTTCAAGAATAGGCTGGACATGCACATGGTGGGCATGTTGTGAGTGGAGCTGGCTAGTGCTGGAGGTCAGACTAGATGACCCGGGAGGCCCCTTCTGACTCACTCTGTTTCTGTGTTTCTATGTTTCTCAGCATGCACTGGATGTTCAGAAGCTTCGGTGTCCAAAGGTTTATGAGCATCTACTGCAGGGGCAATGGGATTGCCTTCAAAGACGGGTTTTTGAAGTGGGTGGGGGAATCCTGCATGGGCAGCAGAAGTGTCGGGCGGGAGAGAAGTGGAACTCTTGCATTAGCAGGGACGGTATCCTCCAGGAAGAGGGAGGCCAATTAAATTTGCCGCAGCAAATTATATGCCCATGTTCATTTTTTCCTTTCTCTTTTGCCAGCCACAGGGTAATAAACTGTAAAGTATGAAGCACACATTATAATTACTATAACACAGTGATTAAACAGCAATTAGTAGTGGTCCATCTTGTTTTCGATGCAAAGCTTTGGGGAATATCCATGGCTTTCCACCACTTTGAGAAGTTTAATATGCTTAACATTATCGCATCCATGTGTTTTCTTTAAAAAAAAGTATCCTAACTCTTCTATTCTGCACTTGCTGCCTTAATTAGTATAGTTCTTCCCCCTTTTGCTCTTTAGCTCACTAGTTTTGCATTTTTTTAAAAAATGTATGTATGTATTTATTTTTGCTAATTGGATTCATCCCACCACTGTCAAGCCAGCACCTTACTCCCGAAGGTTGATTGATGAAACTTCTAGACTTCATTCTTGCCACTGAAAATGTTGTTGTTGTTTTTTAATGGGGGGTGGGGGTAAATGCAAAGCAAAGAGAAGTTGCTGATGGAAGCTGAAAAATAATAATATTACATTGCGTGACCTTTCTATCCTATCTTTTTTCCTCTTGTGAGGAACCCAAAACAGCTTGTGCAGTTCCTCATTCTCTTCAGTTTATCCTCACAACAACTCCATGAGGTAGTTCAGATGGAAGTTCATTGGCCTAATTCGCCCAGTGAGTTCTAGAACCCAGATCTCCAGAGTCTCCATCAGACATGCTAACTGTGTTGCCACACTGGCTCCCTAAACGTTAAAAGTTTGCCAGTTTTCTCCAAGACAAATTGATGGCTATGATTTGCTGCAAAATGTTTAGGATTATCCAATAATGGTTAGTATTGTACTGTCATTTTGTAGATGAAAAGAACCAACTGAACAGAACTGAGGTTGGACCTGAGATTATCTGCTATCTGTGCTTTTGGAACTGACCCTGGCCGATTCCTGGAGCTCTGTCCCTGAGCCACAGAAAACAAGACTCAGGATGGGTTCAGGCAACATGGCAAGCCATCGTGGTTTTCTACCATTGTTGGCTGAACCTAGTCATGGTATTTCACCATGGTAAGTCTGGTCTTTAGAAAGTATAAGAAACAATGGCTTGTTCTATGGTTTCACTGCAATGCCATGGCTTAGTGTGTTTTCTGAACACAGGGTCACATGTTTCATGGTTCTAATGTGCAACTGCTACAGAGTCCCCAGCACCGGCCAGAATCACTCCAGCCACCCAACCTTTATGTGTGGACCAATGTGGAAGAGGGAGGTGACATAGGCAGCAATGCAGCTTGGGAATGGATTTCAGGCACAGTGGCTGATGGGGTGCATGCCAACAGTGGCAGGATTGGGTGGAAAGGATGGAAACCACAGTGAGGTAGAAGCCACCTGATTGTCTGCTGGGTCAAGGTCAAAAACAATGAACCATGGTAACGGTGCAGGGTTGCTTTTTGTATTGTGTGAACACAGCCACTGTTTAATCATGGCATCTTGCTTTGAGAGTCTCCCGTGTGGCCCGGCAAAGCCAATTCCAGGGAAGCAACCAATCACGTGAAGTGCTTCCACTCTGCCCTTTCTTGCGATGATCTACGCAAGTATGAATCTCATGGCCAACTGAAACAACACTGCAGATAAAACGTTGAAAGCAGAATCCATTTCCATGCTTGTAGTCCACCCCTGCTCACATTTCTCTATTCACCATGTTATTTCTTCCATCTGGGGAACTGAAGTGGATCTTCAAACAGCAGCAGAGACAACATGTTTTGGTTGCTTTCAGAATCAGTAATCTGGCTTTAGAGAAATGTCAAGCATGTAATTTTTGTTTGTTTGCTGCTATTCTGTTCCGCACCAACATGGAGAGTGCACTGATGATGCTTTGGGAAACACTGCTAGCCCTATTTGCAGACTCAGGTCCTGAGCATCATCTACATGCAAAGAAGGGGCGCATGGTAGCCCCACACACCTCCAACAGCACGTAGGTCACCTAAAAATGTGGGTGGGAGCTCCATGAAGAGGAGAGCCTCCCGTATCCATGAGACTTAGAACAGTGATTTACCAGGGAAGGATGACAAAACGTGTGGGAGAGGAGTGGAGCTGGACCACTCCCTCCTGTTGCATATTTAGTCTGCTTGAGTTCAGAATATCTGAATAGGGTTACGGTCATCTTGAATAAGGAGGTGGAGCTGAGTCGGAACGGCAGTCTTGAAGACAAAGTGGTCAATATGCATTCACCATCCATAGTTTTCATCTCCTCACTGCTCAACACTGGGCAAGCACTAGTTCCAAGGTTAGGCAAGATGGAGTCATCCATACCTTGCTGGATTGCTGCTCCCATCAGCCTGAGCCACTTGCTTGTGTTGAGGTGTGATGGGATGTGCTATCCAAACATCTCAAGGGGCCACAAAGGGCCAGGTCTTTGTTCTAGCTCTACATGATCATGAGGTCTATGGAAGAAAAATGGGTAAAATATTATTTTTAGGTATTCTAATTCTTCAAGGCGACGGAGAGTTGGAGCATGCAAAACTGGTTTCCAAGCAGGAGTGGGAAACCTGTTTTGGATGGAGGACCACGTCCACACTGTGGAGGGATGCTGGTGACCACATGCCAGCTGTGTGTCGAAGAAGAGGGTCCCCAAGGTCCTCCCCGAAGTAGAAGCATCCACAGACAGAACTGCTCCCCCTTGGATGTGCCATTCCAAGCTGCACATACACCTGATTCTCACATGCATATGAGTAGCAAGTGGGGGATTCATGGGGAAGGGAAAGGAAACGGTGACCAGATGACATCAACCTACTTGCTTCTGTCACTCTTTGAGGATGATGATGATGATGATGATACAATTTCTCTGTCCACAAAGAGGGTGGGCTGTTTCGAGTTCCCATCTGCACACAGCTCAGGCTTCAGCTTTTCCCTAGGTTGGTAGAATTTGTACAGTAGAAAACCGTGGGAAGAATTTTAAAGGGAAACAAAAGCCAAAAGAATTTTAAATTCTAGTTGCATTATTATGATAATATATTAGTCTAGTCCTGACGATCTGCAGACTGACAGGGAACAGCCTTCAAAATGATTAATAACTATTAATGAATCTTAAAGAATACTTGAGGGTTTATTATTATTATTATTAGCATTTCTAACCTTTTGAGCCAAACATAGTAGGCCTTTGTGTGTTGAAGATTACGGCACACTGATTCAGGCCTGTCAAGTGTTTACGATGAAAAATTAATAGCATTATGCGTACCTACCCATCATTAAAGGAAATATATACATCGGGAGCATCGTGTGGGAGTTGTTCTCTGCCTCACAATGGGGAACGGCATCACTTTGCCAGCCCATCATTTCTCATATATTTTGACATTGCTCATCGCTTTAAATATGATAAGCATCTCAAATCTAGCCCTGGTGAATCTCACGAAATTATACATTATCCATCTGACACACCGACATTGTGTAATGAAATCGGTACTTTTATTTATTTTTTTACATTATTTTTAAGGCACATTGTGCAAATGACAACTGATGGAAGTGCGAAGGGTAGAACACAAGGCACACTGGAACGGGAAGCTAAGATGCCATTTCAAGGCAGAATGTTGTTCGGTTCACAGTTCAGGAGAGAATTTTGTTTGTGTTCGTTGATTCTGCAGTTCCGTTCACAACTCCAGATATATAAGCGAGCAGGTGCACGTATTATCTGAAAACATCCTCACATTCTGGAACTCTGGTGTTCAAAATCCAATCTTTAAACAAAGGGATGTGTTTTTTAAAATGCAAATTTTCACACTTTCCTCTGTATGTGGGAGGGAGTGTGCATTTTACTTTTTAAATGCACATTTCCCACATTTGAAATATGCGCTTTTTCCAGTCAAACAAACAGAATTTAAAAGAGCACCAATGAAGGTGAGAAACAAGGCAAGCCAAGCTTCAAAGAGGTGCCGGGAGAAGGTTGGTGATGGCAAAAACTGCTTTTTCTTCAGTCCCCAGCAGATTTCTAAGCAAGCCAACATAATGGGATGGTGTAATTCAGCATCCTGCAATAGCAGAGGGTTGGACCCGATGGGTTTCTGCCCCCTTCCAACTCTACTTCTGTCTATAATCCACTCTTCTGGAGTTAATATGTGGATTGGGACACCATCATCCTCCAAAGTATGTACTTTTCTGACATCTGCAAGGTTCTAGCTCAAAGCAGGGTTTATTGTAGGGGAGTTTGCATGCAAAGATATGCTTCCTTGGAAAAGTTATGGAAATGTGCATGGGAACATATTCTCACTGGAAAAGATGAGGAAATTTGCATGCAAAGTTGCACTTGCTGGGAAAAGTCATGTTTAAATTCTGTAGTTTTCCTCAAAGATTCTCCGATTTTTCATACAAGAAGAAATCCCTCAAACGCACTTCAAAGCTATCTTTTGAGTGAAAGCCATCCCGCCTTTTGGCTATTTCTAGATCTACTGTCACTGATAGGAACCTGTCATGTTTTCTATGAAGCAGATCCTTTATGCTAGCTGCTCAAAGAAAAGGAGCTGGCGTCTTTTTGGGATTCTGAGGCATGGAGCTCTGAGACACGATGGAGAACTCTGCAATTGCTTTTGGGCCTATCCTACAGAAGGATTCCATCGCTACAAAGGTTGCGCTGCAGTCATTCCTTTCCTTTATACACCCAGAGAGGGTGAATGAGAGCAACTGTTTGCGATTCAAACCCATGGTAAGCCAGTTGTTTGCATTGTCCTGTGAAACTGAGGTGCACAGAATGAAGCTCAACACTCCATGCTCATCATACCTTTGAAAAACAAAGATGCCTTTGTTTCATGGCTTTCCCTGAATCTCAAGGTGGAAAATGCAGGGCCCACCTTTTGTTTAGCTCAAAACCTTTTGGACAAAAATTAAAATGAATTAGCTGGCACTCTCCCCCAGAAGAGGAAGGATGTGGAGGGAATGGAACGGAAAAGCAATTTGAGTGCTCTCTGCACTTAATCCTTTTCTTTGCTTTTGGTTATAGAACATTGTTTTAGGGGCCTCCACTGAGTTTCTCCAGCTGGCTGACAGCTACAAAATAACACAGCCGAGAGGATGGTTCTGTACATAATGAGAGCTGCCAAAGGGTTGCGCTCTGCACCACAGAGCAGAACTGTCTTCATGGCCAAAAGCGGCAAAGCCTTTGCTCCAAAGAAAAATATCCAGCGAATGCTACAGAGAGCGCGGGGGAGAAATGTTCTGCCCCAGCTTCTGCGAAAGATGATGTGGAAGAACCTGGCTTTGTCCTCCAAAACTGACAGACACTTGAACCCCCTGGTGGCAGCATCCAGGGACCCCACATATTTGAAGAGGGGACCCCCAGACTGCACTTTCCAAAGGGGGGCATTGTGGGTATCCTCTTAGCAAGAATCAAGGGATCACCTGAGTTGCATCTGCTGTATGGGGCCAATGTCTCTGGGTTGTTTGCTGCTTGGCCAGATGTTGCTGCTGTAGCTACCGGCCCATCTGCTCCCATAAGATTTTTGGTTCCTGGCAAGTCTCCCCAGACTGTGCAACTTGTTCCTCAGGTGCAGACAGAGAGATCTTCCAGCTCACTCGTAAGCACAATTAGCTGTTTCTCAGGAGCCCTGGCAGTACCTCCCCTGCCCATGCTTCCATGGGGATCAAGCCCATTTCTCTCAAAATGCAGCTTCCAAGCCAAAAAGCTGACTCTGAAGGTGAGCTGGGAGAAGAAGAGAACACACTGCTGAAATATCAAGGTTAATGAGCAAGCAGCTGGTAGAAGCAGAGGTGGCCTGGTTTGGGTGGAGATACTCTAGAACAGGGAGGGTCAGGGAAATGTAAGTTCATATCCAGTGGATCATCATCAAGCCAAACAAGTGGACTCAGTGTTCCTGCAGTCTGGCCCACAGGCAGCACAAACCTCCCTGAAGGTGGAGCCAGCCCCTTTTGGAGAAAATTGGGTTCGGTTTGGAATCAATTTCTGGCATGGAAAGAGAGAACTCCACCTATCAGAGGGATCATTTTTGCAAAGCATGGCCCTGACTGACAAGTCTAGCTGAATAAAAGAGTGTAATTTTAAAAGCTTTCCACTTGACCTTCTGGAAAGGGAAAAGGGGAGGGATGAGCTAATGCCAGCTTCTTGATTTTCCCATTTGCAATCAGCTCAACTGGTTTTTAACTTTAATAAGGCTATGTGAGAATTCCATTTTGAGGGAGAAAATCCAACAGATTTTTCTGATTTAGTCCTCCAGTTTCATTTGGTTTCCCCCCACTGCCGTTGACTCAATTTGCATGAAGTTGAGCCAGTGCATGGCTTTCTGCTTTTGAATTTTCTTTCTGGTGCCAATTAAAAACAACTGGTCTTGAAATTTGCATAAATTGTGATTTGTGCAAATTTTGAGATAAGATGAAATCCATAAATTACTCACATGCTGCAGAAAAACAAACAAACCTACCAACCAACCAATAAACAGTGTAACCCACCACCACCAGTTAGATTGGAAATACTGCAGAATTCTATCCCAGCATTCCATTGGACTTAATGGATTAAAATTCCTGTTTCACCCACCCTTAGCAATGTCAAACGGTAGAACAGCTTGAGTTTGCATGGGCTTTCTAACTGATTGTTTGCCCCTTATAGTGACTGAGCTCCATATCAGACTCTTAATCGCCCAGAAATTATACGTCATCAGGATGCAGTACAATTTCTCAGGTACAGTGGATATGTAAGGCAGTCACTTAAAAAAAAAAAAAGGAAAGAAAAAAGTGGGAGCTGCCATTTTTTGAATGGTGGCCGACATCCCTCTCCCCTGACATATTCTGTTCTGTGCAGAAATCAAGCAAGTTGAAAAAAGCCATTGTGTGCTCGTTATCACCGCTTAACTTCTCTCCTTTTCGACTATCCTCAGCTTTGCCCGCAATGCACAAATTCTCAAGGGAAGCCGGCATCTGTTCCAAGAACCCTACTCCATCGCAGTTGCTACGATCATCATCTATGGGTGATAAAGATCTAGAGAGTATTTTATAAGGGTGACAGCAGAAGGTAATTTCCCCACAAGAAGGCTGAGATAAAAGGCAATGATGAAGATAATGCATTTCCCCAAGTTTTGAAGTATGAGCAAAGTTAACATAAATCACCACACTTGTTTCTGTTGTTTGGCTCAGCTGTTTTAGTGCTGCAATTTTGTTACTCTTGTAACAACAAGGGGGAAAAAACCAACCCCCCTCCTTCCCAAATAAGTAAGCCATTCTAGGTCTACATCTGTACTGATTTGCTAGGGCTATTAGGCAGTGCTGCGGGAAACTCAACTTGGTTATACTTACTCAATTTTTGGCATTGAACTGGCTCAAGAGCCCAAATTGGGCTGAGAGGGTGGCAGTAGTTTGCAGCTTAGCTTATGAAGTGGGCCATGGTGTATATTACATTTATTTATTTTTTTTAGCCAGGGAAATCTGTGTAAATTATGGCTGGAACTTGTGTAAGTTTGTAAAGTTTGGCCTTGATTTGTGCACAGAGTTTCACCTCTTGCAAAAATAGGCAAACTCTGTCCCACAAGCTTGGCTCATGTCAGAGCAAGCTGGGGACAATGCCAGATTAGCAGGCTGGAATCTGAGGGCCATTTTGCTGAATTGTGCCTCTGTAAGTGGATTCCTCATATATCCCTCTGTGCCACCGATTTCAGTGAACTGGATGATCCAACAGAACTGCAAAGTGTCCAGTGGAGATGCGTTCATTAAATCTGTTCTCTGCTTTTGCAGAAGTATTCAGCCTTGTGAGAATTGGGCAGCAAACCGGAGGACTCCATTCCCACTTAACACAACATTGGGCAACTGAAGGACCACAAAAATGGTAGCTCTTGCCTGCATAATGGATACAGTGCAAACTTCAGCAGGCCCCGAATGAAAATGGCGGCAGGTGAGAAACTTCCCATTCTTTATTGGCTTAGACAGGGAATTAAAGCTGAGGATGTAATATTTTGCTTTGCCATTGCCAGAATGAAAAGGTATGCCAAGGGAACCCTCCACAGATGTAGTATTCTCACTTCTAAGAGCGCCAGAAGGATTTTGCCACTCCAAGACAGAAATTAATATCCCACACATATAAGAAAAGAAATGGGAGTTCGGATATGAACTGGAGACATTTTGGCCTCAGAACAATAACTTTCCCGGTTGAGTTAAATGCATTTTGACTCAGTCAATGCCGCGTTTCTACTGACAGCTCATAATCACATCCTACAGTACGAAATGATTATAGGTGTGGATGCTTAGCTGGGACCACAGCCACTCCGGAAAGTGTGCTTACGCAATTACTACATTACCAGTTGTTTACTGATGTGTCCCATTTTTAGAATAACCTGTAGTCATGGGTTAAGCCTAGTTAGGGCCTAGCTGGATTTTTATTTATGCACACCAAAAATAGGGCATTTACAAAATAGCTCAGAGTCACCCTAGACTACAGAATGAGAGGGGAATGGGATGCATATTCCCAATGGAGATTGAATGGACTCTAATCCTTCAAACCACAACATGGGAATGTCATTTCCGAACATGTATCCTAAAAAGGCCCCAGGAGATAGGAAGGCAACACTCCGGGGATGAGAAGAGTTGGAACTACCAAGAGTATTCTGCTAGGCTTTCGTTCGTGGGGATATTTTCTGAGCCGGGGGCTTTTGGAAATGGCCTCTTCCACCTTCAGTCTGCAGTGATGCAGAGAGTCCTTCTGCTGCAGCTCTCTAGGGCTTCAGAAGAAGATACAGACATGAGAAGAGCCCTCTGGATCAGCCCCGCTTGCTGCTCACACAGGAGCATGGGAAATTCACAAGCAGAACATGAGTGCTGCAGCGCCTTCCTGCCCATGTCCCTGGTGTGCATATGCATACTGCCTCTGCAACTGGAGGTGGCCTGTGGCCATCAAGGCTAGTAGCCATGCATAGCCTTCTCTTCCGTACTGCACCCTACACCTCAACATGTTCCTGCAGGTTCCCTTTGAAGTTTCCACCAGCCAGGAGGCAGTGAGTCCTATCTTACCGAGTCACTGGATGAGTAAAGTGCTGTAACCTGACATATGCCACCCCGAGCTCTCTTAGTGTTCTCCAAATACCCCAGCTTAAACTTGAATCATCCTTATTTCTTTTATCCTGCTTCATTCACAAACTACCCCATTTTGTTACCGCTTTGGAAGACTGTCCAGAGTCACCACAACATTTTATAGCACTGAAAAGCCCAGGGATAAGATGAGATGGACAATCTTATATGGTGCCTAGTTATCCTGGGGCCTTCAAGGGGACGGGGATCTAAAGTATTCGCATCATGCTCTGATGCAGCTCTTCTTCCTCCAACCTCCCTTTGCTTGGGTAAGGCTACTTAGCTCAGCTCTGCAGAAGCAGAGAACTTCTGAAATGGATCTCAGTGCTTTGGTGGGCTCATACAACCAGGGCATATGGTCCAAAACCATGCAATTATTTAGCTTCTGTACAGCTCAAAGACAAAAAAAGTAGAGGAAGACCAACTATGGGATGGACCCTTTGGGTTTCCATGAGCTGACCAAGGTTGCCAAGACGGGGCATTTTTGGAGAGCATCAATCTTAGGTTTGCCGTAAGTTGGAGATGACTTGACAGCATTTGATGACACACCAATAGCGGAAGCTCTCAAGGTGCTTTCCATCCGTTTCAAGGCTAAAGCAAGTGCATTGAATTCGACCTGGAAAAAAGGAACAGAATGGGCCCCACTGCCGAGCTTCCAAAAGCATCACTGCTGCCCCACTCTTTACTGGAGGCGGCTGCTGAATCGTCTTCAAGGGCAGCCCCACACCAGAGTGCATCTGATTCCTATTCCGCAAACGTCCGGGCTCACACAGTAGCACGCCAACTCCATTTTTAATTTCCTCCACGATCATCAAGGTCAGAGAGAAGTGTGACATCGGCAGGCCTTTGCTGCCACCCTTGGATTTCACCCTTGGATTTATGGAAGAAACTTTGCCCTGAAATATGCCCAGCTGGTCCCCATTTGGGCTCAAGGTTTATATTCCTTTCAAGGAGTTCCTCCATCAATCTCACCCCATAAATTGCAATAAACAATGTGGTCGGCGTCTCAAAATGTGTTGCTGGGAGGTCTCCGTAAATCATTGCACTTAAATGCCAGAGAAAGGGGACTACAAACTTGGCCTCTTTCACTCTCTTTGTCTTTTTCCCCTGGAATTCATGAGCAGTTATTCTTAACAGGAGAACATTTTCCCCCTCCGTCTATTTGCCACCTGGAGTCATAAAAAAAAAAAAGTTCTGGGGTGAAAAAACGGATATACTTAACTTCAAAAAAACACACACAAAAACAAATAGACCCTCATCTTTCATATTAAATGAAAAGTCAATAGTTTTAATTGGAATTTTTCATTTTTAAAAGACTCATTTTTCTTTCCAGCCTCTCCCCCACCTTTCTGTTGGCTTTTCCAAGATGTGAGCCCTCGGCGTTATCTGTGAGCTGTGCTGAATTTGTAATGCAACAGCAACCGGAGTCTTTCCTATGTTTGCTTTTGAGAAAAAAAAAGCGCACTATTCTCATAATGGACTCCCCCCGCTCCCCACCCCACCAGCTTGAGGGAATAGCAGCTCTTGGTAGTGTCATTTTTTTAAAAAAATCTGCCATGCAGAAATCTGATATCATGTAAGAAATCCTGGCTTTTGTGTGGCTGTTTTCAGCTCAAATGCACAATGTGAAAGGAGAGGCTCAGAGTTTGGTTGTGCGATACGGCAAATGTGGGAAGGTTATGGCTCAGCAGGAGGGCTAGGAAGGAATCCTGCCAGAAACTGACTGTTGACATATCAGGTCGCCAAATTGAAGATGGACTGTGTCTCCTCTCTTTTGCACTAATTATGTAAGGACTGCATTATTGCGGGGGGGGGGGCTTTTGTACAAATGGGCCCATTTTATGTGAATCACACAAGAGCCACACACATTTTGGGTGCTGATTCTGTGCCAGTCTCCGTAGGTTTGTTTGACGGAATGCTCAAGTCGTGACCTATTCTAGAGGCACAGAAGACCGCCCAGCTCACAGCACAGTGAATGGGTTCCAGTACAGGGAAGGCACAACAGAATCCGGAGGACTGGATTATGGAAAGCCATCATAGTTTCGCTCCCTGCACCCACTTCATCACTTTCCTTTTGCATCCCTACATTGTAGCTGTGCTGAGAAATGCAATAAACATAGCCAGGGCATGGTTCTGGCCCAGTTCGGTGCCTTCCATGACACAAGCAACAGGCCAACACGGCTGACTTCTGGAGAAACGCAAGGCTTGCTCAAACCACCGACAGCAGAATTATAGTTTTCTCTTGTGTGTAGAATTCTTTATTTCATTTAGATTTGCACTGTAAATCTAAATGAAATCAAGTATCAGTCAACCTATTCCATGTTGAGGGTGGGAGTTAGTTAAAGCGGATGATGTGCCATCCTGTTGCGTATCCATTCAATTATCGAAGAATTGGTGGCCCTTGTCATCCGAAAATATGCATCTTGTCGGTGAACAAAATGTTCCCTTCTTTCTTGGGCTTTCAAAGAGAGTTTTGTTGAGAAAGAACTGCAGAAGAGTCTCCAAAGTGCGCATTTTCCTCTAAATGTTCTTGTATAGAGAATGCTGATGCTTGGATGGCACCATTCCGGGGATTTGGACTACGTCCATCCCACATCTTGTCTTCCTTCCCCCTCCCAAAGTATTCCCAACATTCTTTTCATGTCACATAGAGTGCAAAATTCAACTTTATTCTCGTAAAATCTTAATTTTCTACCCATTCCCTTCCTAACATTGAAAGGAAAATAAAAATTTAAACTGTGCAAAAGATTAAAGCACTCTTGTGCTAATGAGAGCCATCTGTTTATTTCTTCTTCCGTTTCTAAAACTCTCTCTCTGAGTCTTTTTTTATAGCTCCCCCCCCCCCAGTAGGTTGGAGGGGGAGGAAATCAAAAAGCTTCAGAGGCGTTTTCATGTCTGGAGATGTGGCAGAAAGAGGTGCAGGGACTGCCGTTTCCGTTAATGAACTTGCTGCAGAGGAAGAGGCCATGGGAAAGACAAGAAGGGGAAAAAAGGCATTCAGAGGCAGTCTGCTTCAGTGACCCTCTGCCATGCCTTTGTGGCAGGTTCCATTTGCTGTTCCTGGATGCGCCTTATCAACGTGATCAAGTTTATGGCTTGAATCCCGTTCCAGCATGGCTTAGTGAGCAGATACACCCTGCATTTGGTGACATGCTTCCTTGTTTCATAACACGGAGCTGAAAAGGGGAGTGCGGCTTTCATAAACGCTTCTGGCCATGTCCGACAGCGTCTCTTGGGGACATGTTTGATGAGGAACAATAAGACGATGATGATTTCTCCTGCCGCTATGTGCCTCTTCCCACTTTAGCCTCCTGACTACCAGGCAGTGTAAATTAGCTCATGAGGAACTGCTTACTCCTGGTCACCCAGTACATGGCATGACCGAATTGGGATTTAAAAACTGATCATCCCAGTCCCGCCCTGATCCTCTAACCAGGGGAATGCATATGCTGAGCGGAAGGACCATGCTTCCTGAAGCTGCTCTGTTTCCCTGCAGCAATACCCCACAGCTAGATATAAGAAGCAACTCATTCTTCTGATAGAATTGCATTCGCTCCATTACCTCTGGTTGATTGTTAGCACCAGTGCAGGCTGGTTGCTCCAAAGTCAGCTGAGCTCTGGATCCACTCTGGGAAACAGCCTGCATTTTGAGGAGCTATCCATGGTCCTGAACCCATTCCAGGACAGTGGTGGAGTTCAGCACTATGGGCAGCTCCTTTAAAGTTCCTATCTACACTGCTCCACCAGAGCTAGAGTCAGAAACCTGCCCCACTTAGCATCCATTCTCAGGACGAAGTCCTAATACTTATGGGAGGGAGGAAAAAAGTGAGCCCTCTCAGTGGTAGAGTTTGTAGGACTTGTTTGGCCCCCTGAAAACACTGCTGTTTCCCCCATCATGATTGCTGAGCATTTAAGTCAGTCCTGGTATCTTTCAATGGATCAGTTTTCCAACAGGTGAAGAGAACATCTACATCTAGATAGCTGATGGGCATTCAGAGTTTTGCATTCTTGCAACATGGCATTATTACCAGAGATGGGGTCATATGCTGACTCTGTGTGTAACAACAGCAGCATTGCTGAAAGCTGCCCCAAATTAGCACTGTATCCTAGATCCCACTCCTGTGCTCTCCAATTCATGTATTCTATTACTTTGCAATTTAGGCTTCTCCAGAACAGGGGATGCTTCTCAGGGACATTTCTCTTCCTACGGAAAACACATTCCTCTGGTGCTTTTTGTGGGGAGGGCCATGGACAAGAGTAGAAGTGTTCATAGCACATTGATCTCCCCAATCCCATTTAGTCTAAGGGTGATGCTTCCTGCCCTGTCATTGAATTCGCTTCCAGATACCATTATGAGACCAAATAGGTTGGCTGCCTGGCATCCGTGTGAAGTCAAAAGGCCAACTGAAATGATCAAGAAAATGGATGCTGGGAGAGTTTTTCTCCCTTTCATAATACTTGGATCATTCCATGAAGCTGATTGGTGGGAGACTCAGTAGAGAAAAAAGAAAGACTTCTTTGTACGGTGCACAGTTAAACTAGAGGTTCCATGAAATGTTGTGATGGGAACTCATTTGGATGGCTTTAAAAGGGGACTGGACAAATTTATGGAGGAGGAGAAGGCTACCCGTGGTTAGTAACCCTGATGACTCCATATTACCTCCAGCATCAGTTGCTGGGGAACATGGGTGAGAGGGTGGCTTTTGTACTTATGTCCTCCTTGTGTACTTGTCCTGTGCTCAGCTGGTTGGCCACTGTGGGAAAGGAACCCTGGATGAAGATTGGATGTGTTCCTGGACATGAACATATGGTCAGATCCAACACGGCTCTTGAGTCAAGTCAGAGCGAGAGCACAAAACGTTATTCTGACAGCCAAATCCGTGACTGGTCAGGGGGCCACATGAACTCTGATAGTCCTCTGATGACCTCGTATTGCTTAGCCAAAAAAATACAGGACCTTCATTTTTAATGAGGAAAGCCAAATTTGGAGAAACGATGTCCTTGTGGCACTTACAACAATTGCTGTATGGGCATGCACCCGCACAGCCTGGAGGTCCCTTGCACTTTTTATTGTGCTGTTACGGAGAACGGACAGATGCTCAATGTCACACGTTCCTTTTTTGTGCTGGAATTCAGTGCTTGTCTTCCTATTCAGCTGCATGAGACAACAATGGTTCTACATTTGCTTCAGTAGCAATACACAGTGCTTTTTGTCAATAGGATACACTGAATGCACGTGGATTTGATGACTTCATGTAGTCAAAGAACCAGGGAATCCATCTGAGGACAGTAGGAGAAACTCACCTCAATTTCCTTTTGGTCAGGTTTTACCCAATTTGGATCTTCTGGATCAAACACCGACTTGAGTGCTATCTATGGTCCGCATCCATACATTTCTGAGCTTGCCGTCTCAGTCACAGTCTTCCCCCACCCACCCAAAATGCTTTTTGTGGCATGTGTACATTGGGAAGATGTGCCTGTAAAAAGATGCAGTTTTGGAGAATGAGCTCTAAGGTAATAAGCAATGGGAGAGGAATGCCTACGTTTGGGAAAATGCATGTAGAAACATGTGTGGCGCTGCAGGATATGTCCCCACAACCCCGCAAAAAAAAATAAATAAAAATCTGGCCGGCTGATGAAGACCTGAGTTGGAAGGAGCTTTGAGGTAGAATCCAGAGAACTTCTGCAAACTTGATGTTTGCTGGTAGGAACTTCCTGATCCATGATAGGAGCTGCAGGATGCCTGTGGTGAGGGTTGGGTTCCTCTTGAGGCTGCCCTGCAGTTATCCACCTGGAATTGCAGGATCTGAGAACATAGGGATGCCTCAGCACCTGGAGAGATGTGGCAACTGGGGCAGGAGTTATGAAAGCCAAAATACTTTCTCATGCATTCCCTTTGCCCTTGCTCACATGTTACTCAGATACGCGATTTCGTGGGCTCTCTCCTGGGGTGAATCTAGGAAGAAGGGCGAAGCAACCAGAGAACTGGGAAATGGAACACGAGCTATAACCGCAGGGCAAATTCTGGCATTGCAGAGAACGGAAAAGGGAGGTTGTGATTTTTTAATGCCGTGTTAATCTTATTTCACAATTTTTTTTACCCTTCCAATATTACCGCTTTATAAACATCACCCCCTCCCCTAGAAAATAATAGAGACTATTTAGTGCAACCCTGGCCATGTATACATGGAAATTTTGTATGCAAGGCAGCAGGCAGGCAATTAAGAGCAACTGTCTGTCAAAACTTCCACTGGAAAGCATCCAATGCATCAACTTAGGACGGACGCTCCTATTCATTAGCTTGGACTGGGAGCAAAGAGATTTCAATAGCCACATGCAGACGAAAGCTTGGTTTTCAGATCTCATCTGAAGAAGCCCCCGCTCCCCTGCAAAAAAGCCATTTAAAGAAAAGTCATAGTACATAGAACAAGAAAGTCAACAGAGAAGAAAGACCCCTAGGAGACATGGGAGCATTGAAAGCAACACAGCATGTGCTGCACATGAATAATAAGAGGGAACCAGTTGGCCTGCCTCGTGTGGGGCTGCTTTTGTCTCCCTCTTTCACTCAATGGATTTTGCTACTGCATGTCGTGGACAGAGGAGTCCTTGTGCAAAACAGGGTGGGAGGCTTGGCGTCCCCTTTCAGGAAGACGCAGCCAGCGGGTTTTTGGCTTCGCATGCAGGGTCGAGGGAAGTGCCTAAAGAGGAACGCTTGCCATTCAGTGGCTCGCTGCGTCAAGGGATGGGCTGGGCTCCAACGAGCTACTTTAGGTGTCACCGCTGATTCTTATTGTGCTCAACCATTAGAGAAAGGGGGCATGTGCTTTAGGGACAGGTGAGGTTCATTCCATTGAATTTTTTAAAAAATGTCTTTTTGTAATAGGCACCTTCAGGAGCCAAAAGCAGAATTAGACGAAAATTGTGCTTCGAAATCCATGCTTTCCTGAGCTAGCAGTGGGGTCTGCAAAAGAAAAGTAAGGAGGAAAAAAAAAACAGGTGTGATTTTGAAAATTTGCAAAGGTACTGAACACATTTCTAAAAGCCACACAAACATTTTAGTCAACATATGTGTAGTAAAGCGTGTGCGTTTGGGAAAAACGCTATGCAAAAACATACACAGATTTCTGTGCTGGGGAAAAAGCAAAGTCTGGAATGAGCTTGTGGGAGGAAAATTGAGGCCCTTGAAGCCATTAAGATTTACAGGTTTAGAAACATAGAAGCATAGAGACTGAGCAAGTCAGAAGGGGTTCTCCCAGGCCATCTAGTCTGACCCCTGGCTCCAGCCAGCTCCACTCATGACATGCCTACCACGTGCATGCCTAGTCTATCCTTGAGCACCCTCACCGATGGGGCTTCAACCACCTCCCATGGAAGCCCATTCCATACCCTGGGGGTCCTAACCATCAGGAAGCACTTCCTGGCATCCAAACTGAACCTAGTTGCGTTTAGGGCCTAGGGACTGGCAGCAATTGAGGACAACCATGGGTTCTTCTCCACCCCAAGAAGAAGGGCTTATAAAGCTCATGCTTCCCCCTTTACAGGACCCTAAACTTCATTTCTGAGCTGGAGTTCTGAGAGGTTCACTGGCAGCCCCTAATTGGGGCAGTAACTCCAGTGCAGCTGCCCCCAACATCCATACATGGAATCTTGGAGAACTGCTTCCCATCAGTGTCAACATATTTTGATTAGATTGGCCAATGGTCTGACTTGGTGTGGGACAGCTCCCTATGTTCTTGAATGCTGGAACCTCCTATTTTCTTAGAATATACCCTTTAAAATTCACACGCACATGGCAAATGTCAATTTTTATCTCAACGTTCAGAATGAAGCTAATTCACATGATCAAAAATGAGCGACAACTTCTGGAGCTCTTGGCAGTGCATCACTGCTGAGCTACATGTCCTCAGCAGGTGCCCCTTCCTCTCAGCTCTGATGCCAAGATCTCTTCTACTGGATTGGTCCCATCAGGGGAGACCTCCTATAGAGTTTACCCTCACATGCATCCTTTTCTGTGCTCTTGCGAACCAACCTTCAGCCCCGCCATGTCATTGACTTTCAAGGCATAGCAAGACTTGTCACCTGGAAAATGTCACTTGTAGAAATGTCAAACCTCCTTCCCTTTTGGTTGGAAATTTAACAGCCTTGCTAACACCATTCAAAAGATTACAGGAAAGGTCTATGATATGCAAATTCTTTAACCACACCTCTGACTATGCAATAAACTGCTTCTCTCTCTCTCTCTTGCGTGCTCCAAGGGCCATTCCAATGGATTTATCTCTAAGGGATTCCAACTAATTCAAAGCTTTCCCACAACTTAGCAGGTTCTAATGGCATCAGCTGTTGACCTCTCCATTAGGAGAGTTCCAAGTCAATCCCAGCAGTTGTGGCTAAGACTCCATGTGACATTTCCACGCTCAGGTGTCCAGCTATGCTGCATGAATGCAACAGCCTCCAGTCCCATGATTTGCCTGGAAATAGCTGTGCTGAGATCCTGTCCCTCTGCCGCTCAGAGCACAGATCTGAAAAACACCCCTTTGAGGAATTTCCTTTCATTAAATAAAAGCACCAACCCAAACACCCCAAACATCCACAGAACTTCTATGGATGCTTTTGTCTCTACACTGAGCTGAAATGAAATTCTGCTAATTGGCCTTGGAATTTCTCACCATGCTTTGTTTGAGCAGGACTGCTTACATTGGGCAATATTGAATGTGGATTTAGCATGAGCACAAAGTAGACTTGGGCAGCTGCTAGGTCTCCCTGCCCCAGCAGGACTTATCTCTGAATGGATCTTGCTTTCCTCCCCCTGTGCTCTTGTCTGCCACAAGCTCCTTGGTCTGGGAACCATCATCTGAATTTACCTTGATTGCATGACAATTTAGTGAGAGATACAAAGTGCTGATGTGATTATGATTGGAACTTTTTGCCACTAGAGAAGTTGGCTGTTCGTGGTGCCTGCTGCTTTCCTGCTCGGGTTTATGTTTAGTTGGCAATCAAGGTATTAGAACCATGGTTCTCAAGCTTGGGTGTTGTCCACCCTGGCTGGGAATAGAAAGAAGGGTTTAAGGATAGAAGGTTTAAGCATTCTAAGGATAGACCTAGAGTCCATGGTGTTAGAGGCTGCTGAGCCAGGGAGCCCATGACTTGGGATGGGACCCAGGGAGCTACTTGGACGCATCTGAGTGGTGTGTACTTGGATTGCCGTGTCCTTTTCAGGTACACAAAGGAATGGGGCAGCAGCATGAAGCTTCTGACCTTGAACTCAAGGGTAGAGCAGCCATTTCTCTGTGCAGGCAGAAGGTTCCTGGGTCCATCTCTGGAATGGCCAGGAACAAGGGTCAGGTGGTGGGTGAGCTAGAACACCTCTTCTTGAGAACCTGAACAGCTACCATCAGGGCAAAATGGAGGCGATGGAACACATAAGCTGACTTAATAAGGTTTCTACTTCTAATAAGGCTAAGTCTGGCTAGCCTCCCACCTTGCTCTCTGGCTGCACATCAGGTGTCAGCTGGAACCCTCACTCCAGTGACTCACCTTGGGGCTCCTGGGTGTGGGATCACACTCTTCAGGGCAAGGATGCAGAAGTGCAGCCCCTGAGGTGAAATCTGCTCCCTTCCCCAGGATCCCAGTACATCCTTGCAAGCTTCCCAAGGAGGGGCGCCAGCCTCTTCCCCTGAACTCACCTGCTTTTCTCAAATAACCATATTTAGTGGTTTATCAGCCTCTGTGTTGCTCTTCATCATTGTAAGAATTTGGGATGCCTCTCCCAAGACTTAGTTACTGCATGAGAGTTTTAAATTACAAGATGCTGCTGTCTCTTGTCATTGGTCTCTCTCATCATTGCCCCTGAGAATTTCTCCCAACTGCAATTCAGCCCTCAGGATGACAGAAGTTCAACAGAAGTTCAACGCTCCTGCTCTAAAGTCTAGACCCAGATTTAACCATGACCTTGGCCCATTATCTGTATGACTGACCACTTGACTGCTGCTGGAGCCATGCTGAAGGGCTTTGCATGGAGGGTGCCAGATGAGACAAGTGGGAAAATATGCAATCCACAGACCGACATGGACCCGTCCAATCAAATAGATGGAGCCTTTTTGTCTCAGGGCTCTGTCACTCAAGGGATGCTGCAGATATGGGATTGAGTGCCACCGTGTTTTATAGCACAGTCAATAATGGATAAGCCCTTGTTTCATTTTTAACTTAAGGAAATTGATCTCATTATGTCCAGTTATGGTTGTCTGTGATTCATGAGACTCAAATAAACGGGAAAGCATCCAAATGGATGTCCGCACCATTGATGAGCCTGACCTCGCTTTACGTAATCCCATAAAATGTGTCCTTCTAAGTGTTGACTTGCTATGAGTACCATTAAATGCATAATGATTTGGTGAAACAAAGAAGAGGAAGAGGAGGTACATTCGTTGGATTAGCATCATAATGTGAAGGGATATCGTCGTCGTCATCATCATCCCACTTCTGAAGCCTTTACATACTCCGGAAGAATGAATTCATGGACTGAGGGGAACCAGGAAGAGCCAAATGGCAATTGCTCTTCACCAGGTTGAGGGACTGGATTTTGTTGTCTCAGTTTACCTCTGTTGCAGCAAGGAAGAATGTTTCCGATGGATGCCAAATGGTCTTTCTTTCCAACTGGGCCAATCAAGGAAGGTATTCAACATCCCGCCTCCTCCACTGTGGCAATCCAGTGGATGTTGCCAACCTGCTTCTCAGGTCCAGGACATACACGTAGGTGGCTGTTGGAGCACCAGGACCTGGAGTGATCGGTGCAGATGGAGACCTTGCTATTGATGCAGTACTGAACTTGGGAAGAAGCAAGGGTCAGATACCATCAAGGCACAGTACGGCCAGAGCCGGGAACAAGCAAGGGCCAGTAACTCAGGCAGGCCAGGCAAGTCTAGAGGCTAAGGCAGAGCCAGGGATGCTTGAGATCAGATCTTGATGAGGCTCTTCGGGACCAAAAGTAAAGGCAAGGCCAGGAGCAGGCAAGGTTCAGATACCCAGCAAGGTGTAGCAGGGCCACACACAAAGGCAAGGACCAGGTTCCTGGCAAGGTGGGGTCTGACTGGAGGGCAGTCAGGAGCCACGAGCAAAGCAAGACATGAAGCAGGATCAGAGCACAGAGCAGACACCCCAAAACCTCCAGCTGTTGTGGCAAAGCTGCGCAAGGCAGGGAAGCCTTTTACGGAAAGCTCCCCACATCATTGCAGGATGTCAGGTTCAGGGCCTGCGTGACCCTGCAAGTGCCTGCAGACCCAGGAGTGCCCTCACGGGCTCTTGCAGTGCAGCAGGAGGTCCTGAGGAGCAGCAGAAAAGGCTTTCTGCCACGGCTGTTCTTTGCAACAGCAATGCAAGTTGTCCTGGTGACTCCTTGTGCTCCAGCCTCTGGTCAGTCCCTGCCTTGCTCCTGGGTGTTCTTGCTCGCTCCAGTTGTTCCTGTCCTGCCCCAGCCCCCTCTTGTCTGGACCACCTTTATGCGACTGCTTCCCTGGCCTCAGACCACTGGATTGTTTCTGGACCATACTCTCTCTCTCTCTCTCTCTCTCTCTCTCGTATAATATTGAACTGCCTGCTACCTTGACCCTGACACTGGACTGCTGACTGTCCCACCAGCTTCCAGCCCTACTAAGCTGCAGGACCTGGCTTCACACCAGCACCCTGGCCCAGCCATTCTGCCTGTCCCAGCTGCTGCCCATGTCCCGGCCCTTACGAAGGATTGCAGAAGCCCCAGTGTCTACAGGTCTGATCCTGAGTCTTCAGACGCTTTTAGGGTGACCTGAATTGCTCTTTACCATCACTTCACCTGGAGGATCTGTGTGGAGAATGGATCTGTGACAAGCAGCTCTCATTTCTTTTGGATTCCCTCCTGCGTCATTTTATGGATGGATTCCCTGGGAAAAACATTTTTTGACATTCGATAGATTAGATGTATTTCTCTTGTCCGCCCACCAATGTTGTTGAAGGGTGGGGTGCCGAATATTGCTGTGTTGTCCTGCTTCCCCCAAAGGCCCCATGTTTGCTGACTGAAGGAGGAGGCAGGGTGACAGGAAAACAAGGAACCACTCAAGTGGCACAAATCCGATAATCTCCATGTTCTGGTTCATTTGGAATGAAAAGACCTGACAAACTTGTGAAAATGTTACTACTGTATGGAAACTTGGTCATCTCAAAGCACTTTCCCCAGTGTGGTGTACTCCTAATGTGGGGACATCAGCTCCTATTGGCTGCAGCCAGGAATGCTGGGAGTGGTTGTCTATCACATCTGGAAGACTCCAGGAGAGGGAAAGCGATCCAGGACAACCTGGAGTTCTGCTGCCACCGGTCAGTGTTGAGAATACCAGCCTCAGTGGACCAGTGACTACCCTTATGTATGTTCCTGTATTTCAGAAGATAGAAGATGCCTTACCCCAGCCTCCCCTCTACAAAAACAATCACCCCAGAAGTGCTTTCTTTAAGAAATAGAATCATAGGCTCACAGAAGGGCAGAAGGGCAGAAGAGTCAAGTTGGAAGGGGTCAAAAGGCCATCAGGTCCAACTCCTACTCAGTGCAGGACTCCAAGATAAGCCATCCCTCCACCTGTCCACCTGCCTCTTGGATGCCTCCAGTGTGGGAGAGCCCACCACCTCCCTTGGTCATTGTCTCCATTGTCATACTGCTCTCACAGTCAGAAAATTCTTCCTGGTGTTCATCTAGAATCCATATTTCTGTAACATGATCTCATTATTCTGTGTCCTGCACTCTGGAATGATCAAGAAGAGTCCCTGGCCAACACCATTCAAATATTAGTGTTGAATACCCTCATAATATTTGTTGGATATTCCCAGTGGGCTTGGTGCTTGCATTTTATATACCATGACATTTGATTTCAGTATTTCATATCTGACAGTGGAATTTTAACAAGATGTGGTAGTTGACTTGCAATGATGTTTTGTCCTGGAGAATGGATGGCTTGAGGGGACATCGTAGTCAGCACCTGGCAGACAACCGTTCTGAATTCACTTCGTTGTGAATGGAGGAATATTTTACATTTGCCACATGAATTGGAATTTTGATATCTACATTCTAGGAAAACAGGAGACACCAAAACTCAGCAAACACAGGAAGCTGCCTACTCTGTGTAAGGCAATTGTTGATCCAGCCAAATCTTGTTGACACTGATTGGCAGCTGTTCTCCAAGATTTCGGGCAGAGATGGTCTGTGAATGAGTGTACAACGAGATGAAAGATGCCCGTTAATTCATGGGGGAAGAAAAACAGAATGACTTTCACCAAATCTTCATGCAGGCTTCTTCTTCTTCTTCTCTCTCTCTCTCTCTCTCTCTCCCCCCATGGAGATCAACCCTTAGAACTTATGCATGCAAAACATGCCACAGAGTCTCCCAATTTATTGGAGTAATGACATGAAAAGCCTGGCAATTTTTCCATATTTGCAAACATCTACTTTCACTCTGATTTGGGCCCTTAATGTGCGTGCGTGTGTGTGTGTGTCTCACAACACTTGCTCAAAAGTGGCAGATGACGAGTCATCAAATACAACTTTCCTTCATTCTAGGGTTGATCAATGCTAAAGAGTTTGGAGGAAAAGACTCGATGCCTTGAAGAAAGACATCTTGAACCAAAAAGGCTTTTGATCTCTCCAGGTTCTTCTTCTAGACTCTGGAGGCTGCCTGATTTCCTCAAGCAACCCCTACGCATGAAATGAATCAGGGCCTCCTCAGAACGTCCCACTGTGGTGCAGCCCTGGCTGTGTTTTCAGGTTTGGAAAGCAAAGGCTGACTCATGTCACTGTGGCAAACAGGATAAGCCTGATTAGGATATGACAGTATCCGCTGGCACCCAGTTGGACAGCTGGCCCACAGCCAAAGGAATGTCTTTTGCTCTGTGTAGGTGACTTGGGTGCCAGAGAGAACACATGGCGTGTGATATTTCTCTACATCGCACGCATCTGATCCGCTCTCTTATGATGCTTTCGCTCTGTTCCCTATAATGCCTCCGTGTTCTTAAGCCGACTGTTCTGGGAATGACAAGTGACTCCTACCACCTTCCGGGTGTCTGAATCTTCACACTTCATTGCTAATAATCTGGTTTTTTAGGGCAAGCTTGGCGAGAGACGGCGTGCTTCCAGGAATGACATTTTCCTTACCTCTGATGCCCCTGTCTGACCTTGAGCTTGTCTCTTGGATGAATCTACCTTGCTGGATTGTTGTGAGGAATGAATGGGAGAAGTCCCATGCACCCAGTTGCTTTTAGAAATATGAAGGTTCCACTGAATAATATGTGCATTTATTTGTTTATTTATATACATATTTATAAGCTGCCTATAACTGCCAAGGTCTTGCTAGGCAGCTTACAATACAGTTTAGTGTGGTAGGTACATTTTCTTTGAACCCCTGCTTTAAAATGAGCCACTGGAGCTTCTTCCAGCTCCAGTGGCTGCATCATTGGCACCCAATTCCCCATCTGTTCAAACCTTCTCCTTTTCAGATTGTTGTTGTTGTTGTTGTTAGTCGCGAAGTCGAGTCCGACCCATCGCGACCCCATGGACAACAGATTTTCAGATTAATGACAGCCAATCAGGGACCAGAGGAGGCAGCGTGGTACCAGGATCTGACACCTGGCAGTGTTATCCCTGGAAACCAGTACAGAAAACCAAGCTGCTTAATGCAGTCTGTTGGATTTCAAGGGATCTTCTCGTCACTTAAGGCTGCAATCCTTGGTTTCTGGAAGGGGTCTCTGGGGCCATCTGTTAGAACAGACCACAAAAACGGAGTTTCTGGATGCTGAAGGGAGTCTGTCTTTGCAAGCAGGTGCTGCCTAGCCTGGTCCCAGTAGGAAAGGCCGATGCTGGGAAATCTGGCCATTTTGAGCTCCTGACCACTTCTGAGCTGGAGAATCGGCTTTTTTCCATGGTGGGCCAGTTTGCCCATCATTTTTTAAGCTAAGGACATTGCTGTAGAACTGCAATGCTGTTGGTTTTCCGTTTGCACCAATGGCATGTTTAGTGCAAATAACCCTTTGTGTGTATGTGTGTGTATTTAAATGTACAACCTGTAACCCTAGAGAGGGAAGTCCATGATCCATCTTGACTTGCCAAACAGCAAGTCAGCAGGGACCAGCAAGCCAGAATCCGGGGGGTGGGAGGGTGGGGAGGGTTGTGAAAAGCCATAACATTTTCACCCCCACTATTGGATTCTTCACACCTTCCCTAGGTCTGATGTGGCATTTCCCACACCTAGTGATGTATTCCACAAACCCTTGAATGCACATTATTGTCAATAGAAAACCAAATGCAGCAGAGCTGGCTTGCCATGTTTCAGAATGAAGTGAAAGGATAGTGCACATTCTAAAGAAGAAGTCTAACGTTTTTTTAACTGCACCACTGCATAAGTGCAGAAGAGGTTCTGGATTTGATGGGTTCCCAAATCATGTCAGGTTCTCCCACTTCCATGGGATTGCCCTACAAGGCTGCAGAAGGAGATCCAGTGGACACAATAGGATTTTCCTCAGAGTAGACATAGGATCACGCTGTGAGTTAATGCCATTGCACATCATGCTGAAAAATGGGGGCATTTTGGAGGGAGACATTGCCCAAAAGATACACTAAAAAAAAACTAACAGTGAGCCTTTTTGACACCGGCAAACATCGCGTCGGTCAGCATGGGACCAAAGTAGTCATCTTTGCCTCTGGTGCTCAGCTGACAATCCTGTTTTGAAATCTGCTTTCCATCTGGGATACTTATCTTCAAAAGAAAAGAGAAAGTACAAAATCGAGACCAAATACCGCGGGCCCACTCAGGACTTCTTCTCGGCTGTCTGTGTCAGCTAGAGAGGGGAGGCGGCTGAGCATTTGTCCAAACGTTCTCCGTTCCAAGGTGCACTGCAACTTTTAATGAATGAATGCATACGTATAAATAAATTAATACATAGATCAGCCATGGACAGCCTTGAGATCCACATTGCATCACAGCTGAACACAACCTAACGGGGAAAGTAAACACCACTTTTTCCGGTCCAGGCTATGGGGCATCTGTTCTTTTGCAGATGTTTCATCATATATCCAGAAACTCTTCTTTTCTCTGCATGACCCAGATTCATTGTATCTGCTTTTTTCCCCCTCTTGCCTCAGAAAAGACAATACCCTCCGGTGCTTGGATTTTTTTAAACTTCTGTTCCGATTGCTCTGGAATAACAAAAAGAACTTATAGTGATGTGACACAAAACCTGGCTGCAGGGGATGGAGTTGAAGCAACTCTGGTGAGGTTCAGTTTCTCTCACTTTCTACCTTTTTTGAATCTTGGGTGCATCTCAAACTTTGAGAACCAGAAGAATGGAGGATGAAGCAGGAGGAAGAGGAGGAAGAATGGAAGCAAGAGGAAGGCTAAGGAGGATGACACTTCCTAAATATGTTCACCATTGTGCAGCACCATGGATAGCTCCCATGTCTCACCGTGCAGGAGCAATGGACAAGGAGTGCCACACACGTAGGAATGCTCAGCCTCCCCTGAGAGTTCCCCCAAACCAACCAGCCCCTCACTTGCATTGTCTCACATTCAACTGCCACTTCTCTGAAGATCCACAAGTGTGTGTGTGTGTGTGTGCTCACTCCCTGTAGGTACCACCATCTTCAGAGGTAGCATTGTAGCCCTGGATCACTTCCTGTGATGCTGATGTGATACTCCACACAATGAGTCCTGACATGGCCATCCCAAGAACTGTCTTTTTTCTTTCTTTCCAATTTATATCCTGCCTTTTCCCTACAAAGAGCTCGAGGCAGCTTACATCGCCTCCTCCATCTTATCCTCACCACAACCCTGTGAGGTAGGTTGGACTGAGTTGGCTCACCCAGCTGGCTCCATGGCTGAGCGGGGACTCAAACCCAGATCGCCTGAGTCCCAGTCCCATGCTCTTCACCACGACGCCACACTGGCTCTCTGGTCTGCAGGTACACTTCTGAAGAGAACCATGCTGCAGCAAGCATGAAATGAGGTTTTCCAAAAGCAGTAATCTCCTATTTTGCCAGTAGCTCTCATTTCAGATCAGCTGGCTCAAAAAACTGACAAAGCTGATAAAGTATCAAAGGGAGCTCAAAGAGGCTGTTGCTCCATTGCCATCTTGGAAAATCGAGATCGGCGGGCACTTCCTGGAATGGGCATGTCCCCTGGGTTCATCATCTGGGCATCCCTGGAGGTTGAGGTGCCCAGAATCAATTTCACTTGGGACAGAGAAAGGTTGCAGGAGAGTCATCTTAGGTCTGCAAACTTGTGAACAGACCAATATACGAACCTCCACATTCTAAGTTTTGTCAGTGTAGTGACCTTTCCGTGTAGAAGAGTTGCTTTGGTCCCCTGAACCTTTTGGTAGCATCTTGTTGCTATGATGACGTCCAAGCACTGTAATGCTGCACTGCTGCCTTCCTGTACAAGGAAGGAGACCACATTTCCGAAAATATTACACGGGAAGTTCTAGACTTCAATATATTACCTCGCAACAGAATTCTAGTTTCCCGTGTATGGCAACCTTAGCTTGGGGAGAACATCCAGTGTGTTTCTCTTAATTCCAATGGAAGGAGTTAGTCTGGGTTAATACTATTTTAGCTGAGATCAGAGTCTCATCTTTAATCATGTATAACAAGGGTTTTTTTTTATTTTTGCTTTTATGAGACTCATCCCCAGTAAGCTATTTTATTGTGTGAGTTGCTGGTTGCTTTTTGCTTCTTTAATTGAATCTCCCCTGATGCTCCAGAGAGCAAGCAGTAAATTCCAGCATGACTGTCTACTTCTGTGGGTAGCACAATTAAAAAAAGAAAAAATTGATGAGACAGGCTGCCTTTAAATTATCTGCCTCAGCTCAAACTTCATGCTTAGAGTTATGTTGCCATGCTAAATTGTAACTGGAAATGGAAGTATCTAGAATGGCAAAACTTTCCATCCTGGATTGGCTGTTGGCAGAAATGAGGGTTCTGTTTCAATAGAGCTCGGCCATGTCCCAGGAAGCGCCAGGGGGCTGCTAAAAGGGCTGTGAGTGGAATTCTGCAATTCTTTGGCTTGAGTCCTTGATGTACTCATGCCTCCAAACTTGGAGGCTGCCAAGCGTCTTCTTCTGAGTGGGATTAATGAGCACCACCTCTCTGCTCCACCAGTTTGGCATTTTAATTAGATGGCCAATTTCTGACTAAGTCTAACTGAGCTGCTTTGGGTGGTGAAACAAAGAGGCTGGGAGCCCAACAGGACTGGTACGCTCAGTCTTCTCTGCACCATACTCCCTGGAACGCGAACTTCTCCGAGGTCACTTTTCAACCTCAGAGAAGCAGCTGGCTGCAAGGGGAGGAAGAACCAAGCACAGATCCCCACCTCCAAGGACAGAACGCTGTTCCCAGCCTCAAATAGGATTCAGACAACCCCATGTCCCTCCAGGTCATGTCTAGGAGCCATATGCTCAGTCTTCCCAACCATGATAGTGCTTATGTTATTTTTCAGTACTGTTCTATACTCAAATATATGCTTCATTGAGTTAAATGGGGATTGCTCCCAGGTAAAGGACAGCAGTTGGACAGTGCAATCCCCTGACTGAAGGCCTAAAAGGCCTTCTCCTTGAATGGGAAAAACTGGAGGAAGAAAATGGGAATGGCGATTAACCAGAGATGGGCAGAGTAGGAGAACTCCTCATGGATGTCCATAGGACAGGATTACAGGTGCCCAGGCGTTCCCCTCAGAAGAATGGACTGAGGAACCCTAAAAATGGCTGAGCTGGTGCAGCCCATTTGAAGCACATGATGTGAAGGCTTGGACTGAGCTGGACCGACCTCACAAGGGCTGTCAAGGACAGGAGCTTTTGGAGGGCTTTCGTTCATAGGGTCACCATGAGTCAGAGGTGACTTGGTGTCATTTAAACACAACGGCATTGGTGGCATGCCTTGATCTCTCCTTCCCACGGCAGCCCCTCTAGCCCTCTGAAAACCCTGCACAGAAAGTTGGGACAAACTGCTGAGTGGGGTCAGCTTTTGTGTGTGGTTGGGGCTGCTTCCTACAAAATTAACTGGGGGACCTCATGGCACCATGGCCCTTACCTGGGTGGAAGGCATATCCTAGTCCCAACCCTTTTCAAGGGGTGACAATCCAAATGTCACCCCTTGAAAAGACCATTTGTCTAGATTCTAAAATGACTAACCACACCATTGACTGTCCCTTCTTGGATCATTTTTGTAGGATCTTTTTTTAAATTGTGCTCTCCACTTTGAATTTAGGTGTAACCACTGAGCTTGATCCAAAATTTCGCCTCTCCTCATGCATCAGAACAAACCAGGGCATTGAAATGAGCACCATCTCTGCTTATAATTAGGCTGAATTAATTTTCCTGAACTGGACCATTAAGGAGGAGCTGGGGAGGAGAAAGCAAATATATACACAAGCACTCGACAAAAGGAAGTCTCATTGTCACATTTGTACATCAAAATTAATCCGGAATTATGGGTGAGTTGTGAGAAAGCAATACCGAAAAGTACCTGCTGGGCTCATATCCAAAAGTTGAAATGAATTTATGACAAACTTGCTATTGACCCATTATTTATAAAGTCTGTTAAATTCGTCTTAGGCTGAGGCTTTCTAGTGGGGAATGATTGATGATCTCGAGTCGTATAAATGGAATGAAATAGATTAAGTCTCATTCTGAAATATTGTTACCCATTAGAAGTGGTACATTTAAGTCCACTTAAAACATGAAATGCCACTTTAGTCACTACTTCAGCCTCATGCCTAATTGTGGAGTGCTAATGGAACTGGGCTTTTGGTTGGCCGGAGATTAGATGAAGATGCAATTATGATTCCTTGGCTGTTAAGTTAGCTACAGTTATGCTACTCAAAAAATTGCTGGTAAAATGGAATGGTTTGGTTATTTGGAAAAAAGTACCAAAAAAAAAAAAAAAGCTTGCAGAAGCCACGACGACTTCGTAAAGGATGGCCTTGGAAATCTCTTGCTAGCTTGCATGGCTAAGCCGGGATTTATTTGAGCTGATTCACACATGCATTTGACCTATGCCAACGCTGCTGCTTCAGGTGGTGATTCACACATGAGAACAAAGAGCAAGGGCTGCAGCGCAAGGACAAAGCCCCGATTTTGCAGGCAGAAGGCTCTGGGTTGCAGTCCCTATTGTGACGAGCTCCTCGCTCTAGTTCTGAGAATGCCTTTGAACAAAGTCTGTGCCAGACTTTCCAGACATAACTAGGACTGTGCAAATCAGCAGAAGCCCGTCAAAATGTTCCTCTTTCTATCTACTTCAGGCGGCAGGCTTTGTTTCTCCCAAAAAAGCACAAGTATTTGCATTATTGTTTTTAATATTTCATTTCTAGACTCTCCAATAGCTGAAGTTCTGCGGGCAGTTCACAAGAAGTCATAAAATCACAGAAGCCCAAATATGGATAATAAGATACAACATCAAGTTGAAATGCACAACTTTAGGCACTATTTTAACAGCCATTTCAATAATGTCTTGAAAGACAGGTCAGCTCCTGGTGGGCCTCCAGGGAGATCATTCCATAATTGGTGGAGAAGAACCATTAAGACCCTGTCTCTTGTTGCCACCCCTGCATTTTTCCCCAAGGTGAATCACGAAAACAAAATGAAGTGAAAGGTTCTGCTTCACCCAACTTTCTCCAAATATGCAGCTTTCTTACTTTGTGCAACTTCCTCTCATAGATTAAAGCAGGACTAATTCGGTCCAAAGGTGGAAATTCTGCAAAATCAAATTGGAAACTCAGTGAACAGAACACAACCTTTTCTTTTGCCGTCAGGCATGCTCTTGCAGCCATGTTCAGGGCTTTGAACGGCGTATGCTTGCAGATTTTCGCAACCAGACATGGCATTCTCCTGTTCTTGGAGTCAACTGATCAAGGAGTGGGGAAGGAAAATCATCCAACCCTACTTTTTTCCGTCTGCATTGAACATCAATCTAGGGAAAAGAGCTCTCTCCTCATGCAAAATGGATTATTTGGGGCATGGAAGACCATGCAGCTTTTCCCTTCTACTAAAAGCAATAATTATTTTTCTGTCACTGCATTATGATTAAACAACACAGTGGCAATGGGATTTTTGTCCTGCCCCTCCTCGCTTTCCTTTCTGCATAAATCCCAGCCTGCAATGCAGTAAAACCCTTCTGAGATATTAACAAGATTATAAAAATGCCATGTCACATTTGAAAACTGCCACTAACACAAGAGTTTTAATTATGAATAAATATGAAAAACTCCCCCCCTCCAACGTCATCTCCTATGGCAGAGAAGTGTGCATTATATATTGGTACCAAGGCTGAGAAATGCTGAATGGCTGAAAGAACGGGAAAAAAAATCCCTCTAAACTTTTTTCTTCTTTTTTTAGCGTGATAAGGAAATGGATTATTCTGAGAAATAAAATGGAGAAGCATAAAACTGATAAAGCATTACTAGTCAAATGCTATCTTTACAAGCAGTCATTACAGCAGATTTAATGGGTTTGGAACATGTCTGCTTGCCCTTGGTATCATCAGCCTGCTGCACAAAATGAGGAAATTTAAATGTTCGGGCTGCTCTCAGAAAATTGGCTCAAAGGGAGAAGTGTGGCTTTTGCACAGAATAAGGAGGTCGCAAAGATACTCTCTGGGCCTTGGTGCCCAGAGACCCATCCTGGAATTCTGCCTAGCCACACACCCATGTAGAAAACACCAATTGAGTTGCAGCGTTAGCATACAGGGAGCATCGTGGGAAAATAAAATGGTGGGTAGACCTAGCCACTGGCCCTGATTGGAGCACAGAGATGCTCCTTTGGAGATACCCAAGAAATTTGTTTTTTCTCACACAGCAAGTATGAGTGCCAACACGAGTGCCCCGGAAATTGTGAACACCCGCTTGTGTTCATCTCATTCCTGATTCCCAGTTTGTTTTACACACATGTTCCAGTTTGCACAAATGCATTCAGTAGATCAAAACAGCCTCACATTAGTCTATGGAGGACATTGGCTCACAAGAGGGAATCTCTAGGCAGTTTAGGAGATCAGACTAGGTGGCCCAGGAGGCCCCTTCTGACTCGCTCTGTTTCCATTTCTATGTTCTATGTTTCTGTATGCACAAGCGTTTGACAGAAGGCAATGTATTCGTGCATTTCTGTGCACTTTTTGAAACTGATGTACTATTGGATGTCTGAACCTCTTGGCCAGGGTATGTTTGTGGACTTTTTAGAAACCTAGACTTTCATTTGCACTTTTCCCCAAGTTTTGCAGAACACAATAACAAGCGTGGACATAATGCAGGGAGCTGGATGGAAAAACTGCACTCGGGTTCCAATTTTACTCTGAAAGGTGTGAACTGAATAACCCTCAACAGCACTCATTTCTCGTACAAAGACTGATTTCAGGACAATGGACAGATCACATACTTAAACGGTGGGGTTCACTTCCACCAGAGGAATTCATTCCGCAGGATGTTGTGGATACTGTACAGGGAATTCGGGCAAGTTCATGGAGGAGAAGGCTACTTGTGGGCTACTAGATCTGATGGTTTTCTCCTCCCTCCAGGAAGAAAGGCAGTAGCACAGGTACGAGCTGTTGTACTCATGTTGCCTGCTGGTATCAGTATTAGTAGAATTATTTATTGCAAAGCATCGTGAGAAATAATGGAAAACTAAGAAGGGCTGGGGAACCGGTAGGGACTAAGAGAGGGTCCATGCTGGTGTCTTCCTTTGTACACAATTCTCCATGTTCTCACTGCTGCTATTTCCAAATCTGCCCAAAGAATGCCTCTCTGGCACCAAGAATCACCTTCTTATATAACACTAAAATAGCATAATTCATGAAAGCTGGTTAGCTAATGTTTGCAGCTATGACAGTTAAGAAGAAAACATAACTTCAAATGCATTTTGTTTTTCTTTATGAGTTAACCCAATACTGTCACAAGATGCAAGCTTTGAACCAGCTGCACCATGGGAAAAATGTGTCAGGCTGGTAATATATTCTGACTTTATATTCACTTTCAGACTTGAAATGTTTCAGCGACCTGCGATCCATTTAATCTCAAGCATTCACTCCGGAAGTAAAAGTATGTAAGTCACCTGATTCTTCCCCAGAATTCCCCTCCCGTCCCCTCCCCTCCCCAGAGAAACTGAAAAACAAGACCATTTATTTCTTGGCGAATATTCTTTGAAATAACCAGTCAGATGGAGCATTTTTGAGCAATACGTTAGACCTCTGTGGACAAGATGGACTATGATATCTGACTATCATATGGTGTGATGACATAAATCATTAGGTTTCATCCCGATTAGGCATACTTGGAGGAGACCCATTGAAATCAATGGGACTCGAGTTAATCCCGTCGTGGTAACTGTGCCAGGAACATAAAACGGGGAGGGAGAAGAATAACAGAATGGCAGGACGGGAGCCTGCAACATTTCGTTCCAGCCCCTACTGGTTGCTGCAGAATGGGAACTCTCGTGTTCATTCCTCCAGGACTGGGACCTTGAGGGCTTATATAGGTAAGCATTTTGTGGCTGCCCATTGACTGCACCCTTGCCCTAGTGGGGAGTTGCTGTCAGACCTGTCCTGCAAGAGGAGAATTTTAGGTATGCTGGGGATGTACTGTGATTCCCTCCCTCCCTCCCTCCCTCCCTTCCTTCCTCCCTCCCTTCCAGTTACCAGAAATGCACGACTTCCTTCATAAATGCAATATCCATCCCATGGATGAAAGCAAAGCTGATTCCTCCTTTTGGCACTATCCTCATTCTCGTGGCACATATGGTCTTGGTCCTCTCCATGTCAGGAGGAGCTGCACCTGTTGCACTTTGCTACAGGTGTGAGCAAGTGAGAATTTTGTTGCGGTGTATTTTTGTTAGAATCCACTAATATCTACAAATATCTCAGATGTGGAATGGGAGGAACACTATTATTTTTTAAAGAATATGGGAGAACATAGAGGTGATGGATGAGTCTTTCATGACCTACCTCTAAGCCATGGCAGAAATTTCCTTCCTGAATTTTCTGCCTATTGAATGCCAGAATCTCCCTTTGCCTTCATATTATTCATAACTCTGTCCTGTGTGCACATCTCAGACCCTCCTCCCCAATCCTGTTAGCCACATACATCTCCAAATAGTCCTTTGTTCTCACAGTTGGGTTTTTTTTTTCCCCCCTTTTAGAGTTTCAGCTGAAACTCCAAGAGAAGCTTAAATAAAAAAGCTCTAATCACTGGCACTGCAGCAGCAAAAACGAGTGAAAGAAACAATAGCAGCTTCTCAGCTGTTGCTTCCTTTTGCAGAGGAGACGGAGGGCACGGAGACTGTTCAAACCACACGGTGAAGTTGTGCCAAGCTCATTCTGGAAAAGGTGGGCAGCAAAGCCACTTCAAAGGCAATCAAGCTGGCGCCTCAGCATTTGTCCACAGCTCAAATATTAGACGAGTGGGAAGACTTGTGCTCTTGATTATACCTTGGCTGAAGTCCACAAAGAACAACCATTGCATCCCTGAAACCCAGTGGAGCTGAGCTCCCCACCAAGAAGCCTTTACCTCAGTGGAGGCACATAGCCAGAGATGGTGGTGATCCCAGCTGCTGAGGCAAGGAACCTCTTTCAGTATGAGGTCTGGAGGTGCTCTTGGAGGGGGCACATGACCCCCCACACACATTGCTTTTCCATCCTGCCTTTCACCTTCTTGTGAGGAACCCAAGGCAGATCATGTAGCTCCATTTTAACCTCCCAACAAAACCCCTGTGAAGTGGGCTAGGCTGAGGAGGAGGGAGGGCCCAAAGTCACCCAGCCGAGCTTCATGGCCAAGTGGAGGCTGGAACCCAGATCTTCCAGCCCCCAGCCCAGCACTCATCCCCACGAGCCACAGGCTCTCATCCCAATGGTGGGTGGAGCTGGAGGCAAAGAGGGTTTGGCCAACAGCTGGCTACTTCAGTGTGTGATCCGATGTGGCTGCCCACAGCCTGTCCTCACCTGCCCATTGGAAGGTGATGGGCAGCCAATCCCCACCCCTTGGAACGCCCTCCCAGTGCCTGCTCCACAGGTGGCCTCCCCTCCTGGGAGTGCAGCTGTCTCCTCCTTCCAGCAACCTTGTCACTGACGTCCTGTCTTGCATTGGCATGGGAAGCACCTATGACAAGCCGTGCCACGCTTCTGCTCTTTTGGCCCCATGCAGAAGAGCTCTGAAGGCTCAGCACAGGGAGGTCCCCTCTCCTGGCTGTACATGTGCACCTATGAGTATGTCATGGGAATTTTGGCCTGGGGTTGGAGAAGAGTTTTGGAGAGCTCATACTTACGACCATCGTCTCCAGCCCATCTACAATACGGGGCAACACTACTGACTGATCTCATTGGATTGCTGTAAGGATTATGATGAGTTAATATGAGAGATGTGCACCGAGTCCAGAAATAGTCACCATACCACCAGCAGTAACAACAGCAATAATGAGCCATTGTTCCCCGGAGCACCTTAGCTAAACCCAAGCCCTGAAAACATCACTTGCAAGGAGAATTAAGTGTACCCCCATCCAGCTGCCCTTTCTTCCTCTTTTCTATTTTTTCCAATGGACGGATTTCCCCTATCTCGCTTCAGAAGATGCTATTTCCCAATTAGCATAAATACAATTGATTTGATTATTGTTTTTAGAACATTCTTTAAGGTAAGGCAAGGCTGGATGGATCAAGCAAACCACCAGTCAGACCAATTAGAGAGAAGTGGAGCGGGACAGCGGAGCAGCTCAAAGACAATTTTCCTTCCTTGGCAATCTCTTCTTTCATCTCTGCTCTTTGCCAAGGATCCTTCTCTTTCTTCTGTAATGAGTTATGCAGCCAAGAGTGAATATTGATGATCAATCCTTGTGCCTTTCTTTCTGTTAGGTAATCACTTCAAATTGTGCCTGGGACAAAGAGGCTGAAACCTTGCATGTGTGTTTCAAAAGCGATGTCTTTCCCCATCCATGATCACACCCTGTGCGCATGCACGGACAGGCCCACGAGTGCTCCCCGCGTCTTCTGTGGGCCATGCTTGCCTTCTCTAGGTCTCCTAGACATCTTTCGCTCTTCTTTCTTTTTCACATACAGACCGGAAATCGAGTGCCTCCAGGACTATGCAGCAAAATGGGAGGGAATCTCTCTCTGGGCAAGGTGGAAGTTTCTTCATTGATAAATATTGATTTCTGTCTCAGCCTAACCTACCTCACAGGGTTGATGTTGCGAAGATAAAATGGAGAGGAGGAGAACCTTGTAAGCTGACTTGAGTTCCTTTCAGGAGGAAGAAAGGGGGAGGGGTAAATCTAATGCGATCATCATCATCATCCTTGATAATTTCCCATTTTCCCATTGATTGAAGTGTATTTGTGCACATTTGTCAAAATATACATTTATTTTGAAATATGTGTGCATTGCCACATGCCATGTTTTGATCTGAAAATCACACTCCATGCTCAAACATGTGCAGAATTTGACTGCAGACGGCGTCCCAGTCTGTGTTCAGTCTGATCGAAACCTCAGTGAAATGCATTTTTCATACCTCCCGAGCTACGAGATTCAATGTACTTCCATGCAAAATGACAGAGGGGGGGTGCTGAGTAGGGGAGGTAGGCAAGGAGGGGCTCCCCCCAGGTAATGAGTAATAGCAAGGACTAAAAGCCCTTTTGTGCCTCCGAGTTGTATCATTGGCAAGGAAGGAAAAATAGCATTTGAGAAAGAAAGGGGCTTCGACCAGCAATCACGCATCTCTCCCCCCCACCGGTCGGCTTCCATTTCAGCAGCTCTCACAATGGCCCCTAATAGATGCCAAGTGCTCTCCCACAGCCGTGTCCCTTTCCAAGGCTGTCTGCGATGATTTCTCTTTTGGGGGGGCGAAGCGCGGATCCAGCTTTTGCATGTGTGTGCAGGCCCCTCCTCATCCTCCCGCTTTCCTTCCAACTGCTTTGACATTCAATTGCTTTCCTTTTTTGTTCCCAGTGCATCAAGATGTATGAGGATGATTTTTCCGGCAAGAGACGGCCCAGTTTTTGGTACCAATCAAGCAATCGGCTTGGGAAAGGCGGAGGTGGCCCTCTTCCTGCACCACTGGAAAGGGGCAGGCACTCTCTGGCACAACGAACACCTCGGCCTTGGGGAAAACCCGCCGAGGACTCAAGGCTGAAACACCAGCTCCGAGGCCTGATCCCAAAGGCTTGTAGGCTCAGGTGGGCAAGGAAGCCATCAGCACATTGCTGTGGCATCTCCCTGAATTTCTGTCCTCCTTTTTCTTCTGGAGAGTGTCTTCTTTTTAGGACCTTCCCCCTCCCATTGCACCCAATGAGAGGACTTAATTTACAACGGCTCCAGCAGCACATCCCTGCCCACTGCCCCCATGTTGGGGCGCTTTCGGTGCCTTTAGATATAAAGCAGTGGCGAGCGAGTTTAAGAGGCCCAGCGGCCACTTGCGCGCTGGCAATGGACCTTCCACGGTTCCATTAGGAGAAAATTTGCTCTGCATGCACAAGGATCATTTATTAATTAATTCATTGTTTCTTTAATCTCATTTCTCTACCACCCGTGGCTGAAGCTCTCAGGACAATTTACAGCAAACATTTTCTGGCCCTGCCTTCAAAAACAGATACCTGCAAACTGCTGTGAGAAGCGGGGAAGAACAAACTTAAGACTGTAAAAATGAGATGCTGAAAAACACAACATCTCCCTACGACTCTGGTGTGCCCGCAGCTGGAGCCTTGTGTTCAATTCTGGGACCCTCACTACAAGAGGGACAGAGCAAGGTTGGAATGGGTGCAGTGAAGGGCCACTAGGATGGTGGCCGGATTGCAGGGGAAGCCATAAGAAGAGAGGCTGAGGGAGCTGCGTCTTTTCAGCCTGGAGAGGAGACTCAGAGGGGACCTGTTAGTGACATGCAGGTACATGAGGAGGTGCCATGCAGAGGTGGGTCGCAACCTTTTCTTCCTGCATCGGAGGGCAGGATGGGTTCCAATGGAGCAGAGCTCAGGGAACCAAGATTCAGGGTGGATGCCAGGAAGTTCTTCGGTCCCCCAGGGTGTGGAATGGGCTTCCACGGGAGGTGGTTGAACCTCGAACGGTGGGGGTGTTCAAGGATAGGCTGGCCATGCACAGGGTAGGCATGTCATGAGTGGAGACCGGCTGGAGCTGGGGGGTCAGACTAGATGGCCCAGCAGACCCCTCCTGACTCGCTCTGTTTCTATGTTTCTGTGTCTGCAGAGGTGTCTGCAAATGGTTGACGCAGTGGCATAATGTCACCCTCTTTCCTAAACCCACAACCCAGTGGCTGTAAGATGCTGTCTTGTATCATGGCTACTAGCCTTGCTGCCTGGCCCACAAGAAAGACAAGTCCCCGCTGCAGCCTCGGGAAAGTCCTCCTTGCTTTGGAAGGCTCCGCTTCACCCTTTCAGTCATGCAGGCAGGCCACCTCTGCTAAAGAGGTAGTCCATGGCCAGCAAAGCTAGTAGCCACAGATAGGCTCCGCCCTCATGAATCAGTCCCACCCCTTTTAATGCTTGCCAGATTGGCGGCCATCACTACTTCCTGTGGCAGCAGGTTTTGTCATTCAATTATAAGTTGTGTGGAGAAGTCCCTCCTTCTAAACCTCCCACCAATCCGCTTCATGGGAAGACCCCGGTCTGAGTCCTACGGGAGAGGGAGGAAAAACCCTCCCCTTTATGCATCATTTTAACCACCGTGGTTTATGCCTCCTCCCCTCCCCATTGCTGAGCTGAACACCCCTGGCTTTTCTAGCAGCTCCTCACAGGGGGGCAGTGCCACCCCCCTGACTGTTTCCGTTGCCCTTCTCTGCACTCTGGATTCTATGGAAAAGGCAAATCTTTGCCAAACTGTATTTTTTCAGGCAAATTCTCCAACCTACTGAAATTATTACTGTGTACGCTGAATTCAGATGTCAAGAGTGCAATCCTATGCACATATATACGGACAAAGGTCCAGTACATTCCTGCATGCCCAAGCTGGATGAATGCTAGGGGATGTAAGACCCCCCAGCCCTTCGGAACGTGCATCGGGTTGTGCCCGAAATGGAGAATATTCAATGCAGACCTAGCAAAAACAAATCAAACCCTACTTCACTTGGAGACTAGTCAACCATTTGGTGTCACACAAGATAAAACCTGTAATCCACCATATAATTCTTAGGAAAATCCATAGCTCGTCAACATCTGTCTCCGTTTGCTCTGACACCAGTAATTCTGCAATTGTTATTATTGGCATTATGTGCCTGCTGTCCCTAGGAAATGCTCAGCCATATCTTTTCCTGAAATTCCTCTAAAGAGGCCATCATGTGCAAAGTGGAGGTATTTTATTCCCTTCCTACTGCCTTATCCCTTAAATCTTTCTCAGTCCTTCCCTGGAGATTTAAGACTAGTGAGCTGCGTCAAACAGGCAGGGCACAAAACCGATAGATTGAGCAAAACAGAAATTAAAAATTCCATACCCTGCCGGATCGGATCAATGGTCCATCAAGTCCAGCATTAGGAATGGCGAAGAAATCTGTATGGTTCACATTTTAATGCAAATGTACCCAATTTTGTACTTTTAAACCACTTCATCAATCAAAATTCAGTTATCCTCCAAAACCCATCTGCATTTTACAATGCCTTTCTCCAGTTAAAAAACACACACTCTGAAATTGGTATATTGATAAAACTGTGTTAAAATACACAGGTTGATTTGTGAATGACAGTGGCTGCCGGGTTTTGGGTTTTTTTTTTTGCAATGGCAGCATTGGGATTAACTTTCCAAGCCCTCCAGGTTACCTGGAGGATTCTCCCCCACATATATATTTGCATGCAATCTAAAATCATCTTCAGGTGCTCTTCTCCAGGTATCCCCAGGTAAAGAAGTGAGCATCTACCAGAGAGATAGATTCGGGGTGCCAGGAAAGGCCTTCTTTTTACAGGGATTTTCTTCACCTATCAGTTTATAATTCTGTTAATGTGGCCACCCAGAAGAGGTTCATGGGTATCCAGTGGAGAGGAGAAGGCTCTCAGACAAGGGGATTGTCCTCAGACTTCCTTGTCCCCCGCAGAATATGTAAGCCATCCACTTTGGCCACATGGAGAAGAGCCAGAGGCCTGGCCTGGAGTCTTTGTAGGGTGTCTTACTCCTCCTCTTCCACCCCCTAGAATGCCCCCCCCCCACACACACATACATACCAGTGTTCCACCTTCATAGCTGCAGCTGATGTGAGGAAAAAATGGAAAGACGGAGGGAGGTGGTTCCAAAAGTCGAGTCCCAGTGTCAGCCTTGGATTCTTCTCTTAGGTTGCAGCTGGGACTCTGACTTTTCCTTTGGCCATCTGGACAGCAATTAATGGCCATAGGAGTGCACGCTCGTTGCATTTTTAAACTTCTCAACTGCTGCTGGCATTTAATTTGGCTTTATGCAATTGCTTTCCACTTTTAAACGATGTATATTATCATGCTATATTTTCTGGTTTAAATTATTGTGAATTGCTTGCATTATTGGGAAGTATAGAAATGTGATAAACACATAAATATATATCAGGAAACATATTTTAAATCACCGTGCGTATTAGGCAAAATTGCTCCCCAAAATGCATGAAGGAGAGATGCGCAGAAAATATGCACATGTTTTCACAGCAACTTGAAAAATATCTTAATGTCCAGACCTTCCATTTTGTTTGTTTGTCCTCAGCATCTGTTCATAATTACTAAGTGGGGATCCAAACATCATAGGAACATTTGACACGGCTATCTCAGCTCTGTTTGAAGGGAGCGACATTTTTGCTGCAATTTTCAGGAGAAAGAATTTTGATTGCGGTGCTAATGATCATGCGAGACTCCTGGGAGCTTTTTGTGGGGCGGATGGGAGGATGGAAGTGAAGCAGGACCAGAAGGCAAAGCTGCCATTCCTGTTTGACTGCAGACCTTGCATTCCGAATGGAATCACTGAAGCTATTGGAGAAAGAGGCCAAGGGCGAGATGGTCTCTGGAATCAGACTTGTGCCACATTTTGCTCTGAAAAGTATTGATGGATATTTTTTCTTAAAAAAGAAGAAGATGGAGAAGTTCCATTGTAGTCCTTTAAGAACATTCTCAGGTGTGTTGTCATTCACCTGTCCCCAGCTGGACACAACTCAAACAGCCCCCTAGGAATCTATGAGCAATTCATTTCGGTTTGTTTTTGATCAGGATTTATCCAGTTCACACCTTCCTGACCAAATCTGGATTCAGGTACAAGCTGTGGTCAAAGCCTATGCATTTCTCAGTTTACATTGTTGTCTGAGGACCAAAACAAACAAACAAACAAACAACTCCCACCTTCTTCCTATGCGCCCTCCCACCCCTTGAGATCTGAGGCGGAGGTCCTGTTCTGGGACCCCTCCTTGAAGGAGATCAGGAGGGTGGCTACCTGGAGGAGGGCCTTCTCTGTGGTGGCACGCCATTTATTTTATTTGATCCTTATTGTAAGTTGTCTCGAGATGTCAGTGGTGGACAAGGTAGAAAAGTTTTAAATCAATCAATCACAAGAGTCCTCCAAGGCCCAGCATCCCATGACCAATCAGCTGTCCCACAGGGAAAGCCACAAGGAGGGCATGAGTACAACAGCACTCCCCACCCATATTCCCCAGTGACTGGAGCACTTTGGCATACATGGAGCTCTCATGCCTAGAAGCTGCTGGGAGCTTTCCACTAAGCTGCCCATGTTCCTCAGCAACTGGTCTACTTAGGTGCACTGCCTCTGATACTAAAGGCAGAATATAGTCATGAGGACTAGTAGCCATTGATAGCCTTCTCTATGAAGCTGTAACAGGTTTATTCGATATCAGTGCTGGTTTTATCTTGCTGTTATTCCGCACTGTTGTATCTCTTTTTAATCTCTGTACCTGCTATTAATAACTTGTACTCCACCCAGAGAATGATGGTTATTGAGCGATTTAAACATGCAGTAAATCACACAGTAACATAAACAGATTATATGAGCTGTAAACTGACTCGATACTCTGTTTCGTAAGAAAAATCTTTTCCAGGGCTGCCCAGTCGGTTTCTCTACCTAGAATCAGCTCCGGGAGCCATGGGGATTTAATCTTCTCCCCCAGTGGCAACCTCTTTGCCCTCTGACCATATGCATTATTAGAAAATTAGTAAAGTGGTTTCCTTAAACCAACTGGCCATTAGGCACCCGAAGACAACTAGGTGCAGAAATTAAATGTGACAGTCCCTGTAAAAGATGTAGTGAGCCAGGGAATCCCGCGGCACTAATGAAATATTGATTGCATATGCGGAGTGCAGCACCAGAAGCTGGAAAACACCCCAGCAGCTTGCAAGCAGAATTGGGGCGCGTGGCAAAATAGATCCCAGCAGGGTTAGGGATGGTGAGAATTCGCTGGGGTTGTCTTTGATCAGAACCCATCCAGATTCATGGACGCACACATTTTGCAAAAGGGTGCTTGGAAATACTCTGCAAGCAATCATATAGACAATGCCAGCAAAGACTGGACGGTGCTTATTTCAAGGTGGGGTCAGGACGGTCCTTCATGAATATACATGGATCACCAGGAGGAAAAGGTTAGGGACTTGTGCTCAGTGGAATGGCAGCTCACCAGCGTTCCTTGATGGATCTGCATTTGGCAAATTCAGACGTGTTAAGCATCACCAATTCCTGATGTGTCAGCAGCACCACAGAAACAAGATGGGTTCCTTTGGGAATTCCAAGGTCTGAGGAGAACGTTTGGATGGGGAAAAATTCAGAAGCATCCCTCAGGAATGTCTGCAAAGGTATCCAGAAGATCCCCAACACTGCTATCAGTCTTTGGCGAGCAGGCTGGATATAAAACAACGGCACGTTTGCTTTAACCTGCTGTTCATCAAAGTCCGTTGATATTCGCTATGGCAGAAGATGATCATTTCAATGGCTTCCCCATGCCGACTCACTGTCCTTTAATGCTGTAAATGAACAAATTGTTGCCGTGTTTCTTTCCCCTGCAATTTAAAGAGATGGCTGCGGCAGAAACTGAAGAGTGTTTTGGATCCCCTTTGAACCTGTGTAGATGTTCACCTGCATCCGTGAGGCTGTGAGGGGCCATGCGACCAAATGAGACAATTTTCTTTTCTAATAACGGGAGAGCTACGACATTGCCTCTAAATGCCGGATGCATCAACACTGTGTGAATGTATGCAAATCCACTGATAATTGGACATATTTCCTACAGGCTCACAAATGTTATTCTCTCAGTTTAAGAGCATAACATTATTCTTGGCCATTATTATTATGAAGCAAAGTGTGCCAATATTAGGAGCAGAAGGAGCTGACTTACCCCTGGTTAGATGATCGATCCATCTCGCTTAATCATGTCTACGCTGTTGGACAGAAGCTTCCAAGGCCTGCAGACAATGTTTCTCAGCAGCTTTGCCTGCAGGGCTGGACCCCACACTTGGGACCATGCGCTATCCCCAGAGTGTGTCCTCCTGCCCTTTCATGCCTGCAACAGGTACAGGGCCAGGTCTGCTACGGTGCTCTCTAGACACATCTCTTCAGTGGAGGCGTCAGAGTCAAGGATCAAGTCTCACATGCGGGCATTTACTCCTCCTCCTGTCTCCCAGAGGGCAGTCCAGATATTTTGCATCCCAGGACTGAATGGGACCCCCTGAACTAAGCCAGCCCTTTCTTGTGCACCAGCCTGCCTCTTCACCGGCACATCCCAACGTTGGACTCCATGTCTTGGCTTTGCTGCAGTCATGCTTCATTCAAGGACTTTGGTGGTCTTGCTCCACCATCCATCCAATCTTATTTTCATTGCACCTTTTTCCATTCGAGGAACTCAAGCAGCTCACAACATTCTCCTCTCACTGCTCTCAATTTTATCCCTACAACAGCAACCCTGTGAAGTAGCTTGGGCTGAGAGTCTGTGACTGGCTCAAAGTCACTCAGTGGAGACAAGAACCCAGCTCCCCTGAGTCCCACTCCCAGCTCTTAGCCACTACACTACACTTTCCCTGATATCCTTCACCTTCGTGTTCTTTCCATTCCCTAAACCTCCCGTGACTTGGCAAAGGCTCCGGCATCAACTCCCTGTAATGGGCATATTTTCCTCCACTGGGTTGCTTCTTTGCTCTGATTCCAGTTTTCATCAGCTGCAACTGAGCTTTGTGCCTGGATGAGGCTCAGCTTGACTCTCTTGGCCTCTCTTGGCCTTCAGCAGGGCTTTGGGTCTGCACCACACCAGTGGCAACCTCAAGCATTCCATCAAGATCACCTGCCGTTAGAATCCAGCCGTCTCGATGAAAGAAGACGGAAAAAAACTGCTCATGGAGCTCCCTAAACAAGAGGACCAGGGAATGCACTAATGATGGCTGGTGTTCAAAAATGCTTTTAGAGTGGTGGGGGACACCACTCCCCTGTTCAAGTTGCAGCGATCGACTTGGCACTTTGCGGCCTCCGCAAAATGCTGGCTCTGCTCCAGCAACTAATGGACGGGAGTTTTTGTGATACAGCCCAGCTACGGTCGGCACCCTTGTCAGCAGGAGCAGCAAGCCACGCCAGTGGCTTGGCACTTTTCAGAAAGGCCCGAGAGTCGTTCTTCCATGTCCAAATGCGCATCCCAGCTGGCCTGCATTCCGTATGAGCCAAATGAATTCCTGCCCCGTTCCTGGTCAGAATCGCTTTCATAGGTTATAGCAAACCTGTCGGGGCTCTAGTTTTGCCATGGATTGGTCACACTGGCTCAGTCCACCCATTAACTAGAAATGCTCCTGCCCATAATTTTAGATGCTCATCGCGAGTGGTCCTGGTGTAAAGCAAACTTCAGTGGCTCATACAGATTTGTTCATTTTTACTTTTCAGACATATATCCCGCCATTTCGTTTTTGAAGAACTCAAAGAGGCTTTCCTCCTCCTCCTCTTCCTGTTCTCAACTTTATCCTCACAACAACCCTGTGAGGATGGCTGGGCTGAGAGTCTTGCAACTGGCGCAAAGGCACCCAGTGGGCTCCACGGCTGAGCGGGGACTCAAACCCAAGTCGCTTGAGTCCCGGTCCTGCGCGCCTAACAGCTACACCACAGTGAGTCTCTGCATTTGTATTTGCTTTGAATTTGGATGGGTATCCATTGAGGTTGATTATTCAGATTGAGATGGTTATGAGTACCCAAAACAGACTCAGTGCAATCCATGGGAATCAGGCGAGGGTTTGCCCCCCAGTCTCAGTGCATATGGAACCAAGCTTTCAGTTTTTCTGCATAAGGATTACGTGGTCTTTCGTTGGATCATTGAATGACTATTTTCTGTTCATTCTCTCTCTCTCTCTCTCTCTCTCTCTCTCTCTCTCTGTGTGTGTGTGTGTGTGTGTAGGAGAGCTTTTTCATTTGCATCATCCCAATCAGGAAATGGTTGCATACAATGTCATTCCCTCACTTCTCACAGTTAAACTGCCACACTTGCAACATCTATGCATTTTCCCCAGCCGGAAACTTGTGACATTCCCTTCCCACACTTCCTTGATGTGATTAATTCTCAGTCCGTTCCCCCCCTCCCCCCATTGGAATTCAGGTGATCACACAAAACGTCATGGCCAGCTTTCAGCAAGAAAAGAGAATAATATTGATTTTAGTGTTGTGCAGAAAAAGTTCAAAAACAGCAATGCTTAACTCTAGGTATATGTGGATATATATTTCCTTTGTTTCAGGGGAAAAAATTGGGGTGGAGATTTCTACAATAAACGCTTAAGAAAATCAATTTCCCATTACTTTGAAATGTTGGCATTTAGTCAATTATGATTTATTGATTGGGATTCTCTGCTCTGTTCCCTGATTTTAAAAAGTCCAAAACAGAGGTCTTCGAATGTATGATCTCATCCCTAGTCTTCTAAATCCCAATGCTCAAATGAAATGTTTTATCATGTCCATCTGTCTCTCTGTCTGTCTATTTCTCATCCTATGGCTACTAGACAGAGCCTCTATGCCATAAGATTTTTTCCAACTCTGGTGCAGAAAATGCTCCTGCACCAGAGCAGCTGTATCTATTAGGTCACCAAGTGTCTTCCAATGTGGGACTGAAGAGCTGGGGGTAATATAATTGATTACATCATAATAAACACATTTATTCTTTTCCTATGCTGCTCATCAGCTGAACTTCTTTCAGCAGTTTACAAAACAAATGTAAAAACATAAAATAGGATCACATGGGAATAGGAATCAACAGATTTAAAGCAGAATAAAACTAGAGGAGTGCATGACCAAGATAAAAAGCCAAGATCTGAGAATTCACCAACATCTTTTTAAATTTTTTTTTAGTTGAAGGGCTAAAAAGATAACAGGGAGGATCTGGGTCCCATGGATGGAAGTGTCTTCCTGGAAAAGCTGCCCCCATCATATTTTGGAGGTCCCTCCTCATCCATATATCACAGCTCCCTCCATTCAACATGGTCTTCAATATGGACTCAGTCAGAGGGGCTGCTTTGAGTGGAGAGAAGAGACATGGAAGTCTTCTTGGTCCAGATCCATATCTGTGTGGCATGCACAGTATTTTGAACAGCTGGAAGCAATTCTTAGTAGCAACATTTGCTCTCCATCAAACATGTATTGTTTCTTTAAGACCACAAGAAGCTGCCTTTCACCAGTACAGATCCACTGAGAGAGAACACATCTCAAGATGCTGAAAATAAAGCCCAATGTGATTTGACCCTGATATTTTTAGGAGACTTCTTCAGGGATTAATGCTCAGTGTGGAATAGTTATCTTATTTTATTGAAGACTGAAATAATGTTGTAAGCCATCCAGAGACGACAGTAATGGATGGCCTACAAATTTTTTAAATAAAAATTAATTACAAAAGAGGCAACATGCTTAGGCCACCATTCTAGGAAGATCTTGGCAGGGCTGGCTGGAGAATGCTGGAAATTACAACTCCTTGCAACATCTAGGGATGCAGGTGGCGCAGAGGTTTAAACCGCTGTGCTGCTGGGCTGGTTGATCAAAAGGTCCCCGGTTCGAATCTGCACAACGGGGTGAGTTCCCGTTGCTCCATCCCAGCTCCTGCCAACCTTGCAGCTTGAAAGCATGCAAATGCAAGGAGATAAAAAGGTATCACTTCAGTGGGCAGGTAACAGCATTCCGTGCACTTCGGTGTTTAGTCATGCCGGCCACATGACTACGGAGACTGTCTATGGATAAACGCTGGCTCCCTCGGCTAGGAAACGGAGATGAGCATCGCCCCCTAGAGTCAGGCATGGCTGGACGTAAAGTCAAGGGGAAACCTTTACCTTTACCTTTTCACAATGTCTTACTCCATCTTGTATCTGGAGCCCATTAGGAACGTGTGTGGTTGGGGCAATGTCTGGTTGATAGTTCCAGCTTGCCTCCTGGATTCCAGCCCATCAGCCCACCAATCCATTCCGACATGAATTGATCCAGCACATGGCCTTTAAAGCCAGCTGTGGTTTACACATCTTTATTTAGAACTAGAGAAATTTGCATAAACTTCAGGCACAATTTGCACAAACAGCAGACAAACTTCAAGCCAATTGCACCAATAGTGGCTAAACTTTACACAAATGGACCTGGCTTTAAACCCACCCCTCACCCAGCTGTGGCCTGCTTCCAGCTAGGAAGCCACAAGCCTCCTTTTGACATGGCCCACTTCTGGCTCAAAGGTTGGCGAGGTTTGCCATGCACAGGTGGGGTGCCTATCCCTACTGTCAATTTTAGACTTCCTTTCCCAGCTCCTCAGAAAAGCAGCGCCATTGCTCTGGCTTCCTGCTAATGCCGTTAAGAAAAAAGTCAACTGATGTGACAAACAACTTCAGCCATCAAAAAGCTGGAGCGAGGCTTCCCTCACTGAAGGGGGAGATCACCTGGGCGCCTTATTATTTCCTAACGTGATGGGCTGGTGGCAGCGAGAGCAAAGCAAAGCAATTTTCACACAGCGCTAAGTGCTAATCGTTTTATGGCACCATGAATAATAATTTTTGGCAAACTCCAGATCTGTAACTGAAAAGCATTTACCCTGCTGGGAGGGGACAGAGGTAGTGAGGCTGTCATCCGGGTCCCAGAGTTTTCCCTGGCCACTCTTCAAAGATTCTCAAGCTTCAAGTATCTTCCCCAACATCACAGGTTGGTTACACAGTGCCAAATGCTTCTGTACCGCAGTGTAGCAATTGATAAATGTGCCTCCGATTGATTTGGAATTGGACTCTGCGAGCTGATCTATCATCCAGAAATCAGAAATCATGATTCCAACTTTCAGAGCTTGTTATCATGTGGAGCATGATAGGATCTGAATACCTCTCAAATAGCCCCCACCTCGCATCACCCATTTCCTCCCCCATAATGGAAGAGGCAGCACTGAGGACTTTCTGGAGCCTTCTGTGCAAGGTCTCCCTCTCCAGTGCCCTGAATGCAGAAAATCATTTCCGCAGGCTCCTTCATATGATTGGGTGCCTTGGGAATGACATTTCCCAGGATTCCCGTTGTGTGGCTACTGTCCTCACAGAACTCAAGTCCCAGGAAGAGGGGAGGACTCAAACATAGTGAGGGTCATAGCTGAAGAACATTTGCGGGATGTAGTAAAGCTAGTGAGCATGAAGAACAAGACATATTCGTCATTTGAGATGAGTTGAAGTTTAGTAACATAGCTACCAGAAGCTTTTTTGGCTTGCTTCCAGCCAGATCCAACATGACGTTTCCTTCCCTTCTTGAAAAAAGCCAACACAGCCTCTTCTGGGTGGAGGAGTTGGGCCCTGCTTCTGTGCCCCCCACCATCTCAACATTCAGTTCTGCTGGGCTTTCCGTGAAGTTGCTCTCATTTCCCTCCTTAGCCAGGTATTTTCCGGATGTGCAACTTTCTCTCTGCCCCAGGTCTACCATTGCTTGCTTCAACTAGTTCCCACAAGTCCACAGAAGAACATTCCAAGAAAGCTGCTGTTGGGGGAAAGATTGTATCTCGAATGGTTCCATTTATGTCCTCACACTCTCGCTCCTTTTCCTCAAGGGAAGAGAGGCCAACCATCTACCAGGGGACATGGGATGCCCACAAATTAGTCAGTGTGGTGAAATGGCAAACATCCAAGGCAAATATCTACGGAACTTCACCCTGGCTTTGTCCACCTCTGCCTTTGGCTAATTAATTGGTTTCAGAGTCGAGATGAATGAACATCCTTGTTTCCATAACGTGCATATTTTTTCCCAAGGCCAAATCCATTCAGTCCTATTTCCACATCAGTTTGTTGTTGTTGCTGTTAATGATGCTGCACACCTGAAGCTTGTGACATGTTTCCCATTGCCTTATTTAGTTATCTAGACCCGAGTTCATCCTGAGAAGAAACAAAGGAAAGGAGGGAGGGAGGACAAGGGAATAATCAAATTATCATTTACCGAGAGAGAGACGGTGAAATGGGGGAGTACTCCAATTAAGCGGCTGTGTCTCAATTATTTGGTTATATTTCTTTAATGAGTGCAGCTACTTTGCCATCTTTTAATAATCCATAAAGCATATTTTATGTCAACCCAGAGGTCTAATGGCATCACAATAATATGCCTAAGCAAAAGCAAAGAATATGTTTATCTATCTAACAGCCAGCTCTCCACACCCCCTTCCCCTTTCTCTCTCCATCTCTGAAATGTTCTTAAAAGGAAGGATATTTCCCAAAAGGCTGTGCCTGAATTCTCCCCAGGTGCCAGACTTTTTCTGAATTACCAGCTTCAGCACCACAGGAATTCTGTTTTGTGCTGAATATGCCACAGCTTTCCCTCAACTAGGGTCGTCTCAACTGTGAGAGTCTCTCTAGCCTTGAGTTCAATTCACTCCAGATATATTATACACGTATATGAATATGTAAATATATATGCCTATATGTGTGTGTATGTGAAGTTTGCATGGGACCCCTTAAATGTTTTTGTGCAAATTTCTTTCATTGCATGCCTTTTGCTAGTCTAGGTATCCCTGCAATCAATTTTGCATTTTCATGTTATTTGCCTTAATATATCCATTTTAAAAAAAAGACAGCCCCATTACAACTTTCAGAGACTTTCAAAACATCATCAGATGCTGCTTCACTTGCTGGTTCAAAAGGGCAAGAGGAGAGGAGCTTGCAGCACCTGCGAACTGAAGGGATCTTACCCCATCCCCAACCACCATCTTGCTGGAGAATGCCCCTACTTCTGTGGGGCAACAAGGGAACCAAGCAGGCCGGTGCTGGATTGGCTCTGCACTGGTGCCCTGTCCAGCTTCTTCCTGAAGACATCCAGTGAAGAAAGCCCACCAGCTCCACAGAGAATCCATTCCGCTTCTGAACAGGAAAGAGCTAGTCCTGGCTTCCCGGATACCCTTGTGCCGTCTGCTGCATGGCAGCCCTTCAGGGCGTTGCAGAGATGGTGGACCTCCCCGGTTCAAAAGAGAATTTAACGGCAATTCCAGCAGCTGAAACACTTTCAGCCCTGCTAGACCGAGAGAACTGCTCCCCACATGCCTCTGAAGGCCACTCAGCGCCTCAGAGAAGAGAGCAGAGGACATATGTAAACCAAGCCGTAATATGGAGAGTATCTACATATCCACAGGATGTTGAGTGAAACTGCAGAGGGAAGGCTAGATAAACAGATGCTCTGTCAACAGGTGCCTGGAATAAAAAGCATCAGTGCATGTCTAACCTCCGGGAGGAGATTGTTACACATAGTGGGTACCACTGAGCTAAGCCATGCTCTGGAAAACTGCAGAAAAGCCTTGCAAGTATGTGGCATCTCCAGGAATGGCTCATTAGGAAAGAAGGTGGTGTCTCAGAAAACCGGGTCCCAACTGGTTAGGGCTTTATATTTAGTGCTCGCTTTTGTTAAAATATTGGGGGTCTAAATATGTTCTTTTGCACATGATCCCAATTCTAGAATGAGCCTTTTCCCTGCATAGTTTTACACCTTTCCTTCAAACGAGGAGAGTTGGGATGTATTCCCACATTCTGTTATAGTACTTCCTGGTGTTGGAATAGTGATGTGTGTGTGTGCAGGTGTGTGCGTAAGTTACACCAGATACAGATGGAAGAGAAGCGTTAGTATGTTCTTGCGTCTTTTTAAGCAGTTAGATGCATGGCCTGCAATTAATATCTCTTTAGTGTAGCCAAGAGCTTTGGGTATGAATAGCAGTCACACAAAGTGTGTAGAGGGGGCTGAAGATCTGCCTTGTAGCCCAGTGGTGTCAAGTTTTCTTCAAGCCCCACTCTACCCACAAACCCACTCTGTGTGTGTGGGTGTGTGAACATGTATTTGTAAAAAGACTGGGATGTTTAGTATGTTCAGTAGTAGTGCTGGTTTCATTCTGCTAGAAACCTTGCTTGATTTGCTCTACAGTTTTATACTTTTGGCTGCTTACTTCTATTTATTACTAAGTAAAGTTTGCCAAACCCTTCACTTTCTGAATTCAGTTTGTTTTACTGATGGCAACACATATAGACTAGTTACTTGAAATTGGGACTTCAGCTCTTGCTGTGTTGTCAACAGTTGCCAAACCTTTACAGAAACCACAGCAATGAACTTTGCCTCTACTCCGCTATAAAATCCTGGGGTGATGGTGTTGTTTTCTCACCAATTCTTATCATTAAATTTCATTGTCTTTAGTCATTTAATTGACATCTGCATGATGATTCAATCCAAGGAGACACAAAACATGTATATGTTTAGAAACCAGATTAGGAGCTGACAAGCTCGATCACATTACAGCTTCATTCTTTCTTTGCTCCTCTGCAGTTTCCATTTTAATGGCCTGAAAGGTGATTATTTCATGCTGACAATTGATGAGAGCAGGATGAAAGGGACGTGTTGTGCAATCTCAGCATCAGCTATTGTGTAACTGTCCCCGGTTTCTCTTCAGCCTCCACTTCTAAGATGTAAAAAACAAAACAAGACCCAAACCAATCTATGATCATGGTTCTAATTCTCATGTTCAAATTCTCAGCTGCTGTAGCTAATGAAGAACTCACATTCCTGTGCGATCTGAAGCTCAGAATGGGACTGGTAGCACACAAGAATGTGGACCTCTTTGACTGCACTTGGGAATTTCCTTGATTTTCGGGAATAATGAACCATCTTCCTTGTTGCACATGGGACACAGAACATGGTGTGTTTTTTCTCAAAGCCCAGGGAATTTTCTCAAGGAGCAAGGCACTTGGGTAGGTTCCATCGTGCTGGTAGGCTGATCAACTGGCTTTTGAATGGTTCCTGGATTTTGTCAGAAGTAGATTTTTGGAGTTCTTCCTGGGTGAAGCATCTGAGTGATATCTTCTATTTTGGTAAAGCATGCTATTGGGAATAATTCAATAAATATTTATTTATTTATTTATTTATTTATTATTTAAATAGTTTTATGCCGCCCCTTGCAGCAGCCTCAGGGCGGCTCACAACACTAAAAAATATGTTATCAAACATATACCATATTTAAAAACGGGCCCATCTCAGGTTATCATCTAAAAACATACAACAAAATATAAATAAAAAATTTAAGTTAATTTAAATTAATACATAAATTAAACATAAATTAAACAGACATTAACTATTAAAATATTGTCTAAATAAAAAGGTCTTCGCCTGGCGCCGAAAAGCAAATAACGGTCTTCATCAGCATCAAGGATGTTAACAGAGTCTAACTCTGCTGGTCCTTTTATACTCTTGCCTCATGTTCCTTCTAGGAGAGAGTGCAAACAGACCCTCGGGATTCCTAGCCCTGCTTGTGGACTGAGAAGGTCATGGGAGGAACCATTTCAGTGAATTTCTCACTTTCTCACCTTTAGAAATGTCAGTAACGCAGCTTGTTACTTTCACTGCTGCTGCCGCATGTTCCTTTTCTGCCACAGCAAGTGAAAACAGCAGCGATGCCATACCAGCTTGGCCACCATTTTGTGTCATCCATAATGCCCTGTGTCACAACTGGGCCACTGTGTACACTGGGAAGGAGTGGCAGCCATCACACTCGGAATGGTGAACAAGATTCACAGAAAAGTTCTGCAAAGTTGCCTTATTTTTCTGGGGTAGGGATTTGAGGTTGAGAAAAAGAAAAAGAGAAAAAAACCCAGGAAAAACAGTCAAATATATGTTGGCAGATGCTGAAGCTGAAGCTCAAATACTTTGGCCATCTAATGAGAAGGAAGGACTCATTGGAAAAGACCCTGATGCTGGGAATGATGGAAGGGAAAAGGAGAAGGGAGCGGCAGGGGTTGAGGTGGCTGGATGGGGTCACTGGATGGGGTGGCGGGTGTGGGGTTGGGTGGACTTTGGGGATGGTGGAGGACAGGAGAACCTGAAGGAATGTTGTCCTTGAGGTTGTGATGGGTCAGACACGACTTTGTGACTAACAACAACACGTTGCGTATTGTTTAGTTTAACCCTTTCTTTACAGGTTGCAACAAGTCAACAAGAAAGTCAATGGAGAAAACAAGGCCTGAGAAAATGCCTGAAAAGGCAATTTGCGTCTGAAAGATTCTTCTAATAACAGAAAGAGAAAGGAAAGAGAAAGGGAGATTCTGCCGTTTGCCCATGCAGGGAAAAAAATGGAGATCTTCAGGTTTCTGAAAGCCCTGCTGTTCTGGAGTGGGGGAAATTTAATTGGAGCATGGCAGAAATGAAGAAAACATTGCCATGTCTCTTTCATTTGAACCAGGTCCCCTCCTGACCTATTTATGCGCATCTGCACCTGATTAATATTTATGCAAAAGATCCTGGTTCAATTAAAATCCAAATGGAATTAATTGGAGAGGGGGAAGCATCTTCATGGGTAAGGAGTGAAGATAATAAAGGAACTTCAAGCTCAGATTTCTCCACACACGGGCCTCTTCTCTATGAAAGAAGGATCTGAGCTGCTACATACCAAGTTCAGAGATGCATGGAAGGTGTTACCCTTTGAAGATATTTCTTTCTTAACTGATGCTTTTTCTCTGAAAATAAAACCGCAGTCCTCGACACGTAACAGTGATTCAGAAAGGGAAAGGGTTTGATTCAATATGGAAACACTTGTGAAAAGGCATTGTATACCATGACAAAGATATTGACACATGCTGTGCCTACAGGAGGCTGATGACAAGGTGGAGGGTCTGGAGATCAAAGCCGACTGTTGAAGGAGTTGGCTATGCCTAGCCTGGAGAAGAGCATATGAGTGTAACTGACAGCCATCTTCAAATATATGAAGATGTCATGGAACCAATTTGTCTTCTGCTGCTCCAGAGGGAAGGACCTGAACCAATGAGTTTCAATGATGTGTTGAAGGATTTTGATGAAAGATTAAGAAGAACACCCTCCAACTGTGGTGAGTTGTCCTTCCTTTTCAAGCAGAGGCCAGATGGCTACCTGCTGAGGGTCTCGTAGCACCACATTGGCAGGGAGAGGTGGCTGGATGAGAAGGCACTTGAAGTCCCTTCCTTCCCTCTGATTCTAGGACCAAGGTGGCAAGGTGGAACCTATTCATGTAAGCTGCAGTGTGCCACTCGCTGTCATTGTGTCCCTAAGGGTGCAGTTCTATGGACTGCCCTGTTGCTGCTCAGAAGCCCCCAGACTGGGATGCTTCTGCAATTTCTATGGCCTGTGGGGCTGCAATTGGCAGGGTAGGGGGCAGCAGAGGCAGTCTTAGCCTCCTTTGATCTCCTATATTTGGTTGGATTTTCAGCCTGTCACATGATTGCCCATCAGATGGGGAGGGGAGGGGGCTGGGGGAGGCTCCAGGCAAATCATGCCCTGACCTCTTTGATCTTCTGCCCACTGGAATGCCCCATTTCGTCCCTCTCCGAGGTTGATTTTCGAACCTCAGAGAGGCAGTTGCTACAGGGGTCAGAGCGCTCACGGTTCAAGTCCTTCTGACAGAACGGGTTTTCTCAGCCATCCTGTGGTCCCTGGAACACTTGTGCAGAGGTCATAGGGCTGGTCTTTGGGATGGTGAGCTGGAAAAGATAAGCAGACAGAGCTTTAAAAAAACATTTTTTAATAAGTGGAAAGATTGATGGGCCACCTTCTGTCTGGGAACAGGCCTTGATGATAATCCTGCGACCATACGAGAAAATTGAAGAAAAATATAGTGAGATGAGGGGAGGGGAGGGGAGGGGAGAGGAGAGGGGAGGAATCCAAAATTCAGGAATAAAATTCAAAAGGTAGTTATGCAAGTTATCCATCTGGAACAACCAGAATGCCACAAGGTATTTTGTAAGTTCTGTGCCCCCATTGTCCAGATCTCTTCATCAGGCTCGGTGGTGTAAGAGGCAGAGGCCCCTCACATCTGCAGAGTGCCACTTTGGGGTACCCCAACCGCCCTTGGAGTAAGTCCTGTGGAACTCCATGGAATCTCCTTCTCAGAAGCCAGGCCGAGGATCATTCCCTTAGAGTGATGTGCTTTTAGCAAAAGCACAGCCAAAATCAGATATTGCAAATGGAATATTCAGTCAGGGTGTGTTTGTTTTAAACCATCAATGATGCAGAAGCAGACACAGTCGGGATCAACGCATATGAAAGAAACGAGGACTGGAAAGGAAATGGACTTATTTATTTATTTATGAAAATATTTCTATGCCGCCCCATCGCAACAAAGCCTTGGGGTGGCTCACTTATCCAGCCACTGTCAGGTATTCGCAACGAACGTGGCAATGGCATTTTTAACAGCAGCCTGAGACGCTGCTCCCTTGAACTCTACCTTCCCCCAGTGTGGTGGCCTCCAGATATTTTGATCTACAAAACTTTCCGTTTCAGCTGGCCTGTGTGGGTTGTGGTCCAAAAACATCTGGCCAGCACCAAGTTGGGGAAGAGCTGGGCTGGGGTTATGCAAAAAGTCCTAATCAGTTTCTTTTGTTATCTCTGACAGCCACCAGTTCACAACGCACACCCACACACATGCGCTGCAAATTGTTTGCACGACCCTGCCGCCCGCCCAGCACAATTTAACATAATGAGAGGAACAGCTCCATCCTGAAACTTCAGCTCCTTTGTTATTTTTGCAATATCAACCGTATTGTAGGCTGAGCATGTGGATTTTTCTTTCTGGGAAAGAGACCTCCTTGATCTTGGAGGGTGACCCCCGAGACAAAGGGAGCTCCCAGGGCTGTGCTTGAAGGGCACAGAAATAAAAACAGCAATTAAAATCTTGGCACTGAAACAGAAGCCCAGTGCGCACCTTTGGCTGTTCTGTGCACCTGCCCAGTTCTTTGGACCCATATTTATAATCTTATTGTGGTGGCTCATAGACTGCATCCGAGTAGTTCATCAGCAAGATCAGAGCTTCTGGGCAGCTCTGCTCAGAGGGGGTTGTTCACCTTTTCACTCCTAGCGATGACAAGCACGTCCATTTAAATTTCTCTCACTTGCCCATTTGTCCTTCTCTAACTTGGGCTGCCTCAGACTTTCACCTTTTCTCAACTCTGGAATGCTGCTCCCCTCAAACATGTTTCTAAAGTCTGCCCAGGACTCCCCGAGCATCTGTTGCAAGTTTCCCAGGATGCATGGATTTTGTCACTCTGCACTTCTGATCCGAGCAAGTAAGCTCATCACCCCAAGCAGTAGTCCTGCTGGCTGAGGCTGATGGGAGCTGTTATCCGGTGTGTCTGGAAAGCACCAGTTTGAGGGAAGCTGGCTTAGGCAATGGCAGACACAACCATTGCTCTTTGATGAAGCAGAAAGATTTTTGGCACCAAGGGCCTGGAGGAGGCCATCCATCTCCTACACTCCAGGTTCCCAGGCGCTGCACGAGGCTGGCTGAGAGCCTTTCGCCCACCCGCTCTGCCAGTGATTATGACAATGTTCTGAACACAGGCTCCTTTAGTCTGTCCTCCACCTTCCAACCCCCGTGGGAGGAAGCGATGTGTTTGCTTTCCTCACTGTGCCTTCGCATCAGGTCTGTCTCATCAGTACTTCCAGCGGCTTCGCCTTGGAAGCTCGGCTTCTGCCCACATAGAGGTGACAAATTCAGGAAGTCTTTCCCCCCATTTCTTTGGGATGCTAAACTCACGTGGCACAAAGAAGCAGTGCCGGGTTCACGAGGGGCCACCCTGTTGTACGCCAGCTGTTTTCTCCCCATGTCATAGAAACTCCGTGCCACGTCTTCCGCACAACCTTGCCAGAGCTTCTGCGACTCGTTCTCACCACTGTGAAATTAATGATAGGGGCAGCATTGAGCTGCCAGGTCTGGGCTGTGGCAGGCAGAGCCTCTTGTGATGGGTACCAGTTACCCCTTCAGGGCCCAATATTCCATACTGTTTATCTCTTTATTTATTATTTCTGCAGAGTGCTCAACAGCCAACACTCCCTGGGTGGCTCACAGCAATTAAAACTATTAGCCAGCTCTTGTGACGGGCTGAGCTATTCAGCAAGAGATGTCAGGTTGTTGATTCAGCAAGAGCTGTTACGTTGTTGATCTATATTTATCCTGGCAACTTTTGTAGGCTTTGTTTTACGTCCATTTTATCAACTGGTTTTTAAAAATGCTTTACACAGTTATAAGCTTTAGATGTGATTGGGGGTGTTTTCATTGGAATCATTATTACATTGCATTGATACCTTGCCTTTTTCCCTCTCACAAGGAATCCCAGGTAGCTTCCATAGTCCCCCTCCACCCACCTGTCTCTGCATTGGCTTGAAGAGTCAATATGAATGACTGGCCGCAGTTCATTGCTAGCATAAGATGTTGGGGGTCAGGGAGAAGCAGACCCTGCCCAGAAAGCTGTTGCTGAAACTGGGTCTGTGAAAGCACAGCCGTGCTGCTTCTCCCCCGAACTCGCTCTGCAGAAGGCAGAGATTCAAGAACGCAGACTGCCATTAGCCAGGGTTTTAGCAAACAAAGCTGGAGGAAGAAATTGTTCATTATACCGGAGCTGCAGCTGCAAAATTGGGCCACGCGCTGCATCTCCCTTTGAGTTGGAGCGTTAATGGATGATGCTCGTCCTGGACGGAGATCTTTGACAGGGTTTATCTCACCTGTCATGGAGCTGCCACAGTGAAGGACATCAATAAAGACACCCTGTCCCTCTCCACCCCCACCAATCCTTCCCATAAGGAAGGCTGAGATCCATATTCTCAAGGCTGAAATGCACCCATCCTTCCCTGTCCTTTTGTGTGTGCCATTGAGTTGTTGGCAAATCTGAGTGGGCTTGTGCAACGAGATACGATTGGGGTGATGTTAATGGGCCATTAGCCACTGAGAAATGCATTAATGGGTCACTAATGAAAGCAGTGCGGTGTCCTACTTGTGGAATCAGCTACGTCGTACCTCTGAAAGGGGGGAGCAGCTTCTCATTCTCTTCCCCTTTGCAAAAGAAGGGAAAATGGCTAAGTACCGACAGAAAAGCTTTTGTAGTATCAGATTATTGGTGTGTTGATGGCGGCTTTTGGTTTTCTGCTTCTGCTGCTGCTGCTCCTCTTCCAGACGGCTCCTGCAACCGACTGTTGTGGCGCTGAGTGCTCTCTGCAGGGCCCCAGTCACCCGGCCATGCCCTTGTCCGCTCTACTCCATTCCAGTAAGTCCTCTGTGTTTTCTTTCCCTTTTTCAGTTGTTAGCCAACATTGCTTGATGACCGGCCCTGGGCAATCTGCATTTGGCTGCCTGAGAGCTTTTGGATTGTTCTTGTGATGATTACATGTGTTTTCTAAGCTACACAAAGTCCTCACTTCCACCATGTTACCTGTACACAATCGTTTCCCCGCAGGACCCACTTTCCCCCTCTTTTTTCCCCCTTCTTCCTGCTTCCTTCCTTCTCTTCCCTCCACCATCTCCATCTGCCAGCACCATCTTCCACATTGTCATGTTGAATCAAGCTTTTGTTCTGCACATCCAACCTGGCCAAGTGGCCCTTCACTTCCAGATTCTGAAGTTGCAATACCTTGGCGATGAAAAATCCTACAGACAACATCAGGGGGCATCAGGATGGCACCCTGGATTACTAAATAATATCCCATAGTGTCAGGCACAGGGAAAAGTGGAGGCCAACAGGGAGAAAATAGCTCAGAAAGGTGCTTCTGCACTGACCCATCCTCTGTGGGTGGACACAACCCTTAGCCGTTGTCTCCCTTGTTTTCCACTGGAATTAAGAGCCCATAGAATCACGCACTTGCTCTTGACTGAACGAGCATCTTTGGAGGAGGTGGGTTTTGCCAGTACGGGCAGATTCAGCACTATGTAGAAGAGCCATGAAGGGATTCCATGGCAAAGAGAAGGGCCGCAGTTGTGGAATGATGCCAGAGACCTTTGGCTAAAGGAAAGTATTGGAGGTCACAGGTGAGGAATATGTCAGATCCTAAATCAGGAAGGCTGAACCTGAGGACTGCAGACCACGTCTAGCTACCTGGGACCCAGTGTGGCTCTCTGGAGTTCCCCTTATGGATATGCTTTCTTCCCATTCCCCATTCATTCCCCGTTCATTCCCTTTTCATTTCCCATTCCTTTATCCCAGCCACCCATTGTTTGGTGGCTTCCCATATTGTGTGCCTTTCCATCTGCTCTGAACAGCTGAAATACCTCTTGTAAGTATTAGTTACGGCAGCAGGAATGTCAAGTTAAACTTTACATTTAACATCCTTTTGCCTTGGATCGTCTTGTCTTTTGCCTTCGGCCGCACCCACAACAGGAATGCCGTTCCCAAAAGCATCTTCCAAACCTGGATTTGGCTGGTGAGCCTGAGTGATCAATGCCAAGACCAACTCAGTTGCTGCTGGATAGTAAACATTCTTTGTTCATGTGTTCTTCTAGAATGCCACCCTAAAGGCCATTTGTTCAGAGAAACCATGAACAAGAAAAGTCTGAAATGAGCCGTGCAGACTCTACTCTATTAGATTTCATGGGAATGGAGACTTGGAGCAATAAGCCAAGTCATAAACAAGAGCCCTCATTTTCCTCCAGCAGGTGAGGGAAGGGAAAAACGGCAGGAAAGATCAATTGCGTGTTGTTCAATGGTGACCACGAAACCCACGAGCAGCAACCAAAGCCGCCATAGAACCAGGTTGTAAATAATATTTATGGTGTGCAAGTGAAGGAGCTTTCTGGAATGGGCCATAAGTGTCAAATCTACAAAGTGTTATCGGAAAATTACAACCAAGATGGCCTCTTTGTTTTCCAAATCCTTTACATCCTGAGCTTATGTTCATCAAGGCAATCAACCCTTTGGCACCAAGAGGCTGACCGTGTTCCGATCATATCATGTTGCTAGTTCAAAATAACCTATATGTGGCCTTCATTTTAATATTATGCAATGGCTGATTTCTTATTCTTGCTATGCCAGCTGCTCCCTTGCCCTGCATTTCAAAGCATATGTTTGGTCTAATGGAGTTTGAATACCGAGATCAGCTTGCTTGTGACTCTTGGGGCAGGTCGAAAGCAAGAAGGGAGAATAAGCATTATCCGGATGCTAAGCACGTGGTGCCTCATTCAACTATAAACAGGGGTGTGTGGGGGAACGGACATTTTCCTTCCTTGTGTCTTCTCCCTGAAGAGGCAGCTGGAATCTTTTTGGTGTGAAGAACTGAAGTTCCATCCCTTTCATGCTGCTTAACGTAGGCTGAGAAGCCGTCTGAATTCCCCGCATGAAGAAATTCTGCATTATCCCACATTATCCAATCCCACATTATCATATGGCAGAACCCGATGCCACTGAATCATGAAATTGCATCACTGCCCCAAACAGTGGCTGTTGGTTAAGCAGTGATGGCAAATTCACTTCAACTCATCAAATTATAGGATAGTAGAAATGGCAGGGACCAAGAATGACCTCCCACCAATTAGCTTCATGACATGGCCCTGGGTTTGAGGGTTCTGGTAAAAACGTCTCCCTCTCCACACACTGTGCATTATTTTAAACATCTCAGTCATGTCTCCCCTTCCTCGACTTTTCTCTAAGCTGAACAGCTGCTGGAATGTCCCCCCAGAAGATCTAGTGGTGTGGCAAGCCTGCACCCCAAAGCCAGCCCTAGGTCCTACAAAGGGAACTTTTGCTTGGCCTGAATGACTTTAAAAGCACATTGGACAAATATTTCAAGGCTCTGACAAAATCCATGGGGGTTGAGGCTCGATACTTACTAGATGTGAGGTTCTATGGTAGCTCCAGTATTAGAAGTTGTATGTCCATGCCCAATGCTTGCTGGGGAACATGACCAAGTGTGCCATTGTATTCATGTCCTATTTGTGGGATTCCCACATGTGGCTGGTTGGCTGCTACATGAACTGAAAGCTGGACATGATGGTGTAAGTTGGTGACCTGCAATAGCAGAGGGCTGGACTTGATGGCCTTTTGGCCCCTTCCAAGTCTACTATTCTTCCAACTCTACTGGATTCTATGATTCCATGACCCAGGAACAGGCCAACAAGTGATGTCTGAGATCAGCAGGATTCTCTGAACATCATTTTATTGCTTGTCTTCTTTCCAATTCCCACTCTGTGATCACTTCCCATGTTGTGAAGATTGGAAACCTGTGCAAGCTTGGGATATTGGAAAAGATCTCCTTCAATGTGTAAAAATTCCCTCCATAGGCTAAAGCGAGTAGCCCAGTCTACCAAGGAAATGTGCAACTCAAACTGGGAGTGGAATGAAATGAAACCAAGAATGTGTTCAACCACAATATTTTCAGTGGATATATGTTTGCACTAGTCCTGATGTTTTGAGCTCCATGTGTTTTGCAGGCATAACTGAGATTCTGAAACATCCCGAAATGGACCCCTTTTCTGATCCAACATGGCTCTTCCAATGTTCTTATATTTTGACTGATCTGATTTTGAGCTGAGCATTGTGCCAAAATATGCAACAGTAGGAAATCTGCCGGATGACTGAAGTTTCCATCTGTGCATTTGCCCAGAAGGTGTCAACCAGAATTTGGAAAGATTGGCTTCTTCTAGAATTGGCAATCTTCTAGAACCAGAACTGGCAAAGAATGGGTTCTTCTAGATTCCCTGTTTGCATCCTCGGAACTGAGCACATCCGAGTGTCTTACTGGAGGGAAAATAACCTTGTTCCCACCACATTTGTGTCTTTTATTTCACAGCCTTCTAGGCCTCCAATCAAAATGTCACATTTTCCCAAGTTGGTGTCCCATTATAGTAAACACATTTTTAAATCAAATGTCAGTATCAACACATGAATAGTAAAACCCAAGAAAGCGACAGATCTCAGTTCATATTTTTTTGCATGTCCATAAGGCAGAGCTGGTCAACCGGTGGTCCTTGGACTGTTTGGCCCTTACCCTGATTTCAAGAGCTGATGTCAAGCAATCAGTTCAGGCTTTTGGCAACGGGGGACTAATTTGTGATCTCCTGCCCCTGCAGCCCGACAGAGCCTGGAGGAAAAGGCAGGAAGCAAGAGGGAGAGATGGAAATAGAGCCAGAAAGAGAGAGGAAAAGGAAAAGAAGGAGCTGGCAGCAGAGTGACTAGAAGAGAGACAAGGTGGGGGGCAAAAGGACTAGGCGAAACTTACTTTTAGCATGTGCCATGAAAGAAAGCAACCCTTAAAAGGAAGGAAAAGTTTTGCCACCTCTGCCTAAAGAAATAGGGTCAAGCCTTCTCATTCCTGAAACAGAACATAGAGTTAAACATGCACAGATGGCCCCATCATCTCTAAGAGTCTTGAGACACCTCCCACCATCTACGGCCAAGGTGTGCGAGAAAAGCCAACCCCGACTCTGCTGTGTGGGTTGAGGGATGCTGCTCGGGGTGGGTTGGGTGATGTACTTTCCTGTCTTTTATGGTGTCTCCCAGCAACTCAGTATGATCAGATTATGTTCTTTATGGCTGTATAAAAGAGGACCATTTTTCCTTTGCGCCTTTAAACAGAGAAGTGGCTCATTCTTTGGAGAGAAATTTGGGCGTCTGACCAGCACTGTTCCTTTATTCTACTTTGCTTTCCTATTAATATTCCCCTGCACTCAGTGTGTGATTTCTTCCTGGAAGCATTATCATAGGTATTTTCTCAGGCTTACTTCTGAGTTAGGTGGGAAGAATGAAAGCCTAGATAGACCATAGTAATAATAACATTAAAAGGATATAACAGAAGGGGGTTAAGAAGAGACTATTATGGCCTGCATGGTGCTGAGGCTTGGGTTGGACTTATGAGTCACTCGGCCCCCAGCAAAACTGATCATGACCTGAACCCTAGCGAGGTTCAAAATGGCAGCATGCAGTAATTGGTGATAATAGCTAATAACTGGTAACAAATGTTCATGTGTTCATATAACGTGCTTTTCCCTGTGCAAATTCCCAAACCATTGGGGGAAAATGGCATTTTCTTGCAATGCTCTAGTTGTAAGCACAGAAAAGCCGTCCTCATGGTTTGGCCCATAGCTGCATGGCAGTCATTCTTGACCTGTTTCCCCACGTTGAATTTTGAGGTCCTACAATTGCCCCCCCCATGATCACCCCCACTGCACCTCCAGTTAATAGTACTGTAGCTCCACCCTTTGCTCACCAGCTTCTGCTGACGTTCCACCACAACCTGAAGTTATCAAGACAAGTCCATCTCCATTCCTCAAATATCTTTCATTTTTGCCCCTTTGATGGGAATTTGTTGGTGAAGGTGGTTGAGAACGCAGCTGAGATATACAAAATGTAAATAAGCCTTTGGAGCAGCTGCGGAAGAAATGGAGTAATAACAGAAAACCAAAAAGGGGGGTGGTGAGAAGGGAGGGCTGGTTGATGCTGTTGATGTCTTCTCTTTTTTAAATGTCAAAAGAAACTCCATCTTCTATAGCAAAAGACAATTGGTGCAGATTGCCAAGTAATGGAAAATGACGCTCGTAAATATGCAGCAAAACTATTCACTCGAGAAATTTTTGTTTTTAATCAAAAGCACATCCCTTTAGGACTTTTTTCTTTTAAAAAATACTCCGCCTGAAACACCCTATTCATACTTTTCATGCATAAAAGTCAGTTCCAAAGCCCATAAAAAGACTGCCAGTGATTCTTCAACTTTCCACAAAGTCCTCTGCAGCCCATCTTTCAGCTTTCCCCTTTGACCTGGAAGTACAATTTCCTCCTGAATCTCATGAGGTGCTGCTCTCTGTCTTTCCTCTGATGGTCTGATGGCCAAGATCCTCAGGTCTGCAGCTGGGGGCTGGCATGGCTGAGCAGTGGCTAAGGGCCACATCCACAGGGGTCCCTCTGCCTATGGCCCTTTGGTTCTGCCCCATCTCTTTCCTGATGCTGCTTCCCACCTGGGGAAGTGAGCAGAGCATAGGGCAAAGGGCAAAGGGCAGTGGTCTTTGGCATTGCCATTGCTTTGTTGGTGGCTGTACGGATTGGGCCCAAGGAAAGAGGCAAAGAGAAGGGACTGCAGTGTCAGCAGCGAGGTTGGCAGGAAACTACCTCGGGAGGGAGCTTCGAAGGGCATCTTGCCCCTCCTGCCTCACCCTGCTGCAAGCCCTCCTGGGGCTAAGAATAATCACAGTTATGGCTGGTAGTAGCTCCAGGTTGTGTTGAGAGCCGTGGGCAAAGCACCTTCCTTGCCTCCCTCCCTCAGTGCATCTTCCTTCTTACGGCCAACTCTTACCAGATACTTCCTCTTGTCCCCCTTTCCCTTCTCCCTGCTGGCTGGGGGAGCAGCAGCGATTCCCCACCAACCATCCTTGTTCTCTGGAGGGTGCAATATGGCATTGCGATAGGTAGGTTGTGGAATAGTCAATAGGAGGGCAAACAGCGTCCATGCAGAGAGCAGGAGCAACTCCGAGGGCCTGTTGTCATAGCTGAGAACGCCAGTATTTCTCACATGGGCAAATAATACATTGGGTGAACCAAGCCAAGCCACTGGAGAAAAGAGGATCTTGAGACTTGATGTCCAGATGTGGAGCATGGTCCACGTTCCTATTGTTATTTTATTATTTTTGCACACCTACACTACCCAGCAGCTGAAGCTCTCTGGTCCATTCAGTTCATCAACAGATGAACACAAGGGATGGTCTGCCCAGAACGTGGCCAAGGGCACCGGTAGCCTTCCAGATGTTCCTGGAGCCTCTCACTTATCAGCTCTGCTCATTGGCCATGCTGCTTGGGATCATGGGAGCAGGACAGGATGCACATTTTGGGGATTGTCAGGTGCCTCTTCTTCTCCTCTTTATCCTCTCTTTGATAGAATCACATTTTGTGCAAAGCTGCACTCCCCGAATCCTCCACAACATCTGTCTAAACATATGTTTTCATGTTTAATTTATGGGGAATGCACATTTTGGGTCAGTTTTTCCCAATTTTTCATATTTTCTATTGATTTGTATAAAATTACAGAACATTAAAAAATGGGCCACAAGATTGAAGAATCTGTGCAACTTGGAAAAAAACAACCCAGTCTCTTGTGGAATTCCTGGGTCAGATTGTTAGAAATTAGAACTGCTCTGAGTTCTTTGCAGATTGTTTCAATGTCCCTAAGTGAAACCTGGAGCCCAGTGATATCTGGAGCATCACAAGTTCCACACCCCGTTGTGAATGAAGATGAAGCGGTGGTGCTGGAATGCCTAATGCCCAGTTACCAACTGTCTGCAGCATCACTGTCAGGCAGGTCTGGGAATGGAAAGCATTTCTCAGCCATTCCTAGTTTGAACTCCAGTCCAGATCTTGCAACAGTACCATAGTGTAAAGTATCAGCACAGCTTCGCTGTATGTGGCAGAAGATGGGTCCCACTTAGGGGGCAGAAACTACTCTTTACATCTCTGATCATCCAGTCACACACTTTTGCAGAGCACAAATGAAATATGTGCGTGCACACACACACACACACACACACACTAGGGATTCTAAGTGTAGCATAACAGCTGTGAAGCCGTGTGGAACAGCTGTTAATCTAAATAATTTACCATGAATTGGTTTCCATAGCCATTGCTAGAATTGTCATGCCCAGAAGTTACCTAATAGGATGACAATGGAGGAGCTGGTACATAGCAAACGAAAGTAGGAGGACCTTTTTAAAATCCCTTTCTAAAGACTTCCTGGTGCATTCAGCTGCCACCTGTATCTCTGCAGCTGTCAGCCTCAAGAATGGACGGCTGTATGATGATCTGGGTGAAACACACCCCCCCGTCTACATCCTTTTCCCCTCTATGAGGGGGTAGAGGAGAAACACAGGCAAATCAAAATGGGCACTCATCCTAGAGGGTACCAAAATATCTCCAGGTTTCAGGACTGATGGGCCAAGTCTCCATCTCTGAATGGAATTGCATTGTTCAAAGTTCTTGCAGAGGCTCTTTTATGCACACATTCTCTTCATGGTAACACTGGGGGTACCATGCTGGATCAGCCCAAACCATTATCCAATCCGTCTTTCCTGTGGCCAAGGGCTTGTGGCTCCCATTTTCGAGGGCCCTTGAGAAAGACAGCTCAGTGGCTTCCCTCCATCGGTGGGTGAAGCTTCTTGCCACTCTTCTCACTTCTTCCTCTTCCTCTTCCAACATAGCTATCACTTCCTTGCTTGTCAGGAAAAGAGCCAAGGAGCAAGGAGGCTATAGCATGTGTTTCTCCTTCTCCTTCTCCCACTACTGAGTCCAACAAGTGGACCAGGAGACCGCAATCGGAAAAAACACTAACCTTTTATGTCGCCAAGCAAATTTGCAATTAGGAAAGAGACCCATCCGCGGGTCATTCTCAAAACAGCCACTGTGGCTAGTTCCAAGGCATGTATTCCTTGGATGGCCAACTGACTTGACTGGAAGAAGGAGCTAAGTACTGCGCAGAAGTGCAGCCAGACTCCAACACACAAAACCGCTCTTGCTAACCCCCGTCAAAATGGTGCTGGGAACAACACCCTACAGCTTGTCAGCCTCCTGGATTCTTTTTTCATTTCAAGGTTTGTTTCGATTTAAAATACCTTCAAGAAAATTTAAACGAGGAGGAGCGAAGAAGGCATGGAAAGAGGCACCTCTGGGCATGTTGAAGTCCCCTGGCACCATGCTGGAAACCCTCAACTGTGTTTTGAGTTAAGGATGTACGGGGTGCTTCTGTGCATATAGTGATTGCAGTTTTGCTGAAGGCATGTTTGATTTTTGGCATCAGTTTTAACCGTGTCTTATGGTTTCAAATTTTGTTGCATGCTACCCTGGGAGGGTTTACCCTAAATGGCAGCTTATATATCTTTTGGGTACATGCCTAAGTACATAATTCTCTTATCCCTGTGTAAGATCTGCAAATCCTGGCAAACTCCACTGCATGCTCCTATCGATAAAGCAGTTTAAATGTCGAGAAGCGGCTTCCATTCCCCATGGAGACAGACTTTTTCGTTTTTTCTTAATGAGTCATTCACTTGAATGTATCAGAGAATGTTAGTTGAAAAGCCAGGCCTTCTTGCCGTTGAAGTCAATTATTTGCTTCTAGGAACGCTGCAGCAATCTTTCCTCATGTATCGAGAAATCTTCGTCTTCCTTTTTTTAAGGTGACCTGCGTTACTGTTCCATTAATAAAAATGCAGCATATGTAGCTAAGCAGCTTAACTCTTCTCTGTGCCGATTGCTCAAATATGGAAAAGAGGAGGCACACGGCCCTAGAGGAAACAGCCTGTTGCGGGAAGACAGAAGGCCCCAAGCTCTAGACCAAATGCTGAGTCTCCTGCTTTGTTTTCTGCTGGAAACTCTTGTTCACGAGGTGTTGAACCTCTTTCAGACTGAGGTCCAAATGCAACGACAGAGAGGCTCTTCAGAGAAACTCTACCATTGCAGCAGTGGGCAGGGCAAAAGAGAAAAGGGGTGTGGCCAAGGATACAAACATACCGGTGAATTACTGGTAGTAACTAAGCTTTAGGAGAGGCATGCCAAATGTTTAGAAAAGGTGGAACAAATGTGCCAAAGGTGAGAAGCCACCAAGCAATTGGCCTTGGGGGAAAAAAGCATTGGATCTGAAGGAAAGAGGTGTAGAAGTCTGCGTGTGCCCAGAGGATGAGTTTGGGGGCCCAGTCTTAAGGCTCAGCCTCCCTGTCTGATGGCAATCTGTTGGAAAAGGCTTTTCTGTCAATCGCCTGCATTCACTGCAGGACAAAGTCACATTACTTCCTTGATGCACCTTATCCCGTTGGCAGCTCAATTCCTCATTGCTGTGAATTTAGAGCCATGATGAAGTTTTGCTGGGCAGAGTTCAATGGGGAAATCTTATTCAAGAGGGGAACATTAGCTGAGAACTGCTGAATAGCTGAAAAAATAATTTTGTTTGCAAGGGGATACATCTGCTATTCTGCTGGGTTGGCTTGGCTTTGGACCTCTATTATTCTGGAATGACAGGTCAGCTCTGAAGAAGTGCTCCATTTGGAGCTGCCGAATCCCTTGAGGTTGTAATTGTGGGCCTGAATAATTAGGGGCAGAGGGGAGGACAGTGGTTCAGTGGGAGAGCACTGGCTTCATATGCAGGCGGTCCCAGATCCAGTTCTTGGCGTCTTCAGGTAGGACTGGGAAGAAGTCTTGCCCCAAATCCTGGAGGTCTGATCCCAGGTTGCATCAGCCATACTGGTCTAGATGGACCAGTGGATGTGCCCAGGGGAAGGCTGCTTCTTGTGTTCCCTTAAGTGGGGTGGCTGATGGATCAAGCAAAGTGCTTAAAACAGCCCATCCCTACATGCCTCTTTCCTCATTTTTTTCAGTGATGGGGACAGGTAAGGCATAGAAAGAACTCCAGTTCCCCGAGCTCCTGTCCCCTGCTCTAGACTGGAATTTCATCTCCTACTTCGACTCTGGGTGTCCTAACAATTCCCAGCTGTTGAGACCATGTCTTGGGGCCATAGGATCACTCTCTCCATTACATTTCTAGCCAACTTCTCCTACAAGGATCACAAGGATGCATTTATGTCCCATTTTATCCCCGCCACCACTTCATAGGGTAGCTTGTGGAGGAACCTTCCTCCACCTGGAGATGTACCGATGTTTCAGACTCCAGCTCCCAAGTATTGAACCAACATAGCCAGGGATGAGTTGTAACTCCACAATGTCTGGAGGGTACCAGGTTGAGGACAGCTGTTGAGACTGGGAGGGAGGGAAGAAAGGGGACTAATGACCAAGTTGGGCTGTAGCTGACCAGATCCACAGGCAAAGCCATAAGGTAGGGCTGATGAGGACAAGTTGAGTTGCTAAGTACTTGGTCCTTCAGCACTGGAAGTATAAATTCCACTGCAACAAAACGCTAAGTGGACTTGTAGGAGTTGGCATGCATGAGATACAGGTGTCTGGAAAGGTCTTCCAAGAAAGTGTTAGCAACAACACCCCGTGTCTTGGTGGAATACCCAGCTCAAACTTAAGGAATGGGTGGGGAGAGAGGCCCCAATGGTATCCTAAGGAGGAATAGCGTTGTGGAATTATGTTGTGGAATAGCGTTACACAGTCGGACAGACGAAGGTGCTGAGACTGTTCCAAGAGACTAGGTTGAACTCAGGATGGCGTGTAGGCGCTTTCCCTTTACTCTTATTAGATAAAAAGTGGGACACCATCATTACAAATACCCAAACTTCCATATGTTGAAACCAGTAAACAAGAACTGCTTTCCAAAGATGTAGCCAGGTCGGGGTGCTTACACGTGGCCCCCAAAACCGCCTCCTCCCAACCGCAGCCTCCATCATAGCAGACCTGGCACTGGCCTACTTTTTACTTTCCATTCATTTTACACAAACTAACTTGCAGTTCTAAATATGGCACAACTACATGCACCGGGCGGTGTTTATTTAGCAAGATGTGCAGCTCAGAATTTCATCATTATCTCGGCCCAGTGTTTACCCACAGGTAGGAGGTGTAATTAACTCAACTCCTTCACACTCTTTACAAGTCTAGGTGGCTCCGTGCCAGCATTCGCCATCCCTTTACATTCCTTGTAAGGCGGTAAAAACCAAGAGATACAGAACCAAGAGATTTTGAATAATGCTCGGATAATAATTTGATTATCATTTATTTTTCTTGGCTTGAAGGAGATGCATTTTGCACTAATGGGCACTGAGCAGTTTGGACCCATCATCTGGAGTTCAGCCAAAGATCCCCTTTTACTGATTCTTTGGGGCAGGCTGAAGCGGTGCATGGCATCGTTGCAGCTCATTTTGGGACAGCTGATACATTTCTACTTCCTGGTAGTGGCTTGCTCTGCCCAGCCTCTCCATCAACTGACAAACAAGTTGTCACAGCCAATATACCCAGCTTCTGTCAACGAACAGACACTTGAAGCCTTGCTTTTTGCAAAGCAGTGTCCTGGAAATAGCATATTTTATCAGTTTTAAAATGACCTTCCAGGATGTAAAATCGCTCGGAGTTGGATAATATTGCCAAGACACCAAGTGATGAAATATAGAGGGGAAGCTGACAGAATAAATGCGAGTGACCCAGGCGAGAAAGTGGAAAGCAATCTTCTCGTAGAAACACCGACTCCAGTTTTAGGGCACATTTGAACCCCAGCACCCAAATTCTCTACCCCTGCTGTAATCTTATGCTCACTAATTTGGGAATAAATTTGGTGGGCCTTTAGTAAACACACTGAGGGGCCTGCTAAACATTAGCTGAAAGCCCAGGGCACGATCCGTCCTCTGCTGTATGCTCAGCTCCATGTGAGCAGGACTGCTGCGAAGGTAGCCTTCTCTCATCCTCTGCCCTCCATCTGTTTTGGACTACACCTCCCATCTTTTAGGGTCATTGGTCACACTGGCCCAACTGCTGCTCTAAGGAAACTGCTCTAAGGCATCACTTTTTAAAAACGAAAAATGTGATCTGTGTTCACAGTTTCAGAGGAACATCTGTAGTGCCATTGGGTTGTTTCTTGGCTGAATGACAGGCCAATGGGGTTTTAACCTGACCCATTCGGGTAGCTCAGACTGCCCTATTCCTTCCTCCTAGGAAGCAGGGTACTGGGGAGTCCACAAGAAGGGGGCTTTTCCCACAAGAAGGACCTCTCCCAGAAGCCTCTGGTGTGCTATAGTTGCATCTTCTCCGGTGTGATGGAAACTTCAGCTGGTCCTCCAGGGTGACCTTGTTACTATTGCAATGACCCCATTATCTCAGCTTCCAGTATTTTGAAACTGGACTTCCCTGTGGTTGACTCCTCAGTGCGGGCGGGCGGGCGGTCTGTCTGTCTGTCTGTCTGTCTCTCTCTCTCTCTCTCTTTCTTTCTTTCTTTCTTTCTTACAAGGAAGTGGTAGACCCAGTGAGAAAGAGGAGCAAGAGCAGCTGGTGACCATAGCCGGGAGAAGGTAGATTCACCAGTGGAGTGGTGGCATCTTGCTCAAGAGCCCTCAGAAGATTGCAAGCACAGACTGTGGACAATATCCAGCCTTGTCCACATGGAAGCAGAATCTGCCAGCAATGCCACTGGCAGCTGGAGGTTTCTGGAAAAAGTAGGAATGAGCCAGGATGCTCTTTCCAGGATGAGGTCGATGAGCGGTGCTCCCAGAAGAGAGACCACATGTGCTGCCTGCTCCAGAAACAAATATTTCTGGGGTGGCTTCAGGAAGTGCTAATTCCTTTGGAGCCAACATTAATCCTATTGACACATCGAACTGGAGAAGGGCAGTTACAGTACTACATATTACCCCATACCTAAAATCCATGATCCCTTCAGTTGCCACAGGCTAAATGGGAAGGGATCACGTCTGTCTCTTATCCAACACATCTACCAAATCTTGGGACATAGAAATACTGCATGCTCTGCCCCTGATGCACAATGGAAAGCTTAGATGGTGCCTACTTGGAGAACCTGGGACTCCATGTATTAAAGAGCTGAAGTGAGTTCATAGAGATGATGCATAACCTTTGGCGTCTCCTGCCCTCAGACTGCTCCCTGGCCTTCCATAAAAGCTACATAAAGAGTGTATGTGTTCTGTGTTGCTTTGATGAGGTGACCATCAAGGTTGTTTCTTGATAGGGTTCATATTGACTTTTGGCTGGCCTGATGGGGATAACTGCCTTGTCCTTTTGACACCGGTGGTGGAGAAGCTGCATGAAGGGATGTTTTAATGGAAAGCAGATGTGCATGACAGGGTAATTACTGGGGACATGTGAAGAGCACATGTTTTCCTACACTTTCTTCTGATTGCTGAACTAGACTGGCAGTACAGAACACAAGATGAGAATTCTCATATTTCAAAACATGATGGAGAACAAGACAGGATACTCATTGGCTCATGCATGCCTGTCTTCTTTTTACTAAAAAGCTGGCAGGGAGCTGCAACAGAACGGCCCGAAAAAGCAGGTGGTTCGTCCTTTGCCTCTGCTGTGTGCTCAGTTCCAAGGCGTTCTCCTTTTTCTCACCATACCCACACACACAACTGCTCTTGGTGAGCTGTGCTGTCTGGTTCACAATGGCAACAGGTGTCTTTTCCTGGAGGCACAAGTCCAGCTTCTAAGGTCGGCTCAGTCAGGCAGCTGCTTGGGCCCACCCGCAAGCAGAGGGCCATGGACAACGACGCCCTGGCCTTGCTCTTCCTCTTCACCAGTGCAACCCACTTGTTGCCACTGGTGACAATGGTGGCGAGGAAATAGATTCATTGAGGGAGGGAGCCCCTGGAGCATGCCTTGCCTAATAGCAGGACAAAACCAAACATGCCTGAAGTGCTTGATCCTGCTTAATCTTGGAAGCTAAGCTCAGGCCTAGAGATTCAAAGCAGGGAAGCTGTGACAGCTGGTGATGTTAGGATGAGGCCAGATGAAGGGAAGGGGTGGTTGCAGGTCCCTTGCCGAAGGGCCCTCTGAAATCCGGAGCCAGGACTGCAGCGCTGGGGCACCGTTCTTTGTTCTTTGCAGCCGTATGAGTGGCCCTGAATGTATTCACACCATTTCGACATATTAAGCAGTAATGCGGGTGGGACAGGGGCGCTCATGCAAGGAAAAACAACACCAGCACAAACTTCATTATTTTTTGATTACTTCAATATCGCCGTCTGGTAGAAGGACGGAATCTCTCCTTAGAGAAGGAAATGTGCATTTGAGTATTCAAAATAATGTGATTGCGACAAATGCAACAGCATAATGTTCAAGCAAGCAAGCTAGCATCCAAAAAGGCACAGAAAGCAGAATGCGTGGGAACAATGGTGATTATTAAGTAGCGACAAAGAGCAAACAAGAGGTCGGAAAGCGAGGAGGCGCGACGACAGTGATCGCGGCTTGTTATAATACGTGAGCCATTTTATTTCAGGGGTTGGCTGAAGAGCAGTGTTTGGGGGAAGTTGGAATACCGAAGACCCATTGTGGTTGCTTGTGGCCACCAGCCGGCCAAAGCCATGGTGGTGCCAACCATGGGAGTGGAAGACTTGCCCCTGAAGCTTACTCAAGTGAATAGCGACGGAAGGGATGCATCTTCAAATGTTTCCCCACTCTTGACAGAAAGAATTTCCAATCACAACGTCGAAAGCTGCGAGATGTCTGGTAACCATTTCAGGGTAATTTGGGGGCGGGGGGGCAAAGCATGACCCTTGACAGGGAAGCAAAATAGCATCCTGCGTTCTTTCACCTTTATATTAGGAGGAGACTAGATGGAGGGAAGGGGTGGTCATGTGTCAAAGAGGGGCTGGTTGATACAGGCCATCTCTGCATCTATCTCCCATTGCCAATACTTTGCAAGCTTTACTTTTTTATTATTATTATTATTACTTTCCCCCCAACCTTGCTGGAGGAATTGACCCTAGATTTATGCTCTTGGTTGCTATGGTAATTTATATTGTCGCCATTGTAATAACCTCATCTGAAGGAAGGCATTTGCAAGCAATATGGGCACCTCCGCATAATTTAGTACTAACCCATTCATAACTTGCTGTGCCATTTGCAGCACCCGGGCGGGGGAAATTAAAAACAAATTGAAATAAATCACTCCCCTACCAAAGTCAATAAATATCTGAACTGGGGAACTATTAGGGAACACATGACGAAAAGAAGATGCGAATATTTCTTCATGGGTCATATCAGTTCCATTGAGTTAAACAGCCACCATCCTTATTCCCGTCTGCAATTAAAATATAATGATAGCATGTGCATTTTCTGGAACACCCTTCTCTTTGAAAGCCGTTTATATTTTATTCAATTCAAGGTTGAAATGTGAAAAGAGTCAATCCACCTTAACTTGGATCATGAGAGAGGGAAGCAAAGAGCCAAAGCAAATGCAGGCACGGTATGTATTTGCTTGACTTCGCCCCACAATTTCCTACCAAACATGACATCCAAGGTGGCTTGCAACCAAAAACAACAGATACATGAAAAACAATTTAAAGTACTCCCCAAAGAAGCACAACAACCATCAATAGTGCATCCATTTTATAAACTCTATAGATAGAGAAGTAGTAGTTCCTGTATGCTCCTCACTAGTCAGACCTCAACTGGAATACTGTGTCCAGTTCTGGGCACCAAGATTTAAGAAAGATGCAGGTAAATTAGAAAGGGTCCAGAGGAGGGCAACAAAAATGACTCAGGGTTTGGAAACACTGCCCTGTGAGGAGACACTGAGAGAACTGGGCATGTTCAGCCTTAAGAAGAGAAGACTGAGGGGGGACATGGTATCCCTCTATAAGTACCTCAAAGGCTGTCACAAAGAGGAAGGTCAAGATCTCTTCTTGCTAATTGCAGAGTGTAGAACACAGAATAATCAATTCAAGCTGACCACAAGTAGGAAAATGCACTTTTGAGACTACTCACAGATTTTCAAACAAGTGCTTATGGCTGAAACTTCCCTAGAAAACTTCCACAGAAAGAAAATTTGGAATGGCACTTTTTAATTTTTGGAGCACAATAGCATGTTTTCATTGTGGCTTCTGCCTGCCTGTCCAGTGCTCTCATGTTGCATTTGTGGCTTGTTCTCTCACATCTGTTTTCATGACAGCCCGATCATTCGCAAGCTTCCCCCACTCTGCCCAACACTCTACCAGCCGTAATTTGTTGTCTTTTCAGTCTTCTGCTCACAGCCTGGTCTGTGAATGCCTTTCCCTGACAGCCGCTCCATGGGATACCAACACCACTTCAGCCTTGACTCTCAAGTCATCGTTCCAACAACACACCTGTCAGCCAATTATTATTATTTTAGACAAGATGGGAGGAGAGGAAGAACAAGGCAGTTCATGGAAGAGGGGGACATATTACATCAAGGGCAGCTGTATCCTTAAGCAGAATGAGGAGATCATCGCTGGTGGCAGAAGCAGGGAGGTGGTAGCGAGGCCCTGGAGAGGACCCTAGGCTGCCCAGCCTTCCTGCAGTGGCTGAGTTAGCCAGCTGTGTTTAAGAGCAGTGGGGAACATTTGATGTTACTTGTGTTGAGGAAAGATTCAACTGCTCATCTGTCCATGTTTCCACGGAAGCAGAGGGGCTGCCATTTTGTTCAGGCAGCAAAATACTTTGGGACCTATTATCTGTTGGGACAAAGCAACCAGATTTTCCATCCTGAGAGTGTAGATTAGGCACACAGGGCTGATTCACACATACATGTTTATCACTTGTCACTCCTATGCTTGAATAGTTCAGTGTACCCCAAATATGCAAGAAAGGAGGCACAAACTTTGTTTTCCCTGAACTATATTTAAAGGCATGGCACTTTTAGAAACACAAAATTCACCCTTCCTTCCTTCCTTCCTTCCTTCCTGCCTGCCTGCCTGCCTGCCTGCCTGCCTGCCTGCCTTTGATCCCAATCCCAATGTATTCCCAAGGTGGGTTATATTAATATAACAAAAATGATATTAGGGCTCCGTGTGCTTCCCCCAAACCTGTCATTTCTCTTGGAGGAGACATGTTTATCCTCTTCAGTTATGGAGCCCATCATCCCCACTAGGCAGCAGCTCCAGTGAAGGACATGCCACCAGGTAGTGGCTGAAGAAGTCTGGTAGTATAGCACATGCAGATCTCCAGGCAGAGCTGTGGAGAATGGACTCTGCGAGGCTGGGCTCCAGTTCAGCACCATGGAGAGCAACCTCATGGCTGGGAAGGAAGAGCTCTCTCACAACTGGCTTGGCACATCAAAGAAGGTTTGCATAACCAGCCCAGGAGAGACCTCCTAAAAGTCCTTCAGGAAGACCTTCTGTGCCACTTTGGACACTGCATCTGATGTAGCACAGGGCTCAGCCTAAGAACTGTAGGCTGAAGCAGCTGGAGGGACTTAGCAGTCCTGGCCTACAGATGAGTTACACATTGTGGTTAGACTCAGTCACTTTGGTGCTCTCCACAAATTCTTCATCTAGCCTTAGGAACTATTATGGCAGATGGGCAGGTGGGATGACCAGCATGAGTCCATGCATTGGGCACGCATTGCCACCCAGAGATCTTTGGCTGTATGAAATGAAATGAAATGAAATGAAATTGGCTGAGAGCGCAGGTGCAGACTTAGTTGACTGAGTTCTCATCCATTGCGTTCTCTGCATGTGGTCAACCAGATGTCAGAGATCACTGTTCTAGCTTAATCATGTCCTTGGCATGATGCTTTTTGCAGGAGGATGGGCATCTCCTCCTCCTCCTCCTCCTCCTCCTCAGCCACCAGTTCTGATACCCAGATAGAGGCTACCTTTCTCATCTGCTGATTTCGAGGACAGGACCTGAATCTGTTCCTCTGGCCACCATGACGGTTCTGTAGGCTAGGTGTGGTGTGTGGCGCTGTGGTTCCCCTTGTTGCACTTTCTGCCATTTCCCCTCCATTGCTTCCTTTGCTACTTTGGAGAGACTTTCCCCTAAAACAAGTGAGAAACTCAGACACCATGCCATGCCCCTGAGCTTATTCTGAAGTTATCATATGTAACCAGAAGGGACTCTCTGCTCCCATGGGAGGAAATCGGATGATGCTATCGTTTGTAATTGTGCTCTTCATTAGAATTACAGTAAATACATCAAACAGTGATAATCCAGGACAAATTCATTTTTGAATAGCGACAACAGGAAAAAAAGAATCAGGAAAACCTGCACGCAGGGCTTCATTAAGATAGCATTAAGGGGCAGAGAAGCTCACAAAAGCAAGACATTTAGAAATGGATTCAACCAAACAAGGCACGCCATATTTTTCTTGCTGCTTAGCCTTGCACATGTGGGTCTTAATCTCAAGATAGTCTTCATGCAATAGTTTCAGGCTGTATTATTTTTAAGGCAATGCTAAGTTGCCCACATAAAGTTTCTCTCTCTCTCTCTCTCTCTCTCTGCATGTGTCTCTGTGTGTGTGTGTGTGTGTTTGTATTAGTTAAGAGGATCTTCTCTGTGATCTCTGAAGCTTACACTCTGTGGATGTGAAAAGTCTCTGGCCTTTTTCACCGACGCAACCTAGTGGCCATCATTCCTGGGTCCATCCTGAATAGGCTAGACTATTTCACAGCATCCATTGGTGCCTCTCTATTTGCTAATCTTGAGCCAAAAATCTTAAACAGCTTGGGGCCATTCATAATAAGGGATGAATAGAAATTGTAGTTTCCATTCTATGTTCCACAGATTATCCGATGGCTTTTACTCTGCTGTCTACTCATTGATGGAGTTTGATTCCACACAAGCAACGTATAAATCCCTTCCAGACACAAGAAATGCACACATCCTTCCAAAATAGCATTTCCACACTTTAGCCATTATTTATTTTATTTACTTATATTGCGATTTATATCCTGCCTTTTTCCTATAAAGGGCTCAAGGCAGCTTACATCATCTCTCCACCTCCATCATATCCCCACAACAACAACCCTGTGAGGTAGGTTGGGCTACATTAGGGGAAATGTACACTTTTGTTGTTTGTTTATTTGAGTTTTGTATTTTTATGGAATTTGAGTAAAATTACAGAATTTTTTTTTAATGATCTGCAAATCCAAGGAAGCTGCCTTACTGGGAAATAATTCTGCTTACTGCATAATTCATGAGCCAGGTCCTAAGAAATTCGATCTCACTTTGAGTCTATTGACTTTTCTCCATCATCCCTTTCATAACTAGGTTCCACAAACCAGCTAGAAATATCCCCCTCCCCAAAACAGCAGTGATTTCAACTTACTTGTATCCAATTTATTTATTTAATCACCAGGAGAAGTTCAAGAGGCATACATGTCACCTTCATTTTTAGCCTCACAACAAGCCTGCAAGAGAGGTTAGTCTGAGGGATCATACCTAATGATGGGTTGAAATTAATTTGGGCCACATTTCCAAGTGATCTGTCTATCCTCATGTTTTCAGGATGTGTGGATCAAAACACAGCTACTCTTCAGACTGGTCACTTCCCTGAACTTTGCAATACAGTTATCAGCTCAAAGAACATGTACAAAAACAGACATACTAGGGTAAGTAGAAGTAAACTTGGCCATATTAGGGAGGGTCGCATACTAAAAACATCAGCAGGAAGAAATTGCACAGAAAGGGTTAAGACAAATGTTTGTCCTATTTTGAAAATAATAAGCCTGGACTGATGCAGGAACTGGACTTATAACTGATTACATGTGATGCTGTCATAGACTGAAATTGGACTATCCATTTCAAATGGCTGTTGTTTCAATGTCTCCCAGAGAGCACTGTGGAACAGTGGAGATTTGGACCTGGATTTTGGTAATCCCCATCAAATGCGCCAGTCACAACAGTATCTGAGCAGTCTGAAATGGATTCTTCTCTGTTACTTGCCATAGATATGCACGGAGATTTATTGTATGGGAAAACATTCATGTATTCATCTACCTATCCCTAGTGCTGCACTTGACACTTACAGTGCCTGATTACATTCTGAGGCCTCTAAATCAGCCCAATGTAATGCAGGATCAGGGCCGCATCCTACGCTGTCGTGGGGAGGGGGAATTGGCCGGCACTTGAATTTGCAGAAACTACTCTGAGAACTCCTCCAGGTGGACACTTCCAAATGAATCTGAAATTGGTTTTCTGTGTTCTTTGGGGAAATGATACACTGAGTCTGAATTTTGATTGATTATGGGATGTCACTTAACATTAAGGATGAGGGAAACCTTAAGAAGAAAAGGTGTTGAAGGATTTTGAAGCAAGGTGACCTTGATTGGAGCAAACAAAGACCATCTGCTGGAGTTTTGTCATACAAACACTTTGCAATCTTGTGATACCCTGTTTCGACAAATGTTTAGTGGCCCCCAAATGAAAGCTTTTCTTTAGGACCTTCTAGCATTTTTAGCGAGAGAACAAAACACATAAATTAACAAGCCTCCTTTGAGGGGAAAGAAAGGAATACGAATGGATGGGGTAAGGGTGTTTCTGAACATGCCCCTTGCTGGTATAAATTTTTGCTTGGAATTGGGAATTCTGGGTCACATGGTCATGTTTATGAAGTGGAACCAATGAACCAAGCAGTGGAGAGGTGTGCTGGACAGCTGGGGTGATATTCCTCAGATGGGCACCCAGCAGTGGACACTCTGAAGTCTCACTGCAGGGCATTGTGGGTAATGACAGTGGCATGCATCCTACAATCCCCTTTCTTACAATGACTAAGAAAAGGGGCCCCGGTGGTGGTATTGCAGTGGAGGTCTCTTGGCTATTGTCCGAGGATACTATCTGTGGACACCTGTCCCTCAAATGCAGGAGAACTGCTTTAGGAAGTAAGTGAAGTAGTATGAATTACTCAAGAAGCCCATGCAGTCCCGAATCCAAAAGAACTTGTATACCCTCCATGTTAAAATGAACATATTGATTCATCCAAGACTGAGAATTTATATGTGAGGTAATACAAAATCTTCTCTTCTCCAATCAGTTGTCTATGTGAACAGAACGTCAGTGGGTCTTTTGGTGTGAGGTGAGGGAGAAGGAGTGAAGGAACACACGGTCCTGCTTCTGTTGAAGATTTGTAATAGTGAATCATGCAAGAGTTCTAATTAGGCCAATGAAATGATTTGCTACCAATGATTTCTAAGAAACGAAGCTGTGTTGCCATAAAATTAATGTTTTCAGTGGCATCTGAATGACTGAGAAAGCTGCAGAAACATTTTTTTAATAAAACAATATTTTATGGACTGGATGTTATAATGAGATCCTAATTGTTGGGCTAAGCTTTAATACAAGCAGAGGTCAGGGAAGTCATGCGGCTTAATTGATTTTTTTCTTCCAGGAAATAAAAGCCTGCATGCAAAAGATCTGGTATGACAGCAGCAGTGGGAACAGTCATTAAAAGCTTATTAGCGCGTTCGGCCTCAGCAATGAGACATAAAAACAGAACATTAAAGGATATAGCACTTTGCTCGCCATGAGGTTGCTCTGTTTTTATTTTCTCACTGAAGTTTCTTCTTACACTTAAATATGATGAGGCTTAATTATCATATGCTTGGAAAAAATGGGGAGAGATTAAGAAAGGCCTCTCTGAGAGGCAAAGATAGAGTGAGTATAATGGGTTTTAAAGATCAATTATTTTTAAAAATTTTGTAGTAGGCCTGTGGTTGGAAGGAAGGAAGGACGGAAAGATGGAAGGAAGAACAAACTTTCTCTGGATGCATTCTCAACTGGAAGGTGCAAACTGGAAGCCTTTGACTGTATGATGAAAACAGAAATAAAAACTATCATACAGAAGACTTTTAGAGGATTTAATTGTGAAATACCTTCTCTTAATAGTGGTCCTTAAAAAAAAATTCCAGGCCCTCCCATGGTTGATACACAATTCTTCATGACCCTTCCAGTCGTCCATAACTGAAGCATAGGGATGTATGTCAATTTTGGGTTCATGCCACTTTTCCAGGTTTATATCGTACCCAAAATCTATTCTATTTTTACATTAATCTGCTTTCAACCTTGGGCCAGGTTGTCTCTTTCCATATAGATCTCGCCATCCAGAGTTTAAGAATGTCTTCAGAAGTCCCTCTGCAGGAGCTACGAAGTGGGCCCTTTTGGTCATGGTGTTCCACTTGTAGGATGAGCTTGCTAGAATGCTCACTTGGTGCCGACTTTGGGTTCTTTTCTTTGACAGCTGAAGGCCTTCTAATTTCCCCAGACATTTTAGTCTATGTATTAACTTAAGGTTTTAAATCTGTGTAAATATGTTATATCTTTGTACTGGAGCTAAGTTTTGTTGTTGTTTTTTACATTTTTATTTAGCACGATACCTTTAACATTTTATGCTCAATTTGATCTCATCACACTTTATGGTTCTAATTTTTGTGAACTGCCCAGAAAACATTGGCTATTGGGTGGTATAGAACTCATGTAAAAATACATAAATAAATGCCAATTTTAAATGACTCCTCTTGGGGGGCAGCATCGAATGCTGCCCATTGGCTGGCAGAGATGTCTACCAGTTCTGGTCTGTGTGTGGCCAGATCTCCCTGCCTCCAAGTCCAAGGGTCCCCTGCTGCTTGGGGAATGGCATTTTGGCATTTCTTGGGGCAATCAATGGGAGACCACAAATTCGGCACCTCCACGCTAGCGTTGGATGGCAGTTTCTCCTCCACCAGAGAAGGAATTTAGCTCAGTGGTTGAGGCCCTGTTCTGTATGCAGAAAGTCTCATTTTCAATCTTTGAGATCTTCAGGCAGAGCTGAAGGGTCTCCTGCTTGAGTCACTCCACCAGTCAATAGAGGTGGGCCTGTTCCTTCTGATGAGAGGAGGCCTGTTCCTTCTGATGAGAACTGAAATCCAAAACATCAGACGGGAATCAGGTTTGGGCAGGCACTCCTGGTCCGCACGACCCAGCCAAGAGACTTGGTGAAGACGGCTTCCTTGGTAAAGATGCAAAGCACAGCCTTCCCGGGTTACTCAACTGAGAAATCCTTCTTGGTTACTACAGGGCAATTAAAATGTCTTGGAAAAATGAAATGCCAGTCTTGGCTACTGTCACACAACATAAAAACCATCCCCATCGAGTATGCTTCATTTACTAAGGTTGTCAGTCAGCTGGCTCTTGATCATTGTCTTCAAAAGGTTTTTCTACTCCTGAAACATTTTTCTCCATCAGCAGGAAAACACTGCCATTTGGGTCATCCATCATTTCCCCTCGTTTCCATAAAAGGAGAAAACGCATAATGCACAACCTTCTCCGTGTGGCTGTTATTGTGCCTGTGCCCCTGGGAATGGCGGCAAGGACTTGGAAGAGGATGGCCAAAATGCAAAAGGAGAAATCAACAGGTACCTTTAGCACAGGTAAGCTTGTGCTGGAGTCCCGATGGGATGCGCTTTGACGGGTCTCATAGCCAAACTAGGAAGACAGAAACAAAGTCTTTTGGGTTAGAAACCAGGTAAGTGGAGGTCCAAGAACAGATCTTTGAGGCCGTATTATGTTTCGGCAGGTCAGGGAAATACGCTGCTAACAATAACTATAATGACAACAGCAAGAACAAAACCTACTGTAACACACTCTGGGGCTGTGCCTGAATTAGGTATCCAACTTCTTGTTCCAACTGTCCCCCCCACCCCAAGGCCTCCCAATTGCACACTTGTTCTTGTGTGCATCCAAAGGGGCCTCCTCCTCTTGGCGTTTGTTCCCATCGGTTGTGCTGTCAGTGGTTTTTGTTTAATGCTTGCGAACATGCTTTTTGTGACTCCCTATGCCTGTGGGATAGTGAGCTCTAAGGCTCCTAAGTCTGACTGTCTGGGAAGACACATCCGTGAATTACTGTCTGCATCATGACTCCCCCCTGAAGCTCAAGTTTCCTTGAAATAAACTGAAATGGGAAATAAGGCCCATTTCTTATCAAGGTGAGGATGCATCTGTGGAACTACCAGTTGTTGCTCCAGCCACCAGTGTGGTGCTTTGAGCCATATAATCGAAATGGGACCTCCCCATTCAGAGGTGATTATTGTGGCAATGCAAGAGAAGGGCATTGAGCTGAATCCAGATTTTGCCATTCAGAAAGTGGACTGCTTGATACCATGGGGACTTAAGGTTCACCTGATCTGAGTCCCACTGAGATGCCTGCTGGATGTGTGACTTAATTTGGCTGCCACGGAAGGTTTGTGAACTCTGGAGGCATCTGGAGGCTGTTTGTGAACCTTCTGGAGTCCTGTCTTTGACCACTGTGGGAAATGGAAAAGGGGAAGCTAGCAGCTAACATGATGTAGCAGCAGTCTTCTCATGGCCTGATGTCAGGATGAGATGATAATAAATATGAGGAAGGGGAGATTCTCCAGCTACAAGCAGTAACTGCGCCAATAGAAGCATCTAGATCAACAACAACACATACTTAGAGGTGCCACAACCAGGGAAGGGCAAACCTGCAAGACTCACCCGCTCGTTCTCCTTTTGACCCGAGTCCCTATCAGGAACCTTGCTGGGTTTTATCCTTATTTTTTCCCAGATGTTGGATCCATTGTGCTCCTCTTTGCATTCCTTTCCCCATTGATTAAATTGTGGATGGGAGCATCATTCGAATGAATGCATGCAACTGAACACACGCTCATGCACAGTCTTTGGCTGCAAATCGCATCTGATTCCATGTCCAGTTTGGAAGGTGCAAACTGGGGAAGCCTGGCGAGGAATTAGTTGCAATGAATTCCCCTTACATGCCACATTCCACTCCAGTGCGAGCTAGACCCCAGTAGTATTTCTTTGCAAATGACAGCAAGGGAGCAAGAGCCTGGATCTTCAGAAACAGAAATGAGTGGACACATGTCATCCCACCCTAGACTCAAGTCTTGATGCGTGAATCAGGTAGAAAGCGTGAATATTTCATGCATGCTGGATGAGAGAGAGGACAAAATTCCCTCTTTACAGAAAGAGAGAAGATCAGATGTTTCCAGAGATGGAAGCCAATGTGAATGTGAAGCTTTCTAAAGAAAACGGAAATCAAAATCAGGCTCTCCCCACCCTGGAGAGAGAGAGAGAGGGAGAGAGGGAGAGAGGGCACAAACAGTGTAAGAACAGGATCTGTCACATCTCAGCTTGTGATTGTGCTGTTGCATATGCTGGAGAAAGGTGGGAGGGTAGAGAAAACAGTGACACTTTTGCAGTTCTTGAAGATGGCCAACACTTGCTGGCCTAATCCTGCTGAGCTGAACAGTCCCATGAGGGCTTGGGTGGGAGACCATTCTGGAAAATTAGACATGACATCTTGAGGTCGACAGATGGCAGTCTGGATAGTGGTGCAATAAATAGAACCACCAAGCCAAAACACGAAGAGTTAGGTCCAGATTTAGCCGCACTAGCTTGAAAGCAATGAGAAATAAGGTAGTCATGACATATTTGCCCCATTGACTTCTATGGGTCTATTTCTATGGGCCTACTTGCATGATCAAGCCTGGATACAGCCTGTGGCCTTCTCAACTTGCCATGGCCATCCTACGCAGGGCCTTCAGCCACAGATTGTACCCGAGTCCATGTCCTTGCACTGCTCCTTGACCGTCACGGCGTATGCAGTGCCACCTTTTATGTACCGTTCCTCGTTCGGTTTCGGAGTGTGTCCACACTTGCACGTTAGCCCCTTCCTGGGACACAAGGGAAGTTGCTTTCGCCCCCTTTCACTCATCAGTAGTGCAAACTGTTTTTTCAAACAAAATGAAAACTCAAGTATTTGTGTGTGTGTGTGTGTGGGGTGGGGGGGTGCTTTCCTTTCATTAGCACAGAAATGTTTGTTACATTGCAATGCAATTACTTCTTTTTAATCAGAAGGGATGATTTGGCTTTAATTAGGAAACCCGAATTACAGAAACACAAAACCAAGCCAAAAAACCCGACACACACACACGCACATACACAAATGTGTCTTCGGGAAGTATTGCGTTGATTCTAATGGCAGGCAGAACTTTAAACAGGTGGCTAACAAACTCATTATTTCAAGATGGCTCTTTACCTACCTTTGCTTCTGAAGGCACAGGGTGGGTTGGGAGCGGGAGAATGTCTTTATTGTTACACGTTTCGGGGTAATGTAACAGCTGCTATTTATGTTAATTTTTGCTTAACTTGCAAATAGGCCCAGGTTGAGCTCGTCCCATGCCAGCTGTCATGAAAGACATTTCAGAAAACACGTCGAAGCTTCAAAGAGGAGTTCTGCTACCTTATCCTGTTGTCCAATTTTTCTGGCATGTCTCTGGAGCAAAGGGCATTCAATCGACAGAAAGGCACAGAATGAAAAGAAGAGAACTGCACCTGATCCTGAAAGATTGGATAACACCATCCTGCAGCCGCCTTATTCATCAGTCACGGCGAACTTCTGCTCTCCTTTTATCTCTTACCATTTACATTATACAGGCCATGGTGTTGGAAGTCCGAGAAGGAACGCTGGGCGTACACAGAGGGACATGGGGGGGGGGGGCGGATATTTTTCCACTCATTTTTATTGGGATTTTACCCAGTTTATACCTTCAGGACCAAACATAACCTCAGACACAATCTGTGGTTAAAGTCTGTGCCTTTCTGAACTTGCAACATGATTCTCAGGAAAGGCAGATGGCACTCAACACGCATGTGCATTTGAAAAGTGCTCCTGCTGAAGGGATCAAAGCGAGACGGGCATGCACATTGAAAATGTGCACAAGGATATATGCATTTGGGAAAAAATACCCGTGGAAATATGCATGGATGTTCATGCAAAAAGCAAAAGAAAGAACATAGTCTCCTACAGATATGAGTCGGTTGAGCATTCGGATAGAATTCAAAGAACTTTGGCATGCAGGAACATGTTTCTTCTAAGAAGCTTTCACACTGTCAAATCTGTGATCATTAAAACAAAAGAAATATTTTTTCTTGAAAACAAAAAGCACTTTCACACTGCATCACTTTTGAAAAAAACCGCTTTGGCTGTAACAATAGAATGGAAGAGCAAATGTGCATTCTCCCGGTTCAAAATGCACATTTTTCCTTAGAGCAAAAGGACATGGGAGCAAAGCTGAAGTAAATGGCAAGGTGCAGTTTGGACAAGCTCAGCAAGGCTGGGCGTTGCTGGTGCTCCCATCCTTGTGTCTCTCTTCCCTGCAGCTCTGTAAACAGTTACAGAATATGGAGATTTCCCTAAGAACAGCTGAGGATGAATGCACAAAGTTTGGAAGTTTTCAATTCAGCTTCCACGTCTCCTGCCCTGCCTGGCTTGCAGGATGCTAAAGCGCCCTTGCGCATGTTAATTACACCAGTGGTTAAATAAATCTCGCTGTGATTGTGCATAACCAACGCATCCCGAGGCTTCTTTTTGCACATGGGTTTCACCCACACGTCCGTGCATCCATCCATGAATCCATTTATAACATGCACGGAGAAAGCCTGCTTTTCATCACTGCCACTGCCAACCACTACTGCTGATGTTGGATGCAAACTGTGGCACAACGCACAGCTGCAGTGACCCAGCGGAAGCCTTCACCCCTGCGTTGCTGGCACTGGCCGACAGAAGCATCCCTGCCCTACTGGGAGGTGGCCAGGATTGAAACTGGGACCTTCTGCTCACAAAGAGGCAAAGCTGCCACCTGAGTCATGCGCCCTCACCTGAATCTCAGCTTGAGCAGGATTTTGAGTGCCATTCTTGTTGCGAAGGGCAATGGGCAGTCTGAGAAAGCTGAGTGGAGCCTGGGAATCCTTCATGGTTTAGGAAGATGTGCCAAGCTGCAGCTCGGATGCTCCAACCATCTCACTGCACCGAGGAGCAGCTGCTTGGCCCTAGGACTCCTGACAACGCAATAATGGGGTGATTCTGAGCCCCTGTAACTAGGGGTGGGTGGAGATAACATTTTGGAAGCATTGCTGTTTGGGTTGCAGAAGACATTCCCCAAGTACTGTGAGGAGTTTTGGCTCAGCGGCATTAACACTGCCCAAAGCCAACTCTCTGGGCCAAGAGATGCATAGTTCATATGAATGCATAAAGACTAGAAAATGTGACAGGAAGGACATCCTGTCTAAACGACTTGGGGGTTTTGAATTCTGAAATGCAGTTCGAAGGGCTGCTGCGGCACTGACCAAAACTGAGCATTAGTTCAATAGACTGACGGGTCTTCGTTGGCAGCATCCACACTTCTGCATATCGTGTGGTGAATTATTCCTGGCAGGCTCGGCTTGGTCTCCTACCAAACTCTCACATTCTTGTTTATGAATTCTCATGCTTGAGTTATTTTCAAAGGCCTCTTGCTGTTGTGCATGAAGTGTATCTTTCTTCCCCATCCTGGTGGAAAATCAATAAACAGAGTTGCAGAGAAGAGGCGCCTTCTCATGATGGATACCAAGCATCAACAGGTCAAAATGCAAGTGAGGTCTAGCCCATAAAACACAACAGCTGTCTACCTGTGGAAGAAGTATAGGAAGGTCAGGCTGAGATGAGCTGAAAAGCAATAATGAACCTCGTATAAATGTTTGGGGGAATCCATGAGTTGCCGATGGAGGAGAGATCACAGAATCCAGATCATTTCTGCTACAAAAGCAATTTAACACCCATATATTCACAGTGGTCCTAGCGACAAGTAGGTTCCAGTACAACTCCTCAGCTGTCTCTCTCACAAAAAAAACTATTACTGCGATAATTTAGGAAGTCAATGTAATGGCTCCACCCCACAATTTTTATCCCACCGAATAGCCAAGGTTCTCTGGGTGGTTAACGAAAGTTGAAATTAATCAAACATTAAAACACACGCACTAATTTAGCACCTGGTGGAGTTTTTTCCCTAGGTTTATAAAAAACGAATAAGAAAATGGAGAGGGGTATGGGGGAAACAGTCAATCAGAATATGCTTCAAAAGATAAACTTGCTGAATTGACTTGTCAATATCACTGTACGTTGGGATGTACCAATTTTGTTCAATCTGTCCCATCCATGCTTAGCAGACTGGCAGGTGTCTTGCATTCTGTCTTCCTTTCATTGACAGAGTTGGATTTTTTAAAAAGAGATATACAAATGTGCATTTGTATAAGAGCGCTTTTCTATAAATTCAGCCAAAAAGGGTGGGTTTTGGGGGGTGGGTTGGGCAGCAGAGATGGTCCACAAGAATATGTAGAATCTGTGCAGGTGAGGGAAAACTGGTCCACCGAGGAATCTTTCACAGGAATTCAGACTTCTTTGAATCTGCTATACTTCCCTCCAATTTGCTTATTTGCAACTGTGTTCTGTGGAGCAAGAACTATGGTGAGGACAAAGGAGACAGTCATCTTGCTGGCATTCTAATGCAAAGTGACCACATTTCACAGCTTCAGATCACTATGTGGACAGAAACATAGGTGCCTTCTGAAAGTCAGTTATCCCACACCTGCAACAGGGGTACAAACTCCCTGGACTTGTTTCTCCTCTTTCTTGGTTCAGCACAGATGCTCACCTGCTTCCCAGGTTGCTTCTAGATGAAGTGGTGGAAAGGTGGAGATGCCGCTGATTGTTTCCCTGTCCAACACACAAGTGGGAGAGGAGCAAAGGAAGCTGGTCACACGGAGAGGGCGAAGGAGGAATAAATTCTCATCAAAAATGAAAGGGATTGCAATTCTCACCCATTTGAACCAGCCAAATGGAATAGGTATAATGCATCATGATGGACACCTGCTCAGCCACCTGGATGGCCTATAGATAGTAACAATGGACAATCAAGTACCAGACTCTGAAGAGCTTAGCCCTCGATGCCCTGGGCCTGGATGGACCAAACAGCCAGTTTCAGTTTTTCTCAAGGGCACTCAAAAAAGCCAGCCAGCCAGCAGAACTAATCTCAAATTCTTTATGTCCTGAATATGGAAAACATTGCCATTTGGGGGTGAATTCTTTTTTTTTCTTGTTTACTTGCAAAGCTGTGCCTGACCCATCATGACCCCATGGACAACATTCCCTCAGGCTCTCCTGTCCTCCAGCATCCCTTGGAGTCCACCGAAGCCCACACCCAGTGACTCCATCCAGTCCCCTCTTTCTCTGCCATCCCCTTCTCCTTTTGCCATCAATTGTTCCCAGAATCAGGGTCTTCTCCAGTGAGTTGTTCCTTCTCATTGGGTGGCCAAAGCATTTTGAGTTTCCTCTTCAGTATCTGGCCTTCTAAAGAGCAGTTGGGTTTGATTTCCTTTAAGGTTGATTGATTTGATCTCTCAGGAGTCTTCTCCAATACCAGGTGAATTCTTACCAAAACTGGATTGAACTGAATTTCTCACCCATCCTACCCTGCTCTATCATTAGGCAGAGAGAGGAAGCCCCCACAGGCAACCAATTTTGAATGCCCTGGAAGGGCAGCAAGGTGTTAACAATTGCATTTATTTGTAGCAGCTGTTATGCTGCAACAGGTGACAGAAGGCATGCTGGGAGGTCTTCTTCAGGTTCTGCAATTATGTCCCTGGCCTTGGAGGCTGTGCTCCTTTCTTCAGATGGTGTGCCCCACTCAGGCTGGGAAACCTCTTAGGGTGACATTGCCTGTCTACCCATGCACAGCCTGCACATGGTGGTCCAACAGACCTCCAAAGAGCCCCTCTCTGTTGCTTCCAATTCACCAACGGTTGCATGATGTGAACAAAGCGAAAACACCATGGAGTGGAGAGAACAGCTCTTTCTTTCTCCCTGGCTGTTGTCTTAACATTTAATCAGAAAAAGACAAAGCTGCAGGCAGAACATCTGTAAAGCAGACAAGCAGATGTTTACGATGCTCAGCTCTGCATCTTCTCTGATTCAAGACATCACCACATATTAATGATGCCATGTTAGTTGAAGATAGTCTATTTCTCCAAAAGCTTGTAATTCCTTCTATCAACTCTCCCTCTCGTTCTCCCTCTCTCTGTTCCCCTCCTCCTCACAGCAGCAACATTTGATTCTTTTGTTTTTCCACAAAGGAATGGAAAAACAAACAAAACCCCTCATTTATTAAATTTGACATAAAGATTTAGCAGATCAACCAACTTTCAAAGATGATAGCTGAGATGACAATAAACCAAATTCACACTGTTTCTAAGCTGAGTGCCTTCTGGAAGCATTCTAGCTATTTAAAAAATATATATTTTTATTTTTTGCACGTACATCTTATAAAGTCTAAACAAACATTTGGAACTAATGGAACAACAACAACAAATATCACCACATACATAATTCAGATGCAAAATTAATAAGATTCCAGAGCTGAGCTTGTGATTATCAACATTTGGGGATATTTCTAATGCTAGCAAGCAGCTGTTGTGTGGCGTAAGACTAATCAGTTAGTGTCTTTCATTGATATGTCTCCCCCTTTCTTCAAACTCTTTACCCAAAAAAATAAAGAACCTCCTTGGAAATGCATCCCTATCTAACTACTTTGAAGTTCAATTTTAATTTAGATGCAAACTATCCCAAAAGTACTCATAGTCTCAAAGATGCCTGCGGCAGGCTATAATTACAGTGCGATGCTACTGTCGGCTTTGATTAGGATGTCATTTGCTCACTCATCCCTGAGCAACACAGTTTAGCCTTGCACAACTGTATAAAGACTCCCTCTTGGCCCTTTGGTCCCCAGGCTGGCGGAGTGAGGATAACACACGTTTTATATATATTAAACATGTGTTGGGCTTTCAGTCATTCACAGGATCTGATGGAGAGGAAGCGGGGGATGCAATCGGTGTCTCATCAGTCATCCTGGTTTCAAGGACTGCCTCTGGAAAGTGGAAAGAATCCAGGTATCCTTCCCAAGTTCTCTCTCCAATGTGTCTCCCCAAAGGTTGTAGCTCCAAATCACGTGGGATTGACCTGAAGTCAGGCAGGGCTTGTAGCCTGGTCGAACAGAAGCTTTGCCTCCGAAGATCTCAGCTTCAGTCCTGGGTAGGCAACACTGAGGTAGATAAACAATCGACTGAGCTGGACAAGGAAGGCATCCAGGAAGCCTTAGTCCTTGTCCCAACCTCCCTGCTCCCAGCATGCCCCTCTTCTACCTGGAAAGGAAACAGGCATGGTTCTTCATGGAGGAATCAGGCATGGTCCTTCAAGCCCCAGCTGTGAGGGGATGGGGAAGGGGCTCAGCCTTCCCAGCTCTGAGATCCCATGGTCCAGCTCTGAGAACATCAGGAAGTGGTGTGGTTGCCCCCTCAATCAGGGAAACCCACCTCCTCTCCAGCAACAATGGACACCTCCCCAGCAGCATAGAAGGGGTCATCATTGGTTGAAAACTGAGCAGAATTGGCTTCTTAAGCCCCGCTACCATATACATGGGGAGAGAAACTATCAGGCCAGGTTGCCTTCTCGGAAGAAGAGAACTTCTCCCACAGCCTCTGAGAGGCAGGACTCACCTTTAGCAGTGGTCACAGAGTCTCAGAGTTTGGCTCGGTTCCCTGGACTCCAGCCTGCTTTCTCTCCATCCTAAGACTCGCACTGAGTGTTCACCTGGGAGCCTGGCAAGAGGCGAGTCCATGAGGCCAGCTAGCGCACATGCTGCCCACAAACCCGCTGCACAAGTTCTGCTTGCACACACTTGACCTGTGGGCTTGCATGCTTTGTGCAAAGAATTGCATAGTTCTTGCAAAGAGGCTGCTGAAGTCCCCAAGCATTTATGGACTTGCTCCTGGCCAGCACCGAACACGGGGAAAAAAATTCTGGCGGGTGCAAGAGAGACAGATTCCAGCCTGGCCTTTGTTTCTCTCTGGTAGCCAAGCTTCTTTCTTCTGTTCTCTCTGTGCTAGTTTTGCAGCCCCTGCTACTGGCCTGTTTTATGTCCAGGCACTGCTTGACTGTGTCGTTAGCATGGCGGAAAAAGGTCAGTTTCTCCTTACAATGGGTGGTGGAGAAAGTGCATCTGGTTCTGAAGATGAAGGCCACCATGGCTAAGACCCCAGGCAGACAACTGCCTATCTTATCTGAACCACAGAAGCCAAAATAAACATATTGGGTTGATGCCCAACAGTCCGGAGTGAGAGGAGGGGAAGGGAAAGGCGCGGCCAGGGGAAAGTAGATGAGAGATGGGAACTCCATTAAATAGCAAACTAGCCATTATCCATTTCCTCACACTCACTCCATCTAAGGGTGATGTTAATGGAGGAAGCGGTAGACAAGCAAATGAACTGTCAGATGCTACAGTCCCCTAATGAAGAAAGATTCAAAATGCAGAGAAAAATGGAGCTTATAAACCATTCTAGTGTCTACCCACTAAATGCAAAATGGATGAGTGTGCCTGGCAAAGGTATAATACAGTGCACCTGCTTTTTTCCCCTTTCTTTTTAAAAATGTGGCTCGCTTGCACTGAGAGCTGATGCAATTTTGCCACTCAAATGTCAGAACTATCCCAGGAATCTGTCCCTGCAGTGAACACAGTCGACTATCTGTGCCTTCAAACATACGTTTTGTGGGCAGGCGGACGTTTTTCTCCCTCTTCTATAATGCTAGATCCCAAGGTCATCCCACCGAGATGGTTGGTGGGAGACTCAGGACAGATACCAGGAAGCGGGCATTCATACAGCAAATGGTTAAACTCTGGGATTTTGCTACTGCAAGATGATGCTACTCTGGACCAACAGAATGATGTGCAAGTGGGTCTTGGAGTAAATCAAGCCAGAGCTTTCTCTAGAAGCAAAAATGATGGAACTGAGGCTGTCCTACTTTGGACGCATCATGAGAAGGCAAAGCTGCCTGAAGAAAACAAGCATGCTAGGGAATGTTGAAGGCAGAAGAAAAGGATGACCGAATAAGAGATGGATGGACTCCATAAAGGCCATAGCTAAGCAGAGCTATCATAGACTGGACATTTTGGAGGCTCCTCATTCATAGGAGATGTTGGAGATGACTTGATGGCACATAACAAAAAAGTGATGGTGACGGTTTTCGTTTTTATACCACCCCACAGCTGAAGCTTTCTGGGTGGTTTACAGCCATCCATACAAACAGACGATAAAGTGCAGTGGAAACCTCATGCAGGCAGAAGATGTAACGATGGGCACCCATTCGGATGGCTTTAAAAGGGAATTCGTGGAGGAGAAGGCTATCCATGGCTACTAGGCCAGGTCGCCATATGCCACCTCCTGTATCAGAAGCTGTATGCCTATGGGCACCAGTTGCTGGTGAACATGGGCAGGATATTGAGAGCATGTGTGCTACTCGGGGGTTTCCCACAGGTGGCTGTTGGACCCTGTGTGAACAGAATGCTGGACTTGGTCTGATCCAGCATGGCTCTTCTTGTGTTCTTAAGTCTCCCATTGGTCCATATTGCCCTACCTTGTCTCCAGCTCCAGGTGTTGCCCCTCTGCAGGAGCAGGAACAATCTGTTCATATTGCACAGATGTTCTCCTGGTTATTATCCAGCTTGGTCAGGTTGAATCTTCACCTCCTTCTATGGACCAGTGATGATGGAGATTTCATTTCTGTATCATCCAGGAGCCCATGTTCGCTGAGTGGTTCACAGCAATTCAGCAAGTAGAGTTGTGCCAGTTCTTTGAGGAATACAACATCTGAGAAATAAATTTTGGGGGACCAGTTCGATCACATACCACGCATAGTAATCACCAGTATATGGTATTTTTGACTCAGTTATTACCACTACACCAAGTAAGATGGGAGTGATGGACGGACAACATGGGACCAGATAGAGAAGATCAGCTCAAGCGTTCATGGAACAGACTCTTATCTGATGGCAGTGGCTTTGGACAGAAGCCTCCCAACTCAGAAGCTTCTGTGCATCCAATGCCTGGAAGGAAGCACAGCCACAGAAGTCTCTGCCACTTCTATGTCTCATGCTCAGTATTTTCAGCAGACAGTTGGCTTTGGCCATCCAGATAAACTGCTCTGGAGGGAGCAGGAAGGAGGCTGTGAGCCAACAGGAGCTGGCACAAGTCCTCAGCATCAGCCGCCTCCCCTCCCTATTCATGAATGCACCCCTCCCCCCCCTCCAAGGCCCAGTGGCAACCTGGGAAGAGGGCAGCCAGAGCAGCTCATTCTGTGCTGGCTGAGAAGAGTGAGGCAGGGTGCAGTCCTTGGAGTCCTGGCACTGAAACTGCAGGATCCTTGTGTCAGAATCCCAAATAGCCCTGTCACCTCCCACATGATTCCTTTGTTAAGACAGATTCTTAAAATAACAGAGGGAGGAGCAAAGGAAATGAACAGCTAGGTGAAAGTCTGAGCCAGCTTGTGACGTGCTGGAATAATGGATGCGATAAAGCCAACCAACAGAAGGGACTTACTCTTTAAGTTCTTACAAGGTTCGGTTAGAATACAGATGGTGTATCTCCAACGAGGCTGCCCTGTTTTGGTTGCACAAGCATCCTGCCACCAGCACTGTGGGAAATTAGCACATCTTCAAGTGAGCCCAGGAGCTGGAGGAGATGCTAATGTGCTGACGGGATGGGTCGGCGGAGCCCCTTCCTCTCAGTGCCCTTCAGCTGTGTGCCCTTTGTAGGAACGAGATGTCAACTCATTTCTGGTTGCTTTGGGGACTGCTAGGCTCCCGCTGAGCACTGGTGGGAGGCCCCGCACAAGTGCAGAGAGTCTTGGACGCTGCCCGCCACGATTCAGCCTTGCAGTATGTTTCAGCATTTTCTAATATGAAAGTTCAGCAGCCACCAAAGGAGGAATTTGGTGCCCCACATGTTGCCCCACATTTGTGCCAGTTGCTTCATTTGCACGGCCTTCTTCCACAGGCTGAAGTGGTGCTGACTCATTCTGCAGAAGAGGCTTGTGGCAATCAAAATGGGAACCGGGACTCCTGTGCGTCGATTTATGAGTATTTGCAGCAGATGCTTGCTCACGCCTAGCACTTCAAACAGTGCATGCTCACATGTTTGCAACGAAAAATGAAGTGGCCGTACATCCTGCCAATGCTTCCTTTGCACAAGCAACTCTTCAGCCTCCTCAGCTTTCTCTGCTTTGCAATGGCATTAAGGGATCTATGAGATCTTTTCATTTTGGATCAGGAGCCATGGCAGCCGAATACAGCTTTGGCAAAAATTGCAATGGCAAAAGAGAGAAAACACATAGCGGCCCCCCGCCCCCATCACTTGGCAGTGCTAAAGCAAACCTTAAAAAAGGACCAGCAAAGAATTCGGAAACCCCTTGAGAATCAGGTGGAAATGATTGGGAAACTGAAGAACGGTTTTTGGGACAGCACTAATTTTGGATCTAGTCACTCCCTTTTCCTTTTGCTCAACTGAAAAAGAGAAAGTCAAGAGATATATGCAAGCACTCTCCAATATTTCACTTCTGCCCTTTCCCTTCCTGGGTTTCTTTGCATGAGATTCTTCTGAAGGATTTTTACTTTCCAGTTATCATGAAGATTTGAGATCAACAAGGGAGATGGAGTGGGAGGAACATGAAGCGGAGATGAGACACACGTATTTCTCTCAGGGAGGAAAGTGCACTATTGACAAAACATATTAATTGCCCATGGAGATCAATGCAAAACACTGAAAATTTCAGAACAAGACAAATGATTAAATACACAAGTCTGATCGAATCTTATCACCCTTCTCAGAATCAGAGAACTTGCTTGCTCAAGCAAGTGAAAATCAAGGAGCCAAGGTCATGATGGAAAATATCAGCTTCTGAAATGCATCACTAGATAATAAAACAAATTGTTTCCCAAATGGTCTGTGAAGGCATATTATGCAATTTATCCAGGGTGTAACAGTGTTAAAGACCTACTACAGCTACCAGCTTCAACATCATTAATTTTTTAACATTTTTTAATCTCTCAGAAGGCGATACGCAAGGAAGAAATGAAGAGCTTTTGTTAGGAATGGGTGACACTGAAAAACTGTTGTACACATTTGGGCAAACCTACACGAGCATCTTATGGAGTGCCTTTGTGAATTGTGCAAAACTCGTTCATGAAGAGTGAGTAGTGATGACAAAGGCAGATGGAGTGGGCTGCACAATGAGCAGCGAGAGGTTGCCGGTCGAGTCTGAACAACTGCAATTGTTTCTTGCTTAGGATACGCGCCTGCAGGATGCTTGAAATGCCATATCGTGGTGCTTTCTGTTCGACACGTGTTCTTCCAAGTCATGAACAGAGCAAACCCATGAAAAGCATTGGGAGGTAAGTCACATGGGGTTAAGTCAAGTGCCATGGACTTCGGAGAATCTTGTCCAAGTAGTACCAAGTCTAGATTCAGCTGAATAGATTTTATAATTGTATCTTAAGATCACAGGTCAAAAAATGGCTTCCTTTATCTACAGTTCTGTCTTCTGGAGGGTTTCTTTGATTTATTGTCCCAACATGTTATTAGAATAATGAATTGTGCATCGGTACATTACATTTTACACTGTATACACAGAGGCGAATTGCATCTGTGAGCTATTAATCAAATACTCAGGAACAAAAGGTTGATTGACAGTGCTTTGCATATTTACAGCAAGGATGAAAAGTGTAATAAAGTGTCACAAAAGTTATAGGGGGATAAAATATTAAAATGCAAGTACAGTCAAGTGTTGGTGGGAGAGGAGGGTAGATGGAATGGTAAGTAAAATTGGCTCTTTGAACAGTATTTGCATATTGATAAAGACAAGACATTTATACATGCTGCCTGACTACGCATCTACATTTCTAACAAACAGCTTCCATATCTTCCTGTTAGATGGAGCATAACTAAGGTCAGCCAAAATGAGTCACTGCTTTGCTTGAATGGGTAGGTTAGTGCTGAAAAGCATTTCCCCTTTTCAGAGAGTTCTTGGCACACGGTGCCTTCGCTTGCCTTTATTTGTCCTTTGTGATGCCATCAGTGAGGCTATATCTGATTGGATGTGTTCCACCGCTATGACCCTGAGATCATCACTGTGACATAATGATGGCATCATATCCCGATGGTGATTCTCAAACTCACTAGGCTCTACAGATGCTCTTTGACTATTCAGCTTCACCCACAATGTGAGGTGGGATTCCCAGATCTGGGTTCTCAGATCTCTGGGGCTTGGCGACAAAGGAAGGAACCCCTGTGAGATTTGACTGGGTCATACCCCCTGAGCTCTTGGGCTTGAGAATTGTGACTCCAGAAGCTCCACTCACTCTGGACTTCAGTGGGTCCAGATGGAAAATGTTTGGTTCACCGCAGATCTTTTTTCTGTGGTTGTTCAAATTTCTTCAGCTATGGACCAATGCTGATTGTCTCCCTTCTTGATTCCAGGTGTGAGCTCAGTGATGGAAGCAAGAAGGGTATTTTGCCCCTACTCTGTTCAAGGAGAAATAAAAGATGAAATGAGAAGAAATTCCCATCCCCAAGCACTGAACAAAGTGGCAACCGGAAGTCAATGAGCGATTGCAAGATGTGTAAGAGATCCAGCAGGTAGGAGCATGTTCATGATACCAGTTCTTTCGGTTATCTAACCACACCTGTGTAAACTTTTCTATGGAGAGAAAAATTCTTAGCCAACAAGAAACAAAGAGACAGAGAAGGTGAGGGAGAGAAGCAAAGATAGATTTTCAGGTTTAATCTACAGTGAGTGGCATTGTTTGGCCAAGAAAGCAATTTATAAATAAGAGTTTGCAATTAGGCTGACCTTCAGAAGTTTTGCAAACCTAGCTAAAACATGCCTTTGTTCAAGCATTCAAACCAATGCACGGGTGCTTTTCACTGGTGGAACACTTCAGGATGCCAGTGTGAACGTCCTAATTAGCTAGGGCAAGAAAGGAAGCTCAAGGTTGCCTAGAAATCGCTTCTTAGGGGCTTTATCAACAAACTGGAATGCCCGTCAAAGAATTAGTAAAGATGGTGAGAGGGCTTGAGACTAGTCTTCTGAAGGAATATTGAAGCAGCGTGTTTAGCCAGAAGAAGAGGTGAGGAAAAGATGATAGGATAGCTGTCTTCAGATATCTGAAGGTTATCACATGCTGGTTATTTGATGCTCCAGAGTAGGACCCATAGCAAGAAATGAGATTTTTGATGAAGCATTAGGAAAGTCTTCTTAGGGAAGCATTAGGAAAATTGCTTTTAACAATGTGCACATGAAGCACAATTTGGTAGAAAGATCCATGCATCACTTACACATTTTTGTTACTCTTTTTGCAAAAATAAAAAAGCATAAAGTTCAATATGAACTGAACTTCAGACTGGAAAAAAATGAGAAACTGAAATTGACATTCTCCCCCCCTCCGCCCTGTCTCTCTCTCTCTCTCTCTCTCTCACACACACACACACACACACACACTTTCTGAAAGCTTCCAATAGCCAGGAGGCTTACTAATATGTAAATCGAGGGAAAGTAAGGTTAATGGATTGAGAGAAATTCTCGCATTAGCCATCCATTTGCTTCTTTGAAGTTTTAGACTTGTTAGAGCTTGCTCCTTCGGTTGTGTGCATGTGTGTTTGAAGCAAGCCCAGGTACTTTAAAGCAAGTCATATTACTGAGGGTGGAGTGTAATAGAATTTTACAAAATAATACAAAGAAGGCATTGGCGAAAGTGATGTCATCCCATAGAAATCACAGCTGCGTTAGCTCAGTGTATTCCTTCAACATTCTCAAAGGCTCACTTCAATTAAAGTGCTCTTTTTTCCTTTTTTTTCTTTTTGTATGTGCGTCATCTCAAGATTTCTAATTTTCAGGGTACTTGCTCAGTTAGCTCTCCTTGTGTGTTTGTGTTTTACTGATGAGAAAAGTAATATAACACAGGAAGGATCCTTCAATGCCTTCTCACAGGCTCCTCTTGTATTGGCCCTATTCTCATCCTCGGACTCGGAAGACCTCAACAGTGCTTTATCCCAACAAGGTAAAAATCAATCAAAATGAGACTAGGGCTCTTTAAAACCCTCAATCAGCTTCTTCAGGGAGGTAATCCCCACTGTAACATGCGACTTGTTGGCCTCAGTCCTCTGCTGAAGCAACATCTCTTGATTGCTGCAGTAGGGAGGAAAGATCTAGCCAACAAGGCCCACTAGGAGCTGCCCATGGTTCCTGACTTCCCTGGCTGCTTCTTAAGACAATTTGGTTTAATTTGGATTGTCTCTGTCTGATGGACTGACCTGACTGGATCTGATGTGACCCGACTCTGCTCAACTTGGGCCACCCAGTAGAAATGTATCCCAAAGGCCCAAAGTCTCCTGTTGGCATGAGCTGTTCAGCAGTGGAATAACCTGCGTCAGAGGACAAGGTAGCACTGGATTTCCTCCATCAGGAAGGGGTTGACCTACATGATATTTGAAGTCCCTCCCACCTCTGTGATGAATGCTACTAAGTGCTGTTCCGCATAATGACAGGCAAGCGTTTGGGAGTTCACTTTAAGTTATAAAGTCCAAGATCTCTCTGTAAGAGATTGGACCTCACAATATCGCAACCGTTATTATAAAGTGTGCAAGTGCATAGCTGTCCGTTGCCTTCTGGCTAATCCATGTTCTAAGCCTAATCCATCCTATACCCAAATTACTGTGGTCCAAGGAGCTTTTGTTTTTGAAGCTCCTCTGTTTTTACATTGTTAAAGTAACTCTCTGTGTATTCTCAGTGGTGAAACATGAGTAGCAATCAGTTCTTCCCTAATTTTACATTTGTTATCTTCCTTTCTGTATTATGCTTTGGGCTATGTTCTCGGTAAAATATGTGGCGTAATAAAGGTCTTGAAAATGCTTTGGATCCCACTGCAGCAGGTTCTGCCAATACTCCTTAAACAAAATAAATGAAGATATTTCACTAGGAATAGGCACTGCCAAAGGGAGGAATGGAAAACAGTAAAGCACACGGCACAGTTTGGGAGTGCTCCCAGGCCTTCTTCTGATCCTCCACAGGAATAGAAAATGCAATATAATATGGAATTTTGGGGGCATCATCGTATCTTTTCTGTGAAACAGCTGATATAGTAATCCCAAAGCCTTGGTAGGGGTGAATGAATCTGTCCATTTCTGTTTCTCGCCTTTTCTCAGCTTTCCAGTTTTAAGTTTGCTTCACCTTGAACTTTGAGAACATTTGAAAAAGTCTGCATGACAATCTATATTCATTTTATACACACGTATCCTAATGAATTTACTCTTACACACAATTTGCTTAAGACAGATTATTTTGCTAGCACTGACCCTGATAAAATGCATTCTAACTTTTCATTTTCTTTTAATTAATGTCCACATTTCAGTGTGCACCTCCCCCTAAAATACACATTGCTCTATTGGTAAACACCAAAGCAAACTTTTGAAAAGAGAGATATGTGAACTGAGCTTTGGGTCACATATTGATTTGCAGGTATGAAATTCATTCAGTATACATCAAAATGTGAACTGAATAGATTTCTTGCCCATTCTTCTGCTTTCGAGAGGGACCACAGTTCACTGGTAGAACACTCCTCTTTCATTTCAAAGGCCCCAAGATGACTCTGTTGTATTATAAAGTCCAGCAATGTTCATGCATTTTTTGAATGGGTTGAAAACTGACCCTGAAGAATGTTGTGATACTCAGGTACTTGGTGATCTTTATTTCTTTAAGGAAAGTGCCAGGAGATACAGGGCAGCAAAGACTCTTCTGCAACTTCAGATTGCTGTGAAGCCGCAGTGAGGGCCACTTCACTAAACACAATGAGAATTACTTCCCTCGAGTTCCAGGTAGAGCTGCAATAAGGACCACTTCAGCTTGTAGCTCCCCAGTAACTAGAACCAAATTGGCAGCGTTTCTCCTTGAAATGGTTATAAAATACTGCTATCTCCCCACAACCCCACACACACTTTTTCTGATGCATACAGGACACATTTCCATACAACAAAGCACAATTTTGTAGTGTTTTGACTAATTAAAAAACAAACAAATATAAATCAGATAGGTTTGTAAGTACATTTATCATTACGGCCAATTATAACAAGAGTACAAAGGTTGTTTTCCAGAGAGGAGAAATCTCAAAGTGAAAAAGCTCTTGGAGAATATGAACGTTCAAGTTTCCTAGGGCAAAGGAAGCTTGTCCATATCTTGCCGTGTGTTGTGCAGGCAAAACAGAGTCCATCTCCTTCTTGGTCAGTAAAGTTGATCAGCGGTGACCAAGTACGTTCAAATGTGTCCATATTTGTGGATTTTGGTTTTCAAGGCCGTGACTACAATGTTCTTGAGGCCAGTTAGTGGTGGCAAATTTACTCAGAAAATATTTGCTATGCACTCAGAAGGGAACAATGCTCCCCTCCAACATGAAAAGTGTAGGACATTTTGGTGCTGGAGAAATGTCAAAGTGCATCTTGGGAACTGCAGTTTTGAAGAGTGTCATGTGACATTTACTACCCTGTTCAAATGGGTGGTTTTCACATCAGGTAACTGCACAATTACAGGCATCTCCAAGAGATACAAAATGTATTGAGGGGCAATGCACAGGGAGTGTCCTTAACCAAGTGAACTCTGAGGATGATGGGCATTCTGCCCTGGTGATGCAGTGTGGAGAGGAACACTGAATGACCAAGCTCCTTCAGGAGTAACAAGTGGAGATTCTTACTAAACAACAGAAAAACTTGAGGTGATTTTGATGTAGCAGTTAAGAGAAAGAAGTACTGAGTTGGATCCATACTAAGTTAGTTGTGCTTCATTCCCAGCAGTTTTGCTGGACTTAATTGCAACTAACTTAGTATGGATTTAACCTATTAACTTTGAAGTAATTTCAGAGGTTGGGAATGAGGTCTGGGCTCCATAAAGATTCTTCCTGGTGTTAATTTACACAAGGCCTCTCTAGGGAAGGATGAGAATTGCAACTCAATTTTTTAAAAACAGCTTTGAAAGCTCGCAGATGTCATCATTAACAGAATGAAAAGGGTCTGAGATTTAAGATCATCACAGGAAGGAGAAAGTGAAATGGGGATATTCATTCAACTAGTTCCCAGGCTTTGATTTGAATCCTGCACCAAACCACCATGTTAGCTTTGCAGAATTCAGGCCACCATATTTTTATTTTCTGATGCGCTTGCTATCATTAACAGTTGTGCTAATAGGCTGGTCCAACATGGTCCTTTCTGTGCTAGAAACAGTTGGCATCTCTTGGATTGTAATGACAGTGCATTACTTGTAACAATCTTTTATGCAGTGGTTGAGAGTTTACTTGTGAAAAAAAGGATTCATGGCAACTTTGAACAAGCTCCCCTATTGTGGTTGCGAAAAGCAGAATCAAAGCGTATCCTATAAAATCCACAGTTACAGAAGACATTGGTTATATATTAGCATGTGAAAGATCGTTGCTATTTCGAGCTTCAAGCTAATATGAAGCCTTTCAGTTCCAGCTCTGTCAACCATGATTTGAGCACAGAGAATGAATTCGCAAAGTCAATCATTCCAATTCCCTTTTGCCCATTCAGAATTACCCCAAGAAGGAAATTCAACACCAGAAAAAAGGAACAAAGAGGGCACATTGATTTGCATAACCTTTGTGTATGCTAATTTGTATGTTTAGATGGAAATTCAGGGACAGCTGTACATCTATCATATATAGACACATAGGGAGGGACTCTTTGCCTGGGTAATCTAAATGCCTGCCTCTTTAGTCTGCTGTCCTGGTACTAATTGTTGAAAGGCACTGATACGGTGAGCCACCATCTTTCAGCTGCAATTGCATTGGCCAGCCCTTCAAATGGAGGACATCTCCAAAGATGGTGCTTCAGGAAAATGAGTTGCCACCCCACCATGCTGGTCACATCTCGATTGAGGCACACCAGTTCACACTTGTGTTTCTTCACATGATATATACTCTTCACGTAGGAAAGAATTTGTCAGAATGAAGCATCCTTATCCTGTTAGGAACCTGAATTAAGGATGGGTAGCCTCTAGTCTTTGATCTAATTTCCAAAACTCTCAAATTATGCTCTGGGAGTAGCCTTATGCACAATCCATACCCATCTTGCTGAGCTTTTCCAGCTAAGTTATGCATTCACACAGATATTCATACTGATTTTCCTTTCATCTTTCTTCCACAAATGTCTAGGAATTCCTGAGCTGTGGAGGCTCTTCTAATACTCTACAACTGGCCCTTTTGATCTGAGACATGCAGATGGGATCTGACCTAGCCATATTTTATGCGGTCCTGAGGAAGGCATTTAGCTGCCATCAATTTTGAAACAGGGTCTTGACCAGATGTGCACATAGGACAGTCTTCCATGAAGTAGTGTCCTCCAGATGTTTTTGACTTCAACTCATGTCAGGTCCAACCACCATGGGCAATGATAGGGATGGCTGATCCAGCAAAACCTGAGCTCCTTGAAGTTCTCTGACCTCTGCCTTGAAGCCCATCCCAGTTCAAGTACATTTCAGATGTTGAGCTGTGCTTCGTCTCCATATGCAGGAAAAGCTGTGCATGGTTCCATCATCACCTGCTTGTCATGTCTGAGTAAAGCTGCTGGAAGTCCTTTTCCTGGCTCCTGCCATGGGGCACCATGCAGCCCCTGGAGGAAGGACCTGCCCAGTCCGTTCCCGTGAGGAGCTCCATCACAGTAGGAAGGAGGCAACTGCTTAGTTTTGTTCCTTGGACAACTGGCAAGATCTATGGACATTAGGGAAGCCTGTCACACACAGGAACACACTTGAGTGTAGGATCTGCATAGATTGTGATTGGATGAGGCATTCCAACAGCACATGGAGCAACTCCTAAGTTTCCACACCAAATGTTGGAGTCTAGGTCCCATGGCCTTTAAGTGAATCCAAATTCTCATTACTGTCAATCCAGCTTATTTGCACACTGAGTTTGTTTCACATCACCCAGTTTCAGAAAGACACTGACTTTGAGGATGTTGTCCTTTTCTGTAAACTGGCTGCCTGCTTGCAGAGACACTTGGCGATCCATGGGCTGGATGCCTCCCACAGCTTTCTTTCATCTGACACATGATGAACTTCTCCACAGTGGGGAGATTTTGCATTGCTTGATCCACATTGGGCTTCCAGATGCCTGCCTATTAGCAAACTTGCCTCTCCTAAAGCCATTAATCCAAATCATCCATTTTGCTTTCTTGTTTCCAACAGGCCTTTATTGATTCACCTCCCTCCGAGCAAAAAAAGAGTTCTAAGCTGTCATGTTTTAGCTGCACTTGCATTTATGTTGGGAGAGAGTGCCATGCTTTGATATGAACATACTATTGATGCATTGTTAAGAGCTGTTCTGATTGAACTGAAATGCTCGCATATCAAATCCATGGTTCCACGGTGGGTCAAAAGATCCCCTGTGCATTTTAACATCTCCACGGAACCAGCGGATGAGGTCATCTGCAGATTTCTACTGAAGTGTCATCCATATGTGCGTAACTCCCAACTCCATCTCTCATTTCATTTAGTGCATGTGAGCTGTGGGAGTGCCAGTTCATTGCCTGTAGATGACAGTGATACACAAGACCTTGAAGCTCAGAATGGACAGCATGGAAGTATCCGTATTTGGAAGGTCTGTCTGCCCAGGCAAGTGGTGCTCAACCTGCTCTACAGGAAGTTGCTGTTCCCCTGAATTGGAAGGAAGAAGGCCTCCTGAAAAAATGATATCTTTAGCAGGCACTGAAGGCAAAATAGTGCCAGAGCTCAAGAGACAGAGTTTCACAGAAGTAGATCCACCACACTGAAAGTTCTTCTCCTGGTGGACAGCATAGGTCCATGTGGAACCACCAAGAGCATGTCTTCTGATGGATGACCACAGTGACTGGCCAAGTTGGTAAGGAAGGAGATATCCTCTCAGGTATCCTGGTCCCAAGTTATTTAGGGCTTTGCACACATGTGTCAGATTCTAAGATGAGAGCTGGGAGATTCTCTTCTGCTCAGTTATGCTTGGAGTCCATCCTCACAGCTTCAAGCACAAGGCTTGCCATACCTCCGGCTTGTGTTCCTCACTGCCCATGCGTTTGAAAGGTAGCATACGCGGCAAGAACAGGGATGCATGGGAATGTTGTTCTTGCTTGTGCATCACACAAACTTGCCGCATTCACAACCTCTCCTGCAAAAGTGAGCCAGAATGTGCTTCTTGGGATTTTTTTTATTTTTGCAATTTCCTGAGCCTTCCTGAGTGTGACTATGCACAGAGACACAAATCCCCAGCAGAACCTGCCTTTGCATGCCTTGGCCTCTGAAGGGAAGTGTGCACTATTAAAAATGCTGTGCTTGAGAAGCAGCTTCAGTCTCCTTTGGCTCAACATGCACATACTCTGGAATGGTATACAGGTGAGGACACCCAGGATCCCAGTGAGGACACCAGAGCCGGCCAGCTCTGGAGCATTCCTGTGCTTTCTTCATTGCTGACTGCCATCTTCTCTGCTTGGACCTCCTGGTGGACTTCTTGGTTTCCAGCTCCTGCCTCTTCTCTGAGAGCTGCCTGTGGCCCAGCCTTGCAAAATGTATCTTTTGGGAAGGTCAAGTGAGGTCAAGCTCAATTCTTTCTGCTGCAAACCTTTTTGGAGACCTGAAGTCCACTTTCACATGGCTGCATGTATCAATGAGTCATGCCTTAGGCTGCTCTTCAGACTGTCTCCTTTCCCTTGGTGTGCGGCCAGCACATGCGCTTATGTTGGATGCTGTATTTCAAAGACATCAAAATAATCAGAACTTAGCTGGGCCTGCAAAGGTTGGCTGCACACGGTGCCATGCACCCAAGGAGAGCAGCTGGGTCGCAAGGAAAGGCTTTGGAACTGGAAAGCGTCAGAGGACCCGGCAGCTGCTGCCTCTTTGGGCCTCCAGCCACTCTGAATGGAGGTCATTCTAATTATTAATCTGCATGCAAATTAACAATGATTGGTTACCATCGATCTTGCTTTAACGACAACAGATCATGGGCATCGTTTGCCCATGAGAACTTGCGTTTCTTCCTTCTCCAAATGCAGGCCCACATGCCTGTACTCAGAGGAACGTTGAAGAGGATCATCATGTCCTTCTGATCATAATGAAAAGCTTGTGGCTTTCCCACCCTTCCTTTTATTAATTCCTCAGAGGCCCCATTGCTGATTAGAGAGTGAAGGATAGGGACTTCCGAATTAATTAGCAGCTTTGTGGCTGCTGCTGCTGCTGCAGAAACTCGGAGGCTCATTTATGAGGTTGCCTGCAGAGACCATCGGATATTTGTGGTGGCTGTCAAAAAGTTGAGGGCGACTGTTCGAGAAAACCGGGAAGAGCTGACTTAGGGAACCATCCTATGCTTTCTGTGTGGGAGGCTGCGGGGCCCCAGGAAGATTTGAACTCCCCACCCAAAAATTGGTCCCAAAGACAGGTGAGGCAGCATATACCTCCTCTTGCAGAAGGACCTTGCTTTCCATGAAGAAGATATCCAGGTTGGATTGGCAATATCTCCACTTGGAAGGATGTCAGCCAGGTAAATGATTGGAGAAGGATTTCTGTCTGTCATCTGTCCATCAACATTGCTAGGAGGGAGGGAGAGCTCCAAGCAGTCTGCTTCAGATGCTTGGTCTGAGGGATGCTCTTCCATTCCAGAAATGACCTTCGATACAATTAAAACCCCTCAGCCAGCTGCCCAGCCATGAAAAGAGGACGCGTTTCCTTCTCAGCATGTCCTTTCTGCTTCAATGGCACTTGTACAATCTAATTTCCACCAGCGGACAGGAGTCCTGTCTCTCACCAGCAGCTCTGCTAGGCGTGGAGCAGAGTGAGCAGACATTTGGGTGTCCTTCTCAGATCACTGGTATTGACAGTTGGTTAATCGAACAAGACCATCCCTTTGCTATGGCAAGGATACAGGAAGAGGAGCGGTGTGCGGCTGCATCATTGTTCCTCACCGGATGGGATGTTGCCCTTATAGAAAGCTCTGGGATGCCAGGCCGTAAGCGCTGTGCAATCAGAGGCTCAGGACTGAATCGCTAAATAGTGGCCGACTGTGGTCGGGCCATCCGAGGTCACCCTAGAGAAAACGTCACAGGACCACAGAAGTTTAGAGTTGGGAGAGATCTTGGAGGCTATTTGGTCCAGCCCACAGCTCAGTGCAGGGAATCTGGAACTACAGGGAAATGCATTTGGATGGCGATAACTGATTCCAGATAGCTCTCCCAATTACTTGCCATCCTCAGGACTGCTTTGGAAAAGCCCTGTAGCATTTTTCCTCCTCAATGGTTGATGAAGATTCCCAATTACAATACCAATATATAATAAAGAAACCCTTTATCCGCACACTCTCACACCCACCCCCCTTTCAAGATCATAAACACACACTAAATAAAACTTTTTTTAACCTTATCTATGTTGGAGTTCTAAAATTATTTCCCTTTGTTTCTGTCAGCTTGAGGCCCTGTGTCCATCTCTCGCTCTTCAGCCTAGATGCATTGAATTTCAAGTACATAACTTTTCCAGCAGCTTAAAAAGTAGGTATATCTCTCAAGCGGGGGTAGCAGAGGCAGTGATATTTCTGCTTTGGTCTTCACACACACACTTCTTTTTGTTCTGTGCCATATGTTTTTCCCTCTTTTATTCCCATATTGCTGGGTATACTACTGTGAAACAAAAAAAGGAAGAAAAAGGATTGGCCCGATCCAGGTCACTCAAAGGACCAGCTTTTCCCTCAGAACTAGGTGAGAGCAGCTGGCTTGTTAGAAGCATCCAAGAAAAGGGAATTCTACTTGAGTCTCAGAGAGTGACAGAATAGCTCTAAGTAAGCCAAGAGCAAAGAGATTTTCAGTGCCGCTTGTAAGCGTGCAATGCAATTAATAAAGAACCATACCGATTTGGCTCATAAAGACTGTGTGTCGGGTAAACTTCTTGGGCTTTCTTAGTACAACTGCAATATTTACTCAACAAATATGTTAGATCAATTAAATCAATTTCATCATCAATTAAAAGATTTTGGTCATCGAAGAGGTGCTTGCTGATTAATCAGGGCACAGATTTAGATAAGAAGCCATTCTCTAAAATTCATGCACAAACTATCGGTGGCAGGAACCAGCTCAGAAGAGACATTGGGTGGGTTCACACACCACCACAAGCAAGGGTGGGGTTTGCCACCATTGGGGGCAATTTGCCATGTTTTCCCTAACAACCTTGGGTGGTTCCATCATTTTCTGCTCCCCGCATCCCCCTTCTCCCACTATGCATCACAGCCACCCCGAGCACATCCCCCTTCATTAGGTTCTCCCTCTTCCTCTCCCCACCCCTATCTTAAATTCTTCCCAGCCAGCCCAGCCCACAAAGGGAACACTTGCACTGCAATTCCCCCTTCTCTCCCCATGCAGTCCCACTTTCCATCCCTCCACTTTCTCCCGGTTTCAGAAAGTAGACAGGGTGATGGGCACGGCATTCAGCCAATAGGAACAAAGCTAGTGATGTTCTCTGTGTTGGTAGGAAACCATGGGTAGTAGAGACTGGATGCCTGGAGTGGCCACTTCTATTAATCATGGGTAGTAGAGACTGGATGCCTGGAGTGGCCACCTCTACTAGCCAAAAGTGGAGATCATTGAGGTCAGCCGAATTCTCCTTTGACGTTTACTCATGTCCATTGTATTTCAAATTGGAACTTTGTCTTGTTGTTTTTCAGAATTTTTTCACTACCAGTTTGTTCACAAGCTTGGAAAAGTAGGGAGACCAACTGAAGAATATGTTTGCTTCGGGGCTGAATTGTGGGGACACAGCATCCATCCTGACTGACCCCTCATTCATGTATGTATGTATCTATTCATTAAATATGTTCCAAGGCTGCCCATTAGCATTATGCTCTCTGGGTGGCTGTTACAATAAAATGTATGTGAATTGCTTCCATGTGATGAGAAAAATGGACATTGGCTTGGATTCTGGAGGAGGGAGACAAGAACAATGTTGCAGGGGTGCTTTTTTGGAGGGGTGGATAGATTGGTCTGACCAAGTCAATAGCAATCAAGGGTCTGGAGACACTTCATTTGTCATGAGCTGAGCAGGCAAGTAATGAGTGATCAAGCCATTCTTGTACATGCAGTCTCTCTGATGTATATGAGAGCTAGCCCAGTATACACAGAACAAAAGGACTTACCCAAAATCTTTGGCACAAGGCAGAGTCAAAGTACAGATGGGTAAATGCAGATCTGTGCAGGCAGTAAAATCGAGTTGCCCGCTGTTTTTCTGAGTTGCCAGCCATCTTCTGTCTTTTCCTGAACTGCCGGGTGCCTCTTTCCCCCCACATCAAGGCCAGTTTGGTGCCTGGAAGTTTTCCCTCCCCCTTTATCTCTGCCTCATTTGTTTTGCAGCTGCTGTCATCCCAGGCTGAAGCTGTTTAGCCGTGCATTTCGTGGAAATGGTTTTGTTGTGTGTGTGCAGAAGAAAAGAACAGAAAAGGCTAATTTGCTTGACTTATTTACTCTAAATACTGGGACAGCCTCTTGAATAGGCTTTTGTCTACTTTTTGATTTGCTTCCCCAGCTTTATCTCCCTCACTGCCCAACTGCGTCACAACTCCAAAGAACTCCAAGAAAGAAATCAAAACCTTTCATTCTGCACGAAAACCCAACTAGGATCTATTCCCAGAACTCCCACCCTCCTGCATACTCAACTCATACTAATAAAATATGAAGATACTTGAAGAAATTAGTAATAATAACAACAACAACTTTAGACTTTGACAGGGGATGGATGAAATGGTCAATTTCAGTTGCTCTGTGTTCCTCACTTTTCCAAACATAAGTTTTGTACTGGTTCAGACTTAACAAAAATCACATGCACATTCAAATACTTTTCTGTATGCATTTCTCTTAAAGCCTAGTTTTTGCCTGTTATGCTCATCTTCCCAAACCATTGTCCTCTTACAATATTTATTTGGAAGCTATTTTCACTAATACATGCATCTTTGTATGCTCTTCCCCTGGACGAGGATTGACAGGAGGGTATACTTTTTCGATTGGACAACTTTATTACAAAACTGGAAAAACTGCAAATCTCAATGGTTAATGGGGGTTTGGTCCATGCATAGGTTCAAAATAGTGAAATTAAGGGTATCAATGTTAAAATTAGTTAGGTTTCCTTTAAAACTAGGAGTGAGTTCAAGCAAGCTTCAAAGTGCTTTTCGGAGAAGTTAGGTAAGCGGATTTCTGGTTCCCCCATCCCTGGACAGGTTGTAATGCTGGGGAAGGCAAACTGCAATCGAATGTCAAAGACATGGCTGACCACTTCGTTGTGAGGCTGAAGGACGCGGCTCTGGATGGAATAGTTCTCTTGCTAAGGAAAGCAATGCCTCTTTTTCATGCGATCATCTTCCCTATTAAATTTTGACTGGATACTGGGCTGGGGTTTTCACTGTTGCTGATCATCGGTCTCTATCACCACATAGTGAGATAGGAAACACTCACGGAGAAGCCACCTTGATATTCCGGTGCTGCTTTCTCAACATTATCTATTTGGCTTTCCAGGGGACATCTGGAGGCAATTAGAAGGTCCAGGCAATTGTTTAACAGCAATGAGAAAATGAGTTTTAAAAAGATTGAGTTAGAGAGAGGGGGGAAGGGGGGGAGAGAGAGATAGAGAGATAGAGATTCTGAGGCACAAGAAATTCAGTAATTGCCATTTGCAAGAGGTGTCAGCCTAAAAGCACAATGGATAACAAGATTCTCACTCTGCAGTCAAAATCAGCTTTTATAAGCAGACAATATCTATCCTTCCATCATGTCTTCTCCCTTAGGGATGCTGGATTATTCTGTATTTGTCATGCCAATTTTGGGCTGGGATAAGCCGAAGCCCCGAAGAAGCAGAGAAGGCAGGTAGGCAGGTGACGGACCAGCCTTGCTCAGCCTGGGTCCTTGGGATGCTCTGAGTGACCTCTGCCAGGATACTGGGCTATTGGGCAGGCTCTCTAGAGCTGTGCAGGTTGATATACTAAGCATCTGGAAGGCTTTGGATTGGGGAAGGTGGTGATGGAAAAAGCGACATTGACCTTCGTGTTCCCTGCAGGGCCAGCCCCACCATGAGACAAAGTGAGGCTAACCCTTCAGGTGGCAGACGCCGAGTGGCAGGGACGGATGGTGAGGTCTTGGAGGCCACCAGTTCCTGCTGCATGTGAACTGCCCTGCAGTCTTCAGGCGCAGTGAAAGACCGTGACATGAGATCCAACCACACCTGCAATGCCACTAACACCCCAAACCGCCAGTCCCGTGGAATCACCCCCACGCTCGGCGGGAGAGTACCTTCTTGTCCTAAGGCCCCATGTCTTGCGTCAGCTCTAACTGCCTCTTGACTTTGTGAACCTGCATGTCTCTGTTTACTTTTCTCCTCACAGTGGGTCACCCTGAATTTTTTAAAAAGGAAAGGGAGCATAAAATAACGAGCTAGGTCTCCAGCCTTCCAAGCCGAGCAGCAACTGCAGTGCTGTCAGGGGGAAATTTCCCCAGCCCCCATGTGCAAAGTTAGGAAAGGAGGGGAGGAACACAGAGAGCAATGAAAGCCTTCACAGGTTTCAGTTGCATGAACGAATAAGCCAGGTATTAGTGGAATTCAACAACTGTTCATTTTTTCCTGCTCGGTGAAGCAAAGCAAGGGAATCCAATAAATAAATACGCACACTGTCTCTGGGGAATTTGCAGCACCTTTGGGTATCTGAGCACTCTGTTCTCCTGCTATAATCTCAGGCAGCCTGGGTAATTGGGAGAGGAAAAAATCCTTTTATCGAAGACTAATAGCATGCAATTCCCTCAGAGAGAATGGCGCAGGGAGAGACTCAACACGGAACGATCCATATTGAAACAATTGATTTCCCGATCAGGTGCTGTCTCCGTTCAGCACTGGCCAGACAGCTTTGCAACTGCTCTCAAAAGGGCTGGTGATGGGAGACAAAACTCGACAGGCTTCAGGGAGCAAATCTCTGGTTTGAACATTTCTCCTCTGGAGCCAATTCTGGCATGGCAGGGACGGCATTCTCTGCTCACCTACAAAAGAGGCTGCTTCTCTTTCTCTCCTGCTCTTCTGCCCATGCTCTGTTCTGTCCTAAGAAATGTCTGCACGCAAATGTATGGAGGAGAGGGCCGTGCATGTGTTTGGGGAATCCTCTGACAAATTCACCTCCCCATCACAGGCGGTGGTGATCTATTTATTCATTCAGAGGAGGGAAGAGGTGAGGTTGGTGATCTTCAGGGGCGATTCATCAAATGGTTCATGGAATTTACTGTTTATAGCACTGTTATATTTCTGTATTTAGGGTTTTCTAAAAAAAACCAAAACCCTTTTTCTCCCTCTTGTCAGCTGTGTCAGTGGAGTTCCTCTCAGCAGCGATGGCCGTGCCAGGGTCATCTCAACATCTGGGGCATCGCTCAGTGCTCTAATCTCAGAGATATTAATGATGAGGAGGAGGAGGAAGAGGAGGAATTTCTGAATTCAGCCCCGTGGTCGAAGGGACATACCCCATTCTCTTTCAACCATCATGATAGTTTTCATCATGCTCAGGCAGTAGTGAAATTACCACCATTTGGATGAATGGAGACCCCACTCTGTGGGCTTGAGGAAAAGAAAGCCCCTCACAAACAGCCATGTTGTTCTCTGGGACCATTGATGAGTGTGGGAGAGCACCAAGCTTCCCCAAATCTTCATGTGACACCCTTGTTCATGTTTAATCTCTACTGAGAGCTTCAGCTACGGGGCGGAATAGACATGAAATGAAGAATCACAATGCCTTTTGGGAGACATCCTTCTCTTTCCTTTGAAGAAAGAAGGATGGTGGAAGCCATACTATGACTGGGTCTCTGTAGCTCCACAAGGACACAAGGAAAGCCCCTCTGGATCAGACCAAAGGTCCATCTAGTCCAAGTTCTGTTCATCCTGCAGCCAAACAGCTCCCTGAAGGAAACGCACAAGCACAGCGTGAGTTCAGCAGCACCTGCTGCCCATCTTCCTGAGCAACTGGTGTACAGAGGCATATTGCATCTGATGCTGGAGATGCCCTACAGCCAGTGGGACTAGTAGCCACTGACAGCCTTCTCTTCCATGGACTTGTCTAGTCCCCCTCTAAAGCTGTCCAGATTGGTGGCCACCAATGCATCTTATGGAAGTGAGTTCCACAGTTTAACAATGAGCTGTGTGAGGAACTAGAGACTGGAGAGGAGCCCTGCTGGGTCAGAGCAAGGGTCCACCCAGCCCCGCCTTCACTAGCCAACCCGCTGTCCATGGGGGGCATGGGACATGACTGCAGCAGTGTTGTCCAAGGCGCAGCAGGACATCCTGACTTGGCATGTGGCGGCTGTTCTCCTGGAAGTCCAAGAGAGTCCACAATCCACCCTGCCGCTCAGCTCAACCCATAACACTGGTGGACATCATGTCCGAGATGTCCGAGACAGGAAGTCCCAAACTTCAGCGATGCCACAGATGCTGTCTCTGAGCTCTAACACGTTCTCCTTCCTGGGGTCAGCCAAAGTAATCCACTCTCCAGCGGCTTCCTACTGTCTGCTGAATGGGAAAGCAAGATTAACAACTGGCTCGTGCAACCTTGACTCCGATGCATCCATAACGGCCCCTGGAAAAAAAATCAAAAAGATAAGTATAAAAGAATCCATATGCAGTGGGGAAAATGAATGCCACTAATTAATTTTCATTTCTCTGCACACTGTTTGAAGGGTGTGGGGAGAGGGGAAAATGACATGAAAGCTGGGCCAGGCAAGGGTTCCTTGAGGAGATAAATTAATCAACCTGATGATAAACCACAGTGGCTAAGATAAAAAAAAATGCATAAACGGAAATAGCAGTAGGATTGAAGTTTAGATCTCTCTCCACGGTGTGGAATGCTGCTTCAAATGTCAGATGGCAATTTGATAATTATTTCAAGGGTATTGAAACACACATCAAAATCCATTGCTGAATAATGGGGTTCTCACGTATCCATGTTCAGGGTTGTGTATCATCAGGGGTGATGTGTTGGGGCTGTACACCAGAGGTGGATAGGAGTGGGACCAGAGGCCAAAGTGGGAAGACTCAGACCCCTTTTTCATGCCCTCCCTCCCTCACTGTTCTATTTCCAACACCCCTTTTTCTCTTCTTCCGCTGTTTTAGCGTTCCTTCGACTCCATTTTCATCCAGTGGTCCAAATGCCTCCTTCACTGGTTTCTTGCTTCTGACATGTTTAAAGAATGCACCTCTCTCGGTGGCAGCCCATCCCTCTCTCTCTTGCTCACCCTGCTTCTCTTCCTCTTTCCCCCCTCCCTCCCAGTGGGCTTGTGGGGAAAAAGAGCTTCTCCTTGCTGACGGCCTGAACCAAGGGCCTGGAGAGGGCTTTTGTCACTGGGATTGCATGAAGCCACCCATGCGCTCAATACCAGCTGGCTCAGCTGTCATCCAAAGCAATCCATTCAGCGTGTGCGGATAGTGCCATGAACGGACCAAGAATATGCATGTTCAAACCAGCCTTTGCCTGTACAAATATTTCCAAGGTTACATCTTGTATTGTCTTCTGTTCCCATTTCCCTTCACACTAATCTGGCTTCTTTTGCCTACAACTGAATGGAATTCCACCAGCTCTCAATGTTTTAATTAAGCCTCACTGGAACGTGGGTGCCCACACTTGCCTGTCTTTTTGGTGTTAAAAAGAATTTCTTTCTTATCCATAAGTGAAATAATAGCACTCAGGAGAATGGAAGAAACATCCCAGGAATTAAAATTATTTCTAACTTAAAAGTAAAAAAATAGGCAGGTAATCTAGTATCATGGAAACATACTGTGGAATGTTTCTTCATATTTTGCTGAAGTTTTGCCACTCTTTATGTTGCTACTTCAAAGGCTCAAACCATCAGAAGAATCAAGGCACCTAAGTAAACATGTGTGCACACTTGCTTACAAAGTCAGGTTACTGATAAGATTCTAAATGTCTATGAAAGAGGCAAAATATTGCCATTCAATTGTTGAATAGCCTTCGTTGAGTTCTCAAGTTGAATTGGGAACAATCGCCTTTGTTGAGTTCCGGAAAGTGAAGAAGCTTGGATTGGGAGTGTTCTTGTATTGTTTGTCCTTCTCCATAAAGACCCTGCCTTTCTGTCTTTTTCATCCATCCAAGGTATCTTCTGGTGGAGTTGACTGCTAGAAAGGAAAACAAAAATTGCAGAGAATTGGTAGATAACAAGAAACATTTCTGAACTCTTAGGTCAGTACAACAGTGGAGCCCATGACTCAGGGAGGTGGTGGGCTCTCTCCTACTGGAGGCATTCAAGAGGCAGCTGGACAGCCATCTGAGAGGGATGATTTAACTTGCGCTCAGTCCTGCACTGGGCAGATTTGGCCTTCTGGCCCCTTCCAATTCGTCTATTCCATGATTCTATGAATACAATGGATTTCATAATTTATCCCTTCCCTCTTAACCCCTGGATTCCAGTTTGTTAGTGCTGTGGTGGTGCCAATTCACTGTGGAGTGAGTTGAGCCAGCTCATAGACTTCCATTTCTAAGTGAGACCAGGATTTATACCGCATTTGTTATCCACACTCCAAACCAAAATTGCTCCAGTGCAGTTTGTGCAAAATCAGCCAATTTGTGCAAATTGCAATTTGCACAGACAGAAAAATTTTCCACAGACTGTCTAGCTGCAGATGGTTTCCAAGTGCTTCTTTGTGGTATCTATCTATCTATCTATCTATCTATGATTAAATATTGTGGTCCCCTTAGGGATGGAAGTCCACAAAACAAAACCGACCTCTGCCTGTTTTGTTTCACCGGATTGGATGTAAGCAAGATATCCATCAAGCTTGAACAACCTGGACTTCCCTGTTTCAGTACATCCCTGGCCAGAAAGGACAACCCTAGCTAAGAGAGACCTGATATGAGATAGCTTCCTATGATGGAACCATCCCAGTTCTGGACAACATCCTGCCAATAGAGGCCAGTATGTGATCCATTGTGATGTAGTACTTCAAGTGTAGACTGGGACTTGAGGGAACTGGGTTCTCGTCTCCACTGAGCCATACAGGTCACTTATGGCCAGTCATTGACTTTCATCCTATTGTACCCTACAGGGCTGTTCAAAGATATAATGGAGAGGAAGAGGACCGCACACTAAAGCATCCCTTCTGGCCTTCTGTCTGCCTTTGTGCCTTGGAGGCATTCACTTCTCCCCTGGGCTGCTTACGCAAAGTGCCAGTCTGGTTGTCTGAACTGGTCTTCAGTCCCTTGTTGCCTGGTTTGGCTTCAGTACTGATGCTCTGAGCCAATTAAGTGCTGAAAAGACATCAAATTGATTGGTTCCCTTCATCACTCAGGTGCTCTTACCACCGAGCTTCTGTAGTACCAGCTTGTTCTCTCTTTTCCTTTAGTGCTTCAAATCTGCTAGACATTGTTCTGCAACAATCAATGGGTCACTGCAAAGATGGCCATCGAGCTTCCATCAATTCAAAATATTTAACTGAAGCTTGGGAAAATTACTAGATGAGAAGGATGCAATTAGCTACCCTTCAAAGACAGGTATTTTCAGACCAAAAGGTATCCTTTTGCCCTCTTCTATTATCTTCGATGATTAGGTAGTGGATTTTAAGAAAATTTCCGCTCTCTCCCCAAGACTCCCTAATTTTTTGAAGCTGCCAAAGAATTCTTGTTCTTTTCTATTGCTAATAACTGCCTTTCACAACGGAACATTTCTGAAGAGGCAAATCAGTTCTGTACAATGGAATGAACCCCCTCCCGCACCCAGCACATGCAGAATTAAGCACTCATGTAAGTAATATTAAAATGTGCTGAGATTAAAATATGCATCAGTGATACCTGCCTGCGAAAATAACATAAAATGTCATTAGGTTATGGGTCCCACAGTGAATATGGAGGCTTCTTAGGTCTTCCCTTTGCTACGACATTCCTCCAGTGGGGAAAGGCCCTCTGGGAGGTGGCAAAGGTCAAATTGCCCTTCCCTTTCTTTGGTCTCAGGAGAAGCTGGATTTTTTTCCAGGCTTCTAACAAAGCTTCACTTGTGTTCTTATGGAGGGGAGGGAGCAGTCCTCAGGTCACTCCCATGCCTGTGTCCTTTGTGGCAAAGTCCTTGCGCCCATCAGCAACCTTGCCCAGAACGAAGGCTGTCCAGAGGTCTTCCCAGCCTGGGAACTGATGGACTGTCTGTGATGAAAGACCAAATCGATAGCATCATCCAAGTCAAGGAGTTGGATTTCATCTTTCTATGCCTCGTGTCTGCCTGATCTTTATCACTTTTGAAATAACACCGTGCGGAGCTCATATCCGCAAGAAAAGAAACATATTTTCCCCCGTCTACCTCCTTAACAAAGGTCATCAAGTTACGTTCATTTATTGCTCTCTCGCTATGAATGGATTACAGACTTGGCCAAGATAGCTGTCACTTTGTATATTGATTCCCCTCCAGTTTGTTTGTTCATGAAATAGGATTGGGGATCGCCGAGCTGTCAAAACCTGACTCATCACAGCCTGGCAATATCCAGACAAGAACATTCATAAATGCTCAAGCAGCAGGCGCAAGGAGCAGCCAGCCAGCTTTTCCATATATTTCAGAATTACATTTAGGAGCATGCTCCTAAATTCTGCCCCCATGCAAGGATTTCCTTTTAGAGTTTTAATGACAGGTGTTACTGAACGTCAGAGGAACCTTCCCTTGTGTTCATTTTTGACTTTTCTTCTTGATGATCAGGTCCAATTGCTTCAGAGTTCCACCTCCAGTGAAAGCTGAAGCAATTCCAAGTGCCATATTTGGGAACATGGGAACCATGTCAGTGCATCAAATGATACACTGAAAGATTGAACCTCTTTAGAAGTTCGATCCTCCACCCTCAAGAACATCCTGGAATCTGCAGTGAGACAAACAGTCAATCAATGTACATCCCACGGCCTTATTCCTTCCCCTTCCCTGGTGGTTTAATTCTATGTCCAAAAGGGTCCATCTAGACAAAATACCCAGAGCAAGGCATGGCATCCCTCCAGCACCCCTCCCGTCTCTTGGACCAAGCATTGGATGCATGTTTAAAAGATTGCCCTTTTAAAGAAAAGCACCCAGTATATAGGGAAAAAAGATACTTGGTTAGGGGGGGGAAGTATAAGAAAAGTTATGCTAGATTTCTACTGGCAGGTAGGTCTCCTGAAAAGGGAACCAACCAGAGCAACAGTCCACAGACCTTAGCTCCAAGCAGAAGCTTCACACCAGGGCTTAGCTGAATAGCTATCTAAACCAGGCCTGAGATGGTTCAACGGGAGAGCAAACGGCTGGAGGATCCTTGTCTGGTTTGCTTTTTAAGTTCACCTTCGCACCTTGCAGCCATTCCCCACTTTTCACATCCTGGCTTCCTAGATGGCATCAAGCGCCAAGCTGATTGAGCTGATCGATTTCTCACTGATCTCCCAAGCCATATAATTTGAAATGCATGTTCTACCAGGATTGACATCGGGAGATCCATGTTGGAGGGCATTGTATTATTTATTATACATAAACTCAGCTTCCCCCCCACCCCGCCTTTTCCTTTTGTTGGTTTGACAACCCTTAGCATTTGACTCAAAAGAAGAAGAGGAAATCGCACATATCCTCATGTGCCTTAAAAGGCTGGGATTATGTGCTGGTCTGGCGTATATCATAGCAAGCCGTTATTGGGCCAGAATTAGGGGTTCAGGCCAGGCCAATCTGCTGGAATATGTTCTCCCAACGAAATTCCTCATGCATCTCTAACACGAACAGCATCTCTCGAATGCTGTGATCCATAACGCTATTCAGTTCTTCCAAGTAAAAGTCCCAGCAGGCCTTAAGCACTCATAATGTTCGTAAGTGGCATCACAGGGGGAGAAAATGGAGAGGCCTGAGGTGGTGAATTCACAATTTGCCTTCTGGAACCCTTGGGAAACTCTAAATAGCTCATGGAGACCAGACAGAATTCACTAATGAAGATAAGAGGTGTTTGGAAAATTATCTGAAGCTGCTTGTGGATTACAAAATGAAGATCAATGAGGTTTGTGCACCAAAAGGTTAACGGTGGTGAAAGAGTCTAGAAGGTTTAGAAAAGTAGCAGGGTTCAAGATAGTAGAGAAGTAAGGGGGAGAATTTTGAAATCTTGCTGATCTGATTCCGACCCCACTTTCTTTCGAACTGCTTGGAGTTACAAATACATTGTCCTCTGTACACCGGCTGCCTTATCTTCAGCACAACAACGCTGTGACATGGGATAAGCTGAGATCAAAACTGGCCTCAGGTTATCCAGGAGATAACCCAGGTCTTCCCTGCCTGACTGGACGATGCTAGCTACTACTGCAATTCCCACCTGCTGCACTCAAAGGATAGCCCATGGATTGGGGAAGGAAAATCCAGGTCCCAGCAATTGTACTTTCTGATGGCTTGTGACCTACTTCTTCCTGGTTCGAAATGCCTTAGCTTCTTAAAGCTACATGTGCTTTCTGGGTCCAACTGGGATGCACCAGCTTCCTGGACTTGCCCATGGTTTCTCTCTGGATCTTTACCCATATTTGTGTCTGGTGTACCACCCACTCAGTCCCAGGAGAACTTTCTTGACCTGCAGTGAGGAGCAGGGGTGGGGTTTTTTGCAGGCCGGGGTCCCAGCCGTGTAATGCTGATTTCTTGAATGGAATGCCATCGAACTGTGGCATATATTTTTTTCCTGCACTTCCTTTGTTATATGCATATTTTCCAGACTGAAGGTCATCTTTTGCATTTGCCAGTTCCTCCTGTGTGATACTGCAACACGGGTGCCAACAAATGGGTACCAACCTGTTTTGTTGAGGCCTCTGCTCTTTCCACGGACATTCAAACATGTGCGTACACATGGGGTGGGAGGGGAGACTGTGGCAGGGATGAAACGGCAAAATTCAAAATTCGAGTTGTCTTTCCAACTGGATCCTTCAGCAGGTTGCCAGCTTAGAGTTGTTTTCCTTTCACATGAATCCTGTCTGTATTTTGTGCATATTTTCCTAAGATATCAATCAGTTGTGCACATCCTTGGAATGCATAAAATTCTTCCCCCATGAAATTCAAAGCACACGTGTGAATATTTTTCAAAAGGATGCATTTTTCATGCATATTTGCTGAATTCCCACATGCCTTCAGGCACCTTTTCAAGGGAAAGGGGCATGAAACGCATGGCAGATTTGGGAGCATAGAGACTTTGACTGTCTGAGTCCATAAGCCCAGATAAACAATGAAGTGAGATGAATTTCTCATACACCCCTAACACCAGGTACCTTATTCATCGAGACCCCTGTTGCCTGAAGGTCTCCATGTTGTCAGAACAGTTTGCGTTATCTCCAAGCCTTTGAATCTCATTAGCCACGAAATCAGCTATGCTTGTCTTCCCCATGCACAGCTTTGTCTACCTATTCAAGCAGCTATTGGCATCCGGGCTTAGATTGCAACATTCCCAATGATTTCCTGTTCTGCTCTAGCCGTGTCTTAATCAATTATTTCTCCCCGCTTTGGAGAATCCCATTCCTCGTGAGCCGGGAGTTGCTTCCGGAATTCAGCATTTCTTCATACATGGAATGGGGATGCAGAAAGCCCTGGACAGGCTCCTCAAGTTCTGTAGCACCTGGAGCAGGGCAAGCACCACATTAGCATGGCTTTGAAACTTAGGATGGAGGGATGAACAGCAGCTAGCTGCCAAGTGGCTGGAAAAATCCTTATCTCTGTGTTCAAACACACCTGCAAGCACCAGTCCTGCCCTACCCCAGAGCATGTGGCTGGGGCTTCCCTCCTGTCCTGGGGCCATTTTGCACAGCAACCCCTGAGCAGAGGGATGCGGCATCACAAGGTGCATCCTCCATCCAATTAAGATGGCGGAGAATGAAAAGCATGACTTCTCCCCTTCTCTCCTGCAGCTTCTCCCTTCTGATGTGAGTGGGACTTTCTGGAGTCATGGAGGGTTCTGGGAAGGGCCTGGCCAGTGTCCCCAGGGGTTGGGTAGGTCTGCTTGGGTGAATGAATTCTGCCCATGGGCTAAGAGTCTCCCACCTCTGAAGCAGAAGGTTGGACTGGACCTCCTACAAGCCACCTTCTAAGTTGATGGTCTGATGGACTGGGCACAGTGATCCCAAATACTCCCTCATCTGTTGCAAGGGTGAAGGCTCCTGCAACATCTTGTGACCCTCTAACATTGTTGCATCTTTCGCTTGGCACCTTCAAGGATGAGGCTATCAGCTGTGTGAATGCTTTCTTCTCCAGGATGGCAGTTCTCCAAAGATTAAGTCTGTCTAAGCACGTGCAAATTCCCAGTGCCTCCTTGTGGGGTTAGGCAGGGGGAAGGAAGCCCTTCCATTTATCAAAACCCATTTCTCAGCGCTGTTTCTTAAATTAGATTCTCCATCGCTGTGTGATGCTCTCTTGCTCTCTAATCCAGGCCACGAGAAAGAGTATATTGTCCCACAGCCCAGCTCATTGTATTCCCATTGCATCTTCTAATTTATGATTTTCAGTCACTGGGACAAATCTCCCATGTTGTAACCTCAAAACATGATTGATGAGAGGCAGAGCACATGCAAAAGGCGACTTATCAGCTGGTGTCAGACTTGGTCTTGCTTGCTATTTTTCTTATTTGCCGTGCCCTGACCTTGAATGCTTTCCACAACTGTTGATTTTGTGCATAAGCAAAAGCCCTTGTCTCAATGGACAGAGTGAAGGGATGGCTGGGAGGGGAGATCCAAAAGAGGCAGTTTGGGCTTGGGGCTGGAAGCTGCGTCTGTTCGGGTGTCGCCATCTAGATGTGTCTTGTGGGCTTCTCCTGCCGACAGACTCAGCTTTGATACAGTCAGTCCTGCTGCTGAGCTGGGGAATGAACAAGCGGATGGTTAGGAGACACTGACAAGTTTGGAGTTTTGACAAGACGCTGTTAGCTTTTGCAACCGGAGAGGAAGATACTGTTCTAAAGAAAGATATCTAGTATTTTCTGACAACACAGTAGATGGCCCTCAGAGGCGGCACAGTGGCTTTGTTGTTTTTGGAAAGCATAGTTTTATCCCACCCTTCATCCAAAGAGGCTCCTGGAACAGCATCCATGGCTCAAAATTAAGACAGCATCCGCCTGCAGATTTACAATCCGAGAGGAAAGGCAATTGGGAAGGAGAAGGAAAAATGACAATTCAAGCACTACATGGGTTCATTTTCATTGAATTCATTTCTTGATAAGTTACCAACATTCACAAATTTCTGTATAAGCAGGAAGGGAAAGAAATATGAGATTTCAGTAAAACCAGTGTGGGAGAAACCAGTTCAACCATTGGGTTCCAAGGCTTTGTGTGCCTTCCCCTTCCAAGTCTGAGCTTGAATCCTTGCGTTTGCAGTCCTGACTGTGCTTTAGAATTAAGTGGTCAACCAGAACATGCAGCGTTTGTTAAACCCATTCTGCCATGTTTTGGAGGCTGTTGAGCCCTAACCAGAATTCAAGTTTTCCTCAAGCCGAACACCAAGAGCCGTTTCCCCAGAATGAGGCATTGAGGTTGTCCATGGAGATCACTCACTTCTGTTCCTCAGTTGTGATTATTTCCAGGCTGCTGGGCAACATTTTCTCAGCTCTCACCCTAATCTTGGGGAGGCCATACCCAAAGAGATGCTCTTTGGTGTTCCCAGAAAGTCCAGATTGAAGGTTTATGTTTTCAGGGCCTTCCAAAAAGGCTGTGACCCCCCCCCCCCACACACACACACAAATGATGTACTCAAGAGGCCCCAGGACAAGCCCGGGCACCCAGCGTTTCTCAGCCCTAACCACAGACTGAAGCTTCATCCAGCAATAGCTTCATGCAGCTTTAAAATGCAAACTGGATGGGATGCAGAAGAGCCACCAGCCTCTGCTGGATTCTTCTTAACGAAGATGAGCTCTGTGGAGAGAAGACTCCGTTTTGCTCCAAGCAACACTCACCCCACCCCTGCAAGTAATGAAGCGGGAAATGGATCTCCTAATCATGACAAGACAAAGATTCTTTCCTACCTGGCTAAATTATCCACCCTCGGTTGTATGTTAATGTTTAAACAGCCTAGCTGTAGTTTAAATCCTAAATAGACTCCTGTAAATCCATTAAGGGGGTATAATGAAATGAAAATCAAGCTTGAGCAAAAAGCACAATGGGTCCCCCTCCAACTCACCTTCTTCCGAGGCAAAAATGAAGCATAATTAAATGCTAATGTGTTCAGAGCAGGAAAATGACGGCCTGCTCATGGCACAGGTAGGGGGTGAGGTCCTTCCCATGGCATACTCTGGGGAATCAGCATGAACCAGCTGCCTTCTACTGTAAGGCCTGCTTCTACTGGGGTTCAGGGCAACAGGGATATGATGTCCGGCAGCCTATTTTGCACACCAGAGGTGGAGAGTGGCGGCAATTGAAAAATGCCTAAGGGAAAGGACAATTCTGTTTGAAGATAATCTGGGCAGGGGATCCCAGGGGCATGAAGTCAGCTGTCAGGGACACACCAATTTCAGAAATGCAGAGTGCACAGCTCAGATCCAGTCATCGCGCTCTAGGGTTCTGTTCCGCCATATTGCTAACTGTCCAAATAGACCCACTGGCTCGTGTTCGAAGACTCAAACTGGACCTTGACTCATTGAAGCAGGAGCTGCACTCCTTTCCCTGAATATGGCTGGGGGAGATATATATTGAAATCATGTTTTAATGCCAACTTACCCCCTGTTGCACCTATAAAGTACCGGGAAAACCAAAGCTCAGCTATCCCTCAAAATTTAGCTCTTCTCCAAAGGCTCCCATGGACAATGCAACCTCTCCACACCCGTCCTTCAATGCAAAAGTGTTTTGTGCGAACCGGGTTTGATTCTCCGTCACCCAGCCCTGCTTCGTTCCACTGCTGTAGATCTTTCCTGGTGCAATATCAACCCATAGAGTCGCTCACTGATGTGTTCTGATGTGTCAGCAGCAGACAGCCAGTAGAAATATTTGGACAGACTGGCACAGCTGGCTTGCCACCTGGTTTGGCCTGCTAATGCAGAGTTGTCTTTCACCCTTTGTCCTCCCATCCCAAGGAAGGAAAAGGCTTGCAGATTTGCTTGGAACAGAAGGAGGCCCGGTATCCAATGAACTAATATTTTTCATGCATTTATTCCTTGTCTTCTCTGCAAAGGTTCCAGCAGAGATGTTGGCTCAGTGTGACATCCAATCAGACTCTCCATGGGTAACTTAGCAATCAAGATGGAGCTGGTCATGCTAAGCTAAGCACTAAGTATTAGATTCTGGCTAACACTTCAGAGATGGGAATGCATAAGGACGACTGATATGAGAGAGGCCATTGAATTAGAAATGCTCCATGAAATGTATCTGCTTGTTTATTCTCCACTTTTCCATGCCAAATGAGAGTTTCAAGCTAGCTAATGATCAGGGGAAAATATTACACTCAAACAACCTCACTCAAGTTGGAGTCCTCCAAGCGTTCGGAATGCAAAGATTGGCATTCTTGAGCATTGGCCATGCTGGGTGGCTGAGGCTGATGGGAGGTGAAGTTCAAAAGAGTACCAGGTGGTAAAGGCTATAATAAAAAGGTGTAAACTAGCAGAATATTCTGAATCAGACACAAATCCCAGGGTTGCCCTAAATACTATATGGAAATATATTTGAGCTTCAAGTAAATTACTAACCCTTAAGAGGTATTTCCTCCTTTCTGAATGGAAGGAGGAAATACTGAGCCATCAAGAGAAGTTTGACCAGACAGGAACATTGAGATCCGATATGACAACCCCAGAGTAGCAAGATTGGACTCAGGATCCTGCCGTTCCGCAGCCCTGATTTAGGGTCCGATACGTTAAACCCAGCACTTCTCTCTGAGCAAAGCCACCTTAGATCATCTCAAAGCTCTCACCCTGCAAGAAATCCAAGCTAGACCAGACACTTCCTCTTTTATTCTCATGCAGAGCTTGCTCATTCCAGAGCAAATGTTTACTCACACTATATATATGCAAATTTAGAAAGAATGCTCAGATTCCACCGGAAACAAAGCCAACCCATTGATTTCTCATCCAAATCATTGCAAATAAAACAAATTCTTCCATTAATCTGCACCATGGCCCAGCTCATCCCCAACCAAACTGAAAAAATGACCTTTTCACATTACCTACCATCAGAGGCTGATTGGTGGGACGTATTGCAGCATCTGTGAAGAGGAGACATAACCCTTCCCTTCCCAGCTACAATCTTCCTTGATAATCGCTCCTGCCGGTTGATATTGCTCAGGGTGCTGTTTGTGGAAACAACCCGATTTCACTGGTACCAATGCATACTTAATATTCTGTGGAGTAGATCCAGGGTCCTGAGCAATAGATGAAGGCCCAAGGCTTCATATGCCTAGGTTGGGAAGTATCCATGCCCTAAAATGCCATCACTTCTCAGCAGCCTTGGGAAAAGACAATCATGGCAGAGGAGCCATTGAAAAAACAGTATTTATTTTGCTCCCATCAGGTATCGAAGAAGAGGAGGAGGAGGAGGAGGAGGAGACTCTTCTTTGTGATGACAAGGTATCTGGGACTGTTTTGCTTTGCAAAAGGTATGCAAAGGGAGGCATGATAGAGCGGTGCAAAATTATGCCTGGTGAGGACATTTTAATCCCTCTCTCATAGTGGAACCCACTGGAGTCATCCCATGAAGCACGTGGTGGGAGATTCAGGACAGTTAAAGGAGGACTTTTCACACAATGTAGAGTTACAGTATGGAATTCACTTCCACAAGATGGCAGGATGGCCACTAATTAGGGTGGCTAGAAAAAGGGATTGGGGAAATTCATGGAAGAGAAAACCAGCCTTGAATGCTATAGGCTACCTCTGGACACTGTGTGCAGAATGCTGGATTAGAAAGACCCTTGGACTCATCTGCCAGAGTCCACTTGCAAATGTCACCAGTCTACCAAAACATCAAAAATAATTTAAAAAAATCAGATAATGTCCACATGATGTTCACCACCCATGAACAGGATTGTAAACTTGTGATGGGATGAGAATTTGTGTAGGCCTCAGAACTGCAGCCCTAGAGATAAAGAAATGTTTAACACCACAACTGAGTGCCTGTGAGTTCTCTGACTTCAAGCTTAATTGCTTGGGTCCAGTGCTCTGACACAATTACACCGTCCTTAAGTGGCAACCCATCTGTAATTAAACTTCTGAAACTGACAGATTGTGGCCAGAAAAAGCAATTGGATTGCTGGGTGTTTCTTGTCACACTGAATAGCCTCAACTTAGGAAAGTTTCGCAGCTTTCCATCACTGATAAGTCTCATGCTTCATCAGCTAACGGGGCAACTCATTGAAGGAGAGAGCTGGAAGATGTTGCAAGTCTTTTGTAGGAGGCATACTGGGAGCTTGCTTTCACAACTGTTGACTTTTGTGAGCAAGCAACTAAAAACTCTGTTTTACAGTCAAGCCTTGCAGGGCATCTCTAAAGAAATTGATTCAATTTCCATCTATTACAAGAGAGAAAACCTTAAAGATCATCCTTTTTGGTATTCTCTGCACCGCCCCTGCACTGAGATTAGTGGTGTGTAATGGGACTTTGGCTGACTACCAATCAGGAGAGAGTCTTAAATTATGGTGCAGAAGTCATTAAATGGAAATGCTAGAAGAGTCTGGATTTTCTGTTTACGTTCTGCTTTGATGATTATCAGCTTTCGTGAACATGGCCTGAACAGTTGCATTTTATAAGGGTCACACCACTGAATTCCCCCCATGTAGTCATGCTATGCTCAGGTATGGGCCCAAAGACTATTTCCTGATTATCAGTGATACAGCAAGGAAAGACAGAGACAGTCTTCATAGTTTGGAAGCTAAGGAGCAGGTCGGGAAACCATGTTGGACCCTAAAAATGAAGACTATCATCCTCAGCCCATACCAAAATCATCCTCTGTCCTTAACCTGTAGTGGAGACCATCTTTGACAATACAATCTTCAACTGGTGGACCAGTTCAGCAGATGTTTTCCGCTCACCTCTTCTGATGGCCACCAGAGAGACCCAGGCCTGCATCAAGTTGCATTTATCCAATAAAATTACCTGAGTTCACTGAGATAGTCTGAAAGTCTTCCTGAGCTCTTTGAAATAGGTAACCTTGAGGAAACATAGGTGGAGAAATAAAAAATGACCAAAAAGCAAGCTAGTATTTCAGGGCACCTCTCCAGCATCAATGGCACTTTTGCAGACAATGCTGCACTTAGAAAATAACACTGACAATGGGGAACAACCATTGCGTCATCTGAATACGGATTCAAGGCTAGCTGTTTAACCAGCACAGATACCCTTGTTTTCAGAAGCACCTGGATGTAAACTTCTTGTCTGGTTCAAAGGAACATGGCATCAACTCACCAGGTTGAACTTCCTACAGAGTTTTAGTTTCTCCAACAACTCCCTTGCACTGGATTCCATTAATCTCTTCAGTTAAACAACAGGGGAAGAGAGAAAACAGCTGCCCAGATGTCAGGGCCCTGACAATTACTCTTAGATCAAGAATGCTTGAGGAATTAGATGGTGCCATGTTCTGTTACAGACCTGATCTGTACCTCTTACAGCAAGCTAAAGATCAGAAGGCACTTATTCCCCAGAATTCCTGCTTCCCCAGTTCCATCACTCAGAACTTGGCTAAAACCAAAATAAAAGGAAATAGGAAATCTAGGGTAAAATGCATTTGTAGTACCTATGGTTACTTGGGAGTCCATTCAAGGATCAGAAAATGTCTTGGATCTTCCTAAAACAGGGAAAGTGCTTCACTTTTGGAGGGAAAGGGGATAGGAATGGAGGGAGCAGCCTCATCTTCATCTAGTATGGTATGGCCAGTACCACCTGAGAGTGGCTCTCCAGGATTTCAGGCAAGATCCCTTCCTAGTCCTACTTGGAGAGGCTTCTGGGGCTCAGATTAGGGACCTTCCACTTGCAAAGCAGGGCCTCGGAGCTTGACCCCTCACTTCAGTTTCCAAGCATCACTCATACACACACCATGGACCTAGTTGGTCCTCCTGCCCTCCCCTGTCCCTCTCCTCTGCTTGCCAGCCCTTCATGGTTACCTGGCTTTTTATGCCATTCTGTAAAGTTGAAAAGCCACTCCTTAAGCCTAGTCACTGGGTGCAAGAGCTTCAAGCGAAGATAGACTTACATTTCCCTTGCCCTGCTTTTGGTATTTGAGGTCCCCTTCTTCTGTCTTCTACCTTGTGTGCTACTGGAGTGTGTCTCCCGAGAGTTGAAGTCCAGGCCCAAACCCAAATGCCCTTAGTGCCTTGTGCCCAAGCAAGGCCAAGCATGCCAGGCCATTGGCTGGCTTTGTTGAATGGTGCTCCCACACTGGAAACAGGGATAATGCTGGGAGTCCCCTCCAGACCAGCCACTGAGGTGGTGAAAGACATCTCTCACTGAACCCAGCCAGTCAATCCAGCCAGCCGAGGTCAGGCAGGGAGAGCAGGGTAGTCCTCCCACCCTTCTCCTTTCAGCGGGACTGAGCGTGGGGTGTTCTATCTGTCCCTGCATCTCCACATCATATCTGGCAGGATTTCTCCAACAAGTGCATTTAAAAAATGATTAAAAGCAAATATTTAAACATGCTTTTATATGCAAACTCCCACTTTTTAAAGAATAGCACTGATTAACTCAGGCAAAAAACAGAATGGATTTATGGGCTGGCACAGGAAAATGTGCAGACAGCCCTCCTCCCGAAAATGTGGGGTTTAAATATAAGAAATAAGTATTTACATGAATAAAATAGTTTACCCAACATGCAGGGCATCGTGGCAAACAGCTGACAGAGAGATAGATGTGCATTCTATGTATCCATCAAAAAAGAACAATGTCCAAAATTATACATTAAAATTGCAGTTCCAGTAAAGCAAGACGCAATAAAGAAGCAAATAAAAGAGCTTAGAAACAAAAACCAGCTCTGCAAAGCAGAGATCTTGAAGGTAAAAACATCAGGGCAGCCATCAATTCATACAGAAAACCAATGGGAAGCATTGCATGCAGCTAAAACAACACTGCTAAAAACACGACATAATGTAGAGTTTGATCAATCCATCGATCAGTTACAATTGCCTCCTTCAAAATACCAGCTTAAAGAGGTAAACCCTTCAAAGAGAGCCCCCTTTTGTGGGGAGGGGGGCGTTCTATGTGCAAATTCACAGGGCTGCCAGAATTTATTATACTTGTTATTTGCCCCTACAGTAATTTGTTCTGATTGCTAAAACACTCGTGTTGTCTGTTAGCTCCACTGGTAATTAATTACTTTCCTCATTATTATTGGACCGCAGAAGATGCATGCTGTGCTGAGTGAGGAAGTTAGCAGGGGTGCTGCTGCAGCTTGGAAATCTGTAAGGGAATCTGGTATTAACTGTTTACAGATAAAACACATATTGCAAATATAGAGAGACAAGTGTATTGGCACCTATGCAATTGGAGAGGATAATGCAGAAGGATCAGCATTATCCTTGGATTTGCTCCTTCCGACCCTCCCCCCGCCACCCGGTCCAATGAATGTGCATCACATATCAAGGTACGGAACAGGTGATGCACGGCAGGCCCACCTGCCCAGTTTGCTTGCTGGCCACGTCTTGCCAGGTGCAGAGGTGAGGGCACAGGGCTTGTATTTGCAAGGAGTGGCCAGGGCTTCCCATTTCTCAGGGACATTCTGCAGCCGTGCATCTCCAAGTAAGACCCAGGAACTGTGCCATCAAGGGCACAGCTGGCAGGATGTGGGGATGGTGCATGCAATGGTCCAGCCCCATTGCCCCTTCAATTTGAGGGCTGCTACTCAGCAACCCTGGAGCTCTACTAAACCCTGGAGGTCTTCAAAACTGCAGTCCGAAATTCAGTTGCTCGGGCAGAAGCTCAACTGAGCACAATGGGATTTATGTCTGAGTAACCATGGTTAGGACTGTACTATAGGGCTTCAGTACCCTAAAGCCATGACCCAAGAGTAAGTCTTTTGGGTGAGCAGAGTAGCCCTTACTTCTGAGTCAACATGCTTTGACATGCACTGTATTTTGCCACTCCTCCTCCTACCAAAATCTGCCCAACAAAGCCTGCAATGCAGTTTGACAAAATGCAGACCCAAAACACAACTGTAGCATCTTGATGCATGGATTGTGCTTTTAAGTACTTATCGGGGATTGTGTTCAAACATGTGCTCAGGAAGGAAGGAAGGAAGGAAGGAAGGAAGGAGAAGGAAGTCACCATTTTAACAGTTCCATTTGTAGATTTCGGCTCTCCACTTCACTTTTTCTGCACAAGGACTTGTTTGTTTTGATTGTCTCTGTTTATAAGGAGTAGCTCTTCCCCTCTCTTTCTTTTCCTTCCCGCAGCCAGAAATCAGAGCTTAAGTCTCACAGAGCAGCCAGAGACCTCTGGTTGACTCCAGTGAGTTTTCAAATCAATGCTCTTGAAAGCTAGAGGGAAAGACGTTATTTTGTGTGGAATGTCAAAGAGGTGACTCTCTTGCCTGTTTTGTCTTTTTCTGAGGTTATGAAAGGAGCGCTCGGTTTTTCAAAGAACCAGCAGTATATTTTCCCTCACCAGAACAGAAAGTCTCCATAAGGAGCGGAACACGATCATATTAGGTGACTGGGATGCCATGTAGAAAAGGAAAAGTGACTTGAAAGCGACATGGGTGGTGTGTGTGTGTGTGTTTGCGGGTGTGTAATTGATGTCATGATTCAACAACCAGATTTATGAATGCAATTGTAATAATAATGGATGGCCTGGAAAAAAAAGAGCTAGAGTTAAAGATAAGTAGGATTTGGAAGGGCAAGGACAACCGAATTAAAAATGCTCATCTTTTATTAATCACATGCATTTTGTATAAGGGGATTATATTTTGCAAATACCATCAAAGCACAACACAATTACTCTAACATAATCATTGCTACCATTTGCATCTTGATAACAATTTCATGCTATGCTGCTAAATAAAGAGGGAAAAAAAGAAGACACTCACCACAGAATCCATTGACAGCAGGATGGTGTGTGTGTGCGCACACGCATGTGTATGCATACACACAAATGTGCAGCGATTGAAAGGCCTTTGGCAAGACACCTTCAATGCCCCTTCAGGGATGGAGCCACTATCGTTCATTGCATTGGCTCCTTTTCCCTCTCTTTCTCCTCATTTGCCTGCTTGACAAACAGAGAGTCTAAAAGCAAGGAGGTATCTCCCCATCTTTCTTCTTACCACTGCTGTTGTCCAGGTGAGATGCAAGCGAACAAGCAGGTTGCAGAGGAGGAGGAGGAGAATGAACAGTAGCAGTAGAAGAAGGACCATTCTCATTTTGCCTAAAGAAATAAACGCCAGAAGGCTCCTACTGGTGGGATTCTGAGCTTCAGTAAGTGTCCAGCCTTGGCCACCCTTGGATGTAGGCCCTGTGTGTGTTATCATGCAGGGTTTGGTTTTCCAGCATCGTAGGATATAGATTATAAACTGTGTACTTCAGAGTCCCATCTCCAAGTTCATCTCAGGCAACTGCACACTCTTCTAGAATTAGACCTCCACTTCCCTGAATGTACCTGATCTGATTTGGACATGAATTCCTTTCATTTTTCAACAATGCACATGTTAGTAAAGAAGCTCCACATATCACAGTTATGTTTCAGCTGGTACCTTTCACAGAAACTGCATTTGGAATGAGCAAGTTCAGGATTTGGTTGGTGGGTACTTCTGTGATGCTTTCTCAATGAGCTGGCTAAAGGATTATCCTAATAAGGCCCATAACAATCCAGATCCGACATCAAAGGGGAATTGACTTGTCCAAATTGCTATGCTCCACTCAACTATCAGTGCCTTGGTAATCAAGCATCATTATGCTGGCCCAAATTACTCCAACACTGGACAAACCTCTGAGCAGCGGTGAGATCAAGGAGACATTTTGGTGGCTTGATAAATCCTTCATGCAAAGCTTGGATGTTGTCTGCAACAACATCCTGAATGGAATAGCTGCTGGATCTTCTGGTGACACTGTTTTTCCACGTACCATATTTTCCGCACTGAAAACAGGAAAGCGTGACATGAGATGCCCATTAATTCCAATTCATCCAGGAAGCAAGAATGATGAATAGTGGGCATGCTTTTATGGGAGAACTGGTTGGGAGCTCCTGTTGTCCTGTGTTAGAGCACCTCTTCAGATGAAGAAGGTCCAAGATTCAATCTGGGCACCTCCAATAGGGCTGGGAATGTACTCCACCTGAAGCCCTGTTAGATCCACTGCCAGTTGGTGTATACTCAATAAAGAGAGCTTCATGATTGACATCTACCAGGAAGACATAATTGACATTCTACCCACTGACCCTGCCCCAGATCCATTGACGCCTTAGCCCAGCAAACAGTGACTTCTCCCTTTAAAGTTGCGTTCTCCACTCCAGGGTGGGTGCTAAGATCTACTGATGTGCTTGCTCTGGAAATCTGATTCATTTGAGCTTGATGGAGTTCCTGCCCAGTGACCAGTTATGTTTTGATAGTTTGTTGTGGATTTCCGTCTCTAAGACAGCCCATGCAAATTGCATACCTAGGAAGCTGAAAAATAAATCGTCAGAGTGCAATGTGTGTACTTTTCTTTAGCATGTTTAACAAGTGCAAATCACAGGCCAACTTGGAGAAGGAGGTCTTCCGCCTGAGCTGCACTACAGAGGGCTGACTCTGAACTGGAATCTGAGGAAGCTTCTAGCAGATTTCTCACATGTCCATAATAATATCCTGTTCTGGATAAGGCCGTGATAGCCCTCCTCAGAACATCTCTTTCCAACTTTTGCGTACTTCATTCTGGTTCAGAGCTGTACTAATATCATTCCACATAGAAAGTTCAAAATGACATGTAGCTTAACCTTTCTTTAATGCCAGCAGATTCCCAAATATTCCCTGGTGGGCGGTGGGGGGGTATTTCCAAATTTTCTCCATTATCCCTGGTCTGGCTGTTGGAAGGCTGGGCCTTTGAAAATAGGAAGTCCACTTTCAGTGGAAAAGGGTGATCCAAACATGTTTGCCATTGATTCCATAATCCGCAGGTTATATAACCCCATTAAATTCAGCAAGGCATTGTTAAGAATGCAAGAACCAAATGTACTTGTTCTCAAATCTTAAATATTTTAATTGTACCATTTAGTACAGTATTGTACCATGGCAACCATCTTTCTTTGAGTCTTAACAGTTCAGAGGAGAATTAAAAGAAAAGCTTTGTCCAAATTTTTAAGCAATTATTCTCACATCCACCTGCTTTATATTGTGCCAGACCTTTACACCATCTATCCCAGTATATGCTACTCCAACTTTCCACAACTGGGTGCCCACCTGGAGATCTTAGTGGACTGTTTAGTGAACTCAAATGGGTTGTCTGACCCATGGATTCTGCAGCAGAATGACTTTTCAAGGATGCATGAATTCTGCAGGACTTGTCAACATTCTTGTTATTTTATCTATTTTTGTATAAACTCAGTACAAATGCAAACCACCCTGTAGACTAAGATGTGAAAACACACATACTGGAGTGATTTGCATAGTTTGCAGTGAGCACACCTTGGATCGTGAATTTACACAAATACTTACAAATCCATCTGTGCACATTTCAAGTCTATCTGCTGGGTGGATGACAGACTGAAGGCTGCCCTGACATCTGCAAAACACACGTGAAGCAAAACACACGTGAAATGCTGATTCACCATCAGGTGCGTTGGGCTTCTCCTTCCACCAACATGGCCACGTCCCAACACTTCCAACCTTTTCTCACAGTACTTGGTCTCCAGGTCTCTCAACATCTTGGCCAGCCTGCTCTGGACACCTTCCAGTTTATTGGTGTCCAGAGGCTATTGACGAGCACCTCTAGGAGTTAAATATGGGGCAGCACATGACCTTCAATGCTTGATGACTGCAAATGCAAGTGATGCCCACTTGGGTGTGAGTGGACCATTGCTGGCCTAAACCCTCCTAACCTGCTATGTAAAATGGCTGTAATGATCAATGTAGCAAGTCCACACATTTAACTATCAGTTAATGTATTGTGCATACCATGAAGAGGATGAATACTGGAATGCAGTGCAATCATCCAGTTGTGCTAGCAACTCCAGTTGTGTGGTCCAGTTGTCCTATCTCTTCATGGGCAACCTTAAGGCATCAATCCTCACCCTTCTTATGTTTTTGTTTTTCTATTTGATCCTCAAACCAGAATTGGCCCTTAGAAGAAATACTTCAGTTAGAGGACTGTTCTTGGACAGACTTTCAAGCAGAGAAATGTCTTCTGTATTGTAGGACACGACATAAAATGTTTCAGCATGTTTCTGGTTGAATTGCTTTTAGGAAAGCGTCTATGTATTCATAGGCTGGTCATGAAGCATTGCATCAATTGACCAACTGAATTGATCAAAGAGAAGAGGAGGAGAATGTAATGGAAAGTGCAAAGTGCTAATGAATATTGGACAGAATCAAGATTTCAACAAAGGGTCTGTAATTGGTCTCATGACTTGCACAACTGTGCTAGCAAACCTTGCTGCAGCTTTTCCTGTCTATGCATTCTCAATTCACTTGAATTTGGAAGTTGGAGGTAATATACTGCATTTACACAGACAAAGATTGCTAATTTAACTCAAAGCTGAAGGCTGGGTTTGTGTTAATGTTCTCATTCACTGGGGAGCAAGCGTCCTCACAATGAGCAGTCAAGAGGAGAGGAGTGATGGACTAAAAGCCCTGCTTATGGAAAAGGCTGGTTGAAAGGATGGAGTAGAGGTGGAGAGACATTACCAAGTAGAACATGTGTTAGTAATGACAAGGTTCATTGTCAAGGTTCAGCTCTTCACATGCCTGGAACCTGGAATTTCCTTGGAGGATGAGAAGAAGAATCAGGATGACTCTCACATGTCAGACTTCCACATCTCCAGTAACGCCAAGGTGTCCACCACAGTGCCTAAATTCCTCCGTGGCCATCAAATTCCCTCTTCAAGTAGTTCTTGGATAATGGAGATGGCTGAGGAGTTCCTCATTAGCCACACTTCAGGAGTGGAAGTGCACGAAAACATCTGTCTGGATCGTAGAGAACCAGGAACGGCATGCAAGCACCTGCTTTGCTCAAGGTCTGGTAGAGAACCAGAAGGCAGGTTGAACATCATCTGCTACATAAGTGCTTCTTCTCACAGAACTCCACCCTCCAGTGCAGAGCATCTCTCAGCTGGGAAGATTGGCATCCGCTCTTGTATGAACCAGAATTCAGAGAAGTTCCCTTACACACAGAAACATAGAAATAGAGCGAGTCAGAAGGGGTCTCCTGGGCCATCTAGTCTGACCTCGAACAGACCAGTTTAACAGACCCTGCAAGCTCAGCACTGCCTATCTGAGGACAGGGTAACCTGTGGTCTTCCAAATGCTTTGGCTTCCACCACTCACCAGCCCCCATAGACATCTGCAGTAACATGCAGGTTCTAGGCCAAAACGTCTAGCGGCTCAAATATTGCAATGCTGACGGATAGCAACTCAGGAGCATTTCAGGGAAGAGTCTCCTCTAGCCCTATCTGGAGATGCTGGGGACTGAACACAGACTTATGGCACCTCTATGTGGGGCAGGAAGCTGCTGCTGAGAGGAACTGCCCCTTTTCAGCGAAGGAGCTGCACCTACTCTATATACTACCAGGCCAGATTTAGGGCTGTGATCCTTCTGCACAAAGCCCAAACAACTGGGACCATCAGACTTGGGAGACCAACCAGGACCAGCCTTCTCCCTAACCAACCTGTCCAGTCACTGAGGACATTTGAAGACATTCTTCTGGTGGTCCTGCATGGACCTCTGGACTGATTGGTATCCACCCAGAGAAGAACCTTTGGTGTCCACTTCTATGGACTCCCTGCTTCTGAAGGTCAGGAAGGCTGCAGCACTTGTTGTTTTGGGCTCCTGCTGAAGATCTGGTAAGTCTTTCTTGCTAAGTGGCCATATTTTTAATGCTATCCTGTATTTAATGCATGTTTTCATGGTTGTCTGTTTCACCATTGCCTTATTTGCACCCTGGAAGCTGTCTAGATATGGAATTGTATGTGGATGCAGCAAATGAATGAGTGAACCACAGGAGCTGGGCTCTGCCACCAGGATACACACTCAGCCTTCTCCCATGGCTTGATCCACCACCCAATCCAGTAGTGAACAATTGCTCACCATGAATGTGTGAAGCAGCCAAGGGATGGGAGGTAATTTCCATGCAGAGTAGAACCACTGTGAGAGCATTTCCAGTGGTTTGGACTCCACTCATGCAATAATAGGAGAAAACAAGGACTTTGAATAGCAGGATAATTACAGCTAAGAGTTTACAGCAGCTCCGCAGACAGCTTTAGCAACGCTCGCTCGAGTGTTAGGAAGAGTTGTGTAATTATGGAAGAGAGGGATCAGCAAATCGTGCCGTATAATGAACTAAATTAAGTCCCCAATGGTCAGATACGTTCCTCAGCTACGTCTCTATTGACCTCGGCGTGGTTCTGTAACTAATGCTGTTTGACCACTTACACGTTTTATCTCGTAGAAAAGCTCCCTGTGGCAATGCTATCAGTTTACAAAGTTTGCAGAGAAGCAGTTTAATGTTTGTCAAGAGAGCCTCCCTCAAAGACTGTTGGCAGCTCTTCTGTTTGCAGTGGACGGAATAAGAGGTCTGTCCATGCATGAGGGCAGACAGGGAGGCCTAAAGATTATGTGACTTCAAAAGTGTAGGAAGTAGTAAGCAGGGGACTTCAAGGCATGGCTTGTAGGAGGACTTTAACCCACTCCAGCTTTCATCTATACTTGCTCTCCCCATTCCTGCAGCTCATACTACCAAAGAGTGATCAGTTAGATGGATCACTATTTGGCAATATAAATCCCACATGGGGGCGAGGTTATGTGTGCGGATGACTTATATCAACTGTTTTAGCAGGTCTGGTTAGTTATTTAAGCTCTATGCATTCGGTTTCCTATTTCTGCATTGACAGACATTTTCTGTATTTTATGACCTTTTAAAGTTAGAGCCCACCCCTCAAATTTCTGCATAAAAGTTGGCTTAAATGGTAACATCAGAAGCTCCTCCATTTGCTTAGTAGAGTTTGGAGTCTCTCCACACAAGGCAAACCATCTGCCCCGAGCAATGGTTTGCCTACAATCTCAGGTATTTCTACTCAGGTTGCACAAAGAAAGAGGCAGGGAGAGGGAGGGAGAATGAGAAAGAGGGAGCACCTTGCCATGGTGGAAAACTGACTTCGCAGTGATATACTGTGTAGCTGTGTTAGGAAATAATGTATAAACGGCATTATTCCCTCTTCCAGCTTATGCATGAAGCACATGCAGAGATAGTCCTTCATCGCCTGCAGTCTCTTTCAGCAATTTCACACTTCCTTTTCATCTGTTCTGGATCATTTTACAAAATGTGAATGTCCCCTACCTGTTGTCAAAAAGGCAGATTTCTCAGAGACGGCCTAATTGAAATGGTGTGGCTACAATATCCCTTTCTTCCTGTCGAACTTCAGTAGTGACAGAGACACGGTTCAAATCTCGCTTTTGTTACGCTGGGCGAGTATGCAGGATAAACATTAATTAACGTTGAACGTTGATAATGATCAGCGTTAAGGAAGAAGATTAATAAGGAACAAGATCCAGGTTAATGCTACTAATAGATATTTGTAGTAGTATTATCATGAGCGTGTTTCAGGAGCAACCTTACAGCCCCTGCAATTTCCCAGGGACTGTAGCCTTGGGCAATCAAAACGCTCCACAGCTGTAGTTCAGGAGTGCAAACATTCTTCTCAGGAAGGCCTGAAAGTCTTCCTAGATCTCTTTTGGGGGTGTAAAGGAAGTGGGGCAAAAGGTAAGAGGAGGAAGGACCAATTTACCACCCTATTGTAGCTTTTTATGCCCATTTTGCAGATTGAAGTTATCTGAAGAATCACCTCATCCCAAAGGTACCTGCCCAGGTCATATTGGGGATCCTTCTCCAGAACTTGCTTGCAAAGTAAGGGGAAGAGGCCCTTTTTATGCTTATGGAATGAACTCCCCAGAGAGGTGTACCTGGCAACGACTTTGTGTGCATTGCATGTGTGTGGGAAAGGAATGGAATGGATTGTATGGATGGATGGACAAGTACACTATTGTCACAGAGCAGAGGTACCTGGGCCCACCTATTCTGAACTCCAAGGATTATATGAATAGGAGGTTGGTTCGGCTGCCAAGCATTGCTCTCTTCAATTAAGACATGCCCACCCACAAGTCAAACACCTAGGCTACATCCTTTAAAAGTTTAGCATTTCCACAGCAGCAGAGCCTGGAATTAATCCAATGAATTTTGTGCATCAGTGAAGCTGGCCTTTCCAAGGGAAATTTCCCCCCCGCCCCCACTTTCCTTTTTTTTTTTTTTTGTAAATAATTGAGTTTTTGGCTTTTCCAAGCTGCTACATTGTGATAAGCTGTTTGGGAAGTAAGATGAATCAGGACAGTTTTTCCCCTATCATTACAAAATAATAGGCAGTCTTTTCCCCCTACGATTAGAAAATAATAACCAGTCTTTGGGGAGACTTTTCCCTATATTTGCAATTTGTAAAGATCAGCTCAGCTTGCCGAACAATGCATTCCATCTGGAGACCTCATCGCTCCACCGTTCTTTTCCAGGGATTTCATTTTCTACAGAGTGTTTATATCTGTATTAGGCATAGTGAAGTACTTGTTATATTGTACATGACATATAATTTAGATTGATTGTGGGTGGGTGGAGTGAAAGATGCAGTGCTTAGGTGGATGTTGATAATACACATGAATGGAGCAACTTCTTGGCAGGAATAAACTCAAGATGATTTCCTCAAGCAGAATCCTGTCATGAGGACTAGTGACATGGCCTGGTCCCAGTGAACAAGAACAGTGAGAGAGAAGCACCGCAAAGAGAGACCAGAAATCCTGCAGCAGAACTACCTACTAGGGATTTGCTGAGTCTCTCCTTAACCTGGTTTGCGGTTGCTTGTTGGACCTCTTCCAATGATCTTCCCTTTCTAAGGAAGAGAGCCAAGCCTAGAAGTAGTTTGCAAGCATTCATGGACCCCTCCTTGCATAACCAGGAACTTCCCCAGACACCATTCCCAGTGGGCACATCCCCATCACTGCCACTGGTGGCAGAGGTGGCACATGGGGGAAAGGGGATTTCTGAGCATTTTGGCTGCCCACCATTCCTGATGGCCAATCATGAGCTCGATTCCTGATGAGCACCCAATGGACCCTGGGTGCACTCAGCACGAACTCAGACCCTCGGCTCCTGCTATGTGGGCCGGAGTCTAGGAAGCCGAAAACCAGGGAAGCTGGTGGATTTTCCACCCAGGGCAGTTTCCTGTCACATCCCCACTGCCTTAAGTACTCCCTGGAATGTTGTTCTGTTGTTTACATTAAGGTCTTCCACTGTCAGGGTCTACCAGGATGCAAAGCGGGCATCCCTGGATCTGGGAGACGGTGAGAAAGCTGAGGAAAGGGAGAAAGCGGGAGCGATGCTCTTCTGAGCTTTAGCACAGTTCGCCCATCCGGTGATGGCTTGTGAAGAACAAGGTTTTCTCCATCCTTTTTCTGGCTTATCTCACCTGGCCAGGAAGGGTGGTGGGATGAATGATTGCATCTAAGGGGTTGCTGGGGGAAGTATAGACTGTGTTTCAGTCCTCAAGGAAATCTACCCTGACTGGTCATTGGAAGGACAGATGCTGAAGCTGGCTGTGGAAGTTGCAGTCGGATGGCAACTGGATGACTGCACATTTCCCACCCATGAAGTCAGAGCACCAGCCCATTTCTGACTTCTTCTGTTGGAGTGTAGTGAAGGAACTTTCAAGTCTGAACCTCCCTGGTGTGGAAAGGATCAAAAGGGCCAAAAGACCGAGGTAGGATCTGGGAGGAGGTGGCCTCAGACTGTGATCTCATTGCTGAGTCCTTATTTTCAAAGCCATTATTATTGTTTCCCTTCATCCCTTCCCAAAAAACTCAGGAGAAAGAGAACAATAGCCTTATTAGATCAAAGAAATGCTTTGGAGAAAGTTAACAGAGCTATAAATTATTGAGGCCAAAAGAATCACATCCCTTCCATTTTTGAGCAATTTTTAAAAAATAAACAAATACATAAATAGCCACTCCTTGCAAGTCTATTTTCCTCTCCTATGCAAGGATACTTGAAATTGGGTTGTTATAGCTGAAAGAGTAACAAAAAGGACAGGTTTGATCCTTACTGTGGACGCATAATAAACTGAGGTGTTTACTTCCACAAATCACTAGTGTTCCAGTAAAGAAGAAAAAGGGGGATATACAAGAAAAAGGAAACTCAGAGATTGTCTCTCCCCACACCGAAAGGAAAGCGAGAGAGAGAGAGAGCGACATCTGATTTATCCTGTCCTACAACTGATTTGGTTTTATCGGGGAGCTTCTCAGAGTTGAACTCCAAAGCATTTCAAAATCTGTCTTCTAACCATCCATGCTCTTGATTCTGCCTTGCATAGCTATTTTATTTTGGCTCCTTTTTAGTAATCTATCCATGTTCCACTTGTTTTTTTTCAAATATTTTGGGCTTCAGCTCCCTTCAGCCCCTGCCAACTTGGCCAAAAATCAGGAATGGTAGGAGTCATAATCACAAACTTCTGGAGGACACCAAGTCAGGAAAGATACCACGTCAGGAAAGAGTGTCTGGGAGTGGGCAGCTTGATCATCTTCTTGGAGTAACCTCTTGGTCTCATGTCCAAGGATTCCTCAAATCTAACCTTGCTAGTTCCACAACAATATCTATCTGTTTCTGCTGACTGTGGTGCACTTGCAGGAAAACTTGGGAGAGTTCCATATCAGCTTAAAAAGAGAGAGGTTGTTCTAAACACACACACACACACACACACACACACACCATAGAAGGAAAGAATATTCGACAATTTCCTGTGACTCTGATACACTACTTGACTTCTTGGTTGTTCAAAGCAGCCTAATGTCTGAAGGCTTTTTTTTTCTTTTTGGAAGGGAAATCTATTCTATTCATATCTTGCCTTTCCCAGAAAAGAAGAAGAAATCATACACCCGTTCTTTCTTTTTTTCACTTTGAACTAAAAGACCTTTTATGTTGAAACCTTCTGAAAAGTTGCACTGAAGTAGAAATTGCCAAGCTGATGCCAGTAAACCTGATTAAATTCTGTTTGTTTGCTTTTTTAAAAAAGAGGGAGAGAGGATAATTTATACTGCATTAAGCTGGATTTTACTAAGGGGACCAAGTGGTTGCCATTTGGAATTGTGCCTCTCCGGGCTGCCATCTCGGACTCGGCCTTTACTGACTCAGATTGTGATATTGGGGACTTTCATCTAGCCTAAGCCCTGACATGGGAGGATCTGGGGGTACCTCCTGTTCTTGCACTTTTCACCTGCTGAGGCCTCTCAGCCCAGCTACCTTTCTTATGTATTCGGAGAGTGCTCTGAGGGCCCCTAGATGTCACCTGGTGAATCAGATTGCCAGATGTGAGAGTGGAGGGAGAGAACTCCAACTGGGGAGCCAGAAATCTGCTTCCCAATCCTCTTCCCCAGCCACAACCAGCATGGGAACAACTTTGCTGGCTGCCTCTTTGAGGCTGAGGAAGCATCCTTGCGCACTGGGAGGAGGGGGTGTTCTGAAGCCCAGGAGGGAAGGACACTGGGGCCTCTGGGAGAGGAGGCATCCTGTTCGCACTCCAGCCTCCTTCCCCCACCCTCTGAAGAACCTCAGCTAGATGGTTGAAAATGGCCTTCTAGCTCAACTGCACAGGGGGAACCCCTTGCTCTGCACTGGAAGCTTGTAGGCCTCTGAGTTTGGGGACTGAGCACGCAACTGGTTGGGCCGTGTCTTGGTTTGCTTTGTGGCCCACCTTTCCGCTGAAAATGGCACCCAGGAGGGCTCAGAATCACCAACAGAACATGAAGCGAATATATTCTAAGCATGAAAAACACGACAACAGTGGGCATCTCCAAGGCCCACTTGAAGAAAGTGACCTTCGCTCACCCAAAGAAGGAGAGGGGCGTGGGAGCCCAACTGGCCTCCCTCGCCAAGGAGCCTCTCACCCAGGGACTGGCCACGGAGAAGCCCTCTTTCGCAGTGCTCCTCGACATGCCTCTGAAGCTGACACTCAAAAGTGAACTTCCACATATAAACGGAAGTTGTTTCCAAAGTGTGTGGCAGCGACAAAGCATCTCACGCATGATGGGGCAGGAGGCTTTGTTCTCTAAAAGATGCGATGCTGGCATTTAACTGCAGAGCTTTGGTCCCCGAGCTGAGGCATGGCGTAATCCCTCTTAAATCAGGGATCAATACTGCGGATGCAGATTCGTTAATAAGACAATTCGGAAGCTGTGATCATAGCCCTAGCAACGAGCACTGTGTACGGCAAAACATCTCGGAGCCGGAATGCTAATGTGACAATTAATCATGATATGCCTTGCTCAGTCGTCTGTCCCATCTTTCTGAGATGGTCATATCCGTGTGGGCACATGGGCCTGCGTATCTGAATCAACTTGATAGAAAAACCCCACATGCCTAAGAAATCATCTCTCCAAGAGCAACCTTAAATATTTCATAGTGGGGAATGGGACTCAAATCAATATATATAATCCCATCCAGTGGCATAGCAAATACCATGCAGAGGAAATGCTGATTGGGACATGCCTTATCATAGAAATGAAACTTGCTACGGAGTGGCTGGTAAGGGCCATGCGCATTGCTTTGTTAGAAAAGCTGAAGGATTTCTGTGATCTGAGGATGAGCCTCGACTTCCCACCAAAGGGGACGGACAAGCATTTGTGTTCAGCAACGAATGCAGAACATGTTTAAACAGCAGTCCGGGGTCAGATCCAGGACGCCGAGGGCTTTGGGATGATGCAACTTTGATGGCCCCCCTTCCCCAGTGAGGCTACATCCCCTGGGGATGGCCATTGTCACCACCTGCTCTTGCCTCTCCTCCTTCTCCTCATCTTGGGTATCACTTCCTTCCTTGCCAGGCAGAAAGGCGGTGGCCAGGTAGAAAGGGGAGCATCTTCCGCTTTCCCTTATCTCTGGACCTAAGCAAGAGGCAGGTGAAGAAGCAGGTTGCAATGGTATAAATGGTAGCAGCAGAAAGGGGTCTTCTGAATTACTCAGGAATGTGTTAAATGGCCCCTTGAAACTTTTCCCCAACAACATGATATCTCTCTATAGCTCCTCAAAGTGCCATATACTATTTCTCCAAGCTGCATCGGATGTTCCCCTCCCCATTTGTTTTGGCTGAGCGTAGCAGCAGCAGCGGGAGCATGGGAAGAAAAGAATAAGGGCTATGCTGGTCGAGTGAGTCAGATGATCCTGCTAGTTTATTCTTCCTTGAAAGCAACACATTCATAAAAGAACATCAGGGTTTAATGATCATAAGGAATATCCAGCCCTGTTAGTAGGCAAGGAGAAGGCAGAGGCTTCCAAACTTCTTCTCAGAGCTTCCTAATGACCATAGTTACAATCGCCTACTTGCTCAGTGGTTCTCCGCTCCACTAACAAGCCAGTGGCAACAAAGAGGAGAAAGCAGATGAGGGGAAGGAGCAACTGCTGACAAAGGCAGGGCAACGGCAGGGTTGGGGCCATGGATGGTGGTTTTCAGGGTCTTGCCCAGGACGTTTTGAAAGCCACCTTGCTGAAAGTGACTGGGAGATGCAATCACTGAGTTTCATCAGACTGAGGGCTGTCCACTCCCAAAGGGACAACACAACACTCTCCGGGCCTTTCAGCTATCACACCAAAATGGGGATAACGTTTTACAGCTGGGCTTGTTTTGTTTCTACTAAGCATGCCTCCCTGTTGCAGCTCACCCTTGTGCGGCATTACCTCTCTTCATCCCTGGAGTCAGGAAGTATTATCATAATATTATGCTGCTGTTAGAGCACAAATGTTTCCTAATATAGGGCTTTGTTTCTGAAAGTTTGGGGGAATGAAAGCAGCAATAACTCATGATGGAAAAAAAGCAGAATGCTGATCAACGATAAGCTCTCTCAAGAGGCTCGAAGGTTCTCAACAAAATATTGCATTCTAGGAAAGACGAAAGTAATGATGGGCTTGGATCTTAGGGTTTCATTTGGCCTGCCTTGAGACAGAGGTAGGGCTCTTGGAGAAATCCACAATGAACTCTAAAGGATTTAGCTTTTCAGATTGATATGGATTCTTCAGATTGGCAGGCGACTTTAGCGTTTATTTCCCCCAACTTGATGCAAAGTTCGCCCTGGATAAATATGAAAAGTAATAAAAGATCAGCCAAAATATTCATTTCCCCCATAGGCCAAACTATGTAAAAATGCCTTTTGGTAGGACGTGTGTATTTTGTGGGGGAGAACTGCACATTTTCAGGACTGTGAATTTGCACAAGTGTGAATTTACACAAATGTGTATGAATGCATTAGTGCAAGATCTGAGTTCATCCATGAATAGATGACGGAATGAAAGTCACCTGACAATGCACAAAATGTAGATGTGTCCTCACATTCCTAGCCAGAGGTGCCTCTGACCAGACAAACAGAAATGGCATTCAATCCTTGCTCTATGGGTGTTCTGAACCAACTAGAGTGCCACTCTTGCTGAGCATCCCAGAATCATCATGATTCAAACAAAGAAGACCTTGTCAGACAATAGTTCCCATCATTCCTCATCATTGACCATGCTGTCTGGGGCCAAAGGTGTTGGAATTGAAGACCATCTGAAAGGGCACAGGTCTCTTGGAGACCCAGAATGCGTCAAACCTTTAGTCCATCTTGGCCTGTACTGTCCAGATGGCCTTTCAAAGTTTTCAGCCCTCTCTGGAGATGGGAGGAATGAACCTGCTTTGCTGCTGAGCAACCATCCTTCTTGTTACGGTGTCTTCTATCTTAGCACCATTTTGAGACTTTGTCCCTTTCTGTGTCTCTCTGTTCTCCTCACCATGGCCTATGTTCCTCATGTTTCCCACAATGCCCCACGATGGCACTTTGAAGAAGAAGTCTCTGAGAGCACGTTAGAGCAGGGAGGGGCCTCAAATTCTCCCTGCTGTCATGCGTAGACAAAAAGCTGTTCACAGCTCCAATTATTTTGCCACCTCGCATTATAATTCTTCTCCCTTGATGTTTCCCTGGGGCTGTCACTTTCGCGAGGAATTCACTGCCGTCACAATGCTGTTGGTTTTCAAATATTTGGGTAGGACATCAAAGCGCATCACATCTCTCGCTCTATACCAGGCGATGAGGGGAACAGAATCATCATAATATAATAGCTAAGCACTTCATACGTACGTGGAAGTTAATTATGGAAAGAAAAACAGGACATATGGAGTGTTATGATGGCTCGGCACTTTAGGGTTTGTTTGCCTAAGAAGAATGTTTTCTGCTACTGAAAATAAGACACTGACTTTTATTTTTTTTAAAAGCTTTTGGTCTTGAGTTTGCTTTTATGGGCCACTTTTTGCCATTTAAATCCAGAAGTGCATCTGGAAAGGAACACTGAAGTGTGGTAGAGGGAAGCAGGAAACTTCTCTTCTCAGATCCTCTTTATTGTTCCCAGATCTGAAATTAATTGGTTGAGTTCCATTTCCCACAGGTCACTTGTGTCAATCCTCATTGGTTAAACTACATTCTCAGCAGGCCGTCACTAAGAAGGTATCTTCCACCATGCAAGGATGCATCAGAATTTAATTTATCCTTGCAAAACTTGCAGCCTGTTTAAAACAGGTGGCCAGACGTGGTTCTGTCCTCAACATCTCCAGACAGGACTGGAAAAGACCCCAAAAAGGATGTAGATCAGCATTAGGTCATGGAATGGATGACAAAAGTTATTGGCCACAACAAACATGGCCAATAGTCTGAGACTATGGGAATTGTAATCCAAAGCTTCTCTACCCCCACTATACACAGTACCAAGAACGATGGACCAATGACATATGTGTGTTTTACAGGGACGCTTCAGGGACAATTTTCTTTCCACCCTCAACAGAAAAAGGCAATGTTGTGACTGAATAGAATGGAAGGGGCCTAAGAGAAAGCCTTCAGGGCCAACCCCCTGCTCAGTGCAGCACTCAAGTCTCCCCTCCAGATTCTAGCCTGGCCTGACTGTGCTTAGCTTCCAAGATCAGGCAGGAGTGGGCACTTCAAGTGATAGCTTTGCAGGAAGTCCTCTTGGCAGAAGGGACTGTTGATGTCTTTGCTGACATCTTCTGATGCCAGCGCAATTTCTTTAAGTGCCACCTACTCTCAGCCTGTGTAATGGGCTCCAATAATTGCCTGTGACATGATGCTCATGATTCAATTTTGTGATGCTAAGAAGGAAAGAAAACAGGGGTGGGGGGGGGAGTGAAAAAAATAGTAATGGCTGGAGACTGTCATCAAAGGCTACAGAGGAGTTTACAGAGCTTAATGGGATGTGGTTGTCATTTTTCCCTCTCTTCTTCCTTCCCTTTAAGCCTGTCAGTAAATTAATTAAGGGCAAACCTAAACATACTCTTAATGAGAGCACCGGGGTCTCTTCCAGTCACATTCTGAAACACAGAAAAGCATCCCTTTCTTGCAAAGCAATCTCGGCATGAAATCTTGGTTGCTAAAGGGAAGGCAACAAGGTCAGTCCCTGCCTGTGGGACTGGATTGCGGGCGTGGGGGATTCATCGCCACTGGGGCAGTGCGCACAGGGAAGGGATGCACCAATCGGCAGGCCCAGAGTCACCAGGCCAGGTTCGTAGCGAAATGAGAAGTATTTGTGTCAGCTCGGCTGTCGCAGTCTTAGTTCAGCACTCTCACAAAAGTGCCGCAGGGTGTCCCATTCTGCTTTTCTTCTGGACACAGGGCAGGAGGGAAGCAGTGCACTGGAGATATTCATGAACTTTTTGCTTAGCAGTGCAAGTGAAATACCTGAGGTCAAGGAAGGAGGCATGTTTGGCCAAAGCCACCATCTCTCTCCATGGTACCTCCTCCACGAGGGAGGAGGCAACCCGTGGCTACTAGCCTTGCGGGCTTTGTGCTACCTGCTTCATGAGAGGCAGCATGCTTGGAGGTCCTAGTTGCTGAGGAGCTGCGCGGGAGGAGGTCTTGCACCCCTCCTGCACAGCGGATCCTCTGGGCAGCTGGTTTGTCACCATGTGTGTGGAGTGTTGGACTAGATGGATCTTTGGTCTGATCCAGCAGGGCGTTCTCCTGTTCTCCCCTGGTGCAGGAAAGCCTTGGAAAACCTTCCCCTTTTGAGATTCAGCTTTTTTGGTGGGCCCTTGCGTAGCTTCAGCAGATCTTCTGCGAGTTGGAGAATATCAATGTAATGCACGAATCAGTAGCTCAGTAGATAGCCCCGTTCTTCTTGCATGGTTGCTTGACTTGTGGTGAGCTGATGCTTTGCCACTGGGGCTGAGGTGCTTCGTTGCTGGGATTCCTCATGTCCAGAGAGTGGCTCTTGCACTGAGACCTCTTGGGCTTTGCATCCACGAACATCATGCCTGAAGCTACCTCCCCACTTCCTCCCGATCCCCTCTCTTTTTACACCGTCTCAGAGCAGAAGCCTCTGCAGGGGGTTGTGTCTATGTTTGTGGAGTGGCCATAGGGCCACTGCCACCAGTGTGCGTGTATCTGTTGTCAGTTCATGGACCAGTTATTTGGAACCCACCTGGCATGGGTTGCAAACCTGTTCACACACCATTGTAGAAAGTGGGAAGTTTGTTCAACTGTGTACCTAAGTTTGCAAGATATCTACAGGAGGAAGTTAATTTTGTTTGCTTTTGCTGCCCATTTCGGCACTTCATAATGTTCCTAACGTTGTGTGGCCCTCGACTCCTTTCACTTGTGTCCCTTCCAGGTTGTGGGGCCATAACACAACTGGATCAAATTGTGTATGCACTCACGTTGCCGTGGTTTTCTTGCAGCCTTTTGTTCATGTGGATGGCTCACTTGGGATGTGGTGGAGAAATTGCAAAAGGCTCAAAAACTGCCACAGGCAGTACATATGAAATGCTGCATAAAAAGCACGGGATAAAGCAAGCAAACAACGAAGAACAACAGGGAACGCCTGGAGAATTTTGTTCCCCTTTGGAAACAGATGCACTGAATCTGGAAATCAGACTGGAGAGCGGAAGCATTTTTACCCCAAAGCCAAGACTGTAGCCTTGCTGTTCACTTTTCCACCAACCCCCTGCAACTCTCCATCCCAGCTAGAGAGAGAGAGACCACTTTTAAGTACCACGCCAAGGAGTAACAAAGGACGTCTCTCCGTATTCGGCCCCCTCATGCACATTAGAGGCTCAGTAGGCCAGTTCAGCCTGCTGCTTTCATCGACTCCCTAACATAAAAACCCACCCGAGCTCCCCAGCTGGTCTTTACAACTTGTGCTACTCAACCAGGCCATTTCAAGGGACGCAGCGAACTGCGGCTGACTAGCAACTGAACAGGAGTTGCTCTTGTAAAAGGATATTAGAGTTTACCTGAGAAGGGAAAATAGGCAAGCGGTGGAGGTCGATGTAAGTTCACCTTCTCCAAGTCCGGTGGTAAATGCTCAGCTCGAGTTCTTCCAACAGGTCATCCCCAGCTGGACTGTCCTTCTGCTTAGCATGCTGAGCTCTCCGACGCAAATTTCTTTGAGAGTTGTTTGTCCAGGGTAATAATAAATGACTCCTCAGTGGGAAATGAGTTTTCATTCTTTCTTGTCAGAGAGGTATGACACTTTAATCTCCAGAGTTCTCCCAGTGTCACCCTGTTAAGAATGTTCAACGGAGTGATATTATATAGGATATCCATTCTTCCTGCGGGCTATAAAACTGCCTGAACCACACTGCCAGAGGGCTTTCTTGTCCCCTTTGCTATCCACTTAGCTTTGGGGGAAATGACATGTGCATCTTTCTTTCTTTCTTTGTGTGTGTGTGATTCAAGGAGCTCACGCTGCCAGTGACTGGGAGACAAAGGTGGTTTGCACTGTTACGGACAAAGCCCTTTCAAAGCAACACACCTCTGTGTAAAAGACAGAGAGGGACACGCATCCTCTCTTGGAGATGCTCCAAGCGGAGGGGACCATTGGTGCCTGACTGAGGTGACATGGGCTTTCCAAGCACATAGGGCAAGGAGGTTGGGCCTGCTCCATCCTGAGGGCTGGATGCCAGCTTGGAGAAGCTGCCAGAATCCTTCATTTCTGGGCCTGGTAGGGTCAAAGGGAAAAGGGACAGAGAGGAAAGCAAAATGGCCAGGACTCTCTATTTAAATTAATACGAGCCTATTTAGCCGAATGCTCTTAATGCCAGTAAGTTGGCACTGCAGGAGGCACTTCAACCTCTTCGGAAGCAAGCAAGCAAGCAAGCAAGCAAGCAAGCAAGCAAGCAAGCAGACACAAAGTAAAGAAAACCCACTAGGAGAGGATAATTCTGTCAATTAGGGTTTATCTAGGTTTCCTAAGTATCCAGCATTCAATTCATTCCACCCTCTTTCTGCATCGGTTTCTCTTTTAGAAAATGTCCACATGAAACTTCATATACATTTCTCTGTGAATTTCTCCTAATATGTAGATTTCACACCATTTTCCCCTAATAAAATGCATTTTGTGTGTTATTTTCACTGGTAAGATTTGTTTGCACTTTGCTCTTATATATGCATTTTTATATTAGAACTCTCTTTCTTCCTTATTTCTGGTTTTCACAGGAAGGGTCGTGGAACGAGGGACTCAGGAAGCAGAGCAAAGGGAGGAGACAACACTCTTTCTCTCTGTATGGATGACATAGCAGGTAGGCCCATGTCTGAAACACACAGAACACTTTGGGTGCAGTCCAGCAGCTGCTAGACACTCTCTCAATGTCCATGAGAGGTTCAGATGACCAGTTAGCACTCCACCGTTGTAGTAAACTCCTTCTGTTCTCACAGCTGGCATGAGAAGAACTCCACGGGCTGCAGGCCCAAGATCGCATGAGTGGCCTTCGAGATGGCATTCTGGGAGCATTCTGCAGGCACAGGGATGGGAGGAGATTGGCTCTACCAGTCGGTAGCCTCCTGGGAGCTTTTTGGCCTCGCCTCCTCATGCAATGGACTTAGGGGGCCAACACTGGCTCAGCATTTTACAGGGCAGGAGAATCTTGAAGGCCCCCTTTGCTTCCGAGCTCTGTCTGCCTTCCACAGGATGCCTATAATCCTCTGAGGGTGGCGTGCCATGGCCAGACACATCATCAGGTCCCTTTAGTAAAGTGAAATTGAGGATCCTTTATCAGCAAGACTGGATACAGTTGGAATGCTTGCTTTGCTTTTCCAGAAAGTTTCCTTCCCCAAACAATTGAAAACCCCATGGAATTGGGAAACTGAAAATTTGAACTGCATTTGTTTGTTCTAGCCAGGTGGAACTCCAGGAGGTCTTCGGATGTTCTGCTTGGCGGCTTCAGATCATGTCTCTGGCAAATGTAAGAGCCTGTAAAGCAAAAGCTAGGGGACTTTCTCTGCTCGCTCCCGGAGTATTACGTGAGAGCAAAATCGTTCCACCAGTGCCCCACCTGAAATTATTGATATCGATCACATTTGCATTAAGTGTCATTTTAGCATTAAACTCCCATCTGCAACACAAATTACACAATATTTGGGGGGCACGGGATGGGGAAACGAATTCTCTTGTGGCACTACCTTTCCCCATTTTGCCAGAGAGGTTTGGTTTGGGATTCCTCTCATGAACAGGGAGAAAGTAAGATCATTTCTACTCCTGCTGCTGCGAATCAATTTGTTCCATACCAGCAATTAGATTGCACGGTTGAATTATGTACCTCCAATTTAGAGCTCCAACAACATACTCCTAATCAATACACTGTTGATGCTCCAGCTTTTTCTTAAATACTTCTAAAATACTATGGACACGCACTGCTGTGTGTAGACACTTGGGTTCCCACATTGACATATTCAAGGGCCTGGACAAATCCGCCAGTTCCGCTCTCACTCAAGTTCAATTAAAACCATGGAGCTCAAGTTCATTCGATCCTGATGATGAAGAAATTTGCCTTTGGTTTGGTAAGTTCTTAATGAATTGGGAGTAAAATGGAATTTTCACTCCTTTGATTGGTCACCTCCAACAGGTAAGGCCATCTCCCAGATGCAGGGTGCTGTGTTGTTTCTCCATGCCATATAGCTGCTGAAGATGGGAAACCTGTCAAGTGGAAGGAAAACAAAAAGATGGTTGAATTATGTACCACCAATTTAGAGCTTATGTGGAATGGACAGGGAGTCCCATCCAGATCTGTAGAGCAAAGCACACCTTTGGCCTAATTTCAGTGTTTCCTCATTGTAAGTGTGAAAACATTAGCAATTTTTGGTAAATGAAGTGAAGGCTTCTCACTCAGCCAGCCCTAAATTATGGGCTTAGCAAGACTGTACCCCGTGGCTAACAGAAGTCTTTAAAGGGCTACTGATTCATTCTTTTCTTTGGATCTGCTGGAGGAGGCTGTTTGGCATGTGAGTGTTGATTAAAACAACTTAGTCACTAAGTTGCCACAAGACTCTTCATGGGTCTTGCTGCAACTGACTAGCATAAAACTCCTCTGGATTTTCTTTTACTTTATTGGTAGGGGTCTTCCATTTGGGATGCATGAATATGGTCAAATCCATCCCATCTATGTTTCAGAGAGTGTCAGCCACTTTTCATTCAGCTGTTCATACACCCCATTCCAATTTGATGGAATCACATTCTGCACAATTGCATTTCTGTGTATTTCTGTACATTTTGAATTGTGCAAATTTGTGCTCTCCAAATGAGCAAATCATTCCAACATAGCAAATCCCTCGGGGAAAAAAATGCACAGTTTGTGCCTTGCCTCTTGGAAATGCACATTTTTTATTTTTTTCATATTTTCTACAACCCAATTCACATAAATTTAGGTAGAATTAAAAATAGTTTTCAAAAACCTAGTCTTTACATGGAATCCGTTGCTGGTCTGCTGCAGAATCTATGGGCCAGATTCTTAGAAATCCAAACGCATTTGCCTCCACTGAAGGTTTCTCTAACAGCCCGATCCCCCATGCATGAATCATCCTTTAGACCATTTCATGCCAATTTCACTGTCTTCTGACTTGTTTCTGAACTCATTAAATGGAGCTCAGTGTGGCCTGCAAGCGTTGCCCAAGAGATCCTACTGCATGGAGCTCTGCCCTTGGGTGGAAAGACGTTAGACCCCAGCCCGTTAAGCAACCTGGGACCAGCATAGTGTGGGAATTTTTGCTCCCATATGGCAATCCAGAAAACCAAAGCAGTTGGAGGCCTTTGTCTTCACGCAGAGGTGGCGGGATGGTGTAGACATGTCTGTTTTCCCTGCTGGGTTGTTTATATTTATTTGGATCGGATTGGCGTCTCTCTTTGCTTTTGTGCTGAGAAGTCCATCACCTGCTCTGACTGTGCCAGATAAAAGCAACGTCTCTGTGAAAGAGAGTTTATTTTTACTGTTATTTTTTGCTCTTGTTGAAAGAAAGGAAGAAAGAAATCAAGAAGAAAGAAGGAAGGCAGCAAAATGAAGTGTGTTTGTGTACTTCGCCGTCACTCTCATTATCTGAAAATGAGACTGGAGAGGAAGGAAAGGAGGATATGAAAACAAAGATGTTATGGTAAAGTAGGCCATCTCATCCTGAATGCATTTGTCTGACCACAAGGCAAGCAAATGAGTACCATAAAGTGATTATTAGCGAAAAGAGAGAACTTTCACTTGGCACAATCTTGGTGGTGTTGTTTTTTTAATGATTCTTTCCCTCTCTAAGCTAAGCTAAAGCAGCAAACAACACTTCTCTTTTTCTGAATAGCAGGCAATTGACATTAGAAATGCAGTCCAGTTTGGAGTCTGCCGGCTTTTCCCACGAATTTACTATTTTCTTTTATGCACTGTTTTATAACCAAAATACGCTAGTTCTCCAAGAAGTAGTGGGGAACCTCTGAATGGCCATGTTGCGAGAGAAATGGCTACATTCCACACCTTGCTAGTTTTTATTTATTTATTTCTTTAACAAATTTGTATGCTGCCCCCTTGCAAACAAGCCTCGGGGTGGCTAACAACATATAGTTACAAAGCTTAAAACTTTTCCATATGTTTCTCTTTCTCCTTGGGTTCAAATTCAAACCAAATCACTCACTCTAGGGTCCTTCCATTACACGTTTGAAGAAATGTTCTGATTTTGGGAAATTCTTATGGCAGTCAAAGTGGAAGTAAATTCTCACCAAAATTCAATGGGTACAGCTATTCCCAGCAGGGAGAGGCCTGCGATGGGGTGATGTACCTCACATAAAGCTGTTAAAAATAAAGAACCTGTCAAAAAAGAGGCAGGACCCCAATTTGCCATTAATATGGCTGAATATACAGGGGTTCGAACCCAGATGTTGAAAAAGTGAGCACTCAAACCCATCTGCTTGGATGGATGGACGAATCTGCCACTTTTCCTTTCCCTGAACCCAGAGAAACACTAGAACGAAAGTTTCTTGGGGATCTGCACAAAACACACCGAATGGGTAAATCAGATTCTAGGGATCTACCAATTGCCATTGGCTGAAGGGCCAACCTCCTTAAACATGCATTTTCCCCATCAGATTTATAGGCCCAATCCTGCACGAGAAACTTCCAAAAGGAAGGCAGGTGCCCCTGCTACTTCCTTTGTTCTTCTCTGCTACCTTGAGAGAATTTTCTGCCTTGAAATTTGCAGAGGGATGAATGTCAGAAAGCAAATGCATTGCAGTTCTAAACCGTATTGCCTTTGGATTAAGGGATGCATGTTATGTGTATGGCACCCATGGCACTTTGAGTATCCTTTAAAACTAAGAGACAGTTGGCAAAGCCGGTGCAAATGGTAATGGGAGACGAGCAAACTGCTGATGCTTATCCAGCAGCCCATGCTGCTCAAATATTTAATAGGGTATTAGTGGCTGAAAGCTACATTAAATACTCACCTCTGACACTGGGCAAATTCTACCTTCAGCCAACACTCTGGGAGCAAGCAGAAATGCCCTGTGGCCTTCACTTTACATTTGCAAGAGGGGCGATTGTAAGGTTTTAATGCGAGGGAAGATGAGATGGATGGTAATTCCTTTCTCTCCAAGGTCACTGAATACATCCGGATGTTGCGGCCAAGATACCCAGTCAACATACGCAGCCAATCTCTTCCCCATTGAGAAGGAACTTCTGTGTAGGCCTCCAGGATTTCACAAAATCCTGGTGGTGGATGGTGCAGCAGGGGTTTTTTCCCCCCTCTGAATTAAAGGGTACATGTTGGGGGTATCCTGAAGAAGCCCCACAATTACTCCATGACATTTCCTGCACATTTCTCCAGATTCCATATTGAACCTCATTTTTTGCTGAGTCTACATCAAATTGCAGGCTTTGTTCTTTTTTTTCTTTGGGCATGGAATCTGTGCATATGTTCACGCCGACTTTTCCAAAGTGGGCGCATCAATTGTGTGCATCTTCGAAAGGTATGGCTTTGCCTCCTATTCATTAAAGCATATTTGTGCATGCTATTGAATACATTTTGGCAGGGAGTTTCTTCAGATAGCATTACAAATATGCTGGCTTTGATGGCATATTGCATCCAAATCTATTTTCAGTCCCAAAGGTGTGTTGGCTTTAAGAAATACATTTTTCATAGTAGTCAATAGAGAAAAATGCACAGTTTTGAAAAATTATATACAGAAATGCGCATTTTTCCATACTAAGTTTGGACTTCCCCCAATGGAACAAATTGAGAAATAGATGATAAATGAAAATGAAGTGAGGCAAAATGAACTTCCAAGTGCATTTCGGAGAATCCGGGCAAGCTCGAAACTCGCTGCTTTGTTCCATATCTATTGCCTTACTGTTTCCCTTCCAATTGCTGTTAAGGCTGCGCAGTGGTTCTCTCACAAGGGCTGACAGATACACTTTGTTTCAGCAAGTGTGCTATTGTAAATTGCCAAATGATTCATCGACAATAATTAGCATTTGGCTAGAAGGTTGGTGGCTTTTGGGGTTTTTTGGTTTTTCTTTTCCAAGAAAAGATGTATTAGAAAACTGTCAGGTTTGGGAAATGAAAAAGGGAGAAAAATCTATTGGCATTGGACGAATTATTTTAATGCTCCAAATTCAGCTGCTGGAAGGACAGCTGTGTTTAATGAAAGCAATAATGATACATTTATAATGAAATAAAAGAAGAGAACTCCGGGTTCTGTTGTGAGCTTTCTTTTCTTTTCTTACAGAAAACCTTCCTTGGTTTGGAACACTAATAAAAATAAAAGCTCTCCTGGAAATTCTGTTGCGACTGCTTCAGATGTCTCTGCATTGAAGAGGAAGAGGAAGAGGCCATGACTGCAAACCAGTCACCATATGCCTAGCACTATACCAGTGCTGGGGAAGTGGTACTTTTCCCGATGTGGTTGTCCCATCATTCTTAGAGTAGATGAGAGTCAAAGTCAATAACATATGGCAGATTACAGCTTCCCACACAAGCTGTTCCCCAGGGTGTTCAGCTCCTTTTGGCCCCCGGACCAAATTTAATTTTGGCAACCAACCTGTTCCAGTGGTGGTGGGAGTGGGGTGGACCAAAAACAAAAAGGATGGGTCAAAATCCATCCAGCACTTGCATTGCTTACAGCTCTTGCTGCCGGTGTCTGAGTTTCGAGAGGCATTTCGACCTTTCAGCACCAGGACTAGGTGTTGTGCAGAAGCAACTGCACAACAGCCCAGAAACTACCCCATGCTAGGTGGTTGGTGGGGGTGGGCAGGGGAAGGAGGAGGGCGCTTTGTAGAGCCATGCAATTCAGAAAAGCTCATGGTTGCCGAATCTCTCTGGTTTCCATCTCAATGGTTGTTCCATCTCAAGTCCATATCAGACCCAGCTTTTGGGTCTGGAAGTGCAAACTGCAGAAATCCTGATCAACATTTAACCACAACGAATTTCCCATGCATCCCTGGTACTTGACCTCTGAGCTCTAGAAAATGGTGGACACAGTCTTTGCATTCACCCAGAGTCTCCAAACATCAACCTGATGCTCATCTCATGAAGGAAATAAGATAGTTTCCAGAATCTCAAGAGGGAGTGCATTTGGTGCATGACCCTTCCAGCCCAATGGAGATGACACTCATAATCCTCCAGATGGCACAAGTCCCATCATTCCTCCTCACCATTGGCTCTGCTGGCTTGGGAACAGAGAGCTCTAATCCAACCATCTCTGGAAGGCACCAAGTTTCCTCCCTTCTAAACTGGGGAAGCTGCAGCCTGAATCTATAAGCTTCTGTGTGCAAAAGATGCATGCAGGGATGTATGTGTGGACTAGACTAAATCCTTTTCCATCTGTGTTTTCTGGCTCCTGAAGTGCCTTGTATCCCATTGCCCACCCACTGACGGAATCAGATTTGAGCCAATGCTTCCATATGTACTTATGTAAACATGCACTTTTCAGAATGCCCAACTCTCACCAAAACAAGCACATCTTCCCAAACTGTTTCCTTTGCATTTTTTCCATGTATTAGCCTATGGGGGGAAATGCACGCTTTAGTCATTTAAAAAAAACACTTTTCTCTACACATAAATCTGCATAAAATTACAGAAAGTTAAAAAAACCCAGGTTTACAAGTCCATGGAGTACGTGTGACTTGGGAAAAGCCAATCTGTTGTGGGGTACAGAAATATAAACTCATTTAGGGCTGTTCTGGTTTTCTCTAACATCCCTATGTGCTCTCTTCCAGGAGCTGCACCTCAATACTCCAGGCACAATGAGAAGGCTAATTTGCAGCCTTCAAACAAGCTGAACAAAGCAGAGAGTCAGCGGGGCAGCGGGGCTCGCTTGTGAATGGCAATCAACAAATGCCTGCCACTTTCTTTGGGTACGGGTGCAAGCTGGAACAAAGGAGCTGCTGCTGGGGAGATTGAAAGAGGCTGGGGCTTTTTGCGGGGTGTGTAGCAACCTACGCTGCGGATAATTAAGTGCCTTTTCAGAAATGTTAAAATGTTTACCAATTCCCCAGAGAATGCTTCTTAAAGAAAAAGTAGTTAAAAAGAAAGGAGGGTGCGTACTTATAATGTCAAATTGATGTGAAGGCGACCCAGTTCAAGCAGGAGGGAGGTAATGTTCGCAGCTGATGGAATGTTTATGCTCCGAAGTTGACAAAGACTTGGGTGTGTTGCGACCAAAGCTAAAAGCACATCTCTCGGCTTACCTGTGTTTGTGTTTTCATTATTTTTATAGATATATGCACGTAAATCAAGGGAATATACAGCTGTCAGATGCTTATTTAGCATTGGCACAATGGGAACATCTCTTTCCGAGGACAACGAGCTGATGCAAACAGTGATTATGCAGAGAGATGGAGGAAGGGCTCTACCCATGAGTGTTTTAGCAAGATATTCCGTTTAGGGAAATGAGGTAAGGCAGAGAAAGCTTGCAATTAAGTCGTTAGACTTTTCCGAATGGCTCAACTTTACTCAGTGTTGACCCTGAGCTAGAGCTGGGGGAGAAATTATTTCAGTTTGCTTTGTAATGCCAACTGACCTTAACATGTACTTTCTGAGCACTCTTCCAAGTGAAACTCAATTGTCCTTTGAAATCTGTACCACTTGGAATTTTACAATAGTTTTCCCATCACAACACCCACGCAAAATTCCCATTGGCTTCGTATTTTCGCTCATGGGTAGTAGAGAATTATACTGAGCTGGGGCACAACTGGGTAATACCAAAACAGGGAGTTTCAGCTTGCTCATTTTGCCAGTTTTTCTGCCCCGCTTCCAATCTGGTGATAGATGCCGGGCTGGCGCCAGGTTTGGCTTGCTCGATTTTTGCGGGCTTCCATCTGTAAGATGGACTGAAATTTGTGTGCTTGTTTTGAAGCACTAGTCGAAGGTTTGTGATGTTCGAGTTTAACAAGACGACAGCATTTGAGCAAATAAAGCTCAGGCTTGTGTTATTCAAGTGCTGTTTTGCACGCACGTGCACACACACACACACAGACACCACAGCCGTTTTGACACAAAACTGCACCCCTAAAATGCAGCTCATTCCTCTGGATTCTGCCCCCCCTGCACCTTTTTTGCCCTCCTGAGTGCAGGAAAATGCCCACAGAGCACTTTTGTTTGTGGCTTTATAGATTGTGCTGTTGGCTGAAGCTTGGAACTGGGTTGGAACTGGAGGTGGTGCAGACAGCTGCTCTGTGCCTCCAATGGACACTGCAGGAGAGTCTGGCAGAGACCAGTGGTCCTGAGGGTGGCAGAACTGGGAACAGCCCTTTTGATCTCCTGGGCTCCCTGCAGGTGCCTAAATTGCTGACCCTTGATGCCAGCCCTGCAAATATATGCTTTAATGTCCAGATGGGAAACCTTGGCTCTGGACTAGAATCCAGTTAGAGGAGAAGTCTTCCTATTCCTGTCCATGCACCATCAAACAGCCACCGTGGATGCTTCCTTGTTCATGATTTATCTTCAAAATGCTGAGTTCAGAATTTCCTGTTCTATATCTCAAGCAAAGCTCCCCCCATACACACCCTCAAGGCTTGGAAATAGCATGAAAAGATTTTCCTTACTGCTCCATCAACAAGTTGCAGATTCCACAACTTGCATATCATAGACTGAAGATGGATTTATGCGAAAGCTTAAAAGCTTAAAGAAGCTGATTTGAAGCATGCTAAGGGGAGATGATAAAACATTTGGGATTGTGGTGTGGAGTCCATAGAATAAGAAAAGACCCTTGTAGCCAAATTCTTCACACACACACTCATACATAACAAAAGACCCAGAATGTAATACAACTTTCTCCTTTCCCCAACTATTTACAATGTTCTGTGCTGCACTGAGGCCCTGAATAAACTCAAATGCCGTACTTTGATGCATAAAGAATAGCTCACGAGTTTTAAGGCCTAGATGCAAGGGATATTAGCTGATGCACATCTTGGCAAGACATATGTGAAGTGAGGAAGGCTGTAGTCCCACATCAAGAATTGCACCTCATTCCAGTGAGGTCTGAGAGCTTCTATGCTTCCTGGGGCTGTTTCAGCTTTCTTGGGTCCTCCCTCTTTGAGTAATGGAAGCTTTAAAAGGGCAGTCCTCAAACTTCCTCCTCTGTTGTGACTTGTCCATTCAGCAGGATCGTTTGTCCTGGTGCATTGCCAGGTCACCGAAGTAATGCTTGTTCCCAGGGAAGGGAGGAATTCCTTGGGAGGTGATGCTCTGTGATTATGGATTCTAAGAACTGCACATGCTTCTCCTATTTCAGATTCTGGAGACCTGGCATGACCCTTGGGCATGGGATCTCCTGTGATGTGTCTTATTCCCATGGTGTTTGTTTGCCAGGAAGTAAAGTTATATATTTACTCTTAGAATGCCTACACACATATGAGTAAATTTGGCCAGAATTTACACCGCTTCCAAAAATTTCAGCTGCAGTTTGCATAAATTCCAACTGTGTCCATGGTTGTTCGTTACATGCCACAAGTTGTCTCTCACTTATGGCAACCCTGTGAAGGAAATCGCGCCAAAATGTCCTCTCGTGACAGCTTGGCTCAGCTCTTCAACATCCAAGGTTGGGGCTTTCTTTGTGGAGTCAGTCCATCTCATGAAATGTGGCCACACTTAATGCAAATGGCACAAATTGTGGGTGAACTTTATGCCAGATTTCCCTAGCTTCAAAGACAATCAAAAAATAAATAATGCCCTGTTTCAAAAGTGGAAGCTATGGACCCCAATCTCACCCTGGTTTATGGTGGTCTACCCAGAAGGCATGGAGAAAACCTTGCTAGAGATGTTGTAGGAATCCACAATGTTCCCAAATGAGTTTGAATTTCCTAGAATTTGACCCATGGATTCCATGGGAGACCAGCTTTTCCCAAGTTGCACACATTCTGCCATCTTTCATACTGTTGTGCTATTATTTTCCATAACTTTACACAAATTTAGTTGTAGAAAATACAGAAAATTAAAAACAAACAAACCTTACTCCAACTTTTCTTCCAAATACGGAAGCATGAAAGTATACGGTTAGCATATTTGGGGGAATGCGGATTTGTGCAAGTCTGAACTTATGCAAATGAGTCTAAACACATTCCCACATGTTCCAATTCTGTCAATGAGAAGATGGGGGAACAAAAGCCACCAGGCAAACTGCAACTCGGATTGGATGCAATGTGCAGATACAAGGCCCACCCGTCCCGAGCCTGAGCAGAGTGACCACTCACACTTTTTTGACCATGGTGGCTCCAAAGACAGTAGAGTGGCACAGAACGGGGACATATATTTGCATCTTCAGTCACTCATCACTGCTTTAAGCCGATCACTTGGCTTCACGGCGTCATGTCAAGAAGAGATTAATGAAAGGAAAAGTTCAAACAGAGAAAGGGAGGTCTAGCCAACATAGATGCTTAAGGAAAGTGATTCTTCAGAAACAGCATGGAGAACCTAGAGGGGGTTCCTTTCTCTCTCTTTCCCTGAAATGCAGCAGCTGTAAAACTTAGCCGTGGATTAATAACCCTGCCATCCATTCTCATGTATGCCTCATAGTGATATTGCCTTCAGAGATGTTATCATTAACTTTCTCTCATTCCTTCAGCAAGGCCCTTTGTTGCCTTGGCACTTAATATATATATATTTCTGCTCATACAGGATTAAGCTAACAAATAAATATATGATTCTGCAATGAAGTTTCCAATGATCTGCAGGTGACCCAACCTCATGGAGAACCCACTGATGTGCCTTAAGGTGACACAGCAGAGAAATTACTCTGCGCTCACTCTCTCTCTCTCTCTCTGAGTGTGTGTGTGCATGTGTGTGTGTGTGTCAATTCATACTGAACCCTTGGTGGCTGTAGGAAGGTTTGCATCCACAGAACAACCAAGCTGCAAGATGCAAAGAGGGATGGATGTGTGTGTGTGTGTACGCACAACTGCAAATGCTTTGGGGACGTTGCTATGGTAGACACACTTGCCTGCTCACATGCACACACAATCAGAAGCTCTCCTCTTTGGAAGGGGTGGACAAACAGAGTTGATTCCTTCCTGGAAATCCTTTTTTCTTATGCTAAGTTCATTCCACCAGTTTCTTCATCACTTGTACATGTCTTCTTGTAGTTTTGCTTATTTGTTTTAATTGCTATGCAGCTTTGTGTGCATTTCTTGGACTCGCTGTAATTTTGTATACAGTTTTCCAAAGTCGCACTAGTTTGTTGGCACTTCTTCTAAATGCAGGCATTTTTGCAAGCAGGTTCCCCAGTACAACGTGATTCTGGGCATTTTGCTCCAATGTAAGCACACCTGTGTGCTATTCTATGCACTTGTTTGCATGTTATGTATAATAGGTAGATTTTTTTTTAAGTTGAGAACTACCTTTGCCCACACCCTTAATGCAGCCCCAAAGAATTCTCCAAACTGAATTAGACCCATGAACTGCTCTTTCAGGTTCTACCATATCTTGGAGGCAACTGTAATCGAAAACCTGTTGATTCCTTCCCCAAGTAAAAGTTTGCCTGGTTATTGCCACTGGGTGGCATCAGTGAGTTGTGAAGGAGGCATGGCTGTGAAGCTGGATTATTAAACAAGGATCTCTTTAAGTGGCTGGCGTAAAATCCAGGCTTTGGGGGCCATGGCTTTCGGACTGTTTTGTGAGAGAGTTCCTGGGTTCTGCAACAGTTCAGAGGGTGGTTGCAGAAAGATACGGGATCCCACATGGATTCTCTGCAATGCAAAGTCGAGGGAGGGTGCTGGAGTGCTCTTCACCTGCACAGGTGCAGTCCTCAAATCGCAAGAAGTCCTGGTGCTTTTCAGAACATACGTACCCCAAGATCTTGGGCATTCTCTGGCAGCATCAAAGCTCACCCAGATGGTTCATAGCTCTCTCTCTCTCTCTCTCTCTCTCTCTCTCTCTCTCTCTCTCTCTCTCTCTCTGTTTGTGTGTGTTTAAATTTTGCAAGATTGGAAATCAACAGAAAGAACAGATTCCTCAAGCATCTTTATTTGTAGAGTTGGCAGGTGACCTCAGTCCCTTTAACTCTTGTCTGATTGGCATCCATGAACACCTGATCAGGTATCACTCCATGTTGTGACAAGCTTCACCTCTGCATTGTGCTGCTCCGGTGGCTGCACAAGGGGCAGAACTGGGCCAAGGTGTGTGTGTATGTGCGCGTGTGTGTTTTGTGCGTGCCTTAAAAAACAAAACAAGACTTGCCAGTTTGCATCCAGGCTCATTTGCCATTGCTTAAGCTCCCCACCTGACACCTATGTAATCCTCCATTTCAGGAAAATCAATCCTCTTTCTCAGTGAGCCCCCAAAGAGATCAATTTTCATTTAATTGGCATCAGAGCGCAGAGGAAACCCACTGCTATGAAAGATCATTTAATTTGTAGGTTTCTAGTTGATTATTCTCAGTATGAAATATGGAGAATTTAAAAGCAAGCTCTCATCTGCCAGCTGCCTGCAATATTACTGCTCCCCCCACCCTACTTGTCAGTGGGGTGGTGCATTTGCCCCACGCTTTCAAGGGGAAGGTGAAAGTCCAGCATGGTGGGACTGTGAGGGAGGTGCTACCATGACTAGCTGGAGGAGCAGAGCAACAAGTTATTTCTCCTACACATTTTTCAAGGGATATTCTCATGTGTATTTTTCAGATGTGTGCATATGTTAGAACCCACTTTGTGGTTTGCACACAACATTACAAGCTCAGAAATGTTTAGACTTCTACCGCAGATTGAGCCAGCAACCCAACCCAGTCCAGAAAGTACAAACTGGGCAAATATAGCTAAAAAGTGAACCAAAATGAATTCATCCTACATTTCCACCTTGCCCAAATTCTCTTGTCCAAACTGATGGTCATTGATTTTCAGCCCTGAAGCAGGAGAATGGGCAGCAGCTTGCCTGGATTCTGCTCATGACAATTTAATCTGGAAGTGATCATGCAGTCAAACATTCCTGGTTCTCTTCTCACCCCAAGCGAGAGCTCATGCCGTTGCTTTGAATTGCTCATGCAAAAGAAAGGAGAAGAGACTGAGATACTTCTACTGCCTCTGTAGTTTGGAGCCAGTGGCTAATGTTCTTCACTCCAGGAGCACCATGGAAGCCTGTAATGACAAATGAATGAGCCTCAAGAAAGAGGTTGTTGGTATGATTCCTTGATAGCCTTGGGAAAGAGAAAAGACAGTCATCATTTTTCCCACTGCTAATTAAAGTCAGTTTGGTCTTTTCACCGACATGGGGAGCCAACCTCCTGCATCTTTTGCTGTGTACAAGGAACCCTGCTGGACAATATTTCCGAGGTGGATGAAAAAAATACCCTGCAATTTATATTACTGGGGTTTTTTTGCATTCAGCTCGTGTCTCCTACACATCAAAAGCAAAAGCCCAGCAAAAGAGGGTATCTATCTCAACTGCATGCCACCTTCCAGCTGGGATGGCACATTTCTCCTCCTCCTCCTCCTCTGGTCGTAACTAGTAGTGCCAGAAAGCCTTGGACATCTTGGTGGGTTTGGATGTGCCTTGGGTTGGCTTGATTTCCAGGTGGACGGATCCTTAGCTGTTGTGAAAGTTTAGTGTCATGTAGGTTCAGATTCAGCAAAACAGGCTCCTATTGGATTAACTGAGCCATGTCTGGATAATCATGCGCAGCTTGAGGAGAGCAGGATCATTTTGGCATGAAGGACTATCAGGACCCTGGACAGCGTACAGTAGGCCAGAGAAGTCAAACTCCTTCAACCGGAAGGCCCCATGCAACTTCAGAAAATCTTTCAAGGGTAGCATTCCAGGGCTGGGTAGGAGCAAATGTAAAAGAAGAGTTGGACTGAAGGCAAGAGGAGTGGAGCCAAAAGCACCCGAACTACTCACACTTTTGAGCTTTATGTGTTCTTACTGCCATAACTAAGACTTTTCAACTCTTGAATTCAGGGCATGTGGTGGGGATGTAGAAAAGCTGAAAAACCAACACACGATTGGTGGCCAGGAGTAGAAGATGTGGCCAATGGGGATCTCTGATGGAGGAGTGTCCCTCCCATGGCATGGTAGCTGCACTATTTAAGGTGGCCATGGTTATTTCGGCAACCTTCTGCTCTTTTATGACTGACACATGGGGGAAGCTGTGGGGAAGTCATCCTCAGAGTCAGAGGGCTACATCCTCAGGCCTGAGGAGGAGATGAAGATTCTCTCTGAAGTAGGACAACCACTGGCTCATTGGATGCCAAACCCTCCTTGGGGAGTTGATGAGCTTCAGCAGGTGGGGACTAGAGATGCATAGATTTAATTAAACCTTCCCATCTGTGTTTCAGGAATTGTCAGGTCCCTTTCTCATATCCCTGCCTGGACTGAATACTTATGCCTTCTCATTCTTCCTCCAGCTCTATAATTGCAGTCTTCCCACCTGCACAATGGAGTGGAACAGTCCAGGAACAATGCTGTTGATACACGATGAACTTTCTTTTGGGAGAACCACTAAGCAGGCCAATAAAAGTGCAGTTCATAAGCCTGCTAAATACATTGTAATCAAAATGCATTATCTCACTCCCTTCAGCAGTCCCTTTTGTATCTCATAAATATGGTGGAACTGTCACTGGGAAGAAAAAAGTATGTATTTCATTCCCCGACAGAGTTTGCAGTCCCTCCAACGTTTATCGCATGTCTTATGTTTGTGTTACTATGGAGGCAACTAATGAAATATTTTGAAGACAACTTTGTCAGTCGTTGTTTTGCAAAAACATAATTTTGCCGCTGTTATTACTGCCCCAAAATGCATTCAAATTGCTACTTCTCTCCTCAAAGCATTCTAATGAAAACATATTTTTTTTCAACAATCCCATCAATAATGGAATATAGATGTGGGGGGAAATCATTTTGAACAAAAAACATTTACACAGCAGAAGGAGTCCCATTTCTGATGCATTATTAATAGCCTAATAACAAGATGATGAAAAAATAATTAACCAAGGTGCTGACATTATTGCCCACCTGACAATGAATAATTTTGGTTCATGAGCAAATTCTACAGAAGTGGCCATGTTAATCTTCTTTTCCCTCTAGTTTCTAGGAAATCCTTTTCCTTAGCTTTTGGAGAACTCATTAGCTGAGCCCCAAGTAGAAAGCTACTCAGCCATGGTGATATTTTGGATAGAGACTAATTTGATAGTTATTGCAAAGTTTCTCTCCTCTCATGAGTATGGGAAAGGAATGGCTCCATTTACAGCAGCGCTATTCTTTCTGTGCTCATTTCGCAAGATGATTTAGTTGTGAGGTAGGGGAAGACAATGATAATTTCCCCAACACAGAGAGTGCATTTTACTCGAGAGGATTGTCAAGTGGTTTTGGAAGTCATCGATAAAAGCTCTGGGATGATGCATGGGTTCTTTCTCCTGGCACCAACATCCTCTCAGGGCTTCTGTGGGTGGGTGCTGCCCAGCTCCAATGGGCGTGGGCAGATTTTGCCCCACTTTTAAAAAAAAGAGGGAGGGGGTCGTTCCATTGTTTGCAGTATTATCTGTTGTTTAAAAAAATAATAATCATAGAATCAAGTAAAAACAATAAAACATCAAACCATATAGCCTGGGTGCAGAGTGACATTAAGGTAGGTTGTAGGTGAACCTTTCATTCCAATGTAGATACATATGCAAAGTAAAAACCCTTAGGGGAAAGTGCACATGTAGCCTATAGGGGAAACTGCACATTTTTGGTCAATGTATCTTTTTAATGTTTCCAAAATTTTCTACAACTGAATTTGCATAAAATTCTGGGAAGTGCCAAACCTGGTCCACAAATCCATGGGATCTGTGCAACTCAGAAGATCCAGCCCACTGTGGAATCCATGGCTCAGATGTGAAGAACCATCTGAATCCCTTGCACCTTTCCTCTGACATGCCTACTTTTGATTCAGATGGTGATCCGAACCCTCTTCTCTCTGCCCAGTACTTTAACAGCTACATCGCCCTGGCTTTAGCTTCCTTTTGATAGAGCGTCTGCCGGCCCAGCTTTCCCATCTAAAATGAACAAAGCAAGAAACAGAAGGCGAGGACAGAGAAAATAAATAAGTTGCCCTCTTAACTTTCATTTTACCAATCTCAGCAGAGCAGCGTTGAGTCTATCTTGTCTTTGTTTTCTTTTTTACAGCAAGAAATCTGTCAGCAATCATTCCATTTACTTCTGTGCATCCTGCTGCCCGGCAGGCAGCTGAATCACTGTGACATTTGGCATACAGACAAGCAAAGCAAACAAAAGGTCACTGTGAGCATATCCGGTTAGGCTGGACTATTCTAGGATGCCAGTGGATATGCGACAAACTGGGAAAACATCTCTGGACACCTAGAGACTATGGAAAAGGGAGCATCACCAGGGTGAGTGAGACCCCCCAGCCTGTCTTTCTGCACTGCTTGGCCTGCCGGTTCCCACAAGCAGGATACGCGTTGCACAGCACCCTCCTGCCCAAGTCCCCCAGCAACTGTGTGCAGAGGCACATGGTGTCGTGTGTGAGTGCTCAGATGAGATTCCCAGGTGCACATGAGAGAATGATGGCTTAGACTCAGAGGAGGGGGAGTGAATAGTTGACCCAGTTGTGGCTCTGAGTTCTCACTCTGATATTGGAGTTGTTGAGGCTAGTGAGGCTCCGGCTGCCCAACTCCCCCCTGTGAGCAGGCCTGAGCCAGCTCTGGATCAAAACACTCCAAGAACAGCCACCGAGCCTCCTCCCACTTCTGATTGTGGGAAAGAAGCCAGTGGAGAACGGGCTGGGAAGGCGTTCTCAGGAGGAGAACTTGACACCCCAAGAGACATGAACACGTGGGCCCATCAACACACTCACTGGCTTGACCAATTGAATGGATCTTCTTCGATGGGAAGAGTGGCAGAGTGCCCACTTCCATGGTGTGCCCCCCTTCCTAAGCAGAGCTTTGGGTGACTAGGGCCAGAGTGAGAGGTCAACTTTCTACCTGGAGTACGTGTTTCAGAGTTTGTGAATACCTTGTAGCTGTATGGAAAAAAGACTCTTTTAATAACTATTTAAGTGTTTGCCTTCATTGGGAAGGGACGCCTAGCTCATGGCACATGCCCTTTGATACTGGAGAGCATGTCCAGTTTTGGGGGGTTAGATTTTAGAAGAAACTTTGAGGGACTGGAGCAAGTCTGAAGCAGAGAAGCCAAAAGGAGGAACCCTCTGGAAACCAGGTCCTGTGATGAGCATGGATAGGCCCAGTCCAGCCCTGGGTGCTTCCTCTGTTGTTTCCAGGACATAGCCTTTCCCTGGCTCTTAATCATCTGCTGGCTTCCCAGCTGCTTTTGAACATATGCCCCTACCACTTTCTGGCAGATTGAAATGCTTCCAAATGTCTTCCTGGAGCACCTTCTGGAGCAAAGGTGGCACTCTGCATGACCGTTCTGGGAAAACCTGTAAGAATTTTTCCTGAAAGGCACATGAGTTTAACAGGAAAATCAGCTAAGGCTCTGAAACAGCATGCTAGCAATAATCGGGCTGGAATCCGTCTTCCAAAGTGGCTTATTTAAGACCCCTGAACTCTTGCAAGCAACTTCAGAAGAAGGCTATCACCAAACCAGCAAAGCCGATCATGGGGGATGAAAGAAAAGAGGTAGGGGGACCATGCAGGAAGTGAAAGCAAATACCCGCTTCCTCTGCTTGGGCCACTCCAATTTGTAGTGCCCACGGTATGTCCCAGCATATCATGAATGCAGGAAAAATGAATCAAAAGGCTGAAGCGATGGCTGGGCATGTAATTGATGCAAATAGCTTGTTTAATGACTCTGCTAAAAGGAAGTGGCAAGCGCCTGTAATGCAAATGCTACCTTGGCCAGGAAACAAGGTATTAATTCAGAGCATAAGGGCACGGAAGAAAACATGCTGAAGGCATAGGACCGGGTATCAGCCAGTCCATTGCTCCTTCTCCCCCCCTCCCCCCTCCCCCGAACCTCTCTGGAATACTTCATTGTTCACAAGATAGGACACCTTTTAGCAGGTGCCAATGCATCTCTGTCTCATTGGCTTTGTGGCACTCTTGTGTTTAACAACATAGTTCTTGGTGTTGATTTAAGCAAATCTAAGCAAAGGAAGAGTCCTGCTGGGTCAGACCAGAGACCTTCCTAGCCCAGCATCCTGGTTCTCACAGGGGCCAACCAGAGATCTATGGGATGCCCCAAAGCAAGAGATGAAGGCGAATGCTGTCTCCAAATATTGTTCTGCCGTGACTGGTGTTGTGAGAGGCACTGCCCCGATCGTCAAGGGTGCATATGTCTACTGATAGACTCATCACTGATCAATTAGTCCTGATGGAAGCTGTCCAAGAAGATGGCCATCAATATATCATGTTTAATAAATTCTGTAGCTTAACTTAGCTGTGTAGGAGCACAGGCAGTCCCCAAATTATGAATGTCTGAGTACCTGTACTTACAAATGAAGTGCCATAAAGCTTATTATTTTGAAAAATACTTCAGGAAATCATCATTACCAGAAAGAGAAAGGAAGTGAAAGGGGAGAGAAGGAGGCCTCCACAGCATGCCTTCTTGCCCAGAAGGGAAAACCTCTGTTGTATTTCCTTGCTACAAAGAAGAGGCAGTGGTGAGTTTTGCTGTGTATGTGGGGCTGGACTAAAGATATTTGTGCCTTTTCCACTTTCACAAGGATCCTGCACCCCTGACCCCTGCAAATGTGGAGGGCTGACTACACACGATCCGACTTAGACACAAATTTGACTTGATTTTTCATTTTCTCCGAAACAGAACTTGTTCTTAACCTGGAGACTGCCAGTACTTATATTTATCTGTCCTGATAAACCCATCCTACCAATCTGGGATGCCCTCCAGGCTCTGATATTATGAGAAATGGAGAAAAGGTGTGGACAGCCTGCAAGCTTCTTTCCATTTCTAAAATTCTATGAGGCTCTTTCCAAGAATTGTGATGGAAAAGAAGAGGGAATTAGATGCTAAGAAAAGAGAGCATCAAAAGACCCCAAAGTGTTTGTGAATGCTGACAGACACCAAAATGGGACCCTACTTTTCGACACTCAGTGCAGAAACTGAATTAAGTTAAGAAGCTTTGGTTCAGACTTACTTCCTCCACTTATAATAAAATACGAGAATGGAACAAACATCCCCAAACCTCAAAGTGACACACAATCCAAAGAGAAGAAGCAACTATAAAGTGTGTCTCAAACACATTTCAATAGACATCCTTAAGTGCAAAAACATAAGTTTGACTAAAAGATAAAAATGCGTATTATCATGAAAGCAATCATTTCTTCTCACAGCCAGCCTCAGCTATTATCTGTTTAATCTTTTCTTCTTATTCTGTGCTCAAAAAGCAAAATTTCCCCAAACAATAAATTATCCTCAGTGAATCAGGTTTTAAGACCCATGTGTTTTTCTCTTCCCAAGCATAATTTAGAAACATCAGCATTATCTGCTGATAAGTGCAACCACTCAGTGTATTTATGGGTGATACATCCATAAGTAATGGTTCCGGTTTTGTCTGAACTGATTAAGCTTATTCATGGAAAGTTCAGCTGCCACTGCTAGGATCCTATAGACACATACTTGGAAATAATTTGACTCACCAACAAGAAAACATTTCTAGGACAGAGAAAAGTTCTTGTGTCCAAGCAGTTCTTCTCCCATCCCTTCCAAGCAGACCAAAGGAAAGCCCTTTTAACTAAAATACTTTATTACGCTAAAGCAGTCCAGGTAGGCTGGCTTTGTGATGCAAAAGAAGCATATTGCAGAAGTCAATCACAAAAGAAACAAACAAAATTAGAATTCTGGCCTTCCGAAGGAATGTGAAGGATATGAAGTTGATTCCAAACTGAATAACCCTCCTTCCTTCCAAAACCAAAAAGAGGAAACCACAACTTCAAGGTGGATCCTTCAGTTTTCAGGCCAATCACTTGGAGCATGTGACACTCCTCAACTGGATTGCCCTCTTCACTTGGTTTTCTCGAAACCCTTCAAATAGATGACTACCCTTTCTAGAAGAGGGCACCTGGCCACTGTAAGCACGGCTCTGTTGAAAGCCTTCTTCTGCCTCTTCCTGGCCAGGAGAATCCTACGACCTCCCCAGATGGACAGAGTGAGTTCAGAGCTAGCAGGTACTTCTCAGAGGTGTTGCAGCTCAAGACACAGGACAGACGCCACAGAACCCAACACCTTTTTTTGCTTGCTTGCTAGTTGCAAAGTCGTGTCCAACCCATCGCAACCCCATGGACAACATTCCTCCAGGCCTTCCTGTCCTCCACCATCCCCGGAGTCCACCTAAGCTCACGCCGACTGCTTCAATGACTCCCTCTATCCACCTCTTCCTCTGCCACCCCCTTCTTCTTTTGCCGTCAATTGTTCCCAGCATTAGACTCTTCTCCAGGGAGTCCTTCCTTCTCATTATGTGGCCGAAGTATTTGCGTTTCATAAAAAAAAGTGGACCTCTACTTGCAGTGATATAGCTCAGGATCCTTCCTCTGCCTTCTTCTACAGATGCAATTTGGCCTACCTGAGCATAATATTACAATTTTCCCCCAACAGGGGAATTTGCCCCTCATGATGCTCACATACTTTTGATATCTGCCAGGTGATTAAAGCTCTTTCTTTTTTCCACTTTCTATTTTTCCCCATAGAGAAAACACGAAAAAAAAAAAAGGATGGAGAAAGGTTTTGACAGCACAGCCTGCATAAAAAAACAGAAAACCTAGAATGTCTAGGTCATGATTTGTTTTCAAGCTTTTACAAATTAAACCTATGCAAGATTTATTTTGTGAGCTGATCTTCAAACAGCATTCAAGCTCAGCCTATCAATGAAGCATTACTTAGTCGAAATGATAAAAAAATGGGAAGAGAATTAATTTGTAATGTGATTCGGCCTCAGTTTCAGATGCCTAGCTCCAATTGCCTGTCTTGAGCTGAGCATTTGGAATTAAAATGTATTTAAAGCGCTGATTGATTCCTTTGTTATTTCTGCTTTCACCATTGGCATTGTACATCAGAACTGGGCATAGTTCGTTACCTGTGAGCCAAAATGGCTGACAGACAGAACATGAGGGGGTCACATCTTTCTCAAGAAGGAAGCCGAGAGAGTGGAAAATGGTGATTTTAAAAGAGCCAGCATCCCGAGAAAGCACAAGGAATCCAAGAAACCACCAAGAGAAGTGGGCAAGGCTGCCTAGGGAGTCCTCTGGGACAAGACTGGGATCACAGGGGGACAGGATTTGGGCCCTGGTCCTTTAGTTGACTTACGGGCTAAGATTCCTTGTATCTGATCCTGTCAAGATCACATCTGATGTGAATCTGCAGTGGATGCTGCTAATCGAAACCCCATGCCCATTGAGGATTTGGTTTCAAACACAAGTGGGCAAAAAGGAAGTCTTTTCCCACAAGTACAAAAACTTCCCTTACTTGTGAAGTGAGTGAGTGATGCCTAGGTCTCACACTCTGCCGGACCTCCTTCTCAAAACTGAAACTAATGAGCAAGAATAATTATCTGGCGTCATATAAGAGCAATGCTGTAATCTCAGGCAGGCACGAATTCGTACAGTTGCAAGCAAGGGGCTCTGTGGACATGAATAAGTAGGATTAAAAATGAAAACAAAAAACTACTCTCGAATCCCTTGACATTTAGCAGGAACCCAGGAGTCATGTTTGCATCTTCGTCAGGGTTCAAGACTGACTGTGCTGTGCATGAGGAATGAATACGCACAGATTGGAGCAAGCCCCCCTGTCCCCCTCTTAATCATTACATTCTAGTGTGCATTTCTTTGTGGGTAGAAAAAGCCAATTAGCTCTCCAGAATCTAATTTACTTTATATCCATCCACTCCAGCTTGGTTCCCGTATAAGATGAAACGTGTATATTGCAGGAAGATTATTTTAGCTAGTCTGTGAAGGATGCACCAGTATTAACTCAACTCACCAAAGGCAGGCAACGAAAAGCTACCAGGCACGATGGTAGGTTCCACACCCCAGAAAATGGCAGATGCAAACTGGGACAAAGGCGATCCGGAGACTGGAAAAAAGCCCTGTGAAGAGGGCAGGATGTGTTCCAGTGGAGCCAAGCTCAGGGAACCAAGATTTGGGATGCCAGGAAGTACTTCCTGACAGTTAGGACCCCGAGGGTATGGAAGGGGCTTCCACAGGAGGAGGTTGAAGCCCCAACGGTGAGGGTGTTCAAGAGCAGGCTGGACATGCACATGGCAGACAAGTCATGAGCGGAGGTGGCTGGAGTTGGGGGTGAGACTAGATGGCCTGGGAGACCCCTTCAGACTCACTCTGTTTCTGTGTTTCTAAAAGACAGAAAGAGTTGGGTTTGATTAGCCTTGAGAAGAGAGTAAGTGAATGGAGATATATCACTCTTCAAAAGCTTGAAAAGCTGTCAGAGAGAGGGGGTCAGGATCAGGCCCTGGATGAGACTAACAAACTGAGGCTCAATCCATACAAGTCTGAGATCTGGCAGTGGATCATTCCTCTGACTGTATGGAAGTGTTCAACCTTTTCTGGATGGGGTTGCAGGAGGAGGGTCCTAGCCTGGTGATGCTCCATGGCTTGTCTTGGTCACCTGAGGCGCATTCACTGACTGGTGGTCTTCCAGATCTCCCTTAAACAAGAGGCCACCACAACGAAACAGTTCTCTTCCACCATCAAACAGCTCTTGCCATTGGGAAATTCCTCTGAAGGTTTAGCTGGGATTGACCTCCCTACAGCCAGTGCTGCCTACCAGTTCTGCTCCTTGCTTCCAGTCTTCTACAGGCCAAATATGAAATTTGACAGGAAAAGGGGGTCATATGCAAGCCAGTGACATTCTTCCCCCACAAAAATCATCCCGGTTGGGATTTTCCTACAGTGTCTGATCTTTGGAAGCTCCTTACATAGAGTCAGACCCTTGGTCCATTTAGCCAGGTGTTGCCAACACTGACTGGCAGGTGCAGCTCTCCAGGGCTTCAGGCAGGAGTTTTTACAGCCCTACCTGGAGATGCTGGGGGTTGAACTCAGGACCATCTGCAGGCAAAGCGAGGAGACCCACCACCAAGTCACAACCTTCAGAGCATGGAGGCATGTCCCCTGGCTCCTGGAGAACCCACCCCTGGCTGTGCATGCCTGTAGGAGGACAACCCTGCTAAACAACAAACAGCAAATGTTCACCAACTCTGTGTTAGCTGCAGTGTGAAGGCACTGAGTAGACAGCCCGATAGCAGCATCCAAAGGAAAAGTGAGAATTCAATCGCGCCCTGATTTCACCGTGGTGAGTATGTTTTCCGTAGAGGCAGTGGTATGGTAGTCAAAAGGGCCATGCAGTAGCTTCCGCTGGACAGACTGCTTGTGTAGAAACTAAAGATGAGCAGCATACAAGGAAAGCCATCCCCTGCTTCTGACGGGTGGGATAATCATGCTTTTAAAAAGCCTGATTTGTATTTTATTTTCTCATGTGGCTTTCCATCTACTTTTCAGTGGGGGAACATTTTGGGAAATGAAAAACCCATTACCACCCACCTTGATTCAGAAACAGCTGGCAAACCAGAGGCTCAGCCTAACCAGGCAGAAGATGGGACCCCCGGCTGAACCGAATTTGCTTGGAGTCGTTATTTGCCTTCATCCCAAGGGCTGCAAAGGGCCCCCTAAATGCATATCCAATAAATACAAATCAGCACAAGAGGGTAAGAACTGCAGTGGACTTTCCTCTTTCTTTGTGGAGGTTGTTGTCGTTGTATTTTTTGAAAGGTTGCCTCTGGTGAACAGAGAAGCCAGCAAGGATGAAAGCTGATGTGAGGAACCCATGGCTTGTGAGTCACATGTGGCCTTGGGCACCCCCTAGGCAGCCTGTGAGTCCTCACCCACTTTCCCCTGCAGGAAAAAAGACCACTGCTCTAAGGTTGCTGCTAGCCGTGCCAGGATCTGCATCCGGATAGGGATCAATGAATGCTTTTGCCTCACCCTGGAGTAGCCAGGATCTGCGGGGAGGAACAGACCTTGGGCTCCCCCAAAGGTGTGTGTGTGTGTTCTGGTATACCCAAGAGGTTTCTATACCCAATAAGCTTTATGGCAAGGGCCATAATGTGGTTCTGAAAGGGATAATGCCTGCTATAGGAACTCCCTTTGCAAAAAATGAGGTGGGCCCCATGTTCTAAGCGTCTGAATTGAAACTGCCATTTTAATTTTCCACCCTGCTCCCACCTGGGGAGATGGTGGGGAAGGAATGACAGAATCCAGCCGGCTGGCCCTGCTGGCAGCAAGACTATCACCATGATCACTGCTGTGTAGTCCTGTAACAGTCAGACCCCAGAGGAGGAGGAGGTCTACGGGGGAGAAGTCGCGCAGCTGCTCCTCGCGCTTGGAGCCAGCCCTGGTCCTTAGGCAAGAGGGTCTTCCTGGTTGCCCCCTGCTGGGCTTGCAAGATGAAGGAGAAGAGATGCTAGAAATGTAAATACTGTAGCACCACCTACAGTAGCTACTTCTAAATTTGCTGCCATGCTCGTGCGGGAATCTCAACTAATTATGTATAAATAGGAACTCGCTTTTGCCCACTTTTTGCAATGCAGATGTCTGGCTACTCTGGAGTAGCTACTGGCCATCTGGCTACTCTAGAGCTCCCCCTTCGGGTGGACTCACCTCCTCCTTCCTTCCACCACTATCAATGCCTGTTCTCTTGCCCCATTCCTCTGGGTCCAGCACCTGCTCTCTTGCCCCATTCCTCTGGGTCCAGCACCTGCTCTCTTGCCCCATTCCTCTGGGTCCAGCACCTGTTCTCTTGCCCCATTCCTCTGGGTCCACTCCCATGGCCCCCACAGAGCCCCATGCTTCACTCACTGTGCAAGGCCAGGTCAAGTGGGAAGAGCAGATAGGAGGAGGAGGAGGCACAGCAGGTCCCAAAGACTGCCAATGGGCCTCTGGTGAAAGAGGGGCCTTGGCATCTGCCTGCCTGTGCCGCCCTCTGGCCCGGCCATGCCAGCAAGTGACCAAGGAAGCCCAGAGGGAAGCGACTGCTTTACGTGCATCAGTTCTGCAAACGCGTGTGTGTTAAAGAGCAAACAAAACGGCGTCTTACACATTTTCAGTGGGCTTTGATTTATAGTGTTTATGGCAACCAATATTAGATGACTATACACTGTAAAAGAATGTCAGCCCGGCATTACAATCATGGTGTTTCGCTCCATCGGTGTGATTTACAGGAAAGCGCATTCCTGCAGCCAGCCAGATAGAGACGCATTTCTTTCCTTTCGAGGAAATCTCACCTCGGTGCTTTGCTCAGGGATGATGGGACGTGTGCTGAAAAAGGGGACCAGGGTGTCTGTTCCACAGAGGCCAGTCTGGCGTAGCATTGGCCTTAGAAAGGGGAGATGAGAGCTGAGTTGCCCCTCCTTTTGCCTCACAGCTCAACATCACCCTGTGCAAGCTGCTTGGTGGGGCAAGAAGGCCAGTGGGAGGCAGATTGGGAGCTCAGTGGGGACTGCAGGCCAGTCAGACTCTCAGCCTCACCTTCCTATGGAGATAAAATGGAGGACAGGAGAATCTGGCAAGCTGCCTTGAGTTCCTTGCAGGAGGGGAAAGGGTGGTGGGTGCAAGTCTTTGACATTGGAGCCACCAAAGACCTTACACCAATGCATGGGGTGGGGTGACTTGGCTCAAGGGCTCCGGACAGCACAGGTGGGAGCACATCCTCCCAGTGCTGGCTGAGTCCCCCCTCTGTGTGTAGCACTTCTGTTACCTCCTCTGAAAAGAGCAGGGATTCCTCCAGAGGGTGAAGTTCCACCACCTGGAGGACTTCAGGGACGCCCCACAATCCAGCTGAGAGGCCACCACAGGCCAGGCCAGGCCTACAGAGAGGAGCTTCCCCATCTCTGCTGAAGAATCTTGCACTTACTGTGTTTCCCCATAAGCCACATGGGCAGCAGACCTCTGAATCCCACGCGGTCGTTTGAAGCTACTGTCTTTGTGTTTGGCGGAAGAGCTTTCCAGTTCCAGTTTGCCTTTTAATGCAAATACCCCAATAGCTTATGTGCAATCAGAGAAAGAGCAAGGAGAAGAAGGAGTGTTGAAATTGAATACATATTAAACACTTTAATTCAAAAAATGGAGAAAAGAACAAAGAAAACAACAAAGCAATCTTCCTGTTAAAGCCCAAATGCCTACTGGAATTCTTTTTTTAATGTTTTCACTTGTCCCAAAATAAAATCAAGGGAGAAAAACACTGACATACTTATATTCAAAAGACAGAGTCTTCCTCTGGAGGCAACGTGTCTGCAGCCACGACCAAAGGGCTCCCCCTGCTGTTTTGTGAGGTGCACTGCCACAAATGTATATGAGAGATCGCAAGCATAGTTGGGCAGGGGTTTAGAAGGCTGCCCGAACAAGGCTGCATCATTCCTGCCCATCTGCAAGTTAGGGCAAAATGCTGTGCCATGGAAGCCAGTGTGGCCAAGTGTTTAGAGTGGGACTGGGACTTGGAAGATCAGCAGCTCGTATCCACAAGAGCATCTAAGACCAGGCCAAGCCTTTAGGCCCAGGGCCAAATCGCCCCATCTAAAAGCCTACCTAATATGGCTGAAAGCTGAAATACCTCTGAGATGGCTTATTTACCAAAAGGAGCAAGGATTCTTGCTCCTTTTGGCCTTCATTTCCACCCACAGGTGGAATAAGCCCCTGAAGAGCTTCTTGGAAAGGGGCAAAAGGCTGAGAAAGGTTCAGCGCCCTGCTCTAAGGGCACAAGGGAAGACTTGTCTTCCCCTCACAGCTTCAGCAGAGAGCCAGGGGCTCAGGGCAGGAGCTTGGCTGAGGAAGTTCCTTGCAACAAGGGCCTCTCCTTCGCCCTGATGGGGCTTCGACAGAATTTTAAATACATTAAAAGCTGCCTCAAGGTCATTGGTTAGAATGCTGAGAGGGGGAGTGAAGCTCTTGGATGGATGGGTGGACCAACCCTTGAAACTTCATGCCATTAAAAAGAAACCCTGTCATGTAAACTCAGAAGCAGATCCCACTGGGTTCAGAGTTGCTCACTTTGAGTTATAGGATGCTGGCCTTAAATGGTCAGATGCCCTGAGCGAGTGGTGCCCATGTGAATGGGGTATCACACCATGTCAATCCATCAATCTTTCAACTTATTCTATGGTCAAAACGCTTCATCGTTGCACCGACTGGGCCATTTCGCTGTCTTTCCTGATGTTCAGCCCAGATGTGCCATTCCATAGCTGATGATGGGAAAGGCATCTCCTCCTGGAGGTTTCAAGCAGAATTCGGACAGCCGTCTCTTGGGGGCTGTCCCAAGGTGGATGGGGAGAGTTGGACCAGATAACTTACAAGAGCCACTCCAACCACAAGCCTCTCATATTCTCTCCCACCCCTTCAGTGGTTTGCATTAGAAAGGATGAAGAAGGGAAGCTCGGAATATCATGACAATGTCAACAGCTTCCAGCTGAGGACAACAAAGCACAAAGCATTTGCTTCCTCTGAAAACTAAATCATGACGGTGGGGCAGGGGTGAAGGAAGAGACGCTCGCTTGTCAACATCACTAGCAAACAGCATTTGCACAAGAAACAGCAGCCGGGAGATTCTTCCTCAAATAAATATTCAAAAGAGTTTAATTGACAAAGTCATCCCCTTTTAGAGGAGGGAGAAGAGTGCCAGCCACCAAGCAGGTGAAAGCAATTAATACTTACATCAAACCTTTGCTGAAGACTGAAACAATGGCTCCCCACTCACAAAAATAACCCATCCCTGACTTGCAATAAAGAAATAGTAAATTACCATGATCAGCAATTCATGACAACAGAGTTGCTTAAGGTGAAGAAGAAGCATCCCACAGGAAATGAAAGACAGACAGACAGACGTCAGACAGACAGACCGACTGACCAACCTCTTTTGGAAGTGTGGAAAACAGATCTCTTTGGGAGGCCATTAATTAAGAAATTATGAGTGGGTTTATTGATTCACCGATGGAATCAATCTATCAATCCTTCCATTTAGTTGACTCTTTGCTTGCTGTGCAACTGATTCATCGATTAATTAAATCAAAATCACTTTGCACACTTCCAAAAAATAAAAAAGGAAAGGAAGTCCCCTCCCCTCCTCCCCCGTGCAGCCATGAGTTACCAATTGCTACATCACGCCTCCATTTTCTGGGGATTTCTAACTCTTAACACGCATTTTTAATGAAAGTTCTCACAAAATGGCCATATAATGCATGCATTTCATCTATAGTTTGTATTTCTAAATAAGTTTTCTCAGGGGGAAAGAGAACATTTCAAAGGCATTTTGACATGTTTTCTGAGCCATGCCTTGTCCTGCAAAATATAAAAAGTGTAAAAGCTGAAGGACAGTAACCTTTGGAGCCACATGTTATTCCAGGGGTGTGGATTCAAGTCATCCACATTAGAATTTGCACTGTTAGGGTTCCTCATACACCTCCACCTATGAACCATTCCTATTTAGCAGGAGATGCAGAGAGCGGAATCTGGGACCTTTGCATGAAAGGCAGGTGCTTTGTCATGAAGATACAAGCCTTTTGCAAGCTGATTAGAGAAGACCCCCTGCCCCACTCCCTGTTATTTGGCTTCTTGTTAGTCAACACAATGGAGAGCTTGGCTTTCGCCACAGAAACCTGTGGTCAGGTTGCATGTTGACTTGTTTCACAACTCATTGGGTCATCTCTCTCTCACTCACTCCCTTTTCCAGATCAGACTCATTTGAATTAAACCAAGTGGGCTGTTGTCCCTGGGAGAATATTAGGTAAGGTGTCTCCATCAAGGAAAGGGATGATAAATATTTGGACCAGCTGGGAAGAACTTATCCCCCCTTCTCTCACTGTGTTTGCAAAAATTAACGGAAGTTTGTAAATAATAATAAGAATAATAATGGAAATCTTCCCACCCACTCAAGTTCCTTTTGCAGATAAGTATCATATCAGATATTACAAGCAGGCAAGAGTTGATAAAAGATTGAGCAGCCACATCCATCAATGACTGATTTGATCCTCCGTGTGACAAGCTGCACAATGTAGAAGGGAAAACACAGGTGTTTCTTGCGAGCTCATATTTTTTAATCAGGCAGCTGTGAAGGAGAAGAACATGCTTCCAGGAACCCCGCATGCCTACGTGCAGAGAGTCAGGACTGGGGACTTTCCGATCCGCAATTTGCCACTCCCATTTGTGACTCCAGGGGCACCAAGCGCAACAACCTGATCATGAGTTGCTTTCCGGTGCAGGTCCATCCCACGCCTCCAGCAGCACAAAGCTCAGTCCTGGAGTGGAAAGGGTGAATGTGAATGGGAGGAAGTGGAACTGGTCCCAAGCCAACTTCTCTGGCAATGTAACATCGTACTTCACCCTTCCTCAGCGAGAATGGAGTCATGCACCCAAAGGAGATAGCTTCTCCTGCTGTTGCACTGTCCTGGAGATCAGACTGACCTGCTGGCAGGACTCTGGGAGGGTCCAACAGGGGGACCCAGAAGTCATGAGGGGATGCGATCCAGATCAAAAGGCAAGGAGGGAAGCAGGATCTCTGAGCAAGCCAAAAGAGCCAGGAAAGATGCTATTATGCCTCTTCAGGAAGAAACCCTTCTTCCATTTTCTTCATCTTTGTCTTCATTGTCTTTCCATTTGTGTTTGTCTTCTGCCACTGCTGCCTCTGCTTCTTCCAGCATTTCTAAAGCTGCAAAACTGCTCCAAGAACTGGAGTGAGGGGTGCATGCATGATGTGACAGGTGCCAGCCCACCGGGTCTGCCATAGAAGAGAACTGTTGAAGTGAAAGGCACCTCAAAGGAAATTGAGTCCAGCACCACCCCTGCTGATGCAGGAAACCCAATTCTGCTGCTGCCTGGGAGCCGGTGAGTGTTCCTCAGCTGGTTCCACAAAACCTGACGGAACTGTCATTTCCCCGGAGCTCAGACCGAGAGAAGAAAAGGCACATCAGCAGGGTGCTTCCAGACTGGCCAACCTGTTTGATAAATATTACATCTCTCTCACACACACATTCTGCCTTAGTTGAGATGAATAGACTCTGCCCCCCCCCCCACCAAGTTATACTGGAAGAGCTTCTCCAGTGTGCAAGTTTCCTGTTGAATGTTGGGTCAGGCTGACCAAGACTGAAGCTGTAGGTGTGAAGAATAAAATCAAAAACAAATTCATTAGCAACTCTTGTTTTCTTAGGGTGGACAATTTTTGGCTGAGCAGAGTGGAAATGTGTGCCTCAGTCGAAATAGAAGCTTGATTTAAAAGCAAGAATGGATCACTAAGAAAACCTGGCAAGGTCCTTTCAATTTTAAATGCTTTGTTGTTTCACAGCAGGCAAAACTGCTGGGATAAATGACATCGATAGCTTTTCAACAGGCTGTGTCTCTGATCAGGGCTGCACTGTGACACACACAGACACACAGACCCCACAGTTAAACATCAATATGTGCATTTTTCCAAAGTTTACAATTAAAGTTTGCACACCAAGATATTATAGAAGAGCAAACAGACACACAACGATATGCATATTATAAAGGATCATGCATAAGAATTCTTTATGTTACAGGAAATTGGATATCCCTTGGATGTGTAGAAAATGTTTACCTGGAGGAAGTCAGTGGCATCTGACATAGCTAGGTCTGAGCAATGAAAATTCACTTTAGGTAGAACACTTAAGAAAGGGCAGGCCAACCTGTGTCAGGCAATCCAAAAGAGCCAGGAAAAATGCTATTATGCTTCTTCAGGAAAGCAGAGCAGGGATGCTAGGCTAAGTAAATGAAGACACCCTTTGTGTAAAAGACAACTGAAGCAGGACCACAGATAGCTCAAGGGGAACAGGCACTCCACTCCCATATTCTTACTAGAATCATAGGAAGATGTTGTCTCAGCAGCAAGCTAAAGCCATTTTAAGCCTCATCGGTCAGCTCCACTCCCTCTGGAGGGACAGCTTGAGGCTCTCATCTGATTTTGTAGTCTTAAACATTCATGAGGTCGGGCAGATGGAGTTTTAACAAGGAGGATGATATTTCCTGGGCTGGGTGGGACATATTCAATACATGACTGTCCCCCACTGTCATGGGAAGGAAGTGGTGGGGAGGAAGCTAACTGCAGAACTCTCTGGAGCAAAGAACTGCAGAAACTGAACTTTTTACTGGAAAAGATTTCTTATTGAAATGTTGGTTTATGGAAGCTTTTCTGTCCAGGGTCAACAGGAGTGAGTGGACTTGTATCTAGGGTTGTCATATAATCAGTGCTATTGGTGGTGAGAACAAAAGTTCAAATTGGTCCGTATCCTTACCAGATACTAATGATTGTAAAAGTGTTTTTGGTGGTAGGAATGCTGTGGGAATCTTCTTCCATTGCTGGTGCTCTGATTAGAAGAAAGAAGTCCATCTGTTCCAGAGGCCCCCACAAGTGGAAGTCCCTTCAAGACAGTGAATAGCTGCTGTGCCTTGTTCTCCAAGCGTCCGGTTAGCATATTATTTTCTAGGAAAAAGCACCGGAGTTTAAGGGTGAACTTAAAACAGCTGACCAATCTTCTCTTCCTGCCCTACTTGTGGGCTTCATGGTTGGCCTTCAGGGTGGACAGCAGGGCTTTTTCTGATGTTCTCATACATTGTTTTATATCCCTTGCCTCTGATTATATTTTATTTTGTTGCATGTGGAAAACATGGTAGTGGAGAAAATAGACTTTTGGTCTGAGCAAGCAGAGCTCTTCTGTTCTTCTAATTTTTACTGCATGTTTATCTTTTGACCTGGTTTTAATGGCCTCCGGGATGAGACCAGTTAGAAATGAAATGTATAAGCAAAAGTCACACCACATAACAAGCTGCAGATCCCCTCCCTTGGGTTTTACTTTGGCTGTCAGCTTCATGGCATGCTGTCAAGCTGCCTTATAAGATACCACCTTTTCACTCATTGCACAAGTGAAGCAGAAAACAATTACTGCCATAAACTGTGTGCCCTCCTTCTCTCCCCTCTACAGATCATCTAAAGATCTGAGGACCATTTGCTGGGATGGAGTCTTAGTCATACTGGGTGCTTGGAAATCTGCACTGTTTCCATGTTAGACCCATCTGGCCTTCTTTCCAGTACATAATGTTTGACCCAAGGGCCATTTGGAACAGTGATAATCTTCAGTATCACCAACCTCAATGATTTTTTGTAGCAATAAGAGGGAGATCAAAGCACAATAACCAAGCGGATCTCTTTAATCCCTCTTACTGCAAAGCTCAGCCTAATCGTAAGGTACGTGTGTGTGTGTGTGTGTGTGTGTGTGTGTGTGTGTGTGTGAGAGAGAGAGAGAGAGAGAGAGAATTCTCTCAAAATCTGCATTTTAACTGTATTTAATATTGGAAGCTTAGAGCAAGATGCAACACTTTTCTGCTAGGATGAGATTTCTCTGGTACAAATCCCTGTTCCTTTTGATGATCTGGGAGAGACAACAAACAGGAAAAGAAGAGATCATGTGGTGGGAGAGGAGGGAATCAAAGATGATAATTAAGGAAACAGCCCTAACCCCTGTGGATGGGTAGCTGAGGGGGTTTGGATGCATGAGTGGAGATGAGCTCTGCTTCGGGTGGTGTGCCTGTTATAACTGCCCTCAGACACACAGGCTGCTATCTTCCACTGGCAATGTTTCTGAGTATTCTGGTGGCAAGAAAAGAATGGCTGTGGATTCACCTTGTCCATCTGGCACATCATCTGACTGGATGTGAAACCTACACGAGCCTTAAGCTTGTGTCCACATTTTCCCTTTCATTGAATTCAATGGAATGGATTAAAAAATGTGGGGGAAAGCCAAAAAAAAATCCAGCTCAGTCTTCTCTGGTCACTGTGACTAATAAAATGCTGTGTGCAATAGACACATTCTTTATTAGATTTGTATAAAAGTCACCCACTAGTTTCCCTTCACCTTCAGCCTGTGTCATTTTGAAGCCTAGCATTGGTTGTCTTTGGGGTAATTTTATGACCCCAAACATATTTACTTCAGGCAAGGCAAATGTTGCCCATTGAAGGCCTCTGTTTGACTGAATGGTTCCCAAAGGAGGCTTCCATCTTGTATAGTATGGTTTTTTGATTTCAGCAAGTATGGGCAATTTAAAACTTATTATTTCCTGCAGCAATGCATAATAGTAACATTTACGCAACAAGGGTTAACCTATTAACGTGTGTGTATTGCATTGCATTGTATTATATATTATAAATATATGCATTTAAAATATATTTCATATAAAATCAATGGGCGTTAACATGATCTACCATTGTTTTTAGTATGTGCTATCACAAATTTGTCTCTCCCCTACTCCCAATACTGTGACTTGATAAAAGAAAGAAATAATAAATATATAAATAAATAAAATTAAACTCAACACTCACTGCATTAGGAAATCATGCAATGAAATAACCATGTAACCCTTGGAGTGGTTTAAAAGCTTTTTGCATTATGTAATTAACTACACATTAGCACACAGCAATTTTAATGCACCAACTTTCTGACATATCAGAAATACACCGGCCTGGATAACTTTATGGGTGAACTGAGGGAAAGCTGACATGAACTCCACAAAATCCTGACGTGATCGTTCCATTTTCTAAGTAGCTGTCAGGGGGCATTTGGGAGGGAATGGGCACTTAATGCATTACAGGATGATACCAAGGTGCAATAAATGATTGATCAATGACTTGGTGTGTCAACAGGATCATACTGACACAAATGTTGAGGTGCAGAGAAGGAGATGGCGAGGTCCCCGTCTGGAGGCTGCTGCGTTTGTCACACTCATATTCCTCTGGAACCAGTGAGAAAAGTTGGATTTCATTTTTGCTCGCTAGACACACCAGCTTCCCCCATTTGAAGCTCAGAATGTGAGCATGAATGCATGGGCACATCCACCACTTTTCCCCCTATCGTCAAAGCTCACATTTTGCTTGATCCAGATTCACAGATCCACTTGCACGACTTTTCTGATTGGCCTGCTTTATTTAAGCACATGGACCCACATAAGGAGATTTCCACAAACTTGGGAGATTATCACAAATCTCCTCTTTGATTGCCAGTTGATTTTTGCAAATGTCCTGTTCACACAGAGTGAGCAGTGATCTTTCCTTGCATTCTGAGATGCCCTTTTGGCATATTTAACTTGCAAGAATTTTAATGTGCTTACCTGATTTCTTCATGGAGTTCATTGCTCTTCCCTTGACCTCTCTTTTTACCCCACTTACCCCATGAAGCTCCTTTTTCAAACCCATATTTTTTTTCTCACAGGACTTCATGACTGGAAAGAATCCAGCTCTTAGAAAAATAACTACAATTAGCAGTTTGGAGTGGAAAAACACACAGGATGAAAAACACCTTAGAAATCTAGGCTGGGTTTTCACTCAGACCTGATCACCCACTTTAAAGAAGATTAGAATGCCTTCAGGAGAATCCCTCAACCAACTTGACTTGCGTTCCATAAGGAAGACTTGATGGCATTTGCCAACAGCGTGCTTACAAACTGAGTATCATGAGCAAACATTTTCTCAAGTTTGTAGAAAGCTATTTCTGTTTCATTTAAAAACAACACACATATGGCTGCCATTTGGTCGGAGAGAAGCAGTGCACAGTCTAAACAAGAAAACACTACAATAACCAAAGAGGAAACCTGTCTTAAGATTATTGTAAATTCATGCAATATGATGTCCTAGCTATGGTGTTTTGCTCTGATTAGCTGTCATATCAGAAGCAGCGACAATACAAAGAAAACAGAGTCAAACAACAAGAACAATAAACTAGCCATGAATGTTGGGTTTGCAAAATTAATCCAGATGGAATGCCCATCTAAAGAAGGTGTTATTTGCCAGCTGCAAACTAGGAGGAAAAGCATTAGATGTTCTTTTTAGAAGAAAATGTTTCAAAGGGGAAGAAACCATCACCAAAAAGGCCCTGTCCTGAGTTCCCATTCTGTATCATATGCTGGTGGGACTAGAAGGTTTCTCTAGAAGATCTCAACCAGTAAGCAGATAAATGTGGGAACAGGCAGTTTTCCAACTATCCTGGGACCAAGATATGGCTTTAAGGATAGAATTCCAGCTCTGAGTTCCTGTGACCTTGGTGTTGGAACATGGAACATGAAAACAAAACTACTTCCATAATCGTGAGGGAATATCATGTCACCACTCTGGAACACCACCAACTTCTGGGCTGTTTTTTCAATTTCAGATCTCCACAAAACCCTCCTCATTAGAAGGTTTTTGTGATTCGAACCTTCACCCCATCCATACCTTCTCCACCCAAATCAGGACTTCTAAAGCAGGTAAGCCAACAAGCTCCATCTCAAAGGAATCACACTTTTAAATTGCTCCAGTCATGACAAACTGACAGAAGTCAGTAAATTCCATGTGAAGGCTGACACTTTGGTCATAAATCCTTCACTCATTAAGGGGAATTGGAAGGGAGAAGACATCTCCTTTGGAGAGGCAAATGCAGCGTCAACCATCATGAACCTTTGCATCTTCTTACAGACAGTAAAGGACGAGGGTACCAGCATTTTCCCACGGGGTAATTTATGCGAGACATTTTGCTGCCAGAGGCAAAGGGCAGAAAGGAAGCTAGCTTTGACTGAGTGAGGCATATAGCACGACGAGGGATGGACTGCCCTGTCAATTTCTCTCCCTTTCTAATGTTTCCAGTCTGAAATCCTGTTTATCCTAAACTGAGATTTTACAACTCAACTGTTGCAAACCACCTTTGGCTACGGGGCAGCATGAAAATGAAATTTGGTGAAATAAAAATAGATATTGGCCTGCTTCTCAAAAGGTTTGGATGACAATCCATACATATTTTTGTGCACGTTGTCCCCTAAATACATGCATATTTGTAGCAATTTTGGGCTAATTTAAATATATGGGATTTCTCTCTGCCTTTTCCCAGCACACTTTTGTGTTTTGTTTGTTTATAAAAAATCATCAGAGAACTTTGATTGAAAAAGTCAGAGATGGGCAGATTTCAAAATTAACTGCTCTCTGGTTTGCACAGTTGTTTGAAAGTGCCAATTTAGGTATGTTGGCATGAAAAGCCAAGCCGAACAGACTTCTCTTATTCTGAATGATGGCCAACCCCACAGAAATGCCAGCCCTGCAATCCTCAGCCATGGCATTGCCCAAAATCTGAAGGCAGCCTTCAGTAATCAAGATGGACACTTTTTTATTGCTTTGTTATTCTGTCTCCACATCTTTAAATCTGAATTGACTCTAATTCTCCAGTCTAGCGGGATGAGGAAAATACCATGCATAGCTTCTGAGTAGCACCGAGAAATTCCTGCCTAGATTCACCTACCCCACCATCCTGAATTGCTTTGACACAGCAATAGCTGTAAGTTAAAGCAAAAGACCTGGCCATATGCATCAAGGAACTGTATGCATTTACTGTACTACCCTGTAATTCCCCTGTGCGGAGCTTATGTGTCTACAGCTCTGCGTAAGCACTATGTACACTGCCAAAGGGGGATGTATAGTTAAAGCCCCCACTTGCTTGCTTCCTTTAGCTGTTTCCCGATTTTCTTTTAAAGCTCTCTTATGCCGTGCATGCAAAAACCCATCTTGGTGCTCACCACATTTCAGTATTATGGCCTTTTCTGCATTGCATTTTCTTCTGCCTGAAATGTGTGTGATTTGGATACAATGGGGAAGAAATGAATAACTTGCTCAGCTTTCCATAGTCACAAACACATTTGTCACAATAATTCAGGGTTTTCCCCCTAAGTTATGGGAGAGTGTCAGGATGGTGTTTTCCTTGTTACTCCAGGGGAGTGCCTATTTTCATATTTTTCCATATAAAATGTGTGTGTACAGTGTGTGTATAGTGTCTTGAAGGTTGGTAATATGAGAGAGAAAGACTGGACGAAGGAACACTATGTTCTCTATATAGATTGAACTTTCAATGGGCAAGTGGTGGGCAGTGGGCAGAGCACACACAAGCTGACAATTCTCTTCTATTGCAACCACAGAGCTCTCCATGGTTCTGACCATGATAAAGCTCTTTACTGGGTGGGATCATGGTGGAAAATGGACAAGGGTTCTGTGTGGTCTGCAAAAGGTAGGCTAACTCTAAAGAGAGAGGGATTTGATGATTTTCCATTAAGTACCGTATTTTTTGCTCTATAAGACTCACTTTTTCCTCCCTCAAAAGTAAGGGGAAATGCCTGTGCATCTTATAGAGCGAATATGTGTGTGTAGTAAGTCTACACACTGTAGTAAGTCAGATGTGCAGCCCATGGGGAAGTGATGGGGATGTGCCTGTGATTATGTGCCCATTTGATTCAGAATATTTTTTTTTCTTGTTTTCCTCCTTTAAAAACTAGGTGCGTCTTATGGTCAGGTGCGTCTTACAGAGCAAAAAATACGGTAAGTTCAGCAAATGCTTTCCTTGAATAGTGGAAGAAAACAATGTAACTTTACCCTCAAAGACTGAGACACAGGGCCAAAAGTTGGTACCCACCAGGTCCAGATTCTATATTTCGTGCTTGGACATGTGAACTTGCCTTATCCTGGGTTAGATAATTGGTCCATGTAGTCTGGTATTATCTGCTCCAACTATCTGCCACTCTGAGTCACCAGTGGGTCATTACATCTGACCTACGATCTTTGAACCTTAAGGTGAGATCCTGGCATCTCCTGCCTGTGTTTCTCCACCAAGCAATGCCCTCTTCCCATAGTTTGAATCCTAGCTTGCACACCCCAGCTATTTTGAAGAGTGCAAGGGTTCCCCTTCCAGATTCCTCAAATTGGAAATTTCCCCTAAGTTAGACAAACTCTGCAGCAAGACTAGTGTCAAGGGTTGGCATGGTTGGGTGTCTTGTTCCTCCACTGTTCCACTACTTGTTTCCTTGCTCCTAGTTCAGGGTCAGGCAGCAGTGGCAGTGACAAGAAAGAGCAGTAGGAACTTGCCTGCTTGCTGCCTGACTCTGCTTGTCAAGCAAGCAAGTGGTGATATTGATGAGAGGTTGAGAATGAAGAGGAGGTGGTAAGAAGGTTGACCCACTGTGGGAGAGTCCTCATTGAGAGGGTCTCCCCCAAAGTCTTCTGAAACTTGGAGCTGGCACTGACCTCCAGGCATGGACTTTGGCAGAGTGATACACATGGGTCAGACTGAGACACTTTGCCTTTCCAAAATCATATGAAGGTTGGTGTGCTAAGTTAGGTGACCATTCCAAGGATGAGCAATTCTGTCACACAGGATGGTGACAGTCCGTTTGATTAGTCGTATGTTTTCTCCTTCTCACTCCTTCACCTGTCATGCTCCTAACAGAGCCTTTGCAGCAAAGACCTCAGTGACAGTCAGAGCAGGGAAATGGAGGTATGCCAAGAACTCAAGGGAAAGAATCACTGACGTGTTTTCATCTCTTAGAAAAAGAGCTTCAGATGTTCCCTGGAGTCACTTGCTCCCCAGATTACATCAGAGAAAGCTGAATCTTCAGAAAATCATGTCATAACCTATACATTTTTCAGGAGCCTGTATACTTATTATGTCTCCAAGAGTTGTGCAACATTGGAAAAAAAAGTTATATTTTCAAACACTTCCTAAGTCAAACCCACCCAGGTTAGGTCAAGCATTCTTTCTGTATGCTGGTGGAGTGTATATATATGGAGCAGGGGTGGACAACTTGTAGCTCTCTGGGTGTCTTGATCTAGGTTGTCACATTCTCTGGCTGTGGTTTCCCCTCTCCTTTGGCTCAGAGGAGAACTCAGTGGGGACTTCTTCCAGGAACCTGTTGGCTGCAGCTCCTGGACCCAGACAATACACTTCCAATACAATCCTCACTACTTGCATACTGTAGGATCCCATAAATGGAGAATCCTACAATGGTCCTCTTAGAAGCAGCTGATCAGGGAGCAGTGAGATTACGGCAGAGGTTTCAAAAGTCCTCTACATGTTGCTGAGACAACAGCTCTTCCTAAGTGAGTCTCACGAAGCAGAGATCTGTCCAGGGTTCTGACAGATCCTGCCCTGCCCTCTTGCATAACCTTACTTGACTCTGCCTCACCCTTCCAGTAGGAGCAACTGGTTCAGTTTGGTTCTGCGAATCTTGAGCTATGGAAGGCAGAAGAGGCCTTCGGTGGACCTCTTCACCAGCCGTTAATTTGCCCAAACTAGGATCCACCACTGCATATACTCAGAGGAAAAGTAAATGGAGGCTTACACATATCTTTCTTTTCTTTGCTTCCAAAGTTTAAAAGGGCAGTTGAAGAGATGTGAACAGCAAGAATGAAGAATTGGGGCCAGGGTGCTCTCAGGGGGAGCTCCCAGTTGGGCTATGGGCCTTGGTAGCTGCCCAGTTATGCTGCTCCTTGATGCTGGCTCCTTTTCTCAGTGCTAGTTTTCAAGTAAATATGGAAGTTAGAGAAGAATCTTCACACACTTCACCAAATCTGTTTACACTCATGGAATGGTGCTCATAAATGGATCACCTTGAAGTGACTAATAACCCATATTAAAGATGAATAAACCCTTTGCACATAAATATGTGCCTCCCATAATCCAAAGAAAAGATGTGTTTTTAATAACTTGCAGCTCAGATCTTTCATCAACTAAGATAGATTCTCCAGGGCAAAATGTAGAGGGAAGAATAATTGTTCACAGGCTGTGTTTCCTGTTCTGAGATGCTCTTGTTACATTCTTGAGCTGTTATTAACTGTGATTTTCTATAAAATGGCTTATGGGCATTGTCCCCACAACCCAGTAATATGTGTTTGGCACAGGATAGAGCACAGAAGCTCGTTCATGTTATCTGAAAATTACATTACTGTGTATTGTGATCTCAAAAGCCTAAGATCCATCAAAAATAATTATTAAAAATTGTATCTCAGGTGGGGAACTGGCCTGTGTGCATTTCAAAGGGCTTCTCAGTTTAGAATCCCCCTGCATTTTGAAATGAACCCAAGGTTCAACTGGGAGCCAGTGTGACACAGTGGCTAATGAGGAGAGCCAGGTTCCAGTCCCCACCCAGTCACAAAGCCTTCGGGTGACTTTGGACCAGTCAATGATGCTCAGTCTAACAGACTCATAGGGTTGTTGTGAAGAACAAATGGAGAGGAGGACCACCCTGTAGGCTATCTTGAGTTCCTCACAAGAGGAGAAAAAGTAGGACAGAAATATAATGTAGCAACAACAAAAACCAGAAGCAACAGGAGAGGACAGAAGATTCTCCTGGTTCTCTCAATGGCTTACCGTACCATTGACCATGGGACACTTCTGGGGCAATTGTCCATTCTGGGAGTGGGGGTTCTTCATTGCAGTGGTTCTACTATTACTTGGAGGGCCATCTCCAGATGATGGTGCTTTAGGAATATTGAATATTGTCCAACCCCTTGGATTCTCCAGCTTGGAGGATCAGTTGTTCTCTGCTGGATGTGTTCCATGCTGCCAATGCCCTTCATGGAGTGCCCATGGTTCTGCAATGTCCGTGAAGGCTCTCAGTGCAGCTACCTGTATCCAGGGAATTACTTGGACAAAGAGTTGCTATATTCACCCACATTGACCTTTGTAACATTCACTCATGTCCTAACTCAAGACTTCATGTCACTTTTATTGCTCAAAGGACCAGGACAGTCTAATTTCTTTCCCTTTTTGGATACCCTTGCCAGAGAGTAAAAATATGATTTTATGGTAAGCAATCCCAGCTCCATGCTCCATTTTCAATGCCACGATAAAAAACCAAGACAAGAGCAAATGAAATTAAGTCATAAATCAGGACAACTTGAGAAGGTTACCTGAGTGCTCAATGCCAAGATAGACAATGAGATACATAGGAGGGGGAGGGGGGCTGGTTTTAGGACTGAATAATGACAAATAGAAGGAGAAATTGACTTTAAAAAACGCTGCATCTTTTAATAGCAGAATGTTTCATGTGAACTCAGGAAATGTAAGTGTATATATTGCAAAGAAACCTCCATTCATTGATCGAAGAGATTGATTGATCCAATGGAAGGGATCTCCTTAAGGAATTATGCATTTCCTAAAATGCAGCATCTTCAACAAAATTCCAAGTGGAAGTCATGCAAAAATGGTCGGATCCACATAAGGATACTTCTGCTTGATCAGACTAAAACCGTGGCAGGCAACTTGTGACTGTCCAGAGTTTTGGTAGTTTACCTACAGTTTGTCCACTCTTGGTTGAAGGCTCCATGTTTAGGCCCATATGCTAGATCAAACCAAAGGTCCATCTAGTCAAGTCTGTTGGATCATAGAAGGCCTACCTAGTCCAATACCTCACTCCCTTCAGGGTTCTCCAACAGGCCATTGGGAAGCCCCCCCCCCCAGTAGGGAATGAGGCCACTGGCCTGCCACCTTGCTTCTTCCAAGCAATGGGTGATGGGAGTGAAAGGGGAGGAGCTAGATCCCCCCAGACAATGAAGAAAAGAAGCAAACATCATCGTGCCTTCAACAAAACATGCTCGTTTGCTGGTTAACTTAATTACCAGAAGGCCAAAATTTATTTTTCTAGATTTTGTCTAATTAAAATTAAATATCAGCCAGATGGGTTTTAGATATTCCACAAGCAGTTTATTGACTATTTAAAAAATCTAGGCCTGGGTAGAGTAAACATAACTTTGAGAGGTTTGCAGGGAAACCAACAAATGGCTTTGCCAGACAATTTCCTTTGGACAAGAACTTGGTAATAAAATATTGTAATGAGATAACCAAAACAATTAGCAATGACAGTTGTCCTTTCAGACCGATGATGTGACAGATATGTGTCCTCAGGGCAATATTTGGTCACTCAACAAAAAAGAATGAACGTGTAGTTGGAAGGTCTTCAATCTAGAGAACATCTGGCTGCTGCTTGTGAAGACATCAGAAAGAGCAACCTTGCTGCAATTGTCCATGTAGTCCTATCGACATTCTTTTTATGCAAACTGGAAAAAACTGATGCATAGAAGCACATGCATGCGTGAGCAAGCAGTATATGTGTGATGACTTGCAAACGCTTTCCATGCAGAGTTTTACTGCTCTGTTGGAGGAAGCACGTGTGTAGACTGCTGGAACAACGCAAAACTCAACTGCCTGAGGTGAGGGTGTCACCCTGCATCCCTGGAGAGCTGTCCCTGTTACTTATGCTCGGTATGTATTCATCTGGAGTTCACTACACAAATAGGTGGAGGGCGTATTTATGGAATGCATTCATACATCCTGTTGGTGTTATGAACTCATAAGAGGTCATAGAATTACAGGGGTGAACGGCACCATCTTAAGCTCTTTCCCATCAGCCATATACTCCAGTGCTTACCCTACACGGAGATGTCACCACATGGGCATCATATCCAGCCCTTACAAGCAACCACTAGAATGTGCAGTGGGATTGGGGAAGCATAGCAATACAGGAGAACCCATGGGCATAGCACAAATTAAATGAGATTTTATATTAGGGAAGGGGAACATGACAAAAGGGTGTCAGTGGGGACCCAAAGCTGCCTTGACCGTGCAATCATAGGCCTCTTCACTCAGAAGGATGCCCCAGTGTATCTGAAGGGTCTGACTCCCAGGTAAGCAGGCATGGTCTTGCAGGCATGAATTTGATTTTCAGGGTACCCTTATTTTTTTTCTTTTCTTCTGCTTTAATGAATGCATCCCTTTCCATATATTAAGTTCAGTCAAAGGCCTGAGCAAATGTTAAATTAGTTCCATTGCCACAGTGGCTAATCATGAAGAAAATGGCTTTTTGATTCTGCTAATTTACTTTTCACTCCGTCCCTGGGTGACAGTGTGAGTTTATCACACCATCTTAGCACTGACAACTGCTTCCTTCTCTCTCTGGATTAGTTATGCAAGGGCTGTTTGGAAAACTGACAGCCATGCGGTTCAGCATTCAAGATGTTCACTGGGCTGGGTGAGGGAGACAGAGCACATCCATTCCTTTGGGACGGAGCAAGAAGAAAAAGTCTCTCTCTCCCTCTCCCCCTAACAAATGTACTTAATTGCCTTGGGAAAAGAAAAGTGATCAGCATTGTAAAGCCAGAACAGAAGACAAAAATAGTTGCACCTTAATGAAGTGAAACAGTCACAGTGCAACTTTGCTCTCCTTTTGTAAAGGAGTTTCCACATTTCCCTTCCCATAAATACACCCATCTTCTTCCCTTAACACCAGCTCCATTCATTCATTCATTCAATTTATATCCTGCCTTTTCCTACAAAGAACTCAAGGCAGCTTACATCATTCTCTTCTTCCATCTTATCCCCACAACAACCCTGTGAGGTAGGTTGGGCTGAGAGTCTATGACTGGCCCAAAGTCACCCAGTGGGCTCCATGGCTGAGTGGGGACTTGAACCCAGACCGTCTGAGTCCCAGTCCCATGCTCTTAACAACTACACCACACCACCACTATCAGCCAGGTTCCTGCCTCTTTTCAAGATTCTCTATTAAGGATATGAGACACCTCAGGTCACCTCTATTAAGGATACATGAGACACCTCATCTCAGGACACACTCAGGTGCTTGGCCTCATAGAGTCATAATTCAGGTGGGTTTCCCTCCCCTTTCTATCAAACAGGAAGCAAGGCAAACGAATAGCAGAGAGGCAGCCTGGGATCTATGGTCAGCCTCCCACACAACTTTGGACAAATCACAGGCTTGGAAATGGATACACTTGTAAATCCAGGGGCAGAGTGAGAGCTGCCCACTGGAAACTGTTAGCCACAAGCTGAGGCTCTCATCAAAAACCTGCAGCCACAGATCTGAAGCCAGGGATCAAATTCCTGGAATTTGGCACAGCAGACACTGCTTGGGCAGAGGGTACCAGGACCTGCTGCAATGCTTGCAGGACCAGAGCTGTGCAATCATGCAGTGCAGCTGGGGCTCGTCAGCATGGACAGGTGTATCTGTGTAAAAGGAAGTTTAGCTGCAGCTCAGCCTGTTTGCATCTTGGCCTTGCAAAGTGCAGGTAAATTGGGGGTTTGTCCATTGCCTTCCTAGGGTTCCCAGTGACTGGAGGTGGGTGGAGAGGCAGGCATGTATTTTCCCTATTGTATTCTCTTTGTTTTTTTCCTCTGAGCTCTCATAGGAAAGGCTGAGAGAATCAGTTTCATTTCCTTTGCTGTTTGTTTATTGCTTTTGAAAACCTTAGTGCAAAAGTTCCTGTTCCTTAGCAAAACATGCACACATGGATAGTGCTAGACAGAATTAGCAAGGAAGAAAAAGACATAGATACGTTTCTATCTTTTGGATTGGTTTATTTCTTGCTGTTTAGGGAATGCTGCATTTTTCTTTTAAAAAAAGCAGCCACCAGAGCACATGACAAAATTGAACACCTGTGAACAAAACAAGGCTAGAGGCTGTGGTTCCACAGCAGTGAAGTCTTTCTGTCCACCCTGTGCCTGGCTCCTCCATTTCAAACACAGACAATGGCTAGGTGGCTTCCAAGACCACCCAGCTATCGTGCCTTTGGCTGGTAGAGAGGAAACTGGAAAGGGCACTGTGTCTCCTCTCTGGCTCCCAAGCCCTGGTAAGCCCTCTTTTCTCTCCCTGACTTCTCCTGTGAGGTCATTTTCCATGGTGGCTGGAAGGGTGGGGAAAGCTGTAGGACAGAAGCTCCCCAGCAGGTCTGCTCCTCTGCAGGCATAGTCCTATCTGTGGGCATGGAGTGGAGGAGAGCTGCATCCTCCAGTGGAGTGGATGGCCTTAGGTGAGCTCCCTCAAAGGAGCCCAGCATTAAAATAGTAATGGCTGCACTTGAAAGTCTTCGCGACTTCCTAAGAGCTAAGAGAGCGGGAGCTGTGGCACATTCTAAGTGGTTGAACTGCTGAGCTTGGCTGGCAGGACTGGTGTTGATGCCCCACTTGAGCTATGGGTCTCATTAGGATGTCCTGGAGCCGCTCCCCCTTCCCCTCAATAGCAGAAATGAATAGCTTTTGTACTGGTATCTATTAAGGCTCTCCTTGTGGTGGTGGTGTAATTTTGGTGCTGCTTACTACTGAGTACAAGCCCAGCCCTGGCATATTTATCCTTATTTGTGTGCGAAAATATCATTGCACTAACAGGCATATTTACAGACCCTGGGAAATGCATGCCCTTGCAATTTAGACTGTAGCATTGCTAGTGCATAAGGGTGTGTAAATAGATCACACTTGAGATCCTAATTTCCAGTGACAAACAAGCTACCCATCTGATGCCTGCAGGTACTGAGGAACATCAGATGTATTGGAGATCACATGTTGCAAGCTCTTCTTAAAACAAAGAAAAAGAGTTTCAAACTATTTAATTTATAGAGGAAAGAATCAAGAGAGAGGGAAAAGGGAGGCTAGTGCACAAGCAATCAGTGTCCATTGGCTCATTGGGATAGATTGCAGCCACTCAGAATAAAGAGCCCAGGGGCTCAAAATAGCCAGCCAGTAACTGCTGGACTGCATTGAGGGTTGTGTTACTGGACCATCAGAAGTGGCAATTCTTTTCTGATCTGCCGAGCTAAGCAGAGGAGCCATCCACCAGCTGTGACAATCAGAAGGCCAAGGAGGCAGGCTGTCCAGAAATCCGCTAGCCTAGAAACAGAGCTAAAAATACCATGGCAACAACACCTACAGGCCAAGACTGTGGGTTGCTTGCTGGCCTGCCTTTTTCCAGGTACCTCCGAGGCCCCGCTGTCTTCACAACCAGCACCCCACATGTTCACTGGTTTGAAGACCTTCCATCCACACATTCATCCTTTTTATTGAATGATCAGAATTGTCCTGAGGATGCCCTTGTGTCCCATCAGGTGTCTGCAAATACAACTGTCTTTGCTAATTGTGTTGGGTTATCTCATCACAATATTTTATTACCAAGATCTTGTCCAAAGGAAATTGCCTGGTAAAGCCATTTGTTGGCTTCCCTGCAAACCTCTCAAAGTTATGTTTGCCCTACCCAGGCCTAGATTTTTTAAATAGTCAATAAACTGCTTGTGGAATATCTAAAGGCTTGTGGCAAGGGGCGGCCTATAAATTTCCAAATAAATAAATAAAAATAAATAAAACCCATCTGGCTGATATTTAATTTTAATTAGACAAAATCTAGAAAAATAAATTTTGGCCTTCTGGTAATTAAGTTAACCAGCAAACGAGCATGTTTTGTTGAAGGCACGATGATGTTTGCTTCTTTTCTTCATTGTTTGGGGGGATCTAGCTCCTCCCCTTTCACTCCCATCACCCATTGCTTGGAAGAAGCAAGGTGGCAGGCCAGTGGCCTCATTCCCTACTGGGGGGGGGGGGCTTCCCAATGGCCTGTTGGAGAACCCTGAAGGGAGTGAGGTATTGGACTAGGTAGGCCTTCTATGATCCAACAGACTTGACTAGATGGACCTTTGGTTTGATCTAGCATATGGGCCTAAACATGGAGCCTTCAACCAGGAGTGGACAACCTGTAGGTAAACTACCAAAACTCTGGACAGTCACAAGTTGCCTGCCATGGTTTTGGTCTGATCAAGCAGAAGTATCCTTATGTGGATCCGACCATTTTTGCATGACTTCCACTTGGAATTTTGTTGAAGATGCTGCATTTTAGGAAATGCATCATTCCTTAAGGAGATCCCTTCCACTGAACCCCTCTAGAGATGGAGATCCTGGACTAGGTAGCAGGATCTGGCAGGGCTCTCCTTATTCCTTAGGAGAAGTCTGTTGACTGGCACTTTCCATGCTGTGTGATGTTGGCTGGGAGTAACCAGGGAGGTTCCTTGGTTGCAGGCTTCCTGGAGGTACCTTGTTCTGATTCATTGCTATGGAATTTACTGCACTTATTTTCTTCCAATCAGCCTTAATTGCACGCTTGTTTCTGCATTGGATACTTTAGGGACCCACATCACACCCAGTGAGGTGGTCCTCTGCCTGCTGAGCAATGTGTCCTTTGGGTTTCCACCACCAGCTGATCAAAGGTACCCTTTGAAACCACCAACCAATATTTTCAAACCAGTATCTTTAAATTAAATCATTCTCTTAATGAATGGGCAAGTGCGTGTTTGTGCATGTACATGTTTGGGGGAGAAACATTCCCAAAAGTCACGGTAAATTCTGCCCATGCTGTCAAGAAAGATCAAGAGCAATTTCTTCCCAGTTTCTATCAAATGCTAAGCACCACTATTAGCTGAAAGGTTAGATTAGTATGAAATCCAGTGGCATGCTAACCTTTACCTATTTTAAAGGGAACAACAATAAATCCATCCTCTTCCAACATGGGTTATCGCTTCCATGATGGCCCTTTAATAAATAACAGAGAGGTCTTTATTCAACTGTACATAAAGCATAACTAGAATTTTGTTTAATGGCTCAGAACAGTAATTCTCCCATTTTAGTTCTCCCCATCTCATCCCTCCCCCTCCAAAAAGCTCCTGACCTGTCTCCAGAGTATTCATTTGACATTTCTCGATGATGCTTAGGACAAGATGGATTACTGCATCATTTTAGAATGAAAGGCTAGAATTTTCCCCGCTGGGAAGTGTGTGTGTGTGTTTGTTTTCTAATCTAGGGCTGTTGTAAGGATCAATTTTAAAAGCTCATCCTCAAGAATAATTGGGGAAGGGGTTGGTTTGGATGGACTGAAGGGGGCAGAACACAGAATGGCCCTGCTTTTGGAGGTCCATGTTAGAAGCCTTGTGTGTCACAGTTGCACATGGAAAGGTTGTGAGCTTTGGATCCACCCACCACCAGAATGGTGCTCCCTCCAGGGATGAATGAACAATGGACATCCGTGAGAAAAGAATTGTTTTCAGTGCGTGAGTGTGCTTAGGCTACTCTTTAATCACGTTACTGTTTTCAGGCTGCAAATTATTATTCTCTCTTAAGCAGTATTGGAGGCGAAGAGAGAGGCTAAATGAAGAGGATTTCTTTGCGTGCACATTTCCATGCATGGAGTTCCCAAATCCAAGGTTTCGGAGCTTCACATGTGAACATGTCTTTACACTGGTGGGCGGGGAACTCTCTCACAAAGAGCAAAGAGAGTGATAGTTGTGTGAATAGCACCCTCCCATCTGGCCCCAGGTACTCTGCAAACATTCACAGGATCCTATGAATCCCTTTCTCTTTATTCTAAGGCCCCGGAGTATGGTCTTAAGGCACATGAAGAAGCCACCTTGTGGAAGCTAAGCAGGTCTGGGCCTGGCCAGTGTCTGTATGGGAGACCTCTGTGAACTGCATTCAGCCAGCAGTTAGCATAGCATTAGCATTGGAAGTTCCACCCTGTGGATGTGCATTCAGTGACCAGAGTGGTGTCCCAATGGGGGAAATAATTAGAACAGTCCCAGGACAGCTCTGTCCTCAGTCAGCTGAATCTGGGCTGGGAGCTCTTCACTGGAAGCCATCTGGGGAGATTCCCCCCTGGAATTTTGCATATCACTAGGCTTATCCCTTTGTGTCACTTTTGCAAATGAAACACGAGCTCTTTCCCCTCCCTTGCTTGTTTTGTCTTCACCAGACATGGCAGGTGACGTTATCCCATAAGGAATTCTGCACAGCAGGCAGATGTCTCCAGGAGCCCCGGAGGGGGGGAGATTTCTGCCCCAGCAGGAGAGCTATTCAAACATAAGAAAAGCACTGATGTCTGTCATTATGGAGGCTTCCTCTAAGCAGCTGGGATGGGAGTTTGAACACCCCCCCTCCCCGTTAAATGCCTTCCCTCCTTAAAATAAGAGATGGCTGGCATGGGAGAGGTGGGTCACTAATACTGCCAGGTATCTGATTGGAAGATGCAGAGTAGATCTGAGCAGATCATTGATATCACAGCACCAGGCAAGTCTTTGCAGAGTGATTGTCTTGACGGATTGTACAGTAGGCTTATGCCGGCAATATAATATCTATGTGGAACAGAAGTGGAAAGCTGTGGGAGGTCCAGGAGCCATTCTTATGTCTTGGGCTACCTCCTGGACAAGCCATGGCCCTCCCTCTGCAAAAGAACCACAGGGGGTGCTGTGCCATCATGGGGTACCCCCCCCCACATGAGTGAAATTGCTTGTTTGCTCAAGGCTTGCCAAGCCACAGTGCTGCAGAATGCTTGCAATTAGCCTGTCTAGATGCTAAATGCTTCCTGAGCTCCATAGCAGCAATAGATGTCATGCAACACATATACATAAAGGATGGGCTGATGATAATTTCAAAATAAATTTAGAACTAAATGGTTCAGTTTCTGCCATCATCAGTTGCTTTGATAGTTAATGGATTCCAGCCATAGGAGTCTGGAATTCTGGGAGAGGAAAATTCCTAGAGAGAGAAAAGAAAAATCCAGAAGAATAGATGGCATAAAGTTTACAGATCGTTCTCTTGATTAGAGTTCTGAGTTTGTCGATCCCAAAGTTTCCATTTTGGTCCAGCATGCCGGTGTCCTTTGTCTGTTTAGTGTGAAGAAATTGTAAAACTGAGCATGCAGGTGAATAAAATGTCTTGCTACAGGTTTCTTGGGTTGGGCTCTGTAAGAAGCACCAATTTGCAGTTTGCAAATCTGGTTCTTCTGTCAGTCACAGTTGATGGTCCTAGACATTTGGTGCATCTTCTTTTAAAGAGAAAGTGTTCAGTTCAGCCAGTCCCATTCACGTGTTTCGGAGTGTCTTTTGCAATGAGTTTTGTTAGCCTGGATTACAGGTCTCTTGTTTGAATGCTGCTTTAAGTACCAGTCTACATAAAATGGGCAAATGCTTGTCTTAAACAGAATCCTGTTAGGTGCTAAGTACCCAGTGGTAAAAACAGAGGCTAGAAATGGATGCTATGGTTGTGTCGGCACAAGCATTGACCCTTTTTCTGGCCCAGGAGAAAAAGCCAGAGAGAGTCTCCATTGTGCCATTCCAGTGGTGACTTGGGGTCAAATGTAAAAGGGGAAGGCCCAACCATCTGAGTGTATTTTTGGTTAAAGCTTGTACACCATCCTTCAGAATAAGGTGCAATTTGCAAACCTTCCAACAATCAGTGAAGGAGTGGGAGAAGGGCAAGTGACTTTTAGCGAAGACTAGAAAACAGACTTGACTAAAAGCCTGGGTTCCTTGACCGGGAACCCGGCATGAAACCCAGTAGCTCTCTTAATCAAAACTTTATTCAGAAAGAACACTTTTACTGCTTGGAGATTTTCTCCATGTACTTCAGATTTATCAGTCTACTCGATTTATATACACGCAATTGGCAAAGCTCTCTGGATGGTTCACAACTATTTGTAAAATCCCCCAGACAAGCAGATTTTCAATATGGAGAATGTAGGACTATTTGGACAGCAAAAACAACTAATACACTGGCATAGAAGCCCTATAATTTGTCATAAAATACTTGGTCTTAACCTGGCATGGAAGGGGTGGCAGTGTTGGTGCTAGGTCAGCCTGTTGGGAAATCATTCCAAAATTGGGGCACCACTGAGAAGGCGTTGCTTCTTGCAACCTCCAGGTGCCCTTGAAGGTGCCAGTCTGAGGAAGATCTTAGATGTTGATTATACTGTGTGCAGAGATTTGGGCTAGAGAAGGTAATTATTGGGATCAGCCATTGCCTTTGGTGTAATTGAGCAGCACTGGAATGAAGTCTTCTCCCTGATCTTTCAGTTTCACGGTAGGCCTGTCTTTTCAAATCATTCTGTTTTTCTGCATTACTTGAAGTTCAAGCCATGTGTGTATGGGCTGGGGAGAGAGGGGGATATAAATTAAAAAGCAACACCACCAAAAAATAAATTTACAAAATGAAATAAATAGACAGGCAAAAAGAAAAAATAAGAACTACGCTGAAATTACTCTACTTGTCTTATCTGATTGCTGGAATTCTTCTGGCCATTCCACAGCTGTGTCTCTGAAGAAAAGCAGAATGACAAAATTTGAGGCGAACAGGGAAGGTGTGGGAGAGATTCAACAATAATAGCCTCCGTTTGCTCTCTCTCTTCCAGCTGCTGAGACGCACATCTCGCTGTTCATATTTACATACCGCAAAGTCTATTCAGAGGCGGAAATGACTCCCAGCGGGGCCCAGATGTACATAAGCTGAGCTCTCAACACAATCCCATGGCCAGATCTGTAAAGTCTGATTAAGTCCCTGTTCAACTTCATGGGAAGCACGCTGGAGGGATAGCAGGCTGGTGTGCGGGGAGAGCTGCCTGGCTGAACACATCCTCCGCATGCAGAATACCTTGGGTTCGGTCCCTGGCATCTTCAGTAAGAGGATCAGGTACCTGTTTATTTATCATCTATTAAAATATTTTGCACCATCCATCAATGTACAATATTGGAGTGATGTCGGGGCGGAATGAGAAATCAATTTCAGTTTGTTTTTTAAAAATCGGGATCAAACCAGTTCACCCGGGTCCTGCCCAGTCCCTATCCAACACTCTGACCACTATGGAGCCCTGCCTCTTTCTGCCAAATCATCACAATGTAGAAAAGTAGAGCTGGAAGTGGTGAGAAGGCCATTGGTCCAGCCGGGCTCTGTTTGGTTCCAAGCACAGGGGGTTCCTTGTGCTTTTTATTAGTGCAGTTAACTTTGCAATACTGGGGTTTTTGGTTGCTTTGTTTCTGACACAAGCCAGCTTGCAAAACCCACCAGGGATCTGGCATTGTCCTTTGCTGCTGGCCTTCAGGATGGCTTTAAGGATCCACTTATTTTTTTCAGCCTTGCCTTAAGTCTAGGTCATTAGTATTTGTTCTTTTTCTTTGGCTTTATTCAATTTAAACTGGTGCTTTTTTTTAAAAAAAAATAAGGGATCTTTAAAATTAGACCCATTCAGTGTGGATTCTTTTCTTCACTGCCTTGAGAAGATCCCACCCTTTAACAGTGGAGTAGGAATACAGTGTTAGCCTTAGAAGGCAATGTGCAAATTGAGAAGGAAATAGGAAAAGAAGGGAGAACCCTATAGTGACACAGAAGATCCAGCACCTTCATGCTCCTTTGGTCCTCCAATACGCCTGGGGACAGCACCTTCTGCACACCTCTGCTCACAAATTCGTGCAATCGCTTGTTTATCGGTCCTCATGCACAAGTGTAAACCAGTTCCCGAACCCTTCAGATGGTGAAAGTATCTGTTTTGCAAGAACCCCGTGAGCAGGTCTCGTGCTAGGAGAGGTGGGCAGGAAGAAATCGATACAGGAAGCTACCTCCTGGCAGATTGCACTAGTGGAGGACGCCTTCCTCTGTTCATGTACAACTTAATCATTATTTTGTACTGTCTCATTTGCAGGAATAAAAATTCCACCTCCAGTCATGTTTAACACCACCTGCTTGGTGTTGACAGCTGATGTGTTAGTTCTAAAACCTTCATAAATGTGACAGGAAAAGCTGCCAGTGATCAGGGGGATGGTGGGGAGGGGGGAGAAATTGCTGTGAAGAACCACCTTGGTGCTTCTAGCCTGGAGAAGAGATTTGTGTCAATGGCCCTTGAAGGACAGTAGAATTTCCCACACTTTGGAAGCCGGCTTTGTGGATTGCATGGATTGCTCTACTCGCCTTCAAGCCAGTGTCAGTGGAGTCCCTCTGCAGATCTTGATGTTCAGTGTGGGCATGGTGAAGCTAGGAGGCATGACAGAGCATGGGGGATGCAAAGGAAGAGGCAAAGTGCGTACCCTTTACTCCTCTTGGTGTACCCTGGTCAGGGTGCACAAGCTAGGAATGGCAAACTGGGAATGCAGAAGTTCATGATGCTCGCCTAACTTACTCTGAAGCTCTCTCCACTTCTGATGACAATCTGTGTTTCAGTTTGATCAAGTGGGAGAGAGGACATTTTTACTGGTCAATTTAAGGTAAAAGATGCTGAAAAGATGACAGTGTTGGCAGTAGGTTGGGTCCCAATGGGGAGACCATTCTATAATTGGGCACCAGCTCAGAGGAGGTGACCCTCCTCCTTGCCTCTTTCCAGGTCTCCCTTGGATTGGCAATTGGAATGCCCCAAATGCAGATTGTGGGGTCCATTTAGATGGGTGTTGGGAAAGGCAGGCCACCCAGTTAGAAGAGCACTTGCTTTCATGCCCAACACCCTGGCTCAATCCCTGGTGTATTTGCGTGAGAAGATTTCGGGAGAAAAATACTGCAGAGTGAGCTTATGGGTAATGTAATGAGGTCCAATCACACAGAAAGGTCAGGGAGGAAAGAATGTGGAAGCTGGAGCGGAAGATCAGACGCCCTGTCCAGCATCTCCAGGGGTGAGCTGGCCTGGAGTTCTCCAGAACCCAGAAGCATCATTTTGCAGGAGATGGAAGTGGGTGGCTCCAGTCCCAGTGAGGCAGCACAGCCTGTCTGGAGCTCTCCGGGGTGCTGAACCCGGCACAGAGCTGGCGTTCAGCACCATGGACAACTCCTTAAAAGTGGATGTGCTGCCATTGGCTCCATCAACCTCTAGTGGTCATCAGGCTTACTCCCAAGGAGTCTCTTCCTCCTGGAGATTTCTCTTTGGCAATTGAGAACTGGCCTGAGGTGACCATTTTCACAGGGACCTGGCTTCCCTCTCCACCTTTTGAGGGAGCTGATCTGAAGGTATCAGCCCTGTGGGCTAGGACCAGCTTCGCTAGGGTCAGGGTCCTCCAGCCAATGGGTTCTATGCGGGCATCTTGTTCTCAAAGTACAAGCTCTGCCTCAGGGAGGAATCCCCACAAAAGATGCATTTATCACTGCATTTCAAATAGACACATAATTGGGTGTATGAATTAATGCATGCCCCTTTTGACAAAAACAAATACGTACATAAATAAATAATATGCATGGTGGTTTAATGCACATTTTTCAAAAGTGTGCATCTCCCTTTCCCACCACTTTTTCGGAACACATCACAAGCCCAGCAATTCCTGACTACAAATTGCATCCCATTTCACGATCATTTTTAATGTACGAGCTCTTGAAAGGTTGCTTAGAAAAATAGCCACTCAGTTCAAAATGTAGCAAGAGCCCAGGCCAATGTGCTAAAATGACTAAAAGCAGCAGAAGCTGAAGAAACACGATGATCCCGCATGCTGGGCTTGCTCTTGTCAGCTGCCCCTCCACGTGATTTCAGAAGGATGCTGTTGAACCAGAAGGTGCCCGAGACAGGAGTGTGGACTAGCACTGTGCCCATAGGGCTTCTTCACATGTCTTTCCTCTTTGTGGGCAGAGAGGTGGTCTGAACGCAGAACACCAAGGCTGTCCCAAGGGCATGGGTTCCTTATATGCTTCTGAGCTGCTGGTTTTAACCTATAAATCCTTACAGAGCTTGGGACCACATGAGTTGACGGGATGCCACTAGCTGCAGCCATGATAGGGCATGGTCCTCAACATCTGAGGCCTTCCCCTGGTGTGCCCCATCCCAGGGAGGTGTGAAGATACCTGATGAGGCATTCCCGGGGCTTCGAGTGTGGGAAGCAGAGGAAAATGCAGGTCACTGGGGACATGGCTGAGCAGTGCGCAGCAGGAATTTCCCCCTTCCTTCTGGATTAAGAGGAACCTTCTCTTGACTTGTTTTAACCTCCTTTTTGCAAGCCGTTTCTTTTCTATAACCAGAATGAGGATGCCAGCACTGCCAATGAAGGGCAAAGTCCAATTCCCCAAAGCCTCATTGCATCCAGCTCCAAACTTACTTGCACCCTAGGGCATCCCCGGCTCCTGCACCTTGTACTTCGTGTCTCATGCAGAGCGCTCGTTTCAGCTGCCCAGACAAAAGGCCAGGGAGTGAGCAGGAAGGAGACTGAGGGCCAATGCAAGTTAGTGCAAACCCTCTGTCCCAGACTGCCCCCTTCTCCCCCCACCCCCGAGGCCTGGTTTCAACCTTGGCAGACAGCTGGGGCACCTGGTAGTCCTTTCCTTGCTGGCTGGCTGCTGGTGCTGAAGACTTGGCCTCTGGTACCCCAGCTCTGGGACAACCAAATCTAGGAACTGGGACCCTGAAGAACCCCATGGACCCACTCCCAGGCCGTTCCAGCTATAGGACTGGAAAGTTTGTGGGTTGGGTAAGCCATTCCCTCTTAGGGCCTCTCCCACCCCATTCACAACGCAGGAGTCAAAAATACCGACTTAATGTAGACGGTTGCAGTAACAACTTGATAAAGTATAGTATTTTCTATAATTCTGAGAAATATACTAATTTGAATCATGCTGCGCCTTAGGGCAGAGCCAATTTATTCTGGCATGAGCCTTCAAGGGCTGTAGTTCACATCCTCGGTGCACCTGAAGTGTCATCCCCAAATTGCCAGATGTAGGCAGTGGAGTGTCAACTTGCTTGATTAAAAATGAACTGTTCACTTTTCTCTGGGATGACTAAACCCTCCTTTCTTCTCTCTCTTCCCAGTCTCCACTTTTCCTCTTAGCTTTAAGAAATAGAATAGATCCAGCAGGGGGCACCATTTGCACTGCTAAGGCACGGCAACTTCTGTCTTGGGTTCTCCGGGAGGATCAAGAAACCAAACCCGGGATGTGTTCCTTTTGCTACATTCATGAGTCGTTCTCCCCTGCCCCTGTTTTTAAATCCTTCTGGCCAAAGATCATTTGCTTCCTATGCCAGTATGACTCACCCGTTGAGCAAAGGTTTCTTCGGGAAGTGCTGGAAGATGTTTATCTTAACACCTCACTTTGTGTTGTGTGTTTACACTGCTCTGCCTTTAACCTGGACCAGTCCTTTGGGAAGGGCTGTTGTATAACTGGTAGATCGCTTGCTTTGGGGTTGGAGGTCCCAGGATGAATCCCTGTATCTCCAGGTAGAGCTGGGGTGGGAAGTTTGATGCATCGTGCTAAAGAAAGCTACCTGTCAAAATAGCCCAAGGGGTCTGGACCTCAGGTCCAAGGATCAAACTCAGCCCCTTGGAGTCCCCAGTCTATCCTCTGAGACTTCCCAGGAGGCCACCCCTCCCTCCCTGCTGGCCTCCCCTCTTTCCTTGTCCCAGTTTGCATTGTCCCCTCATTCCAACATGCTGGAATGCTGCTCCTGGCATGTGCCAGACCACCGGGGTTGTGACCTAAAGGTCTCACCAAAAGCTAGGACCTCTGGCGTGGTGTCCATGGCACCAGTGTGCCTGAAGGTACTTCTCATGATGCCCACCAAGGTTTCTGCCACTCCTGTTTATTTTACTTAGAACTGTGTATATACTGTATGTATGTGTGTATGTATGTGTGTGTGTGTGTATGTATGTATGTATGTATGTATGTATGTATGTAGCATCCTTGGGAAGATGACGCTCTACACAGCGAAGGCAGCTTCTATCACTGGGCTCAAAGGAGAGACTTCCTGTTTTGGAGCTCTGAGCTCACCTCTACCTTGCATTTAGGTTCTTGGGCAATTGACCTTTATTTCTTTATTCATTGTTATTGATTCATGTATTGATTTCATGCAGGTTTTGTGACCAGTGGATCTCACCCTGCCAGCCATTTTGTGAATGGGCAAGAACCCAAAGGCAGGGATCCATGGGAGGCCCCAGGATGCCTTCTCAAACTGTCCAATGCCCCATCAACCCCCCCCCCCAATTTTTCACCCTTGGTCTAGGTTCTAGGGTAGTAGCCCTTGTCTTGGCCAGAAGAAAGTTCACCAAGGGCAGGGCCCTTTCCACTGTGCTCCCCCCCGCACCTCCACAATTCTCTCCTGTGGGATGTACATGCTGTTCCCTCACTACCACATTCCCTTCTCCAGGTACCTTCCTTCCAAGGGCCTTTGAGACCCACCAGCACGCAGAAACCTTGTGACATCCCCCACTGGTGGATTCTATTTCTTTATTCTAGCCTCCCCAGCCAGGTGCCTTCCAGGTGTTTTGAACTGCAACCCTCAACAGTTCCAACCAGCATGATGGGTAATGCAGTCCAAAAAATCTGGAAGGCACCAACCTGAGCAGGCGTCTAGTCTACTTCACTCTATTCTCTCCACTTGTTGTACGTTTTAAAAGTACACATGTGCTTGCCGTTTGCCATCAGGCACATTAGCACAAAAAGGTGAGCCAGAAATATTTCCAATACATGAAAGCCATACTCCCCATGTGCGTGTTTGGAGGAGAGCCGCTAACACTATATGGAAAACAACCAGTTTTTCTTAAGTGTGCATGTGTGTTACTTGGGGAGGGAGGTGACGGCTATTCATGTTGCTGCCTGCAGCTGCATCGCCTGGAGACTGATAGGAACTCAAGGAGAGCAAGTGCCAGAAGCCTTTTTCTGTCTTCCTCTCGCTGCATCATAAAGTGATGCCAATCCAAATGCTCAGTAAATGCATCAAGCACAAACTTATTTTTTCTGCCTTTCTTTTCTTGCTGTTGCACCCCCAGAATCTCAGCCAGCAGTGTTGCTAAAAACAGCTGGTTGAACTTGAAATAAAAGCAGAAGTCCTGAGTAGATAACTCGGATCTTCCCCTGCCTTTGTGTGTTCATGCAGAATTCATGCAGGAGTGCCCTTATGCCTCCATGCAGAATGTCATGCCGTTGGAGATTCTCGCCTGTTGAATTGTCTGGCAAGGAAGGTTGCTGAAGTTGCCCCTGCTAGAAATTCTGATGTGCTACTAGGATTTTTGCTCACGTGCAACAGGATGCATGTTAAAGGTAAAGGTAAAGGTTTCCCCTTGACGTTACGTCCAGTCATGGCTGACTCGAGGGGGCGGTGCCTCATCTCCGTTTCCTGGCCGAGGGAGCCAGCGCTTGTCCGCAGACAGTCTCCGTGCTCATGTGGCCAGCATGACTAAACACCGAAGTGCACGGAACGCTGTTACCTGCCCACCGAAGTGGTACCTTTTTATCTACTTGCATTTGCATGCTTTCGAACTGCAAGGTTGGCAGGAGCTGGGACGGCGCACAGGAGCTCACCCCGTGTGCAGATTCGAACCAGCGACCTTTTGATCAACCAGCCCAGCAGCACAGCGGTTTAAACCACTGCGCCACCTGCAGTCCCAGGATGCATGTTGGGTGGCTGTAAAAAAAAGTGCCATTGGAACTTTTTGGTGCAGTGCGAATATGGACATTCATCTTCCATTGTTTTCCAGTGGAACCCTTCTGGGAGTTGCTTCTGCATTGAGGAAGGGACGTTTTGGAAACGGCTTCAAATCAACCCAGCAGCCCCTGGTCTTAGGGGAGCTGGGCTGCTCAGCTCAGCTCAGCTCCACTCCACCGCCAAGGGCTCCTCAGCCTCTTTCTCTCCACTGGTTCTGCCTGAAGGCAGAGAGGAAAGGAGTGGGCATCCTCTCCTCTTCATCATTGCTTGGGCAAGAGCAGGAGCAGGAGAACAAGCAGGAAGCAGTGATGAAGAGGAGGAGCAGAGGAGCTCTTGCCAGTGGGGGTCCTGGACAGGCCCCAGATAGGTGCCCAGTTACACTGACCTGCGATTGCAGTTTTCCCCTAATGGCCATGTCCTCTGGTCTTCGGGCATTTCCTGAATTGTGTGTGTGTGTGTCATTCTAAAGTTGGGATTGCCTCTTTTAAGGCATGAAGTACTGTAAGCTAAACCAAGCTGGTGTTTTTGCTTGCTTGCTTATCTATTGCTTATCTGCCTTCAGCCATGCCCACCACTGGAAGGAAAGCCCCTAAAAGCTGCTCTGAAGCTGAATTCAGCCCTCCAGCTCAAAGAGGTGGAACATCCCTGAGCTGCTACATTTCTACATATCAGGAAGAGCAAGGCCAGAAAAGGAGGAAGGAAGTCAGGCACCTTAGGAAGGAAAGGAGGAAGCCTTGCTGGATCAGAGGGACATTTGACAGTTGATTCGAGAGCCCTGCCTCTCACAGCAGCCAACCAGGCGGTTTCAGGACACCTCCATGTATGGGACACATGCTTCAAACTCCTCAGCATCTCATCCTCACTGGTATGCTGCTTCTGGACATGGATGCTCCATTGGTTCTGGCCTCCCCAGAACTGCTGAAGCAAGCTTACGAATGAAAACATGTAAGTGAAGTGGGAAACAAATATAATTCAAGACATCAAACTGCTGAGAGAAAGAAACAGCCAGCTTTAAAATGAAAAGCAGGACTCTGCTTATATTAAAAACCTTTCTGGTGCCAAGCACAACAAAAGATTTTAATGGGCCAGCTAAGAATAAATGAGAGAGGAGCCAAACAGAGCCTCCAAAACTTATCTTAAACTACAGGCCATTACAATTGGAATTGTTTTATTCAGGGTGACATTCCAAATGTCTGAGGATGTTGGATAAGCTCCTCTTCCTTCCCCATCCCTTTTTCCTTGTTAGCTGTGTCTTCCCAGACTGACAGCCTGCAGACGGGGAAGGCCTTGTTTTGCCGGATAAATCTAAGCTGTTCCAAGGGAACTTTTGGATGGAAAGTGGGATAAAAAAATGGATCCGATAACAAAGAAAGAGGGTACCGTAGACTAACAAAGCTACCCCTCTGGAAACATGCTGCTTATCCCTGGCCTAAATACCCTTTTAATCATTTCTTGGAGAAGGAAGGACCTAGTATATTTTAGAATTATTTAAATATATTTTATTACTAAACGAAATGATTGATATTTATGTATTTATCTTTTTATTGAACTGTAATCATTTATATTAAAATTTCCAGCTGCAAGCCTCGGAAGAAACTTGATGAGTTTACTTTCTCCAAGAAAACACGTCCAGGACTGAGCTACAAACCCCTTCCTCCTTACTCCTGAGCCATCCCATCAACTCAGCGGTGCTCACTTTCTCCGCCTAAGCACGCTCCAGATTCGGCCTGCAAGCTGGCTGCGATGGGCCCTGCCCAGGAGTTAACACGATCCGGAGCGTCCTTCCCCTTACACCCGAGTAAGTGAACGCAGCAGGCCCGCCTTCCACCCGAGGAGATGTTCCCAGAAGGCGATCCGTTTGCCGTCAGGCTGCCGGTCCCTCCACGCCGACTTGCCGGTCCCTCCACGCCGTCGGACTCCGGACTACTTTGGAGCAAGCGCGCGTTGGAGCCAAGCCGCGGCGCTCGTGCAACGGCCGGGGAAGCGATCCCGCGCCTCGATCCCAGCCCTGGGGATTTCCCATTCCAGACACGCAAGAAAACACACACATTCGCAGAGAAAGGGGGAGCGAGCGAGCGAGCGGGGGGGGCAGCGAGAGTCTCCCCTTGCTGCGATTGGAGGGCGCCCCAAAGGTTACCGCCTCTCCCCCCCCCCCCCCCCGCTTGCCAGTGTCTGCTGCGTGATGGAGAATCTGTCCCCGGCAAAGTCTCTCCCGCTGCACGCGTGCTCCGCGCTCGGGATCGGCGGTGGCTGAAGGCTTCCTCCTCTCGCAGCGAGCCGGAGCCGAGGGGTGGCCAGCCGGACGGAGGAGAGCGACGTACCGCTCGGGAGGAGAGCGAGCGAGCGAGCCAGGCAGGCAGGGAGGGGCGGGCGGACGCGAGGAAGGAAAATAAACAGCGCACCACCCGAACGGACGCACGCACGAAGGTGGTGCGCTTTGCTGGCGCTTTGCTTCAGCCGCCCCTCCTGGAATGGCTTCCGCGCGGGCGAGCGAGAAAACGCCACGAGAAACGAGCTAATCGCCCGCCGCACATAGCCGGTTTGCTCCCGCTCCTCCTCCTCCTCCTCCTCTTCTGGCCAACTTTTACGCAGCGCCGGGGCTCGAACCGGCAACTCCCTGGCGGCTGGCGCTGGGGCGCGGGGAAGGCAGAAAGTTTGCCGGCGAGTGTTCGCCGCGCCGCCCGCCGCCGCTCCTGGATGCTTCGCTGGCCCGCCTCCCGCACCTTGCCCTGGGGGAGCCGCGACCCTGAATGCCCAGGTGCCGCGGAGGCTGCGGAGGGGGGCGAGCGGGGGCGGGGGCCCCTCCTGCGCCTTCGACCCCCTTCCGGGAAGAAGCTGAGCGTGGAGGAGAGGAGATGCGCGCGGCCGCGGGGCCACTGAGGGGCTGGGACTGCGAGCCGGCTCCGCGGAGATGCTGCGCCGGAGATGCTGAGGGCGGCCGCCCTTGACTGCTGACGGGCAGCGGCGGCGGCGGCGACGCGCCCCGACCCCGCCGGGGGACCTTCAGGATGGGGCCGCTGACGCCTGCCCCGCTCCTGGCCTTCAGCTTCCTTCTGCCGGGGCTGCTCTCTAGGGGTGAGTGAGCCTTTCCCTCTTCTCTTTCTCCGCGCGGTGGTCGCGACCGGAGTGGCTTCTTGCCAGGGGTCCCCCGGGGGAGGCGGGCGGCCAACTTAGCGGGGAGCACTGCCCGCATCAGCGGCGGCGGCTGCACTTGACTCGCCCCTGTGCCTTCCCCAAAAGCTTGTGTGTGTGGGCGGGGGAGGTCCGGGAGCAATGCTTTACGGGGCACGGAGATAACAGATTAGGGTGCAGAGATGTAATTTTAGACTCTGGACCTGATGGCCTTCCGGGCATCTTCCTAAAAGTTGGCCTTGTGCATTGCTTCAGTTGCATAGAATACAAGCAAGATTGGTGTGTCTCCCCCATTCCTTGTTTGACAAGAGTTTCTCCATGCTTGTTCTGCAAAAAAATAAGTTCAGTAGCTCTGCTTTTAATAATGATGATCAACTTTGAGCATGTGCAATTTTGCATTTTGTGCTGGTTGAAGCAGTCGCCTGACTGCGGCTCCAGGAATCAGCAGGAATTTATTTCCGCGACTGCTGTCTGTGTCGCCAGCCACTGTCTGGGTGGGCATTCCCCCCACCCTGGCTGTGGGGCCCCGGGCTTCGGCCCCATGGCCCCCTTCTGGCTGCAGTTCTGTGTGTTATCCACTGATGTCTGTAGGGCTAAAGGTGCTGCTAAGGCAAGTCCGCCATTGGCAGCATGGCCCAGGAAGACAAGCGCAGGTGGGATTGGGGCCAAAGGGCTCTTGGAACTGCAGGGGGTACTTCTTGGAATTGGCTAACCACATCGTGTAGCCCCGTGTGAGCCTTGCTGGAAGGCTAGGCCAGCTGCTTATCAACCCCCCATCCCATCATGGCACTCTATGTGGTCCACAGTGCTAACCTGTGGTGAGTGAGCATCTGTTCTAGGCAACCATGACCAAGAACGCTTTGTAAACTGGAAGAGAATTTGTTCTTTTGACTCCCTCTTCTTTATAGACCCTAAGTGTGTGGCACACATGATTATCATGGAGGTGATTGAACAGTTGCACTATCGGCATGTTCTTGTTTTTTCGATGGACTAGTAACTTGATTAGACTCGTTGACCAGGCTCCTGTGTAAGCAGAGAACAGGTACTTCAGGGGGTGAAGACCACAGAGCACAAACTGGGCAGAGGAATATGTTCTGTCGCGTATTTCAGGGGGCATTTCCACTCCCCCATTTATTTTTTATTCAGCTTGTATTCTTCACTCTTCCAGCCCTAAGCACCAGGGAAGAAAACTGGGGTCTAGATTCTCCACACCCCATTTTTTTCGTGAATGCAATACCCTCCCCCCAACATCCTGCCTGTGGCCACCATTATTTCTGCTGTGGCAGACACAAGGTGGGGGAACCGATTCTTTCAATGCTTTCCAGCTTCTCCACTCTATTCCTTTTCATCCACTTCTTCCACCCCTCCGGAAGCCTCCGTGTCACTTATTATCTTGCCCTCTGTTGTGATGGGGCTTTTACTGCTGCGCATGGAAGGATTCCTTCTATCCCAGCTTAGTAGCCATGGCTGTGAATGCCCCTGATTAGCTCTCGGCTGACCATCTCCAAGTTGCATACTATGACCATTTACTTAGAATTTGCTGGAGGGGGCTCTCCCCCCACTTTCCTCAGGTGTTCTCTCCTCCAACGGGGTGGGGGGGGGACTCATTGGCACTTCCTACCTGTCGTAATGCACATGTATGTCTGTACCGTGATAGGGCAGAGGCATCCCGACCTAACCTGGAAGAGTTGCATGGGTTAAGCGGGATGTGCTTCAGCTCTCTTTCAAGGTCTAAAGCAGCCGTGTCTCTAAATCCACCTCTAGCAACTACATTTGTGATTTTTATGTGGGTAGAGGAGCCCGGACAAGAGCATCATATTTAGGCTGAAGGTCCAGATCAAGGTTCCCACACTTATTCTACAGCGCAAAAGAACGAACGATGTACTGCTAGATGTGGCTGTAAATTCATGCCTGTTTTGATCCTGAATTGACGGGTTGAAGGGCACAATTTCCCTATCACTGTTGCTCTTACAAGCAGAAGCACCTGGTGAAGGTAAATCTCGAGGTAACTAGTGAAGTTTGCCATGCACTTGGTGGCATCTGAGAGCTGAAACTGCTCTTGCATCAGTAGTTTGCTTCTCTCACCAGCAAGTGCAAGAATTTGGAGCAATGCAGGTACAAAGTGTAAGGAGCACTCCTTGGAAGAGCCGTGGGTGCTGAAGTTGCCTTAGCTTGAGTGAAGGCACTGGGAACCATCTCAGAGGCGGCCTTTTCTGCTTGCAAAAAGGACAGCTCCTGGCTTGGGGCAAGAGCCACGAAGCCGCCTGTTCTTCCCCCTGAGAGAAGTTTCAAGGGATGCTTTGACCAGTTGACAGTTTTGAGGGTGAAGTCTCTCCCCTCCCAATTTGGGGGAAATCCAGCCACTTCTCCTGCATGCATTTCCACCAGTTTCTGGGTGGGAAACATTAATGAGGGTGGACATCTACTGTAGAACTGTCATGCCTGGAGAAACTGCAGTGTTGGGATATTTCCATCCTCTTCAGAATGTAAAATTAAAAATAACTTTCTTTCAGGGCTCCATAGAATATGGATGTGCCAGGTTCCATCTTCCTAGATTGTGTAAATAAGATTTGCTTTTCATTATATCGAATTAAGGGGTGTGTGTGTGTGTGTGTGTGAGAGAGAGAGAGAGAGAGAGAGAGAGAGAGAGAGAAGCCATCCCCTCCAGTGCACCCTTGGAGCAACGCAGAACTGCTAAGCCAAAAGAATCAGGCACTCTGATTTTATTTCTATAAAAAGTCTTTTTCATCTCATCTTAGCTCCTTGATCTACATTCTGTAGTGGACCTCCGCCTGCCCTCTCTTGAAAGATACTAACAACTTTGTTTCCCTGTCTTTTGCTGCTGTTATTTTTAAAACCAAAATGCCTGCACAGCGTTCAGTTGGGGTTTAGCCTTCTTCTTTAAACTGTCTGCTCCATTGTGCCTTTTGAAGGTTCCAGGTGCTAAGAAAAAAAAAATGGTAGAGAGACTGGGAAGGAAGAGGGATGGGGGAGAGAGAGAGAGAGAGAGATGTAGGCCTCTGGTCCCTTGTTGGTTTTGTTGCTGTTGTGTTTCTCTTGACCCGTAAACAAATTTATTTCTCATCTTATCCTGTTGGCATCGGCTGTGCTGCTGGGAATGACGCAAGAAGCCTACTAATAAAAGTCTCTTGGCTTGTGCAGCTGTCTTTGCAAGCTTCAAGCAACCTTCGCATGTTCCCTGCCCTGCCCCCAAGATGATAGTCCTGAGATTCAGGGTGTATCTCAACTGGGAAAGCAGGAGGCTGGGTTGAAATTCATTTTAGGGGATGGTTATTCTGGTTTTTCTTGCCAAGGGGACTTTGCTGGAAGGGGTACCTTGGACACCAGGATGAGATGGGGTGATGGAGATATCTGATGGCTTTGAATGAGTGGATCTCAATGAATCTGACCTGTGGATTCCTCAGGTCAGGCGGATTCTGATACCTTCTCTTGCTCAGTTTGGGTGATTCTTTTTTGGCTTTGTTAGATGGGAAGTTCTGTTGGCAGGGACTGTCCTGTTTTCTGTGATTCTAGATTACCCTGGTGGCCTTTTTGACTGAGGACAGAATAAGCAGACTTCAAATAAACCAACGATCTTCTTGGTTATTCTGTAGACCCGGCTTTCTCCTTGAGCTGCCTCCCAGTTCGTCCTTGGGTCATGATTTACCTTTTGACTCTGACTTGCTGGCTCCTGGGTCATCCCAAAATGCCACCTGGGACCCTGACTGGTTGCCAAGAAAGATTTTCCGGAAAATGCTATATTAGGAACCTTGGCACACTAGTTTTCTGTGTGCAGGGATTTCATTATTTATTTATTTTTATTTATTTACAAATTTATAGGCCGCCCCTTGCCACAAGCCTCGGGGCGGCTTACAACACAATAAAATTAGTTAAACATTAAAACTTTAAAACTGGCCCATCTCCAGGTATAATTTAAAACAAATACAATATAATAAAAAATAAATTAACATTTAAAATATAGCTTAAATAAAAAGGTCTTCGCCTGGCGCCGAAAAGCAAATAAAGACGGCGCCAGGCGAGCCTCTCTGGGGAGTGCATTCCATAGATGGGGCGCCACTGCCGAGAAGGCCCTCCTCCGGGTACTCACCCTCCTAATATCACGCATGGAGGGTTCCCGGAGGAGGGCCTCTGCCGCAGATCGTAAGGGGCGGGAGGGCATATATGGTCGCAGGCGCTCCTTTAGGTAACCAGGGCCCATGCCGTTTAGGGCCTTATAGGTAAGAACCAACACCTTGAATTGGGCCCGGACTTCAATGGGGAGCCAGTGGAGCTGACGGAGAACTGGGGTGATGTGAGAACCACGCCCAGTCCCCGTCAGCACCCTGGCAGCTCTATTTTGCACCAGTTGAAGTATCCGGACCGTCTTCAAGGGAAGCCCCACGTAGAGCGCGTTACAATAATCCAACCGGGAAGTCACCAACGCATGTGTCACCGTCGTCAGGCATTATATTCCATTCCACTTATCTCTCACTTTTCCCCTTTTGTAAGGAATCCAAGGTGGCTTACAAAGCCTTCTTCCTCTCAATTTTCTCCTAACAGCAACTCTGTGAGGCAGGTTAAGCTGGGAGAGACTTGCTTGAGTCCGCCCACTGAGCGTCCTGGTCAAGTGGGGGGTTAAACCTGGGTTTCTGACCGCCATCCAACACTGCCTCTCATGCCACAGGTGGATGAGCACCCAATCATAGGCGCTGTTCAGGCCGTAGTCGCACAGGCCAAGCCCAGGTTGAGCCCTTGAGTAAGTGCTCTCTTTTGAAGGCTGGGCGCAAGAGGAAAAAACCAGACAAACAGGTGAGCAGGGAATGAGGATCTGGAGCAGGTACTGTAAACAGCCAGGCCTTTTAAAGCCGTTTCGTTCTATTGAAACCAGGGGTGGCTTTGCCAGAGAGGTATCTGCAGAAGAACCAGAGTGCAGGCGTCCCGGGCAACTGCCCCGGGAACCTGCAAGGCATCCACTCCGTGCTCTGCAGAGAGGGAAGGTATTAAGACTCCTGCAGGGATGAAAACAGGAGGCTGCAGGGGACGGGGGGCTTCCCCTTTCGGTGCAATGTCTGGACTGGAGACAGAGGGTTTCATGGCATTCTTCTGGCAGCAATAGCATTGCAGTACACTTGCATGCTTTCACGTGGGTGTCTTCCCTCTTCTGGGTTGCGTTGCCAAGCTGAACATAAGCAGCTCGGGCTGAGGTCCAGCCCTGTAGTGCTGCAGGGCATGATTAAAAAATTGCCCCAAAAATTGCCCCAGGGAGCTCACAAGGTGGTGATCTTGACTCAGCATTTGAGCCGCACGGCAGCTGCATGGATGGGCATCCCGAGTTGCCGAAACATGTACAGCGCTAGCCCTGTTCTGCCCTGACAGTGGTGTGAGCGACGTGATGGCTCTGGAGCATTGGCAGCTGAGCTTGATGGGTTGGGGGACCTTCGAGGGAGGTTATCTCCAGGCAAGGCCCAACATATCGAGAGGTGAAAGGCTGCAGTGAATGAAGAAAGGGGAAGGGGACAGAATGGGCAGGCCTTGCCCAGCGGGGATTTTTGGATCATGCCGTTCACGCACATGGTGCTGTACCGAGTGAGGAGGGAGAAACAGGGGGAGGGAGAGAGAGGAGGAGTGTACAATCGACATTGCTGCAGATAGTCTGGGAAAGGGGCGTGCATGGGAGGAAAGGCACTGAGGGGCAGAGTGGGGAAACAAGTCTGGGATCAAACTCAGCACTTGGTTGCCTCTGACATCTGAGGGTGACTGGATAGCACCAAAGCCGCAGCGTGGCATCTCCAGTCTGTGGAACAAATGCAGCCCAGGAGGGGTCTCTGGGTAGCAATGCCTCTTTCCCTCAGGCAAGCTTCCTGGGGGGTAGCTTCCTGGCTTTGGGGGTATTGAGACCACCACCACCACCACTGCCGCCGCCGCCACCACCAGGTTGATGCTCTTTAATGGTCCAGGATGGTGAGTGGAGAATTTTTTATGGGAGCTAACTGTTAGAACAGCCTTCCCGGATGACCTGGTAGCCCCAGATGTCCAGAGCATCAGTTCCCATCAGTCCCAGCCAGTATGGCCAGTAGTCAAGCCGCCATCCAAATATCTGCAGGACGCTTGGTTAGGAGACAGTCCCTTCATGCGGATTTGAATTGCGGGCATGAAATTAAATCAGGAAGCCATCTAACATTGGAAAATGTGCATATCTCCACTCTAGTCCAGCCAGGCATGTGTTCGTGTGAGGGAACAATGGCAAGCATTTGAGGGAAATCGAGACTTATCTGGGGAACATGCTGCCTCCTGAGATCCAAAGCAGGTAGCAGCAGATCAGTTCTCCACACTGATCCTCTGTTTGTACATTTGGCAGTCGCATGGGAAGCATCATTTCCAAGAGGCATTCCCTTTTAAAGGCCTTGTTCCATTTGTACATGCTGTGACACACAAAAGGAAAAGGCGGTGGGGAGGGAAGAGGGCAACCAAGGAACTGGACGCCCGGCAGGACTGGTAGCATGGCCTGCTTCCACCTCAGCTTCACCTTACTGAGACCAGGGGGACCACTGAGGGGAAAGAGGATGCTGGGCCATTTCTCTGACCCAGCAGGGCTTGCGTCATTTCCTTTCCTAGGAAGCCTGTAAGAATAATATTGATATCAATGGAGGTACCAGGCCAATGTTCCACAGGCAAGTTCTGGAAACCATCCTTCTGTGCCCAGACCACTGTTTTCCCTGACAAATGCAGCTCCTCTGGAACACAGACCTCTGAATAGCACGTTCAAAAGTTCACAGCTTTTACTTGTTATCTTTTTTTTAATACTCTTTTCAAGAGTGGTAAAGATGCGGTAAAAGCCTGAGGAAGATGTGTTCAGCATCAGATAATTTTGCTCCTGCATTTCCAGTGTCTGTTCAAGTTAGTAAGTGAAAGGGCTCTCTCTCTCTCTCTCTCTCTCTCTCTCTCTCTCTCTCTGCTCGCTCTTTTGGGTCAATACACAGCCTTAGGAGACTTAATCCCCCACCCCTCAGCTCTAGCGAGTGAATTAACCTAAGGATGTCAGTTCCTTTCTTGCCTGTATTTATCATGATCATCATCATCTTCTCTCGCTGTCTCTTGCTAAGTATATTCATTTCTTGAGCTGGAATCCTAGGAACAACCATGTCATTTGAATTGCTAGCATTACAGGAATTCTTGCGATCTGATCAGTTCAGCGAACTTTGCTCCTGGACAGTGAGCTTTCTCAGGCTGTGCTGCTGACATGCCACTTCAGTCATTGGCTAAGGCACCTCTTGGTGCTTTGGGTGACCATCTCAATGATCCAGCCCCTCTCCTTTTCCTCCCTTTTGGGACTGCCAGTTCTAAAGCCCAAACAGATGAGCAGAAAGAACAGTACGTGTTGCTGAGTTGGACTTGAAGAGGAACAAACTTTCCTCTTCAAGTCCAACTCTTCAAGTCCAAAGAAGGTAAGTTGAACCAAAGGCCTGCTTCATCTGATGTCCTCTTCACCCCCAGGGACCAAAGAGATACCCCAGTGGAAAACCCATAATAAGGACATGAATATGCATCGCCCTCCTAGTTATGTTACCCCAAAATGTGGAGAGGACTGCCATGACAGAGAGGAGTGTTGATAAATAGACAAATGAATGGCTGTATTATTGATTGATGCCACTGTGCCCTCTCCCATCCCGTGTCCATTTCCAAATCCTCTTGGGGTCCACTTCTACCAAGCCAGATCAATGCTTCTTCAAGGTTCTAAGTCCAGGCAGTGATTCATTGGGGTTTTAGAAGGGCAGCTTTTTCCTATCCTACCCAGATATGCCAGGGGTCAAATTTGGGACCTTTGGCATGCAAATATGTGTTCTCCTGAGCTACTGTCTCCCTTTAGGACTGTAGCAGCTCCAAAGAGGACCAGAGAGGTGAAATCTCAAACCTCCCTGGGCAACTGAGTGTTCAAAGCTGTGTCACAAGAAACAGAATGAGATGATCTATGGGATAACCCCGCAACTGCCATCATGCCCAAAGAAAAGGAGTGCCACGTATCTGATGCAATTCCTTGCCAAAACCGAAGAACTGTGTCCGATCTAAACAATCCCCCATCTCTGTTGGAGAGAGAACCTTAATAGGACAGTTAGATTTCTTCCAGTCGAAGGGACAGTTCCCAGTGCTGACATACTGGTGTGGCGAAATGGCAGTGGCTCCAGTGCCTGGCTGGGGGTCCATTACAATGTTAGAATAAACCCTGGAGGTTTGCAAGAGGAAAGTCAGGCAAAAACATAGGAGATAAACATGCTTTGGAAAAATGCAAAGGAAAGCTCAAATCAATGACTAGTGGGAGACAAAACACAACCTCCCTGACTCATATATGAATTTACTATTGAGGAGGAGAACTAAAAAAGGTGGGCAAAAGACTGGAGGGAAATGGAAGATTTCTGAAAATGGAACGTGCCTAAAATATTTGCTTAGATACTTGCAAGGAACAGAGTTGTAGTGGTCTCCTGAGCACACAAAAATATATTTATATAGAGCGAGCTGGAGAGAGAGAGAGAGGGATAGAATTAGAAAGTAAATACAAAGCACGTCATTCCATCGGGTTTGTGGCTGGTGTAATGGAAGCTGGGATTTAGCATGTGCATTTTATGTTCTCTCCATTTCGGTATAGAATCAACAAAGAGCAAGAAGAAACCCATCTGGTTCCTTCATGGAGAGATTTACAAATGCTTGAATGAAAAGCTGTATCTACTTGCTCAGGACAGTTTTGGAAAATCAATGGATGCTGGAGAGAGACAGAGAGAATATCAGCTCCGTAACTATCCAGGATCCCTGTCCAAAACTCTGATAGACCAATTTCTAGGCGAATCTGAATGGAGTATCCTATTACTTCTGGAGTAACTAGCGGAGGAATGTTTGTTTCGCACTATATATGTGCCCCTTTGTAAAGACAAAAGAGCATCATGTATATCCTACACAGGTGCCGGGGAAGAAGGTGATAAGTCCCTTGGGTGGCTGAGGGAGCCAGGAGTTGGTGCTGTGGCCCCAGACTTAATTCCCACGGGGTTTTTGAAAGCCAGTGTGGTTCAGTGATCAAGAACGTGGGTCTGGGGCCCAGGCCACCTGGGTTCTAGCCCCCACTCAGCCATGGAGCCCACTGGGTGGCTTTGCACCAGGCACAGACTCTTGGCCCGGCCTTCCTCAGAGGGATGTTGTGTGGATAAGGCAGAAAGCAGGAGGGAGCTATAAGCTGCTTTGAGCTCTTTAGAAAAAGAAGGAGATGTATAAATCTAATATATGACGTGTGCTACCAGTTTTCTGGGATAATGGAAGCAATTCGAGGCAGAATGTCTGAGAAATCCACGTGAGAGAATCACTTGTCTATAAGCCCAGCCTGTGGATTTCTCAGTGGACCAACTTTTCCGGGTCACATGGCTTCCATGGCCTCATGCGCCATTTTTTCGCACTGGGGGTATTTCAGCTAATTGGCTGAATGCACACGCATTTGCACATGTTCGCATTTGCACCAATGCTTGTTAGCCTGAGCAGAGTAGCATCCCTGCCCTACCTGTGCTTTCTCCTAAACTCAGGTAAACAAACACAGAAGGAGGGGAAGGTCCGCTCCGTCTGATTGGAAAGACTGAAGCCTCTTTGAGGCAAACGTGAGTGGGATTTCTGGTTGCAGTGACCAATGAGTTGTGGTGTGTGTGCAGTCAGTGCGCATGTGTGCTTTATTTTGAATTTGCAATCTTCCCTATAATCGGAATGTTTTCCTTTTGGGGACGGCAGAGACAAAACACTTATCTCTTGGCTGGCTTGGAATAAAGACTAGCAGGCCGTGACTAGTCGCCGTGGAGAAAGCAATATAGTATTGATGTCTCCTCAGCTGCTAATTTTCACCAGTCCCAACAGGATGGAACTGTGAGGCTAAAGGGCAGTGGCCACCTGTGGCTGATGGACCAGGGTTTGCAAACAATCTCTGCGTACAAATGCTGAAATTATGGATAAATAGGCAGGGAATCAGAGCTGCCACAAGTCCTGTGCATCACAGTGGACATTTGAACTTCCTCCCCAACAGTGATTGTGCATGTTTACAGTGTGTATCTGTGAGAGCAGATGTGTCATTTTTGCAAGGTTGCTGTGCTCCATACTGCAGATCACAGGTCAGGCGCTTGGATTTCGGGGACTTGGTAGGATGCTGCTGTCCAGGCATCTGTCAGAGCAACCCTCACAACAGCTGTGTTTTTAAAGTGCAATGCACCAGCTGACTATGCATCCAGAATGTGATGTGGCTGCACATGTTACTCTGGGCTGCATTCATAGAAATATCACTTCCAGATGGGGGTGTGAAGTACTAGCTCCCCTCTTCTGCTTAGGCCTCCTCTGGGGTCCTGCATCCAGTTTTGCACACTGCAGGCGAGGAAAGCTGTACACAAACGAAATGGGTCTAAGGAGGGCAACAAAGATGATCCGAGGACTGGAAGCAAAGCCCTGTGAGGAGAGGATGGAAGAACTGGGTGTGTGTAGCTTTGAGAAGCCTCAGAAGATGTAATAGCACCCTTGTAGTACTTGAGAGGCTGCCACACAGAGGAGCACTGGGTTCCCTTCTCGATCTTCCTGGGGTGGAGTGCATGGAATAAGAAGCTCTTGGGAAGCCAGTTCCTAGCTGAATAGAAGGGGAAACTTCCTGACGGTTGCAGCTATTTTCATGGAACCAATGAGCCAGGGAGGGCCTGAGCGCGCTCCCACTGGGGCCATTCAAGATGCAACTGGACAGCCATCTTTTTTAGGGATGCCAACATGGCATTCCTGCATTGCACAGTGTGTTGGACCTGGTGGCCTTTTTGGCCCCTTCCAACCTTACTCTTCTATGGCTCTGAGTCATCTTTCCTGCATAGGGTGGATTTGAAAAACAGTTGACACCACAGCACAGGCTCACACAGGGGACTGGAGTGGCAGCCCCTCCATGGGGGCCCCTCAGTGGTTTTCATGCGCGTTGCAGGCATTTGTCCAACCTGGTCCACCATGAGGTCCCACAAGTGCTCCGGTGCCCAGAGAGCTGCCTGGTTTGCTATTTCACGGGGCTGCCGCTAATCCAGGATCTCTCCTGATCTCTGATTCTCGGGACAAGCAACTGCTAATTCCATCCTCCTTAGCTCTGCCTAAGAGAAAGCCAACCAGCCCATCTAAGCTCCACTGGATTCACTCAGAGAGAGGATTAGGTTGTCAGTGTGATTTAGTCCAGACACAAGTATTTTCTCTGCAAAGGTAGAATAAGATCACATTAGGAAATACAAAATCAGTGCACTAAGATCATAAAGATAGTAGGTATACACCGTGCATCCCTTCCCCAGTGTTTTGTGGCTTGGCGTTTTTACAGCATAGGGAGGGCTTCCCCAAAAGCAGCTGAATTGTTAAAATTATCCATAATTAAGCACACAGATTAAGGAATAACCAGCAAAGGAATAGAACGGGTGACCTGTTGACGGCCACATGGCTTGCTGCCTCTTGACAGGTGCCTGTCAGCCAGTGTGCAGCCTATCGGGCAGGGACTGGCCTGCGGGGTAGTGATGAGCCTCCTTGGCAGCCCAAGAGAGGCAGCAAAGCAGGCGCTTGGCCAAGCCCCCGCTGAGGACCCGGGTGCTGTTGGTGGGCCTCATAGACATCGCCAGCCGGCCAGATTTCTGGGGCCTAATGCCGCCGTGCAGAGGCAGCCCCGCTGAGCGCCTTGCCAGATCATGACTTGAAACCCTTCCTCCCTTTTAATCTCTTTCCCCTGACATTTCCCAGTATAGCACTGACCTTTTCTTCTGCCTGACCAGTGCTGGAAGGAGCTTTCACATCTAGGATGGATTGTTTTCTTCATCTTTAAACACATCTTCCTCTAATGAAGGGTGTTTCATTCGACTTTATTTTATTTTTATGGGCTGAAAACGCTGGGTCTTTGAGGAAGGGCTTGTCCTGGATTGAGCACATGCCCTCGCAAGCTTGTTCTCACACACCACCACTCCCGGGTCACAGAAACATTGTTGTTAATGTCAAGGGAGTCTCTGCAGTTGTTGCTTGCAGGTGTTTGGGGGCATCCTTTGCCTCTGCCGAAGGCCGCCATCTTTACGCAGTCAAGGCCAGGTTCAGCCAGCTGATGTGGCTGAAAGAGGGCAGAAAACCCCCATCTGCATCCAATGGTTGAGAAGGACCTGCTTTTCCATCCAAGGAGAGGTGTTGTGGTGTGGCTAAGCAATGCTAGTCCCTCTCTGTTTGGACTAGCGCCCACTCCTGGCATTGTGGGCAGCTGCCAGTGGCCCAGATCTGATAGCAAGGGTTGGCATGTTCAGCTACCTGTTGAAAATTCTTTATCTTGGAACTGGACTTCATCTGGACAGGCCTTCAAAAGAGGACTGTCTTAAAGTAGGACACATGGCCACCCTAAGATCCTGGAGCCATCCTGACTTCCATCATCAATCACTTTAATGTCTCTTTTGTTGGGAAGCAATGGCAGAAATGTTGGCCTGCTAGCCACAACCACAACCACAACAAAGCATTATTGTTCCACAGAAGAAACAATCTCCATTGTAGTTAACCATCTGGCAGGTTCTCTGTCGTCTCCACTGTATTCCATCCCTCCGGATGTATGAGAAATGTGCTTTCTTTTTGTTTTTGAGACTGATTTATCCAGGTCACACCTTCCAGACTGAACACAGATTTGGGAGTAATCTGTAGAAGACAATTTTTCCAAGCTTGAAATATGATTTGCAGACCTCCCCAAATACGCTTGACAGAATGCATGCATTTGGAAAATACTCATGACAACAATCTACTTTTTCGGCTGCACACCAATGCACTTTAATGAATGAGGGAAGAATATGAACATTGTTGGGAATATCTGGAAAAAATATGCATGGATTTTTGTACGAGGAGAAAAAACCAAGCTTGAATTTTCTGATTTACACATCGCTAGCTATGCCCCTTCACGTCTAATAAAAATCAGTGTGTTCCCATTATGAGCCAAATCCCCCTGCCTGACACTGGCAATGGGAAAAATTTCATTTGGACCACAACTTTAAATACAGCAATTTAATTTGCATAAATATGCCTATTGGAGCAACATTGTCCTTCAGTTTCTGAAACTCTTGGAATCTCTTGATGCAATTCTTGGCTCAAATGCCTTATGAAATTCACGTGCCGGGGGAAGTTGAGTACAAAAATGTCCATGTTAGAGGAAGATGAACGCAGAAGCGAAGGGAATTTTGTTGTGTGTGTGTTTAATTCAGAGGCTGATGTGGAAATTGGACAGAACAGACTTAGAATGAATAAAAACGAAGCTGTCAAGGGCTGGAGATAGACTGATTGTTCCATCGGCTCTTCCTCTGCTGTCTACATGCAAATACTTTCTTACTCCCTTCGGCTCTTTCAGGACGCAGAAGATGGGGGAAAGATCCCCTTCTCTGCCTTTGATTGCGAAGTGAATATCTCCAGGGTAGATGAAAAACGGTCAATTCCACTAAAAAGAAGTTCCATATGATGCTTCCTATCCATACCTTGCACTGTGCTGAATTCCCAGATTGTGGGCTTGCGGAACATTTTGCTATTTCCATAATTCTATGCAAAAGGAGTCACAGAAAATAAAATCTGAGCAACTAAATCAACAACCAAAAACTCTGCATTTCTGCCCTAGACAAACACTGCAAGATACACATTTTGGAGGGAGTTGCTTATTGGGGGAGATTTGCACATTTCAGCATGCCAATTTGTGCAAGTGGGAATGTGTGCCAATGCACACAAACACATTTGTGTACGATCTGATTCTGCCTGGGAGTGGACGGCAGAGTGAAGGGTGTCTGACAATCCATGAAATGCAGAGTGAATGGAGCTTGCAACGTCCGAGTGGCCCGGCATCCGTCCACTGCAGCCCTGCTCAGACTTGGAAAGTGCCGAGCAATGGTGATTTCATGGGTGAAACCCAGATGTCAGTATATTCAGATGCTGTCAGTGGAGTCTTGCAGCTGAAGGCTTCTGTTGAACTTTTCCATTTGGCTCTAGAAAATTAATTTAAAATTAAATTAGCAGGAGTGACGAAACCACAACACTGCAATGAGAAGCTTTGCCTGACATTTAAACGTGGTCATCTCGAGCTATAATGTCACAATGTGTGGAGAGGGAAGATTTGGCTGCCGCGGGGAACATTTACTGGGGAGAATCACAATTATGTAAACAGCCTATTTGAAGAGCAACTTTTATGTTATTAGCCCTCTTACAACTTTGGTGGCTGTTTCAGGAAGGAAGTCAAACTCAGAGTCATTGGTTACTGTTTCTGGGAGGAAAACCGTGATTTGAGTCTCAAGGCTACAAACATCTAGCTAAATGCAGGGCATGATCCTGTGCCTATTTAGACCACAAAGCAAAAGAAACAAAACCATGGAGGGTGGTGTGTTTCTTGTTTCGATGAATGGCATTGCAACATTTGGAGAACCGCAAATTCTAGTGAATAACTGCCACCCTTTTTGGGAAGTGTGGATCTGGTAAGTTCTTAGAATGGATGAAGAAGGAATTCCACAGGCATCCCCAATTAGGGAACAAGCTGCCTTCTGTGGCCGCTTCCCTGCCTGGACTGTCACGCGCCAGAGAAGTTTCCATAAAACTGCAGACTGTCCTGGAATACAGTTTCGAAAGCACCATCATAGCTTCATTGGAAACTCCATGAAGAAATGAAGGACTCAGAAATTAAAATCAACCAAGACCTTCGCTGGCATGGGGTGAGAGTTCAAGAGGCCACATTTTAAATAAAAGACTGGGGAATGTCTACCTCATCAGTGCCCCTGATGACAGAGGAGCCATGGGGCAGGATTGCAGAAAACTAAAAGGAAGAGGCAGCAATGGGTCCACATTTAGAGATGCTCTTCAGAGGCAGGTGAGAGGGACAGCTCTGCATTTCTCTCTCTGTGGCTTTGCTGGTACATTTTCTCAGGTTGAGGGAGTGTCGTCTTGGCTCATGTCCTTTGGGCCTTCCAGGGAGCCACATCCCCTTTGAAGGTGGGCTCATGGGATGTTACTGAGGACAGGTGACCCCAGGCAAACTGTTTGCTGCCCGGTGAAAGGTTCAGCTCTCCCAGCTTCGACAGGTGACGTTTGTGGCTGGCAATACAAAGAGGTTGAAGATTCAAAGGACCCTTTGCCACCTGATACATTCACTGAGTGGAAATTGCTTCATTAAGTCACTTCCATTTAGGATAAGTGGACCAAGTGCAACTGAGGGAGGGAGAACAGATTGCTTTGAGTTTATTCCAAGTTTATTCCAAGTTGGAGCCATACAGTGTCGGCAATATTTTAGACTGTCAGAAGACCCGCTTGGACAGGAGATGCCTTGGCAGTGCTCCTTAAAACACTGGTTAAGGGCGACGACATAGCTTGGTGGTGGAGTACATCTGCTTTGCAAGAAGGCCTCAGTGCTTCCAGACAGTGCTGGAGAAACTCCTGCCGTGCAACTGGAGAGCTGTTGCTTCCAGTCAGTGTTGACAATGCAGGGATAGATGAACCAAGGATTGGGCTCTGGGAGGAAGCTTTGAGGCTTGATATCACTGCTGTCATGGATGTTCATCCTGTAAGCATATCAAATCCCAGGCCTGGTGCCTGGTGGGTGTTTCACAGCCACTGCAGAAAAGGCCCAGGTTCAAAGACCAGCGATCCCCTCCTTACGGATGTCCCACTTAGGATGTGTGAGACTTTCCATTTTGCCCGTGCAATGTGTGAGCGTGCCCTGTTCAAAGGTCTGAGTACCAGCAGGAGTGGGAGCATAAGTCCACCGAAAATATTCACAATGATTGAGCAAATGCCAACATTTGTCTCATTCCTGTTGGCACAAATTTCCAGTTTTGCACAAAGCTCCTCAGTTAGTCTGAATCAGCCCCACTTTTGTTGAAGACCAAAATTAGGACAGACATGGGGGGAATCTGTGCAAATTTGGGGGGACTCGCCGTAATGTCCCATCCAACCCCCACTCCATCTGCTCAGAAGGAGCTGCAGTTGCGAATGGGATCAGGCACGAGGCACAGGGTGAGCCACCGTCTTTAGAACCCGTGCCATCTCATGTGGTACTCCGTCACCCATCCCATTGTGCACATGGATGGACAGATCCATGTGGTGACATCAAGCAAAGGATGGTGAATTAGTTGGGAATTGCAAGTCACAAGGGGGAGGGAGGGAAAATCAGAATGAGGAACAATTGCCTTCTTCCACCAGCCAAAGTAATTCACACTTCTCAGCTGGATTTATCCCTCTGATTGTGAGCATCTCTGAATTTCGCAATTCAATTCTCAGTTGAGAAATTGCATACAAACTAAGTTGCTTACGGAAATGCATTATGTTGGTTTATGTCATGTATAACAGTATTCTGGGGAAAGTTGAAGACAAAAATATATGCAAATGTTTTAAAAATAATGCAGACTGAGAGAGGCTGTTATTGACTAAGACTAAGTAGATGTGAAATGGACAAAGATCAGAAAAGGACTGTTTTATTCAGCTCCCTCTGCACAAGCTGCCTGCGTGAGGTTTGGGTGGCTCTTGTGCAACGGCTCTTCAGAGCGTGTCTGCTAGTGAAAATGCTGGTGACCCAGCAGGCCACTCGCTCTTTTCTGTGGATCAACACACATTCCTAAATCCTATTTTCACAGGCTTGCTTTTAAGCCTTAATGGAGTCAGCACATCACAAGTCCCTGGACCCCTCCATGGGAAGTTTGCAAAGAGCAAATGCAGTTAATGGACCGAGTCTTGGAAGAAAGTTATTTTTGAACATGGGAATTTGTTTTCATTCCTAAAGCAACAACACGATCATTTCTTTTCAAAGCCAATTGCAAAGCTATCCTATGCTTCTAGATGGCCCTGGGACGCTGGACATGCACATGGCGGGCATGCCATGAGCGGAGCCGGCTGGTGCCAGAGGTCAGACTAGATGGCCCGGGAGGCCCCTTCTGACTCACTCTATTTCTATGTTTCTAGTCATCTTTAGGGTGAATCAATACCAGGCAATAAGATCTATCTCCCTGAGATCTATCTCTTTATGAGTACTGGAGGCCTTGGAGGAACACAAAATTTATTCACTTATCCTATTTTTCCTGCCAGGAAATTGGAGCAACATGTTCAGCACTCAACACCCATACATACATACATACATGCATGCATGCATGCATACATTTATTTATTTATTTATTTATTTATATTGCAATTTATATCCTGCCTTTTTCCTCAAAGGGCTCAAGGCAGCTTACATCATTCTCCTCCTCCATCTTATCCCCACAACAACAACCCTGTGAGGTAGGTTGGGGTGAGAGTCTGTGCCTGGCCCAAAGCCACCCAGTTGGCTCCATGGCCAAGCGGGGACTCGAACCCGGACCGTCTGAGTCCCAGTCCCGTGCTCTTCACCACTGCGCCACACTGGTGCTCTGAGCAATTTTGAGGGATCTCTTAGACTGAAAGAAAGAGAGACTGGTCCAGAGTCATCCCGTGACTTTGTGCGGTGTGGTGATGTGGCGATGTGGCGATTTGCTGCCGGGTCTTCTGCTCTTAGCATGCCACACTCAACACTCTCACATTTCTGTACTTGAGATTCATGAAATGTACATTAGCTAGGAGACATATTGGAGACATCCAGGGAGGATCCTCTGTAGAAGAACTTAATGACTGGGCAGGTTTTTCCGAAGTCAATGATTCTTGCATGGCCCACTATAAAGGATGCCAGCAAATAAATACCTCCATGGTTTTTTGGTTCAGGTGAGCTGAAAATGCCAATAACAGGGTGGATACGTGGTCTATGAGGTTCATTTGAATTTGGTCCCAACACACTACCCCAACAGGTGAAATTTTGGCATGATGACATCAGCAGAACTTTGCGTGTGTAATTACATTCTTAATTACATCTCTGTATTGAATTAAGGACCTATTATGCAAAGGATAATTGAAACCCTGCCGGGAGTGCCGTCTGCTAACATCTAATCATATCCCACTATGTATTTTCGTTTCCTTTGTTTTTTCTTTCTTTCTTTTTCAGCTAAACTTTAAGTAATGAAGTAGAAAATCCCACTTGCGCACACCCCCATCTAGTATTTTAGCTACGGTGATTTTAATTAATTGACAAGAGAAATATAATTAGGAGCTGGAGTGGCAGGACTGAAGCTCCTGGAATAATCACTGGGAAATGAAATATCTTTGGGAGAGGAATGCATGTTTTCCAATATTGCTGTTCAGTTGTGGAGCTGTGAGAAAGAAAAAAGGCATATGAGAGAGAGAGATTTTGATGCTTCTAACACTGAGAATAGTCTTGAAAACCACATGGTGCTAAGAGGCTGAGGGTGTGGGTAGAGCATGGAGATGCTGTGAACCTTTTTGGTGGATCCATTTGAGATCTATCAGTCATGACTGAGACACCCTTATTTCTGTACTAGGGATCTGGACTAGGGTGGATACATTTTGCTGATGGTTCCTTTACACCTGTAAGTTCTGTTGGTTTTATTGCAGCCCTGCATACTAAGAATATAACCAGGAGTAGCCCTCTGTGTGCCTCCAGCCCTTCTAACTCATCATTTTCTTATTTACTGTGGTTGTATCCCACCTTTCTTCCTGCCAGAACCCAAGTCAGTTGGCATAATTCACCTCCTTTTCCCCCCATCCACAGCAATCCTGCCAGGCAGGTCAGGCTGAGAGGCAGCGGCTGGTCCAAAGTCATCTAGAGAGATTCATGGTCAAGGAGGGAGTAGGCGCCCGCTCTCCCAAATCCCAGTCCAGCATTGGCTCTGCTGCACTGACACTTTGCTGGTCCTCAGGGCTGTCCGTAGGGATAAAAGCAAGAGAAGGAAAACTGTGTGAGTAACCTGGGGTTCTTTGCAGGGAAAACGGGCTGCAAATGTACTAAAATCAATAATAACTTGGTGCACGTGGGAAACTTTGGCCCAAGATGCTGACACGTCTTTGTCTTGAACATTCTAGGCCTGGGCTTTGACCTAAGCACCGCTTTCCATCTTCTAGGGCTCAGGCAGCTGGTTTGGCCGCCATGCAGGGCCTCTCTTTCAAGACACAATGCAAGTGTAAAACTGGTCTGCGGTTGTCTCAACCTCCTCTCCCCTGCGCTGGCTCTAGCAAGTCTTTTGCTCACTTGGCCTGAACAAATGTAGCTTGAGTGCAGGTGGCAATGAAATCTTTAACAGTTAAGCCTGTGAGTGGACAAAGAAGCCCATGGGGAATCGAGCAGCAGGGACAGAGATGAAAGAAGCTGACAGTCTGGCTTTGCTCTCCAATCCCTTTTTGTGAAGCTCTCGCATTCCAGCCCTCCTCCCCAAAGATTCCCAATCTGAATTTGGTGGACAGCTCTGCCCAGGGACACATTCATGTTCTAAGCTTAGCAAATCTTCTGCTATAATCACTTTTAGCATCAGGGTTTTTTTTTCTTCCTTTCCTTCTTGAAAGGATTGGCTTCTTTCCAGAAAAGTTACAGCGCAGAGGTCCTGAGAATCTTGTGCTTTTTGAAAACACGTCTGAGGTTATCTGGGCTGTTCTTTCTTTGTTCGTTTTCTCATCCCCCCCCCCCCTCGCTGTCCCTTTAAATCTTGGCTGCCCTCCGTCTGTGAGTCTTTGTCAGACATAAGTGGACTTCTCATTTCACCATCTCACAGGGGACACATTGCTTTGATTTCAAAGTGAATCATCTGATGTTCCTTTGATTGCTGGTTGTTTCGGTGTTTTGCCATTTTCTGACTTTTGCCTCGCACTGCTGCTGTGCTACGTCTCTTTGACAAGGGCCCCTCCCATGTGTAGCCATGTGTGTGTGTGTTTGCTTGTTCCCCCCATTTGTTTCCCCCCTTTTTTGATACAAATCACACAGTTTGGGATGGAGAGAAGGAGGATTTCCCTTTCTGAAAATGAAACCGTTTCATCATGACTTCTTTTGGGTGGGTGTGCATGACTGGCTGTTGGGTTTTCAAACAACGTTGTGATTTTCCCACCCAAGACACCAGGAGTGTAAACCATCAAGCCCAGGCCAAACCCATCCATCTCAGTTTTCCCGATATTTTATTCCCCTTTTTCCTGACAACCAATTATTTGACGTTTCCCGGCTTTTGCAGGGTTTCCACCACACTGAAGACTGAAATGGCTCTCTCAAACTCTAGTTACTGGGGGTATGTGTTTTAAATTATGCCAGTCTTTTTGGCATTTTGGCCCTGCCCGATTTGGCCTTTCAAGTGCTGCCTCCAAGAGCCTCTTCAAATTGCAGCCAGTCCTCAGGCTGTAAGACATTCAATTATCCTGCACTGCATGCGTGCCTTGTAGTTTCTCCAGTGAGCTCAAGGTAACATATCACTGCTTTATCCTCACAACAGCTGGATGATCACAGCTAAGCTCAGACAGGCAAGCAGAAACTGGCCCTAGTTGGTCCAGAGAGTTCTGTGGCCTAGTGCAGATTGAATCTGTGTCATTTCCGTCCTGCTACACCTGCGTAAATGCCAGCATCTGGGACCAGTTGCCAGAATATCTTAGTCTTGGCCAAGCTGACCCACCGCATAGGTTGCTTAATAAGTAGAGTCATGTTTTTGGTTTGGGGTTTTAAAAAATCCCTGTGCTTGTGCTTCTAAAAATTATTTTGGATATGCACTAATCCTAGTCATAAATAAAACTGGGTTTGAAGACTAGGAGGTGGCAGGGATTAGGTTCTGAAAGCTGTTTAAAAGGACAATGCTGTTAGGCGGTTTTGATGGGCATAAGACGGAAAACATCTGTTCCAGGACAGGAAGTCAAAAGCTCAATTTTGTTGGATACGTCTCTTCCTCCTCCTCCTCTTCCTCCTGCTTTAGAACCTTTTATCCTTTCCCTAACACCCAGGATGAACAATGTTATGAAACTGGTGAATATTCTGCTGTTAGCATTGGGATGACACAAGAAAGTCAGCCATGGGCAGGCATTTCCACTGATCTGTGCCATTTCATAGCTCATGGCATCTCCTACAACATGGGAAATCACAGCTCCGATCCACTCTAGTCAGCATGGCCAATGGAGAGGAATGATGGGAGCTGTAGTCTTCAGCCACATGTCCCTGCAATAAATGGCTAGATGCACGTGGTTCTAGCATCAATCTCTCTTCTGGGACCTGATTACGATGGCTTCTTCTCCCAGGGACATGCTGCAGTGTAATGCCACATGATGGGAGGCATTTGAGTGAGCAGCCTTTTTAATATATCTCGTACTTTCACTGAAATTGATTTGGCTGTTTAAATTGTTTTACATTTTGTATATTGAAATTTAATGTGGTACGTTATTATCTATAGTTGGGCAGTGTAATTTGTACAGATCATTTTGTGCCACCCGGAGAGCTTCAGCGACTGGGCAGTATAGAAACCAAACACATTTGGACGTTGTAGCATTCCTGATGCAGATTCCTGGGTGCGGATTTTTGACTTTGACCTGGCCAGAGAAGCACCAAATTATTTTGCAGTCTTTGGGGTGGATAGATGGGCCTTTGAGTAAACCCCTTGAGAGCCGAAAAGCATGTGTAAAATGGAAATGGGAACCCACCAAGGAGGGAGACTTGGACTCTCGATGGCCAAGAGGTACCATGAAAGTCATCCTGTATCTTCCTCCCCTTTGGGCACCGCCTGTGGTCATATGTTGGTGACTCCTAGGTTGGCTGGGTCACCACTGTCTAGGGTCAAGAAATCATAGCATCCTGCTTAGATGATCGAAGAGCAAAAAGGGTCTTGAACCATCACTACTTTCTGTCCTGCACGTCTCATTCCTGCAGATGTTGAGCACACACTTTAATTATAAGAGCTGCTTCCGCAACATCACGCTCGAAGCTGATCACGCCTGTTTCATTATATTTTGGTGATGGGCTGACTCGGTGGTGGTAATTTTCACTGTGTGAGGTGGTTTTGCTTCCTTGATTATATCATTTCCATCTGTTTATGACTGCAGTCATATCACTTGTTCGAGGAGAGAGGCATGGCACCCCTCTCTCCCCCACCCCCTGCATTGGAGTGCATAGAATATCAGAAATGGGCACAAATTAACCACCTCCATGTGGAGAAAGACCTCACTCAGGAATGGAGAAAGGCTAGAGGAGATGTCTCAGTAGGTCCCTGGCTGATTTGCAGTAGATTAGCAACTAGGATGTTTGGATCCCACTGCATAGCAATGGCCTAACAGTCAATTGTCCACCTTGATTAGGCTGCAGAAATGAAGTCAAGTTTGGATAACCAGGAGCTGGCTTTGGTTTGGGAGGATGCTGAGCTCTGTTCAATTTTGATACTGGAAACAAATGTCTAAGCTAGAGGGGTGCTCAGGCACCACTCGCTCTTGAACGCTGCATGGCTGGCATGTGTACCCCGCTGTGTTTCTTGTAGGTCCTTGGGATTCTGAAAGTGGGCACACACTTTAGCTACCTGGGATGCTTTGACTGAAAAAGTCTGGAGGCCTCTTGCAATGACAATAAAACATGAACATCTTAGAACAGCTAAAAATAGTCCCCTGCTAAAAAACAGCACCTAATAAAGTAACGGAGAGACTGTTGATGGAAGCATTCCACAGCCCATCATACGCCATCAAATGCCCGAGGGAGAAGGGGAGTATTGATCTGTCGCTGAAAGAACAGCTGAGGTGCCATGGGTGAATCACGGGGGAGCAAATTCCAACATCAGGGGAACACCATGAGAAGGGTCTCTCCTTTGTCCCTGTCCTCCAAGCTTCCCCAGGGGGAAACTTCCAGAAAGTGCCCTTGAGGGTCGAAGCCTCCAAAGTGGCCACAGCGGCAGATTGGCAGAATGCTTCGAAATGTGCAGCGCTTGCTAGGGGAGGGCTCCCGAGACCCATGGTGCATTGCGGCTTCCGTTGTTGACCACAGCGCAGAGGTAGTTCATAGTGAGAGATAGAACAAAGCTTAATTCTTTCTCTCCCTTGCATGAAGATAGTAACTGTGAGGAGAGCCATTACTGGTTGAGGAATGACGTGCTTGCAACTGCAGTCCATTCAGGGGCATGTTTATCTCTCTGGGGGCAGAAACCTCTCCTTTTGCTCCTGCTGCATATCTGTTTTATGCCAGGACAGTCAATATTTCCATTTCTTAACCTGCATTCCTATGGGAAGAGATCCTATTGATTGGACTGGTTTAGCCGAATCTATCTGAAGTTAAATGAAGGCAGATTCAGCAATGCAGGAAGACCCAGCCGTGACATCCGATGGGGAGGCCTGGCCTCCGTCGGGGATCCCCGGTGCAGGAATAAGAAGGGCTGATTCAGTAACACAAGCGAAGCCTGTTTGACGTTCCTTTGGTCCACACATTCATTTGGTCGCATCTAAGAGAAGAAGAGGCTGGGAAAGCCCCTGCTAAGAAGGGCAGACAGCTGCTCCGAGGGACAGTGCTCATTTTCGGCACGTTAGCATCCCTCAGCACTTGCCGAATTCCAGTCCTGCTGCAGTTTTGGCCCCCTCTGTCTTCTGTCCCCTCTTCCGTACGAGAGCCTTTTCCCCCCCAAAAGGAATACGAACTGTGAGATTGTCCCTGATTCCCAGCCAGCTTTTCCTGATGACTGTGATGGCTGGGCATGATGGGGGTTGCAGTATAGCACATTTGGAGTGGCCAAGCTTGGCAAATATGTGAAGTAGGACAATTTGCCTTTGAGTGTGTGGAATATTAGAAGGTATTGTCCTGGTCTTTTGAATGACAGTTCCCAGCATTCCTGACCTTGGTGGTGCTGATTTAGGGAGCTGAACCCTAAATCACCTGGTGGTTATTGGGTTGCTTTCGGAAGTCGTGTACTCACTAAGATGGGTTGCTTTTAGAGCTAATTCCTGGCAATCGTGGATTTCAAGGCTAACAAATGAATCAGCATCTTTGATTCTGTGGTGAGCGACTTCTTCTACTGGTCCTGCGAGCACATTGGTGATGATGCAGCGCAGAGCACTAACATCAGAAAAGGGGGAACGTGCCCTGATGGTCTGGGATACTTGTGGGCATATTTAGGGGCAGTATGAAATGCCACTTCAGCTTCAAAGCACTCACGCCTCCGCAGCCCAAAACCAAAGCAACGCCCTGCCTGTAATCCCTAAGGCAGGATGACAAGTTTGTGTTTGCATGTTTGCAAAATCCATGCTTGAAAAATGCACGGCTTTTTCCAACCGTGCCACTTTCTCCAAAGAAGCAACTCTGCCGTCACCTGTACTGTTGTCTCCGGGGGGAAAATGTCTGCATTTTTGGAAATGTGCACAGAGGTGGTATTTTTTCTGTCGTTTACACTGGGTAGCTGCTCACTTGGCATTGATTTCCCATCTGTGCACAATAAACAGCAATGGCAAGCATGAGCACAGACCAAGGCGGCCAAAGCGGCAAAAGCTGATGTCCAGAGAACCTCAAAAATCTCCAATGCTGCTCGCTCGCTGATCTCTGAGCATAGTCTGTGTGCTTTTGTTTTCGCATTCTCGTCCCCCATGGGAATATTTTCAGACCGGCACATATTTTCTGAGACCAATTTCTTTGGATATCCCCGTCTTAGAAGCGCTTTTAGCAACAGCCCCCCCTCCCTTTAAATGACCTGTTTGATGCATTGGCATGCACTCATCAAACAGCTTCATCTTAAATAGACGAGGTCCCGCTGGTTGAAGTTCTCTGTGTGAGCGATTCCTCCGCACCCCGGTTCACACGGTTTATGAGCCTTCCCAGCCGTAAATGCCTACGGATTTGTTTCCTCATTTTTCCTAAACCATTTCATGTGAATGTTCTTATGAGTTGAGCCTAAATTTATTGTGAACTACGGGTGTGGGGGGAGGGGGCTTTTTTAATAATGTGATTGCTTCATCTGTATTCATCCCCAAGCGTATGGCCCCACTGTGAACTCTTTCGTGCTTAACCCCCTCCTGACAATAAGTCTGAGGAAAGAGGGGCCAAAAGGAAAGGAAATAAAAGGCAGGCCGCTTCAGACCATTGGAAACTGGGTGAGGTGTGTTGCTACCAGTTCTGCATCGAAGCTGCCAGCCAGTGGTTGGAAGGAGGGATGCTGGATTAGACGGAGTGCCACCCTGGGTCTGGTGGGCTGGGGGACATGCCAGGGCCATAGACTTGGTGGGCGTCCCATATTAGAATGGCCTTTGGCAACAGCCCCCTTTAAATGCCCTGTTTGATGCACTCATAAGAGAGATGAGGCCCCACGGGTTGACGTTCTCTGTTCGGTCGCCAGTGTCCTCATCTTCAGGGCTCCAAACGGGCATGCTGCCACGATGCGGGAGCCACAGCAAAATTGTCAGGCATCCCCCAGGTGAAGGTCTGTGGCAGGGGGAGCAGCAGGATGCTGATCCCCTTGCCTCAGAGTGGTGGTCCCTGACCGTGCTGGCCAATGGCCACAGGCAACCCCCATGTTCTTGCCAGAGAGGGGCTTCCAAGATATCTCCCAAACAAGGCTGCTGGGTCTGAGCGGCACTGTTTATGTCCACTGAGCTGAATCACCCAGAGATCCGGCTACTCATTAGCAGAAGACAGAAACTTATGACATTCAGGAAGCGGCTTTGTGTCTGTGTCATGATAAGTTCAGTGGCGGTCGTGAGGAATTGGCCCAGAATCCTTTGCCGGACTGCTTGGCAGCCAAATTCTGCTCCCTGATCAGTGAATAGATTCCTCTCAGATCCTCTCTCTCTCCCCCCCTTTGCCATCCTTTCTCTTTCCGAGCTCTCTTCCCACCCCCTCTCTTTGTGGAAGATGAAAACCATCACAGGGAATTAGATTTATTAAGTGCTGCCCTGAGTCGCTTTTCCGTGATGCGGGTGGGGGATGGAGACCCTGCAAAGAAGATTGCAGCCTTGGAACTCAAGGGGGACAAAAAAGGACACTCTGGATTAATTCTTATGGTTTTTTCCTTTTCTTTTTTTTTTAAATACAGATTATGAATAGGCTTAAATGATCAGCATGCATATTGTACAGAAGTCCAGTATTTAAGACCTCTCTCCTTTCTCAAGCCCCTAATGTTATCAATAGATTTTCACAAGAAAGTATTCTAGTTTTGCCTGAATTTACCTTTTCCATCCACAACACTTGCACAATGATTCTTTCAGATCATACCGAGCTGGTATTTTACTTCCCTCCCCTGGGAGAAACTGGAGAATCTCTTTCTCGTTGCACAGAAAAAGTGATCCTAGACCTGGATGGTCAACTGGGCACCGTTTGATGGCACATGCGCAGCTGAGTGTTCCTTCTGTCAAACTGGCTCCCAGATTTAAATACTGAGTGGCTCAAGAATGAGGAGGTGTCTTTCTAGTGCTACTGGATCAGGCCAGGGGTTCATCTAGTTGATCCTTTTGCTCATCTGGTGTCCAACCTGCTGCCCACAGGATCCCATGAGCAGGATATGGGTGCACCAGCCCCCTCCTGCCCATGTTCCCCAGCAACGGGAGGATGTCGACATCTTGCCTCTGATGGCAAAGGCAGCCTATGGCCCTCAGGGCCATTAGACATGGATGGCCTTCTCCTTCACTGGCTCAACCTCTTTTTAAAGTTGTCCTAATGACTGGCTCTCACAACATCCCAGGAAAATTAGTTAAGCTGCAGAAGGACTTGGCCCCTGCCGCCAAGCCGGGCTGCCCCTTCCTCCCGAGATCTGTTCTCCTCCTTTTCTGTCCACACACCTTCTGACCTTGCACAGGTTACTGCTCCAAGTGTCGGCAGAAGAGAGCTGAGCCAGGAACCACGGGGGTGGTGGTGGCAGGAATTACCTGCGCCTTGGATCACCCTCTTTGCCATTCACTTTGCGAGGTGATACCCAGGGCAGTTCCTGACTGCCTAGATAATGACAAGGTTGCACCATTCCTCCCATCCTCTCCCCTCCCCCAAAATAGAAGATTGGCTCTTGGGAAGGCATTGAGGCCCCTCTCAAAAGAATGGGCCCAAACAAAGCTGAACTAAAGCTCTCCTAGGTCACTGGTCTTTCCCAGGGCATAGCCCACCTATCATCCACAGTAGGAGCAGGAGTGCAAACCCTCAGACATGGGAGGTAGTGGAGTCCCAGTCTACCCATTCTGAAAGCTTGAAATGCCTCCGCTAAGGCTTGGCTACTGGTAGTCCAAGCTTCCAGCTAGGCTAGGCTGTTCCTTTTGGCTCCACCAGCTTTGCCTTTGGCCCTGCCCCCTTTTAGCTTCAGCTGACCCACCAATGAAATACAGCTCCAAGAGCTGCCCATACAGTGGACCTTGCCCAAAGGCTGATAGTGCAAGCATCCTTGCCTGGAGCAAGGTCCAGCCTTCATCCCGTCCCACCCAAAGGAGTTCCTTCAGCTTCAATGGCCCAGGCATTCCAGGTTGCTTTCCCAAGTCATTCTTACCCCTTTCTTTCATCAGAGGGGCCCAGATGCAGCAAAGAGTACACCAAAGCAACTGTTGGACCCTTTCTGTCCTGTCCCAAAGTCTCGCGGAGTAATGGCACCAAAATGAACTTTTCCCCTGGAGGCCCTGGCTGTGCAGAGGAGTTGGAGCTAGGGAAAGAGAGGCTAAACCCAAGGGAGGCTGGTGAACCCCATGACAGTGGGGTTTCTTATCCATCACAACTTTTCTTCTGAGCTCTCTAGCAGCTGTCCGTGGTGCTGAACTGGGAAGCACCATTTGCTTAGCCGGACTCTCCCCAACTTGTTCCAACAGCCCGTTTTTTCACTTGATTAGGTAATTACAACAACATACAGCGTGGTCTTCAAGGCTAACTGAAATCCTGCTCCTTTTTAATTTTTCAGCACAGCTTTGGAATGTTGCGTGTGTGTGTGTTAAAATGACGCCTTCAGGCTTATATCAGTGAACTTTGGAAATCTTCCGCTCTAGTTCATTCGACTGTGACAAGAAGCTAAGCTCAGTGTCTCCGACAGGTATTTATTCCTAGCTCTGCTCGATGAGAATACCAAAGCCTAAATTCAGGTGCATCTGACTCTCCCATGGCCCATTCACTACCACGTCTCCTTTTTCCAAAGGTAATCTTTTGCAAATATTGTCTTTTCATGGCGTGCGTGTGTGTGTGTGCGTGTAAAAACGAAGGAGAGCAGGAAAGGAAAATTCAGCTGGGCATCTTCTCAGTGCAGAGTGGATTTTGCTTTTTCCCCCACGGCACCCTTCCACTCCTGTGTCGGAAACGCAAGCATCAAGGAGGGAGCTCTCTGATACACTTCTAAAGAACATTTCCTTGCCCTTCGGGGATTTCCAGACGTTGACTGCGTGACGGTATTAGTCAAGGTACCTAGTCAGCCAGCCAGTGCGGCTGGATAACACGCCTGGCGCATCCTGTTTCTCCCTGCCAAGAGGGAGGGAGCATGAACAGTTACCGGCATGGAAGGCTGCGTTTGATCAGTCAACGGGGAAATTCCTGACTTCCTCTTTGTCGTTCCATAGGCTGCTTCCATCCCAGAGGTTGAGAGGGTCACTCCTGCTAATGCCTTTGGATTAACCAAGGTGCACCATGAAGTTTGCCACCTTTTTGGCAAGCTCTGGCTTTGTAGCATTAACTGATTATCAGCAAGGTGCAATGGACAGCACTTGAAATTCTGATGGGAGCCATGGGGACTCCAGGCACCTTGGGGTTATGGTCTGTGTTGTCTTATCTGGGCCCCGCCCCACCAAACACAGTGTGGACTTCTTTTCTGTGGAAATAGCACCCAGTTTCCTGTCTGTTGAATGTCATAACACTGGCCATTGTTTCTCCTTTCCAAGAACCTGCCTGATGCTACAAGCCGGATATTTGTGTTGGTTTCACAAACAGTGACCTTATGGGGTGTTTTTTTGCTGAGTAAGCTCTTCTGGCTGGCCACTATCCGAAGGAGAGGGGGTGCTTGCCCCTTTCAGGGCTTCAGTCCAAGGAAATGTCCTCTGGCTGTCATTGGTGTTACGTTGGCAACTTGATGACGGGGGAACAGCCTTCTTTTCCCCTTTGGGTATCCCAAAGTGTTGATGTGCAGGCCACTTTGGGCAGTTCTGCGGGATGCTGGGTGGACAGCCCAGGGAGGTAGGCTGTTTGTGGCAGTTTTCCTGAATTGGGAAGCAAGAGGGAACAGGAGCACCAAACCCCTTCAAACAGTGGAGGAAAGCAAGGGGAAGAGGCAGGAGAAGATTCATGCCAGTATCCTTCTGCCCCCTGCCTGTGTAATTACCAGCTGCAAAAGCATTCCTGGAATTTCATCAAGTGGCTGTTTGCTGAGACCCTGGTTTTGTCCTGCTCTGTATTTCATGGCAAAATAGTTCTGCAGGCTCTGGGAAATGCTGTTAGACTCTGATGATGCCAGAGCTTACACGGGGGAGAGGTACATGCATGTGAAGCTGATGGTGGTGCAGAACAGACGGGGGGCAGATGGTCAGTCGTGGGGCACCACTGAGACAGCACGGCAAGCCGATTTTCTCCTGCTTGCCAGCACCCAGGTCACCCCCTGGTAGCGCCGCCCACAAGAGGGAGCCGTGAGCCTCTTTGGGGAAATGCCCAGCTTTGCAGAAGTGGAAAACATCCCGAGGAGGGGATCCAAGGAAACCCTGGAAAAAGGGAATTGTGGAGGGCACTATCACTTCACAGCCAGGGTGCTGAGGACTCAGAGTGTTGGAGCAGGACCTGTGAGAGCCACATTGCAGCCCCCTCTCGGCCATGAAGCTCCTTGGCAGGATTTGGTCCACACTCAGCCTAGTCTACTCATTAGGTGGTTGTTATGAGGATGAAACAGAGTTATGTGAGGTGCCTTGAGTTCCTCACTGGAGGCAAAAGGGTGAGGTATAAATGCACCGTTCGTGGCCATCTCAGAAGCAACCCTTTGCTCTTAGGTCGCCTTGACCCTCAGCCCAATATCGGAGCCCCTCTGCAAGCAGTCCAGTGAGAATGACCCAGTTCCTCTCCTGGGAATCCACTGGGGAAGGAAGGAGGAGGAGAGCGAAAGAAAAGAGACTCACACAGAGGAGCTATGCCTCTGTTCACCATGACTTTGCTTCCATGCGCCACTGAAATGTGTCCCAAACAGACTGCCAGGGACGATCAAAGCTTCTCCATGGCTTTATCCATGTTCTGCTTTTACCAGAAGCCACTTCAATGGTTCATTCAGAAAATTGGGGTAGAAAAATTTTGAATATGCAACTATGGGGAGGCAATTCATAGATAGGACTTTTTTCTTCCTCTCCACCAAAGGAAGGGAGCTTCTGGGGATGAAATGTATCCCCCCTTTGTGTTCCGTTGATATAAAGTTCTCACTGTAGCGTCTCTTTAATTGCACTGTTGGGGTGCCCTACTTATGCTGCTGTTTCATCGCTTTCGTTTAGAAAGAGACTAATTGCGTGAGCTCACATTTTTAGTGGCTTTGAAGAATTAGCCATTAAACGGCAACGATCGGAAATCTTCCATGATTGATCATGTGGCGCTGTCTAATTCTCCACAGTAACTCACCCTAACAGTCGTTGCTTGTGGGGTGGGGAAAAATAGATCCGGCTCATAAAATATCACGGACCAGTCATCATTAAGCGCAAATACTGAAATGACTGCCGTACGTTGCTGCGCTTTTCTTTCCTTTTATATCTATGGCTCTATTTCCACATTATGATATATAATAATCATAACTTCCAAGATAATATTAACTTGGGTGTGAATTAGGACTGTACAGATTTGGTTAGATCTGTTCTTTCTGCATTCTGTGAATTGTCTGGTCCTTTTTGTTACGTCTTCTGCTCATTGGCGAAATCAGAGTTTTTCAATTGTCCACACTTGGATGCATGGGCACTTGTGCAAATCCCACACCCCATATTTTCACATGTTTATGGGGAAAATGCTCAAGGTTTCCCCCCTGCCATGACTGCATTTTTACAAAACGCTGGAAAGTAAAACTCCAGCCTACAAGTCCATGGGATTCATGTGACTTGGAAAAGTCACTCCATTGGAGAGCCTATGGGATGGATTCCTGGGAATTCCACCTCATTTGAATCCACGGCAAATCTCTCCAACCTCCCTAATGCCAGGGATGCGGTTCACAGGCTCTGAAGAAAGACCGCTTGCAATCAACCCAAGGGTAGATAAGGATGATCATTTCTGCACATCACTTAGATCTTTGCTGTGATGATTGATCTCCTGGGCCCGTACAGAGGCCTGCATTGTTGGAGCAGCAGGCACAGATGGGATGGTAGAAAGGGAGAGAGATTGGGATGCCTGGGGTGGTACAGAGAGAGAGAGCGAGAGAGAGAGAGAGAGAGCTCCACACACGGGGTGGTACAGAAAAAGGGTGGCATGGGCAGAGAGAGAAAGAGAGGTGGGCTGGCAGGAAGAGGGGATGGCTGTCTTGGGCAATCACACCCACCTTGGGCTGTGTCTCCATCCACCTGGCTTCCCTTTAGATCCTGATGGCCTCCTCGCAGCCTCTTGAGTCCTCCAAGTGCAGCAGGTGAAGGAGATACAGGTCTGGACACTGGGTGGCAGAGGCCTCGGTTTGGGGCATCTGTCCCAGTGCTGTCAAGGTTCTTCCTCCTAAGGTGCCAGGTTGTGGGCCTGGCTTAGAGGTTATCTGTCTGCTGGGCTCCAGTTCTAGCTCAGAATTAGGTTCTAAGTCTGGTGGACCAGAGTCCTCGGTGGTTTAGGCCACCAGTCCTCATGATCTGTTTGGTTCCTCTCCTCTGGGTCACTCTTTCAGTTTCAGATGGACACTCTCTGTTCTATATTTTACAGAGTTTCTAGTCCTAATGGCATGCAAAGACTTCTTGAAGGTGGAACAGCAAAGTTCTTAAGTGGCCCTGAAACCAGAAGTTGGTGGTTGTTCCTGATGCTTGAGTTTAGCTCCTGGGTTCTGTCTCTCCCTTTCCCCAACTCCAGTCTTCCCTCAATTAATTAGAAATTGATTTTACACTAAGTCGACTAATTAGAGTTGCATTTTAATACCTCTTTTGGAATGGAGGAATTTCCCGTTGTCTTAAAAGCCAGAAAGCAATTTAGGGTGAAACCAATGCCGTCCGTGGACTCTGGATGAAATTTTATGGCTGGTATTATATCTATTTTAAATCCCTTGCATGTGTGTCACTCCTCTTTCCACATTAGGTCACTTTACTTGGCTAATGTTTTCTCCCCATTTTGCTCCTCTTCTGCATGTGGTAGTTGAATTTGTTCTCTCCTAAAGTCCTTTCTGCTTTTCTCTCTTGCACCCTGCCGTGCTTGAAGACAAATCCTGAAGTAGAGGAATAAGCACAGCCCTACTAAAAGTCCCAAATACATCATCCTCATCTCCATCCATCCCATTTCTATAATGCTCATAGCCAAAGCTCTCTGGACGGGTCGGAACATTAAGTCTCCCATTCTGATGTCATCCATGTCTGACCCTGCTTAGCTTCCAAGATTAGGCTGGATCAGGCACTTCAGGCTATACAGAAAGTATATATGTGAAGCCCCCACATCACCAGCTGTTGGACACCAAGACGCAGGCGTGGAAAGACCTCCTGTGAGCAGACCGAGGGGGCTGGCTGCCTATTGCCAAAGAACATCCAAGAAAACCTGGTGGAAACCTCATTCTAGGTCAGGCTCTCTTTTCCAATAGTGAATGGGCTGTTGGAGGAACATGATAACACAGTAAGTTAGGGTCAGGTTCTCCCTCCCACAAGGCCTGCCCATCAAGTGGCCCAGGACTGCTCAGAGGGGGAAGCCTTCTAACCAGTTGCATGAGCGATGGAACCCACCTCGCTAGGCCGTTGGCTCCATTGCCGCACCTCTCCAACAGTCAGGAGGTTATTCCTCAGGTCCTGCCCAAATCTGGCTTCCTGTAACTTGAGCTCATTATTCCATCCCCTGCATTCTGGGATGACTGGGAAGAGTTCTTGGCCTTCCTCTGTGTGACAGCTTTTCTCCGAAGGCAGGCTCAGTGACAGTGAATGCCGCCCATTCCAGGCTGTGAAGGGCCCTGGAGCAAGACGCCCTCCATGGGCCCATCTGGCAAGGAACGAGCCTTCTCCTCTGTCCTTGCCACTCCTTGCCCTCCTCCACAGAGGGCCAGAGGACACGCACCCACCACTGCTTCTTTGGCATCCCACCCGGACCGAGGGGCAGCTGTGCCAGTGATGGTGCAGAAGAGCAATGAGCCCGGCATGGTCTCACCTGCACCCTCTGCCAGTGCCCATCCAGACCTCCCCTCAGTGCCTCGGGGAGGACCCACACCGAGGGTCTTCCTGGGCTGACGCTGGCCTCTTCTAACCCTGGAGATGGTGGGGGTTGAACCTGGCTCCTTCCCCTTGCTAGGCGCTTCCTCCACCATCTTGCTGCAGCTGGCATTTGCATCACCCTGTCTCGGGGGTATGGGCCTGAAGAGCTGAGTGTGCAGGGAAGACCTCCTCTCACCCACGAGGTTGTTTTCACGGGCAGCAGCCGCACACCCAAGCCCCCCCCCTTTGCATGCCAGCCCGGCCCAGCTGGGGAGACGCTATTCTTTGCCTGCACAGCTTCTTTCCAATTAGCATAATGGTTACTCCTCCGAGTATGTTTGCATTCGAGGAATGTCCCCACCCCTGCTGCCGAAGCAGTCAGAGAATTAATTACTTCGAGGAGGGGGCCGGGCGCGCTCGACAAAAAGGAGAGTTTCACAACTCGGCCTTTTCACAGAGCTCCCTCTCCCGCTGAGGCCGCTCCAGAGCTTGTCAAAGCATTCGGGGCACCGCCACGGGTCAGCGCTTCCGAAAAGGGGAGACAATGTCACAGTGCCATGACACTCCTCTCTAAGGGAGATTTAGTTGCTGTTTAGCAGCGGTCCTGGCAGGGCAGGAAGGGAAAGAAGCCGGGACACAAAGCCGGAGAAAGGAGGAGGCTTCTCCGGGGCTGTGAAGGGTGGTGTGCGCATGGGCTGCGTTGTGAGGTGTTGTTGCTAGGTGTGTTGGAGGGATGGGCATGTGCCGGCTGATTCTGGCATCCCTTTTGTGGCAGGAAAGGAGGGCCTCTGGATGGTACAGGACCCACAAACAGGAATTGGATGTGTCTCACCATCCAGGCAGAAGTTCTTCCCAGCTCCACCTGGAGATGCTCTGCATGCAGACAGCTCTGGGTTCAACCCCGAGCATCTTCAGGAAGGGCTGGGGAAAAAATCTCCCAGAACACCTGGAGAGTCAGTCCCTGTTGACAGTCTTGGACTGCTGGATTCAGTACTCAGCAGCTTCCAAATACTTACGTTGGCCTATGGTTCCCATCAGCCCAAGCCAGCATAGTCAATGATGGGGGATGATGGGAGTCATACCCCAAAACATCAGTGCCCTCCCTCAGAAGAACAGCTGCTTCTCCAGTAGACTGCATGCATGTGGTGTGGAGGCAGGAAGAGACTTGTCTCCAGGGAAGCAACAGCTTTACAAAAGATGCAGGTTTCTAGACCACATGATAGCCAAAAATCAGTCTACCTGAAGACTGAGATGTGCTCCTTGGTGCTGAATGAGTTTCTCTGTATACAGGGGGGAGGGGGGGAGAGAGAGAGAGAGAGAGAGAGAGAGAGAGAGAGAGAGAGAGAGAAGCGACTCCAGTGTATAACTCATGATACTCATTTGCCAGGCCTGGACTTTGCTCTCTGCTTTCCAGCTGCCTCTTCCTAAATCATGGTCAGTTGTCTGTCTCTTCATCTAGTATCTTATACTAGTCTTCATTCTGTAAGTCTCTGCTGCCTCGCCACCCTCTTCTATGCAGTCTAACCTGCTTTATTCCAGGCACTCAGCAGAGAGACTTGCGTGGGATCATTTAAGTGAGGGATTATTCCAGGGCTTTCCCCACCTGGAACGAAGAAGTGGAGGAACAGCTCCCTGCAGCAGCGAGACGGTCCTGCACCTCCCGCCCCCACAAGCGCGTTCTTGAGAGAGTGCTTCTTCTCATCTTCCTTCCAACCCCTGATTACCTCTCTAGCGACCTAAGGCATGCAGTGAGCATCGTGTGTGCGCCGTCTCTCTCACACACGTGAAGCTCACTCTTTGTGGCTCTCCTGTCTGGAGGATCAGCCGCACGCAATGCACAGAGAGGCCTTCCTCTGTTATGCACGAGCCTGATCGACAAGCTGTGGCCCATCGTGTGTGTTGCATCTGTGGTTTGACCTTTTGATCAGGGACACCGATCCCCCAAGGGAGAAGCTCTTAAGTGCCTCTGTGTGCACACCTCAGTGGGCACGATTTTCATGCTTTGAGGTCGGGATGATGTGCCCTCATTTCCTGGTTTTCTGTGCTGCTTTCACTCAGCTTTATTGTCTGCATAGGTCTGTGCCGTGCAATGGCTCCATCCTTTCCCTTTATCTGTTCTGAGGGAGGAAAGCAGAAATCGTTTTTCATCAAGATTGTCTGTGTTCATGCCTTACAGACTGAACATGGGCACAGACACAACCTGTAGTCGAAGTCCATGCGGTTTAGACTGTGAGTCGTGGCCCGAAATAACTGTGTTCAGCCACATGTGTCTGTCTGAGATACATACCTCAAAAATGTACTTTGGAAAACAGCACACCGATATGTGCCATTAATCAATAGGAAGAGTGTGCATGCATTTGAAAGATGAAAGCAAGCAATGCACGGTTTTTGGAAAAATGCATGATATTGCACTCATTTTTTCTGCGAGAAGAACTGAATTTGCACAATTAAGCACAAATCAGCCACTTTTGCACAAATTGTGAATCTAGAGCTGCATGGTTTTCAGGAGCTCATTTGCATACGTTTCATCTGTGGTTAAAAACGTGCAAATCATGTCTCTTAGAGATGGAAGTTCTCTCTCTCTCTCTCTCTCTCTCTCTCTCTCTCTCTCTCTCTCTCACACACACACACACACACACACAATTGGCTTGTTTCCAATCTTCTGATCAGGCACGGGCAGGAAATCTGTCTGGCTCAAATGAAGTGTATTTCCCTGTTTTGGTGCATCAATTCGGTCATCACCACTTCACCCTGGAAGGTCAGCTTTCCGTGAGTCAACTACTCTAGGCTAGCTCAGTTTTTTTTCTTTGTGGGGTAGGGCGGAAATATCCCAGGTGCATCCTTGTCCATCTGGCGCATATGTCAGGTGTATGCTGCCGAGTAGCACCTGCGTGCTGCAGCTTTGTTGAGTGCTCCAGAGGGCCTGATTTCTCAGGTGCTTGTGGGCTTATATGGCCAATTGGCTGCAGCAAAGAAAGTGTCATCAGAGAGCCTACATTGCTTTGGGAACCAAAGGGCTACAAACCCATCCAAGTGTCAGTCATTTAAAAGGGGGAGAATACCTGACCATATGGGAATGTGAACTCCCCATCCTTGCCTCTATGCCTACTATAAATTACACAGGGTTTTTGTTTTGGCGTGGTGCTGTAAAAGGCCAGGCTTCCTGCACCCTTTCCCTCTCCTCCTCCTCTCTCTCTCTCCTCTCTTTCTTGGAAAAAGAGGCAATTCTCTCTCTCTCTCTCCCCCCAATGGCCAACATGAGGCTTTGAGATCTTTCCATGGTCAATTGTGTGAGAACAAGCCCCTGCTGGGAAGGCTTTGATTTATATCAGCTCACTTGTCACGATTCTGAATGGAAGGGGCCCTCTCAAACGCCACCCACTGCTGCAAAGTTGGTCGGAGCGTTGAGGCAAGATAAGGCACATTTGTTGCTGGGATCGCGCTTTGGAGTCTGTTTTCCGAAATCCTTTCCCAGCCTTGCTGGCGTGGAGGGAGGATGGACCGATTGTTCCTAGAGATGAGTAGTGCAACGGTAGGCATGCTTGGGTGCTTGCCAAGGGCCCATATCCTAGTAGGGGCCCACTGACAAAAAGCCAGAGAGTTCCCCTTCTTCTCTCCTGCAACCTGTGCCTCACTCTGACCGAAACAATATCCTTGGTGCAAAAGAGGAACAGGTAATGCCATGGCCTACCTTGAAGTGGCCCCTTCACCTGCCAGGCAAGCAATGAATGAGATTTGGGGTGAGAAACAAGAGCTGCTGGAAAGAAGGCTGGCAAGGAGATGAATTCACAGGAGGAGGAGACCCATGGAAAGCACCTTGACCAAGGGCATCCTGAAACCTGCAACCGGCACTGGTTAGGCTGCACATACGACCTTAGATCCAGGTGTCTCAGGGACTTGCTGCTCATCTCCTCAAACCTGCCTGTTATCTGAGAACATCCCACCTGATGAAGCCGTCTTGGTACTGGCACTCCCATCTCCAGGGTGCCATCATGAGGTGTCCACTTGCAGGAGTTTTACCTGCAAGGTTAAAGGGCAAAAACCTTGCATTAACCCACCCTTTTTAACCACCAGAGCACTGCCTTGTATCAGATGCTGTGTTACTGCTGCAAGAGCTTAGCTCCGGAATCGAATCCAGCGCTTGTTCTGCTGCTCGCTCTGAGATTTAACTCCATGTGGTTCCCTTCTCCCGTTTGCAGTTTTTGCCTGCAGTAGAGAAGGTCAGGTTGCATGATATCATGTCATGTTCTTTCTCTAGGTGTGTGGGGGCGGTGTTCATGTGTGTTAAATATATTGATGCCCTGTGTTTTAGACTGGAGGATCTCTAAAGCAGCTTACACCAATGAATTCAGGCCATATGAGAATAAAACTCAGGGGATGAAACAGCTGCTTTTTCATGAGCAGTGAATAAACAATCAAAGCCCCTACCTGCTTGCAAAAACAATGAACTCATCTCTACAGAAAACTGTGCTCTTTTACCTCCCGTTATGCCCCCAAAGGGTCCAGTCCGTGTTGTGCCACCCTTTCAGTGGTGATCTCCAAGCCCCCGCAAACCCATAGGAGAGTACAGTCTTCCCACCCAGAGGTGCGCTGTTCCTATATAGCCTGTGAGGATGAGACACAAACACGTTTCCCTCATTTTGTATCATTGACCCAGCAACGACCTTTAGCAGGGAGCACATTGATCTCACAGGAGCGGGGCCACCACTACCAAGACCTTGTTCTGAACTCGTGCACTTTTAAGTTCAAGAAATGTGATCTTGCACTTTTAAGCTCAAGAAATGTGATCTGCCCTGAGTTTCTTGGAAGGAAAAGAAAAATGGGGTAAAAATGTAACAAACAGGCAGGCACACACAACTCTCTTGGCCATAGTCTTCCACAGCATGGTGAGCTGAATTACCTTGGAGCTGGATACGTCTAATGTATACGTATAAATTAGCACTTGCAAACTTTATGCAAACCACCAGCCTCTTTGGCTCCCTTTTCTGGTGACTGTGTCCATCTTTCCCGGACCCCTCACCACACCACCTCAGCCCCCAACCACGGCAGTCTCCAGGCCCTCAAGGACTTTCGATGGACATGCACCGCCTCACTCGGCTGGCCTACCAAGATTACCCCTACCCAAATAGCCACAAATCCCACTTTTTTTTATTCCTTGATCTGTTTTGCCCACAGCACAGCTTGTTCCTCTTGATGAGAAGTGAGAAAACGTCACCCTCTCTGGGCTTCCTTTTGCCTGACCTGTAAAAGTTAAACAGCCAAATTATGTAAGAAAAGAGGGAGACAAGTTCCCAGTCAATCATGAAGTCAAAATATCCGAGAGTTTTGGGTGCAGGGGGAAGAAGGCAGCTGTCTCTTAGTTGGCCTGTCAACTAAGGAAGAAAAAGCTTCTGTCGTTTGTGTTTGTCTGTTTGTTTGGTTTCCCACCGCCACCTCCTTCACTTGGGCAGACGGGCGTTAGCTCTGAAGCAAAAGTTTCGGAGCAAGGACTGAATGACTGTGTTATTGAAACGACAGAACATGCCTGAAGAATATTTATGCTCCACACATATCACTTGTGCACTGAGGCATCTGTCAGGCTGCTGGACTTTACGTCGGCTGATTACATTTTCGCAAACCGTTTTCTAAGAAGCCCATTCCCGCTTCCTTTTGCTGTGCAGCTCGGCGTCCAAAATTTCATTTACAAATTGCGTCTTTTTCTTTCCATCCCCCCGCCCTCTGCCACCCGCACTAATCTCATGGATGGCGCTAATCCTGTATTGTCACTGCAGTGACTCTCCTGAGATGGGAGCGCACTGGGGGTGGGACGGGGGGCGGCGAGCAAGCAATTCCTGTGCTCAGCCATCTAACCAGCAAAGCCGGGTTTACAAATGTGAGGAAAATCCGGGGTTCTCTTGTCTCACGAGGACATAAACAGCAGGCTTGCGGACGTGATGCTACGACTAATTCCCAGCCTGGGCTGTATTTACTGTGGCTATTTACTACGGTTGGGCATGATTTCCTGATACGATTATTATTTAGAAGGGTTTAGAAAAGTGGGGCAAACCCATGTTGGCTGCGCAGTGCTAATGTGCGGGTTGAGAGGGTGTTTCCTGGGAAGAATTAGTGGGTGAGATGGACAGGAGGGGGGCGCTTAACCCTTTCCCTCGTGGCCAAACCTCCTGCACCAGTCTCTTCTTGGGCCTGTTTTGTCCCCAGACGACACCTTACGCTGCTGTAAGACGGGGCTTTCAGCCTGCAAATGATGCGTGGGGAGAGGAATACGGAGGGATCACTCACAGGGGGAGGAAAGCTATCCATTTTGGGGATGGGAATCCATCGGATTCCCTGCGCTCAGCTCCCTGGACACCAGTCCGCTTTCTCACAGCCATGAGGCTGAGTTCCCAGTGAGCATGTCCAGTGTTTGTGCTGCAGCACCTGACTGCAGTGTACGTGCACTTCCTGTCTGCTTGGCGCACTTTCTAGGTTACACAAGAGCTAGACTGTGGATGCTAGAGGGGCAGATTCCTTGGAGCTTCAACACTCATAGTGCTGAAGCTCATAGGGTGAGAATGGTGGATCCTTGAGAACTTCTGATCTTTGTGATTGCTTTGTGGAATTCCCTAACTGCAACCTTCCAGACCAATGTGCACATTGTGATGTAGTTATGAGGTGAGGACTGTGGGACCTCATGCCTCGAGACTGATTCGAAACAATTATGTGGTTTTTATTGTCTTAGGATCCTGTTTAAGAACTGTTGGCAACTGCCCAGAGACCTCAAGCTTTAACTTTTTAAAAGTGCACATTAGTTTTGAAAAGGAGGTGGAAGAGAGAGCCATGCATAACTATTTGCTGTTATTTTTCAAGGCTGGGCTCGGAAGTTTTTGGTCATTCTGTTTCCAGTTGCTGGGTGGCAGATGGGCTAGAACAAGAAGGGCTGTGGCTTGTAGTCTCCGGGTCCAGGTTGCATCCAGCTGGCTGTGGTGGAAAGTAAAATGTTTGGCTAGACAGTACTTTCCAATGTCGTTTTTCTGGGTGGACACCTTACACATCCCAGGAGTGTGCCTGAAGCAGAGAAATGTAAAGGTGGCCCTTGGTTTTCTTATGGCAACCAAGTCCTGCATTGTTGACTTTCGAAGTGAAGCTGTTAACCTTTTGCTTTTGGCAGTGGTGATCCTAGGGAGCAAGCCTGATAAAGGAGCAGGAAGAGAGGGATGTGGGGAAAGGCGCCATGGAAGCTGTGACCTGCCCAATGCCGTGAGTCCAGGGCTTTCCGTGAAGACGCACCTCCCCTCCCCTCGCAGTGCCACCACCTGTCTTTGTTCTCTGCTTTCAGAGGAATGATCAAGAACAAAACTGAGAGGGGAGAGAGGGAGGGGGTGACTTTGCAGCTGATTAATCATCAGGAAACTGTAATCTCTAGCAAAGTGTTTGGGATCATTATTCAAAGCCTCCCCACCCCCTCTTTGGGTCTGAAATGAACCAGTGCAGTACAACAGCAGCCTTCTCTAATTATTTCCTTGTGCTTGATGCGGCTTTATTTGTGTATTGGGAGCAAGCCATTTCTCTTTCAGCAAAGAGGAGACAGTTCCCGGGGTCGTGCCTTTTGAGCACCCCCACCGAGTTTATTTGGGGAGCTCACTTGACGAGGCCGCAGTGCCCTCCCCACCTTTTATTGGCAGGCAAAACGGCCTCCAAAAAGCTGAGACTTCCTAATAACACGGGGCTAGGCTTCTCTTTTTCGGTGGACGGCCGTTTCAGGCTGTGGCCAGGCCTGGCACTGGGTTAACGCAGGCCGGTCCTCAGCTGCCTGGACCTGTTTTCCTGGCCTGAGAGTCCACCAGGTCTGGAGGACTCTGACCTGTGGATTCTCTGACAAGCCCTTGAAGGAAGCTCTTCATGGCATGGCTGTGGATGCATTTACACAGGAGAGGAGGAGAGATCGAACTGGCCCCAGCCGTGAGCCATGCCGCACCAGTGCTGGAGTGGCTTATCAGAAGAGGAATGTGTGTGTGTTTGTGTATCCACCGCACCCTCCCATGGCCTCTCCTCCCCGTATTCGGATGGCCGGCATCTGCAGCACGCAATATCTAGGTCAGCCAAGTACACGTCTGACCAGATGTTAGGTAACATATTGCTTCCTCTCTTGGGAGTGAAAAGGTTGCAAAGGCCTGAAGGATGATGGGAGCTCTCTTTGGGAACAAGCCAAATTCGACAGAGAACTGGAAAACTGTGAGAAGGGAGGGAAGGCTGTTGCAGCAAGAACATGCAAGGAATTATCACTCTTGATTTCACTGCAGGCTCCACCAACCAAGTGGGGGCATTTTCTTTCTGGCTGGGTTCTTCTGAAATACGATCCTCTCCCCCTTCCTCCTCCTTCAAAGGCAGCCGGCAGAACATTGGCTAAAGCAAAGCTATCCAACGTCGGTATCCTTTGCCGTATGAGAAAGGTTGCACCATGCCTTTCTTCTGTCAAGTCCAAAAGGTGGCAAGCTAAAACAAAAGGGGCACAATCTATGTCACTGTCTATCTAGTTGATTAAAAATTTTTATCATAACAATACAAGCTGAGCTTGAAAGTAGGATCTAGGAAATGCCAAAAAGACAGTTGAACAAAAATTAATTTCACTGGGTGCCCAGTGGACCTGGAGAACACAGGGGGCTGTCTTATTTGGAGTCAGACTACCCATCATTCAGATCATAATTTCCTGCACAAAAAATAGGGGGATTCTACAATCACGGTGCCACCCCCAGAAAAGCCATGTTGATGGTAGCCACCAGTCTGGCTTCAGAAGGTGAAGGCACCCAGGTTTAGGTCTCGAATGATGGCTGAACACCTGGGAAGGTTTGCAGGGGAGTCAGCTTCCTTATGGTCATGCTGGTGATGATTTCATGGGGTTCTGTGATTTTTGACAGAATGGCTGTTCAGGTTTGGGACAAGACTGATTTTTATTTTATTTAAGAAATATTTTAATTGTTTTTAATTATTAATTGTTAATTTAATTGTTAATTTATTAATTTATTAATTTTATTATTTATTAGTTTTGAATCTTAGTTTTGTTAGTTTTAATTGGGACTATGAGATGGGCCAATTTTAGTTTTTTTAATGGGATTTTGGTAGGTCGCTTTGTGTTTTAATTTTATGTTGTATTTTTGTATTATTTGGACCTGCTGTAAGCCGCCCCGAGGCTAGCTGGCAAGGGGTGGCATAGAAATTTTTCTAATAAATAAATAATAAATAAATAAGACTGGTGAGTGTGCTTTTTCAAGCCTGCTAGCACCTCCATATAAAGAGCGGGGGCCCTGGATTTTGCTCCCTTGAGCCAAGCAGCGATTTCCCTTTGCAATATGGGGTTTAAGAAACACATTTAAAAAACACGCAAAAGCTACGGACGTCTCAAAGGTGACTTTCCCCACAGGGCTATTTCTGATGGTTTCCCTCCCAATGCAATTGAAACTGGGACTTGAGAACATAAAAAACCCTCTTTGAACTTTCCTCTCTGTTCTGCTGCACAGATGTGCTGAAATTGCCCCATCTCCATAATTGCACAAACCTCAAGCAGCTCTCAACCCAGGCCCGGAAGTGATTGAGTTAATCTTTATATTGATCAATGGGGGAGGCAGTTTTGTTTTTCATTTTTGTGCGGGTTCTTTTTATGCCTGTGCAAAGTATTTCAAGCTGTCTGCAAAGACAGCATTGGAGATGGTTGGAAAGTCAGCTGTAGCAGAGGAGGGGGATTCGGTGGTGGGGGTTCTGCTTTTTTATTTCGGGGATTTGAATAGATTTGGACAGAAAGGTCAGCTGGATAGCAACAAGTAGACTTGACAATATGGTACACACTTTCCTCCATCTGGAACCTGGCGCGGCTACATTTCTGTGGCTTAAAGGCCAAAAGATAAAACATGCCCCCCCCCCCCGTGAACATTTCCATCCTCTCCTTTGAACTTTCAGCTTTCAGTTTTACAAAGTATTATCTAGATCCTTTCTTTGTACAAAGAATAAGGAAACTCCCTTCACTGTCTCCTGTCGGCTGCATGTTTTCCTCTCTTCTCAGACCTTCCTCACCTTTCGCATCATATATTTTAAACTGCAATGTAGGGGACAGATCTCATTGTTTTGCTCAGTGGTAAGCCGCTCCAGAAGACTTTTTCTGGCTCCAGCTGACAAAAATGCCATCAGTAAATAAACAAAGAAACAAAGCTAATTTTGCCCTAAAAGCTCAGTCAGACTAGAAATGGCTTCCCCGATGAGCAATTCAGTTCAGTTCATTTTTAAATCAGGATTTACTTTCTGGATCAAACATGGACTCACATCCAATTTGCAGTGAAAGTCTGTATAGTTCCAATTTTGAAATATCATCCATGGACTAAAAAAAATGCTTGTGTCTGAAAGCATGCCGAGGTTTGAAAAATGCACCTGAAGAACGTTCTTTTCAAGAATGCGCACAGCTTCAATTTAATGAAAGGGAGAAGAAGTTGTGCATTTTGGAGACGTGCACAGTTGCTGAGTGCGTTGGAAAAATGTGCTGGAAAAGAACCGCCCATTTCATGTGGAAAGCAAAGGAAAAGCTGGCAGCCTCACGCTGGCAGGAGTTGGAACAAAGTTTGAGATGGAATTTAGGAAACTTTGGTGAGCTCAAGCTTTGCTCATTTGCACATCCCTAACAAAAAGTGCAAAAGAGTTTGTGTGTGTGTGTGTGTGCATGCGTGCGTGCATGCAGGCGTGCACGCATATATGCATGTAACTATAGCCTATCATCCACCACCGTGGTGTAGGCTGAACAGAGCTGGATCAATTGAAACAAAACTGCTTCCATGGATGAAAATGGTTCATGGATGAGTGTTCTTTTGAGTCGTGCCAGATTTGCTGTGTCCCTGTGACCAAATGGTCAAGAACAGGTTGAATGGATGGAGCAAATGGCCTTCCCCTCTCTGACTTTCCCCGTGATGGCAGTTTTGTGCATGTCTGCAATTTCCTGGGGCTTTGAGGCTGCTCTTGGTCTAATTTTGATGTGGCAGCTAGGTGGGGGATGCTGGGGTGGGATGGTAGCCAATGAACTCCAAGGGAGTGGATATCAGATGGTACTCAGGGAGCTCCCTCTGCTGGCTAAATGGCAAAGTGAAGGAAGTTCTTGGCTGCAAGGGGAGCTGAGGGTTTGTGTTCCAAAAGTGAAACGATGTAGGACAGACATCCAAGTGGCAAAGGGATTATTTAGGCAGCTCAGTAGCTAAGCTGGCATATGTGTTGAGCCGACTTTCTGCTCTTGCTTGGTCAATGGAACAAGCCTTTGCCTTCTGCACTCCAAAATTCACGTTTCTGACTGCTTTACATTCCTCCAGCTTTCTATAACCTGCCAGTCTAAGCTCAAAGATGGCCCTAACCTGAACCCTGTCCAGGCTGTGACAACAAAGCCTTTTGGGGAAAATACACACATGGAAATATATGCAGATTTTCATGCCAACAACAGCAACAATGCTCCAAATCTTAGAAGGACTCAAGCATAAACCAGCTTCGAGATGGAATTTGGAGCACTCCGGTGAGCGTGAGTTTTATTGATTCTCACACCCTGGACCGCAGGCAGGGGCATGCCTCCCGCTCCTTTATGTGCTGGTAAAGGCCATTCCTATGGAATTGTATCTATTTACTCCAGTTTTATACCACCCAGTATCCAAAGGGTGCTGTAGAACTTCACCCTGGCACCTTTTGAGGATTTGCCAAAAGCTTTTCACAGTCGGGAGAAAAAAGAAAGAACCCGAAGGTTGCCTTTAGGACATGGTTGCAGGAGAAAGCAGAACCATCTCTGTGCCACAGCATGTGCTTGGCCGCTCAGCTCTGGTCCTCGCCTACATAAGAAAGAGTGAAAATCCGGCACCTAAGATGCTATAACAGCAGGGGGAGACTCTGCCCCATTTGGTTTGGGGGCGCCAACTGTATGCTCCTGATCGGTGTGTTGCCCCTATGGCTCCTATGCAGGGAGGGAGGTGGATATGCAAGAAGCTGCTTGCAGGACATATTCCTCTGCAGGAGAGAGACCTGGCTGTTCAGGCTGCCCCGTGAAGGTCTCTCTGTCATAGGCGTTTTGATGTTGCGCAAAGGATGTGCGCAAAGGACCCCTGCCATGCGCCAGCCAGAGAGTATGGCAGAACCTGCAGCCCATGGATACCTGCCTTGAGCATATTTCACCAGCTGGTCCATGAGAACCATGGCAGACCCATGAAATCAGTTCTGCCTGGGGCTGCATAGCTCCTGGAAGTTGTCCAGCTGTTCTCCCTTAGGCGTGGGGCTTATTGCAGAGCAGGGATGCCTTTCAAAATATCTTGGACCCGTCTTTCTCCAACGATGTGGCAGTGTGCTGTAAGGAAGGGGTGGGGCGATCCCAAAGATTAACTGAATACTTCTTGTGAATCCAAAGTACCCATTCACAGAAGAATCTTCCCATTTGCAGGCCTCTCTTGAATGGCCGTGGTTAGGAACACAGGAATTCACGATTTGCCTATAGTCTACTTATTATTCTGTTGGACTAATAATCTATTAGTCAATTTATTTCAGTATCCTCTGTGTCAAGGGGAGACAGAAATAAGATCACTAGATGGTTTGGATTTTAGCTCCTAGCATTCCTGAACATAATAAGCTCTGCTGAGAGAAGCTTCTGGGAATTGGAATCCAGAACTTCTGGAAATCTACACATCCCTGGTTTATGCTGATGGTAAAGCTCCAGAGGTTCAGAGATCCCTACCCTTCCTGAAGAAGCTGGGGACAGGGCCTGGGTCCTTGTGCCTTATCACTGGTTCATGGGTCCCACCACAACAGAGGAAGCTCTTCTATGCCGAATCTGACCATGGGACTGTCTGGCTCAGTAATGTTTACTCCAGTCTTCTCCAAGTCTTTTGGATGAAGTCCTTTTAGACTTAGGCAGCATGACACTTTGACCCAGGATGAAGGCAAGACAGATGTACTGATTCCATGAAATCAGTTCTCTCTGTGTCTTATGGAATCTTGCGTGTCTCTCATTCCTTTTCTCACTCATTGATGGAAACCTGGGGTGAGAGAGTTAACCAGAATTGAGGACTACTACTGCTAATTTGGGCAGGTGGAACTCTTGTACCCTTCCTAGTGGAGGGATCCGGCAAACAGCTGCTCTGCCACTAGGTGAACTGAGTGTTGGATTGGATGGCCCTTTGGTCAGATTCACCAAACTCCAGACACATTTGAATCTGTTGCATATTTTTCCAAATTCCTTCCCTAGCAGGGAACTGCAGTCTGAAACATCTTGAGAGCCGGTTGGTCAAGTGGTCTCCAGACACTCTCTGGGGTTTCAGGCAGAGGCCCTTTCTAGCCTTACCTGGAAACTCCAGGGATCGAACCTGGGGCCTTCTGTATATGAAACAGATGTTCTGCCACTGAGCTAGAGGTCTTTCCTGGAAGGTTTCTGGGACCACCATATCACCTGGCAGCAGGATTGGTGGGTGGCAGTGCCTCTCAGCAGAACCAGTGGTGCTTAAGCCAGCAAGGTGAAAGCTTGCCTGAATGGATGTTTCTACATTACCTGCATTGCTGTAGCTGCCCTAAATGGGAACAGACGCTTTGACTCTGCATCTCTGTTTCCAATTCAGTCTGAGTGGGCAAGTTATGAAATGAGATCACCACCGGCGGGGACTGGAGAGGCCAGAAAAAATCTACAAAGCATGACTAGTTTGAAAACACAAAATAAATGACTACCTTCTGTCCAGCAATCAAAGGGAGGGGACACCCCCCCCTTTCTCCCTCTCTCCATGTTGTTTCATTTTCTATGCCAGGATCCAAGCTAATTAGCTGGAAGGAAGGAAGTGGTTCCAAATTTTAGGTTGCTCACTGCCTGTTTGAGCTGAAATGGTGAATATGTGTTCATCTGCAATTGATGAGCTGTGGGGTCCCTGCATAGACTCCCAGAAACGATGGCATGGCATGATGCAATGGAAGGTTTACGAAGAAACAAAAGCTTCTGCTCACCAGACTCCTTTCAGTTCCATCTCATTCTGATTCAGTTCCATATCAGATTGCGAACTTTGCTTTTCTTCTTTTCTCAAGAAAATCTGTGCCTGTTTTCCTCTGACGTTTCCAAATGTGAGCATGCATCATGCTTATCTTTGAAATGTAGCCCTTCTTCTTCCACTGAAGTGTATTCCTGCACGTCTTTCACAAGTGTGCATGTTTTCCCTCTGGGCAGCTTTCAAATATAGGCATGCTGGAATCTCTGAACTTGTGGAGGCCTATCCTCAGCACCGAGCCAAGAGGAACAGAAGATCTCCAGAAGGTTTGGACTTCAACCCCCAGAAGCTTCTGCCAGCAGAGCCTATAATCAGGAATGCTGGGAGCTGAAGTCCCAAACATCTGGAAATCTACTTTCTGTTGTTCCCCAGCATATATGAGTTGTCAAAGCATTTGGAAAGCACTGGCTGGGGGAAGGCTGCCTCTGGTCTTCCAAGCAGCTTTGACCATCACTTCAAAATTGTATTGCTTGATGACTGGAATTGACTTGTTTGGAGGAGGGAGCATATATGCAAAGGAAGACGTATTTCCTGGAGCTCAATGGGAGAGCCAAGATACGAATCAGCTGTGGGTTTTAATTGGCCACTTGATGGTCTCAAGCAGACTCTTAAGTTTGGTTGGTTTGAGGTGTGGAGCCTAGTGGAAAAGAGTTTGTGGTGGGGCAAGGTGCTGGGCATATCTTGACCCAGTCTCCCCAGTTCCAAAGATTCCATTTATTCAAAGGAATGGCTGATGGATTTGTGGAGAGTTGGACTGTCAATGCCTAATAATCATGATGGTTCTCTCATGATGGAGCATGAGAAGCTACTGTTGCAACGGATGTGCATCCCAGCCTTTTTCAACCTAGCGTCTTCCAGATACTTTGGTCTTTGGCTCCCATCAGTCCCAGTCAACATGGTCAACACTCAGGAATGCCAGGAGTAGAAGCACAGACACATCTGGAAAGCACCAAGTTGGAGAATGCTGTGACACACTTTTTCACCATTTCTTCTGAAGAACATCAACAAAAAAGCTAAGCACTAGGAATATAGTTTCTCTTATGGAATTGTATCTCAGCATCCAGAATCCCAGCCTCAGAAAGATGAGAAATGATTCTGTCTGAACAACTGATGGGACACAGAACAACCAGCCACCTCCCCTTCTTTCCAGGGCTGCAACAGAGTGCAATTTCAGTGACATGGGGGCAGCGGGGGAACAGGGTTCCGACGAACTCACCCCGTGCCTCCCCACTCCATAACCTGGTTTTAATTAGTCCCCCTTTTATGAGCTCTGCTCCAAAGTCAGACATCAATCGGGAGGCCCCCCGTCTTCTGAAGTTTTCCTGTTCTGCTGGGCGCTCACAAGAGAAGGGGGAGAGCTCTGACTCTTCTGTATGTTAATAAGGAGCTGGTAATGGAAACCAGTCCCGGGATGTTGATTTAGTCTGGTTCCCTGCCAAGGGAGGGGTGAAAGTTCAGGCGTCAGCTCATGTTTCCAAGCCTCATTCTTCAGGGTGGACTTGGGGGGGGCGGCACCTCTTAATAGTTTCTCATTAAGGGCTGCTCTGTTGTGTGGCTAAATCCTTTTGGGTTTCAAGTACGGAACAGAATCTTATTAAAAAAAAAAAAGCCGCCAAAGAGAGTGGCAGATTTACCAGTAAATAAAGGGATTAAAGGAAGATTTGGCAGCGTTGCTGGACTGGGAGGCAGAAGTGCCCTTTGAAGAGCATCCCACATCCTTGGCCCTGTGGTTAAAGGTGGTGTGACTTGCAGCTTTGATGCTCTGCCACAAAGACGGCACCATGGGGCAGGGGCTGAGCTGCAGGCTGGTGGGGTGGACGTGTCATCCCAAGGAATTTTATCCCGGCCTAAATGGATCTTGCTGTGCAAACATTGTCAACTTGTGCCTGCTTCCTCTGGGAACTTGAAGAGCGTTTGTTCCTGGGATGCTCCATGTTGGAGCGTCTTTGTGACTCAAGGAAGCTTCACAGTGGCTGAGCTGAATTTTAATGGCTCTTGATTTATGACTGTTTTCACATCTGGCAAATCAGCCACCTCCCTTTGACAAGCCGGGATCATTGCCCTCAAATTGGAGCTACGGCTTGAACTTTGGGGGATCCACCACCACCACCACCACCCACAGCAGAGTACTTCTTCCAGCTGGTGCCATCCAGATGCTTTGAACTACAGTTGCCAGCATGCTGACTGGGGCAGAAGTCCAGAAGGTCTGGAGAACTCAAGCATAACTCCATGGCAGAGTGTGTGCTCCTCACCCTTTGCTTCTGAGCACCTTCCACTCAGTGCTTTCCTGGGTGTTCTCCAGGTTCTTTCTCTCACTATGAAATTTTGAAGGTTTAGAAGGTTTCTTCCAAGGTTTAGAAGTAATGGTTGGAAGCCAACCATTTGAGGCAGTACCTTCAGAAACTCTTTCTGCTGTGTTGCACTGGTGGTACCAGAGTTCAGTGGAAGGCACACACCACTGGCTCCCTCTTGTGGTGATCTTCCAAACGACTCAGAAAATAAGGCCCAAGAGTCAGATCTCCAGCATCCTCAGCCAAAGAACCCAAAGGACCACTGCTGGCTCCCCTCATCCCTGTCTCAACATTGGAAGCCCCTTGGAGAGCAACCCGTTGCTCTCCAAGGTGCTCCAGTCAAGGTCTCTACTTCTGCTTGAAATGAGTTCTATTTATAAGCTGTCTTTGAGCTTGTAATTCAGCTGAGGCATCCAGTAAGGGCTGTGGCCCGAACTGAAAAGGGAAGAGAAATGGACTGCCATTAAAAGAAAGAAAAAGGGGAGAAATCCAAGGCTGGCTCTGGTGTTTCTCTGTTCCAGTGTGCCTCCTTCTCTTTAATTAGCTGGCCTAATACAAGGAAACAGCACATTAGAAAAGCCGTCTGACAGGAGAAACATTGTAACAATGCAGAGCTAATTAGGAAACATCTGCATGATTTTCTCCCACTATTATAAAGGTGTGACCTATTTTATTTGTCTTAACTTGATGGAGCATAGAAAGTATCAGGAGATACAAACAAGAGAGGAGTTCAGCTTAGCACTGATGGAGGCGCCATTCTTTCCTTGCCTGGAACTGGCAGATCTCCTTAATCACAGGTGGCAGATGACCCCAAAATGCAAGATGGATGTTTGCGGGGGGTGGGGATTCTCCCTCATCAGTTTCAGGGATGTGATGTCCATGCCAAAGTGCACGGCTCTGATTTTCCACTCATGGCTTGGGGAAAAGTGTCAGAAATCTGGCCAGGCTGAGGCTAGTAATTACCCAGAATGCATCCCTGTGTTCACGTGGGATGTGTCTTTTTGAGGTGTTGATAAAACGGTGCATGAACTGCCTTTGGGAAAGGCCACAGGTCTGTGGTGAAGCACACGCTCTCTATGTTGAAGTTCCAGCTTCATCTGTGACATCTCCAGGTGGAAGGATCAGGAGGCAGGTGATGCCAAACTTTTTCCCTGCCTGAGTCTCCGGAGAGCCATGGCCAGGCAGCTCAAGCAATTGTGACCTAGATGGGGAAACAGCTTTGAGCAAAATACCTTTCCTGGGCTAGAAACACAGAAAGCTGCTGGTGTCTGAGAGGCAGTTTATCCAGTCTGGATATTAGCCTGAAGTTTAAAGGCTCTGTCCATGGTGCTGAATGCTATCCTCACAATACTTTCAGGCTTTTTTGGTCCAAAAGATGGAGCTACATCTTCCTTGAGGAGCGCAGAGATGGAACATTAATCTTATGACTAGGATTGGCATTTCCACTTCATGAGAACAGAATCCTCATAAGCATCCAGCAAATATATTCTAGCCTAGTCTAGGGAGTCTGGTGAAAAGGTCCCCAGGATGCACAGACTCCATGGCTTTGCTTGGTATCTCCTCCATGACCTCTGGGCATTCAGGGTTAAGTACAGATCATGCTGCACCTAAGCATTCCAGCAAAAACCTCCGATGGCTGTCAAGAATGACTATGTAAGGAGCATTCGGCTCTCTCTGCAGTTTCCTTGTGTGAGGTTGGAGGCAGCCCCTGAGCAGTTGAACTTTCCCAGGCTCTGGGCCGGACTCATGCACCCAGGATGGCTGTTGGGCTCTCCTAAACCAAGATTCCAGGAATGCACTTCCTGCCTGGCCTAGCAAGTTCCAGCCTGCTGTTGTAGGCTGATTCCTGACTTGGCCTCTTGGGCTTGATGCCTGGGTGCCAGCCCTTGCCACAACTCCAAAGGAAAGAGACTGGAGGAGGTGTCAAAACTTGTCTGGGACTTTGGACTTTACACTGGAGTAGCTAGAGTTCACTTGGCATGGTACTGGCTGTGCAATGCTTTGGATCCTGGCCCTCATTCCAGAAAAAAATAGATGCCCCACAGAGACAGTAGATCCAGGATTCCAATTATGGAGACTCTCCATTTTGAGGGTTGCAAAACAAAGCACATTCCTAGTCTTTATGGCCATGGTGATCAGCTTGAATGGGTGGCATCATGGTCAAGCTTGGGTGATTCAGCATTTGCCATAGTTCCACCTGACTAGTGAAAGCGGGATACATTTTGCAAGCTAGTAAGCACTGCAGTGGGATACTGTGGCCTGATCATGCATTGAATAAGGGTCCAGAATCTGACTAGATGTGCTGTTGGTATTGCCAGGGCACAGAATTGTGTATTTGGGCAGATCCATCCATCCATAATATTTTTATTCCACCTACTCTACCTATGCCATCTCTAGGTGGCTCTAAACTATACTCAGGCCCACCTGAGGGCAACTGGGCAACCCAGTTGAGGTGCCAGCCATGCAGAATTGGTCTAACTGAATTAGCAGCAGCAGCTGAGGATTCCCACAGGGAGATGTAGAACCGTCATCAATAGAAGCCTTTGAGAATGGATGGACCTGAATGTGGAGCAGGATCAGCTTCAGAATGAGTACATTTCAAAAAATGCATGCAACTGTGGTGTACGTTTGGGGGAAATATACATGGACATGCTTGTGGGTTTCCGTGCAAAAAGAAAAAAAAATAAAGCTCTCAATCTGATACAGAACAAGTTTTGAGATGCAGTTCAGAGAATTTTGAGAAGCTCGAGTTTTGCTGATCTGCTCACGCCAGTTGATGGCAGGGATGACCTGGAGGTAGGGTCAGTTGAAACCTATTTATACACTGAGATATGCCTCTCTCTCTCTCTCTCTCTCTCTCTCTCTCTCTGCCAGCACTCTGTTCTGAGCACAACTTTGGCTGATGTCTGATTGGAAAGTAGATGGCAATGGTTTATCCTTGATGGGATTTTCATTGGCAGGACCCCTCCCACTGTACACATTTTCTTTTCTTGTTTGTTATTGCTATTTTTATTGCATTCTCTGGCTCCTAATGGCCATTTGCTCATTTGGGAGGAAGTAAATTCCACTGACTAATTCTCATATATGAATTAAATATGAAGGTGCTTCACCTTAAATTACCATTCCAAAGCTGTGGCTCGCATCGCACTTCCTCCCCTCCGTGCCTCATCGGGAAAAGAAAACGAGCCACAGAACACAAAGTGCCATGTCCGTTTGGTAGCCTCCCACCAAGTTTCACAGTCACACCAGGGCAGATGGTGCCAAAGTGTTCGCATCTTGGTAGAATGCTAATTGACTCGATGCCTGGCTGATGGCCTGATGCCTGACTGATGGCCCTGACCTGCACATCTTATAAGGTCATTCTACCAGATACTTTTCATGTCAAATCTGTGCACTTAAAAGAGTGTGCACCTGAGCCGAGCCAAGCCTGAGATGTCATGAAACATGGCCATCATTATTCACTGCGTTTCTATAGCTGAAGCTCTCTGGCAGTTCACCACATTAAGTCACCCATCCAGGTCCCAACCAGGCCCATCCCTGCTTAGCTTCCAAGATTAGGCAAGATCAGGCCCTTCAGGCTATATGGAAGCTGGCTGTGTGCCAGTCAAGTTCCAGATGCTGAGAGAGAGATGTCAGTTTTTGATTCCCGTTGACCTGAAGTTCCTTATACCTCCTATTAAGCTCAAAATAAAACCTGCAATGGGTGAGGAGTCCCCCTGCCTAGGCTCAGCAGCCTCCCCTGCCTTTGGTGAACCCCCACAACACCCCCTCCCTAGAGCCATACCAGGGCGTTCTTCAATGGCTGAGAAGCAGCCTTGCTCAGTCCTCAGCCAAGTGCAGTCAGCCCAAGAGCCCTGACTCCGACACCTCCACAATTTACTTCTCCTTTGAATTGTTCCTGGAAGGCAACTGATTTTCTATCAAATCCAAAGGGAATGGTTAAAAGTGTGGGTGGGTTTGGAAGTGAATCGAAGGCCTGTGGGCAGAGAGCAAACAGCTGCTTTGCACATGGTCCGGAAGCATCGGCGGGTCGAAAATGGAGCTGTCCTCCTGCCCATGGTGGGGGAGAGATTTGGGGGGGGAGCCCCCTCCTGTGCAGCTCCCCTTGTCCCCAGTGTACTCCCAGGCCCAGTCCAAAGTGATGGTCTTAAACTTTCTCATGCATTACTATTATGTATTACTTTTATGTCCTGCCCCTTTTCCTTTCAAGGAACTTGGTGTGGCTTACAGAATCTCCTCCTCCTCTCAACCTTATCCTCACAACAACAGCCCTGAGAGGTAGGCTGGGCTGAGAGTCTGTGGCTGCCCCAGGTCACCCAGGGAACGCCATCGCTGAGTGGGGTCTCGAACCCAGATCCACTGAGACCCAGCACACTGGCTCTTTAAAGGAAATATTGCCCCCTCTCTGGGGTTTGGGGGTAGGGTTGGTAACCTGGTGTCCTCCAGATTTTGGGGTAGCAGTTCCCATTGCCCTTGACCACTGGCCAAACTGGAAGGGCTGATGCAAGTGCAGTTTAAGAGATTCTGTTTTTACAACCTTAAGCTAAACAGTTCAGGATCATGTTATTTGAGGGGCCACCTTCTCCCAGTTAAGCCCCAGCCTTCTGAAATGGCCTGTCTCCTTTCTGGCCTTCCCGCCACGTTCATCAAGCTGGTGGCCCAAAGTTGTAGGCCTTCTCAGTGACGGCTCCCTCACTGGAGAACTCCTTGTCTGAAGGAATTGGTTCGACTGTTTTTGCAGTATGTCTTAATATGGTTTTCAAGCCACAGTTATTTGCCGTTACTGATTTGCACTGACTTTTAAGCGAGTTTAAAAAAAAAACGTTTTGCTGGTCTTGTTATGTTAATGTTGGTTTTAGAGGGTTTGATTTTGTTATTATTTATTTCACATATAGTGTTTGACATTTATATGTCTTTTGTAAATTGCTTTACTGTGTAAACCTTGAAAGGTCAATAAATACTGAAAATGCATATAATACATGCAACACTTAAGATATAATGAATATAAAATAGAGCATAAATACTATGAAAGACACAAGAGTAGTAAATTGAAGTAGTATAGATACCTGTTATTGTGTGGAAGATGTCCGCACAAAGAAATGTTTTTTTATTCCACCTTGAAACTGTAGGACATTTGGGTGCATTCCGAGTCAATTCAGCTAGCACTAATGGTAGTGTTAAAAACAAACATGATTTATTAATTCAATACCATTTGTAGCCATAAATAACTGGACGTTATTTCTGTCCTGGCTCATCCTTATTTTTGGTCTGTTGTGTTTTTTCTTCCCTTCTGCAGTGACCATAGGCCGTGCCGCCCCAGACAACGTACAGAAATTTGCGTCCCTTCCGACATATCTACCTGTGCGGTATCACATCTCCAGTGCTGAGACTTCATTTTTCCTCAAAGAAGCCAACCAGGAGTTCATGAGAAACTCAAGTTTGCAATCCCGGATGGAAACCTTCTTTACGTACAAAGCCAAGAAGACCCCTGTCATCAACGCTAGCTACGGGCCCTTCTCCGTGGAACACTCTGTGCCCCCAGACTTGCTCTTGACCTCCAACATTTTCAGATCTGCCAACACGTTTACCTTCAACTGGAAGCTGAAAGCCTACATCATGAATGACAAAGTCTACCTGACCAGGCCCAAAGTCCAAGTTCTGTTTTACGTTGTGGGAAGGGATTGGGACGACTACAGCACCACAGAACAGCTGCCATGCATGCGGGTCTTTGCTTTCCGGGAAACAAGGGAAGTTCGGGGCAGCTGCAGGCTGAAGGGCGACTTGGGGTTATGTGTGGCTGACCTGGAGCTCCAGCCAGCCTGGTTTAACCCCCCAACGGTGGTCACTGGCCGCAAGAAAGCAGCTGATCATTCTGAAAGAAGCTCTGTGGAGCTTTACTACGCCATTCAGCCTGGGGATGAGAATGGAGAGTGTCCCACTGAAGACTTAAGGAAGGGTAATGCAATCCGTCCAGGGAAGGAGGGGGCAGGGGAAACCATGTCCCACTTACAAAGAATTGGTTCTATCACCCTCTACCAAACCCCGGAGAGCCCTCCACTGACAGAGCTGTGGTTGGACAGCAACATCATCGTCCGGCTACCATCAAAACCCATCAGACAAGGAGAAGTGGTGAGCACCTCAGTGGCAGTCCGAAACAACGTCACGCTGGACCAGTTCATCCTGAGGTAGGACTGGCTCAAGTGCTTTCTCTGGGTGGCATCCCACATTAATCCTACGTAGAGTAGCTCTGCTGAAATTAATGGGACCATTGGCTCACATGCTTCTCATTCATTTCATGGCTCTACTCTGCATAAGACTAACACTGGCTACTAGCCTCTCTGCCTTCGTGTGCCGATCTCTTCCAGTTGACCTATACAGCTTTCCAGGTGTCTGTTTTCTGCTGACTTAGGACCCTCTTCCAACCCCCAGGGGAGGGAGCTTACGCCACAAATATTGGGCCAGAGCCTTTATCTCCATTTCTTTTAGTCAAACGGTATTTCTGCTGTGAGAAAAGACAACTGTTCTTCTAGTGCTGTGGGTGACCGGAGGTCTCCCATAGGATTCTGCATGTGAACATGGAATGGCTCAGGTTTCCATGACTTAGATAAATGCCAGGATGATGATAGCAGGGTGGCTTAACAGCTTTTGGTGCAGATGTTCTCTGGAGAGTAAGACACGGGGCATCCTTTCTAAAAGAGAGTTGAAGGGCTTGTTGTTGTTGTTAGTCACGAAGTCGAGTCCGACCCATCGCGACCCCATGGACAACATTCCTCCAGGCTCTCCTGTCCTCCACCATCCCCAGGAGTCCACTCAAGCTCACACCAACCACCTCAGTGACTCCATCCAGCCACCTCATCCTCTGCCGTCCCCTTCTTCTTTTGCCATCTATTGTTCCCAGCATTAGACTCTTCTCTAGGGAGTCCTTCCTTCTCATTAGGTGGCCAAAGTATTTGAGTTTCATCTTCATTATCTGGCCTTCTAAAGAGCAGTCAGGGTTGATCTCCTCTAGGACTGACCGGTTTGATCGCCTTGCGGTCCAAGGGACTCGCAGGAGTCTCCTCCAGCACCACAACTCAAAGGCCTCAATCCTTTTGCGCTCAGCCTTCCTTATTGTCCAGCTTTCACAGCCATACATTGCCACTGGGAAAACCATAGCCTTGACTATACGCACTTTTGTTGGCAGAGTGATGTCTCTGCTTTTTAGTATGCTATCTAGATTTGCCATAGCTTTCCTCCCCAGAAGCAAGTGTCTTTTAATTTCTTGGCTGCAGTCCCCGTCTGCGGTGATCTTGGAGCCCAGGAAAATAAAATCTGTCACTACCTCCATTTCTTCCCCATCTATTTGCCAGGAAGTGAGAGGACCAGATGCCATGATCTTAGTTTTCTTAATGTTGAGTTTCAAGCCAACTTTTGCGCTCTCCCCCTTCACCCGCATCAAGAGGCTCTTCAGTTCCTCTTCACTTTCTGCCATGAGAGTGGTATCATCTGCATATCTGAGGTTGTTGATATTTCTCCCAGCAATCTTGATTCCAACTGGTGATTCATCTAGCCCTGCCTTTCTCATGATGTGCTCTGCATATAAGTTAGGCAGGGTGACAGTATACAGCCTTGCCGAACTCCTTTCTCAATTTTGAACCAATCAGTGGTTCCGTGTCCAGTTCTCACTGTTGCTTCTTGACTTGCATATAGGTTTCTCAAGAGACAAATAAGATGGTCTGGTACTCCCATCTCTTTAAGAACTTGCCACAATTTGTTGTGATCCACACAATCAAAGGCTTTAGCGTAGTCGATGAAGCAGAAGTAGATCTTTTTCTGGAACTCCCTGGCTTTCTCCATGATCCAGCGTATGTTGGCAATTTGATCTCTAGTTCCTCTCCCTCTTCGAAATCCTGCCTGTACTTCTGGTAGTTCTCGGTCCACATACTGCTGGAGCCTAGCTTGTAGGATTTTGAGCATCACTTTGCTAGCATGTGAAATGAGTGCAATGGTGCGGTAGTTTGAACATTCTTTGGCATTGCCCTTCTTGGGGATCGGAATGTAAACTGACCTTTTCCAATCCTGTGGCCACTGTTGAGTTTTCCAATTTGCTGGCATATTGAGTGTAGCACTTTAACTGCATCATCTTTCAGGATTTTGAATAGCTCAGCTGGAATGCTGTCACCTCCACTAGCTTTGTTGTTGCTCAGACTTCCTAAGGCCCATTTCACTTCACATTCCAGGATGTCTGGCTCGAGGTCAGTGACCACCCCATCGTGGTTATCAGGGATGTTAAGCTCTTTCTTGTATAGTTCTTCTGTGTAATCTTGCCACCTCTTCTTAATCTCTTCTGCCTCTGTTAGGTCCCTGCCATTTTGGTCCTTTATTATGCCCATTTTCGCATGAAATGTTCCCTTCATATCTCTAATTTTCTTGAAGAGATCTCTGGTCCTCCCTATTCTATTGTTTTCTTCTATTTCTTTGCACTGTTCATTTAGGAAGGCATTCTTATCTCTTCTAGCTGTTCTCTGGAATTCTGCATTCAATTGTTTGTATCTTTCTCTTTCTCCCTTGCCTTTCGCTTCCCTTCTTTCCTCAGCTATTTGTAAAGCTTCCTCAGACAGCCATTTTGCTTTCTTGCCTTTCTTTTTCTTTGGGATGGTTTTAGTTGCTGCCTCTTGTACAATGTTGTGAACCTCCGTCCATAGTTCTTCAGGCACTCTGTCTATCAGATCTAATTCCTTAAATCTATTTGTCACCTCTACTGTATATTCATCAGGGATATGATTTAGGTCATACCTGAGTGGCCTAGTGCTTTTCCCTACTTTCTTCAACTTAAGCCTAAATTTTGCCACCAGAAGCTCATGATCTGAGCCACAGTCAGCTCCTGGTCTAGTTTTTACTGACTGTATAGAACTTCTCCATCTTTGGCTGCAGAGCACATAGTCAATCTGATTTCTGTGTTGACCGTCTGGTGATGTCCATGTGTAGAGACGTCTCTTGGGTTGTTGGAAAAGAGTGTTTGTTATGACCATTGTATTCGCTTGACAAAATTCTACCAGCCTGTGTCCTGCTTCATTTTGTACTCCAAGGCCAAACTTGCCTGTTATTCCAGTTATCTTTTGGTTTCCTACTTTAGCATTCCAATCCCCCATGATGATAAGGACATCATTTTTTGGAGTTAATTCTAGCAGGTGTTGTAGGCCTTCATAGAACCGGTCAACTTCAGCCTCTTCAGCACCAGTGGTTGGGGCATAGACTTGGACTATTGTGATGTTGAATGGTTTGCCTTGGATTCGAACTGAGATCATTCTGTCATTTTGGAGATTGTATCCCAGTACTGCTTTCCCTACTCTTTTATTGACTATGAAGGCTACTCCATTTCTTCTGAGGGATTCTTGCCCACAGTAGTATACCTGATGGTCATCTGAACTAAATTCACCCATGCCTGTCCATTTTAGTTCACTGATTCCTAAGATGTCGATGTTCAGTCTTGTCATCTCTTGTTTGACCACATCCAGCTTGCCTTGACTCATGGATCTTACATTCCAGGTTCCTATGGAGTAAAGATCTTTGCAGCATCGGACTTTCCTTTCACCTCCAGATACATCGGCAACTGAGTGTCCTTTCGGCTTTGACCCAGTCACTTCATTCTTTCTGGCGCTACTAGTACTAGCCCTCTGCTCTTCCCCAGTAGCATATTGGACACCTTCCGACCTGAGGGGCTCATCTTCCGGTGTCATATCATTTTGCCTTTTGGTTTTCATGTCCATGGGGTTTTCATGGCAAAGATACTGGAGTGGGTTGCCATTTCCTTCTCCAGTGGATCACGTTTTGTCAGAGCTCTCTGCTATGACCTGTCCGTCTTGGGTGACCCTGCACGGCATAGCTCATAGCTTCATTGAGCTACGCAAGCCCCTTCGCCACGACAAGGCAGTGATCCATGAAGGAGGTTGAAGGGCTATGGCCGTGTTATTGTTGATGTTGACCTCCACATGGTCAGAGTCAAGCCCAGTTTGTGGAGAGGGTGGCCTGAACAGCGGTGCTAGAAGAATGCAGTGGTCAGACCAAAGTCACAAGAGTCCATTGCTGAAATGGGGACTTGAGACCAAGGCAAAGTCTGTAGAGAAAAAGGGTTAGCCAACTCCTCTGTTTAGCAGGCAAAGCTAGAAGGTCTTGTATTTGGTCCAGGCCTGGGCAAACCAAAGGCTTCCTGGTGTCTTCCAATCACAGAGGCCATGGTTACTTACCACCAGTGGAACTCACGTGTTGGGGTCACACTTTTACACAATGGTTGCTGCCAGCAGTAAGCACTCAGCGTGCAACCACACGACCAATCCCAAGCCGAGCAGTGCCCTCACAATCAGCGCCGACAAGCAGCGCCGACACACACACAGCCATCAGGCACTATGTTAATGATTTGTACCGCCGATCTGCTACGCCCAACAGGGCGATTCACAATCACTTGGAAAAATGAGTCAAAAAACGGTGCCGGAATGCTGTTCTGGTGCGTTCTATGACAAAAAAAGCCCTGCTTATCACTGTACCAGCCCCTGCTTGACAAAGGCTCTTGCCTGAGTACACAGTCCCTGATCAGGGGCATTGCTAGAACTTGGGCCAACACTGCAGGGGCACAATTTTTCTAAGTCCTCAAAGACTCTTTCAAGACTCTTTCCACCCCCATAAAGAAAACAGAAGTGAGTGTTAGAGCCCCCGTTCATCAGATTACTCTTCTATCATTTTCCATCTCAGGCTGAGTGGGGAAATGAGCCTTTATCTCCCAAGCTTTTAAAAATATGAAGGTGAGAAGAGTGAAGAAAGCTGATCAGCCTAGAAGCAGCTTTGGATCAGTTGAGGAGATAATCTGCAGGACACCTGTTCAACGAGTGGCATTTCTAAGCCTGCCAGCTCCAATCACTGCAGCAAACGTACAAGTCACCCAGAGACTTTTAGTATTGGGACGGCATATAAAAACTTTACATAGAATAAAAATAAACAAACAAACCTTGTATGTATCCAACACAGGGAACATATTTAGCACTGTGCAGCTCTTGCAGTGCTTTGCTAAATGGCCCGTCGCTCAATGAATTGTGGGGAGGACCAATAGGTCAGTGGTAGAGCAGGTGCTGTTCCACAGAAGTGATTCCCTCCATGCAACCAGTCTTTGAACACTTTGGTTCCCATTTGGGATTTCTGCCATGACTTGTTGTGGGGAGTCATAGTTTAGAAACCAGACCAATCTGGTTAACTAACACTAATGCTAGAGTTCGCAAATGCTAGGAAGCAGCTTCAGGTGTTCCTGAACACCACAAATTACCTGAATTGTTTTAGTTTATTTATTTATTTTCAAGGTTTTATAGACCATTGCAATAGTCATAGGGCTCTCTGGACAGTTTACAGCAATTAAAAACCATCACACAAAACATAAATATCCAACAACAATAAATTCAATAAATACAACATCCATTCCACTAGAAACATCCATTCCATCAGCAGGAGCACCAAGCATGTTGACTTCGTGCAATAACCAGATTGGACAGCATCTTATTTATAAGTAATGATTAATTTTTTAAAATTCATCAATTAAAATATCAACCTAAAATTAGAATGGAGACTACCAACAGTTAAAACACTCAGAAAATAAAAAAGGCTTTGCCTGGTGCCAGAATGTGTACAAAGGTGTCTGGCAGACATCTCTGAATTGCTGAAAAACTTGCTTCACCAAATAGTAAAGAGGGAATTATCCCTGCATCCTGGGGGTTTATCAGGGACACTGCCTGTTTTCTCGTCACTACTTGTCATTGTTCCTAATAGTCCCTCCTTTGGCCTTTTAGGGATGTCCTCATCAAATACATTGCCAGGTGTGAGTTGTTAGACCCACAGCTCTTCAGAGCAAGCCATCACGGTGGACTGCACCCTAGCTCTTGAGTCTTTGAGGATGTGTGTGAATGTTATTGTGGATGCGTGTGAATGTGTACTGATGTAAGTGGTGTGTGACATGCAGAGCCTGCAAAGGAGAAACTAACTTGGAATGGTGGATAACAGGAGATGTTCACAGGGGATCCATTCATAAGTCGTCTTCATTTCCGTTCTCATCGATTTCTGCATTAGGGCTTTGTTTCAAAATCTGCACAGAAATGCTGTCACATTCACTTTTCGGGGAGATGAGTGCACCCCTGCTATTTTGATAACTATGGGCACAGTCCAGCAGGGATATGCCAAAGTCTCTGGATGCATGGGTTAAAGGCATCCTACTCAGAGTAAGGACCACAGAGGCCCCGAAAATCAAGGAGATGGTCAGTTTTAGCCACCCAGAGACCAGGGCTTGTTTCTAACATTGGAGTTGAGGATCTGAATTGCCTTCTGGATGCTGTTTAGAGGCTGTTGGGTGGACCTGGAAATTACCAGCTAAGTGAGATCTATTTGTTTTCTTTGGAGGGGAAGTACCACCTCATGGTCTCCGTCATGCTTGGACTACTTTTTGGCCTGCATCTCCCAGGATGCCTCGCCATTAGCATTGCTGGCTGCTGACTTGCCCACAAGCTGCCCGGCCTGGTCTATATTTTCAGATTCTCTTTAGTCTATCAAATATGAGCAACAAGAATGCCAGGATAGGAATGCAGAATGTCCTTTGACAACAACAGCAAAAGATGCTTGTGTGCAGCAAGGCATGCTGGGAGGTAGACATTCTCTGAAGCAGTTACCTGGGTCTGCCACTAGTCCTAATCAGAATATGATGGTCTTGATACAATTGACAGCGGATGCAAAGGGAAATATGGGATTTTCTGACAGTGGGAATTAACTTCAGGCCATGCGTTATGCCATCTATTGATTTATTTATAGCATTTCAAACATATATGCACTGCACTCTGGAGACAGATTCTGGAGCAGTGACCACTCAAAAGAAACAGGAATAAAACACAATATTAAAACAGAATGTCAATACCAACTGTGGCTGGTCAACCAAAGAAAGTTTCCTGAAATGAACGTGCTTTCAGAAGGTACTGGAAACAGTCCAAGGTTGGGACCTGCCTGACCTCCAGAGTCAGGGAGTTCCCCAGAAATGGAGTCACCCTACTGACGCTCTGCTCTGGGTGGACTCCAATTGGGTCATTGGTCCTCATGGAGTGGGAAGGTGTGAGAGGGAGAATGCTATTGATTTATATGGCACTTTCAAAGGAATAGCACCCAAGAGCCAGTAGAGTGGAGTGGTGAAGAGCATGGCACTGGGACCCAGGCAATCTGGGTTCTAGTCCCTGCTCAGCCATGGACTTTGGGCCAGTCACAGACTCTCAGCCCAACCCACCTCACAGCGTTGTTGTAGAGATAAGCTTGAGAGCAGCAGGAGGAGAATGATGTGAGCCTCTTGAGGAGGAAACGATAGCTCTCTTGAGTTGTCCACAACTAGCATGGGCACCCTGAAGCTTCCAGTTCCAGTCTCAGTAGGTCCTGATGGATATCGAGCACCTCAGCTGACAATGACATAAGTGCATAAACTTTAAGGAGTGCTCATCGGACCATCTTTCCAAGTTGACAAGCCCCACATCCCACCACGCTTTGTCATCCTTCACCAATGGAGCGAGTCTGAAGGCATCTCTCCCCCTTTCCTCTCTTTTATTTATAGCTAATGATACAGCTAAGTTATGAGATGTTTGCTTTACATTTATCCTTTTCAAACAGAAGGAGATTTATGTAATGCCCTTATGGTCATTCATTACACAGAGATCTCGTATATCTGTGGTGTGATTACCCGAACTGGGGAAAGCTGATGGAAATCTTCTTGCATTGAGGAAAGCCTTCATTATTCAAAGCTTGATGTTCAGAGGAGCGGGTGGAGGAGAGAGTGAGAAACTTCTGTGAAATATTACAGCTCCATCAAATGCTTTGGACTCAGTTGCAAATATGTCTTCTCGGAAGGTCCCACCCGTAGCTGGCCAGAGCCCCTGAAACTGGAGCAAAGGAGCAATGAGCAGTGAAAACCTCCAATCGTGTTAGACTTAAGGGAGAGCCAGAATGGCACAGTGGTTAAGGGTGCTGGACTGAGATGTAGGAGATCTGAGTTCTAGTCCTCATGCAGCCACAAAACTCACTGGGTGACTTTGGGCCAACCCCATTTTTGTTTCACCAGTGGGACAAACCATCTGGTTGGTTTGCATCCATTCCAGAGAGCACCAAACCCAGACTTTGTCTTTCGGGTTTGCAACCCAAGTTCTCCAACATCTGACATCATGAATGCGACCATAAGGGAAGGATACTTTAAATTCCAGGTAATGCCCTGATGTGGATAAACAGGCCAGGGTGCCATGTTTGATTTTGTCTAGAATTAACAAACAGCAGGCTAAAGCATTTAATGCAAAGAGCGTGAGTATCACATGACTTAGCCATTAAATCTATTATCTTGATGCGAAAGGGAGCCAGAAGGACCAGATCTTAGTGTTGCTGAGCTGGATCAGCAGGCAGGAATGGTGAGCTTTGAAGCTATCTGGGCCAATTAGGGATCTGGGATGGTTTTCTGCCACTCCAGTCTGCCGAGATGGTCTCTTCCCAACCCTCGTCTTGGGATGGAATCTTGAAAGGTTCAAGTTTATAAAAAGAAGGGTTATTGAATTACCCGTCGCCGGGGAATGAGCTGACTGCAAGACAATGGATAATTAGCAAGGATAATAAATCATCAGATTGTGTGTGAGCAAGAGGCTGCATGTGGCAAGGTGAGCGATTAAGCAGATCAGCTGAGGCAGCTTTGGATGGCAGTGACCTAATGAGTATTGACAAAGCAGCTGCATTGGGGTGGGGCAGGGGAATGGGAGGTGGAAATATTAGCCTTGAGGAAGATTAGATGTTGTGGTACATGCATGCAAGAGGACGGGGTGAATGAAGTGGCTGGCTGCGTCAGATCAAGATTGGAATGGTAGCCTCCCCATCACATAAACACACACACACACACACACACACACACACACACAGCCCATTATTCTTTGCTTCTCTGTCTGCATATACCGTATTTTTTGCTCTATAAGACTCACTTTTTTCCCCCTCAAAAGCAAGGGGAAATGTCTGTGCGTCTTATAGAGCGAATATGTGTGTGCAGTAAGTCTGTCAGGTGTGCAGCCCATGGGGAAGTGATGGGGAATGTGCCTGTGATTATGTGCCCATTTGATTCAGAACATTTTTTTTCTTGTTTTCCTCCTCTAAAAACTAGGTGCGTCTTATGGTCAGGCGCGTCTTATAGAGCGAAAAATACGGTATGTGTTGGGTGATGATGTTGCAATGAGAGCGGACATGTCAGTCTGCCCCCTATGCAACTCTCTGAGGCTCAGCATCCCTGCCACTGCCATGGCGTAGTGGAACCAGGGCTCACAGGGTCCAAGTCCCAGGATTCGTTTAATAGCAGGGACAATAATATTGCCTGCTGCACTTCGCAGGCAAACCTGGTTCCTGTGAGTTTAGGGGCTGGAGAACTGGATTTTCCCAGCAAGAAGAGACGGCTGTGAGCAATCCCTCTTGCGAGGATTTTGGGGGTGGCTTGGTCTAGAATGGGCAGCTAGCTTTATACTCAAACCTGGTCCAGTAAATCCAAGTAACAAGCCCTTGGAGGGTGTTCCAGGGCTAACACCAATGGGCCCTGCTTCCCGTGGGACTTGAAGTCTAAAACATTTGGAGGGCTACAAATTGTGCAGCCTTGCTTTACGCCATCCCTTTCCATGTTGGCCCCTTCAGATGTGTTGGAGGATATCCCCCAATATCTCCAGTTAACACAGCCACTGATTGTGCTGGATGGGGATGATGTGAGTTGTAGTCCCACACTTCTGAAAAGCAGCGAGTCAGGAAGAGAAGATTGAAGGCAGTCTTTCCCAACCATAACCCTCTAGATGGTTTGAGCTACTGTGTTCCACATTCCTGACCACTATCCACACTGGTTGGGGATGATGGGAACTGATGTTCTACACACCAGGGTGGTACCAGCTTGGAGAAAGCTGGTTTAGAACTTGCATGTGGTACTTGAAATGGTTGGGAAATTATTCCAGTTCCAAGTAAGCATTTACCATGAGGTTTGGGGGGATGCCGGTGCACACGTAGAGAAAGAAATTACGCAGGCAGGTTTGGCTGCTTAGTTCCAATAAATATGTGAATTCCAGACCTTGGGAGCCAGATTCCAGTGCAGCGTGTCCCATGGAATAAAGCTGAACTGAGGTCAGGCACTGTCAGCTCCCCACCCCCTGCCTGTCTGAGCCTTGCACACTTCAGATATGTGTGGTATCAAATCATTCCCCCCTTTTCCGGCTCTGAAGGGCTTCTGAGTTCAAAGTAGCTGCACTATTGTTAGGAGATATCTAAGCACAAAAGCGATTTGGCTCGGCTCTGAAGAAGAAAGAAATGCAGCAGCCTCCGGACCTCTGTTTCTTATTATTTCGTGTTCCCTTTCTGACGGGGCTTGCAGGGAGAGCGCTTAACTTCAGAATCCGGTTCCAGCCACGCTGCCCATTGTGAACCAAGCATTTTTGTCTCATGTTGCTTAAAAGCTTCAGAAAATGAGGTTTACTTTGCTGTCAGTATTATCTTTTCATTGGCTTCTCAGAACTCAGCAAGATGAGCAAATTTCCCCATCTGGACTCTCTCCGACTGGAGGTAGGAATGTGAGAATAGCAATGTTCCATCCTTTATTTATAATTTTAGACAGGTGTAAATTCTTTTTCCATAGCTTAGAGTGGTAAAAGAAAATGGCAGCAGTATAAAACAGAACACACACACACACATCCTAATTCAAAAAGCAACCACTGGACTAAACCCATTCTTTGCTTTAAGCAAATTAAAATGTCTCCCTGCCTTCTCTAAATTCTAGTACAGTTGGATATTTCAGGAACTTGTTTTGGGAGAAGATGAAGGGTCCTAGACAGATAGAGAGACTTACCAAATGTCTAACACAGGTTCCACTGAAGACAAAAAAGAAGGAAATGTGTTTAGAAATGCATATTTAAAGAGAAAAGACATTTAGAAATGTACTCTGAGAGTAAACACATCTTTAAAATACTCCTGAGAGTACACATGTAAACTGCCTTTTTGTATCAATCTGCCTTCCCCAAACCTGCCAGGTGTTCTGGATTTAGACCCCACCATGCCTGTCCATTGGTCATGCTGGCTGGGGGTGATGGGAGTTGAGGTCCAAGGCATCTGGAGAACCCTAGGTTCAAGGAAGGCTAATGTAAAAGGGAGCAGAATTCATGTAGATGGATACATGACATGGATGGGATGGGAACAGGGACCACACAGAAGTGAGACAGCCTGGAAATTGTTTGGTATGTCCATCCCAAATGATAGGTCCATAACAGAGCTAGGCAACCAGGAAGGCTCCCAGGAAGGCTGCCACCCAGTGGTGGAGCACCTGCTTTGCATGCAAAAGCTCCATGGTTCCAGTCCCAGTAACAGGAACAAACCTGGAGAGCCTCGGCCAGTCAGGCTCACCAGTGCTGGGCTAGAAGTGCCAGTGGTCTGACCCAGTAGAGGGCCACTTCGAATGTTGGCTCCCCTTAACCACAGCTGGCAAAGGGAGTGTGGCAGTTGTCCTCCAAATGTGGAAGGAGCTATCCCTGACCTACAGGATATGGTTCACCATCCTGCAAGGGCCATGCTCAACTCATGCAGCGAGTCTCTCTCCCCTCCGTGTCACTACCGTGTAGCAGATTTGCAAAACCTCTTTGGACCTGGAAAATGGAAAGCATGGGAAAAAAGAATGCCTAGCGAATGTGGAGGGGAAGCTGCGTCCTTGAACTCGCTGGATGGAAGCACACACAGCTGTTCCCCAGAGACAAGTCCTTCATGCAGCTGAAGCCCAAGGAAATGGAACTTCTCCACAAATATAAACTCAGCACCTTTCTAAAGGCCCCTGTTGGACCGCCGGAGGCACTGCACCTGTTTGGGATTCAGGGCCCCCAGGATCTGCTACTGGGGAATCATGTCCCAGCAGCACCTGTGCAAGGGTAGCCCATTTTCCAGCAGACGGAGGTTTCTGAAAAACGCTCATAGCAGCCTGGTTTGGAACACTGAAAAGTCGAGCCCCTTGGTCTCAGAGCAGACAGATTCATTCTAATCCCTATAATCATTCACCTGATGTATCCCAATAGGAGTGGAGCCAAAATTGGGCTACTGAAAAACAAGAGGGAGTCTCATGCAAGCCCAGAGAGCTTCTTGCATTTGCAATAAGAGGAATAATCTGGGGGTGGGGGGGATGACTGGAGGGTAATAATTTCCTATCCCGTGCAAAACCAGCAAAGCAGTGCTGCCAGGGAAGGTGTCCATTCTGTAGTCGTGGAATGTTAACTGTTCCTTGGAAAAGAAAAATAGAAAATGGATGGAATGGAGTACTCTGAGACGGGCAAGTCTTGCTGTCCAGCATCCCGAATTGCCTACTTGTTGATAATGGGAATGGAAAAGCAGGCAAGCTCTTTGCCCCTGCCCCCAGCTCTCAAAAAAGAGCTATTTACCCCAAATCATCAGCCAGGTGCAGAAAACCATTCAAGGAAGTTAAAGATGGTGCCAAAACAAGAGGCAGGAAAGGAAAAGAAATACATGGGCAAAGGGAACACTCAGCTGGGTTGAAAAAGAGGGCAGGAAGCCCCTAAATAAATCATAAAAATTAAAGAGGACAGCGTATCCTATAGTGAGTGAGAGAGAGAGAGTTAGTTACATTTATACAAAGCTTGTATAAATGACATATCTGGAGAGTTTGTAATGATTGGCATTACCCGAGATGCGCGCGCACACACATCCACACAGTGGGACGTCTGCTACTGATTCTTTCTCACGTTTCCCACAGAAGCAAGCAAGCAGAAGTGCTGGGATCAATGGCGGGCAGCGCTGGCACATGTCAAGGGCTCAGGCTGCAGTGGGACCTTCACTCAGATTCTAAAATGTAATCTAGAAGTGGCATGGAACCAGACTTGAAACACTTCTGGGTGGGGATGAGTTCTTGAGCGTGATGCCTTGGCAACCCTGCAGTGGTGCTGCTGAAGAGGCCGGCTGCTTCCCTGGGGATCATCGCTCCAGCATGGCCAGGAAACCTCCGACATGCTCGCTGCTCCGTGATGGCTCTCCTCCATCGTTTCCATCCGGGCATCTGGGGCCACCCAAAGATGCAGCATAGCTCCTTTGCTCTCCTTTGGAGAGCCATTTGGCTATGATCAGGTCCAGCTTTGGACCTGCTGGCCTCCTCCATGCCGCAGTCTCTCACGGCCCTGACAACTCAGACACGCCATTTCTGATTTAGTTCCAAGTTACACTATCCTGAGTAACTCAGCGAGAGAGTGAGAGAGAGGGAGGGAGGATGACAGGGAATATTAAAGGGACGCATGCCACAGTGTTAGAGCTTGGCAGCTTTCCCATTTGCCTCTGCGCACGATCCCATTAGCATTAATGCGGCAAGACCTTCCCTGTGTAGGGGAAATATTTATAGGGTCTTCAGAGACCACAAAACGAGCCTTCATAAAAATGTGCTATGCCAAGTATGGCTGGGCAGATTAGGAACATATGGTTTCCAGGGGTCTGATGCTGTGCGCACACACACTCACAACAGCTTGCTTTTATGTGTCTTCTTTTGGCCATCCATCACCCCTTCTGCAAAGTGGCAGGTGAGGCCTGCCAAAAGCTTTTACGGCGCTTTTAAGAAGTTACCCTTGTTGAGTGCTTGGGAAGTCGGAGAGAGAAGTCTCTGGAAGTCTATCTTCTTTTCTCTGGCTTGCCAAGCATTCAACGAGGACAACTTCTGAAAAAGTTTAGAGAATGGAACAGGGGAGCCGAATGGACAAATGGACACTTACCAGGAAGGTCAAGGTGCGGGTGGCAAGTCATGATCAAAGCCAGAAGATGTTATCTTTGGCAGGGATCCCAGATGCAACAGGCAAACAGCCAGTCGGTGGGAAAGCAAACCCAAAGAGATTCAAGGTGGTGCCGTGCTTTGTGTGATGGGTGTCTTGGCCAGGGGACACACCAGTAGCCAAATTTTCCTGTGACACAGACTGCGTTGTGCTCTTGAAAATATCTGCTATGGCAACTATGCAGAAGCAAAGCAGATCTATTTGAAGTCAAGAACTGGGTGAGAATTTTCCCAGGAATTCCATGGTGGCTACTTTAAGTGGCATCATGAGAGCCTGGATCGAAAAGTAAATTGGTCTGATATCCATGCCTTTATTATAACATGCTCTAGATAGGGCTGCCCCTAAACAGTGTCCAGAAACTTCAGCCGGGGCAAAACGCAGCATCTAGACTAATAACCAGTGTATGGTACTTAGGGCCACATTACATCTGGTCTAAAACCCCAGCATTTGCTGACAGTTGCTTTTTGGATGCAATTGAAGGCACTGATATTAGCATTTTAATCCATGGACAGCTTAGGCTTTCTAAGGGACTGCCAGTCTCAGTATGAAGCTGGCCAGGTAACGGTTTCCAGGAGGGAGCGCATCCTTACCCAAAGAAGCCCATTTTCCAGACACGCACCAAAGGGCTTTCTCTGGTATCGCTCCAAAATGATCGAATGCATTCCCTAGGAACTGTGGTGCCCTTTTCATGTAGCCTTTTAGAATGTGTAGTTTAGGGTTCCATTCAGTGTGTCTGTCGGTAGCCCTCCAAGCACACAGGGTTGGGCATCCAGTGGGGGGCAGAAGGAGCAAGGAGGCTGGGATGGCCTCCCATTTTCCATCTTCCTCCAAAAAGTTTAGTTAGTCAGCTTCAGCATTGTCGAGTGTGGCATCAATCCCCTTCTCCCTCAGTTCATGGAAACTTGCACAGGATGAATGCCAATGTGCAAGGGTGTGAGATTGTGGTCAGCCCATGTACACTGGTGTCTCGTTGCATTTGTGGTGGAGATGAATCCACCATTGAGGAAAAAAATGAGCTGCGGGTGCATTAGAGGTTGGGTGTCCAAGGTGGGAAAAGCTCCCGAGGACCCTGGCTGAATGGGTGATATGTTATCTCAGACCAGCCCTGCCTAGGTGCCCATTTCATGTTAAAATGAAATCTATATACATGGGACGAAATGACCACTTTGCTTTGGAAGGCCTTGGATGGATGCTTGCAGAAATAATGGAGGCAGCATGGAGGTATCTTAGCACTAAGGGAAAGGGTCACAGTTGGTCCCCAAACCAATGCATCTAGGTTCTGAGCTTAAGGCAGAACGCTGTCCCTGTTTCCCCCCGAAGCAGGCCTACCAAAGTGGTGACAATAAACTCAAGGGCCTGGTTTGCTGTGATGGAGAGCCAGAGCCAGTGGGTAGGGATGCAGGAAAAGCATCCTCCATCTCCTTTATTGTCATCAAATGGTCCAGCACTGTTATGTTCAATCAAGGCAAAAAATCCTCCTCCTAAGTGGTGTCACTTAATTACAGCTCTGGGTGAAACCAAATGATTGGCAATGATTGTGCCGGTTTAATCAACACCTGATAAACGTAGCTGATGGGTGTTTTGTTGTTGTTGCTGCTGCTGCTTGCATAATGAGTAAACATGACCCAGATTCTGCTCCTCTTACTTCTGCTGGCACTTTTAAATTGGCCGCCGACACTGGCTTGGCATGCGTATCGTTTCCATGCGAGAGTGTCAGTGCGTCTTTCCAGGGCTGGAATCCTGGGCAAAGTTTCTGCCCGGCCATGGCATGCCTCTTCAAAAGAAATTGGGCATGTCCCTGGATGCAGGCCCAGGGAGTGTGGGGATGCACATACGGGGAGGGACAGCTGCATCCTCTTTGGAGGGGCCAGGACCACATGTGGTCCCACCACCTGTGCTGCTGGCATTGCAAGCCGTGCTGCAACTCTGGGCAGTCCGTTGTGTTTCTTTCAAGCATGTAGGTTGTGTCTCCATGAAACCTGGCAGGCCCATGGCAAGGACTGCTGACCGTATGGGGAGTAGGGTGACTACGTCTTGCTGGGAAGGACGTTCATGCTCCAGCCTGGTCCCACCCATCAAGGTTGATCTTTGGCTCCTATAGGACTATGTGGAGGATCACTGGATCCTTTCTTGAGGTCTGGCTCATCTTCTAGTCTTTTCTCTTTTAGCCTCAGTCCTGGCTTGTTCTCTAGAGCTGTCTTCTTGTTTTCCCTTCTGGTCCTGATTATTCTTGGCCCTGCCTCCCAAATTTTGTTTGCATTCACACATGATGCAAAGACGCCACCTTTGCAAGTGCACAGTAGAACATGTCGTTTGCAAATTCTCAGATGCATGTTGGGCTGCACAAAGCGATGTTAAAATGCATGTTTAAAAATATGCCTATAGGGAAAAGTGTACATTTCTGGCAAAAAAAAAAGAAAAGAAAAAAGTATTTCTGCAATTCTTTGTGTTTGTTTTGTGTGATCACATTGTAACAGGAGCAGAGATTGCAAATGGTCATGGTAAGTGAGATAAGATAGACATCAGTTTGATTTTTAGAGAATGCAAATACATGTGAACATTGGCTGTTCATCAGTCCTCAGAGCTGGAGAGAAAGTTCCAGCCAAAGGCAGTTCTTCCTTATGGCCACAAGCCCAGAATGGGGAGATCAGTGAATCCCCTTTCCAGCCCTCCCTCTGAAGCGATTTTCACATGGGAACTGGTCAAAGAGGACATCCCTTGAAATCACCCCATGTCTAATAGGATTGCTGCTCGCACGGTCCTCTGGCTAACAAACCTCAGCAAAACACTGTTTTGTTTACCCCCGGAAAGGACAATGCCGGGGAGGATTGTTAGAACTTTCTCCTCAATAACGGGAACAAGGCAAGCCCTACGTTTAAAGGGAATGACTGGCATACCAAAAGCTCCAAGCGTATCTCCCCTAATGGAAAGGTCGCTGGGGCTGCGCCGCACCAGCTTTTCGGCTCTTGACAATCAGCAGCTTGTTAAAATGTAATCGAATGTTTTCCTAAATCATGCAAGGAATGGCCCAGTCTGACCTGACTATTATCATCAAGACTAAAGCGGTGGCACCTTTCTTCAAGGGGGCTGCGCAGCATCTGTGAGCTGGCCTTGAGGGAACCCTTCCAAGCATGGTGGGAAGCCCAGGGTAAGCATCTTGTTGAATCCAGATTGTGTGGATTGGGAGAGGCTGCGAGGGAAGCACATCCCACCTTTTCTTTTCAAAGATAGCTGTCACATACTTTCCACACTTGTTGAACAGCCCCAGCTCAAGCTTCCTACAACTTAGTGCAGGTGTCTTGGCTGGAGAACAGCGTCCATTGCAGCGGTGCCTACACATCTGGGGTAATTCTGGGCCTATTCCCTAAAAAATCTCTCTCCCAGCTTTGTCCCCGTCTTGGCTTTTGGGGTTCCACTGTGTACAGGAGGCGTTTGAGCACTGACAAGCACCAACAGGCTATTGGGGGCCTAAATGTCGGGCATAACCTTCCAGCCTAAACCACCCCCAAGAGAAAGTACCAGCCTGATGGTCTGAGCTTCCTGCTTCCCATGTGCTCCACTTACTGGGTTGACATTGGAGGTTTCCTTCTACCAAGTCATGTGGTCCACTTCAGTTCATATGGTCCAAACCACACCAATGGATACACATGTTCCAGAGTTTTAGACCTGGGCCTGGCACCTGTGGCATGCACAGCAAGTGCCCTCCCACTGAGCCATGGTTCTCAATCCATCAAATCACAGTTTTGGGGCTGTATCTTCGGAAGCCCCATGAGCATCTGGGTTCCTCCTCAGACAGTTGGTAGATGTCTCCTTCAGCTTACAATTTGCATGACTCTTACTTGTCCTTGGCCTGCCTTCGTAGGCTCAGGAAGTTGGTCTCAGCATTCACTCTTTCTTAAAAGGGTGTCCTGATTATCCAAGGGCTGAATATTTCATCCCATCTATTAGGAATTGTCTCTTACTTCTGGATTAGGTAAAAGGTAGAGTTTGCAACCTGCTGGGGAGATCACTGGGTGATTTGCTGAGGGTCAAGATTTTTTTCATTCTCAGTTATTTAATGACATGATAACCCCAATCTTTTCCAAATTCTCTTGACATGAAAAACAGTCATGGGGTCTGATCATGAAACAAATACCCAGACTCAGAATGCTTCTTTTCATTCTTTGTCCTTGTCTTCTGGATGTCCTGCTGGTCCATGGATCTTGGGATTCTGACAAAACAATAAAGTAGATCTCCAAATCCTCGTAGATCTCCAAAGACCAGCCTTTGGCTGCCCTGCAATATACTGAGTTAAATCAGAGAACAGAACATCTGAATACAAACACTTCCTTCTCTATAAGTGGGGTTAGGGCCGAGTTGTGAACAGTAGTTTGATGTTTGTCATGGTAATTAGACTGTTGGCAAAAGATGCTCATTGATGGGGAGACAATTCTGACATCCCAGCAAGAAAAATTACAGTCTGTTTCTGGCATGATACTCCATCCTTTATTATTATTTTGAATTTCTGAGTTATCCCTGTGCCCTCCTTTGGAGTGTCGGTTGGACAAAATCCACGCAGCAGTAAGCTGTATAAATTGGAAGGAAACGGTAAATCTTTGAAATGTCCTCTCTTTACTGACCTCAGGATTTTTTTCCTTTAAAGTTGCCGTTTTGATATATGAGTCTCCTCTGTTTCAGTGAAGCCCAAGTGGAAACAGCTTGCCTTGTTTCATGTGTGTTTTTGGGAGTTTTGAAAAATGCATCATGTTTTCAGCACTTGTTTGTGTAATTCCAACGTTATATTTTTGGCATCGTTTCCCTTTGTTTTTGTTTGATTTATGGCACTTTGCTTTGCCCTCTCTGACCTCAGATCCAGGTGTCCTCACTGCCAACCAATTCCATCCTAGTCAAGGATGCTGGTGCTTGTAGTCCAAAGCATCTGGTGGGGATTCTTTCAGGGAAGACTGCTTTGTATGGACAAACATTTCCATTTCAGATGCTCTCAGTTTCTAATTTTCCAAAGTGTAAGTTATGATAAGAGAACTTGGAGAATTTCTCCAATCTCAAATTCAGTTCATCTTTTTAAAAAATACCCTGTCTAAACCTTTTTGTGCATTTTGCCCTAATGCACACGTTTTTGCGAGCTATTTTCTAAATATAATGTACGTTGAACATATACTCTGCCTAATGCACCACTCTATTGCAATATGTGGAAAACTGCAAAACTCAGAGGAGAAACCAAGGCTTGGCTTATGCTGCTCTGAAAAATGAGGTTTCCCCTGAAATGGGAACAGAATGAATTTCTCTCCCATAACTAGCTTTGAGTTTGCCATCATACTAGGAACGCTTCCTTCTATTGCCTGTGCTTCGTATTTAAGTACACAACAGCATCTTGCATCACCTCTGGGGTGATTCACCTCTGAGGAGTTTGCCCAACTGAGGCTGTTTCCTGCAGACCTCAGACGTGCAAGTTGTCTTCAAAAAGTGTGTGAGATGACCCAAGATCTCCCAGATTTTCTTTTCTCCTTTTTTGGGCATGCTGGGAGGAGATGCAGCCCTTCTCATTAGCATCTTTCACCAAATGACCTGAAATGAGTAAATCAAACAACCCAGGAGCTGATAGCTATTTTCTGCTTGTGTTTGTATCTCATTAAAGCATAAATCCAAGGGACTCAGCAGGGGTGGGGAAAGGAGTCAGCCACACAAACAATTGATCACTCGGTCGCTTTGTGCTGATGTCCTGCCTAGTGAAAAGGCCTTGGGTGCACCTGCTCTCAAGAGGTATCTCTCCTATGTATCGATGCTCACCAGTTTCTCTGTTGGAGACTGCGCCTGGTAAAGGCAACTGGCACCCTTCCAATGAAATTCAGCAGGGTTGAGGACAAGGAAAAGAAGTTTGCTTGGAACCCACCTTACCAGCTTGGAGCCCCCAAATATTATATATGGAGTACATTTTAAATCTGCCACATAACTATTGCTCACATTACAACCAGGTTTTAAAAAACCCTAAAACACAATTTTAAAAATAATGTCGGATTAATTATTATGAAATACAATACAAATATTTTACAAATAATTATTCTCCCTAATTATGGAATACAATGCAAATATTTAAAAGAATATGGTACTGTGTCATGCTAATTCGGCATTGCTAGAGCAGCCATAATAATCTGAGAAGTCATGATAACCTGGAGAAGACAGTCATGATAGAGAAAGTGGAAGGCAGAAGAGGAAGACCAGCCATGAGATGGATCTACTCCTTAAAGAAGCCCCAGGCTTGAGTCTAGAAGAGCTGAGCAGGGCTGTCCAGGACAGGATATCCACAGGCTTGCCAGAAGTTTGTTTGTTTGTTTATTTATTTATTTGGAATGCTTGTATGCTGCCCATTCGCATAAGCCTTGGGGCAGCTTCCAACACATAAATAAATATCTATGCAAATACATAAAAAACTGGAAACATCCTGACATCATAATAATTTAAACCAATAAATAAAATCAGAAATTAATAAAATAAAGTTTAAATAAAAAGGTCTTGGTCTGGCGCTGAAAAACAAATAATGACAGACAAATAAGTTGGAGACAGTACAAGAAGATCTGTAATATTTATGTATGGAGTACATTTCCAAATTTCTTAATGACCACATGGTTTGCCTCAGTTCCAAGGTGGACCCTAGACTGAAGTCTCCACTGTTTTCCCCAGGGACTAGAATGGAAAGATCAAGAGACCAACAAGTGTGGAACTTGTTCATTCGGGGTAAGAATTGGGCAAGGGCTGGCAAGCTTAGGAAGTTTCTTCCAAGAGGAGTGAGCTTACTATCCACTTTGCTAAGATTATGGAGGGCATGGAGAGGAGGGCCTGAATTTTATGATCATTCTTCCAAGCAAACCGGAAGCAAACCAAGCAAGTTTGAGCAGGCCATTTCTGGTCCAGTCCCAAAATAACAATGAGAAGCAGCACAAAGAAGAACAAAGTCCCTGTTCAAAACTCAAAGCAAAAGCAAGAGCTACTTGCATTTGGGTATGTGAATGAGATGAAATGAGGATGTTTGCCCACCCCTGTAACTGGATGCTTGTCCTGGATAAGATGCAGTGGGATTCAGAGCAAAACTGAATATATCCCACTTTGTACCCTCCTTCTGAGAGGCTCAGGACAAAGTAACATGCATGACAACTTCATAGCAGGATCTTCCCCCTCTTGGTGGAAAGACTCAGAGAGACGACTGGACTACAACTGCCATCATCTCAGCCACTTTGGGATGAGTCGGCTTCATCTGGAGGGTGTCATGGCTGGTGTAGATCTTTAATCAGAGCTGTTCTTTGGGGCAGCCCCTCTGTCCCATCTCAGGGTTCCCCACCTTTGCAAGGCAGAAGACGAAAAAAGGCAGCCGAAGCAAGCAATGGATGAAGTCAAGTGGGTTGTTGACCTTTTACCTCCCTCTCCGTTTTGGGCCAGACAGTTTAAGGAGCACATGAGTAAATGCTGCAGGTTTCAGACAATCTGTTTTGATTTGGTGCCAAAGTCGCTTCCCATGTTGGAGGGACGTGCCTTGCCATCTCTTTACTTTCTGGTCTCCAAGTCGCTGATTGAAAAACTAAGCAAGGAGAGGATTGGGAGCCCCTTTGACGCTGGAGAGCCGGAGAACTCTGTAATAAGAAGTCGAGTGCAATAGAGAACCACTTAGACCCACATTACTCAGTCCAGCATCTCTCATTTTGGCTTCATTTTGGGGTTTATCCTTGGAGAGAGCGAGAGAACTCTGAGGCGGCTCTTCCCTCTGATTCCTCCCGCAACCAGTGATGCAAAATTAAAAACTGATGCATTTCCCAATAGTGGAAGGGCTGTGATAAAGTGGAATAAATGAAGTCAAAGAAAGCAAACCTACAGGAGGGATTATCTTTAGTATCTGGAATGTGGTGAAGACAAAGGCCTTTTGGAGGAACAAAAGAAGTAGCTATCAGGGCAGGATTTTCTGTCCTGGGGTTGGGGAACATTTCCTGGCTGAAAAACCCAATTTGCCCTGGGTTCAGAGGATGGAGGCAGGGTCACTGCAGGGAGTGGGTGAAGCCAATGTGGCATGCTTCCCTTTCACTCTCACACACTCACTGCATTCAGCCCCCCCCCCACCCACACTCTTGCACACATGGGCATCTTTTCTCATCACCCCCTTCTCGACAGGCCCATGCAGATTCACTGAGCCAGAAGTATTAAGGAATGCATGATTAAATGGCTGAGGTTTCATCCTTCAGAAGGATGGATGAAAATGCCATTTTGCAAGTGGGTTCTCCATGGATCTTTCTGGTTCAGTTTGGGGGAGTTAATTCTGTTTTCCTGGCCCTGTTGGAATCAACTTGAGCTTCTGTGAGTTCATCCAACACACACATTTAACTTTTAAAAAGTAGTGGCAATTTGCACAATTACATATTTTTTTCTTTTTTGGGATATTTTAAAAGAGGTTTTTTTGGGGGGGGGATCTGTCAATTTCATCTTCCACTTGCAGGGTGGGAAGTGATTGACAAGTTCTCTTAACAAGTAGGGAACTGAAATAAATGAATCAATAAATAATCTCCTCACTAGTCAGACCTCACCTGGAATATTGTGTTCAGTTCTGGGCACCAAGAATTAAGAAAGATGCAAGTAAATTAGAAAGGGTCCAGCAGAGGGTGACAAAAATGACCCAGGGTTTGGAAACATTGCCCCGTGAGGAGAGACTGAGAGAACTGGGCATGTTCAGCCTTGAGAAGACAAGACTGAAGGGGGACATGATATCCCTCTGTAAGTACCTCAATGGCTGTCCCAAAGAGGAAGGTCAAGATCTCTTCTTGCTGATGTCAGAGTGTAGGACATGGAATAATAAGCTCAAGTTGCGACAACCCAGATTCAGGCTGGACATCAGGAAGAGCTTCCTCACTGTCAGAGCAATAGGACAGTGGAACCAGCTGCCTGGAGAGGTGGGGGGCTCTCCCACGCTGGAGACATTCAAAAAGAACCTGGACGGCCCTCTGAGTGGGATGATGTGACTTGGTGTCCTGCAACAGCAGGGGGTAGACTGGATGGCCTTCGTGGCCCATTCCAACTCTATACTATGATTCTGCGATTCAATGTGCACAAATTACCATTTCTGCAAGTCAAAAGACCTGGGGAAAACTGCATGGAGCTTTCCAGTATCGAGGAGGGAGGGATGCATTGCAGTCTGCTGCCACTTCCCAAAAGGGAGTCACTGCAGAATCCAGTCTAGCTTAAACGGAACACTATTCACTACACCGCATGTTCTCCTTTCTCAGCCTCCTTTCCTCCTGCAGAGCAGGAAAAAACTTATCTCTGATCGGCATCTGATGGGAATGATGGGCTTTTCACTGTCTGGGGAAAGCGGGAGAGGCTTGGGAAAGAAGCTGGCAGGGCTGATAGAAAATCTCCACAGGCCAAACGAGGCCAGCAGACTAGGTATTCCCCATGCCTGTTCTGCACTGGCTGGCAGCAGCTTTGGAGCAGGGATCCTTTCCAGAGCAACTTGGACAAGCCAGGAGAGCGAACATGCTGCTGCTGAGCCACAGTTTTTCTCCCTTATTTGTGATGGGATGGTGCAGAGCTAACAAGCTAGAAGGGAAAGGGTGCTGATTAGTTAGTCAAGTTGGAACATGTGCAATGGATACACAAGGACCACAGAGCAAAACATCCAGATATCCTAGCATGTAGAGCGGATTTGGTTCTCCCTTCTCTGGTGCATTAATCCACGGTCCTGAATGAAATTGCTTGGCCAGAGGTAAGAACCAGAGATGGAATATGCAGGGAGCTGGATCCAAAACCTATGACCCCCTCTAAGTCCCCTACTTCACCATGCCAAGGTTCCAGTCTAGAACAGAGGCCCTGCAGCGACTCTGAAGTTTTTTTTAAAAAGCAGTTTGATATAGCTGCTAGAAATATGGATTTAAAATAATGTCCTTCTTGGCCCCAGGCAAATGGCTAAGAGCTCCCCACTGAACAGGCAAGAGACCATGCTGGTCGCCCTTTGTTTAAGGAGAGAAGAGAAGAGTAAAAGTAGGGACAGATCAAAACGGAAAGATGTGCCTCACTCCTCACACACACACACACACACACACACACCTGAGTTCAAAAGCAAAGCCTCTTTGGATAGCACACTTTCTACTGGCACCGCAAGGCCTCATTCTGTATCTGGCTTAGGCACTGATATAATCAATTAATTAGAGCAAACTGCCGACCAGAAATGGGACTTGAACTCTTAATGGGATCTGATTGACTCCATGTCCCCTCCCTTCCGAGAAGTTAGGTAATGAATCTGATTTTACATTTTATGTTTTTGACAGTATGCGCAGAGATAGTGTAACAGACCTGGCACAGGAAAAAGGAATGTATACGTTCGTAGAAGGGCTGATTTGCAGTCGTACACAAAGGGATAAAATGGGCAAGGAAAGCGGATGCAGCCTGTATCAAATTCAAAAAGAGACATTGGCATTGTGGTTGGGCTCTTCCCATAACTGGAAAGCCTTTTCAGAGCTTATGAGTCAGAGATGCAGTTTGGGTATCGGTAAATACAAGGGGAATTAAGGACCAGAGAGATAGATGTTTAGATGAATGGTTTTAAAATAGGATGGCATTTATGGTGGCCTAGTGGTTAGAGAGTTGGACTGGGGGGAGTCAGGGAGCTTTTGGGCTGATTGGAGGGGTAGAAATATAATAGATAAATAAATAATAGTTCCCACATGGCATGAAGCTCATGGGGTGACTCTCGGCCAGTCACTCACTCTCAGCCTAACCTACTTCATAGGGTTGTTGATGTCAAGATAAAATGGTATGGGCGAGGACTGTGTAATCCACCTTAGGTTCTTCACAAGAGGAAACAAGGTGAGATATAAGTGGAAAAAGCTGATGGTGGTGCAGGTAGTGGTTGTGGTGATGATATAAAGTAGCACGTAGATGCAACAGACCCTTTATCATGTGCATATAGAAACATAGAAACAGAGCGAGTCAGAAGGGACCTCCCGGGCCATCTAGTCTGACCTCCGGCACCAGCCGGCTCCGCTCATGACATGCCCACCATGTGCATGTCCAGCCTGTCTTTGAACACCCTCACCGATGGGGCCTCAACGACCTCCCGTGGAAGCCCATTCCACGCCCTCGGGGTCCTAACTGTCAGGAAGTGCTTCCTGGCATCCAAATGGAACCTTGGCTCCCTGAGCTTTGCTCCATTGGAGCGCGTCCTGCCTTCCTCTGCAGGGGAGAACAGGCCTCTCCCCATCTCCATGTGACACCCTCTCACATACCTGTATGTTGCCAACATATCCCCTCTGAGTCTCCTCTTCTCCAAGCTGAAGAGACCCAGTTCCCTCAGTCTTGCCTCATACGGCATCCCCTGCAAACCAGCCACCATCCTTGTGGCCCTACGCTGCACTGACTCCAACCTGGCTATATTCTTTCTGTAATGAGGGGCCCAAAACTGAACACGATACTCCAGTTGTGGGCGCACCAGAGTCATGTAGAGTGGTAGTAATACCTCTCTTGATCTAGAAGCCACACTTCTGGCTATGCAACCAAGGGTGGCATTCGCCCTCTTGACCACCGCATCACACTGCTGACTCATGATTAGCCTGCGGTCAACCAGTACCCCAAGGTCCCTTTCACAAGTGCTGCTCTCCAGCCACTTGTCCCCTAACCTGTACTTATGACAGCTATTCCTATGCCCCAAGTGCAAGACCTTGCACTTCTCCACATTGAACGCCATCCTGTTGTCTCCTGCCCACTTCCATAGTCTGTCCAGATCCTTTTGGATCTGGTGTATCTGCTCCTCAGTTGTGGCCACTGCTCCAGTTTTAGTGTCGTCTGCGAATTTGATCAGCAGACTGTTCACCCCTTCTTCCATGTCGTTAATGAAAAGATTAAACAGGATCGGCCCCAGGACAGAGCCCTGGGGGACCCTGCTTGTCACTGGCTGCCATCCCGACGATTCTCCGCTAGTGGTTACCTTCTGCTTTCGGTCAACCATGCCCTTATCCACTGGACAGTGCTTTGGTGTATCCCAAAACTCCTCAGTTTCTCCACCAGGATATCATGGGGCACTTTGTCAAAGGCCTTGCTGAAATCCAGGTATACCATATATACTGGGTATATTTTCCAGTCTTGTAAAGTGTTGCCGGACTTGTGAAATTTACCAAGGTGTTTTTGTCTTTTGCGGGCCTCAAACTCACCTGCCTCGGTGCCTTGAAGGTGGAGAGAGCGACTAAGAAATAGATGCAATAAAGGCAAACATGAAACAAAGAAAGAAACAGAAGGGAGTGATACTTCATTGCGGATTGGTTCTGTAGTCAGCGCTGTTCCTTGGCCGAGCAACTCATGCAGGGTCATTTGACGGGGCAAACCCACCGAAAGCCACTGCTCTGCCGCTCGCTCGCTGAGAGCCAAATCAAAAGCAGTTGAAAGCAAAGTGAGCCTGTTCTTTTTCATCCCATAAACCTGTTCGTCTCCCTTTAGTGTCCCTGGGGGAGATCAGGTTAGGCAGAAGCAGACCCTTTTGAACTGGGAAGGATACAGGGGCTCCCTTCATGTAGAAATTTGAAAAAAATGTGGGCAGGGGGAGAACCTTTGTCAGAACAGAGTGGCAATAAAAGCAAGCCGGCACAATTTATTTTCTTGCCGATCTAATTGTTCCTGGGTAAGTGCTTCGAGGACTCTTATGAGGCTGTTAATGGAAGGAGGGATTTGGGTTGATAACAAAAAATAAAGGAGATCTTTTATGAGACAAGCTAATTTGAAATGTAGTTCAAGTTCAAGTGCAGGAGAAAATGTGGCCTAATGCAGCTGACTGCTTGAGGGGTGGGGAGAAGTCGGCTTTGCAAAGTGCCCTATTTTAGGGCGGCTGTTCCCAGTCTGGTCCCTGTCAGATGTTTTGGAGCACAGCTCCCAGAATCCCTAGCCAGCAATACGTATTTGTCAAGAAACCAAATCTGGCCTACCTAAAGTCACTGAGAAACCCCTTGTCTTCCCTCTCCAACCCTCTCGCAACTTACGTCTGCAGGAGTTCCCCATTCTTATTTTTGCATGGCATTTATATCCTTACAAGGAGCCCAAAGTGGGTTTTCCAGTCCTGCACCTCTCCATTTCCCCCCTACACTTTGTCCACACCTTCTTAGCATTTGATGCTGCTTAGGGGCAGATATGTGTCTCCCTTTTTTCAGCACAAGCTTCCCCACTGTGGAAAAACCTCCGTCTCCCTCTTAGGACTCCCCTTTGCTTCCCTCTCTTCTCGTTCCCTTCCTTTTAATGTTTGCAGGAATTCTTCTGGGCTGTTGCAGGAATTCTTCTGGGCTTCCTTTTAATGTTTGTAACTGTATCTCACCCAGGTCTGTGTATCACATGGTAGTTGCATGTGATTTGCATGTGGGGACAGATGGATGGCCCCTTCCCTTGCAGGTTGAGCTGAGCTTGGCTTCCCACAATGCCCCTGTCATTGTGTTGTCCTAAGGCATTGTGGGAAATTAAAATGCTTGCCGCACTAGAGGTGAGACTATGCAGCAGCGGGCTTTATCATTTTTGCTTAGTCGCAAAGTCATGCCTGACCCATCAGAGCCCCTGGATGACATTCTTCCAGGCGCTCCAGTCCTCCACTATCCCTGGGACTCCACCCCAGCCCACACCTACTGCCCAGTGACCCCATCCTGCCACCTCATCCTCTGCCGCCCCCTTCTCCTTTTGCCACCTATCATTCCACTACTGGGCTCAATTGCCCAAATGTCACTGCAGAGCTGACATCTTTTTAAGGGGCTGCATGTACGAAGGTCTCATCAGCTTCTAGTATGGCTAATGGATTATGCCATCATCACCCATTTCTCTTTTATACAAGAACATAGGGTTTATTTAGAGAGACAGTGCAGTGGTTAGAGTTGGACTGGAATTTCAGGGGGCTGGTTTCTAATCCTCACTTGGCTAGGTACACTCCATGGATGACTGTGGGCCACCTGTCGACTCTCAACCAAACCTTCTTTGCAGCTTTTGGCCCTTCTGCATCCAAATTCAAATAGCCAAAACCGTGGCTTTATTCTGCCCATTGGCCAAAGGAGATCACTTTCCAAAAGCAGGGGAGAAAGAGAGAGTTTCCCGTCCGCCGAGGTACAGAGATGTTCAGGCACTGAGGCCTTTTCTCCATTCTGCAGCTGAGGATCGGCTTGTTCACAGGTGTCAAGGCAGCCAAACTGTTTTCTCGCACACACGCTTTGCGAAATGAGGCTACCTGAACTGTCCGCAGGATACTTCTGCCACTGGACAATGGATGCAGTGCTCAAATGTATCAGGTGTTTCTCTTATTTCCCTCGCTAGGTTTCATTTGATCAAATTAGTATTCCGGCTTTGTCGCCTCCGATCAAAGAAAGATAAATCCCCTCTTTTGTAAGGAGCTGAAACATTTTCCTGCAGCACAGCAAATAATGGCCTTCTCCTTTCTATTATTCATGTCCACCGCTTGTCTGCTTGTCATTTCCAGATACCCTGAGCTGCTCTGCGGCCCCATAACTCTTGGAATGCTTGATCAAGGGCCCTTCGAAGGAATGGAAGAGTTGACTTGGGGTTATCAACCCTTCTGACCACCTTATAGGCAGCTTGGCCTCACACTGCCCTTACTGCACGGCAACTCCTAGCTCTCCACCTTGAGAACCAGGGCCTGGATTAAGATTTTCACAGACTTTGGGAGGATAATCCTTGAAAGCATGAGCAGAGAGTGGAAAATAGGGAAGGTAAAACCTTAGATTACCTGTGCAAGGCCTGTCTATCGTCAGTCAACATTTTCCAGTAGCCAGTGCGGTGTAGTGGTAAAAAAAGTTTTGGGGTTGGGATTTGGGGTACCCGAGTTGTGGGAGCCCTCTGGGTGACTTTGGGCCAGCCACTGACCCTTGGTCCAAGCTACATCACAGCCTAACCTATCTCATAGGATCATTATGAGGTTAAAATGAAGAAGAGGGCAAGGTGGACAAGTGGCCACAGAATTTGTGGTGTCTGTTGGGTGGGGGAGAAAATGGAGGAGATGGAATGGAATGGAATCTTAGAAGAGGGCTCAGTTGGCTGGCTGGCCAGCCGGCTGAAGCACTGAGCAGGACCACTTCACACTGAAACACTTTTTAATAGATCCTAATTGTCGTCTTCCTGTGCATTGGCAAAATGCACCTAATATATACCAGGAGTTGTCCATAAAATAAAGGTCATAGTAATGTCGTGCCAGGAGTTCTGCAATCTAATTATTTTCACTTTCCTTCCAACATGGTAAATCTTTGCAGAGCAGTCGTTGGCAGGTTGCACTCGGAGCCAGAGGAGCCATGCTTAAATCTTCCCTTAGCCATGAAGTTAGTTCCCTGGCAGCCCCTGGACCCGTCTTTCAGGCCGGCCTAACTTATTGGGTCGTCATGAGAGCAAAATTGATGTGTGCAAGGTGTGTGCGGGAGTGAGGAATGGTATAGGCTGCTGTGAACCCCTCAGAACATATGCCAGATATAAATGTAACAAATGCATCTTGTATATCCTGAACATCCAGTTTTAAACACGCGCACATATGTATGCGCACACAGGCAGATTTGGATGCCCGACAAAAATAAAATCCAAGCCAAGGGAAGCTCACACTTTCATGCTAAGAATAGGCCGTGTCATTCTGCATGCATGTATTCTATTTGCATAATTTCTTCTGATAGCCAAATGCAGGGCTTCATTTCCAGTCCCAGCATTCATACTCACGTCTCCCCTAGAGCATCGCCATAACTCTGTGCACTGGAACACATCCATTCCCATTCCAGATGCCATTCTTAGGTCGCTCCGGCGTTTTTCCAAGACTCAGCTCTCTCGCTGCGGCAACAAGCCTGTGGATCCTGAAGCCAGGTGCTTGTGTGTGCTGAGATCTGCCTGTGATAGCATTTGAGGGCATCACGCTGACATGGAATGATGTGAGACCCTACAGTCAGGATGTTGAGCTGATGTTCAAGGAATCAACAAAGCTTCAGGGGGTAGAGGGGAAGCTCCAGCTGAGAGAAGATGCTCTGTCAAAGACGGGGAAGAATGGGCCATGTAGAAAATAAGGCAGCATTGCTCAGTTTTGGGTCACAGGCTGTTGTCAGGTGCCATCATACTCAGCGATCAAGGCCAATCCAATGCTCCTGAATGATGGGAGTTGTGACAACAGTGGAAGACCCAAAGCAACCCAGCAGTATAGAAGAAGGGCAGGACAACTGATCTTACAGGGCTGAAGAACCCCACACATATCTGAGCCCCATTGAGCGGCCAGAAATCTTCCATGGCTATTCATGAATTTCAAGGACTGTGGCGGGGACTGAGGGAAGGCCCCTTTCATTCCTCAGGAGGCTCCTTGGAACATGCCATGATGTCATTCTGCAGCGTTCGGAGCAAACAAAAATGGGAGTCACCAGCCAGGAAGAGCCGAAGGAGGAGCCCTGGTTTTGCCTCTCCTGCCTCAGAAGTACCCCGCACTCCGAAAGCAAGGAACGGGGAAGCAGCTACAGCCACCTGGGAAAGACTCACCCCCGATTTATCCAAAGGTTGTCTTTAAAAAACATCCAGGCCAACCTTAGTTAGGGCCAGATTCCAGTGGTGAGCAGGTATCCCCAAATTAAGATCTGGAATGACTATTCTCCAACCATAAGATCATAACTCTGACCATAAGTTGTAAGCCTCACACTCTCTCCAGCCTTAGAGCTGGAGAGATGCACCTTCAGGAAGGTGGCAGAAATTCCACACAGGCACGAGGCTAGGCTCCTAGTTTTCTTAAACCGGGTGGACCTACCCTGCCTGCCTCTTGGGCAGTTCTATTCTCATGAGGTGCAAGTTTCACGATCCAGGTAAACCTCTCTGCTATCATTGGCAATTATGTTGGAATGGGGAAAGAAAGAGGGCAGCAGGATGAAGAGTTTGTGGGATGGGAAGGCAGCAGGTCTCATCAGAAGATGTGTGTGGCTCAAAGGGGTTGAGGCATCCCAGTTTGGTGGTACCCTGAGACCTTTTCCAGCCCAAGCTGATGATACCATTAAAGCAAACTACTAAGCCAATTCAGAGTGAGAGCGATATGAGGGATCATGTCATGACTAGGATGCCATCTTTCATAACACTGTGCAGTCAGTTGATTCAACTGTGCACTGCCATTACTGAGGACAATGAAGCCAGTGCAGAGGGAAGGCAATGTGGATGCCTGCAATTCAGCAGAGCAGCAATGGCTGCTGGGGATTGGATGGGGAGGCTGTTGCAGAAAGGTTGATGTGAGAGTCTTCAGTGGAATGGAAAGGCATCACTTGCATCTTTTCAAAAGCACCATAGAAACTTTTTAATGGAAAATTATATTCCTTCCTTTGAAATGCCTTGTAGCTTCCCCCTCATTGCAGCTACTCAAACAGTGACAGATCCTGTTGGGATTCTGAGCTGAACTTTGGATTCTGCTGCACCATCTGCCATTGTCTGAGAGCTCTCCTAGGTCCTGAAGGACCTGAATCTGACCACACTTCAGCTATCTGGGTGTTCCAGACAGAACCAGCCACCGGGGGCTTGTTACCTGCTGCTGGTGAGTCCCTCTGAAGGATGGTTCCATCAGGCCTGATTCACTGCTCATACTTGAATGGAAAAGGATACATCCTGGTGGCTCCATGAGCAAGTAGCTGGGGCATCTGATAACGGGGCCCCTTTGATCAATGCAGATATCCTCCTTTTGGCTCTACGTACACAGCTGGAAAACACCCAGCCACCAAACCTCCATGGGAAGATGAAGTCTTCTCTCACCTCCTCCTATGGCTGCAAAAGCTGCATCATGCCATCCCAGGCAACAATTTCAACGCCACCATTTCCAGCCCCAGTGCCCCTCCATGGGCGTTAGGTTACAACCCCTAGTATCCTTCGTCTAGTCACACCATCTGGAATTTGCTGGGGGTTGGAGCTCCTTGCATCTGAAGCGCCTCTGGTTGCAGGAAGGAGGTCCATACCACATTTTCATCCTGCCCTGTCACATTTCTCGGTGTGCTTTTTTGTGTCGATGACACAATCTGCTTCCACTTGCGAGCACGCTTTGATCAGCTAGCAATTTCAACTTTTGATTTGACGGAGTTAAAATAGCTTTGAAAGCTGTCTAGCTACACCTCAGGGCCACGCTACAATTTCACTTATCAAGATACTGTTAATTGCTTGAAGAAAGTTGGGTTTGGGCTGAGTTTTTTGTTTTGCTTTTTTAAATTGTCAGGAATACTGGGTTCAAAGGCTGGCTTTAAAAAGATATATATTGTCTAGCAGCAAGCAAATTTACTTGGTGTGATTAAACAAGGACAGCTTTTCTGGGGGAGGAATTGAAAATAAAAGTAAAGATCTGTCATTTGAAGTCAGCAGTCCTCGGGGCTGTTTTATAAGGCTGTGACAGGCCTACACAACTATATATGGAAGGCTGACTTTGGCTCCACAGAGACATAGCATGGGAGGAGGGCCGTATCCAGTGCAGTCCAACCCTCAGTCCTTGGTGCAGGGAGTCCCGTGCCTGGACATCCCCAGCAGAGGGCAGTCTAGTCCCACCTGAATACCTCCCTCTAGGATGGCTAGGTGTCCTTTAAGGAAGGCAGTCCTCTGTGTGAAAGCTTGCCAGAGGGAAACCATCTCTTGACAGGTATCCTTTATCTGAAGGACTGTCTGGTTTAAACATAAAGAACCATCAAATCCAAGAGCAGCAAGGGTCTTGAAATTGTCCTTCTATGTGTAACAGAAGGACAGTCGATTAAGGGGACACATACTGGTCCCTGGGTCAGTCTCCTCTACTATTTCCGTTATAGCTCCGTTATATAAATATTTCCTTTATATATATATATATATTTCCATTATATAAATATTTTGTTATTCAGCTGTTCAGGCATGTCTGACTATCAGCGATCCCATGGGCCACATCTCACCACTAATGGTCAGCCCAAATCTGCCATCATTTGGCCCTCTTCTTCTTGAGAGTTGTTCAGATATGCCAAGAAAGCCTCCTATGCGCCCCCTCCCCCCGGATCTTCTCTTCTCTTCTCCAGGTTAAATGTTCCCAGTCCCTTCAACTTTCATAAGCTTCCTGGTTTTGCCGTAAGCTTAGGTTTGGAAAAACAGTGTTCCCATGAAGTCCATCGAGCCCAACCCTCTGCTGTTGCAGGACACCACGTTGCACCATCCCACTCAGAGGGCCGTCCAGTTTCTTTTTGAATGTCTCCAGTGTGGGAGAGCCCATAGAGACTATGTCTGTATTGGTGGGCCCCCGTGAGTCAGGCCTGGGCTTGGGTTCAGGTACTAGCTCCACCAACTGATATTTGTGATGATTGATTTAACAGCAGCACCATGTCTATAACTATTCCAAGCATGAAAAGTGTCCCCTTTCCCCCCTGAAATCCTTATGGCAATCCTGTCAGGTGGGACTGTATGTATTCTTGTGCCCCATATTGCTAGCCGGGAAAGAAAGGCTGAGGAATTAGAAACATAGAAACATAGAAACAGAGCGAGTCAGAAGGGGCCTCCTGGGCCATCTAGTCTGACCTCCGGCACCAGCCGGCTCCGCTCATGACATGCCCACCATGTGCATGTCCAGCCTATCTTTGAACACCCTCACCAATGGGGCCTCAATGACCTCCCGTGGATTACTTGCTTACTTCAAATATTTCTACCCCACTGGAAAGCAGCTGGAAACAGCAAGCGCATCCACCACTTTATCCAACCTGAGGTCTTCCAGATGTGTTTGAATGGCAATCCTAACCATCCCAGGTGTGTTGTACTGCATCTTCCTGGCTGGGGATGATGAATCTGATGCTCCATCACATCTGGAAAGCATGAGGTTGGAGAACTCCGACTCATTGCTTTCAGCAGGTCATTCTCCAACTGATCTGTTTACATAGATCTGCTGCTTGCTCTGAGATGCCCCAGGGTTATTTGTCAGGGATGATGGAAGCTGTAGTCCAGCACAGTTCATTTGCAGAGGCTCTTTGATGTGACTTTTGAAATCCAGGCTGTTGTCTTTTGAGTCTACTAAAGTCTGAGATCAGTCTTCAAAGGCAGCTCCACACAGAGTGTCTGGGACTTTGAGAAACATGAGATTGGCAGGCATCCAGTGGGTACCTCTTCTTCCCCTGCCATTGCTTCAATATTGGGAAAACAACATCTGTTACATGCTTCTCCGTCCAAAGTTAGGTAATGCACTCCAATTGTTGGTCAATGGGTATATTGAAGGAAAACATTGCTGTTCCCCATACCTGCTGGATATTTGTCATGGAGAATTCTACTGCCCTGTCACCACAGTTCATGGGCAGTTTTCAGCTATTAAAACCATAAAAGATGGCATCGTAAAATAGACTATAATCATTTAATTTTGTAAAGCTATGGTATCAAATTAAAGAAATAACAAGAAGAGATGGAGGCTAGCAGTGATGAAAAGATTGAAAATGTGGTCCAGGTTTGAAATAGAAATACTAAAATGCTGAGGAAAAGAGCAAAGAGGACGCCAAAAAGAGGACAATGGAGGGGCAAGAAGAGCTTCTCTTGGGAAAACGTTCCACAACGTTGCAGAAAAGCCCTTCGTGACCACCCATCTCACGTCCTTTGGTGGGAGCTTCTGGAAAAGGATGGCCAGTGACTACACCCAGAGCCTCATATACAGGAGGCAACTTGGCCCACTGTAATGGCTTGTAAAAGCCAACTCTGGTGCCCTCCTAAGAAGCCCCATTCAGTGGGGATATCATCCACCCAAAATGAGATTCTGCATCACGCAAAAGTTTCCGGGACCAGATTAAGTCTAATGCGGGTCTCAGAGCAGGGATTTTCTGATCCATTTAACCCCCAAATGGCTAACGGGGTGTTAAGTGACAAGTGACTCTCAGTAGCCAAAGTAGGGCCACCAGGAAACAAGCAGGAGACATTAATCGTCTGGTTCTACGCAGCGATTGGTGACCCTGAGAAACCAGACCTGCTTGTACTTAATGGACATAGTACCTCACCAACCCAAAAGCAGAAAGTGGGCTAAGGTGTTTTTAAAAATCTTAATGACTTCCAGTTTTACAGTGGGCCTTTATTTTAGTTTTGTCTCATTTCGTTTCGTTTCGTTTCGCATATTTCATGAAAAAACAGATAGATGGTAGAATAAACAGAAGGAGAGAGAGAGAAACACTCTTCAGACTGGCTTTAATAATTCTGTTTATTGCAAGGGTCACTTAAATGGCAGCAGAAGCAGATGGGCATGCCTTTGGCAGGACTGGTGGCTTTCTCCAAAGCAGAGCTTGGGGCTGGCAGTGGAAAAAGAAGTGCCACTTCTGGGGCACAGGAAGGGCTGCCTCATCCCAGCCAGCCTGCTTGTCCGTCCAGTTTGGCACCATGTGCACTGGCTGGAAACAAGTCTTCTAGGATTGAGGCAGGACGTTGTGCCATCCTGATGTGGAGCTGCCAGCCACGGAACGTGGAGCCAGCGGGACTTAAAGGCTGTGCTCTCCCACTGAGCCACAGTTCTAATGACAGGACGGTAAATCTTCTGGCTTGGTGCCTCTTAGTCCTCTTGCCACATGCGTCGTCCTCGGGTTCATGCCACGATGGGGAGGGTTGGTCCTACCCTGGGTTCCGGGGTGGGCCGCTTCCTGCCCCATCTGTTCTGCTTTGGTGTTCAGGTGCGAACAAGCAATTCTGACAGGTAACACACACTTTGGCACTCTTGCTGCTTTTAGTTTTGGCATGTTCTCCTCCCTGCTTCTGGAGTTATCAGTGATCTTACCAAACTGAGGATCGCACAAACAGGCAGGATGAAGTTGCAACGCAGAGTTGGCTGCATGGTCAGCGAAGGCAAGCGGGGGCAAGGAGGGCGGAAAACCGCCGGAAAGAGAGGAGATTCCTGTCCTTTCTTTATGGTGATGATGGTGATGATGAAAGAAGAGACGGAGCCACAACTAAGACTTGTATTACTCATGTCTGGGAAAAGTCTTTTCTCTCCCTCCTTATGACTTCTCAGGAGCAAGAAGTTCAGGTTAGCTGCTCTCGCAAGGTCAAAAAGGGAGCATGAAACTGAAGTCCTGTGCAAGGAGTGATCCTACTGAAATTGTAACTGGGCCAGGGGAGGGTGTCAAAATAGACCGAGGCACCAACACTGAGCAGCCAAAAGGGGGCAGTGTTTAATAAGCTGAAGTGCAAAACGCTCGGTGCTTTTTTTCTTGCAGAATGAAGTCTGCTGCTGCAACAGCACTCGCCAGCAATTAATTTATTCTGCTGCCTGCTGTCTGTCTGTCTGTCTGTCTAGTCATCATATGTATGCTCCACCCTCTCCCTCAGGCTCATAGTGTCTTAGACTCATTTGAAGTGGTATCAGTGTCACCAAAGAGGACCTTTCCTGGGAGGAGATGAGGGAAGGGGACCTCCCAGTCTTGAAATTCCATTTCTGAGCTCCTCAGGGAAGGGACTCATCTCCTATGCTCCTGAGCTCCAGCAAGGGGTCTCCTACCCCATCAGCCCCAGCAAGCATGGCCAGTGATCAGTGATGATAAGAATGGCCCCTTCCAACTCTATTATTCTATGATTCTAGAGTTCCATCCTTCGGAGGATCACGCCTTCCCCGTCACCCCTGTAATGCTGCCACGGACTCATAAGTCACACGATGCCTTTGATAAGTTCCTCTCCATTTATCCAGCACAAACTTTTTTCTCCTCCTTATAAAGTTCGAAAGGTGCATCCTCTGTCCAGATTCACATCCTGCTCCTGCCTTGATGGGCAAATGTGCACCATGCCTGGGATTCTTAAAGTCCAGGTATGGGGAAGTCCACTTTGCTTGCTTAAAAAAAATAAGAAAACACTTTTTTAAAAATTTTGCCCTTGCTGGTGATGCTGGTCTGTATTTGACCTTTTTTTTTTTTTACACTGCAACTCTTTCCAGATGGTTCAGTCTGGTTAGGACATGGAATGCGGCAAGGAGTCTTTTGCCCAAATCTACCCCTCTCTGTTTCTCTCTCCTGAGGAGGGACTGCTGTTGATTTAATTGCTGTTGATCTGTCCCACGCTTTAGCATTCACGGAAGTTGGCAGGGCTCCGTGTAAAGCACCATCTTCCATCAGTGAATCTGATGTGGTATCCAGAGTTGCAAATCTGGGCAAAGTGACAAGGGGCGCATGTGTGTATGGGTGTGTTTTCGGCAGGTGCCTGATCAGAACGTCTTAATTATTCCTATCTGTAGCTGAGCCACTGAAGATGCTGCAAAGATTTTGCAGAAGCGTTTCCTTGAGCAAGCCTGTCAAATCTTGCTTGGCCCAAGAGACGGTTCAAGTATGGCGACAGTATTGGGCTGCATTCCAGAGGTGGGCAGGCCCAAAGGCCAAGGGAGGAGCCAACCTCCCCCAAAATCAGCATCCCTCCAGCATGCCAGACGGGGACCGGATCTGGCTGGCAGGCCTGAGGTGGGACCTCCCCACACTTCAGCCTACAAGATGACAGTTCCCAAATGGCGTGTTGTACTGAGGTGGAACTGCAGGGGCTGCGATGGGGTGTTCACTTCTGCGAGCTGCTGGAAGCAGTCATGGGGATGCCGCTTCTCCCAGCCTGATTTACGTTGCAGAGCTGCTACGGGAATAAAATGCTGAGGAACAGCGCTGGTGGCGGCAAACTGTGTCAGCCACACTGGGCACCTCAAGGAAAGGCCAAGCTGAAATTGAACAAAATGCTCCCTCCTGCCCAGTTTGATCTCTGCACGTGCTGCAGAGGCCATTTGGTGGGGGCTGCCCAGACCATGTTAGTGTCAACCCAGACTGCGTGTCCTGCAGTCTTGGAGTGTGAAGAACCATGATGGTGGTGGTGGGGAAGGTGGTGGTGGTGGAGGTGATATCACCACCCTGCTTTTGACACGGTCGTTCTTCCTGTACATTTTAGCTGTTTTATAAAATTTAATGCTCCTTTGCATTGCTGGCATTTGTGTTGTATTGTTCCGGTTTGTTCCTCGGGATTGTCATAAACTGCGCAGAGAGCTTCGGCTATGGGGCGGGATAGAAATGGAATGAAATAAATCCATAAATAAATAATAGCTGCAGAGACATGAAACTCTTTCACTTCCTGACCTAATTCTGCCTCATCTTCTGACCTTGTTATATAAAGGCAAGAGAGGAGGGAGAGAGAGAGACTTGGAGTGGGGGCGTAGCAGGTTAAACTAGGAGCTCATCTTTGGGGTATTCCAACCACCCCATGGACCACTCAGTGCCACCATGGCATTGATTTTATTTTCTATGGATAACCTACTTAGGCCTGGACCTCCCTGCCTTGTGCATAAAGAGAGAGGCAGCTTCTCCTAATGATCAATATGGGCATTAATTAACAAAATGGCTTCATGGCCAGTTCTGGGGGTTGTTATTCCCCCCACCCTCTGTCCTCTCCTTTCCCTTCCATTTTTTGACTCCTGATCTTGGCCTGTGCCACTCCCCTTGTCCTGAGGAAATGTTACCCCTAAAAATAGCAAAGCCAACTGAGAACCACTGTGGGGTAGTGATTAAGAGCACGGGACTGGAGCTCTGGAGACTTGGGTTCTAGTCCCCACTTGGCTTATTTCTCATGGTTTGTTCATCCTGTGCCCTGGCCTCCCCATCTTTCAACCCCAAGAGCTGCCCAGACCATCAGGATTTTATTTATTTAAAGCTTTTATATGCCCCCCCAATACTAAAAGTCTCTGATCGGCTTACAAAAAGCAAAAAACAAAGCAACCATATATGATAGCCAACACACCACACTGCATCCGATAATGATGATAAAAACAAGGATACAACCAATTAACTGTTAAAATACTGGGAAAATAAAGTTGTTGTATTCCTGAAATGCTATTCTGGCTAAATCTTAAAGCAACCCTCGTTTCTGACAGGGCAAAGGTGAAGAAAGGTGTGAACATCCTGAACGCGAAGGCCAGTGACCCCCGAGAGTGGGACGTGACCCAGGAGGTGGGCAACGGTGGGAAACATTCGACCACAACGGTGATGTGTCAGAGAATAACGCCGAGTTCCCGGAGCAGGTGAGTGGCTTCTGCACTCTTGGCATTCCAGGTCAGGGACGAACAGCCCGGAGATCTCCAGATGGAGTGGGCTACAGCTCCCTCAATGGCTGGTCTGCGGCATATGGGCATTGTACTCCAAGCCATGTGGAGGGCACCAGGCTTTGGGCTCCCCTTCTGTCTGTTGGGTGGGGGAGAAAACTGAGGAGATGGAGGAGGAATGGAATGGAGTCTTAGAAGAGGGTTCAGCTGGCTGGCTAGCTAAAGCACTGAGCAGGACCACTTCACACTGAAACATGTGCAGGAAGAGGTATGAAAAGGGCTTTGAGTCTAGCAGTGTGAGTGTGCGGCTGGGACTCAGGAGATCTGGGTTCCAGTCCCTGCTCAGTCTTGAAGATCCCAGCATGACTTTGGTCAGTCTAACCTACCTTGCAGGGTTGTTGTGAGAGAGGAGGGGAAGGACTGGGCAAGCCTTCTTGTGTGCTTGCAAGAGGTCAGAAGCGGGGTATAAATGCAACAACAAGAGCAACGTGGAGGAAGGTAGAGGCAGCAATGGGAAAAGACTGGCCATCGGTATGCAAAAGAAAAGTGGGACACCAGCTAGGCAGGCCTTTGCGTTGATCTGGAAAGGCCCTTCATATGTTTTCAGAGAAAGTGCATTGCAGAGAAGAACCGTGAAAAGGAAAAGCTTCCTTTGCTTTCTTACTATCTAAAAGGCCACATGGTGCCATATAATATTTGGACGCAATGAGAAGGTTCTTTATATTTTGAGCTGTTTCCTGAAATAAATCCTAAACTGCATGATCAACAACAGGCCTCAAGAAGAGGGACCTCTTAGGGTGCTTTGCCCATGTAAGGATTTGGGTGCCTTGGGAAAATTGCATTTCCCAAGATCTTGGTACATTGCCAAAGCTGCAGTCAAACTGCTTTGGATCATGAGCTGAGCCGGAGGAGAATCGGAGGGCTAAATAGCACTGGAGCCGATGCTAACCAAGCATTGCGAGCTAAACAAATTCATATTGTGGTGCAGCCACTCACTCACTCACTCTCACTCATTCATTTGTTCATTAGATTTATGTACCGCTCAAGTGGCAAATTACAAATGTTACTGTGACATCACTGCTTCTAGCGTGCTTTGATGAAGCGGTCACGGGAGTTCGGTTCTGTCAGATGAGATCAAGGCTGACCTGTTACTATGGCTGGTGCACTGTTCTTTCCAGAACCTTCCCCTTTAGCGAGCTGCCAGCAAAAACTAGGTTATCTGTTCAAATGACGGTTCCATGAGATGCATCCAGTTTGCACCAGCTGGAACCAAATGCAAACCTGAAAGCAATTGGAAGTCCCTACATTCCGCACCCCGTGCTTCAATTTGTGCAGCAGCATTTTTAATAAAAGCTAAAAAATGTGTACCTTTGAAAAACGTGCAGGAAAGTACATACATGGGAAGAATGCTTGTCAACATGCATTAGTCTGTCTGAGAAAAATGCATATATTTAAAAATGCACACCGTTGAGATACGCATGATAATATGCACAGAGGGTTTTGTGAGGAAAAATCCAGAGCTCACAATCTGATGCAGATTTAATAAACATCATGGAGATGCAGATTTAATAAACATCATGGAGGAAATCGGAGAATTACGGCATGTGTGGATTTTGCTTCTGCACACGTTCCTAGTTTAAAGCATCCTGTCCAGAACAGGGTGTTCACAATGATACTTTCTTTGCCCAGTGTTTAAAAGCCCTATTTACGGGTGGCAGATTGGGGGGAGAGGTGAGCCCTTTTCTCCCTCCGCCATCCCCGTTCACAGATTGGATCGGCTTCTGAGAAGAAATATTGCAGAGAAGAAAGGACAAAATGATGCATAGCCAAGCAGAGTTAGGTTTATCCCCATCATAACCAAACAATCCAAGTAGTTTAGAAACAGGAACATCTGCTGAAACTCATAAACAGCTGACTTCAGCAATAGAACATCACACGGTTGCCCAATTTGGCTTTCGATGATGGTGAAAAGAGATAAATCAACCAGGCAATAAAGCATGAAAGAAGTAAGAGGGGGTAAAGGGTGCAGGGAAACAGAAATCCCAAGTCAATGCTTCAAAGCAAAGCAAACAAATCCTTATTAGTATTCGGTTCCCAGACTTTACTAGCCTGGTGCATTATCTTCACCAGTATCAGTATTCTGGTCCCACCAGCCAGGGATCCAAGATGGCAGGTTCAGTCCTTTATTATCCCCTTCTCTATGCAACCTATAAGCATTTCTTCTTGTCTTATCTTTCTGATTAAGTTGTTAAAAGTCAGTCTGGAGTTCCAGCCTGAAATGTTGCTTGGTTTAATATTTATACCTGGGTAGTTCGACCTTCCATCAAATTAGAACTTCTGACCTAACAGTTGATCCCAAGATTAATTCTAATGTGCCGCTGGACACATCTTGTGTAGTTGTAAAACAGACATTGTGAGGTGGAGACTCGATTTTGGTAGAGCTGGGAAGAGAAGGTCCATCTTATTATTGTTTTCAGTGTGAAATTTTAGGGGAGATGCTCATGCAGTGTGGATGGTGGATCTGTACTGAATTCTTGTGCAGTGTAGAATTTTGCTTAGAATACTCCCTATTCCAGTCCCAAGTAGAGAAGTCTTCCCTTTGCTCCCATTCAATTCTTTGGAGCATTACTTACCTGTAGTGCAAGTGCCAAGAGACCTGTCCTAGGGAGCCAAGACATTGTTTGATACTCCAAAGCATCCTGAGCTGGCCAATCTCCTTGACTGCACCTGCTGGATTCCAGGGCCTGACTTCCCCCAAAAAGAACCCGCTCTACCCTCTGGAAAACCAAGAAGAGGCTTCGTCCCAAAGCAAACCAGCTGCATTCTGCTCTCATAGTATGGAAGCATGCTTTGATTCCTAGACTGACACTCCACTCTGACTGTGTTTCAGTAGAATTGCAGTGTGTAACCCACTGCCAGAAAGGTTATGCCTGGAACTTTCCAGGTGTTTTAGAGTACAGCACCCATCAACCTCCAGATGGCCACAAATGCTGGGATTTGAAGTCCAAAACATCTGAGGAGCACCAGGTTGGGGAAGTTTCTTTTGTGAACTGAGAGATACCAGCATATGGAGCCTTCCATCATTCTCTTAGAAAAATTGCTACAAATCGGGATGTGAGAGGAATGTTGATCTTTTCAAACCGATATGCAAGCCAAACCTTCTCTGAATAATGCAGTGGAAGGAATGCTGACCAAAATGGATATGTGAGGTCAGGGTGCAGAAATGCAGACCTTCTGGGGCCTCAGACCTGCTCTCCAAGGCTCCCCCAGAAGTTGTGTGTCCTTCTCATGGCCTCACCCCTTTCCCCTAACTTGGTTTGGAAGGTTCTGGGATTTTGTGCAGTTTTCCCTAGATTAAAACATTGAAAAGTCTCACCCGGGAGGAAGTGCTTGAAATTAAGAAGTTGCTGCTAGTTGGGCCCTACCCAGTGGATGAAGGGAGCTCTAGGGCCAGAAGGGTTCTCTTGGAACTGCTGTCCATGGTGCTGAATTCACCTTGGCCTCCAGTTCAGGGCCATGGATAGTTTCTTTAAAGCTCAGAGTCACATCCAGTGTAAATGCTCGTCTCTGAGTACATGGGAGCCACCAGCTCCCTCTGTCCCCACACCTGTTGCCTTCATCCCCACCAACTGGTGGAATGAGCCTCCCCAGAGCTTCTCCAGGATGGGACCTGGCCCTCTGGGTGACGTTTCGACACCCCTATATTGGAAGAACATGCACACAAAAATGTGTCTATTTGGAAAAAGCACTGTAGAAGTGCTTTACATTTGGAAAGTTCCTTACACAAAAAGAAACAAAATTGCATTCCCAAAACTGGCAATATTTTGAGTTGAGAGGCTCGCCTGGCGCCGTCATTATTTGCTTTTCGGCGCCAGGCGAAGACCTTTTTATTTAAGAAATATTTTAATTGTTAATTAATTTATTAATTTATTAATTTATTAATTTTATTATTTATTAGTTTGTGAATTTTAGTTTTTGTTAGTTTTAATTGGGACTATGAGATGGGCCAATTTTAGTCTTTAACTGTAATCGGTAGGTCGTTTTGTGTTTTGATTTTATGTTGTATTTTGTCTTGTACGGACCTGCTGTGAGCCGCCCCGAGGCTAGCTGGCAAGGGGTGGCATAGAAATTTTTCAAATAAATAAATAAATAAATAAATAAATATTTTAAGACAAAATTGTTAGACAAAACTGCAAACCCAAATGCATGTTTGGAAGATATGCATACAATGCCGAGGGTTTTTCATGCAAACTTTTAAAAAAACCGGGATGAATCAAACTTAAGATTGGAAAAATGAGAATGGGAGAGAAACCAAAACTGGCATTGTACATCCCTACTTAGGAGGCATCCTTTATTATCACATCAGTGCTAATTCTGTAGCCCTAAGACATGTGGATTGGTTGTGGTCCCTAACTTACACTGCATTCCCGGTATCCCCCTTGGTTGTAGGTTTAGTGTACCTGTGTACATACATACCTATCAAGGTGAAAGCTTCTAGCGAATCTCTGGAATACATCCCAGTCTTTGCTTCTACCCCTACACGCTGAGATCTATATATTCTCCTTGTTAACCCCAATCTTCTGCGCAGGCAACGCCTCCAGTCTTACAGTTCCATCTTGTACAATGCGGCGTAATGGCTGTTATTCATCAACTTGATGTCCTGGTTTAACAATACCAATCATGCTCAACTCATCCTTCCCTTTCAATTCCAAATCCATTTTCTGGGAGGAAATTGATTTGATTAGTGATCCATTCGCTTAGCCTGTTTCAAGCTCTTGAAGGTTGTAAGAGTGACCTCTAGGGTATCTGGCAGGCATTGCACAGAGCATTCTTCTCACAGATCCACGCAAGCGATGTCCACCCGACATGTTGAGACTAATTTCGGAACTGCCCAGAGGACATGATTCCTTGGTGGGAGCCCTAGGAAATGGCGCTTCCCGGGGGACATCTAAGAGAAGTTTCTCAGGAGCAAGTGTGTTGCACATAAAGTGGATTTGGGCACTTCTCAATGTGAAGGTTCTGTCTTGGGTGTTCTGGTGAGCAGTGTTTGCCTTTTGAGGATGAATATATATAATTTTATACTGCCGAATAGCCAAGGGTCTCTTTCTTAAAGGATTTGTGGAAGATGTCAATCACTATTGTTTGCCACCGTGTACGCCTCAGTACCATTTACTTCGGTGCCCATTTGCAGCTTCCACGTACACCTCATCCCAGCTACTCCTCAGGACATTTGGAAAGTCAAAACAGTGGTGGACAGCCTGATTGAATTTCCCAAGCTCCAGTAAGGCTTGTGTATGTGTACCCATTCCAAAGAACGTCAGGGCACTTCTCCAAAGACACAGCTCTGTTCTGTTTGCTTCCAGAACTCGTGACAGCAAGATCGATCGCTTGCCTCTCGTGTCTTAACTTTGCATCTGGCTCTTGTCTGTGTTGTCTTTCGAGACTCAAAGGCACCCTGGGGGCTGGTTTGTCACACTTCTGGGGCCCACTGAGGTGGACCATATTTTGTTGCCTCCTGTAAAACCTGAGTGAGGTGTTAATCAAGCAACATGGGCTCTGTGAAGAGGGAATTGTTCTGCTCCTTGCTAGGTATATAGCGCCATATGGCACTGGAAAGCTACAATCCGGCCTGCCTTGTACTCTTGTACTCTGCCCCCATAATGGTAGACATGGATGCAGGAGCTGTGAACTCACATGGGCCACGAGAGGCCTATGAATGGGTGGTTGGGCAGGAGGGACACACTGAAGTAGGAACGCTCTACATGAGAAGGGGGAAGTGAAGAGCCCAAGAAGACACTGTCTCATAACTTTGAATCAGCTTCTGAGCTATGTTCCCAGTGGATCTGGCATGGGGTGCGAGGCGAGAGGAGAGGAACCAGAGCAGTCCTTCAGCTTCACTGCAGTCCCACATCCATCACCTGTACAATTTCATAACTCCGATGCTCCCCAGGATGTGACGCAGATGCTCACTGGCGGTCCTTATTGTGCTTTTCTGGATTTCAGCCCCAGGCTCAATATTTTTTTGTGCCGTCGCATCATGAAGCCCAGCCAAATAAGTGGTACGGGCAGCTCATCCATCACTGCTTTAATTTTGGGACTCAGAGGAAATGGGTCGTCAAACGGAGCCCGGCGTGCTGCTGGCTCGGCATCCATTTCAGCCGGCTGTCTTTCCAGTGCCGTGGGGCTGCGATTCCCTTTGGAATCGGAATGGCACATCTCCCTGCATGTAAGGACCTAATGAGAAGCAGTGCAGGTCTTGGGAAATGGATGCATGCTGGAGTAAGGAGAAAGAAGAAGAAACGTTAAAATCCTAATGGCATAATCTGGAAGTCTGAACTGGCGACGATGAACAAGAGGAGAGGGTTCAGAGGCTTGGCTCTGAAGCCCTCCCCTCACTCTGCCGCAGTCCAGGGGAAAGCGCAAATTCCACTGCAGCATGAAACCTGCCACAGAAAGTTGCAGCCTGGAGTGACCCATTTTCCAGACAATCATCCCGTTTCTCCTTCCCTGGTTTTCCTTCCTCCAAACCCAGTGCCAGTGGTCCGTGTGTATCTGGTTTCCAGGAACTGGATCCAGGAACATGGTTGTCGGTCATGCAAAGCTTATTCCATTCCTTCCTGCCTAGGAGGGTCCAACAGCTGGGAGGGTGGAAGGAAGCCCATCTGGAGCTGAAAATGCCCAGAGACCACAGTTCTGCAGTTTACCCCATGGAGCAGCTCTATAGCAAGAATTGTGACTTCCTGTTCCACCGCAACAGCTCCTGGCATGGGAGGGCTGAGTTTACTCATTAAAAACTCACCATGCTGAATTTTTAATGTGAATTTAGCAAGCTTGTAACTCCTGGACTAGGACAGGAGCTGAGACACAGTCCCGTCTCAAAATCTGCACTTTCAAAATTGGCATCACGGATCAGCAGGGAAAAATGCACAAAGAAATGTGCCAGTTAAGGCAAAGTGTGCATAACAGAGGCAGTATTGTATAGTGGTGAAAGCATTGTCCTGGGACTCAGGTGACCCAGCTTTAGCCCCCCAGTCCTGAGCTTTCCACCTGACTTACCTCACAGGATCATTGTGAGGATAAAAGGAAGAGGTGCGGGATTTTGTAAACTGCTTGGGTGCCTTGCAAAAGGAAAATGGGGAGGTATAAATGTAATAATCAATACACGTATTCCGAAAAGTGCACGCTAACCCACGATTACATAATAGAAGTATGCATGTTGAAAAGAGGGACGGAAAATGCACACCCCAAAATGTCTGGATTTCCATATGGGCTCCTTTCATGCTCATTGCCCCTTCTTGTGCAAGCGGGGCAGAAGACACGTCTCATGAATCTTGAAGGACAGATCCAGCCTTCCCTCGTCTTGACACACAAAGAGATGCGATCTCCACTTTTTACAGCACCCTGAGAATTTTCTGTCCCCTGATTCTTGCATGTTGTCTGCCCTGACAAGCCATTGAAGGACACGGCATGCCGCCCTCGTTAAAATCCATACGGAAGAGCCCGTCGGTGGCAGGCGTCTGTGTGTAGATTTTTGACAACTTAATGCGATTTGTCAGAATTTCTCCTCCGGTAGGAATTATTTCCCACCTCAGAAGAAGATTCTCCACCTTATAAAAGGCCTTAAGGTTATTTCTGTGGTCTGGGGCGTCATCCTTGGCATGCGCCTGATGCACCATCCTATCAATTATTTCTAAACTGAATATTGATCGCTTGATGTAATGTGAGTGGAGAACCAAACGCCACGGCAGAGTCACGATTGTGGAGCAGCCTTTGATTTGTTTCCTCGGTGCTAAAGGAGGACATGACCTTGTGTGATGTAAAGCAGGCTTGAGAACAATGGCTCAGGCGAAACACTCGGTTGCTTTTGGAACAATTTTGGGCTTCAGGCAGAAGATGTGATCCTTTTCCAGAACGTTTCAGGTCGGCCAGTGAAAATGCCGAGTTGTTTACATGTGCTTGCCCTCACTCTTAGTTGACTTTACTTCACTGCAAAAGCAAGGGAGAGCCTTGTGGTGCCTTCAGGACAAACGCAGATCTCCGGGCATAAGCTTTTGTGGACACAGACCACCCCGGCCAATGAATTATTTGGGAATGAATTGACTTGCCTTAAGGTGCCAAAATATCCCTTTGCTCTATTTGGTGGGAGAAACACCATGGCAACTTCTATGACTTTCCTGCAAAGACATTGCCACTTTGGACTGGTTGTGTAGTATCGTGGTGTTAGCTAACAATCCTCCGTAGGTTGGAATAGCTCATGTAATTAACTGTCAAGAAAGAGAAACCATTTGTTCTTCTGCACATGCCCGATTTATCCTCCGAGGTCTGGCTCCAGAGTCTACAGCTGACTGATGCCTAGCAGGTAGCGACGAGAAGCAGGGCCTTTTCAGTGGTGACATAAATTCTGGGGAAAGTCCTCCCAATTGAGGCTCACCATAGGACTTCGTGGCTTTCGGCTTTTGAGCAAAGCTTAGTTTTTCAGGAAGGCGTTCCAGTGGAGTGGGTGGGGGATCATTTAGATGTTATCGGTATGGTATGGCGCTTTTCCTCTTTCTGTGTTTTCACTCTGGGGTATGTGGGGTGGAGGGGGATTATATACATCTGTAGGTATTGCATGCATACCCCACTTCCCCCCCCCTTTCAAAGGACCCAAACCAGCTCAAATAAACCTCCTTCATTTTATCCTTAAAGCAACCCTGTGAGATGGTAATGCATAAATAAACAAACTTAAAACAGCTGAAAAAAGCAGGGCGGACATAATGTTAAAGAATGCTTGATGCATTCGAAGTCTATCTGCATCAAAGGTGGGGATATTCTCAAGGTCTAGGAACAATCCTTACCCACTAGGGAATACAGCCCTGCCCCTTCTGCTGCTGTGCCACTGAGTTTGCTGCTGAAATTCAGCAGCACAACAGCAAAATAAAGAAAAGATTTTTTTTCCTTTTGAGATTGTCTTTTGCTGATGGGAAATTGCACCACCTAATTTTGACAATGCACCACAGGGCAAACTATTAAAAATAAGGGGAACTTAGTCCTTGTACCACCAAATTTCAGTGGGAGGGGATGGCTCAGAAAAGGTCAGGGGGCGCAGGACACCCATGGCCATCTCTTGCCCATGCGATGCTCTGCTGCTCCTACACAATTTTGCAAAGGTGTGCTTTCCATAGGAGCAACGCTTGTTCCCAGTGCTCAGAAATCCAGAACTCCTGCATGCAGAGCTGAGCTGCATGGAATATCAGTTCCAGGCTTAGCAGCCTATATTCCTGGCTTGAGCAAAGCTTATTCCCCTGGAAGGGAGAAGAGGCCAGTGAATTCTTTAAAAATTATTTATTCCCCTTCCAGTGCACTTTTCCTGTGGCTGTAGATACGCATTGCCTTGGCCCTTTGCTCCTGATCAATTTTCTTTGTACCATAAGCATTTATTTTTGTTGTCGTTCCCCTGTAAGAAAATGACTTTGCAGACATGACAAATGTCATCTCACATCCTCCAAAAGAAGAAACAGATCTTCAGAAAAAAGAATGAAGTGCATACAAGAAAATATAACAGTCTTTTAACTGCTCCAGGCTCTTTTGAACTTTCCATCTGTAGTTAAGAATATCGAACTGCAATCAACAAAAGGGAGAATATCTCCCATGCGTTGTACTTCAGTCATCCCAGCTAACTGCCATGGCTGCATGTCAAAAGCTCTTTTAATATCCTATTTATATGGGGAATGTTTTATTAACTCCAGCAGACGGCCCAGAGTGCTGATTTTTTGAGTGGGGAGGGGGTTGTTTTGTTTTCCTGGAGGAAACAGTAAAACATGACAGGTGATTTTGTAAATGAAGGCAGTCAGCAAACATCTGTTGAAGATGATAATGTCTGAGTGGTTTTGCTGTTTCTCTGAAAAACTTAGTTACATTCAGTTGAGATTAATTTTTCATTGTCCTCCAGTTAAATACGAATTGCTTACACAGCTGCCTGGGAGAAACTTCATTGCTTCCCATTCACAACCAGATCATAAAAGTTAGATGTAGGAGGAAGATATTGAATGCATCTCCATATTGAGACGTGAAGAGGTGATGAATTCTGCTATGGTTGTATGGGGCTCCTTGAGCTCCCCCACACCTAATTTGTTGGCTCTTAGTCTGATAAATAGCAAATCCTTCTATATGGCAGGACATGTGTATCCGTTCTGGCAAGGACTATCAATTTGTAGAAAGCTCTGATGCAAGATATTATGTTAAGAGAAATCCAGGTGAGAGCTGGGGCTAGTTCTGGTGTTTAACACAGCCACAAACCTGTATTCTTACTGAATATATAATAGAGGTGTTAAACTTCAAGGCTTGGAGGCCAGTACAGCCCACCTAGAATGTGTCCTTACCTGGGAATTGTTTAAAAACGTGATGGTATTAAGAAGCAACACACTGTGAAAGTCACCAGGGTCTCTACAGGTTAGATACAGGTCCCATCAGCCATCCAGCCATCATGGCCAGAAGCTGGGGATGATAGGCATTGGCATGTGCAGGCCACAAGACTGGGGAAGGCTGGAATGAGGAGATAGTGTAAACCTATTTCTTGGCCTTCAGATGAAATGGATGATCTCCTGCAACAGATAAAGTTCAGCAGTCTTTCTGTTTGATTTGTGTTTGCAGCGAGCGATGGGTGCACGTGTATTGTTGTTGTTTGCGCAAGTAGTAATGTTTAAGCCCTGTTCTGACCTTTTATGGAATTTAGTTTTGACATAAATGTCAAATAACTCCTCAAACCGGAGCTTTGGAGAAGTACATCAAGAAGTGTATTGATGGGAAGTCAGCAAGGAGCCGCATGCTTAGAAAGATCTGAGCTTTGACACGGTGTCCACTCTTCCCTGTCTCTCGTCAATGTTAACACTGACTTCCACAAGGCTTTTATCAACAGGGAGGGGGATATAACTAGCAACGCATCCTCCTCCTCCCATACACAAGTTGACATTTTATGAAAATCTCTGGATAGAGAAGGAGATAACAGCCCGTGCTTCAAAAAATGTGCTGAAGTCGCTGGCAAATCCAATAGTAGCTTTCCTCAAGATGATTAGACAATGGCAAAGCACATTTTTGTAATGCAGAAGGTCCCAGATTCCTTTGCTTCCTTCGCTTCCAAGCTGATCAGAAAGAACGTTTTCTGCCGCTCGGCAAAGGAAGCACGGAGGGGCAATACCTCAGTGGAAGTCAGGGAGGGGGGCTCTGTGTGAAGGACTTGGCTTCTTCCTTTGCCCTTTCAAAGCAACCGGCATTTCTTGGCAAACGCTCTTCATTCTCTCGTGTACACCCAACAAAGCATAGTCAGCAAAGAGTCTGAGCATGCACAGAGCTAGAAACTACCTCCAAGAAGCCTCTGTTGAGCACCCCAGCGACCTCTGGAAGTGGGCCAGCCTCTCAGCTGCAGGCTGTCCCTCTGCTTGGCCAGCCTTCCTCTCCCGACACTGTGTCATGGGGTCAAGGATAGTGCCAGGCTTGTCTGGGCCCTGGGGATCCCGGTGCTTGTCTTCTCCCAGAAGCTGCAGACTGTGGCTATTCTCAGGGTCCACCTGAGGTAAACCCTCCCACCTTTTTCATCTTGGAATTTAGAGACCCTGTTTTCCAGGGCTCCTCCCTTTCCGAAGAGTCTGAGTCTCCCCGGCCTTGAAACACACACCAAGGACAACTTCCTTCATTCTTGACTCTCAGTGGCAGCACTGGCTTTCCATTTTGGAGCTTCCTGGCATATCCAGGTTCTGAGTTATTGAAATCAAACTCCAGCTCAGAGATCAGGTCACAGGTCTCAGTGACCCATCTCTGCCTGAGTTCCTGCAAAGGATGGTGTGAAGACTGCAAAGGGGGTGGGGGCGGAGGTGCTTTGATTTCACAGCCCCCAACTTCGAGCACATTCTCCCTGTCTCTTCTGATCCCCATTTCCAGTCATGTGTCTAAAAAGAGTCCACTCCATTTACACCTCCAATGTTCTCAGTTCTTTGGCTTCTCACAAATATCTTTGCACTTCCCAGTAAAATGCATCAATAATTACAGGATTTGGGGAGGGGGGGTGTAGTTGCTCCCCCCCTCCACCAACACACACCCTGCACCACAGTATCAAAAAACATTCAGGCTCTTAGTTCAGATACTGACTGCTGAATTTCCATCTACCCCGGTCTCTCGCATTCTTACAATATTATGCAGATTGGAGGGGTGGAGGGAGAAATGATGAGCAATGAGGACCTTTCCCAGCAATTCACGGATTTCTCTCTCTCTTTCCCTCCCCACCTGTCTTTTTTATCTGCCCCTCTTTGGATGAGGCAAAATGGCTCCTTCAAGTGAAAAAATGCTCTTCAAACCAAATACTACCATGATAATCATGCACAAAAAAGCATTATTATTGGGGAAAATAGATTACAAAAGATGCGTGCATAGCTAAAGGGGGGAAATGCGAGAAAGAGCGTCCAACAACACACACATTAAAAAATGACATTTTTTTTTAAAAAAAAAGTTACTCGTGGATGCAGAATTAAAGTAAACTAAAGCTGCAGTCAGGAAAATGAGGACGCAAAATCGACAGCTTTGCCCTCTAAAAAGCAGTCCAGCAGTGCCCAGTAAGGGTGCATCTTACAGACGAAAAAGCAACCATCATGGGCAGAGTCTGAAGCTGGGGGAAAGCAAAGCCCAGCTTCCTCACAGCGAACGCAGCCATCGCTGAAATACGACACAGTTGTCCACCCTGAAAGTCAGTTCATGCCTGCTAGTGCACATCTCTCCACAGCTGCCAGTCTGTCCAAGCCAAATTCTAGCTGAGCTGAAATGGCGGTACTTCAGCCAATTTCTCCAAGGGCAGGGTTCATCTGGGATCTTATTTCACTTCATTCTGGAAGCTTATGTCACTGCCTGATACTGCCCCTGCAGAACTGCCAAGAGCCAGCGTTTTGTGATGGACAGAATGCCGGAGTCGGAGCAGGGAGATCTGGCTGCCTTCCTGCCAGTTTGGGAAGAGGAAGAGCTTTGGGCTTGGACAGAGCAACTTCAGCCCTCCTTAGGAGCTCTCCAGGGTCCTGAAGTTCCAGGCTGAGCAAACCCCTGTAGACCAGCATTCTGTCGCCTTGTGCCGTTGCCCGTTGGGTATCAGTTTCTGGAACCTGCTGGGTCCCAGCTCTACCCAGCTATGCCATAAATAAAATATAACCCACTGAATATGCACAGCCAGACTGCAATGGCTTTGTTTAATTTCATTTTTTTAAAAAATCACTTCTCTATAAGCAGGCAATTACAAACTGAGAGAGAGGCAATTACAGTGAGATTATAACTTGCAGCATCCAGGGCACTGCCAGAATAAGGGAGAAAGAGGGAGATGTCTATAAGTGTTTATGAATTGTCTCCAAAAGACCAAGAAATCTTATTTCAAAAACTTACACTCACAAATGCAACTTATGAAAAATCCCTACAGGACCATTTTCAGTTATTCCACGGAGCCCTTGAAATCAAAGCACTCGAAGACCTTAGTCTGTTGCAGAGTCCTACAAAGACAGCTGCAGCCCTTAAAAGACTCCCACGTTTACTGGGCACATGCTTTCATGGATGGAGTCCCACTTCGCAAATACTTGAAGTTTTCTCTTCCACTGGCAGGCCTCTATCAATATGCACAGGAGTGCAGAGGTTGGCTGACGGGATGGGAGGATGTGAAAAGGTATGGTTAAATTGCAATGAGATGCAAATCTGTCCTAAGCCCATGAAATCCACTTAAACTTACATGTAATCAAAACAAGCATAATGACCATTCAAAATGGGAGTCAGGGATGATATCCTAATCCTCTTCCCATGACTAAGGGCAGAGTCTTATTGCCTCCAGCTGAGGAGTTGCAGGTTTTCCAGGATTCCACCTCCAAACTCCCACCTACTCCCTCCCAGCCATCTGGAAAGAACCTCACTAGCATGGGGCCTCATATACCCTTCCTCCTCCCCATGGATCCTCTCCTGAACTGTTGCTGGACCAGGGATGTGAGTCCCTGGTGTGGGCAGGGTCAGTGCCTCTGAAGGCAGGCCAGGCTCCTGCGGTCACCCTCCAGGTTCTTGGATGGAGAGCCTTCGATCCAACTAGCTCTGGCTTTGGTGTGGTCAGAATCCTGGGACCTGGGCTGGAGTCCTGCGCTTTGGTGGTGCAGATAGGTCAGAAGGACACTTAATCTGAGCCGGAAGCTGAGTCCAGGCTGCTGTTCTGGGTGGGTGGGCAGGCCCAGACAGGCTGAATGGGAAACAGACCTTTCATCCTCACCCTCAGGGTTCTTGGTAGTGTCTCTTCTTTCAGTGCAAACAATAAGAAGACAAGAAAGAAAAAAAAAACAGAAACATTTTTGCTGTGTGGCAGTTTAGGTTGGACTAGTTGGAGGAGATCCAGCAGTGGCTGGACCTGGACTGTACAGATTGTCTTCCAAGTAAAGCGGTTTCAGGAATGTGACCTTCCTGAGCCAGATCTAGGCCCCCCAATCCATTTATTGCCCACCCACTCCAATTAGCAAATTCCACCATGCAGAAAATTCCCCGGGCTACCAAATGCCATTCATCAACAGATGGAGTGTTATTATTTTCTGCACATTTTTGGCTCCTAGGAAAGCAGACAGCAATTAATCAATGCATCAGCTGGTGACCACAATCATTCAAAGGCTTCAGCATTTCACTCAAGATGCATCTCAGGATGCATTTAAACATTTGGATTTTGGAAGAAGTATACTTTAGCAGTATTTAAAGGCAAGTTTTCATGCAGATTTTGTTGAAAGTAATAGGCAGTAGATAATGCGGAAATGTGGAAGGAACAGATCTGGAACAGAGATGTGAGACAACAATGCAGTGCGGAACACAAACAGACCGTTTTATCTGTTGCTGTTTGCAACAGCACTCGATCCCGAGTGAATCCAGGGCCTGTTTTGATAATGCCAGCGACCTTACAGAAATGGAAACTTTAAAAAAAAATCAACAACAACCAGACGCCTTCCCTGAGAGTTCCTGAAGAGCCATGGTCTTGTTTTTCTTCTTTGTTTTTCCCTTAACTGTAGCCTCTCTCAGAAGCTTTAAAGCCCTTAAACTGTTGCTATCACTGGTGGAAGCAATACCGTTTTGCCTTCAGTGTCTGCAGAAAGAGAATTCCACACTGAATGAATACTAAGCAGCAGACCGACTTTGCACAGGGAAAAAGAATAAAGGCTGGGGTTGCAGAGAGAAGAGGGTTCTTTCCTGGAAAATTTGCTAAAATGTTTTTGGCCAAAGTTCTAAGAATTTAAAGGATACAGAGTGCAAACAAATTAACTGAGAGAGAGGAGAGAACCAAGCATTACCTGTATCCATGGGGCTAGGCGGCCATGTTGGTGTTGTTGTGGTTAAACATCTGGAAGTTAGAAATACTTGGTTATCTACTGCAAAGCTCCCTGAGATCGGAAGGTTGATCCATGCCTGCTTTCTGCCCACAATGCGTTAAAGTTCAGAAAGACAAGGAAGTCAGAAAGGGTTGGTAGAGCTAACTTTGGCTATGTTGGTTTGTTATGAGGAATGACACTGGGGCATTCTGGGGGAAAAGGCAGCTCCCAGGGAATCTGCTATCCCCTATTCAGAATGCCATCAAATGATACTGCAAATGGTTGTAATGAAACCATTGGTGAAAGAAAGAAAGAAAGAAAGAAAGAAAGAAAGAAAGAAAGAAAGAAAGAAAGAAAGAAAGAAAGAAAGGGAGGGAGGGAGGGAGGGAGGGAGCTGATAACAAGAGCAATCATTTAAGAAAAATATTACCATCATTGCAGAATGGGCCAGATAATCCTGCATCACCCCTTCTCCAAAAGAAAAACCCAACCCCCTTCCAAAAATATTCCCCACATTTCCAGTTCCCTCCTGGTGAATTTGAGCAGAAAGTTTACATGTTTGAATTAGAGGCTCATACCTGTTTAAGATGGCTTTCTTTTTGAGTAACCTGCTCATCATAATCCCTTTTCTACCCTTCTTCTTCCCCACCAGCCTTCCTTCCAGAAGCTCCAGCATCGCATTCAGTGAGGTTGTGCAGTTGAACTTCGAAATCGCCAGCTTCAGCAGCCTTTCGGGCACACAGCCGATCACGTGGCAGGTGGAGTACCCCCGGAAGAGGATGACGGACACCACCCTGTCCGAAATCTTCATTTGCCAGAAGGACCTCGTGGGGATCGTGCCACTGGCAATGGTAACCAGGGCTTTTCAACGGGGCTTTTAGTTCTTGAGTGATTTAGCTTGGAAGGAGTTATTTACAGAGCCAGTGGGAAGCAAAATACATTCAGCAGAGCACTGTGTTGGAGCATTTGACTAATGGGAGGTCCAGGTTCTAGTATCCTCTCAGCCATGATCTGCAACTGGACAGCCACCTGAAAGAGATCTTTCTTTCTTTCTTTCTTTCTTTCTTTCTTTCTTTCTTTCTTTCTTTCTTTCTTTCTTTCTCTTCTCTCTCTCTCTCTCTCTCTCTCTCTCTCTCTCTCTCTCTCTCTCTCTCTCTCTCTCCCCCCCCTCCCTCCCTCCCTCCTCTCTCTCTCTCTCTTTCTCTCTTTCTTTTTCTTTCTTTTTAAAAACTTTTCTAGACTGTCCCTTCCCATGGTCTCCAGATGGTTAACAATAACACAATATAAAATAAAATAAAATAAAACACAGTGTCCTAATAAAATTTCCAACCAACAATAAAACCCTAATTAAAACAATCAAATCTTAAAATATTGGGAGAATAAAAAGGGGTTTGTTCTGGAAGATAGGAAGTGGCCAAAGGTAGCTGATAAGAAGGGAAAGATTATTTTGACACCACCAAATCAACAATTTTGTAAGCCTGCCAGTCCGTTTGGCTTTGCCCTAGTTAGAAAAAATAAATAAATAAAATAAGCAATTATTTGATGCTCATCCTAAGCCATGGACCATCATCTGATGAATGAAACTTGAGTACTTGATCAAAAATGAGAGGAAAAACATGAGAACTCGGACAGTCACTGGGAAAATACTGAAAAACAGGCTTTGAAACTCCTTCTGAATGCTGAGTGCATCTGTTTCTCTTCGGCATCTAGTGATAAAGCTTGGCATGCAACTAATGGAATCCAGGTGGATAAGGAGCCAACCTTTATATTTATATTTTTTTAAAAAAGGCTTTGCTAGCAGGATATGACTAGATAAAGAGATGTTCCCTGCTTTCTCTTCGCTTGCTCTGCAGCTCCAGCCAGCCTCCGTTTTATTTCTTCCTCATTTGAACGTTAATCTCCTCCCTAGCTGATTACCTGGCAATTTCCTTGTTCAGAGTAGCAGAGAGAGAGTCAAAAGAAAAGTTTGATGCTGCCATCTGCTAACCACTCAGAACTGCTCCGTGCGTTCGGCAAAGCAAAATACCCTCAATTCTGTATTAAAAATGAGCCCCCTGTGTTTCTGTGGGAGCAGGTCACTGTTTGGCAGACTGGGCTATTCGAATCGTCATGCGTACTGCAGCAGGTCTGGAGAAGGGGTGCAGTGGGAATAAGGTGTTGAATTCTAACAGGTAGATCCAACCTTTTTGCAATTGGAAAAGAAAGGAAGAGGAAGAGGAAAGAACATCCCGGTACATCAGGGATTCATGTTTTAGCTTATTCTGGCACCACAAAGGGTGAGTTCCCTGTGAGATGTCATCAGTTCATCCATTCCTGGATGGAGGAGAAATTCTTTGCTGGAGACAGCCTCCTCTCACAGTGACATTGGGTAGCTCTGGGCTTCCACCGTAAATGCCCCTCGGTGGCACAGCATCCAACAGAACCACCTTGCTGGATCAGCAAACGTTCGATCCTCCATCATCCTGGTCTCTCCTAGCCATGTTCCCCAGCAAATGCCGTGTACCAGCATCCTTCCTCTGTACTGGAGGACCCACTTCCTCCCATCTGAAACTTCTTTAACTTTTATACCTCACCTGAGACCCTGGGCCATGTCCCAGCTTCTGGACAGGTTGATGGGAAGCCTGAACAGGGCCTTGTGTGTAGTGTCTCATTTTCAGAGGAATTGCGTTGATTCACTGCATCCTGGTCGTTGGACAGCTGGTAAAAGGTCCTGTTCCAGCAAGTTTTACTGATGAAGGTTACTCTTTCACTTTAGATTTCCCCCCTAATTTTATTGATGTACATGCTATTGTTTGTTTGTTTGTTTGTTGTTCATCTTCTTGGAATGGCGATATTTTACTGTGTTTATGGCTTTCTGTTAAAATGCCTCAGGCTTTCCTCAAACTGAGGAGGACAGGCCTTTAGAAATGCTTTACATGAAAGAAATGCATCTTGCAATGGTACAAGCCCAGCCCTGATCGGGAAAGAAGGAAAGACAGCCGCCAGCATGTCCCAGCTCTACATACCTCCTCCAGCGCCTTTGTTCCGTTTCTGTTGACAAGTTGTGCAGAAATCTTTTTGCGCTGCAGCCAGTCCCTCAGACTCTGGTGAGAAACGCTCCCTTGCGCTGCCTTCTCTGCTCTCTGCTCTGGCAGGAGGAGGCAGCAACTGCGGGTCCATATGGTGGCTGTGGTACTTGGCAGCCGCCGCATCGGAAAGCATCGCTCCGTAATGTCATTTGCATGCGACAGCATCTGGGCCTGGAACTGGCTGGCTGGAGCTCGAGGCCGGCCGGTTCTGAAGTTTGTCCAACATTTTTTGCTCACGCTGCTGCGGCAGCTGTAAGGTTGCCCGCGGGAGCGCTGTCGGCTGAGCTGGCTTATGGAATCACTGTCTTTTCCGATACAAACTCAGCTTAAGTAGCACTTTACCTCTTGGTCGTCAAGCTGCCGCTTATAAGAAGCACTGCTTAAAAGTCCTGCTGGAGAAAGATCAAGACAAGCGTGCAGTCCCAGGGAAGAACTTAATGACCAGCTGGTGGAGTTTTGGTGTGCCATCCTGAAGACAAAACAAAGCCTCATACCTCTTGTGTGTCGTCAGCTAAACACAGGCTATTGTTCATGCAACTTTCAGTTCCGACCTCTGTCCCTTCCACTGGATGGGCCTTGGTGATGTCACAGAACATGCAGTAACATTCCAACTTCTGGAGGAGAAGATGGAGCAGTTCTGGGAATGCAAAGTGGACAGAGGAGGAGGGTTGGTGGTAGAGCAGATCAATGTATTCAGATGGGCCAAGCGTCAATCTTCTGGTGTTTCCAGTTAGAAGGATGCCAGGAAGTAGGATTGCCAGAGACCTTCAGGAAATGTGCAGCTACATGAAAAGAAGCAAGTATACAAAAGAATGAGATTCAACAGGGACAAGTGCCAATTCTTCCACCTGGGAAAAAGAAGCCAAATGCATCGATACAGGAAGCTGGACCCAGTGGCCTTCTTGGCGCCTTCCAACTCTACCATTCTATGATTCTGCTGCAGGCCAGGAAGAGGAGGCATCTGATCCAGGGGCAGCTTCTTCCTTCTTTCACCCTTAAAGTGCTGTGAGCTCTCAGGAAGGGAGGGGATTGTTCCTTTGTTCTGCTTCTGCATCCTTCCATCCCCTTTTTTGAGGGTCAGTGGTGGAAAAGCCCACCTTGATTTGAATGGAGAAGAAGAGCCTAAGAAGAACCATGCGAGGTCAGACCAAGGGCTGGGTGATGTCTGGGATTGCTCGGCTGCCCAAAGATTAGAATCCGTCCCTCCAAGCATTTGTAGGTGTGCTTTTGTGCCTGACCTGGTCTTCCAATGCAAACTGAGCCAAGAAGAACTCATATTCTGGGCTGCCACAAAGTAGACTGGGGTCTGGGGAGCCAAGCCTAGAGCATCCTATGGATTCCCACTCCTCACACATCCCAGCTCCAAACTCTTCCCTGCTGTGATCTCATGCCCAATTTCAATTTGCCTCTGCAGCTGTCCTTCATTCCATAGGAGCTCAAAACTTCCAGAAAGCAAAACAGGATCAAGTGGGAGATTTTCAGCCCCACTCTGCCCCAAATTTGCACAATTTTCCTCATCTCCGCAAACTAAAACAGGGCTGGTCCCACTGCTGAGGACATCTGTGTGGAGAGAACTTGGAACCAGGATCAAGAAGAACATGGGCACCTGTTCAACAGCTTGTGACTATTTCCCAGAGGCATGTGGGCTCGCTCACAGGCAGAGCATTCGGTGGCGCGTACTTGTGTGCTTTCCCATAGAAGTAAAACGCTCTTATATCCCTAAACCGGACCTTCCTACTCATGCTCCCAGGCAACAGATGTGCAATGATGCACTGCTCTTGGTGCTGAGGGCCATCAGAACGAGGAGCTCTCAATTGCCCTCTTCTCCGAATCCGTCTAAATCCACTGCAAAGCCATCCATGCCAACATCCATCCCTGCCTCTTGTGGCATCCACACCAATGTGCCATGCCCTGCATGAAGGCCTGGGTGGTGCCATGCACCCCGCCATGCATCGAGGGTGCATCCAGACGAGCTGGGCGACTGAACACTCCTTCTGTCTTCTCCGCCCACCACTGCAAAGTGCGCATCGTGTGCCTCTGAGTGCCACGCGAAGGCCTGCATAATGACACATGAGGCAAACATCCTCTGTGATGAAAATTTGCCTGGATAATGAATTGCAAAGCACAAAGCCAAGCGAGGCGAAGCATGTGTCGGATGACAAAGTGAAGCTGAAAAGCGATTCACAGATGCATCGGCATACCTACAAACAGAGTCCCAGTGAATTTGTCATCCTGCTGCTCACTCACTGCATTTCATTATGCTGGCGTGTTTTCCTTATCAGAAAGCTGGAATTTGTTTCTTTCATGGATTCTTCATCTCTTTCTCTTGTTGCTGAAGCACTTGAGGACCTGCTGGGGTCTGGCAAGGCCACGGTCTTTCCCAGAAGCCTGACCCTGCGGTACAAACAGTCATGGGGAAAGTGGTCCTATGGCCTTTAGGCATTGTGTGAGGGTTCACAGAGAGGATTTGTCAGATTCCCAGGTCCAAGAGCCGAGAGTGCGCTAGGGCCTCAGAGCTGGGACTTGGCGCTCCAACTCCCTCCCCTGTCAGATACCCAAGCATGGTTGTCCAATCAAAATGCGGAGCAGCAGGCAAAGATCACCTCCATGTCTCCTCCCACTTCCCATGTGACGAGTGCCCACCTTCGAGTTCAGAAGCTTCATCCCCGTTGGCTTGTGCTCAGCGACTGAGGCAAGGGTTGGGGCTGGTAGACGCATGCATGCTCGGATCTCCCAGATCCTCCAGGCGCCACATCAAAGCTTGCTTCAGTTCACTCCTCTTTGAGTTTGCAGCCTCTTTTTGTTTGGTTGTTCCAACAGGGGAAATGTGTCTTTCGGTTGGTGGGGCACTCTGCACGTCTGTGTGCTTTTTCAAACATGACGCATTTTGCCCTAATTGGCTGAAGAGTGAAAATGATTCATTTGAGGGAGAATTTTCAAACTCCACTTTTCAAAGGGTTACATTATTGAATTTGTAAAATGTGCAGAAGCAAACAGTGTGATTTTGGTTTGAATCAGACTTAATACTATCACATTTATCTATCTATCTATCTACCTATTTTATTTATAAGCTTTGCACCCCTTGCTTCCTCTCGCATGGACCCCAAGGCAGCTCACTTATTCCCTCTCTCCATGTGGCCCACACACCATCCCTGTAAGGTAGGTTAGGTGAGGATCAGTACTGGCCTGGAGTCACCCAATGATGTTCATGGTGAGTGAGGACTAGAAGCCAGGCGTCCCCTGTCCCAGTCCAGCACTCTGTGTGCCTTGGAGCTAAACCAGAGGTCTTGCCAGCAGGATTAAAACCCTCCCTGTCTTAGCAATCCACAGAAATGTCACCCTCCAGATCTTAGTGAGCAGGGCTGTGGGCTAACACCCAGCAAAATGCTTCAGCTGCTCAAGCTGGAGGGAAAGGAAACATTGGCCAGTGGAATGGGAAGGAGAAAGGGCTGGCGGCATTCATTCTAATCTGGCTTCCCTCCCACTGCCCCTCCCCGCTTGATCCACGTCGATTGCCCTTCTGCAAGGATTTGTTACCTCCCCAAACAACGATAAATGCTCTTACGTAGCAATTTATTACCCTTGTAAGCCTTCTGAAATCCTCTATTAGTGGGAGATGGTGATGCTGCAGTGTGGATGAGCTGACATCTATGGAATGCTGAGTGTCAGGACTGGCATGTTTAGGTATCTTGTTCCTTCATTGTCCTGGGAGGTTGTAACGAGATGGAGATTAGCTATATTGGGTGGCAACGTGGGTTGAATTCAAATAAATCTCCCCCCCCCCCACACACACACCCCAATCAGGAAGGTTGGACTTCCCACATGCAGCAAATTGAAGTAGCAGAAAGAACTCTTAGCGCTTCGGACTGCAGCACTTCTGAATGCTCACCTGTCATCTTAAAATGACAAAACAGCTCCTCGCAAATGGGAATTATGCAGATCGAGGAGAGAGATGATGAAAATGACGGCCTGATTTCATTCCTCTCTCATTTGCCCAATAGCCAGAGCTCTCTGGGTGCTCACAACCATTCCCGAAACGGGATCCTAATGCAATAAAAGCGCAGCGTTCTTCTGCATACAAACTTTAAAATGTAGACATTCTACAGCTAAAAGGATATTGAATGACTAAAACTATAAAAATGCCTGGCTCTGACCTGTCTCGGCAGAGAGGGCCACCTTAACCTGGTGCTGACCAGGTGAGATCGTTCCACAGTTGAAGGGGCTGCCACTGAGGACCCCCTCCCTTCGTTGCTGCTCTCCGAGCCTGCCTTCGGGGTGACATTTGGTTGGTTTGCTTGGGAGAGGCACTTCTTCCAAGCCCGTCCTTGCTCTGCCGGTTTTCTATTTTGAGCAGGGAGACTGGTTTGTGGCTCTGCAGGTGTGTTGTCCTACAGTTCCCATCAGCCCTCACTGGCAGAGGCAATGGGAGGGAAGTGCAACGTGGGAGAAGTCAGCAGGGCCTTCAAGAGTGGTCCTTCCTCCAGAGGAACACTAGAGCCCCTTCTGCCCACCCCCAGGCCGCCCTTCTCACTCCCCATGCATGAGTGCATCATGCCCCTTTGCCATAGTCGGCCCACACACTGCAGGCTGAGGCCCCCAGTGCTCGCGTTGGGAAAGGCTCCCATCACGCCTCTGCTCCTCAGTGCCCAAGCCGAGGTCCTCAAAGTGAGCTGCAGCTCCTTTGGACCTATCAAGAGAGCTGCTCAGCTTCCTGTGCTGCAGAGAATGCCAAGGGATGCTCCAGGATCACGTTCCAGCTCGTGACCACCTTGCTGGTTCCTCTGCTGCATGGGCCGTGAGCAAGACCAGGAGTGATGGCAAGTTGGTGTGTGTGTGTGTGTGTGTTGGCAGGTGTGTGAGCAGACCATCACTGAGGGAAGGGTATCCCCCCCATGCAGAAGAAGAATCCGATAGGGCTTGGATTTCCAACAAGTTCTTGAGTTGCCTGAAAGACAGCTTGAATCCAGCACCATCCAGTATCCATGGGGACCATTGGCTAGAAACCCCTGTACAGCTTGTTCCTTGTCATCCTCGGAAGTTTCCCTGGGAGCTGAGGGAGCCAGTGAACACACAGGTCACGTCCACCCCCTTCTTCCTACACCTCCCTCTCTTTCCCCGAAAATTTTATCTCTGCTTTACCATCAGATTTCCTTCCACCGCACAATCAAATGCCTGTGTTATTACTACTGCTTATCAAAAATTAAAGATGGACCTCTGAAATGAGGCAAGAGCTGGTGGTAATGTCTCTCTGCAGAGTTGCAAAATGGGCTAAATTAAGCTGAGATGGGAGGGCAGAGAGCTGGGAGATGCAGGCTGTTCCCTCAGGTTTCTTTTCTTCCTCATTTTTTCCTTCCCTCAAAATGGGCTTCTACAAAAATAAAACCCACAAAGACAGGCCCAAGTGCCCAGGCACCGTTCTGCGGCCTCCCGTGTTAAAAAATTGAAGAGCTGGAGAAGCATCTGGATGATGGATTCCTCCCGTTACAAGAGACAGGCACACCATTAATAAGTCCCGTTCTGTTAATCTACATAAATAGAACAAGCCAGAAACCCTCTGATGCAACTGTGCAAAAAGAAAAAAAAAAGTATATGTGGCGTGGCTTTGGCTTATTTTAAAATATTTATTTAACAAAACTTCCCTGTGAGCCTTCAAGTTCATAAAAGCACTGTAGGAGATGGCAAGCGATGAAATAGAAAGGGATGGGGGAACTTCTCAGTCCTGCAACTACCTTGAAACTGTCTTTATACCAAGTCAGAGCATTGGTCTGTCCAGCTCTTGATTATCTAGACCCAAGTTCAATAGCAAGGTGCCCATTTCCCCCTAGGTGCCTTGCTTGACGTTTTCCATATTGGTTAGCCATCCTTTCTGTAATGGGATGTGTGTATCTGGGCATGTGAAAGACAGCATCTAAAATGGCCACTGTCTCCTCCTCCTCCTCCTCCTCCCTGAGAACTAGAAACATGGTTTTACAAGAATGTTGCCTGAGCCCGCGAAGGATTAGAAAGTCCCTGCATGGGAAGTGGGAGTTACCTTTTCACACAACGGGAGACTGGCTGATTACAGCCAAATTCCCCTCGACAGTGTGTGAAAATGTATGTTGACAGATAAAATATTCATGTTTTGGCGGAGGGGGTGTTCTTTGCCCATCTCAGCTCCTATGCCATCTCTGCTAAGTAAATTGCCAAATAAATAACTGATTGTCGCCATAGGGCTGAGTACATAATACTGTTGCATTTTTAATTTTGATTTTAAAAAAAACCAAAAACGGATAGAGAAGATAGAAATAGCACATATATTGAGGCAATATTTCTTGTGCTATTTGTACAGCGTCCCTTTTAAAATCAAAATTAAAAATGCAGCGACATAATACCAATCATATATATTTCAGTTTGGGAATAAAGGGCATCCGCTCCCATGGCAGCTGTTCTAAAAGGCAATGGCTGGATTTACTACTCAGTAGCTTCAAAGCCCTACCTCGAAGCGGTCGCTGGAGTTAATTCACTACGGGAAAGTGAAAACCTGCAAGGAGACCCTTTGCTCGCCTCCAGCATAATCAGAACTCAAATGTGCTTTGAGTCTAAGCAGTTCACATTGAGATTTTCCAAGGCCCATTCAGACAAACACCGCTTTGTCATTGTTTCAAGCTAGGCACAAAGTCACTCGAGAAGTATGAAAAATTCATTTCGGTTCATTTGTGACCAGAATGTACCCAGTTTCCTCTCCCAGAATCCATCGCAAGCTGCAGTTGAGCCTGTCTTTGCACGGGGAAGAACCCCAAGCAAATGCCTTCTAAAACTGGGTACATTTGAAAAAAAGTGTTTTATAATAAACGGCATATTTTTAAGTGTTCTTTAATCAATGGGAAAGAACCGTGTGCTGTTTCAAATTGCACAGCTAATGTGTACATGTGGGGAAGTGCACACAAAGGTATGAATGAAAATATGGGAAAAAAATCTTTTAATTGGATGCAGACAGTCAGAATGAGCTTTAGGGGTAGAGTTCAGAGATAAGGACAAGATTTCCTGAGTCACACACTCCTAGAAGTCACAGCATCACAGAGATGGAGGGTTCTAGGAGACTGTATAGTCCAACCTACTGTTCAGCAAAAGAAATCCAGAGCAAAAGAAAAGCACGGGGGGGGGGTGTTTCCCCCCCTTTCCCCCTTGTTCATATTTTAATCTGACCTGGAACCCAAATCCTCCTCATCGTCATCCATTCACATTGCTTGTTGCTGAGGTCTTGGCTGCTAGGTGTAGACTAATTAGTTTCGTTTTAGTTGGTTTTGGGTTCATATAAGAAGACTAGCATATTCAGCGTGCTCTGTAGTAGTGCTGGTTTCATTCCACTAGTTGCCTTCCCTGATTTGCTTTGCTGATGTATATATCTGTCCACTTAGCCAGTCTGTTGGTGGCTTGGTAAAGTTTGCCCTTCACATTTGGCAGTCCATTTGCTTTATTCAGTCTCTTCTGGTATCAAGAGCTCTTGTTTTTTCTTCCCACCCAAAGAAAAAGGGAGTACACACATTATATGTTTTGCCACATGGTATGTTGAGGTAGCTGGTGATAGAAATGACCCTTTTCTGCTTGAGACCCTGAAAAGCTATAAGGAACCAGAGAAGAAAACACTTGGCTAGACAGACAAACAGGCTGACCTAGAATAAGGCATCTCCATGGGCTTTCTAAATACCGAAAAGCTGTTTTTACGGGGGAAGGCTAGCTTCATATTATCTTTCTACAAACATGCCGTGCATTGTTGCATGACGCAGGCAGCTGCAAATATAATCAAGCATCTTTCTGTAAGTATAATCTCTCTTCAGCAAGCCCTGTCCCCAGCTCAAGTTAAATTTGGTTACATAGGCAATAGGATCTCATGTGCTTGGTCGAAACTCCTGCTTCAGCATCCTGCAAGCCATTTCTGAAAGGCCAAATTAGAAACGTTACCTCAAATCAGGACAGCAAGGGCTCTTAAGAGCGGGTGTAGTATGGAGATTTGGCAGGAGGATATTAATCCACTGCTGCACTGCATGTGCACAGCTTTCCACGGGGCCGCGGGACCTCTCCTCTCGATCGTTGCTCCTCTAATAGCAAAATCAGAACCCCTGTGCTGCCAGATATTGGGCCGACTCTGCCCTGGTGCCCTTCCTGAGCGTCTGCTGAGGGCCACCAAAGCGTATTCCCTCTATTCCCAGGAAGAACCATGCGCCAGGGGGAAGACTGGGGCATTTGTTTACTTGTGGGGGGGGGGCATTTGTAGGGGGAACACATCCCTACCTGCCCACTCACCCCACCTCCAAAAAGGACACAGAAGGAGGAGGAGGGGGGAAAGGAAGTCCCATCCCTTTGGTCCCGTCCTTTGACCTAAGGATGGAGAGCCACCAACTGCTCTTCAAGCAGAAGGAAAACAGCCTGGCCCAAATGGGAAACCCATGCCTGCTTATCGCTCACCCCCCGCCCTCTTGCTTTTCCTCCACTCCCCTTCTCTTGTTTAAGTTTGTTGGCCAGACAGAAGGGCCCGCCACTTGCTATGCTTGTTGTTGGTGATGGGAGACTATCATTTCTTGAAAAAGGTAGATTTTTTAAAAAAATCAGCACCCCAAACATGATTGACTATACAGGGATTCCAGCTCAGACCTGGAGGACCGAGCACCGAAAGCCCTCAGCTTGGATGGATGAACTTGTCCATTTTGGTTTCTCCCATGTTTGGTTTCAAAATAAAACCCCAAGTTTTGTTTGTCCCAAATGTGGGGAACTTGGGTACCTTCTTTTCCAAACTGAACTGGGACTAGTTTCATGCATACCTGCTCTGCTTCTCCTTCCATGCAGGATGGATGGAAGGCCTGATACATTTAGGATTATTCTTTCCTGGATAAAAGCTTTGGCTTCCCCTGTCTGGGCAGGAAAGGTATCCAAATGGGACAGTGTGAGGCTCTCTGAATGGCAAGAAACACAAAGAGGGGAAAGTCGTCGTAAGCCAGGAAAGTGACAGAACCGACATGGGCAGAGACAGGGAGCTGTAACTCTGCAGAAGGCTGACATTCAACACTTTTACGTGCACCAACCAGCCAAGCTTTGGGCTACTGGCCTTTATTTTATTTTTAAATGGGCATGATTTACAAGTCCGTGCATTGCTTAAATGCCTGACAATTAATCAACTGAAAAATCTTTGAGCTGTTGGAGAGGAGATTTAAGGTTCTGGCAAATTGCACATGCACCCGGAAAAAGGGTATCTCCTGAATGTACTGCCACTTCCTGAAATGTGTCTTCTGTCTAGTCCTTAGTGAGTACAGACAGCATGAGAATAATACTCGTCTTTGCAGCGAACTATGCCTAATTATATTTAGCATTGAAACTCCTCCAAGCAGAGAGTTCTCAGCTGGGGGGTTGGACAGCAATGAGGGGGGGTGATATCACAATTGAGACACAGTGATTATGATAGGTTGGGGGAGGAAGTAACGAGGGGGAGCTGCACATTCACAGCTTTTCAAAGGGCACGGAGAGCCGCAGCCATGCGTGAAGATGGGCCACGGCTTCTATTTCATGTCCTTATTAATTTGCATCTCTCATTACCTCCGGAGCCGGATTATCTAATCAGATCATCTTGTCGATTTTTTCAGAGAATGCAGGGAAGGAAACAATGGAGGTTGACTTGGAAGGGTTGACTTGGGAGGCTCCACACAGCTTAGCCCAAGCCTGCAAAGAGATTCTGGGGGAGGGCTGCTGCCTCCCTGGTCCAGGTGTCATTTCCTTGACGTTACAGGTGTGCTTTCATTCCGTAACCCAAAAATGAGTGGAACGCAAAGCCCATGAACTGTCCGTTAGTTTTACAGCCCATTCACAGTGAAGTGAGCAGGTCGATTCATGTCTCCTTTTCCCCATCCATTTTTCTTCCATTGCTTCCAAACTGGGGAGTTGTTGTCCAGTCTGTCTGAAATTTGGAAGGCAAAGGGTATAGTGGAAGACTTGTCGAAATGGGATGGAAAGCATCAAAGTAACATTGAAATTCCTACTCTTACCCTCAAAATCTTTCTCCTATTGCATTTATTGTATTTTTATTGTATTGATTTAATCTCTATACCACCCAACAGCCAAAGCTGTGAGATTTGTTCCATCCAAATCTACTGTCCTCTGACTTAATCTTGTTTGATCTGTGGATGCAGTAGAGATCAAATCCTGGCTTGTCTCACTAGGACAGCCTTTGGGTGTACCTTTCTTTGGCAGGAGTTCTAAACTGTCCAGAAAATAAGCGCTCGGTAGTAGATGCGGGAGTACATTTTTCAAAAAGTTACTAACGATCCCCCTGCACAAATGTACTTAAGCATCAAATGAAAATCCAGTCACGATCCATCGCGTTACTATCTCTGAACACAGGTTCGGCTTGCTTGCAAGTGTTTTCTGTTGCTTCCCTTGATGGAAGTGCTTAGGTTTGGGGGAGGAAAAAAAAAATACAGTGGCTTGCATAATTGAATTTTAGCGACACAGCTTTCGTGTGGCACATCAAAAGAAGTTGCCTGTTGAACGCCTCTTTTTTCAAGTTCAGATGTTAACAGGGTGACTTCGCTTCAAAGGCGCCGCAAAGAGCCGGCAAGGGTTTTAAAGCTTGCTCCAAGGCATCCAACTGCACAGTTCCGACACCCTCCTGCTGTCTGCAAGATTTCAGTCTGACAGGCCCATCCAGGAATCTTAACTGACTTGCATTTAGGGAAAGAAAGAAGAATAATGAACGCGCCGATGGGTGCAAGCAACCCGGCTGTTTGTATATGAGCAGGCCATTTAATTAAGGGCTGTCTCCACCAAGACTTTCTAATTAACTCAAGGGAGAATTAAAGGAGCCTCCAACTGCTGCATCTTTTCTTCCTACTTTGAGCAGCTTGTGGCCCTTTCTCTCCAGTTACCTTACTTGCCAAAGGAACAGCAGGCCAAAAAGTAGAAGCAAAACTTTACAAGAATAAAGACACAGGAAGAGTTTGATCCCAGACATTTCTGGGTAGGCCAGGCTGGCTTGGGAATGCTGGGAATCACCACTTTATTTCCCCAGAGCCACCTCCGAGGAATGGATAAATAGATGCTAATTTGTGTGCTGTACTTATAGCCCACTGTTTTTCCTGCAAGGAGCCCAAGTGGCTTACAAAACCACCCCCTCACAACAACCCTGAGAGGTACTTCAGGCAGACAGTCAGAGACTGGCCCAATGGCACCCAAGAAACTTCATGGAAAAGGGAGGACTAGAACCTGGAGGCCCAAGTCCAGTGCAGGAATCTAACCAGACCAATGCTCTGGGGCATGTGTGTTTGGGTTGTTGCATGTTGGACTGGAAATTCCCTTCCCAGCTGAAATCCTGTCTGGAATTGGCCACGTAGCCTAGGAAATGCCCTTCTGTTGGCACAAATAGACACTCAGGGCTCTGATAGCGGATCTGGGAATGCAGGAAAGAAATTTGGGGCTGAGACATGTGGGGACAGGCCAACTCACCCCTAAGTTATCTGTTGGGCTTCTGAGACCAGCAAAGGTGACTACTTGGATTTGGAAGAAAAGCCCCCACTGGATCTAAGGAAGTGTTCAGGACTTGGAGCAGCTATCAGGATCCAACTGTGTGCATACCAATTTCTTCAGGCTCTGAGAACATCAGCTCTGCTGTTTTACCCCAGTTCCACCGTGTGGCCAGTTCGGCCCTGGAGGCATACATGTTTAATGTGTTTACTCTTGTATGTGTATCTCTCACCCTCCCACACAAAAATAGCATGCGAGCTGGCTAGCAGTCAAAGCCACTTTGTAAACAAAATGTGAATTCAAACACAACATGCAGAAAGATCAATAATAATGCATTTCAAGCCAGAGCAACAAGAGAAGGGGAGGGAAGACCCAGCCAACAACCGTCCCCCTCCCCGTCTTGCAACAGGCTGAAGGTATGTCTGAATAAAAGCCCTTCTTCCTTGTGTGTCAGTGGAGGGGTATCCTAGCCTCCCTCGGCAGCGGAGTCTGGCGATGCAGAGCCACCCCCAAGAAGACCCTGTCTTACGTCCTCACCAAATATGCCTCTGTTGGCAGCTGCCTGCAAAAGAAAAGGCTCCCCTGAGGATTGTGACCCTTGGCCAGGCTTCTCTGGGAGCAAATGGACAAGCTACGTTCTTCCGGAAACCGGCTGGGATCCCACCACAGATAGATTCCTGAAGTGGCTGAGTCAAGGTCCCCTGTGGGCCTGCCTTGCGGAGAACTGCCATCCCTAATGGAGAGGAAGGGGCGCTAGACCTTTTCAAACTTGGGGCGGGGAGCAGATCTTTGGGGAAGGAGATTCCGCGGACACGCCCTGGCTCTCCAGAAGCATTCCTACTCCACCCCTTGGCACAGTGCAGTCGGGATCAGCGCTCCCTCCCTGTGATCCATGTGCTATGTGCGTATTCACAAGGCCGATTGTCCAGAGGGCAGCTCCCGCTTCCTTTTAATCACAGGATGATGCTGATAAGCAGAATCTCGCCTAACGAGGCCCATCCGCTAATCAGCTGTAATCACCACTGAGGGTAATAGCTGTAATCTGCGACTTCTGTGTCAAGGCCAACGTGTAATGTGGCTTCACAATGTCTGAATACGTTGTGAAGTCCATCTCATTTCCCCCCCCTAAGTGTCTTTCGGAGTTTTAATTCTGCACTCAAGAGACCGATTCCCCTGCCCTCGCCGCCTTGTTTCTTTCCACCACAGTTCAGCCAGAGCTGTAGAAAAGCTTCAGGGAGTTATTTTCTGCATAACACTCTTTTTCCTAGGCAAAACTGTACTCCCTTTTCAAAAAGTTTCCAGTCCTTAGATTTAAGTTAGCATATTTAACAGATTCATGCTTGGGATTCAAAACCGTTTGCCAGAAACAACAACAACTACAACCGCCACCACCACCATCATGCTTGAGCTCAGCTAATAAATTTGCAGTTGTGAAATTTAGGCTGCAATTCTGTACATATTTACCTGAGAGTAAGTCTCATTGAAATCAGTGGAATTACTTCTGAGGTGGCATGTATGGGATTGCTCTTAAACACGAAAGGCACTGCAGACTTGGTCTTTCACAAGTTTTCACATGGGACAAGCCTTTGGACTTTGGTGGATCGAATCAACACCTCCCAAAATGGCTGATATTTTTCTCCATTACTGCTTGAATGCCTTTAATCTGGAGCTGACCCATGGAAAGGAAGCAGGCAGAGCTACTCCCTTGACATGAAACATTATCTTCTAAATTTCTGCCTATCCACTCCAGATGAGTTGCACAAGACTCTAGCTGCCTAGAGTCCCAATCTCTGGGAATAGGCAGGATATAAATAAATAGAATTATAACAGAATAACAGCACTGGTTAAAAATGGACAACCCAACTCTTCTCCTCTCTCGTACATACATATATTTATTTATATTAGAGTTTTATTTGCAGTATCCATTTTGGAGTAGATGCTAGAATGGTGAAGCTCCAACAGAGAAAACAGCAGATGAAAAGCAAGATAACATTAAAAGTGTAGCTAGTCGGCAAGAAGGCTTCCTGGAACAAGGACAAATACGGCAGTGGCAGAAATTGCCCGGCCTTTGGAAGCAGAGAGTTGCGTAGGAATGGGACTACTGCACTGGACTTGGGCCTTGAGTCCATGCAGTCCTGCAGGACCAAACTGGGTTTTCTTGGCTGCGGGTTGTTTGGGACTTCGGTACACTAGTCCCAGATCCTCAAACCTGGCCCAGAAGCAGAGAGGGACGTTTCAGCCTACCCAGTGCTGTAAGAAAAGCAAAGATCAAGAAAGCGAGTTTCCCTGTGTGCTTGAAAGAGAAGGAGCAGGGAAAGAGGGTAGAAAGAAAGCGCTAAAGAGGGAGAGTGACTCCCTGCTGATGGTAGACAGGTAGTGTGATGCAGTGGTTAGACTTGCTTTCTGCGTCATGACTAACATGTGTGGAATAGCCAGGATGTAAACTGGCCCATCCTCCTGACCTTAGGTCCCAGTGAATGCCTCCAGATAACAGCTTCTAATCGGATTTGGAGTTTAATTAAAGAGTTGTCAATTTTGCTTCATGGTTCTGCTGCAATTTAATGTCGAATTAGTTCCTGCATTAGTCATGCCTTAGTTATAATCTTCTTGCTTTGTTCGGCCTTGGAACATGTCCAAATAACTCTAAATATGCACCATTTAGCATTGGAGGAAATTTTATCAACAACATTAAAACAGAATTAAAAAATGAGGACTACAAGCTTGATCAGTATAGCTAACAGACACTCGGCTATAATCCCATTGAAAACAAGGAGGGAGAGAAAATTTGGGCTGCTGTAAATGAATAAAAGTGTCCACTTTTTGTTGTTATGGAAGGCAACTCAAGCACTTTGAGACATGGAGAGGCAGGCCAGGTAGCGAGAAAAGAGAACATTGCATCTTGCATGTAAGGAATATTTTTGCTTTTGAGTTAGAAATAGGTAGTTACATTTCTAGGATCTGCAGTGAAACGGGTGACTCTTGAGGAGCTAAGCTGAAATATCATCTCATCAATCACTTTTGAAAATCCCTTTTCTCCAGTGTGGGATTAAATTAATGTGTGTGGGGGCTGTTGGGAAGGAACTGCTGTGCTTGAATCAGTAAATACATTTGCGCCTATCAAGCCAGTGGAGAAATGAGCAAGAAAATGTGTTTCTTAATGTTTTTGCCTGTTAATTATCTATTTACATGAAATAATGATGCTCCTCTTTGTACCTTGGGAGTGTTTGGGAATTCATTAATTCATGTCTGTTTGAAGCATCCGGAACTCAGTAATCTCGACTCTAAAGTTCAGCTACTCGTTCACCAGGGACTAGAGACCTTGCAGGCAAATATGTGGCCAACTGTTTCCATCAAAACAGGGCTTTCAACCTGCGTTGCTTTCTGGTCTGCAGTCCAACACTACCTCAATCACTGCCAACAGGATGCCGACTGCCAACTGGATGAGGATGTTCCTGGGTCAAAACACTGCCTGGAGGCCAGAACGAAACATTTCCACAAGTCACTGTGTAGAGAGAAGCAGTCTGGGAGAGCAGGGGGTGGAGAAAGGAAACAAGGAGCAGTAGCCATTGTAAGTTATTGTGTTCCAAAGCCCAGCCTGCATTGTTGATCAGGCTTGTCTATTACAGCTAGACAATGAGGGGCCGATTTCTTGGATCTTGTAGAATCATGAAAGAGTTGGAAGCTGGATAAGACCATCGAGTCAAATCCCCTGCTCAGCACAGGACTCCGAGTTAAACCATCCCTGGCAGATGGCTGTCCAGCTGCCTCTTGAATGCCTCCAGTGTAGGAGAGCCCACAGCCTCCCTGGGTCATGGGCTCTATTGTCATTCTGCTCGAACAGTCAGGAAGGTTTTCCCGATGTCCAGCCAGAACCTGGATTCCTGTAGCTTAAGCCCATTATTCCATGTCCTGCACTCCGGAAGAGATCCTGGCCCTCTTCTGCCCATCTCCTCCCAACCCCCCCTAGAATGCCTCCAAATCCCATCTCTGAGGTCACTCTCGTGTCCCTGAAGATGCACCCTGGCTGCAGAGGCAGGGAGTGCCCTGAGAACAGAGACCCAGCTCTAAGGAGGGAGCAATTTTCCACTCAGTCTGAATAGCAAAGGTTCATACACCTGGAGAGAGGAGAATGTAGCCTTCAAAATCCATCAGTTGCATCTCTATGATTTATGTGCCTGGACAGTTCCTGGGCTAATGAATCACAATCGATGTTGACAGAGAGGAACTTTTCGCTTTCCACATCCCTATTCTGGCATGATGGTTCCCCAACCCCGATGCATGTCAGTCAACCCTAATGATGCTAACGACACCCATTGCATGCCTTTTAATGAATGTGCCTGGAAACTGGCTACTCTTGAAGTTTTGGATGCCGTTTTGTGCAGAAGGGAGTATTGGGAGAAAAGATTTAAAATTTCAGCAAGCCATTAGCACAACAAACCATGCCTTTGATTTCTTTCCTCCCAGATGCAAACCCCCAAAGTAATTAATCAAAATAAATCCATTCATTTGCAGGTTCCTGTAATGAAACCATTAGCCAAGGGGCAGAGGATTGAAATGTCTTAATTACAGATACGATAAAAGACAAGTCAACCCCCTCTCTCTTCCGTATCCACTGGTGATGCTCAAAAAAGTTAGTCTGTAACTTTTGCAGCTCTTCCACATAGGAAATTGTGCTCTGCTTGAGGGTTGTTCGTTCCCATGCATGGATGAGAAGGAAAATCAGTAGGAGCGTCTTTATCTGAATGGAATACGAGATCTACCCTGCCCACGCTACTGAATTAACTGTCTCTAGATACGTTCATAGAATCAGGGTGGGAAAGTTGCTCGAAGGACATCTGGTTCTCCCCACTTGTTGATCCAAGAAATCCAATGCCACAGCATCCCTAGTAATGGCCATCCAGCTTGAACACCTGTAATGAAGGAGAGACCACCAACTCCCAAAACGCTGCCCAGCAACGAAGATGATCAAGTTCTTACTAGCAAGCAGCCAACATCTCCTGCTTGTTATTTGAACCCAACAACAGCTCCTCCTGGAGCAAGGAGAACTGAGTTGGCGCCTCCATCCCTGCAATAGTCCGTCAGATATTTGGGGATGGTGAATGTATCATAAAACTAAAGGGGGAGCTGTGCTTTTTCTGTTGAAAAGTCACCTAGTCCGGTATTCCCTTCACACAGTGGCCATCTGGCTACCCTTAGGGAACCGGATGGGCCTCCTGAATCTTACAACTTCATCACTGTACCGTGGATGTTGCCCATGTTTGTGCAGCTTGAGGAAATGGGTTGTAGTGCTCGTTTAAAAGCAAACACACATGTTCTTGACAACTGAAGGACATTGTTGTAGGAAAACAAGTCTCTGGTTCTTTGTTGGTTATTTTTCAAGCGGAGACTCAAGTCACTCAGGCACATCCTCCAGGGGGGACCAACCAGATCCAGGAAACCTAAAGCATAAAATATTAATTCCCACATGTATGCATGCACACGCATGGGGAAAGGGGCATTAGAATTGGTGCCAACTTAATTTTAAACATGATTACTCTGAAATAAAATGTCCCAGCCATCACCGTAAGTGGCGGATAAAACATAACTGCCATGGAGAGAGCTTTCCCAACTATTTTGTTTTTCCCTGGTTCCTCCGCAGAGGAGATGAAACTGGAAGCCAAATGTAGTAAGATCTGAGGCTGAAAGGGGGGATTATGGTTATCAGACATCTGGAAATGAAACAATGGAAGCCATCAGCTTGCCTTTGATTCTGATTTAAGTTGGAGACCAAAGCGGAAAGAAAGAGATGTGCTCTCTTTGACCTTTGCTTCTGCTTTTGCAAAATATTCCAGTCACTTTTGTAGGGCTGGAAGTTGAAAGGTACCTCCAGGAAACTTTGAAGTACTCACAAAAAACGAACCGGGGTGTGTTGCGGGCTGTGGGGATGAACAGCAAAGATACGATTTCTTGAAAAACCTTTCTGCTCTTTCCTCAGATCAGAGCTCTATTGAGCTGAAAGACTTATGCCTGCAAAGGCCTATATTGGTATTGTTGAGTCCGTTCCTGCGGCTACTTTAGGGTGGGGGTTACCGCAGGGGGGCTGTGATAACAGAGGCATGTTTGCTTTACAGTGTTTTTCTGCTCGTACTTCCCTCAAGTGGAGCGTGCAGCCTATGGGGAATGCCCTGCACAACGGCAGTCGCTTCCATAGCAGTCCAGCTGATGGCGCAACACAGATGCGTCCAATATCCCCCATTAATAAAAACTAGCCAGACATCACAACATGGTGTTGGAGGCAGATGCTGGGCAATCCTTTCCCCATGCATCGCATGGACGGTCGAGCAACTTTCATGCTCTTGGCCAATCGTTGGTGGAATTGGAGGGGATGGGGCAATGTATGAGGGTTTTGTTTTATTTGCACTAATAGTGCACCATTGCACGCTAGTGCTCCTGGAAGTACAAAAGGCCAGGCTGCTCCAGGATCCCGGGGTGAGATTCAGAAGAACCCAAACTCATTCCTCCCACATCTTAGAATCATAGAATGATAGAATAGAAGAGTTGGAAGGGGCCATGAAGGCCATGGGGTCCAGTCCCTGCTACTGCAGGACACCACGTTGCACCATCCCACTCAGAGGGCGTCCAGTTTCTTTTGAGTGCCTCCAGTGTGGGAGAGCCCCCCACCTCTCCAGGCAGCTGGTCCCACTGTCCTATTGCTCTGACAGTGAGGAAGCTCTTCCTGATGTCCAGCCTGAATCTGGGTTGTCACAGTGTGAGCTGATTATTCCGTGTCCTACGCTCTGGCATCAGCAAGAAGAGATCTTGGCCTTCCTCTCTGGGACAGCCGTTGAGAGATATCATGTCCCCTCTCAGTCTTGTCTTCTCTTATTGGTTGCAGGCATGCCTATCATCTCTGGGCTTCTCTCAAGCAACATGATCTCGACACTAGTTAATCTCCCGGTTTCAATTGTGTTGCAGGACACAGAGATCCTGAACACGGCCATCCTCACAGGGAAGACTGTTGCAGTCCCTGTCAAAGTGGTTTCGATCGAAGAGAACAGCGCGGTGATGGACATCTCAGAGTCGGTCGAATGCAAGTCCTCTGCCGAGGAGGTCATCAAAGTAAGTGTCCACTGCCTGTCTCTGCCTGGCTCCAGTTGAGCACCCCTAATATCACAGAATCGCCTTCAGGCCCATGGATGCCAATCCCAAGAATGAATCAGGAGCCAAAGGGTTGTGTGAAGTCATTTATTCATCAGGGCTTTTAGCCTGCCCTCTTAGCTACAAGGCTCCCTGGGCAGGTGTCAAGTAAAAATATACAATCAATATAACCATGTAGTAAAACACTAAAGTCACAATATTAAGATCTAATCAAAGGACAATTCAAAGGCACGCCAGTATCACTCTTAACAGAAGACATGATTACGTAAAAGACAAACGGATGCATTGTAATAAGACGTAAAATATAAACTGCAATTAAAATCAATCTAATGGTTAAAATAGTTGGAAAATAAGAAGGTCTTTGCTTGAGCAGAAAAGAATACAAAGAGGGCATCAGGCAAACCATTCTGGGAAGCTGATTCTAAAGTCAGGGTGCCACTCCCCAAAAGGCCCTTCTTCTTGTAGCCACTCCCCTTCTTTCCCGGAGAGGGCTCTCCTTCAGAAGGGTCCCCGATGATGACCTTAAGGGGCCAGGTAGGTTCATACAGGAAGAGGAGCTCCTTTAGACAAATAAATCCAATAATTTAGATTTCAGATAAAAAGAAGCCCTTCCAGAAAGCAACCTCACGGCCCTAGACAGCATCAAGAGGGCTGGGGGCATTTCAAAGTCCTGGCTCTGGGCTTGGAATGTAGTTTCAGTCTCCGAGCTGGACCGCTGCATGCAGAATGTGCTTCCCATCCTTCTCCTACGCAGCCAGCAGGGAAAGGTTTGTAGCCGGCACACGTCTAACCTGTGTCTTCAAGGCGAGGTTCTTTTCCTCTTGCAAGAATGGCCCTCTAACCATCTCCCCTGAGACCCAGTCTTGGCCTTCTGTACTGATTTCCTTCTCCACACGGTTTTCCTCTGGAAGCTCCAGCTCCTTGTCTGAGGAAGGTTCCTCCAGCAGTGTGTGCATGCTGGGAAACTGGGCCCATGGTCAATCCATGGCATCTACACTCTGCCCCAGGAACCTCTCTGGAATAATGCTGACATCTAGTCCCTCTGTCATTTTCCCCTCAGAAGGAAGCAGCAGTGTCAATGGGGTTTCACATTCCTCATCCAAAATTAAATGGAGTTTGGAAGGAAGTAGAAAATACGGCAACCCTATTTGCCAACACGCCCAGTGGAGTCCCTTGAGTTGGCCTCGCAGCAAAGCCAAGCACATAAAGCATCTAGTTGATCAAGACAGTTGGCAAAACTTCTCCCTGGTGATGTAAGTGATGCAGTTCAGCCTGTAACTGATGCTCCTGCTCTATCCGCCAATGTTACCCCTCTGCCTTCGGCTTCTGCTATTGATGGCACTGTAGCTCCTTTGCGTCTGGATTTACACCCATCTTCATGAGCTATAAAAGTACTAGGCCTCCAAATGATGGCTGTAACCTTTTAAAAGTGGACCAAAATATATTTACAGTGGCACTAAAACATGACTAACGGCTGAATCCTGCTTACTAAGCGAGGTTCTACCAAGACAATTTCTCCATGTCTATTAATAACAGTCACCCTGTCCCTGACTGCAGGACTCCCTCCTCTCCCTGAAAACCTGGGAGGGACCTAGTGGTGCGTCTCTGGTGCCATGGCTGAGAAGGGATTCACACATGCACATGGGTCCAGATGGGTCTAAGAGTCCTTGGAATGACACAGTGAAGCCCTCAAGGAAACTTCTGGGGTTGTCTGAGTTGGACATACTGTGCTTCTGCTAGATGAATCGAGTCATAACCACTGGCACCCCTACGGGTGGCCCTGGCAAGGTGTACCCCATGGTGCACCCCAAGGGAGAGGTCTCTGAAGGAGACTGCCCTATGGCAGAGGGAGGGCAAGCCCATCTTCACCCCCACTTGCCCATTGTGACATTGTCCCGATACAGAGGAGCTTCAGGCCTGTTCTAGGCCATCGAATCCCTTCAAAAAAGGGACACACAAGGACACTGCACTTGTGCTCCACATCTTGGAACTGCCTCTCTCTCTGGCCTTAGCAGCTTGAGTCATTCTTTGAATCCCTTGTTGAAACGCACACTCTTTTGTATATGTGTGCACTGAGTCCACCATTAAAACATGTGCGATGCACATTGCAAGAATCCAGGGAGATCAGCAGATCCGTACCACCTACACTCTTTAGCTGGCCAGAAGAACTGAACTACCTTATTCTTCCTAAAGGAAAACTTGGCTCTTACACTCCTGGCCAGCAGTATGAACTGGACCAAAGGGAGGGAATTGGTGCTGTCCAGTGTACGATTGGCAGAGAGAGAGGGAAAGAGGTTGAGGTGCTGCTGTGATACTTCATATCTTGGCAGCTCCTGCTTCCTTCCCTGCCCCCTCAAGCTCCCCCTAAAGCCCACCTTATTCCAGATCGCTCTGGTGACCTCAGAGATACATCTGGCTATAGTTCTTTCTGAACCAGCTGCAAGTGGGGAAGGGTATCCAAATGCGAAGACCCAAGCCCTGGGTTGGAATGATTTTCTGACCTTGAAGCTGGCCCTCCAAAAAGTCCAATCGTGCACATTTGAGCTATCAATCTGAAACACAAACTAAGTAGAATAAAGAACTGCACCGGGAAATTCTCCGAGAGGCCGTCCCCTCGTGCCACGTCCAGAACAAATTGCCCAGTCCAGAAATAGACGCGCTCTCAGTAGTCAAATTGTTCCCATTTATTTGTATGTCTATTCAAATTAGAGCGAATCAAGCATTCTCTGCCATATCCCTCAGAAGCACTGAACTCTGACAAAAAAGAAAGCTGACAAAGAGGAATATCCTAAGCAGATCAGCAAATAATTGTTGTGCTGTACATTTAAGGAGGTAAGAGCTCCCCAAAGCTGGCTTTTTAATAGTGCTGCATCTGAAGAGCTAACTAGGGAGGAGAGACGGGGGGGAAAAATCCTTCAGTGAAATAGTTTGTAAAAGGCATATTCAGCTCTTTCTCGAATGCTGCCAATCTATAAAGACAGATCATTTTGAAGGGTTTCGTGGCACCGGAGTGTTGCGTGCTTGCGAAATGCAAATACTCTCATGTTTTCAGGTTGCAAGATGAATTGACTTTCCTAGTAGATGAATCCGGCCGAACAGAACTGATTATTTGGTGGGAGTCAATTTGAATTGGTGAGGAGTTATTAAGAAACTGCTTTGTTTCCAAAGAAAGAAACTGCAGCTTCATAGCATTCAACCAGTCTTTCCCCCGCAGGGTTTACATGAGAGCTTCTGGAATGCTGGTCCTTTGTCCATGCAGGGGGAGGCTAGTGGGAACTGAATCAGAAATTGGAGGGCACCCAAGCTGGGAAAGGCTGTATAGAGCCAATAAAGGATGTGATCCTATGCATTGCTAGATTTTGGGGCAGGGGGAGTCCTACAACTCCTAGATTGCTCAGCCATTCATGCTGTAAATTGTAGGATTTCTTTTTTCCCTAAATGTTCATGGGATTACTCCCAAAGTCAACTTACTGGGACCACTCAGAGATAAAGAGTAGTGAGCGTCAGCTATTGGGCAGTATAAAACTGGAATGAATGAATGAATGCACAACTGGTAGAGTTGCAGATGTACACCTATGGCCATCCTAAAATCTTTTGGCCTATGGGAAGGACTTTTGCCCCTGGACTAACTCAAAGAATTTAGTTTGCATGTGTATACACCAGAATGCAGGAGCCTTTCTACAACCTTATTACCAAACTGCAGGCTTTAAGTGTGTGATTTCTCTGCTACATTGGGAAGATACACAACATTATAAAAAAAAGAAGGTGTTGGGTGTTACAGGATGACACCCAAATCTATACACCCTGCTTTCAATCCTGTTTCTTTTTCTCCTGCTCTTTTCTGCCTAGTCCGCCAATGTTTGAGGCTGAGTTCTTTAAGGATGATCGTTTGATAGGATTTAAAACTGTACATTCCATTTTTACTGCATGTTATGGTAGATAATAAAAGCAAGAAACTGGCCAAGAAAGAACAGGCTTCTGATAGTCCCACTGGAAGGGGGAAAACCCTTAAACTCCAAATAGCGGGCCTGATTTAGGGCTCAAAGTTTTATGTGGATCCAATAATATTTTACATGGTGTTGGGCTATTTTTGTCTGCAAATTCTTAGACGGCATCAGAAATGTAATAGGAAAAGAACCCTGTGGAATCAGACCAGAGACCAACCTAGTGCAGCGTTTGGTTCACACAGCAGCCAATAAGCTACATGTGGGAAACCCCACAGATCGTGATGGATGTAAGATAAATAGCATCCTCCTGCCCGCGTACCCCAGAGCTGTCCCACAGAAACTCCAGGAGTGCCATGTGTTCAGGGACAGAGATCCCAGGCTGAGACGGCATTCTTGTAGTTGTCAGATGTGAGGGTTATCAAATGCAGCAGTGTGCCCTAGTAGTTAGAAAGTTGGACGGGAACTGCAGAGACCTGGGTTTTAAGCCCCGCTCAGCTACGATGCTCAGTGGGTAACCTTGCTCTGTTTACTGGCATCTACTTACTGTCACTTGGCCTAACCTACTTTTGGGCTGATGAGGAGGCAAACACTATTATAATTAATATTAATAATTATTAACAATGACTGTTGATGCTAATTGATTACTTAATTAGTAACAGTTGATTAATAACTACAATGATTAACTATTGTGACATTATATTTACACCCCACTTGTTCTCCTCCTCCACTCTGCTTTATCTTCATGACAACCCTGTGAGGTAGTTTAGATCGAGAGTCTGTGACTGGCCCAAAGTCACCTGATGAGCTTTCTCAGGAGTGAAAACCAGAATCCAGGCCTGCACACCACCACACCACACCACACCACACTGGCTCTCAATGTGGGAGTTGCATGGCTTTTTCTGCCTAAGCTTGCAAAGCATCGTTCCCTTTAGGGTGCAGTCCAATGAGGATGTACCTAAGCCTCTGAGCTCAGGGGATTGTGGGCATCCCAAGCAGAGCCGAAGAAGTACAGAGGCGGAGTATTCTGCATGACTTTTCCATGTGGATCCCAAGTTGGAAGGAGATCTGAGTGTGGATCTCAAGGTCCATGGTCAGAACAGTGTTCCAACCTCAGAACTGGGAATCCAGCGCATCCCAGGGCCATCTAGAAGCATAGGATAGCTTTGCAATTGGCTTTGAGAAGAAATGATTGTGTAGTTGCTTTAGGAATGAAAACAAATTCCCATGTTCAGAAATAACTTTCTTCCAAGACTCGGTCCATTAACTGCATTTGCTCTTTGCAAACTTCCCATGGAGGGTCCAGGGACTTGTGATGTGCTGACTCCATTAAGGCTTAAAAGCAAGCCTGTGAAAATAGGATTTAGGAATGTGTGTTGATCCACAGAAAAGAGCGAGTGGCCTGCTGGGTCGCCAGCATTTTCACTAGCGGACACGCTCTGAAGAGCCGTTGCACAAGAGCCACCCAAAGCTCACACAGGCAGCTTGTGCAGAGGGAGCTGAATCTTATCCAGCACAGCCTATTCTTGTCCTGACCTCCATGTCCTTGGATCTCAGAGTAAATGATGGAAGGGCTGCATGAGGCTCAGGCTTCTTCCTTGAGGGGAAGAACCGTCACTATCATATTCACGCACACCCTGGCTGTAGGGCGCAGCCCTGCCACCATCCCTGATCCAGAGGAAGGGTCTCCAGTAGTACTTGCATCTCCCCAGTCTTGCTAATCAAAGACCTTAAAATCTACATGAGGGCTTTTTAACAACACAGCCAGTTCTTTTGGTAAAATGGGGCCAATTGTTTTGTTTTGTTGCAAAGTCATGCCTGACCCATCACGACCCCATGGACAACATTCCTCCAGGCTCTCCTGTCCTCCACCATCCCTCTGAGTTCACCCAAGCCCACACAACAGTCCCAGTGATGCCATCCAGCCAGCTCATCCTCTGCCATCCCCTTCTCCTTTTGCCGTCCCAGCATCAGGGTCTTCTCCAATGAGTCCTTCCTTCTCATTAGGTGGCCAAAGTATTTGAGTTTCATCTTCAGTATCTGGTCTTCTAAAGAGCAGTCAGGATTGATTTCCTTTAAGATTGACTGGTCTGATCTCTTTGAAGGGGCCAATCATACTACATGCTTACTCAGGCTCCAGTTGGCCTTTGCTCCTTACTGAGACAACATCTTCCTATAGAAAAAGACTAACTGCATCAGTGAGCTTTCACCTGGAATTTGCCACAGCGACGCTGTGTTTTGTTTTCACATTTTGTATTGTTAAACCATCCTGAGGCTTCAGTAATGGGATGGTCTAGAAAAGTTTTTAAAAAATAAAATAAATAAATACCTTGGCTGGATTTCCTATTCTGGCCAGATTTTACATGGCTTGACTCAACTCTGTCAGGTCTTACTGGCTTCCCTCTCAAGTCACAAAATAGGACTATTTTTTTTGCACACATACTGCAGGAAAACCGCAACCAATTAAAAACTCTACCTGCCTCTGAGCTTCGATGCTGGCTATGTGTACCGATAGAAAACACGACAGCAGCTGCCATAAAATCTGCTTTGGAAGTACTGTGGGCTTAATACCCTTCCTCCAACACACATACCCTATTACATTTATTTGATCTATTCCCTGTGATCACAGCTGAACGCTGGGAAGGCGATAGATGTTAAATTTGAAATCTGGTTCTGGCAGCTATATTTTATTACTCATATCTCTGCTAGCAGGGAGTCTTCATGAACTGACTAAGTTAACGGACCAGGCAGGATATCCCCTTGTTCCCATAAAGGGAAATGTCTTATTGCATTCTTAAGGCTTGAGGCTTTATAGATTTTAGGCTGTTTGATTAAGTGCATGGCTCAGGAGATGTTGTGCTGTCCCGTGTAAATGAGGCTGATCCATGTTGCACATGGACTTCTGCAACCTTTATGGTCTTATGTCTCAGAGGCACACTGCTAGAGACAAACCCTTGCATGGGTGTTGGGTAAGGATAAAAAGAAGTGGCCAATGATCAGTACCTCCCACCAGCTGGATGCAACACTAAGGCCTGATGTGCAAAGGACTCTGGGGCTTAGGAGGAACCCCATAGGGCAGTCTTCACCATCATCCTATCCACTTGTCTTAAACTCCTATCAACCTCTGCTAGTATGGCCAGTGGTCAAAAGTTCTGGGACTTGATGTCTGGGAGTTGATGTCTGTATCTGTAGGGTAGCCTACAGCCTACATTGCCACCGCCCTGGGCTGCTGTGATAAAGTCCTCTTATGTTGCCAAGTCATAGCTGGCGTTGGCGTTCCCAGAGGTCCCAGGAGTGCCTTGCAGCCACTGCCCCCAGTAGGCTGGGTAAGCTTCCAGGGCTGGGTTAAGGCAAAGAAAGAGCTGGTGCCCCTTCTGTACTGCAGACAGTAGCAGCCAGCGCCTCCTCTGTGAAGTTCTCTAATCCCCTTTTGCAACTGGCCAGGCTGGTGGTCCTCTCTCCAACCTGCGACAGCAAATTCTGCTGTGTGAAAGCTCAGCCGCTTCTGCCCGGGGTAGAATGCACTTTCTCTTCTGTAGGGAAGGCAAAGCATTAAGGGGGAAAGAATCCGCGCTGGATCCGGTCCAGTGATTGCCCCAGTATTTGACTGTAGCTGTCAGGGGACTCAAGCAGAGTCTACCTGGTCCACTTTGGTGGCTGAACCTGAGAATGTCAGCACGCAAAGGAGGTGCCCTTACCACTGAGCTTGGGCCCCTCTCCTGTTTGGGGGTGAGTGTCCCTGGTTTGGGGCTACCCTACACCCCTGATGCTTAAAAGGATCTTGCGATTCCCACTGTCCTACTTTCCGGGGGGGGGGGGCAAGATTAGACTTTTTCTGGCAGTTTGCACCACTCGTTTTGACAAAGTGGGGTTATCGCCAGTCAAACTTGTTTGTCACAAAAGGTGCCATGAATCAAATGGGAGGAAAGAAAAAAACAGGAAAGGAAATAGGAGAACGAAGAAAACAACTCTGCAATTTTGCTTAGGTCTGTTATTTTCGTCGTTACTTTATTCCACCCACCCCATGCCTGATGCTTCCTTGAAAGTTAGAAGTAGCAGGGAAAAGTCGCTGCAGCACAACTTTGATAATCAAAGAAAGTGCTGAGAGCGCGTCAGATCACACTGCTTCAAATGCAGAATCGCTATGCCTGTCCACCTGCTGCACGGAGGCAGGGATTTGCATAAAGGTGATTTTAAATGTGGAAAAACCCTCTCTCCCCCCTCTCACCTTTCAGGTGGCAAAGATGGAAAGGAGGCATTTGAAAGCCCCAAGCATTCTACAAAATTGCGGGGGAAGGAAGAACTTGGAGTTAGAGAGAAAGAGGCCACTTCAGAGCAAAGGTGCTTAGGGAGCAGTATTTGAGAAGGAGTCTTAAAACGGACAGAAGGGAAGTATCTTCCCTTTTTTACAAGCCTGTGGTAGCTTCTAGTGGTGCACCCTTGACTTTGTTCCCTTTGCTGTTGCTGCAAGCCGGTCCGTTCCCTCTGATCGCAGAAACATCAGCAAGTTGGAAAAGCAGATTGGTACTTTACATAACGTAGGAGCTAGAACAGGGGCAAAGAAAGCTTTCCTGAGGTGAAATATGGCCCTTTTCTTAAAACAGCTTCCAACTTGGATCTGTTTCACACCGTAAAGGGCTTTGTACATATTTTTCCCGAATGTGCACATCAGTTGTGCACAGCTTTGTGGTATGTGCGTGCCTTTTCCATTGATTCGCAGGTACTCATGAGCATTTCCTTAAGGGATGCATTTTCCATGCGTGTTTTCAAACGAGCAGTGTGACATGGTGCCATGTTTTCTCTCAGGAGCCTGACATGTACAAAGTCCATGTTGTTCATGTTGTTGGGTATGAGAGCTCATTTTTTAAGTATTTTTGAGCCCCTGTAATGATAAGAAAAAGAATGTTGAATGCATTTATTTCTGCAGCCTGGGGATTCTCACTGACACCTGCCTGACTCCAAGCCCTGCTCGCCGCTAGTGGGTCGTTCTGATGCCCGAGAACATTTGTGACCATTGCAATTTATTGAGGGGGCTCTGTCAGCTACAGAATGATAATAAACACTGCAACTGAAGAAAGTAAATGTTCCTATAGAGTAGTGACAAGTGGACTTATGCCAAATGAATTTTCAGAAAGTGACTGAGGTTTTCATGTGATCTTGGCCCAGGGTTCCCCTTTCTTTCTATATCGTATTCTGCACACATGAATTTTGGGAATGGGCAGTACCAAAGTACATTCTTGGGAATGGCACCATGGTTATGCATTGGCCCATTGATTCTCCTGTTCTGTGATTGCATGATTCTATTCTGTGATTGCTCCCACATGGCCTTTCTGTGTAATGTTTACACAAGTTGTGGGGAATCCGGATGGGAGAAAGTAGATTCACCCATGGCCTTTCTGGGGGATTCCATGGGCAGCTGGTTGGCCATTGTGTGGAGGGAATAGTAGACTAGATAGGACTTTGGTCGATTCGGCATGTGTGCTGACAGCATTGGTACCCCAATAGGTTCCTACTTCCCATCAGCCTTAGTAACTCCGGCCTCCAGAATCCATTTGGTTTGTTTATTTATTTATTTAAAAAAGGGGGATTCCAGTGCAAAGTACATAGAGGGATATGAGTGGGGGACCCAGCAGTTGGGTGGCAGTGATGGTCCTATGACACGGGTGGCGAACGTGCGACAGAGCAGAGCCCCCTCTGCCAGCACATGAGCCAAGGTGCCCCAGCATCGCCCCAGCAGCCGAGCATCGGATAACAGCACACAAAGGGGCCATGCGCATGCTCGGAAAGGAGTAGCAGCACCAGGGGATGATGTCACAAGCCGCGACACATTAGACACGACTTGTCTGAGCTTTTGCATGGCAGGTCAGTGCACTGCCAAGTGTGTGTGTGTATTTGCTTGGCCTGGGTGTTTTCAGGTTTTATTGCAGTGTTGGCACTTTGTGATAAATAAGTGGCTTTTGGCTTATAGTTTGGGAACTCAGTCTCTAAAAGGTTCACTATCACTCGGTTACAGTTAAAAAAGCTAGGTGTCCTGGCAGGATTTTGATGGTTGGAATGTGCTTAGAATGGGCAGAGATGATGAGCTGTGCAGAAAAAGCTACTCCAGGAGGGCTTTTTCAAAATCACCCTCTTTTGAATGCAACTTTCACCCTCTATTAGAGTTAGGGCTGTGTATCATGGCAGTTCTAGGGCAGTGGTCAAGTACCTACGGCACAGGTGCCACAGCTAGCATGCAGTGCGCTCTCTTTTGGTATGTGAACCGCGTGCCCTCAGCATCGCCCCAGCAACTGAGCATCGGTGAACAGCGCTCATTGGGCCCATGCGCTTGCTCGGAAAGAGTAGCGGCGCCAAGCGATGATGTCCTGTGCTGCACTCCTGAGCTGCGACTCCTCCCGGCTTTTACGTGGCCAGTCAGTGATCTGCCAGGGTTGTATACATGTTTGCTTGAGTGGGTGTGAATCTTTTTGCCTAAACTAAAACCTCAGTTTTCAGGTTTTATTGCAGTGTTGGCACTTTGTGATAAGTGTCTTTTTGGTTGCAGTTTTGGCGCTTGGTCTCTTAAAGCTTTGCCATCACTGCCCTATTGTCTTCAGCCATGGTAGGCCACCTGGGGCTTGTGGGCACCCATGTATTCCCCAGATACCTTCCTTGGATCCCACCAAGCCATCCTACTCCTCCCATTGTTTCAAAATATACTTTCTTTCTTGTGCAAACTGGGAGCCTTCTGTGACCACATTCTAAATTCCCCATGAATGCCACCAGGCAGACTACATGTTCTGTGTGATGAGCCATAGAAGCCATTTTGTGATCGTGCCTATGACAGTCCCTCAAATTTCTAGAGGTGTCCATTCTTTCAAAGGTAATTTCTCAGTAGCACATGACCCAGTCTACTCATTTCTAAAGAACTGGCCCCAACCCAATCATGAGACCTAGAAACATGGGCATCCATTTTCATTTCAGTGCAATAGTAAAGTTTCAAATGACAATTCCACGTTACTGTACTTGATCGGTGAAGGAAGTAGTAGTCATGTCATCCCAGTTATTTCATTTTGTTTTTAAAAAGAGCTGGCTTCCAGTAAGGGGAAAAGTACCTTTCCAATTTCTTAAAAAGTAAGAGGAGGAATCGTTTTCTGAGATTATCGGTTTCTTGGGCATCATGATGGGACTTGAAGCTGCCCATCCAGCCTTCCTGGTAATGTCTGCTAGTACTGCCCTTGCAAACTATTTTATGCAAGATTAACGTATTGCAAGATTTCCCCAGACATTTATGACACCTTTAGGAATCGCTATGACAACGACTTTATCTCACCGAGCCACTTCATCCTATCCACATCTTTCTTAATGATTTATATCTTTGGGAGAGGATCACTTCTCCTCCTCCCCTCTTTTTTAAAAAATTCCCTCCTACTTGTACTCGGCCTGGTAATAAATGAGAAAACTCAATGGTCTGTAAATTACAACATTGATTAAAGGAGTGATTACTGATATAACTCTTAAATTGACTATGCTAATGCATGCTTGTATTTCAGGACAGTATTTACATGCTAATGATAAATCCACTGCAGCGTTGGTAGGGGGTGGGAGGAGGAGGGGCAGGGGGTGGGAATGGAGAGGCTCGATAGCCTTACATGAATTGTAAATGCTTATAAACAGATAATGGCTTATAGTGGAGGAGACTATTTTCCCTTGCTTTTCCCTTCTCTGAATCTCCCTGTTGTGGCGATTTAGAATATCTGAAAAGCCAGAATGGGGAAGGCATAATGAGATTGTGCAAAACAAGAGAGACCCACAACAGAATATTGCAATGTATGGGATGTTGCAATCTTCGGGATGCTAGCCACTCTATTTTACTTACACACACACACACACACACACACACACACACACACACACCATTTGTAGCCATCATTTGGTGCCCAGTGAGCATGCTCAGTCCTCAATGGATTTTGGGATAGCCTCCATTTAGGACGGCTGTTTCTAAACAAAGGGAGTCTTTTTTTCCCTACCGTTGATCCATAGTTTTGGATCTGTGATGGGCATTCAAACTTGCAAGTTGTTACCATCCTGTACCTAGGTTCTTCTCACCCAGAAATTTCTCTGTCTTCTCTTTCCTTCCAGGTTTCTGACCGGTGTGACTACGTCTTTGTCAATGGCAAGGAGATCAAAGGCAAGGTGAATGCACTTGTGAATTTCACCTACCAGTACCTGAGCGCTCCTCTGCAGGTCACCGTTTGGGTCCCACGCCTCCCTCTCCAGATTGATGTGTCCGACACGGAGCTGAGCCAAATAAAGGGATGGAGAGTTCCTGTGGTTTCAAACAAGAGGTGAGTCTTGTTGCTTCGGGTGACAAAAGTTCTCACAGGCTGGCTGTACCTGAGAGGGATGGTGCAGGCTTTTTCCTACTCTCTTCACAGCCTCAGGGATGCTTCTTCATCAAATGCACTCTCACACAGCTTACCTTTCCTGCTCTTCTCCCTCCCCACTCCTCGGAAAGATCAGTGCATGGGAGATCAGCAGGGATGGGCAAAGGAGCACTAGGAATCTCCAAAAAATCACTTGCCACTCATCTCAGCCCTGAGTCCTATCTGGATAAGCACTCGCTCTTTGAGAAGGGCAAGACTGGGCAAATGGAGCAGCGATCACATGTGAAGTTTGCCTGGATGTGAACACATGTTCTCCTCAGCACCCCTGTCTTCCTGAGTCTCAGGTGGGACTGATTCAGTGTGCAGGGGAAAAACAATTGGGCACCTTAGGAAGATTGCTCCAAGAGAACTGGAGAAGTTGCTCAGATGTGTTGGCCCTGGAACTCTAATGGCATGTGGGCCTCTTCGCCAAGAAAACAGAGAGCATCGCTTGCACACTGATGTGTCCCCATCCATGCAGCATTTCCTTTGTGGAGGACACATCCTCACACATCGGGCTTTGTAGAGTACTGACCTGGTACCACGTTGTCAGGAAGGAGGATGACGATAAATGGTTGTCTTGCAGACCTACGCGTGACAGTGAGGATGAGGATGAAGATGAGCGGAAGGGAAGAGGCTGCACCCTGCAGTACCAGCATGCCATGGTGCGCGTCCTCACGCAGTTTGTGGCTGAGGACAGCAGCCCGTGGGGGCAGCTCACCTATCTGCTGGGTTCCGACTGGCAGTTTGATGTCACAGATTTGGTGACAGACTTCATGAAGCTTGCAGAGCCTCACGTGGCCCGGCTGCAGGGAGGGAAGGTTCTCATTGGACAGGAAGTCGGCATGACAATGGTCCAGGTCAGTCCCCGACATGAGGTCAGCGTTTCAGCTGTGCTGGTTTATTTGATGTGGTAACTCGAAGGATTGCTTGGTGTCCAGGCAGGGCAAGAGTCTTCTGAAGGCCGTGATGGTTCCATGGCACATACACATGCGCAGAGGGGCTGGCCAACCAGAAGGCCTAGTGAGAAAGTTGCCTCAGGTGGCAGATGCTAGGGGGTGGCAGCAGGGAGTTGGAGGAGCAAGGGCGTACCCAGCAGCCTGCTCTGCATCCCCCAAGCTAACCTGCTGCATCGGGATACAATGGGAGAGTCCATTCCATTGTCAGTGTTGAAGAAACACTGCAACCAGCTTTTGTACATAGAATAGGAGGGGGCACCTGCTTGGTCTTTGCCCCAGGTGGCAAATCTCTTGGGCTTCCATTCTTTCCTTGTCCAAAAAACAAGGCAGAAACTTCCTTGGTGCTCAGAATTATTTTGGATTGTGGGCAAATTCAGAGAATAGGCACGCTGACTGTCCCACCTTGCTCACCACCCAAAAGTGCCCATTTGGTTTCAAGGAATCCCACTGAGCACTTCCCACCAGGCTTGCAAGCTTTCTTAATGCTCTTGTCCCTTCAGTCACTGGAGAGCCTTTCTTAATCAATCAGGGCCTGATCAGTGAATGGTAGCAAGGGAAGGCTTCCATTGGTCTCTGAATTGTCTCTGCCTGCAGTTGCAGAATTATGCACCACTGAATCAGAGACATATTAGGACTCTGAGTGATTGATGTGTGAAGATATGCACAGAAGGCCCCTAGTGCTCTTCGCATGCTTTTCCAGTCAAGCTATGTCCTGTTCCAATAACATGTTCCTAAGTCAAGATCTCCGAGGAACAGACAACTCCTCTGTCAGCGGGGCTTCTCACCTACCCTAGCTTTCATTTTGAGCTTCATTACAGTCATCCATCCCCATAATAGGTTCAGCACCATGGATGGGTCCCATAAAGCTCAAAATGTGGGCTGTTATGGATAAGGAACCTCACTGGTACAGGAAGGCCCAGCTACCTCTAATAGGACAGCAGAAAATATCATAGCAGATGCTAGCAATACAAACTACAGCCTGGACTGTATTAAGGGTGTGAAAATACCAGATCATAGGAAATATAGCAGAGCGAGGAGAACTGCTGCTCTTTTAACCTTTTCCTCATGGCGTCCCCCAAAGGTGCTGTCTCCACTGTCCGACTCCATCTTGGCAGAGAAGACCGTGACAGTGTTGGATGACAAGGTGACCATCATGGACATGGGTGTGCAGCTGGTTGCTGGGCTGTCACTCTTCCTTCAGCCCAGTGCAGCGAGTAACCGGGCTGTTCTGGCGACGGTTGTTGCTCAGGAGTTGCTGTATACCCCCAAACAGGTATAGTAAGTGGAACCCCATTGTGTGTCCTCATCTGTCTTCTGCTCGCATGTGAAATGATTCCACAACTAGGCAGAAAAGCCGCATGATTCCGCTTCTTGAGGAGCTTGGGTTTACATTGTGGATGTTTCACTTCCGACATGGTGGATTTCAGAAGCTGGGGAAGTTGATGCGCTGGAGATTCCTTGATCTCACTGAGCTTCTGTACAACAGCTGTCCCACTCCATGACTAGTCAAACCACACGGAATAGTAAGGCTTGCAGATCCCTGCTTAATTCACACAGGTTACAGAATTCAGACAATATGAAGTTTCAGATGTCTGATGGAGACAGAACTGGGGCTCATCTCACCTGGGGCCCCTGAGCTTTTCTTACTGGAGATCCTCAGGATTAATCCCTTGGACCTTCTGTGTCTCATGCAGGTGCTCTCTCTCTCTCTTACACACACACAATCAAGTTGCACCATCATCACAATGGGAGGAGGAGGAGAGTGGCCAGCTGCAGCCCCCTCTGCCCTTGTCTGCAGGGAATAGAAAGACTTGGTATGGAAGGGGTCATGGAGAAGGCCCTGGCAGCCCAGGTGTGAACCCAAAAGGAGGTGAATCAGGGGAAACCAAGCCTTGTGTTAGGCCCAGGGTGAAGAAGCTCAGGCATGCAAGCCTACTCAGGTTCTCCCAGTCCAGCCCCTTGGGGGCTCTGCAGGGGGCTGTATCCCTTCCCTGAGTCCCTGCACCTTTCCCTGATTGCCAGTCATTCGGCAATCAGCTTTTTGCAGTCTCTCCTCACTCTGAAAGGACAAAGTGCTTCTGCTTTCGGAGAAGAAGGGAGGAAAAGGCCGCTCACGACAGACCCTGGGGCTTGGATCCTGGCAGCAGGAGCCCTAAATGCAAATACACCTGGCCTTCTTTGGCCTTCCTCGCTGTGCTCTCTTGCCCTTGGCCCCAGTCCCAATCAGAAGGTTCACGCCGAGAGCATCTATGGAATTGCATTCAGCTCTGTCTTTCAATCTTCCCCCTTTTCCCATCATTAGCCATCTTGAGTGAAGGGAAACGCATGGAGGGAGTGAGAGGGAGAGAACAGAGGAAGTGCAGCCATTTCTTCCAGCTGGAAGGGCAAAGCGATTCACCTCCATTGTTCTGCTCTTCTGAGAACAGGCTGACAGAGGCAGGCGTGCCGTTGGGCTCATTAGGAACCAATGTGCTGATCCTCCTTAATTCATGGGGCAAGGAGGCCGAGTCAGCCAGGGAAAGCTTCCGAGAAGCAAGACTGAAGTTGTAGCTTGTGGCACACAAGTTGCAGTGTCAAGGCGAGTCAGGGAAGAAGCTGGGGAAGGCCAATGAGAGTAGACCCCCTTTAAGGCAGCGGAGGACAAATTGAAGCTGTTGAGCCAAAGGTGGCCCTCAGCCAAATGTCCAACCCTCCACCTGACCTCAAAAGCCTTATGTAGGCAGGCAGCTCCGACTTCTGGCCAAACTTCTTGGTCCCTTGTTGGACAGTCAGCAAGGCAGTAAGGAACAGGGTCAGGGCGAGAGACAAGCGGCCCACGCACTTTGGACTCTCTTCCTGGACAATGGGCCCTGGCAGGAGAGCCATCAGGGAGCTCAGCATATCTCAGAAAAGGTCACGTGCCTCCATTTAAAGTCTTCCCACTGTTTTTCATAACATCAAGAACACCATGTGAGGAAATGAGTGTTTAGTTCTGCCATCCTAGAAGGGACTGAAGTAGCAAATTTCATCAGTTGACCTCCTGCATCATACTGTTTTGCTAATGGGGACTTCTAACAGCGTGCAAGAAAGAATATTACAACAAGACAATTAAATCAAGGCCATTCATATATTGTTATCAAGGAGAAGGCAATAGAATAGTCTTGTTTTCCCCTCCTTGCTAGATGTGCAATCTAATAGCTTTCATGATTATCATCCACGCTAATGTTTGTGAAGCTTGCAAAGAAAACTCTCATCTATTCTGGCGGTTATTATGATTTTTTTTAACATATTCTAGTTTTAAATTGAGTTTCATTTCCAAACTATTGTTATCTGGATCACAGAGCATATCAAAAATCTGAATAAGGAAATGAAAATTGATCTGTTAATAACCTGATGCCTCAGCTGAAATGCACGATCAGGAGGATCCAATCACACATTTTGCAAGGAAATGATGGTACAGGAGAAAGTGTCATACAGTTTTCACAGGGCTGCCCTGTATGGTTTCCATTTGGGTGTTATGTCCCCATTAGACACAATCCCTCACTTTTCATTAAAAAAATGTGTTTGGTGTAAGAGTTGGGCTGGGTTGGGCCCAATATCCCTCCATGTTGGTTTTCTCTGCCAAGGGCAGATTTGAAATGATGGCGACTACATGCAAACACTTGTGGGCAGACAAGCTATGGGTCAATATTTATTTATTAGATTTGTATCCCACCCTTTTCTTTTTTAAAGAACTCAGAGCGGCTTACGTTGTTCTCCTCCTGCTGCTCTCCGTCTTATCCCCACAACCACCACCCTGTGAGGTAGGTCGGTCTGAGAGCCTGTGACTGGGCCAAAGTCACCCAGTGGGCTCCGTGGCCGAGCGGGGACTCAAACCCAGGTTGCCTGAGTCCCAGACCTGCACTCCCGACCACTGTACCACTCTGGCTTTTGTGTGAGGACATCAGTATCTACACCCCCATAGAGAAGGAAGATTACGATGGAAGGAAGGAGTTGCACATTTCTCACCTGGAATAAATAGGTCCAAGAAAGAGACAACAGGCTAGCTTCCCCTCCCCCCCCCCACCCTTGTTAGCGGTAGCTAACAAATTAGGCAAGTCTTCCACCAGCAGAGTGGACTCCTTCTGAACCCAGAACCTGCCCTCACCATTAACGATTTCCCTTTTGATTTTAGGAAGCAGTGGTCAGCTCCTGGATTCAGTTCAGCGATGGCTCTGTGACGCCACTGGATATTTATGACCCCAAAGACTTTTCCCTCTCTGCTTCATCACTTGATGAATCGGTCATTTCAGCCCATCAAAGCCCGGCCGCTGCATGGCCTGTGGTTGCAGCAGAAGGTGAAGGGCAGGGTGCATTAGTTAAAGTGGACATGATGATCTCTGAAGCTTGCCAGAAGTCCAAAAGGAAAAGTGTCCTGGCGGTGTGTAACGGTAGCATCAAGGTGAAGTTTGGCCAGAATGATGCCAACACCCACAGTGTGGGTGACTATGATGCCGATGAGATCGAAAACCATGCGAGCGACCGGAGGCAGAAGGTGCTGGACCAGGAGCGGTACGGCCAAGATGGACGATACTATGGGAGTTCTGCTGAGCGAGAGGAAGGCACTGCCCGGAAAGCTGGTACCACGGTCAAGTCTACGATTAGAGGTAAAATCTTGAAAAGCAGCCGGGATGGAGAAAAGCTGTCCGATGATGGGCAGCTCCAGAACATCCCGATAGACTTCACCAACTTCCCAGCTCAAATTGACCTTCCCAAAAGCCATGGGGGCCTGGAGGAAAATGACCTGGTGCAGGCGCCCAGGGGCCTCAGTGACCTGGAGATCGGCATGTATGCCCTGCTTGGAGTCTTCTGCCTCGCCATTCTAGTCTTCCTGATCAACTGTGCCACTTTCACCTTGAAATATCGGCACAAGCAAGTGCCGGTGGAGGGACAGGGCTCCATGAGCCACTCGCATGACTGGGTCTGGCTTGGGAATGAAACCGAGCTGATGGAGAACCAGGTGGATCTCTCACCCCGGCAGGATGAACGCACAACCAACGTTGACCGAGGGATGGGTTTGGAGGAGAGCAACCAACTCCTCAATGGCAGCACGCCGAAAAGCATTCAGAGACAAATCCACCGCTTGGCTGACTCAGGGAGCAAACCGGGGCGAGAGGCAAAGCTGGAGTCTTCTTTGCATTCCCCCACCTCCAAGCGAAAACGCGTCAAGTTCACCACTTTCACCACCATTCCTCCTGATGATGGTTGCCCCACCGTCAACTCCCTCTTGAATTGCAACGAAGATGACATTAAATGGGTGTGTCAAGATATGGACTTGGGGGAAACGACAGAGATCAGAAAATACATGGAGAAGCTCAAAGACAAAGTGTAGCTCCAGATCTAGGTTTTTATGGGTTAGCAACTACACCTTGATGCCTTCAGTTGTCTTGGGACATGCAGAAGAAAGTTGGGTGGAGGGTGGATGAGTGTGTGTTGGGAGGGGAGTGAACAGACTCAGCAATGAGGCAGATTTTTACGATCAGGGAGAGGTCTTGGCAAAAGCTGTCCATGGTAGGCTATTCTTCCTTTTTCCCACTTCCGATGTGTCCAAATGAGAAGTCCAAAGGAGTGGCTTGCCTAATGTGATGAACTGGAGATTTTTTGAAGTTATGATTAGGGTGACAAAGACAATTAAACAGAAGGTACCAAAAGTATTCTTTTCTTTTTTTTAAGGAAAAATAAAATAAAAAGATAGACCATTTCTTTATATTTCTAATAAAGCTAGCAAAATGTGAAGGTGAGGCTTACAAGGAGACTCTTGATAAAGCAGGGATCAGTCATTTTCTGGTCCTGCAAATGGAGAGAGGGGATATGGTGTCTAGCAGAGAGGAGAGGAGAGCTGGCGTTAATTTTTCCTCTGTCTCTCTGTCTCTCTGTCTGTCTCTCTGTCTCTCTCTCTCAATTGTGCCATGCACTGAATGCAGAACTTCCCCGCTCAACTCTTGGTTCCACATCAACTCTGCCTTTCAGATCTTTCTTTCAGAGTAACCAGTTTGGCAGGGTGGAGTTGAAAAGGAGTTGTCAACATATTCAGCATATCCAAATTGAAGAGTTTCTCTGCAGCAGAGGTGGGCAGACTTCCAACTTGCAGGATCAACTTTTTTCTTCTCTTACTAGGACGGCCAGGACCCTCCAATCCAGAACCTGCTGTGAAAAAGAGTTCTGAGCCCAGGAATGTGTTTTAGGACCAGAACCTAACAGAGTTCCACAGTCCTCCTACACAAAAATCCATTCCCAGTTACATCAATTTCACTTTTTTCCGTAAATTCATATACAGGAGACTCATTTGGCAGAAGTCAGAGATTTTTGCCATTCTACTGAAAATTACCCAAAAGTCTATCAGTAGAGCCAGCTCTTCCTTCTGCCCACTCCTGCTTACGGACCAAAAGTAATATCCCTTCCCCTTCCCCCCCAAAAATTGTGTACATAAAGAGAAAATCATACTATTGGAAAAACTCAGAGGACTAGCATTTGAACAAGGAGCTTCGACACTTTGAAATACACAAATTTCATCAAGATCACAGATGGCCTGGGATTGATGGGCACTGGCGTCTAGAAGATCTGGAGGCCGTCCACAATGGGGAAAGATGTAAAGTTGACAACAGGAAGGAAGGATGGACAGTCCCAGGTCTGTCTGCAACTTTGGCCCATATCTACACATCCTTTCTCCACTCCCCCTGCTTCCCAGTCACTTCTGGTCTCTCGGAAGAATAACACCTTAGGTTCAGCAAAATGGGGCTCAGGCCCTCCTGCTTCACCAGACCTTGTCCTGTCCCCTTTTTCTGCAGACAAAAACGAGCCAACTCCTTGTTTGGAGAGGAAGGTGTCAAGCTGCCATTAGAAGGCAGAATCAGTATCAATCCCTGTCTAGTGGCATTCAGTTCATGGTATCTAAACTACCTTTTGCTTGGGGTTCATCCCACTTGTCATGCTGTCATCAAGAGAACTGCTGTAATGCCCACCATAGGCCATGCTGTCTGGGCATGATGGGAGTTGTATTTCAACATCTGGAAGCCTAGGTTTGGGAAGGGCTGCACCGTCCCGTAGGACTGAAAGGTAGCCATTAATTTATGGGAGAGGAAAGGAAGGGGGTGCACCACTTGAGCTGAATGAGACCTGTTCCTTGGCCCAAGCCACACCATCCCTTGAGAAGCAGAACTGGGCTCTTGGCTGTACTTAAGTCTGCAATGGAATAAATGGAAGTGTGGATCAGCTAATGCAAGAAGGCAGGCCAAGAAGCAAAGGCAGCTGGCTGGAAATGAGAGGCACTGTAGGAGTGGCTTGGAGGGGGCTTCTTTCACAGCCTGCAGGCTGCAGAGCCTGGGGGTATTTCTGCAGCCCTCTTGAGTTGTGGGAGTGGCGGAGCCCTCCCTGTGGCTGGGGTACTTCTCTTACTGGCTGCCATATCTCCCACCTCCATAAACCCCTTGGCCATGCCATGATGCATGCTAGAGGCTGTCCTGGGAGCAAGTGGGGAGAAGCACGGGATTGTCCAGGGTAGCCTGGTGTCCTCTTGTGCAGAGAGCAATCCGCTATGCGAGGGGCTGCCCATTCTAAGTCCACTTCAATGCTAAAGAACCAAGAGCTGCCCTTGAGTTGAGCCACACACAAGCAACCTGGTTGCAGTCTTCCACACGATGATCAGACGTACTGTATTTTTTATTTGAATTGTATTAATTATTTTGACATTTGCATCTATGCATATTAATTAGTATGTGCACACTTTATGCCAATCGGAGTCTTCTTTTCTCCCCTTTTGGTGATGTGCTTCCTTTTAGGGATGTGGGAGTGATTCGTAAGTGTACATCCTGGGAGAAGCAAATGCCCAGAATTGCATGGATGAGGGGGGAATCTGCAAGTGGGCAGGAAGGCACGGAAGCCAACCCTCCGAAATACAGCCACACAGCACCTATCCAGGTGGACCATTGCCCAAACAAGGCCTAATCCTGATCATCCGGCCCAAGGGAAGCCACGTGGGGGGCAGCCTCTTGGGAACTGCTGCCTTACAGTCTGGGAGGGCATTGCAAAGCAGTGAGCCTGCAGTTCCCAAGGGCTGCCACAAGGTGGCAGCAGAGCAGGGATCCTGATATTCCATGGGCCCCCTTCGGTCTCTTTGGGAAGCTGGTCTCCTCCCAACAGAGCCTGCACTTACTTCTCCCACTGGGATTTCCATGGCTCACAGCCTTTTATTTGGGCCTCGTCAATTGTGCTTGTTTGCTTATGTCTTCCCTTGACCACTGGGATGCAACAGAAGCTGCCGCCCCGTATTGTAGCTGGACTTTTTAACCGGATCGGCCTAGTATGCATTGTAGACTGAAAGAATGTCCTATTTATTTATACATGTTACACAAATGGCAATTAAAATGCTTTACCTGGCTTGGTCGAGAAGGATCGCTGGAGAACTTGCATGTGGGTGACTGGATCAAGTTGTTCTGAAGAAGAGAGTGTTAGCAACGTGGGCGATGATCCATATTTAGCCAGGCTGAGAATAAACCCTTTGAAAACTGCCGTATTTTTCACTCTATAAGACGCACCTGACCATAAGACGCACCTAGTTTAGAGGAGCAAACAAGAAAAAAAATATTCTGAATCAAATGGGCACATCATCACAGGCACATTCCCCATCACTTCCCCATGGGCTGCACATCTGACAGACTTACTGCACACACATATTCGCTCTATAAGACGCACAGACATTTCCCCTTACTTTTGAGGGGGGGAAAAGTGAGTCTTATAGAGCAAAATATACGGCATACTGATTTCAGAGGGCTTACTTGAAGTACAGCTAAACCTGGATCTAACCCGTTATATTTTATGTTATATTATTGTATTGCATTATTGTACAATACAATAATACAATTATTATTATGCTTTGAGATTTGCATACTGCAAGCTACATCAAGTTGTTTGACTCAAATGCCCATCATCCTTTGCTAACATACAGTGAGGGCTGATGGGAATGGGTGCAATAAGCGTCTTGCATCAGAATTGCACACAGAATACTAAAACAAAGCAAACAACTGGAAGAGCATAAGGGGAACTTTGGTGGTCAGATCAGTGGCCCAACTAGTCAGGATTCTTCTTTCCAACTTGATGCCTACCCAGCTGGATGCCTCCAAGGAGCCCAAGAACAGGGGAAGGAGCCAAGCTTGCTTTGGTGCTCTCAAGCAGGAATGGACAATCTGTCCCACCGCCATGTTGGTTTAACCTGCAGCTCCCATTAGCCCAAGCCAACACAGCTCATGGCGTGGAGTTGTAGGAACTGTTGGTTAAAGCATTCATGACTTGCTCACCTCTGCCATGCAAGAACTGACCTTCAGTGGAATACTAGTGCTAATCGCGTGGTGGTGAGAACTTTGGACTGGGGAGATCAGGGTTCTAGTCCCCATTTGAGCAGGAAGTTCACTTAAGTGACTGGGCCAGTCAATTGTCCGCACCAAGCCTACCTCACAGGGTTCGGTTCCTCACAAGAGGGGGAAAAGGCAGAATATAAATGCAATGTGATGATGATGATGATGATGATGATATCATCAACAATACCCTGATGGACATGCTTGCTTCCATGAATACGTTCTGGTCTAGAGCCCTCTAAGGCAGTGGCCAGCACTGCTTCTGGTGGCAGTAAATGCTATGCATCAATTATGGGTTGGCAAGTTGGTGATTTGCCTTTATCTATGCTGAATCTTCTGCCAACTGCTTGCTTGGTTGGTTACTTTTTGGCAAGCAGTTGCAGCATCATTTTTAAACAAATCCCTGTTTGGTATTTTGGGGGATGAGATGTGGGGAGGTCAAAACAGGGCCCAGATGTTCATGCAAGCCGTATGACTGCAAGGAGTGATCCACTTTTCTGGGAAGGAGAAGCAGGACCATTTAGCTGATGCAGTTCGCATTACCCTTGCTCTTGGTTGGCTTTGCTAGTTCTCAGTGATGGCATTGCATTCCTTGTGAGATTCCTGATCAGCTGGGATCGTGGGAAAGCACTGGGAACAGCCTATCATGTGGAAAGCACTGGGAACAGCCATTTGTTCGTGCCCTCCGGTGCCCTTGCACAATGGGAGTTGAATACCTGGGAAGCCGGGATGGGGAAGGCTGATCTTGGGAAGCAGGCAAAGCCCCTGCCTTCACAAGCATATGACCCTGAGGTAGCTGCACAAAGGGGAGGAACTGGAAACAAACAGCAGAAAGCAAGGGAGGGAGGGAAAAGGTGACCAAGAGCAACAATATCTCTCTGCCACCAGCCTCTAAATATGCATCAAACCTTTCTAATATTTCACCCTACTGTGAGTAGCTCGGAGCGTTCAAACTGCAGGAACTCAGAGCATAGCCGGGCTGGCCCAGTTCCCATGGTGCACTGGATGGCAGAAGGGCACAGCAGAAAGACAAGGTTCCCCCCAGCGTCTTCATCCATCAAAATCATCCTCACTGTTGCTGTCGACATGAAACACTCCAGAAAACCTTGTTTCTGCCACTAGTGACATGCTAAAGCAGTTCATCATTCATCGTGCCAACCCGGTGATGGATTACAGGGCTCTGTTGCCACCGTTCGGAAGGGCTGGCCTTGCCGCTCCTCCACCAAGGGCCTGAGCAGCCTCGCCGGAGGCCTCGCTCACATGCGGATGCAGTTCCGAGCCCACGCAGGAAGCAGCATGCCGGCTTCTCCCGTGGAATGCTGGGAAGGGTGGACTCTGCCATGAGGGTGCCTGCAGTAACTGGGAGGTGGCCCCCACCTGTATGACAGAACGAGACTTTGTCAGAGGTTGCCTCTAGCCTTCTGAGACTGCGAGAACAAAGAACAACAGGCTCTCCACGGCATGGAGAAAATGGCCCTGGAATGGTTTCCTGCTTTGAGCAGGAAATGGCAAACCCATAACCTAGACAAGGAACTGTCTCTCTTAATATGAACCCCAACTGCCCAAATCAGGAGAGTTTACTCATTTACTTATTAGAGTTATAGCCTGCTTCTTTCTTACGATTGCAAAACAGTTACATCATTCTCCTCCTGCCGCTCTCCATCTTATCCCCTCAACAACCCCATGAGGCAGGTTGGGCTAAGAGTCTGTGACTGACCCAGTGACACCCGGTTGGCTTCATGGCCAAAGGTGGCGGGGGGGGGGGGGACTAGAACCCAAAATGCCTGTGTCCCAAGCCTGTGCTGTTAACCTCTACACCACACTGGCCGACGGTTTATGGAGATGGGTTCTGGAACACTCTACCAGCACACCAGGGGATTGTTTCCTGGCTGTTGCTGGAGAGAAGGTGCGTGGATGGCCTGGGGCCCTCCTCCTGCTTTGGTCATTCCTATACACATTCAGCGAGGAGGTCTGTGCACTCGTACCTCTGCTCTCCACGTGCTTTGGGAATGTGGAACAGATGCTGGTTCCCCAGGCGTCTTTCCTGCACACTTTGCTCTAAAGGGGACGAGCTCCATTCTGGCTGCCGCTACACCATCAAGCATCCCGTTGTTCTAAGCAAGCTCTGTTGGTGCTGCACTGGCTTTGGCAGGCACCATGTCAATACTGTATAGCCTGAAGTGCCCCATCTTGGAAGCTAAGCAGGGTCAGGACTGGTGGGAATCTGGATGGGGGACTTAAGTGTTGTGAGCAATCCAGAGAGCTTTGGCTGTGGGCAGTAAAGAAATATAATATTAATAATAATACCACTAGTAATCCACATGTTCCTATGACAGCACAATGTGAATGCCAGAACTGCAGTCCATGATGTCCAACACTGAGTAGAGGTTTCCTTATGGCTTAAAGCAGAGCTGAAGAGTTCCTTTCTACTGAAAAACTGAGTCCAGTTCTGGATCACTTCTTGGGGGTGCCTTCCCGGGCTGGGGGGGGGGGTGAAAGCAAAAGTGGCAGGGCCAAACCACCAGCCTGTTTTACCTTGACGCTCTTGGTGTAAGTAACTTGAGAGATTTTGATGTGGAAGGACTGGGAACCTGCTCAGTGATTGATAGCCTGGGAAAGCAGTCGTGGTCAAGGGAAGGAGAGCTGATTTATGGGAAACCCCAAGACAGCATTTGGCCTGTGAGCTTGACACTTTCCATCACTGACTTAAAGCGAGAGTAGAGAAAGAAAACTCTTTCCCTCAGGCAGCTGTTCCATGATGTCGTTCTTCTACGCAACTGGAGTTTTGTTCTATTTATTATTTTTATTTTATTTTATTTTATTTTTCTTCCACTGACCATCAGAAGTCACTTCGATCACTGCAGGCATAAACATTCTTCTCGACGGGGGGTCAAAGTCAGCATCCTGTGAAACAGTGTTTATTTAAGAACTCTGTGTAGGGTCAAAATGTCAAGATTTGCATTTCTGAGAACCACTGCCTTGCATTATTCTGAAGAGGCTCCACATGGAGTCCATAGAAGAACTAGGAAGGCTTTGCTTTGGGCAGATGAGGAAATGTGATGACTTGGCCATCGTGGAGCTGCAGAAATATATCACAAGTGACTTTCATCATGATGGGATGAGTAAACTATTTGTTGTTACAGGGTGGCATCCCGTAGCTGCCACTTGAAGAATGGTTTTTTATTTATTTACTTGTGTCAGGAGGGCAACACGAGGGATGGCTTTGAAGATCAGATCAAGACAAGGGGCTGTCGGGATTGAAGGAGGAGCACTGTGATCTAAGAAGTGAGAGTGGAGTGTGATTGGGGCTGTTCCTGTAACAGAGGTGAGGCCATAGAAGACCAGAAGGGAGATGAGTTTAGTGAGTTCCATGCGATACAACCAGGATGTGATCTGGAATGTTTGTAGAGCTTATGCAGTGTTGTAAAGCAGGGAACTTGGGAGTTCCTGGGCTCCAGCGTGTGCCCAGACACCAGTCTTGGGGCCCACCAAGATACTTACACCTCCCTCTTTAAAAAGTATTTGGCAGGAGAAATAGACTTTGGTTGATGTTGAAGAGCACGGGAGATGTTGGGTATGTTGGGGCACTGAACCCATCTCTGCCTCACACTCTGCCTTTTGGATGGTTGACTTGCTCTTCACCATGCCTCCCTGGTCAGCCATCTTGTGGTTGTGCCAAGAACTGTCTCTCAACTTGTGTCCACAGCCAAAAAAGGTTTGTCTATCCAGAAGTATGGTGAGAAGCAGGACACCTGAGGACAATCTGGACATGGGGTATGGAGGCGAGCAAGAGGAGCCAAGCATCAAGGCAAGGCTTAGGCATGGTTTGCATCTGACACGTGCATTGCGGTGATTCTTTGTGTCATGTCCAAGCAGCATCCTCTGGAAGGGAAGAGATGCCCAAATGTTGACGAAGAGGCTGCATTCGTGATCCTGAGATTAGATCATTTCCTTCTGCATTGCCTGAGCATTAGTGTACTGAAGCAACAAGAGAGCACATCAGTTCTGCAAGAAATTCCGTGCAGCTGAACACCACCACTCAGAACCACATGGCAGCACTGACAGGAGACATTGCTATGGAAACACATGGAACTGCCCCACCGATCACTCATCATGCCCCAAATAAATGAGCTTTATGCAATAGTCGCTTACAAATCAAACCTTATTTTTAAAAATAGTGCCTGGATTTCAGCTGAGCAGAAAACAAATTAACCCAACACTGCTGCAGTAATCATGTCATGTTTGAGCAAGCATCTGCAAAGCCCCACCTGCCCAAGAAATGATCATCTTGTGTTTGTCACTTGCAAGGTAATTATTTGGCTTTGGTGCCAGACACAGATGCTCTAGGCTTACATAATAGTCGCTATTGGCCCTCAAGAATGACGACTCAATAGCTGAAGGAACAGTATCTGCAGGATCCATTCAGAAGCCCTTCAGCTCTGGAATGAACTGTTCTAGTCTCATTGCTGGAGACGATTCTTCAGCCTTAAAACACTGCCTAGAAAGTCAAACTAACATCATCCTTTCCAAGAAGAAGTTTGTTCTGTTAAGATCACAAGATGAACTTATTTAGAAGGCAGACCATGGCGAAGCCGGGTTGACAAACGGTGCTGAAGGGGTGGTCAAAGTCTTTTTTCATTATATAATGCCAAAGCCATACAGGAAGGAATCTCCCAAGGGTATCTTGAAGAGGGACCATAATTCAGAGGCAGACTGTCTACTTTGCATGCCGGTTCCATCCCAACCACCTCCAATGTTAAACAGCGATTTCAGGTAGCAAGAACAATGGAATTCATGACTAGGGATGACTACTGATTTGAGTGGATTTAGCAGGAGATTAGATAGGGGCATGGAGGAGAAGGCTATCAATGGCTACTTGTCTTGGGAGCATGACTGGGATGGCATGATCACACCGATATCCTACATGTGAGATTCTCACAGGGATCTGAATGGCCATGATGCAAACACACACACCTTCATTCTCACCCAACAGGGCTCTTCTTGCATTCTTCTCGTCTTACATATTGGCACATGTCACTCATATCATCAACTACACTTGCCTACATGCAAAGGCAAACAGATCCACTGAAGAACCTTCTGAAGAACTTTATAGACAAGCAGGTTTCTGTGGAATGATGATCCTAATGGGGCACTGGTTCCAAGCCATTCAGAGCATGGCCCTATGGTTGTTATGTGCCATCAAGTTCTCTCCGACTTACGGTGACCCTTTGAATGGAAGCTCTCCAACATGTCTGGTCCATGATTGCTCTGCTCGGCTCTTGTAAACTCAAGACTGTGGCTTCCTTTATGGAGTCCATCCATCTTCTATTTGCTCTTCCTTTTCTTCTCTTGCCTCCGACTTTCCCAAGCATGATCCTCTTCTCCAGGGAGTTTTGCCTCCTCATGATGTGTCTGGAGCATGACAGCATCAGGTTAGTCATGTTTGCTTCTAGGGGAAGTTCTGGTTTGATCTGATCCAGGACCCCTAGCTCATCTTTCTATCAGCCCAGGGCATTCACAAATCTCTCCCCCAGCACCATGTCTGAAATGCATCCATTTTCTTCCTGCCAGCTTGCTTCACTGTCCAGCTTTCACATCCATGCATTGAGAAATTGTGTGCATGCTGAGACAGAAACAAGGCAGGGGAATGCTAGGAGCTGTAGGACTTTTCCCAACTCTATATGCCTAGAGTTGCATCAAGGTTGCAACCAGGACATCCAATTGTGATCGGAAGCCAGCTGGAAGCCACCTATTCCCCACCCCCTTCCATCTGAAGTGGGGCACTTGAGCAACAAGGGCCCTTCTGGCGCTGTTTTCATGTGCAGATGGGAATCTTGGAGAGATCAGGATGTCGCTGTCATTTAGGAAGAGCAAGACGAAGCACATTATCACTTTGCTCTTTTGCTTTCAGCCTTTTGCTTTCATGCCGGTGGAAATATCACCGGCATGACTTCTATGACTAATGACTCCCTGGCTAATTTGCTGCCCAGGAGCTGGAGAACACAACTTCATCAGAAAGGGTCGAGGTGGAGAAACACCCCACGGTAATTAATGACACCAGTCACACATTGGCTAAATGGAGATGCAGCAATTAAGTGGCTAATTGCATTTAAGACATCATCGATTAAACAGACAGCAGGTCCACTTGTTCACCTTGGGTCTTCTGTTCACACCTTCTGAAAATCACAAATTGTGTTGCTGGTTTTTTTAAATAAATAAATAAATACGAATGTTTACCATCTAGTAGCATTTCAGATGCACCCTGCTAAGCAATGTAGCATGTTAGCTCAGTGTGTGGAACAAGCTTTGGGGCTCCCCTCCCCACAAAATCCTTTTGCACCCATCCTATAGAATTTCAGCCTGTCCTTTAACCTCCTTTGTTAGAGGCTACTAAGTAGAGGCTGGTTGGCCATATATCAGGGCCGAGGTAGCTGCAGATTTCCTGGGTCAACAGCAGAGAAGTGTTGACCCAGTTCCTTGCAGTGCTGTAACTTTGTGGTCTCACAGAATTACAGAATAGGAGCTACAGGGAACTCTGCCAGGGCAGGAAAACTCCTTTGGCCTCTGGAGGGAGTCTGAGGGGCCATGGGAAATTTCTGATTCCCAGATCCAAGGAGAGAGATGGTGCCCTGCCTTTGGAGTGAAGCACTGGCGCACCAACCTGTCCCACCTGCAGCCAGCACAGAAAAGGCTGTGCCAGCTCTCTCTCAGAGGTCAGAAATGTGACTTCGGAGAAGGAGAAGGGGAGTCTGGAAAGGCCAGTCTGAGGCTCACTTTGGTGCGATTCTGAAAGAAAAGAGTAGGCCACAAGGCAACGAAGCCCATCTTGAGCTGAACCCCTCCATAGAGGTGAAAGTCTTTTCAGTACAAATATTTCTATAAACTGCAGGTGGCACCCACCAGTTTGGTGAAGGCACTACGTTTTCCTTCCAGGTGCTGTGACAAACAAGTGCATCCTCCAAAAACAAAGTGGGGTGAGTCCAGAGTTAGTCCTAGTCATACGTACTGGATCAAACCCAGTGTGCCTTTTCTGCTTCAGAATGATGGTGCTAGGCACACGCTGGCCACCTCACAAGCCTGGGGCGAAGGAGAAGCAGGTGAACAAGCGGGTTGTGATTGCGAGCAGAAGAGACACATCTGAGGGGCTCATCCGTGGCCCTCTGCTGGGGAGGGGACCATTGGCCGGTGTCCAGCTATGTCTACTCTTGGTGCCGGTCCTGAACAGGCAGCATTCCATGTTCTCAAAGTCAATGTGCCACACAGCCCCGTCTAACCATTCTCTTCATGCGTCCTGCCCTCATGTTGACACAACTTTATTTAATTTTCCTAGTCAGCATCCAATTTTGGGTTTTGCTTTGGTCCAGGGCTGAGTGAAGTTTGTGTTTTTGATTAAATTGGGTTCATGCGTTCACCGTCGTTTTCAATATTGATCCGAGGGATTTGCTTTAATGAAAACGCCGAGAGAAAATGAAATTTCACAGTGCTGACAAATACTTTAAATTCTTCTTTTCTCTCCATTCCTGTGGACTCATCATGGTACAGGATGGAGGTGGGTTAAGTACTTCAATCGAATGGGCAGGCTGTGATCTGTGAAGGGGAGACAATATTGCTCCAGGCACCAAAACCATGATATTATCAATGGCTCCTGCTGGAGTTTCTGTTGCCACCTCCCCAGTTCAAAACACAAAACCTGAGAAGTCCAATGGGAGCAATTGATCCAAGGTGAACACAATGCAAGCACTTGCCTAATTAACCGGGATCATATCCAGCACTTCTGCTTGCTGGGAGCTGAGTTTTAGTGTATTTCTACCTAATGTTTACATGAAACACTGACCTGCTCCCTCCCTTGGAAAACACGGTGTGTTAGTGGGGAAATTGGGAGGAGAGCTTGCCATGTTCTTTTCTTAGAATATTTTTTAAAAATAATAACACTGTTTGAGTAGGGAGATAATTTCACTTCGGAAATTCATGCAGTTCTTAAGGTACCTTTAAAAAAAGTATTAAAAGTATTAAATCACATACAACAGGGGGACCATATAAAAGGGACCAGTGATGAAGGAAATTTGTCATATGGAAAGTGGGTGCATAATGCTGAGCTTTCCAAGAAATGTCAGTGAAGTCTCAGGAGGTTTCAGGCTGAAGAAGGAAAGAGCACATCATGTGATGCATAATTCATTTAGGGTGCAGGCCCTATGTTGGTTTAGATGGGAGGGGGGATCCTACAACTCCCAGCATGCCTCAGCCATGTACACATTCTTCTCCCATTGATCACTGCTCAGTTTCCATGCTGTTCGAAAGGATGCAGATATCCATGTGCATCCTTCAGATATACATACTTCGGAAACATTTTCAGGAGAGGAGAGGGATCCACAAATCACATGGCAAGCTTGGGAACATGCAGATTGCATCTGTTTTCAGTCCAGAAGCTGAAATCCTGATACAAACTGAAATTAATTTCTCCTGAATGTCTAAGTACAATTCCAGTTTCCATTCCCTCAGCCAAGGAAATGGATGGTTTAGTAGAAGGGAATCAGGCATTTTACAAATGCGTGGAAGAACATGCAAACTGGAGAAGACCTCCATAGATCTTATATGCTTGTCTCATCTTTGAAGGTGAGTCTTTATGAGTCTCTGGGGTTTGCATTCCAAGAATTACGGACTTCCACAACATCGCTCATTCCTGCGTTCTTGACACACACAACGTTGCAGCCACTGCCAGCTTCCCTATTCACCAGAGATGCTTCTTCATCTTGATATGCAACGCTCACAGTGCCGTAGGATACCTTGCAGGGCCAAGATCCAACTCGTTTCCTGCCTCCATCCATCAGCTGTCTGTCTTCAGAGATTCATAACATTTTGATGTGGGTGAGGGAGGATTATTATGGTGTTATGTCAACTAGATGTCCATGTCATCACCATCACTGTTCAATCATGGAAGATGGCCCTCCTCCCATCCCTGGTCCAACAGACACTGGCAGAAGCAGCCATTTCTGCTGACAAGAAAAAAAGAACAGGGGGGTAGGTACGCTGGGAATGTACAATCAAAAGAACATTTAGAATGTATTTAAGCAGCATGTAGGCAGCCCCCAAAGGACAACCAAGATGGAGCCTGTACAAGAAGCTTTTCTAAGCCATCAGTTATATATTCATGGTTTGGGGAAGGGAGGGATCACGTAGGGAGATTGTTAGAGGTACATGAGAATGAAGCAAAAGGGTTCAACAGCACTAAGACAGCACCATAGAAAAAGAAAAACCTTCAGGACAGGTAAACGATTTGCATATCTGAGAACAGGACACAGAAACCTTTGCGTCTGTAAAGCATAGGTGGGAAGCAAGGCTTGTCACATGGATTCCTGCAGCAGGAATCCCACCTTAAGACTGAAGCTCTTCTTTCCATGTCAGTCTTTTAGCAGCAAAGCCTTTGCTCACGTCATCCTGACACTGCTTTGTTATGAAATAAATAGGTAAATAAAAGCTTTTGTTTGGTCAGGAGGAAAAGTCAAGATGGAATCAAGTGTAAGGACATGAGCTCCAGCAGCAGCTGCGAACTGTCCAGTCTGCCTTTTCTTGCAACGGGGAAAAATAAAGGAAGAAAGGCCCAGTAAAATGAAGACTTCGTCACTGTCTCAGTGGGTCTATACTCAAAGCATGGCTAAGTGGAGATCCAACCCATGTTCTTTCTGTGTGGAGAAAGAGCTATGACCCAGAGGGAAAAGATGAAGAGAGGTCCAATATTTGGGCTGCAAGTTGTGTTCCAAGGTGGTGACTTGCAGTATGGAAAGATCCAGAGAGGGGGAAAGTATCTCTTTGGACCTCTGGGCCTCCCAACCTCTGGAGGTTCTTTGTCAGTGCAGGCTGCACTTCTGGGTCTTTGAGGAGGAGCTATGGCTCAATTGCCAGAGCAGGGGAGCCTAAGAGCAGCCATGTTGGACGTGACCGCTGGTCCATCCACCAGCAATCCATTCACACCCCGTCACCCTCTCACCACAGCCTGCTGGCAGTGAGACACGTTGTGCTATTCAGCAGAGAGTTGTGGCCAAAGAAAGACGATCTGGATTGGGTGTTGCACCATCCCAGCCATCTCTGAAATGGCAGTTCCTTTTCTTTGAATACGCAAGTGTGAGATACCTTGAATCATGGAACATTTTTTCCAAAGATGAGCAGCCTTTTGAACCATGCCTGATCTTTGGAATATATTTGAAAGATCATGTGGCTGTCGCTTGCATATTCCCAGTGCATTCTCACAATCCTAGACTGAATTTCAAACAGGACAGGTGGCGTTCGGCCCTGCCGCATGCCAAATGAATGCATAAATCGCAGCTCAAGCTGCCCCCATAAGAGCCCCAGAAGGACTACCAGCCTACTGGAGACTCCCACGGCAAGGAAGCCCCAGGGGCCAGGTAAACCTTTGTCCTTCTGCTCTGGCTTGGAGGTCAGAACTGGGTGGGAGAAGCAATCACAATTCACCACCTCCACCTGCCAGAAGGAAGACAGTCCATCTCCAACCCCAAAGCCATCCAGCCAACGGCATCCAATTCTCCAAACAAGAACGATCAGATCCCTCTCATCTTGCCCACCTTCCACCACGCCTGTGACTGAATCCAAAACAGAATCGGAGCTGCCACATTCGAGTTCATTAAGTCAACATAAAAACAACTGTGCAAGCAGTAGCCTCTCAAAGCTGTTTTGTGGGTGAAATCAAGACTGCAGGCTGACAGCAGCCAGTCAATCTTTGCATAGATGCTTCCACCATGGCCCAGACACCTCTCCCTCCACCTTTGAAGGGCAGAAGAATAAATCGCCAGAAATCTCCAACACCTGTCCCAGCCACAGGTACAGAGCTGCAGGGATTTCTTATAACCTGCCAGGATTTGAAACAGGAATCAGTGAAGCAGAAGTGAGTTTGCAGAAATTGAACACTTGGGTGAGACATTGTAAAGAAACAATGCCACGGAGGAGAAAAAAATGAGGGGCTGATCAGTTCAAAGTCTGGATCGATTGGCAATTGTACCGACTTCTTTATTATTACATACTGATCCTGCTTTTGAAAGGAACTCAAGGTGGTTTGCCTCAGGCTGAATCCAGTGGGGTTCTTATGCCCCTACTGATACCTTCTCGCCCTGTCAATTTCCCCCAGCAGCTGGGGGTCCTTCCAATTCCAAATCCAAGTGGGCCGCCCTGAAAGGGAGACTCACCACTTCCCGGGGAGTCCAAGAATGAAAGGAAATCTTCCAGCGGTGAGTTTCCTTGTGCAAGCTGCACTGCCCCGTCTCCTTCCAGCAAGGGGGGCGTCCATTCAGTACAGGTGGCCCCAAAAGCATCATGCAAGGGATGGGCCACATGTGCAGCAGCACTGGTGAGGCAGGGGCTTAAGCGCCCTGCTGGATTCCACCCACTGCCCTCCTCTCTGGTTAATTCCCGCAAAAGCCCTGTGGGAAGCTAAGCCAGGCTGAGAGGCAGCCACTGCCTGAAAGTCTCTCCATGAGCTTCACGACCAGCTGGAACGAGACTCCTGGTTGTCCCAGGTCCAGCCCAACACTCATGGATTACAACAGGGACCCCCACACAGGATAAAGCCCACCGTAAAAATACCACCGTGTTACGGGGCAACAGTGAGTTGGACTAGTTCTTTGCTGCCCTCTTGTCAGCTTCCTTGGAGCATCGTTTAGGCAATGAACCAGAGAAGCCTTTGGGACAAACCAGCTGGAAGCTATTCCTTTCTTCATGCCTTCCTACAGGGATGGCTGGAAGGAAACAAAGGGGTTAAGTCAGGGGCAGAGCCTGCTGAGATGTGGCAGGTCAGCAATGGGACTGGAAGCTGAAGGAAGGAGGAGCCTGCCCAGTCATGGGCGGAGCCTGTTGGTACCTGGTCAATCTTGGGCAGAACCTGGCAGAATCTTGCATGGATTGGTTTTCAGTCGTAACAACATAAGGAAGCCCTGCTGGATCAGAACCTGTCCAGCATTCCCTTCATGCAGTGGCCAACTATCTGCCTGCCAAAACCCACAAGTGGGATGGGAGTGCGGCAGCACCTTCCTGCCCATGTTCCCCAGCAACTAGTACACATAGGTGCACTGCTTCTGATCCTGGAGGAAGCCTATGGCCATCAGGATTAGTCGCCATGAGCATCCTCCTCCTCCAGGAATTTGTCCAACATCCATTTAAGACCATCCAAGATGGTGGCCATCTCTGCTGCTTCTGCCAGTGAATTCCACAGTTCAGCCCCGTGCTGTGTGAAGCAGGATGTCCTTTTGGACCTTTGAGCCCTTCAGGCTGTTTACAGAAGTCCTCCATACCAGCACCAGGACAGCAAGTTTCTCCATCATGAAGCTCCTTCGGGCTCTACCAAGTTCTCCCACTATCCTGGGCCACCATGCCCTGTAGAAAGCATTTGCCAAAGCACTAACCTCAAACCTTGCCCATCCTTTCCACTTCGTTTCCCAACAATGCCACACACTTTTGAGGCCCACGCCTGCTCATTGGCTCCTTCCTGGGCTTAGCAAATTCTTCATTATCACGACCAAGGGGTGCAATTATTTTCCTCTGTGTAATCAGACTTTTGTCTCTTTGTTTCAAAATACTACTGGAAAACAAATTACTAATTGCAGGAAAGCTTGATTTTAATTGACACGCAGGAGACATTATCTGGGCAGAAAATAACAATAAAAAAGAACTAGCAAAGTAAAGATTAAAAAACAACAACAAAACTACAGACTTTGTATGCAAAGCCTATGCTTGCATTAGAAATGCATTGCCTGTGCTGTTTTGAGTGTGCAGACTGCTTTGTAAATATTATCTGAGAGTTTGACTAGATGTGAAACAAGACATCCTTGTTGGAATCTGCCTACTATTATTATTATTATTATTATTATTATGATTGCTAAAAGCAGCCCTGTGGAGTCCTGTTTGCACAGCTTCTCCTTTTAGTATAAACATTGGCACAGCTCTCAAGGAAAGCCAACCCACAGAGCAAGCCAATGGCTGCTGGAAAATATCCAGGCAGCTCGCCGCATTTTCAGATGCCCAGCTACAGGGTTGGAAAAGTGCTTGGACCTCGCAAGTGAGAACCCACACTCAGAGCCGCACACAAGAACATGCAGTGACCCCGCACAGCTGGAGGGGAAAGGGCTGCACTGACCAATGCTTCAAGGTTAGACGAGTGACCTTGGGGCAGGGTTTTGGGGTGTGGGTCGGGGAAGCAGGGAGGGGAAACGAGATTTCCCCATCCTTTCCTCTCTGCTACAACCACTCGGGTTCCCCCGGCAGACAAAGGTGCTGCAGGGCCTCCTGCACGATGCGAGCCGAAGCAGACGTGTTCAATCTCCCTCTCTCCTTCGACTGCACTTTTGCTTCACTCTGCAGTTCAGTGGTGCAGCTTCCTTTTATGTCTTCAAGTGGAATTGACATGATCATATTTAAGCAGAAAGGCAACCAACCCCTCCAGAGGGGAAGACATGGGAACCGGATTAAAGGCAGTATTGTTTAATATATCATATTAGCACGCTGAAGGTTTCACTTTGCTTTAATATAAATAACCTGATTGCATTGCGGAGATGCATTAATCTCCCGGTCAGGAGTCAGGCAGGAGAAAATGAGTGTGCCTTGCGATGAGGCACATGCAGGATGCTCCGTGGCTTCAGCCCAAGCAGCTCTGAGAGCGGGGGGGGGGGGGGCTGCCTGCCTCCCGGAAACCAGTTCAGCCTGTCAAGGCAAGGGCTAGTGCCACTCAGCAGTGGGAATGCATGTGCCAGGCCCAGGCCCCACTCCGCCAGGAAGCTCACTGGGTGAATTCGGGCCGGACCCTCACCCTCAGCCATAGAAGCACAGAAACTGAGCGAGTCAGAAGGATCCTCCCAGGCCATCTAGTCTGACCCCCTCAGGGCTGCATTCCAGGGGTATGTGGTGAGAAGGAAAAGCGAGACGTGTATGAACACTCTTGCTACGAGGGGTGCAGAACTGAACACCACAGAAGCAAGGAAATACCATGCACGGAGAGCACATTTCTGACTAAGGAACCAAATACTTCACCCGGCATCCTCCCAGGAGGAAAATTCCGCTTGCGAACGAGATATGGGCTCCTTGATTTATATAATATAAGACATTGTTTTATAAAGTTGTGGCTATTACATCTCAAGAAAATACATCTTGCGTGTCACAAAAGCCACACACCTTAAGAAGAGATTTGATTGCCATCCCATCTAAAACTGATATTAAAAAAATTCAAGTTTTCTCTCTTTATTAAAAATCATTCCTGTAGCCACAAACAGTGCAATTTTGAGTTATTGCTTCTATACACAAACACATATATATCATTTATAAGTACTTTTATCTGCAAGTGCTTCTTTTCTTTGTATCATTGTGGACAATTTAACAACACTGGAGATCATCAAATTTTATGCTTTGGAGTTGAGAAGTTGTTATGGTTCTTGCAGGGGATTGTCAGAATTATTAACCTTTCATGAATATATAACCACAGAGAAGCAACGTATCATTGACTCTCTACGGACAACTCTAAAGCCAATACAAGGTATTCTGTTTTTCGCGAAGTCGTGCCCGACCCATCACGACCCCACGGACAGCATTCAACAAACTGAATAATAGACCAAAACTCAAGAGACAGATGTCAAAAAGTCATGTCATTTGCAGGAACGAATGGCATGCGCTCCAGTTCTTAATGTTATCATGCAATTTGTCCCCTTGGAAAAAAAATTCCATGTGATCCTTGGGAAAGTGGGTGCCCGTCATGGACAAAGATTTGGGAGAGCTTTTCTTGCAGTGGAATCCCCTACCCACAAACATTTGCTGGCCACAAGACAAAGTCTGCCCTATTCACTGTGGGGGAGGAGAGGAAGACCCAAATTATTTCCACCTTCAAAGCTCCCTCCCCTTCTGCTGCTTTCAGCCCCACTGGGGGACAAGAGGAGTTCTCTCCATGTCAGGGCCTCCTTATTTGCCTAGTTCCCCCGAGACTGGGTTGGGGGCAGATCATGGCTCACAACCATGATGCAAGCCTTGAGGTCTTCTAGCCAGGAGAAGTGAGTGCCGCTTTCCCCCACCAGAGGCCCTGAAAGCCAGCTCTGGCTGCGATTTGTCACGAGCTGCACGATGCGGCAGGAAGTAGCCTTTAAAATTGGTTTATGGTGCAGCGCGAGCGCGTGCATGCCAACCTTCCTTTCCTAACAGGGCATGTAAATCTTGTGTCAAGCAGATCAAAAGTCCTGTCTGGCAAATGAAGCTTAATTTCTTGGCTGCTTCCCCAAAGGTATCATTGTGCACTTTGCCACGAGGTGTCTCCCCGCAGTAATTCAAGCCAGAGGTTATCTACTGGTAGCCTTCTTTTTTCTCTGTCTTAATGATGGGAGATTACTTTTAAAGATCAATCCAGGAAATCAGATGAAGTCAACACCGGTGCTCAACAGAGATTCAAAAGGCCGGGCTGTATAATTTCATGGCCACATAATTCCAGGCCATCAAGCTATCAAGAGCCAACACCCAGTAAGTGGTATATTTTCTCTTCCTTAGAGGAGGAAAAAATACTGAATCCTTGCAAAAGTCTGGCTAAGGAAAGGTGAGACTTATTTTTCTAGCTGCAAGGTCACGTCTCCGTGTATCACTCTTGTCCTCATGCAAGCGCAAACAGCTCAGCTCGACTGATATTCCGCAGTGGAATAGATAATCGCATCTATTCCATTGAGGACAAGTGGGGAAAGCTAGGCTGAGAGCATCATAGCCATGTGGGGTCTTGGACCCCACAAGAGAATGGCCTAGTTAATTCTGCACAGGTCTACCTGCAAGGAAGTTCCACTGGGTTCAATGGGGCTTACTCCAAAGGTCAGTGAGTAGAGGATCGGAGCTGAACTGGCCAGGCTGATGCCTATGGACACTATCCAAGGAGAAAGCACCATAGAACGTAGTGGCTCTTACATTCGAGTGAACATGTGTAGGTTTGTACTGTCGGACTCCAAAACCCACATTGCGGTGGCAGAACAAAAAGCAACAAACCTCGAGGATGCATGGAAAATGGGGCAAATATCGATCCAGTCAATAGACACATTCACGGCTAAAGAGCAAGATATTCCTCTGTTACGTGTGCCTCTAAGCGTGTACGTATGTGCATAAGAAAATACAGCCACCAACCAAAACAATTCTACGCAAGCTTCAAGAAAGGCCAGCCAAATCGCCATAGATTTTATCCATTTTCAGGTGCCAAAACTCACACATACCTATGGCGATTTATTTTCATTTCTGGGGGGAAATACTGTTGTTAGTAGTAGTACATTGTTTTATTCTTTAGGGTTTTGCTTTGTTGAAAATCATAATAAACGTTAATAGAAAAAATCTGTAGGTTTTGTACACCCATACCTCTCGTCATGAGGTTGAAAATTAAAATTACTTAACCAACCACTCTCCTCCCAAGGAAACCTAATGCCTACTGCCTCGGGGAATGCTGGATTCTGTAGTCTGCATATATTATGCAAATCTGTCTAATTTCTGTGATGCTTTTGCATAATTTATCTAACAATTTTGCACCATGTGTTCTGATCTCACTAGTCATGGCAAGGAACAGGGAGGGCTGACTCCCTCTCTGACTTGCTATTTCAGCATGCGTTCCGTGCTTCCATGATAAGGAGGCCAGGATCTTCTTCGAAAAAATAACAATCAACTAGAAATACCATATTTTTTGCTCTATAAGACGCGCCTGACCATAAGATGCACCTAGTTTTTAGAGGAGGAAAACAAGCAAAAAATTATTCTGAATCAATTGGGCACATAATCACAGGCACATTCCCCATCCCTTCCCCATGGGCAGCACATCTGACAGACTTACTGCACACACATATTCGCGCTATAAGATGCACAGACATTTCCCCTTACTTTTGAGGGGGGAAAAGTGAGTCTTGTAGAGCAAAAAATACGGTACATCCAGGAAGCTGAGCCTCCTGTTGCTGTTTGTGTTTTCTTCGCATTGCTAGAGAATGGTCATGTGACTTCGGGCAGAAGTGAAACACAACTGAAAAATAATAGCATTTAAGTCATTGGGACTTGTCCATATAACATGGAAGGCACTAGGTTATGCGAAGGTGCCCCAGGGAAGCCGTTGAGTAGGTAACTGGCTACAAGGGCTATGATAACCTTAAGATTGACAGGAGCCTATAATTCTCGCTTGCTGGATTCGTTCTCCCCCTTCTGCACCATGTCCAAATGAAACTCACTTTTTTGGGAACGAAACAATTTCACACCGTGGCTGCTGGTCCCGAGAAGGACAAAGTGGTGGGACGGCAGCAAGCTGCTCGGCTTAATCCTATCCCCATCTGCAAATGAAGTCTGCTTCCGTCCAGATGGGTCCTTAGCTGCCGTGAATTGATTTCCTTGCAGACTGGGGCAGCCTTGATGCTGAAATCCACGCTGCCTTCACCTGCAAGCAGGAACTAGACCAGCAGCAACTCCTGGTGGAAAGAGAAAACCAGGGCATGGTTTTTCCAGATTTAGCGGGGGCCTATTTCAGTCTTTCTCCACCTCTTCAGCAACCGCACAATGTTATATCACATAAAGGAATGGCAAACTCATTCTTTGGGGGCACAGCATCCATCCTGTGGCCAACCCAGCATCCTCTGTGCCCAAAAGGGGGTATCAGCTGAGATGGGAAAAGCCCAGTTTCCCTGGAAGCATGCAAAGAACGGGGAGGGGGAACTGCCCGGTGCATATGAAGTTTGATCTGCGGTAAGACTGTTGAGAAGGTGGAAATGGAAGAGGAGAAGGAATCATCTGAAAAACACAGAAATATAGTGAGTCAGAAGGGGTCTCCCGGGCCATCTAGTCTGACCTGCGGCTCCAGCCGGCTCTGCTCACAACAGGCCCACCATGAAAAAGGCATGGCAGAGGTTGGGCAGCCCTCATTTTGTTGCAGGTTCCACTAACATGACATCGGCTAAAGAAAAATGGAGGTAGGAATCGGCAGTGGGGAGGGAGGGGGGGAGGGAGAGAGAGAGGGGGAGAGAGAGAGAATGACTGCCTCTTGGCTTCAGAAAAGGATCTTTGGATACATTGCTGAGATGGTTCATCTTTTCCCGGACCCTGAGCTGAGAAACAGCAGGCTGCAGTGAAGCAGGTTTCTGTTTTCTTTCCTTTCCCCTGATGAACTTAAACCATTCATACACCACCGTATCCTTAGCATTATCCCGTTGCATTTATAGTCTACCTTATTTCCTCTTGTGAGGAACCCAGGGTAGTTTGTATACTTCTCTTCCACTTGCTATTATTCTCGGAAAAACAACCCTGCAAGGTGTAAGAGTGAGTGCCTGGCCCAAAGCTTCCCAGGGAACCTCATCCCTGTTTCGACACTCAGACCCCCGATTTTCCAGGTCCCTGGTCCAACACACCACAGTCGATATCCCAAGGCCCCTAAATGGTTTGCAGAAAATACAAATAATTAAGAAACAATACAACTCCCCAATGAAATAAGTATACACATAAATAGCAAATTATCTGTTTCTGAGGCATGTCACTTAGCTTAGCCTATAGGTGGGTGGTGGACATATTTGAATGGGAAAATAGAACCCCTGCATGCAGAAAACCAGCATGGAGAAGAGGCTAGGTCAGAACCTTCATGCATTAGATTTCTACCTGCAGGAAATTTCCCCCCTCAAACTACATTCTGACTCACATATACATGCAGAAATGCCCCCTAGAAAAGTTGGACTATTACAGCCATCATGACTGGGCACGAGCAGAATTGGGGCCCAAGGCTGGTACTGCTGAATTCTAAGGCTAGGATTTAATAATTTAGAAACTCCTGCCTTGCTTAGCATCTCACAAAACATCCCTTTAATGTGAGAGATGCTTCTGCTACATTAAATCAATCTGTGAAGCCAAATCAACTATAAATCTTAAACGATGCATGGCAAGGTATTTCTTTAATTAGCCATAAAGTTAATGGATTAGTCTTTCTGGGAGTGGAACGGGGAAGGGAAAAGACGCACACAAATATACGCACAAGCTGGCAGAGAGGGAATCTTGCAAAGCTCTGAATGAAAAGAGACCTTCTGTTTTTGACAAGTGCCAAATTCATCTTCATAAATGGTCATAATTTCTAGCAGCCGGGCCTCTGCTAAGTCATTGCATATTTAACTTATTTTTATAGAAGCAGAATTATGCAACTGATGGCATGCTCAGTCACTTCCCTGGGGTACTGAGAGATGTTTGAACACAACAAAAAAACAATGGAAGGAATAAAAACACTCACACTAGAGGGATGTCATGAATGAATTCAAACAGGATCTGAAAGAAACTGAGCAAGCAAATGGCCAAATTGTAGCCACAGCAGCACTGTGCCAGCCTTCTCCAGCTTGATGAACCCGGGACATGCTGGGTTACAGATCCCATTATCCACAGCGCACTGGTGCATCCAGGCCATCCTTGCCTGGTTTCTGGAAAGCATCTGTGTTGCTGACTGTGAGAACAGATTGTCGAATAGCTTTGCCTTCAGCCTGAGAACAGCTTCATTCAGCAGGATTCCTTTCATCTTCGGCAATATCAGCAAATGTAGGTACCTGCATCAAATCTCCCCAATCTCGTGTTCTCCAGAAGCCTTGAACTTCAACTCCCAGCAATCCCTGACAGACTGGGCAGTGGCAGGAATACTGGGAGTTGTAGTCCCAAGCTTCTGGAGAATGACAGGCTGGAGGGAGCTACAGTATGCACACCAAAGATCAAAAACTGGAGGAGAAAATACTTTTTAGGAAGTCAGGACTGCAGAGAAGAGAATTCCAGCAACATAATTTTATTCACCTTGGAACATCGGCTCACAGCACAAGGGTTTTGTAAACAGGCTTAAATGAAAGTACTTGATTTACAGAAACCAAAGGTAGCCTTCTCTTTCTTCCCAATATGCTTAAAAATTAAAACACCGTAAAATGGTTAAAAATCATTCATTGATTCCTTCACCTTCTCTGGAGGACTCTGCAATTTCTGTGCAAAATACCGCTTTTATGTATTGCTGTCATCAATGCAACTGCCAAGGATAACAGAGGAAATGCACTTAAAAAGCTCCCGTGAGAATAAAGAGCCACCGTTTCCCAAAACCTCTTGTCTGACACGCTAGTCCTTCTTTTTGTTACCATAAAAGCTGAAAACAGTTATTGTCCATCTTTCAATCAAACAGCGCGGAGTGGATTTATGTCCAAAACTGTTTTGTCCTCAGCACCTGGCTTTTTAGCTGAGACCCACGTAGGAGAAAGCTGCGGAAAAAGTTTGCTTGGCATTCAGTATAAGTTCTTGGGCCTCCAGTTCCCTCATGGTCACCAGCCACCGATCAATTCTCACAATCCCCCATCACCAATCACCGCGCCGGTCTCAACATGACTTTCCACTTGTGTCTCCCCAAGTTGGCACATGCCCTTCAGAACTTCTATCCAGCCACACACAAAATGAAATTTCAATACTTCATTAACTCCTCCCTCTGGTGCATCAGCTTTTAAAGGACAATGCATACCTTGCAACGGGGAAGCACCACATCCCCTTATTCACAGCACACATTATTTTCCAAAAGATATTGCTTGTTTCGACTTCTAACTAAAAAAAACAGAATCTCAAGGTATGTGGCACCTCCCCCCCCCTACACACACACACAAACCAAAATTCTGATACCAGCTCAGTTTCATACCCCAAAATGATTTCACATGTACAAAAAACAAGCCAAATCAATCACCATATAGCAGCTGAAAGACCACCAAGTCATACAGCGAGGCTTTTATCAACACAGCCTGTCGTTTCACCTTTGCTTACAAAAAATATATACCCCTAAAGAGCATCCCTTTTTGTCCAATGTAGGGAGGAAAGTCTTGTCCAACTCATTCCCACCAGCTTCAAGTTCAATAAGAGATCTTTTTTGCCCCGACTACCTTGCGTGGCTTCAGTTTGAAGAGGAACGTTAGATAGGGAGAAATAAAAGGAAATCGAGTGGTGTTTCCATCCACTTTCCTTCAAAGCTCTGCATTAGAGGACTGAAATGAATCCGTTGCTTTGTTAACTCCACTTCCAAAGGCTGACTATTCCTGGCTTTAACAAACTAGAGAAAACCAGCTTGGAACAGCCATGGTGCATCCTTCATGCCAAAGGGTAAAAGAGCTGAAAATTAGGTGTTGTGCCACATGTCGGGGCACTAGCAAGACAGACAGAATTATCTTGTTGACTTAAGGCACTTACCTACCTTTAAAGGGGAAGGGAGGGAAAACAAGGGGGCCGAGGCAAGGACTCAGTGTCACCATGCAATTTCCAAAAATACAAACATGTCCCACTTTAGTAGCGTTTTAAGACATTGCAGATTGGTGGTTCAGTGAAGGACACACGCCAGTCAGATAACCTGCTCTTCCATTACAGGTCCTGTCAGGTCCGCCCACCAGCAGCTCCATTAGTCCGGGATCTTTGGCGGTCATATTTGACGGAGACAATAAGGAAAAGCAAAAGGGTTGCTGCTTGGATAGCAGCCAGAAGGAAAAAGTAATAGTTTAAATGGCAGCCATTAATGTTACCTGGGGAGAATTAAAGAACCAAGTTAAGTACCTGGCAGGAAATACAAATAAAACAAATTAATTCCATTCCATAAAGATGCATGCCTATGCAGTTGGAACCTGGCCATATTTTGTCCAAAAAGGGCATGCACTAGTCCTTTGCATGTGTACCGGAAGGATGGATGACTTTTTATAATCTTGCAAACCTCTCTACTCCTCAGATACTGGAGTTGAAATACCAAGAGTATTTCAGCTCACAAGCTCTCCCTTCCCACATAGCTGAGCCATAGCAGATGGAGCCAGAGAGGTGAACCTGTGGTCCCCGCAGATGGACTGGATTCTAACTCCCATTGTCCCCTCTGTAGTGCATTCTGGGAAGGGCCCTCCAGTTGCGTCCGAGCCCCGAGATTCACTATTGCTGGGTGGCATGGGGGTGATCTGGAAACACTCCGGGGTGTGACACAGTCTCCGCATTGCCGAGCATGAACAGCGGCCAATCAGCCTCTTGAGGTCTAGCCACTGCACTATTACAGCTATTATAGAGAACTGGGCAGGGAAGAAACCATTCTGCTCTCATCCACCCTTGCTTGCAGGTTAAGGTGAAATTATTTTAATTACTGAGACATATGCGTCGGTTTGATGAATTTATAATGAAAAGTAACAAGTGCACAGCCAGCTCTTCCGTGGATATTAAAAATACAATATATTTCACATGAAGACCATTTAAAAAGTAGCAGTCTCCTCTTTGTGGGGAAATTATTATAAAATCTCTATTACTACTACTACTACTTGTAAAAATCATTTGATTGTTTTGGAGAGCAGCGGTACTCAAGAGACTGCAGACTAAATTTAGTAGCCAGGGAAACAGGGAGAACCCAGTCAACGGAGGGCAGCATTGCCAGGATGGGTGGAAGAAAATGGAACGCATCACTGGGAAACATAAATGTAGTTAAAGGCCTTCTAGGAAGCTGCAAGAGAAGCCTCTGCTCATGTGAAGAGTGCTGAACCCACACAAAGATCTTCTTCCCAATCCTTCCCTTCCAGGAAGGCTGCGGGCTCCACCTGCTGGGCTCTGACGGCGAAGCTCATCTCTCCGGAGGCCTCGTCACGGGGTCAGGACTGGGCAAGGCAACGGCTCTCCCTCCTCCCCATCTTGGACACCTCCCGTCCCTCCAAAACAGCCCCACTCTCTCGGCTGGCCTGGGAAGCGGTGGGAAGAGAGCTTGAGGGGGCTTCAAGGGTCTGGCTTCCAAACCTCCCCACCTCCGCTGCCTCAAGGTCCCCTCCCGCTTCTTCAGACTACCAGCCACGCTGACTCCAGGATGCCCACCAAGAGTGGTGCCAGCGTTGCTCACTCCGAGGGCACGCTTCCCATGTCCCTCACTGCTGCTAGAACAGAAGCAGAGTCCTGCTGGGTCTCGCCAGAGGTTTGTCCCAGGGGTGAGGCACCTCTTGTGTTGAAGGACAGCTTTGGAGAAGTGCCCCAAGACTGCATTTTGATGACGGCCAGGATGGAAGTCAAAGTGGGGGGGGGGGCAGGGCAAATGCAGGCCGCGGCAAAGGGACTGGCTGTCTTTGCTTAATGCCCCTTCCTCTAACTAAGATGCTGGGGAGACATTTTAGGCTTCTGGGTTGCACAAAAGCCAGGGAGCCCTCAAATGAAAGCAGGCAAGGAGAAATGGATGGGGTGAGGGAAAGGGGGTAGAGCCTCTTGGACAATCCAGATGGACAGGAGTAAGTCCTCCATCCTTCCTCAGCTAGGCATGCTGGGAGTCTGTAGGGCAGAATTTTTTTATTTTTTTTTTAAAGAAGAGCCATAATGAAGCCATCAGATGAAACCTTCACCCTCTCTATTTTTCTGTAGCGTGCTGGCACTGAAGATACAAACTTACCCAAATCAAAGTGATTGCTCATCCAGCCAATCGATTTAATTGACACCAATGCCAGAAGCCCTGAGCCAACAAAAGAGCCAATTCCCGAAAAAAAGAAAAAGAGGCCCATAATTGCACTCTGCATAGACTTGGGAGCAGCAGAATATGCAAATTCCAGACCTGAAACAAAAGAACACACACAAGAGATATCAGGAAAGGTTCCAAGCATTGTACTCAGAGCTGCATTTTTCATGTGCAAAAGGGGCATGGAAATTTGGGTTTCAATTAACTTCCTGATCAATTACGTTAAAGCAGCTATGATTCTGGTTATTGTGAAGGATTTTGTCTCCTGCATCCTCGCAGATATTCCAAGACTTAAGACGAGACAGTCAAGCTGTTTAAGGCCATAAGCAGAAATGGTCCCCCGGGACACCCAGGGCCTCCACGCACGGCACCACCCTCCGGATGGCCCAACCTCTCCATGTCACTGCCCAGGTCTGGTTCTGCTAAGTCACAGATCTGAAGCAGTTGAGGCAAGCCTTCTGTTTTTCACCACCTTATGTCTCCTGCCCAATTAGAAGATCAATAATTAAATGTTTTCAACAGAATTCTGGACTGAACACCCCTCTGCCCCTCCACGGGGTTCCAATAGTGAATGTCACACAGCTTGGCCTTTTGACAGAAAGTGATCGCATCTGTTTTATCTATGATGCTTCCAAAACATCGAACAGAAGTGCCAGGCCTTTGGGAACGGATAAGTGGCTCACTGGAACTCTTAACCGCAAAGCCGATGTCAGATTCCTGCAAACATCTCTCTCGGATGATCATAAATGAACAGTCCTATTGTGGTTTATGGCTCTTTGCTGTTGCTGCTGTGTTTTGTTATTACTGTTGCCTTTTAATTCTGTTATCCACCCAGAGAGGTGCTTTTTGGGTGGCATAAAAACATGATTAAATAAGTAAATGAAATAATTTGCATAACTGTAAAACAATTAGTTCAATAATGAAATCAGGTATGCCATTAAGTAAGGCAACAAGAATGTGCTTCTTTAATCATAAATATAAAAGATGAGTTTTCAGAAGACAAGGTCTGAGTCTGTTCACAACATGGGCCTGTAAAATGTTACAGGATTAGGAAATGTTTTTATATTGCTGATGCTCAAATCATTTATTTTGATAAGAAGCTTGAAATGCAACACTGTTTTTTAAGTATACATGGATTGAGAATAAACATGCATCTTTAGGAATGTAGCATCAGGGAACATAAATAAGAGAAGTAAAAATTATGTAAAGAGATAGGATGGTCTCTGAAAAAGTATATAAAAGTATATAAAAGAAAGTTTTCAAATACACACCCTTGGAAGTTTCTCCAGGATCCTTCCTGTCTTTACTTGCCTAAGATCAGGGCTAGGGCTTCACACTGATTATCACTGAGTGATACAGTTCTTGCTCTGCTTAGATGCTGTGACTTCAGACAATGCTCAGTGTATCCAGTGTTTCAAGCTATGCACATATAAGCCTTAAATTCAGTACTGTAATACTGATAATTTCTTTAGCAAAGAAACAAAATAGAGAGAGGGATTTCTGGAAATTGATAACTCTGCATGAGCCACATTGAGAGTAAATAATTTAATCTTACTCTGAGAGGAAATCTGGTTTGAGAAGCAATAGGAATATGTTTAATTAAACAGGTAATCTAGGGCTGTCGACAGCATGGTATCGTATTTTAAAAGCACATCTATACCAGGGAACATGCCTCAGGCTGCCCACCAAATTGGACAGAAGAGGCTCCAGATGTGTACTAAGGACAAATGTAGCTTGAAAACAAGCTATTTCTGTGCTTGATATTTTCCCCACGGCGGTTTGCAATCATTTTTTTAATTATTATTTCTGCTAACACAGGGGATTTAGGATAAGGATTTAGGGCAGTGATGGCGAACCTTTTAGAGACTGAGTGCCCAAACTGCAACCCAAAACCCACTTACTTATTCCAAAGTGCCAACACTGCAACAAAACCTGAAAACTGAGGTTTTAGTTTAGGGGAAAAAAACCTCACAGCCAGACCAAGTAAATATATCCTTGGCAACACACTGACTGGCCATAAGAAAGCTTGGATGAGTCACGGCTAATGAGTCATGGCAGGTGACATCATCGCCTGGCACCACTACTCCTTTCTGAGCATGCGCATGGCCCCTATGCGCACTGTTATCCGATGCTTGGCTGCTGGGGCGATGCTGGGGTGACGTGGCTCATGTGCCGACAGAGAGGGCTCTGCATGCCCACTGTGGCACGTGTGCCATAGGTTCGCCACCACTGATCTAGGCTATCCCTGGATCACCCAAAGTTGTTCACCCTGTTTAAAGTGTTTGCAAATGAGGCCTGAAGCCAAAATCGTTTATGTGCCACATCCCTGCAAGCGTATCCAAGAAGTGGCTTTGAGATATAGGCTGGGTCTGGAAACATAACAAGCCAGGTTGGTGTTTGCATGCAATTACCATAGAGTCTCCTGGATAGAGCAGCAACTGTGCGAGCCACTGCAGCCATCCAGCCTCTATGGAAGGAACAATTAGGAAGAGGCAGGCAACATCAGCAGGGAGCAATGCACCTTGGGACTGAATTTCAGGCACAGTGGCTGAAGTGATATACACAGTTGATGAAGGGGCTGAGCAGAGAGGATGGAAATCGTGATAACACAGAAACCACTGCACTGTTTGGGGAGATCATGGTAAAAGAAAAACCACGAACTGTGGTAACTGTGCAGGGTTCCTTGCCACTTGCATGAACAGACTGCCATATACAGACTGAGGCAGCAAAGAGATACGTAGAATGATGAGATATACCGCTACATCATTCAAAAGTGGAACTGACATCAATGGATCAAAGTTGTTTGATACTTAAGCTTGGTCTCTGCTTCATATGAAATTGCGAACACCCACTTTTTCAAAACAGGAGTTGCCACAATTTAACTGATTATGCAAATTAAAGAGCTTTCTGGCTCAGTGTCACTACACACCCATGAAAACATTCAAACTTCAACCATTTTCCTGGACCCTCTGACTCCCACCTCAAGATGCCCGTTTTCTCATCATTAGACTTTTAGTTCCAGTGACTGAAACGAAAGCTCCATAGCACAAATGAAACAAGAGGGGCAAATGTCAAAAAGCAATTAAGATCAGCAAGAAATCCTCAGTTCAAACAGGGAAATTTGCATTTCCTCCCATTGGCTTGGGCTGCAAGAGCCTCTGTCTCAAGTTATAGCCTTGGAATGCTGAAGCAAGCTTTGACTCCAGCCTCCCCCAACCTTGTGCCTTCCAGCTACATTTGATGGCAACACCCAGAATTCCTAGTCAATGGCCCTGCTAGATGAGAATTCTGGGAGATGTGCTCCAAATGCCTGTGCAGGCTACCCGGTTGGGGAAGGCTGCCCTAAACCAAGAAGTAGCTGCACTTTTGGCTTGGGGAATCGACTTTCCTCTTCAGTTAGACTCCAGCGTCCACCAAATGGGAGCCAGGTAAAAATGGCTTTTTAAAAAAACTAGCCACATTGTGTGTGTGAGCACTTTAATACTTATGCCCCGTAAGATCTCTGCAGGATTTACATAAGAAATTCATAAAATGCAACATGAAAGCTATCTAAAATCACACATTAAGATCATATTTTTAATAATGTTTTTAAAAAAGCAATCCAGATTATTTTTCAGTTGTTGCGGGGAGTGTGGTGGCCGTCATGGTAGATAATTCTTTTGAAGAATTGACCTTCAAGGCTATAGAAACGTAAAATAGAATCCCTTAAATGAACAGGAAGCAGGTAAAAATGAGTGGCTTTCATTTGTGAGTTGCGTGATGAAAGAGGCAGGGCGTAAGATTCTCAGTTTGTATCCCACCATTCTCCCAAGGAAAATGGCACTGAAAGTGGATTATGACTTCTTCATTTTTATGTAGGTTTGTACGTCAGGTTGATGGCAGCGTGATTGGGTTCTGCGATGGAAAGGTTAACTTTAATATCAAAAGGGAACAACTTCTGTCTGTCAAAGATGAACAGGCGTGTGCTGATCAGCAAGCAAAGCAAGACCATTTGGTCTAGTTCAGTATTTGCAGCATGACTTTCCGGGTACCAGAAAGCAAAGCAAGAATCGGCTTTTCTCAGGATAAAAACCTCTCCTGGGTTTTTCCTCTGCAAGGGAGCCAAACGCTCGCCATCTGGTGGCCACGGCCTGGTACTGTTGAGATGGATTTTGGCTTGGTGAGTTGCCTCCAAACTTTTTAATGAACCAAATGGTGTTTGTGAGACAGTATTTGTCCTTGTGAGAGGCGGGAGAAGACCTAAGGAATTTTGATCACTATGGGCAGGGCAGGGCAGGAACCTGGGCAGGAAGAAAAATGATGGGTTCAAAACATGGTACTGGGGGGGAGCTGTGTGAATACCCTGGACTGGCAGAAAGACCAAACTGGATCTTAGGCTAGATTAATTAAGCCTGCATAGCTAGACATCAAGTTAGTCTGTTGAGTCACCTTTGCTAAGCTGGAAAAGTGCAGGCCTGCAGTGGGATGGGTGACCACATAGAAACCTAGAATAGTAGAGTTGGAAGGGGCCATGAAGGCCATGAGGTCCAACCCCTGCTGTTGCAGGACGCCACGTTACACCGTCCCACTCAGAGGGCTGCCTTTTGAATGTCTTCAGTGTGGGAGAGCCCACCACCTCTCCAGGCAGCTGGTTCCTGTGCCGTATTGCTCTGAGAGTGAGGAAGCTCTTCCTGATGTCCAGCCTGAATCTGGGTTGTCGCAACTTGAATTGATTATTCCGTGTCCTACACTCTGGCAGAGAGCCTGCAACCTGCACCCACCCCCCACCCCTGGCAAAGCATGGTGCGATCATAGGACGCGGTCCTCTGCAGCAAAGCTTGGGAAGCCGTAGGCTGAGGCTTCTCAGGTGGAGCTGGCAAGAGGATGTGCAAAGCTGATGGAAGGGGTTGGATACTGGAGGCAGGCAAAAGATTAATTCACTGAGGGGCAGAGTTGTGGGAGGGGCCAAAGGAGAAGAGGCTGGGGGGGCAGGGGGGGCAGCTCGAGAGCCAAAGGTTTCCTATCACTGTGTTCAAGGAATTTAGGGAGGTGGGCCGGGAAAGATTCCCTAGCATGAAACCTCTAGGAAATAGCCTCCACCTGGAGCAGACGGCACTTGGCTAAAGAGACCACGGCTCTGTACTGACACCGGGCTGTTTGGATCCATATCCCTCCTCGCTTCACAGGATTCAGGCTACCTTGCAAACCACTGGAAATCCTGGCTTTGAGCCATGCCCTTGTAAACCCATCGAGGGGTACGATGAAACTAAGCTAAACAAAAATGTTTACACGGGGATGGGGCAGTGGAAGGAGAGCAGCGCGGCCAGTTAATTAGAAGACACGGCAAACCAAGCCGTGTGTGAAACAGTAGCAAAGAGCTGGGGCTATTTATTTCTTCTTCTTTTTTCTTTTTTGCTAATGAACCCTGAATGTGTGTGAAACAGACCAGAAAATGAGATTTTATGGCCATGCTCATTCCTCTGGCTTGTAGGTTCCACCAGAGAGGGGGGCAGAGCGAGCGAGCGTGAGAGGTTGCGGGGAATCAATAGGGGCTGATGATGTTGGCCACTACATCGAACTGGCTGGGCACGGAGATACTCAAGGACTCTGGCGGCTATTTTCTAACCATTCCCTGAGATCATATGGAGTGGCTGTCCATAGAGGCACATCGCTCATCCATCCAGCCCAGCCATGGCCAGCAGGAGCTCCGCAAAGCGGGGATCTCCCCAACTTTGCTACCTGAGGCCCTTCACCAGCCGAGTGGCCTTCAGAGGCATTTGGACCACATCTCCCAGAATTCTCATCTAACAGGGCCATTGACTAGGAATTCTGGGTGTTGCCATCCAAACATATCTGGAAGGCACACTGCCAACCCAGGAACCAAATCCAGCCTGCGGGGGTCTCCCTGATCATTGGTGCCTCTCTTTGGGGAGACCTACCCCCCATCCTAAAAAGCCGAACCCTCCCCAGCGATTGGGTTTAAGATTTAGGGCAAATTGTGCTGTTGTTCCCCTTCAGCCCTCCATCGGATTGCAGCCCCATGGGATCCCTAGCCCCAAGCCTGGCCTGGGGTTTAATGAGGCTCCACACTCCGTTTCTCAGTGAGCAAGCAAGGCCATGAGGTTGGGCCTGCCGGCACGCAAAATACACACTCTACCACTGGCCTATGAGTCTCCCCATTAGGAGGCCAAAACTGCCCCAGGTCAGACGCTGGGCCAGAGTTTCCACAGTTCTCCCCATATCCTTGCCTTTCAGATGCATCAGCTGAAAGATGCCGGGTGCAGGTTGCTCTCAAACACTTTTTGCGGAAATAACACTTTGGACTGAAGAACAGTCTGAAGCAGTCTGCATCACAAAATGGCTGCAAAGAGCGGCTGTGTGTGTGTGTGTGTGTGTGTGGGGAAGCTTTGGTGGCAACCTATGTGGTCCCCTTTGGCGCCAGTCTGGATTCTAGCCCTACACGATGCATGAAGGGTCTCCTGTGGCTGCCACGGAGAAAGAGCCGCAAGCATAAATAAGAGCACACATTTCTGCCGGCATAGAGACAACAAAGTCTGGCTCCAGTCCCAGAATGCCTCAGTCGCTATGCCTGACTGGGCCATGCTAGGAATTGTGGAACTTTTCCACCTAGACATGTGATGGATAAGTCCCCGCAATGGTGGCACGCTTGACTAAAAACTCACCCGCAATGCTGGCAAATATTTCGCTAAAACCAATCAGGATGTACTGGGGAATCTGCCACCAGACGGACATGTCAGCAGCATGGTACACCGCCGTCCCAATCTTCTGATCAATTATTTTTCTGACTTTGATTACTTTGAGCCGATCACTCTCCAGGATCCCTGAAAGAGAAGCAGGGAGACCCATGGAAGATCATTGCCTTTCCACATTTTCTGTGCCCATCTAGCCCATCTCTTCCCAAAGAGTCCAGGGCAGCATCCCTCCTTCTCTCCTCCTTATCCTTCAACAGTGACTCTCATCCTGACCCTCCTCACAGGGTTGTTGTGAGAGCTGGTGCGATACGGTGGTTAGATTATTGGACTGGGACTAGTGCTAGACTGAGGGATCTGGGTTCTAGTCCTATTCGGCCAGGAACACACTGGGGAACTTCGGGCCAGTCACTGACTCTCAGCACTCTACCTCACAAGGTTGTTGCAAGAATAAACTGAGGAAAAGGAAGACCATAGAACCGTTTTGGGTTCTTTGAAAAAGGAAAACGGCAGGATAAAAAATGTAACCAAAACAACAAGAAGAATCTATCCACTCTTGGATATACTGGATTGGAACAGAACTTAAGTCTCAGGGAAAGATCGAAAATAATTCTTGCCATTTCAACTTTGGGATTTTTTTTTCTTTTTGGCTATAATTGTTTTAAAACTCTACAAATGAAGTTGATTTTCCAGCTGAGTAACCTTAAATACTGCTGGTTAAGAATTGACGACACCACCAAGAGCGTAAGCGCAGCCAACGTGCTTTAAATCTAATCAGTCGCGTTCCTGCACAATTTATAAGATATTTTAAACATAATCGAAACTCTCTCACAGACAATCCAAATTGCCACTGGAGTGGCTGCTGGTGTGGAGGCTGGAGGGCTCGGGGACGTGCGTGCCACAAGGCATATCAATGCGCAAACACAGACCCGAAAGAAGCGGCCAGCCCAAGAAAGAGGCCTTGTGTGCTTGCCTGCCCAATTTGTATCTTTCCTGTTGGGTAACCTGGCCACCAGTATGATTATTATCCATTCCTGAAGAAGAGAAGCACCTTCAGACCAATGTGTTCCATGAGCATTTGAACACGTGGCCGTGTTGAGAACATGGAACAAGATTATTATCTGACACGCGCAAATGTGTTTCTTCCACCCTCATTTTTTAAAAACATTGTCACTGCCTTCCCATTTGTTTCTGGGAAGAATGTAGAGGGCAACCGTAAATGTAGGAAGTCCTGGGCAGAGTATCTGAGGAGGCATGGGAAAACCCACTTTTTCCCATGCCTCCCAACAGGAAGTTACCATGCCTCCTAATTTAATGATCTGAATTGGGAGGCCAAAAATACTCTGCATCGCATGCACTTGACATGATGGGGCCTCCTGAACATGTTCATGCCTTGAGGATGTGCCCCACAAAGCCAGGGAGAGTGCCAGGTGGGGCTGGAGGACAAGATTTGGGAGGCTTACTTTTTTAAGACATGGGTGTGAAGCGGGATAAGTCCAGTTCTCCTTAGGAAGCAATGGACTGAACAGGAACCTCTGGGTTGCCAGCTGATACTTGCTGCCTTGATGGGGAGATGGTTTGTATTCCTATTTAGAGTTTTTGTTTCTATCCTTTGGTCTACCTTTTTTCCCCAACATGTCCAGTGAGGTTTGGTTGGCTTTTGTGGAGCTTTTTCTCCAGCTGTTAGCAACAATAGAAGCTTCAAGTTAAGATAGCTGGGTGTCGCTGGGGAAGGCCAAGACTTTTTGCCTGCAAATTACTGAAATATGGTCCCCAAAGCTACATTTGGTCCCTGGATTCCACACCGCTGTTCTAAGATCTCTCAGGGAACCCCCGACTCTCAAGGGGTGGGGATGGCAAGACCCCAAACTGAGGAATGCATGCAAAATATTCCATCTTGCTCTATTTCTCTGGATCACAGAAAACAGGCTTGCCTTAGTGTATATAATTTTGTCTTTTTAAAAGATGTTCAAAAGTCAAAGCAGAAGCAAGTCAGTCCTATATTTAGCTCCCGAAATGGCACAGGTTAAAAAAATGAAGAAATATTGTTGTTGTAAGTTCAAATGACTTTGCGGTAAGAACTTTGCTTGCCCACATATCAAAATGACCTTGTCCCTAATAAGGTAATTACCTCTCTCGTCGAGAGATGGTCTTAATGGCCCTATGAAGTGTCCCTCTCTCTGATATATTGGGAGGATTACAAGCTCCCAAGATTAATTGATTTAGCGCTATAATGCTTTATCAATACGTCGGTTGCGGCGGGGACTCGGCTGAAGATCTGAGCAGCCCATGAAACACTGCAGAGAGGGGCTCGCTGCTCGAAGCCAGCCACACGGGCACGTGGAAATCATCGTCCGGAAATCAGAGCACACCGAAGATTTCCACGGCCAACCTTTTTTGCTTGGACACCCCGACCAAGTAGTTTCTGCAGTGCAGCATGTAGAGAAAGCTAACATGCAAGACCGAAGCAAAGCAATGGCTGGTGAGGACCCCGTTGCAGCGGTTCCAGGGTCTGTGTAGGGACTGGCATGTTAGACTTCCACAAGAGTCGAGTCGAGCCGAGCACCATCCTGAGCGGCAAGAGTTCCGTGGGCAACCGAGATCTTTTGACCCAACCAACCTCCTGGGGCTGTTAGGAAGCTAAATAACCTTGCTTTGGGCTTCTCAGACAAAGAGTGAGCCCTCTCCTCAAGTCTCAGCCAGTATGGCCAATGGGCAGGGATGATGGGACTTGTAGTATGGAGGTGGCTACATTAGGAAAGGCTGGAATAGGCCATGCCTGAGCCTAAGAACAGGAGCAGAATGCGTGCAGTTTACATCAGTGCAAACTTTCCTAAATTTATGCTTTGAAACCACTGTTCAACCCAAAACTTTGCATAGTGTCATCTGTCAAACAGTCACATATTTTTGAATTTTACAGGGGAATTTGCCAATTAAAAATGTGCTTAGTAGAGGAAATCTTATTTAAATAGGCATTATATTAAGAAAACTGCTTGCCAAACATGTGTAGGTTAGGCAGACCAAAAAAGCCCAGACTTGAAGAAACGTGCACTGAAATGGAAACGTGCACTGAACAGTCCCGAAAGCTCATTATGGGATACGGGCTCGAGTTGGCACGGACTTGGAAAGGAACCCGGAGCATTCAAACTCTCTGCTGAGCTTGAGTTTTGCAGCACTGCAGAGCCTTAACTCTAACCACTATGCCATGCTGCCCTCAGTGCTGACCTAATGCCAGCCAAGGACAGTTTCCAAGTGCCCTGGATGGTCCCCATGGTCCCCCTGCCTTCTTTCCCTACCTGCCGCAAATGCAGAACACATCACAAAGAACATCCCGACCGCGATCCTCTTCAGGGAGGATGGAAGGAGGCCCTTCCTCTTCAAGATGGGGTCAACCACTTTATCTTTCAATGGGATCAGGAGAAGGATAAGCACCGCATCAAACATGGTCAGCCAGGCTGCCGGGAACTGCGGGGAAGAGAGAGAAGGAGAAAGGGGCAGGGAAGGAGAAGTCAGCACAGCCTGCTCCAAACATGACTCGGCTGTCACTTCCCAAAATGGTGCATTGTTCCTCCACATGGAATTAAAAGACATCTTGTGGGTGTTCAGCAACCAGAGAACTGGGAAACTATTGCCACCTCCACACAGTAAGCCCGTCTATTGCTACTGAGCCAAGGACGTTGCTGGGGGAAGAGCTTAGAACAGCTTCCCCCCACCACCCTACGCCCCTCCAGGGTGTCTGCACCCCAACTCCCATCTAACTTATGCAGCCATTTGTGGCTTAAGGAGTCTCAGCTGTAGACACATACCTCATTCTCATTCGTGGGAAAGAACAGCCCCTCTTCTCAACAGCCCCTGGGATTCTCTACCTGCTATGACCCCGTGGACCACAAACACCAGGATGTGGGTGGCCACCACATACCAGATCAGGCCACCATCCAACCCAGGGCTGTCTATTCAACTGGGAGTAGCTCTCAGGAAAAGATAAGCGGCACCCCCATCATTTGGGGTTCATCACCATCACCTGGACCTTGGGTAAACTGGAGATGCTGGGGGAGAAACCCAAGAACTTCTGCCAGGCATGAGCTCTGCTCTGGAGCTACCATCCCTTGCTAAACCGGGGATCCAGCTGAGGGAAGGTCCACCTGGCACCAGCTCCATCTTCCCTGTGCCCCCTCTGTGCTGAGCATTTCAAGTAAGGAGCTCACGTGGTGTTTGGCACACCTAATTTTGTATCAAACGCTGTTTTAGATGTTGCATGACTCCTAAAAGGTTCCCACTCTTTCAAAATTCTGCAGTATTGGCATTTTTAACATCTTTGGTTGTATTATGGTTCTGCTTAGGAACGGCTGTCAACAGTCCAGAGAGCTTTGGCTATTGGGTGGTAAAGAAGTTAAAATAACAACGGCAAACAGCAACAGCACAGCACAACAGAAATACTTTCGACTGCGCTGGGAATGGAAGAAGCTGCCTCCAAAGAGACCAAACTCTCTCTCAGCCACTGCTTGACCCTTTTAACTGAAGGTGGGGAGGGGACATGCCTGCAACCTTCTGCACTGGGCACTGCTCTCCTGAGTCCTATAAACCATCAGTCCTGCTGGTGCCTTACCATTTGGACTCCAACTCCCACCATCCCTGACCACTGAACATGCTGCCCAACTAGAAGGGAACTGGAGTCCAAAGCATTTGGTCTGAACCAGAAAGCTGAATTTGGAGGGAGGGGCCTTGGAGGGAGGGGCCTAGAAAAGGTCATGATCCTAATTGGATGGAATATAGGGAAGAAACCTGTGGGAAGGCAAAGCAGATTCAACATGGGGCCACCCCCCCCCCCCCACCACCACCACACACCAGATCAGTCTTAAGAACATAAGAAGAGATCTGACTTGTCCAGCATCCCAGTCACAGTGGCTAACCAGCTGCCCAGGAGAAACCCACCAGCATGACAGGAGTACAATAGCACCCTCCCACCCATGTTCCCCAGCAACTGGTTCATGCAGCCACGTTGCCTGTGATTCTGGAGGTAGCCCACAGCCATGAGGACTAGTAGCCTCTGACAGCCTTCTCCTCCACGTCTCTGTCTGACCTCCTTTTAAACCCACCCAGTTTGGTGGACATCACTACATTTTATGGCAGAAAATTCCCCAGTTTAATTATGCACTGGGTGAAGAAATGCTTCCTTCTTTCTTCCCTGACTTTCCCACCCGTCAGCTTCTCGGGGTGACCCCACTGGATTCTAGTCTTATAAAAAAGTGAGAAAAAAATCTATCGACTTTCTCCACACATGCATAATTCCAGGACTGGAACGGATTCAAAATGGGTTTCTGCATAATGGCACATTTAGGGACTAGGGAGCTGTCTGCCTGCAGCAATCCAAAGTGTGCGTGTGTGCATGCACCAATGTGTTGGGGAGACACACCTTGCCTTAGAGAGGGCCATTAACTTTCACTGTAAAGTATCGATCGCTTGGCTCATCCCGGAATCTCGTTAATAAAACACGATTGTCATGCAGGAGGCTGAGACTCTATTAAGCCCGATTAATCATGAAAACACCTGTCTGCAGCATGATGGATTATGCCACTCATATCTGATAAACAAAGCCCTGTAAATGATTGAAATAAATACACACAAAGATGGCTTTTTAACAGCCATCAGAGCTAATATTGATGGCGTGTTGTGACAGCACGCAGTCAAGAGTCAATTACGTATTCCCCGCTACTCCCCTCCCCTCCAAGAGCCACATGTCCGTCAGCATGGCTTTGCTCAGCCATTTGCCACTGCTAGAAAGCATTTCAAAGCACACAATCTGGACCTTGCATTGCTACTGTCTTCTAGCCTCCTGCAATATTCAGCAGCTATTAAGAACGAGTCACTTTCTGCATGCTCTCTAGCATCGCAGGCTCCCAAGTATCAAGACTTCCAAGTACCGTATTTTTTGCTCTATAAGACTCACTTTTTCCCCCCTCAAAAGTAAAGGGAAATGTCTGTGCGTCTTATAGAGCGAATGTGTGTGTACAGCAAGTCTGTCAGATGTGCAGCCCGTGGGGAAGGGATGGGGAATGTGCTGGTGATTATGTGCCCATTTGATTCAGAATATTTTTTTTCTTGTTTTCCTCCTCTAAAAACTAGGTGTGTCTTATGGTCAGGCGCGTCTTATAGAGCGAAAAATACGGTATGTTTCACAGATTCGAAGTGTTACTGCTAGACATGCGTCTAGGCACAGATACCGTGAAATCTTACTGGATTTCAAAATAAAGCCAATAAAGTGAAGGCAACAGAAAGAATGAATCACAGTGGCCAAAGGGGTTCATGAATTAGCCTTTTTAACAGCTGAAATCTTCTGCGATCGTGGTCTGCCAGGAGTTCTGGACCACAATTCCAAATCCCCCAACTTTCCTCCTCTTTCCTGGCCTTGCCTTCATACCCACAAAAACGGTGCTTTTGGCCAAGGGGCAAAATTACCCTCTGTATCACTTTTGGGGTTCGTATAGCAGCCGGTAAACCACCAGCACTAACCAGCCGTCGTGCGGAAGCCAAGAAAGACCCCAAGAAGCAGAGAGATTAGGAATTCATTTTCCTTGAGGCTGCAAAGTCATTAAAAGAACGTAACGTGCCATCTGCACCAGCTCAAAGCCTTCAGCAAAATGATGGGAAGCCGTATTAGAGTATCGCAGGAGAGCAGAGGTTAAGCTGCATGTAGAGAGCATGTGTGCCGTGTTTGAAATATAGGCATTTGTGCAAACACAAAGCACACAGACACGCACACAAGCGCACACGGCATCTGCAGCCTTGCCTCCTGGCTTTCGGCTCCACAGACAGGCAGAGTGGATTTCATTAAAATTCCTCCCTGCAAGAACACGGCAGAGGTCAGCTTTGCCAAGGTTTATACGCTGGTAACTTGGCGGGCCAAGCCACCCATTCCAAGCAGTGCTATCAACACTGGAAAAGTTCAAGCAGGAGGGGTGAAAAGGCATCATTAATATTTGAGAACCTTGCCAGGTTCCTCAAATTTATGTCACAATGTGGATTATTTTTTCTAAAATTTGCATTACGGTGAGTAAATATTTATGCTCAGAAGCAGGGATAGGAAATTCTTGGGCTGCGTCCAGAATGCTGAAAAGGAAAGATGTGATGCAAAGCCCTTTCTTAGCCTATGACTATGCCATGCGATATTCCATGGATCTGATAACACGAAATATTTTTTGATCAGGCAAATGCGAGGGAGTGAGGACGAGGTCCGGAGCCACGCCAACCACGACCTTTGCACAATGATCCCCGAACTTGAAGAGTGCCCCTTAGGGTGCAGTACTGCTCTGGTCACATGGCTGAATAGTAACCGGTCAGCTGACAACCCTTGGGGCCAATCCCACCACTGGCCATATTGGCTACAGCCCATGGCCATTGGGAGTCCAAGAACTTCTGGAAGACTGCAAGTTCCTGCTCGTGGTTTGGACCTTCATCTCCCCCTTTATCCCTGCCCATCCTAGATCCACTCTTTCTCCTCCCCTTGGGTGACAAGAGGAATCCTCACAGACTGCAGAACTTGGCAGTGGATCCCAGCTGCAATGCAGTTTGGAGCAGGGGACATTCAAAATTATACCGGACTAAGATTTTAAAAAAGCATTGTGGGTTCCAAGTGGAAGAGCATAGCTCCAATTTTTCAAACACAATGTAAGACAAAGCTCTAGTCCCCAAAAATCCGTGCTTGGGACTCAGCCTGCTGCTGCTGAAGTTCTGGGTCCCTCGAAGCAAGCTGCTTCTTGAAACACCGTTCTTCCAAATTGCTCGGAATTGCCGACTTGTTAATAACAAGCAGGCTGGGTGCAGGGGAATTAAAGGCTCACATATGAATACTGCATTAAAACCATCATGTATTATGAATATGGGTGATTAGCATGACAGACATGCAAGCTGAATACTCCAGGAAGGGCGTTCGCCAGCACAGCAGCAGTGAGCAGCCAAAGAGGCAGCGCCTGAGTGGTTCTTCCAATGTCCGTGCCTGGAGATGACACCAATAAAGCATTTAGCCACCAGCGGCAATGGAGCTACAAAAGGAGCAGGGCAGAATGGGAAGCGCCTGTTCTGCCTGCATCCTGTATTTCTAGATCTATGCAGTCCACCTAAAATAGCCCTGATATTTGGGGTGGGGGTTCTCTCCCCAAAAGTGCAGGATGGCACAGAGAGAAAGGGACCCTGGCCTGATCTCTGGACTTTGTGTATATACAACTGTGGCTGCTCTTTTCTATGGTTAGTTTTGTCTCTGACGGCAGGGCCATCCAATTCCTCCCCGCACCTTCTCTTTCTAACCCACATGAGCTGCTGAGGCAAGCAGTGATCTTCTGGAAAGCAGAATAGAAATAACGAAACAAGTAACCAAGGAACGGTCCTCCAGGCAAGTGCTTTCGGGAAACAGATGTATTTCACTCCTGCCCTGTCCTCACCCAGCCCAGTCCTTACCGTGTGGCCGGACGTACTATTCACCGAACTGTTCGAAAACTGAGGAATTCTTAAATGCAGGCTCTGGAGGACGTACGTTGTTTGCATCTGAAGGTAAAAAGGAAACATTAGTGGGCATTGCTCTCAAAGTGAGTTCCCAGGTCCCTCCCTGGAAGAGAGTACAAGATAACGGCAGCTGTCAGCGTGGAGCACAGCATGGCATCGTGGTTAGTGTGTGGGACTGGGGCACAAGGGAACTGGGTTCGCATCCCCATTGGCCATGCAACTCTTTGAGTGCCTTTGGGCCAGGTGCTGCCTTTCGATCTAACCTACACCGCAGGATTGTTGTTGGGATAAACCAAGAGGAGGAAGATAATGAACACTGGCTTGGGTTTCTTGGAGTAAATAAGAAGAGGAATAAAAAGACTAGTGGAACCCATCTGAATTAAGGGCCGCAGACCAAGTCTGTCTGCTGGCGTGCAGCAGGGACTGAAAACCTGCAGATCCCAGTGACCAACCTGAAAATAGACGGTCCAGTAAGGTATGAGAGCCAGGAAGACAGGGATGATCTTGACCAGCGCTTTCACGTCCTCGACCTTGTCCTCCCTGAAGGGCCCTCCGCGGGATGCTTTGGCCATCTCGAAGAGGCTTTGCTTGGGAGACGGCTGCTGGAGTATTCCCTGGACACTCCTTTTCAAGGCAAAGGGAAAGGAGTGATGTCAGGCAGACCAGAGGGGCCATCTGCACAAGCCAGATGAGGCTGATGCGATGGAGGGTCCCCCCATCAGCTGGCAGTTCTGGCGAAGAGTCCCTCCAAGCCCCAGCTGCAGAAGCTGGGATCAAAGCCCAGCTACCTGCAGGCCAGCCCGGCCCTCTCTCCCTGTGACACACCTGGGAGCGCACCTGTCCCCTTACGCACCTGTTCCTGCAGTATTCCTCCGGTCTCTTCCGGGAACAGCACGAATAGGCGAGGATCTTGAACATGTCCGTGAAGGCACTGCCGTCGGGGGGCTTCGTGATGAAGACGCCCTGGCCGCCCAGGAACACGACGAAGGACACGCCAATGCAGATGGTGGGGATGATGTAGCCAGTCAGGAAGTCCACGTTCTGCTGGATGTAAGCAATGCCCCCGAGCGACAGGATGGCGCCCAAGTTGATGCTCCAATAAAACCAGTTAAAAAACCTCCGAGTGGCCTCGGGGCCCCGGTCCTTGACCTGCGAGGGAGGACAGTGGCAAACGGATAAGCACAAATACGAAGCGATTCACTTGGTGGGGCAGCAGAGGCACAGAAGCTCCTGGGTTCAGTTGAAGGGTGATATCCCTGCCTGAACCCTCGGAAAGCTGCTGCTGCCAGTCAGTGCCAAGAATACTGAGCTAGGCAGGGCTCAGCTCCAGGCAGCTGCTGAGGTGCCCTCTCAGTCCCAGAGGAATTGCTCACCCATGCAAGGCGCACACAGTCCAAGAACAGTGAGAGTGAGATGCAGAACGCTTCCTGAGAACCAGTCCCAGGTGGGTCATTGAGAAGGTACGGAGAGTTGGCGGCTGCACTGGGACTCAAGGGCATCTTGTCCAGCATCCGACTTACCGCACTGGACAACCAGGAATCCCGCGGCAGAGCCACAAGCCTCTGCCCCGTGGCCTCGCTCCCGGCTCTCCACGGTGCCCCGTCGCAGCCATCCAAGCTACAGCTGCCAACAGCCACCAATAAGCGCCAAGCACTCATCTGCTCCCCTTTGAAACACCCTCGAAAGGCGTGTGTGAGTGTGGGGTGGGGGGCTCCATGACTGTCCCTAGGATTGTGCTCGCTTGTGGGGCTTAGAATGCGCCACCTGTCCCCACAAAGACGCACACAGAGCCATAGGTCAGAGGGCGACACGGATTCCTATGGCCATGGAGGATGGGAATCCTCTTCAGGATTGGAGCATGGAAACAAAAGGACTGCAACTTTTCACCCCCCAGCCCAGGAGAGCACACTCTCGAGCTATGGGGCCCAGTGAAGCCTAACCCCTTTCTCTGCCCTGCCTGCCTTTTCCCTCCCTGGAGTGCAGCCAAGGACTTCTCAAGCCAAAAGACACAGTGCCCCCATCCAACAGGGAGCTTTAGCAGGGCATCCTGCTCCCACTTGCCTTAGTTCCCAAATTCTCTTTTCTGCTGCTGGGCCTCCTTAGTGACTGAATGCACATTGTCGTAACAAGCACTCTCTATCTGAGAATGACTTCCTCCACCCAAAGCCACAAATCAGATCGCCAAAGCCGAAATCTGCTGTCCGATAAAGCCGCAAGGAAGACTGACAAGCAACCACTGACAAGCAACCTTTTCTTTTAAAGCAAGCAAAGGACAGCATCTGTTAAGCTGTCAAATTAAGAGCCACACCGGACATCTCAACCGCTTTGTTATTTCAACAGCACAATTAGCCTGCATTGCACAGGGGATGTCAGTGAACAAAACCAGAGAGTTTCCAGGCAGGGCTTTCTCTGTACAAAAACCAGCTCCCTGCACATAGAAAGCTAGCAAACTGGGGAGAAAACCAAGGGGCTGAAACAGTCTCTCCTAACAGTGTTGTTGTTTGGTGTTATAACTCCCAACAGGCCCCAAGACTGGTCAGACTGCTTGGCTTTCAGGAAATAAATCTTCACCATGCTACTTCGTACTCTCTGTACACAAACAGAGTGAGACTTCTGTGATTGAACACTGCTATATCAAAAGAGAGTTCCCTGCACATGGATAGCTAGCAAGTCAGGGTGAAGAAAGTTGGGCCAGCTGCTAGAAGAACCCTCCTCCTTCACGCAGAATAAGTGAAACAGTATTCCGTCACGTGAAGCTCCACCTGCAGAGAGAAATGGTTGCAGTTTTTAAGACTGCAGTAAGAAAGAGATGAGGATATTCCAGGAAACCCGCGAGGAACAGGTGTGCGGAAAAGCAGCCTCTAAGGGGGAACTGAAAGATGCAAAAGAGCGTTCCAAGCTGATCGTATTTATATCCTGCCAGCATTTCACAGCTGAAAATAGGGATGGCCAGTTCCACTCCTGTTCTTACACAACGAAAGGAGTTCTGCCACTGAGCATTCCCCAACCTCCCAAAAATAAAAATAATTGTCATTATTTCATCTCACTGCCCAATTAGCAGAGCTCCCTTGGCAGTTTCCAGCAGTTCGTAACACACACACTGCAAGAACGTACCATGGCAGTGTTCCGAAATCATAAACGGCTAAGGCAACAGATGGCGGTTTTCTCCCTTGCAGGGCAGGATTTAGCTTTATGCTTCGGCTGACTTCCTTGTGCCGCTCCTGGAGCCTGTTGGTGCAAGAGGGGCCCAGAGGAAGCCACACACTGGAAGAAGAGCCGCAGGCTTCCCACAGCCTGGAGCCATGCCCCCAACATGCCCCTTGCCCTCCATTCAAGAAGTGGTACCCTTTTCCAATTATGCACCTGGTGCTTTGTTCTTCTAAGTCAGGGGTGCAGAACCCTCAGGACCATGGGCCCAATCCAGCAAACCTGGGGCACACGGCCTCACTCAGTTTCTCCCAAGCACCAGTCATTTCGTTCAACGGCTTCCCAGGTCTGGCCGTTGTTTTTTCACTTTTGAGAAAGTGGAAATTTATCTTTTAAGGCTCAGTTAGTGGCAGGAAGAGTTTAAGCGAAGTTATGAGCTATTTTGGCCATGTCCCTTTGCCAAAGAATCTCTCTCTCTCTCTCTCTCTCACACACACACACACACAATCACCAACTCATGCACTAATGGCAAATACAAGGGTGTGAGTACTGGTCCCCTCCTAGACAAGCTGGTCCCACCCACATACAAGGAGTGGGTTTAACAGGTTTTGGGGAAGTAAAATATATATGGGGGAAGAAAACCCCTAAGAGGTGCTTGCCCAAAGCAGCACAATGAGGACTGACTATGGGGAGTGGGGGAGAGAGACAGAGAAAGCAGTGGGAGGGGGAATGCCATGGGGCTGGTGGAGGACCCCGCTGGTTCGGTGGGATGTGACACTGCCTGCTGCCACATCTGGCTTGACACCCCACGTGAGTTTGCAAGAAGGTATACTCCAGGGCAAATGTGGGCAACTCAGCTGACTGGGGCATGCTGGGGCTTGTAGGTTTTTTCCCTGTCTAAATCTGTGTAGGATTGTGGCTTTAATCTCCTAGCAGGATGTGGCCCTGCTTGGGCAGAAGCCGCAGCTGACCACTCCTGCAAACGCTAACACAATATTGCAAGTCTCCCTGTGTGTGTGCGTGTGTGTGCGCGCGCGTACACACACACACACACACACACACACACACACACAGCCTGTAAAATCTCCTTTACCAAAGAGAGACGCTGGAGAAGCAAGGACTGTCCCATGGAAAACTAAACTTCACACACGTCGGGCTTTCTTTCCGTCAAAAGCTCCATGTTACTATCATCCCACATGTTCCAAAAATGCTACAGTCTCAGAGAGCATCTCTGTTTAAAGTTGACTTACTTAACCTGCTGAGCTTTGGGTATGGCGGATCACAAATCCCAGTGCTCCCAATCTCTCTGACTGGGGCTGATGGAGGTTGAAGTCCAAACATGCCAGAGGGTTGGGGAAAGCTGGTCTCAGGAATGAGCTCCCCCAAACCCCGTGGTTTGCACCCGTTGCTCAGGAACTGGGGCAGGTGGAGGTCGTGCTCCCACCCTGCTTAGGTGATCTCAGGGTCCAGCATCGCCACCATATGTATGGATGCTGGATTGGATGGGCCTCGGGTCTGAGCCAGCAGGGCTGTTCTTGTGTTCGCAAGTTCCTGGCACAGACTCAGGCAGCCCGAGAGGCCCGTATGACACAATACCAACCCCATGACTGACTGGCAACATTTGCAGCCTGTTGCCCTGACATGACCACGGCCGAAAGAAAAGCTGCCGGCTCCGGGAACTCGCACGCACAATGGAGAGCTTGTGCTGGGTGGTGCTGAATCATCACCGGGGACCTCTCCAGCTAAGCCCTTCATGCTTTCCCGACAGCCCACTGGTGCACTTAGCATGACAGGCTTTCTGGATCTCACTCCGTCACGAGCATGACCTGATTTCAATGTAACCAAAGGGCCCAGTTCCCTCTGCCATGCGGCCAGTGCCAACTTGGCTGGGCGAGGGGCATGCTTGGTACACAGTCAAATATGCCTTCCAGCATGGGGGCTTTGTGCTTGCTTGCTTATAGTTTAAAGTCCTCTGTAGAGGAAGAGGCCTGTGTGACCTGGAAGCTCACATCCAGCTCTCCTCATTCTTCGGTTCGCCTCAAGGCACCAAGCTGGTTTTCCCTGGCCATAACGCCAGTTGTTCTGTGCCCTTAGCCCAGGCGCGCCAAAGCTCTTTCAGCCTGAGGAGTGAATTACATTTCTGAGACCCTCCAGTGGTGGGCGGGACTACAGGCAAAAGGGGTGGAGCCACAATACCGAAAACATCAGCTGAGTCTAGCTCACTCCTCTCCTGGCCAGCAATGAAGTCTTAAGAGAAGACGTCAACCTTTCTGATTGAGGAACGTAGCACACACAAAACAAGGAAGCTACCCAATTATTGGTGGCTGGAGGAAAGTGGGTGGGACCAGGGGAAGGGGGTGTGGCTACCTAGGGTATCCCAGAGGGCCGGTTTTGGCCCAGGGCTGCAGCTTCTGCACGACAGTCATAGACTCTAGTGGGGAATGTCACAATTGTAAAGAGGACGTTTTCAAACTGCATTCTGGAGAACCCTGTGAGATTCTACGAAGCCTGATCAGGAATTCCGCCCATGACCAGATCAGTCACGGCAGTGTTGCCTAGTGCTTAGAGCAGTGCAGGTGCAACTCCTCATTCAGCCATGAATCTATCCTGGGCCACCCTGGGCTGGTTGAACTCTCTTGGGGCCCAACCCTGTGGCAATAAACCAGGAGAGGGAAATATCCAGGGTCTGCCCTTCCCCGCCCCCCATAATCTGCAGACAAGCAGCAACAAGGGTTTCTGACATGCCAACAGTTTAAGGATAGCAAAATGCTGCCAGTGATAATAATCACACTTTCAGGTTGCTAATAACAGACTGTGTGGTGCAGTGGTTACAGTGCTGGATGAGGACTCGCGAGATTCCAGGTTCCAATGCCCACTCAGTCACGGAGTTCCCTAAGAGATGTGAAGCAGCACTGCACCAGGAGCAAAGGGTTAAATTCTACCTGCTCCCACCCTGACTATATGTTTTAGACTGGTCTAGATCCAGGAAACTCTGAGCACTGCCTGAAGACCAGCCCGGAATATTAGGGAAGGCCAGGCCCCAAAGACAGCATTCCTGCAGTGCATTTTCCCCCAAAACAAAGGGGGCAGAAAAGCTCCTTTCCGGAACACTAGAAGTCCCCACCCCTTCACATAAGCCCCAGAGCTTTGCACTTTTTAAACCTGGTTTCATTTCCTTGCAGCCAACACGGCCGATTTCAGAATTGAAAGAGACTCCCCAAAATTAAAATAACATAAATCAGAACATGCCAGGCAGAAGAGGAAACAGACATTTCGCAAGGTGCCACAAAAGGGGAACTGGCTGAAAGCAGGAACACCGCATTTAAAATCAGATTTTGGGGGATGGCAAAAGGTAGCTCTGAGTCACCGCCTTGCATAAGTCCACATTCCTGGAAAGGTTTGTGTGGGCAGGGAGAAAGGAACTGTGGCGCTGGTGCCACGAGGAATTTACCCTGCTGCTTGGTAAGCAGAGATCTCTGACACACTTTTATTCAGACCACAGATCCGTGCCTTATCAATATGCCAAGCCAGCAGTCTGTCTATCCAGGGGTGGGGGGGAAACTTTGATGCCCGGCAGCCAAATCTAGCCTGCCTGGGGGTCCTAAAGTAGTCCTCTGGAGTTCCCCTAATGGCCACCCCCTTTCCCCTGGCCACCATCGTCTGACAGTTTCCCAACTTTGGGCAGTTCCTCTCACCCACTAAAAAGTCGAAATGGCTCCTGACAATCTTCCTTACTGGCAGCAAAAGAGCCAGTGTGGGGCAGTGGTGAAGAGTGGTGAAGACTGGGACTCAGGCGATCTGGGTTCGAGTCCCCGCTCAGCCATGGAGCCCACTGGGTGACTTTGGGCCAGTCACAGACTCTCAGCCCAACCTACCCCACAGGGTTGTTGTTGTGGGGAGAAGATGGAGGAGGAGAATGATGTAAGCTGCCTTGAGCCCTTTGTCGGAAAAAGGCAGGATATAAATCAAACAAACAAGCAAATAAATAAATAAATAAAAACATGAATCTCAAATATGCTCGTCTTTTTGGTCTCATCCCTTTTGCCTCTGGCCTCGTCTCCCAAAAGGATGTGCCCCCAAGGGCTTCTATGAAATGGAACCCATGGTGTGGGTTGGCAGGCAGAGAGGATCTTTCCCAATCATCTTTTTAAGATGCTAAACATTATTTTATTTATGTAAGCCATCCCGAGGCTATGCGATGGGACGGCTTACATATGCTCTAAATAAATAAATAAATAAATAAATAAATAAATAAATAAATAAATAAATAAATAACCAACCAACCAACCAACCAACCACTTAGGGCTGCCAAGGGGTGTGGGGCAGGGGGGAATGCAGACTCCAGCAGGATCTGGGTATTTCTGCAGCTTATGACAAAGTTCAGGTAGTCTGGAAGGCATGAGAACCAATTCCGTCCTCCCGGGAAGAACAATTTAGATCCAGTCTTTCAAAAGGCGCGTTCAGCTGAAGGACCTTGCTGCAACGGGTGGAATTCAAGGGCGCCAGAGAGGTTCAGTCCCCTCTCAAGCACCGGCACAAGCATTACAAGAAAAAGCAAAGTGCTTCTGCAATGTTTGCACTCTCTGTTACTGAAGGGGCAAATTCTCACTCTGGAGATGCCGGCTCCGTGGTCACATTGTGCCATTTCTGGAGCTGCTTTTTCCCAGGCCTGTGGCCTCCTGGTTGCTGCAAACTACCATGCCCATCAGCCAATGCTGTGGACCACCACTCCAATCAGCACCATCAACAAAGCTGAATGCTTCTGGATTGCAGGAGTTTTAGTCCCAAGAAGGAAACTGTTCTGGGGAGATTCAGGACTGATAAAAGGAAGGCCTTCTTTAAATAATGCAAAGTTGAATTCTGCCATTTGCTTCCAGATGTGGGGATGACCCCCTGCCCCTCTTGTCTTTCTCTGGCACAAACTCTGGGCTAACTTCAGAGGGACGTCTGCATGACTAATGATCAGACATTTCTTAGCCCGTTTCCAAATGTTACGTAAGAAAAAGGTAACATCCAAACAGATTGCGTTCCTCTTTTTTCTTTCCTTCACTGCTGTTGTCTTGGTTTGGTTTTGAAACGCCCAATAAAAACTGTATTTTTTAAAAGCTCTGAATGGGAGGAATTCAGAAAGAGTGGGATGCATAAGCCACAGCAGAAGGTGCCCTCCAGATCTTTCGGATTACATCATGATCCCAGCCCACTGACCATGCCAGGTGGAAATGACAGCCATCGGACTGGGAAAACACCTAGGGAGAGGTCATCCCACACATCTTATCATGTGAGCGCACGTGACCTGGCTCCTGAAAAGCATTATAGGCGGTCAGAGTTCCAGGTCTCAAGGTTTGCCCTGAAATATCAGAGGACTAGCCTCCTTCGTCAGCTCCCCACGGAAAGGGGCACCCCACCAGGGGACGGCTCTTTTGGGCTTAGAAGTCCAAGTTGTCTCCATGAGCTCTGCCCCATCTCCTCCAGGTTCCACCTCCTGTGCTTTTGGAGATCCCACGGGAGTCAGGGATCAAGTCAGGACTCCAATCTTATGGAAGCAGTTCCAAAACAAAGTCGATTGATCTTTAAAAGGGCAGGAGGAAAGCTAGACTTTCTAAAATCAAGCAGGAAAGAGGATTCCTGCAGCCTTATTTTATCCCCAGATTCCTGGAATTTTAACATCCCAGGAGGACTGATTTTGCTCTTCCCAGGACTAAGCTTGCACAGGAGTGGTTTGGGGCCTACCATTCACTACACAGCTGACCCCAAATGTGCAGCTTGGAGCCTCATTCTATTTCCAGGAAGGGCTGACAGCCAAAAAGCATCTGTCTTAAGAGATGGAAAAATGGATTAAAAGCCCTCAGCCATTCCTCAATGGTTTGACAAGCTGAAACATGAAATCAGAAGGCAGAGATCAAGAAAAGGCCCTGGACTGTGACAATTGAAAATCCAAGGGAAATAACCAACTTCTCTATTCTTCTTCCAAAGAACAGGAGCAGTCTTCCCCAACCAGTATTCTGCAGATGTGTTAGACTGCGGTTTCCAGGTTCCCTGGCCACTGGTCACGCTAGAAGGAGCTAACAGAAGTCAGCATCAAAAACACCCACAGGAAACCAAGTGGGCCTGGAAGACTGTACATTGCATATGTATATTTTGTGTACTTTGCTCCCATGTGGCATCCCAACAGGAGTCGCCTCTTTTCTTAAAAGACAGCAGCTCTAACAATCTCCAGGGAGGCAGAAATGGGTTTCCCCGTATGGGCATTCGCTTGAGACTGCAGTTCATGGCTGCACAATGCACAAAGGAGTCTCGTAGCAAAACTAGCAAACTTATCCTGGCACAACCGAGACTTTTGTGGACACAAATCCACTTCACGAGATGCACGGAGTGTTGTTCTGAGCTGGGCTTGCACTGTGGTGGGGAGGGAGAGAAATGGGTGCCGAGAACCAGTGTGGAGAAACAGAAATGAAATTCAGAAAGTGGGTGGTTTTTCTGACATGTGTAACAGTGGCCTTTTGCAGATCAGTCTTCCATGTGAATACAAACATCCTGCATGTCTCCGATGCCTCTGGAGACATCCTCGTCTGCCTTGACTTTACCCTGCCCACATTTTGGGGGTAAGCAGCTTTTCGAAAACTGTTCACATCTCAAAAGGGAGATGAAGTTAAGTCTGATTATGATTACACCCTACCTATCTTCCTCCTGCAAAGAATATGAGGATGCTTACAAGGCCCTCCCCCCTTATTTCTATCCCAACCACAGTCTTGTGAGGTCGACTCGGCTGAGAATCTGTGACTGACCCAAAGTCACGCAAAGCGTACTATGGCTGAGCGGAGCCCAGAACACAAACCTCCGGAGTTCCGCTCGAGCAACCTTAACCACTACACCAAAATGGTTCCAGTTGTTAACACCCAATTCATACCCCTAACTGCCAGTGTGTTTGACAGAAGGACAGGTAAATGGACAAACAGCACCCTGAAGGCCAAATCCACACCAGGGGAATTAACAATTCTACAGCCCCCATCCTCCAAATAAAATGAATATTATCCGGCTGCACAGCGACTTGAAGACAGAAACTAACAGGCCGGTTTGCAAGGTTCAAGGTATCCTATGGGCTTTTGGTGGCCAACCCAGCACTGAATCACAAGGGCAACAGGAGAAAGAGATCTAACGTAATCTTGAAAAGACGGGGCAAGATCCGAGGAGCAACATTCAGGTTAAACCACATGGCAGCAAGCGACAACCAAGAGCCAAGTGCTAAATGGGGACTTGGGCACTCCCCTTGCAGATCCAGAGGCAAGAATGGAAACAGCTAAACTGGCGCATGCTCACATCCACTGTGCAAGATGGGGGGGGGGGGACACGTGACCCACCATCCTTCATCCTGCTAGCCCACCCTGCCAACTGATAACACAGATGCTGCTTAAAGCCCCATGTTTAAGTGGAAGGGTGCACCCTTTTAGCACGCCTGGATGCACAAAATGATCACACTGTTCTTTGGATCCTGGACAGTGATTTGGTATTTGCACTGCAATTCAAACACACCTCCTTCTTGCAAAAAAGTAGCTTCACTCACCAATCATCTGTTCTTTGTCCTAAAGACACATTGCTTTGCCAAACTGCTAATTTTCCTGTCCTGCCCTGCCCTGCAAAGTGCTCAGCAGGCGCCAAAAGCCGGCATGCTCAATTCTACACAAAAAGCTACCCAAACCATCAGCTATCAGGTAGAAGGCCTTGCAACATAACCTTGTGCACAAGCACAAACAACAATTCAATAAATATTTAGTGATTCACCTTTGCAGTGAAAGAATCAGGGTTTGGAGATATGCAGAGCTCTAGTTCAGAAAGTGGTGACTTGATCTTGATTGGATAACATGGTGTATCCTGCATTTCTAAGAGCTTCAACAAAGCCTGCGCTAATTGGATTATCACTTTTTTTTTTTGCCTTTACTGGAGACCCCAAAATCAAGATAGAGAAACTTCTAACCAACAGGGAGAAATGAAAACCACTCCCCCCCTCAAAAAAAAAGGAAAAAAAAAGATGGAACTTCTAGCAAGAGTAACAATGTACATATTTATTGCTAAAATGTGTAAGTCACCCTTCATGCGTAAGTAATTGCACAATGGAGTACGCAACTTTCAGCAAATAAAGTAACACAGTATCTCAAAACAAAAATGTTCAATTACACATTTAAAGAAAACTGAAAGCAACCTTTTAGCTGGCAAACCCAAGACACAGCCATCAGCTCAGTATAACAATAAATTACATTTAAATGTTTCATGTTAAAATAGTAAGATCTTAAAATGCTGGGCCAAAAAAGTGAAGCTTTAATCTGGTTTAGAAAAGAAATCCAGATCACATCTTGAGATCTTGTCGAAACCAGGATCAAATGGAACAAGTGCTTTTCCTTTGGCATCGGACATGTAAAGGAATCCCAAATGGTGCCCCTTGAGGTTATGGGGCAGTGGACCATTGGTGGTCCACCAGATGTTCTGGCCTTCAACTCTCATGGCGGCCTCCCATGGGCTAGGCTGGTCAGGCATGATGAGGGCTGTTGGCTGGAGCATCTGGAGGGCCCTAAAAACACACTCTTCCACACCCAAGCAACACACAACGTGTGTGGTACTAGGTCTTGAAGAATGTTCCGGGAAAACAGAAATTATGGATGCAACAGTAACACGAGACAAGCAGTGCTAAACAAACCAAAGTTCCATCTAGCCTAGGAACCCTATTTCCACACAGTGACAAAGTTAGTATTTTCTAGCAGACCGTATGCTCAGCCACACTGCTCCTGAAGCTGGAAGTTCCACAGGACCGTCAATATTATGAGCCACTGACAGAGTTCTTCCCCTCCTGGACAATAAGGCCACTGAAGTTTGCCATCCTATGCACAAGTAGATTTTGACTGTAACTCACTTTGGGGTTGTTAGTGTTAAGGCTGGGAGGAGCTGAGCTGGCTGGTGCTAGCAAAACTTGGGGCAGCAAATCCCATACATTAGATACGCACACTTTTGTTCTGTCCCTGGATCAACTGCTGATTAATTTCCTTAGGTGAGCTCAAAGTGTAGTATTACGGGCAGAGGACAGAAATCTCTCTTATGTTCTGAACATCATGCATAATTGTATTAACACACATCCTATTTATCTTCTCTCCTCCTTTCTGAGCTTAAAACACTTCTACCTGGCACTGCAAATTCCACCATGGCCCTTTTCTAGTCCTCTGGATGCATCTCAGGCCCAAGAGCCGCTTGAACTGACCCGCTGCCCTTTCAAACACAGTCCTGGAATCTCCCAGACGTGGCACAGTTGATGAGCTGTTGCAGAAACCCTTCCTCAAAATGACCAGTCATGGGATGCCAGGCCAGGGTGAGAGGAGCAGCACAACATGGCCCTAAGGAAGGGACCAGATCAAAGTCGCTGAGAGCAAGGAATGCATGTGGCAGGTGGACAGAGACACAGAGCAGGGACAGCTGCGAAGGCAACCTGCTCACCCTCTGGGAAGGGCCCCTGAGGTCACTTGGAACACAGAGTTGCCTTGTGGTGAATCGGACCCTCTAGACCACAACCATCCATGCTCAGAGGCAGCGGCTTCAGCCAGGAGCTTTTCCTGTCCTGCCTGGAGGCCAAGCCTGGGAAGTTCTGCCTGCAAAGCTCCACAAAGCCACAGCCCTTCCCCTGCAATGGGTGGCATTCCAGACCCCCATCAGGCCTGGCCAGCACAACCCTGAGAAGATGGGAGAAGGTGGCATCTGTCAAGAGAAGCCAGTGGCCCACCAGGTGCAGGGCTGCCAAGACCAACCAGTAGCAGCAATGAGATCACACAGCAGATCCCACCAGGAAGCAACAGTTTCAGTGGGGAGCCTTCCACCCCCGAAGCCTGAGACCCTCCCCCTGACACAGTACTCCTGGTGGCCCCAACCTTCTACCAGCACCACTGCGGGGCAAAGTGCTCCGCTGTGGGATGAATCCAGCCTTCCCAAGCAGGCGCCCAAGCAGTCTCCAGGACTGCAGCTACCAGGATTCTTAGCCGTCGGCCAAGCCAGCTGGGGCAGGCCCAAAAGACCCAGAGGGCACCGTGGCAGGGCAGACAGGCAAGTGGACCCAGTGCCAGCCCCAGGTTGCTGAGGGCCATGGGGCAGGGTGGGTCCTTCCCTGCAGTCAGCCAGGCTTCTCAGCTTGGTGGTTGCTGGCTGCTCTTGCTACTCGCCCAGGCAGGCAGGCACTGAGCCAGGAGGGGCAGCCTCTCCTCTCCTCTCCTCTCCTCTCCTCTCCTCCATCCCATCCCTCACGGCCAGAGAGCACAGCACATGAGCGAGGAGGCAGGGCCAGAGCTGGGGCCACTCCAAGAGGCTCCTCCTGCTCTGGCCAGCCACCCTGCCCTGGAGGGACCTGCTGCATGGCTCTGCACGGCCTGGTTGCCCGGCATTTCTTTATCCCACTTCACTGCCACCCGCACGTCCTGCAGTCAACCCAAGAGAGCTGCAAGGGACCCCGCAGCAGGCTCAGCCCCATCAGAAGCACAAGGAGGCAGGAGTCATACTCGACCTGGTCAGCCCCGAAGGGCGTGATGTTGGCCTTGACGGATCCCACGCTGAGCCCCACCAGGACCAGGCCGATGAAGGCAGGCAAGAGGCAGTAGCGGTTGGTGCCCTCCAGCTGGCACGGGGGCGCCGGGGTGGCATTGGCGGCCAAAGGCGAGGAGCAGTTCTCGATGGGCCAAAGGCGCATCTGCCCACACAGCCACTGCCGGGTGCCGGAGTAGGCCATGCCAGGGAAGGCCAGCATGCCCAGCAGGTAGAGGGCCATGCTGACCAGGATGGTGGCGAACTTGCCCAGCAGGGCGTCCGCCAGCCAGCCGCCGAAGGGGGACACCAGGTAGGTGATGCCCATGAAGATCAGCAGGGCCTGGCTGGCCTGGGCCCCCTCCCAGTTGTACGGCGTGCCGTTGAGGAAGAGCACCAGGTTGGAGGTGATGCCGTAGAAGGCCACCCGCTCCAGCATCTCCGCCAGCAGCACGGCCGCACAGGCCAAGCGCCGGCCCTGGAAGACGCTGGTGCCCGGGGGGCTGGAGGGCGGCCGGGCGCTGCCCCCCAGCAGCGGGCTCTGCTCAGTCGCCCCCGCCTCCTCCATGGGAGCGCCCGGCGCCCGGAAGCCCAGCCCCAGACGCCCCTCTGCCCCACGCCCCGCCCTGGCTGCCGCTCGGCGCAGACCCGCGCCCCCGGCCCGGGCAGCTAGCCGGGCCCCCCAGACCTCTCGGCCCCCGGCTGGAAGAGGCCCTGAAGAGCTGCGCGACCCCCCCTCCGGCTACGCTCGGCCCCAGCCGGCGCCCGGCTGCCGTCTCGCGGGGCCTGGGGCCAAGTCGGGGCGGGGCTGCCCTCCAAGCCGCCCCGCCGCTCCCCGCGGTCTCAGCTGCCCCGCCGCCCCTCCGGCCTCGGCGCCCAAGCCGCCGCGCCCGGGATTCGAACTCGCCACCTCCGCGCGCCCGCGCCCCCTCCCCCTCCGCGCGGACCCGGCACAAGCCTCGCGCGGGCCGCCCTTCCACGCTCCGCGCCGCCTCCCTCCGCCGTCCCTGGCTGCAGCGGAGAAGTTCTCTCTCTGGCACGACTGCCCAGGTCTCTCCAGGTCCCGCCCCCTCCGACTCGGGCCGCGCGCGCTGATTGGCCGCCCCGCGCAGTCGCTCAGAGGAGACCGGCCCTTCCAGGTTCAACTCTCACGTGGTGCAGCAGCTGCAAAGCTAGGACGCCGTGCAAAAAGAGGGGGGCAGATGTGCACGGGGGGGGCAGGTGCACATGAAGCTGGGGGGGGTGGGCGCGGCTTGGTCCGGCAGGGAGGTCATGGGGCAAAGTCACGTGAAGGAGTGTGGCAATCGACCCTTACGATTATTTTAAGTTTCGTGTCTGTACCTCCGCATAGCGAACCTCTCTGGGCGGATCACAGCGATCCCCAGGAAAGGCCGCCGCAACATTATATTACAGGATACAAAGTTGTAGGATACAAACTGCAGGATACAAAGTTGTAGCAAAACGTCACATGCTCTTCCTAATGTAGCAAAGTTTAAAAGAAGGGAGGAAGCGACGCCGGGACTCTCTCTCACTGGCATTCGCAGAAGCATTTAGCATAGCCTTTCCGGGAACCTGACGCCTTCCGGGGGGGGGGGGTGGACTATAGTGTCCGTTCTTCCCCCCAGATCAGGTGCAGTCGCTCTTTGCCGGCTGTTCTCTGACTGCACTGATCCTAGTGGGCTCTCTCCGAACTGATTCTGATGAAGAGGGTCCCAGCACTATTAAAATTGAGCACATCATTCTATTTCTGATGCTGCCCGACAAACGCCCTTCCTTCTGTAAGCAAAACAGACCCTCCTAGTCACGCACTTCAGCGGGCTTTTACAGATCTTGGGGAACTCCCTGAGAAGGTGGGGGCACCCCGAAACAGCACAGTGAGGACAGGAGTGGGAGGGGAAAAAACCAGGAGCAGAGGCATCTGGTACATTGAGTTTATGCCATTGTTGGGCCCCTTTGTATGACACAGAAGCCATGATGCCCTTGCTGTCTGTTGGATGGAATGTTGTACCTTTGTAGATTTAACACAAATTCATGGTGACATTCTCTGGAACTGTGTCTCACTTTCCCTCGCCTGTCCACTGGACCCTGTTGGAAACCGCTGGGCAAGATCAGCTCTTTCTCTGTGGAGGAATGAAATATTGAATGTAATCCTGAGGGAAGAACCGTTTGAGTGAGCAGCTGCATGCTCTGAATGAGTCACAATCATGAGGATCCTGTGTCATTTGTGCAGGTCTATGAAATCAGGGGTGACAAGATCTAATGTACTGGGTGAGTTGTTTCAGATTGCCAAAGATTTTTACCCTGAATTTAACCGCTGGAATGAAGGGAGCTGGATCCAGGACTGTCTTGTTGTGTAGAAAGACTGTGAGCTTGAGTTCCTTGATCATTTGCCACTCCGAACAAATTGTCATAGTTGGAAGGGAACTTAGACCATGCTCAGTGCATGACTCAGCTAGGACAACTGTAAGAAAAGCTTGTGGACATTGCCTGCTCCATCTTTCTCAGCCTTGCTGAAGCTAACATGTAAGTAACATTTGTGGGACCGACGTCAGTTCCTTCTGCAACACACAGCTAAAGGAACCAGCTGCAAAAGAAACTGAAATTTACCTTTCCTGAGCCACAGTTCATTTATCTGGGGAAAACCGACAGAAAAAAAACCTTTCCTTTGAGGAACAGCAGTGTTCTTTCATGCCTACAGTATTACTTTTGCATAATCCTATTTATGATGTGATGGCTCCATCCTGGATTTAGGATTGCAAAACTTACTCAAACCGCTCACTGGCAGTAGATAAAACAATAAAGATAACAGATGCAATCCTTTGGGTTTCTCTTATTCAGTGGGTTAGGGCTAACTGCACCTGCTGACTGACTGCCTTCTTGGCAGCCCTTAAAAAATCAAAGGCTCCTGGCAGCGAGGAATAGAAACGAGTGTTCCTGCTCGGACGGAATGCGCGGGAGGGAAGCGGAACGCTGCTTCCCGGACCCTGTTTCCTGGGAGAGCGTCTTTTGGCTGATGCGCGATGACCATAGAGCAACGACAGCGGGCGGCGCCCCGCCTCTCCCGCCGAGGGGGCTTATGCAGGGACAGGTAGCTTCCGGGACCGTGGCCGGGGACTGAAGCCGAGAGGGACGCTGCCGGAAGTCGGGCACGGCGGCCGGTGCAAGGGAGGGCGCCATGCGGGTACTGCTGCTGGCGAGCCTGCGAGCCCAAACCGGGAACGGCACCACCGCGAGGAGGATCCAGTAAGTGCATCCCGGGGGAGCCGGGCGCAGATCCGATTCAGGCAGAGAGACAGGCGGAAGTTCGCCAGGTGAAGCTGTTGTCCTCGCTAGCTCCTCTTAGGTAGAAGATCGGCAGGTGAACCGCTTGGTCACGCTGGCCCCGGTTAGGCAGAAGATCGCCAGGTGAAGCTCTTTGCATTGGTCGCATTGAGGCAGACACTTTTTCGGTAAAGCACTGGCATCGCTGGTCCCATGAATGCATCTTCACGCCCGGCATGCAGAGGGCTGCAAAGTTTCATCGCTGGTCAGATTATTATCGAAGGACATTTTTAGTGATCAGAGAACAGACGTGTGTGTGAACGCGTGCGTGTGTGCACACCTTACAGGGTCGTTGTGAATATAAAAGGAGGGAGATGAATGCCAGCTTGTACTCCTTGGAGAAGCAGCAGCATATAACCATGAAAATGCTTGTACGGGCAGTCAGAATCCATTTATACATTTGATTTATGAGTTGCCCCATGGCCAAGGCTTTCAGGGTGCTGTGCATATCAAAAGCAAAGCAAGCATGACATCCAGGGAGAAAACCAATAAGCAAAACACATGATAAAGTATTATTTTAAAAGCAGGAACAGGAAAAAATCAGCACTTAAAAAGAAAAACAACAGAGCAGCTAAAAGCCTGCACAAGATGCTTTTGCAATGCTCCATTCTGCATCTGAAAATGGCAGGCACCTTCCCAAAAGAGGCCTCGCACCGCCTTCTCCTTTTTCTTCCGCTCTCCGATAGAAGGAAACAGCTTTCCCAAAATGGTGTGGCCTGTGCTTGCGTAGTTTCAAACCAATAAATCAAGGGCGGTTCTTGTGTCAGGTGAGCGGCTGTGTTTACTCATGTATGGATTTATGCAAATACACTCTTCCAAAATGTGTTTGCTAGACATAAAGTGATGACCACGGCCAGTCGCTTTTAAAATAGAGTCCATATTTCACAAACCTGTACAAGTACTGTTGCCCAGTCAACAAAGTTAATATGTTTCTACTAGTCTCTCTAGGGTTGTGTGTTTTGGAAACAACCAGACATAATTTGAAAGAAAGTTTCTAGAGGACTGCTTGTTGCAGATCAGTGTTTTGAAAGCTGCTGGGAATCTTCTCCCTACAGTAACTTTTGCTTCCCTCTTCCTGGAAAGAAGACGTGCTTTTTCTGTTCTGCTAAGGATGTAAGAAGAGCCATGCTAGCTCAGCTTCATGAGGACTTTTAATCCGGCGAGTTGATACAAAATGCAGGGAATGAGAAAGTAGAAAAGTCGAAAAAATTGGCCAGGTGTTATGGTCTCGTGGTCTTCAGTGTCAAACTAGAGATTTGCAGTCAGAATGAGTAAGGTTGCTAAGGTGTTGCGGGTGTTGAAATGCGCATATCATTTCTTTTTGGGGTAGAGAATCCACAGAATCCACAGCTGACCTCATTGGTAACCTTATCCTCCATGAATTTGTCCATTTCTCTTTTGAAAACTGCTTAAATTGGTGGCCATCTCTACATTTGGTCCTTTGTATTTCTGGTGGAAGAGTTCATGCGTCAGCTACTAGCTGTGCTAAAAAGCCATTTTCTTTGGAGCTGTGAAAATGCAAGGCAGAACAGAGCATTTGCTTCAGAGCAAAGATGCTGGCAGAGTTTCTTTGGATCCTGACATCTCTCCTGAGCTGTGTTAGAAAGTTAGCTTTGAATTAATAGTAACATGTATGCTTAGTGTTTTGAACAAGGGAGTGATTTGTAGTAATTGGTTTAATGGAAAGTGGAAAAATATCTTCAGACACATTGATGCACCCAAACTGCCTGAGCTTCTTTTGTTCTGTGTCTGGAAAAAGAATACATTAATATATATATATATATATATATATATATTAGGCTGCAGGATAAATCACCATTACTTAAATTCAAATTGAGAAGTGAGCGGTGGCTTTCGAGTTAGCAGGTGCCAACGTTAATCGTTTTATTTATTGTAAATTGTTCATAATTGTGCCATTATAAGCTGGGGTGGTGTATGAGGCTGAAGCAGGAACAGTTAGTGGCTAAAAGCTGATGATGTGAAAACATATGAAAGAGGAGAGGCGAAAGAAGGCAAGCTATGGCTGTGGCTGTGGGTTCCTGAAGGCAGGAAGTGCTGGCACCAGGGGCCCGTTGGTGGCGCCATCAGGGCCAGACCTTGGGGCACTCACCCAGGCCCCATTTGGCAGAATGGGCAGGAAGACCTGCAGACCTGGTGACATGGCCCGTCTTGAAGCATATGGGAGAAGACATGCAGTCTTCATGGCTCATATTCACTGATGACTTCCTCAGCTAGGAATGTCTTTCCCTCCTGTAAATCCAGTTTTGTGTGTTTTAGCCCCTGATATAAGATGGTTTCCAGTTTTCTTAGCAAAAGGATGGTGGTGGTGGTGGTGGTGGTGATCCTACAGTCAGAAGGCTCCACAGGGCTCCTGTAAGACCGCAAAGCCCTCAGTGAGCAATGACCGGATCATTAGGTAGCACAATGTTCCAAGAAGATGCCAACAGCGATGTAAGAACAGTGTTATTCTTCAGTTTCTAAAAGATTTCTTTGCAAAGACTGAGGGCTAAACCAAGGAGCTTGGCTTATGCAGAACTAGATGGGTGTTCCTTAACTTGTGCCAACTCTAGCAGCTGCCTGCCTCTGGATCCGTTTTGCCAAAGAGGCCAGGAATCGAACTCAGGAATTCCTGCATGCAAAGCAAGCTCTCTGCCTTTGAGCTGCAGCTGGTCCTCCAGAATCTCAAGCTTTGCCTCGAGAGGAGGCGAGGCCACAACCCTGATTTGCTACATTTCTACATTCAAGGTGTTTGCTTTGCTTTGGTGTGTTCAGATAATGAATTCCTCGTGGCCTGCAGGAGGACAGCCCAGAAGAGTTTGATTCAGTTGGACGCATTAAACATCCCAAAGTTATTAAGTGAGGGACCAACCCCTCTTTTGAAGCCATGTGGCATTATATCCCATTTGTGGCAGCTAGTAATATCAATATCCTGTCTTTATTAACGTTACTATTCCATTTGCTCCCATGCTCAAAGGGTCCATCTGGAAGCTGCTGGTCACAGGTGTACTCTCAAAGATACTTTTGACTGCAAGTCTCCACTGATGGTTTCAGAGCTCATCTCCTCGGAGAACTTTGAGGCTGCTTTGGGTATCCATCTTTATAAAGCAGGAAGACTTCTGCAAGGTAGAGGGCTTTGAAATAGGTCTGTGTCATTGTCCGCTTTCCCCTCTCACCTTTCCAAAGAAGCAAACCTTTTGCTGGGGAGTGGGTTGTTTCCACTTGGCACGGCCTCCTGCCTTCTTTCTTTGCTGGCCCATTAGTCCAAGCAGATTAGCTTTCACCCTGGTAGCGCCTGGCTGGTTGGTCATCATGCAGGTCCGAAGAAGCAAGCATGAAATCTCAATTTGTCTCAGAGATTCCACAGCGAAAAGTAAATGAATGAAACTTATAATGGGCACCAGTTGCAAAGAGCAGCTGTGTGCAGATGCAGCTGTAGACTCAGACAAGCTGTGTGTCTGTCTACCCCAAACTTGTGTCCCTCAGCCAGGGATGGCCAAGCCATGAGGCAGAACGAGGCAGCAGCCTCAGGCAGCAGATACTGTGGGGTGGTGGCAGAAGCCTACAAAAGAACCCTTTTGACCCGTCTGATGCAGGGCGGAGGGGAACAAACCGCGCTAGAGGGTCTGTAGGGCCAGCCAGTGCATTGTCTCCATAGCTGAGATGTGGGATTGCCATCCTTGCTTTGTTAGGATAGTGTAAGAGCTGGCCAGAGCCGAGTCTGCTCTGAGCCATGGCAAGGCATTGGACTAGCAGTGTGTGCGCACACACACACACAGCTTGTAGCTTCTCTCATGAGCAAGGAGAGCAGAGAAGGGAATCCTTTGCTGATCATTCATCGAAGATCAGAAGCAAGGGGGAGATTCCCCAGCTGGAACAAGGCTGTCTTCCCAGTGCCCCGCCGGGCACGCCATGTTGCAGGAATGGCTTGGGGGCTCCCGGGCCACATGCTTTGCATGCTGGCTCTCAAGTGAGCCGTCCTGCTCAACCTGCAAAGGACAGCTGCGGCTCCAACACCCTCCTCACAGTTACCTGATTCCTTTTTAACGAGGGAACTCATTTATCCAGAATGTAGAAGCAGCCATGTTACTAATTACTGGCCATCACGTTGCGATTTGTTAGCGTAATGAGGTGTAAAACTGTTCGGTTAATTGTCTGCTCGACGCACACACATCCTCTCCCGGCACTTGGAAGAATGGAGAGTGATGTTTATTGTCTGGCTGGCATGATCGGTTTTGAAAAAGGAGCAACGGCTGCCAGCGGATATTTGCCACTGCAAATCTCTTGCCCTCCTGCAAGCTCACCGGCATTTCCGAGATGGCACAGCAGGACTGGAGAGACGAGAGGCTCCGGTGAATGAGGAGCGGCCTTCATCCTGTGCACACTTACTGGGGGGGTCATTTCCACTGAAGTCAGTGGGCCTCACTCTGGAGCCGCCTTCGGTTGGCCAGATCAGGGAGATGTCTCTGCGTCTTGGTGGAAGCCAACGCTGTAGCCGTAACGAAGCACCGTCCGGCTCCCTAGCTGACCTTAGGCCCTTGTGTTCCGCAGGTAGCAGGATTCCTTTTGGAATCATCTTCGGTGGGACGGATATCAATGAAGACGCCAAGTCCGAGGAGAAACTTCAGGTGATGGGGCTGGTGCTGGATGAGGCCAGGTAGGGCATCAGCCCTGAAAATCCCTCTTTCCTGCCCTCAACCAGGCTGTTTAAACACTGCCCAACTACATAACGAAAAGAAAAGAAAGTTTGATTTTGAAAAAATAAAATAAGGGAACATGTCATGTTATTTGATTTTTAATCAAGCTACTTAAAAAAAAATATGATGGCTGTTTCTGCTAGAGGGTATCTTTCTCAATTAGACCGTCCATCACCGGACACCGCTGGTCCTCCGAGAGCGAGCATTTCCTCCCACTCGCAGTAGGGTAGATTGGGAAATCTAATTTGCAGAAACAGAAATTAGAGCAGAGCTGGGCCTTTGGGAAAAGCACATCTCTTGTTAAGCGCCTGATAAAGCCTTGTAGCTGTCGGGTTTGGGCATGTACAGAATCGGCGGTGACAATTAAACTTCAAATAGAGGCCTGTGGCAAGGAATTGTCTGGCTATTTCAAAATGATGGGGGAACTTCTGCCTTCTTTCCCTCTGCAGCTCCTGGATGTGTGCAAATGAGAATTTCTAGTTTGGTTCAGGTCAGAAGAATTCTCCTAAATGCTTCTTTCCTTCAAATGACCAGCATACTGAGCTCTCCCTTGACAGGGCAGCATTCAACATTGTTGTTGTTGTTGTGCGTTGATCCTTAGTTTGTTCTAACAGTGCCAACCTACACCTGCTTTCTTCGAAATCGGTTGCATTCAGACAACACGATAACCTAGCTTCCTTGGGCTAGGAAGCCAGGGGTTCTTGTTCAAACATGGGTTATTGTGTTGTCCGAACCCAGCTGTGTCGATAAGTCACGCTTGAATGATGAGCAACCCATAAACAGACAATGTGGCTCTTGGGAAAATCCGGCGTGGATGATCCAAGCTCCAATTCTTATTGCTTCTAGGTTTGCTGTGTCTTTCACCGAGGCGATGAAGGAAACCGCTGTGGCGTACTGGGTACGTAACGCTCTCTTGTCAAGCAGCCTACTCAAAACTGGCAGATGGGTCTAAGCCTACCATTCAGCCACACGTTGGGTCTGAATGTGGAGTCTGAGTGCGTTCAACTGCAGACTCCGATGCTTGCAGACTGCAGACTCCGGTGGATGGACCAGGATGTTATCAAGGCCTGCATCTTCCTTTAATCTCAGTTTAATGGCTCTGAGTCCTATTCCCTTTGTCTGCTTGCTTCTTAAGCCTTTGCAGCTTCATAGGACCTTGGCTGGCAGAGTTACTGCGTCCTGTGTCTGCCCAAGCATTCTGGTTGTGGATTGGGTTTGATCCTGCTCCTACCTTGCCTGCACTGAGGCCAGAAGGGTGAGGTCTGAGAAACCAGTGAGCGGCTGGAGCAGGACAGGGCAGCCCGGTGGCTGAAGATGTTGAGGAATGCATTTCCCATCATCCCTGGCCACGGGCCATGCTGTCCGAGGCTGATTGGCAGTGTTTCTCCAAATGTGTCTAGGTCCCCAAGTTGTCTAGACTAAGCCAGGGTGTGCTTTCACAGGCTAGTAGAGCAAAGCGACTTTGAGCTGCGATCCACAAAATCTGACATTCAAATCCCATCCTTATTGCTTGCTTAGTTATGCAGGTACACTATAAAGTCCTTTAGGCGGCTTGCAGTACGTAAGCAGAAAAGCAGCCTGAATGTAAAATGAGCCTTAAACCTCTTAGACAGGGAACAGTACTGGATGTATAGCTCTTTTTCATGCAAACCATGGTTTCTCTGGTGCAGTGAGATCCCAAATTGAGGTGATCATGCTTTGGGATGCAACAGCAAACCATGGTTTGCTGTAAACCAAAAGCAGGGTTAAGAAGTGCCTTCAGATGGCAAACACCAGCCAGGGGTCCACGTCTCTTCAAACGTGCGACCCCCTGATGAAGGGAGTGTTGGAAGGAGATGGATGCAGGAAGGGGCAATTCAATACTCGATAGAGAGAGGATCACATTACCAAGTGAGGATGAATTTCATTTATATACCACCCCATTGCCAAAAGTTTTGTCCCCCACACACTCACCTCGGCATCCTCTAATCGCATTTCATTTTCTTTAGCAGCGCTTCAGAATTGCCTGCATTGGTTCTTCCTTTCTCTTAATATTATCTTCCACCCAGTCTCGCTCTGTCAATTGCCTTGTATGTTGCTATTCCACCTGAAATGTACAAGAAGACTGAAAAGACAAGAGCTCTGGTTGCACTTGTGAAAGACTGGGGAATCCCAAAGAGAAAGGACCCCACAGGTGCAGATTTTAAAATGCTTGCACACACAGACACACACACACACACAAATCCAGTTTGTGCACATTGTCGCCATTAAACACATCAACTCTGATCGTGTTGATGCCAGTGGGGGTGAATAGAGTGAAATGCCCAATCCTGAACTGGAAAATTCATCAGGTTTTAACCCTCCAAATAGAATTCTCCTACCTTTGTAGTTTGAATCAATCTCTCTGGCAGAACGGTGGACTTTTGCATGCAGTAGCTATAAAAATGTATCAGGCATAAAGAGGGATTTGGGTTTAGAGAGCTCTGGAGTATGGGAGATTTCCTTTCCATATAAATACTACGTTTGATAGTAATCATACACAGGGCTTTAATTTATTTTGATACAGTTGAAAAGCCAGATACTCTGAATAAGCACTTCTGAAATGATTCTTTGCTTTCAAAACAAATTGTGCCTTCTTTGTTGGCAACCTTTCCCCCTCCCGAAACTGCAGCTATCCATTATCGGTTTTTGCCTCTTTTCGGTCTCCCATTTCCTGGTCTCCTCACAAGGAAGCATTTTTCTCTTTCAGCAAAACACGTTTCTCTAATGGATGTTTGCACATGTCACCAGCGGGTCAGTGTGATTGTTCCGTTTTATTCTTAAAGTCTGCATTTCTGTCAATCAGGAGATGGCGGCAAATTACAATAATGGGTCGGTGGTCCCCATATATACTGATTAAATCAGATTTCGGGCCTCCGACCCCAGCTCTGCTTCTGATCTTGCACAAAACACTCATTTTTGAGAGGGATAAAGAGCATTTGAAATCCAGAAATGTTTTGCTGTTGGGCACTGCATTATGCCGTCAATTATTCTAAAACAGCCTTCCCCAGACTAAGGCCCTCCAACTATTTTGAACAACAATGGCCATCGCCACAGATCTTTGGCTGCCCTGGCTGGGGCTGATGGGAACTGTAGTCCAAAACATCATGAAAACAGCAGTTGGATACAGCCAGTTTGCCCCCACCCCACCCACTTGCCGGACACAAGTCAATTCACTCTTTCTTTTTTCCCCACTGACTCCATTTTTTTTCCTTTGCAAGCCTCACGCCAGGAATAAAATATACGTCCAGGCTCAAGGTAAGCGTTCACTTCCTATTTCACCACGATGACCTAAACTAACAGAGGGATAAGAGGCCACCACTCACCTTAGAGGCAGGATGGAGAAAGTTGACCATCTGGAGGTCAAGCTTGTCCATGCACAGAACGACGGCTCAAAGTGCAGCATCATAGCGTTTAGCGGCCGTAGAACTGGAGGGATATCAGATGCTAAGAACAGGCGAGAGGGGATGAATATCGCTGTGGGGAATATGAATTTCCCTGAGAGGGGCTTCTGAATATTGCTGTGCTGAAAGGAGGAGCCCACATAAAGCAGCAACTCGCATGCCAAAGGTCTCTGGTTCAGCCCCTGCCTCAAACGGACCAGCTATTCGGCCACAAAGGCCATTTCTGCCCTCAAGTGTCCTTTCGGCTGCATGGCGGTTCCCCTGGAAGGATGTTTCGTAGTGCAGTAGGCAGGTGTGGAGAGACAGTGGCACTCCAGATGTTGAACTTTGAGTTCTCTAGTTGTTCACCATGATGGCTGGGGCTGATGGGATTTGGAGTCCAACAAGAGGTCTACCTCTTCCCCACTGGTTAGAGGAACAGTACTTTGGATGGGGCCTGGGAAGAAAGAGGAGTCCAGTTAAAATCGGCAGCCTGGGCATGCTACGGATTGCGAGTTGATCCGCAGCACCCCACCGCGTGCTCTCTGCGATTTTCACTGTTGGTTTTTAAGAAATGGTTCCAAAGCAGCCACTTGGATGCTTTTTGGTCTCTTTGACCAAAAGGGTCAACATTAGCTGGGAAACGGTTCATTTTGGGTTCCATGGGCACTCTGGACAGTCCTCTTTGACATTCTGGATATATTTCTTCAGTGCTCCTGGAGGGTGGGATGAGGAACGGCCAAGGAGGGGTTCAGTGCTGGTCCCTGAGCACCTCAAAGTTGCCCTCCACTGACACACCCTGTGAGCATGTCACAGGGAATTGGCTTTTGTCCTTGTTCGTTTGCAGGAATCCAGACTGCCCCCGATGCCTCTTTTAACTGGAAGGAATTTCTTCTGAGTGCAGGTAAATGTCCCTGTGCGTGCATGTGTGTGTACACACACACACACACACACTTTTCCCATCTTCCAAACGAGACTCGCCAAGCCCTGTTCTTCACTTAGTACAAAAATTCAGCAGGCAGCTCTGACCTGAGGAACCTGAAACATGTCCACAAAATGCCCATTTAGTCTGTGCCATAGAGACGGTGTGCAGCAAGGGCTTGTATTCTGTCATCAGCTTGGGGTGCTAGGTGAGAGCTCTAAGATATGGGGCAGGGGGGCAGAAAATGGGGCACAGCCATCACACCCATGCTGCTGTGGTCTGGCTCCACAAATCAAATCCTTCCTCGGAGGAAAGAGGCTTGCCACTCTGATGGACTGCCTTCTTCTAGTTTACCCCATACATTTTTTTTTATTTTCCCAATATTTTAACATTTAATTGGCTTAATCTTTGATTTTATCATTAACGGTCAGATGCAGTGTGGTGTTTGTTGGCATATTGTGGTTTTTTTGGTTTTTTGTAAGCCCTCCAGAGACTCTAGAATTGGACGGCATATAAAAACTTTAAATAAATAAATAAGCACAGCACAGCAAGGCTGTGTTTGTGCAAAAAAATGCTAAGCCAGAGCTTGAGAATCCAACTTTCATGTGATCCAGGTGGGAGTTGGTTCACACAGCCTCTTTGCTCCTGCCTGGATCCTCCTGCTCATTAAACAGACTGGGGATCCTGGGCTGTTCTTCGGTTTACAAGCCAGGATTATGAAACCTGGCTTGTTCTCTGCTTGTGGATCCTGGCTTGTGTGGGAGCCACTTGCCAACAGTCCTGGTTTGGATGGTACCCTGGGACAAAATCTCTCTGGCTTCTGGAGCCTCTCCTGCTGGCAGGAATGAATGGGCAGTGTCCAGTTGCATTCTGTGCCTCATTTATGGTGAGCCAGGATTGCTGCTCCATGAAAACAAGGTCTGAAGGCCATGAAACAGTGCACACCCCTGCACGGGAGAGAGGATGCCCAGCAGGACGAGTCTTCAGGGAGTTTGCAGAGTGGCACAGAGCCCGTGTGGCATGGGACTCCAGAGAGCCAGGTTCTGGCCCCTAGTCTGCCATGAAGCTCACCGGTGACTGTGGGCCAGTCGCTGCCTCTCCGCAGGGCCTTCCTCACAGGGTTGTTGTTTTGAGGATAAAGTGGAGAGGAGGAGGACTAAGAAAGCTGCCTCAAAAGGAGAAAAAGGTGGGATGTAAATGTAATACAGATAATAAAATGGAGAAGAGAAGAAGCTAGTCTTGGGTTCCTTGCCAGGAGGAGTAAGATAGGCCATAAAGGGAGTATAATAAATAATCATAATAATAATAATAGAATGCTACCCTTCCATCTGCACAGGCTTGGTATGAGGAATTGGGCTTCCTCTTCTGAACAGATGTTTTCAAAGTTGCCATTAAAGGGCATGTCCATAATTAATATCCATGTATGCAAGCTAACAGAGGCTTCTTTTGAGAACTGAAATGGAAAGCTAAACAGAGACCGTCTCCTCTGGGTTTGTTATGGTTTCTGCTGGCAGTGGAGAAATTGATTTTCTGTCACTAAATCAAAAAATGCCGTGTTAGGGTGGGGATGGGCGGGAGGGAGCTGATACAGCTTTTAATTCAGCAATAACAATAATAAAACATTAGAATCAGCATAGTTCTTTTAAATAACCAGCCCTGGACCTCCCCATGGGAGGGGGGAAGTGTGTCTTCTGGCTCAAAGAAACTGAGCACAGCACAAAGTTTAGCTAACTCCAACTTTCCCAAGAAGCCTTAAGTCCCAAACTGGTATCCTCCAGTTGCTGTAATCCAGCATTCCAGGGGGTGGGAAGATTGCCTTGCAGGAATGGATGGCTGTTGCAGGAGAAGGGGGATAGCCCCCTATTCAACTCCCTGAGCACACCTCCTTGCTGAGGGTTTCCATCTGAGAAACTTTCCACCCCACCTTCATTGCTCCTCATAGTAGCAAATGCAGGTGGTTCATGTAATCATAGAATAGTAGAGTTGGAAGGGGCCAAGAAGGCCATTGGGTCCAACCCCCTGCTGTTGCAGGACTCCACGTTACACCATCCCACTCAGAGGGCTGCCCAGTTTCTTTCTGGATGTCTCTGGTGTGGGAGAGCCCATGACCTCTCTGGTTCCATAGTCTGAAGGGGCATGGAATTCCACCTTGCTGAAGCTACACCGCTCTGCACCTGGCCAGTGGCTGTAGAGGACTTCAGGGGCCCTCATGCTTGAGGCAACAGGGGGCGGGGCGGGAATCTAAGCACATTTCTCCTGAAACAGAGGCCAAAAACCTGGCTTGCTCACAGGGCCACCTTACTTTACCCACCCCCAAGATGCAAAGTGTTCCTTTTCCCATCATGCCTCTCCAGAGAAGCATTAAAAAAAAAATAGCCATCCCCTCCATTACAAATGCATCGCAAGGACTGCACGGCTTTATCAGGGCGGTAAATGTGTGTCATTATTCAAAACCAGCGTCCGATTCTTAAACTGAGCATTGTGAGGTTATTGCATTTCGGGTAAATCATCGTACGTGAGTGCGGCCTGGGAACAGGGTTCTGTGTTCCGGGGATGGATAATTTTCAAAAGTGGGATGATTTGTCACCAGGGAGCGTTGCCCTGGTGACGACCGAATGCTGCGTCTGGCAGTTCAGTGTGATTAAAAGACGAGGGGGCGGAGGTGAGGGAGGAGATCTGAGAAACGCAGGCGTTGCTTTGAGGGTGCCACCTCATCGGAAGAAAGAAGCGGAGGTAAGCAGAGATCTGCAGACGTGCCATATAAATTACAGATGAAATGAGCGATCTGCGTTACCCCATGGGTTTTTGGTCACCAGACTCTGCCATGCCCCATGAGCCACTGTGATATCTCACCCTCTGGAGCTCTACATTCTGTCTGCCCTCTGTGGTCAACAAACCTGAGGCAGAAGGCTTGGACAGTGTCTGTCACTCAGTGTTAAGCAGCTCTGTATCTCCACAAGACAGACCACCAGACTCCAGTTGTCCCAGTCTATGGAACCCCAAATAGTCAAGTTTCCAACTAAATATCTTGGTCTCTGGGGAAAGAAGCTCTGTTCTTGAACCCTCTCAGAAAGTGATCAGATGTCTGGGGAAAAAAACCATTCAGGTCTGGGAATAATCTTTGCAAGACCAAAAGCAGCAGAACATGAAACAACCCTTGTGAGGCTGAGGCTGAACTAAGGATCCCCACTTTCGCTTTTTGTAGACGATCAGTTAACACTTTGAAATGTTTAGAAGAGAGATGAAAGGGGCCATTCTTCAAGGGGGGATGAAAGACACAAGGTGGTTCAAAGGGAACCGAGCACCAGGATCAGCGGGGTGATGTTGCCCCTGCCATCAGGTGGGAGGGTAGGCACAGCTTCTGAAGAAGAGAGGATCCAAACAAGGAAGAGCTGACATGTTTCAAATCTGAGATGCCAACCTACAAACAGAGAAATGCACTCACCATCTTTCTGGAAGGATGGAACTGAGATGGTCACCAACAGTGCTGCAGATCTCAGATGCCTTCCTCTACATCGTGGGATGCTAGCCTGATGGCACGTGAAGAAGGCTTCTCGGTGGCACCCTTCTCAGCGAAGGAGCATTTGACATGGTGATTTCTTATGGGTGGTGAGACTTCATAATTGCTAGACCACCTGAAGCAACTCTGCAAAGTAAGTGGACATTTGAAAGTCTTAAAACAAGTGCAACATTTTTGGAATGAATGATATGCTTGGGTCAATTGGTATGACTCTCTCCTTTGGTATTCAGCAGCAAGTAATCTGGGCTAGGGTCCTAGGGTGGTATGTCAGGGCCTTTAATCCTCTTGCCTGCCCAGTGGACCTGAACTGGTCCCATCTCTGGGCCAATGGAACCTGTCTTGGTGGTGTAAGACTGCAAGATGAGACTGGGAAGGTCTGCTCACAATGCTTAACTTGACCTTTTGTGCAAGCCAAACCTTCCAGGAATAAACCCTGAGTTTGGACAGGGAAACAGAATTGTGTCTGCCAGCCCTGCCTACAAAGTCCCTCTGCCCCAACATCTCTTTTGGGCATGGCAGACAGCGTAAAGCGCTACCTTGGTTTAGAACATTCCTATGTTGCAAAGCTCTGGGTGCCAGAGCTCTGGCTGCTGCACCATGGAGACAGCTCCACCTGAGAGAACTACAGTGGATTATGAAGCTCACCAGATGACTTGGGGTTGGTCTTGCCAATGCATGCCTATGTTGACCGATCTTTGCAATGGTGCATCATTAGAGGGTAGGGACTGCTGTGACACATCAGACCAAAGCCAACTGGGGGAAAAGCGTGGAGGCCCTTGGTGGATCCTGGGAGCCACACGTCCTCACCACCCACCCCCATTTTAGCATCATCATTAGCAAAGCCTTCCAGCAAAAAGTTGTGGTAGGGAGTTTTCCTGTTTAGGGTGGCTGGCCATATGTCTTTCTAAGGTAGTCTTTTCCATTTCCTCCTGCCCTGGTTTTTCCAGCCCTCTCCTCCACATTTTTTGTATCTATTAAACATCATTACATTATGGCTTTAGCTGCTCTTAACATTTTTCTGATTTTCTGTATTTTATGATCTATTTTATGGATTGGTGCAAACTGCCCAAATAGCTTTGGCTGTGGGGTAGTACAGAAAAAATACATTATGTTGGGCTGTTTGGGGTGGGGTGCCTTCCACCCCTTCTCTTTGGTTGAGGGATTTAGAAAATGTGGTCACTTCAAACCCAGCTGTTCCCCAAGCCCACGGAGAGCTGCTTTGTGTGGCCAGGTGCTGCCATTTTGGTTACCGATGGGTGCGCACTCCGAGAAGCACTTGCAAGTTCTGGTCTGCTCTCTCCCCATCCTTGAACTGGAGCAATGATCTAACCAGCTTTCCCCCAACTTGCCCTCCTTCAGATGTTAGACTACATTGCCCGGCATCCACAACCAGTGCGCACACAAGTGCTGGGGTCCCATCTGGAGGGTGGTTAAGACCAGCATCTTGCTTCCAGAGGGGAACCTTCGGGAGGTCGACCACATTGTGTGGTGATGGTCTTTCCCTGTCTTTTCCCCTAAGAACTGGTATGCGCTGCTGTCTGTTCATGTCGAACAACTGGGGATTATCTTGACCCGGGGCCAACTGTCTTTTTTTGTGCCACTCGTTGCTGGAGCAGTTGTACAGGTCCAAAACTGGTCTCCCATTTTAAGGGATGTTGATCGTTCTCTTATCGCCAAACACAGCAAGGCCAGCAGCTGTGTAAGAGCCTCAAATAGGACAAAATGTCTTGCATTTTCTTTCTTTGAGTGAACGGGGAAAAAAAAATATATATAGAAGTCACTTAAGATAAGATAGTCTCTCTCCAGCAGCTTTCTTTACTTCTAGCAAGTTTCTCTTTGATATTGCTAAGTTGCGTAGAGGCCTGTAGGCCCCTCAGTAAGATTAACGATCTCAAAGACGCGTTTTGTATGAGTTTTATCGGCGATTCTGGAACAGTTGGGCTTTTTTTCATGCTTTGGCACACATGCTGGGGTGGCATTAAGCGAATGCTCTTCTAAAGCCCCTTTTAAATGGATGTTTCCTGTGTTTCGCTTTGTACTTTCTTCTTTCTTTTCTTTTTTTTTAAGTGTTCTTTTGGAGATCCTTCAGGATTTTTTCTTTTTTTGATATGCTCTCTTGATTGTATTTACAAAGCCTGGAAGGGGATTATACCCAGAGAAAAGCAAAGTCTGCTTTTGCAGGGGGAGCAGAATAAGCTGTACAAATATGCTGCACCTTAATTTTCACTAATAAAAGCCGACGCGCAGCAGGACTACGTGACCGGCAATGTGGGGCTGCAGTCAGAAATAGCCTCTCCATCTCACATTGCACCCATCCTTGTCAGTCAAACCTTTCCCTCCAGATCTTGGGGACTACAACTCACAGCATTCTTGACTCTGCTGGCCTAGGGCTGACAGGAGTTGTAGGGCAGAACACCTCACATTGTCCACTTAGTGAAGGCTGCCTTAATTCACAGAAAGATCTACCCTGCAAGATGTTGCTGCTGTTGGCTTCCACTGGAGGAATCACACAACAAGCCTCAAGGTGATATGAGGCAAGAGGGCTAATAAATCAAGACTTCATCCTTCCAAGAAAGAGGTACTTCCAGCCACTGCAGCTGCTGAATCAGGGATACATGCTGTTTTTGATCCACATACTCCCCATTAAAAAAAGAAGAAAAAAATTACCATCTCAGACAAGTTTGCCATCTTCAAGAGAGCTTTGTCTCAGGAGGATCAGAATCAACAGGAATCAGAAATGTTGCGTCTTAGTTTGAGATGAGTCATGGAACAGTGTGATGAGCTTTCGGCTGTATGGAATCACTCGCTTGGGATTTTGTGGGGATATAATTGAGGAAATGGCAGCAATAATGATAAGCTGCATTTGATGTTTTTAAATGGCTGGGAGCAGGCCTGAGAGCCTCAGCTGCTGGGCCATAGAGAAGGAAACAAAGTAATTGCTTCGGCTTCCTTGACCAGTATCCTGGCTCGGCTTGTTTCTTGTGCTGAACTGAGCCATTTTTTGCAAGAATGCCCTCTGGCAGTTTTGATCTACTTTGACCTACATGTCCCATCAGTCCTTGCCAGCACAGCCAGTGGTGAAGGATCTTGGGAGTGGTAGGCCAAAATTTCTGGGAGGGCCATGAGGTTTCTAGATGCCTACTCTATATGATTAGCGTTAAAGTAGAAGTACCTAAAAGGACCAGAAAGACTGTCCCAAAGAGGAAGGACAAGATCTGTTCTTGTTCATTCTGAGCGTTGGACATGGAGTACCCAGACTGGAAAGAAACTAGATTTAGGCCAGACACCAGAAAACATTTCCTCACTGTCAGATCAGTGTATCAATGGAGCTTTTCACCTGGGGAAGTTGTGGGCTCTCCCCCACTGGAGACATTCAGAAAGCACATGGACAGTCACTAGTACAGGATGGTGTAGCTTGGAGTCCTACAACAGCAGGTGGTTGGACCTAGTGACTTGCTGGCCCCTTCCAACTCCACTATTCTGTGATTCTATGATCAGCATGTCTGAAGCAGAGTTTAAGATCCATTATCACATTGACTACATTCTCATGGACATACCTGAAAGTTTCCAGGGATCAAGAAATACTGTTTTGTACATTCGCAGATACCAGAATGATCTTTTTCTAAATACGAGGGGAACAGGGACAGAAAAGAAAAGTGTCAGTCATGGAAGAGCAGTTGTTAAAAATGGGCAGAGGCATTTTGCTACTGTAAGCTAAACAAGTTACCCCGGTGTAAAGGCAGATAGCGAAAAATCAATTTGGAGAACAATGGCAATAGTTTAGATCTTATTGGAATATTAGACAAATTGGCATTAAGGATCACTTTCATGTGAAGCAATATGCACAAAGGTATTTTAGAGCATTACAAATCTTCCTTTTTCTTTATTATGCTTTAGTCAACATCTTGTAATTGAGCCCTTGTTTTGAGTCCTTGCACCTTATTTCATTTCTAATAACACGATTCATAAAATCATACTTCCTTGGATCACACCTCATCCCCTATTCTGTTTTCTGGAGCCTTATGTGATACTTCAGCCTATTCGGATTGAAGCTAAATGATGCGGTTTAAAATTCAATGAAAATGAAAGCGTTTTTAAATCCCAGGGTTGGCTTTTTAATTTTAAAAAGCAATATCACTGGAACGTGTCATCCGCTAACAATCCCCTGGTGGCATTTAGGGAAAATAAGTGCTCAGAGCCATGTTGACAGCACGAGAGAGCTGGGCATCCCACAGTTTATGCCAGTCTTAAAAGAGATCACCAAGATCTCAAAGCATTTCATTTATTATAGTTCCTTAATGCACAATGGCTGAAGCTCTCTGGCTGGACCACAGTGACTGAAAGCCTGAAGGATGCCACACTCTGCAACCAAAAAAGCATTTACATGCAAACCAAAACAGACAACACACACACTGATGAACAATTCTAACCATTGTCAGTAAGTAATTTCAGGTACCACTTAAAAACCCGTTCGTACACAACCAAATGCCTGAGAGTGCAGGAAGAGCGTAACCTGGTGCTAACAAGATGACCGTGTCAGTGCTGAGCAACTCCTGATGCAGGAATTAGTTCTGTAATTAGGGGCCACTGTGGAGAAGGCCTTCTTCTGTGTCACCACCCTCTGCATCTCCCTTGGGGGAGGGCTGGGCTGTACCTGGGAAAGCTCATGCCAGAAGAGGCACTGATGGGGAATTGATTATTTTCCAAGTATGCTGCAAGGAGAGAATGAGAAAGGGGAAAGTGGTGCCCCTTCCAACTGTACCGTTCAATGATTTTATGCACATGGGCTTTCCCCCCTTCAGACGTTCTTATCGGGAGGAAAGGTGTAAGGGCTGGAAAAGGCAGAAGGTTGGGACCAGGGTACCTATGCACAGTGCAGCTACGCAACCGGTTGGGGACTTACGAAGTTACCAGTCCAAGGTCAAGGTGGAGGAGACGCTCAGTAGAGCAAGGTGGGAGCACACCAGGGTCAGGCAGGAACAAACTGGAGCAGGGCTGGAGCACACGCACCTGGAGCAGGACTCCGAGGTGCCAGGCCAGAGCACAAGGAGCCTCCCAGACAGCTTGCACAGAACAGCAGTGCCAGAAAGCCTTTGGTGCCGGTCTCCAGGGTCTCTAGCTGCCTGGAATGATTGCTCTTTGGTTGATCCCTGGAAGCACCTGCAAAGGTGCTGCTGGTTTTGCAGGCACTTGCAGGGCCGCTGGGGCCCTGATCCTGACAAAAAGTCAGGTGAGTACAAGAACTGATCACTTAGAGAACCACGGAAGCCTAGAAGAGTTGAGTTGGAAGGGGCCAAGGCGGCCATCAGGTCCACCCCCTGCTCAGTGCAGGATTCCAAGCTAAGCCATCCCTCTCAGTTGCTGTCTAGCTGCCCCTGGAATGCCTCCAGTGGGGGAGAGCCCACCACCTCCCTGGGTCATTGGCTCCACTGTTGAACTGCTCTGAGAACCAGGAATCGCAGAGCCAGAATCCTGCAACTTGAGCCTGTTATTCCGTGTTCTGCACTCTGGGGCGACAGAAGAGATCCTGTCCTTCCTCTGTGTAGCAGCCCTTCAAGGACATGTAGAGTGCTATCATATCTCCCTCTTCTCAAGGCTGAACATGCCCAGTTCTCTCAATCTCTCCTCACAGGGCTTTGTTTCTAGTCCCTGGATCACCTTTCCAGCTTGCCTGCATCTTTCTTCAACTGTGATGCGCCACTTAAGTGCTCCAGTACTCCATTTTAAGTACACGGTACTCCAGATGAGGCCTAGCCAGTTCTGAGTAAAGGAAAACTAGTATTTCACATGACTCAGTCCCTGTCTTTACTGACTTTGCTGGTTTTGTTCTCATTTCCTTTTTTTTTTCATTTTCCCCCTAGTATTTTAAGGACTTTTTGGTGATGCTTGTTTTAAAACAGGGATTCCCCAGGACAGCGACAGTCTCTGTGTCTTCCTCTTAATTTGTGGACTGAGAAGAGTCAAGGATCCACTCTTTGTAGTGGATGCTTTTGCAGGTCAGTACCCGCCACTTTCCATCTCACTGCTGAAGAACATCAGTCACGGAGTTGGACCATCAGTCCATCTGGCTGGCTCATATTACCTGCACCCAGGTTGAGCATCTGGTGGTGTCCTAGGCTGTAGCCAGCAGGGCCAATGGATGATGGGCCTTGGAGATCCACAGCAACTAAAGAGGCAGGTAGAAACTCTCTTTGGTTCCACGTGACAATCTTCCTCCTTCTGTGTATACAAGCCCACGTATAAAGACTGATCTGAACCTGAAGTAGTTTCCCAAATGGGTGCTTTTCCTTGCCTGCTGGGAATAGCTGAACGCCAAGAAAAGCAAAATATCTTGTGCATTTGGGCTTTAAGAATAATTTATGAAAGAGATTCTAAGAAGAATTTTGTTTTGGATACATGTCTGGATTCCTTCTGCATTTTTAAAGACATTGCTGAATGCAACCTTTTTTGTTTTTTGGTTCAGGTCAGAATCACTGGCTTTTTAGCAGGTTTCTCCAAGGAACTCTGGGAACTGTAGTTCTTTGGACATGCCCAGATTTCTTTGCTAAGGAGTCGTGTGCCTGTGTGTGTGTGTGCGTGCTTGTGTGTACGCACGCACAGGCGAGAAAGCCAAAGCATTGCAGTTGCGTTAAAGAAGGGAAAACACAAAAGTGACATGAACTCCGAGTGAGACTTCAGTGACAGATCATTGATTAGATGATGGAATTAATGGTCGGACTAATCCAATCTCTCTGTGTGGATATGAAGCTATAAATACTCCTATCTAAATATAACCTGGCGGAGTAAGTAGTGCACTTCACTAATAAAAGGAGGGCTGTCACCTGATTAAGCCGAGCTTAGCAGATTGATTTTATGACATTTAGTCAACAAATCAATTAGCTCTCCTGTTCTCGTGGGACTGCTGTGGATTCCAGCCACTGTTTTTGTATGCCTGAACTCTTTCAGCCATGGATCTGTTGTCCTGCATGGTTTCATAGTACCCTCCTTCAAGTCCTTTTAAGAATTATGTTGGAATACCCCCTCCTCATAAAGACTGGTTATCCAGCCTGAGCACCAGCCCTGCCCCCCTATCTTGGCCCTGCTAAGCTCCCTACACCTTCTGATTTTTATTGTCTTCAGACAAATTGCAGCAAAACAAGGAGGTCGGTGCTCTCTACAGCCCATGCTTTCCTCCAGCATCATTTTTATTTGTGTTCCAGGGCAGAGTTTTACGTCTGGCCACTTGAAAACCCCACTTTGGCTTCCTGCTCAGGTTGCTGGGCAGGTTCACTTTTAGTCTCATCCGTGGCCTTCTAGGAAATGTGTGTCTTGTGAGCAGCCATGTTGCCCACCCATGGTGGCATTTCGTGACCACACAGACACCCCACGGGAACTATTTTCTGAGGTCTGGGACCCCTGCACCTATCAAGGATCTGGCTTCCTGGTTTAAAAGGATGCTCTGCTATTTATTTGTAGGTTTTCTCCAGCCTCGAATGGCAAAGCTGCCCAGGAAATTGGGATCAGTTAAATCCATCCAGATATTCACACATATTGGAATGCGACCCTACCTGTTTCTGCTCAGGGGTAAACCTCTGGGTCTTTTTCCCCAGTTACTGTGTATAGAATGGAAGCCAATTATCAGTTGAGTCCTGTAGCCCCTTAATGTCTAACAGGAGAATCATGGCATAAGCTCTTGTGGGCTGGATTCCACTACATTATATGCATGGTGCATTTGGGGGATTTCCAGGTTCCTGTGCATTGGGCAGGGATTGTAGCCTTTGAGGACAGAGACCAACTACATTCAGAAACTACTGGCAATAACAGATGTTTTGGCCATTTGCAAAACAGTTGCTGAAAATATAGATGTCCAATAATCCAATTAACACGTTTAGTGGAATTTAAAACTTAGTCCCGGGTTGAGACAGAATTGGCCCTCTTGATGTCTTAACCTTCGGTTTGGAGAACCAGTGTCAATTTCTGCATAACCAGAACTTTCTTCCGTTGTTCGATAGAATGGCACAGAGAGGATTCCAGAGTGCACCTGATTATCATTGGACCAGCAGTAAGTTACGACCACTTCCCCACTTTTCTTCAGGACAATTTTCTAAATGCAGATCCCTTGATTTTTGTTGTACCTAAGTGTGTGCTCATATTTCATTGCGAGTGCTGTTAATGCAATTGTCTGTCCTCTCCACTGAGAAGTTTGCCTCCACGGGGCTTGTGCAGGACCTCTTTCCAGATGCTGTCCAAGAGATTTAATCTGTCTGCCCCCAAAGACACCCTAAACCTTCCTTCCCTCGCCTCATGATAGGGCTGCTCATGCTAGAGAATAAACGCCATTGCATTTTAGCTGATCTCTGCACCCCAGTCGGTGTCTCTCTTGTCCAGGGATGCAGAACTTCAGGTCCAGGGGCCAACTTGACCCATTGCAGGTCCACAGTCTGATGCTCCAGGGGTCTTCAAGTGGCTCTGCCCCTTCCCATGGCCTTGTCTCTCTTCTCTGACCACCAGTCATAAGGTGGATGCTCAGCTTTGTGCAGTCTGCTCACATTTGTGAAGGTGGAAATGCCAGTGATGAAAGGGCTTCATCCTGTGGTTTGAAACAGGAGCAGACAAATGTCCAAGCCTGAAGGATCAACTTTGTCCTGGTTTTTAAATTAGAACTCTGGGATCAATCCAGTGCAGCTGAGATGGGAATGATGGGGGAATGAGGGAAGCGCTGGCTGCAAAGAGCGGGGCTGGGATGTCACCAGTACTCTGCTGTGCTTCATGAACATACAATGGGATGGATCACAGCTCAGTGGCAGAGGCCCTACTCTGCAGGCAGAGGGTTCCAGGCTCAGTCCTTGGCATCTCCAAGTAGGGCTGGGAAGGCCCTGCTAGATGCCCTGGGCAGCCACTGCCAGCCAGTATTGATGGTGCTAGACTTGATGGACCCATGGCCTAGGTCAGTAGAGGGCAGCTTTCTGTCTTCCCAGCCTCTGTGCAGAAGCCAAACCTTCCTCTGGTTTCTGATAGACCTAACTTAGGTGGATTGGGTGGCAGGGAGGAGAGCTTTTGCCTTGGGATTTTCCTTCGGACTTCCAATTGGGACTTGGAAGCCCTCACTGGCCCATTGTTCATCATCCCCTGTTCGCCCAGGTGATCCCACCCTTTCTTCTGCCTCCCACATAACCCAACTTGAAGGAATGAAACATCCTAGATGCTTTGGAGATGGCCCAATCCTTGTCGTGGTGTTTTTACAGACAAGCATGTGATTCTTAATTCATAATTCTAAAACAGCGCGTGTTCTCAGGAGACAGTTTCGCACACCATTGGGATTCATTCATCTTTCTTTCCTAGTTCCACTCTTCCTCCAAGGGGGTTTAATTTCTGTGTGGCTTAAGCCAAAGATCACAGACTATTTCCACCTGTTGATGTGTATGCAGATCAGTACAAGGGCTTCACAAAACCACAACAGTATCTTTGTCTTCAGCCTGTGACAAGATGACAGCAGGGAAAATGAATTACATCTCTTTTGCATAGAATTTGTATTTAGAAATAGATAAATAAATAAACCAAACTTCAGATGGGGGTTGGACGATTAGCCACAAGGGGGCAATAGATGAAAAGGCATTTGATGTCACTACTGTATTTCATGGGGTGCTGAATTCCTGGATAAGATTAAGAACCAACTGCTTCAGACTGGACCCAAGGAGGGCAAACTGGTGGGATGCATTGCTCCTGAATCTTCAGGATCAGTTATTGGAATCACTCATTGGACCAAAAACCTGCTTGCAATGGAAAACACACAAAAGCAGCAGAGGCCCTGATGGAAATCCAGATCTTCAGGTTGTTTGTCTGCTAAAAAATTGGTCTGCTTTGTTAGACTTGCTGTTTGCGCCTGACGGTACTGCCCACTTTTCTGAAGATTTGGACCTGCCCCTTGGCCTCCACGCAGTCGGCACCATTGTCTCTCATGCAGTAAACGTGTTTCTCAACTCCTGATGATCCACGATTCCTCTCCCTATGCCTCTCACATCAGTACCAACAGTTCCTCTCCATGTTGCACTCAGTTCAGGCTATTTTGAGGCTGTTTCTGCTGGTCTGCATTTGCACATCATTACAGGATGTTCGCTGGTAGCAAATGACTGAGATTTCTGTCTGGCAAGAGTCTGTACAACTGACAATGGAGTTGCGTGAGGCAGAAACAACCTCCAGCTAGATCTGCTTTATTTTGAGGGTCAGGCCAAAATCTTTGGGGTTCTGATACTGGGAATGCTTAGAATGGATGGGAAGGCAAAATAAAGGGACCTGTTCCTTTGCTGTTGCCTGTGGCCAACAAATTCCCAAAGGTTGCCTTCTTTACAATGCAGGTGAAGATGCATTACCTGGATTAAAAGCCCATTTCCCAGAAACTGCTCACCATCTCCTTCCCTTTCACCTCCCCTCACTTCTCCCCCAATATTTTGGCAATAGCCTCCACCAGTAGTGAGAGGTAATTGGTCACACTCAATTCCGATCATATTAGGAAATGGCTTTTAGATAGGAAGGTGCTTGATATGCATAAAAGGTGAGTCAGGCAGTGACAGGAGGCAAAAAGGGCAGATTGCCTGCCCTCAGTCCTTTTCCCAATATCAGCCACTTCTGTGGGCCCTTTGAGTGGCCATTGATCTCTGAATTGCAGAGTTGAGGGGGCCTCATGATCTCCTGATGTCCTACTTCAGAGGTAAGACCTTCTCCAGTTGCTGGTCCAAGATGCCTCTCCTATAGCATCCCGGGGAGATGGCCACCAACGTCTGCTTAAAGACCTCTGACAGAGTCCACCACCTTCCAAGGCCACCTGTTGTTCCACCACTGAGCTGCTCTTCAAGATGTTGAGCCCAAATCCCCTTCCTTGGAATTTGAGCCCATTGGTTCAGCTCCTGCTTTTTGTTGTCCCAGGCATATGGGACAGCGAAGGAAAGAGTGTGTGCTGTTAAAGAGAGGAAGGAATAGCTCACTCTCTCCTTCATCATTCATGAAAACCAAAAGCAAACCAGACTGAAGCTTCTAGAGATGTTTTTCTCTCTTTCCAGGATGTGTTTCTATATGATTATCTCTTTGCTGCTCTAGGAGGGGGTTCAATCGTGAATTCCCCCATCACCACTCTCCCCCCAGCTGCTGTGGAACCTTTTAAGAGGTCACAACGGTGACCTTGTAAGAGAAGTTGGAGAGGGTGAAATGGTGGGAGGGGAGAGGAGAGGCCAGTAAATGATGAATTCTGTGACCTCTCCTGTCCCTTCCCTGTCCGTCAAAAGGAAACCAGAGAAATGGGCTGAGTGGCCAACTCGCTCTTTGGCAGGGCATGGGTTGGGCTGCAAACAGAACGCTCTGTCTATCAAGTGCCCAACCCATAAGATTGCACTCAAACTATTCCCTCCCCCTTTCCCTTTTTTTCGATGTGCAAAAGAACCATCAAGTCACCTGTGTTTAGCAGCACCTTGGTAAAGTTTGCCAGCCCCAACACGGGCCGCAACGAATCACATCCTCTCACTTCATGCCCAGCCCCAAACACCTCTGATGCAAACCGAGCGCATTTTCTCCTTTTTTATAACTCGCCATATAAAACTCTCAGCCCCTATATTTTCATTAAAAAATTGTCCTGTCTTATTACCTTCCCACTTTCATTGTGCTGGCTGGATGCTGATTTGTTTTTCCTTTTTTAATCTTCATTTCTTTCCACTCTAATACACTGCAAGATTTGAAAGAGAACTGGTGTGGAAGAGAAAATTGGGAGGCAGGTATAATGCAGTTTCTGCTTCCAACGCCTTCTCTAAAGACTTCAGGCACTTCAGTTGTCGTTTTGCATTTGCTTCACTTTCTCCTACAAATGAACCATTGGAATGGGAAGGATCGATTGGCACCCCCAAAATGTGGGAATCTCTTCGAACAGCATGCATCCTAAACACAGTTATGCCTGCTAGAAGAATTGCCCCTTTGAAGGTTCCAAAAATGTTTATGCTTCAGCAGAGGACTCCTTAGAAAAAGAGAACTGTTTGGGCTACATTGAAACCGAGCCATACAAAACTGCTTTATACTAGATGAGCCCATTTATTTAAATATAAAATGTTTTCATAGCACCTTTTGACTTTTTTCTAAAGCATGGATGTGAAACAATCACACCCATCTAGAGTCCTACTCCGACCCTGTGGGGTTTTCTGGGAACAAAGCCACCTGCCCAACGAGCTCCCAGGGCCAGGCAAGTTGTCCCTTTCTGGGTTCAAAAACGAAGGCTTTCTGCTTGAGTTTAGAGGCACTTGCACTCTCTTCTGGCTGGCTAACAGAAATAATTGTTGGCTACTAAGCCTGGGCTTGATTTGTGGAATCCTGAACAAAGACATCTTAGCCATCCACCTAAAGGACCTAGGCCATGGGTCCATCCACCTAAATGTGCTCAAACCTCCCCCCCCCCAAAAAAAAATCCCCACCTGCTGTAGTAGGTAAGGCCACATCATCTCTTATAATGTTTACTTTAATCATTGCCTTTTCCACTCATTCATCTCTCATCATCACTGTAATGAATCACAGTGTTTAATTTTACTGTTCCCATAAAGCTTATATTGCTATTGTAGCTACAATTGTTTTCATGGTATCTTTTAAACTGTGCTTGTTATTATATGAATAGTATCATATGAAGGGTGCTTAGGGATTGGATTATATTAAACAACATATCAATATTAATAATAAATACAATTCCAACATCGACAGCTTTCGTGTTATAAATAGCCACTGCACTGAAAAGCAAGCATTCTTTGTCATGTCCTAACCCTGCTGAGATTCCCACCCCATTCTCCAAAATTGAATGTACTTCAGAATCCATGAATATGTTGAGCAATGCCCTTGTGTCACATCTTTGTCTGCTTCTCAACCCCCTGGGCCAGATAGGGTGTGAATGGAAAGGCAAAAGAAGAAAGATTGTTCAGCAAAATGCCTTAGCTGCAAGTAGACTTATGATTGCCTTGTTTTACTGTGAAGGTAACTCTGCTTAGAAACATTACCTTGGGGAGAAAGTTGTTGCAAAAGAATTGCCCTTCTGGCTGTGCAGTATCGAACAAAGATGTCGCCCTGTTTTAACCTGCCATTCCTAGGAAAAGGCAGCATTAGGCAAAGTGTGTGGCATTTTCTGCCCAAGCAGACAAATATTTTCCCAATGTTGAGGGTGCTTTGCTGACATGATCTATTTTCTGCTCTGTTTTCTTTTCCCTTATTTTCTGCCATAGGTCGATCCGGTATTTGCAGAGGAAGTCAAAGATAAAGTAAAGCGGTATGCTACTTGTGCCATTTGCTTTATGTACCAAGAGGTTTTATTTTGTTTGTGTCATTCTGGGAGCAGTGATGAAATGCATCTTGTTCTGTGTTTCTTTTTCTGCCTCGGAAATAAAGGCATCTGTGGTTTGGTGCACTCACTTCAAATAGAAACAGAGCATCCTGATCCCTGTGGTTCTTCTGCAGCTTGGATTTGCATCAGAGCTGGAAAAAAACCAGCCTCTCTCACACCATCACCATCATCATCATCATCATCCTCCTCCTCCTCGTCCAAGCACTTTGCATACTTCTGTGCATACCTGTCTCCTGTGCACTTGCATTTACCACTTGCGTGGTGAGCAGGAGGCAAGACATGGTGCTCAGAACACCCACAGCCACTCTTGGGCTGGTCTCTCAAGGTGATGGGGATGGGGCAAGAGCAGGGATGTACGAGAGTTTTTTTGGTTCGCAACGCATGCAAGCATGCCCTGTTCAAAGCAATAAACATGACCATGGAAAGCCTGTGGATCTCATGCAATATATGCATGTCAGCTGACTTAAAGCAAACTGTGCTCAATCAATGTGCCTTTTGCATGCCAGTTTGAGCAACACATGCAAATATTGTGACTTGGACAAGTCACACGAAATTATGCAAATGGAAGCATTTGCACAGAGTTCAATTGTGTTTTAAGAAAGGGTTCAAAGCTTTGTTTACTATGTTTTAATCACTGACTGTGCTTTAAAGGAAGGGAATGGATTTGAGCCGTCAAAAGTATCATTACAGTTTGGAAGGAAGGACTCCTGAAATATTTCAAGGTTTTTTTTTTTCTTTTGTATGTGGCATGTATCCATAGTCTGGGTGGTGGGGGTTACAGTAATGTAATACTTATTTTTGTATGTTAATTGTTATGTTTGCATTTTAAATGTAGTGTTTTTGTTTGTATTTTAAATTTAAAAATTATTGAAATAAGAAAGAAATGCTGCAAAGCAGAGCTCATCTCAGAGATAGAACTCTGTGCAAAAATACCTGACTCGGGCCTTTTTTTGATCAGTGGCTCGAAAGTGGACAGAATGTCCTTCGAGCTCAAACCAGGCACCCCCAAATCTGCACATTCCTAAGGGCAGTATCCTAAGATTTTTTCTTTTCTTTTCCTAAAATGAGAACTTCTTGTTGCCCCTTAACCTCCTCCCATTCAGTCACTCTGGATGGTCCCAAAGTTCAGTGCCTGGAGGCCCACTAATGGACAAACCAGTGTTTGCTTGCTAGGGCGGATGGGGTGCACTTGCTCCGTGAGATTCCCCAGAAAGATCTCCACGCGGTGGTGAAAAAAAGCTTCGCTGTTGTGAACAGTTCCATTTCAGAGGGGATGTCAGCTGCAATCTTGGAGGTAATTACATCTGAGCGTCGAGCACCATGTTGAACATTCCTTTGGTTTATTCCATTTGAAATCTCCATCAGCCTCCCTGTCTGCCTTTTGAAGCCTGCAAAAGCACAAAAAGCCAAAGATGTTTCCCCTGCCACCGTCTTACTCCATATGTGCAATCTCAGCCAACCTGTGGAGTTGACAATATTTGGCAGCAATAATGGGCAGAGATTGGAAACTTGCGGTCCTACAAATGCTCTGGCCTGCAATTCCCATCATCCCTGGTCAGCACAGCGAAGGTCGAGGAGTGATAGCAGTGCAATCCTCTAAATAGCAGCCTTGTGTAAAGGCCATAGAATCCTAGAATAATAGAGTTGGAAGGAGCCAGAGGACCATCGGGTCCGACCCCCTGCTCAGTGCAGGAGTCCAAGCGCAACCATCCCTCTCAGATGGTTGTCCAGCTGCATCTTGAAGTCCTCCAGTGTGGGAAAGCTCACCACCTCCCCAGGTCATGTGTTCCATTGTTGTACTGCTCTACCAATCAGGAACTTCTTTTTGATGTCCAGCCAGAACCTAGATTCCTGTAGCTGAAGCCAATTATTCCATCTCCTACACTCTGGGATGATCGAGAAGAGATCTTGACCTTCTTTGTGACAACCTTCAAGTCCTTGGAGAGTGCTATCATATCTCCTCTCAGACTTCTCTTCTTGAGGCTAAACATGCCCAGTTCTTTCTATCTCTTCTCATGAACATCCAAAGTTTTAATTTAAAGATTGAGGGGGAGGTCTTTAAAGAAAAAAAGTTTCTAGCCTTCTTGATCATAGAAGTATGCTTGAGGCAGGATGTTAAGGCGGGGGGGGGGAATTTGTAAAGAAGGGAGGAGGAAAGAAGGAACAAAGGAAGCACAAATGGGTTGTTTGTTTGAATGTTTTAATCAGATTTCCAAAGGTCACAGGATCTCTTGGATTTCAGAGGAAGGAAAGGAAGGAAAGCTAGCAGAGCGGAAGGAAATCTAGCAAAACAGATAGGGTAAATCCCCCTGCACTTCACTACATTCTCCATAAAGCTCGAGTGGAGCATTAATGCACAGAAAATGGGGAAATACGTACACAACAAGGTGCCATTCCATAAGGAACAATAATTCAAACTCTTCTTTGTGCCAATATGGAACTGTATATTTGCTGCCCATGCTACTGATTTGATTCAGAGTCAGTCCAGAGTGTGATGGTCAGAGAACTGCAGGGTTTTGCTATCCCAGATGCCTTTCAATGCAGGGCAGCTGTTGCCAAAGGGTCTTCTCTTTAAGTCCCTGCAGAAGACCTGACCAGGCTCCAAACCACCAAGGCCAGATGGTCAGAGGAAAGGGAGGCGGTACATCCCGGGCAAGATAATCTCCACAGCTGAGGCTTTCCATTCAAACGACCCTGTCCGGGCTTCTATGGCTATTCATGCTGAAGGAGGAGGAGTTAAAGAGGCCTCTTTGTGTAGTCCTTGGCTCAGAAAAGCATCCAGAAATGCACATTTTCGAATAACATCCTTTTAGAAGTGTGCTCATTTAGATTGCGGGTCATTCTGCTCAGGTGTTCGTTGTGCTCTCATGCGTTCTTGCAAACAGTAGTTTGGGATACTTTCTATGACATCATTTTCCTTCAGGGCCTCCTGGTCTTTGGAACTATCACTGCACTTTCTTCTAGATGGAAGGAAGGTTGGTTTTTGGTTTGTTTGGTTGGTTTTTGTGAATGTTAGTGCAATTGCATGTGAGTGCAATTCCATTATAGCACAGTGCCACTGCGTGGCCATGTGCTGGAACATGTAGACAGACAGGGAAAAAACCTCCAAGAGGAAAAAGCACATAGAAAGGAGATGATCTTACACCCCACAAAGAATCTGGAAGCAGAAGTGTCAGTAAAGGGACAGGGTAAGAGCCTCAAGAAATGTGTGTTTTGTGATAAAATGTTGCACAGAAGGGGAAAACGTATGCATAGTTAGACAGAAAAATGCCCTGCAGCAATCAGCTTTTCCCAGATGGCCTGGGCTTTTTCTGTGCAGACATGCATAAGAATAGAACATTTTTTGTGCTTTTTAAAAAAGCTGCAGCTTCATGCAGAAATTGGATGGGATGGACAAACAAGTGAGCCCATGTGGAATTGGTACCTGTTGGATATGGAGACAGAGTGATTTGCACAGCCCTGTTGCCATGTTTTCCTCAAGGGGTGTGATTAACTTTCCACTGGGGGAGTCCCTAAGATGTGTCATGCCCTAAATTTCGCCACATGTTTGCTTTAAGGCCTTTTTCTCCAACTTCCCTGTGGCTATTCCTGTTAACCTGGACATTAAAGTGGAGCATTTGCATAGCAAGCAAAGAAAAGAGCGCTCTTGGAAAGAGGGCACTCTTTTAATTAGGTAAAACCCCCTGCCTGCAATGGTTGATGGGAGAAAAAGCCATCTGTCTAAATTTCATTTCCTTAACCCCTGAAGATTTTGCTCTGGAAGGCTATAAGGAAACTAAAACCTGCTGGTGGAAAAAAGCTGCTTGGATCATTTTGATTCATGTATAGTCAAAGTGACCCTAAAAATGTTATGTTTTTTATATACAGAGAGAGAGAGAGAGAGAGAGAGAGCGCGCACTTTCCTCAGCATACTGGCCTCCAGGTCTAATGGATTATTACAATCCCCAGTATCCTTGACTGAGTGGGGATGATGGGAGCTGTCCTAAACAACTGGAGGCCATTGAGTTCAGGAAGGCTGATACATCTGCATGTGTGTGTAAAAAAATCAGGGCTGCTTTAATTATACATATATCCAAAGGATGCAGGCAGCATTTTTGCTGCTGGATGGGTGCAGTATATTTGTAAGGTCCAGGGCATGGGAGGCCAGGTTGACTGAGATTGGAAAGCCAGGACAGGGTGCAGGAGTCCTGCAGCTGGTTCAGTGGGCCAGAAGGAAGAGGCATGCTCATTTAACAGTCCAGGGTCAAAGCCAGGGAAATGAAAGATCCAAGCGAGCACAGCCCAAAGTATCTTAACCCAAAGCCACAGCCAGAAAGCACAGTCTGAAGGACTGCTTCTGTGGAGACATTCGGGTTCAGTGATACAGGGAGGCAAGGCACAGGGGAGTCCCCAGGACAGCTCGTCTGGATGCAGCCAAGAGCAGCAGTGTGGGAGACCAGGCATTTCCAGGGCCAGTCAAACCCTACACCTGACAATATTTCTTGCCTCTGCTTCATCTGGTTGGTGCTTCCAGATGTCCACATTTTCTCAGTACTGGATTTGAACTATTGGCACATCCAGGTTTTTTTCTTAAATTAGTTGGGGGTTATTTGTAGATGCTTCTCTCAAGACTAACTTCGGAAGAGGCATGCACAAGATTGCATGGTTACTTAATCAGTCAGGCCCATCAGCTTGTCATGGCAGCCATGAAGAAAAATGTGTGTGTACAGGCAAGCTCAGAGAATCCCCTTTTCTGAATTCTCCCGCCCAAAATGTTGCATGCTTTGTTTCGGTGCCGATCATGCCAGGGGAAATTGCCCCTCCTTCCCTTTGGAAACCATAAAGACTTTAATTAAAAGTGCACTCTCTCCCTGAGCGCCAGTGAATCAGTATGGATTGAACAACCAGGAGAGTGGATTTCTTCCGGTTGTCTGACACTGTGATAATCGTACAAGATGAGCCATTAAGCACTCAAGACTATGTTTTCAGCACTTCTGAAGCCCCCACAGTGATAATTAAAATGTGAATCAGGGGAGTGGCGTTTGCTTGACAAGGATGCAAACAGACCTCATGGTAGGGCTTCCCTGGTTTCTATAAGCAGTAACCCTCAGTTGCCTGAGAATCTTTTACCAACTCAAGTCTTTTCTCCTCTGCACTGTTCTTTAGGCCATGGATTTAAGCATCCCAGTGTTGGCAAGGAACATCCCAGGAAATGCGGCAATAATTGCCCATCAAGAAACAGGATTGTTGTATTCAACCCCCCAGGTAAGAAAGTAAAAACTGTGAGGCACAATCCAGTCCTGTGACATCTCCCTGGGCGTATCCATGTGTAGGACTGTTCCGTTCGACTCATGGCATTTGGCGATCTAAGGATACTATTCCAGCCTGAGATAAATAGATGACCCTGCCTAGTGTTGTTAACACTCATTGATCTGTAGTGCCTAAAAAAAACAGACTAATGGAGCAATTCAATGCACGTGATAGACATGTCATGAGTGGAGCCAGCAGAAGCTGGGGGTCAGACTAGGTGGCCCAGGAGACCCCTTCTGACTTGCTCTGTTTCTATGTTCTGTGTTTCTACTGAGCAGAATCTGCCCTAGGTTTGCATCACGGTTCCCTTCTGTTTCTGTCATGGTGGAAGGTCACCTGTGAGCACAGTTGCCTACAGACATGTTAATGGTCAGCAACACAGAGAAAATCCAGCGGCAAATCTAACCTGGCCTAGATGCTTTTAAGCTCCCAGCATGCCCACTTCACATGCTTATCTTCCTGTATCCTAATTAACCACTGGTCTTAATTAGGCTCAGAAAAGTAGCTGGAGCCCATGTGAGAGAATTAATCCTGTTGACCCCAGTTTGGTTTCCATCAATTGTTGGCTAAATGCTGCCATATTGCTCTTGAAGGCTTCCATGTACGAACACGTGCGGGGAAAGATTAAATAAAACGACAACGTTGGAAACGCATTTTCTTAAGATTTTTTTCCCCTGCAGCTTGCCTATGATTAATGCATACTATTAAGCAGAGTCCCAGAAAGGTGGATTCTCTGTTTTCATTAGTCTTTGGCAGTGCTTTATTCTAGTGCAGTATTTCCCTCTCCTTCCTCCTTCCCTCCCACCCCCACCCCACTCTGAAAAAATGATGGTGCCTGACATTTTTCTTCCTGGAGAACTCATGCGCAAACCTCTTTGTTAACAAGTACAGCTTGGTTTTTACGGGAGAAATGACCTCCAACTCCAATTCCTCCCCCTCATCTTCGTTTTCTTGTATTTATGGGTGGTTCAAACGGACAACAGAGCACATGACCTTGGGGCACTTGCTTGTAATGCAAACAGACTGCAATCTTGCATCCGAAGCTCACCTCCCCATCATTTATTTATTTAAAGCTTTTCTAGCCCATCCCCTATAGACATCTCGGGTCGGGATCATTCCTTAACTTGAGCCAGGACTGTGAAGGGAAGGATGGGATGTGCTTTTTCGGGTTCACTTCCCACCCCTCAGCTTATTTTCTTTTTGCATCCTGACTCTTTTTGGTGATGTCTCGCTTTCCTTGATTGCACTGCTCACCTCACGGCTAAGCTAAATGGCTCTCTTCCAACGTCATTCTGCTTTGATCTGTTTCTGTACAGCAGAAGCTTGTATGACCATCTAAGCTCGACCAGTTCTTTGGATGTCTCCTTTCCCTTAATGTCTCCCTGGAGAGCCTTCAGGAAAAGCCATTAATTTTTATTATCTATGGAGCCCTCCAACCTGTGTGCTTAAGAATAATGAATATTTGTGCAGATACCCTCTCTTGGGGAGGAAGATGATCTCTACGTTTGTGCAAAGACAGTGTGTGCAGGAGCAATTGAGAGCAGTCCTTTGGGCAGGCCAAGATGTGCTGGACTATAACTCTCATCATCCTCATTTGCTATGTGGGCTAGGGATGATTGGAACTGGAAGGCACTGAGTTGGGGAAAACTGCCATACATCAGTTTCTGTATAGACAGCAATGGAGTCTGGAAAATCCCCGATCATGTGCCAGACTGGCTGGGACTTGTGTAAGTTGTAGTCCAAAATACCCAGAGAACACCCCGTAGCCTTGCCCATTGCACCGTATCCCTTCCACTGATCACCTTGAAGGGACCGTTCGCACAAATGGTCCCCACAGGTGCAGAAGTGCTAGAAATTGTATTCTTGCTCACTCACCCTTGTCTCTGTTTCCTGTGGTGTCACCCCATCCTCTGCAGTGAGATGATGGGGTTGATTCCATGAACGACCGCAGTCTTTTAATTCTTCCAGGAATTTGTTCAGCTTTCCCGAACCCTGACTGAGGATCCATTTTTGCGCAGAAGGCTTGTGACGCAGGCAAAGGAGTATGTCACGAAGCACCATCTGTGGGACCACGAAAGGACCACCTATCAAAACCTCATGCTGAAGCTTCACTGATTCTCTTTGGCTCGAACAGGGCCCACAATCTGCAAACCCAACAGGTTTTGATTGTTAGCGATGATTTATGCCTGTAATTGCATTTTTTAAAAGGGAGTGAAGGAAGGAAGAAAAAGGAATGTGACATTAGCTACACTGGGGTAAAGAATTTCTGGCTCTCCAAATGTTCTGGACAGCAGCTTCCATCTCCTTCATGCTGGGGGGTGGGCAAGGGGGCGAATAGGTTCCCCACCTCTGAGTGAGACCATCATAGATATGATAGAGAATGTATCTCTGAGAGAAACTCGGTATAACATGCCACAGGGAGAGCAATGGCTGGACTCTCCCCTCGCTATGATGCTAAAGTTAGAAGGTTACCCAAAGAAGATATTTCTGTCACTCAATATTTACATAGTTGAATGTTTTTATGAAGTACTAGAAGCTGCTAGCTACCTCAAAATAAATCCAGAAAATGGCTTTTCACAACCCTCAGAAAAATGATTCTCACCTCAGCCACAACATTTGCAGGCTGCGTAGAGGGGAAGTTGAAAGTCCTTGGGATCTGGTATTCTGGGAACTCCAATTGTTTAGGTCTTTTTGGTTTTGTCCTTTTAATGTTTTAGTCCATGGCACAGTTAATTGTGCCACAGGAGAGCTTTGTGTTCACAAGGAAAAATAAAGGTGGGCTCCTGAGGCCCAAAAACCTCAAAGCAATGGCAATTCACTTCCCACTTCTTGCAAAAAGCAAAACAAAATGCCTTTCTTTCTCCCTTAACTCCAGCCTATGCTCCTAAATACCCCCAAATGCCTGGCTATTTGATTATTTTCCTTAGTGATTGTTTTACTTACTGCTTGTTCAGGGAATAGTACTTAGGAGCCCTGCTTTGGAGGACCAAGCTTGGATGAGCTGCCAAAAAGAGACGGCTGCTAGAGTCAGAAAAGATGGCCACTAACTTACTTAAATTTACTGTGGTTTTTATATCCCTTTCTCCCATTCTCCCCTCTCTTTCACCAAATCTCCTTTTACATGGTTATATCTGCAAGCACCGACTCTTGCAATTTTCATATATCTGTAGATGTGTGTATACTTCAGCCCAAATCTTCTTCCATGCAAGTCTAGCAATAACTTGAACCTTGCTTGATAGAGGTCACCTCTTTTGTTAGTCTGATTCCATCAAATTTCATCAGCCACCATTACCATACATGCAAAATAAGTTGGCCTGGTATGGACTCCAAAAGCTAATCATGAAAAGCAACTTGACTATTTTTCTTTCATATGCATATGCATATGAATATATGAATACATATGCATATGCAAAAAATATGAATGTATATGTATACACATATACATGTGCATATATGTATCTATATGTGTATATATAGGAATACATATATACATACATATGCGTCTGTCTGTGTGATATACATATACATACATATTAACACAGCAGGGATGGCAACTTGAAAATGCTGGAAAGCATGACTTGTGCCGCTGTCAGCAAGGGGTTAAAATTCTTAAATTCTTTCCCTGGGCGTCTGGATTCTGGGACCGGAATAAGTTATGCAGAGGATCAGTTATGCAAACTTGCAGACTTGCTCTTATTTGACATACTACTGCATTTGTGATGGTTTTACTCATTGGGCAGAGGTGTGATGTATCCGCCATAAGCGCAGTTCCTCACCTCCGCAAGCCCTAAGAAAATAATCACGCCGCACGAGCAAACCAAAGATCCCTTTGGTCCAGCACCCTGTTTGCACAACGACCCACCACATGCCTCCAGGAAGTGATGTTAGGACTGCAACAGCCCCCCCAACTCCGAGCTGTTCCCCCCACACTCCAACTGACCTGCCGTCACTGGATCCACTGACCCCTGCTCTGGCTTCTGAAATCCAGGTGGGAATTGTCTGCAAACATTCAAGCATAGCTTCATAAGCATAAGGTCTAGAATGGGTGGGCGACGTGCAACCCACAGGTGCATGGGACCTCACTGTCCCCAAAATTCATTTCAAAAGCACAAGCCATCCTTCGTGACTACGAAACACCCAAAGGGCCACAGTCCTACATCCCTAGCCACTACAGATCCCACTTTTAACCACCAATGGGGGGAGGGGGAGGGGGCCTGGAGGGCAGTGAAGGGCATTTAGGGAACTAACCTGGCCCCTGGACCTCCCATGGCTGCCAACCCAGGGTCTGGAACATGCCTTTCTAAACTGAAGCACCAAAATTTCATGAGAAGCTGGTTCTGCTGGTAATGCAGTTTTTTCTGCATGTGCACATCTGCATTGAACAATTCTGCCTGTTCAGTATCTCCATGGCTTGAATTTCGGTTAGGGAACCACCTTAATATTGATGAATCACCCCACCCGAGGCGCACACACTTTTGCATAGCTGAAACACGGTCGGTTAGCCACAAGAGGGTATGCCAGGTTGCTCACTGGTCCAGCAGCTCCCATCCTCCTATTTTTAGCAAGGCCAAAGTCCCCTGCAGTGTTGTAATTATCCCAATCAGATACATCAAGAGAATGCTCAGCTCAGGAACATCTTGCTCTCTTTGACACATGTAAATCAGCTCTCTTTTGGCCTAGATGCTTCTACTCAGGCAGAGGGCATGAAGCAGAGCGAGAACACTCCCAAGGGCCTGCCAGGTCTTTGCAGCAATTTGGAAAGTCCTCTGGATGGATGGATGAATGGCAAAGACTGGTGTAACATCTCTCCAGAGGAATGGAGAACTTTCCTGTCGTTATCTGCTTGACTCCCTTTTTTTACATCTTCAAGGAATGAACCATTTTTTCAGCAAAAAAACAGAAAGCTTGTTTCAACCCTCAGATTGGATGGATCCCAAAGCACTGGAAGTCCCCGCATAAGAAGGGAAACCTGTCCCCATATTGCCCCCACAAAGGACCGTAAAACTTCCCAGCTTATCAGAAGACGGTTGTTGGAGCATTGTCTTTCCATCCATTTGATGACTTTCCAAAGGGAGGCATTTAGGAATGGGCAAGCTCCATTTTCCAGAGACACACCTATAACTCTCTGGAATAAATCCCAAAACCCACGTGTTGTGATTTGTTATTATTTTCAAAGATAGCTTTGTTGTGCTCTTAAAAATCACTGTACCCCAAAATCTGCCGCTAGAGATGTGTTGTCTCACCTTACCAGGTGACAGCACCACTGAGTCAAGATACCTTTGCATCTTGTCTGGAGCCGAATGAATGGAAAATCCAGTTTCATCCTAGAACAAATGCTAATATCCCCCAGAAGTTCACCTAAAGAACAACAAAAGCAAAGTCCTTAACAATGGTAATAATTTGGCGGGTTGTGTTAGCACGACAAATCCTGCATGATGAAGCCTTTTAATCAAATAACTCAGCTGAAACGGCAGGGAAGTTACGATTGCAGGCGAGCTCATTCCATCAAGCAAAACATATCTAGAATTATTCCAAACATGCCATTTCATTGCCACCGCACGGCTCAGTTCAAAAGATGACAACTGCCGTCGCAGTGTGTGTGTGTTTATCTTCCGCCCTGCTCTGAATATTATTTGCGACAAAAGAAAGGTTAATGGCATCTTTAGAGGCAGACAAACTGCTTGGCACATAAACATATCATTAGGGGTGTGTGTGTGGCGTGGGTGTGTGTGTGGATGAGAGTGAGCTTACTACGTAATGTAAGTGCAGTCCTGGATATTTAGCTATGTCCTATTGCAAAGCTAATTCCTTCTGTCCGGCTCAGGAGTGGAGTCCAATGAGTTTGGGTTTTTCTTGAGTTTTTCTCAGCTCAGTATGAAGGGTGTGGGGTGGTGAACCCAATGTTCCCATGCCCATAACTCCAGCACATCTTAGGAGCCATGGATGCCTCATTGATTTCTCCGAGCTTAGTAGCATCTTTCCCTTAGCTGGGGAGTTTTGGCTCCATGGACTTCCCCAGCAACAGAGGGTGAGTTTTCTCATCACACCAACCGAATCTGCAGAAAGCCCTCAGTTTTCCATCAACCCTCAGTAGACAGCTGGGACAAACAGGTTGTTTTCACCCTTCTCTGTCTTCTCCCTTGCTCCTCTAGTCAGTATCTGAGGGAACACCAAGGCGGGTGGATGGGGAGTTGTCTCCATTTTTCCTGCTGTGATTGTGAGCTGATTTCAGGTCACTGTGTCTTCCTTGCAGCTTTTTCTCCTCCTTGGAAGCTGCAGAAGTCAGCTTGCTGGGTGGCTTTCACAATCCCTGTTTTGACAGCTGCCGACAGCCCCTTCAAAGTGCCCAACCGGCAGGGCTGCCTGTGGCTGGATGGAGCTTTTTCATTTTCCACATTAAAAATATGCACAGTTTTATATTAATGATAATAAACAAATCATGTGGCCATGCAGGTGTGGGGATTTGAAGTTTCCCCAAAACAATGTTCAGGCCTGTTTCAGCTGCTAAGCTGCCCAATCCTCCGCAGCTTTTTTCCATGCTTGACAGCTGTAAGGTACAAGAGACCTTTGTGAGCAAAACCCTTGGGGGGCAGATTTACACCCCCTTTACACAACTACCCTGAAGGAACGCCTTCTCCCCTATATTCCCTCCAACCCGTTGAGATCTGAGTCAGAGGCCCTCCTCTGGGAGCCGTCCTTGAAAGAGATCAGGAGGGTGACTACCCAGAGCAGGGCCTTCTCTGCAGTGGCACCCCAACTGTGGAACACGCTCCCCAGAGAGGTCCGTCTGGCACCAACGCTTCTTTCTTTTTGGCATCAGGTGAAAACCTTTTTATTCTCCCAATATTTTAACTGCTAATTTGTTTTAATTGGTGGCTTTATACTTAATATTGGATGCTGTGCCACTCCTACTCTTATTTCTATTTTTATTCTATTTTCTTAATGATGTTTTAAACTGTCCCAAGATGTCTGTAATGGGATGGTATAGAAAATTGCTAATTAATAAATAAATACCTTCTTAATGTTACTTCCATATTTTGAGGCTTTTTTCCACAGCACCCACCAATTTATGCTGTAGAATTATTTCCTACTTTTACCACCAACGTACCATCAGCAGCAGGCCAATATCTTTTGACTTCCACTTGGGTGAATTGCCCCAGCTGGCTGGTTTATCAAGGCACCAGCCCAGCCACAGGGGCCCAGATATTCTTGGGTTTCCCTGCAGGTTCCCTGCACATAAACAAACAGCTCCTTGCAGTCCACTCTTGCCCCAGATGAATGTGACTCCCTTGCCAGGAAACGTGATGGAACTGACGTGGTTTGAGGAACCTGAGTCCTGCCGGGCTCCGAGAACAGGCATTTGCAGTGCGTGTGGTCCTTGCCAAAAGCCACATCGACTGCAAGCTGCGATCTGCAGAGCCACAACAGTGACGCCACGCTGCCATCTAGCGCAGCGACGCAAGATACTAAGCAAAAGGAAGACCAGGCAGACCCAGGCCTAGAGGTGTGTGCGTGCGTGTGTGGAGATAATGCAGGAGTGTTGGTGAGAGGTGGATGACCACACTTACAAAGAATGCAGTATGTAGTTTCTCAAGATCTTTCACCAAAATAAAAAAAATCCTATGCCTTAGAGCAGCAAACAGATGTTTCAAACATTGTGCATTGTGCCTGCTAATTAATCTCCCTTTTTAAGCCCGATCGTAGATTACAACCTCCAGAGACAAGGGATGGACGAGAATGTTGCTTCCATCCTGTTCACAGACCACACAAACAGGAGTAGGGTGCAAGAATGGCTTGCACATTCTCAAATTCGTCATTTGAAAAATGCACCTTTTTAAAAAAAGGTGAACTTTGACATTTGCACTGGACACACACGTTTTCGTGGCCACTCAGTGGGCGTGAAGCAAGTGTGCACTTCTGAGAAACACATGGAACAATGCTCACCTTCCCGTTCAAAATCCACACTTTTCTCTGTCTGAGCAAGCTGATAAGCAGGTTGAAAACAGGAGTGCGCCAAGGGGTTTGAAGAGATTTTCAGAGAACGTAGGCAAGCGTGGAGATGGCTGTTCCTCCGATCCCTTTGAGATGTTCTGTGTTAAGTGTTTTGAAGCCCTCTGCGACCCCTAATTGCCTTTCTGCACATACTCGCAGAATGTAACATAGTACATCAGCAGCACCAGAGGCACCAGTACCCTGAAAAACTGACTTTGGAGGCCAGGTGCCATGGGAACGCCATTCCCATGGCTCCTTGAGCAGGCAACGCTGGTGTGGCCCAAGTGCTCATGACTCAGCTTAATCCAAGCTGAAAAAGAACCTTGGGAGCCTGGTGGATTCCCGTCAGGTTACTTTTTCATTCAGTGAACCATTATGAACTGGCAGGTTCACATTATGGACCAAGATAGTTCTGACCAATTTGCATGCAAGTACGTTGGTTTGTTAATTTGTACTTGCCTGACTGACAAGGGAATCATTCTCTCTTGTGGCATTTTGGAAGGCAAGGATGCACCACAGGAAAACACAGGGAGAAAATTAACATGCTCTTAAAAGCAGTTTGTGGCCAGTATCCAAAAGAAATACTTTATAAAAAGGTAGAAATTGTTTGACCCAATAGCCTCTTTCCAAAATGCATCTCCATGAATCAAGATGCAGGGGCTCTGGAATGAGCTTGTAAACTTCAGAGCAAACATAGCCCAAACAGGCAGATAATCATACTGACCTTGCAAAATTTATGGCCACTGCAATATTTCAGCCAGTGCTTTGCTTTCTCCCTCTGCAAAAGAGGATTCCTTCCATAGAACAATTAGAATGAAAAAAGAGACCAGGCTGCCATTTGCCTCAGCAGCTCGCTGATGTGTCACCAGGGGAGAATTTATACTGCTGCAGGAAAAAAGAAAGAAGGCAAGCAAGCAAGCAAGCAAGCAAGCAAGCAAGCAAGCAAGCAAGCAAGCAAGCTTAAACTGCATTGCCAGGGCCTTGGGGAGAAAGCTTGCCCTCCACACCTAGTTGGACAGTGTTACAGTCCAAGTTCCCTTCATTGGGATGTTTGTGTTTGAAGTGACAACCTTGGGAGGCAAGATCTAATGAAAATCTTCCCTGCCTCAGCTCATCTTGCTGGCCCGGCTGTTGGAGTGTCTGTTTCTTCAGATCCTGTTGGAACACTCTGAAATGATTTCGGCTTTTCCGTGCTGCTCCTTATGTCTGAAACTTCTTCTCAGATTGCCCCTGTGATGTGAGCTCTCTCGGTCTTCCAGGTTTTCCATGAACCTGTGCTTTTCATGAAGTTGTGGGCTAAGTCTGGGGTGCAGAACCTGAGGCCTGGTGGCCAAATTCAGCTGGCTTGAATCCCCCCGAGAAAATTACCCTCTTCTTCAAGTCCTGCCCCCATCCTGTGACCAGCAATTGCTTGGTGGCCTCCCATCTTCTGAGCATTTTGTGAACTTTTCCCCCTAGTCCCAGTGTGGTGGAGCTTGCATTTTGGGAAGCAAATGGTGGAAGGAGAAGATTCAATCCTCTCCTCCTAGTACATGCTAGTCCCAGTTGGGATTTGGGCCACACTAAAGTAAACAGGATGAAGCATTACTACAAGTCATGCCATCTGCTCGCCTGCAGTTTGAGCTCTATCCTTGATCCCCAACCAAAGCAAGGATCAGCTAAACATGGTAGGTAGCTTACCTAAATAGATAGTGGCAGGCACTGGACTGCCCAGAGGGCTTTGGGCATGGAGTGGCATAGAAATTCAGCCACACTACCAGCCCACTTTAATTCAAAGCTCTTCCTCCCACTAGCTAAGCTTTGGGAGAGGCATTGCAACCATCTGAGGGGCAGACCTGCACAAAAACTGGAAAACCAGCCAAAGATGGCTGCTTGGCGAGCAGGGTGGGCTCCTGGGAAAGGGACGTGGCCATCAATTTTTGTAAACCATCATGAGATTCACTAGAAGAAATGATAATACAGAAGTTTTAAAGAAACTAACAAATGAATCTGGGGATCCCTGAGCTAGCCATGGACTGAGGATCCATACACCTGCAACAAAGACTCATTCTAAGTCATCCTTCTTTCTGCATCCAAATCCTCTGCTCTGTTTCTCTCCATAAACCACTGCCTGATTTAATTAATTGCTGGAGGTATTTAAGCCTTGTCATCAATTAATGGGTTTGGAAATTAGCTGTGTTAGGCTGACTTCCCCTCCCCAGCACCTTCCCTTCTGCCTCCTCCCATCCCTGCCCCCCGAAGATGGGAAACCAACCCATCTACAAATCCAGTGACACCCATACCTCTCCTCCTTTCAATAAGGAAGTAGCCCGGTTGTTTATTATGGTTATTACATTATCTGCGGCAGCCAGGCGTAGGCGACAGTGGGGAGGAGGGAGTGACAGGCTGTTCTGAAAGGAAATTTAATGAAGTGGTTCCAAATATTGTATCAAAATAAATGAAGTGAATAATGAAAGAGCATGTCCTGGGTCCCTCTTTGACAACAATAACCATTGTGCGAGCTTGGGGTGGTGGAAAAGATGGATGAGTGAATCGGAAGGTGCCACTCCAGCACTCGACAGAACTGGGAACGCTGTGAGTGAATGACGGCGATGTGTTTCAGTTCAGCCATTCTTCATGTCCTGGAAGAAAAATGGAGGAGGAGGGACTGGGAAGAGGAACAATGTCCTTGGCCCTTTTCAGCTCAGTAGACGATCTGGCTTTCAAAGTCAGCGGACGAGGGCTTCCTTGTTGTCATGTATTTGTGAGACTTCTCAATTGATGGGGGATTTTGAATCAATGGACTGTCTGTGGTGAGCTATTTGCACTCCTAGCCCACCTTTTTCCACAGTAGGCGTTGGGAGTAAGAAGGATGCCAGCCTTGGGCAATCATTCCCACGGACTGTTGATTGTCCCTCAGAACCTTTAGAAGCAGAAAGCAAAGGAGATTAAGGTATGGGCTGGGCCAAGATTCTGTGATGAGGGAGGAGGATGTAATTACCTCCAGGCTGGCCACCTTGCCTAGCCAAGCAGTTCCTGGGAATGGCCAAGATGTACAACCATTGAGAGGGGGCTCTGAGGAAGAAAATTCTCAGCCCCCCCCTCTGTGCTCAACCCTGTGGCCGGGTGTCAGCAGAGACCGGAGGGCCAACTGAATGAGCTGCATGCAGAGAGGAGTCATGCTTGCTTACAGAGAGCCCCTCCTGAAGGGATGGGACCCAGACATGATCATAAGGAGAGTTCTTGGAGATAAGCTTTAGACTGGGTTCCACCAATCCCTCCGTGCCTACTCGGAGATCCATTCTTGGCGAGGTATACTTGGAAGCAGTAAAGATTGTTCACCAGGAAAACTGCCTGTGGCTGGCGATTGTTTGAAGGAGGAACCTTGGCTCATGACAATAGGACTCTAGGAGGCATGTGGTCCAGATGCCCTCCATTGGCCTCCTCGGTGGGTCTACCTTTTCACTGCTATGATCACCTGCTGTTATCAGTCCTCCTCCTTATCTTCACCATGGCTACCCCTGGCTGGGTTGGTGGACAAAAAACCAGCAAGCAAGACAGTTGGTAGCACCTTCGTCTTTCTCCTTCTCTCCACCAGAGCAAAAGCCAGGAGAAGGTGGAGGCTGTACAGGTGGAGAGCCTCCAGGTGGGTAATGCCACTGGGCTCCCTGCTGGACTGTAAGCTCTTGGGACATGCCCAACTATGCCTCCTCTTGATTCTCATCCTGAGGGGAACGGTGTGCAGATGGACTTCCTATCCAGGCACCATCGACAAGGACATTCTTCTCTCTTCTTCCAGAAGGGAGATCCCTTAAGGGTAGTCCATGGAGCAACAGCTGCATAAATGGGGTGCTTAACCCAGAGGTTTGCCCCACCACACCCCTGCCAGAGCCCTCTGAAATTTACTAACCATTGAGGTGAGTTACATTTATTTATTTGGGTTGAGGTGCCCAGTTTATGTAACCATTGTTCCAAGGGCTAACCATAAGGGGTTATTTCTGAAAAAGAGAGAAAAATTCCCTTGTAGAATGTTTTTTTCCCCCTTGGAGTGTAACCCCATTCCACTTTTCCGGAAATTTGTTCATGCCGGTGCCCCTCCAAAGCGATCTAGCTAAGAACCTTACCAAAGTGTTCCTGCAAATTCCAAAAAGGGGATTTCCAACCAGCATTAGGAATATTAAACTTCTCAAGAGCCGCTTCAATCTGGCCGGCTATTTTGAGCTTTTCAAAGTACAGTAAGTGAAAAGGTTGACAGTGAGGAGGGAGGGAGGGTCAAGCGGATCAGAGGGTGAGGAAAGAATGGAATAGGCAAAAACGAGGGATTAAGACTGGCCACTGGAGCACAATCGAGCCTCGTCTCAGAAGGACGGAAGTCTCATCTCCTCTCTCTGGCCTTGCCTGAGCAGGAGCAAATTGCCCAGACAACGTCTGCTTTCACCCTTTAGGGATCCGCAGAGCTCCACTCCCTGAATTAACAGAAGGAACCAGAGAGCGGTTTGTGGCTGCAGACTGCAGGCAGGCAGGCCGAGGCTGGGTCAATCGCATGTCAGGAAAGGGCACCGCTGCTGTGGAAAATTCAGGGCCTGCTCACAGGGGAAATCAATTGCACTGGGCTGAAGCTTGCTAAGTGACTGAAAACACGTGTCCTGATGATGCTGAACTAGGCTGAAGCATGTAAAATAACAGAGAAAGGGCATCTTGATGGAGTGGAATGAGGCCAGAGCCTGCTAAGTAGCTGAAAACACACACCCTGAGGGCACTGAATAAGGCGGAGGCCTTATTGGGAAATGACCACAAAACACATCCTGATGGTGCTGATGATGTTGATGGCGGGAGGCAACACACAAAATGTAAACATAAGCAATCCATTAAAAATAACCGAATATTCAGCCCAGACATGAGATAGGGGGCACTCCTTCCACCACAATTCATTGGGGACAATACTGTTTCAAGAGAGCCTCATCCCAGAAGCATTTGTGGAAGAGAAACCTTGGTGGACCCATTGCACCAATGATATTTCTGTTCATTAATGCCTCTGAAATGACATTATGTACGTGTATTACATGTATGGACACACAAAGAGAGGCAGACATGACCACAGAATTTTTTTCTTTACATGCTTGGGAGCAGGGCTCATTTTGAAGTGATGCCTCTCAGTTGTGAAGGAGGAGCCAAACATGCAGGTATTGATCCATGTCAAGGAACCAGTTTTTGCAGTCTCCATTTTCACCAGGAGTGGGTCTTTGGTCGAGCTCATGGGTTTTCATTGCCCATGAATGAAAGACCAGGACATCTCTCCAAATACTTTGCATTACAGCAGGGCTACCTCACAGCACTGTATCGTTCCTGGGAAAATCAATTTCACTCCTATCTCATGTAGGATCGAGCTAACCAAAGAGGACCAGACAAACATGAGTAGGATGGCAGAAGTTCAGCTAGACCCTGACAATCAAAATATCCTGGTGCTTCAACCCTGTGAGTCCCAGCTCCACTACAACACCAGCTCTAAACAAAAATACAGCCTTCCTGTGAGGAACAAAAGAAGGTGCTTTATAAATTAGACCACTGGTTCATCTGGTTTAGTATTATCTCTACTAGAGATAGGCAACCTTGGAAGGAAGGGTCCATGGGCCATGTTGCACCTCCAGGCCTCCCGTGAGCTACACTGGGGGCAACAGGGGCCACAGACCAGGTGTTGTCCACCTCTGGTCTTCACTAGTAAGTGACTCTGCAGGGTTTCAGGTAGGATGATTTCCTAGCCCCGACTGGAGATGTCATGGGTTGAACTCTGCATGTAAATCATGTAGTCTACTAATGGGCCAGTGTCCTATCATCTAATAGAACATATGGACCCGCTTTCGCATTGGGTACTGTCATGTGCACACAGCATTATCTAGCTCGGTTCGGGAAACAACTCTCCAGAATTTCAGGCAGGAGGCATTCAGACCTACTTGGAGATGCCAGGAATTGGACATGAGACCTTTTGCATGCCTAGGACATGTTCTACCACTGAGTGGTGGCCCTTGCAAAGACATCCGTCAGCACAGAGTTGGCTTTCCACACCAGGAGCGCATTCCTACCAACAGCCCTGTCCATCTCAGAAGCCTTCCAACCCATCTTAGAAGCACAAAAACCACACTTTCAGCGTACAGGAGAGCAGCCAATTAAAACCTTTTTATCATATGGTGGGGTCAGGGCTATCATCTCATGATGATTCTGGTGATGGTGGTGGGGACCCTTTGCATTTGGTCAAGTTGTCCAAAGAAATTGTCAGAAGATCTATGGCAAATTCAATCAATGCAAAAGGGGTGCATGAACGTGAGGTTCTCCATAAAGATTACCCCATACCCTGAGTCATGGGGTGAATCATGGAATCTAAAAGATCCATGATTTAGTTGAATCATGGAAACTAAAGATCATTTGCTAAAAGGAACAGACAGAAGATGGCAGGTTCAACTCTGAGATGCTGAGCAGAGAGGGAATGCCAAGTCCTGTGAGGAAAGGTATTGATTGGATTCAGGCAGGATGAAGGATAGACAGTAGTCTGTTGTACAGGTAATTAATAGGGAAGGAGAAGAAAAGAGCACTTGGGTGATGTTGGCAGAAGGAGCGAAGTCGGCTGCTGTCAAGTGGATGAAAGGGGCAGCTTGGACAGGGAGAGCCTGGCTTGATGTCTGGACAGGATTACTGAGATGTGCTGTATGTGGGGCTGCCCTGAAGACAGCTCTGGAAGTGGCAGCCAGTGCCGGAGGTTGCAGCTGCCTCTTCTCAGCAGGTGACTCCATGCTGAAGGAGCTGCACTGACTGCCAACTCAAGACCAGGCCAGGGTGAAGGTTTTAGGCCCAGCATACAAGGCCCTGCACATCCTGGGACAAGGATACTGGAGGGAGCACCTTCTTCCTTACCTTCCTGCCCAGCCGCTGAGCTCGTTAGATGGTTGCATGGTCCTGGTGGTTCCACATGGACTTATGGCCTGACTGGAGTCCACCAAGAGCAGAGGCTTGGGGTAGAAGTGGCATGTATAAATAAACAAGATAAAGAATAATGTATCTCTTGATGCCATGGATAGGTCTGTTCTCTTCATACCAACACTATCCCTCCCCTTTGAAGGGAGTGAGTTTCCACATGATGTGCAGTTCAGCTGAGCATGAAAGAATGCAATGTGAGCTTGCCAGGGTTTGGGGATGAGTTTGTGTCTCATCCCGGCTCATTAATATCGCAAACCTGAGCCATTTCACTCTCTCTCCCAGCACACAGCTTTACTAGGCAAAACCCTGCCTAGATGAAAGGCTTTGTCACCAGTGGGGTTCCCAGCTCCCATCAGCATAAAGGTAAACTAGAAACTGTTACCAGGCATGGTGTAACTTAAGAAGTTTTTGGACTGTTTCATTCAGACTGCAGTCACACAGCCCTGGTCTGAAGAGAAAGCAGCCCCTAAAAACACCTGCTTTTACTGTTTCTTGGTGAGTTACTCAAAAGGGGTATTTAGGGGTGTGGCAAATGGCTTCTCCCCATCCCATGTGTGGGGGATGACTCCATTTGGGCATTCATTCCAAAGCGTCTCTTCACAGCACTACCTTACCTCCACTCCCCTTGGCTTGATTTGCACACATCATGGTCAAATCCTGATGTCCACCGCTGTGCTGCAGGCATAGATTTCCTGACAAGATGGGGCTCGGTCTGACAATGACAGGCCTCTTCTTATGAGTGATGGACTGCAGGGATGGATTACATTGAAGATGATTTTGTTCAAGGAATAAAGGAGCCCTTCACCAAGTCAGACCCTTTGTCCAGCTTGCCCACTAAAGCCCGTTCTCTCTGCAAGCAACTCACTACCATCTCAGGGTCTCTCCCATCCCTTGTTACCCAATCTGCAGATGCTGGAGAGCAAAACTGGAACCTTCTTGGGGCCAGGCAGGTGTCCCCCAGAGGGAATGAGCTTGAGACCCAGAGCAGGGGAAGCCGCCTTGCAGCAAGCCAGAATCCTGGTCAGGACCAGAGGTGCTGAACCCTATTTCAGCCTGACGGACAGATTCCATTTCACAGATGTTCTTGAGTGCTGTATTCCAGTGGCGACTGGGGTTGAAACCAAGTGCTGGAGCCAGAGACAAAAGGGGTGGGGATGGAATGCCAGCATCTTGTACCCAGAAGCTCTTGACGTTAGCAACAGTCTTAGGAGAAGGGGTCTTGGGAGAAGGAATCTTAGGGGAAAATTGCACCAGTGCCAGAAAATCACCCAGAAAATGTTGCCACAGCAAAGGGGCATGGCCAGTGGACATCTGAGGAGGGTCAGGTTTGGTCTCCAGACACCAGCTTCTGTGCCCTTGATCTGGACCAATATTGTAAGCTCTGACTGGTGACAGCTGGAGATACCAAAGATCTTGGGCATGTTCATCCACTGAGTTATGGTCCCTCTCCAAAGCCATCAAGTGATATGGACCATCCATCAATGAACATGCACATCAGAATGAGCCTTGAGCTACGAGGAAACCAGTCCCTCTAACATCTAACCTTGCCTGAAAGGTTCTGATCCTTCTGTTTCTTTGCAAAGCTCCGAGGAAGCAATGTTGGGCCAAGCCTCTTCAAACCATTGTGTAAAAATACATCTGTGAATTCAGTGAGACACCAATTGCTGGTTTTCTAAGTGCTGATGTTCTATTATACATAGCTGAAATGCACAGTTGTCCAACAGTAGGACTGGAAAGAAGCTGCAGCAACCTTTTCAAGCAGTTTAGTTTCCTCTGGAGTGTTAGGTTGGCTCCATCGTTCCCTCTACCCTCCCTGCTACCCCTGAGATGACTGCAACTAGTCCACTTGGCAACTTTAACCCATTGCCGGCATGCCCGTTCACTGCTTAACTCTAGCACCAAGTCACAGTCTGCAGAGCAATGCTGCACCCACTGATTCAGAACCTTGTCTGGTCCACTTTGCAACTGTTTGCAGAGTTGGTGGCAAATTTGTACCTACTTGCAGGAGTAGGACCAGTGCCACCATGCAGACCAGCTGGCAGCTACAGAAAGCTCTAAAAAAAGCCTTCTCAGGGGTGCCCAATTTTGCTACAGCAACTCGTTTTTCTGTGGCATCCGTCTTCACTCCTGCAATAGCTTTCCTTGTATCTTGACTCCTGCCTCTGCCTGCCTCTGCCTTTGCTTCTGGTCATGCCGTGAGGTGCCTTTTCCCAATTTGCTCTTGACTAGGGCCCTGCTGCATCTTGCCAAGCTTTGCATCCACCTCTCTTACCCCTGATTAAAGTATTCCAGCCAAGATGCCTTCTGCTTATGTCCCAGAGATGATACCATCTCCCATCCATTACCTAAGCGAAGGCTGAACGTATTTTCTGCAGTTACTTACCCCAGCACTGCAAGCTGGTCAAGCCCATTCATCTTCATAGTTGGCTCACTGGGAAAAATAACTCTTGCTCCCAGATTGAATCTTTTGGCTGCGTTGGAGTCAATTTTCTGGATCAATGCAGATCATTATTAACCAGCAATTATTTTTGCCGTTGGTGAATAATCCCCCAAAGAAAAGGTATATCTCCAGCAGCTCAGTGGGAAAGAGGGCACAGAGATTCCAGAATAATTACAATGTCCTGTAGGGCTGCATTTCTAAAGCATCGCACATCTCCTCTGCCCCACTTTGGCTTTGTTCATGCATGTGTGTGTATCGCTTCCTAGCTGCAATGGTAAGTGGTGAGTTGCATGCATACCAGAAGTGTACAGATCAATGGTATTTACTTATAGCCCATCCCCTAGAGTTAGAAAAGTCACTTGCCAAGGAGAGGACCTAGGAAAGGACCTAGTCTGAACCTTTTCTCCCTGCTGTGCTGATTTTCCTCACAGGTAGAATCCAGAGCATTCAAACAAACAATTCCCACCTTCTGCTCAAAATGGTACAATCTCAGAAGCGCTGCTCATGTGATTATTCTGAATGAGGGATGCTATGCAGTTCATCTTTGGCACTGCAAAATGTAACAGTATGGAAGGAAACAAAATGAGGAAGCACATACCAAAAGCAGATTTCAAAGTCTAAAATCTCTGATTTGCTTTGTTCTTCCTTCAATCCTCTGACTGGGTAAAACTGGCATTTGAAATACAATTTCCCCACTGAGTGTCTTTCCAGTCTATTTCCATAGTTTAGAATTTAGAATCTTTTGCTTTAGAATCAAGGTTCCAGCAGTAGGAAATGAAATGCTTAGGCTGTAGTTCTATGGAAACTTACCTGGGTATTTGTCCCATTGAACTCAATGTCGTGTATGCCTGCATAGACATTCATAGGAATAATCTGAAGGAAAGGAAACACAGGGAAGAAACCTCACCAGTTTTAAGAGGATTCACTGCCAAGCAGGGCTGTTTCCAGGAGCTGTTACTGAGACAAGCGTAGGCAACATGGCCTATGAGAACCCTGGAATTATCCTAAATAGAGGGAAGCCAGTGGGGAAGAGAAGCATTACAGAACAGAGGTGGGCATCTTCTGGCCTTCCAGATGGCCTACAACTCCCACCATCCCTCACCATTGGTTTGCTATCCAGGGTTCCTAGGACTTGTAGGTCAAGACACTGAGAAGGCCACCTGCTTCCCAACCCAGCATATGGACAGATCAACCCAGAATTCCTTGTGCCATCACTGTGGATTCTGCGGCATCCATCCTTAGTGATTCAGGAAGATGACACCTTGGACCTGCCTGGAACCTGGGCCAAGACAAATCCAAGATGGTAGCAGAGACACTCAGCTTGTGAGGGTCCCTAATACTTCTGGGGCAGAGCAGCTGAGCTCGCATCCTCATCAAACCTAAAAGCTGGTCATGCTTCCACAAAAAACATGTTAAGCACTGCATTTTGGGAGTGACAAAGAGCCATACAGTCACATTTCTTCAAAAAGGGAGCTTTGTTATTCATTGCACATGGCAGCACAGTGAAGGGTATGGAGGAAACTTTCTCCTGGAATGACAGGACAATGAACCAGTTGGGAGATCCTCCCGTCAAACATAGTTACGTGTCAAACTTTTCCTCCGCATTCTTTGGCACTTCCCTACTCCCAGGGAAGCCAAAGCAGCCCATGCCCATGTTTCTGGTTTTGATGGCCTCTTAAATGAATGTTTTATTTGGATACTGTCCTCTTCTCAGCTCTGGTTGACTTGTTGCTTTTGGCTTTCCGACTATTCCCACCTGGGTGCCTGCTTTAAACCGCAGCCCTGACATACTGGAATTAAATTTGGGTATGTTTAATGCTATCCAAGCTTTATGCTGGAATCTGCTATTTAGCATTAATTGCTGGAAAGGCTTAAATAATGAGATCTTATTAGATTGCTCAGTTCTTTTTTTTCCTGAAATTTTATTTTCCCATGTAAGTTGCCTTGCATCAGAATGCTTCCCAAACCATCTTTCTCAAGAATCACTAAGCACAGATAACACTGGCCAGTTGGGACCTTTCTCATCCTCCCACTGGTCTTCATGGCTCCATTGAAACCAAAACCATCTGCCATTTTGATTGTTCACAAATGGTCAATTTTGGTTTGTTTGTTTGTTTGTTTTTGCCCCAATACACCAAATTAAAGGCAAAAAGGTGAGTGGAAAAAGAAATGAAAAGAAAAGCAAGAAAAGAAAGCAGTTTCTGGTGTATTTTTATGCATTTTCATGTAGCCGTTCCATATAGTTTCTTAGTTCTTTGCATTCCCCCAGGTCCATGTCTTGGCAAACCCATTTGATATCGTCTGCACTGCTTGTCAGGATGGAGTTGACGGTGGGGCACCCGCCATCCGAAGAGATGGTGGTGAAGGTGGTGAACTTGACACGTTTCCGCTTGGAGGTCGGTGAGGCAGGCTGCTCGTTCTTCTGCTCCTTCCCTTCAGGAAAGGGGACAGAATCTGAAGCTCGGAAGACTTGGCCATTGAGGTTTTTCTGGGCATTGGCTGTGAGGAGGTACTTGCTCTCTTCCAAGTCCATGCCTCGGTCAATGGCTGTAATGCACTCCTCTTGCTGCGTGGAGAAATTGAGATGGTTCTCCAGCAGCTCTGTCCTATTGCTCAGCCCTACCCAGTCATGAGAATGGCTCAGGCCTTCTTGCTCTTCAAAGGGAGCCTGCTTGTGCCTGTACTTCAAAGCAAAGGTGACGCAGTTGATCAGGAAGACCAGGATGGCCAAGCAGAAGACTCCCAACAAAGCATACATCCCAATCTCCAAGTCACTGAGGCCCCGGGGCATCTCCTCCAGGTCATCCTCCTCAGAATCTCCATTGCTCCTTGGCAGGTCCACCTGTGCTGGGAAACTGGTGAAGTCTATTGGGAGGTTTTGCATGTGGCTATCATCATCCAGTAGACTCTCACGGTCCTCCTTTTTACTCAAGATGGACTTCTGGGTGCTGACCCCTCTGGCTTCCTCTTGGCCCATGGATGAAGAGTAATAAGGCCCATCTTGCCGGGACCTCTCCTGCAGGGTTATCTTCTGGCGCCTGTCACTGGTATGGTTTTCCAGGGGCATGCCAATCCCACCGCGCTTGCTGTTGCTGGTATTGGGGTTGGCATCATTCTGCCCGAACTTGACCTTGATATTCCCAGTCCCAACAGCCATAACACTCTTCCTTTTTGATTTCTGGCACAATTCGCTGATCACCATCTCCACCCGCACCAGCAGCCCCTGCCCTTCTGACTCAGCTGTGATGAGGGGCCATTTAAATTTCGGGCTCTGGTGGACAGAGACCACCTTCTCATCCAGAGATGTGGCCACCAAAGAGAAATCCTTGACATCGTAAATGTCCAAGGGCATGACAGCCCCATCACTGAACTGGATCCAACAACTGATGGCAGCTTCCTGTGATGGAAAGAAAACAGGGTCAAGTTCCTAAGGTGGAATCAAGATTCAGAGATGGGAAATTGCAGGGTTGTGCATGAAATATTCTGGACTTGCTTGGCCATGCTTCCCTGCAGACGTGCATAACTGATTGGAGCTGTAGTGGGCGATGACCCACAGAACCAGTAACTCATTACTACAAGTAGGACCTGCAACAAACCATTGTAGTGCATCCTCCATCCTGCAATACCTGATGGAGTACTTCTCCCAGTGCAAACCTGCCACATGGAGGGCCTCTTCCACAGTCCTCCTCAAAGCACAGTCCAGAGGATGGCACCAAGACAAAGACCCTTCTCATGTTGAATCTGGGAACTTAGACATGTGACACACTGAGTTGGGAAGCTAACTGTGAGTGACCAAGTGCACGTTGAAGTTCCCGGCTTTAATCTCTGGCACACACTTCTTCTCATAGCACACTGTTAACTGGGGGATTCACTGCCACAGGAAGTGGAGATGACCATTAATTTGGATGGCTTCACAAGGGATTTGGACAAATGCATGGAGGAGGCGGCTGTCCACAGCCACTAGCCTTGCCTGCTACGTATGGACTACCTCCTTTGTCAGAGGTGGCAAGCCTGCCTAGACCAGCTGCTGAGGAGCTTGGGCAGGTGGGCCTCCTCCTGCTTGAGGGATCCTGTGAGCAGTTGATTTTCCCCTCTGTGGACAGAAAGCTGGGCTGGATGGGCCCTTGGCCTGAGCCAGCAGGGCTGTTTTCCTATGCTCTTAGCCATTTCAGAGAATATATATCCTGCCCTTCCACTGCATGAACAGCAGTTGGGGCATCTTATAACAGTTCTGATAATACCAAACACACAGTCAGATGAATGCCACAGATGAAAGGGCTAAAGAACAAAAGGATTCCTCCATGATCCACAACAACCTGGCAGGGCAAACGCCTGCTTGCTTCTTCTTTCATGTAGGTAGGACAGGCCTGCACAGAAGGCCTTCCAAGGCTTCCCCATGGAGCTTGCCTCAGCCACCTCCAGCACATGGAGCTGTCCAGGGGAATAAGCCAAGAACCAGCACATTCTGGATGTGCCAAGCTGGGTGGGTCCTGGCAGGCTGTAATGCTTCTGGCAGCACCTGTCAAGGGCCTAGACCCCACCAGTGGCCCACTGTCAAGAGCCCCCTGGCGTTGCTGCCCCCTTCCCTGTTTGCAACCTGCTCACTTGCTTCCTTCTCATTCCAGTTCAGACCGCGGAGGAGATGAGGAGGAGCCGGTGGAGATGCCCCGGGCCTCTGGCTGCCAGCAGGCCAGCGGCCACCATGACGAGATAGAGGGGATGAGGAGCAGGGGCAGCTGGTGGTGGCAAGGCAGACTTGCTGAAGTGTTGCCCAAGCAACGCAAGCAGATCTTCTCTCAACTCAAGAGGAGGACAGGAACCCTTAGTCTCTGCCTCAGGGAGTCCTTCTTAGTGGCCCAGCACTTGCCATCGAGTTCCACAGGACCATTCCTGTCTCACATAGAATTCCACCGGGAATCCTCTCACTGCTGCTTTCTGGACCAGCAGAAGCGACAAGACTGTCGGCTGGCAGGATGTCTCACTGAAGAGCTCCTGGCAGGCCATGGCATCTGTATGCACATGAGCAGCCCTGCCCTTCCCTGCCCTGCCCTGGTTGTCACTTGCTCACAGCAGCAGGAAATCCAGCGAGCGTCCTCTGCCCCCCTCCCATTCTTGTGCCCCCCCCAAGTGGCTTTGATGACAGATCAAGGAAACGAAGCTTCCGGCAGCGACCCGAGGCTGAGGAAGAATCTAATTCCTCACTGAGTTGGTTTTTTTAAAGGACTCATTTTAAATAGTCATTGGTAATAAGATTTGTTTCCCACCGAAGTGCTAAGAGAGAGCCAACTCCCCCCGAGGTCTCTGGAGTCTGCTTTGAAACACTAATAAATGACATGTCAAACAGCATCACAGGCGATTGGGATCATTTACTATGGCTCTGTGTTTGAACATGGGGCAAAATTCCCCCCGATCCAGGCGCTTATTACATTATTGCTTTAAAACTCACACTTAAGATGCAACGTCTCCTCACATTGCATGCAGGTCATGGTGAAAAGCAAGCCTCGGGCCTTGTCTACTTAGCAGGAGAAGGAGATGGTGCAACATTATGGGATGGGGTGAGCTGAAGTGTGCCGTTCATTCTCTGTGTGTACGAGGGGAGAACTGCAGATGTGTGCGCGTCCCTTCTGTTATGGGTCTTAGGGATGGGCAGCTGTTTGCTGCTCAAGATTTCTAGGATTCACTGGATTTCTTGTTGCTACTCATGTCCTGCCCAACTGCATTAGCGTTTGCATCACTGTCTGCTTTGCATGAATGAGATGCTTCCGTAAACCAGGCTGTGATCAGCTGTGAAGTTCATACAAATTTCCCCAAATCTGCACACATTTCCCCCTCTTTCCTCCATAAGCTGAAGCAAAGCTGATTCAGTCCTTCAGGGAAAACATCTACAAAAGGAGAAATCAGCACCAGTCGGACCTGCAACCTTGTGCAAATCCTATACGATCCCCAGCATTGAATCTGCAAAATCTTTGCATATGGAAGCCACTTTGGCTCATTTCTTACTGCTTACTCAGCTGAAGAGGCTCTGAGAGCAAAAAGCAGGAGCAGCAGCTCTGGAAGCCTTCTGGGTTTGGAAGTACACCCCTCCCTCCCACACGCACTACCCTGTCAAATTCAGCAAGGCCCCTTCACACAGAGAAAGGATCAGTTACCACCTTCCCCAGCTATTTTTCTAAACTTTCATCTGTCCCTCACATGCCCCATCCATACCCACAGAATGGAGTCAAAAGCGACTCAATTTCTCGGAAACTGAAATGCACCATTTCCGCGCCATCAAAACCCGCTTTTGAGCTGATTTCAAGGTGGTGCATTTAGCTCCCCAGGTCAGCAAGGGATTAGCTGGCTGTTCCAGCTTTCTAGCTGTGAGTCTCTTGATTGCTACACTCTGCAAAGAGTGTACAGGAAACCCTCATTTCGATCGCCTGACCAAAGATCGCCTTAGGTCATTTTGCCCACCAGCCTGATAAGAGACTCTGAGATGAATAAGTGTGGCTTTCCATTTAACCTAACACAGTTGAGCTACTTTGCTCCAATGGGTGGAACTCCAATGGCCCCCAGGCCACTTGTGGTCCCCATGGGCACGTTTGTGGCTTCCTGTCACAGCAACCACCACTTTTGGAGGCACATGCTCCAACTTTGCAATGTATAATTCTGCTTCTTAACACAGAGCAGAAAGTTTCATTCTTCTAAAGGGAGACTCGGGGGGAAAATATGAGTGGATTCTTGGGTGGGTGAAGCATGAGCGCAGCAAAATTTCCCAGCCTTACCAGCTGCATCATGGCATCCCATTCCTTAACTATTTTTAAATTTATTTTATTAAACTCTAAGTGTGTTTTATTTAAACTCTAAGTGTGTGCTGTCCCCCGAGTCACTATTCTGCACCTTGACTGATTAACAGCTTTGAGCTGCTAGGAAAAAATGAGCAGAGATGGTCCAACTTGTAGGGACAATAGGTCACCAGTATGACCTGTTGAACTTCTCCAAGGAGGTCTCCCTCCGACCTGAATCTTAAATTCTGGGCAAGCTTTCTGGAAGAAGATGCTCCTTCGCTTACCCACCTCCTGATGTATGTAGGACTTCATGGGTCCACATTCTTTGAATTGGGCCCCAGATCATATTTTATCCATTGGCAATAATCTTCGCAGCACCTGGCACCTGCAAAATCAGATTGTGTGTGTGTCTCTGTGTGTGTAGGACAGAACATTTCCCTGCCCTTCCAATGGGATTTAAAGCAGAATAAAAACAAAGGCTGTGGCTATAAACTTTATGACAAGAGAAAGAAAGGCATAACTCTTTCCCTTTAATTTCTTGGCTGTATATAGATAGTCAAGTGGGCATCTGTTGAGATACATGGTAAGATATGTATGCCCTGTATTTATTTATTTTAGAGAAACACATTGTATATTTATGGCTGGTGAATTGTGTGAGAGCACGTTATTTATGAGGGACTAAGACGAGAGATGGAAAGCCATTCTTCCCTTGCACTTGTTCCAGTTTTACAGGCGTATTTACTGGAACTTTGTTTTCCCTATTTAGCTGTTTGGTGGCCTTCGGGTGTGAGAGCCTATAAATTTAGAATGCCTTTTTAGAATAATATTAATCATCATAAAATGACTTCAGCCCAATGTCACCAGCTTGGCTGGCGAGAGTTCTCAAGCGGAGTAGGCCTCAGAAAGGGCAGCCGTATGCTGAGCCACGCTGGAAGCAAAGCACCTGGTTTTTTGCAGCCATGTTCCCTGCATCTCCTTTGGTTCCGTCTGTAAAGTCCAATTTCGATGTGTTCTGAATGCACTGATGAATATGGCGATCTCCATGCCTATAATAATGCACTAGAACATTTTTCTTCCTATTATTTTCTTGTAACACAACAAAACAAAACAAAACTTTGGCCCAATTATCAACTCATTGGGCTATGGATTTGGGTGACCCATCACCAGAGAGAGAGAGAGAGAAAGAGAGACAGAGCATCAGCAAAACCAAACAGAAGAAGAAATAGATGTTGCTGTCGCTGAAATAAAATGCAACCCATGTTGCCATGTGTTCTCTTCTCCCTTCTCATGCTTCTTTATCTTTAAACTGGACTTGGGCTGGACAACCTTTCAAAGAGAGGATGCCTTCCATCAATCATTCAATCGATCGATCATTCCATCCATCCATCCATTCATCCTTCAATCAATCGTAGTTATATCCATGAAGAATGCCTTCACACAGAAGCCTGTCCTGTCAGAACCCTTCCAAAAGAGAACTGTTCCCAGTAAAGCAGGACAGCTGGCCACCCTGCAGGACGTTCTCAAAGGCAGCAAGCCCCCTTAATGGCAGCCCCTCCTTGGCAGACACAGGCTAAATCTTCGTACCTGTTTTGGTGACTGAAGTATTTCCTGAGCGACGGCAGTGGCGAAGACGGCTCTGTTGCTTCCTGGGCTCAGCTGTAGAGAGAGTGACAGCCCGGTGACAAGCTGGACTCCCAGGTCAGTGATGGTCACCTTCTCATCAAGGACAGTCACAGTCTTCTCCGCTAAGATAGCGTCGGAAAGCGGGGACAGAATCTGCGTGCAAAAAGAAAAACAGGGCTAGGATCAGCACGAGAAGCATTGCTTCTCCCCAGGGGTAGCACTTCATCAGCGCATGCCAACACTCTCCCCGTGAGCCGAAAACGACTCAAGCGCTCTCCAACCCTCTCCTTAAAGCTTGTTTCTCCACCTGGGGGCTTGCACTGTCTTTTGTTGATTCATGCACAACCGCAACGGCTTCAGATGCATTGATCCATCCTCAGGACTGTGCCTAAATTTATAAACTCATGCATTTCTTTTAGAATGCACTGGGAAAACAGGTACAGACAAGGCTGCCCAAAGACCTGCCTTTTGTATTTTTCATTCAATGTGTTGGATCTTGACTTGGTCATCTTTGGAATTGACCCACTGAAATCAATGAGATTTAAGTCAGTCCTTGCTGACATGATCCCCATGATGAACCAAACCATTGTCGGAATGGCTCCAAACAATGGCTCCAAACCAATGTTTTTACAACTGCATGGATGGATTGATCAACTGAAACTCATGATTAATTGATCACACTTGTGTTAATTGAGCTGTATTCCTAACATGAGAGTGGGAAATTGACAACAGGGATTAGGACCAAGAAAACATAGACTACACCTGGTAAAAAGAGATATTTGGGAGCATATGGAAGTTAGGAAACCGGCTTCCAGTTTGCCCCTGCTCTGGGCCTGCCCATTGAGAGTTCTGCCCTGGACCAGTTTGCATTCTTCTGCAGCATACTTCAAAAATGAATATCTCTGAATGCAATTTCTCAAAGAAGACATACTCTTAAGTGTATATTCTCTCAAAATATATATTTCTCATTGCATTTTATCCTAAAAGATTCATTTTAACACTGAGGTTGGTACACACTTTTCAGCTGAGAACCACAGAATCAAATGGATTAAGTGTGTTCTGATCTTCACATTAGCCTTGAAGATGTGGCTTAAATCAGGCTTGCTTCAAAATGCAGACTGAACAATATCCTGAAGCATGTCGTGTTACGTGTTCGTTTTCTACTCTTTTCTTCCAACATAGATTGTAAACTCACTGGGGCAGTGACCCCTCCCCTCCCCTCCCCCTCCCCTCCCCTAGGTCAAGACAAGCAAGACTTACAAAAAGAAGCTAAACCAGATGGATGCAGGAAGAGTTATCTCAGAGATCTTGGCATTTCAAAAGCAGCTGACAATTTGACAATTTCTCAAGTGGCATGCTATACATATTCTTTCAAGTGGATGGACTGACTAGCAATGACTCTCTCTCTCTCTGAATTCCCTTCCTGGAGATATTCTTTATATTTATGGACACTCTTGGAAGGCCAGACGAGATGCAGAGTTTTTGTAACGATAAATACAGGGCTTTACGGAGAGCTGTAGACCATTCCTACTTCCAAAAGCCATTTTTCCAAGAATGGCGATTTATTCTGAGCACAAGGCAAGTGCTGCTATTGGATACTTGGGGAGGTCCCTTGGCAGCGCCCCAAATTCAGATATCCAACAGTGTGAAGATGGATTTAGAAACCCTTTCAGGGCATTCTTCTTGAAACATAATATTTATTTCTCCTGTTCCATGCCCTCCATCCCTCAACTTTGTTATCTGTATGCCTGAAGCCAGCTCCAAACCTGCCTGCCTGAGTGAATCAAGAATAGCAGTGAACCTTAACAGCTAATTCAAAATGTTCACTATTCAGATAGACTGCTCTTGCATAAGGAAGTTGTTGCTGCAGCTGCAGGCTGATATCACACCCCTTCCCACAACAGTAGCCCATGTCCAAATGTGTTTGATTGTGCTAGGTTGCAAGCACTGGACAAATGAACAACTGCAACAAACCCAGTTCTGCCCAACCTGCTGCCCTCATCAAGCCTCCAAGGACAAGCTATTGTCAGACTTTTCCTTCACCTGCACGACAACCTGCTTAAAGATTCCATTGCTGGAAAGCAAATATGACATAATACAACTCACAGTGACTTCATTGCATGAGCACTAGTCTTTGTGTAGTGAAAACAACACTAGCCGTTTGCAAAGGGGAAGGAGCAGCCATCTCGGGGGAACACCGAGGTTTGCAGAAATAATACAAAAAAATTAAGGGACTCCCCAGCCTACCCTGTGAGAACTGCACATGCACAGTGGCTATGAAAGGTTAGTGATTCAAGAAGAGGAACAGAATACCAGGGAGGGAAAACTGAACCACGGATAAAAATCCCAAAGGCATCTGGTTGGTCCCTCTTGGATGCAGGACGTTGTATTCAAGGTGAGGACCGAAATCAAAGGTAGGTATGTTTGGGTACCAGCCACGGGTCCAAACCCCAACAGGGGCTGCCCAATGACAAATCCCCCCTTCCTTTTCCTCATCACTGCAAGCTTTTTGTTCAACTGCTTCTTGATCCCTGGCATTCTGCTGGTCAAGCACACAAGTACTGAGAGAGAGGAGCAGGACCAGGAGCAGCTGGTGGCAACGGCAGTGGGAATGTCCATCCCGGGAGGGAGGTCCCCCAGTGAAAGCGTCTTGCCCAAGGGCTCCTGAAGCCCCGCAGCACACAGTGGGAGGGTTGGACCTTGGGCTGAAAGGGACAAGCGGCTCCCGCATCCTCTTCTCCATTCTCTCACCTGAATTGTCGTCATCCCGAGCTCCTGTCCAACCAGCACCTGCCCATCCTGCAGCCTTGCGATCCTGGGCTCTTCCACTTGTATGAAATCGCTCACCAGTTCGGTGATGTCCACCTGCCAGTCCGAGCCCAGCAGATAAGCAGTCGGGCCACCGGGGTCTGAGGGTTCAGCCACAAACTGAGTGAGGACCCGCACCATGGCATGCTGGTACTGCAGGGTGCAGCCTCGCCCCTTCCGCTCATCCTCCTCTTCATCATCGCTGTCTCTGGCTGGCCTGTCAAGGCAATGAGGCAGAAGGGTTAGGAGAACCCGGGCACTTTAAGATCACTCTGATCGGATGGAGAAAGCTGCTTCCTATCAAGTTGGGTTCTTTGTCCATCAGGCCCAGAAAGGCGAATTCTGACAGTCAGTGCCACTCCAGGGACTAAAGTAGAGGTGGACAGCTTCCCTTATTTTCTGCCTGAAGGCCAAATGGCCATGGGGAAATGTGTCTCAGCTGGGGCCATGCTTCACTTGTGGATGGAGCCAAAGGCAGAATAGTGGGACCAGATATAGGCCAGATCAACAGAAAGGACAGAGGGGAAAGGGGGATCTGGTTCACTCCTCAGACTCTCCCCACAGAGCTGAGGAAGCCCCTGCCCTGAAATCCAGAAGATCCACTGCCCACCAGGGTGGGCAAGGGATGCAGGACCCCTTCTGGTCCAAGGGCCAAATTGCATTTTGAGATGCTCCCAGGGGAAATATTCCAGTGGTGGCTGGGTCCAAAAGAAACCCAGGGGGTCCAAAAAAGCTAGCATCTTTGAGCTCCAACTGCCAGCAATAGTGAAAGGCACTTCACTATTCTGGAATGGGGAGAAAAATGGCATGAAGCCAGGAAAGCACCAAACCACTGATGATCAAGGTGATGTGCGTTCTGCAAGGCTGGAAGGGGACACTGCATGGGACGATTTGGCCCCAGGGCTGATGTTCTGCACCCCGATGGAGACGAGCAATTGCTGGACAGACCTGACCCGGCTCCTCTCCCTGTTATGTTTATTTTAGAGTGCAGACAACCTTCAACGAGCTGCATAGTCCTTAAAGCAGGTCAAGTTTAAGGTAAGAAAAGCAAGCACATGAGTTGGCTTTCAGTTTGCTTTGGAGGAAAAGGCCTGTGACCAGCTGGTTCTTTGGCAAGTGCCAAGACCCACTGGAGCAACCTTGGATGAGGCAAACCTCTTATTGGAGACGATGGGGATCCGCCAGCCCTTGATTTGGTTGAGCTCCGTGTCAGAGACCTCGATCTGCAGAGGGAGGCGGGGAGCCCACACGGTCATCTCTAGTGGGGCGCTCAGGTGCTGGTATGTGAAATGAACAAGGACGTTGGTTTTGCCTTTCATTTCCTTCCCGTTCACAAAGACATAGTCACATCTGTCGGAGACCTGAGGATGGGGAAGAAAAGAGAGGCGGGTGGGGGGAAAATATTGGTATGATTACTCCATTGCATTTATATCACACTTTTTTTTCTCTTGCGAGGGAAGTCAACACAGCTGACACAGCTCCATTTCATCCTCACAACAACCCTGTGAGGTAGGACTGAGAGTGAGTGACTGGCCCAAAGTCACCTGGTCAGCTTCATGCCTGAGAGCGTACTAGAACCTGCATATTCTGGACCCCAGTCCAGCACTGTCACCATTATACCACACTGCCTCTCCAGGAAGCTTCTCCATTTCCTTCCTTAACTCTCCTTATTTGTGACCTCCTGCCATGGCCATCAATCTGGAAGGGAATTAGCAAATCATGCTTTGCTTCAGTGTTTTACCCCCCTCTAGGTGAGCTGACATGACCCGTTCATTACTGCTAGTTAAAATATAGAAGCAAAAGTGCACATCGAAGAATTTATTAACTCCCACTTTGTGGTGGCGATGATCTGAAGGAATGATCTATGAAAACCCTGAACTATTTTTTCCCCCACAATCCATTACCAGCTAGGCCCCGTGTTCCATTATGTGGGTATATTTAATATTCCTGCCACCAGAATATGCATCATCTTGCACTTATCTGAATTTCATGCCATTTTCTACTTTTCTGTTTAAATGCAGATCAGATCTAAATCTTATCGAAACATCAAAAACTGCCGCGACATAATTTACATGCCTCCATTTCCTCGCATCCCAACTCAAGATATAAAGACCTGCCCTGCATGCTGAAAAGTAAATTTGCGTTCAGAATTCTCTGACTTATTGGGAACGCTGTGCAGAATCCCCAGAGCTTTTTAGAAGCATTAGTGTTTGTATATTCCAGGGGGAGGGAGGGTTTGTGCTAGTCTGTTGCAGGAAAAACAGAGCAGCACCATAATACAGAGCAAATTTGCTGCGACATGCATCTACTTCACTCAGATGTTCCAAGCACCCCATTCACTGGGGACGCTGGTCCCCCTGGTCCCCCCGTCAGTGGGACCCCTTCTCCATTGTAGCTGTTATTAGGAGAGCTATAGGAGCTATCCTTGGTGCTGAAATCATCATAGGTTTGCCCCCGTGGAACAGCCACTGCCGTAGGATTCGCTGATGACCCCTCCATGTCCCCATTGAACTGTGACTTCCTTGCTTCATCATGCTTCTGGTCGAGCTCCTTCCCCAGGGACTCTAGAAGCTCTGTTCACAGTGGATGGGTGGATGTGTCTCACCTCTTGGTAGAGCACATGTCTCACAGGCAGAAGGTCCCGGGTTCAGGCCTCGGCATCTTCAGGTAGGTCTGGGAAAGCGCTTCCTGAAACTCTGGACAGCCACTGCTGCAGGTATTGGTGATTAGGGCTGGAGAGCCTTTATTTTATTCCTCCCATCAATGTTCTCAGGGTTATTCTCCTGGCCACAAGCTCATGGTGGGCCGGTGGACTTATTGCTGGCAGTGGGTGGAGGTAGAGCCTGGAGTGGGCAGGCTTGGTGAATTGTAGGATTGTCCAGCTAGCACTTTCTCTCTCTCTCTCTGTCGCTCCATCCATCCTTTCTCACTCCCTTGTCCTTCCTCTGCAGACTGCAAGAGGTCAGGTTTGGTGTTCCATGGAGCCCCAAGGCTGTAGCTGCCCCATCCATGGTACATACAATACCATTTGGCAGTGCGGGGAGTCTCCAAGTAGGTTTTTGGCTACTTCCTGTATTCCATTGCTGGAACCTACTTCCTGAATTTCCACCATAAATACATGCACACTTTCCTTTGCTTTCCTATTCTATTCTGCATCCCTGTTCTACCACTCTGCATTCAAAATTCCATATCTCTTCTTTGACACAGGTGACTTTGATTCTTCTTAAATATCTCCAAATCTGAGGTGCAGAGCCTTGGCCAAGCCAGCCCCTGCGGTAATCTACTTCCTCCACGCTTCTCTTCTGGTGCGGCTTCTCCCCCTCCCCTTGTTCCATCACCACAAAAGCTCTCAGCTTGCCTTTGGGCCTGGTTTTCTTCATTCCTTCAATGCTCTTGGTGTCCCGTGGTACCGTTCGGATGCAACCTGCATTTGGCAGGCCTTTCGGGGCTCCGTTTCGCTACCAGCGCCATGAATGGCCATTTCAGAGGAAAAGGTGCCACTCTGAGGCTCCCTGTCCAGTTCTCAGCCGCAGACAATTGCTGCAGCCCAACAAAGTCATTAATCCACTACTGCTCCGCTGGCAAACCCTTCACGGACCGCTGTCTTGTAATAGGCTTTCAAACAAACGTGCTGACATCTCTTGTCTTTGGTATACAGAGGCCTTGCTTGCTGCCCAAGAGCATTTCAGATATCAGAGACCTAGAGGATAAGTGGTGAGGGCAGATGCACACAGACATCTGTCAGAGGTCTTTGCTGTTCTCGTTTTGCACCCGTGAGTTCGGCAAGGTAATGCGGAAGGAAAGGAGCACAGCTAAGCACATCAGCTGTGGAGCAGGGGACAAACTGTCTGGTGTTTCAGTTTGGTCTGCTGGACTTCCCCAGACAAGCCTTCCTCTTTCTCCTGGCCCCATCCTGGCTTTTCACGGAACCCCCCAGCCCATCTGGAAAGGTCAAAGAGTCTTTCTGAAGGCTTCCTTCAGAAATACTTGAGCTAAAGTAGGCTGGTGCTTTTGACACGCCCCGTTTGTCTTTGGCTCCTCCCCTTTCACCTTCAGCTCCACCCACCACTGGCATGTGGCTCCCCCAGGGCTTCTCAGAAATTCAGTCAGGCCCTTGGGTGGGGAAAGGGCTCTGCACTGCTGTGCAGTGATCCCGGGTTCAAGGATCTGTGCTTCCGGATCTGCTGAGATGTCCTGTCAGCTGAGCCTCTGATAGGAAGGAAGAGACAGAGAGGGAGTTTGCTGCCAGTGGTCTTGGTGCATTTGCCTCTGAGTCCCAGGGGAGGTGAAGGGTCACTTCCTCTGGTCCAAGTCTTCCTTCCTGGCCACTGTGCCCCTCCGTCACATTCCTGCTTTGTGACCCTTCACCTTCAGAGGGTCAGCTCGATATGAGCTAGCCTGTTCAACAGCTGTTCTGGAGCTCCCTTCTTCAGGAAACCTGTTTGCCTGCTTCTCTCTTGGTTTCCAGGAGAGCCAAATGACTATTTCTGCTTCACCAGGCTCTTGGCTGGCTTTAATGATGGCAGTTTGTCTTGCTTATCCTCCCATTTCTTTTAGCCACAATCTGAGTTGGGGATCTTGTTGCTAACATGGGCCTGCTACGTATTCTTTGTTTCAAGGAATAGTTCCTTCTTTAGCATTAAAATGTTCTGTGCCTTTTCAAGCAAATAAGGATAATTTAATGCATGGTGAGCTAATAATTTAATGCAGTAGTGGGTCAGCCTATTCCAATAAAAGTACTGTTAATATTTGGACACAGGTGATACGCAATTTCCTTATGGTCTCAGTATGTGTTCCTTAAGGTTGTGATGCTACATAGAGATTTTAAAAGCACAACAGAATAAATGTGTTGTTTACACAGCAATGCACTGATGGAATGCTAGTGACAAACCAACCATCATGTCATCCCAATGAGATCCTATGTGTGGTATGTGCAATCACATTGAGGCACTTGCTGTGTGGCACATACATGATAGGTTCATGGGAATTTTGAAACAACTCCGGAGAAGAATCTTGACGCAAGCTCTTTCTACAACTTACGGCTGGGGAAAGAATTTCAGTTTTTAAGCCGGCTAAACATACGACAGTTCATGGAATGACGACGCTGGATGGAAAACTTTGGAAGGAAGGTGGTGGTAACAGAAAAGTTGACATCATGGTGCTGCCAAAACCAAGGCTGGTCTTCTGGATGTTAAGAAATTGCTGTTTGCAACCACTGCCTGCTCTGTGTAAATGGGAAATGTGTGCAAATCAAGCCTTGAACAGGAGATTTGCACACATTTCCCATGAGCTGGACAAATGCCCTTGTTTGGGCAAATTTCCGCTAGAGACTAAAGTGAGTCTGACTCAGTCCATTGAAGAAATGTGAGCACATTCGGATGTTTGGCAAATCTACAATGCTTTCAGTACACCTCACACAGATCTTTGAATGGGGCATGCTCACACTTCCATCCTCCATCTTAACTCTGAGCCCACCCCCCAGTTATCTCTGCATTCCATAGTCCAGGAGAAATATTTGGAGGGGAATTTGGGGAGCATCGAAGCAGGTTGGTTGGACCAGTGGCTCACCAAGCCAGCTTCATAAAGGAGAGATGACTCCCCGTCCCACATCTTGTCTTTAAAGTCGATGAACTTCTCAAGAAGCTTTGCTAGCAAGTGTTCCTCTCTGCCCCTCCCTCATGCATGCTTGTGCATACACGCAGTGGCTTGCACATGTAAATCTAATCTGGAGAAGGCAGGGCAGAAGGGGTCAGAGCTGCCTGTCAAATGCCCGGCAAAAAAGCACGGTGACAGGGCACAGTTATGAATTATGAATAGATGAACTAAGCATGGCAGTCAGCTTGGAGCAAGGAAAAGGGCTCCGCACTAAGGACAGGGATCAACAATTTGGTGTGGTGCAGGGAGCTTGTCAGAAAACACGTGCATGTGGGACGTGAGGGCATATGCCAAGTGCACAGTTACGCATCAGCTCCTGAGATACTGAATGTTAGATGGCATGTTTGTGCAACCCACCCACCATCTCCAGGAAAGACCAACTGTACATTCTGAAGAACACGGGACACTGCTGTATATCAGATTAAATTGGCTGGGTTCAGACGACACAACTACCTACAATCCAAGGTTGAATATGCATTTCTATTGAACCATGGGCTGTCACTGAACCACAGGTTATTGTCTGGTCTGAACCCAGAGACGATAGTGAGCCATGGTTTGTCAACCACAAACAACCTACAGTTCACCCCCTAGTATCAAGCCATATGTTTCCTTCATGGGTTCTTCATGGGTTCTTCCCCCAGGGCTCTGTCCTGGGGCCGATCCTGTTTAATCTTTTCATTAACGACATGGAAGAAGGGGTGAACAGTCTGCTGATCAAAATTCGCAGATGACACTAAAACTGGAGCAGTGGCCACAACTGAGGAGCAGATACACCAGATCCAAAAGGATCTGGACAGACTATGGAAGTGGGCAGGAGACAACAGGATGGCGTTCAATGTGGAGAAGTGCAAGGTCTTGCACTTGGGGCATAGGAATAGCTGTCATAAGTACAGGTTAGGTGACAAGTGGCTGGAGAGCAGCACTTGTGAAAGGGACCTCGGGGTACTGGTTGACCGCAGGCTAAACATGAGTCAGCAGTGTGATGCGGTGGTCAAGAGGGCGAATGCCACCCTTGGTTGCATAGCCAGAAGTGTGGCTTCTAGATCAAGAGAGGTATTACTACCACTCTACATGACTCTGGTGCGCCCGCAACTGGAGTATTGTGTTCAGTTTTGGGCCCCTCATTACAGGAAGGATAGAGCCAGGTTGGAGTCAGTGCAGCGTAGGGCCACAAGGATGGTGGCTGGTTTGCAGGGGATGGGGTATGAGGCGAGACTGAGGGAACTGGGTCTCTTCAGCCTGGAGAAGAGGAGACTCAGAGGGGATATGTTGGCAACATACAGGTATGTGAGGGGGTGTCACATGGAGATGGGGAGAGGCCTGTTCTCCCCTGCAGAGGAAAGCAGGACGCGCTCCAATGGAGCAAAGCTCAGGGAGCCAAGGTTCAATTTGAATGCCAGGAAGCACTTCCTGACAGTTAGGACCCCGAGGGCGTGGAATGGGCTTCCACGGGAGGTCGTTGAGGCCCCATCGGTGAGGGTGTTCAAAGATAGGCTGGACATGTACATGGTGGGCATGTCATGAGCGGAGCCGGCTGGTGCCGGAGGTCAGACTAGATGGCCCAGGAGGCCCCTTCTGACTCGCTCTGTTTCTATGTTTCTATGTTAATAAACCATGGGTTAATACACCTGGGTTGTTATTTCAGCTAGGTTCAGACATGTTTCAACCACAATCCATGGTTCAGTGAGAACCTCTTGAGCCTGGGTTATCAGGTTTCCTGTACCACTGTGTCCATCTCTGCAGGATCTCAGGCAGAGAAATGTCTTTTCCATTACTTGACTGGAATCTTGTCTGTTCTTTTGAGTGGAGATTCTGGGAAGTGAATCTGTGACAGCTCTAAACCTGCTGTCACGTATGATCACAATCCATTATCAATCCATCAGGGATGGACAGGTGTGTCATCCTCAGTTTTTCTCCGAGTCTGATGTTTCTGGCCTTAAGTTTAGTTTATCTCAAACTTGAGAGAATTGTTTTATTTAAAATATTTTGGCACACATTTCTCCTAATGCATGCATTTTTTCTCAACCCACACAGTTTTTACCAGCAGTTTGACTAATATAATACATTTTCCCATTATCTCTCTGAATATATGCATTGCAAATGTAAAGGTACAAATTTTGAATGATGGCCAAGTTTCAATTTGTATTGTTGCAAAAGCACGACGAGAGGTAAGTTCACATAAATATGTAAAATGGAACAAGTTTCTCCCCCATTCCTACGATCAAGTGCCACAAAGACAATGACCTCGTTCCTGATTTTTTAAAAAGCATAATGCTCAGCTGCACGCAGGAAATTAATTTCTTAAAGTATCTGTGACCTCATGCATCATTTCGAGGGAAAATCCTATTAAATAGAATGCCTGCATGAATCCGTGTGTAATATCGTTGGGCGCTTGACCTGTATTCTTACAGCAGTCAATCAAAGGCAAACAGGTTTTGGAAAAGGGGTGGCCTCTTCCCCCACCCCTTGTGTTCCATTTCATTGACACCCCCCAAAGAAACATTATTTCATAGTCATTTACTTTGGCTTCTATTAGTGGGGGATGATAATCAAATAAGAGATGCTGAAGATATGAGACTGACCTATCCAACCGGTTAATAGTGGTGTGCATGTCCATTGAGCTCATGCTGCCATTGGGTATGTTGATGCTCATTCCCTGGACATTTTTCCTGAATGAAGCCTGCCCTCCTGTCTCAAGGATGGTTGCACAGGGCTGGGAATGGGGACATGGAATGTTGGAAAAGTAAGGATGAAATGAGTTCGGGCTTCTAGGGATCAAGCCTGCAGAGTCTGCGATGGAGCCAAATTAGCCGAGCTGCATAGATTCTGTGGTCTGTTTTCGAAAGCTCTGAGGGGTGATTCCTGCTAGTCTGTATGAGCACAATGCATATTTGTGCCAGGCCACAGCGGGGGGACTTGCACTAGTGGGATGACATTCTCAGACATGCCTCAAGAAATGGGACATGAACCCTGGAACAAGAGATGCTTGACGAACCATGGAATGGCAGTGGAGCGGATCTCAGAGAATGCAAGTATCTGAACTCTGCATAGGGAGAGAATTGCCAGAAGGATAACCACAAGCACCAAGTTCTGAGAATTGCCAGAACAACAACCACAAGCACCTTGGAGCAGTGAAGGATCCCCATCTTCTGATTGACCAGGGGACAGGAAGGGCTGGGACTTGAGCCCTGCTCAGACATTTTGCATTTGGGTTGATCAAACACCTCAGGAGGGAGAGCTCTCCAGCCCCATTCGTGTTGCTTTAGTCACTCTCCACGTGTGGAGGGTGTGTGTGTGAAGAGTAACCCCTCCTGTAGGGAAGTTACAGGGGCTACAAGTTCATGGGTGTGAAGTATGTGCCTGCTCACATGTCCATGCCCATCATCATCTTCGTTACCTGATCTTGGAAGCCAGAAAGCCAATCCACAGAGGGAACAAATGAGTTTTGTTGTTGTTGTTGTTGTTGTTAGTCACGAAGTCATGTCCAACCCATCACAAGCCCATGGACAACATTGCTCCAGGCCCTCCTGTCCTCCACCATACCCCGGAGTCCACTTAAGCTCACACCTACTGTCCCAGTGATTCCATCCAGCCACCTCATTCCCGTCTTCTTTTGCCATCTATTGTTCCCAGCATTAGGCTCTTCTACAGGGAGTCCTTCCTTCTCATTATGGGGCCAAAGTATTTGAGTTTCATTTTCAGGATCTGGCCTTCTAAAGAGCAGTCAGGGTTGATCTCCTCTAGGACTGACCGGTTTGATCACCTTGTGGTCCAAGGGACTCGCAGGAGTCTCCTTCAGCACCACAATTCAAAGGCCTCAGTCCTTTGGCACTCAGCCTTCCTTATGGTCCAGCTTTCACAGCCATACACTGCAACTGGGAAAACCATAGCCTTGATTATACGCACTTTTGTTGGCAGGGTGATGTCTCTGCTTTTTAGTATGCTGTCTAGATTTGCCATAGCTTTCCTCCCCAGGAGCAAACGTCTTTTAATTTCTTGGCTGCAGTCCCCATCTGCGGTGATCTTGGAGCCCAGGAAAATGAAATCTGTCACTACCTCCATTTCTTCCCCATCTATTTGCCAGGAAGCGAGAGGACCGGATGCCATGATCTTAATTTTCTTAATGTTGAGTTTCAAGCCAAATGCCACACATAAAAACCTAAGAACAGCCCTCTGATTGTCCAGAACTTCTTTGCACAGAGTGGCAAACATGCTGGCCTTAGCTTGCACATTTTCTCCAGCCAAGCTTCCATTTCTCCTTGTGATTCATAACCATTGGTAGACCTACCACCAAGAGTAGGCTAAGCTCTCCTCAAAACTGTGCAAGCAGGGCCCCCGTCAGCGGTTCCAGCAACAGTCTCCCCCTCCCTCCCTCCCTCCCTCCCTCTCACACACACCGCAATGCATCTAGCAAGTCATCAGGTACACAGATCCGTTCTGAAGGCTCTCAGTTATGCTCCTCTTGAGGGACTGCTGATTAGGAAAAGGCGGCTGTTTGCACCAGATAGGCTGGATTTCGGAAGTGCCTTTGTGCCCGGGGCTTTTAATCTCAGTGCCTGGTTCCTGAGGTAATCCTTTTCCCGGCACAAGCCCTCTCCGCATTCATAATGTATACTTTCCATGACAGCTCTTCACCCACCCTTCTTGGCAGGCTCACAAAAGAGATACTGATTTAGCAAGGCACTTGGTGCCTACAGTCCGTTAAGCAGGCTCTGCAGCGTTTGGCCAGGTGAGTTATAGGAAGGGTTATATGAGGTGCAGGAAATGCCACTGTTGCCATTCAGGGAGGAACCTGAGGGAGAGGGCAGGCCGGAGCTGGTCAAGCTGAGAAAATCCTGATTGATGGAAAGGCGGAAGGGTTAAGGTAGAGCTGTGGAGCTTTTCCATCCTAGGACCAAATTCCAGTGTGGAGAATCACTTGAGGGCCACATTCCAGAGGAGCAGTGGAACCAAAGGCAAAGCAGGGTGCAAGAGGGCCAGCCCACGACAGCTTGAAGCTCCTTCAGCCAGTAATTGAGCCTCTGAAGAGCCAAGCCAACCTTTTAGAATGGAAGGAAAATGCAGAAAAGCCAGGATATGAACAGATAATTAGTTGGCTGGGCAAGGGGAAGATTGATGCCTCCAGGCTGAAGTTCTGAACTGGGGGCTTTTTTGTTTAGGGAGAGACCACCAACGGAGGGTTATGAGCAAGGCTTGTATGACATTCTAGGTGGAACCTGCAAAAAAAGTTAGCAGCACGGAGCATTCCTGTGGCTTTCTCCACTCCATTTCCCTGCCCATCTCATTTTCGATCCCCCCAGCAGCGGCCACTGGCCATGCTCAGTCCTCACTGGGCTGCCTGGTGTGGGGCTGATTCCCAGTCTCTCGGATCTGCTTTTCCTAAAGACAGTTTCGTGCTTCAGCAGAACACCTTCCTGTCCTCCCAGTCCCAGCCTCTTCCCTCTGGGGTGCGAGCTGCAGGAGCAAGGACGTGGTCAGCCAGAGCACCGGGAACCAGAGTTCATCATCGCAGCCTTTTCAGAACCAGTTTGCTAATTGATTTCCCCAATTATTGGAAGTACTTTTATGCCATTCTACAGCCCAAAGGGCCCCCGGAGCAATGTGAAAGACACACCGCTGAGGAAAGTACTTTCAGTGAGGCGGCCTGGCTTTTGTTCCTCCCATGCCCCTTCAGCAATAACACATTTCAGGAAATCCTGCAAGAAGAAAGATGGTGATGGAGCTGGTGGTGGAGGGACTAAAATGCAATTCTGCCTCCAATTAATTGAGAGAGGAGTCTTTCCAGGGGCTTTGCTTTAAAACATCCCTACTTTCTGGCAACCCTTGAAAGGTGTACCTGAATGAAATGGAAGGAGGCACCTGCTAGAAGGGCTGGGAGAGCATCCAGTCTGGGGATGCTGCTGGTGGGGATCCCCTGGCCCCGTCATGCCACTATCTACATGGGCAGGCAGGCCTTAATTCCAGCCCCTTCATTAAAGAACCCAAAGCTACAACCAACTCCCTACCCTGCTCTCCCCTCTCTGGCATGCTGCTGATACACCAGACATTTTTCATGTCCAGGACCCGCTTGTCATGTCCTATCCTACCTTTTCACTGACCGCTGGGGTATCTTGGTGACGGGGATCTGAACTTGAGGTGGACATTGATCTAATGGGATGATGCAGGCACATGGCCGGAGGCTAGGACAGGAGCAAAGCAAGAAGCCAACAAACAACTCAACCGTCGACCTCGGCACTTCTTCTCATCATTCTGAGGGGCGATTTAACCATAGGTCAGGGGTGGGGGCTGTGTTCCAGTGCTCCTCCACTGAGCATAATGAAAAAGATCCCAAAGCTCCATTTACACTGAACGTCAAGGAGAAGGTAGACTGCAGCCCGTGCTTTCACATGATAGAAGATGGATCAATGAGAGAAAGAGAGAGATGGGGAGAGGCATGCCACCGACCCCCACTACAGTTCTGGTATTTCCCAAATTGGAGCCCTCAATTGCCCTGAATGGATCAAAGAGCCCCACAGATTATTACTCATTCCTTCCAGGCGGCATCTGTATTTATTTTCCATCGACATCCCTGCCAGCTTTCACAGTGACTTCTGAGCAGACTTGCTCTGAAACCAGCCATACCGCTAATCAAAAAGAGCAGGGAAGTCACAGACAAGGGCCTGTGTCAGAAAAGTTGCTCTAAGAGTCACAACACTGGGAGCCATTAAACCCCTTAAAGACGTTCAGGGGCTTTTGAATGGCAAGTCTGGAGAATGTACCCCCAGCTGACATACTAGACATCTTGGTGCAATCATTTATCTTTCATCTCAGCCACCATAACAGACTTCGGATTGCCCTATATTCTTCCTCTCCCCCCACCCCCCGCATGAATCCCCCCACCCCTGGCTTTCAAGAAATCGCGAGGCATGTGATGTCAACCCTAATTATGCCGCTGCTGCTCCAGTGACAGGTGGCATCTAAGAGCTCATCAATGTGAGTTTGATTTCTGGAGACGGAAGATGGGGCTCGAATTAGCGGCCGTATGATAGCACGGCGCAAGTGTCAGAGCGCTCACTTGACTGCACCCGAGTGGAGGAGACGCCCGGCAGAGGCAGTGGCAGCGATGGGAACTGAGAAGGCAGACCAGAGGTCCGGCGTCAGCTCTCCTGTTCGGCGAGCTAAGAAGAGCCACGTGAATCGGAGCGAGGGACCATCTAGCCCAGCGTCCTGTGCACATATGGGCCTATGGGCTGCCCATGCTGAACCCTCAAGCTGGACATGGGTCCACCAGCACCCTCCCACCCATGCTCCCCGGCAACTGGGTAGATAGGCAGTGTGTAGCTACCAGGACCAGTAGAACTGGTGTGGCATAATGGTCAGAGTGCTGGGCTGGGGAGATCCGGGTTCTAGTCCCCACTCTGCCATGAAGCTCCCTGGGTGACTCTCAGCCTAACCTACCTCACAGGGTTGCTGTGAGGATAAAATGGGGAGGAGGGGAACACTAAGCTGCCTCGGGTTCCTTGCAGGAAAAAGAAGGCGGGGGACGCATATAGTGCAACACTAACCTATGGAACGCGCTCCCCAGAGAGGTCCGGCTGGCACCATCCTTATTTGTTTTTCGGCACCAGGCCAAGATCTTTTTATTTAAATGCTATTTTAACTGTTAATGGTTTATTTTAAATTGACCGGGCTGGGTCCACTATTTTATTTTATGTATTTTAATTATTTGATGATTTTATGATTGTAAGCCACCCCGAGGCTCATGAGATGGGGCAGCATATAAGTTGTTTAAATAAATAAATAAATAAAAGTAAACACTGATGCGCATGCTAACAATGCCATGGATGCTCTTCTCATCCATGAATCTGTCCAGGCCCCCATTGCAGCTGTCCAGATTGGGGTAATGCCCCTTGGTCTTGCCCCAGGACTGGCGCTCTGGGGTTAGGGTCTTTCTCAGCCCTGCTGGCTGCTGGAGATGCTCAGAACTGAACCCCCGGCTTTGGGGAAGGGCCAAGCATGAACAACATAAACACCTGCAAGACTGACTATTTAAAATATCTCAGTCAGCCACTTGCTACCCCAGGCGCTTACACATGAGCCAAGGTACAGTCCTGGCATGGGGGAGCCACATCACCAGCTGTCAGTCAGAGCTGGGTTGTCACTTTCCTCTTGCTAAGCTTACAAGAAACACGACGAGTGCTTCGGACTGTCCTGCTTTCATGCGCAGCCAGCGGCTAGAGCACTCCTAGGACGCGTCGCTCATCTTCCCTTTTCCCAAGAAGCATCTTGCAGCAGAGACTGGCCTGAGCCCAGAATGACACCATCCTCTCCCCGCCTCAACCAGCCCCCAGAGAAAGAGGCACGAGAATGGTTCCAAGTCTATTTGTCTTAATTCATTCCTAGCAGAGGTCATTAATTTGGCACAGTTAGTTACAACTCACTCATACTGGAGTGATGGCTCTGAATTATTCAGAGCTCAGCTGCTGCTTACAGTCTTTTCTCTTTCACTTTAAAGAGATCTTGCGTACATTTCCATTCGTTAGTTTCTAATGGTGATGCGCAGCCACTCTGCAGTGAGGCATGTCATTAGAAAGGAAATGATCCATTTACAGCAATTAAAGTGGTGCTCAGTTGCTCTGGAGTGTTTCTCTGTGGTCTGTTTCTCTGTGGTCTAGTATGAGGGACGGGTGGATCCTGCTCATTCTGCCTTTGATTCCAGAAAGATGTTCCCCAACATGCCAGTGGTTGAACTGGCCCTTCAGTCTGGAAAAGGTGACCCTTGCCGTTTGCTTTGTTTCTATTTGTTTTTTACAAAGGCACTCTTATCCACATGTTTCCAGATGTGCAAGACTGGAAAACTTGTCCCACTGGAGCCATGGAGTTCTTTTTTCCAGATGTTTCTAGGTTAATCAGAATACTTTCTGATGGACCACCCCCAGCTGCATCAGACTGCCCACCAGTTCCTATCTCTAAGCCATATTATCATCGGAACCATGAGGACTAGTAGCCTTGCCTCATGCACAGCTGGTGTTATACCACTGAGCTATGGATCCTCCTCCACAGGGCCAGAAACAGCAGTGTATAAGAAGTACTTCTTGTCATGTCCCAGAGTGAACCTGAATCTCTAGCATTTGACAGCTTGGCATTAAGACAAAATATCCAATTAAAAACAAAAGCAAATGTAATTTCATACCTATTCCCGTTTGCTCTTTTTCTTGGCAGACATGGGTGTGGGGGAGTGTTAGATATATTACACTCACTTTCACTAACAAGTCAGAGTGGCAATAATTCAGCAAATTCTTCCCACGTACTTATTGTTATGTGCCAGACAAGCATTTGTGTCAACACAGATGACGTTTGAGTTGAGTCATGAGAGAAACAATCTTGCTTTCATTTTTCTCCCCCAAAACAGGTTAATCCGATTTGTGGATGCCAATTTCCTGCTGCACCTAATGAAACCTCCCATCCCCAGATATGTCTGGCCAAGTTCGTGTGCAAAGGTGCAAAATTCCTTTGTCTCTGTAAGCGTCTCTCGTGAGGTCTGCAAATGTGCATCCCGTCCTCCTTCCGGTCCAAGAAGGCCATTTATGCAGTTATAAAGATGGGATTGATATCTCCACTCAGTAAGAGATGAAAAGCATAAACAAAGAGTGTTGGCTTTCTGGCCCATGGACCAGATGTGGCCTGCTTTCCGGAGCTCTCCCAAATGCTGATCGCTGGGCAATTTCCCAGTTTGGGGCTGAAATGCCTCTCTTTTGATCACTGGCAGGAACAGCTGTATGATAAAATAAGCTGTCCTTTCTGGCCCCACCCATCACGCCTTTGGCTCCACCCCCTTTCCCTTCAGCCACACCCACCATTGGAGCGAGGACACCAAGAACATCTCCAAAGTTGACTTTGGGCTAAAAGAGCTTCAACAGCCCTGTCATAAATCCTTGTGTGGCAAGACCCCATGGAGTGGCTTGGTAGCCACAGTGGCAAGTGGCCAGGGGGGGGGGGGGAGGAACGAACAATGGGAAGAGAGACCTGTACAAAAAACAAAGGTTTCCATACTATATTTCTTCTCATTCTTGTGATTCAGTTCTCCATTGAGGCTCATTCTTTCTTGGCAGCAAACACAGGGAAGGGGCCACCACTACCCTTGGCAAGCCTGTGCCAAAGCCCCTTCCAATGTTGAAATACTATTCCATAATCTCCCAGGGCAGGTACCTGGGTTGGAAGGACCTGTTGCTTTCACCTGATATAGATCCAGAAATGGTTGAAGATCAGAAGGATTGATTTCTGCAAGAAATCGGACAATTTCCTCCCACTAGATGCAATGCAGGTTCTGAATGTTTGTATGTACCTTATCCTGTTTGCACTGCATCTAAGTTCTGCAGTCTGACCTATTTTCTATAAATAAATTCATTGTGAAACTACAGAAAGTTGAAAAATGGCCTGCAAGTCCATGGAATCCTTCCGACTTGGAAAAATCCTACCTGCATGGATCTGTTTCTTAGAAATCCAAATGCATTAGGGCCTCTTGTGGGCTTCTCCAACATCCCTAGTTGTTGGAGGACTTTGGGTTCCTAGTTCTGGCCCTAGGAGCTACTTTCATCCCTGGTGATGATAAACACACCAGGGAAGGCTAAGCAAGGTTCAGTCACCCTTTCCTTGCACATTGTGCTTGTTCCCCCAAACAATTCACAGATGTTGGATGCTGTGGCCTTTCCCTTGTGCTTCCCTTCCCTGGTGCTCAGCTCTCGTTATCCACAGGCAGAAGGCTATGCCTTTCATTCCTTTCTTTCAGTGATCAAATAGTGCATGATTGAGATGAGTTGCTTCTTGCACAGAATCTACTAGGAACCCTTTTCAAGGGGGAAGCTGACGAACAGCGCCTCTTCCCACCGGTATTTTCTCTCCCTCTAGCTCGGATGCTATGCAAAACTTTGAATGGAGTCTGTTCCCCCAAATGGCATGTTAGTACTCATACAATTTTCAACAGGCTTTATCTAGTCGAAGTCAATATGACTTCTTTTTTCTTTTAAGTCAAACCTTGTGTAGCCCAAGGGATTCTTCGGCTGATGAGCAGATTATCTTCTGCTTTTTATTATTATTCTTTTTTCTAAAAAAAATAAAATAACATCAACCCAAACACAACACCTTCAGTTTGTGAATTTCATATCCGGCATTAAACCCAATCTCCCTTTCATGATATATATTTATGTCAATGCTCAATTCTATTACAACTTTCCCTTTTACTTTTTCAATTTCCTCTATTATTCATATTTCACTCCATAATATCATCTCAGTGACTAAGTCATATGCTGCCACTTCATATTTATGAAGTGAAAAAGGCATGGCCTTTATTTCAGGAAGCTGATGGAAACCCAAGAACACGCTGCAGTGAGGTATGGAAAGGTTTATTCCCCCGCTACGGATTCTTTCTATCTTGCAGAGTGCCGGTTGGTTTCTGGCAAAAAGAGAGTCACTGAGGAAAAACAAGAGGAGAGGGCAACGTGCTTGGGGAGCCCTGTCCTGAGGCTGGGACCTCTAAAAAGCAGAATAATAGTCTTCTGGCGTCCCAGGGGAACAGTATTTAGGGGGATCCAACACCTGCAGTCCCATAGAGGCCTCATTAATTTTTCAGCTTTCACTTTAAAAAGTGCTATGCAGGTCAATAGATTCCTAAAGATGTATGAGACATTTATCTGAGTCTGGTTTTGGGGCAGGATTTTACCCAGTTCCCATCTGCTGGGCTGGATACAGCTCAGCGGCAATCTATGGCCAAACTCTGTATGTTTCCAAGCTTGTAATTCGATGCCCCTCGCATCGCATCGAGAAACAATTCCTCTCCCGTGCCTTTGTTACGATAGGTGAATGCTCCCAGCTAAAATATGCAGGGTTTCTTCTTGTTGCTGAGGTTTGTTCGCCTTTGACACGGCTGCTTTTGCATCTGGTCAAGCCCTCTATTGGAAGCTTCCCTGTAGTGGACCGTGACCCTTGGGCTGAATGAGGTGCATCATGGTAAGGAGCTGAAGGGCTTGCCATGGAGATGCTGCTCCTGTGAAAGCCATGCTCCAGTCTCTGTGTGCAATCCTCTAGCCACCCGAGAGCCGAATCTGAAATGACCCCTTCATGCCATGGGGAGCTTTTCACACAGCTGCACGGCAAGGGGAGCCTTCCAGCGTACCTACGACCTGCCCGCCAGAAGTCACCCTGATCCAGCCTCGGCTCTGTGCACGGTGCAGATCAGCTTGCAGTCCCCTGGGCAAGCTTTGCAACTCTGTCCCAATCAATGCCACTGTTGTAGCCCCGTAGGCAGCGAGCTCCTTGGGGACTCATCTCTCTGTGTGATGAGAAGCTGATGAACATGAAACACATCCCCTCCCAAATGTTTTCGAGAGCTGATGGCTTGTTTGTTCTTTTACCCATTGGGGACAACTCATCAGAAGAGACTAAATTCCCTTCTGCTTGGGAGACAGAGCCCTGAAGGACTGCAGTGTAGTATTGCTTTGCCTGGCTCCTTCGCCCCACTCTGCTTTGGCTTGTTGTTCATACAGTTTCATTTCTGGCTTCAGAGAATGTTAGCTTAATAATCGCCCCCCTCCGCTCCTCCTCCTCGTCCTCCTTCTCCAGATGAATAGTATGATGTCTTGTATCCTTCTCCAACATGCTAGCCTCTGGATGATTTGCACTTCCCACAATCCTTTGTCATCCCCTGGGGATGATGGGCAATTTAGTCCCCCAACATCTGCAGGGCAACTAGTTCCCTACAGGAACATAGTCTGTGCCTCCAAGCTGGGTGTCCCAATTAAATAGCGCCATAAGCCCAGATTGTCATGCAAACAGTGTGGAAATGTGCAAACATTTTTCATCTGCAGTTGGATGCAAACTTCTTTCAGCATCAGCAGATGTGGCGGCATCATATTTGCACTTCTGCTAGGCCACTAATTGCAAAATAATATCAATGCGACATGCAAATAAATTACCTGCTGGGAACAGCAACCCCTGCCTCATAAGCTACGGAGCTTCTCCTCTTCAGATGGGCTGAGGGTGATGCACATGAGGTGGAGGGGTGGGCTGCAGCACCCCCTCCTCAACATGGGTTTGATGTTGGGCTCCTCCTTGCCTGCTTCGGCACCCTGTGCATAAACTCTGGTGGCCTGATCCAGGACTGCCTTTGCTTTTGCTCTTGTCGAGGGAGGTGTGAACGGGGGATGCGGAAGCTCACTGGAAGTCTCCAAAGCTGAGAGGAGCTGGGTTCAGCTGGTGCCCATCCTCATTTGTGACCATTGAATGGACAAAATGCTTGATTGCAAAAGTTAGACATTTTCCATAAATGCACCTTTCCTGAAAGAGCATCTTTTGAAAATGTGAATTCAGTTTTTGGAAGATGCAAACATGCTTTGGGGATCTCATACAACCCTGAGCACTTTCATGGTGGTGAAGAGGGCATTTTTGTATGATTGGTCTGGCTGAACTGAAAATCCTGCACATTCCTACAGCAGGTGTCGGTCCCCACATGACCAGAACCGCCACATATTCCGAATACCTTGTGGCTGATTGCAAGGGCTGGAAACAGATGCAAAGACCCAACCTTGGCTGAATTGTAGGGTTCACGTATAATAAACAAAAGCAGACTTGACTAAATAAATTCCAAGGAGGTAAAAATGTCACCACATGGGTAGAAAGATCAGAAAAAAGAGCCTGTGGGAAGAAGACTAAAACAAACAAGCAGCCATAGGAATAAGGAGCCTCCAAGAACAAAAAGGACTTTACATCAAACCTGGCATTGCAAGTGCTAACATAAGTGCCAGAAAAGAAGACAGGCGAGAACATACTGATGCGGCTTTTTTTAGGTGGGACAGGGATGGCATTGAACAGCTAATTTCTAGAGAGGAGCAATGTCTTTCCAGGGCATTCACATCTCGTTTAGAAAACAACTGCACATTGTATTCCACATTTTTGGCAATGGCACACACAAGCTGCCGCGTCAACCAGCTGCTGTCTGTGGTGCTGAAGGGAAGCAGACACTTTTGTGTGCATGTACGTGTGTGTTTTGAGAAAGAGACAATTGAAGGTGGTATAAACAGAGGCCTTGGTTCTGATCAGGCCTGCCCCCCTTTTTTCCCTTTTCTTGTCTTTATTTTCATTTCAGGACAAACAAGGTTTGCAGGAGAAAATCCTTCTGAACCAGTCCACAGCCTTGAAACCCAGGAGCCCCCTTTTGCAAAGATTTGGAATTTTGAGAGTGCGTCACAGACACTATTACCAAGTGGATGTGATGGGAGGCGGCTTATCCAGTCATCAAATGATTACCATGGATGGTCGTAGAACATTTAGGACTTTTTAAGACTCTACTCATGGGCATTTGCTGGCATGCAATAGGGTTTTACTGTCCCTTGTTTTAATAGCTTCCCAGTATGTGATGGGGTTCTGTCAGTTGTCTTAAGACATCCCTGGCATCTTAATTGTAGGCCATGTTAAAAATGGTATTAAATTGATTTTACATGTTGATATTATATTTCTGTTTGTAATTTTTGTGAACCTTTAGAACCTTGAGTTTTGGGTGGTGAAGAAATTAAAGGAATGAATAAAGGAATGAATGAAGAAAGGTCATATTCAAGAATATACAGTAAAATTATTGCCATACACATCCCCCAGATTTCTCACTTATACCTTAAAGGCACTAGAATGGGAATGCTGGGAGGTACTTTCAAGTGTGCACAGGATTGTACTCTAAATCCATGTGGTTCTCATGTTCATTCCACCATTCCTTTCATTCCAAATTATTTGGATCTTTATCAGGGACAGCCAATTCTGTAATAAAGCTGCCATCCTTTAAGCAATGCATTCCTCATGGTACTCTCTCAAGCCTTGATTACTGTTCGTTGATGCTGCCAGAGATTCTATGATCCCCAAGTACCAATTACAGCTGTGCAGATGGGACTGGGGACAGAATTTGGATCAGTGAAGAAATATTGGGGGCTATTTCCAGATGTTGGGAGGAAGCAGCTAAGCCATTGCAAGCCTGACAATCAATATTAAGAGGCAGCTTAGTTGCACCACAATTAATCATTGTTCAAGACCAGATGGGACCCTGCTGGTTCTTCAGATGATCAGATCTCCATGGGGTTCAGAGCTGCAGCTCTCTCTATGGCCATAGCTGGTGGTGGTGCTACAGTTCAGCCAACAGCGGGAGAAAACTTTGGAGAAAACTCTGCAAAGTGGCATTTATTTCTAGGAGACAGTTCAGAGCAGAGCAATCTCAGACCCTTTCCGAGGAAAAAAATCTTCCGAGAAATGTTCAGTTAGCTTCAGTTGACATTCTTTAGGGCTCAGCAACTTCTCCAGGGCCTTTCAAATGTTATATTTGACAGGGATGATTGGGCGCACATCATTTCTCTAGCGCAGATGTTTATAAGACCACTGATTCTCCAAAATACCTGCAGAGGGGGCAGTGTTGAGTCTCGCTCCAGGGAACAGTGCTGTGCTAAAACCATTGCTTCAATTTCCTGAACATTTTCTCTCCTCATGAAAGAAGCATTTATTTTCTGCTTCATTCCTTCAGTATTTTATTTTGGATTCATTTTGGTTGTGCTTTTGCGCTTACTGGAAGAATGGCTCCATTGCACTCTATGGGTCTTCACACCATGTGGAGAAAGGTGTGGCGGGTCCATTACCAGAAATCCCAGGTGGAGTTCCAAGGCAATTTATCTCTCAGAAAGTGGTTGGCTTCCATTACCGGGACCTTTGACTGCTAAACAGATGCCACAGCAGTCCCAGACTTGCTGAACAAAACCACTGGAATCCAGAGGCTGCATTGTACTCCAGCTGTGCAGAAGAGCAACCCTAAATTTAGAGATGACAGCAGTGTGCCTGACATCATGTGGCACCTTGCGGCATATTTATGAAGCCGCTTCAGGACTTTTATGGCTCCATTGCAGGGTGGCTTGGAGTCAGCAGCACTAAGATGCTATAAATAATGCTCCCCTTCAAGAGAAGGTGGCAGACAGTCCTACACAAGTTAAGGCAGCAAACTGAGAATGTGAGGACTTTCAGAAAATAGAAGTTGGGTGAAGACTTCATTTTAAGTAGGGCCTTCATTTGTTTCCTCCAAATAGCAATCTACCAAAGGACATGATAAATATCAGAGTTCCCTGATTGGCTATCCTGTTCCCATTTTAGAAATTGCCAGCCATGGGAAGGGCAGGGGAACAATCACTTCAGGACTATGATGCCAGACATAAATATACTTCCAGATGGGGAACTACTGAAGGCAGGGCAATTTCATTAGGAAAGAAAGTATTGAGAAAATAGTTACATTTCTCTTCCCATTTCTCCAAAGTCGCTATTAAACCCTATTCCATGGGGATGGGTTTCTCTGTTGCTCAGTGAATGGACTTGTTTCCCAACTTATCCCTCCTCTGCAAGAAAAATAATGTCTACTGTTTGTGTGCTGTGCTGCATACTGAGATCAAAAGTGACCCTCCTTTTCCTAGGATCACTAATTGGTTCTCACTGACAGCATCTAGTGTCTTCAAGCACTTAAAAACAACATCAGCAGCCATCACTGCTGGAAACCCCCAATTATTTAAGACGTCAAGAGACCATGACCAGTTGACAGCTTTGCAATACAGGTCATTAGAACAGCTTCCCCCAATTTCCAGTGCCACGCAAATGGCCATTACCTGCCTAGGACTCGGCCATAAATGTTTCAGCCTACTAATGAGATGTGAAGTGCAGTTCTTTCCATCCCTCCTTGTCATCACTGTTCCCTCTGTGCCCCTCTGTGCATCATGAGATGAAATTTCCGCAAAGACGTAACAAAGAAAATACACCATGTATATTTGCAGAGGCTAATCTCTGAATGGAAGGGTGGTGAGTTCAAGTCCATCTGGAAGGAATGACTTCCACCGTAAGACTCTGCTGTCATGACCTTGTTCCCAAGCACTGAAATCCTATTTTAGCACTGGCCACACAGCTCTTAGCCAATGCCATCGCATCAAAGACCAAGGCTGAGCCTTCAGCACTGTGGACTGCTGGGGTCTATTTCCTTCCTTCGGCAAAGAATGATTTTTTTCAGGAATGGCTGGAACCAGGACTAGGAGCCCCCATCTGTGTGATATGGAGGACACGTTTCTTTGGAGCTGGCCTGCTGAGGACCACCTGCTGTTGATGGGTGTCGGTGAAGCCAGGCAGTGTATGAGCCATGCTTTCCCTTCTTGGACTCTTTCTGCCACACCCTCGCCTCTGTTTCACTCTCCCACACACTCCCCCCTCCATTTTCCTCACTGCCGAGGGGTCTCCTGAGGAAGGGGCAAATCCCTTTTGGCAGAGGAGAACTGACCCTGGTAAATTTGTGGCTTTCCTCTTTGTGAACGTTGGACTAGCTAGCCCCTTGATCTGATCCATAGGTCTCTTCTTCCACTCTTGTGTTCCTCACAAAGGTAGGACATCCAGCTGAAGGTAGGACATCCAGAGATAGAATACCCCCCACAAATGACTGTCCACCTTCTGCTTGAAGACCCCTAGTGAGACCAGTTCCATTGCTCAGCTGCTCTTGCCATGAAGATGTTTCTCCTATGCGCCATCAAAATCAAGCAACACCCATTCAAGTCTGAAGATGTCACTCCTTCCTCTGTGCTGGTCTTCTCTTCTGTAAAGCACCTTGTTCCTTGGACCCTGCATCCCATGGGTGAAATTTTCCCTACCTCTTCCTCCTCTTCCATCCATGCATACTAACACAACCCCCTTCTCTTCGCCTGGGCATGCAAATAAGCTAAACATACTGGATTGGATCCTAAATAAATTAAAACAACAACAATGCATATATTTGTCCAGAGAGCTTCAGATATTGGGTAGTATACAAATGTAATAAAGAAAAGAATAAATACATTCTCTCTCTCGCTCTCTCTCTCTCTGATGGGTGGAAATTCACTCGATCAATATGTTGTTTGGCTCTTTAAATACACTTACTGATGCTTTCAGCAAGCCAAACTAGAGCTCCAAGGGAGCCTGCCTACCCCAAACCTCAGCCTTTCTGCAAACCAAACTAGACGTAAAATGCCTCAGGAGAAAACGCACACCTGAGAAACACCGACATGTGTTTCTTAGGAGAGATGGACACAACATGCATATATTTAAGAACACTGCCCACAAATCATCTTTTCAGCCATGAAGAAATACTTGTGAGGAGGTGAACGTCTGCCTTGAAATATGTGCACAAAACCTCAAACCGAAGAAAAATGCTCACCAGAAAAATACAAACTGAATGCAGATTTTTGTTTTTGAACAAAAGATATTCACAAGCTCGTAGGGAAGCAGGATGGAATGATCTTGAGCTATACCTTCCTGGCAATCTCTGAGACAGGGATTGACAGATCTGCCCATCACCACTCTACGTTTTCCTTTTCCAAGAAATAATACTAAAAAAGTTGTTCAGAGATACAGTGAAAAGAACTGCCATACCCTCTGTGACCCCCACACCCTTCTTTCTTTCTCCTTGTCCTCCTCCTCCCATTCCTTAAACCTGCTTTAAGTAAATCCATTTCCCAAATCAGTGGAAGATTTATAAAGCCACCTGGATTAAGACGCGGAGTGAGGCATGTTTAATCAGATATTGCCAGTATGTTGGCTCAACCTGTAATGGTTAAGCTAAATGGAAACCCTGCATTGATTTCTACAGAGAGTGCATTTGTCTCCCGAAGTCTCCCTGGCGCTTCTTATGAACCAAAGGATCAGCAGACAAAGTCTGGGGACGGTGTGAACTGAAGCACCAGGAAGGAGGTAGACACCAACAGGGAAGGGCTGCAGCTCAGTGGCACAGCCTCTCCTGAATGCTGAAGGTGTCTAGATCCCAGAAGGACCCAGATCTCCTGAGTCCCAGGCCGGCACACTGACCAGCACACCACACTTCCTACCTTTACTCTGGCATCTCATGAATTAACAGTGCCCAACTCTTTGCGAACCCCTCATGGATACTGCCTCTCATGAGCACCCATTTGGTAAGTAAGATGAGCCTCCAGACATTTGCCCCCATCCCCAGAAACAACACAAAGGGGGGCCTCTTTGCAGGGCTTTCATCTTGCTTGGCATTTACTGCAGGGCAGCAACTTCTGCAGATGTTTTGCAAAGTTCTAAAATGCGAAGCCTTACCTTAATCACATCTTCATCAGAGGACCTGCACTCCACAGACTCCAGAAGGTCGGTGACAGTTCCATCGTCTTCTACGGAGACCACCTTCACAGGGACTGCTACTGTCTTCCCAGTGAGAATGGCAGTGTTCAAGATCTCAGCTTCCTTAAAGACAAGACACACCTATTTCAGCCAAGTGGATGAAGAGCTGCAATATTTCCATAGACAATATACAGGTACAATGCCACCATTTATAGTTTTGTACTGGAGACTCTGAAGAAAGCCTCAGTGGACTTAGATGAGTTCAAATGCCAAAGAAGCCATGTTATGCTTGCATATGAAAATGGCACTGGCCACCTAATAGCTACTAAGTCATGTTTAAGGTTTTGTTGGCAACATCCAAAGCCTGAAGCAACTCAGGATAGCTAGCCAGCCTTCCTCAGGGACTCCTGAGATCTTCTGAGGAGGCCTTCTTGGACATTCTATGGCCAATGGTACATTGTCAGGTAATAGCCTATAATGGGGTCTTCTCAGTCGGGGTGCCCTGCTTCTGGAATGCGTTCCCATGTGTATTCTGGAAGGTGGAAACCTGAACATGGCTCTTAAAAATGTACCTGCTTATTCCAGCTTTCCTTGACTCACTGTTGTGTTTGTACTGGTTTTGCAATATGTTTGAAGTCTCTATGATTTAATATAGGTCTTTAATATAGGTTTTTATATTGCATATACACACACTTTTATATATATGCAATTTTACACACACATATATGCACAATTCTATACATACACACACACAATTCTATACATACATACACACATTTTTATATTGTCCTATAGCTGAAGGGTCTCTGCATGGTTAACAAAAGTTAAAAGCTAAAACAGGTAACAAGAAAAACAAAGACAAGGTATAAACAACAAAACAACGAAACCTTCGCAATTGCAGTCAAATCAGCACAGAGATAGGGCAGTGGTATAGAATAAAATACAGAATTAAAGCTAAGATTAAAACGTTAACCATTAAAACACTAGAAGAATAAAAAAAGTTTTCATCGGGCTCCAAAAAGAATAAAGGTGAGTCAGGCACACCTCTTTGAATAGTTCGTTCCATAGTTGGGGCGCCACAGCCAAAAAGGCCCTTCTCCCTCTTTACTTCCTTTGGAGAGGCCTCCCGGAGAAAGATCCCAGGGGATCACCTTAGGGCCCAGCTAGGTCCATAGGAGATGAGACGTTCCTTCAGATCACCTGGCCCCAAGTTGTTATATGATATATACGCACACAGGGCAAACTGCTCAGAAATCTTAAGTTACCAAGCAGCATATAAGTAATTTACATGTTTAAAAGAAGATTGATCACTACTTTGTCATGCAGATTAGGCAGGTCTTAACAAAGATAATTGTGCTATGATTATTCCTGAATTGTCTCTATTGGATCTGCATGGTTATCTTCACACCTAAGCCATTCTGAATGGTGGTTGATCAGTGTTTAGACATTCAGTACAACCTAGCTCAGGCTATAACAATACCCTTTGAAGAATACAATTAAGACTGAATTATACTCTCTGTGTTACAGTGTAAATTAAAAGCAATTTCATTCCTTCATCTGAAGCAACTACTGATTTTTCACCCTGGGTAAAGAAAGAATGGGTGAATTTCCTTGAATCTCATTCTTATTCAGAATTCCAAGGCATTTAAAGATTAAAAATCAAGGTCCATATGTAGAACAAGCAGATCTTGATTTCATTTGGTTCCTCTGAATGCTGGTTTCCATTCCTGCAAACCCTCAAGTGGTAATTTCTCATCTAAATAGTTCACGCTGTAGGGCTTTGAAGTTTGACCTGATTTCACTTGTGGGAGAGAACATAAATTGGAGATTGAGAATGAAGTAAATCCAAAGTTGACTTTTCTTACATTCTCTTGGACAGGGTGAACAAGCACCAGTCTCTCTAATCTAATAAGATATAGATAAAAAGTGTGCTCTTTGAAGATCTTAAAGGGATAGGGCTCCTTTATTCTAGTTCAAAAGAAAAGAAGAATGAAAAAGCGTAGCCTTTGGATAGGTTTGAATAGATCTGCTCACCAACCTCCTGTCTCTTTATGATCACTCCAGCTTATTCCTGCATCGGGTTCCTTGCAAGTAAGCTTTGCCGAGTTCAAATGGGATGCACCACTGAGGCAGGGCACAGAGGATTGTGGTACTGGGGCGCGAGGCGCTGCTAGTCGGAGCAAGGAGGAGAAACAGAGAGCAACAGGCACTGCTCCTTCCTCTGGGGCAGATTTCTTGCTGCCTGAAGTGACAAACAAGATGGCGCCCTCCCTCACTCTCTGGACAGGAGAGGACTGCACTGGCTGTCCAAGTTTTCTTTATCACTAGCAGTTGGACAGCATCTTCTACTGCCTCTGAAGGCAAAGGGCTGATTTAGGGCGCTCGAGGCAGTAGGTGCACAGTGAACATCATATTCAGCTTCCCAGTATCTGCCGCCTGACACGGCTGCCTCCCTCTACCTTATGGTAGGGCTGGCCCTTCTTCCATGGTCCAGCCTTGACAATTCCATCTGTAATATGGGGATAAGAGTAACCTGCCTAAGTGTGGTCCATATGCAACATACAGAGGAAAGAGGGGGATAAAGCAGGGCCTAAGCAGGCGTGAAGTCTGATAAAACAGGAGCCCTCCTTCGATATTGCTTGTGTCTGAAGTATTTGTGCATCCCACACCAATAATGCATTTCTCATTCCTCTGCAGACGAGAACTACAAGAGCTCTGATCAGATTAAGCAGCGGGTGGAATATCTTTGCAAATAGCTCTCCCTTCCTTTCTGTCGAGGCATGAAGGGGCTTAAGGATCCCCACCAGGGAAAATACCTTCCAAAATTACTTCATTCTGAAGACACAAACATACTGGTTTGGTCCTGACAGAGATCTGCGGGTCATTTCCCAGCACGTTCGAGAATGTGGAAACTAATCAGTTGTTGTTCTACACCCCCAAAGAGGCAGGGGAGAGGAGGAAGAGTTGTCATGTGATACCAATCTCTTTTGAAGGACGTGATGTTCCACACCCACGCTTCACGGGATTGTGAGGGATGCTGTAGCAAATAAAATAATTGGCTTTGGTAAGTCTGTCTAGCAAATGTGGCTTCCAAAGGTTTATGTTTGTGCTTTGTTAAAAATAATGAAATTTAAACATGCAGATGATCCCTGCAGCCAATTCAGGGTGAGAGCATGAGAAACAAAGTACTTTTGCCACAACTGATTTGCAATGCACACATGCTCCTGTGGATGCAAAGTGGAGAGAGATCAGATGCCATCCACTGACTATATTTATTTATTACATTTATATTCTGCTTTCCCCCCAGTGAACTCAAAGTGACACTATACAGTTACAGAAAAGAAGAGCAGGGCAATTCCATCAGGAGACTGGCTACCTTTGGCTTTTAGCAAGGATGTAGAATCTAGTTCTGTTTCTCCCGAAATTGGTACCTCTGTATCAGAATCTGAACTGGCAGGAGAGGTGGGATGGAATTAGCTGAAATGCCAAGGCCAGCAGGTCCAGCAATAAGCCAGGAGGATGGGATGACCCAGACCATGTCTGGTTCTGTGGGAAACACTGCTGAATGGGGGAGCCAGAGGGGAACAGATGTAACCTGTTCACTCCCGTAGTGTTGGGGTCAGAGCAAAAGAAGAGATCAAGTGAGTAGCATCCAACCTCCCTGTTGTTTGGCCCACAAGCATCGTGGTCCACCCTCAGGGTGAAGCTAACTCCGATTGGGAAGGTTGGAGAGTTATTCAATTTGAAACCAACTTCTTAGTGTGAGCCGTATTCCCCTAATTGCTGGTATTCTAACCTTGCTGAAGCCTTTTTTTTTAATGACTTTGGCAATACTCCTTTCATATCACAAAGCCAGCCCAGCTGGACAGTTTTAACATAATAAAGTCAGGAGCCTCTGGTCTTCCAAGGGTGGAAGGGAAGACTGGATTTCAACAAATTGTCCTCTAGCTGGCAGTTGTATCCATCAGGCTGTTTGTGTCTTAGCTGGGTGTGAGAAGAACCATGGTCACATTTACACAATACAAGCCCAGCAAGTGCAGGTTCAAAGGTCCAAGAGTTCCAAGATGGTTGGCACCTTACAAAGGCAATGCTTCAGTGATCAACTCCAATCAACCCCAGTCAGTATGAGGAATGATCAGGAATGATAGGAGCTGTTATTTGAGATACATGAATGGTACCATTCGTATTTCCACAAATTTTCCCAGGATGGCAGTTCTTTCATCAGACCACATGTCCGTCTGTCCTTCCTTCCTTCCTTCCTTCCTTCCTTCCTTCCTTCCGGGTAATTCACAACCATTAAAACCATAAAATACAACATAAGATACATAGGGAAGGCTGGTGACTCCTCTATCAGTAGGGATCCTTATCCACTGCAGCTTTTATTTTGAGCTTCATAGGAACTATCCATGATTACATTTCTCTATGTTGCTGAAATCCATTCCCCCAAATAGGTTCCTGCCAACATTCAACACGGATAGCTCCTATTAAGCTCAACAGTAGCATCTTTTCTGGTGCCTTACTGGACATATACCTGAATGGCTACCACAATTAAATGGACTGATAGTCCTAGGAATGTTCTATAATGTGATTTTCCACCCAAGTAAAAGAGTATAGGATTTGCAAAGCCTTCCCCAACACCACAAAGGCATTAATAAGCAGGAAGTCTGCAGGACCACATGGAATTCCAAACCACTTATGTGTATTTTAAGTGACTTTTTCATATTTGTTCTTTGAGCAATTAATATGTGAGAAGCCTGTAGATAAACACATTAGCATTAACTATAATCTGCCGTGGTTCTTTTCTTAATACAACGTTGAATTAAAGAGCCATTAAAATATCATCAAAACATTCCAACACATTAGTGAGATGCTGGATCGCAAGGGACAATGTGGATGTATTTGTTTAAGTTCTGAGGACAGTCTTGGCAATTAACTACCATCGTTTATCATGGAAATATTTAACTGAATGTCTAACCAAATGAGCATGCCTGCTTTCACTTACATTTCCTAACATCCCTGGCCATTGGCCATGCTGACTCAGATGGATAGGAGATGAAGCCCAAAGCATAAGGAGAGCATCAGGTTGTGGAAGGCACGAGTACACTAAAGAAAGAAGGATAGACTCCAAAACTGCATATGAATTCTAGCAGATGGTCTCCTGAAATCTCACAGACATATTTCAAGATGTAGAAATAACCTCATAACCAAGTCAGGCTCAGTAGTCCATCTCTAGGGTTTCAGACAGGGGACTTGTCCCAGCCCTACCTTGAGATGCCATGAGTTGAAGACTGACCCTTCCACATGCAAACCATATGCCCTACTAGGTCCCCCTCCAACACAAGACACTGACCAACAGGTCCCTTCTGAATGGAATCAGCATGTGTAGCTGTGTGTGCCCCTGAGCAGGAGGTGCTGGAGACAAGTGAGATGAGAGGGGTGCCGGTTGCTTGGGGATGACCCCAGAGGCATCTGCCGGGTCCCTTGGGAAGCAGGATACATTGGTTGAATCAGCAGGGCTTTTCTGACACTGGCGAGGGGAGGGCATGGTCCATCCGAGGGCCCCAGGAAACATCCGTGCCTGCCACCTTCAGGAAGCCCGCATCTGTCGACTCAGATCACACCTAGCCACATCTCTCTCTCCTCTTGGGCTGGCAGCCATCATCGGCATGTCAAGGATCACGCCTCAGCCATGCATAACTAATTTCAAATCTTATTTAGCATCAAGTCTCAGAATTAAGAAGCTAAGTGACAGCTGTTTAATTAACTCCTTAAGCTGATTAGACAGCATTACTGCAATCCCCCCCAAGGAAGAGTTTATATCTGTCAAGAGAGCCTAAGGCCGTGTTAATGCTTCTGTTTAAATTTAGTAAGCTTCTAAACCAATATGCTCCAAACTGTTTGACATCCTCAAGGAGGGGCCAGCCTCAGAAATCCCACCCCCACCTCTCTCTCCCTCCAATGTCAGCAGCAGTCGCTCTGTAAATGGTAACACAACAGCACCAGGTGTACGGGGAGGTGTGTAGCCAAACATGGGTACCAAAAAGTTGAAAATGCAACACTGCAATCAGGACAGTGTTTGCAATGGAGCACAGGAAGCCACTGCAGCTTATCATGTCATGTGAACCTGCCCGCTGCCTGAGTGCTGTGAGTGTGGACGGTGGAGCTGGCGATCTGACTCCTCTCCTCTGCCCTCATGCAGAGAAATGGAAAGGACCCTGGCGGCTGGCTCTGAGGTTGGACAACCAACCCTGGAGAGCGGGAAGAGGGAGGATTCAGTGTGCAGAGGGTGGAGAAGACCTGGGAGGCTGGTATGTGAGCTATCCTGGGCCTCGTCCAGCTTCTCCCCCACCCCACCCAAAGCACTATTACTAGATGAGCAAAAAGACCCCGTAACCACCGACGTGCTCCTTTCATCCTGCCGCTTCAGCCTAGCAGGGGATGGGATGCACAGAAGGTGCCCCGTTTGGAGGCTTCTGTCTTACAATGGCATAACCTACAGGGCTGTGCTCCTAACATCCCTTTACCTGACAGGCAAAGATGTAGGTGGAATATATTCGCTGCTTGGTCGCTTTCCTTACAGTTCTTTCTAATAACAAATTATAATTATATTTTCCCCATCACCTGATAAAGGGCTTTAATAAACATTGCTGTGTATGTCACTGGCCTATACGAATGATAAAAGCTCATCATATTGCATAAAATCCAGACATTTTAAAAAAGGTCAATCTATTATAAATTCTATTAAAAATAAAAGGAGAGGAAAAGGATCATATAAACCACCTTGAGTTATTGCAGGAGGAAAAAGCTAGGATATAATTGTAATATATGTAATGATAGAATTAAAATAGAATACTAAGAAGATGTGTAATAAAGAAGAATGCCTTTATTGATCCAGTTGCTCAGATTGGATTATAACATCATGATGGCCAAGATGAGAGCCAACCCACGGGAGACAAAAGCACCGCTCGATATCCCTGTTGAAAAGACAAAGTTGTTTGGTGGAGATTTTAACACCTGAGCACTCTACCTGAGGCAGCAGGGAGGACCAGTTTCCCACAGCAGGTGGGTCAGACAGACCCTTAAGTATGCATAATATGGACATGGGACCAACAGGTCTTTGGGAAAAGACTCTCCTCACAAGGGTGCTTCTGCTCACACCAGCATTCATGGGCTGTTACGCTTCCTTTGCCCTCTGGCGTTGCATCTCTCATTCCTTTGCAGGAGAGGCAACCCAGGGATGTCAACAGCAATGCCACCAGTGATGTTCCACTCCACATATCACCCCTTTCTCAAAGCCAGTCAGTGAGCCAAGATCTGAAGCCACCTGGTTGTCCGGTGCTTGGGAGAAACCCATAATGAATTGGTGGGCATCAAACCATAGTCCCACAAAACTCCACATTTCCTGTCTCTGGTTGTGGATTCTCAACAGGGTCCTTTGCGTGACAAGCACAAGGGCTTGCAGCTTCCCTCCCTCAGCTCCCCCTCCCCAATAAACAAGCTGATGGCTTTATCGGTTTGCTTGTTTTGTGTCTCGGCTCCAATCCTTCCCAGCTCCATCGGCTAAACCATTTTAAAAAGGAGAACGCCTCTCACTCAAATCAGGCCTTGAGGTCTACAGATCCGACTGCATCTGATATCTGTGAGTTGCTGAGGCTGCAACTCAGGAACATGTCATGGGAAATTAGCAAATCCCAATCAAAATTTCACACATGCGGATGGTGTGGCAGCTCTCCGGAGTGAAGGGCTGGCATGCCGGATCATTTGATTGTACTGGCCCACAGTTAGCCAAGCCAAACGTGAAAGCTGAGTGCCCCGAGGGCGAGTGCAGTCAGTGCAGGGAAGAAGTGAGATGGGAGGAGAAACATGTCAGACAGTTTAAAAGGGTTTCGAGCAACAAAATGAGCACTTTAGTAGAGGACTTCAAAGGAGGGCTCCCAGTGCTAGTCCTAACAGTGCAATAGAGCAGGGTATCTATTTGCCACTTAATTATGATGCAGCAGTGTCGGCAGGACTGAACCCAATCTCAGCCACATTTTGGCGAGTGCTGCTACTGATTAGTCAGATGCGTGGGCTTCATCATAGGTACATGATGAGTGTGCATGATCTTGCGAAGCGGAAAGAGCATGTGCTGGCCAGTCTGCCTGCCCAACCCTGGAAGCCAACCGTGTTCCATTCATGAATGCCAATGGTTCCAGAATTGGAGCTTCTTGCTCCACGGAGGCCTGCGACTCGTGTCACTGGGCTCCCACATCCCTCACAGGAGCTGGGAAGGCTTGGAGCTGTCCATGGTGCTGAACACCATCCACAAAACAGGCTCGCCCCTGTAGAGCATCACGGAAGGAGCTATAAAGTTTGAGAGAAAATTGTCACGGATAAGGAGGCCCTCTGGCATACAGTTCCCCACCTGCCCTCCTGCCCCACTTCTGAAAGGCTGAACGTCTCTCATATGGCTTAATTGCTGCTAACAGGTACCTTAAGGAGAAACATCAGGACATTCCCAGTGGTTAGCACTCCGACAGGAAAGCTGCAACTTCCCATTCTTGTCAGACATGTCCCTCATCTGCATCTTTGTCTCATGTTTGATCTCCAGCATCTGGGAACATTCCAGGCCCTTGGACCTGCCCAGGGACCTGCTTCAACCCTACTCAGAAGCTTAATCCTAATGCTACCGTGCAGCTAAAAACTTCCTCCGTTCAGGCAGCGTGGTAAACAAAAAGCACACGGGGATCTCAATTAACTGCTTGTAATACCAGTCCAATCTAGGCTGTTTCTGGGCCCTGGATATGCAAAGAAACCCCATGCTTTACTAAGACTAACTATGAAATGAAGCCTGAATGCAGAGGTACAACTCTCTTCATCCAGGCAGCATGCAAAAAGGCACACCCTGGGCAAAGTCTTCGTTGAATCTTTGCTCAGTCTGCCCAACATAACTCAGATCCAGGCTGCCTGCACAAGCATCCTGGCTTTACTAGCCCTGACCCTAGGTGTAAACTTTAACCTTGACTCTAAGCCTAACATGCAAATGCCCCTGTCCATCCAGAAGGACCACCAAAAGGCAGCACACAGAATGCTCTGGCTATGCTGTAATCAATGTAAGTTGGATGCAGGCACTTGGACCTGCACAGGGACCCAGGGCTGTTCCCGCTGTTTACTCTGCCCAATCCAGGCTGGTTCTAACTCCCCAGACCTGCACAGGGATTCAGGTTTCCTAACCCCACCCCAACCCTGAAGCTTAATGCTGGTGCCAAAACCCCTTTCTAGCAGCACAGGGCGCTCCAAGGCAACACCTGTGATGTCTTGTTGACTGTCGCTTCATCTGCACAACCCAGGCTAGTTTCAGCTTCTGCCCAGGGACCCAGAATTTATGACCCTGACTCTATGCAAAAGCTTATTCCCACCCCCCAAATGAGGTTTTAAACCCCTCTCCATCAAGAGAGTGCTGCCAAACAACATTTACAGTTTTCTTGCTGACTTTTTGCTTTGTCTGCCCAAGCTAGGAGTGTTCCAGGGCCCCACATGGACTAGGCTTCATTAATCCTGATCCTAACCCTATGTTTAACCCCAACCCCAACCCCAACACTCAGGTCACAGCCCTCAAAACTTGAGAGGAACCAGGTTTAAGGCTGGAGCAATGAGAAACTAAGAGAATCCAGAACTGATAGATTTCTCCATCCCTAACACTGCATGGAGAAGAAGTTTCATTTATCTTTTGGGAACCTTAATTAGTTTAATTGGATTTCTCCAGCCCCTAGTACCATGAGGCAATGAAATCCCTTTTCTCCCTTCAGAACGTCACCTTTGCCATGTTCCTCACGTCCTGCCTTTTCTCTAAGCTTAAAAAGCTTCAAACCCTGCAACCTTTCCTTGTAGTGAGTTGCTCTAGCCCCTTGATCATTTCGTTTGCCCTTTTCAGCTCTCCTCCCCAGCCCTCTTTTCAGCACAGTGACCAGAACTGCACACTGTATTCCAAGTGTTGTCACCCCACAGATTGGTTCAAAGACACTATGATCTTGGCAGGTGCATTTTCAGCTCCTTTCCTAATGATCCCTGATGTAGAATCTGACCTTTTCACACAGCAGTCTGGGTTGGATCCTCCTATTTCAGCTAGAATCCTGCCAGTTTCCACAGGATGCTAACAATGCAGTCTCTCTTCCATTTCCCTCCTTCCTCTGCACCGGCAGACAACAGGATGTGCTTATTGCTGTTTATATGGCAAAAAATGCTTCAACTCCACACTGTCTGGCCCAGATGCCTCACACCTTGATCAGAAAAATACTTCTCAGTGCCCCAGTCCCTCAAATTCTTTTGCCAGCAGGACTGTGGTCCCTTATCCACCTTATCTCTACCATGGGATACCATTGGCATCTCTCAGGGAGCTGGATATGACCCAGGGCCTTCTAGTGGCTGACATCACACCCCAAAAGTCATTTTCCTCACCAGCTAATCCCTGGTGAAAGGAAGCAAGTCAAGTCACCACTTGTGAATACTCCCCAAAGAGGAAATATATCCTCCCTAAAGACAGACAGAAGCAGACACTGGTTTGCATAACATCTGCATATATTAATGCACATATATGTATATATTTATAAAGAGACATACAGACTGAAATTACACTCTGAATGCAAATGCAGCACCTCCCACCGGAGTTTGGTGACCAGGTGAGCCAGGTATTTGCTCAGCCTGATGTCCAGGTGCTTTTGATGGGCAGCCTCAAGGTCCAGCTTTTCCTACGGATGGGGCTTGATGTTGATGCTGGACTTGCATTGGTCAGAGCTTCAAATACAAGGGCAGAACTTTGGCAATCCTTGAACTAGAGGCCTGCTCTTTATAAAAGAGGAGACCTTGCAAACAAGGGGGGTTCCCTTTGGGACATTTTAGGCCACCCTTATTTGGGTTCAAGACCAACTTCTAAGAGAACATCTGGCCACCCTTAACAGCTTTTGGAAGTGGGCTTTCATTCCCAAATTGCTACAATACAAGATGGGGTTGAGTTTTGCAGAAAACACAGACATCTGCTAAATCTACTAGCCTAGTTCTTTTGTCCCCAGAATATTTCTACCAGAATGGATCTTCCCACCCCTGCACTTCCCCCTCCTTTCTTCCCACACTCCCGAACCAGTATGGATTTACATAAGTAGTTCTAGAGTGAATCCCACTTGGGAAATAAAATCCTTCACAACCCCACTGAAAAGCAATAAACAAAGACTCCGAGAGGGAGGGTGAAGAGGAAGTGGGAGACAGGCGCAAAGCGAAGTCGGAAGCGTTTTACACCAAATGGATACATTGCAAAACGGAACAAGTGATTGGACGCTTGTAAATCTAAGCAGTGGCAGCCCTGTTCTGAAAAGCCATTAGAGGAAAGACATGACAAGCCTTGTAATAATATCCCCAGGAACATGAAAACGGCAGCTTTGGTGCCCTGCCGAGTGTATGGTGGCGTTCTGCAACAATTGTTTAATGTCTAATCCCGCTGGAATGATTACCCCCAGAACTTATGTTAATGTCAGCTCAACGCGCTCAAGAAAATAAATCTCATCTCAACATCAGATTACGTCTTTGGAACATGCAATGTTATTTCCATAATCTAAGGAAATGGGGAGAATTATACACGAGGTATTACCTGATGACAATACCACAACGAACTCTTTTGCCTGCCTGCTTGCTTGTGGGTTTCCTTCAATGCCTCCATTGTTTGGTCCTTCCAAACCATCGTAGAGTGGATGGATAAACAGCTCTAGCTATCTATTACAGGTCAACAGATAATAGGGAGATTTACTGTAGTTATGAACTATTATTACTCTCCGTTTTCATTGGTGGTAGGACTAAATCCCCAATATTTCATTTACATCTAAACAGTAAGTGGCACCTTTGTGTCACAAAGACTTGGAATCAAAGTTGGAAATAGCCAGATGAAGAGGAGGAGCTATGCAGATAGCAATAGGCTTGATTTTATTGGCCATGCTTAATTGCTTTGATTCTCATTGGTTGGGATTCCCAGGCCAAAGAAGCATGCTTTGTCCCATCCCCAAAGGTGTCCCTCATGGCTTAATTACAAGCACAGCTCTCGAAAAATATGCATTTTTCTAAGCATGCTTGCCTAATATAGATTCTAATTCTAATTATTATTTTGCAAGCAGTTTTCCTAATAGGATGCATTTGTATTCTTCACATCCCTCCCATTCTCATATAAGGAATGTTTGTACACATCTTTGGATTGGAGAAGTCCTTATCACAATGGGAAGGCAGGAATTCGAGCCACATTGCAGTGATGGCAGGAACAATATGGCAGGACCCGAGCAGAAAGGGAGAAAGGGATAAGCACCTAATCCCTTTTCCAGAATGCCAACATGTGTGGGTGCCCAATGGGGCTGCATCTAGCTTTGGTCAGAGGGGGAACATTAAAATCAGTGGAAATTAACCATGACTAGAACTGAGTGGATGTGTCAAGCGTGATTTTGCTATGGTTCTCATTTTCTCAGTGATTGGTTCATCCTTTCCCGATTCCACATCAGACAACTTTTCATCTGCATGATAATTTGCGTGCAGTTTCATTTGCCATTCTAACAATCTGATTTTTCTGCATGCATTTCCACAACTTAACATCGTTCCGTGCAGTACCCTGCATTCTTGCATTGAATGAAGCAGTTCTGTCCGCATATTTGCAAATATATGCTTTTTCCATGCAGCGCGCATTTGCATGCAGTTTATTTAATATGCAGGTTTTAAAAAACCTTTTCTAGATCATTCTGCAGATTTTAGAAACATCTGGTGGTCTTTGCTGGCAAACTGCACTCTGGTTCATATTTAGGTCTGGAATATGTGAATTTCATAACTTTGCATTGAAAAGTAAACCAACTGAGCCAATCACATGGCCAAGAGTAAGTTAAGTACCTTTAATTTCAATGGGTCAACTTTATTAATGACTAAAACTGGATTTAAGTCATAATTAGAAACATGGATTATAATAGACACAATGAGTTTTGCTCCCCCGAGTAGAAACATTTTTTTTTCCTCCTTCAACCATGTTTTCAAATTCCATTCGTGCATAAAGGATCTTCTCCATACACTCGGTCACCTTTTGTTTGATTTTTCTGGGAAATCTTCCTTATCGTCTGCTTTGACTCAAACAATTAAACTGGTTAATGGAATGGATTTTGGCATTAGTGGAAAGGGGGGAAGTAAGACCCCGGTATCAAACATTAAATTCTTTCTGATTAATTCTTTTATGGCTTGGGCTTACAACCGATTTAATGCCTCCTGGATAATTACTTCTATTATAACTCTGCTTTTGATTTTTAATTAACTGTTCAAAATTTCTTCATTGCGATTTAATTTCATCTTTGCGCTACAGGTGGCTCCCTGTTTAGACGTTCCGTTCGCACGTTGAGATCCAGATGCCTGCACTGAGTTAGTTTGCAAAGCAGTATGGCTGAGATAACACTTTTCCCCTTCTTTGTGTGTAGCTCTCCCCGCCTGCACCCCCACCAACACACACCTTCATTAGTTCAAATTTTTTGATTGACTGCAATGTTTGCTGGCAGCTCATAGCTAAAGTTCTATTTTTGAAAAAAAAGGGAGTTGAAATTGAAGGCGATGCTACTGGGCCATCGCCTCCGATGGTGTTCCAGTCTCATCTCTGTATAAAAAGTAATTTGAAGGGCTAAGAAACCACACAATCTACTCCTCCTCCAACACATGCACCATCATGATGGATGATGCTAAGGATGACACTAGGTTGCCACTGAATCCCGTAGGAGTGCAGGTGGTCAAGATCAAAGCGTAAGGAGGCACCTGGAAATATTCAGGATTTTGGAACACTTGATTGCTGACTGAAGTGGAAGGGAAATTATTCAATGCCTCTCAGGCCCTACCACACATTTGTAGGGGTGCGTGCTGGATCCAAGAAAGGGGTGAAAAGCCAATGGATTTTCATGGTTCTCTCTCCCACTGCCACATTCCAACTTGTTCGTCTTGCAATTGCATTGGCTTGTTGTTATGCAAGTCAGACCAACTCTGATATATATGTGGAGAAGAAGGAAGTGCAACAAGTAGGCCATGCAGTCCAGGGAGTGGGGTTCCACTCTTACCTAGCTCCGTCCTGTCTTTCGGGATTTCAGTAGGGAGAATTCACCAAGCTCCATGTCACGGAGCAGCTAGTAAGGAGCAAAAACTTCAGGCCACCACCAAGAACCTTTGGACTGTAAGAGGTCCTCTGTGGCACATTGACCTCTTCCATCCACCAGACATTTCTTGGCCATTTAACCATGAGGACATCTCAACAAGGGAGACTGCAAAGTAGAGGGGGGAATGTAGACTGTTGGGGACTCTTCTTGAGCACCTACAAAGTCAAGATTTAGTTCACTAAGGACATTCGCAAAGTGCTAGTAGCTTTCAAGGTGGACAGCTCTAAGCAATTGTCCATCCCTTTCTTACTCACTGCCTTTAGAACCCAGGTTAGCTGCTGTGAAATGAACATATGGCAGGAATACCTCACCCACCCTCTCCAACCAAACTCCACTTCTGTATATAGAGCACATCTTCACATGTGATGCTGGTGAGATCCCAGAGGGTTAGCAACCCCCATCCTGAAACTGTTCCACCTCCCATTTTGCAACTTCAGCTAGAGTGACTGCAAGCTGGCAGAGTGGACTTCCAAACCTGGAAGGTTTTGGGCCGTAGCTCCACAAATCAGGATGCTAACCCAAGTCTTTTTGAAAATATGTCTGCAAGAATGCAGGACAGATTTCCATAAAATGCCATCTGCATGTTAGGTATTCTTGGAAGAATATTTATTGGCTCATAAACACTGGAAAAAGCAGCACTACCCAGCTTGTGTTTGACCTGATGCAATTCAGAATGTATTTCCAAATGCATGTTTTATTGTCCATAAAGGATAGCTGTTAATGGGGAGGTAGAAAGATCTGGGATTTATGGTGATAAGAACTTGCTTTTCTTTTTATTTTGAATATTTCTGCATTATCAAACACCATGTAGAGCAAATTAGCACAGAAGCACTTGTAAGTTTTTTACTAGAGTGCTTCCAATATGGGAGAGGAAAGCAAATGTCCTTTCAGAATGAAGGGACATTCCCTTAATGAGGAGTCATAGTGGAACATCAAGACTTCCTGGGGCCTTCAAAATGTTTGCACAAAATTCCCATAATTCCTCCCCATTGGCCACGCTGGCTGGGGCGGAAGGCAACTGGAGTTCGCGTCAAATGCCTCCATTTCTCACAGCATCCACCATCTGAGTTCAGCATTACTGGGAACGAGAGCCAGGATAGCATCATGGTTGGAGTGTTGAACCAAGACTCGGCAGAATGGGTTCCAGTGCCAATGCTGCAATGGTGCCCACTGGGTGACTTGGGGCCAGTCACTGCCTTCCAGCCTAACCTACCTCACAGGGTTGTTGCTGTGAATCTCGCTGAGGATGAAATGCAGAGGAAGAGAACCTCGCAAGCCCCTTTCAGTTCAGTATCATGATCGTTATTGATGAAGATGATTAAGAAGAACACCCATTGCTGGGCAAACAAGCTCGGGAACTGGCCAGTGTCTTCACACCCTGCTTGTTGCTTGAAAACATCTGGTTGACCACTCGACAGAGGAGGAGAGTGGGAGACCGTCAAGCTGGTGGTGAAGGAGGATTTATCACTTCGCTCTGCAACCTGATCTCAGACCTTTACATCCACAGATGTTCCTACCAAAAGATGGGGGAAGTCCTGGTGGTGGGCATCTCTAATTGCAACAGGACCTTTTATCTCTGGTGAAGATGTGGAAGCTGCCACCCAGTTTGAGATCCAAATGTAGGGTCAGGCCTCAAAACACCATGGGCAGGAGCAGCCCAAGATGAAGGGCAAGATGTCTCTGCTGACAGACCAGATGACCCCCTTGAGTTCCATATATAGAAGCTCACCAGTCTGACCACAGAATCTCATTTTAACCCTGGCAATGGGACGGTATCAGTTAGCGGACCTGCAGGGAGAGGGGAAGCACCTCCGGGAGGTGATCAATGCCTCTTTAAGAGACGGCCGGGTGCCTGCACTCCTAAAGGAGGTGGTAGTCCGGCCAGTCCTAAAGAAGGCATCCCTGGATCCAGAGGTGGCCGCCAATTATAGACCGGTGGCCAACATCCCGTTCCTGGGCAAGGTACTAGAGCGGGTGGTGGCGGAACAACTCCAAGCACTCTTGGAGGAAACTGATTATCTGGACCCATTTCAGTCCGGTTTCAGACCCGGGTACGGTACTGAATCTGCCTTGGTCGCCCTGTACGATGACCTGTGCAGGGAGAGAGACAGGGGGAGTGTGTCCCTGTTGGTTCTCCTGGACCTCTCAGCGGCTTTCGATACCACTGACCATGGTATCCTTCTGGATAGGCTAGCGGGATTGGGAGTTGGAGGCACCGCTTGGTGGTGGTTCCGCTCCTACCTCGACGGCTGATTCCAGAAGGTGGTGCTGGGGGACTATGGCTCTGCGCCATGGCAGCTATGCCTTGGGGTACCGCAGGGGTCCATTTTGTCCCCCATGCTCTTTAATATCTACATGAAACCGCTGGGAGAGGTCATCAGGAGGTTTGGGCTGCGGAGTCACCAGTACGCTGATGACACCCAGCTCTACCTCTCGTTTTCTACCGATCCAAGTGAGGCGGTGGCTGTGCTGAACCGGTGCCTGGCTGAGGTAATGGGCTGGATGAGGGCCAATAAACTGAAACTCAATCCAGACAAGACGGAGGTCCTGTTGGTGGGCGGTTCAGGTCTTGGAGTCGGGGACTTGGGCCTTGTTCTGGATGGGGTAGCACTCCCTCTGAAGGACAAGGTCCGCAGCTTGGGGGTACTCCTCGACCCGGAGCTGTCGTTGCAGGCCCAGGTGATGGCAGCGGCGAGGAGTGCCTTCCTTCAGTTACGACTGGTACATCAGCTGCGTCCCTTCCTGGATCACGACTGCCTTACAACTGTGACACACGCGTTGGCGACTTCTCGACTGCAATGCTCTCTACGTGGGGCTACCCTTGAAGACGGTCTGGATACTTCAGCTGGTTCAAAATAGAGCTGCCAGGTTGCTGACGGGGGCTGGGCGTTATTCTCATATAACCCCAGTCCTCCATCAGCTCCACTGGCTCCCAGTTGAAGTCCAGGCCAAATCCAAGGTTTGGTATTAACCTATAAAGCCCTAAATGGCTTGGGACCCAGATACCTAATGGACCACCTGCGCCCTTATATGCCCTCCCGCCCTCTAAGATCCGCAACAGCGGGCTTCCTCCAGGAGCCTCCTGTGAAGGAGGTGAAGTGGGTAAGTACCCGGAGGAGGGCCTTTTCAGCGGTGGTGCCCCAATTATGGAATGTGCTCCCTGGAGAGGTTCGCCTGGCGCCGTCATTATATGCTTTTCGGCACCAGGCGAAGACCTTTTTATTTAAGTCTTATTTTAATTGTTAGTGTTGGTTTGGATTGATTGATTTGTTTATATGTTTATGATGAATTATTGTTGTTTTGGTGGTTGGTTTGATTTATTTATTGGGTTTATTATTTATTTTGGGGTTTTTAGGGTTTAAGTTATGGTTTATTTTTTTTTGTTTGCCGAGATGCACCGAGGGTAATGGGGAGGGGGAGGGATACGTTAATATTGTTTATTTCATTTTTGTACTTTAATCTTGCTGTAAGCCACCCCAAGGCTTCAGTGCGATGGGGCGGCCTATAAATATTTTAATAAATAAATAAATAAGCTTAGGGCATGAAAGGCAGCACTGCTCAGTGCTCCAGCCCTTTGCCACCATCCCCCTTTCATCTGATGCCTGAGGAGCTCCTTCACTCAGCTAAGTGGTGGGGCTGACCCTGGTGAGTTTTGCCCATCGGAACATGTTTGGGCTCCCACTCCTAGCATTCTTGCCTGTTGTCCAAACTGGCTGGGTCTGATGGGAGTTAAAGTCTGTGACTTCTGAAGGGCACCAGGTTGGGGAAAGCTGGTCTGAAGACATTTTGGGGAGACTCTGCTACTGGTGAATAGCATGGTTATCAACAGAATCAAAGCATCTGAGTTCATTAATTTTCTGCACTTCTGTTGGTTGTTTCAGTTTAAATAACTGCACATGCCCCCTAAATATGATAGATGCTGTTTTGAAATGCTGAAAAAAATGAAGTAGAATTTAATAAACATAGCTTCAACTCATGGTTAAGAGAAAGTCCATCATTATTTTTTCTTTCTTCCACAAATCTATTTTTAAATCACAGCACTGCAAAAGCAGTTCCAAGATGTAAACAAGTGTGCCATTCATTCTCAGATCCACCACGTAAAATGTAACTTCTCCATTAAATATGAAGTCCCTGCCAATGAATCAACCCAAGCTTTCAGTTGATTAATCTAGTCCTATTAGATACTGAGCAAACAGTTGATGGTGCATCATTTTTGAGGACATGTTTGTGGACAATTTTTTTTAAAGCAGGTGCATCCACCCTCAGGCCTCACTTTCTGAGTAGCCAAGGCAATTTTCAAGCTTGCTTGAAGCAATTGCTTCCAAGCAAGACAAGCAGAGCACTTCACTGGGAACATCAGAAATTGCAGTCAACAGGTACCAGCCTGCAAATATATTAACAAATTACTTTTATCTGTTGTGGTGCATTGTGTGGGAGAATGGAATATAATTTTTATATGTGGGAAAAGTGGATGAGAGATAGGGTGGTCTGTTCTGTGGATAATGGGACTTCTGAAAAAGCTGGACTGGAAAGGGTTTGGATCTCTCTGAAGTCATAGACTTATCCTTTGGTTTTAAGCATGCACATCATTTCAGGAAAAGGTGATGCGCTGTGCTGTGGGGTTCTGCTGTGGTTCCATTTTTAGCAGAGCTCCATTTGGTCCATTTTCTCCAAGTGGCACCACAGGAAGAGATCAGCACCACAGAGATCTCCAACCTGTGCTGGAAGCCTGAAGGGAAAGATCAAGATGGATGCTGAAGGAGGTGACCTCCAGTCCCGCTTTGGTGGTGGCTTTGCCTCTTCAGTGGGCCTGAATTATTTTAGCAGCCTCAAGCTGTGATGCCAGTGCCCCATGGGTGGGGCCCTGAGAGTCCAAAGAGGGTAGAGAACCTCCTTTGGATGGAGGGTGGTGGCCTTTGAGATCTTTCCAGTGAGCTTGATCCAGGAGAGGGGGAAGCATCATGGTGACCCTCTATGACCAAATCTTCTGCTTGAACTCTGGAGCATCCTTAGGATGACTTGGGGTTCTGGTCTGTGATAGCCAGGGATGGGTGGCCCAAAGCAAGGGAGCCTGCATGAAGAGTTGTTTTGAATGGATCAGCAGCTGCATAGTGTCAGTTAGAAACTATGGCCAATGCATCACTTCGCTTGCCATACCATCTTCTACAGTGGTGGTCCCAAAGCACAGGAGTCAGCTATGGGTTGAAGGCTTTCAGATGCATAACTACCAACAACCTCAGATGCAGGAGAGCTGAAGTCCAAAGCCTCTGAAAGTTTCTAGATTGGAGATGGCTACCTTAGGGCATATGTAAGCTGAAGAGGGACTCACCTTTGCTCCTCTGAGGAGATATCAGTCCACTGGAGAACTGAGACCTTGAAGAATTGCTGCCAGTCAGAGTAGACACTACTGGGTAAAATGGGCTCATGCCCTTCCAATGTCACTGCTTCCTAAGCATCACCACAAGCCAAATACAGCTGAAGTCATTCATCAGTCTACCTGCTTTTGCTCAGTGTCATTTCAGGGTTGAGCCTGAGGCCCTCAGGTTCCTTCAAGGGGCTTTCAACAGGACAGCCATTCAAACCATGGACGTGGAGCCAACACTGCACTTGCATGCACTGGGACTCCCACCTACACACAAAGGGACTTCATCCCGAGGCCCCCTGCATGCACCCCACATTTGCTCCAAAGGACCTCGGTTTCAGGGCATTACTGGAAAGTGGTTGTGGATTGTGGGGAGGGAAAATTGCCCCTTCCGCTTTGGAAGGGTGCCATTGAATTGAATTCAACCCAATCTGTCTTTCCCTAAGACACCCAATTGCCATTGGGGTGGGGGGAGTGAGAGAGAGAGAGAGAGAGAGAGAGAGAGAGAGAGAGAGAGAGAGAGAGAGAGAGTTCGCCCATTTTTGGTACTGTCTTCTCCCACTACTGGCCTGTCCCCCTGTCATATCCTGAAGAATATGTGGCTCTTGACTGAAATAAGGATCCCCATCCGTTCTACAAGAAGTGCTGTATGCACAGTTGCCTTGGATGTTGGTGGGGGGGGGGGAGGCAATGATGAGCAGTTAAATGCTGCTAACCCACACAAGATCTGTGAGGCACCCAGACCCTTCCTCTCCCTTCCTGTCTTGTTTCCATAGCTACAACTAACTTAAAACACACACACGCATACACGTACAGAACCTTGCTGAATCTTATCTGCCAAAGCTTTTGGTAAACAGCAGTCGTAGTGCACCTGAGAAGATGGTGCAGAGACCTAGACAGGATTAAACAACCCAATAAACAAACAGCCAAACAAAGGTGAATGAACACACTCCCTTTCGGGGAAAAAGGAGAGGGTTGGGAACTTCCTCACAGCCAGGCATGCTTCTGGAAAACTCTCCTCTTAGCTGAAGTTCCTGTGGGCAGTGGATCTCCTGGTGATCCGATTGGAATACAATGCAACTGCATTTGCAGAATCTCTGCTCTTGACCTCCCAAACTGGAACTACCAGGGGCAGGATGCATGAGACATGGCAGATGCAGGGTACGTTGGCCAGGGCCCAGCAGAACCTAGGGGAACACTCATCTGGGTGTCCATCCCACATTGGCCATGGGAATCCTGTGGCTTTGCACATGGAACACCTTTGTGCAGGGAGGCATAGGACTCTTCACACGGAGTGGGGGGACGGTGGATGGGGCCAGATGATAGCCTGGGAAGGAGTGAGGTCAGCTGCAAGTCCAGGAGGCAATCTAGACCTTAGAACAAACAAGGCTATTTGTCTGCCTTTGAGGCTCTTTCAAGGACCCTGATCATCATGGGATTAAAAGTGCCCTTGGTCTGTATGGCCTCAGGTAACAAATGCTCCACCTTGTTGTTTAGAATCTCCCTGCTGAGTTTCCTAAAACGCTTCTAGGCCACATTCCCACAGATCTCAGAGAAGCAATAAATAAGCGCCTGGCTGGAACCATAGAAATTACTAGTCTGTAAAATGCCAACCCCAATTCTCCTTTGCATGCCTATGGGCCAGAGTCTTCCCCAATCCAGCAGTTTACTTTGCTCCCACAGTGGCCAAGAAGATGCCTGTGGCATATGGCCAAGCAGGACCGGAGCATCTCAGCAGCCTCCCCAGGAATGGCCTCTGAAACTGGAGGTAACAAAGAGCCATCCTGGCTTGTAACATGGTTTGTAACTCAACAGCTGGAAAACGGGCTACAAAGGATGCTTCAGAAGCAGGTTACATGGTACAGGTTGGGTCATTTCCAAAGGTCAGGGGCAGGTGACAGGGAGTTCTCCAGATGCTCCAGACTCCAGCTTCCAAAATCAACAGCCACCATGCCCAATGGTCAAGTGCAAGGGGATCCATTGCTTGGTTTCAGGAGGAAAAAAACCTTCCGACATCTAAGTCCTTTCTCTGCATGGATCCCCTTCTGCCTGGTATCCTGGATACAGACCTTACTCACTCACTCACTCACTCAAGATGACGACGTGCATGTCCCTTTGAAAGTCTGGCACAGCACATGCTCTGGTATTTTTTTAGCGGAACAGCTCTTCAAACAACAATATTAACAGGACAATAAATGCAGCAAAATCTCACTAAAACCCAATCTGTCAATGTGAGTGCAGTGCGTTAAATTTGGTGCTTTAAAAAAAAAAGTTGCATTGCATTCAAGGACATTTCGCAGCCAATCAGTGAAAAAGAAAGAAGAAAAGAAGGCTACTCACTGACTCGTGGTTTTATAAAATGCACTAGCGATTTGTGTTCTGCCTTTTGTCAATAGCATTAAGATTTGCAGTTTGCAGTGAATTATCCACTGACCTAAATCCTCGCAAGCTACCCAAATCTGGTGCTGAGATAAAGTCGTGCTGGAGTTTGATACATTTATCAGTGCCTGGCACGCAGCAGAGCTTACAAGAACGGGCTATTTTTCAAGGCTTCTTCGGAGCCAAACCAATGGAGAAAGGCAGAGAGAAATGAATTACAACCCATTGATACCAATGGTTTAAAATAGTTGTCAGCCTCTTATTGTCTGAGAAGCACAATGAAACACAATCAGTTGCATTTCTGATTCAGCCCCTGTACCTTCGCCTTCTCTCCCCGCCACCCTGAGATATAATGAGACAACTGTTTATATGCCTACTGCAAGGCACTCAGAGTATTATCCTGTCAGGTCCAAAAATGTGCCATTGTTCTTTCATTATGCTAAATACACTCTGAAGATCATGCCTCATTATGCAGGATATAATCCATTACTGCTCAAATGCATACGTGTTTGATGGGAAAGAGACGCCGGGTGTGCAATTGTCACAATAGCTTCATGGGGGAAATACCCCTCCCTGCCCCACACACTTAGCTTCAGGCTCGAGGAGTTGACAATTCCCACCCTATTCTCATTTGCGTTGCAAGACCGCTCTCTCTGTGCGCCACGCCAATCTCATGCCAAACCAGAAAGGAGCTGCCCATGGTGCTGAGCCACCCGAGGCGATAGCCCTCAAAGTATTTCAGGACCGTGGATAGCTCCATTCGGGCAACCCAGAATGGATGCACCGCTTCATTGACATAGGACTCATCCACTCAAATAGCCATCAAGCAACCTGCATTTCTGCACTGTCAGGGCAACACTCATCAATGGATGGGCAGGATTCCGCACGGTATCTTGCCTTGGGGCCACTGCGGACAGATTTCAGGCTTGCTGTCGGATCTGCTTTCTAATTATTTTAGGGTAACTCAAGTTCCACCAACCACGGTTAAGTGCAAAAGGCATTCACATAGAATGAAAGGACAGAAGGCTCCAATCCCATTTGGAGATTTCTTTTCAGCTCCAGTACTGAATGAAGCTCACTAGCCTTTCATAGGGACAGCCCATTCCACCCCCCACCCCGGTTGTTCTGGACCACAGTTCCCATCAGCTCCAGCTAGAATGAACAATGGTTAGGGTGGTAGGGTTGTAGTCCAACCACTTTTGGAAGACATAATGTTTTCCAACCCACTCTACATTTCTTCATTTCAGAAGCCCAATTTCAGTGGGAAAAGGTGGTAGGTGGTGTTGCTCGGTTGGAAGAACTTTTGGATGGGCCTGGATGGACAATGCTGCCAGGGCTGCCTCTTATGGACCTGGACCTTGGTGGAAGCCCCTGTTCCTCAATCAGGCACAATTTCCATGGGGACAGGGCAGCAGCAGGAGACCTCTGTGGGACTGGGGGGTTTCAGGGATGTCTCCTTCAGTGCATCTAGAACTCAAGAGGTCAAAGCAGAGGCAGAACTTCTGGAAGCCTGGCTTCCTTGCCAGGATCAATTGTCAGATTATGAGCTCTAGTAATCACTTCCCTCCTCTGAATTTAAGCCAGAACAACCCACAGGAGCCTCTGCTGGCAACAGCGCTCTGGTAACCTGGAAGATTCCCAGCTGAATACATTGGGGCATCTTGTGTGTGCCTAAATCCAGGGAAAGGTGGGTCTTTGTCATGAAGCTTGAGAGCTCATTCTTGTCTAGCAGCTGCACTGCATAATCACATTGGGACTGATTATTGGAATGAGTGCAAGAAAAAACTGTATTGGCATTTCTGCCTTGGCTTTGGGAAATCAGGCTCCAGCAAGTGGGGACTGGTGCCAGTGAAGACTGGTTGGCCACCCAACTGGCTGGAAGGGATACACAGAGCCTGGGACCATGGGATGTGAAATCTAGCCTCTGTTCCCTTGGGGACAGAAAAGATGCTTTCTACATCAAATGGCACCTGGTGGGCAAGCCAGAGATCTTTATTGGAACCCACCAGAACCTGCTAACCTATTCATCCTTCTCCAGGGTTGGGGTCTTTTGCGGCTTTGAGGGAAGAGCTGCACAACAGCAGCTGGCAGAGGGCTGGGGATTCTCAGTCCATCCCTCCTGGTTTTTCTGACTGAGGAGACAGATGCCTGTGAGCCTCTTAAGCCACCAGAGGACTTCTCAATGTTCCAGTGCTGTGCCACCCTCTGGCCACCAGCAGTGGTGGCAGCCAAGAACAACAGAGAGAAATCCACCAACATCCTTTTGCTGCCATTTCTGATAATGTCACAGGGAATAAGAAACATTTGGGGTCCCTGAAGATTGCTGGTAATTGCTGATTCTTCTGATATGGAGGACTCTAAGGCACTCAATGCACAACGAGACATACGTTAAGCTGCCCACAGTCCTTCCGGGAAGCAATGGGCTATTGCTTATGTTTGTATATTTTTCTTACTTTAGGCAGAACAGTTGTACCAAACCTTTGGGAGCATCCAGCCAGTAGGATTGGGTCAGGGAGGGGTTCCTAAGCATTGTCAGAATCCTTTTATGAGACTCGGCATCTTAACAGAGAAGTCTGCCAACATTCTGCTCGGACTTTCCCATGAGAAATCAGTCTGAAGGTTGCAAGGTAGCCTGGGATTCAAGGCAGAAGCCTCAATTTGTTTACTTTTTATTTATACATTTGCAAAGAAGTGGGTAGTTATTGGGACAAAGCATCAATCCTACAAAGAGAAAGTGCTGCATATAATGGCAGAGTGAGAATAAGAATAAATATTATAAGTTGGCATGTGGGGTATCTGGGGAGCCTTTTAGAAATGAGCTTTTGAGCCTCTTTGGCCTGAGGGATGCACTAGTCGTGTAGAAGCTCCTGGGACCCTGGGCCTGTGGTGGGTGGGGCTGAAAGGACCACAGGGCAGAGCCAAAGGCAGAAGAAGGGGCTCCAGAGAGTCCTCAGAGCAGCATGTTTTGGTTTGGAGCCCTCACTGCCAGTGTCTAAGCAACAAGAGAGCCTTTAGAACAGAGAATAAATGGGGCAGAAACCTGGAAACCATCAAAAGACTTGTGTTTGAAGGAAAGGCGATTGAGCTAAGGGAAGGATCCTACCCATCTAGAGAACTCGGGAAGGCCAGGTTGAGCTGAAATATAAAAGTATTACTATATTCATAATTATTTATATCTCACCTATACAGAAATAGATTGAGACTCTAGGTGGCTCTGGGGACTCATTATAAATAGTTTAGACTCAGATGTATGCCCCTCCCTGTTGCTTGATGGGTGTGTGTGTTTGGGGTTTCTAGGAATGTGTGAGGAAACCTATGTTCACCCCAGAGAAATCTTATCATGAGCTCATCTTGCCTCTTTTCCCTTTCCAGCAGATCACGGCACTAGGTTTCCAACCTACAGTCCTTTGTTGGGCTAGGCTGACTGGCTGGACCTGGCTTTGCAATACAGAGTAACGATAAAGCTGTTAACAAGTAGGATTTATCCAGTAGGGATTCCTCTGAATGGTAGAGCTAGTTCTTGCCCATGTCAGGAGCTGATTGTGAACTGAATCCTCTACCCTTCTCCTCCAAAAGGGGATGGCTGCACCTCAGGGAGGTTTCTGCTGCATGTGGGCCAGATGGCAGGAATAGCATCCCATTAATAGGTCCGCTTGTTAGGCTTTACAATACAATGGTGCACTGCTGATCCCATATCCATTCCTCTCTAACCTCTGCTGTTCTATAGTGAATCTATGAACCAGAGGTGGGCTGTTTTTCATGAGCCATTTGGCTAATATTAGCTAATTTTGGCTAATATTAACCTGGGCCCTTCAGTAGTACATTCAATCCCCTCCTCCTCTTTTCCTTCTCACCTTCAGAGCCTGACATTTCTTGCTTGGAATGCTGTATTAAAAGAGACACCTGGCAAGTCCATACAGGCCTCAATCATTTGTGAGACCTCCACGCAAAGGCACACAATGTTGGTCTGTGCCTGCTCCGAAGAAGGAAACATATTGATCCTAAGATGGGGAGCATCAAAAAGCACAACACAGCAGAGAAAAACCCCTCAGCCACTTGTGTATCATTTTGAATGATCCCTGGAAGTCTTTCACTATCTGGCAGAAATAACAGGAGAGCATTTTCCATGCAAAGCTGCTGACCTTTTTGGGACACAATTCCTGCCGGCACACCAAAAAAACCGAGCGCTCATTAGCTGGAAGTGCTGACGTGCCCAGAAATAGGCCAAAGTAATGACAGAAGTAATAATTATGTGGGATGACGATTCCTGCTGAGATCAGGACTTGAGCAACAAATGTCTTTTCCGACATTTCTTTAAAAAAAAAAAAGCAGCCAATCTGAGCTGCTTGGAAAGAATCCCCTTTTCATTTTACCATCATCAAACTCTAAGGCGAGATTTCTCTCCCCCCTCTTCAGCCTGTATCCAAGATAGAAACTTATAAGAATTTCCAGCTTTTTGCACCATGGTTGCCTCTGCTCCCTATTATGAACCAAATATATGTTATGCATTATCAGGGCTGGGTGTACTTAATGATGCTGAGCTCAAATGTCCCCCTCCTCACACACAGTTCGCCCTAGAAAAAGATTTCAAAACCTCATTGGAGGTTTTTACCTTTGATTTGTTTAGGGATGTGCCCAAGTCACATGCCCCAAGCCTTTCAGCAAGCGGAGATACAGGTGGAATCCAAAACCTGCCTTTCTTGCTTGCTGCTGTTTCTGCCACAAAGATGCACACAGAAATCTGCCTACTCAGGGAAAACACGCACAAAGAGTTTGTGTTTGAGAAAAGCATGCAGAAAACAGCAATTCAGGACACAATCCTGTGCATGTTTAGACAGGGAGCAATTCTTTGCGGGTTTCAGGATGCAATTGTGTACAGGTTTGGACAGAAAACCAGCCTACACCATTCCAGCTGGCTGGCTGGGGCACATGAGAAGCTGTAGTCCTTTCTTGCTTTCTAAACACGCATGAGATTGCAAGCTCCATAATGCAATGCACTTGAGGGAAACAATGCATCCACCCAATTTCAAGCAGACTTTTTTTTTGTCTGTGCATGTTCAAACGCCACACTTCCACTTCAGGTACATTAAGAAAAATTCCGCAGCTAATCCATACACATCCATTGTCCCTCTTACACACAAAGCAGAGCTCTTGGTCCTGTGCTCATAGCTCCTTTTCTTCCAGAGAAAAGATTCTGCAATATCACTGTACCATGTTGCATGCTTTATTCTCACTTTTCTTGCTGTAGGCAGAACAAGTTTCCATGGAGCTCGCTGAGGGCCTGCCCTCTGACCTCTCTCTTTTGAGATTTCAACAGATGGTGCCCACTTGCATCCAAGTGTACTCGTCAGGAGCTGACAAGGCTCAAACTGGGATGCCACAGACTCGTGTGCCATTTGTGTGCCACTTCCCATCAACACAAAACACTGCACACACAAAAGGAAAGTTGGTATGACTTTTATGCAGGCATGCTTCAAAATTCATTTTGGGTGGTGTTTTGCCAATAGGTAATCAGGCCCAATTGGATCACATTGATTCTGTTTTGTTTTACTTTATTTTAACTTAGGTGCAGTGCTTGTAGCCATGGGGGCCTGAGTCTTAGAGAAGGTGGGAGGAAGATGTGAACGAACTGGAAGCTACATCTGGTACATGCGCCAATTCCCCAAATTACTATTGGGAAATTTTCATAATTTAAACAGAATTCAGCAGGAGTGCAGTGAGGGCAGAACAAACCAGAGGAGCAATGAAGGGGTAAAATAGGGAAAGCCAGCTCACTCCTAGCCTATCAGGGATCTTCACAGACAAGGTCAGTAACAATGGAAAAACTCAGCTTCCTTCAGGGATGCAGAACTTCTGTCAAACGAGCCCAAGCCAGATGGGCTGGCATTCCAACCCAGCTCTCTGAAGTTCATCCAAAGGCCATTGTCATACCTCCCCAGGAAGCCTTCTCCTTAGAAGATGAGATGGGCATTCCTATGACCCAAGACTGTGGTTCAGCAGATAGTTCAGAAGGCTTCTTCTCTTAGAGGGGAAACTCCAGGATACTGAGAATTCAGCAATGGATCCAGGAGCATCCCACCAGACTTACAACATTCCTTGGCCAGCCACTACTGGAGAGAATGCAGTCAGAGCCGGAGATGGAACCACCCCATGTCCTAGCCTATCAGAGATCCTGGATGGGAAGATCGTGAATGGTGGAAGAACTTCCCTGGAAGACAGCTTGCTAATTTCACTTTTTGTTTCCCCTGTAATGAGGAGCAACAAAATCCTGGGTATATTTTGAGGCTGTGGACAAGGTGCTCTGTGCACGGTGTTGAGGAGTCCCAGGAGCAAAGCTTGAGCAATTGTGAACACGCCTTTGTACTATGCAGGCCTCTTAAATGCCACTGATTGACTGCCACCTGATGCTGCAAGACAGGACCTGCGTGGGTCAGAGAGGTGCTTGTGTTTCCCTGGCAACAGCCTGAAGCCCTGGGAGGGATCTCACTTCACGGAGGAGAAGCATAGATCTAGCAACTTGGAGAGCTGTGCACAGAGCCACGAGCTATGAAACTTCCCTTTCAAAGGACAGCCTGGTATCCACCATCAAGTAATTTCCCTGCTCTGCATCTGTCAAGACGGAGTGTCAGCACTGCCAGCCTGAACTTGCCTGGGGATCTCACATCAGAGGTTTAGCAAGGTTATTGGTTTAGCGAGAAGCTAAGCTTCCTGGTCAGGACAGTGGAGCTGTACCAGCTAAACACAGGCCCGGCATGCTGTTGGGAGCATCGCCTCCTGGCCTCCCTGCCTCCGATTCCACCACAAATTATTCTAGCCACGCTGAGTGACTTCTGGTGACCGTCTCCGTAGCCACTCTGCCCCTGGCCACAGCTTGCAACTCAGCAAGGTGTCTCCAGCACCACACTCTCTCTTCACTCCAGCAAGCAATCAGCTCAGTCAGTGTCAGGGAAGAAAAGTAGACCTGACTGGGCCCTTCGTCAGTGTCATTTGCTAGGATAATTAAAAGCAAGGCAGATAGCAAACACCTGACAGGAAGAAAAAGAGCAGGTTTGCTTACAGAAATCCTGTCTCTTGAGCCAGAGCAGCCCTCAATCAGAACCAATTTCTTCATCTGTGTGGGGACATGTGAGAGAGAAAGACCTAGGAGCAATGTTTTTTCAGAACTTGTGCACAGAGCTCTCCTCTTCTGCTCTGGAAGAAGTTTAAAGACATCTCCGAGTATGTAGAGAGAGCACATGTAAAGTGCTTCACCTTTCCTAGGTTGGCAGACTCTCTGTGATTTAATGAAAGCATTTTATGGCTGTTTTTATGCATTTACAAAATCTGTATACTTTTATTTTCTTATTTATCCTAACAGAGTCTGGAGCGAGTAAAAAGAATAAGAAATTGTAAGATTTTTGTTTGGTTTTGAACTGAGAATATCAATAAACACTGCAGATGCTCCATCATGGAAGGCTCCCTGAAACAAAGATGCTTTGTGGAAGAGCCAAACACAGCACAAGGATGGTACCCAGCTGACCGCTGGGCCAGGAAGCCCCACAGAAATGGGTCTCTTGCACTAAAAGTTCCCCTCCAAGTGGACTCCAACTGGGCGGTAGGTCCATGAGGAACAGCCACTAGCATGCGCTCAAGTGGCTCAGCTCGGTGGCTTGGCAGGTTGGTGAGGAGATAGCACTCTCTCTATTATCCTAGTCCAAGTTCCTCGGGGCTTTATACCATAGCACCAAAACTGGAAACCAGGCCTGGAAACTGGAAACCTGGAAGTAAATAGTGTAGCTGCTCAGCAAAGAACCTGCAGGCTAAGACAGGGCAGCTCCCAACAGCGGCCAAGTCACAGCACTCTGTACCACTTTCTAACTCAGCCTGCAGCTTGCTGGCCCTTGCTTGTTTTAGAGATGCGCTCTCTCTCCCTCTCTCCCTCTCCCTCTCTTCTTGGTATTGGCATGTTCCCCTTCCAGCCACTGCCCTTCCTGTTAATAAATCAGATGCAGGAACAAGTCGGCGATGGGACGGCATACAAAAACTCTAAATAAAATAAAATAATAAATAAATAAGTTTTCTGTGCACAGGCAGGGCAGCTGACAGCAGCGTGCAGGCCCTGAAATACCCTCTACTGTGAGAGTATTTGCCCTGCTCTGTTGCTTTGATCGCTCTCCTAGATGCCTCTCTTTCCACATTCCAGCAGAACTGGGGCAAATTTCTAATCCAGACATCTTCCCAGGCTATCCAGAGACCTAGTTCCAGATTTTTATGTCTACTTCATCCATTCCTGCACTGTTTCTTGCTTTAAATTAGATTTGTGTTGTATTCTTTTAAATATTTGCATTGAATTGCATATTTTAACTGTTCTATGACATTGTCAGGGTTTTGTTCTAACTCTTAATCTGCCCAGACAGCAGGAGTTCCTGGGCAGATTAAAACAGTACAAAACAGATGCATAATTAGCTACATCACTAATTATCAGCACCATCATCTTCATCCCAGAACAAGCATCCACCGTTGCTGGTAGGTTTTAGTTCTTCCAGAGAGTGATCTGATCTTTTTTTCAGTCCTTCCCTAAACTTCTGCATTCCCTAGGACTTATCCTAAAGTGAGTGTGCCCTTGGATTGTGTCTCCAACCTCAACACATTCTCCATTACCCAAGCCCAGGCTCGTCCAGAGAAAAGACTGCAATAAAAATAAGAAAGCAGAGAAAAAGCAAACCCCACTAATACAACACAACTGATGCTGAGATTTATCAACGATGCATGTGTACATCTACGCAAAAAACCTGCTTTTTTGATGCAGCCCTATAAGCCGTTGTGTATGAAATCACACAGGACAGGCAAAACACCCTGTGTGTCCCAGGTTGTGCAGAGGAGGGGAAGGTACACATGAGCTGGAGGAGATAAAACAGTGGCCACGGGCACATGAGTGGTGCTGGATATGCACACATTTGGCAAATTCAAAGTTGGAAAATGGAGCATCCCTTCAGCATTGGTGCCACTCTGGAAACAGGCCATCCACTCGGGGAGAACGGCTGGGGAACATTCTATGGGCAAGGCGAGGGAGAAGTCAGCTTCCCGAGTCCTTTTTTTCTTGGTCGGCACAACTGACAGAAACACAGAGATTAAGGAAGCCCTCCCTCTGGCCAGCTTTGAGCACAAACTGCCTGATGGCACCGCAACGCAGTATAAGCCGCGTACCCATCCCCAAGTTGAATGACTCCATAAAGGACACATGAAGATAGATCTCCTGTCCTCCGTTAATTCCCCTGTATTTGAAGTTTAAGTATGTTAATGTATCTTGAATTAATTTCCGTGCTGTTAAAGTGCAAACTGGACTCATAAAAGTGACAAGTTGACTTTTTCCCAGAGAATGATGTCGGGCTTATGAGCAATGGCAGCATAAATGAAAATTAGCCTCAAGACAATGTTAATTATACTTTATCCATTAGCGGGAGGGTAATTGAACCACTCGGTTTTTGCAGCAAAGAAAAACCTGCCTCGATCTCATAAAGGGGAACTCTGGCATTTATTGCACTAATTAAAGCCCAACATTGCAACAATATGTGAGAGGAAAGGAAAGCACACAAGTGATGCATTATGTACCTGAGCTGCAGAACAGCTGCTGCAAAGCTCATTGTTCGGGGTTATTTCCGAGAGAGCGGGGAGGAGGATACCTCAGGGGGCTGGCCTGAGATTCAATAAAACCGGGTTCTAGCCCCCACTCAGTCATGAAGCTCACTGGTGTCTTTGGGCCAGGAACCCTCTCCCAGTTGAACCTACCTCACACGGTGGTTTCTGAGGATGAAAAATGCAGAGGAGCAAAACCCCTCCCTTCTGTCAGGTCTAACAGCCATGGCGAAGATTCATAATCTGGAAGATTCAGACCAAAACAGCGGGGTGTGGAGGAATGGCCAAGTCCCTATGTCAGCCCCATGGAGCTCAAGGAGGCAATGGGTTGACTTGGGACAGGGCAGCCTCCTATGGACCTCAATTGCAGCCCATCGACAGCCACCTCCAGTAAGCCCTCAAGCCCCCTCCCCAAAACTCTTTTCTGTCCCTTGCATCCTGCTTGCAATCTGCCCTCAATGCTCTATTTAGCGGTCAAAGCAAATTGCTGACTATCTGGCCCTCCTAAAAGAGATTCCATTCGGGCTATTCAGAGTCTATCGACGTTTGTATCCCTCCTCGAATTAAACCAAGACCACACTTGCAAACATCTGCCTTGTGCCTCAGAAAAGGCTGTAGAGCTTAGAACTGGGAGCATCTGTTGTCCCAGCCCAGCCTGGCATGTCTCCCCAGATGGGCATGCCCCCTTCCACTGAATCCAGTCCCCACTTCCCATGCACCAACATCAGGCAGCTGACTCGGCCAGGTTCTTGGTGCATTGCTTGCTATCCAAGCAGTTCCTTGAATCTGCATAGAAAATTCATGGAGGGACGCAATGAGTCTCCTCATCAGCAGTCATTCTGATGGGGAGCGGGAAGCAGGGCTGTTGCAGCCCTGCAGAAAGAGCTGCATTTTTCCTCTTCCCTCCTCATTCCTTTTCTTTGTGTGTTGCGTCTTGCTGGATTTTTCAACAAGCAAAGAACCAGCTCTGCTCTGAGAAGATGCGACAAAAAATGAACATAAGCAAGCAAATAAATCTATGATCTTCCAACCACAGTTTGAAGTGGCATAGTCTGCTCGAACACCCCAGCATCCTCCTCTCTCATTCGGGCCGAAGTTATCCATCAGTCTCAGAAGAGGCATTGTCTGCAGAAAAGATTCTAAATTATTTGCCAGCCTTTATGAATCTGACCTTGAGACCAAAGGTAAAAATGACAATGGCATCCATTACCTCTTTCCCCATCCCAAGTTTGAAAAAGAAAATGAAATCAACTCCTGCAATACTATTACCTACAGTTCTGAAAAGAAAAGTTTGTTTATGAAAAACTAAGTGGGTTAAAGAGATTCTCAGTGATGGTTCCTCAGGGAGGGAAATAAAATCACCTTTGTTGTTTCAGTATGGCTGAAGTTGCCATTTGCATTTAAATTAAGGCATCAGAAGGTGGACAGGAATTCCAGAATTTACCCCTCCCCTTCCACAATCTCATGAACAAAATTCTATTTCATGCTGTTATTCTCCTTCAGCACAAACTCGGTTCCCATTTCAGGATCATTAAGCCGTCAATTATCAGCTGCTTGCCAAAAATACTCAGCTAAAATTGAGGTCTTTGATTATTCCAAGTCAGAGATTTAAAATGATCCTAAGTCTCCAAAATTGCCACTTTCTTCTCTTCCAAGTTGTTGATATGCCTGTCACCTGAATAAAGAAATCTTTGTCAATTAATCACTTGATGGATTAAATCTGCATAGAGTTTTGGGTAATTAAAACCCATTTTTAAGAGCACCACATGCCACTGGTGTTGGCCGTTTTGCTAAGGAGAGCTCTCTTTGAACTCTGCCTGACCACTAGGCAGTGTGGAATAGCCCTAGCCATCCTGCCAGGCTCCGGGTGATGTACGGAAGCAAGGCTAAGTGAGCATCGCGGCGGAGTATCGGAAATTTCAGATTTCCTGGCTCAAAGGCAGAGAAAAAGCTTTGACTTTGGAAGTGGGGAGCAAAGAGAAAAACATTGACTAGTATCTGAGGTCAGCCAAGCAACCTGGAAAGGAAGAAAACTGGATGTTCTACTGGACAGGAAGAGAAGGAGACTCAAGAGGCCAAGTTGCAAGTGATCCGAAAATCTCTCACCCACCCAAATGCGGGCGCCCCAGCCGTCCCCCACCCAAATGTCCCAGCTAGATGGGCAAAAAATTGATATTGTGGGCAAGAAGAACGGGGAGGCAAAGATTTTACCCTAAAGGATAACAGCCAGACATTTATTTATAGTTGCATTTTGGCCTTTCCAACGAGGAAGCCATGTGGCAGCTTTAGCCTTGCATTTGGCTTGGACTGCAACTCCCATCAGGGCTGATGAGCATAGCCAAGGATGGGGCGATGAGAGCTGTAGTCCAAACCATCTGGAAAACAGGGAGCAAGATCTGAGTTATCATTTCTCCCATTAAGGTGGATGCTTATTTAAGAAACAGAAATGGTTTAGAAGATTGTCCAGCAGTGAAACTCCCAAGAGCTTAAGAAAACATGTAAATATTTACTCCCTTGTGTGTTTTGCAGCAAACACAACTGTAAATGCTACTGTAAATATAAGGCTAGAATATACCCCAAGAAGTTAAGTTATTCCTATTCAGATATTCCTTGCAGGTCTATATCTGGAGGTGTGAAATTATACTGAAATTAAAGCATTCTGCCAGTAGATGGCACTCAGCAGTAGAGAAGATGTGGGTAGAAGAGAGAAAGGGGAAAGGAACCTGAGACAACGACTACAATGACAACACGTGTACACACATTTTTGGCTTTATGCAACATCAGGTAGCCACTAAGAGTTATTAGCCAAGAGTTGTCCCGATCTCCCCAATTTACCAGTGTAAAAAAAGAAAGAGAACTCCCTCAAATGTTTTAGTTGGCAGGGCGCATCTCCTCCGTGTGCCTTTTATGGCACTCAAAGAGGTCCCCAGCCCAATCTGTTCCAAATAAGACCCTCCAGATACCGTATTTTTCGCTCTATAAGACGCGCCTGACCATAAGACGCACCTAGTTTTTAGAGGAGAAAAACAAGAAAAAAAATATTCTGAATCAAATGGGCACATCATCACAGGCACATTCCCCATGGGCTGCACATCTGACAGACTTACTGCACACACATATTCGCTCTATAAGACGCATGGACATTTCCCCTTAATTTTGAGAGGGGAAAAAGTGAGTCTTATAGAGCAAAAAATACGGTACTTCTTCCCCCTCTTTTTCATTTTTTTTAAACAAAACATAAATACAATTGAAATACAAATACTTATTCTTTAAGATATATCAATAATAATAGCATCTAACCCTCCAGATACTTCTGACTGCAACTCCCATCTGCCCTAGCCAGCTTGACTCATGCTCCTCAGTTGCTTGTATGGGACCAGTCACTGACGACCAGCCTGAACAAACTCACAGGGTCATTGTGCAGGGGAAATGGGGAGGACGAGGTTAATGCAAGCTGTCTTGGATTCCTTGCAAGAGGGGAAAAATGACGGATCTCAGGGTAAAATGGTGGTGGTGGTGGTGGTGGTGGTGGTGATGATGATGATGATGATGATGAAGAAGGAGGTGGTGATGATGATGCATTGTTTGGGGCAGGTTTACCTATTTTATATACCTAAACAGGCCTTAAAGTAAGCTCCAGGGCCCCATCTCTGGGCACCCCTGCCAAATGAATTGAGCCTGCTCGGTCTTATCAGTGGTAGCCCCTCAACCTCCTGAGGGGCTGCAGTCATTTTTGCACTAGGTGAAGAGCTCTTAATTCTCCCAGCCTTTTTAGTCCATCCGGATTGTCTATTTTTTAAGCATTCATGCATTTCACACTCTTTACACTGCTTCTGGCTTGTATTTTGGGTTTTGCTCTGGTTTTATTCTGTTGTGTTTAAACTTTTAAAGGTTTTTGCATTGAGCTTTATTGTGTTATTGTGTTTTATGACTTGAAGTCTTTTGTAAACTGGCAGAGTGCTTCTGGCTACTGGGAAGCAAAGAAATGTAGCAATACACAAATGACCCATAATTTAGAACTCAAGATTCAAAAAAACAAAAGCAAACCCGATTTGTACTTAATACTAGCAGAGGCTGGATAAGACTGCAAATGTTCCCATGGTCTTATCAGTCCGGTTCCGCAAACAACCAACCCGAGCTTTCCCTTTTAGAAAAGTCATTACAGATGTATAATTATCACATCCCAGATGTGCTGGAAGTAGTAATGTTGATTTATCAAGATTGCAGCGAGTTACCTATTTTCCTCTCGGAAATATCAGCTGCTTGATTTCCTTTCTTGCTGCTAGCTTGTGGGAAGAAAACATTAATTTGGCTCCCCAAATGCCAGTTTTAATTATTTCTCTGACAGAACATTTCCCCTGAAATAATAATATAAATAATAACAACAATAATGCCAGGCAGATCTGATGTCCCCCCTCCCACTGGCCTCTTCTCGGGTGTCTCAGCAAAAACTCAGGAAGGGGAAAAGAGGCGGAGGAGCAGCATCTCCAGCCAAATCAGAGGAAGCGTTTTCTGCAAGGGTTGGTAAATGGCTCTCCAAGGTCTCTGGCCAAGAGTCTTCCCACTCCTTGCTTCCCCGCCTGTTTACTGGAGATACTGGGGACTGAATATAGATTTTTGTTTACATACAACCACATAGACATAGTCAATTTCAGGTCCATGTCAGTATCGACCAGGTTCATCCATATGTCTCCTTGCTCCCATTTTTGAATCAATTTGCATTTTAAGACATATATGCTTGGATGGATTTTCTCCGGAAAAAATGCCTTTTGAAAGGCAGCCGATCCTTTCAGACTGCAATCATTTGCCCTAAAGTGCTCATTTTGGGTGCAATTTTGCATGTTCTTTGAATGCAGAACTGCACTGCGTAATTTGGGGAAGGCAAAAAATGTGACGGATGAAAGGTCTGAGGAACGGGGCAGACCGTCTCAGAAGTCAAGGAGAACCGACTCTTCAACAGGCTCTGGCCCTTCTCCAAAGGGAAAGGCATGGGAATTAAGCATGGAGAAATGGAGCCCAGACATGCTCCTTCCAGGATCTGGGATTCAAGAGTAGCAGAATACAGAGCGAAGGAAACCCACAGTACAAGAGACAAGCGTCAAGGGGCAACTCCAGACACACCTCAATGGACTACTCTGATTTAAGTTCTCTTGCACTCCTGAGCACTTTTGGAGTACCCCAGGGGTGCAGAACTTCAGGGCTGGGCCCCAGTTGGGCCTGTCTATGGTCCCAGTCCAGCCCTCTGGGGTTTTCTCCACCCCTTTCCCCCTAACCTCCGATGATGGGGTGCTTTCCTGCTTTTTGACCATCGGCCTTCCCTGCCTAAAACACGGAAATGCACCTCCGAGGCTTACTTTCCTGGAAATAAGAGCTTTAAGTGAAAATAGCCTAGTCTTTCTAGCATCTTGAAAAGGTGACTCTCATTCCATCAACTGATGTTGCATAAGAGAATTTTGTTCATTCGCAAATGCACCTTTGCACTTACTTGTGCACATGAGTGCATAAGGTAACACACGCCTGCTGCACATTTGGAAGTGAATAAGCTGCATAGATCCCCGTGCTCTTGAATGCATTTGCAAAATTGTGACATCTAGGAAGGAGACTGAGGAAAAATGAGCCTGAGGCAGAATTCACAGGTCAGAATACCAGAAATCTGAATGCATTTCAACCCATTGCAGAATTCTCCTATTAGAGGGCAGGTACTAAAAACAGGCCATCTTGGATAATGGTCTGTTTAAGAAGCCACTGGAATCCTCAAGCACCATGCCTGAAATATTTAAAGAACATTCACTCCACCCATCACAAAAAGGGATGCTTTTAAAACCATGCAACAAAAATGGGACACTTTTAAAATAATGATGTGGAAATGCACACAGAGAGGCAGGGTAGGCTGTGACATGTCTTTCTTTTAGCACCATCATCTGTTTACAAGTGGTATTAGGACAAAGCCACGCGTCGTGCTGGTGTGCGCCATGCCCAGGTACAGGCTCCGCCGCACATGTGAAGTATTTTTGAAAGATGCCACTTCTTTTCCATTTTTTAAAGGCTCCATTTGCATGCAAACTGCCAAGCATTTAAATGCATTTTTTATACTGATAGGTCTGACAGAGCTCGGGAAAATATGTTGAACATAGCAGAAGGGGGAAGCGGGCACTTTGAACTGTAACTACTGTATCTCCAGGGTAGTAATTTTTGTAAAATTCTACTCCAGGGTGTGGATTCTGTAATGTTATGATAGACCTACTGGGAGAAGTGCTAGGAGCAAAAAGAAGGCCATTTTTTCTTCATCTCACATTTACATTTTTATCTGTGCCTACCATTTTGTCTCGTTAAATGTCAATGCTTTAAATCCAGCATTTGGCAGCATCTTGATGTTGGGCTTTTGACTTAACCTTCTCTCTCCCCACCTGCAGATGCCACTGGTGAATAATACACAGAAATTCGAGGGAGAAGCTGAAGAGCAAGATTGTGGATGCTGGTCAGAGGAGGAAGAAATTGGGTAGAGACCTACAAAGGGTAATAAAGGTTTAAGGACAAGCGCTAATAGGTGTTAAGAGCTGTACTCTATTTCCACTACAAGGGCAGGAGACTACACTCACTGGAAGGGTAAGGATCAGCAGATTTTAGGCTGGGTCTGTTCAGGGATATAAGCCTTAGGAATGAAATCCACCTGAAAGCAGCTTTGGGAGCTGCCTTTCAGTGGCGGGGAGGCTCCAGGCAAAGGGGGTGGAGCCAAAGGCAAGAGAATCAGGGCCAAAGGCAAAAAAAAGGATAAGGCAAAAACCCCATCAAGCCAGCATATTTTAATTTAAAGCTCGTACTGCCACTAATTACTTCTAATTTCAACTGAAAAAACAGGCTGTTGTACTTTGGGCACATCCAGAGAAGGCAAGATTTCCTGGACAAGACCATCATTCCAGGGAAAGTTGAAGGCAGAAGAAGAGAAGGAAGACCAAATAAGAGATGGACGGACTCCATCAAGGAAGCCACAGCCTTGAATTTAGGACAGCTAAGCCGGGCCATTCTGGGTAAGACATTTTGGAAGGGGGTCATTCATAGGCTTGCCATAAGTCAGCAACAACTTCATGGCACATAACAGAAGTTTAAATTGGGGGGAGAGTCCCTTGTCACTTAATTTCTGCACAGCAATTTAAGACTGGCTTTATGCCTACTGCTCGCAACATTTAGCTTTACTTAGTTCTGTTCTTCTCTGGCTGCATTTACAGGGAACCTCATGTGGGCCTGATCTGATTTGAAAAGCAGTTGAGAAAACAGAAAAAAAAGAAGCAAACTCAGAAATGCTACTGCTTTGCCCCCCTTCTTCCCCACACACAATTAAATGAAGGATGCTAAAAGTCAAAACGCTAATTCACTCAGCTGACGACTCTGGTTACTGCTTGTAATCTAGAGGAAATCAAATTAATTCTACATGAAGAACGAACTTTTCTTACGCAAAGTGTAATTCCAGATCTCTGGGGTTACAGCTTACTTGTTGCCAAATTATCCAATTATACACTTGTTCAAATCCATTTGGGGATGATTTTCAGGACGTGTAAATAAATCATCTCAAAAAGGTTTTAATCCTCCAGAAAAAACCCCAAGTGGTAACACCCCAAGACAAAACATGAACTGAAATGTATGACACGAAGTAAAGACGACAGCAAGTGATGTGTTCTTTTCCCTACTGCGGGAAAGAAAGGAAAGGAGACATTTGATGAGCGGTGATGATGCCCAAACTTATGTCTGTTCATGGACATTGCTGAGCCATCTTTGCAGCTCTTCTCAACAATTTGACCATTTTAATTTTAGAAACAATTAAGTTTCTAAGAAACTTAGAACAGCCACCCCCAACCTTGTGCCTGCCAGGCACGTTTGGACTACAACATCCAAAATTCCCAGTCGATGGCCCTGCTGGATGGGAATTCTGGGAGTTGTGGTCCAAATGCCTCTGAAGGCCACCAGGTTGGGGAAGGCTGTTCTAGAGCTTGAAAAAGAATATTATTGAATGCTTTATAAAAATGAATGGAATCCTACATCGGCTAAGAATACAGAATTTTGTTTCTGCAATGCATCACAAGGGGACTGCCAGGACTTCCTTCTCAGCATGTGGAAGATCCTAGGTGGATTCCTGCTATGCTCAAGATATCTAAAACAGACTGGCTGGAATTTTCGAGAATCCAAGCCACTGATTCTGCAGGGGAACGGCTTTTTCCGGAATTGCATTAATTCCATGGACTTCCAATGCTCTGGCAGATCCTTATATATAGGAATGACCGTCTACTGGCACTCCTTCAGTGGCAGCTGGGTGGATGAGGACACAGGGAGTTGGGCCTGCCTGCAGCCCCAAATCTCCACCCCCAGTTTTGCCCTACCCAGGAGCATAGGGCACAAGTCTTTCCCGCTCCCAGGAACGTTTACAATATCTGGCTTAAAAAAGGGACAAGGGAGACATGAAAGAGGCCTCTCAAATTATGTGTGTGTGGGAAAAGCAGAAAGGGAAGAGACATTTTCAGCTTTCAGGATGCAGAAAAAGTCATCCAAAGGCTAAGAAAGCAGACTGGGAGAAGGGGAAGCGGGTGAGGCCTTCTCAGAACTGCTGGAGGGACCTGAGGCTGGCCAGGTTTGGCCCTCAAAGCTTTGTGGTCCTCCACTTCTACTTTGAGATCATCACAGAGACTGCTCTAAGTGCCCTGGGAAGTCATGTGACAGCTAATGGGAGAAGCTTCTCCACTGTGGTCCTTCGTCGTGGGACACCTCACCCAGGGAGGGGCCACCCCATCGACATTATACCCTTTTTGGTGCCACATCAAATGTCTCTTTGCTTAGGTATTTTAAGCTGGTTGACGAAGCTGGTTGACATGACTGCTCTCTCATGAGGTTCCTCCTCCTTTTGGTATAGCCAATGTAGTTACCTCCACAAAGCTAGTGGAGGTGACAGCATTCCAGCTGAGCTATTCAAAATCCTGAAAGACGATGCAGTTAAAGTGCTACACTCAATATGCCAGCAAATTTGGAAAACTCAACAGTGGCCACAGGATTGGAAAAGGTCAGTTTACATTCCGATCCCCAAGAAGGGCAATGCCAAAGAATGTTCAAACTACCGCACCATTGCACTCATTTCACATGCTAGCAAAGTGATGCTCAAAATCCTACAAGCTAGGCTCCAGCAGTATGTGGACCGAGAACTACCAGAAGTACAGGCAGGATTTCGAAGAGGGAGAGGAACTAGAGATCAAATTGCCAACATACGCTGGATCATGGAGAAAGCCAGGGAGTTCCAGAAAAAGATCTACTTCTGCTTCATTGACTACGCTAAAGCCTTTGATTGTGTGGATCACAACAAATTGTGGCAAGTTCTTAAAGAGATGGGAGTACCAGACCATCTTATTTGTCTCTTGAGAAACCTATATGCAGGTCAAGAAGCAACAGTGAGAACCGGACACGGAACCACTGATTGGTTCAAAATTGAGAAAGGAGTTCGGCAAGGCTGTATACTGTCACCCTGCCTATTTAACTTATATGCAGAGCACATCATGAGAAAGGCAGGGCTAGATGAATCACCAGTTGGAATCAAGATTGCTGGGAGAAATATCAACAACCTCAGATATGCAGATGATACCACTCTCATGGCAGAAAGTGAAGAGGAACTAAAGAGCCTCTTGATGCGGGTAAAGGGGGAGAGCGCAAAAGTTGGCTTGAAACTCAACATTAAGAAAACTAAGATCATGGCATCCGGTCCTCTCACTTCCTGGCAAATAGATGGGGAAGAAATGGAGGTAGTGAGAGATTTTATTTTCCTGGGCTCCAAGATCACCGCAGACGGGGACTGCAGCCAAGAAATTAAAAGACGCTTGCTTCTGGGGAGGAAAGCTATGGCAAATCTAGATAGCATACTAAAAAGCAGAGACATCACTCTGCCAACAAAAGTGCGTATAGTCAAGGCTATGGTTTTCCCAGTTGCAATGTATGGCTGTGAAAGCTGGACAATAAGGAAGGCTGAGCGCAAAAGGATTGAGGCCTTTGAGTTGTGGTGCTGGAGAAGACTCCTGCGAGTCCCTTGGACCGCAAGGCGATCAAACCGGTCAGTCCTAGAGGAGATCAACCCTGACTACTCTTTAGAAGGCCAGATAGTGAAGATGAAACTCAAATACTTTGGCCACCTAATGAGAAGGAAGGACTCCCTGGAGAAGAATCTAATGCTGGGAACAATAGATGGCAAAAGAAGAAGGGGACGGCCGAGGATGAGGTGGCTGGATGGAGTCACTGAGGTGGTTGGTGTGAGCTTGAGTGGACTCCGGGGGATGGTGGAGGACAGGAGGGCCTGGAGGAATGTTGTCCATGGGGTCGCGATGGGTCGGACACGACTTCGCGACTAACAACAACAAAATGTAGTTGGTGGTACTGTTGTTTCATTGTACTTTTACTTGAAAGAAGGTGTCCTTCCATATATAGATGCCCAGATGCTAAGATGTTTCTCAAGGGTCCTTCTCCAGAAGGACCACCAAGGAAAGTGCGTATGAAGAGGGCCTCTTCTCTGTGGAGAAGGACCTTTCCAAAGTGACTCACTTTGTGTCTACATTGTGCCCTTCTTCTGTTCCTAGTTTTCCAGTGTCTGTCTGTAATCTGGAACAATTTGAATCTTTGCTCTGCTGCTAGGTCCCATTTGGTTATTATTTCCATTTTATAGCACCATTTTTAAAGTTTACATTGTTATATTCTATTTTTTCATCTCCTAGTTTATGGTTTTAATTCTTGCGAACCACCTAGAGAACTTCAGCTATTGGGTGGTACAAAAATGAAACAAAATAAATATGTTTCCCCCTTCAAATTGCACATTGTCTTCTGCCCTGCTATTGAAAGATGGAGGGCTACATAAACATATTTTAAGGGAATAATGAATGATGCTATCTGTATTGTTAAAATTCACCACCCAGAACCTTGTGGGTGTTGGGTCCACTTCAGACATTCATCTCTTTGGTGATGTGTCCTTCACTTGGTGAAAACCAGGGCTGGGTCTCAAGAACAGACACGAGAGCTCTGAAATAGCCAGGGAGGCTGATTCCCTGGGTGGGCAGAAGGTTTCTTCCTACAAAATGTTGGCGGCGAATAGAACTCACTTCCCCAGGAGGTGGCGCAGGTTGCTGGCACAGAGGGCTTGAAAAGTGGGCTTAGAAAATAATATCAATGGACATTTGGTCTATCATTGGCTATTAATCTCAATTTAGAGAGATACACAAGCCTTGTACTCCTCCTGCCAAAACTGAGATACTTCGCACATTCCTCTTAAGCATCTAAACACACAGGGGGGGATTGGAGTATTTGCATTTATTTATTTTTCTCTCCTCACCCCGCTCCATCCCCCTTTCCCTTTTCTGTCCTGTCTTTTTAGACTGTCAGCCTGTGGGGCTTAGAAAACTGCACAGCTATTTATTGGCCGCAGAGCCTTTTATGTTCTGTCAGCCTCAGCTTCCTTATCTGTAGTATGGGGCTAATAAAAATACACATCTACCCTGCAAGGTTCTGGTATGACTTACCACAGGAATACTATACACAAAGAGAAGAGACCCTGGAATGCTACAAATTTTGCTTTGCTTTGCTTTGGTTCTGGATTGGTTCAATTATTTTTTTGAACTACAAATAGCATTCCATTCTGTGGCCGGTCCCAGAGAACAGCAATTCCCCCATGAAGCAAGAGAAGAAAAGAGAGAGAAAAACAGGGCTGAGGTTACCAAAGAAAATCGGAAATCTCAGCCCTTCCCTTCTGCTCTATTCAGGGTCACTCCTGATTGTGCGCACATCATTAATTGATGTTCAAATCCGCTCCCAAGCACAGCTTTAATTAATTCATAATGAGGTTAATTTTCGATCCGTGTTGATTGCAACGTGGGCAAACATCCCTGATGCATTCAGAAGAAGGGGGGAAGCTGCTCTAATCCATAGATTCCCTGCCCCAAAAGTGGGAGGGGAGGAGGAGAGAAAACAATTCCTGGCTAGGAATGCGAACTGGCAAGGACCAAGAACAAAATCTGTACTTGTCTGGAGGGAGGCAGACGCAGAGAACTGGCAAAAGGGCCAGCTGACTTGGCCCTGCTTGCCAGCAACCTTAATTATCCTGGAAAGAACAAGGATGACTTTTTGGGTCTGAAATGTGCATCACACCATAAAGGCCCAGTGAAGGGCTACTCAGACCGTAGGTACAGCAAAGCCTTCAGGGACTTTCCGCATGGGAAGAAGGAAGGATGTGCATCCATGTAAAGATTCTATCTCCTAAAATTGGAGCTGATTGGTTTTCATTCGCACCCTCATTGTTTTAGACACAGCATTTAACACAACAAGCACAGAAGTTTCTTTCTCCTGGGCTGCACATGTGTGGACACCACCTTGAATTTTCTGACAGTGAATTTCAGAGTTGAGTATGCTGTCATACCTCTGTATTTGTACAAATCCTTTCTTCCCTTTGAACAGTGAAACAATGGATCTATTATGAACGCCATACATTGGGTTCAGAGAGATATAAAGTCCTCTTGATCTGCTGCAGATCTCTTGACATCCTTACTCAGAGGAGAGCCAGAAAACAGGGGGCAGGAGCTGAACTAGTGTGCAAGAGTGATGGGTTCAAATCAGAAGTGAGGGAAAATCTTGAGGGATAGGCAAGGTCCCGGTTCAGTCAGGAAGGTGCAGTGGCCACCAAAAATTGCAGTTGTGACAGCTCATCACAAGGGGGCAGCTTCACATAGAGCCAAACTTTGAAACCATCAAGACTATGAATGCCAAAGGAGGTCAAACTGGACCCAGGAGCTTTTATGGCCCTACTGGTTCCGAGAAAACCAACCAGCTCCCTGGGTGAGTGGAGCTGCTTTTAAGCCTGGGAAGACTTCAGCATGAAGAACTTCTCGATCAGCACTTGAGATTGCTTGAGTTTTGCTAAGAGCAGCAGAACATGAACCCCAAGATGAATTGGTCATAGCCCAAACAGGGTCTGCAGACTGGGCTGCAGGTTGTCTTTGCTGGTGGTTTGTAACCCAGCAGACCAGGCAAGTGTGCTGTGGGTTTTTTGATCAAAATACAAAAGTTACAGAGAAATGCAATCATATGTTGTGTCACTAAGCAGCAAAGCATATCCAAGTTGCTTTAAAGTTGGAAAATTACAGCAATGACCCTTACCAGCATCATGAAGTGCAGAAACCACCACCAATCTTGACTAACAGCATAATAATTAACTTCCTCTCACTAGGCAACAGCCCATCTCCTATCATTATTTCCCCCCAGATACTCTAAAGATACCCCTCCTTCAGGTCCAAATAATAACATATGTCAATATTCTCTAATATATAAGTATAGGAGCAAGCTCTGGGCATCCAAAACCTTGGAAAATTATATAGTTTGGTCCTCCCAGGACAAAGTAATCATAATGTGGAGCCAAAGAGCACACATGAGAAAAGATTTCCAGTAGAAATGAGGCATCCAGTGTCTTCTCCAAAGAGCTGAGATCAAAGAACTTGGCGGTTTATAACTCAGTTCTTACACATGCCCCATGATTATAGAATTCTCTTTGTTGGTGGCATTATGCAAAGCAGGGATTGGAGTGACTATGTATGTGTTTTTCCTTCTGTCTGAGATGTCAAAACATGCTCAACAGAGTAGCATGATCCATCTTGTCTGCTTTTCCATAGGCTCCAGCTCTTCCTATTGACTGGGGAGAATTGGGATTTCAGTGGGGGCTGATCCCCAATGTTGGTGAGGAATTACAATATTGGCCACTAGGTGGATGGGACATTCCCTCACTCTTCCCCCAATTCTGCTGCTAACTCCTAGGATGCTAAATTGGGATGTAGGCTTGCCATTGGATCCATCACTAAGTTGGGCCATGAAGGGGTCATCTTTGAACATTCAGCATACATAAAATCGATAAAAGGCATTTGGGAAATGTTCCTTCTGCACATTTGAGTTCAGGGAACTCTCATGGCTAAAAGCTTTAGCTACAGCTGGTATAGAAACAACAACAACAACAACAACAGTAATAGCTCAAACTACCTTTAAAAATTTGCTGAAAGGATCTGGAATGAAAACCTACAAGTCTAATTATGCCTCAGCAGAAAATCCTGGATTCAATTCAGTCTATATCAAGGAAGGGACTATAGTGGAATATCCCAAACAATCCTTGAGACTTTGATCTGCATAACTCCAGGTTTCAGAACTGAACACATATGGGAAATATTGGAATTCTAGTCAGTGTGTTCTGGTAGAGAAAGCCTTGCTTATCCTTCAACAGTATTCAAAATGCAGACAGCAAACAGTTCAGCTTACCATAGCCAAAGGAAGAACGCCAACCAGATCCTTCTGGCTTACATAAATCTTGGAGATGCCAAGATCAGAGGTCCGTTCTCCTGGATATTCTACCTGCCAGGTAATGAGTTGGGTCCCTGGCAATTCGGTAAGATCTTCTATTTCAAAATCGATCTGCATAATCTCAGAAGGAGAAGCGGCCGCACTGAAAAGAAAGGAAAACTCCGTATGAGATGGATGAGTCTACAGTGCTGACAATGCACCATGAGCATTCACGGTGCTTTACAGAGTACACGAAGGCAGGGTGTTGTCCACAGGACGCAAATGTATTTCAACTTTATTGCAAAGTATTCTTGTCCAAGGGTTACCACACTCCGCTTCAGCTTTTGTTCTTCCTTGGCTTGATATTACAGTCCCCTTGACAGCTCAGAAATGATTCACAACCAGAAGAGGATACGAATGCCCTGCAAAGAAGAGATTTAAGGAAGAGAAGCAACAGGGGGCTTAAAGAGTTCGGTCTTGTAAACTGCATAATAAAACCAGTCACTGTGCAAGAAGCAAAGCCGTAAAAATTCAATGGCCCATTCTTGCAGAGAGGTGAACTCTACCCAGTGGGCTCTTGGAGGGAGGCTAGGAAAAGAGAGGAGCTATCAGGCTCTAAAGCTCTTCCTTGCCTTGTACAGTTTGGGAGCACCTCTGGATTTACTGGGGTTTTACTGTTTTATGGAGTCAGGAGTTAAAAGAGGCTTCTTGGGGCATAGAACTCCAGCCTAGGTGGATGTGCATGAAAATCGGAATTAGTAATGAGCAGAGAGAGGCAGAGGAGGCGCACGCAAGGAAGAGATCAAGGAAGGAACTGTGCAGAAGTGTGCACGCAAACACACACACCGATGTCAACCTGAATTAAAATTAAGAGCACACTGCCTGGGCCTGTTCAAGTGACTGACACATGCTCAAGTAACTGGATGCAGGCTGGGTCCCATTTCAGGTGCCATTATTAGCATGGGCAAAGATGGATGTGTAGTAAGATTCTTAGCGAAGTATACAAGGTGCCTTCTTTCATGTATGGGATGCATTTGAGATGAAATGGCAAAACATCTATCACCTCCCTGGACCAAGGAGTCTGTTCTAGTTAATTCACAACCACCCACATGAGGATATAAACAGAGGAAGGTGGAGGAAGCAAGAGTTGTCTGCACCAGGGTGCGGAACCTCTTGATGCACAAGGCCAAATCCCATTTCAGATAAACTCTTTGGCACCACATTTCAGAGGCTGGAAGGGCCCAAGACTAAAGGGAAGAGGCATTCCTACCTTCTGGAATGGGGAAGGGACATCTGCAAAAGCTGGGCATCCACACAAGAATGGGAACTTGGGAGCAGGGTCCCACAGCAATATGGGGAGACCAGGCTGGCAAGATTGGACCCCCATGTGGGACTCCTGTTTTGCATGAATGGGTGGGCAGGTTCCTATCCTGTGTCAGGTTTTCCCGCTGCATGGCTGCACATTGAGATAACATGTTGAGCCATCTTTGCTAAGTCAGAATGGGGTAGGACTGTAGCCAGATGGGTGACCACATGTGGAAGGGGAGCAGAAGGTTGGGCTGGATGGTCTTCTAGTCCCCTTCAAACTCTACTACTCTTGTATTCTTCCCAAGAAATGAAGGAGAGCATTTGGGGCAATCCAGGGGAGGCTGGTGACCATTATGTCAACGGGAACCTAACACAGCTCACATAGTCCTCCTCTTCTTAGTCTTATGCTCAGAACCCTGTGAGGTGGGTTAGCCTGCGCATCAGTGGCTGGCCGAAAGTCACCCAGAGAGCCTCATGGTGTGGTGGGCCTAGAACCCAAATCTCCTGAGTCCCAGCCCAGCCATCTGACCCCGATGCCACCCCTGGCTTGTCCATCGCAATGCACCTCCTGAGCTTTCTCGGAGCTGTTCATAGTCCTGAACTGGACCCGCAATGAGTTTCAGCACCATGGAGAGCTCCTGCGAAGCTCTGAGCAAAAGCTGATTTGAACATAATTCAGTGCAGCCCGAGGACTCCATCCATTTTCATCTTTCTTACTATTCAAAAAATGATGCTAAGGACTCAGCCACGTGGCTCAAAAATTGGCCAGCACATTCCACAGAGAAGGGTGCGACACGATTCCCAAGGGCTCAGTAGGACACACAGATGCCCACGAGGCAGCCTGTGCTCCCTTTCTATCTTACAAATGGGGCACCTGGGAGCAAGTGACATGCTCAGCTTGCCTCCCTGCCAGGGGGCATTTTCAAAATATGCAGCAGCAAAGACGCCACCGAGTACTTATCCAAGACACAGCTTGCATTTTTACAAGAACAACAAGATTTTTAAAAAGAACATTTCAAAAAGAACAGCAGCTTTATTTATTTATGTCCCTCCTATACCTCCCCCATAGTCCATTGGGCTCTCTGGGTAGTTTATAAAATTTAAAAGACATATACAAGCAATAAATAATCATATTTAAATAAACAGGATGGCAAAACATAAATTGGCAACCCACAGCAACTGTAATAAAATTAATATGCAGCATAGCAGCAATAAAAACACAATCAAAACAAATGCTATCTATTGAAATATCTGTAAAATTAAAAGGCCTTATTTGCCGAAATTTAGGTCTACTCATCACCTCCAACCTGAAGTTTTCCCCTGAATGCTTGTCCTACTTGGATGCTCCTGTGGCAAACCTTCCCCCACAAATGGCATCCTCAGCTGGGCCAGGCCTTTCAGTTGAAGGCTTCATAGCTATCTATCAAGCTAGAATGTCACATTACCTTTGCTAAGCAGGAAAGATGCAGGTCCCCACCTGGATGGGTGACCCCACCAGAAGACTTGGAGGATTCAAGGGCCCTTTTCCCACCAGGCAAGAGTTTGTCTCAGCACACATTAGTAAAAGCATATTTTATAAACATCAGCAGCTTCTCTGGTTTGCAACACTTTGTCTTTCTCTCCTTTCTTTTGGAGAAAAGTCATTCTCGATCCTGTTCTTGTCCCCCACTCTGTCTTTGGAATAACAGGTTGATTCCCAGCAGCTGTTGCAGCCTCTGGCAAGCGCATGGGGTCAGGCCACTCTCAACCATCTTTCCAACAAACAGGCCATCTGGCATTTTGTTTCCAGATGGGAGAACAACTTCACACACTCATCATAAATTGGACTTCAGCTACCATGAGTTCTCCCACTGCGCCGTGCGTACACGTACACCGGGGGGAGCAACTTTTATCCTTTGCTTTGTGAATCTCTCTCTGTTTTTACATGTATCCATTTGCCTGCTTAGTAATTTCTCACCTTCCCGCTCTAGCTCTCCAGCAGCCAAATGAGGATTGGCCCTCCTGCAACTACGCATGGTCGCTGCAGTCCCACGAGAGAGCTGCGGCGTGTGTCGAGCACTGCTGTTTGCAAGCTAATGCTGAGAACATGTTTCCAATAGCGCTTGCGGATGCTCCTTAACTATCAGACCCCTTCAGAGGTACAGAAGTGGGAAGGAATATAAAAGAAACTGAGATCAAAGGAAGGTAAGGAAATAAAAGTGGAGCTTGCCAAAGTACTCTGAATTCCATCTTGAAGCTCACGACGACTCACAGCCACATCAGAGTGTGGGCTTTGAATCTATGTACATTGTTGCATGCCTTCCCCCCTCCCCCGCAAGACAAACACACCAGTTGTGGGCACCTTAGAAATTTACGCGTGTTTCTCCCATTGATTCAAGCACGCTTGTGCGCATTTCTCCAAAGTCTCTCCAAAATAAGCTGCACTTTTCCAAGGAGGCAGGCTAGGAAACATTTTGAGGAATTCACAGATCAGACTGCAGGCTTGGACATGTTCAGACACAAGCTGCTGATTGTGCCTCGACGTTTGATCTATCTGAAAACAGCCAACTGGGCAAACCCTGATCCAATCCATATTGCAACAAACTTCTCACAGAACTCCAGTTCCCAAGCAACCCCCAAAGAAAACCTAACTCGGAGCCCTCTCCACTTGCCCCCACAAGCCAAAATTAATAAGGCATTTAGAATAACATAAAATCTCAGGCACAAATTTCCCATCAAAGTACTGTCCTGGTTTATAGAGCTACACCATTGCCTTGAACGTCTCTTGATGTGATAAATCCAACTATAATTTGCCATGTTATGTGAAGGAAATGATAAATCAGCACTGAATTTATTATGTCCAATCTAATAATAATCCAATAAATTATTCAAGTAAGAGTCAGTAAACAACCAGGCAGTGCTTTCAAAACTGCTCAGTCATGAAGCTGGACAAATTAATGTTGCTGTCACGTTTGGAGCACGCTGCAAGATGGTGCTGTCGCTTTATGGATACTGTAAAACAAGTCGAGATCATCACTCCAGTGCAGGAATGACTCAGACAAACCATGAACCTCACGGCGAATTCTACATTATTGTTCTGGACAAGAAGGACTAGAAACGTAATATATAGCAAGGAAAACCACTTGGCATGGAACCACCATTGTGATGCCTCTCCACAATAACTTTCAGGATAACACAAATTGTGTTATAACACTGTCGTGTTGAGGTTTGTTTGGTCCCTGCCTCTGGCAGCCACAGATGGAAGGGTGAGTGAGGAGATGCACCACGAATGGACTCACAGAGGAAGGGACAGAATTTGGAATGCCTTCCAAATGGTTACATTCTTCTTGGACCTTGCTTGCCACTGAATTTGGTATGGGACAGAAGTTGGTGGTTTTGTTGAGGTTCTGGGTGAAATACTGTACTTTTATTTCATCGTACTATCGTCCTGGGACTTTTTAGTGGAGGATGGTATAGAAAAGCTTTAAATAAATCAATAAATAATACTGAAGTGGCTACACTTCATCCATACTGCCATTCTAGTTCTCCATCCTAGAAGACTGAGGGGGGACATGATATCCCTCTAGAAGTACCTCAAAGGCTGTCACAAAGAGGAAGGTCAAGATCTCCACTTGCTGATGCCAGAGCGTAGGACACGGAATAACCAGTTCAAGTTGTGGCAACCCAGATTCAGGCTGGACATCAGGAAGAGTTTCCTCACTGTCAGAGCAATACAACAGTGGAACCAGCTGTCTAGAGAGATGATGGGCTCTCTCACACTGGAGACATTGAAAAAGTGTAGCAGCATTCCTGTCCAACCTCAGATCTCCAAGGCAAAAGCTGTACCTAATCCCCCTTTTTTCATGGAGCATCCACATTCAGGTTCCCAGGCTAATGAAATTAATATTCACTGAATGTGGATGCAGAAGGCCAAGGTATGATCTAACATCTACAATGGAGCTGTCCAGAGTGACACATCTAATCTGGGAGTATCTACAGAGCTCAATGAGAGCACTTCACCTCACTGTGGAATAGTCAGCAAAGAATATTTCATGACTGCATCAATTTCATTCAATCGATATCCCTCCACATTTTAAGACCTTGGGAATATAACGACATGCTCATCACATAAATCCCAATGACGTCAATGAAATCCCACCAACTGTTAGTCCACTTTAAGCCTCCTGGTCTTGTAACAGTTTGTGCATTATTTATCTCGCTTTTTTCAAATGGATGTATGAACATTTTGCTTCCGTTCACAATTCATGCAAACACATCCCCAGTGCAATCCTCAGCGTGAATGACCATGATTGCGTTTTCACCCACGGGTTGAAATGTACATGTTTTTCCAAAAAGCGTTTTCATGCTTTTGTCCATCAGAAAAATGTGCATACTGAAAACAAGAATAATACAGAAATATACCCCTTTCCCTTTGAGGTGGTTTTAAAAGAATTCAGATATGCGCATAACTCATTGGTTTCACTATCCCTGTGTTTACATTGGAGCTAGTATGGTATTTCAGTTCTATAAATCATTCAGCATCAATCCGATCCAGACATGCACAACTCTCTAAATTTGAAGGATTATGCGTATCCAAGACAGAATGGGAGAGCAGCGATGATACTTCCCTGCACAGAAGAACACGTAGCCAATTTCGGTGGGCTACTTGTTGTGTCTTAGAGCAAAAAGGAGGCGGCAGCGAACCCTGGAGCCTTGGCAGATGCAACCAGCATGTTTCCATGTGAGCTGCGAGAGGAGGGCATTTTGAGCTCAGAGACCTCGTTGTGAGTCGGAGGGCTTTCCTGACCGACTTTTTCCTGCTGCATCCCTGGAATCTCTGATGGCTGTCCAGATGCGGCCATGCAGCACTGAGCTGCCCAAGATCTAAATGGATACCAATCTGTAGGAGAGGCAATAACTCTGTTGCAGAGATTGGACCCCAGTGGCCAAACACTCCAGGAGCAAAAACTAAAAAAGTAAAAAAAAGAGTGCTCCGTCTCTCTGTGACAGCGCAAGTTCACTTCAGCCCTCTAGCCCAGTTCTAAGTCTAATTGGAGACATTTCATGTGTTCTTTCAAAAACCGTGCAATTAGAACGTTGGTAGCTGTTGCAAAACATAATTACTGTCAGATTGTATATCACCACCCCTATCTTCTGAGTGAAAGATCCATCCATGCCAGGCTATTCTCTCATCACCCATAATACTCTTCCTATCAACTTTTCTGCAGCAGGAGATGGTTGCAAGAGATGGTTGACGGATAAAGCACAAGCAGACACATTCACTCACACCCCATTGCTCCTGTTACAGCTGTTAAATTCTAAAGTTGACTCTCAATGGAAAGCGGATGGGATGCACTGACTATGTGGTAGAGGGAAAGCGTGCATTTTATTTTATTTACTTATTTAGACACATATTTATAGGCTGCCTATAACTGCTGAGGCCTTCCTAGTTGACTGACAATACATTAAGCATATCAAAACATAACATGTTAAAGCTGATTAAAACACTAACAAATTAAAACATCTATAATAGCAGGAGAAAAAAGGGTCACCGCATTCAGGGGCTAAGCATGTTAAAAATGTCTAAATTTTTGAATGGAGACAGTGCACAGTTTTAAGAGGTGCACTTCTCCCCAGAAAGGGAACCCTTGAAATAGACATTTTCCTAGTATGAACTCAAGCTTTGTAGTTTGCAATCAGTTTTGATGAGGACACTCTTGCAAATGGAACATGTTCCATGTCTTGAGCAATCAGTCCGGATGTCCATTGCCCTCCAAACTTGGAAGACTGCAGGCCTCCAGTGCAAGGTGGCGTGATGCAAAATGCCCAGCCGGCCGGTTTAGAGGCCCTGCCCAATTGCCCAGGGAAGAAACCTCTCCGAGGTCGCATGCCTGACCTTGAAGCAGAGGCAACTGTGGCAGTTTCTGAGCCAGCTACAAGTGAAGGGCAGCTTCCCTGAGCTTGGGGTCTCTGCTATAACCTCAGGCTTGGTCTCCAAGATCAGACTCTGAGGGACCCTGGGACCCTCTTGATGTTGTCTCGGGACCTGAGGATTGCGCTGCCCGTGGCACAAAGCCACAAAAAATGACCACATCTGTGACTTATTTAATGCTCCTTTGGGCAAGAACATGAGCCTGGATTGAGTTGATGAAATGCACAATCTCCACCAGAGCATGGAAGGGAGATTCCTCTGGGTTGCAAAAGCTTGATTGCTGCAACAGTCGGATTGGCTCCCCCTCCTACGTCAGCCTTCTAAAGAGGGAGCGATTTTAGTCAGCCTGATTGCTTAAGGTTAATTGACACCAGTCTTTAAGTTTCTGTGATAAGAGTATCTCTGCTCTGTAAATGCAACTGAAACCTTTTGGCCATTTAGTAGTTTCAGGGGTGCCAATAAATCAAAGCACTTGCACTAGTATGAGCAAAGGTGAGATGAGCTGGGTTGCAGCACCGAATAAGCTCTTAAAAAAAAAAAAAAAAAGGAGCCCAGGAAATTCAATAATAGGGATCTTTCCCCAGGTTTCACCAATCCCATTTTCCAGGCTGTCTGCCCTAAGGCAAAGCCAATAGCCACTGATTGTCGGCTCTAAATAGAAAACTGCCACCTCTATTTTCCATTGAAGTTGGTGGCAGGATTCCATTTAAGAACTGCAGCAGGTCACAGCACTTTCACCCGGTGGACCACTTCGAAACACAGTCATCTATTTAATCAACACCACCCGTGTCTGCGGCATTTTCCCCAAGCAAGTGAGGCTGCCTGGCTATCGACAATGCTGAGACGGGCTAAAAAAAGTGAAGGAAATGAAATTAAACAGACAGCAACTCTTCTGTGCATCGATTCTTCCAAGAGAAACAAGTTGGGGTTTTTACAGGGACTGGTTTTGTGGCTTCATTTTTCTCAAGTGTAGCAGAAGATTTAGCCCAATATTTGGCACCTGGAAGCATGTGAGTCGGGTCCTGCCCTCCAGCCATCAGCCAGATGGTCCAGCTTGCTTAAGCTCTTCTAGTGACTCAAAAGCACATTTTAGCCTCCTTCAGGCTCCTCTCAGAAGGACTTAGGTGGGGGAGGAGATTGCCAGTGTCTGAATAGCCTCCGGCTCGGGGTTGTAATGTTACTGTGTTACTTGGCCTGTCGAAAAGCATTCCAGTTCTGTGTCAGGTCAGGCGGCCTCTCCGTAACTTGCCACTTGAGGCTCAACAGGCAACACACCCATTCCACGGATATCAAGAAACTGACCCGGTTTGCACCTGCAGCACAAACTTGAGCCTCCTCTGCAATTCAGAGATGCATATTTCTGAACTTGCAATTTGTACACCAAAAAGCTGTGACTGATGGCGTGAATAACTCTGAAATGTGGGAGAAAAGTATTTGCAAGCTTGCTTTAGTTAATGGGAGAAAAATATATGCATCTCAAAGCTGTATACATACAGTTGGAGACACGCTCTCAAAACATGTCTGAATTCTCACGTGAAAAGAAAAAAAAGCTCACCATGTTATACAGACATGAATTAGAAGAAAGTTCTAAGCGGAATTTTGAGGGATTCAGTGGGCTTGAATTTTGCTTGTACAAACATTTTTAGATGTTGTTTTTATGCCTCTACAGCTGCTTTAGCTTTCCTTAGATTATTGTGAATGATGCCAACTTTCTGGCTGTCATTATTCTGTATTGTTTTATTATTCCTGTATTGAAGATTCCCCAGCAAGAATTAATTGTTAATTTATTTATTGGTTTTATTTATTGCCTGGATGTGTCCAATTGTTATATTTTGTATTGTTATTTATTTGCTGGAAGCCACCCCAAGGCTTATGCAAATGGGGCGACATACAAGTTTCCCAAATAAATAAGAAAGAAAGAAAGAAAGAAAGAAAGAAAGAAAGAAAGAAAGAAAGAAAGAAAGAAAGAAAGAAGGGATACCAAGGAAACCATTCTAATAAACAGGTATGATCCATGTAAAACTGAATATAGCAAGACATATGAGCACCACCTGGTTCCTTTATCTAAAGGTCACCTCCAGAGCAGCTTGGGGGGTGGCAACAAGGAAGGATGGGACTTCCAAGTGGTGGGCCCCTGATTCCGGAATGATCTCCCCACTGAGCCAACAGCATTATCATCCTTTTGGCACCGGGTCAAGACTGCCCTCTACTGCCAGGCATTTCAGAGTATTTCATAGCATATGATGGAGAATTGATGTCAGCTCTCTCTTGAACTCATCTAAGTATTTAGGGACTGCAGGTGGCGCAGTGGTTTAAACCACTGTGCTGCTGGGCTGGTAGATCGAAAGGTCGCTGGTTCGAATCTGCACAACGGGGTGAGTTCCCGCTGCTCCGTCCCAGCTCCTGCCAGCCTTGCAGTTTGAAAGCATGCAAATGCAAGGAGATAAAAAGGTGCCACTTTGGTGGGCAGGCAACAGCGTTCTGTGCACTTCGGTGTTTAGTCATGCCGGCCACATGACCACGGGGACCGTCTGCGGACAAACGCTGGCTCCCTCGGCCAGGAAACGGAGATGAGCACCGCCCCCTAGAGTCAGGCATGACTGGACGTAAGGTCAAGGGGAAACCTTTACCTTTTTACCTTTTAGGTATTTTTAAAATCCAGAATATTTTCACATGCTAAATTTTGCATATTGTGTTTTGAAATTTGAGGTTGCTTTTTCTCATCTGTCTTTGTGGTCTGCAATTTTATGAATCACTATGAAGCACCCAGAGAGCGTCAGTTTTTAAGTAGCACATGAACGATCATCAGCATCATCTGGAAAAGGAAGAGAGACATTCCCTGCATGGGCATGTTGTGCCTTTTGATTCCAGAATGTGAACTGAGCTGCCACCTGCTGCTACGCTGGAGAGGTGGGGAAATCAAGACACCTACCTGGCGCTAGGTAAAGACCACCTCCTTCTAGATTGAGAGAGGTATTACTATATGACTCTGGTGCGCCCACAACTGGAGCATCATGTTCAGTTCTGGGCTCCACATTACAGGGAGGATATAGCCAGGTTGGAGTTGGTGCAGCATAGGGCCACAAGGATGGTGGCTGGATTACAGGGGAAGCCGTATGAGGTGGGAATGAGGGAACTGGGTCTTTTGAACATGGTGACTCTGAGGGGAATCTGTTGGCAACATGTAGGCACATGAGGGGCTGTCATGCAGGGGTGGGTCGAGACCTCTTTTCCCCAGTGGAGGAGGGCATGATGTGTTCCAGTGGAGCAAAGCTCAGGGAACCAAGGTTCAATTTGGATGGCTGGAAGTACTTCCTGATAGTTAGGACCTGACCTGTGTTGGGGCTTTCCATGGTGCATTGGCAGTGATGTCAGGGAAGACGGAGAAAATTCACCTGCAACACCCTCCCATGCATGGGTCACAGCTCCAAACAGGGTGGAAATGGATAGGTTGGCAGAATGTTTCAAAATTTGCAGTGTTTGCTAGGCAAGGCCCCTGAGAGCCACTCTGTGTTGGGGCTTCCATGGGAGTTGGTTGAGGCCCCATCCATGAGGCTGTTCAATGATAGGCTGGACATGCACATGGTAGGCATGTCATGAGTGGAGAGGGGGGGTCAGACTAGATGACCCGGGAGACTCATTCTAACTTGCTCTGTTTCTATGTCTCAGACAGACTGTTTCCAGGATATGATGAAGTCTTGGGTTTTTTTCTTGTTGATGAACATGGATTTTGTATTCGTGTCTGTATTGTATGTGTTTGCTGTGTTGCATGTTGCTTGTTGTATGCTCTCTGATCTACCCAGCACCCCCCACCCCTGCCATAAAAGCAGTCCTGGGTGGTAGCAGTCCCAGAACTGCAGAAACGGAGATGGCTTCAGGTACCTGCCACCTGGAACCAGTGAGGCATGAAGTGAAATAACTAAATGCTTGCAGATGGTCTGGGACATAGAGAGAGGAATCCAACAGGGAGATCCTAATGGGAAGACAGACACATGCAAAGAGATCTTTTCCCCCAATGGAAAGGGGGTGGTATTCAGGGAGAAAAGGGGGCCCATAAGGAGCTGCATTACCAGATCTGGATGAAGGTCTCTCCAGCAGACCAAAGTGCACAAAGGAACCGGGATTCCAACACTCACTGCTCTTAGGGATATCTCTGCTGCCACATGCTTCCTGAAGCACAGAAAATTCAGCACCTATAAAGTTAATCTTTTAAAAACAAGGCAAGTTTCTAGATCATCTGACTACAGACCCATGGAAGTGTTTGGATGGTATCTACTGAAACATCAGGTGGGAAAGATCCTTGACTGTTTCCTGGTTAAGGTTTATGATTCAATATTCTGTATGGATTATTATGTCTCTCAGGCACTGGGAAGAGTGAAATGTTTATGCAACAGACAGAAGAAAATGCAGACAATATTGTGCAGAATGTGAGGAATCAAGCCAGGGGATGTTTAAATTTGCATCCCTGACACACGTCCTAGAATGAAAGACACCCAGCCCTCATCCGTCCAACGTTAATACCAGGAGGGCTCCTTTGCCCCCTGTTACAAGTCCTCTGGGGCACCGTGAACACTTGCAATGGATGCCTGGGAATCCTAACCCTCAGGACAGACAAAGGTGAGAGAATCTACCCAATTTGGTTTCGCTTTTTTCAACTTTAAGTTGGTCTTGACACATTTCCGCACCAGTCTGTGATTACAAAAAAAGCCTACACTACCTTCCATGCAATCTTCCCTCCTAATATTCATTACTTTGCAGAAATTTTATGCTCACATGCACATTTTACAAGTGATTTCCCCTGATGTAATATCACTTTTGCATTACTTTAATGGATACATGGATTTTTGTTCAAAGTTATGTGGCTCTCTGTGCACATATTTAATTTCAGGAATGGCACAGCAACCTGTGACTATTGTATTCTGATTGCAGTTCACTTTCCCTTTTGGCTCAGCTGGAACAACTGTGTCCTGTTCACAGAATGGTTTGGAAACGGTAAATTTGGTAAACAGATGCTAAACAATTTTCCCTATATTGCTAAGTGTGGGGACAGGTCCACCGATATTTCAGTAGGACGATAAAAGATGTTGGCTGGCCAAAACACAGGTGCTGGTGGAGATGCACCTCCTCAAAGACCCTCTTTTCCAAGAAGGGTAGCCTTCCTTCTGCAGTTTTCTATCCAATTCAGGAGAAACACAACATCCCCATGCAGGATTTTACCTCTACATCCCTGTCCATTCAATGGGTCCTTGATCAAATCAAGCCAGAGCTTTCCCTAGAAGCAAAATTGACAAAACTGAGGCTGCCCTACTTTGGACACATCACGAGAAAGCAAAACTTCCCGGAGAAGACGATTGTGCTGGCGAGAGTCGAAGGCAGAAGATGAGAGGGAAGAACAACAATGTGTTGGATGAACTCCTTTCTACTCTGCATTGGAATAAAGCGTTTAGTTTTGGGCACCCAGGTTTTAAAATGATGCTAATAATGTGGAGAGGGTTCAGAGGAGGGCAACAAAGATGATACGGGGCCCAGAAAATAAGTCTTATGGGGAGAGGCCGAAAGAACTGGGCCTGTTCAGCCTTGAGAAAACCGGGGACATGATAGCATTTTGCAGGCACCTCAAAGGCTGTCACAAAGAAGAAGGAAAAGACCTATTCTTATTCATCCCAGATTGTAGGACATGGAACAATGAACTTAAACTAGACTACACCAGGTGCAGGCTAGGCACAAGGAGGAATTTCCTGGTTGTAGGAGCAGTACGGCAGTGGAACCAGCTGCCAGGAGAAGGTCCTGTGCTCTTCCATGCTAGAGTCTTTCAAGAAGCAACTGGACAGTTATCTGATGGGGATGTTGTAACTGGCGTCCTGCACCAGCAGGAGGTTGGACTTGATGGCCTTCTTGGCCCCGTCCAACCCAATTATTCTATGATTCTGTGACTCCAAAAAGGAAGCCCCAGACTTTAATTTGGGGGAGCTGAATGGAGCTGTCATGGACAGGACTTTTTGGAGGGCCTTCAATTCATGGGCTCACTATAAGTTGGAGATGATGGCACATAGCAACAGCACCCCTCTCATTTGGTTGTGATGCAAGGAGGAAGGAACTGGTAGGGAGGGTGAGGATGGGGTGGAAACAGAGGCCGGATTGGGACTCTCGGAGCCTCCAAAAGCTTCCAAGCTGGTTCACATTTTCAAGCCCTCCTTCCCAAATGTTGCCTCCATCTTACACAGAATTAGCTGATATACTATATCTATTTGTTTCCAGCCGTAAGAAAGGGCAGTCCTACCCATGACTCATCTGCCTTGTGCAGATTGCAGTCAGTTCACAAGCTAAAATGCCATTTGAAAAAAAAAAAACTGTTGGAAATACAATACAAACATTTGAACAGCAAGAAACTGATCAAACAGCCATAATAACCTAATAACCAGATTTACAAACTGGAACAAAATTGTCTCTACAACTCTCCCCCATCTTCAGACCAACTACTTTCACCTTCCCTCATATGGACTTGTGCATCTTAATAATTATTTTAAATTGCTTTTCCAGCCCTTTCCAGCTCTATTTTTTCCCTTTTGAGATGAAGTTCACTAGTTTAAGGCTTCTCTTCCCCAATCTAATTATAAGACCTGTCCAAAATCAGCCCAGGTAAAAACTACTTCTTCGACTACTTTCATCTTCATTTCTCACACTTTTTTCTGGCCGGCTCTTGAGGGGGTTCAACATTTCAGCTGCCTCAGAGTCAAAGGCAATTGCACCCATTCATTGAACTTTGATGTTAGAGAACAAGTTACAGAGTTCAATTAACCCCCCATCACCAGATTGGACTTCTTTAATAAAAAGAAAAGAAAATGTTACAATAGCTGTCAGAGTGTTTCTAACAAAGGAAAGTCAATATCTCCAATTCCTCTCTATAATCAAAGGTGGTAACTACAAACCCCTTAGCCCTCAACCTGCTTTTCAAGCTTTAGTTCTCATCTTGACATCAACTCCTTTTCTAGGAGGATAATAATTCAAGTGCACAAAATTTCAATACACCTTTTTTCTTCCTTTTTTGAATGTGTGGGGAAAGACATGCCAAAGGGAAATTGATCTTCACTTACCACGCCTTGCCTTGAAAGGAATAATTTATGAACCTGCTGAAAATTGCTAACGATTTTTTGGGGGTTGGAGTGACTGCTTTCCTTGGTGATAATAATTAAAGGGGTACTGCTTTTTTTCCCCAGACACCCCCTTCCCCTATCTGCACCGTAGCACTGGATCAATGCTTCCTTTGAAATGGGCTCAGAATGCGCACTGTTTTCTGTTGTCAATTTCATAAAATGTGACCGCCCCTCAAAAAAGGCAGGGATAACATTGTTGGGTGGCAATTGTGTGCTATACAAAACTTCCCGCAAAAACTCATTGAAGCTTTGTTTCTAGAACATAGCGGCCTTTTGCACATGACAAGTCATGTACTGCATAGTCTACAAATACTTTTGCTTGTCAGAATTTTATCAAATCCTTCTTCCAAAGAAAGATTCTACATGGCTTTAAGGAGAGGCAGAGCCCTGCACGTTCTCCTACATTTATTAAAACACACACATCAAATGCCTCAAGTTATTTCCATCCCGAATAGGGAGAAATTTGTAAATTTGGGTAAATTAACACTGTTTCTAAGCTCAAAGAAGTTGGATTAGTTGTGACATGGATGGGAAGTGATTTAACTCTTTCCTAATGCCTTTTTCTCAGTTTACATCCATGGTAGGAAACATGCCCATTCCATAAGGCAAGGTATTTGATGTCCCATGTGGCTTGGCTTTGCTCTAGTTCAAGTTCACTATGCAGACTCAAGTCTTCTAAGTCTGCCCAATGATCCCACCACCATGGCAGGCCCTGCAGATGAATTCCATGCCCCATTCGGTGGTCAAGAATGCTGTGAATTCAAATCCAAAACATGGAAGGCATTCAGCAAGAAAAGGGAAGTTTTTGCTGTTGTGCAGTTTAACCACATGATCTTGTCCAAGCATCCAAGAGAGTATCATGTCCTCCCCACACACAGAATCACAGGATTATCTGCAGACAATGAGAAGAGAACGAGAGAACGCGTGGACGAAAGGAAGAGCAGAAATAACTATACGGAAGCATGTGCTACGCATGACAATCATTGCCCCAGATGTGTGCTCTGTTTTTCAACACTCACCCTATTCTCCAAGGAATGTCAGGACCAAATCCTGAAAATATTAATGGTGACCTTATTCCAGAGTAGCCTGAAGAGCACCATCCACAACTATTAAGGAGGTATCAGGGGTTACAATTATTTGGCTGTTAGAAAAACATCCTGGTGTTCAGGGAGACAGTACAGAGGGATACAAAGTTTTCTCTGCAACCGTGCAAAGAAGTTGGCAGACAATTTCCTTCCTCTCTCATAGTACTAGATTGAAGTGGGATCATCCCAAAAAGCTGAGTGGGGGGAAATTCCAAGCAAATTAAAGGAAGGATTTCTTTATGCAATGCGCAGAGACATTGTGAAATCTGGCCACCAGTTTGGAGAGCCTAAAAAGGGGATCAGTCAGATAACTGGAGGAAGAGAAGGGCTGCTAGTCCTGATGCAATTTGGTATCTCCAGGGTCAGAGGAAGTCTGCCTATGTACACCAGCTACTGGAGGATGCAGGAGAAAGGGTGCTGTTCTACTCATGTGTAGCATGTGGGTTTCCCATAGCTAAATGGCTGGCCACTGTGCCAACAGAATTGGATGAGATGGCCCCATGGCCTTTTCTCATGACCTTATGCATAGCCAAAACACAAATCAGGTGATTTTCTTCAAATTCTGCTTAGAAGCTTCTTTCAGCTTGTATTCATCTCAGGTTGTGATCTCCCCCCACCCCCCGCCACCTTTTTTATATGAAAATGCCTGCATATTTGATCCAATGTACACATTGATTGCCTGCATCTTTGAAATGGATACATTGCTTTCCTAATGATGAAAGCATGTGCCTGAATATTCTGTTTGAGGACGCTGGAGGAATTCGGCAATCCAATTCTGATATGAGCTGATCCGATTCTCACTCCCAGGGCCAATGCATTGATTAGAACTTGGCTATGTACTGGATTCTGCAGTTCCTGATTGTTCCAAGAGAGTTTGGGACTTAGAAATATCTAGCAAGAAAGAAGCCACAGTTTAAATAGGTGCTCAAACCATATTTAAATACCCACTTGCACATAGATCGTTTGCTTTAAAAAAAAATCTGGATTAAAGCAAAAATAGAATGGAAATACACAAAATCAATCCAGGCCAGAAACGGATTGATTTGCCTGCCCCTAAATCTTGATCTAATCATTCAAAACAAACAAGCAAAATGTTGTGACTGTGTACATCCGGAATGTGGAAATTGTGGAACTCCAGATTTTAATTTAGCTGCAGATGGTGATAAACTTATTTTAGGCATATCAGTCAGCATCACGGATAGCCTTTTCAAGTTGAGAGTAACATCTGGAGTGGATACACAGCCCAGTTGCCACTCGCAGTTAGCTGGTTCCACTGCGGAGAAGTGGGGTCCTATCCAGCACGGAAAACAGGCAGTGCCCAGAAGGCTGGGCCTTGGCAGTGGAGGAACAGTCTCCCTCCTGCAGAAATTAAGGCAGAAATCTTTAAAAATAAGTAGCAGTGCATGATTTTTACTGTAGGGTGTGTTATTCTCCGCTCTGTCATCGGCACACCATGCGTGGTCCTCGGGGGAAACAAATGGAAGACAATTACTCAAGTCACAAAAAGGTTTTCCTCTCCGTTTACGTTCAATGCCTTTTTAAAGCTGTGCACTGCAACTCAAGGCAAGTCCAGGGCACTCCTCTTGAAAGCTTAAGCAGCGCGGAGGGGAAATTGACCTCCTTCGATGCCTGTCTTGTGTATGGCGTGGCCAATTCTCTCGCCTCTCTCTTTCTCTGTAAATAGGAATTTAATTCACTAAAGAACGGTGCACCCTCAGCAGTTCACTTTGAATCCTTGAGCATTGCTGAGCAGGCTGTTTTTCAAAACAAGCAAATGGAGAAAGACACACAGAATTCTTCACGCTTCATTTGGAGTGTGTGGACGTGGATGAAGTGTGGATGAATTTCAAGGTTTATTTTTAATAGGTGCAAGTAGAGAAGGGGTCATTTTCAGAAAGTAGAGGTTCTTATCTCCTAGGTCAGTGGTATATCCAGGCTTTTGTGTGAGCCAAAGGACAACCTGTCCAGCCTTGGCTGACCCATGCATCTCCCGCAGAAGGAGGCTGTGGGAGGAATACGTTTAGCTCGAGTTATGCCACAAACTGACTTAACTGTGCCCCAATGGGGATTTGGTTATGCCAAAGAATTTGGCATTCTTTGCTGGTCAGAAGCAAGGAACAAGCCCAGAAAGCTTCAGCTGTTGGTTGGTCTAGAAATTAACCAAATAAATAATAAGCAAACGCCATGTATGGCTGGTGTTCAGAATTATTCCACCATGGGGTGTATAATTACCAGCAAGGAAAGCAAAGCCTTCTTCTCCCCACACACCTCTTTTGTCTTGCATCAAACTCTCAAAAGCTAGCTTGAGTCTTCAAAGCTACCAGATCATCCGATCAAAGGGCTATTCTGAGAACAGCCTCGGAGTTTGCGACTTGCCACTCCGCCCCGCCCCCCGTTACATTTTTCAGCCACTGCCTCATTTCTCATTAATGTTGTAATTTTATGAAGCACTTAACGTTTTATGGTGTGATGATGACTACGATTATTGCTTTTGAGCATCCTGAAAATCTTTGGATGAAGGATGGTACTCTGCAGTTTTAAATCCACGAATAAGACCCAGTGTGGGGGTTGCGAATAGGGTGTTGGCTCAGGTCTTGGGGGATCCGGGTTCCAGTCTGCACAAGTGCCTTAGGCTCTCTGGATGAGTTTGGGCTACTCACTGACTCTTAACCTGATTTATCTCATTAGGATGTTGGGAGGGTAAAATGGAGACAGAAATGATTGTGTCAGCTTCCTCTTGGAGTCCATGTAAGGAAACAATGGCCACAAAAGCAATGCAGGAGCAGAGCTCTGGTCCATCCAGTCCAGTGCGCCGTTCAGCTGCCTGCAGGATCCCTCTAGTAGGATCACTGCAATGGAGGTAGCATGTAGCCAACAAGGCCAGTAGTCACTGGTGGATAGCCTTCTCCACCATGGATCTGTCCAGTCCCCTTTAAAGTCATCTATATGGATGGCCATCTCTGCTTCTTGGGGACTTGGATGTCATGGTTTATCAATGAACTGAGTGAAGAAGTCCTTCCTTTCTTTTGCCCTGAATCTCTCACCAGTCAGCTTCATGGGATGACTGCTTTAGGTTCTAGTAAGCTGAGACATCACCCTGCCGACAAAAGTGCATATAGTCAAAGCTATGGTTTTCCCAGTTGCAGTGTATGGCTGTGAAAACTGGACCATAAGGAAGGCTGAGTGCCGAAGAATTGAGGCCTTTGAATTGTGGTGCTGGAGGAGATGCCTGCGAGTCCCTTGGACTGCAAGGCCATCAAACCGGTCAGTCCTAGAGGAAATCAACCCTGACTGCTTTTTAGAAGGCCAGATCCTGAAGATGAAGCTCAAGTACTTTGGCCACCTAATGAGAAGGAAGGACTCCCTGGAGAAGAACCTAATGCTAGGAACAATAGACGGCAAATGAAGAAGGGGACGGCAGAGGATGAGGTGGCTGGATGGAGTCACTGAAGCAGTTGGCGTGAGCTTAGGTGGACTCTGGCAGATGGTGGAGGACAGAAAGGCCTGGAGGAATGTTGTCCATGGGGTCACAATGGGTCGGACATGACTTCATGACTAACAACAACAACAACGTTAAGAGAGGGAGAAATCTCTCTCCAGAAAGCTTCAGATATTGGGTAGTATACAAATGTAATAAAGAAAAGAATAAATAAATTCTCTCTCTCTCTCTCTCTCTCTCTCTCTCTCTCTCTCTCTCTCTCTCTCTCTCATTCTCTCCCCCTCCCCACACCATGCATAATTTCAAAGTTTTACCATGTCTCCCCATTTACTTGCCCCTTTTCTAGGATAAAAGCTATTTTAATTGGGGCTGCTCCAGACTTTGCATCATTTGAGTTGCACTTCTGTGCAACTCAGTAATGTCCTTTTCCAGGTGTGATGACCAGAACTGCACATGATATTCTAAGCACAGTCACACCAAAGATTTGTGCAAGTGGAGCACCATCTTGACAGTTTTATTTTCAATCCCTTTCCTGATTCTGTCTAACATGGAGTTTCTCTTTTTCATTGCACCTGTGCACTGGGTTGAGATTTTCATGAAGCTGTAAACCACAACTCAAAGGTCCCTTTCTTGGTTGGCTTCCAAGATAGGTTCAGCACCATAAATAGCCCCCACAAAACTCAACAGAAAAGCCGCAGTGGATAAGTAGCCCCACAGACACAGGACATGCCCAACAAAAGTCAGATTTGCCTTACCTTTGGATTCTTCCTCCTCTCCTCTTTTGGTGGGGTTCATCCCACCACCCAGAGCTGCCAACCTCTCAGAACAATGTTCTGAGCCGTCTATTGAGATCCTCAACCTGAGCAGACTACAGCAATATTTTAAAAGTTGCAGTAATGAAAACAAATTGCCCTTGACTTAAAAATTAATCTCACATGATAATTGAGGCTGAATAAATATTTCAGAGAGCTGGAAAGTGGAATGTATTGTTCAAACATCTGCAGGCCAGACTACGTGGCCTCTTATTTATCTTTCCCGGGAAGCACTCACAATGGTTTGAAAGCTTTCTCCAGCTTCCACCGCTACCCATCTGTCACTCGCGATTACGAAGAGCCCCTGTGAGTGATGGACACTCACCCAAGGAAGGGGGTGGGGTGGAGGGGGGATGTCAGTTTGGTGCTGGCTCCTTTGCAGGGATCGCTTCAGCCTGGTTGCCACAAGATATATCTTTATCGAGCTAGTGGGATGGACAGGGGCTTTGGCAGACTTGAACGCAGAGGCTGCTTTCAGCGGAAAAAAATATCTCAGAGCATTTCAGTATGCAGGGCTGTTGGTGAGAGGTTTGCAACATCCCTGGACAAACTTGGGCCAACTGCGTCCTCAAGTTCTCTCTCGTGGACATCCACCTCTTTTGAAAAATGCCAGTTCCAAGTGGAACAAAACATGGACCTCGCACATGCTTCTCCTTAGCATCCCAGCCGCCGATACCCTAAGATCCTCCACTCTGAGATATTCCATTCTGTCCACCAACTCAGTTTTCTGACACTTGACTCTAACAGGACTCTTCCCACTAAGCATATTCAGACTGCCAAGAACTTTTGGGGCTTCGTGAGTATGGTTCACTTCTTCCCCCTCTAAACAGCATTTGTGCTTCCACAAGGATAGTACTAAGAACATAAGAACTTGTGGATGTAAGAGCAGCTATGGTGGTTCAACCCATCCAACCCAGCCTTTGGTTCATACGGTGGCCAACCAACTGCCTGTGAAAACTCACCAGCAGGATGTAAGAGGCCAAGTTCTCCAGCAAGTTCTGCAGGAGTTCTCCTTCTCTTTAAAGAGTAAGCTGGTGTACATAGGGAAACAAGCCATGGGGACTTTGATCTTCATCAGGGCCTGTGATACACACAGTCATGCGACTGAATGAAGATCAGAGGTCAACTTCCAATGACTCAGTTGTGTTTTCCAAACATTCTTCCAAGGACCAGCTTAAAGAAACAAACTCAGTAGAGTGAAAGATGCAAGACGTGTCAGCAGAGCATCTCCCTGGTGGCGATTCACCCAGTGCTGATGCAGAAGAAAAGGTGGCCTTGTGGGACACCAGCTATTCCAAGCCTCTTGGCATCCCTAGTCAGTTCTAAGGACAACGGAGGATTCCCTGTTTTCCAGCTGCACGTCTTTTCCTTTGTTTACTGACTCCTTCGATGCCAGCCGTGTGCCAAGGATACCAGGTGCTGCGCGATGACCACCCAATTGGCTGCTACCGTCGTGTTTGCTTACGACTCACAGCGATGGAGAGAAAATCCTTCAGTTTGCATTTCTACATGGACCTACTGAAAGAAGCACTTTTGAACCGATATGTGCACCAAAATTCATAATCAGCTCTTCTGCTAAGCCGTGGAGTTCCACACTCAAAAATACGTCCAAAATGTGTGCATGTAAGATGGACAAGTCCGCATAAAAATACTTGCAATCACGTAAACAACACCTAAGGGACTAAAATGTGCCAGTCTTCATTGTACTAATGTATAAGCCAAGGAGCGTTAAAGCCTCCGAGATGCTATTCTAGGGCAAACTGAGATTACTTATTTGTGATAGTTATATCCTACTTTTTCTTCTTCCAAGGAACTCAAGACAGCGGACACAAGCCGCCTCTTCTTGATGTTCTCCTCACAACAACTACCCTGTGAGGTAGGCTGGGCTGAGAGTTTGTGACTGACTAGAACCAGATTGTCAGAGTCCCGGTCCACAACTCTAACCAGTACACCACAGAGGCTGGCAAGAACTAGCCCCCTGAAGGGGGTTTGGACTTGGGAACTGGGCCATTGCCCTGCAATTGTGCCAGCTTCTGCCTTCCATTCCAGGAGATGCAGATTTGGGTAAATTCATTGAATGAAGGAAGAAATAATCAGCCTGAGTTTCTTATTCCTCCTGGAGCATCCTTCACCCATACCTGTTCCAGACCAAGAAGCCACAAGCTTTAGCAACATCACTTGTACAACTCTGACATGCACACATCAGCCCCACCCTTTAAAAAAAACATTCATTATTTGTTTATTTAAAGAATTCCTTCTCCTATTGCAAAAAGTCTCAGGATGGTTTTAGAGTCCTTGACCTATTATTAATCTTCTGTTCCTATGCAAATTCCAAAGTAAGTTCTTCAAAGTTTTCATTCAAGCCAGAGACACCCAGGGAAAGCCTCTTCCCTTTAACTTTATTGTTTTAAAGAAATAGTTAAAGAAAAAGATAAATTATATATCAAACTGGATGTCATAGTTCTCAGTGTCTCCCAGGAGCTGAGTTGAGTTAAACCATCTTGCTTCACACAGGACCCCGGGCTAAGATTCCTGCTGAAATTCCACCGGGAGAACATTTCATCTGGCAACTCTCTCTTATCCATCCTCAAAGTGATTCTTAAAAAAGAGACTCTCAAACCCATCAAGGGATTCTTCATCCAAGCCGATTCCTATCCTTCACAGTCCATTATTTCAACAGATGGCATGACATGGCCCATGTGTCCGTGTTGTCTTAAATGCCAGCTGATCCATGCGCTTGCAGGGGAGAAAGAAAGAGTGCTTGACTCGTCGCTTTTGAGGCCCGTCTTGTGCAAAATCCCACAGATGTGCCAGGAATCTCCGCCGATGTGCGATGTTGCCATCTGTGGTTGGCAGGGCAAGGCAGCCAGGTGAGATGGCTTCTCTGTTCCAGCAGCTGGACTGATGAGAAGATGTTTAAACCCAATTCAAAATGCTCGATTGAACCTTCAATGGCCTTTAAGCTGTTCGGGACTAACTTGGATGGAAGTTCCCCACCCTTCCTGCCTGTACTTGGAGAAGGCAGCAAAGGCCCTTCTCACTTACTGACTTCTGGGCAGTTGTAATTTGGGCAAGTGTCCAAGATCGGGCATCCCCCCCCCCCCCGTGGCCTCCTCCTTCTGGAATGGGTCACCCTTTGGCCTCATCCCTGCAAGTTTCTAGGAAACTAATAAGTTTCTAGGAAGCCCCTAAAGATGTTATCTCTGGCCTATTTATTGGACTGTTGTGGCTTTTCAGCCCCAATAGGGGTTTAGGTTTTCGTATACTTATTCTACTGGTGTTTGCTGCTTCTAATAAATTTTTTTGTGTTTGTGTGTGTGTGCACACTTTAATTTATTATATGGGATTTCATTGTGCACATCACAATAAAAGACTTTTTGCCCTCCAAGGTAATCTAGAAAAAATAAAGTATTTTGGGAGCATGCTTCAAAATATGACAGAGAGAATGTGTGTGTGTGTGTGTGTGTGTGTGTGTGTGTGTGAGAGAGAGAGAGAGAGAGAGAGAGAGAGAGAGAGAGAGAGAGATGACAGAGACACTATCTAAGATGTCCTGTGGATGACCATTCCTTGAATGGCTCTCTTACCAGTCTGCTATCTAATGTAGAAGTCCAGTCATGGCCCCTGTAATGCCCACAATCCATTGCACCACTGCTCTGTTTCCTTCTGGTGACTTTAAAGGAGAGATTTTCAACTTGCTTGCTTATTTGTGAGTGATTCCCTTGTCTCTGACTTGCTTAAGATCTTAGCATAGTGTTCTCTGCTCCCCCTCCCTTGCCAACACGCTGTCTGAGTTCAATCATCTTTTAGATTAAATAAAGATGGACTCTTGAGCATCTTATTTTCTATAGGAATTATATTTCTAAGAATAGTAATAATAAGAAGAACATAAATCACGGGGCTGAGATGTTGGAAAGAAGGGAGGGATGCGTAGGAAAAAAGGGAGAGCAAAGTAATTTCAACAAAGGGGGTGGGGCAGAGAAAGAGTCTCTATAACATGTTTTAATTTGCAGTTGGAATGTTCCAAATTGACATCCTTTCAGGAGGACATGATTACAAATTCCACGTTTTAATCACTCCTGGATAAGAGCCAGGGAAGGAGTGGAAAGTTCACGCAAGCATTCACACTTGGAAGAAAGAGGAAGTGCAGAAGAGCTGCCCAATTAGGACGGAAGGCATTAATTGACTAATTGGCTCCATTAATTTATTAACTGCAGATTAACAATGTAGATTTTAATCAGGCTTTAATTGGAATCGCCCCACGTGAAAGGATGCCTTGTGCGCTTGATGACATTTTTTAAAAAGGTTTGGATCAGTCTGGAAGCACTGAGAAAGACAGCCTTCCTGTCTTAAGCAAGTGGGAAGGGAATCTGTGTGTACCTTAAGCATCTCCCCATCCTAAGGGTGATAAGGGGAGCAAATAAGCTAAAAATATGGCAGAGGAATTGGCTGGCTTCTATAATGCTTCTTTGCATTCTGATCACATTCAAAAACTTCCCCAAAATAATCGCCACCACTCAGATCTACTCTTCCTCCATCTAGAGTCTTCTGCTGACCTGATTAAGATGAGGATGTTTGTCAAAAGTCAAAGCTGTCCATTCCCGAATCAGAACCACACACGCCCACAAAGACATGAGCGCAACCAGTGATCTTGACATGCATATAAATCTCTGCTGGATGTAAAACTCAACCAAAGGGAGTGGGGTATAAATCTCTTCACTTGGCATTTGAAGTAGAAAGCACTGCAAAACCGTTTGGAATCACCAAAGAAAGGAGAAATAATTCATCAAAGAAGAAATCATTTGAAACAGTGAGTGTCGCCAATACTTAGTGAAATAAATCAAAGCCGCGGACTCTCCAGCCTGTACGAAACTCTGAACTCTGGGAAACCGAAGCCATTAAATAAATGGAACAGGGCTCCCCCCGCAATTTCCACTCAGAACAAAGGACAGCAGGAGAGAGACAGAGTTGGGTCAGGCGAAGAGGTACCATAATCAGGTGGTCTGACAGGTTTGCTGGATTGAGGTGCCATCAGGAGGT